>OY288271.1:8243567-10820187 GCA_958450335.1 Hibiscus tridactylites | reverse complement strand
AGCATGCCTCTCAATTGTAGAAGCTTTAGGTGGAGTGGTGAAAATGTAGAAGAGGAGGCTGAAATCAACCGTAGTTGTGCTCAGATTTTATTGTTATTTATTTTTTCTTCAATATTGTATTTTGCTCCTCCTTTATGAATTAAATGATACAATTGTTATTTCCTTCCTTTTTTAGTTTTTATGCATCATTTTCGATATAATATATTTTTTCCTACTCAAGTGAGGGTTACATTACTCGTGACAAGCATAACATCATTGTGAAGGGTAATAATTACAAAATCTTTCGCATTTGTTTAGTTCGCAACATTAAAATTATAAAAATAAAAAATTATTTTAACCGAGGCTTGCTCTTCACAATTGAAAAAGTAGTTGGTCAATACCCACCAACCACACCAAAACAGAAAAAAATTTAATCTACTCACTGGATAGATTGCACAACTGATGTGACAGATTGAGTTGAAGATAATAAATTATGTGTTTATTATTTTTATATAAATAACCTTAAAAGGCATTAAATGAATCATTCAAACACATTCAACTTTAATTTTCTATTTATCTTTCTTAACCTTTTTATATGATTTTAATGTTATAATACAGATATAATCATATAAATGATAAATTTTAACATGTTAAAGATGAATTTTTTTAACTCGTGATATTTGTTAAGCACTTAGATTTTAATCACCGTCATGATTTTAGTATTTTAAATATTTATTTTTCTTTAGAAATTTTTTAACTCGAGATATTTGTTAAATACTAAAATTTTAATCAACATCATGATTTTATTATTTTTAAATTTATATTTTTCTTTATACATTGTTCAATTTAATAAACGGTTTGTCTTTTCTCTTGAAATTAAAAATTTCAATTGACTTTTCAGCTCATCAATAACCCAACAAACAAACAATAAGGTTACTATTATTTTTAATCAAATTAAAAATAAAATATCATATATGAACCATGAATTATTAAGCTTTATCTCACATTAGTTTCTATTATTTTAAAAGTATCCTAAAATAGTTCCAAACCACTAACACTAAACCTCCAAAATTATCATTATTGTCATCGTCGATAACCTCGTCGAACCTAATTATTGTCTTCGTCGAACGTCGTCGTCCATTTCCTCTAATAACCTATCGCCGGTAACCAATAGGAGACATGTCAATCGAGCGTTGAACAACAAACACGAAATAATTTAACCGAAAGACGACCGATGGAGGAAAGGGCGACTGCTGGGGAGAGGGAGAACTCTATAGTTTCTCTGTTCATCGACAACCTTTCACCGGGGATTCACTGGAAAGGTCTTTGGTTCGCTTTCGCAAGACATGGCAACGTAGTTGACGCGTTCATCCCTAGGAAACTCAGTAGAACAGGAAGAAGATTCGGTTTCGTACGTTATGCAGACATGAAAGACGCAGAACGAGCAATGGAAAGGCTCAACAATTTCGTTCTGTACGGGAGTCGTATCTCGGTTTCGATTGCTCGCAGCCCTGAGAAAACCCAGAGGTGGCGGAACCAGAACAAAGGGGAGAGTAACCCACAGGTCAACTTCCTGAGAAGTTCAGGCAGGCATAGAAACATCGGTAGAACACAACAAAGTTCTCTGGGTAAAAAAGACAAGAACATAGGTGGTGCCAATACCAGTAATCAGTCGGATAAAAATATGAAGAGTATTAGAGGGCATGTAGAAAACGAAGACTTATGGAAGTTACGGCGCTGCCTAGTAGGAACCACGGCTTCAATCTGTGGCGTTTCTCAAATCGAAGACAGATTATCGAAGTGGGGACTTCGTGAAGTCAAAATTTTAAGAATGGGTGGGAAGAAGTTTCTCATCTCAATCAAAGATGAAGACCTCTTCCTTACCTTGGAGGATCTTCATTGGTCCTACTTAAAAGAGATCTTCTCCACTGTAGAACCCTGGTCCGAATCTTATGCTTACAATGAAAGGGGAACATGGCTGGACGTGTATGGTGTCCCCTTACACTGCTGGAACCAGGAAAACTTCAAGAGAATAGCGGAACTATGGGGCTCGTTAGAGGCTACCGGAGAGAACACTTTGCAATCCCTGGATGCAGAAAAATTCTCCATTCTGATAGCTACTAACCATATGTCCAGGATTGATGAAACGATCCAGTTCGAGGTAGGGGAGGTAGTTCATGCAGTCAGAGTGGTAGAAACTGGCCTTTCAGAGGTGAGGAAGACTTTCAGAGACGACACCAAGCGAAAGGATGCTAGTGCCTCTAACGCGGAGAGCGACTCCGGCTCCTCTTCCGACACTGGTACCCAAAAGTCACCGGAGAAGGAGGTTCTAGATTCAAGCAGTTTTGAAAGTGATTCATTTAATGTTAACTCATTGGGCAAAGAGACAATCAAGGATGGAATATCCTTTGTCAGGGAATTCGCCAGCAACCTGAGCGAAACGGAACTAATTGGAGGGAGACCAAATGATTACTCTCATGGGGACCAGCCAAACGAAGTTAACGGTGAGACAGAAAACGTGCGAGATGAGACAATTACTACAAAAGGGGTGGAGATAGATGGTGGCACGACGTGGGCTGATGTGGTAAAAGGGATAGATGCTGACGAGGGACAAGTGGAAGATGGGCAGAAGCACTTGGGCCAACCTACTGGGCTCAGGATGTCGGATCTTCAATTCCAATTTAATACCACTGGAATTTTTGACGCAGCGGGCAGGAACAATAATATGGATTTAGAAGGAAATAAGGCTGACTTTTTAGACGACCCAATTGAGCCTATGACCAATGAAGCAGACGTCTTACCCTCTGCTTTAGGTTCGTTTCCCTTAAAACCTCCCTAAAAAAATACGGCTCCTTATAGGATATTCAAGATAAAGCTCTGTCGGACATAGAAAGAAAGAAGCGTGACCGTGGGATTCGAAAGAAGAAATCTAAGAAGACTGAATCAGGTTCCCCTGGGCCTTCCGGAAGATCTCTCTCTGACTCCGACTTAGTGGCTCGATGGGATTTAATGACAAGAGAAGCTAGAAAAGCAGTTAAGCTAGCAAAAAACTAGGGGTGCAGTTCGTCGGCGACGAAGAAGAGGTGGTGAAGGATATTGCCAGTTTGGATAAAGTCAGTCTCAAAAAAACGAACAACCAAAGGGAGTGCTAATCTCCCTGCGATGAGGATACTCACGTGGAATATAAGAGGGATGAACTCTGATAATAAGACGACGGCGGTTAGGGTCCTGGTCAGACAACAGAGGGTTAAAATGCTGTTTCTACAGGAAACGAAAATGAAGTCAATCCCTGAGTCGACTATCAGAAGAGCATCAATTGTCTAGAAAGGCATTGTTAACAATCTGAAATCCATGGACATTTCTAGATGGACAGGTACTGCAGAATTCAGATGGTTTATTGGGAACGGAAACACGACTCTGTTTTGGGAGGATACATGGTGTGCTGAGAAACCATTGAGGGACTTATTCCCTAGATTATATAGTGCGGTCTCTAAGAAAGGCGAAGTGGTGGCAAAATGGGCAGTGAATGGATTGTTGATTGATATCCGCTGGTCAGACTGGTTCTCTCGACCCTTACGTGACAGGGAAGTTTCGCAACTAAATGTAATTGGGGGCATGATTAAAACAGTAAAGTTACGTCCAGATTTGGAAGATAGATTACTTTGGACTCACGATAGGTCTGGGATATTTTTAGTTAAGAAGTTGTCCGAATTGCTGACTAGTGCGGATGTGGTTTGCCCCTCATTTAACTTTGATAAGCTGTGGAAATTAAAGGTTCCCCCCAAGGTGAGAAGCTTGCTGTGGATGGCTAAAATCGACAGGGTCCCTACAAAATCATTCCTACAAAAGAGAGGAGTTATTTTAGCTAATAACAACTATGCGTGTGTGCTGTGTGATGTCGAAATTGAGGATTCCAATCATCTGTTTGTTTCGTGTCCCTTCACTGTCAAATTCTGGAAAGCAATCTACAGGTGGTGGCATATTTCTTGGCAAGACCTTAAGTCGATAGACGATTTTTTTGTGTGCTGTTTATCGACTGGATTGCAGGGTAGACAAAAATCAGCCTGGTTGGTTGTCTGTTTGGCAGGATTTTGGAGTCTGTGGATGGCTCGCAACGATGCGGTCTTTAATTGTAAGCAACCAGCCCTTCAAGACATTGTGTTTCACACCAAACTCCGAGCACTACTGTGGCTCAAGTCGTCGAAGAGAGGTACAGATTTTGATCTCAATTGGTGGTGGGATGACCCTCTTAAATGTTTCTCCAAATTGCCTATGCTGCAAACAAGTCAAAACCCCTTCGACTCAGGCTCTTCTTTTACCTTCTTCGTTTCTGGTTTCTACCGTGACAAAAATTCAGGCTGTGGTGGTATCTTGTGCACGGATTCCGGTATATTCAGAGCCGTTTTCTACGGACCTGCTAACGCGTCGGGGGAGGACTTGGCAACAATCCTCGCAATCAAAACTGCCCTTGAATTGTTCCTTGCTGCAGGCTGGAGCAGTAACGCTAAGCTCTTTTTCCCTCTGCCCCTCCATGTTGATCTCAGCTTATATCAACAATCCTATGTTAAGACCTTGGCATTGGTGGAACGATTTACTAATGATCGACATACTTGCTAAGAGAATCGGGCATGTAACCTTCTTCCATGATACCCTTTCCCGTGACGCACTGGTGAACGGTTTAGCAGCCGAAGGCGCAAGGAAAGGAAACTGGTTTAAAGCTTGGTGGTGATACAGATGGAAACTGGAAAGGAAGAACATTTTTAGTCCTCATATTCCCCATTGCTTTAGTCATTTCCCCTTTTGCTGCCCCCTTTAATTCCAACGTGTCTGTTTTTTCTTTGTATCTCTCGGATGTCGGGCACTCTTTTCCTCCATTTAGGATTAGGGAGGTTTTTAACGAGGCCCTCATCCGGGTTAAGAACTCAATTTGAATAAATTAGATTTGCCGAGCAAAAAAAATTTAACCGAAAGACATCCAATTGACACATCTATTGACGATGGGTGGTTAGGGAAAACGAGTGGCGACGTCCGACGAGGTTATCGACAGTGGCAAGGATGAAAATTTTGGGAGATTTTGGTTTAGGGATTTGGGACTATTTTGAAAGATTTTGAGATTTTTTTTTAAATTGTTATATTTTTAGTTAAAAAAGAAAATTAAAAACAAAATAATAAATACTGCGTGTCTAAATCTGATTGGGTGATACATTTTTTTAACAACACAACCTTTAAACTATAATTGATTCAAAATTTAGCCATCTAAAATTAACAAAAAGAAACGTTAGACAATAATTTTATCAAAAAAAATATTTTATGCATCTAAAGTAATTACTTTAGCTAAAATTTAACCATGTTTAGCTATTTGGTTTAATAGCATTTATGTATGATAAAAGATATATTAATTGTATTGTATTTATGGTCTTAAAAATTGTTTATTGATAAAAAAACATTAATTACTTTGTATTACCTAATCAAACTTTAAAAAAATTAATTTTTTTCACTCATATTTATTAAAATTACTATGTCATATGCCACCTTAACTAGGTAGATTATCCAATGAGTAGATGTAGTATTGTCCCACCCAAACAATTGCATTGCGTTACCCAAACCAATTAAATCATTCCATAAGAAAATGAAGTGGTAGATAAAATCCTGCCTTGAAAACATATAGAAGCACGAAGAACCAGGGGTAGTGTCCTCGTCGTCACAATCACTCAAACAGTTACTTTCCCTTACATGCGTTGTAATCTTATACCGAAAATGATCAAAGCACTGCAAAACCTAACACTCTAAGAACCTAAACATCTCGTCTGTCATGGTTGTGCATCGATATTCACCATTAGTTAGTGGTTCAAGTCGACAATAGAAAGTCATTGAAAAGGGTAGTAAAAATATGAGAGAAAACAACAATGATGCAAAATACAGAGAAAATTACCTAGTTAAACACGAAAAAAACACACCAATAGCTAGGTAAGAAAACTTTTTGCAAGCAAAAAAACTTAATCACTGACGATGCTATTTATAGACATTATGAAGCTTTTTACGAACACTTAACCCTAAACAAAGCGATTTGTGTCTTTCAAAGAAACACATCGTTTCATCTAGCGTTTACGCTATGTTTTATTAAAACATGTGACGGTCAATAACTCAAAGAATCACATAGTCACACTAGGGCAATGGTTATTCGTACCAGCAACAATAAATGCAGTTGTTTTACTGTAACCCCCTTAGCCCGGCCTAGACGATTGACCCAAACTACGAAGATTACACGGGGAAAACCAAAGTCAACCCGAAAGTCAACCTTGATTCACGACCTTTTTTTTCTTTTCAAACTTGTCTAGATGCTTGTTAACCTTAAGTGAGCACTCATGAAACTCGATTGAGAAAAGCACATCGATTGGATAACATATAGGGACTCAATTGCACTTTACACAAAATTAGGGACCAAAATGTAATTTCTATAAATTAGAAGGTCTTTATTGATTTTAAGGTTACTAATATGAAATTATTCATGTTACATGCTTCTCTGCCAAATTTCACCCTAATTGGACATCTCAAGCTCATACAATTGCAATCTCAACATTTGGGACTAAAATGTAAAACATGCAACTTCAGAACAATTCAAATATGTGACCAACGGTCTCCTGTTTCGAAACACCTACCTGCCGTATCGAAACGTTTGAGCAAACACTTTTCCGTTTCGAAACTTGTTCCGAAACACGGCTCTCTAGTAGCCAAAACGTATCGAAACAACCTCCGATCGTTTCGAAACACAAAGGCCATTTTAGGCCCCCATTTCGAAACACCAGAGAGTGTTTCGATACGGTTTGCCCAGAAACTGCAGCAAGGACTGGTTTTTCACCCAAAAACCCATTCAAACTCATCATAATGACTCACTAATCATGCCAACAAGTCAACAAACATATAAGGTACATATTTAGAACACCTAAACACCTTCATACCATCAAACAAGAAAACTTACAAGTCTAGAGGCATGCTTCCTATTATCAAATCACTAATAGGCAATCCAACCTCAAAACAAGTAATTTAAGCCATTTACAATTCAAACCAACCAAGGCAAACATGCCACAACCTTAGGGAGTATAACAAATCTCCCAAAACAAATCTTAGTTTCCCATTGTCAATTTATCAAAACTAATAGTGTATGAAAACTTCACCATACGTGAGCTTGGATTTCCTTGGACGAACTTAACTTCCTTGATGCCCGAAAACACCTCAATTATCTACATTATTAGTAATAGGGAGCGTAAGCACAAATGCTTAGTGAGGCATGCTCTAAAGAAAACCAACACAATAATGCACATTTATAAAACACTTTCATCAAAGCATTTAAACCACATGCTCATCTCTTTCTCATGCTTGAAAAACTTTCAAAGCAAAACTCATTGAAATCACATGTACCTTCATTCTATCTCATGCATTAAAACCAATGCAAATCTCATGGCAAGGCCATTCACATGCTTGTATTGTCAAGCATTTCTAAATAAAACACATATGCATAACTCATAGCATAAATCATTTCATCAAAGGTACATGTGTAACAAAAACTATTTCATCATTTATATTGGCATTTAGCATCTCATTAATACTCGGATATGCGGACACATTTCTACACTAGACTCTTCTGGTGGAATCTCGCATCACCGTACTCACTTGTCTAGCAACACAACTTCCGGTAGAATCTCTCATCACCGTACTCACATGGCGGAATCTCTCATCGCCACAAAGCTTGGGTATTTCACCAAGTCCTACCCGATGGAATGCCCATCATCGGAATATCTCCCTTTGGCTTAACCAAAGAGCACGTACGAATTTTTAGTTTATAGTGCACTCTCATCTTATTGATCGATCAATTATATCCGGTAAGTTTCTCAACATCTATGCCAATATAATGTGTTAAAATATCATCACACCTACTGTTTTTCATGCAATATAACTCAAAGGTTTTCTCACCACATTTCAAATCATAAATCATACTTTGCTTCAAACCAAAAGCTCAAATCTATTCAATGCAACATGCCATCTCATGACATCTCTACAAGCATAATCTCATGCTCCAAAACATGCATAAAAACAGTAGGAATTTAACAATCTCAAACCATGAGCATGTAAAAGCATTTTAGGGGCAAACACCACTTTAGAGAGACCAAATCAAACCATACTTACTTTCGGATTTAGGAAGGTGTTTCAAACCTCTCCTAAATCCCCAAACCTTGTATTTTTGTCCTCATGGACTTCTAACCCAATCGCACTCATCGATTTCGTTTCGCTTGCTTGCCGAAACGCCAATTAAGCTTTCGGATCAACTCCAAAAGTGTCCAAAAATGTCTCCCCTGTTTTAGACACATAAAAGCAGACGATTAATGCATCATCATGCATTGAAATCTTCAGCCAACACTCCAAAACTCGTTGCTCTACCTAAACCCAACATTTCGGCTACCAAACACAACCAAAATCACCTCCAAACTCTTCCAAAACTTAACCCAGCCAAGATCCATCACTTCTAATCATTTCTAAACATCAATTAACATAAAAAACAACTCTAAACTCATCCTTATACCTCCAGCTATAACAGAACACCAAAAATACCTCAAAAATCACCATTTTCATAAGCAAAAACTTAGGAAACACAACCTATTCGAGATTGGATTGATAAAACCTCATTTCTAACATCATTTAACATCCAAAATACATTAGAGAACTATCTCAAAACAGAGCTCAATCAATTACAACGAAAATCTTCAAGATCTCTTCCAAAATCTTGAGTTTTAAGCCAAAATCTTGTTTCTAACATTAAAATCATTCATAAATCTTTAAAAAGGGATTGAAAACTTGGGAATTTCAGTAAAGAACTGAGTATTTAGAGGAGAAGAACAATCTTACCTCTAAAAGATGATTTCTCCTTGATTTGGGCAAATTTCCATGAAAATACAATGTGGAAATTAAAAGGATTTGTTGCAAGATTGATTAGGAACCAATGAGTGATGGAAATCTCATCAATTGAAGTAAAAATCAAAGTGAATTTTGCTGGAGAAAAAGTGTTTGGATGATAGGATTTTGAGAGAAAAAAGAATGAGAGAAAATTAGAGAAAAGTAGTTATGAAAGTCAAAAAGTAGTTTTTCACCTTTCTTTTATTTAATTAAATCATTAATTAAATCACCCAAATTAAGGAAAAATCTGGAGAAAACATTTTGAGTAAATTAGCTCCTTAAAGATTCAAAGTTTCAATCCTTTACAAAACAGTCACCACTAAACTTTGCAAAAATCGCAATTTGGTCACTACACTGAAATGTAGTATTTCCAAACCTTATTTTGTAAAATTGATTTCACCACTCTCTTATATATATTAAATGAGGATTTTTAGATATTTTTCTATATTTTTAAAGCATCCCGAACTAGGTTTTCCCTAAAACTCCCTTTTATATTCGAACCGTTTCTCAGACCGGTCCGGTTCAAACCCTAAACTTCTAAGCCCAAAATTGAGGTGTTACATTTACTTTTTTTAGAATAATACTCGAATAAGTGTCAAAATTGTTCATTTAAAAATTTAAATATTAAGTCAAACACCACAATAAGAATAACATAAATATCCGCAAGTTCCATGCCATATCATATGTTTGCGAATGTTAGTTTATAACCTTCTCTCACCTGAGGGCAAGTGTTATCCTTTTGTGAATCATCCGCCACAAGAACACTTACAAACCACACCAGCGAACCCTCGTATAAACAAGAGCTCATCCATGTGGACAATCAACAATAACCACGCCTTAAATGCATACGAACGTTCAATCACAATGGTCTCACATGACGACAATCTAGTCTAGGCCCTCATTTCCTAGTAAGTCCAATCACAATGTCACGGAAACTCTCCATCAATACTTGTTGTCACCTATTCAGGCCCTTATAAATAGCTATGCAATAGAGAACGAAGACACGAACACCCTTTTACACTTGAAACCGAATAAGAGAACACTAGAACCTTCTCCATCATTATCAAAACCACCATCTAACCATCATCCAGGGGCGTTCACTTTACAAGTCAACAAATTTATATCTTTCTTTAGAAATATAAAGACTTTGTTTGATGAATAACATTTTGAGCTAAAATTATAGCATCAAAACACTTAGAGATTTGACCAGTCAAATCTACTAATTAAGTTATTTGATAAACATATAATTATAACACTAAATTGAAATGAACCCTCTAAAATTAAAAAACTACTAAGAGTAACTCTAATATAATCCTCTATCAACTATCAACTAATTTTTAAACAAAATTAAATTTTTTTATTAATACACCTAATATTTTTTTATTAAACGAGAATTTCATTATGTGCCTCGTTAAAACCCCTAGATTTAAATGAGAAAAAAATACACATAGTAAAATTTACAAATAGAAAGCCACTAACAAAATGACAAATGTAACCCCCCCGTCCCGGTCTGGTCGGATGACCGGTCCGAGTGGGCCACACGGGGAAAACCGAAGCGAAACCCGTTAAGGTTCCTCCTCGGTTAACGACCCAGAAAATTTCTTTTTAATTTACTCTTCTCTAAATGCACTCTTAATTCCAATGTGATCACAGCAACGGAAGACGAGCATTCGCAAAACAGTAACTCGAACAACTTAAGAAAACAGTCCATTTTCATGTAATTTAACAGACCGTTTCGAAACACCCTCAAGGTGTATCGAAATGCCTTGACCTGGTCAACCCAACTAAGCCTACACGAGGAAGCCGTTTCGGAACGAGGGTCAACCGTTCCGAAACACCCTCCTTGGTCAACTTCTCGTGGTCAACGAGATTTGACCGTTTCGAAACACCACAGACCCGTTTCGGTACGCCTTCATCTCGCCAATTTCTCAAAATTCCAGTAGCAAAAACGTACCGAAACAACCCCTATCCGTTCCGAAACGGCTGGCCAAAAGCAAAGGGACCGTATCGAAACAGGGTGGCCCGTTTCGAAACGCCCCCTGCCTGCAGACTCATTTTGGCTGTTTTAAGGCACAAGGGTGCCCCAAAACACCTCCAAAACCTCCAACAACATACTAGCAATTAATCCTAAGGCAACCAACTTACAAGCATGCTTTAACATCAACAAAACGAAACTAATCACCAAGGCATCACATCTCAAGCCACACATCCATACATGTCATTAAAGATATTAAGCTTTAACATATCCAACACTTAGGCAATTCTAGATAGCAAAATACTAACATGGTTTCAAGCAAGGCATACATCCTAAAAGTCAAATTAACAAACACATACGAGGAGTCTAACATGCTCCTAAACAACAACAACGATATATTCCAAAAGCATCATAACGCGACACCTATCCCATTGGTTTACTATTACAATCTTTAAATTTAACTATCATACTTGAGCTAACCGTAAGCAACACTTGGAGGCCCTTCCTTGCCCTTGCCACCCACTAGCCATTAATCTGCATTGTCGAACAAAAGAGAGCGTAAGCATAAAAGCTTAGTGAGGGTAAGCTCATAAAACAAACCTTCGACAATGCAGGGTCCAAGCACGAGCTACAACCAAGATAAAGTGCGTGGTCTTACCTCCGATCCACACGAGCCATAAATATAGATGATGCATGAACATATATTCAATGTCATATCGTGCTCAACATGTTTAAAACCACACATATGAAATCACATATATTAAACCATGTTAGCAACACATCCCAAATCACATTGGCTCACAATTAACCACATATTGGCAACATAAACTACAATCTGTATTGGCACCTAGCTATGACTCGAATACGCAGATAACCGTTGGATCTCACATCCAACAACACAACTGTTACCTGACGGTGGGATTACACTCATCACCGTTCACGCGGAGGGGATTCCACTCATCCTCACGCCTCATTTCACGCGGAGGGGATTCCACTCATCCTCACGCCCGTCGATGGGATTCCACTCATCACCGACTATTATATATAAGAAGATTTCCGGGCGAACCCGTACTCCATCTTGATGACTACCATCATCAAGACCACGCGCGCATTTTGACTCACGTGTGCACACTAAACATCCTAATGATCGATCATTTGTACCCAAGCATACTAGTGCCAATACTACACATTTCATTAATCTATCACAATATCAATCCATAACAACTTCCGTGCTTAGCACGTACTCACCATGACTCACCGTCATGCACAAACTACATTTCCATGCCTAGCATGTACTCACCATGATCCTCGGATCATACAATTATCTCATAACATCATTACACATGTCAACACTACATACATCCCAATAACACAAATATCACATCATATTTCATACATATGTATATCTCTATCACATTTATCATCAACATGCATGTAACAATGCATTAAGCCATGCCTCCACATACATGTATAACAACATAAGCATAACCACCATAAGCATGATTAAACATGAGGCATAATTCAACACTTTAAAGATCAACCAAGGTCTCTAACTAAAGTTTGGGATTAGGCCACCACCCTAATCCCAACTCTAGGTGGGTCTACCAAGTCCATCCTAGGTTCACATGCTTGAACCAAATACTCAAAACCATTTTAAAAACATTTAACCACTCACCTAAGCTTCCAAGCTCCAAGCCAAGCAAGCAACCTCTCTCAAATTTCCGGATTTCTTCCCGAAGCTTTTCCAACACGAATTCCCGCTTCTAAACAACCTCAAACACATTTCAAATAATTCCAAATCAGCCCAACATCAAAAGACCAACCCGGAACACAATTCAAATCCAATTTACAACGTTGCAAGCCATGACCAAACCCCATACTTTGCAATCCCGGACAGCCCACATACCCCTTCCAAAATCCATGTTTCCAACACTCGTTGCACCCACAAATGACCCCAAATCAATCCATAATCATAGCACTACCATTGGGCTATCAATTCCCACCTAAAATAACCCCCAAAACTCACCCAAAACCCTCCAAAAAACCCATTTTTACCCAATTTCGGGAATTCATTTAAAATACTCTAAAAATTATATATGTTGGACTATTTGATTCACAAACAACATATCTAACATAAATAAACCAAAAGCCTTGATAAAAACTCATAAAGTCACAACCTTTAACCAAAACTTTGAAAAACCCAAATTCTAAAACATTGATGAAAATGAAATCTATTTGTACTTCCAAGTAGAGGAAGATGAGAGCAAGTCGGAAATGTAATTACCTTTCAAAATCGAGCCAAAATGAGGGAGAAATGAGATGAAATAGTGAAATGGAGAGGGAGCTTCTCCATTTTCGTTGAAAATGGAAAATGGGGGTGAAGAAGATGTGCACATGTTTAATTCAACAAAAAAGGGTTTTAATTTTAAAAGTTCATTTTATTTACCCTTTTGCCATTAATGAGATGGCAACTCTCCCCTTACTTTAAAATCCATGAAGTCTTAGTTTCATTTCAAATTAGCCCAACATAAAATGTTTATTTGAAAATAAAGAAAGACACAAGGTCCAAATAATATATGATATTATTTAAATCAAAAACCGAGACCCAATAATATTATTTAAATATTATTTTCTTCCGACCCCTAAACTCGGGTGTTACAACAAATAGCAATCAACAGACCATAGATCACCCGACGGCCAGGCCATCATGTTTTTCCTTAAGAACAAGAGGCCTGATTATATAAGGAGGGACCTGGAATAACAATACACCTAATACTTTAAATAGAGAAAAAGTCTAAATCAAACATTTTTAATAATAAGTAAGAAAAGGTGGGGGAGTTGTTGGACATTTATTGGCTCATATGAAAGTTAGAGATGGATGCCTTTGTATCTTTGAATCTTTTATTTCTTAGCTTTCCATGTGAACCCCACCTCTTATGCATATGTTACACAATACACATGTTTTCAATCAATATTTAATTAAATCATATAAATTAAAGTGATTTATAAACACAATTTTTTTATCATTAATAAATCAAATGATTATTTTTTATTTAAAATTTATTTACTTATTCACGATATTTTGTTGCTTTTGCAGTAATCCATGGGAGGTTAAGTTTGAGCACATGTTCCAGTTCCACGAAGGTAGTAATCCATGGGAGGTAATAAATTTCCTCTTAAGGATCAAATTTCCTAATAATTAAAGTGGGCAACTAATTGTGGTTCAAAAGTAATCTGAAGTGGAGATTCACTAATTAGCTTAGTGGCTAAAATATTTATATTATTTAATTTTGTATGTACTCGAATTTTGATAAATAAATATAATATCTCTATATTTAATAAAAAAATTAATCTGAAATGGATTTGGTAGAATTAGGAGAATAAAACAAGTGAAAAGAATACAATGTCACGTAAAAGTTATATTCTTCATTTGCTTTATCAAGTTGTGAGTTAAAAAGTAAATAGGAATTTAAAAAAATCTAAGAAAAGTTCAAATTTTGAATCAAAGCACATATATAATTTAGAGCCGTCTCCTATATTTTTGAGGCCTGATCGAAAACTCAAAAGAAGTTTTTGGAGAATAAAATTATATTTTATTATTTTAAACAATTTATTTAATATTTTATTAACAAATTATTATTTTTATTATTTTATTTAGAAAACACTTTAAATACAACTAAAACAATAAGTAGCAGCCATACCAACAAGGGTTGGGTGCAATCAGAAACATTACTCTCCCAAGGAGAGAACTCGAGTTCGAACCTTGAAAATAACATTGTGAGAAGGAAGAGTCACGAATTTCGAACATAAACCATAAAATGGACATGTAATTATTATTATTATTATTATTATTATTATTATGAGGTGGTCCAAAAGCTAAATAGAAGTAGATTTGAACTGGTCATCAAACAAGCTAGTGTTGGGTTAGCCTTTCTTCCACTTTATTTATTAAAATTAAAAAGGTTTGACGAAATGTCATAAAGGTTACCATTTTCCCCCTGTACTTGGAAAATTGTAATAAATTCTTACCCAACTAAAGAAGAAAAAAGGAAGCTATACATCCATAATTTCCATGCACAATTAGGGGGGGAAATTTGGCAAAGCATCACGAAACAAAACGTAATATAGAATGAGAGATACAATAGTATAGAATGAGAGAGAATAGTTTGTAATATTAGTAGGCGGTTTACTCATTCCAATATAAACGAAGAACCACAAATAATTATCATGCATAATTAGGGGGAATTTGCAAAGCAACACGGAACGAAAGGTAGAATAGGATGCGACAATTACCCACTTTTAAACATTTATGTTTTGTCCCTACAACCCTAAATTTTGATTCCGTCTCCAGAAACATAGTTAAAAAGTTATTTAAAGAGTGTCTTTTTTTAACTATATTGAAGGGAGCTAATTATTCATATATAAATATCATTTATTTATTTTTTAAAAATATGTGTATTAATTTTTTAAAAAAAGTTAGGGTGTCAACTTACATTCCAGTTCCGTCCCTATATTATATTGATTTAGTTTTCTTCTTCTTCTTTTTTGCTCAACAATAGTATGATTTTATTAATGAAAGAATCATACAAGCCCTCAAAATCATAAGCCTCATTAAAAATCTCCTTACACCTAAATGAAAGAAAATGGTACTTATGATAATGAGATAAATACTCGAAAATTACATCCCATTAATACCAACGAGATACAATTCACGGAAATCTTACACCCAAATAAGCAACTAAAACAAACATAAGATCCTTCGCCCGCGATTCAATTATGCGAGAAAATTCCTTGACAATCTGTTCTTCGTTTCTTATATGGTATTCGCACCCGCTAATCTTCCAAACTCAACACATTCTTTTGCTTCTCTTAATATTGTACGTTTCCGATTAAGAAAGTCGGAGTCGGAAAGCGAACCGTTTGCCACTTCGTTATCTTTCAAACTCTTTTTACGTGGTCTACCCCGTCCTTTCTTATTCAGTCGATTTTCAGCTTCTTCACGTTTGTTAGGACTAAATTTGTATATGATAAATTTTTCAAATATAAATGGTTAACTTTATTGTTTGAAATTAGGACTAATTTAATATATTATATAAGTTTTGAGGCCTAAAACTATTATTATACTAGATTATGTTGATGTTATCATCTATTATTTAACGACATATGACATATTTATAACAATATTTTAATTGAGTGATTTGTTTGTAAATTAAAAAAAAAAACAATATGTTTATTACCAAACTTTTAATTGACCTATAACGTAAATTACCCATAATTTTACAAATAATTATTATTTAATACATTGATTATAGAGTTGTTTTTTTTAGTATAGTACATGTGCATTTTGTGGTTTATGTTCAGGATTTGTCACTTTTTCTTCCAACAATATCATTTCTAAGATTCAAATCTGAATTCTCTCTTTAAGAATACAATGTGTATTACCATTGCACTTGACACTTATCATGATTATGGAGTTCCTTAATATTTTATAAGCATATTAATTGATTCTCGTACAATGTTAAGAAATCACGTGTTTCACATTTTCACATAAATAAATATTTAGTTTATTTTTTACCCAACGAGTAGTTTTAATGGAAAAGATGATGATGTTCATTTTAAGAGACTCAAGTTTAATCAACTTTATTTTGTAAGGTGTATATGCATTATCTAAACGTTAAAAAAATATTAATACATACTACCTTATAATTATCTTAAGACTATTCAAAGATATTTAGATATTTTTCAAAAAAAAACCGAATTATTTATTGTTAATAATGATTAATTCTCTCACTATATGTTCTCCAAAAATATATAAAATTATTTTATATTAAAATGAGCTTCATCTCCATGGCTGTGGATCAGATCTTCAACTTTATGGTTAAGAGATGGAGGATGATCCAAAGTTCTTGGTTGTATTTCCAAACAATGTTGTCTCAAGATTCAAATATAAATTTTTTATTTAACTATACGATGTGTCTTACCACTGCATTATATTTTTTTGTTCATTAAATTTAAATTTAAAAGTTAAAAAAATATAGGCTTAAGGGTGTAAGAAGTCCTTCAATTTTTGAAAACAAAGCAATTAAGTTCATGAATTTTTTCACCCAATTAAGCCTTTGAACCAAGAAATTAAATAAATTAAGCCCCTGAACCAAGAAATCAAATAAATTAAGCCTCTGAACCAAGAAATTGAATAAATTAAGTCATTTGACCAACTTTGACCATTAAATCTTAATAATTTTTTTCCTTTTTGATATTATTGGCACATGATACAATACAGTTTTATCATATTGCATTTACAGATTTTTTTCAAAAATTATTATTTATAAATTTTGTAAGTTTTTTTAGAATTATAGAAAATTTAAAGATTTTTTAAAATAAAATAAAGAAATTCTGAAAATGTCAAGTGGAAACACTATGATAAGATGTGCTGCAACATTGGATCAAAAAAATTGTCAATATTTAATGGTTAAAATTAATAAAAATACTTAATTGATTTAATTTATTGGTTAAGGACTTAATAACTTAATTTATTGATTTAAGGACTTAATTAATTTAGTTTCTTTGTTTAAGGGCTTTATTTGATGCAAAAAAGATTAATGATCTTAATTGTTTTTTTAAGTTTAGACTTAAGTATAAAAAATATAATTATATTTTTTAAATTATTTATAACATGAACTTACAAATGAGAAACAAACAAACAAGCAAGTAATTAGGGAATAGAATTTACTACTTTTTATCTCTTTATGCGATGTACTAATAATTTTATATCATGAGAATTATTAATAAAAAGGTAAAAAAATAATTAATATATGCTATATAAAATTATTGATGGGAGGAGGAATTTTGTTGGCAAGTAGGTTTTGTCATGGACTTGATTCGAAATACAAACTAGCATTGTCTACTAATCATCCTAGGCAAAACATGCACAGCCACCACTTCCAACCCACGTGGTGGCGCCACCTCCCAAGACCTGACCGGCTCCTCCCTTACATCCACCACTATAATCCTTTCCCCATTCGCTGAAACTGCACAGATTTTCCCTCTCCCGGCTGCCATCTGCTCTGCACGTTTAAGCTGCTCCAATTCTATCACTTTCACCCAACAATCTCTTTCCCCATCGTATTTGCTTAACCTTCCTTTCACTTCATCAATCACATAAATCACATCTTCATCCACGGCGGCTGCCGCCGGCCCATTCCAACCGGCAACCATTCCCTGAGGCATCTCTTCCCACTTATCCAATCCCACATCGTAAACTGCACCTTCTTTCACGGCCTTTCCTTTGACATTAACCATGCAAAGCTTCCCTCTATATCCAACCGCCTCCACTGCTTCTCTACTAAACCTCCCATCTTTAAGCCGTGCCTTGTTTTCCCAACCCCAGTTTTCTCTCTTCTTGTTTAAATCCCATTGTTCCATTGACCTTGCTACATCTCCTTTGTAATGGGAGCCGACGCCGCTTGCCATGTAGACAACACCTTGGGCTGAGCCTGCAGCGCACCACCGCCGCGGGGAGGTTATTTGGGGGCCGTAAAACCACCTGCTGGACTCCGGGTGGAAGACTAGAGGGCTGGAAAGTGCAGGGAAAAGCTTGTGAGCTGTTGCAGCTATGATGACTAAATGGTTGGAGACGGTGAGGGATTGAACCGGAAGGTTTCGGGATAGGAAAGAAGGGTGGCGGTGGAGGAGATGAAGCGGAGGGTTTTGTGGAGGGGTGGGAAGGGGTTTCCAAGATGATGATATTGGATCAAAGGAGAGGAATTCGATTGAGTTTTGAGGAACAATTTCTGCAAGGTTTGTTACGGCGGCGTTTCGGTTTTGCTGAGGAAACAAAAGAGCATAGAGGGAGAAGAAGGGAGGGAAAGAAGGAGAGTAAAGGAGACGACGCCATGGATGGCAAACGGAGAAAAGAAGGGACGGCGGTAGAGAAGAGAGGCAGCGTTGAGCTATATCGTCGGGGAGGCCTGGCAAAACGGGTCCAATTCCATTTTCATTCTCGTCAATGGGATCATTTTTAGTTCCTTTGCTGCTTCCAGGAGTGGTTTCCATGAAGAAAGCTGGCTGCATCTAGGAATGGGAGGGGGAGTGGCCTTTTATATTGTAGTTTGGGGCTCACCATTTGTTTAATGTGCATTCGACATTTGTGACCATTCGGAGCCAGAATTGAATTACGATGATGTAGATCGATTAATTTTAAAAATGAATAGAGTGTTAATAATATCATCAAATATAAATTCTCATGTTCATCTCGACTTTATCCTATGAAAAATTGGATTCCTAAAATGATAGGATATTAGTTATATGACCTGAAGATAATCATGTAACCCTAAATGACGTTAAATTTTCTTATAAACTGTAAACACATTTGGTAAAGAAGGGAATCCGGAAATAAAGGCAGCCATGCATGATACATAGTATATGTTCCAGTAACTTTTTTGGTGGCCCACTCTATTTGGACAAATTAGCCATTGTCCATTGATATTTCCATATTACACAACCAATTAATTAGATCTTTATAGCCGCCAAATAACTGCTCCATTTGCACTTATGAGAGCAAGAAAACGATTTATTGCTTCTTTGTTGCCGTGTGCCTCTCAATGTTTTTCATTATATTTCTAGCCAAAATTTAAAGTTTTTTTGTTTGTTTCGAATCAGGACGGAACTAGGATTATATCTAATATTTTTAGATTGGGTTTAAAACCTAACACACTTGAGTCCAACTATGGTTTTGTGCAGGTTGCTTGACTCTGGAACCTAACTCATTAAAACATTACTTGTTCAAAGGAAATGGACAACTGGTTTTGTTACTTCTAATATGATATTAAGAAGTGTCAGATTTTGAAACAAAATATTCTAAAGGAATGTCTTTTGAGGTACAAGTTACAACCATATTTTGAAAATGTCTATGTTGGTAAAATAGAACTGCAAAACCGGCTGATTAACACTGACTGGAAATAATAACAAAAAATAGGAATGAAAAATATGAACCGTGTCGTGGTATGTTGGCCACTGTCTTAGAAACAAAACTGTCCCGAACAGTGTAGTTGCTTCACAGGCAGAATGTCCCCCGAGGTGAACACGGACGCTCCAAGAATCGTACACTCGACTCCGGAGTGAACAACGGCGGTACTGCTCGAATGATGGAGGAAAAACAGAGAGAATTTAGAACTGTTTGTTGTGTGTTTGATGATACAAATGGTGCATGTAGCACATCTATTTATAGCTTGATCATCATGGGCATAATTGTCATTATACTGTCCAAATAATTACAGAATTAAATCTGTATAATAGCAAATATAATTATGTTGTAACAGCTGCAATAACAGCCTCCATAACCATGCAATAAACAGCTTATGTTACCACTTGAATTTGACTGAAAAATATTCTAAATTCATCACTGAACAGACTGTTTATATTCGAATAAAACTGCATTGGATAAAAGCTTAATCAAAACGTTCGAATCAAACTACAACATTCAGATATGAATTTAATTTAAAAAATAAATTCTGATTCGAACAGTTTCTCAAAGCCTATAAATAAGAAAAAAAAATCTTCCAGATATAATCTTCTCTTCTTAAGAAAATTCCGTACGAATTTTCTCCAAAAAAGAATAGATCCACGTGCGTACGTGTTACCCAAGCCCGAGCCGACCGGATGGCGGCAGCGCGCAAGGACTTCCCTTCTTCTTTCCCACTCAACAAGGGAGGGAGAAAGCATGGGTATAAATACCCTTCACTAACCATTTTCACAACCAATGTGAGATATGGCCTTAGTAACACTTGAAGTATTACCAACAGTCTAAATGATGTAGGAGCGTTTTTTAAATGTAAATTTCTTTTAATTTAGGTATACTCCCTCCATTCTGTTAATTTTTATCTTTTTTGAGTTTTTAAAAGCTTTATTTTAATTTTGACCATATTTATTTTAAATATTTTAAACAATTATGTTTTTATAATATATGTATTTTAAAACTACTTGATTAAAGTTTTATAAAATATATTTTTTAAATAATAAATTTTAAATAATAATAGGTCAAAATTAAAAAAGACTTACTAAAAAATCAATAAAGGACACATTTAATGAGACAGAGGGAGGTTTTACTGAAATTATAAAAAAATATAGTGTTGAAATTATACAAAAGAACTTTCGAAACTTTACTGAAATTATATTAAAAAATCGGTATAAAAAATAAAATTAAAAAATATATATTTAAAAATATTTAAATTATTTTGTTATAGATTTTAAAAGGCTTGCATTGCTTCAACATAGGGTAATGGTGAAACTAACAAACTAATTAAGAAATACATTTATCGAGCACAAACATTATGATATATCACAACACAAACAATACCCCAAACTATCATAAGCATAAGTCATAACATGTAAAATAATTGGGCATGTACATAACCAGCACGACAAGTGGTCCTTTAAGAAATGACCAACGACACGATTGTCCGCTTAAAATAATTGTCAATGTACGTAAAAAGATCACGGTCAAGTCATGGCGTAAAACCACAATAACAAGTAAATTAAAAAATAATACACCCATAGATCAAAGCTGTTATAAGCAAAAGAAGACCTCGAAGCATTTAACAACCATATAATAGTCATTCAAATTGCCACTTCATTGAAAAAAAACATATGATATTAAGCTACTCAAAGCATATTACACGATCGACAAATACTATTAGCTAATTTGTCAGTTTCATCGTTATCAGGCAAAATTTATAACAAAAAATATAAATGTTTTAAAGTTTTGAATATCTTTTTTAAAAAATTTAATTTTTTACAATGTCAATTTATTTTCAATATAATTTTTAATATTTTTTGAATTTTTAATAATTTTAAACTTACCCCTATTTAATTTTTTTAAAATAAGTTATAAAATAAGATTCGTCAACTCAATAACTTAATTTTCTTTTAACTCGACTCAACATAATCTGATAGAACACTCGCCCCTAATTTAGAAGATCGGTCCCCCAATATGTAGAGATTGCTAAATACCCTATCAAATTCGTTCATTATCGATAAATGGAAGAAAAAAATTCTATACTCCTTTTCGGTGCTTTTTTTATGTCCCAACACTAAAAAAAAATAAATTTTAAGCACTAACTTAAATTCTAAATCATAAACCATATACCATACACCCTAAAAAATACACCCTACCCAAAATTATCTAAGTCATAACTTTAAATCTCAAACCCTAAACTTTAAACTTAATTTTTAGTGTAGAGCGTAGATAAAAACATCAAAAAGAATTTCTATTCAATACCCTATCCATCAAACCTTTTATAAAGGGAAAAGTTGACCCATGAAGTAAGAATAATTTATTTTATATGGTCACACAGGAAACGAAATATATTTGTGAGGTCCAACTTTTTGTTCATATATATAAGGTTCATATTACTATATTCTATGATTCTCTACATATGCAGGCTATACTCTTCGAAAACATCTTGGAACTTAAAGCAAGCTTTTGGAAATCATTACAAAGACCAATGATAATGCTAGTAAAGCAGTACTAAATGCCAACCAAAAATAAAAATAGAAATTTTAGAGTTATTACAATTAATATATATATATATATATATATATAAAATAATGGGTAAACTATACCAATGACCACCGAATTATGGGGTTGGTGTCGGTTTGACCACTATATTTTCAATTGTGTTAAATATACCACATAACTATTTAAACGGTTCCAATGTAGCCACCTGCCGTTAAAAAAATAAAAAAGTTAACGGGACTGTTAAAATAATTGGTATAATTACACATTTAGTCCTCTTTCTTTATACAATCATTCAATTTAGTCCTAATTTTAATCTAATAAAATAAATTAATTATTCAATTAGGTGTATATATTTTTATTAGATTTATTTTACTTCCCCAATCAGGTGGTGACACGTGTCACCACTAATTGGAGTAAGAAAAATTAAATAGTAGAAGCTAACACCAAGGAGAATTGAACCTGGGTCTTGGGAGAGAAAACAATGCTCTTGTCACTAGGCTAAGCATGCTTTTAGTGTATGGAATACAAAATATAATATATGTCGTATATTACAAACACGAACGAAGGAGAAATTTTTTTTTCTTTTCTTTCAACTATGGGTAGTTTACCCTAAAATAATTTAGTCGTAAAAATGATTCGATGATGAGAAACGTAAAGATTGATGTATGAACATACGAATCATGTAGAAATTATAAAGCTAAGAAAAAGTCTACATCAAACTTTTTGTAGTGTTTTATTGTTGTGGTGGACGAGAATAATAAATACGTAAAAGTGAGTCTTGTTGGGCATTTAGTGGTTCATATGAATGTAGGGATTGCAATCGTTTTTCTTCTTTATTTCTTTCTCTTTTCTCTTTGAATCTTTAATTTCTAGCTTTTTTACATCAAATTTTAACCATTCAGTATATAATACTTATACTATACTCTACAGACTCCTACTCACTTATAAATAAGAAGATTTTGAATGTTTAAGCGTGTTCGATCTTACGTCTTCTTGTACATTGTATTAACGACAATGTCAATCGAACTATACTCAATAGTCCAAACTCAAATATTTTTATATACACTAGATTTTGTTATATATACGATACGGATTATAAAAAAATTTAATTACCAAATGATCATAGTTACGATGGTCAAAAAATTGTATTCAAATCTATTAATCACATACTTGATCGTTAGATACTTAATTTAAAGGTTTATATCATAAATACGTATATACAATTTATTCACTTTTTTCATTTAGATACATAAAGTATTTTTTGGTTAAAGCAAATCTTAAAATAGGTTTTTTATCAAAATATGTTATTTTTTTATTTAAGTACTTAAAGTATTTTTTAATTAATATCACGCGTCAACTTTTAGAAATTTAGATGAAAATAATTGTATACTTTATATACTTCTTTTATCATAACTAGTGAATTTTTACATGGCGGTTTCACACCTCGTCCCCTAATCATTGTGGTCAAAAATTTCATCCCAGTGCCAGCAGAGCACATTTTGTAGTTGTTAACTCTTCAGAGAGCGCACGATTAGTTATTGCTATTGCCAATGGATAATTTAGTTTCAACCCGAAAATGTCAATCTCAGTTTTTTTATTAAAATATTATACTATAAAAGTATGGAAATATAAAAATGTTATTACAATAATAATCATCATCATTTAAAATTGGTATTTTAAATCATTAGATTTAGGTGAAACGGTAAGTATCTCTCGTATAATGGTCGAATGTTAGATCATTGCTATTGCGCATAAAACAATTTTAAAATTTGTGGTCAACATCTATCCGAGCTAACGAACATAAATTTAGTGATGCATGCCTAGGAGGGAAAAGGCAAATAATTTCAATATTTCAAAGAGGTGGTTTTGCAAGTCTGAAAAAAATAGCCAGTGTGCAAAGTTTATTTAGATTGGATTAGGCCTTTTTAGGTTGATATGACTTCTTATGAATTGATCATCTACCTCTTAGTTTTCTAACGCATTAAATTCGACATCGAAAACTCAAGTTATATTTGTTTTATTGAAGATTGTACAAGCAAAAATTTCTATACATGTTTAATACGGAAATTATTATTTATTACAAATTTCTAATAATTTAATTGATATTTTAGACTTAAATTCAATCTAAGATTTCTTAGGGAGATGTTTAGATGATTTAAGATTAGATTTGTTATTTATTTACTAATTTTTTAGGTTAGATAAAATATGTTTATTTATTTTATTATTATCTTTATTTTTCTCCTAGTTAAAGTTAAACTCTTTATTTATAGCCTATTTAAAGGTATATTTGTTGCTTTAATAAAATACAACATCATGAATTTTTTAGTTACAAAAAAATCTTTGGCTATGGGCCATTTTCTATTCAAGGTTAACAGATTCACCTTGTTAATTTTTCTATTGAAGCTTTCTTCAACACTGTCTTAAAATTTTCGTGAGGGAGGTCGTCTTTACACTCATGCTTTCTCATTCAATTGCGTTTGAGAGGGTTGTTTAGAGCCGCTAGAGGGTGTTTGCTTGATTAAGTGCTATCAAGAGGGTGCCTGAGGACAATTATCTCGTTTTCTACATCAAAATTTTGCTAGATTAATTGCGACCTAGAGGGTTCCTAAATTTTGAGATTTTTCTCGAATTTTGGAATTCTGTATCAAAAAATTTATCATTGGGCTCACTCCGGTGGATACATTAAAAAACAAAAAAAATCTTTTAATTTTTTTCAAGGAAATTGATTTCAGTTTGACTTGGTACATCAACTCAGTGTATATATATACTTACACAATATAAAATTCAATTACTTTTACACTTTTTTCGGACCGTTAGATGAAGGTAATAAATGGCTAAGATTATTTTCTTATATTTTTTAAGTGATAATCTTCAATTTTTTACTGTTAATCGTCACCATCCATTTACCTCCATCCATCATATATATTATGTTTAGTATAGAGTAAGTTAGCTTAATTAGGAAAAATATTGAAACACAAAAACTATTGTACACGTTAAAATGAATATAACAATTTCATTGTATGTAAAAGAATTCAAAATTTTCCATCTTATCCAACAACAAAAAACTAATATAAATAAGTACCTCTCAAAATTCAATTTTATTATTTTAAATTGTTTAAGAAAATAATAGAAAGATAAAAACTCATTAAAAAATACTCCACTTTCTCATTTATTTATTTCTATCAATAACCATGTACATTTTCATTACCTTATTTATTATTATTACTTTTAAAAAACGTTAGTTAAATTATATTTTTCACCCACATTTAAGTGTGTAATAGGATTAGCTTATGGTAATGTAAAATTAATATAGCTTTACAAATTTTAATAATATTTCATACTATCAATATCTTAAATAATTTAGTTGTGTTAGGAATCAGAATTCTTGATACATTGCATATCATTTAAAATAAAACACTCACAAGAGATCCACTAATTAGTCAAGTAATTAAAGTTATTCATGTTGTCTCACCTTGTATAGGTTCGAATCTCAACATTTACCTTATAAATATAATACCTCTCCAATTAATAAAAAACTTATAAAAACTTGAATTGACCTCCAAATTCATATAATATCAAGGTGTTGATTATATATTGATTCTCTAGGAAAGAAAAAAAAACTAAGTAAAATGGGACGACATTGACGCTTAATGGATGTTTATTATTATTATTATTATTATTATTATTATTATTATTATTATTATTATTATTATTGATTTGCGTGTGTTTGGACGACGAGAAAATGACAAGGTAGGGAATGAAAAGTTTGGGATCTCTAATAATTTATTACAAGTTAGTTAGGGTTTTAATAAAACAAGTTACGAAACATTATCATAACGGGAAACAGAAATTCCTAGATACTGATATTTTTCGGATTGTTTTATATCGGTTATAGATGCGTGATTAGTATAATTTTTTTATATTTGAAAGATTATGGCCATGTTTGGTAAATGACGGTTTGAGTCAAAATTAGAGGTTTGAGCTAAAATTAAAAATTTGACCGGTCAAATTTGTTAATTTGAATGTTTGATGAATAACGGATTAAAATAGCAGTTTGGGGTGAAACCTCTAATATTGAAAAAGCTGCTAATAAGAGCTTTTTTTAAATTAGAGGTTTTGATGTAAAAGTTATAAAGACCCTTTTACCCTTACAATTATCAAAAATCTCCAAATAACTTAAATTTAATCTTTTTTTATTTTAATTCTTCACCCTCACATATTTACACTGTGGTATTTGTAAACTAATAATTTTTCTTTTCATTTTCACACATTTATATTTGTATTTAAATTTAATAATTGCTTAAATTGTATTAAAAATAATTATATAAATAATAAATTTATATATATATATATATCCTTCAAATATGCTTAATAATGTTATATTAAAAAAATATTTTCATAATCTAATTAATATTAGTAGATAGAAAATATTGATAACTAATAAAATATACAAACAAGTACTGAATACAATTATATCCTTATATGTCATTTTGCTTGTTTGAATAATCAAACAGCTATCGGCTATCAGTTAATTTTACCAAACGCTTTTATACAATCTGCTAGTTAAATCAACTAATACAATCAACTATCCACTAATTGCCAGACCTATATAATACATTTGTGTTTAACTATATATTGGACATCTTACTATTGATTAAGATCATATATTTTTGGAGCACTAGAAGCCAAAGCCAATCAATCTCATGCTAGTTTTCAATCATTTACATTTATGTTCTAATAATCTAATGTATGAAATATGTATCTTTCATGTTACATTTATTTCATTTATACCAAGAATCATACAATTTAAAGAGTGAAAGTGAATTAGTTTTATACAGGTTGCGTATAAAAAAGTTCCCCTAATTTGAATGTGTATGATTTAAAGTATTTTGAATTAATCTCCTTTTGAATTCGCCTTTGGATTTGGGTTTGGGTTCGTACGAAAACAATGCTTCGGCTGGAAAAATTATTATATGAATCGACTCACCGCGTTATTTATAGTCTCGTTCATTAAATTTCAACATTATTTTTTGTTTTATGTCATTAATCCACTTATAATTAATTCCTATGTAACTACCCATTTCCTATTTATATGGTAAAAAAAAGTAAATATTTATCTTTAAAAAATGACATGAAAAAAAGAGATGAAATAATTAAATTTTAGTAGATGAGACCATAAATGACGTGATGAGTCGGTTGCATATAATAATTTTTCCTTCGGCTGGCTGGCCGACGACATCTTATGAGCCTTACAACGCCTACCAAGGACACATGGGCCAATGAAAATAAGCCATGTTACCAGGAAACCAGGTATATCAGAATGTTCAAAGCTAACTTTCAAACGGCATGTTTGGTCGTGTACTTGCTGCTGCTGACCGGAGGGAAGCTTGTTGATTAAATAATGATATTAATAAATGAAATTACCGCAAGAAAAAAGCATAACAATATTTAACTCTAAACTCTAAATTCAAAATACAAAAAAATACGGTCGGATTACAATTTTAACTGATCCGAGTCATTAATTTGATTCTGACAACACTTATAATAAACAATCATATATATTAATAATTAAATATTAATAATTGAATATTAGTTTGAATAACATAATAACATTGTTTACTGGCGTACTTAAAATTACGATTTCTTTATTCGAAGATCATTTCTCAAAAGCTTGAAAGAAACTAATTAATTAAGACTTAGCTTTTCTAACCGTTCCTTTAATAAAGTTGTGAGATATATATATAGGTTGACCGCCTGGTGACAGAGTTTTATCCAGACTAATTCAGATCGACATGCGTTACACGTCTAGTTTTGGTGGATAAGTCTTTCAACAAAAAATTTCTGCATACACAAAGTCTTAAACTTAAAATCTACTCAAATCATATTAAACTGAACTGCTTACAACTTAAATCAACCACATTAATAATTAAATACAATATATTAAGTGATAAAAAAATTCAGTGAATATGTAGACATGATCAGGTCACCAAACATGTTGGTATTTCTTGCAGAACAGTGGTTTGGTTAGCTTTTCTTCTATTTTATTTATTAAAATTTAAAAGGGTTTGACCAAATACATGAAGAAAATGCAAAGGTTATCAAATCCATGATTTTATTTATTTATTTCTTGTGCTTGGAAATTTTGTAATAAATACTTGTCCAACTAATTAAAGAAGAAAAATGAAAGCTTTAATGGCATTGATAACCAGCTTGCACAATTATCAATTATGCGTGAAAGTAAGCAAAATAATAAAGGATTCCCAAATATAATATGCTTGAGAAAATTATGCACTTGCGATTATTTTACTATGGAAACCATATTGAATAACTTATGTTAGGATTGTCCTAAAAATTTATGTTTTACTCCAATTTTCATTGATCATCATTAATAGTCACTCAATGGTTGACATTCTATAACTTTAGAAGGACACTTTTGCAGGGACGGACCCATGACTTTAGGTTAGGGGGGACGAACCTATAAATTTATAGGGGGGCGAACTTATAGAAGTTTAGGGGGGCGAAAATACATTTTTAATAAAAAATATATAGAAAAATTCTAAAATTTTCCTACCCCCAGCACCCCCTCGGTCCATCCCTGCACTTTTGCTCTCTCATTCTCTAACAAAGGGATTGGTTTTTCTTTCTCAGCAAATTTCAAGGTCGACTCGTCTCTTCTTCTAGATCAAAGCTTTCATATATGCTTCAAAAAGAAAATCACACATTTTGCGTGGATCTCACATATTAGAGGCATTAATAATGGTGGGATGAGTAGGGGTGAGCAAAACTCTACTCGATTCAAAAAAATTTAAAATTTTCAACTCGACTAGAGACGAAAAAACTCGACTTGACTCGAAAAAATTTCAAATAAAGTTTGAGTTGTAAAATAAAAATTCGAATAACTCAAAAATTTTAGTATTTAGTGGATTTTTTTAAGTCCGAGTTGAGTCCCTTAATTTTTCCTGATGTGTGTGTGTGCGCGTGCGTGCGTGCGTGCGTGCGTGCGTGCGTGCGTGCGTTCGATCGAGCTGAGTAAGAAATTTTAGAGTTATTAGAGTTGACGAGTCATATTTTATAACTCAAATTTTATTTGATTTTTTTTATTCGAGTCGAGTTTTCGACTTCCTATACAAATTAAATTGTAATTATTCATCATGTTATAGTACAATTTGATTTTCATATTTTTTCATATGTGACATATTTCTTCACACACACACGCACGCGCACGCGCACGCGCACTAGGGGTGATAACGAGCCGAGCTGAGCCCGAGCCTGGCCAGGCTCGGCTCGGCTCGGAAACAGTGTAATTGGGCTCGGCTCGGGCTCGAGGCTCGCCGAGCTCGGAATTTTAGGCTCGAGCTCGGCTCGAAAACAATTCTATTGGGCTCGGCTCAGGCTCGAAGGTCGTCAGGCTTGGCTCGGGCTCGTCAGGCTCGGCTCGGCTCGAAATGAAAAATTTTGCTATAGTTTTTTTATATAAAATATTCGTTAAAAATCCCTTTCATAACCAACACTAAAACGAAATTCAATGACCGGAAAGGGGAAAAAGTGCCAAAAATTAGATTAATCTAAATAATCAATAAATATTCTTATAATACAAACACATAATTAAAGAAAATACAAAATCAAACAACAATCAACTAATGAAAGAAAATACAAACACATAATTTATTTTAGTGCATATGTATATTCCGAGCCTGTTCACGAACTTTTCGAGCCGAGCCTGGGCAAGCTCGGCTTGTTAAGGTTTCGAGCCGAGCCCGAGTCGAGCTCACTTGAGCCGAGCTTTGACCGAGCCGAACCTGAGTAGCTCGCGAGCCGGTCAGGCTCATTATCACCCCTAACGCTCACCCATAATGATATGTGTTGTGATGAACCGAATTTCAGAGTCAATATTTGTGCATTGACCCAAGCCATTATTTAATAATGTTGCAAGTACAATTGGATCCGTTAGACGAAGTCTGGGCTTAATCAGTTAGGAATTGGACCCAAATTAAGCTAAAAGTGAGATTTCTTATTTGCATATCAAAGTGAGGGGATCTATAGGGCAATTAATCCATCTGAATATCTCCTTTCATTCATTCTTCAAAGAGATAAAGATTAAGCATGTTTTCTGTTATCTTTGTATTGTTGCATTGACTTTTGGATTTTATAGTTTTTTTTATTGTTTTTCTGTTTGTCGCACTTTATTTACCACACAGAACTCCTTAGATCATATTTTTTTTATGTTTCCCCATTTTAGATATTTCATGATGTTAAGATAAATTCGACATTCGAAGTATTAGTCTTGATTTTTCGTAATGTAAAAATATTTTACGTTTATTCTTGAATTTAATTTCAAACGTTGGCATGATTTGTTTACAAATATTTTCTTATTGCATGGCATTATTTTCGTAAATTGCATATTCTGATAAATTTCTTGTTTGCATACAATTTCAAATATCTAAAATGCTTTTCAAGGATCACGCAGGTAAAAATGCTACAGAACTGGGCCTTCATGATATATGAAAGCAAGAGAAACTTTTTTATCCTTGTTTTATATAATTTCTTTAAAAATTTTAGATCAATTATGAATTTGTCTCCTCAGTTTTTAATATTTATGTTTTGCCCCCAATCCTCAACTATGGTTTGATCTCGGCATATCAAGATATATGAAAGATATTTGAGATAGACAATATAATAAGAAGAATCAAGTTACTCCTCATAAGTCATAATGAAAATGAAGAGGATGAAGATCCATCTGAAAAACCAATGCATATCAAAGCACATTAAAAGAGTGATATTTAACATCAAAATCACAAAATTATCATCATTGGTATTCATGAACTCAAAAATCATACAAACAATCCATTTAACAATAATTTAGCAAACTAGTATAAACATTTTAAAGTTCAAGGTGCACAAACCTTGTTTCCAACACACCAAAAACCCAACTATAAAAAATCTTCATTTTGATTACTGAAAAAGATTTTTTTGCAAACAAATCATCATTTTCATTTTTGTCACTCAACTATAAAAAAAACTTTCATTTTCGCCATCCATGGATAGTTTCTGTTAGTGGCACATATCACCACCTAGTTGGTTGGAAAATTAGAAAAATAAGGCTTAAGAGTATCATAAGCCATTGAACTTTTGGAAAAAAATCAATCAAGCCCCTAAACTTTTTTGCACCCAATTAAGCTCTTATACTCCAAAATTTCATCAGTTCACCCCTTTGACCAACGTCGACTATTAAATCTAACAGTTTTTGGGATCAATTGGTGCAACATGTCGTGTTATAGTGTTATCACTTGACATTTCTAAAAAAAATTATTTTATCTAAAAAATTCTTTAAAAGTTCTAAAAACCCTAAAAACTTATAAAAATATTAAAAAAAGTTTTTTAAAAAACATGTATATATCAATCATCACATGACAAAACTGTAGTGAATCACATGACAGTAATATCTAAAGAAAAATGTCAAAATTTGATGGTCAAAATCAATCAAAAGGTATAATTGATTATATTTATTGGTTCGGAGATAAAAAAATTCAGAAGCTTAATTGATTTTTTTTAAAAGTTCAGGGTGTAAAGCACCCTTAAGCCAAAATAAAATTTTTGCTTTGAAGGTTTGGACCTGGTTGGTTAATTTTTACTAAACCACCACATACAAATGTTATATTTCATAATATAATGTTTTAAGTAAAACTGGACTGAAAAGTCTTTAACTTAACATTCAAATTAATTACATTAATTATATACAAGTTTTAGATTAAACCAGAGTTCAAATTTATTACAATAATTTTATAAACTTATTAAATTATTTATGTATTTTATTTAAGATGAGTCTACCACGTGCGACGAACATTGCTGAACACCACTAACGATGAACACCGTTGAACACTATTATTTTTTAAAAAAAAATAAAAATCATGAGGACTATAATTGTAATTAAAAATTATTTTAAAAAATTACAAAATAGATTTAATAAAACTATTAAAATAAGTTTATAAAATTGAAGGAATTAAAAAATTAGTGTTTTTGATTCGGGGATTAGGGTTTATAATTGGTTAAATTAGGTTTATGAAATTGGAAAAAATAAAAAATTAGTGTTTCTGATTTGGGATTTGGGGTCGCCGGCGATGGCTTTGGTTCATCGGGGCAGGCCGCGGACGACGAGTGATTGCCGGACACAGCCGGCGACGGCTGCGATGGCCGACCAAGATCGACGGGAAATTAAAGGGTAGAAAGATCACTTTCGATGCTGGAACGATGTGCACAGAAGGACGACGAGCGGCGGAGCAGCGGAACGACCTGTATTAACGTCGGCGAGACAAGTCAACCGATCACGGCGGTAGAGGAGGCGGCGTTGGCAATAAGAATTAGGATTCTAGGGTATATAAAATTTGGGTATATTTAATTCAAAACTATCAATTTTTAATACAATAAAGAAATATAACAATTTTATTAAATCTAATTTTTATTTTTTAAAATAAATTTTAATTACAATTATAGTCCTCATAATTTTTAATTTTTTTTAATTAATAGTGTTCAGCGGTGTTCATCGTTAGCGGTGTTCAACAATGTTCGTCGCCCATTATAAAATTTTCCTTTTATTTAATTTCATGTAGGTTTTAAATTTTTTAGCTAATTTGTTTCTTAACTTTTTTTTTTATATTGGTTATTATAATCTTAAAATCCACTTGAATATAAGCTCAATTAAAGAACTGTAAAATTATAAAACAAAGTGGTAATTTTTAATTGGCATATGTTAAGGTGTATTTAATAACATTAATTAAGTACGAGATTCTATTGTTACATTTAATTTGAAACATTTAATAAGAATCTTATTTAAGAAGATTCTTTGATTATTTAACTCATTTAATAATAGGGTTATCTTCACCAGTGGTCCCTTTTGTTTAGGGTGTGTTTTATTTTGGTCACCAAAATTCAAAAACGAATATTCTTGTCCCTAACGTTAAAAAACGTTTATATTTTAATCACCCAACCGTTAGTCTCCGTTACTTGGCTAACGGGTGGCTGACATGACTCGTTAAAAAAATAAAAATAAAAAACCCACGTGTTTAGTTTTGGGTTTAAGACTTGTTCTTCAAGTTTTGGTAAGAAACAAGTCACGTTTTCTTCTTCTTTGGTCATCTTCTTTTTCTTAGTTTAAAATCCAGTTCAGTTTCAAAGTAACGGCAGCTGCAATGGATTTCATTAGTAGCGGAGCAGTTACATTAGATCTGTATCAGGGGGCATTAACGGAAGCACTTGAACCTTTTATGAACAGTGTTTCCTCCCCTTCCCCTTCTAATCTTTCTTTCTCTTCTTCCCAAACACAATCCAATTTCTACACAGATGGCTGCTGTTACTTCACTCCGATGGACTCATTTTCAGGTATCCAGCACTACCAGCAGCCTCAAACTGGTTCAACAATCGGGTTAAATAGCTTGTCACAAGCTCAGATCCACCATATCCAGCTCCAGTTGCACTTCCAGAGCTATCAACAAAGTTACCCTCACAGCATCAGCAGCAACAGTAACCAGATGGTTAGCTTTCTTAGCCCTAAACCTGTTCCGATGAAGCAGATGGGTACACCACCAAAGCCCAAGCTTTACAGAGGAGTTAGGCAACGCCACTAGGAGAAATGGGTCGCTGAGATCCGGTTACCTAGGAACCGGACACGTCTTTGGTTAGGCACTTTCGACACAGCCGAGGAAGCAGCCTTGGCTTATGACAAAGCATCCTTTAAACTAAGAGGAGACTTCGCGAGACTCAACTTCCCTAACCTTCGCCACCATGGTTCCCACATCGGTGGCGATTTCGGTGAATACAAGCCTTTACCTTCCTCTGTTGATGCTAAGCTTCAAGCCATCTGTGAAAGCTTGGAACAAAATCCAAAGCAAGGAAACAAGAAGAAACCATCCAAGGCGACGTCCGAGAACAAAAGCAAGAACAACAAAGTCAACCTGGCAGAGCCCGAGCCCGTGGATAGGACTGTGAAGGTGGAGAACTCATCTTTGGCTGCAGCTCAATCCGAGAGTGAGGGTTCAACGGTGTCTTCACCTCTATCAGATCTTACATTCGCGGACTTCGACGAACAGCCATGGCCTGAAGTTGCTTGTTCTTCTGAAACTTTCATGTTGTCGAAATACCCTTCGTATGAGATTGATTGGGATTCCATTCTAGCAGCCTGAAACGGAAAGAAAAAACCAGATGTTTCGGTTTATGTAATAGTGTTTAGTATGTTTGTAAAAGCCAACTCCAATGGAGTTTTTGGGAGTTGCAGTGGCATGTATTTTATGGGTAGAGATTGATTTAGAGTTTTGGGGAGTTTTTGTAAAAGCTTTTTAAATGACGTGGACTACACAAGTGGATTTTTTTAATTTTTTAACAAGCCATGTCAGCCACCCGTTAGCCAAGTAACGGAGACTAACGGTTGGGTGATTAAAATATAAACGTTTTGTAACGTTAGGGACCAGAATACTCGTTTTTGAATTTTGGTGACCAAAATAAAACACACCCTAAACAAAAGGGACCACTGGTGAAGATTACCCTTAATAATATTAAGTCTCACATTGAATTGTTTAAGTGTTTAGGGTTTATAACTTTTGTTTATGTTTTTTTGTTTAGGGTTTAGGGTCTTGTTTCGGGTTTATGGTTTAAAGCTTATGGTTCATGGTTTAGGGTTTAGGAGTTTTGTGTTGGGTTTAGGTATTTTTGTTTAGGGTTTAATGTTTTTAAGGGTTTAGAGTGTAGGCTTTTTGTTTAGGGTTTTTATCTAAGATTTTGTTTAGTGTTTATATAAATACTTCGATCTAAATTGTCATAATACACATTTATTCTTTTATATTTACACATTCAACCAATTTAGTCATATTTTAAAAAAATTAACAAATTTAATAATTTTTATTTCTCATTCTATCAATTTAACCATTTTTATTTAACTCTTCACTCTTACATCGCCTCCTTACTTCGACTATCCTCTGCCCGACCTCTGTTCCGTTCGACGACCCTTCCAAAGGTTATGACTTGGTCAGACGAGCAAAGGGAGTGAGACGAAAGAGTCATTAGACGAAATAGAGGTCAGAGAGAGGGTCATCAGAGCATGGAGATTGTGTTCGGAGTGGAGGGTTAACTAAAAAAGGTTAAATTGATAGAATGGGTATATACAGAGGATTAAATTTATTAATTTTTTAATTATGATTAAATTAATTGAATGTGAAAATATTTAGGACTAAATGTGTTATTTTATTAATTTTCATTAACTGACACATCATCGTTGAATTTTTAACAACACCGGACCAACTTGTTACTTTTTTAAGTTAGAAAACCATTTTATAACTTTTCATGGTAAGGAGACTCAACAAAAAAATCCTTCTATAATCAGGGGACTATTTATGTAATTTACCGTTACTTTTTTGATTCCTCGATTTTTTTTTCAAAGATTCCTCGATTTTTTTAGTAGGCTTCACCATGATACATTAATATCCTTCACTTTCTATGTGCCACGTCGCTCCTATGAAAATCTCACCGCTCAAACGACACCGTATCAAAACATCCTCTCTATGTTCTTTATTTCTAGGGTAAACTACTGTGCAGGTCCCTTATGTTTAACGAGTGTACAGAGTTAGTCACCACTTTTGAAAAGTGCATATTAGTAGTCCTCTACGTTTTCGATGTGTAAATACTTGGTCACTCCGACGTTAACTCCGTTAGCCCCCTAACGGATTGCTGATGTGGCGAAAGGATAAATTACTGCAATAGCCATTAAAATTTATCTCATGTACATTTTTTCTCCTCAATTTAAAAAAGTAAACATTATAGTCACTAATAAAACTGTTTCTTTATAATTTCACCCTTAAATTTTTAAAAATTCATTTTTCAATCCTAAAACTTTACAATCAATTAACACAATAATATTATAAATGCTTAGATGAAAAATAGGTGCCCAAAGTATACCCTTTGAAACTTAGGTGCCCAAATTGCTCCTATTTAATAACTCAAACTTAAAAATTTAGTCCACTAACTACTAAAAAATTCGAGTTATTGGAATTTTTATTTTATAATTCAAACTTTATTTTAAATTTTTGAGTCGAGTTTATGAAATTATGAGTCGAGTATTTTCACATCAAACCTAAAAATTTAATTTTTTCGAATCAAGTCGAGTGTTGCACTTCCCTACATATAATTTTTAATTTTAATCCGTGTTTGTCCCAAGAAAAACTTCGTCCGTCGTCGTCGTCGTCGGAACTTACGTAGCTCCGATAGAGGCTCAACCGACGTCGGTTGGACTCGGAACCTTAGGAGTTTTGCTCGCCGCCACGTCAGGAGCCCGGATCTGGTGTGAAAATACTAGACTTGATTCGAAAAAATTAAATTTTTAGGGAAGTGCAACACTCGACTTGATTAGTAAAAATTATATTTTACTCTAAAAGAAAGTAATATTACAGCCTGATCATGCAGACACAGGACGCAAGGAGGCCTTGTCCTTATAGAGCGCAACCATATAATTCTTCATACTTATAAACTAAAATTATATTTCATATCATATTATATTTTGCAATACATTTTAACAAGAATTTTAAATTAAATTTATATCATATAATCGTAGGGTATTTTCGGATTTAACTATGCTTTTGGGTCCACTTCTGTGAGAATAAATTAAAAATTAAAAAATTAAATTTTTTAGGAGCCCGGACCTTGGGATAAACACGGATTAAAATTAAAAATTATATGTAGGGAAGTGCAACACTCGACTTGATTCGAAAAAATTAAATTTTTAGGTTTGATGTGAAAATACTCGACTCATAATTTCATAAACTCGACTCAAAAATTCAAAATAAAATTTGAATTATAAAATAGAAATTCCAATAACTCGACTTGACTCGAAAAAATTAAATTTTTTGGTTAGATGTGAAAATACTCGACTCATAATTTCATAAACTCGACTCAAAAATTTAAAATAAAGTTTGAATTATAAAATAGAAATTCCAATAACTCGACTTGACTCGAAAAAATTAAATTTTTTGGTTTGATGTGAAAATACTCGACTCATAATTTCATAAACTCGACTCAAAAATTCAAAATAAAGTTTGAATTATAAAATAGAAATTCCAATAACTCGACTTGACTCGAAAAAATTAAATTTTTTGGTTTGATGTGAAAATACTCGACTCATAATTTCATAAACTCGACTCAAAAATTCAAAATAAAGTTTGAATTATAAAATAGAAATTCCAATAACTCGACTTGACTCGAAAAAATTAAATTTTTTGGTTTGATGTGAAAATACTCGACTCATAATTCGTAAACTCGACTAAAAAATTCAAAATAAAGTTTGAATTATAAAATAGAAATTCCAATAACTCGACTTGACTCGAAAAATTAAATTTTTTGGTTTGATGTGAAAATACTCGACTCATAATTTCATAAACTCGACTCAAAAATTCAAAATAAAGTTTGAATTATAAAATAGAAATTCCAATAACTCGACTTGACTCGAAAAAATTAAATTTTTTGGTTTGATGTGAAAATACTCGACTCATAATTTCATAAACTCGACTCAAAAATTCAAAATAAAGTTTGAATTATAAAATAGAAATTCCAATAACTCGACTTGACTCGAAAAAATTAAATTTTTTGGTTTGATGTGAAAATACTCGACTCATAATTTCATAAACTCGACTCAAAAATTCAAAATAAAGTTTGAATTATAAAATAGAAATTCCAATAACTCGACTTGACTCGAAAAAATTAAATTTTTTGGTTTGATGTGAAAATACTCGACTCATAATTCGTAAACTCGACTAAAAAATTCAAAATAAAGTTTGAATTATAAAATAGAAATTCCAATAACTCGACTTGACTCGAAAAATTAAATTTTTTGGTTTGATGTGAAAATACTCGACTCATAATTTCATAAACTCGACTCAAAAATTCAAAATAAAGTTTGAATTATAAAATAGAAATTCCAATAACTCGACTTGACTCGAAAAAATTAAATTTTTTGGTTTGATGTGAAAATACTCGACTCATAATTTCATAAACTCGACTCAAAAATTCAAAATAAAGTTTGAATTATAAAATAGAAATTCCAATAACTCGACTTGACTCGAAAAAATTAAATTTTTTGGTTTGATGTGAAAATACTCGACTCATAATTTCATAAACTCGACTCAAAAATTCAAAATAAAGTTTGAATTATAAAATAGAAATTCCAATAACTCGAATTTTTTAGTAGTTAGTGGACTAAATTTTTAAGTTTGAGTTATTAAATAGGAGCAATTTGGGCACCTAAGTTTCAAAGGGTATACTTTGGGCACCTATTTTTCATCTAAGCATTTATAATATTATTGTGTTAATTGATTGTAAAGTTTTAGGATTGAAAAATGAATTTTTAAAAATTTAAGGGTGAAATTATAAAGAAACAGTTTTATTAGTGACTATAATGTTTACTTTTTTAAATTGAGGAGAAAAAATGTACATGAGATAAATTTTAATGGCTATTGTAGTAATTTATCCTTTCGCCACATCAGCATTCCGTTAGGGGACTAACGGAGTTAACGTCGGAGTGACCAAGTATTTACACATCGAAAACGTAGAGGACTACTAATATGCACTTTTCAAAAGTGGTGACTAACTCTGTACACTCGTTAAACATAAGGGATCTGCACAGTAGTTTACCCTTATTTCTATTTTCCGCTGCAATTATCTGCCATTATCTGGACTCTGAAGCCATGGGACAAGTCTTAGACAAATTCCACGGTAACCTTTTGATCTTTTTTTATTATTTTCTTTCTAAAAAAATTTCCTTGAAATTTCATAATACTAAAGTTTCTGATCCTCGACACCCAGTAGTTGTTCTTTTCATCATGTGAATCATAAAGGGTGCTTTTTGTTATGCATAGAAAGCTAAACTTTGAATTTCTCCAGAAAAAAAAAGTAATCTTTAATTATCATTTTGAAGAAATGGGTATTCAGAATATGATGCTGTAGGTGACCATGTTGACTGGAATTTTTTGTTGCTGCCAATCATTAACTAATGACTTTGAACAACTGTGTTTTCATGACTTCTTGTTTTTCCTTGTTAGTTTAGGTAAAATCTGTGTGTGTAGTGAGATTTGGTATTCTCTGATCAATATACTTTGTGTTACTATTTGGCTTTATGGGAACTGAACAAGTGACCTTGCAATTTTTTGTAATTATATTATATGTATTGATTGTTCAACACTTTTGCACAGGGAAGGAGTGGAAAAAGGAACAGATTAGGAAAATTAGCGATAAGGTTTACGAGCGTTTCAAAGTTCAATCCGGAGCTACCTTAACTTTCGAAAATCTATATATTGCTGTCCTCCTTGTGTACAAGTGAGGAGTTCAGCTCAACAGTTCATTTTTTCAGTTTAAATGATTTCATATTATGTGGTCCTGCAATGGAAGATTGTTACCTTGTAGGAGCTAAATGATCGTTGGTTGTTTCTTCTGTAGTGATATTAATAAGCGCTTGCCCGGACCACACTTCGATCCACCTTCTAAAGAGCAAGTCAGATCAATGATGCAGGTAACCCCGAAATTCGATGCAGCGAAGAAAAAGACTGCATTTGAGGATATACTTTACTGCAATAAAGATGTTATGAATATGTTCAAATGATTTTAATTCGGTATTCTGGATATATGTACTTGGTTGATCTACACCGATTTGATTGCTTTTGGTAAAAGGAAGTTCTTGCAGTTTAAAAGGGCATATTTGCAGAGTCAAAGCCTCAAAGGGGCTTCCTTTTTCTATATTCGTATCTTTTCCTTTCTCTAAAATGCTTCACTCAAGAACATGATATAGTGATGGTTAATGGTATGTAACAGTTGATTTGTTTCCTTTGCAGGAGTGTGACTTCAACCTTGATGGAGAACTTGATCATGAAGAATTTGTGGAATTTATGCAACGGCTCACGACGGACGCGTTGATTGTTGTTAGTCAGGGGCTGATTGTCACTTTGGTTGTTGCTCCGACCGTTGCCATGGCGACAAAGAAGGCTACTGAGGGTGTTCCTGGTGTTGGGAAAGTGGTGCAGAAGTTACCCAATTCGATTTACGCATCCCTGGTGACCCTTGCAGTTGTTTGGTTTCAGACTTCGCGTGAAGAGGTTTAGTCGAGCATTCCATCTTTTCTGTGAAATTATCATCCATGTAAATGAGGTTTGTATAGAATGTCTTTCAAGTTGGGAAGTAGAACATTTCTGAAACTTCTTTTGAAGAATCATTAATTTGTGATAATATACAGCATTATGATCTTCATATGAAAACTCATAATTTATACTATATATGGTAGGAAAAATGTGACCATTTTTTTGGTGCTTAGACATTTGATCCATTCAATGGCATCTCAGTACTTGGCACTGGTTAGATACGCGAATCGTTCAATCCAATGAAGAAGATAGAATCTTAGATAAGGTTACCAAAACTTCAGACATGGAAGGACGTGCATTGAGATCTTTTAGCCGGTTCAGCCGGCGGATATTCAGGCCTAAGAGAAGTATCAATGAAGTTGTTGAGCTTCTCTCTTACATTGTCCCCTTCAAGCTCTGCTTTGATAGGTGTGAGTGTGACCACACCATTTTCAATGTATTGAGGTCTTACATTATTTTATTTTATTCTTTAGTATGATCACTAGGGAGGTCACCGATCGGGTTAGGTCGTGTTTTTAGTCGATACATACCCGACCCGAAAATTTAATATATCTACCCGAATTCGACCCGGTCCAACATTTTATAATGATCTACTAACCCGAATTTTAGATTAAAAACTCGAACCCGACTCGACATAAATAAATAAAATTATTTTTTATTTTTATTCGATAAAATAGTGAGTTAATTGATAAAATACAAATGGATCGAGACATTATAATAATTATACCATTTTTATTAGACAAAATAAGGAGATAATTGAAAAAAAAACATATAAAGAGATATGCATTATAGCAATTATACTTAAATATTTATAATAAAATTAAACTATTATTTCGGGTCAGGTATTTTCATCCTAAATTTGAACCAGAACTTACCCAATTTCATCCTTAAAAAAATTCGACCCGAACTTAAAATTTTCTTTAAAAAATTTGAACATAGACGGTCATGTCGAGCATGGGTCAAATGACCATTCCTAATGATCACGCCATTCATATTTAAAAATTTCATTAGTGCAGTAATTGTATCTACTAGAAGAATGTGACATGATTATAATGAGTATGATCCATTAGTCTTTCAGTTATCTAATAGTTATTTTTTGTCGAATTATTCAAAATCCGTCGCGTGGGTCAAATGACCATAAGATTATAACGAGTATGATCCATTAGTCTGTTAGTTATCTAGTAATAAAGTGATTGTTTTTGTCGAGTTATACCCCATATTAGTTATCGAGCTGAATAACAGTAGCAGAGAGTGAGCAAAAATGGTAGAGTGTCTTAAGGGTGGGTGCAGTGTAATTTTTTTAAAATGTAATTGAATAAATTCGATTTTTTTTTTGTATCAGAACCAAATGGGTAGAGGGTATAAAATTTTTGTACAAATTATTTTTTATAACAACATTATTTTAATTTTAATGACTCAGTGATATATTTTTAACAAATATTTAAAGAAACACAGAAATAAAGATAATGAAAAATAAACTGCCATTCCTTTTTAATTCAACGTTAACGACTAAAAAAAGCAACTCACTCATGTATCAAAGTGTCTAATTAAAATAAAAGCGACAAAGGAAGCAAACAATTTGTTAAGAAGGAAGACAAAAAAAAAGAAAAGAAAAGAGAAAGCAATGGAAGTATCTAAGGGGATGGAGCAAGTATCCATCTGGACAATGATAAACTTAAAACTAGGGATATTAAGATTTCTAGCTCTTGAAAAAAAAGAAGCAAAACCTCTAACCATCACAACAAATGCGGCAAAGGAAGCAAACAATTTGTTCAATGGAGATCATCTTCAATCTTTGTAAAAAATCAAATATATAAAACGAGTAAATATTAGTTACTGCATGTTATAAAATAAAATAACACTCCATGAAGCTTTTTATATCAAATAAAATTTACAATGATATTTAAATTCACAAAGATGTTAATGACACCTCTCCCACCCTTTTTTAACTTCCAGAGGCAGAGCTACCTGAGAGCCCAAGCCTATGTTGCAAATTTGAAACATTTAATAATTTTTGGTCTAATTGTAATTTAGTCTTGTAAAAGAAATAAGTATACAAATTTAAAAATTTTAAGGGATTATTAAATATTTGATTAAGTAGGGGCTGAATTAAAAAAAAAAATTGGGGTTGTTCCCTTAAATGTTTTAGTTTAATAATAATTTAGGTCTCTATAAGTTTAAATATTATATAAATGCTTAATAAGCCATTGTATTTTTAAATTTAATATTTTAGTCCTCCTAATATTCGATCCTAGCTCTGTCCCTGTTAAGTTCCATCCCTAACTCTTGACATCCTTGGTGAATTGGGTTATATACTAAAAAAATTTAAATAATTTGTAGGTAATTATAAGGTAGTATATGTTCATATATATTTTTAATCTTCTGATAAAGAACACACACGTTGCAGACAAAACGATTAGAATTAGGTCTTCTAAGACAAACTTCATTCTTTTTGAACCAAAAAATAATTTAATTCTTTTTTTTTTATTGAGACTACTTGTTGAGTTGAGTTATATATTAAATTTCAGATGGGTATAAGTGTGTTTAGTACTGGGTAGTTGGACAAATACAATGAACCCAACAACTGTTTTTAAATCCGATAGAGGATTCCTTCTCCCCTGTCAATCTGCCCTCTTCCTACGGTCTGCACAATTCAGCAATGCTTTTAACTCACCGTCCATTTATTTGTGTTTGTATGCACTTCTTTAATGGCTTGTCTGAATGGGTGAGTATTTTTTCGTTGAAAGAAAATATCTCATGATTTATTATACATTTATTTTTATGTTATGATATATAGTAATTACTACAGTAAAAATAAAAGTCGCTTTATTATCATGTCGACTTCAATAAAAAAAAGAAATCATTATATAATCCTACTGAATTTAGTCAAAATAAAAGTAAAGTCAGCCTGCAGTGTAACTCCTTCGTCCCGGTCCGGACGGTTGACCGATCCGAGTGGGCTATACGGAGATAACCGAGGTGAAACCCGTTAAGGTTCTATTTCGGTTACCGACCCAAAGAATTTTTTTTTCATTTATTAACTTATCTAGATGCGTTAATTAAACCTAAGCGTAAAACGACAACGGAAACAAGGCTCGCGAGAAGCCTAACAGCAAACAGGGCTTAAGCCCAACTTTTGAAACCCTTTAGAGATGTCAAAAAGTCCATTTATAGACATGTGTTTCGAAACAGACATAGCTCGTTTCGAAACACGGGCTCCAGTTTGAAAAGCCAGGCACCCGTACCGAAACGGATCCACCCCGTTTTGAAACAGGGTCCCATTTTGCCTAGGCGTTCCAATACCCGTTTCAGAACATGCAATTTCAGTAGCCAAAGTGTTTCGAAACTTGTTTCGAAACAGGGGATCACAGTAGCCAAAACGTACCGAAACATGTTTTGTTACGGGGGCCCTGGAACCACACCCATTTCGAAACAGCACAACCCGTTTCGAAACACCTGCTGTTTGTGAATTCCCAAAATCAGTTTTAAGCATCTCCAAATGGTCTCAAACGTCCTTAACGACCCCAAGAAGCATACATAACATACAAACACACTCTAGAGGCATGCACCCTATAGCAAACATACTCGATACACATAAGGATATAAGATAGGGGCATCCATTCAAAAAGACCATACATCACAAGACATACACTTAAGCATTCAGGGAGGCAATTCAACATGGTTTACAAGCATCCAAGGCAACCAAAGCCAAACATCATAAGCATTTAAAGGAGTCTAACATGCTCCTAAACAACCAACACCAACATACTTCAAAAGCATCAAAGCAACAAATACATATCTCATTGCTTGACTATTACATCCTTTAACTAAAATATTCATACTTGATAGCTAAGATAGCACCACAAAGCACACTTGGAGGCCCCCTTCTTGCACTAGCAACCCACGAACTACGGATCTGCATTGTCGAACAAAAGAGAGCGTAAGCATAAAGCTTAGTGAGGGTAAGCTCATTAAAACAAACCTCGACAATGCAGGGTCCAAGCACGAGCACAACCAAGGTAGAATGCACGATCTTACCTTCGATCCACATGAGCCAAAATGCACATGATGCATGAACAAATATCCAATATTATGACGTGCTCAACAAGCTCAAATCCACATCATATGTAAACACATATAATAATTCATATATGAATCACATTTCATATCATATTGATACACATATCAACTCATATTGGCACCTAGCTATGACTCGAATACGCGGATAAACACGTTGGAACTCACATCCAACACAACCATTACCTTACGGTGGGATTACACTCATCATCGTTCACGTGGAGGGGATTCCACTCATCCTCGCGCCCCGTCGATAGGATTACACTCATCATCGACTAATATATATAAGAAGGTTTTCAGGGCGAACCCGTACTCCATCTTGATGACTACCATCATCAAGACCACGCGCGCATTTGACTCACGTATGCACACTAACATCCTAATGATCGATCATTTGTACTCAAGCATACTAGTGCCAACATTAAACACAATCCACAATATCATTTCACATCACTTCCGTGCTTAGCACGTACTCACCATGATTAACATCATGCACAATTCACATGCATATAACAATGCATCAATCAAAGCCTCAACATACATGTATAACATCATATACATAGCCAACACAATCACGATTAAATATGAGGCATAAACACATTCAAAGATCAACCATAGTCTCTAACTATAGCTTGGGGTTAGACTACCAATCTAATCCCAACTCTAGGTGGGTCTACCAAGCCCAACCTAGTCCACATGCTTGAACCAAATACTCAAAACCATTTTAAAAACATTAAACCACTCACCTTCGCTTCCAAGCTCAACAACCAAGCAACCAAGACCGTCAAGTTTCCGGATTCACTCCCGATGCTTCACCAACACAAATCCTTGCTTCTAATCATCCCAAAAAAATCAAAATAACCTCGAATCAATCCATACGTCAATGTAGCAAACCTGGAACACTATTCAAGCATCAAACACATGATTTTCAAGCTATGAACAACCCCAAAATCATCAAACTCGAGCAGCCCTTAAACCCAATCCAAAACTTATGATTTCAACCTCTTTAACACTCTTAAATGATTCCAAAACAACCACCAACTATCATACTAACCTCAGCCCTCAATTTCCAACATAAAACAACCCCAAAAACTCCCTTAAAACCCTTCTAAAAACCCACCAAAACCCAAATCCGTAAATCTTAATAGAACACTTTAAAAATCATATATGTTGGACCTCATGGTTCATAAACAACTCATATATCATTAACAAATCAAAATCTTTAGTTAAAAATAATAAAGTTAGCATTTTTAATCAAAACTCCCAAAAACTCAAATTCTAAAATCATGGACAAAATAAAAACTAGTGGTACTTTCAAAGAGAGGAAGATGAGAGCAAGATGGAGATGTAATTACCTTTCAAAACCGAGCCAAATTGAAAGAGAAAGAAGATGAAATAGTGATTTAGAGGGGGAGCTCATTCAATGTCGTTCAAAATGAAAAATGGGAGAATGAAGAAGACAAGGCTCTCTTTTAATTAGAAGGGGTTTTAAATGAAAGTTCCAATATTTACAGATTTGCCATTAATGAGATGGCAAATTTCAACATTTGCAAATTTCCATAGAAAATGAGAAACAATTCAATTTGTCCAACACAAAAGATTTATTTTGGAAATATGAAACCTTAAAATAATATATTATTATTTTAATTATAAAACCGAAATTTTAAAACATTATTTTAAATATTATTTTCACTCGACCCCTAAATCCGGGTGTTACATACAATCATGCCGACTTCATAAATAGGTGGTTATTTGTAAGAGTATAAATATATCTGGAATTAAATCTACATATAACATTTAACGGTGAGTTTTAAACTTAAAATTTTAAAATTCTCGCGACTTCAATCTTATTATTTGTTAAGGGACTTTGATTCATGTCACTTAAGATCACAAGGCGTAATTTTAGGTTTTAGTCTGAGATTCACGAACATTGTGAGCAAACCATAGTGTTATTTATTTTAAATAATTTAAAAGTAATTATAAGATAATATTTATTTATAAATATTTTTAATTTTTAACAATATACATATATTTTGTAGACATAATAGTTGATCCTGAATCTCTTAAAATAATATTATTCAATTTTTTTATTAAGGCCAGTTGTTAAGTTTAACAAGCCGTAGTATTATAATTACGAGCAAGATGTATTCTTATAACATTTCATTCCAGTTGTAATCTATGATTATGAGTCTAATTTTAGATTTTAGTCCAATTTATCTTTGATTGTTTTAATCAATTTATTTTTCTTTTCTAAATAAATTTTAAGACTAATTAGAATTAAAAATCTATATTTCACCAAAACATAAAAAAAAATCTTTATTAATTATCAGTTAATTTAGTAAGATGGGGTGTTAGGTCTAAGTAAAGTCATAAGGTCAAAGTTTGGCTTGTGAATTGAATAAATTAGATTTTGAGATGAATGTCTATATAATGAGTTTTTACGGTACCCAAATTAATTTAATCATCCAATAAATCAGATAACGATGGTTATGCCAAAAATTCTCTTATTATACATACTTTAATGATTAATTTATTAGTATATGAATTATGATTTTTTTTAAAAGTATGAATTATGATTTAATTTTATAAAATATTATAACAAAAACCATATTACTTTAATTGGCCTAGAAATTATAGATGTCCATTTATTTTAATTGGATCGAATCTTGATATATACCTCAAGAATATTATTATAACACGACTTAATAAAAAAACTCATCACTTAACCCAAAATTTAATAAATAAAATACTTTGGTAAATATATCAAATAAAGAGTTGATAATTAAAATTTGACATTTTATAACATCAACAAGAGAAAAACATTAATATATTATATTACGAAAATACCTACAATATATAGATGAATTTAAATAAGTTTATGTTGAGAATAAAATAATAATTTTACTGTTGCTGTCATATTTATTTGATATTGCTAACTTGCTTTCCGCCTTAAATGCCAGAAGTCTTGTCATTGTCCCTAAAATTCCAGCTCCTGACGAAGAAATTTAGGCCTATTTCGTAGTTTGTAAAAAGTTTGAGGAGTATTTTTTTGTCATTAAACTTGTACTAAATAATTAGAGTTAATTATGTCACACGTGGTTAAACTATGATTTTATTTTAAATTAATTTTTAAATATTTTAATTTCATCCCAAATTATCAATATATGCTAATTATATCTTATGTCAATAAAATTATTATAAAAATGTTAATTGTCATGAAACACTTATGTATATTATGTAATAATACAATATGGTATAAATGATAATTTGAGGATAAAATTAGAATATTTAAAATGTTTGAGGACCAATTTAGAATGAAAGTCATAGCTTGGGGATGAAATTGAAACATTTAAAAATTTATAGACTAATTTAAAATAAATGTCATAGTTTAAGGATGTGTAGTGTAATTAACTCAAATAATTATGTTAATTTTCACCAAAATGTTTTTTAATCAGGTTTTTAAATGTGAGAATTGATTAATTTTTATTTTTATCGATATTAATTATTATTGTACTAATATGATTCTTAATTGTATGTAAAAGTCTGTATGTGAATGATAATATTTAAATATTTTAAGCGTTAATATAGACGGTTAACGGTCCTAGCGTCCTACATTTAAATATGATTGTTTTTCTTTTACAAGAAATTGTTTTCGCATCTAAATACTAAAGTCTTATGGAATATTAAATATTTTTCTCTCTTTCAAACTAAAATATATATTTTTAGTTCGTATTTTTTCTTCACCCACGTGTAGAAGATCTAGAGTGCTTTAATTTAATGAAAAAAACATATTTATTTATTTCTTTGATTTTACTTCAAGTTAAGGGTAAAGTCCATAAAAAGGTCACTAAACTAATTTAAAATGATTTTCCTGGCTACTAAAACTTTAGAACTTAGAAAATAATCATTAAACTTATGAACTATTATAAAATAGTCATCGAACTTTATCAAATTATTATAAATTAATCATTAAAACTTATCAAATCGTTACAAAATATTCCTTAAACTTATCAAAGTTAATTACTATTTTATGACATGTAGTCTAGTGGCTATTTTGTAATAATTCAATAAATTTAATGACTATTTTATATATTTTAAAACTTTAGTGATACAAAAAATATTTTTACTTATTTTAGTTAGGCTTAATGTCAAAAAAATGCCCATAACATTTACTAGATAGTCATCTTGGCCCATATTTTTTTGAAGCATTTTAATCTTCAACGTTTTATTTTAGGTTAAAATGACCCATTTGTGTATGAAAACTGTTACTCAACTAACAATAAAACAACTTGAATATGACTTGGTACAATGATATTTCAGAGGAAAAAATAATTTTATCAATGATATTTTTTGACTGATTTGCCATTTTGTCAAGTTAATATATTTGTCTATATAACACTACTATGCTAACGTGCATTGTCATGCATGTTTGTCACGTCCTTTCAAATCACTTATTTCAAATCACTTTATCAACATTTTTCGCCATAAAACCTTTTAGTTACTATTTCTATAGTTTGCCTAAAGTTTAAAGACTTTGCTGAGTGGTCGGTCCCATTTATGCAATTCAAAACTTCTTATTTTCACACACACACACACAATGAAAGAAAATTAAAAAGAAAAAAAAGAAAAGTCCAACGACCAGCAGGATTAACCACCTCCGTACAACAAAATCCTATTATTTTCCCATGTAAAAAACCCGTTCTTGTTCTCAAAAGAAAAACCCAGAGCTTTTTCCTTTCCATTTCCTCACAAAAATCCAATGGTTTCTTTATCATTCTAATTGGGGGCAGACTCAGACCAAATAATTCAATCCCAGCACAGGTTAATATGATAAATCTTTCCCCCTTTTTCAAATTATTGTCTGGATCCAACATTATTGGACTGAATCTTATATAGCTATATGATTTTTGCTAGTTTTTAGTTCTTTTTCTTTTTTTTCCCAGACGAGCTTTTCTTTAAAGGCTCTTCTAGGAATTAAACAAGGCTAAAAGTTTTGAGTTATAGGATGTTAATGAAGTTTACTTTTGATATATGTTTATGAGCAAAAAAAAATTGAGAAAATTCAGTTTTCTTTCGGTTTATTTTTATTTTGGGATGTACCCATTATTTGTTGGGATAGATAGTTATGTTGTATTGCTGTTACCGCGGTTTTGGGATTCATTAGTTTCTGGATTTTAATCTTTAGGGTCAGGCACTTTGTTGGCCAAGTCTGCCATGTGTGGAAATAGGAAAAAACAAGATTCTTTGTACAGTTTGAAATGGAAATTACTGTTACGAGATTGAATTTCGAAGGATTTTCTTGGAATGGAGGAAAGAGAATAGCATTTGTTGCCCTTTGAACAGTGGGATCATTTGTTCTGCACACTACAATCAACTAGTTCAGTGTGCTATCTGGAAATTGGAGTGGTCTTGTTTAATCGGATCTTTTGTAATTCGTGTATATGATCATTTATACTTGATAGGCTTTACTAATTTGAGATCATTCATAGGTCTGCATATTGAATGGATGTTGATAAATTCCTTTTTTTCCTCCTAGAAACTGTTGAAATTATCGGATGAACTCTTGTTAAGAAAAGAAAAATAAAAGAAGAAATTGTTATATGGTCCAATATCACTTTGCTGGGTATTGGATCTAGATTTGTTTTCCTCATAAAAGCATTGTATCACCATAACCATACCTTGGGTCCAGTTCTGAGTTCTGACTATTTTATTTCATATTAATTGTCTTGCAGCTCTGGAAGTGGTATTCTTATCATGCACATTTTTTTTACATTCTGGACAATGAAATATGGAACAGGAAAATAAAAAGAGGTACAGTGTGGGTTTTTGTTAGTGATGATGGAAAAAATACTAGGTTTCGTGCAATCAAAGCATATCTTGAAGTGTACCTATACTAACAATGTCATGTCTTCCAGTGAGCACTCCATGCACGGGATCAACAATGATGGGTTTAAAGCACAAGGCTCTGAATTTTTAAAAAGGTAGTTCCTCAACTAGGTTCATTTTTTTCTCACTTAACAATCTTCTATGACTATTCTATCTAAAGTATTCTAGTTTTGTTATCATCTCAAGTATTGTCTTGTTAAGCAGGCACAGCTCTGAAACACATCTTGCTCCGAGTAAATTAAAAGAAGATGGAAATTTTGATTTTCAAGGTCCAGAGGCCAAGGTACTAGAACTTTCTGAACATACCAACGGTGGATTCTAGAATCATGATGAGGCTTTGTGTGGTTCCCTCACATAAATTTTATGAATAGGAACTTCATTTGCGAGCTAGTGCTCAAAAAGAGGAGATTCAACGTCTTCGTGAACAAATTGCCGTTGCATGCGTGAAGGTTTAACATTTCTAAAGGCTATTGCTTCATGCAGATTAATTTCTATTTCCTTTTGGAAGTAAAATTCTTCCAAGTAATTTGATAGTCATTTAACCTCTAACATTTCTGATTGACATACAAAGAATCGTATTAATCTGTATGGCCTCAGGAATTGCAGCTGCTGAATGAGAAATGCACGCTGGAGAGGAAATTCTCTGATTTGCGGATGGTACATTATACTCCCCACATTTCATTTATTAATTCTTTGTTTATTTTTATGGATTGACAAGTATGTTATTTTACACATGAACTGATGTAACATCATTTTGCGTGGCAGGCAATTCATGAAAAGCAAAACGAGTCCATCACTTCTGCCTCAAACGAATTGGCTCGCAGAAAAGGTGACCTTGAAGAAAATTTAAAGTTGACTCATGAGTTAAAGGTAAAACATAGTGTATTTCTGAAAATAAAATATGTTTTCTTTTATAATAATATTTGACATCTTTGCTGAAGCTATCTAAGCTTAAACTACTGAAGCCTTATTCTGCAATTCGGTAAAGTTTTATGGAGCATCGAAAACTTTCCACATAGATGATAATTTTGTAGGTTCAAGTTAGAATGTAATGAACTAAATATGCTCGAATAATATTGATTAGGCTAAAGGACCTGTTCTAGCTGTGATGATAAACTCGATAAAACCAAAATGTTGTTTACTCAATATGCTTAGCAACATAGTTGATCTGTCAATTGGAATTGTTTCAATCACTACATATTTAAAAGAAGAGAAACAATTTATAAGCTCTCTTTCTATCAGTCCTAGTTGTTCTTTAATCGTAAGTCCATGTGTAAATGACAATTGACAAAATTAAGAATGGGGTCAGATTCCCCTTCTATAATTTATAGTGATGCACAACTACATGGCATGGACCAAGTATTTAGGACTCAAATAATGGGTAAATATACAGGCAAGCTTAAGGATAAAAATAACTTAAAGAACATGATATACTAGGAATAGTTGTATTTATACATAATTTATTTCCCTGATAATTCTGTATGTTTATTTGGTGTTTATCTTTTGACCAAAGCTCAAAAGATAAAGAAGCCAATTCGACAAATTGGGGGGCGAGGAGCTCTCTTAAACAAATCAAGTCAGCTGCTGATGCAACTGATGCTTGGCTTACCATGTTCATCGCCTCAAAGCATATTATTCGACTTTTCCCCCAGTATTTAAGTTCTGTGGAGTTTTGTTCATTTATAAAGTGTTTATTCTAAAAATCCTAGCAATAACAAATATAAATATACAATATAGCGATAGTAAGTCTAACAGCTTAGCAAAGGAAAATATAATGTCTTAGAAAGGTATGAATTCTTAACAATGACCATTTTCTTTATCTCAAAAAATAAAATACAACATATACATTCTGTTGGTTGTCTCATCATTTTAAAAAATTAATTTTAATTTCCTATTTTCCCTCGACGCATTCTACTTTTTAAATGTAACTATTTTCCCTCACAGCTTTCTGTCTCTTTTTGAGAGCTACCATGTCTCTTTTTGAGTGCTACCACTTTACTTTTTGGTTTGCCAAAATTTGTGAAAATTTTATTGAACTTCTCTCCCCCCCCCCTCCCGGCAAAAGTTTTGTTACTGAATCTGATTCTTAGAGAACTCTCATTGGATCCTTAAAGTCATGAATTTAATATCAACGCCACCCACGCTAATTTCATTGATTCTTTTAGAACAAAAACTTTTGTTAGTAACGATTCTTAGAACTTAATTACAACCAGAGGTTTTCTCTAAGTAGTGTAGGTTTTATTTGGAAGAGCTAGATTTTGTCTCATGATTTTCTTATGGTTAATTCTTTTAAGACATTGTGATAATTAGTGTTGTTCGTTTTTTTCTAAAAGAATGTACCAACCTTTAGGATCCATTGTTTGGCATGGCTCCTAGATTCATCTTGTCCTTGCACTTTTTATACCTTATATTTAAGAAGTGTATAAATTTGATGAAGAGAAATCTTTCTATGACATCAAACAACATAGCGAACTGGATGTCATTTGGGGGAAGGAGAGGGGGGAGGGGGGTGGGGGTGGGCTTAGTGTCACTTTTGCATGATCACCTTTGTAAATCCCCGTTTTCATTACTATTCACTGCTACAAGTTAATGCACAAATTAGAGGACAGGTTACACTTCCCCACTGGAATAAAACTAATTTTATTGTTATCATCACATCGTTGTCTAGAGAAATGTGTGTAATATAGTTTGTGAAAATAAGTAGTTATTCTTAATGTAGTGCCATTTCATTGTAATTACCATTTGCTCGCTTGTGCTACCCATCAGAGAGGCTGGTCATACAATCTTCTATCTGGTATATATTGAACAACTTTCCAGTTTGACACCAAGCCAGCTTGGTGATTTTCTAACTGTTCTCTTAAACGGGTATAAGGTGTTATGCCTGTATGCACTTAGGGTAACTTGGAAGAATCCGCATATAAATCCATTTTGTCAAAATTTCTTAGTTTCAAAGGATAATTTAACTATTTAGCATGTTTCTTGTGGATGTTTGTATTTTGCAATGTTCTTGTTGTCTTCCATTCCTATTTTCTCTCCCTCTTCGTATAAAAGGAAGTTTTTAAGGGTATCACTTTTCTCAGGCTGCAGAGGATGAGAGATATATCTTCATGTCATCCTTGCTTGGGCTATTGGCTGAACATGGTCTTTGGCCCCACGTTGTAAATGCGTCTACCATTACCAGCAGTGTGAAGGTATGAACTTGATAACATGTTGGTTTTCTTTGTTTGACAACTAGGTGCTTATGGTCATTGGGTTTCAATAACACTGATATGGCTATATGTGGTATGAGTATCAATTTGGGGCTTCCCTTGATTCTTGGTAAAATTTTGTTTGACTTATCCCATCACAGGACCTGAGGCTTATGCACAAGTCACATTAAAAGAAATTATACTGTCAAGCACTCACTATTGTGCATCCTATCTGACTTCTCCCCATTAAAATTTTAAGAGTGAAAAGCATGTAGCAAAATCAGGACAAGCTGGTACTTGCACAGGCCACAGAAATTTGCCCATATACTTAATGAAAAAATTTGCTGGTGCTCACCATTTATAGTCTTGCCAAGGTTCTCATATGATTTTTGTACGAGTTATGGCCTCCTACGATTATTTTCAGTTTATGAACATCCTTTGCCTTCTTCCATCAATTTACCCTCCTATATACCTTGTATCCTTTTGATGATTTTAACGGGTAACTGTCAGTGAAACAAGCATGGTCTGATTGCATTGCATTGTAGTACAAGGTATAAAAATAAAACCACCAAGACCCTATTTACGACATGTACAGCTTAAATGCTATTATAGGCTTATTTAGTACATTATCATTACATCTTTTGAAATCATAAGGACAGTTCAGCATATGAGTTATAGGAATTGGGCATATGAATAGAATGGAGTTTCATATAATGAGGCTTTGAAGGGAATTATGTGTTCTTTGCATACTTAAGACCATGTTATCAGGACTATAGTTTACCTGTTGCTCATAGGCTGGTGTTGTTCTTTTCCTCTCCAAGTGTGATTTGTACACAACTATAATTTTCAGTCCATTGAGAAGTTCCTTTTAGTTTTGTTGGACCATTTAAGATTGTGCTTTATTTAATAGATTGTATTCTTCATTTTGAGTAAAAGGTTTTGACAACTAAGAAATCTTGTATATATTTGCAGAACCTACATGATCAGTTAGAATGGAAGATCAGAACTTCGCATGTAAGTGTACTATCCTCATATTGCCTATATTTTTTATTATTTGTAGCTCCCAGATTTTATTCTCATAACATGCATCTATAGAAGAGAAACTTCATGTAAAAAATTGCAATCGCCAGAATGTTAAGGTCTGGGTCAGAGAAATCTAGAGTTGTGGATGATAAACCATTAATTTTATTTGTGGCCGTAGTCTTATAGACATATATTATATGGGTAGGAGAATGTTGTTTAGGTGTGTGCCTTATGTTAGACAACAAAAGTGCTTCGGACCATTTTAGGGGAGGCACATTTGATCAGGTACATGCTGGGTGCACCAAAGCACACTCTTAGTAAGGTAGTTGGTGCAAGAAAAGGTTGCTTGATTGAAGTTCTCTTCAATTTTTATTTTTTTTCATTAGTTGAACCTTTAATATTAGAAAAAAGGACCATATCAAGCTCTCAAATTCATAATGTTTGAGTTCAACAACAAACACAGCAATAAGGAAAACATGCATAATCCATTACAGAATCACGCATATTGTGAAAAAATGCATCATGTAAAAAAATGCATGTTGAAAAAAGATGCATAATGCATATTGGAAGTATCATGTCTTGATGCTTTCTATAACATTTCTGTATTTATTTAACAATATAAAAAATCAGATAACTATTCTTCAAAAAAAAAAACAGATAACTAGAAAAAGGACATTTAAGTTTTGTTTGACAATAGGGAAGCTTTTTGTGTTGATCTATCACAAGCAAAAATTGTAAGGTCAACTTGTTCTGATCTCACTACCACTAAATTTGAGTTCAATTCAAATGATAAATCCATTATTTTATCCTACATGATGGATAAGTCTTATGTTACATAGAAAACTAAGGAGTTAGCATAATTGGTGAATATCTTCTTAAAATGACTGGAAAGGCACTTATTCTGTCTTTATGCTTGCTATAAATTTAAGTTTTGTTTGACGATAGGGCATATGTTACATAGAAAACTAAGGAGTTAGAATAATTGGTGAGTATCTTCTTGAAACGACATGAAAGGCACTTGCAAGGATCTAGGTTTAAAGGATTCTCTTCTATGTAACTGTTGAAGCTTCAAGGTTGCTGTGTATTCTACATGCATATGCGTGTAAGAACAGATTCACGGACTCTGGATGTGGCTCTGTAGGGATGTGTGTTTATATGCAGGCAACAACTCTTTACCTGATTTCTGTTTCTTGCATCAAAATTTTGCTTTAATGAGGCATTATATCTGTTGGCAACTTATAAGACTGTTAGGATTATCATTGGTGCCATTAGTTTGGAGAGCAGATAGTCTCATTGATTTACATATATCACAGGATAGAATTAGAGAGTTGACAGGTGTTCTCGGAACTCATGCTGGAGGCGGATCTCATGAAAAAGATAGGCCCAATTATGGCACTTTGAACAATCAAAATCCTCATAGATCCACGGTACTATTTGCATGTAATCTACCAGATTACCATCTTTTCCTATTGCTTATTCTATTTATCAACTTTGATTCTCCTTCATTGTGTCCATTAAGTATTAAGTAGTCCTTTTATTTCTCTTTACACACTCAGGCTAGTCACGGCTTTTCTCCTACTAATCAGTATCCAGATGAGCAACATCAATTGCCCCCTGAGAATATGCTGAGATACATGCATGATAGTGATCACACTGCAAAAAATTTAATGTTCAATGATCTGGGGCAACAACGATTGAGCAATGGCTCTACACAGGAGTTCTTGTTCAATTCTGATAGGTTTGAACCACTAACCTAGTTTTCTTGTCTGTTCTGCTTTTCTTGATAACAATATTAATTGACACATTTTGTTAACTCTTGAGATGTGATGAAACATATCCATAGCCTTTTCTTTTGGGTACAATTCCACCATTATTGTCCTTGCTATGTGGTTTCTAAATTTCAAGAGATATTATCCAATATTTTTCCTTATTATTTGAATTGATTACATATGATAATTTTGAGTAGCTTCTCTCCCAAACTATGATTTCCTGAGATGAAGGATGTAGATATGCTAGTTGAGGGATTAAATTATCGAGGACTTCATTCACTCTGTAGAGACATTTTCCCATGTTATATTTTTTATACATTTGATTTAAGCAAATTGCTGTGGTGAGTTAGACTTTATTCATCCTGTGTGTTTTGTAATTAATATGGCCTGATCAACGTCATTGATATTGCTAATATGAATATTGAAATTTGATTGCAAATGCAATTATATCCAGCATGTCAACTTTTCTTTATTCAAAGGCAGTATAGTTTTCACTTATCATGATATCCTTTTATTTATTCTCTAAGTTATCGTGTATAATGCAATGTGACTTCTTCATTTAGTGTGAAGACATTGCTTTCATTTGATTATAATTAGAGGTTTAGTATGGCTTTACTTCGTACTTACCTGTTAATCATGTTCTTACAGAGGTGGTCCTGGGCCAAATCCTGAGAGTGCATTTGATAGAGGTTTTGTAAGAATTGGGCCTGAGGATATGACCAATGATGTCTTGTATCAGCCTGATGAGATGGCCTCCCAAGGTTCTGAAGGTGATTGACATTTTATATGTGGAAAATTATGATCTTTATTAGCATCTAATATAACTTATTTAAATTCAGACGGGCCTGGAATTGAGGGGTTTCAGATAATTGGTGATGCAACACCAGGAGAAAAGCTTCTAGGATGTGGATTTCCTGTACGAGGAACTACGCTTTGTATGTTTCAGGTGAAATTTCATGGATTCATGAAAAATCAACATTTGTGAAGTTTTTCCTTTTATATGCAAAGATTAATGTTTCATATGTTGACAATGTTGTTTGCACTGCAGTGGGTACGCCATCTTCAGGATGGCACCAGACAGTACATCGAGGGTAAGCATGAAAAATGTGACCCTTTTTCTGTATTCTATTTTTTTATTTTAACTTTTTTTGGTAAATTTTTTTATCCAGGAGCTACAAATCCAGAATACGTTGTCACAGCTGATGATGTTGATAAACTCATTGCTGTTGAGTGCATACCAATGGATGACCAAGGCCGTCAGGTAAATGCAGCAATAATTTTCATTTTCTTTTCATTAGTAGAAAGAGCCATGCATTCTGTTTTCAATTGTATATAGAACTCAATCAGACAATTCTATGGAATTGAATTTGTTTTATTTTCAGAAGGTCACAAATATCTGAAATTGAACAAATTATTTAATACAGTTTCTATGATATAGCTTTTAGCACACTGGCCTTGCATTGCATTTAGACTTGATGGGGATTTAAGTAGTATGCTACGTGTCATGTTGAATTTCTCCCACTTGATGGTAGAGAATGTGTGCTTGTGACAGCATCTTTGTCTCCCTTTAAAATAAAGTTCCTTTTCACAAGTGCCAAATCTTACACTCATAATGTCTCCTGCAACTCACTTCACTTTAACTTTTTCACAATTTAAGGTTGAGAAGAGTAGTCTTTCCGATTTTACTTCTGAAAAATTGTTTACTTTTTACCAGGGCGAAATAGTGAGGCTTTTTGCTAATGATCAGAACAAAATAAGATGCGGTAAGTCTGTGTGAGCCCGAGTTGTTAGAACTCATGGTCATTGAAATTTCTCTATCCAGAAGTTATACTTATTGTTTTTCGTTTCATTTCAATTTTTTTTTGCATTGATTGTCAAGACTCAAGTTAATTGTTTAAATGATAATGGATAGTAAGTTTGTTGCCATGTGCTTGATTTTCTGCATTACAAGTCTTTGTTACTTTGAAAATATGATATGTTTTGAAATTTATCTGTCCGGAAACCTTTTACAGAGGTTTGAACTATTTTATTGATGGTCCTTCTCTCTCTCTCTCTCTGCTTATACTTATTCTCTGTACAACATTACAGGTCTTCTGAATGATCACGATTTCACTATTATGTATCAAATATATTCTTCTCAAGTCCTACGATGATATTATATCTTGAATTTCTGCAGTCTTGTTAGACCATTTTCTTTTTTTTGTTTAATAATAACAGAATGTTATTCAACTTCTACAAAATATTATTTGGCTTCATTTCCTAAATTAGCAGTTAATGATTCTGTTTATGATTCTTACATGCACGCCGAAAGAATTGTGTTGTTTGTGTACAACTGTATTTATGGATGCAATACATTTTGTTTTGTTTTGTTTTATCAGAACATTTTCCTTTGTTTTGTTTGGCATCTTTGTATTATTTCATAGATTTCTGATTATTAGCTTTGCAGACCCAGAAATGCAAAACGAGATTGACGCGTACATTTCCAGTGGCCAAGCAACATTTACCGTTCTGTTGCTGGTAGGTTTAAGGATTGCTCTTCCAAAGTTATCTGGAATTTCTCCCCTTCAAGATTTCTTTTTTACTTGTGTATTTGTTTTTGGTAATTATGCCTAATATTATCTAGTTTCCAAAAGAAGTGATGCTTGGTGAATTCAAATAAAAGGTTGGCAATTGTATTAGCAGGAGATTTCTTTTAATTTATCTATCAATTCTTATAGTTTATCAGTTCTGCTGCTTCTTTTAATCTAAGAGGAGAATAGTGTTGTCGTACATTAAATTTTATGGAGAATTGAGGTTTATTACAATTGCTGGTGTACTTTTTATATTCATTCTGTGGAATGATTAAAGAAAAGATATAAAGGTTAAGAAGTAAAAACTTGAAACCTGGTGAGATGTATGTTAAATTTCTACTGCCTTGGCTCTTTAGTGTAGTTCAGCTTTATTTGAAGGTTGCATGTTGTTTTGCAACTCTTATGTGTGAACAAAGTTTTCTGCCTTTTCTTGGGGGATTTGGGTGGGTGGATTGGTTTGGGCAAATTGTGGTTTTCTTCAAACAGTAAATACAGAATAACCGTATTTATAAATTTGGAAATAAACGTTGACCAAACAATTTAAAGGAAATGTTTGTTGCCAAATTTTTAATTCCTATATCTATGTGTTCATTTAAATGTGGATCAGAAACAATCAAGACTCGAGAACCAATACTGTTCTGACATGAATATTCCTTCACTTTCTCGACAGATGGATTCCTCCGAGAATTGGGAGCCAGCAACATTGACTTTGAGACGGTCAAGTTACCAAATTAAGATCAATAGCACAGAATCTGTGGAGATTTCAGAGAAATATTCAAAAGAATTATCGGTATGCTTTGAAATTCCTTTTCATTTTCTTTAATAAGTAAAGAATTCTTCAAAATTTTTTGGTTGAACTGACTATATGCTAATTCATAAAATTCTCATTGTCTGATTATGGTCTAATATCTATTATTAGGACTTGGGTGTGAGTGTCAGATTTGGATATGAGTTTGACACCTATATGTTCATTCTTTTTAAGATTTTCTATGTATCTGGAGGGTCCTTAGAATGTCATATCCCAACACTCATGTCCAAAAGGAGTTAGGCTGAATTATATCCTGTATGACAAATGATTATTGAGAATACTGGAACCGGAGTATCACTTTTTCAACCTTGAGGTCAAATAAGAAATTAAGTTCGGAAACTAATATGCGAGTTCCTTTCGATGGTGAATGATAAAACTGGGAACAGATTCATTTAATTTGTATAGTTTAGTATACAGTGTTTTAGAATACAGTAATGGTCCATAGCACCATGATATGCATTCTATGTAAAAATAGGTCATGAATATTGTGCCAAATGGTCGCCTCATTTATATGAGATGTAAGTGCATTTTTAACTTGATGTTGCAGATCAAAGTACCGAGTGGGCTCTCAACACAATTTGTTTTGACATGTTCCGATGGGTCTTCACGTCCCTTTAGCACATATAATGTTCGGTAATACATAGATTTAATGACCAATATTCGTATTTTTTTAACTGATACTATAGGTATTTTTATTTCCTAACTAATTGTTGTTATATTTTGCTAATCATTAAGCATGTCAATGAGACTAGTATTAAATTTGCTTTATTTACATTCTTGATTTTGCTACTATATAATTGTGCGAAAGAAGAAAAAAACTTCCCTAATTGTATACAGATTATTTCAACTCTATAGCTCTAGCTTCCTATCAAAAAGGAAAGCGAGAAATAAGGAGAGGCGAAAGGGGAAAGAGGGAGGGGGAACTGTTGGATGATGGAATTAGATTTATTGCTTATTGGAAGTTTTTAGATAAACCCATGAATTTTAAATGCATTGTTATTTTCTAATGCAATGTATAAAAGATGAAAAATATTATTAGACCGACATTTTGTTACTTTCTAATGCAATGTTATTCATGTTTTCACAGAATGCGGGATACACTTGTTTTGACCATGAGAATGTTCCAGAGCAAGGTACTTTACTCATCATAATATGCTTAAGAGCGTTCCGAATACGTGCATGCGGATTTTGTTGTAGTGGTGATGCTGGTGGTTGTTTCTAGGGTGAACTCATACTGTATCATTTTGAACAAATGACATTTCTTAGTCATCTTTGTCAACAACATTTAAGTTCTGTTTCTAGCACATCATTAAGTTTCTTATACATGATTATGATATCACATAGAGAACTTCACTACTAGACTAGAAAGATAAAATTGAATTGGTGAAGACACGATAAGAAGATACTCAAAACTGTGGTTATCGATTGTCATAGATTAACTACACCTTTAAAGGTGGAGTTCTTCCTCTAGTTTTAAATGCAATCTTATGTATGAGTACTCCAACAAACCATAAAGGATGCCACTGAATGGAGTTACTTTAAAGCACCACTAAGTTCGTCTGATATTATTCGGATATAGTTATTAGGATGAATTGATGAAGCGAGAATTATATTTAGACTTCAAAAATGGACAAAATCAATGTGATGATGCATTATATGCCTGTCATTTCTGTACTAGGACATGAAAAAAAATACTGTTAGATATGAACTTAAGTAGGAGTATATTACTTATTGTGCTCTTCTCTGCAGTATTTAAGTGAAAATATACTGTTAGAATTTCACAGTAGGTGTACTATTGTTACCTTAACTGCTAGTGTTTACTTCTTTTTTTTCATTTTATTTATATTTTATGGAGCAGGCCTTGGATGACAAGAGGAAAGGAAGAGCATAGGCACTACTTAGTTGAGTGTAGCTTCAGTCCTATAGTAATTATTCTTTTTCTTAAAAAGAAATTGAGAGGAAAATAAACACATCAATGTTTGTATCTTAGTTTGAAACAATAATGAAATAATATTTCTACCAAGTTGTATTTTAGATTTCATTGTTTAGTCCACTTGTAGGAATTAGGAACTATCTATCATTAGATCAGCATATTGTCAAACTATTTCAGCCATGAAGCAAAAACCTCGGTCTGGAACCAGAAGGTGATGGAAAATGAGAAACCAAGGCAGCTGATTTGAAACCGGTTGCCCGATTTCCACAGTTTGGTAAGTCTTCCGAACTATCTTAACCATATGTTCATCGGAAGCCAAATGCTGCGACTCCAACCGGGAAGGGTTTCCGATTTTGTTGGCTTTTTATGCTTTGGTGTGTAAGCTATAGCATCTAAATAACTCTTCTCCTAAGATTTTGATTTGGAACACATGGGATTGATAATTGAGAAATTTTAAGTGACTTTTGTGTTTGATATCAAATCTTGTGGGTGATTTAAACCTTAGTTGTCAAAGAATCCTTGGATTCAGTGTGTTTGGACAATTTGAGCTGCGAAACCACCCATTAACTTAGAGCTTCAAAATATGCAAAAATGGGTTTCTTTAATAAAAAGGCATAATAATAAATTTTCGTTTAAATTTGGTACTTGTTTTTTAAAAAATAAAAATAGTTTGATTTTGATAGAAGGATTAATATTTAATACACTGGGGGTTTGAAACTAAAAGTTTTTATAAGTGCCTTAGTTTTAGGATTTTGAGATTTGTTTTAAAGGGTAGGGTTTAGGGGCTTAGGTGGGATTTTGAGATTCATTTTAGGGTGTAAGACTTAAGGGTTTAGAATTTAAAAATAATGGTTAGAAGGTAAGGTTTAGGGTTAGAACTTAATGTGACGCTATTCATATATATATATATATATATATATATATATATATATATATATATTTCTATGAAATATAATATTGTAATACCCTAGCCACGGTCTAGAAGTTCTAGTGTATCTAATAAATTACATTTGGGTCACAAAAATAATCCACAATTTTTTTTTGAACATATACAAGTTGGAGAGTAACTAATGGGGTGAAGATGAGCTTATTATCGTTGAACAAGTCATCTGAGCATGAAGCTTCTAAAGTAGATGGCAAGTCATTCTTAACATTACCCCCACACGGAAAAAGGATCAGTTTGATAAGTTTTCATTTTCAAAACTAATGGTAAAATACCTTTTGTTGCTACGTCAAATCAATAAGAGATGTATGTATATTGTTAATTTCATGGCCAAAGATTTCAACCCACTCTACTTGCTTAATAGGTGTAAGTAAGGTGATGGTCTGAACTCTGAAACGAAATTGTTTTGCTAAATTAGGGTTTATCCTCCAGGCTCTCTTTTCTGCTTGGCTTTTTGGATGTGGGGGGATTGGTTCAATGGGGGTGTTTTTGGATGTAATGTATATTTAAACTAGGGTGGGAATCGTGCGGTGCGAGTACAATTTTGTAATCTTCACTTCGTCTCTAATATTTGCTGGTACGGTTTTAGTAGTGATGTATATTTGAACTTAGAATTTTATAAATTTAAAAGTAATTATAAAAAAATAAATATACAATAGGGATAAGGATATCAGTGAGACGGGTTTTGCGAGAATTCGTCCCACTTCGCATTCAATTGGGCATTAATGATTACAAATTTTGCAGAATGTGGGGCAAAGATGTAAATAAAAATATAGTAAATAATTTTAATAATACAAAATATAAAAAGTATAAATTACGATTAAATAAAGCAATATTTTTATTTTTAATTGTTTTTAGCGAAATCGGGTGTATTAATTAGAGTAGGATTATGATGAATATTTGAAAAACCACAAATTTAGCTGAAATTTAAATGACGGGTTTGGGCTAACAAAATTCCATTTTAAAAATTCTTGTAATCTTTTTGAACCGATTTTTTTAATTAGATAGGAATATTACATTTCTAAAATAAATGTTGAAATTTAAATTTATATAAAATAGAGTAACATTTTTTTGCCACTAAGACAATTACTTGTTCTCTCCATGTAAACTTTTAAAAATCCCTTATTACTTCTACCCAAACAATATATTTCATTTTCAACATTTTAGAAACCTTAGATAAAATTAATTACCTTCTTAAAATTTCTCATCGAATCATAATATGAAGAGCCTATGTCATAATATCACAAATAGAAATCTTACACTAATGATATAACTAATAATTGTCCAGAGCTAAAAAGCCAAGTATATGAAATAACGGACAAACGTATTGTATGTTAAGCGACGAACTTATAAATTTTCAAGAGGTGAAAAGAGATTATCAATAAAAAATATATAAAAAATTAAATAATATATAAATTTTAAATTTTTAAGGGACAATCACCCTCTCCATCCTTGTATGAAATGTAAAGACATACCGTGTTTTTTTTTTTTGTTAATTACACCAAAAATAAACCAACATAGGGAAACCTAAAGTAGGACGAAATGTAAACTACACAAGCATATCATATGCTTGACTCGCTGGCATATCCGTTTTTTGGTATGTTTTCTATTAAGAAAACAAATGTCTTCATTTAGACACTTAGATAAAACTTCCAAGATAAGAAAATTAATAGAAAGAATTAATTAATAGGAATTGGAAACTTGTGGGGTTCTCATTATATTGATCTTATATCATTGACTTCCAAATTCCAATAAAATTGGTGAACAAATAATAAATTTAGTATTTGTATTCAGTATACAAATAATAAATTGGTGAAAATTAATTTTTTTTACAAGAACTTTAATTTTAGGGTCTAGAGATTTAATTTAGGGTTTAGAGATTTAAAAGTTAAGAATTGTGGCTAGGATTAGTGTTTATAGGTTAAGATTTAGTTTCTAGGGCAATATATTGAGGGATTTAAGTTTTAACCATTAAATCCTAAATTATAATCTAACCCCCAAAATTCTAATAAAAACTCTTTTAAAACCCTAAACTCTATACCCTAAATTAAATATCTAAACCCTAAAATTAAGACGTTTATGAGAACTTTTAATTTACACCGCCTGTGTATGGAATAATTACCCATAAACTTATTGATACATTATATATCTGTGTTACAAGATGGAAAATTTTTAATCTTTAACTAAGTCGGTCGAACTTAGACTAATCAAACAATTAATTGTATTAAAAGTAATAAAACTATTTTATAAGTAAAATCAAATACAATATTTTTATTATTAAATAGAAATTCAAGTGAAATGATACATATTATAAAAAAAATCTTATCTAGATACAACATGTACATACCATTCCTATTTGGATTTTGGATTACAATACACCCATAAGAAGAAATAAAGGTCCCCTTCCGAAAACCGAATTACATCAGATTCCAACAAATTCTCTCTCTTCTTGTGCAAGCAACATAAAGCATATTCTCAGAAATCTTCTTCTCCATTGTCAACCATAAGGGAATAAAATTCTTTATTTTTTCAACTAGAAAAATATAAAATGCATTGTTTTATGAACTCAAATATGTTTCAGCCACATATATTAACTTAAATTTCACGTTTTCTACAATTCCATATGTAAGAAATGATATATATATTATGTCGCGATAAAAATATTACAATATTAAGATTTGAATCTTAAATTTATTCCGCATTAGAAGTAATTGTATGAATAATCTAAACTGAACTTGGAGTTCAATGTAGCTACGTGTTTCTCGAACCCAAAAGATCGTTGTTTTTAGTACGGTTTCTACCTTTTCTATAACTCCAAATAAATATCTCATTCCTTTCAAACCGCCAAAGAAGAGGAACATTACCATACTAAAACTAAACAATGGTTTCCGATAGCAGCAATGGCTCTTCTTCATATCCCATCAAAACCATAGTCGTGTTGGTCCAAGAAAACCGCTCATTCGATCACATGCTCGGCTGGTTCAAGTCCCTCAACCCCGAAATCGATGGCGTGACCGGCTCCGAATCCAACCCCATTTCCACATCCGATCCAAACTCACCATTGATCTTCTTCCAGGACAATTCGGAGTACGTCGACCCTAACCCCGGTCACTCCATCCAAGCCATCTATGAGCAAGTGTTCGGCCAGCCTTGGACCGCCAACGACCCTAACCCGCCCCATGAACCGGCAATGAATGGCTTCGTTCAGAACGCTCAAGGCATGGAAAAGGGGATGGCAGAGGCAGTGATGAAAGGGTTTGCACCCGATGCAGTGCCTGTTTTCAAAGAGCTGGCGTCGAACTTCGGTGTATGTGACCGGTGGTTTGCGTCGGTGCCGGCTTCGACGCAACCGAACCGGATGTTTGTGCACTCGGCGACGTCGCAAGGGCTTACTAGCAATGACGCAATGAAGCTGATGGAAGGGTTCCCACAGAAGACAATATTTGAGTCATTGGATGAAAGTGGTTTTAGTTTTGGGATATATTATCAGTACCCTCCATCCACCTTGTTCTACAGGTAATATCACTTACTTGAGATTTATAATTTTTATAGGCTTATTTTAAAAAGGATAAATTTTCTATACACAGGCGGTGGAAACTGAAAGTTTCCACAAGCGCCTTAATTTTAGGGTATAGGAAGTTAGTTTAGGGTATAGAGTTTAGGGGTTTAGGTGTGGAGGGTTAGAATTTAGGGATAGTTGTTTCAATTTAAGGTTTAGGGTTATAATTTACGGTTTATAGGTTAAAACCTAAATCATCACCATATTACTCTAAAAACTAAACCCTAACCTATAAACCCTAGATTATAACCCTAAACCTTAAATTGAAACAATTATCCCTAAATTTTAAACCTCTACACCTAAACCTCTAAACCCTATACCCTAAACTAACTCCCTAAACACTAAAAGTAAGGCGCTTGTGGAAACTTTAAGTTTCCACCGCCAGTGTATAGGATATATTATCAGTACCCTCCATCCACCTTGTTCTACAGGTAATATCACTTACTTGAGATTTATAATTTTTATAGGCTTATTTTAAAAAATGTTTAAATTATATTTTTGAAAACGTTTTAAAAGATTCTTTTAATATAATTATTTTAAAGTTTAATATTTACATAAACCATTACTCAATAGTATATGGACATCTTTCATTTTATTTATTTATAAAAAAACTTTTATTAATTAATAATAAGACTAAATTGAAAGTTTATTAATTATATTGTATTTATTTTTTCTTTACTTTCCTTCATCTCTTTACCTTCCTTAGAAAACCACAAAGACTTGCATCAACTAAAAGGAAAGTATATACTCCCTCTGTCCCACTAAAACTGTCACTTGTTGACTTTTTGGGGTCAAACTTTTTCAACTTTGACCTCTTATAATTTAAAATTTATTATTGATAAAAATATGAAAAAATATATTTTAAAAACTTTGAATCAACTAGTTTTTAAATATATTTTTTATAATTTTTAATTAATTAAAATATTTAAATAAATTATAGTCAAAGTTGAAAAATTTTGACCAAAAAAAGTCAACATGTGACAGTTTTAGTGGGACGGAGGGAGTATATATTACTTAATAGAAATCTTTTACTCTTTTCGTTGTTATTATTTATGTCCCTACACTAAAAATTTAGGTGTAAGGTTTAAGATTATAATTTATGAAATTTAGGACACGATGTATTTATTAAGGTTTAAGATTTAGAATTTAGGGTTATAGCTTAGAATTTAACTTTTCTAAGTTGAAAAGAAAAGAGAATCCAATCTTTTACTTTTGAAATTGAATTAGTATTTCGTTAACTTATGGCCTAATTTTTATGTTATCTTTTATTATGGTATTGATATATACGATTTTATTTTCTTTTTCAAATGTTTGTTTTACATAATTTATATCATAAATATTAGTTTAATAATTAATAAATATATTGTTAACGTAATAATTGAATTATGCTCACCAAAAAGGGTAGATAATTTCCATCCCAATAGTGGCCTACTAAATCTTCTTTTTAGTCCACAGCTTCACATTAATTTGGACAATTCCACTGATAAAAATTCATCTTAAATTCAAAATTTTCAATGTAAAGTTTTAAGGAAGCTCCCCTGCTTTGCATGTTACCAGGAACCTAAGACAATTGAAGTACTTAAAAAACTTCCATCAATTCGATCTGGACTTCAAGAAGCATTGCAAAGAAGGGAAGCTCCCGAACTATGTCGTGATCGAACAACGATACTTCGACCTCTTGTCATTGCCTGCAAACGACGACCATCCGTCCCATGATGTCTCAGAAGGTCAAAAATTTGTCAAGGAAGTGTATGAGGCACTAAGAGCTAGTCCCCAATGGAATGAAATGATGTTAGTAATCACATATGATGAACATGGCGGATTTTATGACCATGTTCCAACTCCTACAACCGGAGTCCCGAGCCCCGACGATATTGTTGGTTCCGAACCATATTATTTCAAGTTTGATAGGCTTGGTGTTAGGGTTCCTACATTTTTTGTTTCTCCCTGGATTGAACCAGGAACATGTAAGTTTAGTCTCCATTGATGTTGTTGCTTGAACTTGTGATATATGCGGCTACAATAACTGTTTTGCTCATGTAATTTGCAGTGATACATGGGCCTTCAGGGCCATATCCGACTTCCGAATTCGAGCATTCATCGATTCCTGCAACTGTCAAAAAGATTTTCAATCTAAAAGATTTCCTCACGAAACGTGATGCTTGGGCTGGTACTTTTGAAGGTGTCCTAAACAGGAGGAACCCAAGAACAGATTGTCCAGGTAAACAAGGCTGTTCGGACTCGACTCCAGAGTAGTCGAGGCCAATGTGACTACCTGATATTGTAACAATTTAAATTAAACAGGCATTGTAGAACTCATGGATTGATGGCCTGAATCCGCTATGCATTGCAGATACATTACCTGAGCCAGTGAAGCTGAGACATACCGAGGCGAAAGAGACGGCGGAACTAAGTGATTTTCAACAAGAATTGGTGCAATTGGCAGCAGTGTTGAAGGGAGACCATAAAAGTGACATTTATCCACACAAACTTGTGGAGAACATGACAGTTGCAGAGGCTGTCAAGTATGTGGATGGTGCTTTCGACAAGTTCTGTAATGAATGCAAAGAAAGGGAAGGAATCAATGAATCCGAGGTTATTGGATTGGGGAAACAGGTTGAAAGGCCAAAACGCAAATCTTTTATTTCCAAGTTGTCTTCATGTCTTTCCTGCCATTGAAACCTCTGCATCTGCTAATTTTCCAGCAGGAAATCTTAACAGTTTCGGGGCATAGATTTGGATAAAATGCTGATATTTGATTGCGTTGTCTGATTAAACATTTTCTCTTATAATGTATGAGACTCTTATTCACAATCAATATGAGTTAAACTAATTTGTTCGATACATATAACATATAAAAGAGTTAGGAGGGTTAAAAATGTTCTGAAATTATTTTAAAAAATCATGTTTCTAATTTTTTTTTATTTAATTAAGTATCGGAACTGGTCACCTATTTAATTAATATTGGTCATTATTGATTCGTGAATGGAAGGGATAAAAACGATGCATTTTAAGTTTTATTCTCTTGCTCTAAACTTTTTCTTTTAAATATAGAGCCCCTCTCTCTTGATTTTTTTTTTAAATGCTAGCGGCGATGGTGATTTTAATATTAGTCACCAACCGCGGGATTTATCGTTTGTTTTATTTTTTAATTTTTAATAAATTATTTTAATTTTGTAGCACATTCTATTCTATCTTTTGGTACGTTTTTCTCTCTTTTTTGACATATTTTTCTTTATTTTGTTTTAATTTTTATTAAGGTTGGATCTGACGATGTCACGACTGATCAAGATGACGCTTATTCATAATCATGGTGATCTTCCCTACTCTGAACCCTCGAATTGAATTTGGATACGCGGTTTGTGCTCGTGAATAGTTTCTCACAACGCTCGGCTCTGATTTGCGGTTCTCGGAGGTCTTTCAATAGCTTAATCTCCTTTTATGGTTCGTTTGCAGATGCAGTCAGTTTTGTTCGTGTCTATTTTTTGACCGAGTCTTTTAGATGGGTTTTAACTTTTTTCATGTATGGTCCTTGTATGATCTAAAGTGGCTAGTTTTAAGAAAATGTCCAAATTATGTATTTAGTTTACATTGATAATTGTAAACCGTTATTGTAATTTTGAGTATTTTCTCGCTTAATAAAATTAGCGGCTTTTATTCTAAAAAAACAATACATCTTGGATAAGAAGTTTAAATTATTTTTTAAGTTTGGGTAATCAATCGACTTGCGATGAATTTTCAAATGTGATTCGAGTATTTTTGGATCAAGGTACTTTCTGATAAATTAATCGTCATTCAGTTACTTTTTTTTAATGTATCTTAAAATGCATCAATATGATTTTGAGACCTCAAGATACATCCATTTTAATAAAGTGTGCAAACAAAAAATTAAATGTCAATTTTTTTTTATATTCAGCTCAAAAATTAAAATATAAAAATTTTAGACGAATTAGACTTTAAAATAAATTAATTCAAAACTGTATTATAAATCTTTGATCATAATTATTAGTATTATAAATCTTTTAAGGAATCTTGTCCAAGTCTATTATTTTTAAAAAATATATTTTCAATAAAATTAATCTTGCATTGAAAAATCATCTGGTATAAAGATTTCTCATGCTGTTTAAAAATGATGGATAAAGTTTACACCCCATAATCGGGGTGGGAGTGAAAAAGCAAGCATGGAAGAAAGATGAACCAAGGGAAATAAAATCAATCAGTTAAATTACTTAGCTATGATTAATGTTTAATTTATTAGAATCTAATAACATGAAACTAATTGCATTCTTAAAATTTTTGATTCCATTAGTTTATCTATGACCAATTAGTTTCTTTGTCTTTCCTTTCTCCCTCTTTTCTTTCCCTTATCTACTTTCTATTTTCATTTTTTTCTTCGTTTTTGTGGCGCTCTAATGTATCTCGTTGGCCTGCTCGATGGGACCTTTTTTCTGACAATCAAGGCAGGGACGGAGCCAGGATTGAACCATGAGGGGGGCAAGTTAACTAACTTCGAAATAAATAGGGTTCTAAAAAGTAATTAAATCATAAAAAGTAAGGGAATTAATGTTTAATTTCACTAACTTTAAAATTGAAGGGTCTTAAAAAGTGATTAAACCAGAAAAAATAGGGGTCATGTCTTAATTTTATAAATTTTAAGTTAAAGAGTCTTAAAAATAATAAACCAAATTTTTTTGGGAGGGGCAAGGACTTAATTGTAAAGGCTTTAAAATTATCAATGGCCTAAAAATAATTAAACCATTCAAAGTTGAGGGGGGGGCAATTGCCCCTCCCACCCTCCCTTTAGCTCCGTCCCTGAATCAAGGTCTTTGTTGAACATGTCTTTCCTTGTCTCGAGCCATTGTTGAACATGTCTTCTATACTTCTGTATTATTTTTGTTTTTTTAGTGAAAATCCTACTTTAATTCTTAAAAAAAGTAAGGAGAAAGAAAATTCATATATTAAAAGGAAACTACAGTTGAGGTCATTCAATTATTAATAAAGTTAAATGTAGGTTACTTAATTATTAAAAATTATAATTAGGTCTTTCAATTAATATATTAGTTACAATTAGGTCACTCTCCCGTTTAAATATAAACGAAAGAGTGAGCCAATTGGATGACCTATTTGTTACTCGACACTATTTTTAATGTCCATTTGCATTTAAACGGGAGAGTGACCTAATTGTAACTAATATATTAATTGAAAGACCTAATTATAATTTTTAATAATTAGACGATTTAAATGTAACCTTACAAATAATTGAGTGACCACTATCCTAACTCACCTGTATTAGAATTGTACGTAGACACTTCATGAAGACAATACTAGATCCGTTGATGAGTCCATAACTAACTATTTTGCGAGGGTTCACTAACCTCCCGGAGTCCAAACTCCCCTCATAAACATACACATACACAAGTTTTAATATTTTTATGTAATTGACGAATCTTTAAAAAGTATATATTTTCAAACTCGTCTAAGTAAAAAAAAAAGGAGGACGATATTAATTTTAAGAGATTTGAGTTTGATTAGTTTTGACTGTAAATTGTATATCTTATGAAAACTGTAAAGTGCGTCTTATGAAAGGCTTGACTAAAAGTAAGAACAAATGAGATTCACTAATTGACCGAATGGTCAAAGATACCCTTATTGTCTTATCTTGTACGGGTTTGAATACTAACATCTATCTTGAGAGTGTAAATATCTTTAATTAATAAAAAAATATAAACAAATATCTCTTAAGACTGTTATATATATATATGTGTGTGTATAATAAAGTATGTATTAAATTCGAGTATCAAACATATATACCGAAAAAACAAATTTATTGAACGGTGAAAACAACATAAGGTACATCGCGAGGTAAAACGCCGGGGCATGCCGAAGTCTGGGTTGAGACTTGAGATCCGTATCGTTGTGTCCATGAGAGTTCTATTTTCAGCCTTGTTTTTTTCCCCTTATAATGTGTTTGTTTTGCTGTTCCGGTTGTTTTTTCAGCTAAGCTTAACTACTCCCCCAACAACACCAACAAAAACAGGCTACTTCCCTTTCATTCCTACTATTTCTTTTCATTCCCTCAACTTTCATGCCATCCCAACATTTCGAAAACAAACGCAAAGACCAAACATCTTCCATCTCAAATGCAGGAAACAATCCAAGGAGATGCCAGAATCTACGTCGTCACCACCTTTTTCTTCGTCAGCATCGTCACGGGGGGTGCCTTCTTATGCCTTTATATGTTCCAACCGGAGGAGCAATCCACGCCCTGGTATCCAGTTGTCGGAATCGTTCTTGTAGGCGTCCCGTGGATCTTTTGGATTGCTACTTACATGTACAGGTGCGTTGCACATTGCTTGTGTGCAAGCAATAGAGAATATGGTAACAGGGAACATAACAGCTTATCGAAGAAAAAGTCTTGTGCTTCTGAAGGACATGCAGGAAGATCAATTCATTCGTCGGAAAACGAAGGCTCTCCGTCAGTAACACCTGATGGTGATCGGCGTCATGTTCGTTTCGGTGATGTTGTCGTGGTGGGAAGCAAAGAGCATAATTGGGGCGGTCATGATGGTGAAAGCTTGCAGGATGCACAACAGTTATCCGAAACAGAACATGAAGGTAAAGAGAATTTCCAGGACGGAACTGCGTCGGACAAGGATCATAGTGCAGCTGCATCTCCGAAAGGCGAAGAACCACTAATAGTGTTGGATTCAGCCTGAGATTTCCTTTCTCTGTTTTCCATATATTAATATAACCTTGAGGATATGCTGAGACCCCAAATTCTGCGTCTTCTTACATGATGTTAGTTTACCGGTCGAACTTGTTCTTTGCCTTCAATTATTTGAGCTTTTTCCCAGAAGGAAAACTTTCTGCAATTCCAGGGCTTTCATAATAGAGTCTATTCAACAACTTAAAACAATGTAGTTCCCTTTAGCATGAAATATAATGCAATTCCTACAGCTTGAACAAAACCTGGAAAACTCAAACACGATGTGAAATATACAAACAAATTTAGCTTAAACATCCTAAAAATGAGAACAAAGAAGTAGATCTATGATTCATATATTAAAATGTCCACGAGAGTTATGAAAAGCTAAATTGAACCAAATAAAAAATTTATTTTAAAATGATTTGTTAATAAGATGAATTTAAACATAAACAATTTTAACTTCATTATTCAAATTTAAACAAATATAACAATAATATTGTCCATGTTTTTTAATTATAAAAATTTAAGAAGTGTTTATCAACAACTCAATAGACCAGAAATTAAACAATATTGATAAAATTCAAATAATAGAAATTTTAAAAAAAAATCTCATTCAAGTTTATTTTAAGATTTTCTATAAACATTTCAGCATTTTCACATTTGCAAGATACAGAAACGGTATGAAAGCATATTCTCAAAGCATAAAAAGGTTAAAGACATGAAAAGATCAGCCTAAGGCAACTTTTGAACCTTGGTAAGAAAACAATTGTACTGCATTTCTACAGCTTATCTCTGCAAGTTCCTCTTTACGAATTTCCAGCAAATTTGCAACATAATCAAGCACCTGATTTTAAAAACAAGATTCTTAGTATTACAGACAGTGTGCATTGCATACCTCAACATATTTTCTATGGAAATAGGATGCATATAATTCATATAGGGATAGAAGTTGCAGGTACAACAAGATGCAGTCAGAAACTAAATGATGACATCTTGAGCAAATTTAAGTATTTAACTACCAGTCTTAGATTCAATAACCAAATCTTTCGATGAGTCCCTCAACTCATTGAGGTTTCATCTTCGAACTAATCCTTTCACGACTCACGACTTATTAGTGCTGCTGGAAATTAGAACTCAACCAAAATAAGATCCTATGTTTCCTTTTATCATATATGAACCAGATGGCACTAATTAAGCTATGAACATCGCATTTATTTTCAATTAGAATAATATTGTTTTCTAATTTATCAAATATATGGTTTTTCTTTACAAAATTAAATTATTTAGTCTCTTTTCCTATCCGAAACTCTTCTTTGAGATACAGAAAACAAAGCAAGAATCTATAATTTGATTTTTTTTATTTTTTATTTTACTTCCTGCAAGAAAATGTGCTGAAAATTAAGAGATAGGATAAAGATGTAAGCAGTCTACAGTTATATGGAAAAGGATACCCTTAAGTTGAAGGAGAAAGCATACTTTATGAATGTTTGCCGGATGATTAAGCATATCTTTTGGCAAGGAAGGCGCATCTCTTGACGTAGGAGACTGATTATCAGATGGAACGCTAGCATTTGAAGCAGAATTTCTCCCTTGAGCAAAAAATTCTTGTGGGAGGGAAGGATCTTCATCGACCAAAAATAAAGAGCTTAACTCTGAATTTGGCAGTGCATCCGGTGCATCTGACTCCAATAATATCCTTTCCAAAGGTATCTGTAGGAATTTCAGACGTAAGAAGATTGTACACTTATACTTGATCACATGACGACTCAAATCAATAAAACAAAAACCAGATGAACTAACCGTCTTTAGCATTTTCTTGGCCTTCTGCACTTTCATGGGCATGATGTATCCTGACAATGAAAAGTAGGCACCAGATTTGACAAATTCAGGAACCATCTCTGCAGAACCCAAGTAAGAATGGAGAAGGAGACCATCTGGGAAAGGCCCAACGTCCCTGAGGATATTAATACATTGTCGTAAGGAGATACATGTAGTAGCTAGAGCATGTTACACCTACATCAGTAAGCAAGCAGCTAAGATATGTATGCGATAAGAACACATTCAAAGACACCAACAGTGATAAGTGCCTGAGGTTTAGAATGCTTGCTTGTCTTCAACATTATTTGTTATGTACTAAGTGTCAGATCTTAGCGAAATTGCACTGAAAATTTTTCGGAATGTTCTCTAATATTGTGTAAGATAAAATCTTTCCATAAAAAATGTGGAGAATGTCATACTTTACTATCTGAAGAAGATCACCAAATGCACGAACACAATGGACTGATGCTGGTTTTTTCAACTCTTTGGCAAGCTCTAGTTGTTGCCGGAAAACTTCAATCTGGAAGATAGAACTTAAAATTTCAGAAAACATTAGGAAATGCGTAGTCTACATGCATTAACACCAAAGTAATGGTACTAAGGAAAATGATGGTTTTTCGACACTTCAGTGAGCTCCAGCAACAGGTAAACAGAATACAAAATACACAACAATCGAGATAGCAAGAACCTGAGTATTAAAATCAATCTCCCTTCCTTTTGAACCTTTGTCCAAACCAATCTGAAAGGTCCAAAATCATGCTGTTATTAGAGAGGTAGCCTTAAACAAACGAACATTCAAGCGCAGCAGTATAAGAATCTAGTCTTTCACTTTATTATTTCCTCAAACCTTCTGTTTTATATCCCCCCCCCCCCCCCCCCCTTTTTTACCATGAAATTTTGGAAAACTCTTAACTCAAAACAAAGTACTGCACAAACTAAAATAATAAGTACTAAATACCCTTGGTTAGATTTATGAAATTAAGTCGAATTAGTGGAAAATTAAAGAAATTTACCTCTCCAACAGCTGCAGAAGGAGTGGTCTCAAAGAATTCCTTGAGAGTACTGAACCAATTTGGACTTCTCTGAGCAACATACCTGCAACAGATGAACACAGTAAAAAAATTCAAAAAAAAGGAAGAAGCTTGAAAGCTATATTTATGTATTCAATTAATTTTACCAAGGGTGAACTCCAAAGCAAGGAATAACAGAAGAATACTTGTCGCCCATTTCTTTTACCAAATGCCAATCTTTCTACACTTTTCAAGAAAACCCCAAGCTTAATATCATAAAAAGGGGGGAAATTGAATGAGAAATTCAAAGAAAAATATTGATGCAAAAGCGAAGCAGCGACCTCATGAACTCCATTAACAGCAAAATTAAGGACCCCAGAATCCAAAGCGGTGGAAATGAGTTTGGGTGCTTTGTTGAGAATCCTGGGATCTTGAAGGTGGCAATGAGCATCAAATAATTTCATGGCTATTTCTGTCATCTTTCTTTTTCAGTTTTTCTCCATAAGATTTCTCCTCGATCCTCCCAGGTTTACTGTTTTCAGTTTTATAAATTTTTGCCGCACCGTTTTTGGCCTTCAAGAACCTTTTAGACTAGGGTAAACTACAAACTATGGTCATTAAAGTTTTGATTCGTTTCCATTCTTGACCTTAACGTTTTACAAATTATATTTTGATCACTAAAGTTATCTATAAAATCATAAAATGGTCTTAACTCAATTAGGGATGATGACGTAGAATATTAATAAAAAAACTAGGGTAAACTACTTATTTGGTACCTCATTTATTTATGTGTTTTTATTTTAGTCATTCAACTAATTTTTTTTGACAAAATTATACTTGACGATACATTTTGCTTTTATTCTGGTACATTTCGTTAAAAATTAACACAAAATTGACGTGAATTTTTTTATTAGGAGAGAAAAAAAAGATATTTAAAAAAAATTAATACATCAGCTTTGTCATTAAAATTCAATGGGTATACCAAAATAAAAATAAAACGTAATGTTACGTATTATTTAATAAAAAAATAGTTAGTGAAATGGCAAAAAAAGAAACATGAGAATACGTAAAATACCAAATAGATAATTTACCCGAAACAACTAACATCCAATTTGTCTCTAAACTAAAACTTTAACTTAGTCATTTAATATATTTTAAAACTGTAATTCTAAAATTAACTTTCACGTTAAATATAAAAAATCTAAAATCGACTAAAACTTTTCAACTATTTGAGTCCTTTGTTAAATTCTCTTTGCAAAAGTATCTCATTAACATCTATTAGTTTCATTTTATTGTTTTTGTGCTTGATATTGTCTTCCCTTCTTTCTTAAAAGATAAGAGATTTTTATCCACATAAAACTGGATGGATTTTTTATGGATTGAAGTTCAAATTTCAAATTCAAGGTGTAACAACACTGTTATCCACAACCTTTCACATATAATATTTTGTTCATAAGAAAATTCTATATAAATTTTCTCAAAAAAAAAATATATATACACGCACACATATGTTACCCGAGCCTTGAGCTGGCCAGGCGGCTGCACCCAAAAACTTTCATTGTTCTTTTCCACTCAACAATGGAGGGAGGAAGCATGGGTATAAATATCCTCCCTAGCTATTTTCCCAACCAATGTGGGATATAGCTTTGGTTACACTGCCTTTGTAGTGGGTCTATATGTTAAAGTCTTGGGGCCTAGTAGTGGGCCTTTGGGATCCGTAATAAATTCATTGCATAGATTAATCAATTGAAGATTTGATATGGTTATATTTTAGCCAAATTAGCCATGACATTTGAGGGGTGAAATTAGAAAAAATAGATTTTCTAGATTTGCTTTTTCATGGTTTAATGGTTAATTTAATCTCAATATAAAAAAACAATTAAACTCTTATGAGTTTCTTGCCCTCATTAGTCATTAGTGTAGAAGCACCTATTTTATTCTCATTAGTCGAAAAACATTTAATTTGGCAATTCTGTAATGAATGATTAATTTTAATCGTTAATTCATGAATAATCAATAAGTGATGATATATGATACACCCCAAAAGTGCCATGACATAAAACTGTAAAAATTCTAAAAGTTACATTAAAAATTATAAAAATGTAAAAATATATATATATATATATAAATTATAAAAATAAAAAATATATTATAAAAATATAATAAAACTTATAAAAATAAAATATTCTAAAAAATATAAAAATGTAAAAATTAATAAAAAATTCTATTAAACCTTAGTATTGAAGCACTAATTGTCGCAACCTTCCTAAGTTTAGACCAATTTTTTCGGCAAAAACCTAAGTCATCCATTCACTTTTACACCCATAACCGGATAGAAATCTTCTATCCTTTTTCGGTGCCTCTATTATATCATTACACTTAAAATTTAAGATTTAAAATTTATGGTTAGAGTTTAGAAAATTTAAGGTAGATTGTATTTTTTTAAATCTAAAATGTGGTTTATGATTTAGAATTTAAGGTTAGAGCTTGAAATTTAATTTTTTAGTATCTGGTTTTATCCCCAATAACCACTGCGTAATATCTATAGAGTTAGCCGATCCAATAAAAGGGATTGGAGGAAAGACAAACTTCTAGCTCATGAATACTCAATCACTCAACAATAGGTTCTAATATAAACATCATAATAGAAGGGTTGTTTCTCTTCGTTTGCCACATTAATGATCAAGGATCAATATAAGACCACAGAACTTTGCATTCCACAGTGCCATGATAAAAGGTTGTACCATAATATATTATTTTAAGATGAGAAGAAAAATCTTTTAAATGAAAAAGAAACTTTTTTACAAGAGAATTAACATTTCTCAATCAAATCTAAAAATAAATAAATTTAAGATTTGAAACCTTCAAAACGTTTTTAATAGATATTTTCTAGACGCGACATTTTCCATCAAACTATCACAAGAAATCACAAGAAACAATAGCTCTTTTTTTTTATTTAAAAGATGAAAGAAAGAGCAACTAAGAAGACACACAAGAACTAGTCATGTCCTTTGCTAGGAGATCCGATAACAAAGGCGGTACGTCGTTGAGAATCTGTAGGGCGAATGTGGAGATATCGGCATTTTTTGCAAGGAAATCTGCTGGTATGTTCCCTGAGCGTTTGATCCATTTGATTTCTACTTCCCAACCATTGTGAATGATGCGAACTATAGCTCGGACTGAAACAATAGCTCTTTAATTATAAATAGAGTTATCTCAAATATTTTTAGGACCTTAAACGAAAATTCAAAAATATATTTTTATAAAATAAAAATATGTCTTATTATTTTAAACAATTAATTTAATATATTTTTAATAAATTATAAAAACATGATTAAAATTTATCATACACGTTATTTTTATTATAATTTTGTTAAGAAAACATCGTAAATACAACTAAAAACATAAGAGTCAACCACTAACTTACTATATTGTCACTTCAAAAATTTATTAAATTATGAAGGCATAAAGTAGGACCTTGAGCGGTCGCTCATGCTCCTCTCCTGTCAAATGCCACTAATAGTAAAAAAAGTAGAATTCTTTGTTTGGAGTTGGGAATTTCATTGTTGCATTAAGAGGTGTTGGGTTCCCAAGCTAAGCTGCTTTATTCTGTCTCTTTATTTTCTTGTCATGAAGATAAAAACCCCTCGGTCTACTGAGAGAGTGTCGGAAAGCGATATCTTGACTCTTCATGTCCATTTCATAAATAGCAGTAATCACCACTTCCCATAGCAAAATTCATATTTCAAACACTGCTAAAGGTTCACTGAACTCACGCCAGCTGCCAATCTTCCTAGCAGTGTTATAAATGACGATGGGAGTTTCGAGAAGAGATTTGTTTCAATTACACAAGTTTTAATAACCCTATATAAACAGGTGAGGGCAACTATTATTCTCTGAGTCCAGTTTCAAGAATGGCTTCGGAAAAACAAGTTACAAGAGCCGAGTTTGTTATGGTGGATGGGACTGTGGTTGTGACTCAAGTTCTTAGTAGTAGTTCCAAGGTGCATGAATACATTTCTCCCATTTTGAACGATATGATTGAGCGTGAAGACATGGTTGTTGGCTTAGATATAACTTGGTCTCCAACTAACAGAGATAATGCCCTGCTCGCATTCTGCACTCGGATGGCTTGTGTACTATTTACGGTTGAAAGCGGTTGTTGTTATTCTGAGTACCTTAAACGGTTCTTTCGCAACAAGGACATTACGTTTGTTGGTGTCGACACCAAAGACGACATTATAAGGCTGAGTAGATTATATCAGCACGTGGAGATTAGAAACGTTGTGGATGTTGGTGAATTGGCAGCGGAAGAACTTCGCCAACCGCGTATTCGTGCATTAAGTGTGAGAAGTTTGGCATACGAGGTTCTGTGGTTTCCATTCAAATTCAAGCCAAGGTCTTTGAGAATTGCCCTGTCTTATAGATCGGATCCAAAATACATGAGTGCGGACGACATGGAATGTGTAACAACTGATGCCTATGCTGCATATAAGATTGGGAAGAAGTTGCTAAGCCAGAATTCTAGTGCTTAAATCCTTTTATTTTTATTTTCTTTTTGAGTGCTTAAGGCATTAAGGTAGCATACTAGCATGTTCATTTTCTTTGATGTTTTATCTACACTTTTAACTTTAATTTATGTATTTTTTTCACTTTAATTTTTATTTTCTTTATGGATTATTCTAATTTAGTGCTATTCGTTTATTTTTTAGATGAAAAAGGTGTTATTACCGTAAACCTCCTTAAAAAATTCCCTAAATCTAAATGGAAGAAAAAAGATGGCATATGATACTAAAATAGTGAAATATAAATTATTTTTGTGTCTTTTTGGTTATTTATGCCCCACATTAAAGATTAGGTTTAAGGAATTTTGGTTAGGGTTTATTTTTTGGTATAGGGTTTAGAATTTAATTTTTAACGTTTTTTAGTGTTTTGTATAAAAAAGGGAACCGAAAAGGGGTAGAAGATTTTTATTCAAAAGAATGATATTCGTTTATTTTAGTTTTCACTCAAAAAATTATATTTTTGTTGTGAATAAATAAAGAAGAACAAGAATAAGAACAAGAAGAACAAAGAGATGAGAGAAAGAGAGAGATTTGTATTATTCTCAAAATATAGAATTGTATACAAAGCTTTCAATGAATCATCTATTTATAGGCATAAGAAGTACATATGTAACGCCCATGTTTTGGGCCTAGGAGTTAACCGGGTTTATGGTTCGAGTCAATAAAAATTTAATTAAAAATCATTTCAACCTAAATTAGATCTAATTGAGCTTTGGGAAAAGGGAAAGGACTAAGGTTGTAATTTTACCCAAAAGTTTTAAAAAAGCAAGACCACTTTAACAAAAAGGTTGTCTTCCTTCCCCTTTATCCCCAATCCAACGTCAAAAACACCATAAGCCCCTTCAAACCTAAAACATTATTCCATTGGCTTTCAACTTCAAATCCAAGGTCTTTTTGAAATGTAAAATCATTTTCTTACTCTTCTCTTTATCCCCTATCAACCCATGGTTTTAGATTTTAAAGATATGGGGTTTTGAAAATTAGGGTTTGTTTCAAAGGTTGGGTTTTTAAAGAGTTTTTCATTTTGTTTCACAAAATTGAGTTGGGGCTTTAGTTATTCATGTTAAAAGGTGCAACATATATCAATTTGGTTGAATTTGGATGAAAATCCGTAGTATGGTCTTAGGGCAAATTTTAAGGTATTAAAACTTGGGTTTTTGAGAGGTTTAAGGTTGAAATTGAAGGATTGTTGGTCTACCTATGTTATGAGGATGTTTTGGGATCATTTGAGAGTCATGTGGAGGTTTGAAAATGGAAATTTCAGCAAGGTTATTGGGGAGCACGAAAATTGGCATTTTGGGGATTATTTGGATTGGGAATTTGTGGATTTTGGCTTGTGTTTGTAAAGTAAGTTAATGATTGGGTTTTAGCATTGAATTGTGAAGTAATGTATGTGTTTTGCTTGGCTAGAAACAAGAGGAGTCGTCGAAGAAGCTTTGGGACCGAATCCGGGTTCGTAGGAGTTTCACTTGGTAGCTAAGGAAGGGCGGTGAGTGGTTTCAAACTTGATTTTAAGTTTGTTCGAGTATGTGTAGTGTGTGTGTGTAAAGTGTGCTTGGTAGGCCACTTCCTTTGTACTCAAGTAGTTAAATTGGCCTTTGTTCACCTTAAATGCTAATGTGCTTGTTGACTATGCTCTTGTGCTTGTGGTAAATTGACGCTTGTGTATTCACAAAATGTATATGTATGTGATGAGCATGGAGTGTGGTTGATGATATATAATGTGGTTATAATAATTGACACTAAATAAATTACCGGTTGTAAATGATCGATCATTAAGATTAGCGTGCACACAAATTGAGTCAAAATGTATGTGTCCTTGATGGCGTTAAGTCATTAAAGAGGAGTACGATGATGTAATATTCCACCGGAAGCTTTTATCTATTTCTACGGGATGATGAGTGGAATCTCATCCGTAGGGCATGTGGCGATGAGTGGAATCTCGCACATGCAAGGTCCGATGATGAGTGAAATCCCACCGAGGTAAAGTGTTGTTGAGGTTTAAATCCGCACAATCGGGGTAATTTAAAGTGGCCAATTAACTTGTTCATATATTGTGATATGTGATGTGGATTTATGTTTGTTGATTATTGATGCTTGATGCTTAGTATGAAGTAAGATGCCATGCTATGCCACTTGAAAGACTAGCTAGGTCTACTTGATTATATGTCAACGTTTGATGTATGTGAGATTAGGATTTACATGCTTGAACCCTGCATTGTTGATGTTTTTCATTTTAGGGCACCCTCACTAAGCTTATAGCTTACGCTCTCAATGTTCAATAATGCAGATCATTAGCGTGGTGTTAGCTCGAGGAAAGGCAAGAAGGGTTTCCAAGTTTGTGACTCAAGTACGATGGTTGATTTTGTACTAGTTAGCAATGTGGCAAGGGTTGTGTATGAGCTTGTATGACTCATTTACATGTGTTGATGTTGGATTGACTATGGTTTGTAAGCATGATATGTTATGTTGAATGTTGTGTGTGTTAGCATGTCTCTTAATGTTTAGGTTGCCTTGACGTGGGTGTAAACCTCTTATATGCTTATCTTGTGCCTTCATGGCTTTGAGTTCCTTGTATGACCTTAAATGTTGATATGAGTTTTGTTGGAATGCCATGCTTGGAAGCTTATGTTGCTTGTATGGTTTGTGTATCATCTTGTGTTGGATTGTGCCTTTGATTTCAAGTTAAAGCATGCTTTTATGTTTGATTTGCCTTAGGATTGATGTTAGTGTGTTGGTTGGGGTTTTAGAGGGATTTAAGGGCCTCCTTGTGCCTTAAATCAGCTCAAACCTGCAAGTTCGTAGCAGGAGTATCGATACGGTTGGTACGGTATCGATACCACATTCTTGTTTCAGGCCTCGTGTATCGATACACTTGAGGGGTGTATCGATACCATTTTGGTCACTAGAGCTATTGTCCATTTCGGTATCGATACCGGCCTCTGGTGTATCGATACCGTCATCATAGCGTTGACCGTGGGAAGTCAACCGTCGGGGAGGGTATCGATACACTCCTTGGGTGTATCGATACGGTCCCTACGGGTTGACTTTGACCAGTTGACCTAGTCAAGGGGGTATCGATACACCCCTTAAGGGTATCGATACCGCCTGCAGTTAAAGCTTAAACCTAGTCAAGGGGTATCGACTATCGATACACCCCTTAAGGGTATCGATACCGCCTGTAGTTAAAGCTTAAAATTGGGCTGTAAGATGTTGAGCTGAGTTCGTTTGTTTGCCTCGTGAATGTTGTTCCGCTGTATGATCACATAGGATTAAATAATCATCTAGACAAGATTTAAAATGAAAAAAATAGGGTTGCTAACCGAGGGGGAATTCTTTAGGGGGTTTTCACTCGGTTTTCCCCGTGTAGCTTACTCGGACCGGTCATCCGGCCAGACCGGGACGAGGGGGTTACAACATAACACATTAAACTCTAAATAATAGATATAATATTCCTAATAATAAATAAATCAAACTCCTTAGATAAAGTTCTAATCATGATAGACATCCACATAGATAAATATTCATAACACTCCCCCTTGGATGTCTATGAAGATAATGTGTCTCGTTAAAACCTTACTAAGATAAAAAAAAACCCAGTGGGAAAAAAATTTCATTAGTGAAGGAAAAAGAGTACACACATCTTTAATACGCATAACATGTTGCCTCATTAAAAACCTTACCAGGAAAATTCATTGGGACAAAACCTCAGTTAAGGGAAAAAGAGTGCAACGCGTATTTACTCCCCCTCATAAAAATATCACATAAGATCTTTGAATCTTCATAATTCAATCTTGAATATAATCTTCAAATGTTAAAAATAGAGTATGCACTAGTGGATAAATCTTCCAAATTATTGCTTAAAATGATCCATCAAATACTATTCTTCTGAAGATCATGAGGGACGAAACTTTAAAGAGATATGTTTCGTTTATCACATTTGATGTATCCACCTTGAGATATAAGTTCTGCATTATCTCTACATAAAATAGCTTGCATCTTATCTTGTGAAAGCAATTCACATATCTTCTTGATATGTTTAGCCAAACACATATTTCGGCTTTGCCTCATGCATAGCAATTATTTAAAGACAATGGTCTCGTAGCACTTAGATAGTATTTCTGGACCAACCAAGATACGATGCTTTCATATAAATTAATGTATAAATGGTGCTTTTATACCGAGAATATCATCACATTTTTTTCGAGGGAGGAATGGATCTTTGTTTACATTAAGAGACCTAACAACCAAATAGTGGTCAACAAATATGCATTATGCATGTAAAGTCTCTTTAAACATTTTTCTGTGTTTGCCGATTGTTGCACAAGGATTTCATTATTAAGGATATCTCTTCATGAGTCTCAATGAATCGCCAACATACATAATAAAAACAATGACAAATTCAGAGCTAAACCTCTTAATAAAATGCTCTGGAAATTAAATCATTCTTATAGCCTTCCGTTAATAAGTATTCAATGGGGCGATTATACCAAATGTGCCCAAAATATTTTAATCCATAAAAAGATATATTTAATATAATTGAATAATGTTCTCGAGAACTTGAATTAACTGCTTATGGCAGTCTAAATCCTTCTAGAAGCTTCATGTAAATGTTGTTATCAAGAGGCTCATACAAATAAGATGTAACAACATCCATTAGGCGAAAACTGAGTTATTTCATTTATTGTCAGACTATCTAAAAGTAACTGCATCCACCACCGAGAAATATATTTTTCTCATAATCGATTTCATGTCTTTGTGAGAATCTTTATGCAACCAAACAAACTTATATCTTATGATTTCTCCTCTTGATTTCTCTTCCTTACAAAGGCTCATTAATATCCACGAGCTTTACACATTTCAAAATACGGGTTATAGGCCCAAATACTTCTCTTTTCTAAAGAGATTTTAATTTCGCATCAATTGCCTCTTTCCATATTTGACAATCGTTTCTTTGTTTACATTGTCCAATTGACAATAATTCATGAATCACATCATCAAATAAAATCTCTAGTGCAATATTGCATGCAAATGTATTATCGACGTCAATTTGATTTCAGTTCCACTTATTACCAGACATGACATAATCTATTGAAATCTCTTTATTATCAGGTACCTGAGTCATGTTAATGCCTCTATTGGAGACCTTCTAATCTCTTCTTGAGATTTTCATAATTCATTGATTCCTCGATCAGACCATCATAACTATAGCTCCCTTCCTTTTTTTCGAGGATTTTTATCTTTGGAACCTACTTGTCTACCACGCTACAGGCGTAAGTTAGACTCATTAGCAACTAGAATTTGTCCTTCCGAGACATCAAATTTAAATGGAGCATTCATAGCTGGTATATGTGACTTAGTCACTCTATTAGAGTCAGCAAAATCATCTGACAATTGATTTGCTAAATGAATTATCCTTTGAACTTATAGTTCACATTGTTGAGTACGTGGATCAAACTAAGATAATGATAATTCATTCCAATTTATTTCTTTTCCCGGCTATTTTATTTTCTCCCCCTAACGTTGGGAAAACTGACACATTAAAATGATAGTCAGCAAATCGAGTTGTAAATAAATTCCCTATGAGAAGCTCAAGATATTTAATTATCAAGGGAAATTTGAATCTGACATATATTCGCAACCTCCTTTAAGAACTCATCTTTGTGTGTTGTGGTGGAGCAATCAGAACATATACCGCACACTAAAAAAATCTAAGATGAGAAATATTTGGTTCCTGACCAAAAACCATTTATAATGGGGAGAACTTATTATAATTTGTTGACTTAATGTGAATTAGTGATAATACATATAAAATGACATGTCATCAGCGTTATTAAGATCAATTATCTTTATAAGGTAATATGAAAATGTGCTCATAGTTTTATCAACTGAGTAAGTAGCTTCGCAAATACCAAGTTGCAGATTAGTAACAAGGATACATATGACCATCTAGCCGATGCATCAATTAAAATCGTAAAATATCTAGATGGACTGTAAGAAATGTGTATGGGCCCACATATATCACCTTTGTATCTGTTCCAAAAAAAAATTAATAGATTCGCAATCTATCATAGCTGATGATGATTGAATAATCGGTTTGCTTTGATAGCAAGTATCACATGAAAACATTACTTTGAAGAAAATTTCAGCTCTTCAATAAATTACCACATGAAAGTGTCAACAAATTTTCGCATCATAATTGAACCGGGATGGTCTAACAGGTCATTGCCAAATAATAAGGTTATCAGTAAACTTCTGATTCACAATTGCATGGGCTTCAATTTGTACTAATTCTATTGTAGTACACTAAGGATGACAGTGCATATAACTTTTTCAAGTTTTTATTATTGCCTTGATTTATACTCATAATATTGAGATAGTCAACATCCCATTGATTAATGGTCTCAATATGATATCCATTACTGTGAATATCTTTAAAATTAAATAAGTCTCTTTATGACTTTGACGAGTATAACGCATTATGAATATGGAATAAATTTCCATTTGACAATAACATATTTGCTCAACCAGAGCCTTTTGTGATATTAGTACTTACGGATATAGTACTCACATTATTCCCTTGCATTTTAATCGAGAAATGCATAATTATGCACCTTTCAAAATGTGCTTTGTTTCATTTACTTCGGGTAATGGAAATATGTACTTTGTATCATTCACTTCGAAGAATGAAAAATATAAAATATAGCACATCATATCAAGTCGATTATCTATTAGAGATAAACTTTCAAGTGCTCTTCCGAAGCATTAATATTTTAGTACTTTGAGAAATATTACTCATATTTCCCCTTGCATTTAATTGGAAAAATATTTCTTATGCTTAAGTACAATATGAGTACTTGCATTATCTGCTAGACATAAATAGCCACAATTCTAGGCATAAATAGCCACAATTTATTGTATATTTTATTCCAGAAGTAATCATATTCTTCAAATAATAAATTAATATAAAGCGTAAATAAATAATATGTGAAATAAATAAACATAAAGCAAACTAACATAAATAAGTAATAGATAAAACGAATTAACATAAAAAAATAAAATTAATAATAAAAAATCAATTATTCCTTTTAGATGTTATAAGGGAAATAAAATAAATGGTAAATTATTCCCTTCAAGGGTTATGAGAAAATTAACCATATCCAATTGAGTTGGACCAATAACGCCATAATTATTTTCGCCATAAACAAATTTTGTTTATATTTTATTTCATTTATCATTCATGATTATGGATAAAGTCCATAATACTTTGGCGTTTGACAATTACGAAACCAATGGTTTATAACATCACATTGATAAAAAAATTTCACTTTCTTAGAATGATCTTTATCACTCTTGTCATCCTTATAACTTCGATACCAGCGGGTAGAAGTATTCTTAAAACGACTATATTTTTTCATGTGTATATTCATAGTCTCGACCACGACCACAACTTTTAATGTGGTTTTTTATTTCTTCCATAATATAATCTCACATTCACTTCAGGGAATGGAGTAGAGTCAGTGGGCCTTTGAAACTTTTTTCACATATCCTTATCACAGAGGACAAAGATTTAATCCTCGTACGCGGCATTGTTAAACTTGTCCACAAGGTCCTTTAAAAACCTCTTTTGAGACCAGTAGCCTCGCAGAACGAGATGTCCAGCCAATATACTTGGATTATATCGAAATTATGTCTCTAATTGAATAATAATTTACCATGTTTGCATTCACTTCAGGGAATGAAATAGTTCTAATAATTGCATGGAATAAACATCATGATTGCATTCACTTCAGGGAATGTCCCATCATTGATAATCCCATGGAATAAACATCATGCTTGCATTCACTTCAGAGAATGCCTCCCATAAAACTTTTTGGATCAAGACGAATTTTCGTAACTTGAAATTGGGAGAAGTCTATGGTCGAGTTTTTCGACGAAGAAGAAATATTACTTTCGAGTAAATATAGACTTTATAATAATCTTCTTGTAAATTCAAAATTATCATGATTTATCGCACTTTAAAATAATAATATAAAGAATAAAAATAAAATTAAAATTTACCGATATTGATTTTTCTCTCGTGTACAATGGAGACATAGCATATGACCGAGATAACTTCTCATAATCCCTTTATATCACATCTCTTTCCAAGTCATTTAAGCATATCATGTAAAACTTAAAACACGGTTAAAAATAGTAACTTTTACCAAATAAAATAATATAAATAATAATATGAAAAATATCAAATATAATCATATAAGTAAAAGTATGAATAAGCATACCGCTAATTAACCCTTTTAGGAACAAGAGAAAACACACGTAATTTACACCAAACGCAACCTCTTCGTCTCTTTCGATACGTCTTTTGGTTTTTGAGAAGCCACAAATTTGTCTCTTTCCAATGTTCGAATAAAATCAAATATACTTCCAAACTTTTCAAAAAAAAAAGTTAAAATATAAAGAAAAAGACAATCGGTAATTTAAAAAAAATAAAGAGAAAAAAAACTTATATTTGGTTTATCCTATAATCGAATTCTTTCCAATAACTTCTTTTGGATTCAAACAATGAAGACCTCAGTTGATTAGAGCATCGTGTTGATAACGTGTTGTGAATAAATAAAGAAGAACAAGAATAAGAACAAGAAGAACAAAGAGATGAGAGAAAGAGTGAGATTTGTATTATTCTCAAAATATAGAATTGTATACAATGCATTCAATGAATCATCTATTTATAGGCATAAGAAGTACAAAACACATTAAACTCTAAATAATAGAGATAATATTCCTAATAATAAATAAATCAAACTCCTTAGATAAAGTTCTAATCATGATAGACATCCACATAGATAAATATTCATAACAATTTTAAATAATTTCATATATTGGAGATAATATTAAATACTATTAAAATATAGCAATACCATTTTATTTTTTTATTCTTTAATGTTAAAAATAATATTTTAAAAGATAATTAAAAAATTATTTAAATATTCATTATTTTATTTTTTAGTAATTTTATTTGGTTGGTAAAATAATTAAATATTTTTTTGTTAATTTCATAAATATAAAATATTTTTAAAATTATATTAAAAAAACAAGAATATTATTTTAAACATTTTTAATTTATATTAAATAAGAATACATTTATAAGTTCCCAAATTATATTATTTTTTTTCAAATTGTATTTTTAGCCAAATAGATGTCTGATGTGTTATTCCATGACCCATTTAAAGTTTTTTTTTGTTACATGCATTAATTTTTTTGTTATCCAAATTAGAATATATGGCATGGTTTTTTATTTTTTGGAATTAAAATTTGAAAAATGAAAATATATTAATTAACCAAAATATCTAATTTCTCTAAAACTCTAACTCTAACTCTATTTTTTTTTATTTTAACCACCCTTATCTACATCAGACCTCCTTTACTGATAACCCCATCATCTCGTCGTTAAATATCGACGAATGAATCGTCGACGAACACCCAACAATGAAGAAAGAAAGAGGCCGATTGAATGACATATGTTGAACGGTAAAGTACAATATGCTTGGACGATGAACGGTGAATTACCGAATTGTGGGGATGCCAGATGGTGAGAGAGATGTGATTTGGGAATTTAATTGGATGAAATTAAAATTTTGGGATTTTTTAAAGAAATTTATATTTATAAAGAGTTTTTGAAATTTAAAATATAAAAAATAGATCACGTGTGATGTTCTGATTGGATGAAAAAAAATTAACATCATTGACGAAAAAACTTTAAATGAGTCGTGAAATGAAACGTTAGACACTTATTTGGCCCAAAATATAGTTCATACACATATCTAGAAAAAGGGTATTGCTTGGACACTTATTTTACTATTAAGCATATTTTATATTTTTTTTGTTAATTTATGTTTTATCATTTTATAAGTTATGATTTTTTAATTTTATTTCATTTAAATGATTTTATTAGTGTTTTAAAACTTGAATAATATTTTTTTAAATTTTAATTAATTATTATATTTAAATAATTTGAAATTTTAAATGATTATTTTATAAAATTAAATTAGCATAACCTTTCCAAAATTTAATTGAGGTTTTAATCTTTCTAAAAAAATAATAAGCTCATTTGTCACATCATCATCCTAATAGATCGTCATATCAGTTTCATTTCCTGTCTAGTATAGTTTTCATTAGTTTAATTACCCTTAACGATTACATTGATTTTTTTATAAAATAATCACATAAAATGTAAAATAAGTTCAAAGAGGCAAATATATATTTCTTTAACAACAGTTTTAGGACCTTAGAAATCATTAAGCGTACATATTTTTAATTCAATTTTTATTTACAACGTTATAAAATTTGATGAATAAAAAATTGTCGGTTTTGAATCAAATGACTATCCATAACATTAACTCTTACCAAATCCCAAATAATAATAAATATTTAATCAAATAAATAAAATCCATTTTTTAAATATATTTCCATTCATTTTTGAAATATATTATATGTTTTTTTGTTTCACCTCATTTTGTGGGTGTACCATATATATGGTGTCATGTATAATTACCTCATTTGTATAATATAATCGGATTATGGATATACACAATAGTATACAGCGCAACCTATTCATTAGATAAACATCTTTAATCATATTTGATAAGGATAAAAAATGATAAAAAAAATTCCTCATAAAGTAAAAGAACATGGATAGAATATAAGAAAATTTTATACCGTTCGGCGAGTACTGTTGAGCATCATTAACGATGAGCACCATTAATTTAATTAATAAATACTAAAAATTTAAAGGACTCTCCGTATAATTATAAATTATTTAGAAATTAAAAGATAAATTAATTAAAATATATTTTTTATTTTTATTTTTTAAAATAATTAGATCAAAATATATACCCTAAATTACAAAATTCTAATTTTTTTTTAAGATCAAGCCGTCGTCGCTACGTGGCCGCGGTTTCCCACCAATTATGTGGTCGGCGTTAACGATGCATTAGAGCAATTTGTCACGGTCCTAGTCGCGTGATGCTCGAGACCGTGACAGATGCTTGCTGGCTGTGCTTAAAGCAGGATGCGGGATAGCATTAAGGGTGTAGTACGTGCCGTACAGCCGTTCGGTCCTTCGGGACAGGGCGTGTTGGTAGGCACCACACTGGTCGGGAGCTGTCCCCGCTTCCCTGATGAGCCCATGGAAGGGCGAAACCAGTAAGCATCGAGCGGATAAGGCTGAGCCCCGGGCTGGTAAGAGTCCTGGGTTGCCGCACGGGAGCTATGTCCCTGCGCCAAGACTCTGACCCCGTGACAGATGGTATCAGAGCTAGTCTGTGTGCTAGCTGTGAGCTTGCCAAGCGCTCCTTGTGCTGCGTAGCGAGTCAAAGTTGACGAGCATGTGTCTCACACCCGGTAAAGGGGTGTTCGCGAGTGGGGCCTCTAAAGTAGAGGTCGGGTAGGCAAGAAGCTACAGCGAACCTTCCGCAGTCACTCGTGCCTTCAATGAAGAGGGCGAGCAGACAGGGAACTGCACACTAGATCCTGGCTAACAAAAGAAGAGGGTGAAGAGCTTACTCCCCATGCACGAGGGCGTGCATGACTCAAGTGGGGGAGTTTGTCACGGTCCTAGTCGCGTGATGCTCGAGACCGTGACAGATGCTTGCTGGCTGTGCTTAAAGCAGGATGCGGGATAGCATTAAGGGTGTAGTACGTGCCGTACAGCCGTTCGGTCCTTCGGGACAGGGCGTGTTGGTAGGCACCACACTGGTCGGGAGCTGTCCCCGCTTCCCTGATGAGCCCATGGGAGGGCGAAACCAGTAAGCATCGAGCGGATAAGGCTGAGCCCCGGGTTGGTAAGAGTCCTGGGTTGCCGCACGGGGGCTATGTCCCTGCGCCAAGACTCTGACCCCGTGACAAATTAATATCGGTTCGTTCAACTCGACCATCACAATTCCATGAAAACAGCTTCGCTCGTCTCGTAGTTCGGGGATGAGAAAGGAAATCAATTAATATCGGTTCGTTCAACTCGGCCATCACAAATTCTTTCACATATAATTTTTTGTTCATAAAAAAATTCTATATATACGCGCACATACGGTGTCAAGACACATGTTACCCAAGCCCGACACATGTTACCCAAACCGGCTGGTTGGCAAGATAACAACACGAGGACTTCCCTTGTTCTTTCCCACTCAACAAGAGAGGGAGGAAGCATGGGTATAAATATCCTTCCCTAGCTATTTTCCCTGCCAATGTGGGATATAGCATTAGTAACACTTGAAGCATTATCAACAAGGATTAGGGGCTATCTTAAACCCTAAAAAATATACCATACTTTTAATTCCTTAACCTTTATCCTAAACTCTAAATATAAACTTTTTAGTGTGTGGCATAAATAGTGACGAATGCAAGATTTCTATTCATGGATTAGTACCATATATGCATACACGTGTCATTGTGGTCTTGAAATCTTAAACCTAGAGCACAGGATCAAGCCAAGTTCAGAGAGGTAAAGGAAGAAATAATTAAATAAGTGGATGGAAAGAAAATCAGTCCATTGAACAGATTTTAAGACAAGAGATAAATCAACAGGAAAACGAATATTGATAGAGTGATTGAACATTAGAAGTAGATGCAGTAAACTCCATTGCATACAAGTATTAACCTAAACTAAAGACGTGGATAATTGCCTGTCAATATTATCCTTTTTACCCGCACCAATTGGAGTACAAAGAAGATCATATATGTAAACGATTTTCAAATACCTTCTTTCGGTGCTGCTGCGACCTGTGATAGAAGCAAAGAATTTATTCTCTTAGCACAAGTGGCCAATGCCACCTTATTTATGCGTATTCACATTTTCTTTCTTTGATAACCTATTAACTTTATTCCATTGGTTTTACTTTTACAAGTTGAATATTGATATATATATATTCTTTGCACATTCTGAATATGATCGATCCTTTTGGCCGCCTTATTGACAAACTAATCAAGGAATCAAAATACAACTCATGGGAGAGGTGGAAAAATACAAATTTTGGTTTGGTTTCAGCTTTTCTCTTCACTGCACCAGATAGAACCTAATCAACCCTAGAAAAAGTAAGTGTAAGTTGTAACCCTGAGATGGCTTCTACAGTTACACTTAAAAATGTATATAAATAGATGGGTTGGTAGCTAATTATCTGTTCATTCCAAAATGGCCAAGTCAGATTTTGCACAAGACAATCAGCCCTCAGCACCAGCAGGTTCCAACATCCCTCCAAAACATCCAATTCTACAGACACTACTTGTTCTTTTTTATGATAAATGCACATTTCAGAACTTACTCTCTTTCTTTCTTTATGAAATTAGGATACCCCACGACTGCTGATCCACCAGCAGCTCAGAAAAAGTGCTCCCCTCGTTCAAAGAAGAAAGGAGACAGAGGCTTCATTGAAGGATGGTAAGAGGACCAGACAGCTTTGTTTGTAAATATTCTTGCAGAATTCTATTAAAAAAAGAAGATGATTCTGACAAATAATTAGTTCAATCCTGTCACTCGTTAACCTTGTATTTTGTTTTGTCTCCATCCTTGAATCTAATAATTATGAATTGTCACTACAGCTTGTTCGCCCTGTGTTGCTGTTGGCTCTGCGAAGCTTGCTTCTAAACAATGGCTTTCAGGACCCGCGCCGATGCTTGGGTTGAATACTAGGGAATAGGGATAATAATTATTTGGTTGTGATTGCTGGTCATATCTTGTAATAAAGTAGACAAGTCCTTAATTTACTAAATAATCTTTAGGGTGTTCATCGTGTTTATTTTCTAAAGATTTTTCTTTGTTTTTTTTTTATAAGTGTTTTGTTTGTATTATCCAAGAAAGCAGGCAAAACCCTGCATCAGTACAACTTATGAAAACTTGAGAGACTGATTAAAAAAGTCCCTAAGTTATACAAATGTTTCTATTTACAGTATCTATTTTAATGTTTTACTATGAATTCGTATCCTCATAACTTCCTTTATACACTTTATGAAACTACAACAGTTTCTATTAGTGCCTGCAAACTTTCTATAATTTTTTTCCTCCCAAATGTGATAAACATATGAGCTCCATGCTAGTTTGAGGAAGAATACCAGCAAAGATTTGCCTTTCAAATGATTGTACAACCAACAGATCTCATTTTCCCAATCCAACATCTCCCTGCGTAAGCCACACATCCTGAGAATGTCATTCCAGATTCGCCTCGAGTAAGTGCATTATGCAAATAAATAATTTTTAGATTCAGGAAGATCAACACATAGTAGGCAGCAATTCTCTGTACATAAGCTCATACGTTGTAGCCTATCCAAGGTATGCAAACGATCCATGATAGCCATCCAAAGTATCACAGATTGCTTTGGTATGTGTAGACTGAACCAAACCAATCTATGCCAAGGCACTTTAGTAGCCACCTCCCTGATTTCATCCCATATGCCCCCAGTCTTCATGTCTCCATTAGAGCTTAAAGAACAAAGAACATGCCTGAGACTCAAAATTTTCCGGACTTCCCAGCTGAAATGTGCTTTGGATTCAACATCCCACATTGCTCTTTCCTTAAACACATAAGCATGGATCCATGCTACCCAAAGGGAGCCTGCAGAAAGCAAGAGTGCCTTTGCTAATTGCAGTATACATGCCCTATTCCAAGTTGTAAGATCTTTAATTCCCATACCACCCTCACTCCTAGGCTTACAAATGACCTTTCAACTCACACGAGCACCAGGTTCATCCTTCCCCTTCCAAAAAAATCTCATACAAAGTTGTTCAAGCTTTCGAATCACACCCTTAGGAAGAATAACCTGTCTACACCAATAATTTGTTATGCTGAATAATACAACATTAATAAGCTGTACTCTCCCAGCATAACTGAGGTGTCTACTAGACCATTGTCCCAATCGAGCCTTAACTTTGTCAATAAGAGGCAATCAATCCTTCTCAGATAACTTTCTTGTGACCAAAGGAATGCCAAGGTATCTGACAGGCAGTTTGCCTATCCTAAACCCAGTAGCAAGCCCCAATTCATTCATATCATCTGAGCATACCCCTGCCACAAATAACTCTGTTTTGGCCACATTTAATCGAAGACCAGACAAAACATAAAACTGCTCAAGAACACATTGCACTCTCACCAATGAATCAAGATTGCTTTTGTAGAAAATAAGCAGATCATCTGTAAAGCATATGTGAGTAATACCTATTTTCTTGCACTTTGGATGAAATTAAAATAGTCCATTTTTTGCAGCTAAGTCAAGCATGTGAGACAATACATTCATGGCTAACACAAAAAGATAAGGAGACAGTGAGTCTCCTTGTCTTATCCCTTTCTTCCCCTTAAAAAGCCCACCAAACTCCCATTTAAGGAGATAGAGAACCTATTGCCAGTGAAACAAGCCCCAATCCAATCTCTAAAAGTCTGAGGTAACCCAATAGCTTCCAAAACATGCATCACAAAATCCCAATTCAAGGAATCAAAGGCTTTTTGCAAATCCACCTTCACAGCACACCTAGGGGAAATAAACTTTCTACCATACCCCTTTACTAATTCCTGAGCAAGGAGAGTATTGTCCACAATGCTTCTACCTTTAATGAAAGTTGACTGATTTAAAGAAATTATACTAGGCAAGAATGCAGTCAAACGCTCAACCAAGATTTTTGTAATTATTTTATATACTACAGAGCAACAGGATATTAGTCTGAAGTCCTTAGCTTTGCAAGCATTAGGTATCTTTGTCACAAGAGTAATGGCAGTGGCATTAAATGGTGGTAACAAAGCTGAGGAAGCAAAGAAATACCTCACAGCTGCTGTGAAATCCGCTCCAACAATGTTCCAAGCTTTTTGAAGAACCATGAAGTGTATCCATTTGGCCCAGGTGTTTTGTCTTTGCCCTGACCAAATATTGCAGCCTTGATTTCCTCATTTGTAACTTCACGCGTAAGCAACCTATGCGCATCAACTGGAATATGCACTTGAAGGATACTCCTCAACTCCTCAACAGTGCAGTTTCCCACTCCACCATCAATAGAGCCTATTTGATTTGTAAAAAAATCAATGAATTCCTCAGACATCTCCTCAAAAGTACTGAGCCTCTGCGCCATCTCATTTTTTAGAAAGTGAATGGTGTTTCTTTTCTTCTTTGCCGCCACTGCAGAATGGAAGAATCTAGTACACTGATCCCCTTCCTGTAACCAATTGACTTTCGCCTTCTACCTGTAGAACAGCATTTCATCTTCTCCAGATCCTCCAGTTCTCTCATCAGGCTCTTCTCATCCTTGACAGCATCCCCATTCACAGGTAATGCAAGATTTAACAATTGTAATGACTCTAGTTGGCTCCTTTTTTCAACAACCTTCTTCGAGATATCAGCATAGTTATCATTATTCAAAGCTCGTAAACAAGGCTTCAATCTCTTCAACTTACTGAACAAAGATTGTAAAGGATTGCCAGTAGCAGGTAAGGCCCAAGACTCTGCTACCACTGTCTCAAAATTCTTATGATGTGTCCAAAAGTTAAAAATTTTTAATGGCTTAGGCTTATGTACAGGATCCTCCACCAAGGTTTTCACCACAGCTGGACTATGACCCGAGACCCCTGGTGCTAAAAATTCCACACTAGTGTAAGGTAAACTAATAAACCACTGTGAGTTTACCAATACCCTATCAAGCTTCCTTGCAAGAAAAGAATCCTCTTGCTTATTTGACCAGGTAAAAAGCAGACCAGAAAAAAGGTGATCACTCAAACCCACATCCCTCATGCATTCCAAGAACTCTTCCATATCAGAGGAGACATGTTCAACACCATCAAAATCAGAACCCTCGGATGCAGATCCAATGACATTAAAGTCTCCCCCAACTATCCAGGGAAGCACTCCCACCATTTCCTCAATCTGCCTAAGCTGTCTCCACAAATCTATTCTTAAAACACGGTCATTACTCCCATACACTGCAGAAACAAACACCTCCTTACCATCTACTAGTCCCCTAATTGTAACAACATGAGAACCAGTAAAGACCACCGTGAACTGTAATTGCTTCTTGCACAAAATCCAAATCTTCCCCAGATCAATGCAATTATAGTTATCAAAACAACTCCAAGCATCAACATAATGTTAAAAAACATAACCAAATTTCTCTTGTCTTACCCTGGTTTCGAGTAAACAAACTACATCAGCTTTCAAGGTTTCCATCTTGTGCATCACTTTCCTCTGTTTCTTAGGGTCATTAAAACCCATCACGTTCCAATAAGAAACAATCATTTAGCATTCTTGACTGCAGACCCCTTGGTCTTCACTTTGTCTAACTTCTCAGATTTCTTCGCTTTCATCTCCTGCAATAATACTGCAACACCAAGAGAAGCATTCCTAGGTTTTCGGGGTTCATCAGCTTCCAATCCATTGAGCACTTCAAACTTATTCGAGGATTGTGTAAATAACCCAGATTTCCCCTTACTCTTGACCTTTCCCATTTCATGAGGACTATGCAGGGGAAATTCACTTGCCATAATATCCATCACTCCCACTAAAACAGTGGCATCACTCTTAACCTCAGTAGTTCCACCCACTGTCACTCCAGCAGCAACAGTGGAGCCAACATAAGGGGAAGCTACTCCAGAATGTTCACAAGATTCTGCATTAGGAACAGCAGCAGATTCACCCTTTGGATCAGCATTCGCAGCCACATTCATAGTAGGCAAAGTATCATCAGGAGCCTTGGAACTCGACGCAGCATCCACAACAACAGAATCCTTGATTCTCCATTGCGGAACTTCCTTGCACTGCATCAGCAAGATTCTTCGCAGGTAATAGCTCACATTGTTTATCAGAGTGTCCAAAGATTTTGCAGTGAGTACAGAAAGCCGGCATCCATGGGATTCGAACTTTCACAGCAACAATTGAACCATCCCTCAACTTGACTGGAATGGTGCGAGGAATTCGATGACCTGCAACCACCTCAACACACACCTTTGCAAACTCCAGCCTCTCCCTAGAAGTCGTAACCGAGTCCATGTACAACGGAATCCCCAATCCACTGGCAATGTAACTTAAACCCTTACGCGTAAACAGCTCCAACGGAACATTGTATAACTGAACCCAGATCGGCATCCTCGTTAAATCAAAATCCAGCCGCTTCAGGTTCAGCTCCCACTTCCTAAGCACAAGGGGCTTATGTTGGATGTGCCAAGGTCCATTCTCCAGGACCCAATCCCTAGCAGTATCGTTCACGAAAGAAAAAAAACATACAAATTAGGGCCTGCTAGGCTAACCTTTGTCAACGAATCTGCTCCCCACAGTGAACCCACAAGCTTCTTCAAAGCAATGAAGTTCGGAGCAGCGCCGATGAACTGACCCACCAATGAATGTCTCCAATCTGAAACACCTTCATTGAAAATCTTCGACGGGGGATCGATCAAGAAAGCATCCTCAGAAGCAACGGGGGGAAAAATTCAAGAGCCTTCTCATCCCCACCCCCACAGAATAACGATTTCCAATCCACATGACTCATACAAGATGAAAAACGCGAATCAATGAAAGAAAAATCCCCAAATTTGGTTCAAAAGACGAAGAAGAGAAGAAGGAGATCTCGAAGGCCGTTAGGCCTGCTAACATACGCCTCGAGAGAAACTCATTCTGATTTCTCCGAATGAGCTTTTTGCTTTGTTGGATAGAACAATTAAGATTTTTCTTTGATATTGATATATATGTATTTTTTATTAAAATAAGGAAAGATGGCTATCCGACCAGTCATCCGAAAGTATCCTTCAATTTAGACATGTATGTATCAACAAAGAGAGGTTGAACTATATAGCTGCATGCACTTCAAATTACAAGGTTAAGTTATGAAGTTGTTAGACCTAAACCATCAGCTCCAATATTTATTCCAGGGAGAACTATGACATTAATTAATGAGATAGCTCCATAAAAATACTATAAAGATAGATTTTTTTCCTGAACAATTACCACCTAAAGGGAGGGGGACAAAAATTAAATTCACAACTTAGAGGAGAAAAGAGAATGTCAATTGAGAACTTTAAACTTTCTGCTTTAAAAATTATTGACTCATATAGATAAGTTTATGTGTCCATAGGCTATAGAAGTAATCTTCTATATAAACAATTGAAAAGATATAATTTATGAGACAATTCAATTAAATAATACGACATTAATTTAAAATATCATGTAACATGTTAATCAAAGTTATTGTGGCTTGACCTAAAATGAAAACCGACTAATATATGATATCGACTTGGCTAAAAAATTGATCGATTTAATATTGAACCGACATGAAAGTTGGCCGATTTAATATCGAACCAAATCTTCTTCGAACAACATGATTGTCACCTCTTAATTAAAGAGGTATGAATTTATATCTTTAGTTATGAGTGTTCGAATAACAACCAGGCCAACTAAATTAATATTTCATTTATCGAGGGAGACCATTTTTATATTAATGAAACGAAATAAATTATATAAATATATATTTACAATAAATTAAATTTATTCTATTAAATATGTAATAATTAAAAATGAATTTTTTTTTTCTATAAATGATATGGTAAATTGAAATTAATGATGAAATTAGTCTTGAAATATTATTTAATAACTAGATTTTACTACCCGGTACGTCTGGGTTTTAAATATCAATTTATAGTTTAATTTAATTATATTAATTAGTTAATAACTAAAATATTAGAATAGCATTCAAATAATTACATTAAATTATACAAGATATGAAATAAACCGATAAAAATAAATATTACATGAAAAAATTAAATCATAAAGTAGTTATACCATGCAATAGAATTTAAATAATGAGAAATTATATTATAGGTCCGGCTGACCACGTCATTTATGGTCTTAACCAATAAAAATCAATAATTTTATTAATTTTTTTATGTGATCTTTTCACCAATTGAATCTTCACTTGATAAAAAGTATTTTTTTTTAATTTACAGTAAATATAAGTGAAGATTCACTTGGTAAAAGATGACATTGAAAAAATTAATGAAATAGATGATTTTTATTGGTTAGGACTATGGGTGATAACGGCTCGACTCGAAATGAAAAAAAATGATATAGTATTTTTTATAAAAAAATGTTAAAAGTCCATTTCATAACAACACTGAAACGAAATTCAATGACCGAAAAGGGAAAATGCCAAAAATTAGATTAATCCAAATAACCAATAAATATTCTTATAATACAAACACATAATTAAAGAAAATACAAAATCAAACAACAACCAACTAAAGAAAATGCCCAATTTATTTTAGTTAATTTACTTTTAGTAGATATTTCCTAATTTATTTTATTGCTTTTCTTTTGCTAAACATATTACTTTAGAACATATGTAGATTCAAAGTCTGTTCACGAGCTTTTCGAGCCGAGATTGGGTAGGCTCGGCTCGGCTTGTTAAGGTTTCGAGTCGATCCCGATATCGAGTCGAGATCACTCAAGCCGAGCTTTGACTGAGCTTTGACCGAGCCGAGCCTGAGTAGCTCGCGAGCCGGTCAGGCTCATTATCACCCCTAGTTAGGACCATTGATTACGTGACAAGTCGGGCCTATGATATAATTTCTCTTAAATAATCACATTGAATTATACAAGTGTCTTAGATTTAGAGTTTAAATATTTAATTTAGGGTTTAAGATTTATAGTTTTAGAATTTATGGGATGTGGATAGAGTTTAAGGTTTAGTGCTAGAATTTAAGTTTATAGGTTGAAACCTAAATCCCTATCATATTACATTAAAACTAAGCCATAAATTCTAACAACATCCCCTAAATTCTAAATCATTGAACCTAGATATCTAAACTCGAAATTAAATCTATAAACTTTAAATTTAAACCACTTGTGGAAAATAAAATATCTACGCCATTGCATGAAATATTTTGTAACTCCTAAACCCAACTTAGAAGAATTGGATTGAATATAAGAAGTCAAGCTCAAAGCTTTTCCCTCAAGTAAGTAATCTGATTCAAAACTTTAATTCCAAAATAGATAATAATAATATTACATAATATATATATATATATATATATATAATCATTCTGAAAGTATTAAATATCCAAAATGTATATGCATGATAAAACGTAATAACCCAAATAAAATATCTGAAATCTGAAATTAAATACAATATGATAAAACATATAATATCAATGGGTCCAAGTATCATATTGATGATAATAAATAAATAAAGATGGAAAACGAGGTCCTCCAAGTATCGTAGCCTAGACTTGAGTATCTAAAATATAAACTAAGGGAGAGTCAACAAAAATGCTCAATGTGTCTCTACAGTGCAAACAGACTAACAGAATCATCATATCAACAGAGTCAACCAGACATTATCAGAATACAATTTTTCGCTAAGAATCAATTCAATCACATAAACATGTATGAATGAATATGCAACACAATATGACATGCATCCAACTACATCACCATCCGAAGAGTAAGGTTCCCCAAAACCACTCTCAACCTCGTCACCATTCGAAGTGGAATCCAGCCCGTAAGGTAAAACCACTGATCCGAAGTAGACATCAACCCGAAGGATGAAGTTACTAAACTTACCCGTACAAAATCCCAACCATAATGAGATGACATAAAATCCGAGTTCTGAATCTGAATGCATTGTTTATCAACAGAAATGCATAATCATATAATCCGATATACAATAATCTGAATCTAATAACATATATAAATATTGCATATTGTAACAAAATGTTGAGCAAGTCAAATATCACAGATCAACATAATATTATTATCATACATCACCAGACCACATCATGTATACATTTCACCCCATCAATACATTTACATAGAGAGCATTGTAAACAGACATCACATAAGAGAACACACCTCAGATAGCTAACATTCAACGTCGACGGTGACGTCTCCCACGCTCAGCTCTATCTCTAGGTCGGTCAGAGTCAGCTCATATAATAATTAAATACACCATCAAAAATACTACTACTATGCCAAGACACTGATAATATAGATATCGAATAAATTATTAATTAAACTCACGAGCGGATCCAGATGTCTGAGCAACAAGAGGTCGTCGTGGTGGAGGATGTAACCCCCTCGTCCCGGTCTGGCCGGATGACCGGTCCGAGTGAGCTACACGGGGAAAACTGAGTGAAAACTCCCTAAGGAACTCTCCCTCGGTTAGCAACCCTATATTTTTTTTTCATTTTAAATCTTGTCTAGACGAGCATTTAATCCTATGTGATCACACAACGGAACAACAAGCACGAGACAATCGAATGAACTCAAACTGACGCTTTAAAACCCACCTATAAACTTAAACTGCAGGCGGTATCGATACCCTTAAGGGGGGTATCGATACCCTTTGACTAGGTCAACAGGGTTTGGTCAACCTGAGGAGGCAGTATCGATACCCCCAAGGAGCGTATCGATACCCTCCCCAAAAGTTGACTTCCCACGGTCAAAGCCAAGACAACGGTATCGGTACCCTAGAGGCCAGTATCGATACCGAAATCGACAGTGGCTCCAGTGACCAAAAAGGTATCGATACTCTCCCTCGAGTATCGATACACGAGGCCTGAAACCAAAGGGCAATATCGATACCAGTCCAACGGTATCGATACCCCAGCTACGAAATGGCAGGTTTGAGCTGATTTAAGGCACAATAAGGCCCTTAAATCCCTCTCAAACCTCAACCAACACACTAACATCAATCCTAAGGCAAAATCAAACATATAAGCATGCTCTCACATGAAATCAATGGCACAATCCATCATAAGATGATACACAAGTCATGCAATCAACTTAGCATCCAAACATGAGCAAGGCATACATACTTGGCATTCCAACAAAGGCAATTAGGCATACAAGTCATACATGGATCTCAAGGGTCTTAAAAGGCATAAGGTAAGCATATGAGGTTTGACCCTCTCTAACAAGGCAACCTAAACACCAATAGACATGTCAACACACGCAACATCCATCATAGCATATCATGCATTACAAACCATAATCAAACTAAGACATCAACATAAGGCATTAACAACATGTGGCCAACACAAAGGAGTCTAGATACAAGCTCCTAAAACACGTAGCATTTCCCATTGCTAGACTACTACATTATTTAATTATACCATACTTGAGCAAACTACCACACGCTTGGACGCCCTCATCTTGCTCCTTGCTAACTCCAAGCTAAAGATCTGCATTGTCGGAAAAGGAGAGCGTAAGCATAAAGCTTAGTGAGCGGAGCTCTAAAACATAACTACGACAATGCAGGGTTCAAAGCTTTCTTTTAAAATAAAGGTCAACACATACAAATCATCCTACAACCTAATCCTTCTACTAAAATACAAGTTCAACCAAAGGTCATCAACATAGGCATTTGTCATGGCATTACACTTCATGGTATGCATAAAGGCGTGATCCTAAATTAAAGCAAAACCATAGGAGGAAAGATATAGTGGGATACACATAAACAACACATGGTATGCACAAGCATAACCAAACACACACGGTGGGACTACACATCACCGTTTCGACTAGTAGTTTTCCAATGGGACTACACATCAAAGTACTCTTCTACTAGTCACTACCGGTGGGACTACACATCACCGGAGTCTTACACCACTCGCTACCGGCAGGACTACACATCACCGGAGCAACGGCAACCATCACGTGAGGTTCGGCACCAACCATGCAACACGATGCACAAATACTATCATACGACATGTACTCACTATATCATGCACAACCAAATCAAGATGTGACAAAAACCACAATTAGACATCACTTACTACTTGGAATCTTACCGATCACAAATGGTCTTACTCACCATTTTCGTGCACAACTTGCACCAATTTACTCACACCTTACAAGGCATATCAACGACATCATTAATACCATCATACATGATCAACGATATAATATTAAGCAATCATAATTCTTCCCAAATTATTTAAGTTTCATGCTTGACAAACCATCACCACAAGTAATGAAAACAAATGGAAAAAAGGAAATTAAAGAGGCAATTCACAACAACTTACCCTTGAGTTTAATTCAACTTTTCAAGCCAAATCTAAATTCTTTCAAAACCATCTTTGAACCAAAACATTACTTGAAAACATTTTCACCTCCACATGCTAGAACCAACCTTTGAAATCAATTTAAAACATTAACCACTCACCTCATTTCCTTAAGCAAAACAAGCAAAGCCGACTCAAGCCTCCTCACTTCCGGATTCGTTCCCAAAGCTTTACCAACGCAAATCCTTGTTTTTAATCGCCTCAACACAAGTAAATTAACCTCAAATCAGTCCACAACACAATGTAGCAAACCCGAAATACAATTCAAACATCAAACACTTGTTTTCGAACCAAGAACAACCCCCAAAAAGCCATTCCCGAGCAGCCCCTTTGCACAGCCGAAAACCATTGATTCCAACTCTTTTAACACACCTAATAGCTTCCAAAATAACCCTTAACTATCATACAACCATCAGCCCTCATTTTCCAACATAAAACAGCCCTAAAACTCACTTCTAAACCCTCCTAAAACCCCTCCAAAACCCAAATACGAATTTCACAATAAAACCAATTAAAAATGATATATGTTGGACCATTTAACTTCTATACATCATTACTAACCATATTAAATCAAAACATTAAGCTTAACAACATAAAGTTTCCACTTTTAATCAAAATCTTTCAAAACTCTATTTTCCAAAACTTCCATGAAAATGAAAATAAGAGGTACTTTTAAAGAGAGGGAGTTGAGGGGAAGTCAAAAACGTAATTACCTTTCAAAACCGAGCCAAAATGAGGGAGGAAGGAGATGGAATAGTGAAAAGGGGAGGGAGCTCTTCAAACCCGTTGAAGAAGAAGATGATGAATAGTAAGAGGGTGTTTTATTTGTATAAAGGGGGATTTAAATTAGAAAATGGGAAAATTACCAAAAGGCCATTAATGAGATGGCTATTTCCCCTTTTCTCTAAAACCATCCAAATTAAATTTTCATTTCAATTTAGTCCAACAATAAAATGTTTGATTTTAAAACCCGATGCCCAAAAAGGTTATTTTAATTATAAAACCGAGCCCGAAATAATATAAAAATATTATTTTCACCCGACCCCTAACCCGGGTGTTACAGAGGAGGAGGAGGAAGGATCTCAGTATCCGAGTCAATGTCGTCTGCAAATAAGAATAATTCCAATTAATTTCCCGATATTCAAATCTTTAAATACTAAGCATAAACGAATAAAAGTGGTGAAAACGATCTTTCGAGTTCGAATTTGGGAAAACGAGCAGCGAAATCAAAATTAGGACGTCAAAAAACATGAAATAGGCATTTTCTGAAAAAGTTAACGGTCGACGGTGAACGGCACTGACGTCATCGCTTACGTCACTGGTGACGTCATTTGGTTCAGTTCAACAGGATCCGATTCGGTTCTGTTGCAGTTTGGTCTAATTTAGTTCACCCTTTGGACCGGCTCAGTCCGATTCAACCTATTTTCCCCATTTTTCGACCAAATTTAAATTAGGACAAAATTTGGGTGTTACATATTTTCCTAAATCACAATACGACAAATAGATAACATGAAAACTAAATGAATATACATGATTAAAATCACATCAAATGATTTTGTGTAATCTCAGGAAATATAAATTAAAATAATACTATTGTTCAAAATATATAATTAACTTGTTTAAATATATATTATTTAAAAAATAAGAGTTTTGTCAATTTAATTAAGTTAAGTAGAGATGAATATGGATAGTATAAATATTATATCAAATTAGATTTTACAAAAGTTCAAATAAATTATGTACAAATCCAAAATTAAATTACGATTTGAAGTGAAGATCAATCATTTAAATGTATTATATAAAACTGAAATAAAACAATTCTCAATAATTTTTATTTTATCTTTTTCCTATTCGGCGGGAATCAACCTATAAACAAAAGACAGACAAATATATATATATATATATATATATATATAATATTATAGAATAATTTATTTTTGTCTAAATTTAATTACTGTGAAAATGGTTTAAGTAGTTCAACTCAAACCATTAAGATTCACAAATGCTGGTAAAAACATATTTAAAATTAAAAACGCCAGATAAACTATGAGAACATTAGATGAATTGATACATTATATACATACACTATATATATATATATAACAATCACATAAAATAAAATGCATAAAATACAAAGAAATTAATATGTTAGAATATACATAAAATAAATTATTAACTCATACAAAATCTTATGAATCTACATATACATGCGAATTATACTTTTTTTTTCAAGAAGTGGAAATGATACAATCTCATGCCTCGTTAAAAAACTTTCCTAACATAAGTAGAGAAAAAAGAGTGTATTCGAATGCAATTACAAGGAAGAAACAAAAAGACCACAATCCAAGAGCTGTCACACCAAAGAAGAGCAACCCTTACAATGAACTCCAACACCCTCGACACTACCCAACCTCAAATCCATGTTGCCGATCTTGAGCAAGCCAACGTTGCATATCAGGTGGTTCAAAGTGGAACAAAGCTGCAGCATTCCCGTCCCCCATCGACTTAGCCGTGAGCCTATCGACAACCACATTTGTTGATCTATTTATTTTTCGAAGCACCACATCCTAATCACCCCGTAAACTTGCCTTAATATTAGTTAAAACTTAAAAGTGCATTCTCCCTACTTGGATTATTCAAACCCTGCACCATACGAATTGCCTCGGCGCAATCCGATTCAACGATAACCTTGTCAAAGCCAAGAGCTCGGGCATGACAAACCTCATCCTTTATCGCCCACAATTCTGCTGTTGCAGCAGAGCAACACCCTAAAAAACGGAAAAACCCAAACAACCACTCACCCTGGTCGCAACGGATAACACCCCCACCACTACCATATCATCTCTGATAGACCTTGCCGCATCGACATTAAGTTTGAACTATCCCGAGGCTGGTGGTGTCCAATGACTCTCTTCAACCACGATCTGATACGGATCCAAGGCACGCACAACACAGTCCTCACGGTTGTCCAGCACCAGCTAAGCAAACTGACATGATGCATCCACAAGGTCTTCCTTCTCAATCCAATCTGCATCAAACAACCTGCAATTTCTCTCTCTTTCTTTTTAGGGTATGCACAAATGATCACTGATCTATCTTAAAAAAATCAAAATGATCACTAAACTTTCAAAAGTTATATAATTGACATTAAAATTTATTTTTTTACAAAATAGTTGTTGAACCGTTAACAGCCGTTAAATAAATGATGTGGCAGTTATAAATAAATTATATAATATTATATTTAATTTTTCATATTTAAAGATTCAATCAATGTATCGCTCTATGGCCGAAAGAAAATAAATAGAAGAAGAATGGAGAAGAGAAAACTAGAATCTAGGCTGGGTATAGCAAATGAAGAAAGCTAACCACTGAACAAAGCCATTCTTTTGACATAAATGACAACAAATTAAATATAAATCTTATATTTGTTGCCCGACGTATGCTTTTCATTATTCTCCCTTCTTATATTGTTTTAACTAGGGGTGATAATGAGCCTGACTGGCTCGCGAGCTACTCGGGCTCGGCTCGGTCAAAGCTCGGTCAAAGCTTGGCTCGAGTGAGCTCGACTCGGGCTCGGGCTCGGCTCGAAACCTTAACAAGCCGAGCCGAGCTTATCCAGGCTCGGCTCAAAAAGCTCGTGAACAGGCTCGGAATTTACATATTTTTAGTGTTTGTATTTTCTTTCATTAGTTGATTGTTGTTTGATTTTGTATTTTCTTTAATTATGTGTTTGTATTATAAGAATATTTATTGATTATTTGGATTAATCTAACTTTTGGAATTTTTCCTCTTTCTGGTCATTGAATTTCGTTTTAGTGTTGGTTATGAAAGAGATTTTTAACGAATATTTTATATAAAAAATTATAGCAAAATTTTTCATTTCGAGCCGAGCCGAGCCTGACGAGCCCGAGCCGAGCCCAATAGAATTGTTTTCAAGCCGAGCCTGGCCAGGCTCGGACTCGACTCGGCTTGTTATCACCCCTACTTTCAACCTTTTCATTTTCAAATTTAAACAATTAATCAATTTAAACATAAGGCAGGATACAAATGTAAAAATAATGACAGTTAATTTATTATTATTTTTTAAAATTAGAATTGAATTGATTAAGTGTCTAATTATGTAAAATTAAACGTATTATTGTAAAAAAAATCGTAACTGTCACGCCACCCACTTAACGGTCATTAACGGTCCAATGACATTTTGCAACAAAACTAAATTTTAATGTCAATTATGTAATTTTTGAAAGTTTAGTAAACATTTTAAACTTTTTAAAATAATTTAATGACCATTTGTGTACTTTGCCTTTCCTTTTTATTCTCCCTCATTTCTCTTTTTCTTTTTCTCCATCATGCCACGTTTTCAACCAAATTGAAAAGAAAAGAAAAGAACCACCTGTCACATTTTGTGGTCTCAATTAAATTAACGTTTAGGTAACTAATGACACTGATTTAAGAGTTTTTATATATTGTATAGATATAAAAATAACTAGTACTATTACGTTCAATATTTCTTAAAAACATTAATCTTTTCATGAAAATAATTTGTTATATTTCTATGTTCAAAAATAATTGTTATATTTCTAATTCCATGCCAAGTAAAATTGTAAATACTATTTTTAATATTAATGGATTATGAAATCAAATATAGTAGCATAATTTAAAAATATTTTTCAATTAAAAGTAGAAAAAAATAATTTTATTTGTTAATAATATTATTTATTTTTTATATATTTTTTCTTAAAATATTCTTAAATTTAACACTATAATAAAAATTATTTTATATTTTATATAGTTTTCTAAAATTGAGTTATATGTCATTTTGTCAAAGTAACACATTAGTCTATATGACACTACTATGTTAGCATGCACTGCTGTGTAGTTTGTCACATTATTTTAAGTTATTTACCGTTAGTAGGGACAAAGATATATTGTTTAGGGACAACCTCCCATTTCTCCCGGTAGGGGGAATTTTTTTTTACCTTTAAGTCATTATATATATATATTTATTGATAAAATTGAATAATTATGATTTTGCCCCACCTTTTAAAATTTATATTTTGCTCCACCTTTAAATTTTAGTTTCATCCTTAACAGTTAGTTGACTAACAATTTTTATTCGTGGAGAATTATTTTGACCTAAAATAAAACGTTAAAAGTTAAAGTATTTTATTTTAAAGAAAAGAGGTTAAAATACTTTACAAATAAAGAATAAGGGTTAAAGTGACGGTCTAATCAAATGCTAAAGATATTTTTTAAGATTATGCCAAAAATATCTAATGTACTCATGAACAATTTTACTTTGTGAGCTATTTGGGTCCATTTCCTTGCTACTCCGGACATACAAAACGAGTGATTAGAAATGAAACAAGTGATATTTTTGTGAAACCAAAAGATTAATCATTTTAGTCCCAACAAAAGGGCAAAGAGGTTTGCATGGCTGAAGCAAGCACACGTCTACTTTTCTCCATGAAACTGTTGTCTCACATGTTCTGTTTACCACAAATAAGGCATTAAGACAAATCAAAACCCTAAAAAAATCTAAGCAGAAAAGATAGAACAGCAATAAAACACGTTTACCCCACACTCCCGCTCCACACAATCTCCCGTAGCCAATCAGAACACCCTCTCTTCGATCTCCTCCGTTGATTTTGACCCCTCAAATATCTTCTTTGCTCGTCCCTCAGCCTCCTTTCCCTCTCTTTCTTCTGCGCCTCCCTGGATTCTTGCAGTACATTCAAAAGAAAACATAGGGTGTACCAAAAATATTTAAAAAAAAAAAGGAAAAAAAGGTCCAATTTTCTTCTTATTCTTCACCTCAAATGCATTCTGAGGTTCAAATTCAAAAACCCATTTTTTCTAACTCAAAAAAAATCTCCTCAGTATATATTTGAAGATTCTATTAAAAAGAATCATTCTTGGGAGAGTCTAGGAGAGAAGAAAAAGAAATCGAAGCTAGATTCTTTGCATTATGATTTGGGGTTTTTCCCTTGTAAATTAAACAAATTTCTCACTAGTGAAATGGAAAAAGCTTCATGCTTGTTTTGTGGAAGAATTCCTTCAACAGCAACAACAAAAGCTTTGGCTTTGAGTGTTCAAAAGAGTAGCTTTTTGAGTTCTTTGCCATTCTCCTTTTCTTCTTCTTCGAAATCAATCTGTTTGTTTGTTGGCCATAAATATAATTTTCCTTCAACAAAATTTCAGTCCAAGCAGTTTGTTTGCAATGGTATTGGAGAAAGCAGCGGCAGTCAAAGTAGCAGCAAGTTTATTACTACTACTACAAAGAAGAAGCCCAGAAGGAAAAGCTACGTTGGAAGCAACCCAAGAGTTAGCAAAAGTGAGAGTAAGTCTACTTCCACGCCTAGTGATAGTCTCAGTAGGACAAAGATATTAGTAGAGGAACTGGGGTTGTTGAAGAAACAGAAGGAACAGAAGGTTCAAAAGACTAAGGCTTTTAATGTTACAACTTTGCATCAAAATGGGGATCCTTTGGGCAGAAGAGATCTTGGGAAGAAGGTAGTTAGGTGGATTAGTGAAGGTATGAAGGCAATGGCTTCAGATTTTGTGTCAGCAGAGTTGCAAGGGGAGTTTTTGGAGTTGAGACAGACGATGGGACCTGGATTGACATTTGTAATCCAGGCACAGCCTTATCTCAGTGCTATTCCTATACCCCTTGGACTTGAAGCAATTTGTTTGAAGTCTTGTACGCATTATCCAACATTGTTTGATCATTTCCAGAGGGAATTGAGGAATGTTCTTCAAGAGTTGCACCAAAAATCTATGGTGGAAGATTGGAAGGAGACTGAGTCTTGGAAGCTGCTTAAGGAGCTAGCTAATTCTGGTTCGTTTTCTTTCTTTATTGTTGAAACTTTTTTTCATTTTCAACTTCATTTCTAGCATGTAGGTTGAGTATAGCATTACTTACTTGTTTTAACATAGTGTTCGGAATATGCTAATTAGTGAATTTAGTAGTTTGGTAAGAAAGCGAGTTTGAGCTGGTAATGATGGATTTGCAGCTCAGCATAGGGCGATTGCTCGGAAGAACGCACCGCCAAAGCATGTTCAAGGTGTTTTGGGGATGGATTTAGAGAAGGCTAAGGCCATGCAAGGCAGGATTGATGAGTTTACAAAGCGGATGTCGGAGTTGCTTCAGATAGAGAGGGATGCAGAATTGGAGTTCACTCAGGAGGAGTTAAATGCTGTTCCCACACCTGACGAGGGTTCAGATCCATCAAAACCTATTGAGTTCTTGGTTAGCCATGGCCAGGCTCAACAAGAACTTTGCGACACCATTTGCAATTTGAATGCTGTTAGCACATCAATAGGTTATATACTGGTTTGTTTGTTTGTTAGCTTTTTTACTTTGATGTTGATAGGCCTCATGTTTGTACCTTCATTTGCTCCTTTGAATGCAGTTTTTGGAGTTTGTTGCAAAAATGGTGGTTTAGTTTGCTAATGCCTTTAGATTGTGATATGTTCAGGATTAGGTGGAATGTATTTGGTGTTATTTAGGGTTGAAGGGAACCACCGACTGCCACCCACGACCCTGTCTCCTGGAGATATGGTTTGTGTGAGGATTTCTGACAGCAGGGGAGCAGGTGCAACTTCTTGCATCCAGGGATTTGTTGACCACCTTGGGGATGATGGTTGTAGCATCAGTGTTGCCATGGAGTCTCGTCATGGTGATCCAACTTTCTCTAAGCTATTTGGAAAAAGTGTACGCATTGATCGTATTCATGGTTTGGCTGATGCACTCACATATGAGGTATTTGATAAATGCCTTTTATTTTCAGTCTTGGGCTTACATTTCCTGGATGGTGAACATGCTAGTTCTACAATCACTGATATATTTCTCAACTCTTAGTTCTATTGCCAAATTCCACTTGACTAGTATAGGTTCATTCCTATCTTATTGACTGTAGCTTTAAATTTGTATGTTGTATCCATGCTTTCTCGTGATAATTTTGAAATGTTGTGAAAGAAAAGGAAGTTGATCAGAACACAAGGAGATAGAAGTTCATTCATAGTATTTACACAAAGTGCTATTGCGAAGGCTCTATACGTTTTGTATTCTTGCTATCCTTTGTTTTGAGTTAAGCATGCTTCTGAAATCCTTTGTGAATTACACACACACACACACACACACACATATATATATATATATATATATATATATATATTTTATTTCAAGTTCCATAATTTCTTATCTTGGTCATAATTCTTGGAGCATATATTGTGCAACTTTCTGATCTGTACTTTTCAGTCATGACGGAGTGAAGTAACAATTCCCCTCATTTTTTATTTCCCTGATGGTCTCATTTCTGGAATACTATCTGGCAGTATGAAAGTTTTTCCAGAAAAGTTGGCAACTGTTATATAAGGACCACTGAACTGAAGCTATCCTTTCTCATTTGACTAGGGAATCTATGTCATTTATAATTGTATTCCCGAAGAACAATTATAGTGAGTAATTAGCAGACCTATCTTTTTTGAGGTACTAGGGATTATCTCTAGCTAGAAAACTGCAACTTCTAGCATACTTAATAATAAGTAGGTCTAGACTTAACGTATGGGTATCAATGTTATGTTTATTTTCTCATCTCTATGCTAAATGGTGGGACAATTTAAACTTTGTTAATTAATTATGAATGCATCAAGTAACATCTAAAAGACTCTCCTCCAAGACATGCAAATTGTTTACTGAAACCTGAACTGGTTTGTATATTGGTTTTACTTCAATAAATTTGGCTACCTAAGAAAATTTCTAGAGTTTCTTGAGCTGTTTCCTGGTGAGATGCTAGATATTTCAAGCTGCAGTTATTGGCTTGGGCTACACCCCTTTGTTCTCTGATTAGGTTCATGTGGTGAATGATTCACTCTGTAGCCTGTCATAAGGAATTGGCTAATAGAGATTACATCTTAACTTTTGATGTAGTTTTTTGAATTGCCAGTAAGTACGAATTCCAGACAAATATTTCGGCCACTTTCCAGAAGTGTTTTCTCATTAATATATTCAATTTCCTTTCTGATTGTTTCTGTTGAATACTGCTTACTATATCTAACTGCCCTCTTATGTGCTTTTTAGCGCAATTGTGAAGCCTTAATGCTGCTCCAGAAGAATGGCTTGCAAAAGAAAAACCCTTCAATTGCTGTTGTTGCCACACTGTTTGGAGACAAGGAAGATGCAGAATGGCTGGAGGAGAATGGTTTGGTCGACTGGAGTCAAGCGGAGTTGGATGGATTATTACAGAATGGAACATTTGACGATTCCCAGCGAAAAGCAATTGCTTTAGGCTTAAACAAGAAGCGGCCTGTTATGGTTGTTCAAGGACCTCCAGGCACTGGAAAGACAGGCATGCTAAAGGAAATTATAGCACTTGCTGCACAGCAAGGTGAAAGGGTGCTAGTAACAGCGCCTACTAATGCAGCTGTTGACAACATGGTTGAGAAACTTTCTGATACAGGATTGAACATAGTGCGTGTTGGAAATCCTGCACGTATTTCTTCAGCTGTAGCATCCAAGTCGTTGGTTGAGATTGTCAATTCTAAGCTTGCAGATTACCTAGCAGAGTTTGAAAGGAAGAAGTCAGATCTAAGAAAAGATCTTCGACTTTGTTTAAAGGATGATTCTTTAGCTGCTGGAATACGCCAGCTTTTAAAGCAGCTTGGTAAGGCATTAAAAAAGAAGGAGAAGGAAACAGTGAAGGAGGTATTATCAAGTGCACAGGTGGTGCTTTCTACCAACACTGGAGCGGCTGATCCGCTTATTCGAAAATTGGATACTTTTGACCTGGTTGTTATAGATGAAGCTGCGCAGGCAATTGAACCCTCTTGTTGGATCCCAATATTGCAGGGAAAACGTTGTATACTTGCTGGTGATCAATGCCAACTTGCTCCGGTAATTTTGTCCCGAAAAGCTTTAGAAGGTGGCCTAGGAGTATCCTTGCTAGAGAGAGCTGCGACTTTACAGGAAGGGGCTCTTGCTACCATGTTAACAACTCAGTACCGAATGAATGATGCAATAGCCAGTTGGGCTTCAAAGGAGATGTATGATGGAGAACTGAAATCCTCTCCTTCTGTTGCATCCCATCTTCTTGTTGATTCTCCATTTGTCAAGGTATGAGATCCATTAATGTTGTTTCATTCTATAAAATGGATCATAGATCTTTATTAGTAATGGCTGCTAGAAATGCTAATTGAAAAATAAATTCCTCAAATTAGTTTAAGGGCATGATCTTTTATTGTAATTCATGCATGTATGAGTTTTTTAGCTTTCCATTGGCATGCTTGCTGCTTATTAGGTTTAAGATTCTACATTATTGAATTTTGGGTAGTTATTTCAGTGAGGTTAGTTTGGGTTGGGAAAGGAAAAGCAGGAAAAAAGGTTCAAGTTTTGATGTTTCTTTACCTTATTGCAGCCTACATGGATAACACAATGCCCATTGTTGTTACTCGACACAAGGATGCCATATGGAAGTTTGTCAGTTGGCTGTGAAGAACATCTAGACCTGGCAGGCACAGGGTCTTTTTTCAATGAAGGGGAAGCAGATATCGTTGTCCAACATGTCTTTTATCTGATCTACGCAGGTAATTGCACATATCTTTGGTCTACCTTATTTATGGTGGTTCCTATGTTGTCTTGGGTATTTGACAAAAACTAGTTGAATTGCTTATACCGTTGCATTCTTTATTCAAGTTCTAATAGTCCTTGGTAATAAAAATGTTAAACTATATTGAGCTTGAGAATGTTACATGTATGAACATGATCATGTTTTCATTGGTTGCATGAATATTTTTTTCCTTACTTTGGTTGTCAGTTTATATCCTGCCACTTGTGTTAGGAAAGGTTTCCTCTATGTACATAGTTGCTTGTATTCGTTTTAGAGTTTAGCTGTTTGTCATTATATGTCAAAACTTTTTTCTTAATTGTAGATGAATATGTTATATTTCCTCTATGTACATGTATGAACATGATCATGTTTTCATTGGTTGCATGAATATTTTTTTCCTTACTTTGGTTGTCAGTTTATATCCTGCCACTTGTGTTAGGAAAGGTTTCCTCTATGTACATAGTTGCTTGTATTCGTTTTAGAGTTTAGCTGTTTGTCATTATATGTCAAAACTTTTTTCTTAATTGTAGATGAATATGTTATATTTGCTACGAGGGTATAGGTTGTCAAATAGATGTCTCATACTTGGCTGGGGAGACTGTTATTTGTCTCAAATTTTCTTGCCGGGTGCATGATCAAAAAATGTACTTTGACATCCCCTACATGTATTATATTGAAATACATCTATGAACTCGGTTCAAATGAAGAATCTCGGCTTTGTTGCATGCCATGCATTTTTAGTTTGTGCCAGGAGTCTATCTATAGGTTCCCATTCATCATCAACCTTCTTTCGGATTTTATTCTCTCAAGATGTGCACATCATACCGGTTCATCCATCAACTGTTTAACCTATGATGATAAACTCTTGGCTCTGAACCTGAATAGCTTGTGAGAATAAGAGTACTAAAGATATATGTTGTAGTGATTTCACACTTTGATAACTCAAATTTACGTAAGTAATAAGATCGTGCCACCTTCTTATATCCTGTATTTAGCATACTTGATCTGATCGTCTTCTATAGAGCTTCTTCCAAGAAGTGTCCTTTCCCTGACTTTTCCCTTTATATGAGTTTTAAAGCGATGTCTGTCCTTAGCTTCTGCATAATACTTATCAGCTGGTAGACCAACATCTGCGCTCAAATCGGTGGCCGCTTCAAGTTTTTGTTTGTTTTTCTGTTCTTTTCAAGTTATATCCGTGCTTGCTTTGTAGTGGTTCATAGGCCTTGATTGTTACCATCTTTCCTCACTTAACCAAGTTGAGAACTATATTTGATTTTATTCTCTTATGCAGGCATTAGCCCAGCAGCTATTGCTGTCCAATCACCTTATGTTGCTCAGGTACAGCTCTTACGAGACAGGCTTGATGAGCTCCCAGAGGCTGCTGGTGTCGAGGTTGCGACAATTGATAGCTTTCAGGGTCGAGAGGCTGATGCCGTAATTATATCAATGGTATTATTTATTTATTTATTTTTATGAATTGCCATGTCTTTCTTTTGAAATACCTGATAAAGTCATCATGTCTTCTCAGCTATAATTTATATGCTTTTAGTCTTAGTTTTACATATTTCTTACTGATTTCCCTCGAATTTGCTAGTAAAATGTTCATTTCTCTTTAGGTTTCAGACATATTTATGACATCAATGTATTTGAAGATCTTTGTGTCCCCTTCAGCATCTATGTTGCGTGCAATGTTACTCGAACTTCATTTTTCTTAAAATGCTCGACCAAGTCCTAACTATAGCTGATTTACGATGCTCGTTACTGTTTTCAGGTACGATCAAACACTTTAGGAGCTGTCGGGTTCTTGGGGGACAGTAGGCGAATGAACGTTGCCATAACAAGAGCACGTAAACATGTTGCGGTCGTGTGTGATAGCTCAACAATTTGCCACAACACTTTCCTAGCCAGGCTCTTACGCCATATCCGCTACGTTGGTAGGGTGAAGCATGCCGATCCCGGTGCTTCCGGAGGATCGGGACTCGGGATGAATCCAATGCTGCCATCCATTAGTTAACATGACATGGATCAGGTTCAAGTGCCAAGCTTTAAATTTGTTTCAGTTGAATGATTGTTCGGAACGTCAAATCTGTAAAATAGATGCTTTTGATACATTTCATTTCGGCATCTGTTTTACCATCAATTTATGTACAGATGGTCATTTTTGTGATCAAAATTGCTACCTTTTGATTCAGTTGTATATAGAACTATACATTTGATGAACCCTAGTTTGTATACATTCCAACACTGCAAATAATATCAATGAAAAAAACCCCAAAAATTCACTTTTGTTTTAGTTTTTTTTTTTTTGAAAAAGGGGATTTTATTCATTTATTTCGGAGAACCAAAGTTTCAAGCCTCATTAAAAAACTTTCCTACCCCTATTTGGAGGAAAAAGAGTGCTATGAAACTTTTGTTTTAGTTATAATTAAGTATATTTTATTTAGAATTATATTTTATGAACATATTGGTATTTTTTGTATGCTTTGACAAATATTATATTTTATTTCAATATTTTAAAAACATCAAAAGTAATTATTCAACTGTACGAAAATAGCAAGAATTATTTGTTGGAATTAAAGGAACACATTGACATTAAGATTGAAAATATATGCTTAGTAAAGTAGAGATTTAGAATTCATATAATTATAGCAGATAGATCAAATTTTAATGAGAATTACTATACAAAACGTATAGGATTTGACAAAATAAAAATAGCAAAATTTGTGAACAAGAACTGCCTTGCCCTTGTGCACAACGGGCAGTGATTCCACGTAGATAAACACATTATGTTGATCATGATTAATTTTAAGAAAATTGTTATTTGTCACATCACTTATTATAATTAGATATATAATAATTTTATCAATTTAAAAAATAATCATGAAAGTTATATTTACATATTATTATTATTATTATTATTATTATTATTATTATTATTATTATTATTATTATTATTATTATTAATGAATTCAAATTCATTATAAAAAAATCAAGTTATCAAATTAGGTGATATTTATCTCCCGTACAAGTTTTTTTAACCAACTGATTAACGGTGTTATTTAATTAAAAAGGGGGTCATAGTGAAAAGAACTTTCAATGTTTGTCTTTTATTTTTACTTTCAATTGTGTTATTATTTATTTTAAATAAGTTAAATTTTAAAAATTAATTTTGTCAGATAAGTTCTTTTACCCATTAAGAATAAATTAATAGTTATTTTTTTGATATTACATGATAATTTTAAGGACATAACAAGTAAATATCGGAGTTCTTTTATTATTATGTTTTGTTTTACCCTTAATTTTATAATTTTATCGTATCTTTAAATAAAACAACTAAAAGTTATTATTTAATGTTCAAACATGAGATTTATTGATGTATGTACAAAAGAAAAATCTCTAATTATTGCACGAGTTTTAAAATAATTTGTATAAAATAAAGAAGAATCGAAATAAATCCAATTTGAAGGAAGAAGATGATAAAAAAATACTCAAGTAAAGAATAGTACATATTCAAAATAAGCAATATATATTCATTTTTTTTTTGTTTAAATTGAACCATGTGAGTGGTTAAAAATTACCTAGTGAAGGTAGTTTATTGCTAAGCTATGTACTAAAACATGAGGAAAGACTAACACTCCAACCAATCATAGCAATAGTGATACTTAAAAATAAAAACATTCTTCTACCAAAATAAATAAAGTTGAAAGAACATTAGAATATATTTCATAATTTTCCTTTTTGCCATTACGCTTTTTAAAAATGTGTGTAGAGCGAACATATTTGGTCGTTTAGCTAAACTGCTCATCTTTGTTTTCTTATATTTTCTTAGGTTATAAGTTTTAGATCTACTAAGAGCACCCCTCCCTTCCCCTAAAGTCTCTCTTCCCCCTCCGTCTAGGTAGAAGTAGATTTAGAATTAAGCTGTGTAAAAAATGTGTTTAATGCAATTTTTAATTTAATATGTATTAAAATGTTTATAAACAGTCTATATAACTTTGATTAAGTCTTAATTTGATTGACACAACTGATGTTTTAACATCTTGGGACATAAGATTTAAAGGTCTAAATAATTCAACATTATATTTGAAAAACATAGCATGCATTGTATAATCTAAGTTGGTTTAGGCTGAATTTCATTTATTTATTTTAAAAAAAAAATAATGTACATCATTTTAATTTTAGTTGACATTGAGTCCTGGATTCAATCACAAACAATCATTTCTTCTTTTCCTAAAAAACTGTTGTTTATATAACTTTTATATATACATAAAAAAGAATATTTTTTTTAAAAATATTTAGCCTATTAGTAAGAAATGGGGATAGTAAGAAGAAGGTTCTAACCCACTAGTTTGTTTGGTCATCCATCATCATGAATCTACATAAATCTCACAGCCATTGCAGTCATTTATCATTGCTAAATTTTGCACTCATGTTCATATAATGTACTTTGAGTCATCAATGCATGATACCTTTGCTCCAAGGGATGAACCGAGAGATATTAGAAATTTTAAATTCTCATATAGTTTATGTATTTATATATTTTTTTATATTTTCTATCAATAATCTAAGTTCGCACTTCTTAAAATTTTTGTAATTTCGCACCCTTAAATCTATTATATAATTCTGTAAGGTTCACATCTCTTTATATAAAATTCTGAGTTTGTCCGTCCATGTTTGTTCGGTATTTAATTTGCTTTAAGAAGTATAAAAATTGCAGGCAGGCTCATAAAACAAATGCAAAAAGCAACCAGAAGATGATCATCTAAACAAGCCAAAGAAAGATTACAACATACTCGACATCATGTTTCTTGTTGTTCCCAAGAACATCACAATCACTTACCATTACCAACTAAGCTGGACAAGAAACACTGAAATCCAGTAAGCGAGGTCAGACTTTTAGACCATCTCTTGCCGAAGCCGGACCGCCGGAGCCACGGCCGTCGGGTTCGACATTGTGTCTCTTGGAAGGACCCGACGGAGGAATCAGGGCACCTTTGGTGAGAGGGATGATGTAGAAGTGGTTTGAAGCGATCATCTTGCTGTCTTTCTGCTTGTTTCTGGGGCTTCCGTCATGGAATCTGTAAACAGCAGCGTTGGTTTCAGGGAAGGCAAGAAGAAGCAGGAGTGACATGAACAAGATGGTTATGCTAATCTGTCTGCTACTGGTAGCCATTGACAAAGGAACAAAATGGGAACTAGCTAGTAGTCTAGTACCAGACTTGGTTTTTTGGATGAGAGAAGTCAAAGGAGGGATTGGGTTATATTTATATATATATAAAACATTATTTGTATCGAAAGCAAAGTGACCTGAGAGGAGATGTAGGAAAATGTCAAGGGAAAAAGTTGCAGTGTAACGGATGCTTATGAAGGAAGAGAGAACATTAAATATATACATGAAAAAACAGAAGAAAAGAGGGGAGACTTGATTTAAAACGTGACATTGAGTATTAAATATGGGATGGTTAGTTACCTAAGTAAGTTTAGAAGTTCGAATCATGAAGTCGTGAATGTAGAAAATTGAGTTGAAAGAGTTGTCTTATAATGGATTCCATTGGCCCGAAAGGTAAAGTGTTTTTATATATAACTATTGTTATTTATTTTTATTGAGCGATTAATCTAAATCAGGTACTGCTGAAACTCATTACGTTAACAACCTTCAAACCCATTTTACTTCAATCATAATATTAGAATAAATTAAACCAAAACATAAATAAATGAAATTGAAAAGATACATATTAAGAAAATTTGAATGAAAGCTCAATGAACAATAAGTTCGTTACGTCTAATCATAGATAAATAAATGTTACTGAAAATAAAACCGTTAAGTATACAAACGACAATAACGAATATTAACCACCTACAATAATAAAAAAGTTGTCGCCGACACTAATTCTTTCGAAGTTTAAAAGTCACATGAATCTCAGTTATTTTAAGAATTAATTAATCAAGTTAGATTTCTAAACACGACAAAATTATTTTAATATCATATTTTTAAATTACAAGATTCGAACTTAAAATTTTACATGAAACAATTAATTAATTCTCACAGTAAAGGAGGAAAAAGAGTGTAAATAGAGTGAATGAATGGATGAAAGCAAGTGTTAGGAAGTGAAGAAAGCAGTAGAAATTAGTTACGTTTTGTAGAAGCGATTGGTTTGTTTTCCTTGAATTTGGTTTATAGGTGGGGTGCGAAATGAGACCATCCCCTTGTTTTTTTTAATTATATATATATATATATATATATATATATATATATATATATATTTGAATTGATCCCTTGTTTTTTAATTCCTTTTCCCCCTCTTGTCTTGGGTTGTTTCAAGGACGCAAGACATTCTTCACCCTTCCTTTTTTTGTTATTTTTATACTATAAATAATTCAATTTAATGTAATGTAATTTTGTCAAAAGATAATATAATTTAATTTCTCAGTGCTTAATTTATGACTACATAACTTATTTTCTAATTAAGTTGGAAATAATTGGTGCTTTTTTTAATCATCAATATATAATTTTTAAGCCGATTAATTTGGATCGTGTTTTCTAGAGGCCAATATGGGAACAACCCCACCAATCTATTTTTTTATTGATAACACCAGAATTTAAATATCTAACCTTGCTTAAAGGACCTAGCGCCTTAGTTCGCTAGACTAACTGGTTGTTGGTAAATAATTGGTAAGTATTAGTAAAAAAACCTTAAAATTTTAATATTTTAAAATTTAATTCAATTAGCTCATACAATTAACGTACAATGAATATTTAAATAATTAAAAAGATCTCTTTATATAAAAAAATATAAACTATGAACCCAATGTCTACGATAAAAAAATATGATATTCTTATGAGATCCGAGTTTGAACACTTATGTGTACAAAATATATGTGTACCTTACAAAAAAAAGTTTATATATATATATATATATATATGAACTAATACTACCGTCTAATCTATCCAATCTGGAAAAAGGGTAATTTGCTTGAAGGCCTAAAAAAGTTGCATTTATTAGTTTTCATCCAACAAATCCTCCTAAACAAACAAAACAAGGAAATCCCTTAAAATTAAGTGCTCTCCTCTCCACTCCATTTTCCTCTCCCACCAAATCAGGGATGGACTTAGAGGGCCTTTTTAAAAATTTAAAATTTATATATGTTTAAAAAGTATTAAATTTTTTATGTATTTTTTATTAAAAAATTATTTTCTTCCCTTTTAAAATTTTATGAATTTAAATTCTTAAAATTTTATAGATTCTCCCCCAAACATAAAATCATGCGCCCGTCACTTGAAAACAATCGCATCCTCATCAAAACCATTGTTTGTATTTTTGCATGTGGTGTGCCCTCACATGGTTCAAACTTAATGAAGCTTACCAGAAACAATGTGCGCAATCAGAATCCAAACAATTTGAGTCAATGAATGGCAGATTAAATGAGGAAAAAAGAATCTTATATTAACAGCCAATGACTGTGTACTAGCAATAAATTCCACCCTTTGCTTTTGTTCAAAACAAACCAGTAAATCAATTAGCTTTCCCCCCTTTTTAGTGTATGCAGTGATGAATTTCTACCCAAAGATTTGAGTTTTGACCAGGGATGGACCGAGGGGGCTAGCGGGGGCGGTCGCCCCCTTTAAAAATTTAAAATTCCTATACGACTTAATTTTTTTAGAATTTTTTATGTATTTTCTATTGAAAATTTATTTTCGTCCCTTAATTTTTTATAAGTTTGCCCCCTAAAAATTTATAGGTTCGTCCCCTTAACCTAAAGTCCCACGTCCGTACCTGGATTTGACTGTTATGGTAATGGAATACTATGCATAGGAAAGTTACAAATTGCTACTAGCCAAAAACTTATTGATGACTCTTTATAAGTCAAAGGGAAAAACTGTGGAGGATTGTTGAAAGGAGCTTGGGTTTGACAGTCTGAAAATATTGGCAATGCTTTTATCATATTCCTCTGAGTTTCTACTATCCTTTTCGAGTTTGCTCGGAAAATGAATGAAGGCAAGCATGTTTTATGTTCCAAAACCATGTAAATTGCACTTTGCATATTGTGTAACTGATGACTGATGAGTGTTGATTAACTGAGCAGCAAATATCCAAAAGGCCCAAGATTTATAGGGCGGGTATTAATGAACTTGCCATATTTCTGAGAGATATGCCATTCCAGATGATCATATACAGTGAGTTTATACTTTATAGAGCTAGCTAGTTTATTAAGGAAAGGAACAACAAATCAAACTTTATGAATTAGAATTTCAGGAATTCATGTATTTGCTTTTGTATAATATCTAGACTGCCTGTACTTTTCTTCGCCTTAAATCGACAAATGTTGAATACTTAAACATAATATCTAGACTGCATGTACTTTTCTTCGCCTTAAATTGACATATGTTGAATACTTAAGCATGCTCGATAATAGTCAGACCCGAATGTGAAATACCATATTAGTCATTAAAGTGACCAAAAACTAAATACGTACTAAATTCATATAACAAATGTTTTCTTTCCTATTAATAGTCAGCGGAAACATAATTAATTGTAAATCATACATAAATATAGGCAAACATTCTAACGAAACAAACAATTACGTGCTTATGCTATAATAATGTCATGGGCTGACTGTTAGTCGAGTAATAGTTTTCATCTAAAAAAATTATTTTGACCAAAAAACGAAATCCTGAAAGTCAAAAATACTCAAAAAAGAATGAGAATTAAAGTGATAAGTTTATGAAACATTAAACACATATTAAAATATTATGCCTACTTAAAACATTTTGAAATATAACGAAGAATTTAAAATATGAAATATAATTTTAAGATATTTGCAATTAAAATCCAACAAATATTCAATGATGTTCATCTTTGAAAAATATATGTATAAACAGATACTACATTGCAATTACATTTAAACTATTAAAAAATATGCAGTTAACTCTTTGAAAAATGAAAATTTTCATTAAGTGGCACTGCTCTACCCTTTACTTAGTCTTCAACTTTCTTCACAGTTGAGCACCCTTTTATTAGGTTGGAATTAATCACCATTATTAATACCACTTGTTATTTTTAGGTATTTCAACTGTAAGTTTTATTTTATTTTTGTTTGTAGAGGGTTTATAAATGTAAGTTTACTTGTGAACTCAATGAGTAATTTTCAGTGAAAAAAAAAAATTGATGTTTATTTTAAAAGATTTAAATTCAAACACTTGTGTGTGGTATGTTAAAATAATTTAAAAATACAAACAAATTTAGATTACTTGAATTTCTTGTTCATGTTAGGATAGTCCATTAATTAATATATATATATATATATATATGAACAAAAAAAGTACACTGGAATGAATTCAAAGTGAAAAATATTACAAAAGGATCTCACCACAACCTTTAAAAATTCAGTATGAAAAATAAATATAGTAAACTTCAAAGGGTGTGAAAGACATGAGAAGCAAAATAATCACTTTGCAGAAAAGCTTGCACAGTTTTCTAAATGAAATTCAGCAACGATGTACTTTAACCAGAAAGCTCTATGAATTAAGCGTTCTTCCACTGCGAGTTCTTGGCACATCGGCAAATAACCATAAAAGAATAAGAAAAAAAATAAAATTATCGATCGTCTTGCGACTAGAAGCGCTCGATAATTCTTGTTATATGAACATTAAATTGTCACAATAGCAAACAATATTGTCACAAAGACAAGCAAAACTACAAAAATGCAGATAAAATATTACCATACAAGCAGACGAAAAAACCCAAAAAAGTATATGTAGAATGACTCTGGCAAAACAAAATAAAAGAAAAACAAAAAACTTAAAAAGAACAAATGATTCTTCATCAATGAAGAAAAACCTTATTTATCTAGAATTAAATATAAATATTAAAAATCAGTCGACGGCATAAAGGCCCTTGTCGAAAACAATTTTGACAAAAAAAAGAATTTAAGAGAATTTTTTTTAAAAATAATTTTTTCAGAGAAAATAGAAGTAGAGGAAATTATATATATATATATATATATATTAGCTCAACAAGGATTTTAATTAATAAAGGGAAGAACCCAATATTACAAGGTGCTTAGTGCTTACTGCACCAGGGTACAAAACAAAGAAACCCCAAACACATAATCATGTTTTCTAACCTTGCTAAAGGGATTAATTCTCATCTTCATAAAACTAAAATTGAGAAGTAATTTAAAGGAAAAGGGAAAATAATCAGAGTTCATCTTCAATACACAGGATCAAGCACTACCACCATGCTTTGAAAAAGTTTGTTTCAGCCTTGGCCTGTAATACTATTACATTGTCGACGCCCAAATATAAAACGCACCTTCTCAATCTTTCTTGCGCGGCGACCAATTCCCGAAAGATTTGTCACGCCTCCACGGCCGTTGTTGAGAATTTAAGAACATATTCAACCACACTTTCGAATCCGATTCTACTAGTAACTCTGCCCTTCTAATCCAAAGGAATACATAAATCTAGATTAAAGTTTCTGGTTATCTAAAATAATAGTCCTTTTACAAATTGGATTTGATATAATCAGAATCACCGCCAAGATTCTCATTCTTCAACAAGCTATTCAGCTCACTAACAAATCTATCCATAATTGGGGCAGGCAAGCAAAGTGGGATTACAATCCCTTCTTCCCCTTCCTTGCTTTTGAGTGGCAAAAGATGTTTTCCATCCATAACATTGGCTTGTCCACCGTACGCCGCCTTGCCCCACCCGAAATCAACATTTTCGAACTTCATTTGTCTCACGTCCGAAACCAAAAACGACCGGTTCAAGGCGAGGCCAGGCCGGCCTTTAGTCACCAAAAAATCTGCTGTCGATTTCATGTACTCTTCCGTTACCTTTCCCTTGGTCTTTTTCACCAGCTCTACCGCGTACTCTAATCGACTATGGCACAGTTTTCGTACGGTTGTTATGGTTGCCGGATAGGCTATTGCGTTACCGTAGTACCCCGACGGCAACGGAGGATTAAACTTAGAACGTGCATTTACGATGCAAATGAGACGAACATCTTCGTCCGGGTCACGTTGTAAGGCTTTTGTATGGCATTGCCATAAGCATGCGGTTACGATGTCATATGTTGAACATGATTGATGTGGGGGAAGCAATCTACGTAGAGCCAAGACTTCCTTGGGTCCGAAGAAGAACGAGAGATAAACCATATTGCTTGGTTGAGTGATTTTGTTGTTGTTCGGATCAATAGATTCTTGATCGAACTCATGATGTGCATGTGTTACTCGAGGCGGATTCCGAGCATTTAGAAGGTGTCTTTCCCAAACGGGTAAGACGCTGGGAGACGACGCACCTTGTCCCATCTCGCCGACGGCTGTCATGAACTGCACCAACCCGAGGGCGTCGCTCATGGTGTGGTTGTGGCGGATAGCAAAGATGAAACCACCGCACTTTAATCGTGTTACCTGTATTAAAAGTTGAGGAAAATAAGTGAAAAGTTAGGCTTCGTTTGGTTCCACATAATGGAGTCTGTTTTTAATTTTAAAAAAAATGAAAAACAGTCAAGAAAATATGTTTGATTATAAAATTTAAAAAAGATTTTTAGAAAATAAAAATAAAAATAAGTAAAAATTTGAAATTGAAAAATTAAAAAATGCAAAAAAAAATCGAATATTTAAAAAATAGACATGAACGCAGTTAAAAATAAATCTCTTGGGGAAAAGTATAATTTAAATGATAAATATTCTATACAAAGGCGGTGAAAACTGAAAGTTTTCACAAGCGTCTTAGTTTTAGGGTATAGGGAGTTAGTTTAGGGTATAGAGTTTAGTGGTTTAGGTGTAGGGGTTAGAATTTAGGGATAGTTGTTTCAATTTAAGGTTTAGGGTTTATAGATTCAAACCTAAATCCTCATCATATTACCCTAAAAACTAAACCCTGACCTATAAACCCTAAACCTTAAATTGAAACAATTATCCCTAAATTATAACCCACTACGCCTAAACCCCTAAATCTTATACCCTAAACTAACTCTCTATACCCTAAAATTAAAGTGTTTATGTAAACTTTCAGTTTCCACCGCCTGTGTATAGAATATTAATCCTAAATTAAAATAGAAAATAAGGGGTAAAGTTCAAATGACCTAAAATTGTAGTCTAGATAGGTAAAATATCCCAACTAATATTAATAATATTTTTATATTTTAAAAATCAAGTACCCAAACTGAAAATTCAAATATTTTTATTATAAATAATTAATAAATTTTAATCGAGTCGGTGAGCCAAATAATTCGGATCGAGTATTTGTGAACACCCTCTTCTTTCTAAGTTAAATAGAATATATTGGAAGCAGAGTTTTTTTTTAACTCCACAAGGGGTTAAGAAACTGTCAAACATCAATATTTTTTCTTAAATATCAATTAAGACCACGTTACAGTTACTTAACCTCGTTTGTGGACTTAAAAAGCTTCGTCATTAGTGCTCCAAATAACTATACTTAAAAGGTTAATTATTTAATATACCAAAGAAAACTAATCTAATTATATATGCATATGAACCTAACAAGTGATTCTAGATTAAAAGGAGAATGATATTCATCTTAAAAGATCCGGATTCAAATCGCTTTGTTTAGAATATGTATGAGCAAATACCATTATATAATCACTTTAAAACAATGTTATCATATTCAACTATGTATATTTATTTACTGTTAAAACACTGAGTATAAACTCGATGTAACATACAAAAGAGAGTAAAAAATAATGAGAATCCAGGGTTTAGCAGATCAGTTTGTAATTGTATTGCATGAATTTAAAAAAAAAATACAAACAGATACGATTATATAATCACATTAAAATATTTAAAAAAAAATTGTGATAACGGTAAATACCTGAATTAAAAAGAGGGGGCAGTTCAAGACTCCGCCGTAGCCTTCAACGTCATAAAGAAGCTCATCCATGCATGGAAATGGTGGCAAAAGCTGATCGCCAAATTCCTGGAGTGTAACATCCGCATCCCCTTCGATAAACAACACACCTTCGCCGGTGCAGTCGACGCTAAGTTTCCGATTAGGCCCTTCCCTTAGCCTACCAGCAAATGGATAATAGAATACCAGAGTTTTAGCAAGTGCGTCTCTAATAACCGCTGCAGGATCTTTCCCCTTCATGGAATAGTTGTATCGATAGATTTGGATCAGCGGATATTGAAAGCGGTGACCATCTCGATCATCGATGTCCGATAACTGCTTATACTCTCGAGGGGTAGGCTTGACCGGGGCCACTAGCTCTGGTTCACTCCTGCGGACCTTGAACTTGAAGGCTAGAGAAATTGGGGGTATTGCCATGGCCATGGGTGTTCAATAATCAATGCAGAGAAAGAAAGTATAGTCTTGGTTTTGGTTTTGGGGCTCTTGTTTTTCTTCAATTCATGCCTATATGTACAACAATAAGAATAATCAATGCAGCAAGGCTAGGGCGAATCTCAAGGTGGAATTTAAAATTGGTCATGGTTGAATTGACTTTCTAATTTGAGATGTAACCAATGCCAATTCCGATTTTTCTCGGGATGGTTGCAGCATTATGATTTTGAGCTATGTTACCATACCGGTAAGAGACGAAAAAGATAATTTTTAAAATTATAGGGTATGAATACAGTAAGAGTATATTATATAAAATAAAATTTTGAATTTTAAATAGATATAAAAAAGACATAAATCATACTCCATAGATAATTAGAAAATGAAATTTATAAATAAATTACAATATTAAAGTGTCGAATCTCATGACTCAAACAATATATTTAGACTTAATATTTAAATAGGTGTCCAAAATGCTTGTAGATTACTTTTAGTACCTAAACTATTTTTAACTCTAAATAGATACTTAAAGTTTTAATTTTGGTCATTTTAAATGTCTAACCATTAATAAAAAATGTTAGCCAATTCAAATGTAACAAGTTGCATGTTTTAATTTTAATTTCTTTTAATTAATTTTTAAATAAAATTCAAAATTCAATTTGTCCATTAAAAACCGTTGTGCGGGTGCATATTTGTCCATTAAAAATAATAAAAAGTGTGTATAAATTTAGTCGGTACCTTCATTCTATGGAAAATGAAAACCGTTGTGCGGGTGCAGATATTTCACTTGCGACGGGAGTTGCAGAAGGGAGTATACGAAATTCATACAAGGATCTTTATTCCCATTTGACAAAGATAATACCAAACTGGTATGCCAAGGAAGAAGATCTCAAGAACCTATGCAGTCCTTGAATTTGCAGAATGGGCAGAAACTGAAATACGAAAAATTAAAAAGAAGAAAAAAAAATTCCTCAACTTGTCTTGAGTTCTCTGTTGGAACGGTTGCAGAATACGGCCGTCGAATAGAGCAAAAACGCAACTAATAATTTGAAAAAATAACAATAAAAATAAAAGAGATACATATTTTACATAGAAAACCTGTAAATAATATAGGATAAAAACCACGGACAAATGTATAAAAATTTCATTATAAAAAAATATAAATTACAACTTCTCTTAATTTAACAAGAAGAAAACAATAACAATTCTCTCTTGATAAAAAGGAGAAAATAACTCTATAAAAACTCTATAATTTTTATAATTGTAGGATAATTTTTGGAATGGTAAGAAATGACAAATGGATAGATACTCGTTCCTATTTAAGCTATGTAAATATCCAATTAATATTAATAGGGTTATATTTTGCTACAGCTGTGTAAAAAATTTACACAATTGTTCTTATTTAAGCTATAAAATTTATAACATAAAACTCTAACCCCTAACACCCTAAAATTAGAGGCGGATCTCGACAAAACATGTTGAGGGGCCTATTTAAATTTTCAAAAATTTTAGAAGTGTAAACTAAAATTTTAAATTTTTTTAAAAGATTTAATTTAAAATTTTAGAGGTCTAACTATTTTTAAAAAAAATGAGACTTAATGAGATTTTTTTAAAAAAAATTGACACTCAATGAGAATTTTTTAAAAAAACTAAAAGGGTCCTAATTAAAAATATTTAGAAAAAAAAAATAAAATTTAAAGTGATTTAAAAAATTTCAAATGGCTAAATTATAAAAAAAATTAGTGAATTATTTAAAAATTTGGGGTGCCTTAGCCCCCACATGCTCCTACCAACACCCGAAACCTAAACCTTTAAACCACTAAACTCTAAATTCTTACCATAAAACTTAAATTTTATACCCTACACACTAAATTCATAAACACTAAACCATAACTTAAATCCCTAAACCCTAAAATTGAAAGGCTTGTATAAACTAAAAATTACACGAACTTATGTATCAAAATATTGTTCATGTTAATAATATTTTTATATTTTAAAAACAAATTGGGGGTGCAACCTCGCCCATAGCTTCGTCCCTAATTAGAATATTAGAATGAACGAGTCTATCACGTGCGACGAACATCGCTGAACATCACTAACCATGAATACCGTTGAACATCATTAAATTGATTAATAAAGATGAAAAATTTAAAAGACTCAACATACAATTAATAACTATGTAAAAAATCAATTAAAATATTTTCCATATATAATAAATTTTTGAATTTTTTTAAAAGGGTAAACTACATATTTAGTACCTCACCTATTTTTGTATTTCTATTTTAGTACCCAATCTATTTTTTTAGCAAAATAGTACCTAACGTTGTGTATTATTTCTAAATCATATATGAATTTCAAATTACCGGGGATGAATGCCCCATCGCTCCATCCCTGTTCATCATCCCCCACTAATTCTGCAATTTATGCAGACTTAAGAAAGAAAGAAACTAAAAACAAGAAATTTCAAAAGTGTACAGTAAATAATTCATCTTTATCAATTCAATGAATACTGAAAAAGGGACAAAAAAGATGATTAATATTGATAAAAAAAATTGTAGTGTTTTTACTAAGAAAGATCGTGTTTGAATTACTTTATACATTGTTGATGGTCATTGAAAACAAATATTATAACCCCTAAAAGAAGATGAAATAAAAGTTATTCAAAAAAAACTCTCCAAAAAAGAAAACAAAATGATCTAAATAAAACATAGTTAAATTTTTTCCCCAAATTTTTCAGTGATCTTCAATTAACATGTTAAACCCAGATTCAAGGGTTTCAATAATCGGGGATAAGTTGATAACTTTCCCTTCTTCGGCAACTATCTTTTTCTCCGTAATCTTCAACCAAATACAAACAGCGATGAAACTAAACACCAAACTAGCAAGTCCACTCCCAATTCGATTCCAATAATGACTAGAATAGACAAACCTTTACTTTTTATTGGTGGCAAAGATATCTATAAAGATTCTTATTTCCTTCAAAAAAAAAAAAGTGGCATTGAACATGTCAAAGTCCCGCTTTTGTTCCCTAAAGAGGTCGGTATTAAGCCATTATTACAAGTGACGCCATGCATATATGAAGTGAAACCGTTACAAGGGTTGACGAAGGTCGACTTGGTCCAGTTTCACAAATTGTTTAACAGGTCTCTCAAAATTTAGCTTAGGTGAGTCAAACACGCCTCGTCGTTGTATCTGATGAAGCCTTAGCAACAAGAGAAGTAGCATACCCATTAAAAAGATATTTTTTAAAAAAGAGTTAGTCTTTGAGCTCAAGCTTGAAGCTTTTTTTCTCCCCCTGAAATTCAGGATCTTTTGATTTTTACTAGTTATGATAGCAAAATAAAAACAATACCTAATGTTAGTTACCATTTTACTAAAAAAAATTAGTTTGGGTACTAAAATATAAACAATACGTAATGTTGGTTATCATTTTGCTAAAAAATTAGTTTGGATACCAAAATAGAAATATGGAAATAGGTGAAGTACTTAATATGTAGTTCACCCTTGTTAAAAAATTTAAAATTTTAATATATATGAAAAATAATTTAATTAATTTTTAAATAATTATTAATTGTATGTTGAGCCCTTAAATTTTTAATTTTTATTAATTAATTTAATAATGTTCAACAACATTTATTATTAGTAGTAGTATTTAGCGATATTCGTTGCACGTCGTAGAATATTCCTATTAGTATACATTGAAAGTAAAGTTTTTTAAAACTCCACTTGGGGTTAAGAAACTGTCAACATCAATTTATTTTTTATTTTTTCCTTAAATGTTAATTAAGTCCACATCACGGTTATTTAACCTCGTTTGTGGAATTGAAAGGCTTCATCATTAGTGCTCCAAATAACTATTCTTAAGGGCAATTATTTAATACTCAGTGAAATTTTTTTCCGCAAGCGAACTTAATCCACTGTCATATGTACTTAATTAATCCGTTTTTGAATAATAATTCACTGATCAACTAATATTTTAATAATTTAAGTTTAACAATAAATTTATTAGCTTTTCTTTTGAACTAAATTTATTAGTTGAAGAGATAGATCATTGCACATAATTTGTGATAATGAGAAAAATGATAACTTATAACAAAAAGAAAAAGAAAATGACCTTAGTATTATTGGAGAAGACAAAGGGCCAGTTTGACATTACTTTTAAAAAAATACTTTTGAAAATACTGTCAAAAAGTAATTTTAAAAGTGATTTTGAAAAGTTAATTATAAGATTTTTAGTGTTTGCATTGCTGTCAAAAAATACTATTAAAAAGATAAAATATTTATTTTAGACATGATATTGTAAAGTAAAATTAAATGAATGTAAATGAGGTTTAACTTCATTATCGCAAAATTTATTAATATTATTATATGTGAAAAATCAATTTAAATAATAAAAATATAAAAACCGAAAATTCATTAGTATTTTTAAATATAAAATATAAACTTTAAATGTTTCTAAATAATTAATATAAAAAGTTTAAATTAAATATAAAAATTAATATTAGTGTTAATAATTAAGGATATAAAAGTAACTTTACACCTAAACGTAATTTTCCACCCAAAAATGTTAGAAACCTTAGCTTTTGAGATTGGGTGAAAAATCACTTTTTAAGTGATTTTTTACTCGAGAAAAAATATTTGACATTGCTTATGAGTGAAGTTATTTTTTTTTAAACAAAAGCTCTTTTTTAAGCAATGTCAAAGGGGCCTAAAAAATTAAATGGCATTTGCTTTACTAGAGAAGACAAAGAGAACTGATCTAATTATATGCATGCACTCAAATGACTTTTTAATAATATGACGCATTGTTTCATTAAATAAATTTAAATAAAAAATACAAATTGTACTCTTAACAAAATAATATAACCACTGACAATGTATATTTATTTTACCACTAGATGTAATAGATAAAAAAGTGCAATAATATTTTAATTAAAACAACAATATATGAATAAAGTAGTGAACTTAATAAGTGATCTCTGTAGAAAATAATGATAATAATTATCTTAAGAATTCGGGTCTAATTCTCTTTGTGATAATGAGAAAAACGATAACTTATAACCAAAAGAAAAGAAAAGGAAATGACCTTAGCATTACTGGAGAAGACAAAGAAAATGCCAATTGTTTTACTAGAGAGGACAAAGAGAACTAATCTAATTATATGCATGCACTTAAATAACTAAAACAAATAATAGATGGGCAAATTGATTTTTTTTAATAATATGACGGGTTGTTTCATTAAACAAATTTAAATAAAAAAATATAAATTGTACTCTTAACAAAATAATATAACCACTGACAATGTATATTTATTTTACCACTAGATGTAACAGACAAAAGAGTGCAATAATATTTTAATTAAAACAACAACTACAAGATAAATAAAGTAGTGAACCCAATGAGTGGTCTCTGTAAAAAAATGATAATGATTAGTTTAGAAAATTTAAATTTAATTCGTTTTGTCTACAAATTATGTGTGTATTGTCAAAAAATTAAAAATATGTATGAACATATACATTATAATTACCTTTAAACTATTCAAATATCTAATATAAATATATAAGTAGTAAGTTAGTAACCGTCTATGAGCGGTAAAAATTAACGATGATAATGGTAAATGAGAAAAAAATTTATACACAAATAGAGTAAACTAAACTTTATATAAACTTATTAAATTAATTTAGGATTTATCATATTAGTTTAAGGTTTAGGGATTTACTTCATATAGTTTAAAAATTATAATTAAAGTTTAGAATTAGTATTTATAGTTTAGAATGTAAGATTTAGAGTTTTAATGTTAAAAATTAAAATTAAAATTTGTTGTTAAGCCGGAGTAATTGATTAATTATGAGAAAACCCCCAAGGAAAAAATTTAAAAATGTCTATCGGTCGATAGACAATTCACAAGATACAAAGTCGAACACCACTACAAAATCATCTATGACCGCATAAAGAAAACAAATACATGATTCTCCACAAAAGTTCGACCCTCATCCCTAAAACAACAACACTGACATTATCAACGCTCGACGTTTTTAAAGAAAAATTATGTAAAAAAAAATACATAGATTGTGTATCAGAACATAACACAACGACAAATACCTAGATTAGAAACAGAGGGCGATTACACCGGTGAAGATGTGTTATTTATCGAAGGGGATGCAGATGTTACAGTCGAGGAATTTGGCGACGAACTTTTGCCACCATTTCCATGCATGGATGGGCTTCTTTAGGACGTTGAAGGTTACGGTGGAGTCATGTTAAATTATATATATTTTGTTTAACCATAGTTATCCAATTAATTGACAAACTAATTTGAATTATATACTGTAGAGGCTTATTATGGGACACTCTCTCAACCTAATTTTCTCCATTCACAACTAGAACCTCTGACACTACTTAAGAAATCTAATGTCTCATCCCACTAGACCAATTGATTGTGGTAGTTAGAGTTGCAAATGAGACGAGACAGATCACGAGCTACTCGAGTTCGACTCGGTCAAAATTTGGTCAAAGCTCGACTGAGCTCGAACGCGACTTGAATTCTTAACGAGCCGAGACGAGCTACTTGATACCCGACTCGAAAAGCTCGCGAGCTACTCTTTATTATATTATATTATCAAGATTTAATTTTGGGGTTTTGGGGTTAATTCAGGGTTTAGAGTATTATTTGAGATTTATGATTAGGTCAGGTTAGCAATGGATGATAGTTTTTTGGGGAATAAAGGTTAGAAAATTAGGGTTTAGTTCGAGCTTTAGCTCTATTTTTTATTTCCGATTCGATTCGAGCTTTCGAGCCGAGCTCGAACTTAATAATTTTAAGCTCGCGAGCTTTCGAGCTGAGTCGAACTTAGCCTTGAGTATTTCAAGTTCGAGTCGAACTTAACGATACTCGAACTCAACTTGGCTTTTTTACACCTCTAGTGGTTGTAATTAAATTATATTGTCCCTGCATTATTTGAGATACAACTATAATTATAAAATTTGAAAAGTTGAAGATGTACAACTGATCTAAATCGGGTCACGTTGTATGGCATTGCCATAAGCATGCGATTACGATGTCATGTGTTGAACATGGGTGATGTGGGGGAAGCAATGTAGGTAGTGCCAAGACCTCCTTGGATCCGAATAAGAACCAGAGATAAACCATATTGTTTGGTTGTGTGATTTCGTTGTTGGTCGGATCAAACCTATAATGTGCGTGTGTTGTTCGAGGTGAATTTCGAGCATTTAAAATATGTCTTTTTCAAACGGGTAAAACGGTAAGAGAAAACGCACTTCGTCAAGCCCGGCTCATAGGGAGCAGTCTGAACAAGGCGTTCAAGGCCCCACTTTCATTTATATAATGTGCAGCTAATACTATTTTCTCAACAAACCAAACTGCCTAAAATTATTTTGTCAACAAACCAAACCGAAAAATAGTATTTGTTTAATTTCAATTTCTCATAATATGAAGCTCACTCGTCAGTCGTCACTGGTTAACGCCATCACTCATGCTTTTACCACTAGGGATGGGCACGGGTCGGGTTTTTGGCCCACCTGAACTCGACCCGAAACTAATTATCTTAAAACCGACTCGACCCGGCCGATTCAATTTTTTAAAAAACCCGACCCGACCCGAAAATAAATATTCTAAATCCGACCCCGTCCCGATCCGACCCGACCTATAGAAAAAAAAGTAATTTTAGGGACCTAATTGTAAAAAAAAAATTTAAGAGGCATAATTATAAAAAGTAATAATTTTAAGGACTAAGATGTAAATAAAAATAAAAATTTTAAGGACCTAATTATAAAAAAATATATAAAGAGGGTGTTATTACAAATATCCCTAAAAAATTTAGGAGAAATTACACTATTAGTCTCGGGTCGGGTCAGGTTGAAATTTTTCACCTTAAAACCCGAACCCGACCTCACCCTACACAAAAATCCGACCCGACCCGAACCCGATTTTTTTTTTTCCATAAAATATATGACCCGATCAAACCGGGTCAGGTCAGAACCCGTCGGATCCGGGTGTCGTGCCCATCCCAATTTACCACTTCTAGATAGCCAAATATACTTAATTCAAACGGTATTGTATTTAAAATAGGAAAATATTAATTCAAATTGCATTAGAATAATAAATAAACAGTAATATAATTCAATATTAGCATTACAAAAATTTTAATTCAAAAGGTATTTAATATTTTAATTGTATTTATGGTATTTAATATTTTAATTGTTTTAGGGTTTATGGACTCAATTTAGTGTGCGAGGTTTATGGTTTAGTTTGAGTAGTTTAGAATTTAGTGATTGTGAATAGAATTTAAGTTTTAGGGTTAGAATTTATGATTTATAGGTTGAAACCTAGATCCTCAACATATTACCCTAAACCTCAACTTTAACATATAAACTCTAAATCATAATCCTAACCCTTAAATTCTAACTATTACCCTAAATTCTAAACCCATACACCTAAACCACTAAACCCTACACCCTAAACTGAGGTCCTAAACACTAAAACTAAATCGCTTGTTAAAACTAAAAGTTTCCACCGCCGGTGTATTGGATATAAATCTTAAAAATAATGTGTTAAAAGAATTTAATCGTGTTTGTGTAATTAATTAATGGAAAATACTTTGATGCACAAGCTTGTGTAAACTTTAGTTTACACAAGCCCTTTAATTTTAGGGTTTAGGGTTTTAGGGTTTTAGGTTAGGGTTTAGGGGTTTAGTATGTAGGGTATATAATTTACGGTTTATGGGTAGAATTTAGAATTTAGAGTTTAGGATTTAGGTTGCTAGGGTTTGTGATTTAGATTTTAAATTTTATAAAAGGAATGTGTAAAAAAAAATTACACAGCTTGTGCATCAAAATAAAACCCTTAATTAATAAAATTTCAAACTAACAATTTAAATAAATAAAATAAATATTTTTTTATAGGTGTCTATTGTTGAATTTTCGCACATGATCTCGAAAACATCCTAGACAGCACTGCACATCGTGCCATCTCGGCTCTCGCCAACAACTATCATAAACTGCAGCAACCCGAGGCCGTTGCTCATAGTGTGATTGTGGCGGATAACAAAAATAAACTACCACACTTCAATCTTGTTATTTGTATTAAAAGTAGAGGGAAATTAGTGAAAAATATCAACATGTCGCAATTCAAATCATTTGGGGTCAAAATATACCGTTAATATTATGACTTTGTTTGGATTTAAATGAAACTTTCTACTTTGTACTTAATTTGTAATATATTAAGCTCGGCATAAAATAAGGCAAAACAAACATATAATCGGGGACACAATTAAATAAGGAAATATCATTATTGTTTAATTAAGTAATTTGAATATTTAAAGGAGTTTTTAAATAAATCATTTCTGGTTATTTCCTATTAGTCCCTACACTATGCTTAAGGGGTAAATTTAATCATTGTATACAAAATACAGGGAGTAATAACAGAATTTGACCAGTCGTATCTCTCCTCGTGATGTATACTTCTACGAAATCCCTTTGGCGGGAAAATTTTTGTACTATTTCCTCAACTCAACTCTCAGTCTCCCGATATATAATATAACTCTCACTTTCTCGGCAACCAAACACAGGAATTTGCATCAAGAAAAGGGAAACATGTCAACATTCGGTTACCCCGTTCTCTCACGTGCAGACATTATCTCACTCCTGGCGGAGTCACAGATCGCCGCCGTCACCGACAACGATTTCAAGAATATCAAACCCGATTTCGTCTCTAATCTCTACACGCGTCTCCTTATCTACATCGACGCTCTCAATGAGTCCGCTCATTTTCCCCACAGAAGCAATTTCCTTTCTTCTTTTTATTTTCCCTTTCTTAAAATTATTTTTATTTTTTTGCAGGGAAGACCAAGGGCAATTTGAGTTTTCAGCACTGGAGCAAATTGAGAACCCGGATCTTCTAATCGGGTCATTCCAGGTTATGAATTTGTATTGCAGGCTAAGAGAGGTGACGGAGTCTCTTAACTGTCCGATTGTATTTAACCTTAGGGATTTGGTTAAACCTGACCCGCGTCGGACCGAGCATTTCGTCAGCACAATCCTCAATTTTTGTCTTTACAAGTACGTTTGTTCTGACTAAGTTTTGATTTTGATTCACTTCAATTTAGTAGCATAAAAAGTGGAACATGTGGGATTACATTGTTATGCCATTTAATGGTCAGGCTTAGAAACAATAAATTGTTACATAGCCCTCTTTAATCAGGTCAGTTGTAGGTTCAAGTACTCAGGATGTGAAATGTTTATTTAAGTTTACTATGTCAGGTAGAACATATATGGTTTCATAATTTCCAATAATTGCATTGCCAATTGCTATTGTCAAATTCTTGGATCCTTGTAATTGGAGGGAAAAGCTTAAATGATGTGTCAAGTTGTGGTTTTTTTGAGATGATTGATATATTGTTCCACTGTACGAGAACATATCGGTTTTAGAAGTCTTGTCTTGGTTGTCAATGCAAAGATGGTCAGGTTGTGCCTACTATGAGATATTGTCTGCTTTGAGGGTCTAAAGATTGTTCTTTTGGTTTTATCCTTTGAGAAAAAAATGTCTTGACAAAGGAAGAGTGATGAGATGGCATATCTAAACAGCTAAAAAAGATTTGAAAGAATATGACAGAAGTAATTGAAGGAATAAAAGAAAAGGGTCCTGGTTTATTTCCATCAGCGTTCTTTATTTAAAATCTCTTAATGATAGTGAAAAAACTGATCCTATTAACTCTTTATTAGAGGATTTAAAATATAATTCTTATAAGAGTCCTATGCTTAATCACATGGCACATTAAATATTTAAATAAAAAAATACAAGACTAGACTCAAATAAAAATAATTAAACTAAATTTGATGTCCTGCATGAAAGAGTGGCCCTTGTTTACCGAACCTCAGTCTTTAACCAGTAGATGTTGGATTACTTTATAACACTAGCTCCTTAGAAAAGTGTGTAGATCATGTTTTTCCGGAGAGCTAGTACCGATCCAAAATATATGCTGATGCAAGGATTGTTGGATTGTGCCTGTTATAAGGTGTTATCAGCTTTGGAGGTCTAAAACTGTTTCATGGTTGTGTTTCTTGAAAAGGTGCATTGATACGTGGAAGGCTGAACCTTTTCTTTATAAAACCACAATCTAATCAACGCGGGATCATTTTCTCCCTCACATATACCTTACCATTGTTACGGTCTAACTTGCATAATGATCTTTATAGGTTAGAGCAGACATCTTTGGTGATTATTAAATTTAGAACATTATCAAGCTACAGTTTTAGATAAAAGTTGTGTACAGTTCCGTGATGACCCATATAACAGCTTTTCCCATGTTTATATTCTTTAACACTGACACTCTGGTATGAAAGTTGTAAACTGGTTAAATTGAGAGTCTAAAGGACAACTATTGGAGTAGATTTATACATGAGCAAGTGGAAGAGAGTTAATTTTTTTTCTTTTGGTATATGTGTATTCTTAATCCCAATTTTCTTAGACCAGTCCTCTTCTCTGACGGTCATTTATTAGAAATTCTGGTTCCCAACCAACAGTTTTATCGCAGAAAATTTCCTTTCATCAGTTCCCCAGTCTTTTCCAACCTTTCATGCTTTAAGGTATTTTGCTTGTTGGTTTCCATCTTAGAGACACAAAAATGAATATTCTAAATCCAATCGTAGAGGAGCTGGCCCATCTAGATGATCAGCGGGAGGAGCAGGAGACTAAGATTTCTCAGGTATTTGAAGAATGACTTGTGATACTTTAGCGTAAAAAATCAATTTTCACCATATCTCTGCCATGCAGTTGAATGCAGAGATTGCAGGTTATGGTGAAGCAAGAGAAAGGGAGTTACCCCTAGTTCAAGAGGTAGAGTCAAAAGTTAAAGAATTGCGTGACATGATTGCTGTCTTCAACAGTAATCAGATGTCACTGAGAACTTCTATTCGGAATTTGAAGGAGAAGAATGGGCAAATGGATGAGAAGGTTAGATTGTTATCACTTCTGGCTAAAGCTTTATTTCACTAATTTAGGCATGGCTGACAAGTGCTCAACTTTGTGTGGAGATTTAACATATCTGTGTTTCTTGGTCGACATTGAAGTGAATACTTATACTCAAACTTAACCATCGTACATGCTTAGATTTTATCTGTCATATGTGTATAAATTATGGTTAACCAAAGATTTTTGCCATATTTTCACCTAACTGCCTTGGGTCTTTGAACCTAAAGGATTTTTCGTAATAGTGTTTGATATTGGTTCCTATTAAAATGATGAGATACATGCATCATATTTTTCATTTTTGTGGAGGTTGTTTTCTTTTGTGGTTACACTTACACCCCACTTGATCCTAATGTTGATTTCTGTTTTCCAAATAACTGTTTTAAAGTTTTAGGTTCACTTTTATTTTTACTTTTTGTGTGCATTGTAGTTTCCCCTCTTTAAGCTTTAGTGTTATCCAATATTGCTTTTACATTGACATGCCTCTTTACAGATTTCTAAGGCTGAGTTTGACCTGGTTCAAATTTTCCAAGAAAATGCAAATCTACGTTCAAAAATAGTTCAGTCACCAGATAAAATACAGGTGCATATTTCTTCTTAATAAGTTCAACTTCGATAATCACGGCTTAAGATATGTAAAGCATTGCTGTTATTGATTCTCAAACCTAGTGTATATGCTAATGATACCATTCCATTTGGGATTCTCCTAAATAGAATGGAGAGTTCATTTATTGTGGTTTCTGTATTTATGTATGTATTTAGAATAGATAAAACATGATTTACTTATTTATTTTTGTACCTGTGGTATTATGCCAGCTATTGACTTCTATAGTGGACAGTTTTTTTTCCTTTTCTTTTTAAATCTTCAGTTGGTTGTTTTAAAACTATTAAATTAACTTGGAAAATTTTTGACTACTTATTGACTTCTATATTGGAAACAAATTTTTGTTTCTTAATGTTCAGTCGGGTGGTTTTAAAACCATTAAAATGATTTTCACTTTAGAGATTTGACACTAAATAGGAAGGTTGAAAAGGTGCAGGAAAGTCTCTAGTTCAAAACATTTTTCCTTCCATAATTTACTATTTTTTATCTCATGTGAAACCATTATGTTTAAATTATTCCTTAGTTAACTACTTTTAGTGATTATGTTTAAAACCAGGGTAAGGTGGCAGCTTGTGTAAAGCCTAAATATCTGCTTGCCCACTAATTGAAAAATATTTGATAAAACTATTTCTTGTAGGTTTTTTTTGCTGAATGTTTATCTGATACTCGTATTTAACCTCTCACTAAACATTCATAAATTTTGGAAGCTTGAGAGACAACATTGCTCGGAAAAGTGAATGTGAATTTGTTTGGTCTGTAATCGTCTCGCTATGCTCATTTTTTATTTAGTCATTATTTTCATCTTTGTTAGAACCATGGATTTACTTGCATATCAGATCTGGCACCTTTCATTTCTGATCAGATCAGTTGAGGTGTCTATACTTGTAAATTTCCTATTAGCAAAAATTCGGTTGTGGTTAACTTTGATTTTAGTCTTACAGGCATATGGAAAGTGCCAGGATCTCTTTATATGAAGCAGTAAATATGATGCCAATCACTTTTCGCTGTTAGTTTGCCATGTTGATTGGGGGTATTTAATGTTGGTTAGAATTAATTTGTTAGTCCTTTGTGGATGGTATGATTGTCTGGTGCACTAAAACATTATTCTCTATGTTTTGTTCTTTGTGTTTTCTTTTTTTCTACTGAAAGAGAGCTTTAGAGGAGAAGAAATTAGCTCGAGATGAGGCAAAGAATGCAGAAAGGTCAGCTATGGAGTCTTTTCAGCAGAAAACTGCCACTGCTGAGGTCTATAGCAAGGTATGCTTTCATAAACCATAGTATCAGGTGCCTTCAGACTCATTGCCGTTCATCTGAAAGCTGTCTGGATGAGAGTTTAGTTTGCTTGATTGTATTCAATTAAATGCATTCCTACCTCCGGCATAGAATGCATCATGAGAAGATTCATAATTTATTAATCTTAATACTAGTATAATGCACATTTATCTATCTGTTTTATGTAGGAGTTCAACAATTGCATACCTCACCTTTTGTGCAAGATCTGGCAGTTTGTATCTCCATCCTTGAAGTATTCAGTCATATGTTGTCCCTGAACTTCTTGCTTCACTCTTTGGCTTTTGCACCCGTGTTGTTGGAAACATCTAGAATCATGTATTGCTCCCATAAGATTGGATTCTGTTTGGAGCTTTAGACAGATATAATATGAGCTGATATATATGCTTATGCAAGTGCATGCATTTGAGTTATGAACAGATTGGTCTATCAAACTTTATTTTTCCGTGAGAAAGCTTGCTTCTCTATTCCTTCATAGTCTTAAATCTGAATTTTCTGCATCTATTAGCAATCAAAGTAAGTACATTTTTCCTTCTCGCAATTCAACAATATTTGGTTGACATGATTAGAAGAAAGACAAGTATGCGTTTTTTTTTCTTTCTTTTTTTCCTCAAATAGCAGAAAGAAGCACTACTGGTTAACTAGAAACCAGAAGAGCCTATACATGTATATTCAGAAAGCTAAATATCTGGAAAAGCATTGAAGTGCATGGGCATCTAGTCAACATGCGTACATTATAACTTCATATGGTAGAAGAAGATTATAACTAAGTCTTGATATTGGGTGTTGCTGCAGGTTCTTAAGAAGATGTCGAAGCATTTTGCCTTGATGCAAGCTATACATGAACAGGTACACCAATCATTCACCAGATCCCCATATTTGCCTATTCTCTAAAACTGAGTAGTAATGTCTCCCGCCTCTAATGTTTTCTATGACTTGTCTTTTGGAACAAAATCCCCCTCCCCAACCGGGATTTTTAATCATGTATCAGTTGTTTTAGTTTCCAATAAAGTTTCCACTCTTTAAATTATTGAATAACTTTTTTTCTTAAAACGAAGGGTTTGATTTTTGAATGCTGGCAATTTTACCTTGCATAAGAACTACTTAATACGCTAAGTACCTTGTTTATAGCATTGTTCATTTTAATAGGTGAACTCCGCAAAATCAGTTGAAAAAGAATGCAAGAGTATGAAAGCTAAGTTAAGTGATGATGCTGTGTTAGACAAGTCATTTGAGGCTAAACTGATTGAACGGCAAGGAAAAGGCAGGTTCTTATCAAGCTATATTGTGTTATTGTGGTTCATTTTTAAACCACTTGGTAGATGCTTAAACCTTTAGTTTATTCTTCACCAGTTGGACAGTTGGAAGAACACCTATGGCAGTTACAGAAAGAAAGAGATCTCAAGTTTGAGGAATCTACTAAATTTTTTAACAGTGTGAAATCAGAGGTGTCGTCCACACGGTGTGAGCTAGAAGCAAGGCAAAAGAAGGTTGAAGATGTGGTGACGGAGGTAATATTCGTGTCTTCTTATTGCACAGTACGAAGATGTCTCTACTATCTACCAGAAGTTGCTCAACCTCTAAACTCCCCTTTTGTATTTCGTGAACTTCATAGGTGGACTCCATTACATTAAAGACCAGTATGGTAAGAGAATCTGGAGCTGCTAAAGTTCAACAGTTGATTAGTAAGTGTGAAGAGCTTGTAAAACAGGTATTATATTGCTTTTATTAACCTTAACGTGTCTGCATATAAAAATTTGAATATTTGCTCTTCCGTTTATTAAACCGGTACAAATCTTGTTAAATCAGGACTATTGGAAAAGACTGAGTTAGTTAGAATAGAATAATTATTTTATAAATTTATCAGAACATAAAGAATTAGTAATAAATGTTCTCTCAAGTTATGGAAGATTTGAGATCTGGCCTTCAAGAAGCATGTGGAAAGGAAACTGCTAGTAATTGCACAAACTTTTTTTTCCCTTTTATCAACTTTTAAAAACTTTTGCTATTGCTACTAATATTTTTATTGCTGTTGTTTAGCTATCCACATCTGTGTTATCTTATGCTGAATTCACAATATTGAACATTCTTTTTTTAGTTGATATAAAAAAGCTTGAAAAATTTTAAATGGTCTATATGATGATGTGATTGTGAGTGCAGTTTCAAGAATATTCATCCTCTATAGGACTCCAGTTTCCAGTGGATGAGAGTGGGACTATGCAACTTGATTCAGTAGCTATGCCTATAACCAGCCTTTAACTTGCATTTCAGGATGCCGCTCTATTGCGAAGTGCATTTTTTTCTCTCGAAGATGTAGGTTATTACTTCTTGCAGTGACATATATACGTATGCATTTATTGCTTTGGTGCTATGAGTAAAAACATGTCGATCTGGTACTGGATTTACTTTCCATTACTGTATATGCACCCCAAAGATTTCATTGTATCATGTAGAGATATGTAAAGCTTGCGTTGCCCTTTAGCTTGTATGCTGCTAAGCTGTTGTGTTGTGTAGGCGTAAAGATGATGACATTGAACCATAACTGAACGTAAATGTTAATATTTATAGTGAGATCTGCAAATCAAAATTAGTAGGCTTGAGGTTGTTGTCGTCTTTCATCGAATGAGATGATCTGAATATTCTTTAACTTTAAGCTTGAGGTTATAGGCTGTATGAACTGAAGTGTTCCTAGTTTGATCTTTGGGACATACTTTTACAAGGGTGCCCTTTTGTACATATTGGTAGGGGCAGGATAAATTTACCATCATATTTTGGTGGGTTTGGATGTTGGTATTATATTTATTTTGGTTTTAATTGATATTTGTCAAGATTTAATGGTAAATTTGTTGCTTATTTATTTGATTGAGATAAGATTTGTAATTACAATTTTCTTTTTTATTGGTTTTTGTGACCCAATTTTGATTTTTGGTTTGAATTTTACTACTAAAACATTTATTTTGAATGATTGGAGGATAAAATTTAACAAAAGATTCATTAACTCGTAAAAAAATTGAAAGTTAACAAAAAAGAAGATAAAGGAGAAAAAGATTAAATTCTATATAGAATAATATTTTATAAATTAGTTTTAATTTTTATTAATTAATTAATTAGTTTTTAATTGGTAATAATATTTTTATTAAGAACCCCGTTTAAAATTCAAAATTAAGATTTCAAGATTTAAAAAAATAAAAAATAATAATTTAGTATCATATAAAATAAAATTTTACCTTTATGTATCTTTGTAGATCACCTGACACTGCCAATAGAACAGACTACATATAAACGTGTAGTACCTTACTAACAAATCAAATTTAAAGGCATCCATTCAAATTTAATATATATATATAGGAATATTTTATTACCAATCACATTCATATGAACGAATTTATAGATATTACGATAGTAATCTAACGTTGATAAAAAAAAGTAGAAGTGCCTCTTGTTTTTATCTATTGCTAATATGTTATTTTCGAGCTCGTTCGCAAGATTCGATAATTTAAATTAATGTTTCATTTATTAAAAAAAGCTATCTACGTTTAACATGTTGGAATTATACTAATGATTTATTTACTTGTCAAATAAAGAATTAAATTACTTTGTTACGAGATGGAAGTGGATTGACTCTTAACACATAAATATAGAAAAAGCAGGTGATACCATTTTCATGATGTAGAAGCAATAAATATTTGCATATAGCATTTTAGTATGGATCGATTGTTACAAACTTCTTTAAAAAAATGTTCATTAACGGAATATGTCGACTTATATGAAATCTTCTATCATTGACAATCACATTAAATACACTTGATTGCAAGATTTATCAGACATTAAAATCCTGATGAATATATTTGTACATGTGAATACTTTCGCCTCTTGTACAAAGCAGCCTTTCTTTAATTTATCAAAAAATTCTTCGAGTTAGTTCATAAAAATACAACTTCGTGTGGTAGCAACTCAACCCAGTTTACAACTCTCATACTGGTCACGACATGGCCATCAATCGGGAGACTTAGCTAGAGTAAAAAATTATCTAGAATAATAGTACCGTCTCTATACAAAAAATGAAAGGTGTGTAACTCTAGTCTATACCTCTATATGAAAGCATAAATAAGATCCGCATACACCTTATAATCTCTAACCATTCGAGACGTATAATAAAATTTGACTCGTAAGTATTTACTAATAACTTTAGGAGAAAATATCTTGATTTTGTTCAAACAAACTAGATAGAAGATTATATCACGATCATGTTGATTTTAAATAATTATATGAACTATTTATTAAAATTATATTAATCAACTAACCATTAGCAAAATAAATTGTTAACAAAAAAGTTCCTTACCATATTTGGTTGATGGGTTAAGATGTGTGTTTATGTCCAACATGATTTTTAACTGCAAAAACATATCATTTCAATATACTAACAAATTTATTGTTATCAACGTGTCGTTAAACTCAAAATAATTAGACAAATAATTTTATAATTACACAAAAAATTAATAATTAATCCAAAAATATTAAAACTATACCATAAGTTTAATTTTTTAAAGGGTAAACTATATAAATGGCTGCTATACTATGGATTTGAACTTGATTTGACCACTATACTTCTAATTGCAGCAATTAAACTTCTGAAATATTAAATTTGATTCAATGTGACCACTGGTCGTTAGAGGCTAACGAAGAGAGTGTCGTGGCAGTTAATAAAATGTGATAATTACACATTTAATCTTCATCACTTATACATTATATCAATTTGGTCTTAATTTTAATTTAATAAAATAAATTAAACATGACATGTGTCAACACCTGTTTAGAGGAGAAAAACAAAATTGATCAAACATGCATTGGGTGGGGATCGAACCTAGGTACAATAAGGGTAAAATAAATAACTTAACCATTACACCAAGCACATGATTGTGTTATAAATCACTAACTTTAATATATGTCTTATGATTTTCTACAATAATTTTTTTAATTTTACATATATAATCATCAAATTATTTTTTAATTAAATTAAAGAATCTCAATTAAATTATTATATATGTTAATTATATTTAAAAAATAAATTTTTAAATTATAATAAAAATTCATTTAGCGAATCTAAACTCACGAACATAATTCAAATGAATTTATCTTGTTATTTTTATTATATTAAAAATTAATTTAACAAATTTAAACTCACAAACATAATTTAAATTAATTTATCTTGTGATTTGTGTTATATTTATATTTATTTTAAAAAAATATATAAAAAATAATTATTAATTTAAAATTATTAATTCGATGATTATATATATGTGAAATTAAAAATATATATATAATAATTTAATTGAAATTTTGGATTCCTTAAATGAATTTTTATTATAATTTAAAATTTTATTTTAAATATAATTTAACATATATAATAATTTAATTTATTTTTTTAATTAAATTAAAAAATAATTCGATGATTATATATGTGAAAATAAAAAAAATTAATGTAGAAAACCATAAGACATATATTAACGTTAGTGATCTATAAGTATAACATAATCATTGCTTGGTGCAATGGTTTAGTCATTGCATTTACCCCTATTGTACCTAGGTTCAATCCCCACCCAAGGTATGTTGAATTAATTTTGTTTTTCTCCTCTAAACAGGTGTTGACACGTTTCATGTTTAATTTATTTTATTAAATTAAAATTAGGATCAAATTGATAGAATGTATAAGAAATGAGGATTGAATGTGTAATCATACACATTTTTACTAACTGCCACGTCACTCTCTTCGTTAGCCTCTAACGGCCAGTGGTCACATTGAATCAAATTTAATAATTCAGTGGTTTAATTGTTGCAATTAGAAGTATAATAGTTAAATCGAGTCCAAATCCATAATATAGTGACCATTTATGTAGTTTACCCTTTTTTAAATAACCCTAATATATAAAATTAAGTTTCACCATGAACGTATACTAAAGTGATAAGTAAATAAAATTTAGAGTTTAGAGTATATATGTTCATGTTTAGAGTTATATATGTGAAATTAGTGTTTAGAGTTATATATGTGAAATTAGTGTTTAGAGTTTGGGTTTATGATTTATATATGTGAAATTAATTTGAAATGTTTAGTGTAAAATTAATTTGAAATAATTAGGGTTTAAGGTTTAGGGTTATATATATATATATATATGTGAAATTAGTGTTTACGGTTTGAGCTTTTGGCTTATAAATGTATAAATCAATAAGAGATATATATTAAATTTGGTGAATTAAAGCATAAAGTTGTACTTGGTGTAGTGGCTAAATTATTATCTTTACCCAAGCATTATCTAAGTTTGATCCACCCCAATGCATTTTGAGGAATTTTATTTTCCACCCCAAATATTATCTGATTGGAGGAGGAAAATAAATTAATAAAATCAAATATAAATAAGTGTAGATGAAATTTAGTCGAAACTTATATCATAATGACTTAAATCATTCACTTGGTGAATTATTATTTATATCGTGGTATATAATTTATACATAGTGTAATTTTTGTTCGCTAACTATTTTTTTTACTATTTTAAAACGTCTTGTTTAGATAGAGACAAAAAATTCAAAAAGTTTTTTAAAATTTAATATGCCAATATCGATGGAAGTATCTGGTTTTTTTTCCACCATTTGTAAAAGACTTTTAATGAGTTTGTCTCATTTTTCTCTTTTTTTGATGCATTGTATTGTATTATCTTTCATGGTGATTAATAAAATTCAGATGTCATTATACAAAAAGAAGATACAAAAATCACAACTATCTTATAATCCAACTTATATATTCATTATTCACTTCACTAACTTAATATAACTTTTCAACCAATAGAATCAATAAGTGGTATAAGTAGAAAATATGATAATGTTCATTCTAAGAGATCCAGACTCAAATCACTTTGTCTGCAAGATGTGTATGTCTTGTCCAAAGATTAAAAATATGTACAAACATATATGACCTTTGTAATTATGAGGAAAAAGAGTGGTATTACGTTAAGAGTTCATAATTTTAGTGATTAAATAACATGATAGTTCATATCAATATATGTTAGAGTAAATAACGTAAATTATCACTGAACTATATTTTCAAATTTACTTTGGTCACTGAAGTTTTTAAAACGTTCAATTTACTAGTTGAAGTTTAGACATTGCATGTTTTTGGTCACTCACCCGTTAATTTTTTGACGACATTCATTTATCGACGAACAAATGTCTTCTCCAAGATCCGAATGGTGGATAGCTTCATTGGCTCAAGAAAAATAATATATTGAGAAACGAGCTCTATCGGATGACGAAAGAGGGAGATTGAAGAGAGATAAATTGACAGGTTTTTGAACGATTCATGAATTTCAAGACACTTGTTTGTCAAAAATGGAGGTTAGATTCAGATTTAGGGGACCGATACGAAGCGACTGATAAAATTTGTGACAGAATGACCACCATTTATGACCATCAACTGTAACAGTGGATGACATCCGTATCATAATGCTATCAAAAAATTAACGAAAGAGTGACAAAAAATATTTAATGTCTAAATTTCAATGAATAAATTAAACGTTTTAAAATTTTAACGAATAAAATAAATTTAGAGTAAAGTTAAATTTAATGATGATATACATAATTTACCTTGTATGTTATTACATGTCATAAATATTAATATAATAAATGGTTTATATTAATATTGTAAAACAATTGTTTATTTAAATTTACAACCGATGTATAATGTTATTTTAGCAAAATGATAGAAAATGCCACTGTGGCACAAAGCTATAACATAACAAATCTAAATAGGAAAGAAAATAAAAACTCCAATTTGGAGGAAGAAAGAAATACGCGTCTTTGTCCTCTCAGACCCAAAACTATTTCCTTCAATTCATCCATTGATTCTTTGTTGCATTTCCTCTTTATAATCCAAGTTTTGGGTCTTTTTTTATTTTTTAAAAAATCCGATTTGTTTTCTTCTGTTGACGGTTGGTGGGGTTTTGTTTTTGCTGTAAGGTGTTTATTTAGGATCTATAGAAAGAGGGTTGATCATTTTCCCCCTTTATATCATCAATTTTTGATTTCTTTTATTTATTGATAATCTGTGGATTGACCTGGACTTCGAATTTCCCGATTCTTCTCTGTTTAAACTGTTTATCAGAGAAAACAAGGAAAAAATGGGATTGGAGTCAGCTGGTGGGTTCTTTGAAAAAACTCTGAAGTTTTGATCTTGACTTCAAAATTGCAATCCAATTGCTGATCAAAATTGGGGTTTTGTTCATTTTTTTGAAGTTCTAGGTGGCTTCTATTTCAATGGAGCTATTGGGGATAATAGTAAATTTTGGGGTCGGAAAAGGTCGATTCCTTTTTTAAGTGGATAGGTTATGGATGAGGCTGGTCCTAGTAGTCAAAGAGACCCTCAGGGGGCCTCCGGATTGGGCTCAGATGAAGGGTCCGGAGTACAATGGTGGCCGAGTCAGCTGGTTTTTAGGCCTTACACACCCAGAAATGAAGCCGATAGGAAGCCGCCTGTTTCTGTCAGGAGGCCTGTAAGTTGTCTTTTCTAATTGTATGTTCATATTTAGTTAAAAAGTTTTGTGGGTAGCCTTTGGCATGTCAAATGTGTAGAAACTTGAAGAGCTTTTGATTTGGTTTGAGTTTGAGTTCATGTGGATTACAAGATGTTCAACTAGTTTTGTTTGTGGTTTGACTGGTGATTCTTTTTATGCGACACTAGGAAAGCATATACAAACCAATTAGCATATGAACGATGTCGAAGGTGCAAGAGACAGTTCCTTACTAACTCGATGGGCAGGGGGTAAATCTTAATGTTTCCCTAGATGCACATATAACATAGAAAGTGGTCAACTGTTATACTTATTTCAATCTGTATAACGTACCTTGTCAGTAACTCAGTATGCTTAAGCAGAGTAGGTGATCAGAGTTGTTCCGGATAGAAGAATGCAATGTGTCGGTTCAAATATTTGACTGCAATCTTTTACTTTAGATCCCATGCTCTATCTGCCCAGCTGGCCATCAGGCACTACAACTCATGCCAATGTATGATGTCTGTAAGTAAACGAAACTAGGGAGAAGAGACACCATGAAAAATAGTTTCGATGGAGTGTGGATGCCCATTTGTTCTTCATTCACCATCTGGATCAGCAAAGGCTGTCCTGACAATGCCAATATGGATCTCCTGCTGTTCATTGGACGATCTATTGTCAAATGGCCTCGTGTGGATGTACCCACTCTATGTTTTAGTGTCTTAATATAGGATTTCTTTGAGTAACCATTAGATTTAGCACTCAATAATTAGCACTGAATTTATTTGTAAAATTATATTGGCTTATTTCTTAAAAATTAAATAGATTTTTGCTTGGTCTGTACATATGATTTTACATATCTTTCATATCCTAGAAAAGTAAAAGAGTAAACCAAAAACGATGGCAAAGGAGAAAATCTTTCAAGGTGCATCTGATGTGCAATATAATTGAGAGACTAAGATACGCTGTTGTGAACATGGGTACAAGATTTTATTATATCGTCTTATCTTACGTTACATGTATGTGCTCCTGGTTAAAAGTAGGATGGGCTCAATTTTTATCTTGTTCCATTTTGGTGCTTGGAAGAGAAAGGTGATTGTTGTCCTTGGTTAAAATTGCTCTTGTAGCACCATACTGTCTACATACAATTTTTTAAAGAAGACTGCAACTATAGGAGGAATGCTGGAGACCTGAAAAATATGATATCCTGCATATGACTCTAGCCTATAGGTTTAAAATAATTACTCTCTTCCACGGGTATACTCGTCCTATTTGTTATCCTATCCCCCTCTTAAAGGGAACATTGAGCATTAGATAGGATGATTCTTATCATATGCTGTTTATCATCCTGCATGCTAAATGTATCACCTATAGTCATATGTAGTTTAATGTTGTTAAGAAATAGGAAAAAAGAAAAATATTTTGATAAAATGCTTTAAGTAGATCCTAGTCATTTAAGAGGTTCGACACTTTTTCTCTTAAAAACATTTTATTAAGTGTTTGCAAAGTGGAATATCCAATTGCATTGAAAAATTATATAATTGAAACTTTTAATTTTAAACACTCTATTTGGTTACAAGACTACAATATGGTGGTCGTACGGACAATTACTTTTCCCCAGATATAAGGCATATCTTTATGCTGACATGCAGCTTTAACTGTGCAGTTGGTGGCAAGACTGACAAAGGACATAATTGAAACATACCAAATATGCAATCCACAATTTAAATATTCAGAAGAATTGAATCCAAAGCGGTTTTTGACTAGCCCATCTGTTGGCATCCTCAATGATGGCTATGACAATGTGAATTCAGATCTTATTTTATCAGTGAACTTTGTCTTGATCAATTTAGAAACACAGAAAAGGTTTGTTACTGCTTTTCATAAATTTCCTCATGACATTGAGCTATTATTATCTGAAGCATTTTGTGTAGTTTTCTTTTCAAATTAACTTCACATGGGTATTGGGGATTTTCTTAATGGTGAAATAAAAATGGACAATTTCTTGATTCTGAAGTGTCAGAAACAGTGATCATCTTGTTGTGTGCATATTTGTTTCTCATTCATGTTACCTTTAGTTTCTCTTAGCTACAACAAACATTTTCTTTGTTTCTGGCTTAGGAACTTCAAACCATGGCATTCTGGATTAGTTGTATGTCAGTCTAAATATGGACCTTTGGTTGATGTTCTCGGCATTCTTATAGTTGATTCAATGCCAGGAGTAAATTTTTCCAAACCGGGTGACTTATTTTGGTCTATACTTCTACGTGTGAACTTGTTAAATTCTTTGTTTTGTATAGGTGGGTTGTTTTGAACTTTTGCTAGTGACAATTGAAGCAGACCCATTGGCCAAAACTGTTTTCAAGGTGTTTTTCTATGTACATTATTGAATCTTATGGGTTTAATGAGCATGAATAATACATTTCATGTTATATGCAATATCAACATCGGGCATGGTTGATGATTTCCATATTTGATGCTATATTCTAATATTACTTACGTTACCAGGTATGGTTTGCTTTTCTCCTTAATGAGGCAGCAAACTAGCCAGTTAATGCAATTCGAAAGACATTGTCCATTATGAAAAACAAAGGATAACTGATCATTCAAAACAAGACAAGATATAAAAAAAAAGAATAAGAACTGATGTTAGTCGTTAAGATTCAGGTATTGGGTAGATTCATGAATATGACAATGTAACTTGGAAAATTATTTCTGGTAGTCCATTATCGTTTAAAATTAAGTTTATTGGAGGACTCTTTTACCTATGTTTCCGTGATTTTCTGTAGATATATTGTCAAAGATGTCCTTGGTCATGGGACTTTTGGGCAAGTTGCGAAATGCTGGGTTCCAGAAACAAGCACTTTTGTCGCTGTGAAGATAATTAAAAACCAACCTGCTTACTATCAGCAGGCCCTGGTTGAAGTTTCTATTTTGACAACGGTAATTAAGTTTCTTACAGCTTTGTGTACATATATTCTTCTTTTTGAAATACCAGTAGTGAAACATCGTTTTCTTTACTTCATCGTTTTCCTTACGCAGTTAAACAAAAAGTATGATCCAGAAGACAAGCATCACATTGTCCGTATTTATGATTTCTTTGTATATCAACGTCATTTGTGCATTTGTTTTGAACTTCTTGACACCAATCTGTAAGCAATTTTATTTGCATACGATGAAACAAGTTTCATTATTTCTCACTTTCCTTTATCCTCTATTAAGATACATTTCTTATTGGCAGTATGTTATTAACCTATTCCCCCTGATCTAGGTATGAGCTTGTCAAGATAAATCATTTTAGGGGTTTGTCATTGAGCATTGTTCAGCTGTTCTCAAAACAGGTATTTGTAGTTTTATAGAGTTGAATTTGGTTCTGAACTGAATAAGGATTAGATTAGCTGTAGAAATCTCTTACCCGTTGTCTTTTGACTTGCACTTTTTTTTTTAAATTTTCTATAGATTCTACGTGGACTGGCTTTATTAAAAGATGCTGGAATAATTCATTGTGATCTTAAACCAGAAAATATTCTACTGTGTACGAGGTGAGTTGCTTTTTCAGGTTAGTCTGGATTACAAACTTATAACAAAATTTTCATATTTTTTCTGTGAAGTTTATATTTCTGTACTGGAAATAACAGTGTGAAGCCAGCAGAAATTAAAATAATTGACTTTGGATCTGCTTGCATGGAGGATCGGACTGTTTATTCCTACATTCAGGTTTCCATCCATACGTACCACTTGTTGTACTGATCATTGTTATCATGCTCAGAATGGTCTTATGGCTGTGTTTTCTTCTTTTCTTCTGCAGAGCCGGTATTATAGGTCTCCTGAAGTTCTTCTTGGGTATCAGTATCCTTTTGACATGGGTTTATAGGCTTATTCTTTTCTATCTCTTATTTTTGCATACTACTTTTGTATTTTGGTGGATCATGATGTTGTTTCTTTCTCTGTAATGTCTACTCATCTTCAGTGACTTGCTGAACTGGAACTTTAGTTAAACTTCAGCATAACTTATTTGACCTAACCAATCTTCAGGTTGAAAATGAATCATCGGAGCTCAGGTATTAGCATGCAAAGAAACTGAACCCACATGCGCCATTGGTACTTAGGTTCATAATTGGTGCTAAAATTGATCTTGACCTTTATATGGCTATGAATTTGTTGAAGTTGTTCCCTGCTCATATAACAACTTACTGCTGCACTTTGTGTTTATTCACTGCATTAAATAATAATATTTTATTACTACTGACCTTAATTAGATCCTTTTTTTCTTTCATCTAATTTATTTATATGTTTATGCTGTTTGATGTGTTAGAAGTGTTAGTGTATTACTTAAGCTAGGAAGGGCATAACATATCAAACATTAAACCTCAAATAGGTTGTTCAAAATGTTGATTTTGTCTTGACTGCCTTTGGTCTTATTTTACTCATTGGGTTATTTGACTTATTTCATTTATTATTGAGCGACAATAGATGAACTGGAAAGAAACGATATAAGGCAGGTTTACAATCACTGTTATATCTATTATCTAACATATGTAACTCTATCTAAATCTTGCTGCAATATAACATATGGAGCTCTGTCTAAATCTTGCTGCAATATAACATATGGAATTCTATCTAAAGCTTGCTGCAGTATAACTAAGATCTTTCTATTTCTGTATGATGATGATCTCTTTGAAATAAAGATATAGCAAATTTGGTCTTATTTTGTTTGCTATTCTAGCATGTTGCAATCTAAGTAACATTTTTACCTATCACAGTATTGATTAGTCTTTGGAAGTAATAATTAGAAAGTGCTTGTTCGAGAATCGAAATGATGTTTAGTGCTTGTGTTCATTATTATCCTTGATGTTTCGATACCTTGATTCTGATTTTCATGTCTTCTGTCATGATTGTTTTAGTTTGAACCTTGATCCTTGTTCAGATATACAACTGATATAGACATGTGGTCCTTTGGCTGCATAGTTGCCGAACTCTTTTTAGGGCTGCCGTTATTTCCAGGTGCTTCAGAATTTGATCTTCTAAGGCGAATGATCAAAATACTTGGGTATGCCTCCTCCTTGTGGATGCATCTTGCTAACAACTACTGTCTATTCTAGGCATCAGTTTCTTCTAACTGATTTAGGAATAGCTTTTCTTAGGTTGATTAATATTTTAATAGGATGATAATACCAGGTAGGTTCTTGGTCTAAATGGAAGAAGTTTATGGACATTTATAGTTTTCCTTAATTAAATAATACTGTACAAGAAATGAGAAACAAAATTTTGATCTGATTTTTCTTAATTGCAAATATGTTTTGAACGTTGCAAATTGGAAGTGCCATCTCCTCTGTTTTTCTGATTTCTTTTATTTAATCTAAAAGTATCATCATGACAAGTCAGATCCCCCAAGATCATTTGCCCCTTACACTAGCAAGATAGCCATAAATACTTTCGAGGGAGATGTATGTGCTTTATAAGCGATAAGTTAATCTTGCAGTTTAGGATATCTATAACTTTCTCATCAATGTGACTAATTTGATGTCTTGTTATATAAGAGCCTGTGAAGGATGCTCTGGACTTCTGCATCTCGGATTGTATTCTATGAGTCCCCTTTTGGGGGTTCTAAGATTAACTATTTGTGGTCACATTAAAGAAATTGGCTCATGTTATAATTTCTGCTTATTTAACTGATTATAATACCTGATTTATGTATGTGTCAAAAGTGAAAAGAGTTAAACACACATGCACGTTGAAGCACAAATTCAGTAATTTGATATTGTGATTTTGGCCAATGAGATCAGTCTAAATTAATGGTTTCTGTTCACTAAAACAATTTGGAGTTCCCCTGGAATACTCTGTGTACTAAAGTTACATTAGAACTTTGTGCTAGAAATTGGTCATCTAGCTGACTTAATTCATTGAAATTCAAAATATTACATGATAATATGTGTGTTCCATCTTTAGAGTTTTAGAACAATTCCTACTTGATTTTCATTCTTCTAATTTCTTGTATTCAGTATAGGTAGTTTGCTGGTCATCATTTTCTTAATGTTTTCATACAGTCTTCCATTTCTAACTTATTTCTCCGTCTTCGAGATTACATGGTTAAAATCAGATACTCTATAAATCGAAAAGTTGTTTTCTGCACTCTTTACATATTCAGTTGTATTTTTTGCACTTGCTGTGAACAGCTTTTTATATATGGTTGTCATGTTGCAGAGGGCAACCTCCTGATTATGTGTTAAAGGAGGCAAAAAACACAAGTAAGTTCTTTAAGTGCATTGGAAGTATCCACAATATAGAGAATGATGAGATCTCCGGTGGTGGCAGAAGTGCTTACCAGGCATTAACAGAAGAAGAGTATGAAGCTGTAAGTGTTCATATTTGCTTTTTGAAGAAAGCTTGTTGAAAATTAGTATAAGAATAGAAATTCTGCATAACTGGTTGTTGTTAATTTTTATGCTTTTACTTTTCTTGCTAGTTTATTTTTATTCATCCGATAGTCATTCTTGCTTGTTTCTGTTCAGAGGGAGCTAAAGAAGCTGGTGATCGGAAAAGAGTATTTCAGTCATAAGAACCTTGAAGCAATTGTTACAAACTATCCTTACAAGAAAAACTTGTCTAAAGAAGATATCATTAAAGGTTAGCATCTTAGTTCTACATCGAATTTACAGTTCAACATGGTGGGAAAAGTTTCGCAGTGCGTGACTACCATCTGTTAAGAACCTACTAAAGCTTGTTTCATAATGAATCTATCACAGAGAGTCGAATACGATTAGCTTTGATTGATTTCTTGAGGGGATTGGTTGAGTTTGATCCTGCAAAACGGTGGTCACCTCTTCAGGTAGTTAAAGTTTCCCTTGGATACTTCTTTATCATTCTATTTGCAATTAATATGGATCAATATTTGGAGATTCAACTGTATTGTGCAGGCTTCAAAACACCCTTTTGTTACTGGAGAACCTTTCACATGCCCGTACAGACCTTCCCCTGAGTCACCTCGCTTGGTAAGGGACCTATGCATGTATATGTGCAATTGAAGAAGCTTGAACCTTATGTCATAAATTAATACAAACTCTGGGGTTTATTTTAATGTTTCATGTACAAATATAGATGTATAAATCATACATTTAGTACGACCCCCCCCCCCCCCCCCCCCCCAAAAAAAAAAAAAAAAAAAGAAAAGAAAAAGAAAAAACGGAAGGCAGAGATAGGCTAGAAACTATGCATGCAGAGGATTTCTCAATCCTCTCTTGATTTCCATAGTGATTGCAGTTTGTTCTTAGTTGATTGGTGATTTATGTATTTTTCTGAACACTGGTATAATCATATGCTGTATTATCACTTTTCTCTTGCTATAAAAAATTGTATAAACGTTTAAGTTTGTTGAAAATAATTTCACATGTGAAATCTTATCCTGGAGTTCTGTACTTGTCTGAAACATGAAAGTAAGTAATGTTTTGAGGGAGATTCAATTTCCTTTTTATTGTCTTTCTCTTTATGTCGTTTCTTTGAGCATGAAAGTCTTTTGGCTGGTGTGAAAATTTTAGCCATATTGATCTTCTCTTGGGTTGAGCTTGTTTTCTGTCATAGCAATATGTTGTTTTTTCAAGCTTTATGGAAGATAATACTTATATGTTATTTTCTGGGTGTGCAATAGAAGGAATTATAAACCTAACATCTGGTGTTTTTTTCTTTGTTTGATAGTCTGTTGCTCAAAACATAAAGGTGGATCATCACCCTGGTGGAGGGCATTGGTTTGCAGCTGGTCTTTCTCCTAATGTAAGCTGATCTAGAGTTGAAGCAATATTTTAGTATTAGTCTTATACTGATGAATATTTCCCATTGTGTAGATTCCAAAAATGAACAGAGTTTCCTTTCATAATAGCTCACACTTCTCAATGGTGCCATATGGTCATGCTAATAGCTACGGCAGTATAGGAAGTCATGGTAGCTATAATGATAATACTGGGATTGGGAGCAGCTACGGGAGTTATGGAGATAATAGTAATATGTTTGCATATTATTCACCTGTTGGTCCATCAGCATTGAACATGCATCCACAGAGTGGTGCATCAATGCTTGGAAGTAGCCCTGATGCTAGACGGAGGATTATGACATACTCTCGTGGGAATGGACTTGGTGCGAGTCCATCAGCTGGAAACTTTGCACCGCTTCCCCTTGGCGCTAGTCCCTCTCAATTCACTCCTCCAAGCTCCTATGGTCAAGTTTCAGGTGGCTCTCCTGGACACTATGGTCCTACTTCTCCCGCAAGAAACAGTTGTCAAGGATCACCTTTAAGTAAGATGGCTGCAGCTGGGCAGTTTAACAGAAGAAAAGGTTGGGGATATTCTGGAAATTCTCAATCTCAAGAGAGTTCATCATCTTCAAATTGGCAAGGACAAGTAACTGATGGCACCATTTCTAGCCAGGCTGAGGGAAATTCTCTCATAGTTGGCCTGTCCTCTACTGTGCAGTCAAATACTAACACAGCCAACTGGAAGCAACAGCGAGGTGGTGTTGGAATGGCTACGAGTTACTCAGTTGTTCAGAATATACCGAACTCCATAGGACTTGGTTCTAATGTGCAACTCCAGTATAGTTCAAGAGCAACTCAAGACAAGTCAGAGTCCAGCATGCCATTACCTGATCCTGGAGATTGGGATCCAAATTATAGGTGGGTAGAGAACTTGATGGCAATCAAAACTCATGCCTATCAAATATATATATATATATATATATATATATATATATATATATAATTCTGTTGGCATGGAGAAGACCATACAACTAATTGTCTTTGGTCCTCTTTATCCTCTTAAGGAGTGATGAGCTCCTGTTAGTTTTCTTGTCCCCCAGAAACTTTACATGCTGCATCAGGAAAAGAGGATACTCGTAAACCTGAGAGTTTTTGCTGTGATTTTTATTCTACTATCTTTTAGCCACTTATATTACTTGCATTTGTTGTCACCACAGTGATGAACTTCTTCTCCAAGAGGATGGATCAGATGAGAGCTGCATATCAGCTGACTTTAACAGAGGAATGCATATTGGTTCGGCCGATTCATTCGTTGGAGTTGGAAGATTCAACCTTCCCTTAGCCACAAGCTCAAATTTATCGATTCAAAGGTAATTGCATAACCTTCTTAGTGAATGGCTTATGGGGCTTTAATCCTTTTAGTCATGCTTGGGGAGAACTGGGGTGGGCAATGTTGACAGGGGAATCATATACCCTTTTCCTCAGTTGACTTAGTTGCAATATGTGTGTGTGTTAAATTAATTATTGTTGTATTTTTTTTGTCTTCCAATATCATGTCTTGTTCTGCTTATACCATTGTTTTTTATTTACTTGTTTAAGGTTGTAGTTTGCATTTATGTTCTATATAATTGAGCTCAAGATGATTTTGTTCATCATAGAGATGGATATGTACCATAATGTTCAAATATGTCAAACATACAAGAGCAGAGCTTTGTTTTTTGTTGGAATGTTTCTTCACCGTCCTTGACTTATTTTTATATTGTTTGAGTGCAGACAAAATGGTCCTATAGGATTTTCACATGTAGAAGTGGGTAGTTCTCCTTCAGCTAATGATTGGCATACTGGATATCCTCGTTTTATTTCAAAGCAATCTCACTTCCTGCCACATATGACACAAAATTCTCCAAGCCGGTTGGGGCAGCAAACCCTTCCACGATTCAATCATGGGAGATCCACTGGTGCTCGGGGTAGTGAATGGAATCACATGAAAGTACAGCTCCCTCCTCCTAGCTTTAATTCAGGGGGACAACGTTCTCCTGGGAATAGTTCATTAAGTAATGGCATGCCATGGGGTACTTCCTAACTTTAAACCATCATACTTTTAGCTACCTCCTATTCCACTCAGTAATTTCATAGAGCTAATTTTATCAAACAATGGGAGTATTATTGGATAACTTAGGGAATATAATGAACTGATTCCATTTTACTTGATCCTGGCATTGTTAATGTAGGGAGAAGGGCCAATCATCCCGTCTCAAATATTCCACCAGCATCTCGCGGAAGAAAGGACTATGGAAGGATTGCATAATGTTGAAATCTACTTAATTTTTTAGGGCGTGGGATTATATTTTGGGTGTTTGGCAAAGAAATGTGTACTCAATAGTTCACTTAATCAGTGAGCTTATCGTAAGCAAATGCTCATCCAGACATGCTTATTCGTTGTGCTTTGCATAAATATAATTCACAGTGATTGTTTTGCCTGGCTTCCTACATTTTGCATGCAATTGCTACTCTTTTGGTTACGATGCTTTAGTGGTCCTGGTCCAGGTCCTTGCTTATATTTCTAATTAAGTTCAATTCTGAAATTGCTTATTAACCTGTTTGAGTTTGAGGAACTAACCATGCCACTGAGGCAATCAGAGCAGCTGCTGACAAGTACTCAACAGGAAGTTCAGGTTTGAGCCTATCTGGATTTAGTTCTTATTTAGTGGTAGAGCATATATTTATTGTAGGGCTGAAATTCTTTCCATTTTGATGTTTACACTCTTGGTGATTGTGAGAACTGAAGATTCTGCAAGCTGCTAGCATAAGCCAGTTTGCATAACTTTTATTGTTTCTCAGTTGTTTACAATACAAAGTGAAGTATTGACATTGTAAGGACACTTTGGATAACCCATTCTGGCATGCTCAAGAGTCTTAGAAATTTATTAGTCTTACTAACACTTATGATGTCAATCTATGTACAAGATCCTTTCATTGTCTCTATAAATATTCTCCAAAAAAAATGATACAAGGAAAGAAAATCTTGTATGTTGTTGCTTGAAGATTGACAGAGGTATGTTACTTGGACTTTGGATCGGATGTTGAATATGGATATGTTTGATTCTTTGGTAGTATATTTCCCTTGTATTTGAGGAAGATGTCTTCATATTTATGTGTAAGTATGTTTTGAAAATGGATATTTTTTAGGAAAAACAAAGTGTAACATAAGATGAGAGTTTGTGCAATGATGCCCAGGACTTTGTGTTTCCTGCTTGGAAAGCCTAGTGTGATGTTTTGGGTCATGATTTTCTGGGATGTTTCACTGCAAGCATGGCTGCAAAATTGTACTCCCTCTGTCCCACTTAATATGTCCTTTTTGTGTTTTGAAATTGTCCTACTTAAATTGTCTCATTAAAAAAATCAACGATTTTTACAAGATATATTTCCCTTTCTACCCTTTCTTTAGTTTTCCAACAAAACAAAATAATTTTTCAAAGATAAAATTATCATTTTGATTATTTTATATTACATCTCTTGCACAATTTTTTTCTTCCTAAACTTTGTAAAAATGGGAAGGGGGAGTAATATTCTTGTTAGAAGTCTATCATAACTGGAAAAAAGAAGAAGCTAAATTGCATTATCAGTCTGTATTTCAGTAGGTATATAACTAGATCATGCAATATCAAAAAGTTGCAATTTGGTCATTTTATTTATTGATTGTTAACAATCAAGTCAGTTAATATTTTTTCTAGGTAAAATTACATTTTGATCACTCAATTTTTTTGTTGTTGTAATTCACCTTTTTAGGGTATTCTTTTTTATAGGTTGGTCAAGATCAATTCCTCATTGGTATAGTTTCTTTGGGTAAGATTTTCGGTGCTTTTATAGCTCACAAATTTGCAAAGAAAAACAAGAATATATTTTATGTTTGAATTGTTGCATTCCATTGGTTCTGAAGTTGTGAAGTTACAAAGAGCAAAGGGAGAAAGCTTATACTATTATTGTTTTTTTAATTAATTTGATATGTAGGTGATCACGATGATTGTAAAAGAGCAAATGGTAACTAAACAATCAACCAAAAAAGAAAATATTATTTTCATTTTTATGAGTTCATGAAGTATAAAAACATCAAAGAATATGCCCTAAAAGAATCTAAGCCAATGAGAATTGTTCCTGTACAAACAGGTAAAAAATTAGGAAAGAAAATCCAACAATGCTGAATCACAATTGAAAATTGAGTGATCAAAACATAAAATTATTCATAGTGAGCGGCCAAAATATAAATTTACTCAAAAATGTTATTGTTTTACACATTTAACGATAAAATGACTTGATTATTTGTAATTGACAAATAATTTGATTAAATTGTTATTTTTTTAAAATAAATTGTATGATCCAATTGCAAGCTTATTCACTGTGGTGTAATTTACACGAAATAAAAATCTTAGTTGTTTCCGTTCCATACTTGTCTTCAAAGAATTTCTTTTTTGGCATAATCATCAATACCCGACTCATTATCTAATTAATCTACATCATTTATTGCGGAGGTCTGTTAAGTTTAAGGTTTAAAACTTAAGGTTTAGGGTTAGAATTTAGAACTTATAGGTTAAAATCTAAATTCCTAACCATATTACCCTAAACTATAAATTCTAAACTCTAAATTCTAACCATAAACCCTAAACTCTAAACCTTAGATCATAAATTGAATCCTTAAATCTTAAAACTAATACGTTTGTGTAAATTGTTTTGTTTCCACCTCTAGTGTATTAAATGTAAATTCATATATGTTTAGTTTTTAATAAAAGTTGCGTATATCTTATTTAAAATTATGATAATTATTTCATGCACAAGCGGTGGAAAATAAAAAAATTCCACAATTGTTTTAGTTTAGGGTTTAGGGAATTTGTTTAGGGTTTAATATTTAGGGGTTTAAGTGTAGGTGTTTTGAATTTAAAGGGTGTGGTTAGAATTTAGGATTTATGGTTAAAATTTAGGGTTTATTGGTTAAAACATAAATCTCTAACCATATTACCTTAAAACCTAAACCTTAAATTTTAACCTTAAACTCTAAATTATAACAATTAAGCCTAATTTTTAAATCTTTACGCTTAAATTGCATAAACCCTAAACCGGCTCCCTAAACCATAAAACTAAACTTTTCGTTTCCACCGCGCCAGTGCATGATGTTACTAAAATCACTAATTGAATACAAAATGGCTTTTTAAATAAAAGATAATTTCATTCAAACATATTTGTAATTGTAATTTGTAAAAGATTAATCGAGTTAATATTTAATCTATTATTAGATAATAAAATAAGAAGGAAACAACGTGTGCGAAGGGCGAAGCACACAGTTGGTTGGGGAATGACGTGGAAAATGGGACCCATTATTCAGCGATTTTAGCTCAGATTTTGCTATATGCTTGTTTGTGGTGCCCAAACCAAATCCATCCCCAAATAAAAAAAAAAAAAGAGAAGCAAAATGCACCACTCAAACATGGTCCCAATATCTGCTGCACCCAATAGAATCTCTCCTCTCAATATCCTTTATGTCCATTTGGCACCCTTTTTCTTCAATTTTATCATAATTTAAATCCTAATCATCCCAACATAATCATTAAAAATATATATAAAATAATTTACAACTCTGAGAAAAATCAATAAATCTAAAAAAAAAGGATTGTAGTTTGTATTTTGTAAAAGAAACTAAGCCGTGGAAAGACCAGTTCCAACTCTTACAAGTTACAACCTCTTCTACTTTGCACTTTGGAACATACGCCCTTTTCTTTTCATTTTTCTTCTTTTGGTAATTTCACTTCCTTCTTGTTTTAGCTGGCACTTGTTTTTAAGGTAAGCTTTAGTCTTTGCCCTTACTGAACTTATGGATAAGATGTTCATGTTCATGTTTTTTTTTTCCTTACAATACATGGATATGGGTTGTTGAATTCTGTTGCATGCTTCTTGTTTTTGCTCATAAACAAGTAAAAAAAAGGGCATAATTTAGTATGAAGATTTTGGATTTTTATTCCATTTGCAGCTATGAATTTGACACTATGTTTGATGGATTATGGATATAAAGATTTCAACTTTTTTCTTCTTTAAATGACTGAACTTTGTGATCATCACTCAATCTAGTGAAAAGAAAACTTGGGTTCTGATTAAAAACTGATTTTCTTTGTTTTGAGCACATTATTTCTTAAAACCAGATGGTTATCCTGAAAGGGTATTGGTATTTCCAATTTCTTTGTTATTTAACTAGTTCCAAATCTTGAAGCATCAGTCATTTAAAGCTTGAAAACAATTAGTTTAATTTATTAAATCCTCTTTTGGTCAAACCATCATCAGCTACATCTTTCTGGGAAAAATCATCCCTTTAATTGCTCTACTTTCTTTTAATTTGATTTCCCATTGTCATATACTTTGTGTTTGATAGAAATAAATAATCCTAACTTTACTTTTACCCTTCCTGTAGCAGTGTCATGAAGGAGATTTAGAGTACAAAAAGAGAACAATTTTTTTAGCCTAGCCGCATACCGGATATACGAATTGTTTTAGTTTGAAAAGCTTGTTAAATTGTGTGATGGTAATTGCAGCAAAGTGAGAAGAATCTTTGTGATGGCCATTGCTGCTGTGATTGGACTTAGCACTGGAAAGAGATTCTTGTGTTCTTCCTTTTCTTATTCGGATATCATAGAGAGTGATTACGGATCTTCATATAATCAATTTTCTTCCACAAAAAGTTTAATAGTTGCAAAAAAACCATCTAATTGTAGCCAAAGTCTTCCGTCGTCCAAACAGCGCACTCCGTCAATTAAAGCTCTTAAAGAGCATGTGGATGCTGCCTCTAGTATTTCTATTGCAGAGCCTTGGATTAATGGATACAATGACTTAGAAGAAGAAAGCTATGATCTCGACTACTCTGTGGAGGCTCTTCTTTTGCTTCAGAAGTCTATGCTGGAAAAGCAATGGACCCTTTCTTTCGAGAGGACGGAGTTCACTGAATCACCGAGTAGGAAGACCCACAAGAAGGTACCGGTTACTTGTTCTGGGGTGTCTGCTCGGCAACGAAGATTCAATACTAAGAGAAAGGTTCTGAGCCAAAATAAATCAGTGATACAACCTAATGCGAAGCAGCTAAGATCATTGATCGGTCCAGAGCTGCTTCGAAGTCGCTTGAAGGGTTATGTGAAGGGTGTAGTGAGTGAAGATTTGCTAAGCCATGCGGAAGTTGTGCGCTTGTCAAAGAAGATCAAAGCTGGACTTTCCTTTGAGGAGAACAGATTAAGGTAATGAAATAAATAATGATATACGATGTGTATTAGATGGATCAATCTAGTTTGAAAACCATTAAATTCTTCAAACTTGTTTCTAATTGTTTTCCTGGAACTCTAGACTAAAGGAGAAACTGGGATGTGAGCCATCTGATGAACAGCTTGCTACAACTTTGAAAATTTCTCGTGCTGAGTTACGGTCAAAGTTAATTGAATGTTCTTTGGCAAGAGAAAAATTGACAATGAGCAATGTTCGATTGGTTATGTCGATAGCTCAAAGATATGATAACATGGGTGCTGAAATGTCTGATCTTATACAGGTAGTTTACAAAGATCGATTGTCTTATATATACTCCATAATTTCATCTACTGACACTATATCAAACTATTGACTTCTATTTATTTTTCCTAATGCAGGGTGGTTTGATCGGACTATTGCGTGGCATTGAAAAATTTGATTCTTCAAAAGGATATAAAATCTCAACCTACGTGTACTGGTGGATACGTCAGGTAATATTCATCTTGTTTTGTTGAGAAACATTGTGCATGGTATTATTTGCTCTGGACTAATGAAAGTTTCTAGTTTTAATGTCATCATTCATGAAAGAGTAGGGTGCCGGAGATTCTCAACCATAATGTGTGATTCATCTATCTTATCATTTCTGTAGTAGCTTAGTCCTTCCTATGCTGAAGTTTCTGAAATATGAAAAGAACAATCGATTTCCGACTTAGGTTATTCCACCTAGTTTTTCACTTCTTATTTCCATCTTTCTCGCAAGTTTAAGGAAATAGGTTCCTGACAACAACTTTTGAGGGATAGAATCTCGATGCCTGATTTTATATGCATCAGCCACCTGGATTTGTCATGAGATATGAATCTACCTACAAAATTTCCAAGTCTAGTTCTTCGCTTGCAATATAGTTGATTACAAGATTACAAAGTTTCCGGTCTGTTTTGTACTTTATGTTACTTTTTGTTCTTATCTGGTTAGGATTGTACAAAATCTAACATAGTTCATACTTTTGATCTCAGGGTGTTTCAAGAGCATTAGTTGAGAACTCAAGAACATTAAGATTGCCTACATATTTGCATGAAAGGTTGGGATTAATCCGAAATGCAAAATATAGACTGGAAGAGAAAGGAATAACACCAACTATTGATGTAAGCGGCTTCCATTATTCGAATTGCATCATTATATTTCAAAATAAATTAGGATGTCTTATTTGTCTCTGGGCTTTACCTAATGGAAGTATTTGATTCTTTTTATATTTTCAGAGGATTGCTGAGAGTCTGAACATGTCTCAGAAGAAAGTTAGGAATGCTACAGAGGTACGATTTGTTCGGAACTTACTTCCCGGGAACTATATATTGCACTTTCACTTTCCATCCTCACGCTATGATTTTTATTAAATGCAGGCGGTCAGTAAGGTCTTCTCCCTTGACAGGGATGCATTTCCGTCTTTGAACGGTCTTCCCGGAGAGACTCATCATAGTGTAAGTTCCGGTTTTATATGAACCAAACTCGGCAAAACTTATGTTCCCTGTATGCTTCTTTTACTGTTATCTGCTAGGTAACCCACTGTCCTTTTATGTTTTCAGTACATTGCAGATAACCATGTAGAAAACAATCCGTGGCATGGCGTAGATGACTGGGCCCTCAAGGTAGAGAAAACAATATCCATGCAGCAAAAGCTTTTCGATGTTGAATTTGAGTTCTATACAAAGAAAATATAATGTTACATTTGCAGGATGAAGTGAACAGACTCATCACTATGACACTTGGAGAACGGGAAAGGGAGATTATTCGCCTTTATCATGGTCTAGATAATGAAAGTCTTACATGGGAGGACATTAGTAAACGGTGAGCATACACGTAATTGTTTTATTTACGCATGATATTTGAGTGCAATTTGATGTCTCTGTCATTAACAAAGCAAATATCTTAGATACTTATTCCTTAAGTAACAGTGATTGAAGTTGAATATAAGTATGTAGAGAGAAAAAAGAAGAAAGCAACTGAAGAAAAAGGACATGTTTGTTTATATCTGCAGATTTTTTCTCCATGTGTCTTAATTTGTTAAAATCATTGGTGCAACAGTCTCTTTCTGGTTTCATTTCTTGAGCAAATATCCTTTGATTTTGACTTCATTTGTAAATTCTGCAGCATAGGTTTGTCCAGGGAGAGAGTTAGGCAAGTCGGACTGGTGGCGCTCGAGAAACTAAAGCACGCAGCGAGGAAGAAGAAAATGGAAGCTATGCTAGTGAAACATTGATTTTGTATGTTTCAAGATACACATGGTAAAAAAGTGACTGTATATATACAGAAAAGGGAAAATTTGCATCTTCAAGTTATTTTTCCTCTCAAGAGAAACTATAGAAGTTCAAGGTAAAAATCCTAATCTTGCTGTAACAAGAATCCAACAAACTGATTAAGAACATGCTACGTTGGAGCAATTTTTTTATATTTTTTGTGTACTATATTTCTGGAGACAAAATAGCTGGTTTTGGATCAATTTTTTCTGTACTTATGTTGATAAACAAGTATTTTCAATGCAGATGTTGAACTTGTATTCTCATTGAATATTAAGAATATGAGATTAATCCAAGATTTTACAGTTTCAATACACATTATTAGGTGTTTAGTACACAATTTTTTTAAAAATGAATCCATGGAGGCAATATTGATCCAAAGAGCAATCGATGGAACACTGGGCATCTTGAATGTATGCTTAAGATTATTGGCTAAATGAATCGAGCTTGAACGAACAAGACTCCGTTTGCGTTTATTTATTTTTGAAGGTGTTCATGTTCGTTTGTTTAGGGTTCGCGAACATGTTCGTTTAACATTCTTGAACATGTTTGTTTATATGTCCACTAACATGTTCGTTTATATGTCCATCAAAATGTTAATTACATCACTAGTCCTTAAGCTCCTTAGGCTTTACAGTTTGAACTCCAAAATTTACCATGTGTTTAATTTAGTCCTTACCTTCCCCAATATTTAACATATAAAAATATAAAAGGAAAAAGAGAACCAGATAAACGAGCTTATACGTGGAATTAAACAAACCTAACACACTTCTGATCGTTTATTGAACAAACATAGAAATTTTAGTTCTGAACTGACGTGGATTACGTTAACCAACATAAAGGGTTCTTTTGGTTCTTATGTGGTTTCCTTGACTTTGATTGAAAAGGGTGTCTAATTTTTTTTTCTTTACAAGTGCCTAAAATATTATGTTTATTTTAGGTGCCTAAACTATTATTTTTAAAGTTAAATTGAGACATTTGTTTTTGACCAAAAATGATTGTGTGAGCACCTATTTTGACAAAAAAAATGTTAATTTAGGCACTTAAAAGGTACGAAAAAAATTAAACACTAAAAAAGAAAAATATAATAGTTTAAACACTTATTTTAATATTGAGCCATTAAATTATGAGGTTAAACTTTAAAGATACATATGACGGAAGTTATGAAATGCTTCGAGGAAAAAATATCTCTAATAAGCTTAATCATTTCTGCTGACGTTATTTTATAACAAATAAATAATTTTATAATTATTTTATAATAATTAAATAATATTTTATATAATTAAATAGTAAATTTATTATTTTGTAACAATTAAATAGTTTAATGACTATTATATAATATTTACCGAGTTTAGTGATCATTCTATAATAACTAATATATTACATTAATTCTCATGTTAGTCCGTCATTCGGCTCTTAACAATATTTAACGATTCAATGTTTATTTTGTAACAAAATTAAGAGTTTAATATTCGTTTTATAAAAGTTCAATGAACAAAAATGATATTTTGGAATAGCTTATTGTTTGTGAACTTTACTTATTAAATTACAAAAGAATTGATGGTATTATTTGGAAAATTATTTAATGCATGTTAGTGTGAACTTTAATTTACACGGGTTTAGATTTTAAATTCATAATATAAGATATAGAATTTAGAATTTAAAATTAAGTTTTAAATACTGAAAAAATTACACTACCAATGCATCAATCAAATATTTTCTGGTTAAGATCATCACTATATTTAATCATCTTCAAAATCCAAACAGAAAAATGTTAATTCCAAAATCTAAATTACCAAAAATATGAGATTACTTAAACTAAACATCCTCTTTTGTAGTTGTTTGCTAAAACTTAAAAAAATTGTAATAGACAAGCCAGTTCAGTCATTGGGGTAGAATCAACATAGAGTAAAAAGAAACGTATAGAAATTTCTAAGACTTTATAGTAATCCATAAATTATTCTACAATAATCCACCGATAGCTTTATGGCAGTCCAAACCCAATTATAGAAAACATGGACTCCACTCTCTATATCTCAAATGCAACAACTCTAGTGAAGCAAACAAAAACTGAGCTAAAAAAACATCAAACTTCTCTCAAACTTTCTGACATCAACCAAGATCAAGAACTCAAAGAAGAAATATGGTGATTTCTACTCCTTTATGTGTAAAGGGTTGTGGTTTCTATGGTTCAGCCGAGACCAAGAATTTATGCTCCAAGTGTTACAAATCCGAGCTGTTGAAGCAAGAGCTGACCAAAACAAATGACCCTACTGGTTCGGCAGCACAAGCCGCATCTGTTTCGGTTGATTCTGCACCGTTGGTTTCTAGTCCTTCAAAACTCAACAACAGGTGTGAAAGCTGCAACAAGAAGCTTGGTTTGATGGGATTTACATGTCGGTGTGGCAAAGTTTTCTGTCACCTTCATCGTTACCCCTCGGAACATCCCTGCAACTATGATTTCAAGAAGGCTGATCGTCAAGTTTTAGCTAAAGAAAACCCGGTTATTAAGGGTGACAAAATGAAATCCAGGATGTAACTCTTTATCCCTCTTATATAAATATGAAATAGTCAGCTTTGTGTCCCCTGATCCTGCTTCTTGCAGCAAGTAGTAAACTATAAATATTCTATTCAAAGGGATATCAAATTTAGATGCTAATATATCTAGTTTGTGGTCAAGATTAATTCTGAGAAGGATGAATATGCACAATAGTTAACCAAACTAAAGGCAACTATTCAAAGCAAACCGATCCAAACTGCAGGATAGTTGGCTTCAAGATAAGCATGTCAAAGAAAATGCCTATCTTAATTTACATACAAGATAGAGTTTGAGGTCATTGATACATGATAAAAGGAGGTAACAAGGCAAGCCTCTACTAACAATGCCGTTGAATAACATATTTACAAGATCAGAAGACACCCATATAATAGTCACTTCGAATTGAGCATTGCAAAAACAAAAAACAATTCCTATAACAGAAAAGTCAAGGGGGAACTAACCTCTTGTGTGCTCAGAACTTTACATGCATAGTACAATTGACCTCCATAACAAGAAAAACCACCAACTTCCTTTCAAAGGACAGTTTAAAACTCAAAATACTTTCCACTGCAGCATCTTTCCTAGTACATGCCAAAAACTCAACGCCTCCTTGCAAGAGAATTACGGTGCATTTTCAACAAATCGTCAAGTAAGACCAGGGACCAGCCATTTTCCTTTTGGGCATAAACCTTCTGGTTAAGTGAATCAACTATTACACTTATGTTACCAAAGCCATATATCTGTTGACCATCATGCATCCTGCCAGGCTTGGGCTTGAATAGTAACTCATGCTGCTGTGCATAGGCCTCAACTACTTCCTTCAAACTCATCTCAGGAACACCATCCATCTGGGCTGCAGTGCCCAGGCCAGCTGCAGCAGGCTGTTGTGCCTGAGCGGCTGCTCTCTGCTGAGCCTCAAACTGCCTCTGCTCACGCACCTTAAGATATGTAACATTCTCCCTCAAACCAGGCTGCTCTACTGGTACATTGTCAGCAGCCTGAACCATCATCTCAAGACCACAATTAAGTTGATTGCGGATACTTTCATTAGCCAGAAGCTCCTGTGGCAGAAGTGCCTTCCAACCCATGTACCAATTTTTTATCTCATCAAAGTCGGGTTTTGAACACAACCAGTGATACAAAACCTGCAACCACTTTACAAAGAAAAACTTCTCCATCAAATCAACAATGAGGTGAATAGGAATCACAGAGGCCCAAGACATAACCCAATAAAACTGATCAAGCTTCTGATCTGCAGGGTTTATCTGGAACTCCTGCAGAGCAACCTGCAACTTCGGGACTATATATTGGCGCATAAGTTGTTCCCAACTCACGGAATCAAATACAGTCTTCCAAGGTGATAGTATAGCATAAGCAGAAGGATCACTTGGGTGCCAAGCATCAAGAACATTACTTAACTTCATACGTATGGTTTGATATAGACCCTCCAACTTTGGCCCCAACATTGGCAACCAAGGATGAACCCAAACATGGATTGGAACAGTTTCCTTACGTGGGTTCCATGATTCAACTGCTCTTGACAATTTAGGCATTGCCACAGTATCCAATATTGTTTGAAGAATAGATGATGGCAACAGCTTTTCCCATAATTCCAAAAATCCAAGCATTGGTTCAGGGTTCCTAGGCTCCCATGTGTTGATGCCAGATATTCTCACGGCTGGTAAAACAACTTCAGAGATCAACTGAGAATAAGGTGTTGTTACATCCTCCCAAATGTCATAACCACCTTCTACTTGCAATAAGTCCTTCCATGCTGATATCACTTCCATCCTGTACGATGGATTTGCTAGAGGATCCCAACCCTGAAACATCCTTATAAACAGGGGCAAGGCTAATGAACATGCAATACACGACAAGTTACACAGTTTGTAATCATCAGCATAGTTCCTCTGCAAATCCCTAAAACTACTTGCAAGGGACTCCAAGGTTAATTTGCCAGACAAATTCTCTTCCTCAATCTGGTCCAGTACACTAGAGATTTTCTCCATATTAGCCAAATGTTGCTTCTGACGTGAAACCTCAATCTCTAATTTTTCCTTCTCCTTCTGCAAGCTCAATGCTGTCTCTTTTTCATTCCTTAAATCCCTATCAATCTTCTGAATATCAAGCTCTGCCAAGTCAACAATTAACTTCAAGTTATGCTGCAACTCAGGCATCGGAACATCATTATCTCTTGCCTTCTCTTCAGCATCTAGATTCTCCAAGTTGGTCAAAACTCTAACCTGTGGCCCCCTCATATCAATCACCTTTTGAACAATTTCAACGCTCTCTTCTTGCTTCTTTGCTAACAGCTCGTCCACTGTAATATAATCCTTCCTCCTCCCCTTTGCATTCTTCGACCAAAGCCTCTCCTTTGCTTTCCCAACAGGCTGCTGACTCACACTCTTCTTCTCTTCCAACTGCTGCATCTCTGGCAACTTAGCCTCCTTAAAATCATTAAACCCCATTCCCATATTCTTAGGCCTCAACTTGGCTTCAATAGGAGCAACAATCCCTTGCTCATTCTTCCCAAGACCACCTCCTTTGTATCCCATTTTCTCAAGCAACTTCATCCCAATACCCTTCGTATGCTTCTCAAATGACCCAACATCCCCACTACCAACTCCAACCTCCCTTCTCCCTCCTAAGCTTTTCTTCTCCATTTTCAGCCTCTCCCTCTCTTTCTCTCTCCTTTGTGCCCCTTCCTTTATCTTCCTCCCGAAGGCGGTAGGCAAAAAACTAGAATCATCATCCTTATCACCACCAACATTAACATCACTTTTTCGCAAAGTATCATTACCACTAAATCCTAAACCTACACCAGACCCCAATCCAGGCCTGCTATCATTCTCATTCTCATCGAGAACACTTTCATCGTTCTCTACCTCAGCATTCTTATCAATTTCTTGCGTAGGCATTACGGTACCTGTAGACACAAAGTTGACAGGCTTGGTCAAGTCAGCTTTTTTCCCGAACTCCTTCCTTCTCTTCCTTGATGAAGAATAACCATCGTCTTCAGAGCCGGAATCAGATGCAAAAACACCGTACAGAACATCATCTTTAGTCTGGGTCCGCTTTTCCTTGCGCTTTTTATAGTAGAATTCACCGTCGATCCATCGCCCATCTTCAAAATCGTTCTCCATCCCAAACCTTTCCATCTCTTGATATTCATCCATTTTTTCCCTCAACTTTATCAAAATCTGAAACAAAAAGAGAGAATTTACAAATGGAAGGGGGGAAATAAAAAATTGCGAGATCACTGAAATTTGTATGTAAAAACACGAATTTTAAAGTGAGATTAATAGTAGCAAAAGACGAGAATCTAAGTACCTGGAAATCTCAGCTAGAGGGAAGATTCGAATATGGGTGGAAATCGACGTGGGATTTCAATTTATACGAACTGGAAAATAACGGGGGAAATTTCAAATCAAAGGGAAGTGGGAGGAGAATAGGAATGTGTAGGGTTTAGTGTTAAACCAGAATCAGTGAATTAGGAAGTTGAATTTTTTAGTTTCCGACTCGGATTTTCGAAAAGCTCCTAAAATGGGTGTTTCAGTCGGTCCAACTTTTTTCGGTTTGAATTTTGGGCTAGCCTTCTCTTTCTCTAATTGTTGGCCCAAAATGAAAAAGTGGTTGGCCCAATTATTTAAACTTTTTTTTCCGATAAATCCAATTATACAACTAAATTGATAAGATTTTTAAGCATTGAGAGTTAAAATTATTGAATTATCTTAAATCATGACCAATTAATATAATGCACGAGTTTTGAAGACAAGTTATTATTATTTCAGGCCACGTCAACTTCTTTGTTAAATTTTGGGCTAATCTAACAACCTCTATAAAATTTTCTTGTCGCTATCCAACGAGACGCATAAGAGGTGATGTAGGAGTAGTAAGCGAAACAAGCAATCTTGCAGGATGTTTCGCTATAAAATTTAATTTCCCCTCTATATGTAAATTTTCTATTAATTGTTATTCAATATAAATTAATTTAGACTCTGCTGTAATGATGTGACTTACAGTTGTTTTCATTTAGCTAAATGGCTTAATAAATTAACTAATTGGGTAGCTGTAATAAACATACGCAGGTTGCTTTTCCCAACGTGGCAAAACTCACACTCTGCCATTTGAGAAATGTGAAGAGAATATGGAATTCTCAACTTCATGGGGATTCTTTCTCTAAACTGATGATGTTGGATGTTTGGAATTGCAAAAGTTTAGCAGAGCTGATTACATGTTCCAAAGCCCAAAGTTTGGACCGACTTGTTACATTGAGGATAAGAGAGTGTGAAGTGATTCGAGTAGTAATTTCAAGTGAGGGAGATGAAGCAACATATGATGACTGATGAGATCATATTTAGGGAGTTGAAATGTTTGGACTAACAACAACCGATTGTACGGGACGTTGGGCTGGTGACCTTAATGCCATCATTGAACAGTTAAATATACAGTTAAATATATAATGATCCTCTTGTAAGTCCTGCTAATATTGAATCTATGTGGTAAGTATGAAAATCTAATCTTTTTGTATGCGACTCCTTATAATTACAGACTTACAGTTACAGATGGTGAAATGTCTGAAGAAAAGCAAGAGGATGATGGCATTTAATTGGCCGAAGATGGGGTTATACAAGTGGCAATCATGTTCCTCAAAATGACAAACCAGAGGCAATTTCATGTGTGCAAGTACTGAATCTTGAATTCGATAGATTTGTGAGATTTGATCGTTTTAGAGTCTGCATTCCTCTTTTGACACAATTTGATTATGTTCTTCTCTATGTATATGGGGTTTCTAAATACTAACAGGACACCTTTTTCTGTCTTTTTTATCCTCACTGTAAGTGTTAGCCTCATTTAGTTTCTACATTTCACTTTACAAAGCAGACTATGCAGTAATTTTCCATTGCAGGTAGAATTGTTGTTTGTTGGCGGTCATATAAAGTATATTAGCCTCAAGATTTTGGGAATTTCGAATTTTGCCCCTAAAATTTTAAGTTGACCCTCAAGAATTTTAAAAATTCATATTAAGCTTTAAAATTTGAAATATTTTTAATTAAATTAACTTTCAAAATTTTTATTTATTTTTGTTAAATCTCTTGAACTTATTAAAAAAATTTATTTAAACCCTCAAAATTTTTAAAAGTTTTCTTTTAAACCTCTAAATTTTTTTAAATTTTAATTTGACGCCCTCAAACTTTTACTTTAAGTTCCACCACCGCCTCAAATTAAGCAATAATCAAAACCATGCTAATCTTCTTTAAATTTATTAACATGTTTGTACTGAAGTGATTTAGAAATTCTTAATTTATTTTAAGCTTTGATAATTTTAAATTTTTAACTTCTTTTTAAGTAATTTTTATACTTTTTAACATATATATATATATATATATATATTAAATTTCAATTATGAACAATTATTCTATACACAGTAGTGTAAAGTATTTTTACAAAAGCATGCCTCATCCAAGGCTAAAATCTAAAATTAAAATCTTTAAAAATAAGTCCATGAATATTAAACCCTAAATACTAATATCTTATAATCTAAACCTCTAATCTCTAAATAATAAACTAAAACTCAAAATTTAAAATTTATTTACTTGCGAAAACTAAATTTTTAACCGTCGTATATGAGATAATGATACTATGTGTTTTATTCTTAAAGTTTTGCATAACAAGGTGGCGTGGTCCACCTTACACAGTAAAATCTGGCCTATTACCCCAACCCGCCCTATTTCACTAAAAAAAATTAAAACACCCCATTTCCCCAATTTTGCCAAGTGAATGCCTACCGACAATATATGGTGGAAGATCTAATTTTTCTGCAAGGCTTGCAAAGAGTTGAAGTGATGAGGAGCCATGTTTCCATTTTCACATTTCCAGTTTCCAACATCGTGGAGTTATGCAAACAAGCAATATTATATAGTGGGGCTCTCGTGTGCTGGCAGTTTTCAATTTCTATATAGCAAATTTGAGGTACAGTGATGCAACCACATTTGGGCAAACAGTTCAAGTAAGTATTTACTTCTGATTTATTCCTCGGGTTTATGCGAATAAAAATTCTTTGTCCTTGTTCGATCTTTTTATTTGTCTCACTCTAAAAAATTAAGTTTAGAATTTAGAGTTAAGGATAGTATTTAGGGAATTAGAGGCAGAGTGTATTTTTAGCGTTCACAATTTATGAATTATGATTTAAAATTTAAAATTAACACTTAAATTTAATTTTTTAGTATTAAAGCATAGAAAGGACACTGAGAAAGAGATTACGATTTTGTCATGTCTATGCTTATTATGATTACATTTAATATTCGAGCATGATTTAATTTTCGTATTGTCTATTATTGAGTTCGTAAATTTTTCATATTATGATGTCATGATTATTTTAATTTTCTCTTTAAAACAATTTTGAGATTTTTTTTACAAACTTATTGTTTAAAATCATATGATTTTATTGAAGTGAGTTTCTAAAATTTTATAGATAATTTAGTAAAACAATTTTAGAAATGTTTTGTATGTGCTAAAGTAAATGGGATAAAAGTCTCATGCCTTTTTTTACTCATTTCTATGTTATAACACTAAAAAATATTAAAGAAATTAAACAATAAGTCATAACCCTAAATTTTAAATTTTAAACCCTATACTTTATACCCTAAAAAATACACCATACTTAAAATTTCCTAAACTATAACCTTAAACCATAAACCTAAATTTTAGTGTGAGGACATAGAAAGAGACACTAAAAAAAGGCAGAAGATTTCTATTCAAGTAAATGGTGGTGTGTGACTGTCCCTAAATATTTTTGTAGGGATTCAAATGATTTTATGTAAGTTTAATGGATATTTTTGCCCTTGAGTTCGTACCTAATAATCAATCTATTAAATTCGCAGAAAACACACTTAATTTAGCCCTCAAACTCGCAAATTACATTAATTTAGCTCTCTTGACTAACGCTGACTGTTAATGTGATGATGTTTTTTTCTTGGCAAATATGATTTTATTAAAAAAATAAAATATGAGTTGTATGTCTCGTTAAAAATCCCTTAATCTTAAATGGAAGAAAAAAATATAACACAACTAGAATAATACCATAAAATCATACCATAAAATGCACATGAACACCTAAAAACAAAACAAAATGACCAACACTTAGCTGCTAACTTGAAAACGAAAATGATGTGGTAACGTGACCATTAATGGTGTTGATGTGACAGTCTACATGTAAATTATGATGTGTTAAAGGAGAAACCTTTGATATTTCTTAGGTATTTCGAGGGTAAAATTAATTTTTAAGAAATTTGGGAGACAAAATTGATTTTTTATGTTATATTTAAAAAAATTAGAAATTAAAATTTTAAAAAATTAAAAATATTGCTAAAACATTTTAAAAAACAAATATTGAAAATGAAAATACTATTAAAATTTTAAAGTAAAAATTATAAAATAAAAATAAAAATTTAAATGATGCTTTCTACTCAACGAACTTGTGTATTTCCTCTCTTTATAGAATAAAATTTTAAGCTTTGTTTTTTTCGGTCAAGCATTTTTATCGATTGTCAGAGAGGAATTTTATTGAAAATTTTAGGGTTCAAACTTCAAAGGCTTTATTAATTTTTTTTATAACCAAGTTTTTTTATTTGTTATGGAGAGTTTGATTTTTTCAAATAAAATTAAATTATATCAAATTGGGTCAGCGTGGGGACATATTTCATATTTGGATCGCAAATCTCGAGATGGGTGTAAACTGAGGCGGGTCAGATTTTAGGTGGAGTAGATAATATTTCTGTCTAGATGACACTGTTTCTTTAGTAGAATAATTATATTGACAGTGACCCCTATTTTATTGTGTTAAAAGAAAGAAATAAATCAAAAAATTCACGTAAAATTTTACTATCTTATTTATTACAACTGCCTAGTGTAAATATTAAAAATTGTAACATACATTTCGTGGTGCGACCATTGTGAATGCCTACCGACAATATAGTCTAATAGTTCATAGCTAAGCTGGGCTAAACCTGGTTTTATTGTACGTGTAAATCACACGTGTTATATATGCTAATTCTAGTTATAAATAAGGGTAAACTATCTGTTTGACCACCAATCTATTAAGAAAGTTTTAAAATGACCACCATAGAAAAAAATGTGTCATTTGACTACCCAAACTATTAAAATGGGATCAATTTGGCCACTTGTCGTTAAGAGGTTAACGGAAAGTGACGTGGCAGTTAAAAAATTAAAGGTATAATTACACATTTCGTCCTTACTATTTACACATTCTTTTAATTTAGTCCTAATTTTAATATAATAAAATAAATTAATTAGGTGGTGACACGTGTCAACACCTTATTGGAGGAATTTAATTATTTATATTTAATTTAATAAATTTATTTTCATCCCCCAATCAGGCGGTGACACGTGTCACCTGATTGGATGATGAAAATAAATAGAACTTTTGCACCCATTGTGAATCGAACCTGGGTAGCTGGGTAACCTAGGCAAGACACACATGGCAAAGCCACTGGGCTAAAGCCATTTTTTGTGATACAAAGTGCAAATAATTAATATAATCCATGGTTGGCACCATGTTATCCATCCCAAGGCTCAACAATTGCTAAAACAGCCCACCGGCACACGATCCCCCGCTCCTCGCACTGCTGTAGATGGTATTGTAAATCCTCTGGAAATACTCGTTTCTCTTCTCTAAGCTGTACCCTGGAAACTTAAAGGACTTCTCAAACTCTCCAATCACAAGTGGTTTTTTCAGCACCGAATTGCAGTCCAGAGAATATGGTTCAATCCACCTGTCTACAAAAGCAAGCTGGGCCTCATATTTGTCGACGATAACCTGCAATCATTACAATTATATCAAAACAGAAAACATGAGATCTCCAATGTGTGAAATGAATAGCAAGAGAAATGGTGATACTACCATTGCTCAGGGTAGACATGGATAGTTGCAAAATCGACCTCGACGATCTGGTTATTAGAAATGAAGTCGGTCCCGATGAGGTAGTTATTCGGATTGAATTGTTTCTTCTCAGGCATTGATTCCCCATAAAACCCTTCGAGTCCTATTTCCAGTAGATGATGATTGTCAATGGACTGCACATGTGCATCCATCTCTTGAATCCAGCTCTGTAAATTATATTAAGCAAATTATTAGTACGGCTCAAAATTCAGGAGACACGATTCAGAAGTTGGTGTGCAATCACAAATTAGCTTGAAAATCAAACTTGAAGATGAGCTCCAGATGGATCGGTGAGGCAACGAGGTTCGTTCATAAGTTCCCAAGCAAATATGGTAGGATCGTCTTTATATGCTACACCAGTAACCGTGTTGATTCTCGTTAGCACGACCTGCAAATCAAGTACTACAGGCTTGTCTTGACGAGAATTTTGTTCCATTTATGAATTATATTAATTATTTGCATTGTGTATCACAAAAAATGGCTTTAGCCCAGTGGCTTTGCCATGTTGCGTCTTGCCCAGGTTACCTAGCCACCCAGTTTCGATTCATGCTGGGTGCAAAAATTTCATTTATTTTCATCCTCCAATAAGGTGTTGACACGTGTCACTACCTAATTAATTTATTTTATTAGATTAAAATTAGGACTAAATTGAAAGAATGTGTAAATAGTAATGACAAAATGTGTAATTATACCTTTAATTTTTTAACTGCCACGTCACCTTCCGTTAGCCTCTTAACGGCAGGTGGCCAAATTGATCCCATTTTAATAGTTTGGGTAGTCAAATGACGCGTTTTTTTCTATGGTGGTCATTTTAAAACTTTCTCAATAAATTGGTAGTCAAACAGATAGTTTACCCTATAAATAATTAGAGGGGAAGGGAAGTGAGTAAGGAAGAGGGAGATGGGTGAGAAAGAGAAAGAGAAAGAGGTGAAGCTGGTGGGTGCGTGGTTCAGCCCTTATGTTCACAGGGTGGCCTGGGTTTTGAAGCTCAAAGGGATTCAATATGAATACTTGGAAGAAAAACTCAACAGCAAGACCTCCCTCCTTCAGGATTGCAACCCTGTGTACAAGAAAATCCCGGTGCTGCTTCACCACGGCAAACCTATTCTTGAATCTTTATTCATCATTGAGTACATTGACGAGATTTGGAACCAAAACCCCATTCTGCCCACTCATCCTTACGACCGAGCCATGGCTAGATTTTGGGCACCCTACATTGACCAAATGGTATTTCAACTTCCTCAAACTTTCTTCAACTCCATCTTATTTCATTTAAACTAGCTAAATCATGATCATAGATACTTGAAGGTTCAAAGAGAGCGTTATATGTTGAAGGAGAGCAGCTAAAGAAGGACATAAAGCAGGTATCCGATGCCATGGAAGTGCTTGAAGGGATGCTCAAGGGAAATAACTACTTCGGAGGCGAGGCCATCGGCTTCTTAGACATCGTCTTCGGCTGGATTGCTATATGGTTGGACGCCATTGACGAGGTTGCCGGCGTTCGATTCTTCGACTCTCGCCGATACCCGTTGCTTCACAATTGGAAGAGCCGATTCAGAGAGATCGACGTCGTCAAAGACAGCTTGTTTCCCATGGAAAAGTTGGTTTGCTTCTTCAAAAAGTACCGTCAATATTCGAAGATGAAATTACTAGAAGCAACAAAATGATAATTAAACGTTAGGTGGTGGAGATCTCTCGATTTCTGTCGCTTCTATGTGTCCCCTGTAATGTAATCTTTGAGCTATCACTAAAGAAACACTAGAAGTTTCATGTGTACCTCAGAAATAAAAATAAAAATGAGGAATGCAAGTAGGATAACCAGAGGTGTCCGTTAAGTATTATGCGAGATATATAAAAACTTCCATTATTTATAAATTCTTAGATTTATAAAAAAGATATGCAGAATAAAAATACTTGGTTATTGAATCATCTATCATCATTGATCAGACCATTGACAATGGCGATTATTTTTTTTTTGCACATTAACCTGACAACTTTATTGATAAATAAAATATAATTTAATATAAGTTTTAGAATATAAAAAAAACAAAAATGGTAAATCTAGAAAGAAAAGATAAACAATGCATTATTCAAATCAGACATTCCCTATTTGCACCAAAAAAAATCTTTACAGTTCATTATAGGAAGGGTCCATAGAGAGCTATCAAATCACGAACTAGATGAAATCTCCAAAATCGACAACCATCTTTCACGTCTATTCTCAAAAGCGACGATCCACTATAAATTACATCGGCAAACAACCTAAAAGGGGATCAAACTCTACGTGATCACCGACAAACACGAATCATAAACAAGCGTTTTGAGGGTCATCGTACGAACACAAAAAAACTTATAAAAATAACCATAAAAGCGTGTCATAAGGCGGAAACGTAGTATAAAGGCAAAGAAAATGTATCATAAAAAATAAAACAAAATGTATAAAAAGAATAAAACAAATAAAAAATAAATAGAATATTAATCACCCGCGGTCAACAATTAGTAAAAAAAATGAAACATGAAATGAAACACAAAAATTTGACAATGACGAACTATTAGAATAAATATTACTATTCTTGCTACATTTTGACAAATCGTACCTCACATTTATTTGAGCACGTGATATTTTCTAAAAATTGTCTACCACACACCAAAATGACCAAACACCTTCAATTTCAAAAAAATGGCCAAACACATATTAATTAGTACCGTACAAAATTATTTCTCATGTGCAAGGGCATTTATTACTACTTATTGAAACTAAAACAAATTTCTTTTATTGAGATATCTGGTAAAATAGAAAACTTGAATATAGACTTAAACTACAACATTCTTTATATAGGAAAAATAAACCCTAACGTAACTAACTAAGTACAGCTGGATCATAATATCCCCCTCAGGATGGATGTAAATGAATGTTAAGTAACCATCTTGACAATAAAATTGTTGAAAGCTGGAGAAGGCAGCGCTTTTGTGAAGATATCTGCTATCTGATTAGTAGATCGAACGTGAAAAAGCTTGAGAAAATCATAAACAACCTTGTCTTGTATGAAATGACAATAAATATTAATATGTTTATTACGTTCGTGAAACACTTGATTGGAAGCAAGATAGATGGTGGACTGATTGTCGCAGAATAGAGAAGCATGTGATATTGAAACTTGAAAGGAGGATAGGAGAGCTTTAAGCCAAATAAGTTCACATGTTGCTGATGCTATAGCACGATATTCGACTTCACATGAAGATCGACTCACTTTAGTTTGTTTTTTGGACTTCCACGATATTAAACAATTGCCAAGGAAGGTGCAAAAACCAGTTGTAAAGCGTCGAGGGTCTGGACAAGAGCTATAATCAACATCTACAAATGCACTAAGATGAAGATTGTTTTGGACAGGAAAGAAGATACCAAGCCCTGGAGCCTTCTTAATGTAGGATAACAAATGATAAACGACTGTTAGATGAGGCCGTCGAGGAGATGAAACATACTGACTAAACAAATGGACAACAAATGTGATATCATGCCTAGTATTTGTTAAGTAAAGTAGTCTGCCAATTAGTCTTCTATACAGCTGAGGGCTAGTCAAGAGTTCACCTTCATAAAGGCTTAATTTTTTAGAAGAAACAATTGGTAACTCAACAGGCTTCTTTCCAAGAGTTCCAGTATCCTCCAAGAGTTTAAGAGCATAATGTCTTTGGGACAAGGAGATGCCAGTATCATTTCGTCCTATCTCAAAACCAAGAAAGTACTTCAAATATCCTAAAACTTTTAGCTTGAAATGCTGCTGAAGGAATTCTTGAACATCAAGTAACAATTGTAAATTCTGCCATGCCAAGACAATGTCATCGACATATACCAAAAGAGCCACAAAGCTATGACTTGCGCCTTTAGTAAATAAAGAATGATCTAAAGGGGATTGTGTGAAACCATCTTTGACAACAACCCGAGAAAATGCAGAAAACCATTGCCTAGAAGCCTACTTTAGACCATAGATGAATTTGTGCAACTTACAAACCAAATTTCTAGAATGATTCGAATGACAACCTAGAGGGAGCTTCATGTAAACCTCTTCATCAAGGGTTCCATTTAAAAAAGCGTTGTTAACGTCCAACTGAAGCATGTGCCAATTGTTAACTGCATCCAGGCTAAGCAAAACTTTGAATGAATTCATTTTAACAACATGTGAAAATGTATCAGTGTAGTCAACACCTTCAACCAGAGTGAAACCCTTAGCAACCAAACACGCCTTATACCAACCTATTGTTCCATCAGACTAGTATTTAATCCTATACACCCACTTACAAACGATATGTTGCTTGTCTTATGGTAATGGAACAATCGTCCATGTATGAAGATCATCCATGGCTCGTAATTCCTCATCCATAGCGGCTCGCCACTCAGGAAACTTGACAGCTTGGTGATAAAAGGAAGGTTCATGGGAAGCAGAAATATTGCCAACAAAAACTTCAAATGAAGGTGTCAACTTTGATGTTCCAACATAATCTTCTATTGGATATGAGCAAGAAGAAGAAATGTTGTTTAATGGTAACTTTCAAGATAAGATGGCCTTTGAAAAATACGAGTTGACCTTCTAAGAAATCTGTTTACTGGAGTTTGAATAGCTAGATCTGCAACTAGATTTTGACATGTACATCTGTAATTTGATTTTGCACAGGTACACTGTCAATTAGATTCTGAACATGTACATCTGCAATTTGATTCTGCACAGGTGGATCTCCAATTATATTCTGCATAGGTAGATCTCCAATTATATTCTGCATAGGTGGATCTTCAATTGGATCTTGGACAAGTTGATCCTTAGAAGTATATCTTTCTTCAACTAGAGCATCTTCAATAGGATGATTCACAAGACCAACTGAATGTGACATAGGTTCAGAAACAAAAATAGGTGAGCTTAAAGCACTAGGCAAGTCAGTATGTGCTTCAACATGGCCATTTGAACCTTCTGACATATCAAGTTGGTAATTATACTGATTTTGATGTACCTCAGTGAAAGGAAAATTAGATAAATCAGTGAATGTGTGAGGCAAAGAAAAAGTTTGAAAAGGATCAACAATTAAATCAGAATCCTTTAAAGTGTGAAAGGGATATATATTCTCATGAAAAACAACATTCCTTGATATGATAATAGAACGAGATTGAAAAACATAAATCTTATAGCCTTTTATTCCTGGAACATAACCAATAAAAATTTCTGGTAAAGCACGAGAAGCAAATTTATCTCTTTTAGCTTGAAGAGTAGAAACAAAACACAAGCGACCAAAGGTTTTAAGATGTGAATCGGTAGGGACTTTTGAAAATAATATTTCATGTGAAGATTTGTTTTGTAAAACAGATGAAGTCAGCCTATTGATTATGCATGTGGCAGTAAGTAAACAATCACCCCAAAATCTTATAGGCACTTTAGATTGAAAGTATAAAGCACGAGCAACATCAAGGAGATGCTGGTGTTTTCTTTCTGCCACGACATTTTGTTGAGGCGTTTCAACACAAGTAAACTGATGAGTAATTCCAAGAGAGGAGAACATATCGTTAAACTTAAGTTCAGGTGCATTATCAGAACAAAAACATTTCAGATCATAGCCAAATTGACACTTTATCATCTTGGTAACGTTAGGAACAATAGAAGTGACATCAAATTTTCACTGCATTAAGTGAGTCCAAGTGTAACGCATATAGTCATCAACCAAAGTCAAAAAAATATCGTTTATTATCATAAGTAGGTGTCCTATAAGAACCCCAAAAATCGCAATGAACAAGTTCAAACAGCTATAATGAACGAGTGGTAGACATAGGAAATGAGAGTTTATGTTGCTTAGAAAGGGGACAAATGTAACAATGATCACTTTTATTCAAAACAGAAAGTTGTAAAAGATCTCTAATTATGTACAATATACGATTGTTAGGATGTCCTAACCTATTATGCCAAGACATAAGACCATCATCAGAATTTTTAACATGACTAACAACATTTATGCTTTCAAAAGATGTACTTTGCAACAAAAAAACCCTTGGTAAGCATCACTGTAACCCCCTCGTCCCGGTCTGGTCGGCTGACCGGTCCGAGTAGGCTACACAGGGAAAACCGATGTGAAACCCGTTAAGATCCCACATCGGTTAGCAAAGCTAGAAAATTTCTTTTAATTAAATTTTGTCTAAAGGCATATTATTTCCTAAGTGACCACGACAGCGGAAAACATCAAGAAAGATACACAACCGAACCCCAAACAACATGTTAAATAATCCATTTTACACCTACAGAGCAGGTCGTATCGATACACCAATCAAGGGTATCGATACGCCTTGACCAAGTCAACACTCTTTAGTCAACACATGAAGACCGTATCGATACAGCCCTTGAGCGTATCGATACGCCCTTCTCGGTCAACATCTCGCGGTCAACAAGATAAAATCGTACCGATACGCTAAGTACCCGTACCGATACGCCAAAGTCTCCTAAAAATCTCAGAATTCCAGTGAGCTTTGGGCGTATCGATACACCCTCGAGTATCGGTACCCCTAGCCAATTCTGTGTCCCAAGGTGCAGGACCGTATCGATACGGCCCTGAGGCGTGCCGATACGCCCTACACTGCAAGACACCAAATTGCAGCAAAACAACACGAAACTCAACTCTAAATGTATTTTGAGACTTCCCTAGCCACCTACAAGCATCCACACAACACTACTTAACTAAGAACTAGCATGGAGAGCAATTTAGATGAACAACAAGGCATTTACACATGGCATTCATATAAGAGAGGGATATTGCATAAATAAGCATGCTTAAAAGCTCAAAAGGCCAAATGGCACATGTCTTCACATATAAGGTTTGCATGCTCAGCCAAAAGCAACATAAACATCCAAGGCATGACCTCTCATCACAAGCATTCAACAAGACATGACATGGTTTACAAATCCAAGCAAAACTTAAACATCATCAACATCTATGAGTCATACAACGCATATACAAAGCACATAGCAGCCCCATTGCTAAACTACTACTTTATTTACTAAGCCGTACTTGAGCAACTACAAAGCTTGGAATGCCCCTTCGCCTTGCTCCTTGCTAACACCACGCTACTGATCTGCATTGTCGAAAATGAGAGCGTAAGCTAGAAGCTTAGTGAGGATGCTCTAAAACCAAAAACAACGACAATGCAGGATTCAAGCATGTAATCCTTAACATCACACACAACATACATAGGCATCAACATAGCAAACTAGCTAGCAAGACAAGAGTCAATAATATGGCATCTTACATCATATTAAGCTCAACAATATAAATCAAATATCTCAACATCATAACCCTATGAACAAGTACATTGGCCACTATTAGTTTACTCGGATATGCAGATTTACTCTCAACAACAACATTACCTCGGTGAGATTACACTCATCACCGGACCTTGCATGGATGGGATTCCACTCATCATCACATGCCCTACGGATGGGATTCCACTCATCATCACGTATAATATAAACAATTTCTGGTGGAATATTACATAATCGTACTCCTCCTTGATGACTTAACGCCACCAAGGCCACGCGCGAATTTGACTCAAACATGTGCACACTAATCTTAATGATCGATCATTTATACCCGGTAAGTTAACTAGTGCCAATTACTTTTAAACCACATCATAACAACCATCATTTATAGCACACATTCATCATCACACATATCAATGTATACTCATACATACACAATTCATGCTTCACAAGAATAGAATAGGCATAAACATTCAAAGCTATCAACATACAAGAAGTTAAACTACCAATTTAACTTCTATCAAGGAATGGCCTACCAAGCACATCCCTAAACCTCATCTACACACACTTGAACCATTTTAATCGAATATGTAAGTTTCACTCACCACCCTTCCTTAGCAAACCAAGCAAAGCTAGTCAAGCCTCCACAATCTCCGGAACTGATCCCTCCTCCGATGTTTCCTCTTGCTTCTAACTAATAAAAAGTCAAGTATTACTCACCCGATTCAATGCTAAACTCAGCCACAAACCCAACTCACAGACACAAGCCAAACTTCACAATTTCAAACCCAAACTAACCACAAAACTCTCATTTTCGTGCTCCCCAAATACCCAACTGAAATCCACCATTTCTAACACTCAAATGACATCTAAAGACTTCCAAAACACTTCCCTAACAACCCTATACCATCAGCCCTTCAACCCAACACAAAAACACACCAAAAATTTAAGTTTTGACACTTTGAAAAATGCCCCAAAGACCCACATCGGGATTTTTCCCAAAATCCTCCCATTTTAAGATATTAGGTGTATTTAGGTGAGATTAACTCAAAACCCAACTCTCCAAACCAAAAGCAAGTGGAAAACCCATTAAAATTCCATACTTTCAAAAACTTGAAAAACAAAAATGGTGATGGTTTTGAAATCTAAGACCATGGAAAGGCTTGAAATGAAAAAGAGAACTCAAATACGAAATTACCTTGAGAAAATCCCTTGAAATGGTGAAGTACCTCAATAGAATAGTAGATTTAGGGTTTAAAGAGGTTTTCACACTGGAAATGAAGAAGCAAGGAAGAAAACCTCTTTTGTTATTCAAAAAGGTTGTCTACTTTATTTCAACCTATTTACAAAAATACTACTCTTTAATTTTAAATCTCATTTAAATCAAAACTAAGGTCTAATTAAATTAAATCGGTTTTGACGACTCGAATCAACACACACGCCAAACTCTCAACCCCAAAACACGGGTGTTACAATCACCCTTCCCAATCACTTGCCATTGGTCTTATATCAAGCAACCATTTTGGTCAAAAACAACAGTACAAGAAGAATCTTTAATAAGTTCACTAACAGCCAACAAATTGAACTTAAAATCAAGAACAAAAAGAACATTATGTAAAACAAGTCGAGAAGATAAGTGAACAGAACCATCAAATTACACTGAAACAACATACTAGTTAGGAAGCATAATGGAACTGTTGCTTATAAGAAAGAGGGAAACAAATAAATCTTTAGAACAACAAATATGTCGAGAGGCACCTGAATCAATTACCCAATCTTTAGAAGTACAAAGGGAAGATAAAGTATTAATGTAAGTTAAAACTTTACCTTGCATGGATACATTGACAGAAGTAGAAGGAATGCATGTAGTTGAAGCAGCTTGCAACTGTGTTGTTAACATAGCAATAAGCTGTTGACATTGATGCGTGGTCAACGAGTCAATGGAATTACCAACATTAGTGGAAGTTCTAGAAACAACACTGTTGATGTTGGCACTACTAGTGTTGCTGAGCAACAAAGAAGAACCAGAAGCAGCATTTATGGCATGAGAAGCTTTAGATCGAGTTCCATAGCCTGAGGATAACCATGCAACTTAAAACACTTTTCTTTGGTATGACCTAACATATGACAATGAGTGCATCGAGGTCGAGGTTTCAGAGTTGAAGAAGAAGCTTTAATAGCAAAGACAATGTCATGATTAGGAGAACTTAGAGAAATAGAACGATGATTCTCTTCTTGTAAAATCTAAGAAAAAAACCTTTGTAATAGATGATAAAGGATCCATAAGCAAGATCTGGGCACGAACATGTGCATAAGAATCATGTAAACCCATCAAATATGGGTTCAACTCTTGACCTCTAGAGAGTTCATATATTGAGTGCATTGAGGTTGAGGTTTCAGAGTTGAAGAAGAAGCTTTAATAGCAAAGACAATGTCATGATTAGGAGAACTTAGAGAAATAGAACGATGATTCTCTTCTTGTAAAATCCAAGAAAAAAACCTTTGTAATATATGATAAAGAATCCATAAGCAAGATCTGGGCACGAACATGTGCATAAGAATCATGTAAACCCATCAAATATGGGTTCAACTCTTGACCTCTAGAGAGTTCATATATTCTATCGATCAAGAATGAAACCAAGATAAAATTTTGAGTGGATTAAATTAAATATTCAGAAAATGGGGTATTTATGGTCTAATTGTTAACATATCAGTTTGAATTTTAAATTTGAGAATTGAAGTTTGATTTGTTAATTTTAAATTTGATATATAGAGACATAAGCATATTTAAATCGTCAAATATGGGTCAATTCAAAATACTAAGACCTAAGAATTAAACAATTGAACCAAAATATTGATAAATAAAATAAAATATATTTATTTTCAAAACTACTACATACTTAAAATTATTACCCCTCAGGAGCGTTGTCTTCACCTAAATTTTTCCCCTCCCCTTTAGATAGAAGTAGAATAGGATTTAAAAAAAAACACGAAAACAAAGATTTTTATTCATTACATGTCAGATTATAGGATATGGTTTATGATTTAAAATTTTAACTTTTAAGTTTTATGGTTTATGATTTAAAAATTAAACTTATAAAATAGGGTTGAAACATGGATTTTTATTCATTACATGTCAGATTACTAGCGGATAAAGTGATAATTAAAACATTTTTCTTGTTCACAATATGGGCATAATTATTACTTTACTATACAAACCCTCCAACTTATGTCACTTTTGTAGAGCGGCAAGTACAAAATTTTATGTTAGAATTGTATATTTTTTTACTTGATAAAATTATATGAAAATTTAAAATTTTCAAGAGGTGTAAAATTAGATTATCATTATAAAATATAAATAAAGTTTTTAAAATATATAAGAATTAATTTTTTTAAAGAACATGATTGTCTCTTAACACCTTTCGATCCATCTTTACAGTAGTTAGTTTAATAAGTAGTTATGTTATATATATTCAAGATATGTGTCAGATGTGTTATGTCTCTGCTATAAATATATGTAAATAGGTTTGTCAGTTCTCATACGAATTTAAACTAATTACTTTGAATTCTACTTATCTGATTAAATTTAATTTATCATAAAACTTGATAATTTAAGTTTATCAACTTGAACTTAAAAAATCAACTTAAACTTAAAAAGGACTTAAATTATAAATAAACTCAATCAAAATGACCCAAATCTAGGAAAAACTAAATTCAAAATGACTCAAAAATGACTTACTTGACCCAATTGACAAAACTTGAAATGACATGAACAAATAACTCAATCCAGAAATCCCAATGACCCAAACTCCAAATAACTTCAACTTAAAATTGACTCAATGAACGATCCAAAAATTTTACAACTCAAATTGACTCGATTTAAATTTATTTAGTTTAAAATCAACTTAATTCACCCAATTAATAGATGAATTATTTCATACACCTTTTCACCACGTCAACTATAATCTCAACCATTAAAAATTACTCATATCACCACTTTCCTCTACATCATTAGTTCACTCAAATTAAAACCTTCAAATAACTAATTTTAAATGGTGTCAAAAAATGAGTGTAGATTCACAAGTTAATAATGATGTGGAAAAAATGTGATGTAAATTATTTTTTGATTAAGTAGAGAGATAGATTTTTTTTGATGAAAATTATTTTTAGTGGTTGAGAGCATAATTAACGTGATAAAAAGATTTCATATAATATTAGAATATGTTTGTTAACATTTTGTGAAATTAGATTAAATTTTTAATTTAAGATAATATTTATATTAATTCAGAATTGAATTGCCATGAAAGTTCTATGTTAATATCAAACTGCCAAATTCGAACCAGCGACCTAAGTTTACAGCATAAGGGCGTTAAGCATAATTTGTATTGCATAGAAGCAACGGAAAAGATTGTCCATGAGTAAGGGTTTTTTTTTTTTGTAAAGGGGAATTTTATTAATAAAGTCAAAAACATCGGTCTCGTTAAAATTTTTTCCTGAAGCCCATAGAAAAAAAGAGCACACAATGTTAATACTTATTACACACTAATTACCATGTCCGAGACTCAAATTAGAAGTATACAAATCATGAGAACATAACTCAGGGGGAAAAAGCAAAAATGAAATCCAGTACTACTATCCATGAGTAAGGTTTTAGTGCTATGTTTAGAAAGAGCTCAAATAGGTGTCAACAAAGAAAGGTGAAAGCGAGTTCTTTTAAGGCATAATGCTAAAAGTTTTCTCAATATTTTATGAAAATATTACTTTAGTTTTTATTTATTTTTATTTTCGTTTCACTTTGATTCAAAATGTCTTACATAGATGAAAATTGTTAGTTGAGTAATAATTAACGTAAAATGATTATGTGACATGTTGACTTGGCTTGAGATGTTGATGTGGCACTTTGCCACGTCAGTAATTTTTTATAAATAATTTTAACTTTTTTAAATTAATAAATATTAATTTATTTAATTGATTGTTTTTAGTTTCTTCAAAAATAAAAATAATAATTTCTTAGATTTATTTTTTAAAAAATAAATTTTCTTAATTTTAAAAAAACAATAAATTAAATAATTTACTATTTTTAAAAAATTAAAAATAATAAATCAAACAAATTGTTATTTTTTAATTTTCTAAAAATAAATAATAATTTATTTAGTTTTTTATTTTTTTAAAAATAAAATAATAAATTAAATTAAGTACTATTTATTATTTTTAAAAATATATATTTTAAAATAGTAAATCAAATAATTTATTACTTATTAAATTTAAAACAATAAATTAAATAATTTATTATTTATTATTTTTTAGGAAAATTGAAAATATATTTTTAAAAAAATTTGACGTGATAATTTGTCACGTTAGCGTCCAAGCCAAGTCAACATGTCACATTATCTTCTTGTGTTGACCGTTAGTCAACTAACAATTTACATTCACAGGGTTATTTTTATCCAAAATAAAACGCTAGAAATAAAAAATAGACTAGAAAAATAAAGGCCAAAACGACTATTCCATAAAACGTTAATAACATTTTTTTAACATTATGTCTTTTTTAAAACTATCTTCATACGTAAAATTTTCAAACTAAATCCCAATATCATACGTAAATTCATCAAACTAAATCACAATAATTAAACTAACTTAAAAATATTATTAAACTATTACACAATGGTTTTCCTTTTAAAGAATGAAACTTGTTATACCAAATTAAATCGACCCCGATTAAACACGAACATTTTTCCGATTCAACATCAATCCCTATAAAAAATTTAATTATTAGTTAGTCTAGTGGGATTAGAAGTTGAGTTCTTTCAGGTTGAAAATTTTGAATTATGACGTTGAGAATGAAGCAAACTAAGTTAAGAGGGTTGCCCATTATTAAATATTTATAGTATTCAATCTAAACTAGTAGATCAATGAATCAAATAATAATAATTATATCAAATAATTTATTTTTCTGACATAATTAGAATAGGAATAAATAAATTGTGGGGATGTAAAAAGAGTAACCTTTGCCTTCCACTTGAAGCAAATACATTAGATCCTTGTATACTGGCAATTATAACCATAAACACATTTTACACTAATTCAGGTCTCTATCTCATGAAAACTCCCCTTCCCCTCTCGTTAGGATAAAATTCATATGTCTCTTTTAAATACTTTTTATGGTTCAATATTAAAAAAATTAAACTTGAACCGTAAATTTTAAATACTAAACAATTTTAAACTCTAAAAAATATATCCTACCATTAATTCTCTAAATAAATTTTAACTTTTAATCATAACCCTAAACTTATATTTTTTAGTATGGAACATATAAAGGACACCGAAAATGATAGAAAATTTATATTCCTCTCATTATCACAAATTTTTAAGTAAACATGTTCTTTGCATAACAAATGGATTACAATAACTTATGCCATTTTTGTGAAAGTTTAGGCGATTTTCTATTCTATCATCTAGCAATTGCACTAACTTATTCGTGCATGTTAAATTGTTAATTATTACACTTAAGCCAACAGTTTTTTTTTTTTTTTTTGTAATGATACACTTAAGCCAACAGTTTGTCCTATTCTAAAAGGAATTGGTATAGTTTTAAACTTAAATTTAGAAGTGAATAAAAACTCTAGTAAAAAATAAGAAATCATTTAAGTAAAAAATAAGAGTTACTCAATTGAATGGAAATTTTGATCATGCATAAATCTAATCCGGGGTTAGGAAATAAAAACAATATTATCATTAAAAAAACTTTAATCTTCTACGGTTCTTATACAACTTTGCTAAACCAAAGGATATATCTAGTTTCAATAATAATTTTAAAAAAATTGAAATTGTAAGCAAACAGCTGGAATAGCTCAGTTGGTTAGAGCGTGTGGCTGTTAACCACAAGGTCGGAGGTTCAACCCCTCCTTCTAGCGCGTGTGTTTTTCTCCTTTCTATTTTGCTTTGAATGGACCCAATACCAATTGTAGCTAATACATCGATAGTATTAATGTTATATAATAAAATAATTCAGGAGCTTAATCGCATTGGCCTATTAGCTCAGCTGGTTAGAGCGTCGTGCTAATAACGCGAAGGTCGCAGGTTCGAGACCTGCATGGGCCATTGTTCTATACTTTTTTTTTCAAATCCAAACAAACAAACCACATTGTTTTCGGTCGCAGTAAAATCGGATATTCCAACATCAAGCTCCCGTCAGGGCCTCCTTCCTTTCCCTTCATAGGCAATGTCATATTGCTTGCCAAATCTTCACCTGAGAGCAAAGTTCGGTGACATAATAACTCTCCAGAAAGGTTTTGTTTTTGGTGTTTGGCCATTGTTTCGTTCCGCAAAATTGGTTCTAGCAATCAAGAATAACATACTATCAGTTCAGCCGGTTATGGACCTGCAAATTCTTCCAAATCAAGATGTGTTGATACGGACAAGAAAGAAGGCAAAGCAAGAGCAGTTGAACAAGAAGAACAGAGAGGCTGATGATTTTATTATATCATATGTGGATACTTTGTTGGATCTACAACTCCTTGAGGAGAATAGGAAACTAAATGAAGGCATTGGTGAGTTTGTGCTCAGAATTTCTTATATATATGTCCCAACACAAACAATATACTCTCAATGCTAAAAGCACACCCTTAATTTCCCTGAACTAAAAAGTGTGTTTACACCGATAAGCAATCCCAAGCACCTATTTATTTGGATAAAAATTGCTTTATAATGATTTTGGAGTTTAATTTATTTTTTATAACTATCGATATTTATCGGCCGAATAATTCAGATTGAGTATTATAAAATTTATTATGAAGCGTTTCATATTTAATAAATTATTAGAGTAAATCAGCAACATAAATAAATAAAAATAAAATTTAAGACATTCAATTGTTGCAGTGCCTAGGGATTCAGGGTCAATTTAGTGGCAGAAACCACTTGCGGGCTGGAGCAAGCTCAATAGCGATGGTGCGTGTTACAGGTTATCTGGGGTTGCTTCTATGAGGGATTCAGGGTCAATTTTTAAAACGTCTCGAAGTTTGGTCGACAGTGAAGGCGAAACTGTGCGGCATATATGAGGGATTATCGGCTTCTTGGTCTGTTGAAATTTGACAACTGATTATCGAGACCGATTGTCTTAATGTTGCTCAGCATATTCGGCAGTATAGGGGTGGGAGTTCGCCATTTTCTCTTCTGCCACATATTGTTGCTATGATGCAACGCCCATGGGATCCGATTGGAACATGTCTTGCGAGAAGAAAATCAAATGTAACGGATAGTATGGCTAAACTGGCAAACTTTGATGTTTTTATTTGTCATCGTTATCTTTCCCCTCTGGATATTATTTACATAAAGACTGTAATAGCTAGAACTCATCTCTCTCTTATTTTATCCAAAAAAAATCTAAGTAAAAATAGTTGTTTTAGACCGGAGAAATTAAGGGCAGTGCGGATGGTTATAAACAAATCGAAGTGCAAAATTTGTCAGTTACAAGAAACCAAGTTATCTAAGGTGAAGCCAGGAGTAGGCTCAAGGGGAGAAATTTTGATGGGTTTGTTGTTTCCCCTTCGGAAGGAGCGTCGGGCGGACTGATAGCAATGTGGGATTCGGATTTTCTGTTAGTCGAAGACATGGTGGTGAAGAAGAGGTATATTGCTCTAGTCGGGCTGATCAGTACAAATAGATACAAATGTGGGGTTCTCAACATCTATGCCCCTAATAATCCTAGCGAAAGGCGTGAATTTCTGGAGGAGGTGTCACTGTTTCTATCTAATCTCAATTTGCCGGTAATCATCGGGGGCGATTTCAACGATGTAATGTCTCCCGAGGAGAGAATTGGAGTTAACTCCGGAATGGAAATGGGTGAGTCTCTGAGCAATTTTTGTATAAACAATAACCTCCTTGACCTGCCTCTTCAGGGGGGAGATTTACTTGGTTTCGCGGTGGTTCATCGATAGCGGCAAGCAGACTAGATAGGATCTTAGTATCCCCGGAGATTATCTCGTGGTTTCCTAAGTTGAATCAAACGTGTTGGCCAAGAAGTATCTCTGACCGTAACCCAATCTCAATTGGGGAGCAGGAAGCATCCATTATCCCTCGACCCTTTAAACTATTCTCACATTGGTTGGACAACCCTGAAATCGCAGAGCTGGTGAGAAGAATTGGTTCGAAGATGAATGGGAAAGGTGTGGGGAATACTCTGAAAACAGTGAAGCAAGCAATCAAAAATTGGGTGTTGGAGTTCCGCGCTAAGGATCACGCCTCAGTTTCTGTAGTTGAAGCAAAAATTGAAGACTTAGAGAAACAGTGTTGTTCGTCTGGTTATAGTGCTCAGCTTGCTGATGAGATTAAAAGGCTCAAAACAACGATATGGAATAGTCTAAGGAGGGAGGAACGTGAATGACACCAAAAATCCAGAGCGAAATGGATTGAGGAAGGCGAAAAAAACACGAGGTATTTCCATTTAATTGCTTCCTTGAGGAAAAGTAGAAATTTTATATCTTGTATTGAATGGGAAAACCAAGTTCATACGGATCAGAAGAAAATCGAAGTGGTGTTCGAAGAGGTATTCAAGCAGAATTTTAACAGTTCAAGCATTGTCCGAGTTAAAGAGTTTGACTGCAATAATAAAAACTTTGTCCTGAGTCTGCAAGGGCAATTGAGGAGCCTTTTTCAGCCGAAGAAATATGGGAGGCCATTGCTTCGGCAGACGGTAACAAAGCACCTCGGCCCGACGGATTCAATATGGATTTTTACAAAAAAATTTGGCCTACGATCAAAGACAGTGTCCTTCGATTTTTCAATAACTTCTATGAGGGGAAGGTTATGGATAGGCATTTTAATCAGTCGTTCATTGCACTGATTCCTAAAAAATCGAGCCCAATTTCCGTTAACGATTACCGGCCAATTTCCTTGGTTAATAGCCTGTATAAAATCATCGCAAGGGTACTATCACGGAGGCTTAGGAGGGTCTGCAATGAGGTGATAGGGGATAATCAATTCGCATTTACATTTGGCAGACAAATTTCCGATTGTGTTCTAATTGCTAATGAAGTAATTGATGATTTGGTGAAAAGGAAGGAAGAGGCGATAGTCTTTAAAGTCGATTTTCGTCGTGCGTACGACACTGTCGATTGGGAGTTTCTGGATCTTATTCTTAACAAAATGGGGTTTGGAGCACGTTGGAGGTGTTGGATTTATCTATGCCTATCAACTGCTAAGATAGCAGTTCTGGTGAACGGGAAGCCAACTAATTCATTCTCAATTTCCAGGGGGCTGCGGCAAGGATGCCCCCTTTCACCATTTCTTTTTAACATGATTGGCGAGGCACTAAGTTCGTTACTGCACAAAGCTGTGTTCAGACAAAATCTAAAAGGGGTTACGGTTGGCAAAAGTGATTTGGTGTTATCTCATCTGCAATTTGCAGATGACCTAATTATTTTTGCAAAAGCTAAATTATCCAATGTCCAGAACATTAAACAGATTCTTCGGATATTTGAACTGGCTTCCGGGTTATGCTTGAATCTTAAAAAAACAAATATGTACGGGATTAACATTGACGAGAATGTTGTAAAGGAGTGGGCACAGAAGCTGAAATGTGGCATGGGAGTGCTTCCTTCAACCTATCTTGGGTTACCACTGGGGGCTGTGAGAAACTCTTTAGCCTTATGAAAACCAGTGTCGGATAAAGTTGTTAAAAAGCTGGCTAGTTGGAAAGGTACGTATCTCTCTATGGCTGGTAGAATATGCTTAGTGAAGGCAGTTTTGTGTAACTTACCTATCTACTATTTGAGTATATTTGAAATGCCTAGCACCATAGCCGAAACTCTGAATAAACACATTGCACATTTCATTTGGGGGCCCTCTAAATCTAGGCCAATCCATTGGATTAGATGGGAAAATTTAGTGAAACCTACTGAGTTTGGAGGACTAGGTTTTTATGATTTGAAACTTAAAAAACGTGCTATGCTTAATAAATGGGTTTGGAGATTTAGCAGTGAACCCAACTGTCTTTGGAGGGAGGTTATAAACAAAAAGTACGATTATCATCCTTCTTCGTTGTTACCACTGAACATTGCCCGGAAACGGCAGTCTTGGGTATGGTGGAATATTATCAAACCTCTATCCAACAGTGACGATCTGCTCACGTGCAACATCAGATTTATTCTTGGTGATGGTAAGTGCATCAAGTTTTGGGAGGACCATTGGGTAGGGAGTGCTACACTCAAGGAATTATTTCCTAGAATTTACTCCTTAGCAAGGGATAAAACTAGTAATATTAGTGATTTTGGGAAGTTTGAGAATGGACGGTGGGTATGGGAAGTAGCCTTAAGGCGCAAACTGTTTCAATGGGAAGTGGAAGTGTGGGAAGAATTCTTGCATATTCTGAATAGTACTCCGTCTTTAAGTAGTAGGCCTGATAGCATTTGTTGGAATGTGACTTCGAATGGGATTTACAGTGCTAAGGAATTCTGCTGTAAAGCTTCAGCGCCGGTGGAGTCGGGTGATACAATCTGGAAACTTATCTGGCAGCGTCTAGTGCCCCCAAAAGTAGAATTTTTTTTATGGAGAGCAATACAAAACCGTGTGGCAACCATTGAAGCTCTAAAGAAAAGAGGGTGTAGCGCCTTGGATGCATCGCGATGCCCGTTGTGCAGCTTGTCAGAGGAAACCAATGACCATTTATTTTGCCATTGCAATATAACATGGAATCTGTGGATCAATTGGTGTAAGAAGTGGGAAGTCTGTTTAGTTATGCCCGGATCACTGAAAGATCTTCTGCTCGTGTGGGAATCAACACCTATTAAAAGGACTAAAAAACAAGTCTGGTATGTGGGTTTCTTTGGCATTGTTTGGTCAGTTTGGATCGAACGAAATGAAATTCTGTTTAACAATAAGAAACTATGCCTTTCAAGCTTGTTTGACACAACTATGATGAGGATAGCCCATTGGTGTAAGTGCAAATGGCCGGAGGCGGTCCCCTCAATGCAGGATTTCATTAGTTACCCGAATCTTTGTGATACAAGCACAACCCGCAGATTGGGACATCAATCTCTCAACCGAAACAAGCATGGGGGTGTGCGAATTGGTGACTGAACTTAGTGCAGTTTGCTCAGTATGTGTATTGGTTGGGTGATGTAACTGGGAAAGCATATATGGTATGTTTGGGATACTTGTTAAACGTATGTAAGAAAACTCATGGGGATAGACCTTGTGGTCGTGTGACGCTGAGTTTGTGTTTGTTGTAATGCTCGATTGTGTTAATAAATTTCAGGGCACTCTTTTCCCCCTACTTAGGTCTAGAGGGGGCTTTTAATGAGGCTCATTACTTTTTTAAAAAAAAAGAAGTTGTTTCTTAATATTATCAAGGTTTAACTCTTAACCTCTAGAAAAATAATTTGCTAAAAAAAATAATTTGCAAGGTTTTATATATGAATAATTTGCTCTTCTAAATACAGAAAAATAATACATTTTCTACATATATTACATGGATAATCAGTTATTAGGGCTGAGCAAAACTCGACTCGAAAAAATTTCAAATAAAGTTTAAGTTATAAAATAAAAATTAGAATAACTCAAAATTTTTAGTAATTAGTGGGTTGATTTTTAAGTTTGAGTTGAATTCCTTAATTTTTCATGATATATATATATATAGACGATATAAAAAAACATGAAGAAATATATGCCACATATGAAAAACTATGAAGAAATATATATGCTTATCTTATATGATTAGATGAAGTCGTTTAAATTAGAATCAAATTATACAATAACATGATAAATACTTACAATTAAATTTATATATGAACTCGAAAACTCGACTCGAATAAAATAAATTCAAATAAAGTTTGAGTTGTAAAATATGACGCGTCAACTCGAATAACTCGAAATTTTTTAACTCGACTCAACTCAATCGAACGCTCACCCATAAGCCTCTTCTTGCATGATGGGTGTATAGATCAAAATTATCACTATCCTTTTTTTATAAATAAATATCCTTGAGCACTAAAAATCTCCTACTCTTTTTTGGTGTTATTTGAGATTAAGGTTTAAGGTATATGGTGTAGGGCTTAATTTTTAGATTTAGAATTTATGATTTAAAAATTAAAAATTAAAAATTAAAATTTAATTTTTTAGTATTAAAATATTAACATAAATAGAAACACAAAAAAACATATGATTTCCGTTCATCCTTAAGTGTGTAGCACATGCATTTTTCTTGTTCATAATAACTAATAAGGGCCACACCATGTTAACCAGCTTGGAAGAATAGAATTTTCGGACATAATTATTAACTTACTACAAAGCCTCAAACTTGTGTCATTTTTAAACATGAATAGACGCAGAATACTTAATAAAATTATATGGGACTTTAAAAGTTTAAGGAATTTAAAATTAGATCATCATTATAAAATACAAAAAAATTAAATATATGATAGTTTAAATTTTTTAAGGGATGCGACTATCACAATGCCTCTCTCGACGCATCTTTATTTTTGAGTACCAGAAAATTCATATTTTTTGAGTCAGATGAGGGTCAAATGAGTTATTTCTTTACTATAAATATATGTAAATAGGTTTGTCAATTTTCATACGAACTTGATCTGGTTAATTTAAATTTTAAACCGGTTAAACTTAATTTATTATAGAAGTTAATGATTTAAATTTGTCAACATGAACTTAAAATGAATTAATTATAAATAAACTCAATCAAAATGACCCAAGTGTAGGATAAACTAAATTCAAATGATCCAAATTCGATCTACCTCAAAAAGTAACCTACAATGACCCTAATGACAAAACCTAAAATGACACGAACCTACTCAATAGACAAATCCTAGTGACCCAAACTCCAAACAATTTGAACTTAAAATTGACAAAATTTTAAATGACCCGAATATTTTATAACTCAAATTGACTCGATCTGGATTAATTCGATTTTAAATCATAATAATTTACCTAATTAATAAAGAAAATATTCCATTAAAAATTGTTCGCATCACTATTTTCCTCTAGATCGTTAGCCCACTCAAATCAAACATCCACACTGATGTTAAATGATGTGAAAATTGAGTGTAGATTATTTTTTTCTTCTCAATTATATGTATTTGTAATGTTAGAATATTTTGTTATTTATATTTTTTGAAATTAGATTAATTTCTTAATTCAAATAATGATTTATATTATATGCACCCGCAATGAAAACCAAAATTTCCACAAATACTTTAGTTTAGAGTTTTATGAATCTGGTTTAGGGTTTAGAAATTTAGAATTTAGAGGTAAGGGTTTAGTTAGGTAATGTGGTTTGAGATTTAAATTTTAATTAGTAAACCTTAAATTTTAGTCATAAATCACAACCCTTAAAAATCATATTACCCTAAAACTAAATCATAACATCTAAACCCTAAATTCTAATTTTATACCCTATCTTCTGCTCCAAAAACCTTAAATTTCTACTCCATAACCCCTAAAACTATATCCACCGCCAAAATATATAGAATAATTCATAATATATATTAATGCATGACAGATATAATGATTTAATTATTAAAATTGAATTGCCATGAAAGTTCTACTAGAATGTCAAAAATATTTGAATGGATTGTGGAGAATTCATGTTTTAAAATCCGTCCTGCCGGATTCGAACCAGCCACCGGATTAAACTAGGGAAATTATACTACAGTCCTCCGCTCTACAAACTGAGCTAAGGTCGGGTTACGATATATTGGAAATAAGCATATTTAAAATTGAATAGAAGCAATGGAAAAGATTGTCCATCAGTAAGGTTTTAGTGCTATGTTTAATAAGAATTCGAATGGGTGGTGACGAGGAAAAGTCAAAGTGGACTTCTTTTAAACTATCTTCGTATGTAAATTTATCAAATTAAATTCCAATAATGAAACCAACTTAAAAATACTAGTATTAAACTATTACACCATGGCTTTCCATTTAAATAATAAAATTTGTGATCCCAAATCGAACCGACACAAATTAAAATTGAATATTTTTCAATTTAACATCAAGCTATATTTAAAAAAATGGGTAAAACATCAAAATACCACTACATTTTGTTAAATAAAATAAAATGATAATCAAACTTTGAAATGTTATAAAATGATAATTAAACTTTATATTTTGTAACAAAATGGTAACTCGACTGTTAAAGGTTGTTAAATACTTAAAGTGACTATTATGAAACTTTGTATAATAGCACATTCAGTCCTTCATATTTACACGTTTAATCAATTTAGTCCTAATTTAAAATTTTCAATAAATTTAGCATTTATTATTTACACATTCTTTCAATTTGATCTTATTTATAGTTGGAAAAATATTAAATATTTACATATAACTGCTTTAAAAAATTCAAGAGAAAAAAATATAACATATGCTTGTCTGCATCGCTTGGGTAGCTGAGATTAATTAAAGGCCATAAAACGACATTAGAAATTTAGAATGGGGTTGTTCATAACAGCTTGTGCTTAAGAAAGTGCAGATGTAAGAGTTAAGAGTAGGTTAAGATAAAGACAACGTACGGGTGGAGAAAATGTTGGAAAAGCCAAGCCCGTAAGATGGTTCAGGCAGGCCCCTTTGGGGTCTCCAAGGTTCATGTTCCATCGTACTACCACCCATTTGATTCAACGCTCTTTGTTGTCTTAAGCTTAGCTCTAGCATCCTTAGCCTCCGTTTCTCACCTTTTCCGGCACCAAGAAACCTCATAGCTGCGCTTCAAATTGTGTCGATATCGAATCCTTCAAGCACCTAAAATGGCTTGACATTGCTTTCTGAGCAAGTTCAGTGTAAGGCACTGCTGCACCATTGCCCATCACTAGGTCCAATGACTTCACCATCATTCTCATCATCTCCTCTCCACCTGCAATTGCAAACCACTAATAAGTTCACTGCTTTGTTGTTAATCACATAAATCAATGATATATGATTTTCAGGTTGGTATACCAACCCAATCATTGTGACAAAATAATCATGTTTTAAAATAATCGCTACTTTTGAAGTAGAGAATTTGCAAAGAGAGGGAGAGAGAGATTACATGCCTCATCAAGCATGGCTAAAAGTCTGACATGTTCAATTCTGTCAGCTGTTGATAAAGGAGGGAGATCCTTTGTCAATGAAGAAGAACCCCCGGATTAGAACTAGGGTTTGTTTTGTTTCGACCAAACTTGTCCTTCTTCAACTTGCTTCTTCCAACACTACAGAATTTTGCCAACAATTCTTGAGCAACTTCAACATACTTTGAGTTCCTAAGCATATTAAATATTAATATTATTTCTAATTATAAATAGGACCAAGTTGAAAGAATGTGTAAATAATGAGGGCTCAATTCATTGAATTTTTTCGAATTAAGACTAAATTGATTGAATGCGTAAATATGAAGGACTAAATGTGCTATTATACAAAATTTTATAATAGTCAGGTTAAGTATAACGGCCTTTAACGGCTGAGTTATCATTTTGTTACAAAACATAAAGTTTAATTGTCATTTTGTAACATTTGAAAATTTGGTTACAATTTGTTTTTTTTAACAAAGTTCTGTGACTATTTTAGTACTTTACCCTAAAAAATTAACTATCAGTTAGTCTAGTGAGATCAGTAGCTAAGTTCTTTAAGTAAGACCACATATTTAAATCATGACATTGTAAATGAAGCAAACTAAGTTGAGAGGGTCACCCACATATTAAACCTCTGTACTGCCCGAACTAAATTAATCAGTCATTAAATTAAATACCGATAATTATACAAAAATTGTGTTTTTTCTGATATAATTAAAATAAAGATATAAATTGTGGGGATGTGAATTGGGTAATCCTTGCCTTCCTCTTGAAGCAAACACAACAAATCCTTGTATATGTAGCAACTATATAATTAACCATAATCACATTTCCATTAATTCAAGTCACTTTCTCAACAAACCTCCCCTTCCCCTCTCTTATTATCACAAAATTTTAAATAAATATATTATTTGCATATCAAAGGGATTAAAATCACTTATTCATGCAGTTTTGATGAAAGTTTAAGCGAGTTGTATGATTTGCATTTGTATCTAGAAGATGGCCTATTATGTTCTATCATCTAATGTTAATTATTATACTTATGTTTCATTTGACTATGTAAGTAATAATACAAGTACAAATTAATTATCACGTAAGTATTAAAATAGTTTGTGTTATTTTAAAAAGAATCGGTATGGTTTTAAACTTAAAATTAGAAAGTGATCAGTAAAAACTCTAAGAAAAAAAAAAGACATTTTCTATGTAAAGAATAACAAATTTGATCATGCATAAGTCTAATTCAAGGTTGGTAATGAAAATAATAATATGTGGTTTTTCTCGATTTTTTATTTGAATAATAATGTTATTTAATTTGATATTTTTTAGAATAAGATTATTCTAAAGTTATGATATTATCATTTACCATAGCTTAAGGATTATAAATATTAGCATTAAAAAACTTTAATCTTCTACGGTTGTTATACAACTTTGCTAAACCAAAGGATTTATCTATTTTAAATAATTAATTGTATAAATTTGAAAATACAAGCAAACAGCTGGAATAGCTCAGTTGGTTAGAGCGTGTGGCTGTTAACCACAAGGTCGGAGGTTCAAACCCTCCTTCTATCGGCTATTCTTTTTACCTTTCCATATTGTTTTGTATTTTTTTTTTCAAACGCTGTCATTTCCCCCAAACTCCATCAGTTTCGTTTTTGCTACCCTTTTTAATTTTCTTTCATCTCGCTTTGAATAACATTCGGAAAGTTCAGTTGGTTATAGCTTGTGGATAATGACCATGAGGTCGTAGGTAGGGATGTAAAAACAAGTCAGAACCTGGTAACTTGACTGAAACCTGCCCAAGTCAGAACCTGATTTGACCCGAGTTTTTTTTTACCCGAACCTGATCTGCAACCGACTGTTGTTGATCCGAACCCGAATTTGACCTGTTACTGTAGCAACCGAACCCGATCTGCGTCCGACTGAAAACGACCCGAACCCGAATTGGACCTGTTAATTTGGACCTGAAACCCGACCTGCGTCCGACTGAAAAGAACCCGAACCCGAAGCCGACCTGACAAATAACCGAAATTACCCGACTGAATTGACCCGATATCCGATTTTACCCGACCTGAAATGGACCCGACCTGAAATGGACCCGACCTGAAAATGGACCCGACCTGAAATGGACCCGACCTGAAATGGACCCGACCTGAAATGGACCCGACTGAAATGGACCCGACCTGCTTTTGAACCCGACCTGTTAAGTGACCCGACCTGTTCTTGATCTGAGCTGAAATTAACCCGAAACCTATGACATGATGAATTAAAAATTTTATAAAAGTTCATATATCATATACATATATAATGTATATACATATACACTTACATATATTAATATAGGTGATGTATATACACGCATACAAGTATATATATATATATATATATATTAAGTACTAAAGTTTGAAAAAAGAATAAGTAATTGATAATTTATGAAAATAAAAAATTAAATGAAGAGTTGTTTTTAATTTTAAAGTTTATTCATTAATTTGAATAAAATTGTAAATTTACAAATTATAAAAAATTAAATAACAATTGTAAACTTATTTGTAGTTCATAAAATTTACTAAAGTTATAACATATATATGTATAGCATTTGTAGTTCAAAAATTTACAAGTCTAAAATTTTATAAGTCTACAATTTAATTTTTTTATACTTAGTTAACAGATTCTTTAAGATTGTAAAACTTAGTGAAATTATAACTAGAACAAATACAATTTGTAATTGTTGTCTTAAGTTAACAGATTCTTTAAGTTGTTTTTAATTTTAAAGTTTATTCATTAACTTTTGCAGTTCAAAATTGATAAGATTATAAAGTAAATGATTTTACTTAAGTAGAACAAATTAAGTAATTGTTGTCTTAAGTTACAAAATGTAGAATTAAGTTAAGATATAAAAAAAATTCATACACTTAGTAAATAAATTAACAGATATAAAATAAAAATAACTAGAATTTCAGTTATCAATACTTTATTACTTAAAAAAATATCAATACAGAATGTAAAAAAATACAAGATAAAAATTTACACTTATAATTTTATAAACCGAATGTCACAAAATACAATTTGTAATAAAATTAGCCCTCAGATCTTATAGCAAAGCTAAAAGCACTTTGCTACCAGATAATTCTTCATCGGGCTATCTCATCTAAATGCTACCAACAGCTAATTATGGGTAACTGGTAAGAAACCAACATAATTATGGGCAACACTAAGATAAGAGAGGAACAGCAAGCTACCAGTAACCAACAGTAACACCAAGCCATTAACAGCAGCAGCAAACAGCATCACCAACTCACAAACAGCAGCAACATTCAGCTAAGAAGCAAGAAAAAAACAGAATCAGATGCAACATCAGATGCAAAACAAAACACTAAGTCAAATTAAAGAAAAAGAAACAAGGATTATACCTCACTTAACAAGAAACACTAAGTGAAATTAAAGAAACAGAAACAATGATTATACCTCAATTAACGAGAAAGATTACACCTCACTTAACAAGAAGGATTATACCTCACTTAAAATCAGATGCAACATACACATCAGATACTTCTACATTGAAGTGCTTCCTGCAAAACAAAACAAAGTCAGTAACTGAATGTAAAAATAAAACAAGAATTAAAAAAACAGAAAAAAGGATTATACCTTAACCTTGAAGTGGATCTTCAACAGACACATCAGAGACTGAGGCATCCTTCCCAACAGCAAGAAATTCTTCATCCCTTTCCTCAGGCTCAAAACCATACAACCAATTTCTGGTTGTTACAAATACTTCTACATTTTTAGGCAAAAGCCTAGCCCTCAACTTGTTCAATATTCGACCTCCCATACTAAATGAGGATTCAGAAGCTACATAGGTGATTGGAATGGCTAACAAATCTCTAGCCATGAGTGAAAGTACTGGAAAAGACACAGATTGTGTTTTCCAATACTCTAAAATATCGAACTCAGCATCTGATGTGCGAGGGAGAAGGGGCAAAGAAATGTAGGAGTCAACATCGGACTTCCCACTCCTAGAAGCTGCCAAATTGGCATCAAAGTTCTGCATTAAATAAAAAAAAATTAGTAAACTGTAAATGAAAAAAATTAACTATAAAAACAGAAGCTAAAAGATAAACTGACCTGAAACAAATTAGATTTCTTGAAGGTCCTAGGGCGACCAGAACTTGACAGACTTGAAGTATGAGTAGCGTTACTTTGGACAGAAGAATTATTAGAGGAAGTACGTGCAGATCGTGAATAATAAATGTACATACTCACAAACTCATTATAAACAACACTTACCCTCATTTCAACCTCATCCTCAACATAGAGGACACCATACAACTCCTTCAGAAGTTGTAACTTATACCGAGGATCAAGTAAAACAGCAAAAGATAGAATAGTTGAATGATCAGACCAGTATTTTTCATACAATTCAAGCATAGGACCAGCCATTGCAGAGATGCCCTCACATGGATCATTGTGAGCATCACATAAAAGTTTCTCAATGGCAACAACATTAGCCAAGTACAAATTAGCAGTAGGATACTTGGATCCTGAGAACAGAGTTGAAATTTCAAAGAAGGGCTCAAGGAAATCACAAATTAATTGAGCAGTTTCCCACTCAATATCAGAGATTACATCCAAACCATTTTCCCTATTAACAAACAAGTTAATAGCATGTTTAGCTTCAAGTGCCCTACGAAGCATCAGGTAAGTAGAGTTCCATCGAGTAGGAACATCCAAGACCAACTTACCAGAAAAATCAGAACCACAGTCATTAATTGCAGAATCAAAGGAACAAAGTCTAGAATCAGAAGAATCTATAAATTTAACAATCTCACGCAATTTAACAACAGATGAGTCGATTACCTTCAAGCCCCTTTGAACTATCAAGTTCAGGATATGGGCAGCACACCTTATATGAAAAAACTTACCATTGCATGGCAGAGGAGAAATTGCATGCAAATCATCTTTCAGACGCCTCACCATTCTTTCATTTGCAGAAGCATTATCAAGAGTCATTGTAAAAGCTCTCTTCTCAAGACCCCATTCAGTTAACATATTTTTAACAAACTTGTAAATAGACTCACCATCATGGGGAGGGGGGAAACGACGAAAATTTAAAATCTTAGACTGAAGTTTCCAGTTATTATCAACATAATGTGCAGTCAGTGCAAAGTAAGAACGTGAAGTGCAAGCAGACCAGCCATCACATGTAAAACAGATACGACTCAGAACAGATTGCATTGAATCAAAAAGCAATTTCTTATGCATCTCATGCTTTAACATGCAAGCCTTAGTAATAGAGTACCTTGAAATATCTTTCACATTAGGATTTAAATAATTATGCAAAACCCTAAGTTTATCATGCTCAACAACACTCAAAGCATAACCATGACAAAGAATTGCTTCAGCAAACAGTTCACAATATCTTTTCTGATCAAAAGCAGCTTCTGAACTACTATTGGGATTAGTAGCAAGAAACTCCTTATAAGCATCACATTTTTCAGTATGTCTTTTAGGATTAGAAGTACCAATATAAGAGTCAGCTTTATACCTTTTCTTTTTGCAGTACTTACATTCTGCAAAAAGCCCTTCTGGAAGCTTGATGAATGTGTAATGATCCCAAACAGGGGATGTTCTTCTCCCAATGTCCCCTCCAGCTGAAGCTGCAGACTTCCTCTTGGAGGTACGAACTGTCTCAGACAGTTGATAATTTGCATCCTCTTCTAGCAAAAACATACAAAAAAAGAGTTAGAAATATACAAAATTTAAGTTAAAAAAAATCATAATGAACAAGGATTAATAAATTACCTTGAGACAATATAATTTGGTCATTTAGATTTCTTTCTCCAGGAAAGTCCAACTCATAAGAGAATGAATTCATAGCTGTCACAAAACTGAAAAAGTGCAAATCAGAGAACCAAAAATAAAAAAATACAAAATCATATATACAGACATCCATAAACAAAGAATAAAATTTCTAATGGTTTCAGTTTAACCGTTGTACGTGGCGTTGTTACACCTGTCCACAGGGACAAAATTTATAAATCCCCCTTTGGGACCAGTAGCACCGCAGGTCAGGTAGTCCAGCCGATATACTCAGGTTAAACCAACGAAACCCTAAAGACTCGGACCATACATATACATACATGCATAAAGATATAACATACATGATACAATAAACAGACTCGGACCATACATATAAATACATGCATAAAAATAAAATCATAGAAACTGACATGCATAAATACAAACTGACAGAAACATACATGATACAGATCTCAGATAACATGCAATAAACAGATCTCATATAACATGCAATAAACAGATCTCAGATAACATGCAATAAACAGATCTCAGATAACATGCAATAAACAGATCTCAGATAACATGCAATAAACAGATCTCAGATAACATGCAAACAGATCTCAGATAAACAGATCTCAGAAAATAATCATACATATAAACAAACAGAAAGAAACATGCAAAAGGAGATATACAACCTTCCAGCTTGATGAACAGACCGGCACGCAACAGGAACAGACAGACAGAAGCCAGAAACGATTCTGAGAAAAAAAAGGAAAATAGTAAGAATCTAAAAAACAAACAAAAAATAAATAGAAGAAAAAGAATATAGAACTTACACGAACAGATCTGGGAAAATGAAAAGGCAGAGAACAACTCTCGGAAAATGAAAAGACAGAGAAGAACAGATCTCAGAATCTGAAGAGGTAAGATGAGAATACGAAAGGATGTTGGGATTAGTGGTTAGGGTTTGGGGATTAGAGATTAGGGTTTGGGGATTAGAGATTATGGTTAGGGTTTAGATGTTAGGGTTTCAGATTTAGGGTTAGGGTTTTGGGATTAAGGGTGTAGATGTTAGGGTTTCAGATCTAGGGTTAGGGTTAAGAATAAATTAGGGCTTAGGGTAAAACAGAAATGATTTTGGGTTTTGGGTTTAGAAGGATTGAAGATAGAAATTCTCAAGAACACGAGGTTGTTCTTGAGAAAAGAAGGGGGTTTGATCGAAGAAACATGTTTAAGGAAGAAATTTGTGTTTATAGAAGATCTGGGAGGAAATTTTGGAAGAACAGGGAAGAACACGAGGTTGTTCTTGAGAAAAGAAGGGGGTTTGATCGAAGAAAAACAGGTTTAAGGAAGAAATTTGTGTTTATAGAAGATCTGGGAGGAAATTTTGGAAGAACAGGGAAGAACTTGGGAAGAACACGAGATTTTGATCGAAAGAAATGAGGAAGATCTGGGATTTTGGTGTTTGTGGATGAGAGAGAATTTGAGACGATATTTCGGCAGAGTAACAGTAGGGAGAAATGAGCAATTTTGGCTGAGGGGTGAGGGTCTATTTATAGGGCTCGAGCCGGGTCAGAGGATCCGCGTACTTTGAAACGGGGATCCGCGCACTTTGAAACGGGTTTTCGGGTTTTGCTCCGCAAGCACTCCTTCTTTGATTTCTTTCAATTTCGTCCTTTTTGTTTTGAAATTGAGCTTAAAGCTTTGATTATTTTTCAATTGCATCCTTAATTCAGTTTTAACTTTTTAAGTTTAGGGTTATGGTTTTAATTTAGGGTTTGTGGTTTTAATTTAGGGTATAAATTAAGGGTTTACTGATTATTTTATGGCTAATATATTTTATTTAGTTTTTTTAGGGTTAATATGTTAATTTAGGGTATAAATTAAGGGTTTTGGGCTTTTTATTTAATGTTAATGTGGTTTAGGGTTTATGATCTTTAATTAGGGTTTTAATTTAGATGTTTAGGGTTGAAGGGTTTTAGGTTTTAGTAATTAATTTTTAGTTTTAATACTTGTAGGGTTTTGATTTAGGGTTTAGGGTTTCATGAAGCAATGTACTTCGATCCTTTAGTTTTAATGTTTATGGTTTAGTGTTAGGGTTTAGGGTATAATACTTATGGTTAGGGTATAATGCTTGGGGTTTAGGGTATATGGTTATTATTAGGGTTTAGGGTTTAGGGTTTCATGAAGCAATGTACTTCGAGTGATTATTTTGTAAGGTTTAGGGTTTAGTGTTAGGGTCTAGTGTATTGTGCTTAGGGTTTAATGTTACGACAACATGTGACATATGGTTTTGATTTTATGGGTTTCAATTTAGGGTTTAAGGTTTAGGGTATAGGGTTATCATTAGGGTTTCATGTTTTTTTTAATTTTAGAATTTATATTACAATATATGTATATAGAAAATTGGAAACCCTAACCCTAATCCCTAACCCATAAAACCCTAGGCATTAATCACTAAACCCTTAGATCCTAAACCCTAAGCCCTAAAGTATGTAAGTATTTATGCATTTAGGTTTTACTGTAGTGTAATGAACTAAGGTTAGTTCGATTGATTAGTTTGTAAGGTTTAGGGTTTAGTGTTAGGGTCTAGGGTATAGTGCTTAGGGTCTAGGGTATAGTGCTTAGGGTTTAATGTTACGATAACAAGTGACTTAGGGTTTTGATTTTATGAGTTTCAATTTAGTGTTTAAGGTTTAGGGTATAGGGTTATCATTAGGGTTTTGAACCTTAACCCTAAGCCCTAAACCCTGAACCTTAAACCCTGAACCATAAGGATTAAACATTAAACCCTTAGATCCTTACCCTAAACCCTAAGCTCTAAAGTATGTAAGTATTTATGCATTTAGGGTTTACGTTAGTATAATGAACTAAGGTTAGTTCGATTGATTAGTTTGTAAGGTTTAGGGTTTAGTGTTAGGGTCTAGGGTATAGTGCTTAGGGTCTAGGGTATAGTGCTTAGGGTTTAATGTTACGATAACAAGTGACTTAGGGTTTTGATTTTATGAGTTTCAATTTAGTGTTTAAGGTTTACGGTATAGGGTTATCATTAGGGTTTTAAACCCTAAACTCTAAACCCTAAACCCTAAACATTAAACACTAAACCCTTAGATCCTTACCCTAAACCCTAAGCCCTAAAGTATGTAAGTATTTATGCTTTTAAGGTTTACGTTAGTATAATGAACTAAGGTTAATTCGAGTGATTAGTTTGTAAGGTTTAGGGTTTAGTAATAGTTTGGGCCTTGGGCCTTTGGGCTATTATCCCACCACCCATTTATTTTAGATGGGCCCTAAAACCTATATTGTATAAATATAAACTTATAACTTATAATTTATATAATGAATTTATAATATAATAATTAATAATTAGTAATAGTTTGGGCCTTGGGCCTTTGGGCTCTTATTCCACCACCCATTTATTTTAGATGGGCCCTAAAACCTATATTGTATAAATATAATATACACACACACACATATATATATATATATATATATATATATATATATATATATATATATATATATATATATATATATATATATATAACTTATAACTTATAATTTATATAATAATTAGTAATAGTTTGGGCCTTGGGCCTTTGGGCTCTTATTCCACCACCCATTTATTTTAGATGGGCCCTAAAACCTATATTGTATAAATATAATATATACATATATATATATATATAAACTTATAACTTATAATTTATATAATAATTAGTAATAGATTGGGCCTTGGACTTTGGTAGTAAAACCTATAATGTATATATATATATATATATACATATATATATAAACTTATAACTTATAATTTATATAATAATTAATAATAATTGGTAATAGTTTGGGCCTTGGGCCTTTGGGCTCTTATCCTACCACCCATTTATAATAATCAATAATATGATTAATATCAATAATAAATATTAATTATCAATAATAAATATTAATTACTAATATCAATAATTAATAAATAATATTAAATTATAATATATATGGGCGGGAAACTTTGATTTAAAACCGCCAATTTTCAAATTGAATTTCAATTTAGGGTAAATTATAAATAAAACCCTTTATATTATATAAGTTTTTTATTCAAGTCCTTTAAGTATGTACATATTAATAAACCCTAAACCCTAAACCCTAAACCCTAAACCCTAACCTACATACAATGCAACACAACCCCTAATGTATATAAGTATGTACATGTGTACACATTAATACATTAATCTCAAACCTCAAACCTCAAACCCTAAACCCTAAACCCTAAACCCTAACCTACATACACTACAACACAACCCCTAATGTATGTAAGTATGTACATGTGTACACATTAATATATTAATCTCAAACCTCAAACCCTAAACCCTAAACCCTAAACCCTAACCTACATACACTACAACACAACCCCTAATGTATGTAAGTATGTACATGTGTACATATTAATACATGAATCTCAAACCTCAAACCCTAAACCCTAAACCCCAAACCCTAAACCCAATCATATTGTATATAAGTAATTAATTATATACGTGTGTACATATTATTGCATGAACGCTCAACACAAAACCCTAAACCCTAAACTTTATTTTTATTCTAAATTGACATATACTTATTGTTTTTTTTTCATTACTCTAATTTTTATACTTTTAATTTGATATTTTTGTTTATTATAGTCCCTAAAACTTTATTTTTATTCCAAAATACCCATTTTCTTTGTTTTTTTTTATTTTGTCTAATGTTTTATAATTTTAATTTGATATTAATGTTCATTATAATCTCTGAAATTTTATTTGTAATCCAAATTGACCCATTTTCTGTCCAAATCGACCCATTTTGATTCTTTTTTAATTACTCTAATGTTTTATAATTATAATTTGATATGACTTTAAATAATTAACTCAAAATTAACGACGATTGACGAAGGTCAACCTAAAGTCTATCAACTACTTATATGGTTGTACGACCGAACTCAAACCGAATACGAATTTCAATCACAAAAATACCCCGACCTGAATTACCCGACCTGAAGCTACCCGACCTGAAATTACCCGACCTGAAATGCACCCGACCTGAAATGAACCCGACCTGAAATGAACCCGACCTGAAATGAACCCGACCTGAAATAGACCCGACCTGAAACGGACCCGACCTGAAACGAACCCGACCTGAAACGAACCCGACCTGAAATGAACCCGAACTGAAATGGACCCGACCTGAAATGTATCCGAACCCGAATTAACCTGCCAATTATCTGCTTTGGACCCGACCCGTTCTAACCCGACCTGAAATGGACCCGACCTGAAATGGACCCGACCTGAAATGGACCCGATCTGAAATGGACCCGACCTGGAATGGACCCGACCTGAAATGGACCCGCACCCGACCCGAGTCGAGTCAATTTTTTTTTTACCTGAAATGACCTGTATCCGATTTTACCCGACCTGACAGAACCCGACCTGAAACCTGACCGATTACCTGTTTTTACATCCCTAGTCGTAGGTTCAGTCCATCCTATTTTTTTTAATGTTTTTCTCCTTTCCATCTTGCTTTGAATTTGTTACGCGACCCATACCATATCTAATACCAATTCTAGATCATAAATTCTTAATTTCTTATATTGGTAATATATTAAAAATCTGCCAACTAAATTTCTGGGTATTAGCTTTGCTGGTATGATTGCTGTGCTAATAACTTTAAGGTCACGGGTTCGCGATTCTCTGTTTTCTGTTTTGGAACATATTGCCTGAAATTATAAAGTGCATGGACCATAGAACAAAAGGATCATTTTCACCGAAATATCACCTTTAAAAATTTTATTTATCAATATCACATTCAAGTAAAATTATTTTTATATAACAAACTCGTCATCCATGCGTTTGGCTCCGTAAGTATTAATACAAATATAAATTTAATTATCATGTAAGTGTTAAAATACTTTGTCTTATTCTCTAGCGAAAAACAATACACCTTCTAAGTAAAAAAATAAGACTTACTCAATTGAATGAAAATTTTGATCACATACAAGTCTAAATTGAAGTTGTGTATTGAAAACAATAATATGTAGTTCTCCTCGACATTTTTATTTGTATAACGATATTATTTAATTTGTCATTTTTTAAAAAATAAGAGTATTATAGAGTTATAATATTATTGTTTACTACTATAGCTTAAGGAATATAAATATTATCATTTGAAATTTAAAAACTTAAATCTTCTTCTGTTCTTGTCTAACTATGCTAAACCAAAGGATTTATTCATTTTAATTAATTAATAAATTTAATTTAACAGCAATAAACAGCAGCTGAAATACCTCAGTTGGTTAGAGCGTGTGGTTGTCAATCACTAGGTCGAAAGTTCAATAAAAAATATTATTAAATACCTCAGCAGCTAAAATAAATATTATTTTTAATATTTATTTTAAATTATTTTTATATTTAATCATATAAAAAATGCCATGTCATACCAAAATAAAATAAAATCCAGAGTGACCAAAATATAAGCAATTTGAAAGTTCAATTATTAAATTTAAAAAATAAAGAGAAGTACCAAAATAGGAAAAATAAGAAAGTTGAGTGATGATTTTTCTATTTTATCCAAATTATTTAAATCATCAATTAAGAGGATGATTTGTGAAAGTTTAAATAGTGTGAAGTGTAGCCTAGTACTGTCTGGGTAGCCACGCTAGCTATTATTCCATATGGGATGAAAACTACTTGAAAATGATTATAAAAGAGTCGTGTATGAGGAAGACAAGGAAACACGTATACACCAAGTTTGTGTGATCATTCATTCACATATCACCTTCCTAATTTGAACTTGTAATCATAATATTATGACCTTATATCTTCCTTGGGGAAACGTGGGCCACCAATGGATTCTTCATCACTACTGTGAACTCTTGCTTCTCTTCCAAGCTAACCTCATCTCCATCCACAGCCTTCCATTCAAACTTCCATACCAGATTTGCCACAAAATACTCCAGATGGAGAAGGGCCAACCCTAATCCAGGACAGATTCTTCTTCCAGCACCAAAAGGCATCATCTTGATCTCCCTACTCCCTGTTATATCAACCACTTCCCCACTTTTCAAGAACCTCTCTGGCTTAAATGCCATGGGATCTTCCCACACCTTTGGATCCCACCCCATTTCTGCCACCATGAAGTTGATTGTTCCGTTTTTAGGGACCAAATACTCTCCAAGCACAGTATCTTCCTTCACACTATGGGGAAGCACAAAGTGCCCCGGCGGGTGCCTTCTTAGCCCTTCCAAAATCACTGCTTTCAGATAAGGCATCTTCTGCAAATCCTCCTCCTCGATTTCCTCTTTATTTCCCACAACCCCTTTGATTTCAAGCAATAACTTGTGTTGAATATAAGGGTATTTCACCAAATTTGCCATAACCCATTGCAAAGCGGTGGAGGTGGTATCCGTGCCAGCATTAAGGAACTCAGAGGCCAAACTAACAATTTCTCCTTCATCGACCTTCCTTTTCTCCTCTGGTAACTCCAAATCCAACAAAGTATCAACATATGCCAAAACATAATCACCATCACTTCCCTTCTTGCTCGATTCCTCCTCTTTAGCTTTCTTTCTTGCTCTTATCAAAGGAATCAACACAGCTTCTTCATCTTTACGTTGCTGAAGAAACTCCTGCCATCGCTTACGAAGCAAAACCTTGGTGACCCTAGGCCAAAAGTTGAGTAAACTAAATCTTCCAATAGTCAGCAGACCCCTTCGCAAAACATCCTCGATCTCTTTGATCTGGTCCTGGCTAAGCTTGTCGCCAAAGCACATCAACACCAACAAACAGAACATTGCATATTGAAAATGAGTCAAAACCTTAACTGGCTCTCCCGTTTTAGCCTTTGACTGTAACTCGTCAAAAAGAATGTCCAAAACCCATTTACGAGCGTGAGTATACGACTTGATACGCGAAGGATGGAGGATTTCTGATGTCAAGTTCCGCCGTAAAATCCGCCAGTTCGGTCCATATGGGGCGGAGCTGATGTTGTGTTGGTTGCTAGTCACGATTTTGCTTGTAGGAAGAGCTGTGGGGCGTTCGGAATAGAGTGCACCGCTTTGGACTAAAGCCTGGTGAGCAAGGGAACGATCGAAGACAAAGATGGAGGGACGAGAACCAATGTAGAGCGTGAGCATGGAACCATACTTTTTGCGGAGGTTGCGGAGTATTGGTTCGATTTGGAAGAAAGATTTAGTGAGCCATAAGATGTTGCCAATGACAGGAAAAGTGGAAGGGCCGGGAGGGAGAGTGTGTGTAAGCGTTTTGGAAGGGGAGAAGAGGTTGAAAATGGCTTTGAGAATGAGAGATATGGAGATGCTGAGAAGGATGAAAAGCCAAGTTTCCATTTGAGTGTAGAGTCATAGACGTGACAAAAAAAAGAGAAGGTAAAGTTGATTTTTTATAAGGAAATCTGATCTCCCATCTTTGTTTGGTGGTTAAGAATGGTCTTATCCATCCACCAAAATATTTTCATAAATAATCATTTATATTGTTATAATTTTTCAACAAAGCATGAAATTTTTTTAATTTTTACAAAACAGTCCTCAAATCTCTAAATAAATTTAAACCAAATTCCAAATCACCGCTACTTTTATCCCCAATCGTTGCCTATGAGCACACCCTTTTGGTCGTCAAATCTAGTCGGTCATTTTTTTCAATACGACATCATCAAAATCGGTGAACGACGTGACAACTAAATTTTGTTTTCGTGTTCGGCGTTCGATGTTTGGCTGACAAGTCGTTTGTCGTTTTTGGCGACGTCGTGTTGGGGAAATATTCGGTTAAGTTCAGCGGTTGAAGAGGTGTGCTTATGGGCAATTATCGATGACATAAGCAGTGACGATTTGGGAGGGTTGGATTTGGAAATTGTAGGGATTTGAGGACTATTTTATAAAAGCTGAAAATTTTGAGGGTTTTCTAAAAAATTAATTTTTTTATTTTGAGTTTTTTTGTGTAAAAATTTTGAGTGTGTGTAAGCTTTTTGGAAGGGGAGAAGAGGTTGAAAATGGCTTTGAGAATGAGAGATATGGAGATGCTGAGAAGGATGAAGACCCAAGTTTCCATTTGAGTGTGACAAAAAAAGAGAGAAGGTAAAGTTGATTTTTTATAAGGAAATCTGATCTCCCATCTTTGTTTGGCGGTTAAGAATGGTCTTATCCATCCACCAAAATATTTTCATAAATAATCACTAAATTATTATAAATAGGCTTAAATAAAAAAAATAAATGCTCAAATTATATATTTATTTAAATTTTAGATGCTAAGTATTTTTTAAAAAAAATAAGTGTTTATCATTTATATTGTTATAATTTTAAGTGTCTTATTATTAAAAGGTGTTAAAAAATTATGTTAACCAAAACATGACAATAATTTGATTTTTTTTATTTTTTGAAGAAATAAAAACCCAAAATTTTAATTTTTCAACAAAACATGAAATTTTTTAATTTTTACAAAACAGTCCTCAAATCTCTAAAATTTTCTAAACCAAACCCCAAATCACCTCTACTTTTATCCCCAATCGTCGCCTATGAGCACACCATTTTGGTCGTCAAACCTAGTCGGTCATTTTCTCCAGTACGACATCATCAAAAATCGGTGAACGACGTGACAACTAAACATTAATTTTGTGTTCAGCATTCGATGTTTGGCTGGCAAGTCGTTTGTCGTTTTTGGCAACGTCGTGTTGGGGAAATGTCCGGTTAAGTTCAACGGCTGAAGGGGTGTGCTTATGGGCAACGATCGATGACAGAAGCAATGACGATTTGGGAGGGTTGGATTTGGGAAATTGTAGGGATTTGAGGACTATTTATAAAAGCTGAAAATTTTGAGGATTTTCTAAAAAATTAAATTTTTTATGTAAAAATTTGTTTTAGAGTTTTTTATTTTGAAAAAAATAAACATACCACATGTTTTGTTTTGGTTTAACGGTAGTTAATTACTATGCACCTAAAGTTCAAGAGAGGTATTATTTTGACACTTATTTTTTAGGCTAAATTACTTAAATAATCACCATACTGTTGGTAAAATCGCGATTTGATCACATTACTTTTTTCGAAGCAATTAATCCACTATACTATTAAATTGGGTGCAATGTTACCGCCAGCTGTTAGAGATTAGCTTTGGTTATATTAAAATGTGCTATGGAGGAAGAAGATGATGGGAGAGTAGCTTTGGTTGTATTAAAATGTTTTCCATATTATAAAAGAAACGACCTTGGTTCAGTGGTAATGTGCGTGTTAAAGTTGCTTCTCAACCCAGGTTCGAATCCCTACAACACCATGCTCTTGAAAGTTAATTAAATTAAATAAAATAAAAATAATTAGATTCTTTTAATAATTAAATTAAAATTAAGATCAAATTGATAGAATGTATAAGTAACGAGGACTAAATGTGTAATTATACAAATTTTTACTAACTGCCACGTCACTCCCTCCGTTAGATTTTAACGGTTGGTGGTCACATTGCATCCAGTTAAATAGTTTGGTGGTTTAATTACTTCGGAAAAAAAAACAATGTGGTCAAATTGCAACTTTATCAAAAGTATGATGGTCAATAAAATAATTTACCCTATTTTTTATCTAGGCCTTATAAATATTAGAAAATGATAATCAAAATTTTAAAAGTTATATAATGTGCATCAAATTTTATTTTTATTACAAAATAGCAATGAATCATTAAGGGGTGACATGATAATTAAGAAATTTTGTATAATAATATGTAATAACAAGAACGTGGCAACAATCAACAAATATCAAAATTAAATAGCCTAAGAAGAAAAACCAACCAAATAATACAGCAGCACTAAGCTCTTAAAATTTGACAGAGCTTGTGTTCTGAGCTGGTGAACAATTCGAAGCAGAAGCAGCAGGTCTTACAGAACTCTTGTAGTTTTGAACTTTTTAGCAGCATCTAATGAAATGTAAGAGAAAGTAAATAAAGACTTGGTGCCCAATTCTGAAGGCTTCAACATTTAAAGTACTCGCAAATGCAAAAACTTTACATGATAATTTCCTTAAACTAATCACATGCTTCGAAAAAGTAAATAAACATACAAATATGTATACTCATGCAAATGCACACCACACAGTGTATATAAAAAAATGTTGTGTCCGATTCCAACAAGTGCCTCAGTGAAAAAGTGAATGATGTTCATCTTAAGAGACATAGATTCAAATCGCTTTTATCTACAAGGTGTATGTACACTGTCAAAAGATTAAAAATATAACATATACTATATTTTAACCACCTTTAAACTATTCAAAAAAAATGCCGTGTCCATCCCTAACAATAAAACAACGTTTAACAAAAAGAATTAAATGATCAAACAAAATACTAATGCTCTGAATTGACAAGAAAACATACCCTGAAATTATAAAGTGCATGGAACATAGAACGAAAAGAGCATTTTTACCGAAATATCACCTTTAAAATATTTTATTTATCAATCTCACACTGAAGTAAAATTATCTTTTAATATAATACTCTTATAGTGAACTCGCCACATGCGTAGCAAGTTCATTAAAAAATTAATTTTTTGTATTTACTATTAGGCCTATAATTAATCAAATATAATATTTGAAACTCGTTAGGCTAGTTTGGCGAGTTTCATTTATTTATTTATTTGAAAAATTGTAACCGTTAATTAGGCTAATATTTAATCGAATATAAATTTGTTGAATTTTTTTTAAGAGAAAACAATTAAAACCATGAAACTTTTATAAATAAGTAAGAAATAAATAAATAAACTATTGAGGATATAAAGAAGTAATAAAGGAATAAATATTTAATGTGTTGGATTGATTTATAAAAGTCCATTATCATCGAAAGAAGAGACGGTTTTTAAATCATCAAAGATCAAAGATTTCACATTTTCTTTATTTTTCTCTTAGTTTTAGGTTTTTAGTTTTTGATTTCTAAAACCCATTTCGGAGCTTAAATATTTAGGAAACGAGTCAGTGTTGAATCGAATAAATGGACAATACGGCAAATAAAAGAGGGCCAAATGCTCAAATAATTAGAAGTTAATTGCGGCACACATTTTTAAATCATGACATTTATAAATTGTACTTTAAATTTTTAAAAGTTTTAATTTCATATTATAAAAATTAAAACTATCGATGACATAAGCAGTGACGATTTGGGAGGGTTGGATTTGGAAATTGTAGGGATTTGAGGACTATTTTATAAAAGCTGAAAATTTTGAGGGTTTTCTAAAAAATTAATTTTTTGTGTAAAAATTTGTTTTGAGTTTTTTATTTTGAAAAAAAATAAACATACCATGTGTCTTGTTTTGGTTTAACGGTAATTAATTACTATGCACCTAAAGTTCAAGAGAGGTATTATTTTGACACTTATTTTCTAGACTAAACTACTTAAATGATCATCATACTATTGGTAAAATCACAATTTGATCACATTACTTTTTTTCGAAGCAGTTAAACCACCATAATATTAAATTGGGTATAATATGACCGCCATCTGTTAGAGATTATCTTTGGTTATATTAAAATGTGCTATGGAGGAAGAAGATGATGGGAGAGTAGCTTTGGTTATATTAAAATGTTTTTCATATTATACAAAGAAACGGCCTTGGTTTAGTGGTAATGTGTGTGTTAAAGTTGCTTCACAACCTAGGTTCGAATCCCAACAACACCTTGCTCTTGAAAGTTAATTAAATTAAATTAAATAAAAATAATTAAATTCCACTAATAAGGTGGTGACACATGTCATCACCTAATTAATTAATTAATTTATTTTATTAAATTAAAATTAGAACCAAATTGATAGAATGTATTAGTAACAATGATCATATGTGTAATTATACGAATTTTTACTAACTGCCACATCACTCCCTCCGTTAGATTTTAACGGTTGGTGGTCACATTGCATCCAATTAAATAGTTTGGTGGTTTAATTACTTAGAAAAAAAAGCAATGTGGTCAAATTGCAACTTTATCAAAAGTATGATGGTCAATAAAATAATTTACCCTATTTTTATCTAGGCCTTATAAATATTAGAAAATAGTAATCAAAATTTTAAAAGTTATATAATGTGCATCAAATTTCATTTTCATTACAAAATAGCAATGAATCATTAAGGGGTGACATGATAATTACGAAATTTTGTATAATATGTAATAAGAAAACGTGGCAACAATCAAGAAATATCAAAATTAAATAGCCTAAGAAGAAAAACCAACCAAATAATACAGCAGCACTAAGCTCTTAAAATTTGACAGAGCTTGTGTTCTGAGCTGGTGAACAATTCGAAGCAGAAGCAGCAGGTAGACGGATGTAAAAACAGGTCAACAGTTGGGTTTCAGGTCGGGCTCTGTCAGGTCGGGTCAAATCAGTTATAGGTTATTTCAGGTCATTTTTTGTTTTGACTCGATTCGGTTCGGGTTCGAATTCATTTCGGGTCGGGTTCAATTCAGGTCGGGTTCATTTCAGGTCAGGTTCATTTCAGGTCGGGCCAAAACGGTTAATTGACAGGTTGATTTCAGGTCGGTTTCGTTTCAGGTCGGGTTCATTTCAGGTCGATTTCGTTTCAGGTCAGGTTGATTTCAGGTCGGTTTCGTTTTAGGTCGAGTTCATTTCAGGTCAGGTTCATTTCATGTCGGGTTCGTTTCAGGTCGGTTTTGTTTCAGGTCGGGTTCGTTTCAGGTCGGTTTCGTTTCAGGTCAGATTCTTTTCAGGTCGGTTTTGTTTCAAGTCGGGTTCATTTCAGGTCGGTTTCGTTTCAGGTCGGGTTCATTTCAGGTCGGGTTCCTTCGGGTTTATGGTTTATTGTGTTATGTGTATTATATATATTGACGGATTATGGTTTTTATTTTTACGGTTTAGGGTTTACGGATTATGGTTTAGGGTTTAGGGTTAGGGGATTACGCATATGTGATATATATATATATATAGTTGGGACTATTGGTTTTATTTTTAGGGTTTAGGGTTTAGGGATTAATGTTCAGGGTTTACTGATCTTAAATTAATACAAACATGCCTACATTAATTATATATATATTGATGGATTATGATTTTTAGGGTTTAGGGTTTATTGATCTTAAATTAATACAAACATGCCTACATTAATTATATATATTGATGGATTATGGTTTTTAGGGTTTATGGTTTAGGGTTTAGGGTTTACTGATCTTAAATTAATACAAACATGCCTACATTAATTATATATATATTGATGGAGTATGGTTTTTAGGGTTTAGGGTTTATTGATCTTAAATTAATACAAACATACCTATATGTATTATATATATATATATATATATATATTGATGGATTATGAGTTTTAGGGTTTAGGGTTTACTGTTCATAAAATGATACGTACATGTAATATATGTATATATATATATATATATATATATAAGTAATTAACCCTAACCATTAAACCCTCGATCTAGGATTACGGACTATGAGCTATAGATTAAATATTATGGTTTTATAGTTTAGAGGGTAGTGGTTATTGTTTAGGGTTTAGGATTAGGGACTATGGTTCATTGATTAAATATTAGGGTTTAGGGTTTAAACCCCTAATGTCTAATTATCGACCCTAAGCATTAAACCCTAAAGCATAAGTAATTAACCCTAACCACTAAACCCTCGATCTAGGATTACGGACTATGAGCTATAGATTAAATATTAGAGTTTTATGGTTTAGAGGGTAGTGGTTATTGTTTAGGATTTAGTATTAGGGACTATGATTCATTGATTAAATATTAGGGTTTAGGGTTTAAACCCCTAATGTCTAATTATCGACTACCTTAAGCATTAAACCCTAAAGCATAAGTAATTAACCCTAACCACTAAACCCTCGATCTAGGATTACAGACTATGAGCTATAGATTAAATATTAGGGTTTTATGGTTTAGAGAGTAGTGATTATTGTTTAGGGTTTATGATTAGGGTTTTTATTTATATATATAAATATATATATATATAAATATTAGTGGAATAGAGTTTTTATTTTTAGGGATTCATGTTTAAGGCTTAGGGTTTAGGGTTTTTAATATTCTAGGACTTAATATTTAGGGTTTAGGATCTAGGGTTTATTAAATCATAAACCCTAAATTAATTAAAATAATCCAAAAACCCTAAATCACAACTTACATGCATTATATTTATATATATATAAATATTGGTGGAATAGGGTTTTATATTTAGGGATTCATGTTTAGGGCTTAGGGTTTAGGGTTTTTAGTATTTTAGGGTTTATGATACATGGTTTATTAAACCCTAAACCCTAAATTAATTAAAATAAACCAAAAACCTTAAATTAATTAAATGAAATATTAAACCTAAAAATTAATTAAAATAAACCTAAAACCCTAAACATAAACCCCAAACCTTAATTCAAAGACTAACCCTAAACCTAAAAATAATTACACAAATCTAAACCCTAAAACTAAAATATAAAATTTAATAATATATAAAGAAAAACCCTAAACTATAACCCAAACCCTAAATTAAATCCATACACTAAAGCTTAAAACTGCATTAATGACGAAATTGAAATGAAAACAAAATTATTAGCTCAATTTCAAATAAAAAAGGACGAAAATGAAAGAATTGAAACTAAAAGTGCTTGCGGAGCAAGACTCGTGTGACCCGTATAATGACGCACGGATCTTTTGACCCGTACTCATTCTATAAATAGACCTTCACCCCTTTCATTTTATACTTTTTTCCCTACCGTTACTCTCCCAAAATATCCTCTCATCTTCTCTCTCCTCTAAAAACACAAAATTCCCAAAAAGTTTCATTCTTTTTCGATCAAACTCTTGGTTTTTTTACCAAGTTCTTCCATGTTCTTCCACTTTCCCCTCTCCAGATCCTATACAAACACCTTAGCCCACCAAAAACCTGTTTATTCTCGATCAAAACATCTTTTTTTTCAAAGTTCTTCATTGTTCATCCAATTTCCCCTCTCCATATCTTATACAAACACCTTAGCCCACTCTCCATCTGTTTGTTCTCGATCAAAACCTAATTTTTTCTCAAGAGCAACCATATGTTCTTCCATTCCCATCTTTTCAATCCTTCAAACCCTAATCCCCAATTCAATTCTGTTTTACCATAAACCATATTCACCAAACCCTAAACCCTTATTCAGAAACCCTAAACCCTTACCCATGATCCACAAACCTCAAACCTTATACCACAATCCTGAAACCCTGAACTCTTACCTCTGATCCTCAAACCCCAAACCTTATTCTGTAATCCTATAACCATAAACCCTAATCTGCAAACCCTAAACCTCTTCAGATCCACTCTGACCCTTCTCATTCCACTGTCCAGACTGTTCGTTGTCTTCTTCTCTCTCTCGGTAAGTACAAAACCCTTTCATATTTCATTTAATTATTTAGTTTTTTAAATTTCATTTTACTAACTCTCTTGTGTTTTGATCTTAGGATCGTTTCTGGGTTCTTCAAGAGTATTCTTCCACATCTGCGTTTGGGTTTAGGGTTTCTTCTCTTCCTCTTTTATTTATTTTTTAAATGTTTCTGTCTTGATTTTTGTTTGCATGTTTCTGTTTGCATGTTTCTGTCTTGATTTGTATATATGTTTGCATTTATATGTTTGCATGTTTCTTCTCTTTCTGATTTGTATTTATGTTTGCATGTTTTTTTTTCTGCTTTGTATATATGTTTGCATGTTACAGTCTTGATTTATGCTTCTATTTTTCTGGTTTGTTTATATGTTTGCATGTTAGAGTTTTGATATATGTTTCCATGTTAGAGTTTTGATATATGTTTGCATGTTTCTGATTTGTATATATGTTTGCATGTTAGAGTTTTGATATATGTTTGCATGTTTCTGATTTGTATATATGTTTGCATGTTTGAGTCTTGTTATATGTTTGCATGTTTCTGTTTTTTATTATTATTTGTATATATGTTTGCATGTCTGTTTTTTTATGATTTGTATATATGTTTGCCTGCATTGTTTCTGTTTGTAAGTATGCTTTGTGTTGCATGTGGGTTAATCCGAGTATAAAAGGCTGGAAACCCGTCCTGCGATGCTACTAGTGTCAAATGAGGCTCTTTTTTAAAGAGCCTTGGGGGCTGGTGTAACAACGCCATGTATGAGGATTAACCCGTTGTTTTAATTTTTTTACTAACTGTGTTTCCTCTTGATCTCAGGTTTGTTTCTGGGTTCTACAATGGATTCTGATTCTTTTGAGATGAACTATCCTGGTGAAACTGGTATGTTTCTTTCTTTTTTTCTTTATTCTTTACTTGTTTTTAGTGTTAAAGTTACTAACTCTGTAATTGTTTTTTTGAAGGGGAAGCTAATGATCAAGTGTCTGTAGTTGCTTCTTCCTCTAAGAGGAGGGCTGCAACTGACATTGGGAGAAGAACTTCTCCTGTGTGGGATCACTATACATTTATTAAGACTGCTGATGGTGTCATTGCGCAATGTAAGTATTGCAAAACTGCTAGCTATAAAGCTGATTCTTATGTTGGTACTTCTACACCTAAAAGACATACTGATAAATGCCAAGCCTATAAAGATTTTCTTGCTAAAAATGTTAGTAGTAGTTCAGGAACTGTTTTTGATAAAAAAAATATTGTAAACTGTTTGCTGAAGCTGTTCTCTGTCATGGTTATGCTTTAAGTATTGTTGAGCATGATAAACTTAGGGTTCTGCTTCAGTATTTGAATCCTAATGTTAAGCATATTTCTAGGTATACTATTACTAAACATTGCATGTTAAAGCATGAAAAACATAAAAAATTGCTTATTGATTCTGTGAGTTCTATTCCTAGTCGTATCTGCTTTACATGTGATGGATGGTCTGCTTGCACTTCACGTTCATATTTTGCTTTGACTGCTAATTATGTTGATAATAACTGGAAACTTCAGTCTAAAATACTTAATTTTAGGCGTTTCCCCCCTCCACATGATGGTGAGTCTATATATAAGTTTGTGAAAAAAATGTTATGTGAGTGGGGTCTTGAGAAAAAAGCCTTTACCATTACTGTTGATAATGCTTCTGCCAATGATCGAATGGTGAAGAGGCTTAAGGATGACTCGCATGCTATTTCTCCCCTTCCATGCAATGGTAAGTACTTTCATGTAAGGTGTGCTGCCCATATTTTGAACTTGATTGTTCAAAGAGGTTTGAAGGTAATTGACTCTTCTGTACTTAAATTGCGTGAAACTGTTAAGTTTATTGATTCTTCTGATGCTAGACTTTGTAACTTTGACTCTGCTGTTAAAGAATGTGGTTCTGCTTTTCTGGTAAATTAATCCTAGATGTCCCTACTAGATGGAATTCTACTTATCTAATGCTTCGTAGGGCCATTGATGCTAAAGTAGCCATAAACTTGTTTGTTAATAGGGAAATGATTTAGATGTAATTGGTTATTCTGAGTGGGAAACTTCCCAATTAATCTGTGATTTTCTGGAGCCTTTTTTTGAAATTACTACATTGTTTTCTGGTTCTAAGTATCCTACTTCTAACCTTTATTTGGCTAATGTGGTTGCCATTGAGAAGTTGTTGTATGATGCTCACAATGATCCTTGTGAGGCCATTTCTGCAATGGCAGGACCTATGCTTGAATTGTATGAGAAGTATTGGTCTGAGCACTCGACCATTTTGTCCTTTGCTATTTTGCTTGATCCAAGGTATAAATTACAACTCCTGAAGGAGTTGTATTCTGTCCTCTATGTTGAGGATGAGGTTGAGAGAAGGGTAAGTATTGTTTACAATGAATTTGTAAACATGTATATATATTTATTCAAAATTTGTCCTTTGCTCTTCTGGATCTTCTGTTCGAAGTAACTCCTCTCAAAGTACATTCGAGTCCTCCACTGGTCGGCCTCGAACATTTAAGAAGTCTAACCTTTTTCAGGTTAGTTTTTATTTTTTTTTAAATTTCGGTTACCTTTATTTTATAATTTCAGTTACCATTTTCTTACAATTACTGACTTTTGTTTTTTTATTCTAGAACTTCGATGCTAATCTAGCTGCTTCAAGGAGTGGGAAGTCAAATGTTGACTCTTTTATTAATTTGCCCCTTCTCTCTCATGCTGATGATTCAGACTTTGATATTTTGGATTACTGGAAAGCCCAATCTGTTTCTTTCCCTGTACTTTCTATCATGGCTAGAGATATCTTAGTCATTCCCATCACTTCAGTTGCTTCTGAATCATCTTTTAGCACTGGTGGTCGGATTTTGAATAAGTTAAGGGCTAAACTCTTGCCTAAAAATGTTGAGATATTTGTGACAACCCGTAATTGGTTGTATGGGTTTGAGCCCGAGGAAGAGGATGAGGAATATCTTTCTGTTATGAAAGATTGTGCAGTTGATGAAGCTCCTATTGCAGAGTAAGTTTCTGATTTGTTTAACTTATATTTTTTTTGATTTGTTTTGAATTCTGGACTGATTTGTTCTTTTTTTGTAGGGACCTCTGAAAACAAGGAAGCATAAGATCTGGTTAGGTATGTTTTTGATTTGTTGAAAGCTGGAGATGTTTTGGTAAGTTGTTTTTATTCACTGTCTTTTTTTAGTTTTATATTTCTCATTGCTTCTGTTTTATGTTTGGTTATATATGCATGTATGTTTCTGTTTAGTTGCTCACTATGTAATATGTATGTATGCTTCTGTTTTATGTTTGGTTATATATGCATGTATGTATGTATGTATGTTTCTGTTTAGTTGTTCACTATGTAATGTGTATGTATGCTTCTGTTTTATGTTTGGTTATATATGCATGTATGTATGTATGTTTCTGTTTAGTTGTTCACTATGTAATGTGTATGTATGCTTCTGTTTTATGTTTGGTTATATATGCATGTATGTATGTATGTATGTTTCTTTTTAGTTGTTCACTATGTAATGTGTATGTATGCTTCTGTTTTATGTTTGGTTATATATGCATGTATGTATGTATGTATGTATGTATGTATGTATGTATGTATGTTTCTGTTTAGTTGTTTACTATGTAATGTGTATGTATGCTTCTGTTTTATGTTTGGTTATATATGCATGTATGTATGTATGTTTCTGTTTAGTTGTTCACTATGTAATGTATATGTATGCTTCTGTTTTATGTTTGGTTATATATGAATGTATGTATGTTTCTGTTTAGTTGTTCACTATGTAATGTGTATGTATGCTTCTGTTTATGTTTGGTTATATATGCATGTATGTATGTATGTATGTTTCTGTTTAGTTGTTCACTATGTAATGTGTATGTATGCTTCTGTTTTATGTTTGGTTATATATGAATATATGTATGTATGTGTCTGATTATTTGATTAGTATGTAGTGTGTAAGTATGTATGTATGTTTGGTTATATATGCTTCTGTTTGCATTATTGCAGTCTGTTAATGTTCCTAATGATTTTAATTGCTTGTTGCAGTCTGTTGCTGGTTGCTGGTTGTCCTAGTTTTAATTATGTTGGTGTCTTAGCTTTTTAAGTTAAGTTGGCCATAATTTAAGCTTGGTTGCCCTTCAAAGCTCGATGATGATAATTCTGGTAGCAAAGTTTGTAAAACTTTGTTATAAGATCTGAGAGCTTAAAGTTTTTGTTTATGCAAGTTAAAGTTTCAGTTTGTAAAGATTATTTAGTTTGTATGTTTGTAAGTTTAAACTTTTGTATTATTCAATAAAGTTTTGTAAGTTTAACCACTTAAATTATTGAATATAAGTTTGAATTATTCTGTTCAAAGTTATTCTTCTTAAGTTTTACCTTATTCTGTTTTTTACTTATAAAAAAAATTGGAAGTATCCCTGATTCCATCCAAAGTTAATGTTTTAATATATTCACTGTATAATTAAATGTTTTATATATTCACTGTTAAATTTAATGTTTTAAACAAGTTAACTTAATTAAGTCATTTAAGTTAATCAGTTTTTTATTAAGTCATTTAAGTATGTAATGTTAATAAAAAAATTTAGTTATCTTATATTAATTAAGTATACAGATTTAGTTTAATAACTTTTAACTAAATTTAGTTAAGTATAAAAAATTTAATTTTATAATGGTTATTCATTCAACTTAAGTAGATTAGGTAGTTTATCAGAATTCAGAAAGACAATTTGATTTAATAATGTTTAATTATTTAATTTAAAATGAATGCAAGTTAATTAAACATATTTTTAATCTTAAGTTAAGTTAATTTAATAACTAACTTAACTTCAATTAAAATGAATGCAAGTTAATTATTTAGCATTAATTTATTCCTATAATAAAAAATTTAAGTCATCTTATTTTAATTAAGAATATAGATTTAATTTAATAATTTTTATTCATTTAACTTAATTTTATTAAGTATAAAATTTTAATTTAATAATGGTTATTCATTCCACTTAAGTTAATTAAGTATAATAGTTTATCTTTGAAGTTATTTTAAAATAATAGTCAAGTTAATTAGAAATACAATTTATTAATACTTAGAATTATTATTAATTCAATTTGTCTTTTAATTGATGTTAAGTTAGTTAATTTATTAATACTTGAAATTATTATTAATTTTAAATTTTTTCAATACTTGACATTATTTTATATTCATTAAATATAACTTCTTTAAATGTAAGATAATTATCATTATCAGCAAATCAAATAATAGTATTAGTTCAGGTTAATATCAGTTCAGGTCAATATCAGTTCAGGTCAAGAACAATTCAGGTCAAGAACAGTTCAGGTTAAGAACAGTTCAGGTCAATAACAGTTCAGGTTCAAAACAGGTCGGATTCAAAACAGGTCGAGTTCAAAACAAGTCGGGTTCAAAACAGGTCGAGTTCAAAACAGGTCGGGTCCAAACAGGTCGGGTTAAATCGGTTATTTGGCAGGTTAGTCTCAAGTTCGGGTTCGTTTCGGTCGGGTGCAGGTCGGGTTCGGTTACTACAGTAACAGGTCAATTCCGGGTTCGGGTTCACTTCGGTCGGGTGCAGTTCGGGTTTGGTTTCTACAGTTACAGGTCAAATTCGGGTTCGGGTTCGTTTCGGTCAGATGCAGGTCGGGTTCGGTCTTTGAATTCTCGGGTTAAACCAGGTTCTGACTCGATCGGGTTTCAGGCAGGTTACCAGGTCGGGTCAATTTTTCACACCCCTAGCAGCAGGTCTTACAGAACTCTTGTAGTTTTGTACTTTTTAGCAGCATCTAATGAAATGTAAGAGAAAGTAAATAAAGACTTGGTGCCCAATTCTGAAGCTTGAACATTTAATGTACTCGCAAATGCAAAAAACTTTACATGATAATTTCCTTAAACTAATCACATGCTTCGAAAAAGTAAATAAACATACAAATATGTATACTCATGAAAATGCACACCACACAGTGTATATAAAAAAATGTTGTGTCCGATTCCAACAAGTGTCAGTAAAAAAGTGAATGATGTTCATCTTAGGAGACACATGTTCAAATCACATTTACCTACAAGGTGTATATGCACTGTCAAAGAGTTTAAAATATGTATGAACATATACTATATTTTAACCAACTTTAGACTATTAAAAAAATGTCGTGTCCATCCCTAACAATAAAACCACATTTAACATTTTTTTATCATAAAATAACTTATCATTAGAAATGTTGAGTAAGCTAACAAAGCTGCAGATGATCCCCAAGCTGCAGATGATCTCGCTGCTGTTAGTAGCAGTTAGTGTGGTTAGGAAGTTAGAAAGTTTGTTAGCAATCTGTTAGGCTTCTAGGGTTTTCTATAGCTGAGCTTGAGTCTAAGAAACTCAGTGTATAAATACCCAATGTATAAGCTGTGTAAATGATATGAATGGAAATAAGTTTCCTCTCAAATTCTTGTTTACATTTCTGTTATTCGTTTATGGTATCATTCGCCAGTAGTACTTGAACTTGTCACGAGTTCTTGTACTTTCTAGGGTTTTCTCTTTCGATCTTGGTGTATTTTCTTCTCCCGTTATTCTTGTGCGATTCTTACGGATCGTTTCTTTTGGTCTTCACAATGTTTACCAATAAGAAAATCAATGTGGTTCTCGATGAGATGAATTTCTTGTTGTGGAAACAGCAGGTGTTGCTGACGGTGCATAGCCATAAGTTGGAGAAACTGATGACTGGTAAAACTCAGGCTCCGGCAGAGACGGTTCGTGCTGCAGATGGTACAACGACTCTAAATGATGAGTATGGAGATTATGTTGCTCAGGATAGCGCCCTTACATCCTGGTTATTGTCTACAATTAGTTCGCATCTTCTTCCCCAGTTTGTTGGAGCTGAGACGGCTGCAGATGTGTGGACTACGGTTCAGAAGTTCTTTTCGAATAGGTCTACCACATCTATTATGAGCTTGCATTACAAGCTTAGATCTATTAAGAAAGGAGATGAGACGATGCGTGTGTATCTTACTCATATCAAGGAAGTTTGTGATGCTTTGATTTCTTCTGGCAGTGCCATTTCTGATGTCGAACAGGTGGCGAGCATTCTGAATGGCCTTCCTAAAGATTATCAGCCGTTTATGGCTGTGATCACATCGAGCAAGGAAATGTTGTCTGTTGATCGGGTTAGATCCTTGTTGATTGATGTAGAAGCTCAGATTACTGGCTTTAATGCTCAGCAGAATGATTCTTTTCCAGTTAGTGTTAACGTAGCTCATGGTACCGGAGGTATGTCTGACTCTCGTGGTGGTCAGTTTGGATATCGTGGTGGTCATACACAGAATAATCGAGGGGTATATCGTGGTGGTCCTCCTGGTGGCCAACAATTTGGTTCTGGGCGTTCTGGTGCTAGAGGTCGTGGTGGAAGAATCAAGATCCAGTGCCAGATTTGTGGCAAAATTGGTCATCTAGCAGGACGATGTTGGTATAGGTTTGATGAAGATTTTGAGGCTGATGCTGGTCAAGAAGGGGTTAATGTTCAACTTGGAACCTATGATGAGTCGACTTCTCACAGTCATGATCAAGATCAACCTCAAGTGAATGTTGCGTCTACATCTCGTACATCCTGGGTTGCTGATTCAAGGGCGACACATCATGTTACACCGGACTCGGAGAATATTCTTCATTCTTCCAGCTATAATGGCCCAGGTAAGATTGTTATTGGCAATGTAGATAAACTTAACATTGCAAGAATGGGCCAGTCTGTGTGTTTGTCTTCATTTTCATCTCGTAAACTTTGATTATCTAATCTTTTACATGTGCCACAAGTAACAAGAAATATTCTCTCGGTGTCTAAGTTTGCTAGAGACAATGGAGTGTTTTTTGAATTTCATGCCTCGAGGTGCTTGGTTAATGATAAAGTGACAGGAAGTGTGCTGCTTCAAGGAGCTGAGAAAGATGGCATGTATCAGTTTGCTGTGGATCTCGTTCAAGGTGGTGAAGATGGTGTTTGTAATATAGTTGAGCAAAACACAAATAGTGTTAGTATAGGCAACAGTTATGAGTTATGGCATAGACGCCTTGGGCACCCTGCTCATGAGTGTTTAATGCAAGTATGTACTAATTCGAATGTAAAATTTTCTTCCAAATTCAATAAAATTGATTTGCCTATGTGTGTAGCCTGTCGAATGGGAAAAAGCCACAAGCTTCCCTTTTCTTCATCTTCCAACGTCTATGATAGGCCATTTCAGTTAATCTTCTCTGATCTTTGGGGACCTGCCCATGTTGTTTCCAATGGGTATCGTTATTATGTAACATTTGTTGATGCTAATACTAGGCATACATGGTTGTATATGCTTAAGGATAAGTCTCAAGCATTTCAGGCATTTCAATTGTTTCACAAGATGGTCCAAACACAGTTTGACACTCGAGTGAAGGAGTTTCAGTCGGATTGGGGTGGAGAGTATCGTAGCTTGTCCAAAGTGCTGGTTGCTGAAGGTGTTTGTTGAGATTTTAGGGGCTCGATTCGATCAACCGTTCTTGCTCGCCAAGTGTGGAGAAGTTGGATAATTGGGTGTTTTAGTGGGAGGTGAAAAATTGGCAATTTGACACAAGGATTTATAGTGGTTAAACCTTCTAACCAAGGTCTACATCCACTACCTTAGCTCCCCACTAAGGATTTCCAACAAATTCACTAAGAATTTCGTCCCCTTTTCTCGGATTAGGAGGAAACTGTTACAACCCTCAAAGCTTTCTACCCAAAGCTTGAAGGACACTCTTTTTACAAAGAAAGACTTAGAAAACTAGAAATCCCTCTAAAAGGTGTTTGTTTGCAATTCTAAGCTCTCACCCAAAACCTAAACACTTGAGCAAATTTAACAATGTAAGCTCACAAGTGTTGTCTAAGCAAGAAATGAACAATTAAAGCTCTAGACAAATTTTGACATCATAATGCTGTAACAATTGAAGCATTAACCATTACAAGATGCTTGGATGTAACACCCTGATAAATATATATATATATATATATATATATATATATATACATGTGCTTAAAAAAAGAGAGAAAAGAAGGTGAGGGTGTGAGGGCTCGAACCTACGACCTCACCCCTCACCATTCAACGTTCTTGCCGTTGAGCTTAGAGCTCATTTCTGTCAAAGGTTGCCAAACCTTGATTTTAACTTAGTAAAAAAATAATAACTCTGAACCCCCATTAATTTTTATCTGCCTTTCCACCTACCCGCAATTAATTCCTACCCATTTTTTTTCGAACTTTGAATCGTCCCCTCATCCCCCTCATAGACCCCTCTCCCTCCTCAGTTTCGGCAAACCTTTACCGTCCACACCGTCGTCCAGTGTGCACCACCGCTTGCGTCGGCGAATGCACGTCGCCGCCCCGAACCCTTTGACGTCTGTGACGCGCCCTTCCGTGCCGTCGTCTGCATTAGAAATCAAGTTGAAGTTCAAGTCGGGCCGCCTCTAATTTCTCATCCGTGCCGTCGTCGTCTTGATTTCTCGTCGGTACGACGACGCTCCCCTCGACGAGCTGATCAAAACCCACCCGACCGATTGGCGTTCCGACACCGGGAAGGGTTCCATCGGAGCTTCGAACTTTCCGACCATTTCGATCTTTAAAGGTAAGGTCCGACCTACTTTCCGGCTTGTTTCAGATTAAAAATGTATGGGTTGGAATTATGGTCTGATGATCTATGTTTTTCCGGCAGAACCGCGTCCGTTGAGCTCTCCGGCAAGTTTTCCGGCCACCGTCCGACGTTGTTTCTGTTTGGGTAAGTAAGCCGGCCTGAACCGGCTGGACCGGTCGGCCCACCAACCAAACCCGAGCCCAAAACCCAGATGGCCCAAAACCCGTTTCTGACCCGAATCGACCCGTGTCTGAGTCAACTCGCTGAGTCAACTCAGTTGACATGTTGACTGCTGACGTCATCATGACGTCAGCATTGACTCTGACCTTCCATTGACTCTGACCTGCTGACGTCAGCGTTGACTTTGACCAAAAAGTCAACTTTTTTGAAAAGGTCCTATCTTATGTTTTTTGACGTCCTGAGTCCGTTTTCGAAGCCCGTTTTGCAAAATTCTGACCGGAAGGCCTCCGAATCTGACCTTGAACCCAAAAGTGTTTATGTGTTTAATTTTGTTAAGAGCTGTTTGGATAAGGACTGAAATGTTGATTTGTGTATTTGAAGGTATGCAAGTATCTTGGTATTCGAAATGTCATGGGGCATCCAGTTCGGATTCGAATGCGATCGAATGTAGTATCATGAGTCAACCGGTATAACTCAGAGCTAAGGTAATACACTACTACCTCTTGTATGCTTTATGTACATGTCGATATCCGGTTAACGCATGCATGCTTATGATGAAGTGTTTGTGAACTCTGCTTAAGCCGAATTCGATACGAAAAATAAGTATGAGAGTCAGTAAGATCAAAATACTCGGATAAGAATATTGATAGACCAGGAGTGTCGAATGTGCTAATAATAATAATAATACAGTTAAATCTGAAACTCTATTAATGATGTCTAAAAACTAATGTTCAGAATGTGGAGTATGAGATGTTGGTTATGAACTTACGAAAATGCCCATAGGTTATAAAAATGACTAAACTAACCCTCTGGTAAAGAAAATGACCGGAAACCTGCATTTGACTTGATGGTGTATTTTACTCTACCTAAGATGTATGTTTTATTGGAAAGACTCCGACATCATTATACAATACGTGTGTTATAAAACTTGGACTTTTCCCCTCAAACTCCGTATAACACATGAATGAAGATTTTCTGGAAATATTGTTGAAATCCTAAGTCGATCCTTATGATAGTAATGCGTGAATTAAATAAAAAATGATTGTAATGACCAAAAAGACGGTAATGCCTCGAGCACCGAAATGTCTGATTAATTTGAATGACGTTATACCCTCAAGTTCTGTAATGAATGAATCGTCCGTAAAGGGGCGGAGAGTTAGGACGACTTAATCTCTATCGGGTACGTAAACGGTGGAGGTTCTAAATAGTAAAATTTGACGAAAATGGTGGATTCATCCCAATTTCCAAAATGACTGAAATGCCCTATTAAGTTAAACATGCAGTTATGCATTTAATGAAATTCTGAGATCTCTAGTAAGACTTTAAGGGCTAAAGTGCCCCTAAGTGTTAGGAAGCACACTCATGTGTGTTAATCACCCATGATAATTAAAAGACTAAAATGCCCACGTTGGCCAAAATAATTAAGATAGCCCTGAATGTATCCGATATCGTGACAGACCTTGACATAGAAATCTCTGAATGCCTGATTGGAAGCATATTAAGTAAATAAAATTTTCTGAGCAACTGTTTATGCTTTGTTGGTATAAATTACCAAAATGTCCATATGTGATAAAATGACCATAATGCCATTGTAGGCTTAAATGACTAAATAACTTATGATGCGTCTAAACTCTCAAGATCTTGATGTATCACCTCTTGAATATCTGGGTTAAACTGTTAGTATGAACTCCTTTTTTAATAGGGGCCACGTTTCAGAAATCCGTTCAAGTTGTCAAGAGTTCAATATGTCCCATTCCGTAAATGCCAAGTATCTCCAAGAAATGATCTATCTCACCTAGTGTGTTCCATGTGTGATATATTTTGTTGAATGGATTGTATAATTATTTAATCATGAATAATATTATGTTGATGAACATTTCAATTGTTATTGAGATTGTATCACTATGTTAGAAAATGAGATAAAATGATGAACTTGATATATGATGACATTCTCTGTCTATCTGATATATGTCTGCTCAATCTGTATACTTGGTATGTGATCGTTTGATCTGTGATGATATTGTCTGACTGTTTGATGAATTGTTAGCATGATCTGTTATTTTGACCTATGATGGGATAATCTGTTTGCATGATGAATGCTGAAAATGTTTGCTCTGCTCAATAGTATGCCCATTTATCTGTCAAAAGCATGAACTTCTGTTTTTGATACTCTGAATAGAATGTATGTTACATGTATTATGTTACTCATGTCTGGAATCTGAACACCGATTACTGTCTGGGGTATACTGTTGGGTTATGTTATGAAGTGTCTATCACAGCCCTGATCTAGCTGTTCTGTTAAGCTCCTACGCTCACATGCCTAGGGTAAGTCTTTCTGGACCTAAGGCATTCCCTTAGGTAGGCTCCTACGCCTCAGGCCTAGGGTAAGACCTTCTGTATGCAAATCAGGGGAATTGCATTTTGGAGTTCGGTTGGAGGGTAGTTCTTGTAAACTTCTGTATGAACATTGAACATCTGCATTTAATCTGTTATGTGCTCATATGATATGATGTTAAGTACTTATGTATGTTCGATCTGCAACTTGTTGAAACACACTAGGCTTCGTGGTTTAACTTCTCAAACTAGCCACTCTGTTGATTTCTCTTAACAATAAGTTCTCTTTTAATACTCAGTAACATAGAAAGAACAAACCTTGTTGTCCCCAAGAATAGTGCTTCACTAAATTAGCGAAAAATAAATGGAGACAAGTATTGCCTGAAACATCATAAAAATGTTATGCCTACCATATATCTGCATGAGCTTATAGCATCTTTTGGTAGTTCTGTATTACTGAGCTTTTCCAAGCTCACGTTGTTTTTACCATCGCATGTTAAAAGAAAATAGCATGACCTAAGGTTTGACATCAGCGTTTGGAGTTCCTTCGACGTTACATTTGGAGTACGGTACTGTATAGTTAGAGGGCATGTATGTCATGTATGGTTTCATGTCAGTGTCTGTAAAATACTTTTCTGAAATTTTTGTTATGTGTTTAAATAATTTCCTGAAATTGTATTTTAAACAAGAGTTGAGTTTACAGTTTGATAAGTGTTTTGAGAAAGAAAAAAAATGTTTTCATGTGTATTTTCACTGTGGGTCGCTCTTGTGACCCTAATGTGACTTTCTAGGATCCGTTGTAACGCATAGGCGGGTCTAGGGGGTTACATTGGAGGTCCCTTTTATACTCTTTCATGAGTTTATAGTCGTTACTAGCCGTTGGGGATGATTTGGAGCCGTTGAGGAGTCATAAAGTCGAGCTTTAAATTCTTACCTGTACAAAGGTTTCGAAACCTTTACTAGAGGTTTCGAAACCTTAAGGAGGAATTTGTAAAAACTAGCCGTTACAAGGCCAAGGTTTCGAAACCTTGTTATATTCGATATTTTTACTTGTTATATATGAAAAATTCAATTTTTAATTGTTATATATGAAAAATTGAAATTTTCATGGATACAAATCTAGTTATATTCAACAATTTGTTGATTATTATATTCAAAAACCTAAAATTTTTATGGATATGACCGCCAAATTTAAAAATAATTAAATCAAGTTATAAATTTGGATATCCGAATATCCAATCCAAAAATTTCAGATATCCGATTTTTTCAGATCGAATAAAGAATAGTTAAATTGTTTATCAAAAAATTTAGGTATTCAAAATTTTGGATCGGATCTGATATCCGAAATATACATTCCTATTAAAATTTAAGACTCTTAAAAAGAGATACATAACATCTTTAAAAATTTGCTTCTAAATAAACTTTCCACAAATTATTCATCTACTAATTAATATATAATTGAATAATTGAAGAGGAGAAAACTATTGAGTCAAATCACCTTTAAAAATAAATTACTAGTTTTATGATTAAACTTGCTTGATTGTTTTATTTTACTTAGAGAAAATGAACTCGAAATTTTATAATATATCCATAGAAATTAAAACGTTTGAAAGACTTAAAATTTTTAGTTTAACCATAAACATGACCCCAATCCAAATATATTTATAAAATAATAATACCATGAATTGTACTTTAAGAGTAGGGTGAGTAAATTTTGACTCGAAAAAATTAAAATTTTTTGACTCGACTCGAGGCAAAAAAATTCGACTCATTCTGACTCGATTCGACTCAAAAAAATTTAAATAAAGTTTAAGTTGTAAAATGAGAATTCAAATAGCTTGAAATTTTTAGAAATTAGTGGATGATTTTTAAGTTCAAGTCAATTCCTCAAATTTTAATGATATGTGTGTGTGTGTGTATACCAATATTAAAAATGAAGAAATATATGTCACATATGTTTTTTGATAGGAAAAATCAAACGATATTATATGCCACATATAAAAAATATGATGAAATATATATGCATATCTTATATGATTAGAGGGAGTCGTTTAAATTAGAATCAAACTATACTATAACATGATAAATAATTACAATTAAATTTGTATAGGAACTCAAAAACTCGACTCGAATTGAAAATTTTTTAAATAAAGTTGAAGTTGTAAAATATGATTCATCAACTCGAATAACTCGTAATTTGTTGACTCGACTCGATCGAACGCTCACCCATACTTAAGAAAATAACTTGTATATATATATATATATTAGTAATGTTTATCCTCTTTTTTAAGAGTATTTTATGGATAAAAATTTTCTGCCTTTTTTCGATGCCACTTTCTATGCCCCAACACTAAAAATACTAAAAAATTTAAATTACAAGCCATAACCCTAAGTTTTAAATCCTAAACCCTAAAAATACACGCTATCTAAAATCCATGATCTCTAACCACAAACACTAACCCTAAACCTAATTTTTAATATGAGGAAATAAATAGTGGCAGCGAAAAAGAGCAAATGATTTCTATTTGTATTTTATAAGAGGAAAAAATTGATATACACGTAAAACTAATTTTACAACAATTTTTCTATTACATTATAAAAACCAAATCTTACATGTCTATCTTTACCCCTAAAAAACTAAACCCTAAACATTCAATTCTATACCTTAAATTATAAACACTAACCTTAAATTCTAAACCCTTCTAAACTAAAACTATAACCCCTAAAATTAAAAGCTATATGTAAACTAAAGTTTACCCTACGTGTTATCAAAGGTATTTTTCATTATATAAAGCTTTCGCTCGTCTAAAGTTTACCCTACGCCGACTTGAAGAGAAAACCAGCGAGGATGAATGTACACTAAAGAATAGGTCTTGCTTATCTTTTTTGTCAAGAACCTGCAATTCACCGTGTTTACCAAGTTGTACACCATTCATAGCCTCCACAGCCTTGTTACCATCATCTTGGGATTGAAAGTTGACAAACCCAAAACCTCTTGAGCCCCCCTTCTCATCCGACTTATCTTGGTAGAGCGAAAGAAAATCGAAAGGATGATTCGAGTGGTTCTCCAGAGAATGGTTTCTAGATATGGGAAGCAATAGCATTGCGTTTGCAGTGTGGTAATGATGAAGAGGGGTTCTCAAGAGGTTTCGGGTTTCTCATCTTTCAATCCCAGATGATGCTAACATGAATTCCGGGGGGCTATGAATGCCGTATAACTTGCCTAAAATGGTGAAATCAGCTTCTTGACAAAAAGATCAGTAAGACCGATCCTTCTTGATCGTCGGCATGGTTTGTTACGAACAAATATTACTTTGTAATCACTCCAAATACACCTTTTCTTATGCAGTTGGGCTATAGTCATTACATCAAATCTATAACCTCCAACGGACTCGAAAAAAGAGTCAAAATCCGACTCTCATGATCTTGCAGCATATCCTCGCAATCCGTCTTACCCAAATCACTAGATCAATTAATAAAACTCTTTACTCTAGTTTTTTCTAATTCCTTATTCACTATTTAGAGCATTTGCTAGGATTCCAGAAACAACATGGATGGTATATTTTGAACTCATTCGATGTAAAGCAAAATGGTTATTGATTGTCTTGCCAATTTTACAAACTCCTTTGATGGTTGCCTGTTTATTTTTTAATATGTACCTAATTTCTTATGGGATGTTTTTGCATAGGGACTTGTATTGTCCCATACTTGCGTTTAGTTTTTAGCTAATGTAATGGTCTTTGGCCATCCTTTCAATTAACATATGGGAAAATATTACATGTAGTAGTAAAAATAAAGTTTTCCATTAATGATTTCAATTTAGAGGTTAGGGCTTGTTTTAAAATTTAAGGTTTTATGTTTTAGGATTTAGAGTAAGAATTTAAAGTTTAGAGTTTTAGAATCTAGGGACTTAGGGTTAAAGATTAAGATTTTAGGTTTTAAAGATTGAATAGAATTGTTTTGGGAAAAAAATTTAATATTTGTGCATCAAATATATATATATATATATATATATCCTACCAACAATATGTCTCTAAAGTTTGAACTCGTGTCCTCGTATAAAACAATTAATTTACCAAATTTGTAATTTACCTCATATATGTTAGACTGTTAGACTTTCCACATTAAATCCTCCTAAATTACAAATTACAAAGTCTAAACTAGACATAGTTCTCCTATCCCATAAATTAGAGATAATTGTGTTTAATTGCAATCAAACTCTAATATCAGAGTCAATAAAACTAATACCCAATCGACTAAAAATAAAAATTCGAAAGTATAATAATCGTTGAGAAACAGGTATTTTAATAACAGTGTTAACCTACAGATTTGTTGAGAAAGCTTGACCGTTTTAAGTCTGATTTTATGAGTTCAGTCGAAAGCTTTGTATCAATATATTTTTTAAATTTCAAAAGTTAAAGCAAAGCTGGAATAGCTCAGTTGGTTAGAGCGTGTGGCTGTTAACCACAAGGTCGGAGGTTCAACCCCTCCTTCTAGCGTTGATGAGTTTTTCCTTGTTTATTTTGGTTTGAATATGTTTGCTATAAAGTCTAGAAAACAAAATTTAGCTAATCAAACGAATTGGCCTATTAGCTCAGCTGGTTAGAGCGTCGTGCTAATAACGCGAAGGTCGCAGGTTCGAGACCTGCATGGGCCATTGTTTTGTGTTTTTTCAACGCTGTCGTTTCCCTTTAGTTCATCAGTTTTGTTTTTGCTGCCATTTTAAATTTTCAGTTGAACAAAATGAAGCGGCCGCTCCAATAGCTCATTTGGTTAGACTGTTTTGCTGTGTCGGAGGTTCAATCCCTCCTAGTTGTTTATCCTTTTTTCCTTTCCATTTTGCTTTGAATGGACCCAATACCAATTTGTTCAGCTGGTTATAAATCCCCAATATTGATATTATATAAATAATTTAGCATTATGAACGTGTTGTTCTATTAGCTCAGCTAGTTAGAGCATCGTGCTAATAACCTGAAGGTTGAACCTGCATGGGCCATTTTTCGGTTTTTTTTCCAAACGTCGTCGATTTCTCCGAATACTATCAGTTTAGACTTTGCTGCCCTTACGTGCTTTGGCGATAAGCTTGAAGAAGAACAGACAGAATAATTGAGGATGTTCAACGTGATATTCTATTGTATTTTGGAGGTTTCAGCATATTCGATGTGTGGCCTAGAGTTACCAAGATTTTGTCCTATAAGCTTTGGAAAAAGTTTCTGCAAATTCGTCGAAATCAAGATGTGTTGATCCCCTTGATAAGGGCAAGATAGAAGGCAAAACAAAAGCAGTTGAACAAGAAGAACAATGAGGCTGATGACTTTAATATATCATATGTGGATATTAGGGATATCAATTGGGTGGGGTGGGTGTAAAAGGTACTCTTCTCACAGCTATTCCCATTAAGAATTTTAATCTTCATCTTCTCCTCATGACCCGCTCTGAACACAAAATTTAAAATCATCCCTACCCCGCAAGACCAAATCCGTTCTTGTTCCATCACCCACGTATGCCCTGAAACCCATCTAATCTCCTCTTTACATGTCCCACGACTTATTCATATAATATATTTAATCAAAAACGCTTAATCAATCTCTCAAAAACTATTGTATTTAATCAAAGTGTTTGGTTTATGGTAAAATGTCGTTTACTCCTTTCTTTTTAATTTAATTTTTGCTTATGCATGTACTCTGCTTAGTGTTGTATTCGATCTAACAGTGAAAACTGTCGGTTTTTTTAGGACAATGGTAGGGAATGGGTTGAATACATGAAATGAACGCAGTAAACAGAATGTTTTGGAACCAAGATTATGAAGCTTAAATTTAAATTTGGTTGTCCCAATTATTTTTTTTTTCGAATTATGACTAAATTTTTTTAATGTGTAAATTTGGAGGACTAAATGTGTTATTATAAAATTTTTGTTAACTATCGCGTCACCCTTTTAACGGCAGTTAACGGCTCGGTGACCAATTTGAAGCAAAACTAAAAGTTTAATGCCTACTTTGACGCAATTGAAAGTTTGGTTATCGAATTGAATAATTTAGTAAAGTTCAGTGACCATTTGTAAACTTTACCCTAAACTAAATTCAAATGATCCAAATTTGAAACGACTCATAAAGTAACCTACAATGACCCAAATGACAACACCTAAAATGACATGAACCTGAATAACTCAATCGACAAATCCTAGTGACCCAAACTCCAAACAATTTGAATTTAAATTTTAAACGATCCGAAAATCTTACAACTCAAATTGACCTGATCTAGATTGATTCAGTTCAAAACCAACTTAATTTACCCAATTAATAAAGAAATTGTTTCATAAACGTTTCTCACCACGTCAATCATAATCTCAATAAACTTTTCTCACCACGTCAATCATAGTCTCAACCATTAAAAGCTGCTCGCATCACCGTTTTCCTCTAGATCATCAGTCCACCCAAATTAAAGCGTTCAAATAATGGATTTTAAATGATGTGAAGAAAATGAACGTAGATTCACATATAAACAATGATATGAAAAAATTAGTGATATAGATTATTTTTAGTGGTTAAGATCATAAATGATATAATAAGGAAATTTTGTATAATATTTTTTGCAATTATACGTATTTATAATGTTAGGATATTTTGTTTATTTACATTTTGTGAAATTATATTAAATTCTTAATTTAAATAAAAAATTATATTCTATACACTGACGGTGAAAACAAACAATTTCTACAAACATCTTAGTTTATGGGTTTGTGGATCTAGTTTAGGGTGTAGAGTTTAAGAGTAGGTGTTGTGGTTAGAATTTAGGGTTTAGTGGTAAGGGTTTAGTTAAAGTAATATGGTTTGAGATTTAGATTTTAATATATAAACCCTAAATTTTAACCACAAACCACAACCCCTAAAAATCATATTGCCTTAAAACTAAATCTTAACATCTAAACCCTAAATTCTAACTCTAATACTTAAATTCTAACCATAACCTTTAAATTCTAAACTTTTATACTTAAGCCCTAAACTAGATCCATTGACAATGTACGAAATAATTTATAATATTTATCTTACAAAAAAATATTTTTTTCCAGATATAATTAGAATAGAAAAATATAAATTGTGGGGATGTGAATTGGGTAACCCTTGCCTTCAAACACATCAAATCCTTGTATAGGTGACAATTATAATGAACCATAGTCACATTTCCACTAATTTAGTCTATTATCTCATCAAAACTCCCCTTGCCCACTCTCATTATCATGGGTGGAACGTAGCAGGGGAAAAAGGGAATGGTCTCCACCAACTTTTTTATTTTTATATTAGTAATAGAATAGATTTTTTTAGAAAATAAAAAAGAAAAATTAGCTCTATAATCCTTTCAAAATTTATAAAATTTTATCAAGCCCCTCAAAATTTTTAATTTCATTTTGGTTCCCTTTATAAATTTCTAATACTACCCTGCTATTATCACAAATTTTTAAATAAACACATCCTTTGCATGTCAAAGGGATTATAATCACTTATGTTTCATTTGACTTTATAAGTATTAATACAAGTAAAATTTAGGGTAAAGTACACAGACGGTCACTGAACTTTGGTAAAAAAAAAATAAAACGGTAACCAAACTTTCAAAAATCACAAAAGAGCAATTAAACTTTATGGTTTATAACAAAATGGTAACTGGACGTTAAATCTCGTTAAGTGATTGTTATAAAATTTGGTATAATAACACATTTAGTCCTTCATATTTATACTTTCAAGAGACAAAATTTCATTCGAAATGCCTCATCAGATGATTACTTCAACATTTTATGAATATATCCTACACTGATGTCAACTGAATTGCCTTGGCGTCCCCTGCTTTAGATGGACTTAAAAATGCTTATTCTCTTGAAGCTATTGCAATTTGATTTCAGAAATTGTTTTTTCTCCTTTAATTAGTTTTCTTTTAAATTCTAATTGGTAATTAAAGTTTTAATCCACGTTTTTTGCTTATGTTTTTCTCCTTCTAGCGTTTATGTTTTTTCTCCTTTCTGTTTTGCTTTGAATGGACCCAATACCAATTCTAGCTAATACATCTACGAAATTGGTATTATAAAAACAATTCAGCATATTAAACACATCGGCCTATTAGCTCAGTTGGTTAGAGCACCGTGCTAATAACGTGAAGGTTACAGGTTTGAGACCTGCATTGGCCATTCTTAGATAATATTTTTTTTTCAAAACGCGAAGTTCAAAAGGCTTGCTCGGATAGACCCTTCTGTCCTTGAATTGAATCGATGAATGAGCTGTCGTGTTCTTTTTCCTTTTTCTAATAATCGGAGACAAAATTTCATTCGAAATGCCTCATAAGATTGATTACTTCAACATTCTATGGATATGTCCTACACTGATGTCAACTGAATTGCCTTGGCGTCCCCTGCTTTAGATGGACTTAAAAAATGCTTATTCTCTTGGAGTTACTGCAATTTGATTTCAGAAATTGTTTTTTCTACTTTAATTAGTTTTTTTTAATTCTAATTGGTAATTAAAGTTTTAATTCACGTTTTTGTTTCTGTTTTTCTCCTTCAAGCGTTTATGTTTTTCTCCTTTCTGTTTTGCTTTGAATGGACCCAATACCAATTCTAGCTAATACATATACGTAATTCGTATTATAAAAACAATTCAGCAGATTAAATGCATCAGCAAAATAGCTGAGTTGGTTAGAGTGTCGTGCTATTAACGCGAAGGTCGTAGGTTTGAGACTTGTATGGGCCATTCTAGATAAATTTTTTTTCAAACGCGGAGTTTAAAAGGCTTGCTCCGATAGACCTTTCACTCCTTGAATTGAATCGATGAATGAGCTGTCGTGTTCTTTTTCCTTTTTCTAATAATCAGAGACAAGATTTTATTCGAAATGTCTCATCAGATTGATTACTTGAACATTCTATGGATATGTCCTACACTGATGTCAACTGAATTGCCTTGGTGTCCCCATTAGATGGACTTAAAATGCTTATTCTCTTGTAGCTACTGCAATTTGATTTCCGAATTTTTTTTCTACTTTAATTAGTTTTTTTAATTCTAATTGGTAATTAAAGTTTTAATCCACGTTTTTGCTTCTGTTTCAAGTTTTTATCTATCATACAAACATTCAGGACTTCTATTTCAATGTTAAAGTTAATTTTAATATTTTTTCTATCGAGATGGTCATTATAGTTTGTAATTTTAAATTTAACATGGTGTAGTCTTCTACATTTAAAATATAAAATTCAAACTTGTATAAAAGAATACCTCTTTGAGTATTTCATTAAAAACTAATATTTTTCCTAGTTTTGAAGCATTTCATTATTCCAGCACTAACATCTTATAATTTCACCTCCAAACCCTAGCCGCTCTCTACTACCAAAATTCCTTCAACCCTAGTCGTTCTCTACTTTGATCAATCCTTTCGATTTGTGGTCGACAATCAATTTTAGTATTGGTTGTCGACCACCGGATCTATTAGTTTTCTTGTTTTTTTTATTTTAATCAGAATCTCTTTATCTGTCATTGTGACACGTTTTTTCCTCTGTCCTTTTGACATGTCTTTGTTTTTGTTTTTTGGTTTGATTCATCTGTCTTTGTGGCATGTTTCGGCATACCCTAGCGATCGGTTGTTGTTCGCACAAAGATTCAATCGACGCTAGTTTCTGATTTATGTTTTTGTCGGTGGTCACTTGGAAAGTTATATCCCCACTCGGTTGATTGTTGTTTGCCGGTGAAATCAGTCCTGGGTAGTGATACATTTTGCTTGACAGCTTGGATCGCGCACCACTCCTTCTTCCTTCTTTATGCGTCTCGTTTGGACAGAGACAAGGAGATTTAGGAGGCTGCTAATTTTTGTTGGTATGCTTATCTCCATAGAAGTTTTCATTTTTCTTTGTTTTTTGGTTGTAAGGATTTTTTTGGTTGTTTGGTGGAGAAAAAGAACTTTTGACAACTGTGCATTCATTTTAGTTGTTTCTATTGAGATGGTCATTATAATCTTAAAACATTTTACTCACCAAACAAACTATGCATCCATTTTAACAAAAACAAGTCTGTGTTATTACTTTGTATGTTTTATTGTTTCTTTTGTTGAGAAAGAAGAAAGAGTGTATTTATTGAATTAAAGAACAATTCTAAATAGTTGAGTAATACTTTTTAAGTGGGTGTTTACAAGTTGAAAACTCAAAAAAGAAAGGGAGAAAGATATACCATTAAACACAATTGAGAAATGTGTACAAAAGAGACAAAATGAAAATTTAACCTTTATTCTTTTGGTTTTAGTTGCTTGGATATACCATGAAACACAAATGAGAAATGTCCACTTATTTGTTAAGAAAGGCTTTACTGTTTCAAGTTTGATTTTATGAGTTTAGTCGAAAACATTGTATTAATAAATGTTTTAAATTTCAAAGGTTAAAGCAAAGCTGGAATAGATCAGTTGGTTATAGCGCGTGGCTATTAACCACAAGGTCGGAGGTTTAAGCCCTCCTTCCAGCGTCTATGTTTTTCTCCCTCTTTGAAACTAGGTCATATCGAGTCAAACTAGGTCGTGTCAGAGTCAATTGACTATCCCTCTTTGAAACATTTGGTTCACTTTTTTATGATTACAAAACATAATATTAGATTTTAGTTTAAGTCATGATATTTAGTTCGTAAATATTAGCGTCTATGTTTTTCTCCCTCTTTGAAACTAGGTCATATCGAGTCAAACTAGGTCGTGTCAGAGTCAATTGACTATCCCTCTTTGAAACATTTGGTTCACTTTTTTATGATTACAAAACATAATATTAGATTTTAGTATAAGTCATGATATTTAGTTCGTAAATATTATTATATGGTCATAATATATCATTATGGGTGTAATTTTATATTGAATTATTATCTTATACACTGGCGGTGAAAAGCAAAATTTTTACAAATGAAATTATTGAAGGGTCTAGGATTTAAAGGTTAGGGGCTTATGTTGTAAGAATTATAGTTTAGGGTTTATGTTTAGGGTTTAGATTTAGAGTTTTAAGATTAGGGTTTAGGGTACTCACCATTTTATACTAACAATGTACCTCACCATTTTATATTTCGGTGTAATTTACATTTTTAAAATTCATTTAATATTTTTTAAAAAATAAAATTAATTATAAATATATTTCATAATTTTTTTGAATATATAAATACATTTCAGTATAGATACTCTAATGATTTATTTATTGATTGATTAATATAATAATTATGGTTATAATTTTGTTTTAAAAATTTTATATAAAATTATAACAAAATACTCTAATACTTAAAACTCTATGAAGAAAATGTCTTGGTATATAAAATCAAACCAATAGGGTTTAAATTATGGGTAATTATACCATGCACTGGTTGCGGAAATATTTTGTCTACAAGCGTCCTAATTTTAGTGATAGAGATTTAATTTAGGGTTCATAGTTTAGGGGTTTAGGTGCTTAGAATTTAAGAATTGTAGTTTGAGTTTAGAGTTTAGGATTAAAATTTAGGGGTTATAGGTAAAAATCTAAATCTCTACCATATTACTCTAAAACCTAAACCCTATCCTCTAACCCTATACCCTACCACTAAACTCTAAATTCTAACCGCAAACTATAAATTTTAAACCCCTAAACTATAAACACTAAAATGGACCCATAACCCCTAAACTTAAGAAAAATGATTCATTTTAAATAAAGAAACTGAAAAAAAAAACTATAAACATACAATTGGATTTTTAAGAAACGGCCTATTGTTAAAACATCTCTAACAACGGATAGTCTGCCATACCCAGTTGTGGGGTAAAAATCAGTTTCTGCGATCTATTTAAACCGAAGTTTCTTGGGGAATGTTTATGCTGTTCTCTCTATACAACATTCGTCTCTTTTCTGTACCATATTCTTGATACCGATAGATGATTCTATGAAGAGACCGCCTCAGGCATGTTGCATCAAATGTTTCGATGAACTTCACATCGGTGGCACGGGATTTGACGCCATCAAAACGTTTGTACTCGTCAATGCAAGAAAAGAAACACCAATTCTGTAACTTTTTTAAAGCAATTAACCAGCCTACCCGTTCGATGGTGCATGAATGATGAAATGAACAAAGTTGCAAAAAAATTCATTAACCACACAAATGTACCACAAAGTAAATATGCACTTCATCAAGCTAAGCTAATAATTCTAGGATAATAGATGGATTTGGACTATTACCTCTCCGCAATTGCAGTGGATTAATACCGGACGATTTCTCACGTATGTGAAGGAACAAGTTTATGTTCATGTTCGCAAACGTAAAACACCGGGGCAAGGTATAAGGAGTAAACAAAAGAGTCAATTCAAAAATTTATGAATGACTTACAAATTAAGATCTTGAGAGCATCATATTAGTTGGTAAAAGATCCGGCTACACTACACATTGATTTAATTGAAAGTTCAATTCAAATAAGATAATGCAAATTTCTTGGTAATCATATTCTTAATCTATTACATGTATTTCGTGAATCAAACACACTCTTAAAGCATTTGCATGAAAGTGGATAAAATGACATTTATTTGTATAAGTATCGATATTCGAATCTTTGATCGACTAATCTTACAAAGACTCATTATGAAAATAACTCTTACAATCTAATTTACTCAATTCACATTATCAAAATTCGCTTAAATGTAATTTAGAATATCATCTAATTAAATCAATATGTAAATACTAAAACATTAGGGAATGGTTAAGTTTTAGATTGTACCGAGACTTAGTTAATCTAACGAGATGGTTTAGAGATTGAATTATGAGGATATAAATAAAGAAAAACTAGCTGAAGATGTTGCAAGCAACAGTCAAACCTGGAAAAGGAGTGCTGCTAAAGTTTCAGGCTGAGCAGGACAATAAGAGTGCGCTAATTTGATTATTAGGCGATTGATTTTCAGTTATATTTATAAAAGAATGAAAAATAAAAATGTTATCATAATAATATTAATCATTATTTTTTTACTATATTAATACTTGATTAATTTATTACACCAACTCGGACTTATTATATAATATATATAATAAAATCTTACCAATCTAAGAAAAAAGTTGCAAATTAGAAAATTACCAACCTTGCTATATAAAGTGACAATATTACATGTTAATGTATATACATAAATTTTTGTTTGTTTTCAAATGTTTTTGGAAATTAAGGTTCATGCTCACGTACTAGGCTACTCCCATGTTGCATGGAAGATTAGAATATTATATGAGGATTTTGGTTGTTGGTTAATTGGTTTGATTGAAAATTTCTCAAAATATTAAATAAGTATTTTTATATAAATGTTAAATAAGTATTACGTATATTAATTTATTAGTAAATATTTATTTTAAATTTGGTGAACAAAACTTGACTCGATTTAAATTTGTAATATAATAATATAACTACATAGAAACTTTATATAATCCTCACAATATTTAATATTGTTTATCACTTAAAATGTTAAAATTGATAATACAAACAACGATACCAAATTGCTTATTAGTAGAATTTATATATTTTTGTTTATTTAAATAAATATTATTGAGAAAATGAATTACTATTTAATTGAAAATTAACTAAATTCTAACTACATTTTGGGAATTTTTATTGGATTTTTTTGAATCGTTTAGTATAGAATTGAAATTTTGATAATTATAATATTTACTATTTTAGTTTATACATTAAAAACTTTGGGGTTCCTTTTTTGCCCTCCAGCACGGGTCAAATTATTAATTTTTAATATAAAGATAAAATAAAAGAAAGGGAAAGAAAAGAAAGAAGGGGGAAATAGAAAAGTATATATAGCAGTTCAATTGAATTCCCCTCCCAGAACTCAATCCTAAGTCCTAACCGAAGCTTAATACCAAACCCTAAACCCAATTACTTATGCAACAAGAAACCAAGTACAGAGAAAGAATGGAACGGAGGCTTAGGGTTTCGAGGAAGGCGAAATTGGATGGTCTGAGGGCAACCGCCGTACAATTTTTCAACGGTGAAAGAAGGCGTATACAGAGCCGGTTGCCCTCGACCATCCAATTTCGCTTCCTGGAAACCCTAAACCCCCGTTCCATTATCTTTTGGGGCAGTCGCATTGCCATTGCTGATTAGTTTTACTTCTTCTTTTTCAAGTTTTTTTTTCGAGGTTTGATTTTCTTTCATACTGCCATCGTCTTTCTTAGCAATTAAGATCTTTTTTTAGAAAAGAATCTCGATTTCTGTTTTCTTTCCGACTGTTTGTTTTCTTAGAAAATTAAGAGGGAAAAAGAGACAGATTGAAAGGATTGAATAGTTTCTTTCGACATGCATGCTATATTCTGTTGATTTAGCTGTTGATTTGAGTATGTTTTAGTCTCGTATCTTGTGTTGATTAAGGATTTTCCAAGATTGCAATGGTATTTGGCGTAATGTTGATATGCTATATGTTGAAGGAAGTATTGGATGGGTGAAAAGGGAGTTGGTTTCTGTGTTTCGCTTGCGATGGATTACAAACTTGGATATGTTTTTTTGGGTGACTGAGGGCAAGTAGTATTGAAGAGCAGGCGGTGGCAGATTTAGTGATATTAAAGACTTTTAGCAAAAATTAGTCCCTCTAGTTTGGTTTTAGTTGGGTCATTTAGGTTCTGTTTCATCTTCCTTTGCAGGGTTAGTTTTTTTATTTTTAGATTCTATAAGAGTTTCTTAGTTTGTTTCTTAGGAGTGTGGTGTGATGTAGGAGTGTACCTTTCAATATGGAGTTTCCTTGGAATGATATTGCTGTTGGTGTTGATTAGTAGGGTGTAAAGTCTGTTGCTTGTTTTTCCTAGGAATTGTAGAAGTTTTTGTATTTGAGGCTGGTTTTTGAGTTGAAGCAGGGTTGTTGAGGGCTGATCGGATGATGACCGTGTATTAGGTAGGCTTGTGAGTATGACTCGTTCTAAGGATGGTTGGGGTAGCTGGGTATTTTTATTTTCTTTGATTCTTGTTTCTATTTGGGTGAGATTTTGAAGGTGTTTGGTCATAGCTTTTCTCCGCGATCTCGTTTGATTTGGCAGCTCAAGTTGCAATTGTGTTGTGGCTCTAGTTCCTTTAGGCTTCGCTCCATCTTGGCGTTGCTCTGGATGTATGAAATTGATTGTGGTAGTGTATGAATGAGGGTGGTTTCAGGAAGATGGTTTGTTGGGACCTTATTTCGCAGAGAGTCATTTTTTCTTCTAGTGTGTGGTGTGATTTTGAGAAAAGAATCTCAATCTTTCGTTTTCTTTCTAACTGTTTGGTTTCCTAGAAAATTAAGAGGAAAAAGGCGACAGATTGAAAGGATTAAATAATTAACTTCCACATTCATGCATGCTATATTATGTGTTCTGAAAAATATGAAAAGGAATTCCCAGGTGACTACTTAATATGCCTATGCCTTTCTCTACTTGGAAAACTAACTCTCTTTTTGTTTTCCTTCCAATTTTGCAGATACTTATGCCTCGAGCCTTATCCTCAGGAGAATATGGAGTTTCTTAGAGCGCATCATATACAGCTTTTCCACTTTGGGATTGAAGGGAAAAAGGTACTTTCCCCTATGCTTCTATGAAAATTATACTTTTTTGAATTTAAGTATGTTTGAAATCATTTGTTACCAGAAATTTCGTAGCTTCATTTTAGCTTGTTAGATTCTTATTGAATTTAAGTATGTTTCAGATTTAAATACCTGAAGTCGACTTTTCTTTCTTTTCTTTTTTTTTTACTTCTCAGGAGCCTTCATTTTAGCTTGTTTGATACTTAATGAATTTAAGTAATTTTCAGCTTCAAATACCTGAAGTCGACTTTTCTTTTTTTACTTCTCAGGAGCCTTCATTTGCTGCTCCCACAGATGCCATTGGGGAAGCTCTCAAGATCTTAATTGGTAAGTCATTCATAAGTTTTGGAATCAATGCTTTTGTTTCATCTTTTTACCTTAGCAGACTGTTTTAACTTTGCGAAATGAACTTGTTTCTTTACAGATGTGAGAAACCATCCGGTCTTAATCCACTGCAATCGCGGAAAGGTAATAGTCCAAATCCAGCTATTATCTTACAATTACTAGCTTAGCTTGATGAAGTGCATATTAACTATGTGGTACAATCGCGGAAAGGTAATAGTCACAAATTTAATTGGTTTAAAGTGGTTCCAATTTGTCTGTTTATTTGATGATAAGGCTTTGGAGAGTGAAGAGTAAAGAAATTGAGTTGTAGCTCCATGTAAAGTGCTCAACTTTGTTGTAGTTTTCATGAAGCTTAAGCATACTGTGGATGCGGAGTTAGATTTTTACCTAGAAGAGGTTTATAAAATTTCCATAGGGGCTAAAACAATTAAAGTACAATATTTTTCCTAAACCCTAAATCAAATCTAAAACCCTTAAAATAAGCATGCTAGTATAAACTGAGGTTTACATCGGCAGTACATCAAATATTTTTTTAATATGCTTATTATCCTATAAACTAGCAATAGAAAAGGTTCAACAAATACCTAATTTTAGGGTTTAATAGCTAAGGTTTAGGGTTAGAGTTTTGGTGTTTTTGGTTAGATTTTAAGGTTTGAGAATAAATTTTATGGTTTGAATTTTAGGTATAAAATTTAAGGATTAGGATTAGGGTTGTGCAAAAAATTTCGATCTGATTGATCTGATCCGTTTATCCATTGATCTGATCCGAAATTTTAGATATTTGACATGTTTTTATTTTTCTGATAATTCGGATTGGATATTCAAAAATTTCGATAGTTGTTTGCCTATGTGTGTAGCCTGTCGAATGGGAAAAAGCCACAAGCTTCCCTTTTCTTCATCTTCCAACGTCTATGATAGGCCATTTCAGTTAATCTTCTCTGATCTTTGGGGACCTGCCCATGTTGTTTCCAATGGGTATCGTTATTATGTAACATTTGTTGATGCTAATACTAGGCATACATGGTTGTATATGCTTAAGGATAAGTCTCAAGCATTTCAGGCATTTCAATTGTTTCACAAGATGGTCCAAACACAGTTTGACACTCGAGTGAAGGAGTTTCAGTCGGATTGGGGTGGAGAGTATCGTAGCTTGTCCAAAGTGCTGGTTGCTGAAGGTGTTTGTTGAGATTTTAGGGGCTCGATTCGATCAACCGTTCTTGCTCGCCAAGTGTGGAGAAGTTGGATAATTGGGTGTTTTAGTGGGAGGTGAAAAATTGGCAATTTGACACAAGGATTTATAGTGGTTAAACCTTCTAACCAAGGTCTACATCCACTACCTTAGCTCCCCACTAAGGATTTCCAACAAATTCACTAAGAATTTCGTCCCCTTTTCTCGGATTAGGAGGAAACTGTTACAACCCTCAAAGCTTTCTACCCAAAGCTTGAAGGACACTCTTTTTACAAAGAAAGACTTAGAAAACTAGAAATCCCTCTAAAAGGTGTTTGTTTGCAATTCTAAGCTCTCACCCAAAACCTAAACACTTGAGCAAATTTAACAATGTAAGCTCACAAGTGTTGTCTAAGCAAGAAATGAACAATTAAAGCTCTAGACAAATTTTGACATCATAATGCTGTAACAATTGAAGCATTAACCATTACAAGATGCTTGGATGTAACACCCTGATAATATATATATATATATATATATATATATATATATATATATATATATATATATATATATATATATACATGTGCTTAAAAAAAGAGAGAAAAGAAGGTGAGGGTGTGAGGGCTCGAACCTACGACCTCACCCCTCACCATTCAACGTTCTTGCCGTTGAGCTTAGAGCTCATTTCTGTCAAAGGTTGCCAAACCTTGATTTTAACTTAGTAAAAAAATAATAACTCTGAACCCCCATTAATTTTTATCTGCCTTTCCACCTACCCGCAATTAATTCCTACCCATTTTTTTTCGAACTTTGAATCGTCCCCTCATCCCCCTCATAGACCCCTCTCCCTCCTCAGTTTCGGCAAACCTTTACCGTCCACACCGTCGTCCAGTGTGCACCACCGCTTGCGTCGGCGAATGCACGTCGCCGCCCCGAACCCTTTGACGTCTGTGACGCGCCCTTCCGTGCCGTCGTCTGCATTAGAAATCAAGTTGAAGTTCAAGTCGGGCCGCCTCTAATTTCTCATCCGTGCCGTCGTCGTCTTGATTTCTCGTCGGTACGACGACGCTCCCCTCGACGAGCTGATCAAAACCCACCCGACCGATTGGCGTTCCGACACCGGGAAGGGTTCCATCGGAGCTTCGAACTTTCCGACCATTTCGATCTTTAAAGGTAAGGTCCGACCTACTTTCCGGCTTGTTTCAGATTAAAAATGTATGGGTTGGAATTATGGTCTGATGATCTATGTTTTTCCGGCAGAACCGCGTCCGTTGAGCTCTCCGGCAAGTTTTCCGGCCACCGTCCGACGTTGTTTCTGTTTGGGTAAGTAAGCCGGCCTGAACCGGCTGGACCGGTCGGCCCACCAACCAAACCCGAGCCCAAAACCCAGATGGCCCAAAACCCGTTTCTGACCCGAATCGACCCGTGTCTGAGTCAACTCGCTGAGTCAACTCAGTTGACATGTTGACTGCTGACGTCATCATGACGTCAGCGTTGACTCTGACCTTCCATTGACTCTGACCTGCTGACGTCAGCGTTGACTTTGACCAAAAAGTCAACTTTTTTGAAAAGGTCCTATCTTATGTTTTTTGACGTCCTGAGTCCGTTTTCGAAGCCCGTTTTGCAAAATTCTGACCGGAAGGCCTCCGAATCTGACCTTGAACCCAAAAGTGTTTATGTGTTTAATTTTGTTAAGAGCTGTTTGGATAAGGACTGAAATGTTGATTTGTGTATTTGAAGGTATGCAAGTATCTTGGTATTCGAAATGTCATGGGGCATCCAGTTCGGATTCGAATGCGATCGAATGTAGTATCATGAGTCAACCGGTATAACTCAGAGCTAAGGTAATACACTACTACCTCTTGTATGCTTTATGTACATGTCGATATCCGGTTAACGCATGCATGCTTATGATGAAGTGTTTGTGAACTCTGCTTAAGCCGAATTCGATACGAAAAATAAGTATGAGAGTCAGTAAGATCAAAATACTCGGATAAGAATATTGATAGACCAGGAGTGTCGAATGTGCTAATAATAATAATAATACAGTTAAATCTGAAACTCTATTAATGATGTCTAAAAACTAATGTTCAGAATGTGGAGTATGAGATGTTGGTTATGAACTTACGAAAATGCCCATAGGTTATAAAAATCACTAAACTAACCCTCTGGTAAAGAAAATGACCGGAAACCTGCATTTGACTTGATGGTGTATTTTACTCTACCTAAGATGTATGTTTTATTGGAAAGACTCCGACATCATTATACAATACGTGTGTTATAAAACTTGGACTTTTCCCCTCAAACTCCGTATAACACATGAATGAAGATTTTCTGGAAATATTGTTGAAATCCTAAGTCGATCCTTATGATAGTAATGCGTGAATTAAATAAAAAATGATTGTAATGACCAAAAAGACGGTAATGCCTCGAGCACCGAAATGTCTGATTAATTTGAATGACGTTATACCCTCAAGTTCTGTAATGAATGAATCGTCCGTAAAGGGGCGGAGAGTTAGGACGACTTAATCTCTATCGGGTACGTAAACGGTGGAGGTTCTAAATAGTAAAATTTGACGAAAATGGTGGATTCATCCCAATTTCCAAAATGACTGAAATGCCCTATTAAGTTAAACATGCAGTTATGCATTTAATGAAATTCTGAGATCTCTAGTAAGACTTTAAGGGCTAAAGTGCCCCTAAGTGTTAGGAAGCACACTCATGTGTGTTAATCACCCATGATAATTAAAAGACTAAAATGCCCACGTTGGCCAAAATAATTAAGATAGCCCTGAATGTATCCGATATCGTGACAGACCTTGACATAGAAATCTCTGAATGCCTGATTGGAAGCATATTAAGTAAATAAAATTTTCTGAGCAACTGTTTATGCTTTGTTGGTATAAATTACCAAAATGTCCATATGTGATAAAATGACCATAATGCCATTGTAGGCTTAAATGACTAAATAACTTATGATGCGTCTAAACTCTCAAGATCTTGATGTATCACCTCTTGAATATCTGGGTTAAACTGTTAGTATGAACTCCTTTTTTAATAGGGGCCACGTTTCAGAAATCCGTTCAAGTTGTCAAGAGTTCAATATGTCCCATTCCGTAAATGCCAAGTATCTCCAAGAAATGATCTATCTCACCTAGTGTGTTCCATGTGTGATATATTTTGTTGAATGGATTGTATAATTATTTAATCATGAATAATATTATGTTGATGAACATTTCAATTGTTATTGAGATTGTATCACTATGTTAGAAAATGAGATAAAATGATGAACTTGATATATGATGACATTCTCTGTCTATCTGATATAGTTCTGCTCAATCTGTATACTTGGTATGTGATCGTTTGATCTGTGATGATATTGTCTGACTGTTTGATGAATTGTTAGCATGATCTGTTATTTTGACCTATGATGGGATAATCTGTTTGCATGATGAATGCTGAAAATGTTTGCTCTGCTCAATAGTATGCCCATTTATCTGTCAAAAGCATGAACTTCTGTTTTTGATACTCTGAATAGAATGTATGTTACATGTATTATGTTACTCATGTCTGGAATCTGAACACCGATTACTGTCTGGGGTATACTGTTGGGTTATGTTATGAAGTGTCTATCACAGCCCTGATCTAGCTGTTCTGTTAAGCTCCTACGCTCACATGCCTAGGGTAAGTCTTTCTGGACCTAAGGCATTCCCTTAGGTAGGCTCCTACGCCTCAGGCCTAGGGTAAGACCTTCTGTATGCAAATCAGGGGAATTGCATTTTGGAGTTCGGTTGGAGGGTAGTTCTTGTAAACTTCTGTATGAACATTGAACATCTGCATTTAATCTGTTATGTGCTCATATGATATGATGTTAAGTACTTATGTATGTTCGATCTGCAACTTGTTGAAACACACTAGGCTTCGTGGTTTAACTTCTCAAACTAGCCACTCTGTTGATTTCTCTTAACAATAAGTTCTCTTTTAATACTCAGTAACATAGAAAGAACAAACCTTGTTGTCCCCAAGAATAGTGCTTCACTAAATTAGCGAAAAATAAATGGAGACAAGTATTGCCTGAAACATCATAAAAATGTTATGCCTACCATATATCTGCATGAGCTTATAGCATCTTTTGGTAGTTCTGTATTACTGAGCTTTTCCAAGCTCACGTTGTTTTTACCATCGCATGTTAAAAGAAAATAGCATGACCTAAGGTTTGACATCAGCGTTTGGAGTTCCTTCGACGTTACATTTGGAGTACGGTACTGTATAGTTAGAGGGCATGTATGTCATGTATGGTTTCATGTCAGTGTCTGTAAAATACTTTTCTGAAATTTTTGTTATGTGTTTAAATAATTTCCTGAAATTGTATTTTAAACAAGAGTTGAGTTTACAGTTTGATAAGTGTTTTGAGAAAGAAAAAAAAATGTTTTCATGTGTATTTTCACTGTGGGTCGCTCTTGTGACCCTAATGTGACTTTCTAGGATCTGTTGTAACGCATAGGCGGGTCTAGGGGGTTACATTGGAGGTCCCTTTTATACTCTTTCATGAGTTTATAGTCGTTACTAGCCGTTGGGGATGATTTGGAGCCGTTGAGGAGTCATAAAGTCGAGCTTTAAATTCTTACCTGTACAAAGGTTTCGAAACCTTTACTAGAGGTTTCGAAACCTTAAGGAGGAATTTGTAAAAACTAGCCGTTACAAGGCCAAGGTTTCGAAACCTTGTTATATTCGATATTTTTACTTGTTATATATGAAAAATTCAATTTTTAATTGTTATATATGAAAAATTGAAATTTTCATGGATACAAATCTAGTTATATTCAACAATTTGTTGATTATTATATTCAAAAACCTAAAATTTTTATGGATATGACCGCCAAATTTAAAAATAATTAAATCAAGTTATAAATTTGGATATCCGAATATCCAATCCAAAAATTTCAGATATCCGATTTTTTCAGATCGAATAAAGAATAGTTAAATTGTTTATCAAAAAATTTAGGTATTCAAAATTTTGGATCGGATCTGATATCCGAAATATACATTCCTATTAAAATTTAAGACTCTTAAAAAGAGATACATAACATCTTTAAAAATTTGCTTCTAAATAAACTTTCCACAAATTATTCATCTACTAATTAATATATAATTGAATAATTGAAGAGGAGAAAACTATTGAGTCAAATCACCTTTAAAAATAAATTACTAGTTTTATGATTAAACTTGCTTGATTGTTTTATTTTACTTAGAGAAAATGAACTCGAAATTTTATAATATATCCATAGAAATTAAAACGTTTGAAAGACTTAAAATTTTTAGTTTAACCATAAACATGACCCCAATCCAAATATATTTATAAAATAATAATACCATGAATTGTACTTTAAGAGTAGGGTGAGTAAATTTTGACTCGAAAAAATTAAAATTTTTTGACTCGACTCGAGGCAAAAAAATTCGACTCATTCTGACTCGATTCGACTCAAAAAAATTTAAATAAAGTTTAAGTTGTAAAATGAGAATTCAAATAGCTTGAAATTTTTAGAAATTAGTGGATGATTTTTAAGTTCAAGTCAATTCCTCAAATTTTAATGATATGTGTGTGTGTGTGTATACCAATATTAAAAATGAAGAAATATATGTCACATATGTTTTTTGATAGGAAAAATCAAACGATATTATATGCCACATATAAAAAATATGATGAAATATATATGCATATCTTATATGATTAGAGGGAGTCGTTTAAATTAGAATCAAACTATACTATAACATGATAAATAATTACAATTAAATTTGTATAGGAACTCAAAAACTCGACTCGAATTGAAAATTTTTTAAATAAAGTTGAAGTTGTAAAATATGATTCATCAACTCGAATAACTCGTAATTTGTTGACTCGACTCGATCGAACGCTCACCCATACTTAAGAAAATAACTTGTATATATATATATATATTAGTAATGTTTATCCTCTTTTTTAAGAGTATTTTATGGATAAAAATTTTCTGCCTTTTTTCGATGCCACTTTCTATGCCCCAACACTAAAAATACTAAAAAATTTAAATTACAAGCCATAACCCTAAGTTTTAAATCCTAAACCCTAAAAATACACGCTATCTAAAATCCATGATCTCTAACCACAAACACTAACCCTAAACCTAATTTTTAATATGAGGAAATAAATAGTGGCAGCGAAAAAGAGCAAATGATTTCTATTTGTATTTTATAAGAGGAAAAAATTGATATACACGTAAAACTAATTTTACAACAATTTTTCTATTACATTATAAAAACCAAATCTTACATGTCTATCTTTACCCCTAAAAAACTAAACCCTAAACATTCAATTCTATACCTTAAATTATAAACACTAACCTTAAATTCTAAACCCTTCTAAACTAAAACTATAACCCCTAAAATTAAAAGCTATATGTAAACTAAAGTTTACCCTACGTGTTATCAAAGGTATTTTTCATTATATAAAGCTTTCGCTCGTCTAAAGTTTACCCTACGCCGACTTGAAGAGAAAACCAGCGAGGATGAATGTACACTAAAGAATAGGTCTTGCTTATCTTTTTTGTCAAGAACCTGCAATTCACCGTGTTTACCAAGTTGTACACCATTCATAGCCTCCACAGCCTTGTTACCATCATCTTGGGATTGAAAGTTGACAAACCCAAAACCTCTTGAGCCCCCCTTCTCATCCGACTTATCTTGGTAGAGCGAAAGAAAATCGAAAGGATGATTCGAGTGGTTCTCCAGAGAATGGTTTCTAGATATGGGAAGCAATAGCATTGCGTTTGCAGTGTGGTAATGATGAAGAGGGGTTCTCAAGAGGTTTCGGGTTTCTCATCTTTCAATCCCAGATGATGCTAACATGAATTCCGGGGGGCTATGAATGCCGTATAACTTGCCTAAAATGGTGAAATCAGCTTCTTGACAAAAAGATCAGTAAGACCGATCCTTCTTGATCGTCGGCATGGTTTGTTACGAACAAATATTACTTTGTAATCACTCCAAATACACCTTTTCTTATGCAGTTGGGCTATAGTCATTACATCAAATCTATAACCTCCAACGGACTCGAAAAAAGAGTCAAAATCCGACTCTCATGATCTTGCAGCATATCCTCGCAATCCGTCTTACCCAAATCACTAGATCAATTAATAAAACTCTTTACTCTAGTTTTTTCTAATTCCTTATTCACTATTTAGAGCATTTGCTAGGATTCCAGAAACAACATGGATGGTATATTTTGAACTCATTCGATGTAAAGCAAAATGGTTATTGATTGTCTTGCCAATTTTACAAACTCCTTTGATGGTTGCCTGTTTATTTTTTAATATGTACCTAATTTCTTATGGGATGTTTTTGCATAGGGACTTGTATTGTCCCATACTTGCGTTTAGTTTTTAGCTAATGTAATGGTCTTTGGCCATCCTTTCAATTAACATATGGGAAAATATTACATGTAGTAGTAAAAATAAAGTTTTCCATTAATGATTTCAATTTAGAGGTTAGGGCTTGTTTTAAAATTTAAGGTTTTATGTTTTAGGATTTAGAGTAAGAATTTAAAGTTTAGAGTTTTAGAATCTAGGGACTTAGGGTTAAAGATTAAGATTTTAGGTTTTAAAGATTGAATAGAATTGTTTTGGGAAAAAAATTTAATATTTGTGCATCAAATATATATATATATATATATATATCCTACCAACAATATGTCTCTAAAGTTTGAACTCGTGTCCTCGTATAAAACAATTAATTTACCAAATTTGTAATTTACCTCATATATGTTAGACTGTTAGACTTTCCACATTAAATCCTCCTAAATTACAAATTACAAAGTCTAAACTAGACATAGTTCTCCTATCCCATAAATTAGAGATAATTGTGTTTAATTGCAATCAAACTCTAATATCAGAGTCAATAAAACTAATACCCAATCGACTAAAAATAAAAATTCGAAAGTATAATAATCGTTGAGAAACAGGTATTTTAATAACAGTGTTAACCTACAGATTTGTTGAGAAAGCTTGACCGTTTTAAGTCTGATTTTATGAGTTCAGTCGAAAGCTTTGTATCAATATATTTTTTAAATTTCAAAAGTTAAAGCAAAGCTGGAATAGCTCAGTTGGTTAGAGCGTGTGGCTGTTAACCACAAGGTCGGAGGTTCAACCCCTCCTTCTAGCGTTGATGAGTTTTTCCTTGTTTATTTTGGTTTGAATATGTTTGCTATAAAGTCTAGAAAACAAAATTTAGCTAATCAAACGAATTGGCCTATTAGCTCAGCTGGTTAGAGCGTCGTGCTAATAACGCGAAGGTCGCAGGTTCGAGACCTGCATGGGCCATTGTTTTGTGTTTTTTCAACGCTGTCGTTTCCCTTTAGTTCATCAGTTTTGTTTTTGCTGCCATTTTAAATTTTCAGTTGAACAAAATGAAGCGGCCGCTCCAATAGCTCATTTGGTTAGACTGTTTTGCTGTGTCGGAGGTTCAATCCCTCCTAGTTGTTTATCCTTTTTTCCTTTCCATTTTGCTTTGAATGGACCCAATACCAATTTGTTCAGCTGGTTATAAATCCCCAATATTGATATTATATAAATAATTTAGCATTATGAACGTGTTGTTCTATTAGCTCAGCTAGTTAGAGCATCGTGCTAATAACCTGAAGGTTGAACCTGCATGGGCCATTTTTCGGTTTTTTTTCCAAACGTCGTCGATTTCTCCGAATACTATCAGTTTAGACTTTGCTGCCCTTACGTGCTTTGGCGATAAGCTTGAAGAAGAACAGACAGAATAATTGAGGATGTTCAACGTGATATTCTATTGTATTTTGGAGGTTTCAGCATATTCGATGTGTGGCCTAGAGTTACCAAGATTTTGTCCTATAAGCTTTGGAAAAAGTTTCTGCAAATTCGTCGAAATCAAGATGTGTTGATCCCCTTGATAAGGGCAAGATAGAAGGCAAAACAAAAGCAGTTGAACAAGAAGAACAATGAGGCTGATGACTTTAATATATCATATGTGGATATTAGGGATATCAATTGGGTGGGGTGGGTGTAAAAGGTACTCTTCTCACAGCTATTCCCATTAAGAATTTTAATCTTCATCTTCTCCTCATGACCCGCTCTGAACACAAAATTTAAAATCATCCCTACCCCGCAAGACCAAATCCGTTCTTGTTCCATCACCCACGTATGCCCTGAAACCCATCTAATCTCCTCTTTACATGTCCCACGACTTATTCATATAATATATTTAATCAAAAACGCTTAATCAATCTCTCAAAAACTATTGTATTTAATCAAAGTGTTTGGTTTATGGTAAAATGTCGTTTACTCCTTTCTTTTTAATTTAATTTTTGCTTATGCATGTACTCTGCTTAGTGTTGTATTCGATCTAACAGTGAAAACTGTCGGTTTTTTTAGGACAATGGTAGGGAATGGGTTGAATACATGAAATGAACGCAGTAAACAGAATGTTTTGGAACCAAGATTATGAAGCTTAAATTTAAATTTGGTTGTCCCAATTATTTTTTTTTTCGAATTATGACTAAATTTTTTTAATGTGTAAATTTGGAGGACTAAATGTGTTATTATAAAATTTTTGTTAACTATCGCGTCACCCTTTTAACGGCAGTTAACGGCTCGGTGACCAATTTGAAGCAAAACTAAAAGTTTAATGCCTACTTTGACGCAATTGAAAGTTTGGTTATCGAATTGAATAATTTAGTAAAGTTCAGTGACCATTTGTAAACTTTACCCTAAACTAAATTCAAATGATCCAAATTTGAAACGACTCATAAAGTAACCTACAATGACCCAAATGACAACACCTAAAATGACATGAACCTGAATAACTCAATCGACAAATCCTAGTGACCCAAACTCCAAACAATTTGAATTTAAATTTTAAACGATCCGAAAATCTTACAACTCAAATTGACCTGATCTAGATTGATTCAGTTCAAAACCAACTTAATTTACCCAATTAATAAAGAAATTGTTTCATAAACGTTTCTCACCACGTCAATCATAATCTCAATAAACTTTTCTCACCACGTCAATCATAGTCTCAACCATTAAAAGCTGCTCGCATCACCGTTTTCCTCTAGATCATCAGTCCACCCAAATTAAAGCGTTCAAATAATGGATTTTAAATGATGTGAAGAAAATGAACGTAGATTCACATATAAACAATGATATGAAAAAATTAGTGATATAGATTATTTTTAGTGGTTAAGATCATAAATGATATAATAAGGAAATTTTGTATAATATTTTTTGCAATTATACGTATTTATAATGTTAGGATATTTTGTTTATTTACATTTTGTGAAATTATATTAAATTCTTAATTTAAATAAAAAATTATATTCTATACACTGACGGTGAAAACAAACAATTTCTACAAACATCTTAGTTTATGGGTTTGTGGATCTAGTTTAGGGTGTAGAGTTTAAGAGTAGGTGTTGTGGTTAGAATTTAGGGTTTAGTGGTAAGGGTTTAGTTAAAGTAATATGGTTTGAGATTTAGATTTTAATATATAAACCCTAAATTTTAACCACAAACCACAACCCCTAAAAATCATATTGCCTTAAAACTAAATCTTAACATCTAAACCCTAAATTCTAACTCTAATACTTAAATTCTAACCATAACCTTTAAATTCTAAACTTTTATACTTAAGCCCTAAACTAGATCCATTGACAATGTACGAAATAATTTATAATATTTATCTTACAAAAAAATATTTTTTTCCAGATATAATTAGAATAGAAAAATATAAATTGTGGGGATGTGAATTGGGTAACCCTTGCCTTCAAACACATCAAATCCTTGTATAGGTGACAATTATAATGAACCATAGTCACATTTCCACTAATTTAGTCTATTATCTCATCAAAACTCCCCTTGCCCACTCTCATTATCATGGGTGGAACGTAGCAGGGGAAAAAGGGAATGGTCTCCACCAACTTTTTTATTTTTATATTAGTAATAGAATAGATTTTTTTAGAAAATAAAAAAGAAAAATTAGCTCTATAATCCTTTCAAAATTTATAAAATTTTATCAAGCCCCTCAAAATTTTTAATTTCATTTTGGTTCCCTTTATAAATTTCTAATACTACCCTGCTATTATCACAAATTTTTAAATAAACACATCCTTTGCATGTCAAAGGGATTATAATCACTTATGTTTCATTTGACTTTATAAGTATTAATACAAGTAAAATTTAGGGTAAAGTACACAGACGGTCACTGAACTTTGGTAAAAAAAAAATAAAACGGTAACCAAACTTTCAAAAATCACAAAAGAGCAATTAAACTTTATGGTTTATAACAAAATGGTAACTGGACGTTAAATCTCGTTAAGTGATTGTTATAAAATTTGGTATAATAACACATTTAGTCCTTCATATTTATACTTTCAAGAGACAAAATTTCATTCGAAATGCCTCATCAGATGATTACTTCAACATTTTATGAATATATCCTACACTGATGTCAACTGAATTGCCTTGGCGTCCCCTGCTTTAGATGGACTTAAAAATGCTTATTCTCTTGAAGCTATTGCAATTTGATTTCAGAAATTGTTTTTTCTCCTTTAATTAGTTTTCTTTTAAATTCTAATTGGTAATTAAAGTTTTAATCCACGTTTTTTGCTTATGTTTTTCTCCTTCTAGCGTTTATGTTTTTTCTCCTTTCTGTTTTGCTTTGAATGGACCCAATACCAATTCTAGCTAATACATCTACGAAATTGGTATTATAAAAACAATTCAGCATATTAAACACATCGGCCTATTAGCTCAGTTGGTTAGAGCACCGTGCTAATAACGTGAAGGTTACAGGTTTGAGACCTGCATTGGCCATTCTTAGATAATATTTTTTTTTCAAAACGCGAAGTTCAAAAGGCTTGCTCGGATAGACCCTTCTGTCCTTGAATTGAATCGATGAATGAGCTGTCGTGTTCTTTTTCCTTTTTCTAATAATCGGAGACAAAATTTCATTCGAAATGCCTCATAAGATTGATTACTTCAACATTCTATGGATATGTCCTACACTGATGTCAACTGAATTGCCTTGGCGTCCCCTGCTTTAGATGGACTTAAAAAATGCTTATTCTCTTGGAGTTACTGCAATTTGATTTCAGAAATTGTTTTTTCTACTTTAATTAGTTTTTTTTAATTCTAATTGGTAATTAAAGTTTTAATTCACGTTTTTGTTTCTGTTTTTCTCCTTCAAGCGTTTATGTTTTTCTCCTTTCTGTTTTGCTTTGAATGGACCCAATACCAATTCTAGCTAATACATATACGTAATTCGTATTATAAAAACAATTCAGCAGATTAAATGCATCAGCAAAATAGCTGAGTTGGTTAGAGTGTCGTGCTATTAACGCGAAGGTCGTAGGTTTGAGACTTGTATGGGCCATTCTAGATAATTTTTTTTTCAAACGCGGAGTTTAAAAGGCTTGCTCCGATAGACCTTTCACTCCTTGAATTGAATCGATGAATGAGCTGTCGTGTTCTTTTTCCTTTTTCTAATAATCAGAGACAAGATTTTATTCGAAATGTCTCATCAGATTGATTACTTGAACATTCTATGGATATGTCCTACACTGATGTCAACTGAATTGCCTTGGTGTCCCCATTAGATGGACTTAAAATGCTTATTCTCTTGTAGCTACTGCAATTTGATTTCCGAATTTTTTTTCTACTTTAATTAGTTTTTTTAATTCTAATTGGTAATTAAAGTTTTAATCCACGTTTTTGCTTTTGTTTCAAGTTTTTATCTATCATACAAACATTCAGGACTTCTATTTCAATGTTAAAGTTAATTTTAATATTTTTTCTATCGAGATGGTCATTATAGTTTGTAATTTTAAATTTAACATGGTGTAGTCTTCTACATTTAAAATATAAAATTCAAACTTGTATAAAAGAATACCTCTTTGAGTATTTCATTAAAAACTAATATTTTTCCTAGTTTTGAAGCATTTCATTATTCCAGCACTAACATCTTATAATTTCACCTCCAAACCCTAGCCGCTCTCTACTACCAAAATTCCTTCAACCCTAGTCGTTCTCTACTTTGATCAATCCTTTCGATTTGTGGTCGACAATCAATTTTAGTATTGGTTGTCGACCACCGGATCTATTAGTTTTCTTGTTTTTTTTATTTTAATCAGAATCTCTTTATCTGTCATTGTGACACGTTTTTTCCTCTGTCCTTTTGACATGTCTTTGTTTTTGTTTTTTGGTTTGATTCATCTGTCTTTGTGGCATGTTTCGGCATACCCTAGCGATCGGTTGTTGTTCGCACAAAGATTCAATCGACGCTAGTTTCTGATTTATGTTTTTGTCGGTGGTCACTTGGAAAGTTATATCCCCACTCGGTTGATTGTTGTTTGCCGGTGAAATCAGTCCTGGGTAGTGATACATTTTGCTTGACAGCTTGGATCGCGCACCACTCCTTCTTCCTTCTTTATGCGTCTCGTTTGGACAGAGACAAGGAGATTTAGGAGGCTGCTAATTTTTGTTGGTATGCTTATCTCCATAGAAGTTTTCATTTTTCTTTGTTTTTTGGTTGTAAGGATTTTTTTGGTTGTTTGGTGGAGAAAAAGAACTTTTGACAACTGTGCATTCATTTTAGTTGTTTCTATTGAGATGGTCATTATAATCTTAAAACATTTTACTCACCAAACAAACTATGCATCCATTTTAACAAAAACAAGTCTGTGTTATTACTTTGTATGTTTTATTGTTTCTTTTGTTGAGAAAGAAGAAAGAGTGTATTTATTGAATTAAAGAACAATTCTAAATAGTTGAGTAATACTTTTTAAGTGGGTGTTTACAAGTTGAAAACTCAAAAAAGAAAGGGAGAAAGATATACCATTAAACACAATTGAGAAATGTGTACAAAAGAGACAAAATGAAAATTTAACCTTTATTCTTTTGGTTTTAGTTGCTTGGATATACCATGAAACACAAATGAGAAATGTCCACTTATTTGTTAAGAAAGGCTTTACTGTTTCAAGTTTGATTTTATGAGTTTAGTCGAAAACATTGTATTAATAAATGTTTTAAATTTCAAAGGTTAAAGCAAAGCTGGAATAGATCAGTTGGTTATAGCGCGTGGCTATTAACCACAAGGTCGGAGGTTTAAGCCCTCCTTCCAGCGTCTATGTTTTTCTCCCTCTTTGAAACTAGGTCATATCGAGTCAAACTAGGTCGTGTCAGAGTCAATTGACTATCCCTCTTTGAAACATTTGGTTCACTTTTTTATGATTACAAAACATAATATTAGATTTTAGTTTAAGTCATGATATTTAGTTCGTAAATATTAGCGTCTATGTTTTTCTCCCTCTTTGAAACTAGGTCATATCGAGTCAAACTAGGTCGTGTCAGAGTCAATTGACTATCCCTCTTTGAAACATTTGGTTCACTTTTTTATGATTACAAAACATAATATTAGATTTTAGTATAAGTCATGATATTTAGTTCGTAAATATTATTATATGGTCATAATATATCATTATGGGTGTAATTTTATATTGAATTATTATCTTATACACTGGCGGTGAAAAGCAAAATTTTTACAAATGAAATTATTGAAGGGTCTAGGATTTAAAGGTTAGGGGCTTATGTTGTAAGAATTATAGTTTAGGGTTTATGTTTAGGGTTTAGATTTAGAGTTTTAAGATTAGGGTTTAGGGTACTCACCATTTTATACTAACAATGTACCTCACCATTTTATATTTCGGTGTAATTTACATTTTTAAAATTCATTTAATATTTTTTAAAAAATAAAATTAATTATAAATATATTTCATAATTTTTTTGAATATATAAATACATTTCAGTATAGATACTCTAATGATTTATTTATTGATTGATTAATATAATAATTATGGTTATAATTTTGTTTTAAAAATTTTATATAAAATTATAACAAAATACTCTAATACTTAAAACTCTATGAAGAAAATGTCTTGGTATATAAAATCAAACCAATAGGGTTTAAATTATGGGTAATTATACCATGCACTGGTTGCGGAAATATTTTGTCTACAAGCGTCCTAATTTTAGTGATAGAGATTTAATTTAGGGTTCATAGTTTAGGGGTTTAGGTGCTTAGAATTTAAGAATTGTAGTTTGAGTTTAGAGTTTAGGATTAAAATTTAGGGGTTATAGGTAAAAATCTAAATCTCTACCATATTACTCTAAAACCTAAACCCTATCCTCTAACCCTATACCCTACCACTAAACTCTAAATTCTAACCGCAAACTATAAATTTTAAACCCCTAAACTATAAACACTAAAATGGACCCATAACCCCTAAACTTAAGAAAAATGATTCATTTTAAATAAAGAAACTGAAAAAAAAAACTATAAACATACAATTGGATTTTTAAGAAACGGCCTATTGTTAAAACATCTCTAACAACGGATAGTCTGCCATACCCAGTTGTGGGGTAAAAATCAGTTTCTGCGATCTATTTAAACCGAAGTTTCTTGGGGAATGTTTATGCTGTTCTCTCTATACAACATTCGTCTCTTTTCTGTACCATATTCTTGATACCGATAGATGATTCTATGAAGAGACCGCCTCAGGCATGTTGCATCAAATGTTTCGATGAACTTCACATCGGTGGCACGGGATTTGACGCCATCAAAACGTTTGTACTCGTCAATGCAAGAAAAGAAACACCAATTCTGTAACTTTTTTAAAGCAATTAACCAGCCTACCCGTTCGATGGTGCATGAATGATGAAATGAACAAAGTTGCAAAAAAATTCATTAACCACACAAATGTACCACAAAGTAAATATGCACTTCATCAAGCTAAGCTAATAATTCTAGGATAATAGATGGATTTGGACTATTACCTCTCCGCAATTGCAGTGGATTAATACCGGACGATTTCTCACGTATGTGAAGGAACAAGTTTATGTTCATGTTCGCAAACGTAAAACACCGGGGCAAGGTATAAGGAGTAAACAAAAGAGTCAATTCAAAAATTTATGAATGACTTACAAATTAAGATCTTGAGAGCATCATATTAGTTGGTAAAAGATCCGGCTACACTACACATTGATTTAATTGAAAGTTCAATTCAAATAAGATAATGCAAATTTCTTGGTAATCATATTCTTAATCTATTACATGTATTTCGTGAATCAAACACACTCTTAAAGCATTTGCATGAAAGTGGATAAAATGACATTTATTTGTATAAGTATCGATATTCGAATCTTTGATCGACTAATCTTACAAAGACTCATTATGAAAATAACTCTTACAATCTAATTTACTCAATTCACATTATCAAAATTCGCTTAAATGTAATTTAGAATATCATCTAATTAAATCAATATGTAAATACTAAAACATTAGGGAATGGTTAAGTTTTAGATTGTACCGAGACTTAGTTAATCTAACGAGATGGTTTAGAGATTGAATTATGAGGATATAAATAAAGAAAAACTAGCTGAAGATGTTGCAAGCAACAGTCAAACCTGGAAAAGGAGTGCTGCTAAAGTTTCAGGCTGAGCAGGACAATAAGAGTGCGCTAATTTGATTATTAGGCGATTGATTTTCAGTTATATTTATAAAAGAATGAAAAATAAAAATGTTATCATAATAATATTAATCATTATTTTTTTACTATATTAATACTTGATTAATTTATTACACCAACTCGGACTTATTATATAATATATATAATAAAATCTTACCAATCTAAGAAAAAAGTTGCAAATTAGAAAATTACCAACCTTGCTATATAAAGTGACAATATTACATGTTAATGTATATACATAAATTTTTGTTTGTTTTCAAATGTTTTTGGAAATTAAGGTTCATGCTCACGTACTAGGCTACTCCCATGTTGCATGGAAGATTAGAATATTATATGAGGATTTTGGTTGTTGGTTAATTGGTTTGATTGAAAATTTCTCAAAATATTAAATAAGTATTTTTATATAAATGTTAAATAAGTATTACGTATATTAATTTATTAGTAAATATTTATTTTAAATTTGGTGAACAAAACTTGACTCGATTTAAATTTGTAATATAATAATATAACTACATAGAAACTTTATATAATCCTCACAATATTTAATATTGTTTATCACTTAAAATGTTAAAATTGATAATACAAACAACGATACCAAATTGCTTATTAGTAGAATTTATATATTTTTGTTTATTTAAATAAATATTATTGAGAAAATGAATTACTATTTAATTGAAAATTAACTAAATTCTAACTACATTTTGGGAATTTTTATTGGATTTTTTTGAATCGTTTAGTATAGAATTGAAATTTTGATAATTATAATATTTACTATTTTAGTTTATACATTAAAAACTTTGGGGTTCCTTTTTTGCCCTCCAGCACGGGTCAAATTATTAATTTTTAATATAAAGATAAAATAAAAGAAAGGGAAAGAAAAGAAAGAAGGGGGAAATAGAAAAGTATATATAGCAGTTCAATTGAATTCCCCTCCCAGAACTCAATCCTAAGTCCTAACCGAAGCTTAATACCAAACCCTAAACCCAATTACTTATGCAACAAGAAACCAAGTACAGAGAAAGAATGGAACGGAGGCTTAGGGTTTCGAGGAAGGCGAAATTGGATGGTCTGAGGGCAACCGCCGTACAATTTTTCAACGGTGAAAGAAGGCGTATACAGAGCCGGTTGCCCTCGACCATCCAATTTCGCTTCCTGGAAACCCTAAACCCCCGTTCCATTATCTTTTGGGGCAGTCGCATTGCCATTGCTGATTAGTTTTACTTCTTCTTTTTCAAGTTTTTTTTTCGAGGTTTGATTTTCTTTCATACTGCCATCGTCTTTCTTAGCAATTAAGATCTTTTTTTAGAAAAGAATCTCGATTTCTGTTTTCTTTCCGACTGTTTGTTTTCTTAGAAAATTAAGAGGGAAAAAGAGACAGATTGAAAGGATTGAATAGTTTCTTTCGACATGCATGCTATATTCTGTTGATTTAGCTGTTGATTTGAGTATGTTTTAGTCTCGTATCTTGTGTTGATTAAGGATTTTCCAAGATTGCAATGGTATTTGGCGTAATGTTGATATGCTATATGTTGAAGGAAGTATTGGATGGGTGAAAAGGGAGTTGGTTTCTGTGTTTCGCTTGCGATGGATTACAAACTTGGATATGTTTTTTTGGGTGACTGAGGGCAAGTAGTATTGAAGAGCAGGCGGTGGCAGATTTAGTGATATTAAAGACTTTTAGCAAAAATTAGTCCCTCTAGTTTGGTTTTAGTTGGGTCATTTAGGTTCTGTTTCATCTTCCTTTGCAGGGTTAGTTTTTTTATTTTTAGATTCTATAAGAGTTTCTTAGTTTGTTTCTTAGGAGTGTGGTGTGATGTAGGAGTGTACCTTTCAATATGGAGTTTCCTTGGAATGATATTGCTGTTGGTGTTGATTAGTAGGGTGTAAAGTCTGTTGCTTGTTTTTCCTAGGAATTGTAGAAGTTTTTGTATTTGAGGCTGGTTTTTGAGTTGAAGCAGGGTTGTTGAGGGCTGATCGGATGATGACCGTGTATTAGGTAGGCTTGTGAGTATGACTCGTTCTAAGGATGGTTGGGGTAGCTGGGTATTTTTATTTTCTTTGATTCTTGTTTCTATTTGGGTGAGATTTTGAAGGTGTTTGGTCATAGCTTTTCTCCGCGATCTCGTTTGATTTGGCAGCTCAAGTTGCAATTGTGTTGTGGCTCTAGTTCCTTTAGGCTTCGCTCCATCTTGGCGTTGCTCTGGATGTATGAAATTGATTGTGGTAGTGTATGAATGAGGGTGGTTTCAGGAAGATGGTTTGTTGGGACCTTATTTCGCAGAGAGTCATTTTTTCTTCTAGTGTGTGGTGTGATTTTGAGAAAAGAATCTCAATCTTTCGTTTTCTTTCTAACTGTTTGGTTTCCTAGAAAATTAAGAGGAAAAAGGCGACAGATTGAAAGGATTAAATAATTAACTTCCACATTCATGCATGCTATATTATGTGTTCTGAAAAATATGAAAAGGAATTCCCAGGTGACTACTTAATATGCCTATGCCTTTCTCTACTTGGAAAACTAACTCTCTTTTTGTTTTCCTTCCAATTTTGCAGATACTTATGCCTCGAGCCTTATCCTCAGGAGAATATGGAGTTTCTTAGAGCGCATCATATACAGCTTTTCCACTTTGGGATTGAAGGGAAAAAGGTACTTTCCCCTATGCTTCTATGAAAATTATACTTTTTTGAATTTAAGTATGTTTGAAATCATTTGTTACCAGAAATTTCGTAGCTTCATTTTAGCTTGTTAGATTCTTATTGAATTTAAGTATGTTTCAGATTTAAATACCTGAAGTCGACTTTTCTTTCTTTTCTTTTTTTTTTTACTTCTCAGGAGCCTTCATTTTAGCTTGTTTGATACTTAATGAATTTAAGTAATTTTCAGCTTCAAATACCTGAAGTCGACTTTTCTTTTTTTACTTCTCAGGAGCCTTCATTTGCTGCTCCCACAGATGCCATTGGGGAAGCTCTCAAGATCTTAATTGGTAAGTCATTCATAAGTTTTGGAATCAATGCTTTTGTTTCATCTTTTTACCTTAGCAGACTGTTTTAACTTTGCGAAATGAACTTGTTTCTTTACAGATGTGAGAAACCATCCGGTCTTAATCCACTGCAATCGCGGAAAGGTAATAGTCCAAATCCAGCTATTATCTTACAATTACTAGCTTAGCTTGATGAAGTGCATATTAACTATGTGGTACAATCGCGGAAAGGTAATAGTCACAAATTTAATTGGTTTAAAGTGGTTCCAATTTGTCTGTTTATTTGATGATAAGGCTTTGGAGAGTGAAGAGTAAAGAAATTGAGTTGTAGCTCCATGTAAAGTGCTCAACTTTGTTGTAGTTTTCATGAAGCTTAAGCATACTGTGGATGCGGAGTTAGATTTTTACCTAGAAGAGGTTTATAAAATTTCCATAGGGGCTAAAACAATTAAAGTACAATATTTTTCCTAAACCCTAAATCAAATCTAAAACCCTTAAAATAAGCATGCTAGTATAAACTGAGGTTTACATCGGCAGTACATCAAATATTTTTTTAATATGCTTATTATCCTATAAACTAGCAATAGAAAAGGTTCAACAAATACCTAATTTTAGGGTTTAATAGCTAAGGTTTAGGGTTAGAGTTTTGGTGTTTTTGGTTAGATTTTAAGGTTTGAGAATAAATTTTATGGTTTGAATTTTAGGTATAAAATTTAAGGATTAGGATTAGGGTTGTGCAAAAAATTTCGATCTGATTGATCTGATCCGTTTATCCATTGATCTGATCCGAAATTTTAGATATTTGACATGTTTTTATTTTTCTGATAATTCGGATTGGATATTCAAAATTTTCGGATTAGATTCGGATAGTTGTTTTCCAATCGGATCGGATATCCGATTATCCGATATCCGAAAATTCATTTTTTTATATATATGAATCTTGTTATATTCGATATTTTTACTTGTTATATATGAAAAATTGAAATTTTCATGGATACAAATCTAGTTATATTCAATAACTTGTTGATTATTATATTCGAAAACCTAAAATTTTCATGGATATGACCACCAAATTTAAAAATAATTAAATCAAGTTATAAATTTGGGTATCCGAATATCCAACCAAAAATTTCGGATATCCGATTTTTTCAGATCGAATACGGATCGTTAAATTATCTATCAAAAGATTTTAGGTATTCGAAATTTTGGATCGGATCTGATATCCGAAACATGCATTCTTATTAAAATTTAAGGCTATTAAAAGGAGATACATGACATCTTTAAAAATTTGCATGTAAATAAACTTTCCACTTATGATTCATCTACTAATTAATATATAATTGAATAATTGAAGAAAAGAAATCTATTGAGTCAAATCAGCTTTAAAAATAAATTACTAGTTTTATGATTAAACTTGCTTGATTGTTTTATTTTACTTAGAGAAAATGAACTCAAAATTTTATAATATATCCATAGAAATTAAAACGTTTGAAAGACTTAAAATTTTAGTTTAACCATAAACTTGACCCCAATCCAAATATATTTATAAATTTATAATACCATGAATTGTACTTTAAGAGTAGGGGTGGGTAAAATTCGACTCGATTCGAGGCGAAAAAATTTGACTCGTTCTGACTCGATTCAACTCAAAAAAATTTAAATAAAGTTTAAGTTGTAAAATGGGAATTCGAATAACTCGGAATTTTAAAAAACTAGTGGATTGATTTTTAAGTTCAAGTCAATTCCTCAAAATTTCATGATATATATATATATATATATATATATATATATATATATATATATATATATACCAATATAAAAAAATGAAGAAATATATGCCACATATTTTTTTTTGATAGGAAAAATCAAACGATATTATATGCCACATATAAAAAATATGATAAAAAATATATGCATATCTTATATGATTAGAGGGAGTCGTTTAAATTAGAATCAAACTATACTATAACATGATAAATAATTACAATTAAATTTGTATAGGAACTCAAAAACTCGACTCGAATTGAAAAAATTTCAAATAAAGTTGAAGTTGTAAAATATGATTCATCAACTCGGATAACTCGTAATTTGTTGACTCGACTCGATCGAACGCTCACCCATACTTAAGAAAATAACTTGTATATATATATATATATATATATATATTAGTAATGTTTATCCTCTTTTTTAAGAGTATTTTATGGATAAAAATTTTCTGCCTTTTTTCGATGCCACTTTCTATGCCCCAACACTAAAAATACTAAAAAATTTAAATTACAAGCCATAACCCTAAGTTTTAAATCCTAAACCCTAAAAATACACGCTATCTAAAATCCATGATCTCTAACCACAAACACTAACCCTAAACCTAATTTTTAATATGAGGAAATAAATAGTGGCAGCGAAAAAGAGCAAATGATTTCTATTTGTATTTTATAAGAGGAAAAAATTGATATACACGTAAAACTAATTTTACAACAATTTTTCTATTACATTATAAAAACCAAATCTTACATGTCTATCTTTACCCCTAAAAAACTAAACCCTAAACATTCAATTCTATACCTTAAATTATAAACACTAACCTTAAATTCTAAACCCTTCTAAACTAAAACTATAACCCCTAAAATTAAAAGCTATATGTAAACTAAAGTTTACCCTACGTGTTATCAAAGGTATTTTTCATTATATAAAGCTTTCGCTCGTCTAAAGTTTACCCTACGCCGACTTGAAGAGAAAACCAGCGAGGATGAATGTACACTAAAGAATAGGTCTTGCTTATCTTTTTTGTCAAGAACCTGCAATTCACCGTGTTTACCAAGTTGTACACCATTCATAGCCTCCACAGCCTTGTTACCATCATCTTGGGATTGAAAGTTGACAAACCCAAAACCTCTTGAGCCCCCCTTCTCATCCGACTTATCTTGGTAGAGCGAAAGAAAATCGAAAGGATGATTCGAGTGGTTCTCCAGAGAATGGTTTCTAGATATGGGAAGCAATAGCATTGCGTTTGCAGTGTGGTAATGATGAAGAGGGGTTCTCAAGAGGTTTCGGGTTTCTCATCTTTCAATCCCAGATGATGCTAACATAAATTCCGGGGGGCTATGAATGCCGTATAACTTGCCTAAAATGGTGAAATCAGCTTCTTGACAAAAAGATCAGTAAGACCGATCCTTCTTGATCGCCGGCATGGTTTGTTACGAACAAATATTACTTTGTAATCACTCCAAATACACCTTTTCTTATGCAGTTGGGCTATAGTCATTACATCAAATCTATAACCTCCAACGGACTCGAAAAAAGAGTCAAAATCCGACTCTCATGATCTTGCAGCATATCCTCGCAATCCGTCTTACCCAAATCACTAGATCAATTAATAAAACTCTTTACTCTAGTTTTTTCTAATTCCTTATTCACTATTTAGAGCATTTGCTAGGATTCCAGAAACAACATGGATGGTATATTTTGAACTCATTCGATGTAAAGCAAAATGGTTATTGATTGTCTTGCCAATTTTACAAACTCCTTTGATGGTTGCCTGTTTATTTTTTAATATGTACCTAATTTCTTATGGGATGTTTTTGCATAGGGACTTGTATTGTCCCATACTTGCGTTTAGTTTTTAGCTAATGTAATGGTCTTTGGCCATCCTTTCAATTAACATATGGGAAAATATTACATGTAGTAGTAAAAATAAAGTTTTCCATTAATGATTTCAATTTAGAGGTTAGGGCTTGTTTTAAAATTTAAGGTTTTATGTTTTAGGATTTAGAGTAAGAATTTAAAGTTTAGAGTTTTAGAATCTAGGGACTTAGGGTTAAAGATTAAGATTTTAGGTTTTAAAGATTGAATAGAATTGTTTTGGGAAAAAAATTTAATATTTGTGCATCAAATATATATATATATATATATATATCCTACCAACAATATGTCTCTAAAGTTTGAACTCGTGTCCTCGTATAAAACAATTAATTTACCAAATTTGTAATTTACCTCATATATGTTAGACTGTTAGACTTTCCACATTAAATCCTCCTAAATTACAAATTACAAAGTCTAAACTAGACATAGTTCTCCTATCCCATAAATTAGAGATAATTGTGTTTAATTGCAATCAAACTCTAATATCAGAGTCAATAAAACTAATACCCAATCGACTAAAAATAAAAATTCGAAAGTATAATAATCGTTGAGAAACAGGTATTTTAATAACAGTGTTAACCTACAGATTTGTTGAGAAAGCTTGACCGTTTTAAGTCTGATTTTATGAGTTCAGTCGAAAGCTTTGTATCAATATATTTTTTAAATTTCAAAAGTTAAAGCAAAGCTGGAATAGCTCAGTTGGTTAGAGCGTGTGGCTGTTAACCACAAGGTCGGAGGTTCAACCCCTCCTTCTAGCGTTGATGAGTTTTTCCTTGTTTATTTTGGTTTGAATATGTTTGCTATAAAGTCTAGAAAACAAAATTTAGCTAATCAAACGAATTGGCCTATTAGCTCAGCTGGTTAGAGCGTCGTGCTAATAACGCGAAGGTCGCAGGTTCGAGACCTGCATGGGCCATTGTTTTGTGTTTTTTCAACGCTGTCGTTTCCCTTTAGTTCATCAGTTTTGTTTTTGCTGCCATTTTAAATTTTCAGTTGAACAAAATGAAGCGGCCGCTCCAATAGCTCATTTGGTTAGACTGTTTTGCTGTGTCGGAGGTTCAATCCCTCCTAGTTGTTTATCCTTTTTTCCTTTCCATTTTGCTTTGAATGGACCCAATACCAATTTGTTCAGCTGGTTATAAATCCCCAATATTGATATTATATAAATAATTTAGCATTATGAACGTGTTGTTCTATTAGCTCAGCTAGTTAGAGCATCGTGCTAATAACCTGAAGGTTGAACCTGCATGGGCCATTTTTCGGTTTTTTTTCCAAACGTCGTCGATTTCTCCGAATACTATCAGTTTAGACTTTGCTGCCCTTACGTGCTTTGGCGATAAGCTTGAAGAAGAACAGACAGAATAATTGAGGATGTTCAACGTGATATTCTATTGTATTTTGGAGGTTTCAGCATATTCGATGTGTGGCCTAGAGTTACCAAGATTTTGTCCTATAAGCTTTGGAAAAAGTTTCTGCAAATTCGTCGAAATCAAGATGTGTTGATCCCCTTGATAAGGGCAAGATAGAAGGCAAAACAAAAGCAGTTGAACAAGAAGAACAATGAGGCTGATGACTTTAATATATCATATGTGGATATTAGGGATATCAATTGGGTGGGGTGGGTGTAAAAGGTACTCTTCTCACAGCTATTCCCATTAAGAATTTTAATCTTCATCTTCTCCTCATGACCCGCTCTGAACACAAAATTTAAAATCATCCCTACCCCGCAAGACCAAATCCGTTCTTGTTCCATCACCCACGTATGCCCTGAAACCCATCTAATCTCCTCTTTACATGTCCCACGACTTATTCATATAATATATTTAATCAAAAACGCTTAATCAATCTCTCAAAAACTATTGTATTTAATCAAAGTGTTTGGTTTATGGTAAAATGTCGTTTACTCCTTTCTTTTTAATTTAATTTTTGCTTATGCATGTACTCTGCTTAGTGTTGTATCCGATCTAACAGTGAAAACTGTCGGTTTTTTTAGGACAATGGTAGGGAATGGGTTGAATACATGAAATGAACGCAGTAAACAGAATGTTTTGGAACCAAGATTATGAAGCTTAAATTTAAATTTGGTTGTCCCAATTATTTTTTTTTCGAATTATGACTAATTTTTTTTAATGTGTAAATTTGGAGGACTAAATGTGTTATTATAAAATTTTTGTTAACTATCGCGTCACCCTTTTAACGGCAGTTAACGGCTCGGTGACCAATTTGAAGCAAAACTAAAAGTTTAATGCCTACTTTGACGCAATTGAAAGTTTGGTTATCGAATTGAATAATTTAGTAAAGTTCAGTGACCATTTGTAAACTTTACCCTAAACTAAATTCAAATGATCCAAATTTGAAACGACTCATAAAGTAACCTACAATGACCCAAATGACAACACCTAAAATGACATGAACCTGAATAACTCAATCGAAAAATCCTAGTGACCCAAACTCCAAACAATTTGAATTTAAATTTTAAACGATCCGAAAATCTTACAACTCAAATTGACCTGATCTAGATTGATTCAGTTCAAAACCAACTTAATTTACCCAATTAATAAAGAAATTGTTTCATAAACGTTTCTCACCACGTCAATCATAATCTCAATAAACTTTTCTCACCACGTCAATCATAGTCTCAACCATTAAAAGCTGCTCGCATCACCGTTTTCCTCTAGATCATCAGTCCACCCAAATTAAAGCGTTCAAATAATGGATTTTAAATGATGTGAAGAAAATGAACGTAGATTCACATATAAACAATGATACGAAAAAATTAGTGATATAGATTATTTTTAGTGGTTAAGATAATAAATGATATAATAAGGAAATTTTGTATAATATTTTTTGCAATTATACGTATTTATAATGTTAGGATATTTTGTTTATTTACATTTTGTGAAATTATATTAAATTCTTAGTTTAAATAAAAATTTATATTCTATACACTGGCGGTGAAAACAAACAATTTCCACAAACATCTTAGTTTATGAGTTTGTGGATCTAGTTTAAGGTGTAGAGTTTAAGAGTAGGTGTTGTGGTTAGAATTTAGGGTTTAGTGGTAAGGGTTTAGTTAAAGTAATATGGTTTGAGATTTAGATTTTAATATATAAACCTTAAATTTTAACCACAAACCACAACCCCTAAAAACCATATTACCTTAAAACTAAATCTTAACATCTAAACCCTAAATTCTAACTCTAATACTTAAATTCTAACCATAACCTTTAAATTCTAAACTTTTATACTTAAGCCCTAAACTAGATCCATTGGCAATGTACTAAATGATTTATAATATTTATCTTACAAAAAAATATTTTTTTTCCCAGATATAATTAGAATAGAAAAATATAAATTGTGGGGATGTGAATTGGGTAACCCTTGCCTTCAAACACATCAAATCCATGTATAGGTGACAATTATAATGAACCATAGTCACATTTCCACTAATTTAGGCTATTATCTCATCAAAACTCCCCTTGCCCACTCTCATTATCATGGGTGGAACGTAGCAGGGGAAAAAGGGAATGGTCTCCACCAACTTTTTTATTTTTATATTAGTAATAGAATAGATTTTTTAGAAAATAAAAAAGAAAAATTAGCTCTAGAATCCTTTCAAAATTTATAAAATTTTATCAAGCCCCTCAAAATTTTTAATTTCATTTTGATTCCCTTTATAAATTTCTAATACTGCCCTGCTATTATCACAATTTTTTTAAATAAACACATCCTTTGCATGTCAAAGGGATTATAATCACTTCTGTTTCATTTGACTTTATAAGTATTAATACAAGTAAAATTTAGGGTAAAGTACACAGACGGTCACTGAACTTTGGTAAAAAAAATGGTAACCAAACTTTCAAAAATCACAAAAGAGCAATTAAACTTTATGTTTTATAACAAAATGATAACTGGACGTTAAATCCCGTTAAGTGATTGTTATAAAATTTGGTATAATAACACATTTAGTCCTTCATATTTATACTTTCAAGAGACAAAATTTCATTCGAAATGCCTCATCATATTGATTACTTCAACATTTTATGAATATGTCCTACACTGATGTCAACTGAATTGCCTTGGCGTCCCCTGCTTTAGATGGACTTAAAAATGCTTATTCTCTTGAAGCTATTGCAATTTGATTTCAGAAATTGTTTTTTCTCCTTTAATTAGTTTTCTTTTAAATTCTAATTGGTAATTAAAGTTTTAATCCACGTTTTTTGCTTATGTTTTTCTCCTTCTAGCGTTTATGTTTTTTCTCCTTTCTGTTTTGCTTTGAATGGACCCAATACCAATTCTAGCTAATACATCTACGAAATTGGTATTATAAAAACAATTCAGCATATTAAACACATCGGCCTATTAGCTCAGTTGGTTAGAGCACCGTGCTAATAACGTGAAGGTTGCAGGTTTGAGACCTGCATTGGCCATTCTTAGATAATATTTTTTTTTCAAAACGCGAAGTTCAAAAGGCTTGCTCGGATAGACCCTTCTGTCCTTGAATTGAATCGATGAATGAGCTGTCGTGTTCTTTTTCCTTTTTCTAATAATCGGAGACAAAATTTCATTCGAAATGCCTCATAAGATTGATTACTTCAACATTCTATGGATATGTCCTACACTGATGTCAACTGAATTGCCTTGGCGTCCCCTGCTTTAGATGGACTTAAAAAATGCTTATTCTCTTGGAGTTACTGCAATTTGATTTCAGAAATTGTTTTTTCTACTTTAATTAGTTTTTTTTAATTCTAATTGGTAATTAAAGTTTTAATTCACGTTTTTGCTTCTGTTTTTCTCCTTCAAGCGTTTATGTTTTTCTCCTTTCTGTTTTGCTTTGAATGGACCCAATACCAATTCTAGCTAATACATATACGTAATTCGTATTATAAAAACAATTCAGCAGATTAAATGCATCAGCATAATAGCTGAGTTGGTTAGAGTGTCGTGCTATTAACGCGAAGGTCGTAGGTTTGAGACTTGTATGGGCCATTCTAGATAAATTTTTTTTCAAACGCGAAGTTTAAAAGGCTTGCTCCGATAGACCTTTCACTCCTTGAATTGAATCGATGAATGAGCTGTCGTGTTCTTTTTCCTTTTTCTAATAATCAGAGACAAGATTTTATTCGAAATGTCTCATCAGATTGATTACTTCAACATTCTATGGATATGTCCTACACTGATGTCAACTGATTTGCCTTGGTGTCCCCATTAGATGGACTTAAAATGCTTATTCTCTTGTAGCTACTGCAATTTGATTTCCGAATTTTTTTCTACTTTAATTAGTTTTTTTAATTCTAATTGGTAATTAAAGTTTTAATCCACGTTTTTGCTTCTGTTTCAAGTTTTTATCTATCATACAAACATTCAGGACTTCTATTTCAATGTTAAAGTTAATTTTAATATTTTTTTCTATCGAGATGGTCATTATAGTTTGTAATTTTAAATTTAACATGGTGTAGTCTTCTACATTTAAAATATAAAATTCAAACTTGTATAAAAGAATACCTCTTTGAGTATTTCATTAAAAACTAATATTTTTCCTAGTTTTGAAGCATTTCATTATTCCAGCACTAACATCTTATAATTTCACCTCCAAACCCTAGCCGCTCTCTACTACCAAAATTCCTTCAACCCTAGTCGTTCTCTACTTTGATCAATCCTTTTGATTTGTGGTCGACAATCAATTTTGGTATTGGTTCTCGACCACCGTATCTATTAGTTTTCTTGTTTTTTTATTTTAATCAGAATCTCTTTATCTGTCCTCGTGACACGTTTTTTCCTCTGTCCTTTTGACATGACTTTGTTTTTGTTTTTTGGTTTGATTCATCTGTCTTTGTGGCATGTTTCGGCATACCCTAGCGATCGGTTGTTGTTCGCACAAAGATTCAATCGACGCTAGTTTCTGATTTATGTTTTTGTCGGTGGTCACTTGGAAAGTTATATCCCCACTCGGTTGATTGTTGTTTGTCGATGAAATCAGTCCTGGGTAGTGATACATTTTGCTTGACAGCTTGGATCGTGCACCACTCCTTCTTCCTTCTTTATGCGTCTCGTTTGGACAGAGACAAGGAGATTCAGGAGGCTGCTAATTTTTGTTGGTATGCTTAACTCCATAGAAGTTTTCATTTTTCTTTGTTTTTTGGTTGTAAGGATTTTTTTGGTTGTTTGGTGGAGAAAAAGAACTTTTGGTTAGAGCACCGTGCTAATAACGCGAAGGTTGCAGGTTTGAGACCTGCATTGGCCATTCTTAGATAATAATTTTTTTTTTCAAAACGCGAAGTTCAGAAGGCTTGCTCGGATAGACCCTTCTGTCCTTGAATTGAATCGATGAATGAGCCATCGTGTTCTTTTTCCTTTTTCTAATAATCGGAGACAAAATTTCATTCGAAATGCCTCATAAGATTGATTACTTCAACATTCTATAGATATGTCCTACACTGATGTCAACTATTTTGCCTTGGCGTCCCCTGCTTTAGATGGACATAAAAAATGCTTATTCTCTTGGAGTTACTGCAATTTGATTTCAGAAATATTTTTTTCTACTTTAATTAGTTTTTTTTAATTCTAATTGGTAATTAAAGTTTTAATTCACGTTTTTGCTTCTGTTTTTCTCCTTCAAGCGTTTATGTTTTTCTCCTTTCTGTTTTGCTTTGAATGGACCCAATACCAATTCTAGCTAATACATATACGTAATTCGTATTATAAAAACAATTCAGCAGATTAAATGCATCAACATATTAGCTGAGTTGATTAGAGTGTTGTGCTATTAACGCGAAGGTCGTAGGTTTGAGACTTGTATGGGCCATTCTTAGATAATTTTTTTTCAAACACGAAGTTTAGAAGGCTTGCTCCGATAGACCTTTCACTCCTTGAATTGAATCGATGTATGAGCTGTCGTGTTCTTTTTCCTTTTTCTAATAATCAGAGACAAGATTTTATTCGAAATGTCTCATCAAATTGATTACTTCAACATTCTATGGATATGTCCTACACTGATGTCAACTGAATTGCCTTGGTGTCCCCATTAGATGGACTTAAAATGCTTATTCTCTTGTAGCTACTGCAATTTGATTTCCGAATTTTTTTTCTACTTTAATTAGTTTTTTTAATTCTAATTGGTAATTAAAGTTTTAATCCACGTTTTTGCTTTTGTTTCAAGTTTTTATCTATCATACAAACATTCAGGACTTCTATTTCAATGTTAAAGTTAATTTTAATATTTTTTCTATCGAGATGGTCATTATAGTTTGTAATTTTAAATTTAACATGGTGTAGTCTTCTACATTTAAAATATAAAATTCAAACTTGTATAAAAGAATACCTCTTTGAGTATTTCATTAAAAACTAATATTTTTCCTAGTTTTGAAGCATTTCATTATTCCAGCACTAACATCTTATAATTTCACCTCCAAACCCTAGCCACTCTCTACTACCAAAATTCCTTCAACCCTAGTCGTTCTCTACTTTGATCAATCCTTTTGATTTGTGGTCGACAATCAATTTTAGTATTGGTTCTCGACCACCGTATCTATTAGTTTTCTTGTTTTTTTATTTTAATCAGAATCTCTTTATCTGTCCTCGTGACACGTTTTTTCCTCTGTCCTTTTGACATGTCTTTGTTTTTGTTTTTTGGTTTGATTCATCTGTCTTTGTGGCATGTTTCGGCATACCCTAGCGATCGGTTGTTGTTCGCACAAAGATTCAATCGACGCTAGTTTCTGATTTATGTTTTTTTCGGTGGTCACTTGGAAAGTTATATCCCCACTCGGTTGATTGTTGTTTGCCGATGAAATCAGTCCTGGGTAGTGATACATTTTGCTTGACAGCTTGGATCGTGCACCACTCCTTCTTCCTTCTTTATGCGTCTCGTTTGGACAGAGACAAGGAGATTCAGGAGGCTGCTAATTTTTGTTGGTATGCTTAACTCCATAGAAGTTTTCATTTTTCTTTGTTTTTTGGTTGTAAGGATTTTTTTGGTTGTTTGGTGGAGAAAAAGAACTTTTGGTTAGAGCACCGTGCTAATAACGCGAAGGTTGCAGGTTTGAGACCTGCATTGGCCATTCTTAGATAATAATTTTTTTTTCAAAACGCGAAGTTCAGAAGGCTTGCTCGGATAGACCCTTCTGTCCTTGAATTGAATCGATGAATGAGCCGTCGTGTTCTTTTTCCTTTTTCTAATAATCGGAGACAAAATTTCATTCGAAATGCCTCATAAGATTGATTACTTCAACATTCTATGGATATGTCCTACACTGATGTCAACTATTTTGCCTTGGACAAACATTCAGGACTTCTATTTCAATGTTAAAGTTAATTTTAATATTTTTTTCTATCGAGATGGTCATTATAGTTTGTAATTTTAAATTTAACATGGTGTAGTCTTCTACATTTAAAATATAAAATTCAAACTTGTATAAAAGAATACCTCTTTGAGTATTTCATTAAAAACTAATATTTTTCCTAGTTTTGAAGCATTTCATTATTCCAGCACTAACATCTTATAATTTCACCTCCAAACCCTAGCCGCTCTCTACTACCAAAATTCCTTCAACCCTAGTCGTTCTCTACTTTGATCAATCCTTTTGATTTGTGGTCGACAATCAATTTTAGTATTGGTTGTCGACCACCGGATCTATTAGTTTTCTTGTTTTTTTTTATTTTAATCAGAATCTCTTTATCTGTCATTGTGACACGTTTTTTCCTCTGTCCTTTTGACATGTCTTTGTTTTTGTTTTTTGGTTTGATTCATCTGTCTTTGTGGCATGTTTCGGCATACCCTAGCGATCGGTTGTTGTTCGCACAAAGATTCAATCGACGCTAGTTTCTGATTTATGTTTTTGTCGGTGGTCACTTGGAAAGTTATATCCCCACTCGGTTGATTGTTGTTTGCCGATGAAATCAGTCCTGGGTAGTGATACATTTTGCTTGACAGCTTGGATCGCGCACCACTCCTTCTTCCTTCTTTATGCGTCTCGTTTGGACAGAGACAAGGAGATTTAGGAGGCTGCTAATTTTTGTTGGTAGTCTTATCTCCATAGAAGTTTTCATTTTTCTTTGTTTTTTGGTTGTAAGGATTTTTTTGGTTGTTTGGTGGAGAAAAAGAACTTTTGACAACTGTGCATTCATTTTAGTTGTTTCTATTGAGATGGTCATTATAATCTTAAAACATTTTACTCACCAAACAAACAAACAAACAAACTATGCATCCATTTTAACAAAAACAAGTCTGTGTTATTACTTTGTATGTTTTATTGTTTCTTTTGTTGAGAAAGAAGAAAGAGTGTATTTAATGAATTAAAGAGTTGAAAACTCAAAAAAGAATGGGAGAAAGATATACCAGTAAACACAATTGAGAAATGTGTACAAAAGAGACAAAATGAAAATTTAACCTTTATTCTTTTGGCTTTAGTTGCTTGGATATACCATGAAACACAAATGAGAAATGTCCAATTATTTGTTAAGAAAAGCTTTACCGTTTCAAGTCTGATTTTATGAGTTTAGTTGAAAACATTGTATTAATAAATGTTTTAAATTTCAAGGGTTAAAGCAAAGCTGAAATAGATCATTTGGTTATAGCGTGTGGCTATTAACCACAAGGTCGGAGGTTCAAGCCCTCCTTCTAGCGACTATGTTTTTCTCCCTCTTTGAAACTAGGTCATGTCAGAGTCAATTGACTATACCTCTTTCAAACATTTGGTTCACTTTTTTATGATTACAAAACATAATATTAGATTTTAGTATAAGTCATGATATTTAGTTCGTAAATATTATTATACGGTCATAATATATCATTATGGGTGTAATTTTATATTGAATTACTATCTTATACACTGGCGGTGAAAAGCAAAATTTTTACAAGTGAAATTATTGAAAGGTCTAGGATTTAAACGTCATGGGCTTATGTTGTAAGAATTAGAATTTAGGGTTTATGTTTAGGGTTTAGATTTAGAGTTTTAGGATTAGGGTTTAGGGATTAGCGACTATGTTTTTCTCCCTCTTTGAAACTAGGTCATATCGAGTCAAACTAGGTCGTGTCAGATTCAATTGACTATACCTCTTTCAAACATTTGGTTCACTTTTTTATGATTACAAAACATAATATTAGATTTTAGTATAAGTCATGATATTTAGTTCGTAAATATTATTATACGGTCATAATATATCATTATGGATGTAATTTTATATTGAATTACTATCTTATACACTGGCGGTGAAAAGTAAAATTTTTACAAGTGAAATTATTGAAAGGTCTAGGATTTAAAGGTCATGGGCTTATGTTGTAAGAATTAGAATTTAGGGTTTATGTTTAGGGTTTAGATTTAGAGTTTTAGGATTAGGGTTTAGGGATTAGCGACTATGTTTTTCTCCCTCTTTGAAACTAGGTCATATCGAGTCAAACTAGGTCGTGTCAGAGTCAATTGACTATACCTCTTTCAAACATTTGGTTCACTTTTTTATGATTACAAAACATAATATTAGATTTTAGTATAAGTCATGATATTTAGTTCGTAAATATTATTATACGGTCATAATATATCATTATGGGTGTAATTTTATATTGAATTACTATCTTATACACTGGCAGTGAAAAGCAAAATTTTTACAAGTGAAATTATTGAAGGGTCTAGGATTTAAAGGTCATGGGCTTATATTGTAAGAATTAGAATTTAGGGTTTATGTTTAGGGTTTAGATTTAGAGTTTTATGATTAGGGTTTAGGGTACTCACCGTTTTATACTAACAGTGTACCTCACCATTTTATATTTCGGTGTAATTTACATTTTTAAAATTCATTTAATATTTTTATAAAATAAAATTAATTATAAATATATTTCATAATTTTTTTGAATATATAAATATATATTCAGTATTGATACTCTAATGATTTATTTATTGATTGATTAATATAATAATTATAGTTATAATTTTGTTTTAAAAATTTTATATAAAACTATAACAAAATACTCTAATACTTAAAACTCTAAGAAGAAAATGTCTTGGTATATAAAATCAAACCAATAGGGTTTAAATTATGGGTAATTATACCATGCACTGGTTTTGGAAATATTTTATCTACAAGCGCCCTAATTTTAGTGATATAGATTTAATTTAGGGTTCGTAGTTTAGGGGTTTAGGTGCTTAGAATTTAAGAATTGTGGTTTGAGTTTAGAGTTTAGGATTAAAATTTAGGGGTTATAGGTAAAAACCTAAATCTCTACCATATTACTCTAAAACCTAAACCCTATCCTCTAACCCTATACCCTACCACTAAACTCTAAATTCTAACCACAAACTATAAATTTTAAACCCCTAAACTATAAACACTAAAATGGACCCATAACCCCTAAAATTAAGAAAAAATGATTCATTTTAAATAAAGAAACTAAAAAAAAACTATAAACATACAACTGGATTTTTAAGAAACGGCCTATTGTTAAAACATCTCTAACAATGGATAGTCTGCCATACCCAGTTGTAGGGTAAAAATCAGTTTCTACGATCTATTTAAACCGAAGTTTCTTGGGGAATGTTTATGCTGTTCTCTCTATACAACATTCGTCTCTTTTCTGTACCATATTCTTGATACCGATAGATGATTCTATGAAGAGACCGCCTCAGGCATGTTGCATCAAATGTTTCGATGAACTTCACATCGGTGGCACGGGATTTGACGCCATCAAAACGTTTGTACTCGTCAATGCAAGAAAAGAAACACCAATTCTGTAACTTTTTTAAAGCAATTAACCAGCCTACCCGTTCGATGGTGCATGAATGATGAAATGAACAAAGTTGCAAAAAAATTCATTAACCACACAAATGTACCACAAAGTAAATATGCACTTCATCAAGCTAAGCTAATAATTCTAGGATAATAGATGGATTTGGACTATTACCTCTCCGCAATTGCAGTGGATTAATACCGGACGATTTCTCACGTATGTGAAGGAACAAGTTTATGTTCATGTTCGCAAACGTAAAACACCGGGGCAAGGTATAAGGAGTAAACAAAAGAGTCAATTCAAAAATTTATGAATGACTTACAAATTAAGATCTTGAGAGCATCATATTAGTTGGTAAAAGATCCGGCTACACTACACATTGATTTAATTGAAAGTTCAATTCAAATAAGATAATGCAAATTTCTTGGTAATCATATTCTTAATCTATTACATGTATTTCGTGAATCAAACACACTCTTAAAGCATTTGCATGAAAGTGGATAAAATGACATTTATTTGTATAAGTATCGATATTCGAATCTTTGATCGACTAATCTTACAAAGACTCATTATGAAAATAACTCTTACAATCTAATTTACTCAATTCACATTATCAAAATTCGCTTAAATGTAATTTAGAATATCATCTAATTAAATCAATATGTAAATACTAAAACATTAGGGAATGGTTAAGTTTTAGATTGTACCGAGACTTAGTTAATCTAACGAGATGGTTTAGAGATTGAATTATGAGGATATAAATAAAGAAAAACTAGCTGAAGATGTTGCAAGCAACAGTCAAACCTGGAAAAGGAGTGCTGCTAAAGTTTCAGGCTGAGCAGGACAATAAGAGTGCGCTAATTTGATTATTAGGCGATTGATTTTCAGTTATATTTATAAAAGAATGAAAAATAAAAATGTTATCATAATAATATTAATCATTATTTTTTTACTATATTAATACTTGATTAATTTATTACACCAACTCGGACTTATTATATAATATATATAATAAAATCTTACCAATCTAAGAAAAAAGTTGCAAATTAGAAAATTACCAACCTTGCTATATAAAGTGACAATATTACATGTTAATGTATATACATAAATTTTTGTTTGTTTTCAAATGTTTTTGGAAATTAAGGTTCATGCTCACGTACTAGGCTACTCCCATGTTGCATGGAAGATTAGAATATTATATGAGGATTTTGGTTGTTGGTTAATTGGTTTGATTGAAAATTTCTCAAAATATTAAATAAGTATTTTTATATAAATGTTAAATAAGTATTACGTATATTAATTTATTAGTAAATATTTATTTTAAATTTGGTGAACAAAACTTGACTCGATTTAAATTTGTAATATAATAATATAACTACATAGAAACTTTATATAATCCTCACAATATTTAATATTGTTTATCACTTAAAATGTTAAAATTGATAATACAAACAACGATACCAAATTGCTTATTAGTAGAATTTATATATTTTTGTTTATTTAAATAAATATTATTGAGAAAATGAATTACTATTTAATTGAAAATTAACTAAATTCTAACTACATTTTGGGAATTTTTATTGGATTTTTTTGAATCGTTTAGTATAGAATTGAAATTTTGATAATTATAATATTTACTATTTTAGTTTATACATTAAAAACTTTGGGGTTCCTTTTTTGCCCTCCAGCACGGGTCAAATTATTAATTTTTAATATAAAGATAAAATAAAAGAAAGGGAAAGAAAAGAAAGAAGGGGGAAATAGAAAAGTATATATAGCAGTTCAATTGAATTCCCCTCCCAGAACTCAATCCTAAGTCCTAACCGAAGCTTAATACCAAACCCTAAACCCAATTACTTATGCAACAAGAAACCAAGTACAGAGAAAGAATGGAACGGAGGCTTAGGGTTTCGAGGAAGGCGAAATTGGATGGTCTGAGGGCAACCGCCGTACAATTTTTCAACGGTGAAAGAAGGCGTATACAGAGCCGGTTGCCCTCGACCATCCAATTTCGCTTCCTGGAAACCCTAAACCCCCGTTCCATTATCTTTTGGGGCAGTCGCATTGCCATTGCTGATTAGTTTTACTTCTTCTTTTTCAAGTTTTTTTTTCGAGGTTTGATTTTCTTTCATACTGCCATCGTCTTTCTTAGCAATTAAGATCTTTTTTTAGAAAAGAATCTCGATTTCTGTTTTCTTTCCGACTGTTTGTTTTCTTAGAAAATTAAGAGGGAAAAAGAGACAGATTGAAAGGATTGAATAGTTTCTTTCGACATGCATGCTATATTCTGTTGATTTAGCTGTTGATTTGAGTATGTTTTAGTCTCGTATCTTGTGTTGATTAAGGATTTTCCAAGATTGCAATGGTATTTGGCGTAATGTTGATATGCTATATGTTGAAGGAAGTATTGGATGGGTGAAAAGGGAGTTGGTTTCTGTGTTTCGCTTGCGATGGATTACAAACTTGGATATGTTTTTTTGGGTGACTGAGGGCAAGTAGTATTGAAGAGCAGGCGGTGGCAGATTTAGTGATATTAAAGACTTTTAGCAAAAATTAGTCCCTCTAGTTTGGTTTTAGTTGGGTCATTTAGGTTCTGTTTCATCTTCCTTTGCAGGGTTAGTTTTTTTATTTTTAGATTCTATAAGAGTTTCTTAGTTTGTTTCTTAGGAGTGTGGTGTGATGTAGGAGTGTACCTTTCAATATGGAGTTTCCTTGGAATGATATTGCTGTTGGTGTTGATTAGTAGGGTGTAAAGTCTGTTGCTTGTTTTTCCTAGGAATTGTAGAAGTTTTTGTATTTGAGGCTGGTTTTTGAGTTGAAGCAGGGTTGTTGAGGGCTGATCGGATGATGACCGTGTATTAGGTAGGCTTGTGAGTATGACTCGTTCTAAGGATGGTTGGGGTAGCTGGGTATTTTTATTTTCTTTGATTCTTGTTTCTATTTGGGTGAGATTTTGAAGGTGTTTGGTCATAGCTTTTCTCCGCGATCTCGTTTGATTTGGCAGCTCAAGTTGCAATTGTGTTGTGGCTCTAGTTCCTTTAGGCTTCGCTCCATCTTGGCGTTGCTCTGGATGTATGAAATTGATTGTGGTAGTGTATGAATGAGGGTGGTTTCAGGAAGATGGTTTGTTGGGACCTTATTTCGCAGAGAGTCATTTTTTCTTCTAGTGTGTGGTGTGATTTTGAGAAAAGAATCTCAATCTTTCGTTTTCTTTCTAACTGTTTGGTTTCCTAGAAAATTAAGAGGAAAAAGGCGACAGATTGAAAGGATTAAATAATTAACTTCCACATTCATGCATGCTATATTATGTGTTCTGAAAAATATGAAAAGGAATTCCCAGGTGACTACTTAATATGCCTATGCCTTTCTCTACTTGGAAAACTAACTCTCTTTTTGTTTTCCTTCCAATTTTGCAGATACTTATGCCTCGAGCCTTATCCTCAGGAGAATATGGAGTTTCTTAGAGCGCATCATATACAGCTTTTCCACTTTGGGATTGAAGGGAAAAAGGTACTTTCCCCTATGCTTCTATGAAAATTATACTTTTTTGAATTTAAGTATGTTTGAAATCATTTGTTACCAGAAATTTCGTAGCTTCATTTTAGCTTGTTAGATTCTTATTGAATTTAAGTATGTTTCAGATTTAAATACCTGAAGTCGACTTTTCTTTCTTTTCTTTTTTTTTTACTTCTCAGGAGCCTTCATTTTAGCTTGTTTGATACTTAATGAATTTAAGTAATTTTCAGCTTCAAATACCTGAAGTCGACTTTTCTTTTTTTACTTCTCAGGAGCCTTCATTTGCTGCTCCCACAGATGCCATTGGGGAAGCTCTCAAGATCTTAATTGGTAAGTCATTCATAAGTTTTGGAATCAATGCTTTTGTTTCATCTTTTTACCTTAGCAGACTGTTTTAACTTTGCGAAATGAACTTGTTTCTTTACAGATGTGAGAAACCATCCGGTCTTAATCCACTGCAATCGCGGAAAGGTAATAGTCCAAATCCAGCTATTATCTTACAATTACTAGCTTAGCTTGATGAAGTGCATATTAACTATGTGGTACAATCGCGGAAAGGTAATAGTCACAAATTTAATTGGTTTAAAGTGGTTCCAATTTGTCTGTTTATTTGATGATAAGGCTTTGGAGAGTGAAGAGTAAAGAAATTGAGTTGTAGCTCCATGTAAAGTGCTCAACTTTGTTGTAGTTTTCATGAAGCTTAAGCATACTGTGGATGCGGAGTTAGATTTTTACCTAGAAGAGGTTTATAAAATTTCCATAGGGGCTAAAACAATTAAAGTACAATATTTTTCCTAAACCCTAAATCAAATCTAAAACCCTTAAAATAAGCATGCTAGTATAAACTGAGGTTTACATCGGCAGTACATCAAATATTTTTTTAATATGCTTATTATCCTATAAACTAGCAATAGAAAAGGTTCAACAAATACCTAATTTTAGGGTTTAATAGCTAAGGTTTAGGGTTAGAGTTTTGGTGTTTTTGGTTAGATTTTAAGGTTTGAGAATAAATTTTATGGTTTGAATTTTAGGTATAAAATTTAAGGATTAGGATTAGGGTTGTGCAAAAAATTTCGATCTGATTGATCTGATCCGTTTATCCATTGATCTGATCCGAAATTTTAGATATTTGACATGTTTTTATTTTTCTGATAATTCGGATTGGATATTCAAAAATTTCGATAGTTGTTTGCCTATGTGTGTAGCCTGTCGAATGGGAAAAAGCCACAAGCTTCCCTTTTCTTCATCTTCCAACGTCTATGATAGGCCATTTCAGTTAATCTTCTCTGATCTTTGGGGACCTGCCCATGTTGTTTCCAATGGGTATCGTTATTATGTAACATTTGTTGATGCTAATACTAGGCATACATGGTTGTATATGCTTAAGGATAAGTCTCAAGCATTTCAGGCATTTCAATTGTTTCACAAGATGGTCCAAACACAGTTTGACACTCGAGTGAAGGAGTTTCAGTCGGATTGGGGTGGAGAGTATCGTAGCTTGTCCAAAGTGCTGGTTGCTGAAGGTGTTTGTTGAGATTTTAGGGGCTCGATTCGATCAACCGTTCTTGCTCGCCAAGTGTGGAGAAGTTGGATAATTGGGTGTTTTAGTGGGAGGTGAAAAATTGGCAATTTGACACAAGGATTTATAGTGGTTAAACCTTCTAACCAAGGTCTACATCCACTACCTTAGCTCCCCACTAAGGATTTCCAACAAATTCACTAAGAATTTCGTCCCCTTTTCTCGGATTAGGAGGAAACTGTTACAACCCTCAAAGCTTTCTACCCAAAGCTTGAAGGACACTCTTTTTACAAAGAAAGACTTAGAAAACTAGAAATCCCTCTAAAAGGTGTTTGTTTGCAATTCTAAGCTCTCACCCAAAACCTAAACACTTGAGCAAATTTAACAATGTAAGCTCACAAGTGTTGTCTAAGCAAGAAATGAACAATTAAAGCTCTAGACAAATTTTGACATCATAATGCTGTAACAATTGAAGCATTAACCATTACAAGATGCTTGGATGTAACACCCTGATAAATATATATATATATATATATATATATATATATATATATACATGTGCTTAAAAAAAGAGAGAAAAGAAGGTGAGGGTGTGAGGGCTCGAACCTACGACCTCACCCCTCACCATTCAACGTTCTTGCCGTTGAGCTTAGAGCTCATTTCTGTCAAAGGTTGCCAAACCTTGATTTTAACTTAGTAAAAAAATAATAACTCTGAACCCCCATTAATTTTTATCTGCCTTTCCACCTACCCGCAATTAATTCCTACCCATTTTTTTTCGAACTTTGAATCGTCCCCTCATCCCCCTCATAGACCCCTCTCCCTCCTCAGTTTCGGCAAACCTTTACCGTCCACACCGTCGTCCAGTGTGCACCACCGCTTGCGTCGGCGAATGCACGTCGCCGCCCCGAACCCTTTGACGTCTGTGACGCGCCCTTCCGTGCCGTCGTCTGCATTAGAAATCAAGTTGAAGTTCAAGTCGGGCCGCCTCTAATTTCTCATCCGTGCCGTCGTCGTCTTGATTTCTCGTCGGTACGACGACGCTCCCCTCGACGAGCTGATCAAAACCCACCCGACCGATTGGCGTTCCGACACCGGGAAGGGTTCCATCGGAGCTTCGAACTTTCCGACCATTTCGATCTTTAAAGGTAAGGTCCGACCTACTTTCCGGCTTGTTTCAGATTAAAAATGTATGGGTTGGAATTATGGTCTGATGATCTATGTTTTTCCGGCAGAACCGCGTCCGTTGAGCTCTCCGGCAAGTTTTCCGGCCACCGTCCGACGTTGTTTCTGTTTGGGTAAGTAAGCCGGCCTGAACCGGCTGGACCGGTCGGCCCACCAACCAAACCCGAGCCCAAAACCCAGATGGCCCAAAACCCGTTTCTGACCCGAATCGACCCGTGTCTGAGTCAACTCGCTGAGTCAACTCAGTTGACATGTTGACTGCTGACGTCATCATGATGTCAGCGTTGACTCTGACCTTCCATTGACTCTGACCTGCTGACGTCAGCGTTGACTTTGACCAAAAAGTCAACTTTTTTGAAAAGGTCCTATCTTATGTTTTTTGACGTCCTGAGTCCGTTTTCGAAGCCCGTTTTGCAAAATTCTGACCGGAAGGCCTCCGAATCTGACCTTGAACCCAAAAGTGTTTATGTGTTTAATTTTGTTAAGAGCTGTTTGGATAAGGACTGAAATGTTGATTTGTGTATTTGAAGGTATGCAAGTATCTTGGTATTCGAAATGTCATGGGGCATCCAGTTCGGATTCGAATGCGATCGAATGTAGTATCATGAGTCAACCGGTATAACTCAGAGCTAAGGTAATACACTACTACCTCTTGTATGCTTTATGTACATGTCGATATCCGGTTAACGCATGCATGCTTATGATGAAGTGTTTGTGAACTCTGCTTAAGCCGAATTCGATACGAAAAATAAGTATGAGAGTCAGTAAGATCAAAATACTCGGATAAGAATATTGATAGACCAGGAGTGTCGAATGTGCTAATAATAATAATAATACAGTTAAATCTGAAACTCTATTAATGATGTCTAAAAACTAATGTTCAGAATGTGGAGTATGAGATGTTGGTTATGAACTTACGAAAATGCCCATAGGTTATAAAAATCACTAAACTAACCCTCTGGTAAAGAAAATGACCGGAAACCTGCATTTGACTTGATGGTGTATTTTACTCTACCTAAGATGTATGTTTTATTGGAAAGACTCCGACATCATTATACAATACGTGTGTTATAAAACTTGGACTTTTCCCCTCAAACTCCGTATAACACATGAATGAAGATTTTCTGGAAATATTGTTGAAATCCTAAGTCGATCCTTATGATAGTAATGCGTGAATTAAATAAAAAATGATTGTAATGACCAAAAAGACGGTAATGCCTCGAGCACCGAAATGTCTGATTAATTTGAATGACGTTATACCCTCAAGTTCTGTAATGAATGAATCGTCCGTAAAGGGGCGGAGAGTTAGGACGACTTAATCTCTATCGGGTACGTAAACGGTGGAGGTTCTAAATAGTAAAATTTGACGAAAATGGTGGATTCATCCCAATTTCCAAAATGACTGAAATGCCCTATTAAGTTAAACATGCAGTTATGCATTTAATGAAATTCTGAGATCTCTAGTAAGACTTTAAGGGCTAAAGTGCCCCTAAGTGTTAGGAAGCACACTCATGTGTGTTAATCACCCATGATAATTAAAAGACTAAAATGCCCACGTTGGCCAAAATAATTAAGATAGCCCTGAATGTATCCGATATCGTGACAGACCTTGACATAGAAATCTCTGAATGCCTGATTGGAAGCATATTAAGTAAATAAAATTTTCTGAGCAACTGTTTATGCTTTGTTGGTATAAATTACCAAAATGTCCATATGTGATAAAATGACCATAATGCCATTGTAGGCTTAAATGACTAAATAACTTATGATGCGTCTAAACTCTCAAGATCTTGATGTATCACCTCTTGAATATCTGGGTTAAACTGTTAGTATGAACTCCTTTTTTAATAGGGGCCACGTTTCAGAAATCCGTTCAAGTTGTCAAGAGTTCAATATGTCCCATTCCGTAAATGCCAAGTATCTCCAAGAAATGATCTATCTCACCTAGTGTGTTCCATGTGTGATATATTTTGTTGAATGGATTGTATAATTATTTAATCATGAATAATATTATGTTGATGAACATTTCAATTGTTATTGAGATTGTATCACTATGTTAGAAAATGAGATAAAATGATGAACTTGATATATGATGACATTCTTTGTCTATCTGATATAGTTCTGCTCAATCTGTATACTTGGTATGTGATCGTTTGATCTGTGATGATATTGTCTGACTGTTTGATGAATTGTTAGCATGATCTGTTATTTTGACCTATGATGGGATAATCTGTTTGCATGATGAATGCTGAAAATGTTTGCTCTGCTCAATAGTATGCCCATTTATCTGTCAAAAGCATGAACTTCTGTTTTTGATACTCTGAATAGAATGTATGTTACATGTATTATGTTACTCATGTCTGGAATCTGAACACCGATTACTGTCTGGGGTATACTGTTGGGTTATGTTATGAAGTGTCTATCACAGCCCTGATCTAGCTGTTCTGTTAAGCTCCTACGCTCACATGCCTAGGGTAAGTCTTTCTGGACCTAAGGCATTCCCTTAGGTAGGCTCCTACGCCTCAGGCCTAGGGTAAGACCTTCTGTATGCAAATCAGGGGAATTGCATTTTGGAGTTCGGTTGGAGGGTAGTTCTTGTAAACTTCTGTATGAACATTGAACATCTGCATTTAATCTGTTATGTGCTCATATGATATGATGTTAAGTACTTATGTATGTTCGATCTGCAACTTGTTGAAACACACTAGGCTTCGTGGTTTAACTTCTCAAACTAGCCACTCTGTTGATTTCTCTTAACAATAAGTTCTCTTTTAATACTCAGTAACATAGAAAGAACAAACCTTGTTGTCCCCAAGAATAGTGCTTCACTAAATTAGCGAAAAATAAATGGAGACAAGTATTGCCTGAAACATCATAAAAATGTTATGCCTACCATATATCTGCATGAGCTTATAGCATCTTTTGGTAGTTCTGTATTACTGAGCTTTTCCAAGCTCACGTTGTTTTTACCATCGCATGTTAAAAGAAAATAGCATGACCTAAGGTTTGACATCAGCGTTTGGAGTTCCTTCGACGTTACATTTGGAGTACGGTACTGTATAGTTAGAGGGCATGTATGTCATGTATGGTTTCATGTCAGTGTCTGTAAAATACTTTTCTGAAATTTTTGTTATGTGTTTAAATAATTTCCTGAAATTGTATTTTAAACAAGAGTTGAGTTTACAGTTTGATAAGTGTTTTGAGAAAGAAAAAAAAATGTTTTCATGTGTATTTTCACTGTGGGTCGCTCTTGTGACCCTAATGTGACTTTCTAGGATCCGTTGTAACGCATAGGCGGGTCTAGGGGGTTACATTGGAGGTCCCTTTTATACTCTTTCATGAGTTTATAGTCGTTACTAGCCGTTGGGGATGATTTGGAGCCGTTGAGGAGTCATAAAGTCGAGCTTTAAATTCTTACCTGTACAAAGGTTTCGAAACCTTTACTAGAGGTTTCGAAACCTTAAGGAGGAATTTGTAAAAACTAGCCGTTACAAGGCCAAGGTTTCGAAACCTTGTTATATTCGATATTTTTACTTGTTATATATGAAAAATTCAATTTTTAATTGTTATATATGAAAAATTGAAATTTTCATGGATACAAATCTAGTTATATTCAACAATTTGTTGATTATTATATTCAAAAACCTAAAATTTTTATGGATATGACCGCCAAATTTAAAAATAATTAAATCAAGTTATAAATTTGGATATCCGAATATCCAATCCAAAAATTTCAGATATCCGATTTTTTCAGATCGAATAAAGAATAGTTAAATTGTTTATCAAAAAATTTAGGTATTCAAAATTTTGGATCGGATCTGATATCCGAAATATACATTCCTATTAAAATTTAAGACTCTTAAAAAGAGATACATAACATCTTTAAAAATTTGCTTCTAAATAAACTTTCCACAAATTATTCATCTACTAATTAATATATAATTGAATAATTGAAGAGGAGAAAACTATTGAGTCAAATCACCTTTAAAAATAAATTACTAGTTTTATGATTAAACTTGCTTGATTGTTTTATTTTACTTAGAGAAAATGAACTCGAAATTTTATAATATATCCATAGAAATTAAAACGTTTGAAAGACTTAAAATTTTTAGTTTAACCATAAACATGACCCCAATCCAAATATATTTATAAAATAATAATACCATGAATTGTACTTTAAGAGTAGGGTGAGTAAATTTTGACTCGAAAAAATTAAAATTTTTTGACTCGACTCGAGGCAAAAAAATTCGACTCATTCTGACTCGATTCGACTCAAAAAAATTTAAATAAAGTTTAAGTTGTAAAATGAGAATTCAAATAGCTTGAAATTTTTAGAAATTAGTGGATGATTTTTAAGTTCAAGTCAATTCCTCAAATTTTAATGATATGTGTGTGTGTGTGTATACCAATATTAAAAATGAAGAAATATATGTCACATATGTTTTTTGATAGGAAAAATCAAACGATATTATATGCCACATATAAAAAATATGATGAAATATATATGCATATCTTATATGATTAGAGGGAGTCGTTTAAATTAGAATCAAACTATACTATAACATGATAAATAATTACAATTAAATTTGTATAGGAACTCAAAAACTCGACTCGAATTGAAAATTTTTTAAATAAAGTTGAAGTCGTAAAATATGATTCATCAACTCGAATAACTCGTAATTTGTTGACTCGACTCGATCGAACGCTCACCCATACTTAAGAAAATAACTTGTATATATATATATATATTAGTAATGTTTATCCTCTTTTTTAAGAGTATTTTATGGATAAAAATTTTCTGCCTTTTTTCGATGCCACTTTCTATGCCCCAACACTAAAAATACTAAAAAATTTAAATTACAAGCCATAACCCTAAGTTTTAAATCCTAAACCCTAAAAATACACGCTATCTAAAATCCATGATCTCTAACCACAAACACTAACCCTAAACCTAATTTTTAATATGAGGAAATAAATAGTGGCAGCGAAAAAGAGCAAATGATTTCTATTTGTATTTTATAAGAGGAAAAAATTGATATACACGTAAAACTAATTTTACAACAATTTTTCTATTACATTATAAAAACCAAATCTTACATGTCTATCTTTACCCCTAAAAAACTAAACCCTAAACATTCAATTCTATACCTTAAATTATAAACACTAACCTTAAATTCTAAACCCTTCTAAACTAAAACTATAACCCCTAAAATTAAAAGCTATATGTAAACTAAAGTTTACCCTACGTGTTATCAAAGGTATTTTTCATTATATAAAGCTTTCGCTCGTCTAAAGTTTACCCTACGCCGACTTGAAGAGAAAACCAGCGAGGATGAATGTACACTAAAGAATAGGTCTTGCTTATCTTTTTTGTCAAGAACCTGCAATTCACCGTGTTTACCAAGTTGTACACCATTCATAGCCTCCACAGCCTTGTTACCATCATCTTGGGATTGAAAGTTGACAAACCCAAAACCTCTTGAGCCCCCCTTCTCATCCGACTTATCTTGGTAGAGCGAAAGAAAATCGAAAGGATGATTCGAGTGGTTCTCCAGAGAATGGTTTCTAGATATGGGAAGCAATAGCATTGCGTTTGCAGTGTGGTAATGATGAAGAGGGGTTCTCAAGAGGTTTCGGGTTTCTCATCTTTCAATCCCAGATGATGCTAACATGAATTCCGGGGGGCTATGAATGCCGTATAACTTGCCTAAAATGGTGAAATCAGCTTCTTGACAAAAAGATCAGTAAGACCGATCCTTCTTGATCGTCGGCATGGTTTGTTACGAACAAATATTACTTTGTAATCACTCCAAATACACCTTTTCTTATGCAGTTGGGCTATAGTCATTACATCAAATCTATAACCTCCAACGGACTCGAAAAAAGAGTCAAAATCCGACTCTCATGATCTTGCAGCATATCCTCGCAATCCGTCTTACCCAAATCACTAGATCAATTAATAAAACTCTTTACTCTAGTTTTTTCTAATTCCTTATTCACTATTTAGAGCATTTGCTAGGATTCCAGAAACAACATGGATGGTATATTTTGAACTCATTCGATGTAAAGCAAAATGGTTATTGATTGTCTTGCCAATTTTACAAACTCCTTTGATGGTTGCCTGTTTATTTTTTAATATGTACCTAATTTCTTATGGGATGTTTTTGCATAGGGACTTGTATTGTCCCATACTTGCGTTTAGTTTTTAGCTAATGTAATGGTCTTTGGCCATCCTTTCAATTAACATATGGGAAAATATTACATGTAGTAGTAAAAATAAAGTTTTCCATTAATGATTTCAATTTAGAGGTTAGGGCTTGTTTTAAAATTTAAGGTTTTATGTTTTAGGATTTAGAGTAAGAATTTAAAGTTTAGAGTTTTAGAATCTAGGGACTTAGGGTTAAAGATTAAGATTTTAGGTTTTAAAGATTGAATAGAATTGTTTTGGGAAAAAAATTTAATATTTGTGCATCAAATATATATATATATATATATATATCCTACCAACAATATGTCTCTAAAGTTTGAACTCGTGTCCTCGTATAAAACAATTAATTTACCAAATTTGTAATTTACCTCATATATGTTAGACTGTTAGACTTTCCACATTAAATCCTCCTAAATTACAAATTACAAAGTCTAAACTAGACATAGTTCTCCTATCCCATAAATTAGAGATAATTGTGTTTAATTGCAATCAAACTCTAATATCAGAGTCAATAAAACTAATACCCAATCGACTAAAAATAAAAATTCGAAAGTATAATAATCGTTGAGAAACAGGTATTTTAATAACAGTGTTAACCTACAGATTTGTTGAGAAAGCTTGACCGTTTTAAGTCTGATTTTATGAGTTCAGTCGAAAGCTTTGTATCAATATATTTTTTAAATTTCAAAAGTTAAAGCAAAGCTGGAATAGCTCAGTTGGTTAGAGCGTGTGGCTGTTAACCACAAGGTCGGAGGTTCAACCCCTCCTTCTAGCGTTGATGAGTTTTTCCTTGTTTATTTTGGTTTGAATATGTTTGCTATAAAGTCTAGAAAACAAAATTTAGCTAATCAAACGAATTGGCCTATTAGCTCAGCTGGTTAGAGCGTCGTGCTAATAACGCGAAGGTCGCAGGTTCGAGACCTGCATGGGCCATTGTTTTGTGTTTTTTCAACGCTGTCGTTTCCCTTTAGTTCATCAGTTTTGTTTTTGCTGCCATTTTAAATTTTCAGTTGAACAAAATGAAGCGGCCGCTCCAATAGCTCATTTGGTTAGACTGTTTTGCTGTGTCGGAGGTTCAATCCCTCCTAGTTGTTTATCCTTTTTTCCTTTCCATTTTGCTTTGAATGGACCCAATACCAATTTGTTCAGCTGGTTATAAATCCCCAATATTGATATTATATAAATAATTTAGCATTATGAACGTGTTGTTCTATTAGCTCAGCTAGTTAGAGCATCGTGCTAATAACCTGAAGGTTGAACCTGCATGGGCCATTTTTCGGTTTTTTTTCCAAACGTCGTCGATTTCTCCGAATACTATCAGTTTAGACTTTGCTGCCCTTACGTGCTTTGGCGATAAGCTTGAAGAAGAACAGACAGAATAATTGAGGATGTTCAACGTGATATTCTATTGTATTTTGGAGGTTTCAGCATATTCGATGTGTGGCCTAGAGTTACCAAGATTTTGTCCTATAAGCTTTGGAAAAAGTTTCTGCAAATTCGTCGAAATCAAGATGTGTTGATCCCCTTGATAAGGGCAAGATAGAAGGCAAAACAAAAGCAGTTGAACAAGAAGAACAATGAGGCTGATGACTTTAATATATCATATGTGGATATTAGGGATATCAATTGGGTGGGGTGGGTGTAAAAGGTACTCTTCTCACAGCTATTCCCATTAAGAATTTTAATCTTCATCTTCTCCTCATGACCCGCTCTGAACACAAAATTTAAAATCATCCCTACCCCGCAAGACCAAATCCGTTCTTGTTCCATCACCCACGTATGCCCTGAAACCCATCTAATCTCCTCTTTACATGTCCCACGACTTATTCATATAATATATTTAATCAAAAACGCTTAATCAATCTCTCAAAAACTATTGTATTTAATCAAAGTGTTTGGTTTATGGTAAAATGTCGTTTACTCCTTTCTTTTTAATTTAATTTTTGCTTATGCATGTACTCTGCTTAGTGTTGTATTCGATCTAACAGTGAAAACTGTCGGTTTTTTTAGGACAATGGTAGGGAATGGGTTGAATACATGAAATGAACGCAGTAAACAGAATGTTTTGGAACCAAGATTATGAAGCTTAAATTTAAATTTGGTTGTCCCAATTATTTTTTTTTTCGAATTATGACTAAATTTTTTTAATGTGTAAATTTGGAGGACTAAATGTGTTATTATAAAATTTTTGTTAACTATCGCGTCACCCTTTTAACGGCAGTTAACGGCTCGGTGACCAATTTGAAGCAAAACTAAAAGTTTAATGCCTACTTTGACGCAATTGAAAGTTTGGTTATCGAATTGAATAATTTAGTAAAGTTCAGTGACCATTTGTAAACTTTACCCTAAACTAAATTCAAATGATCCAAATTTGAAACGACTCATAAAGTAACCTACAATGACCCAAATGACAACACCTAAAATGACATGAACCTGAATAACTCAATCGACAAATCCTAGTGACCCAAACTCCAAACAATTTGAATTTAAATTTTAAACGATCCGAAAATCTTACAACTCAAATTGACCTGATCTAGATTGATTCAGTTCAAAACCAACTTAATTTACCCAATTAATAAAGAAATTGTTTCATAAACGTTTCTCACCACGTCAATCATAATCTCAATAAACTTTTCTCACCACGTCAATCATAGTCTCAACCATTAAAAGCTGCTCGCATCACCGTTTTCCTCTAGATCATCAGTCCACCCAAATTAAAGCGTTCAAATAATGGATTTTAAATGATGTGAAGAAAATGAACGTAGATTCACATATAAACAATGATATGAAAAAATTAGTGATATAGATTATTTTTAGTGGTTAAGATCATAAATGATATAATAAGGAAATTTTGTATAATATTTTTTGCAATTATACGTATTTATAATGTTAGGATATTTTGTTTATTTACATTTTGTGAAATTATATTAAATTCTTAATTTAAATAAAAAATTATATTCTATACACTGACGGTGAAAACAAACAATTTCTACAAACATCTTAGTTTATGGGTTTGTGGATCTAGTTTAGGGTGTAGAGTTTAAGAGTAGGTGTTGTGGTTAGAATTTAGGGTTTAGTGGTAAGGGTTTAGTTAAAGTAATATGGTTTGAGATTTAGATTTTAATATATAAACCCTAAATTTTAACCACAAACCACAACCCCTAAAAATCATATTGCCTTAAAACTAAATCTTAACATCTAAACCCTAAATTCTAACTCTAATACTTAAATTCTAACCATAACCTTTAAATTCTAAACTTTTATACTTAAGCCCTAAACTAGATCCATTGACAATGTACGAAATAATTTATAATATTTATCTTACAAAAAAATATTTTTTTCCAGATATAATTAGAATAGAAAAATATAAATTGTGGGGATGTGAATTGGGTAACCCTTGCCTTCAAACACATCAAATCCTTGTATAGGTGACAATTATAATGAACCATAGTCACATTTCCACTAATTTAGTCTATTATCTCATCAAAACTCCCCTTGCCCACTCTCATTATCATGGGTGGAACGTAGCAGGGGAAAAAGGGAATGGTCTCCACCAACTTTTTTATTTTTATATTAGTAATAGAATAGATTTTTTTAGAAAATAAAAAAGAAAAATTAGCTCTATAATCCTTTCAAAATTTATAAAATTTTATCAAGCCCCTCAAAATTTTTAATTTCATTTTGGTTCCCTTTATAAATTTCTAATACTACCCTGCTATTATCACAAATTTTTAAATAAACACATCCTTTGCATGTCAAAGGGATTATAATCACTTATGTTTCATTTGACTTTATAAGTATTAATACAAGTAAAATTTAGGGTAAAGTACACAGACGGTCACTGAACTTTGGTAAAAAAAAAATAAAACGGTAACCAAACTTTCAAAAATCACAAAAGAGCAATTAAACTTTATGGTTTATAACAAAATGGTAACTGGACGTTAAATCTCGTTAAGTGATTGTTATAAAATTTGGTATAATAACACATTTAGTCCTTCATATTTATACTTTCAAGAGACAAAATTTCATTCGAAATGCCTCATCAGATGATTACTTCAACATTTTATGAATATATCCTACACTGATGTCAACTGAATTGCCTTGGCGTCCCCTGCTTTAGATGGACTTAAAAATGCTTATTCTCTTGAAGCTATTGCAATTTGATTTCAGAAATTGTTTTTTCTCCTTTAATTAGTTTTCTTTTAAATTCTAATTGGTAATTAAAGTTTTAATCCACGTTTTTTGCTTATGTTTTTCTCCTTCTAGCGTTTATGTTTTTTCTCCTTTCTGTTTTGCTTTGAATGGACCCAATACCAATTCTAGCTAATACATCTACGAAATTGGTATTATAAAAACAATTCAGCATATTAAACACATCGGCCTATTAGCTCAGTTGGTTAGAGCACCGTGCTAATAACGTGAAGGTTACAGGTTTGAGACCTGCATTGGCCATTCTTAGATAATATTTTTTTTTCAAAACGCGAAGTTCAAAAGGCTTGCTCGGATAGACCCTTCTGTCCTTGAATTGAATCGATGAATGAGCTGTCGTGTTCTTTTTCCTTTTTCTAATAATCGGAGACAAAATTTCATTCGAAATGCCTCATAAGATTGATTACTTCAACATTCTATGGATATGTCCTACACTGATGTCAACTGAATTGCCTTGGCGTCCCCTGCTTTAGATGGACTTAAAAAATGCTTATTCTCTTGGAGTTACTGCAATTTGATTTCAGAAATTGTTTTTTCTACTTTAATTAGTTTTTTTTAATTCTAATTGGTAATTAAAGTTTTAATTCACGTTTTTGTTTCTGTTTTTCTCCTTCAAGCGTTTATGTTTTTCTCCTTTCTGTTTTGCTTTGAATGGACCCAATACCAATTCTAGCTAATACATATACGTAATTCGTATTATAAAAACAATTCAGCAGATTAAATGCATCAGCAAAATAGCTGAGTTGGTTAGAGTGTCGTGCTATTAACGCGAAGGTCGTAGGTTTGAGACTTGTATGGGCCATTCTAGATAAATTTTTTTTCAAACGCGGAGTTTAAAAGGCTTGCTCCGATAGACCTTTCACTCCTTGAATTGAATCGATGAATGAGCTGTCGTGTTCTTTTTCCTTTTTCTAATAATCAGAGACAAGATTTTATTCGAAATGTCTCATCAGATTGATTACTTGAACATTCTATGGATATGTCCTACACTGATGTCAACTGAATTGCCTTGGTGTCCCCATTAGATGGACTTAAAATGCTTATTCTCTTGTAGCTACTGCAATTTGATTTCCGAATTTTTTTTCTACTTTAATTAGTTTTTTTAATTCTAATTGGTAATTAAAGTTTTAATCCACGTTTTTGCTTTTGTTTCAAGTTTTTATCTATCATACAAACATTCAGGACTTCTATTTCAATGTTAAAGTTAATTTTAATATTTTTTTCTATCGAGATGGTCATTATAGTTTGTAATTTTAAATTTAACATGGTGTAGTCTTCTACATTTAAAATATAAAATTCAAACTTGTATAAAAGAATACCTCTTTGAGTATTTCATTAAAAACTAATATTTTTCCTAGTTTTGAAGCATTTCATTATTCCAGCACTAACATCTTATAATTTCACCTCCAAACCCTAGCCGCTCTCTACTACCAAAATTCCTTCAACCCTAGTCGTTCTCTACTTTGATCAATCCTTTTGATTTGTGGTCGACAATCAATTTTAGTATTGGTTCTCGACCACCGTATCTATTAGTTTTCTTGTTTTTTTATTTTAATCAGAATCTCTTTATCTGTCCTCGTTACACGTTTTTCCTCTGTCCTTTTGACATGACTTTGTTTTTGTTTTTTGGTTTGATTCATCTGTCTTTGTGGCATGTTTCGGCATACCCTAGCGATCGGTTGTTGTTCGCACAAAGATTCAATCGACGCTAGTTTCTGATTTATGTTTTTGTCGGTGGTCACTTGGAAAGTTATATCCCCACTCGGTTGATTGTTGTTTGTCGATGAAATCAGTCCTGGGTAGTGATACATTTTGCTTGACAGCTTGGATCGTGCACCACTCCTTCTTCCTTCTTTATGCGTCTCGTTTGGACAGAGACAAGGAGATTCAGGAGGCTGCTAATTTTTGTTGGTATGCTTAACTCCATAGAAGTTTTCATTTTTCTTTGTTTTTTGGTTGTAAGGATTTTTTTGGTTGTTTGGTGGAGAAAAAGAACTTTTGGTTAGAGCACCGTGCTAATAACGCGAAGGTTGCAGGTTTGAGACCTGCATTGGCCATTCTTAGATAATAATTTTTTTTCAAAACGCGAAGTTCAGAAGGCTTGCTCGGATAGACCCTTCTGTCCTTGAATTGAATCGATGAATGAGCCGTCGTGTTCTTTTTCCTTTTTCTAATAATCGGAGACAAAATTTCATTCGAAATGCCTCATAAGAATGATTACTTCAACATTCTATGGATATGTCCTACACTGATGTCAACTATTTTGCCTTGGCGTCCCCTGCTTTAGATGGACTTAAAAAATGCTTATTCTCTTGGAGTTACTGCAATTTGATTTCAGAAATATTTTTTTCTACTTTAATTAGTTTTTTTTAATTCTAATTGGTAATTAAAGTTTTAATTCACGTTTTTGCTTCTGTTTTTCTCCTTCAAGCGTTTATGTTTTTCTCCTTTCTGTTTTGCTTTGAATGGACCCAATACCAATTCTAGCTAATACATATACGTAATTCGTATTATAAAAACAATTCAGCAGATTAAATGCATCAACATATTAGCTGAGTTTATTAGAGTGTTGTGCTATTAACGCGAAGGTCGTAGGTTTGAGACTTGTATGGGCCATTCTTAGATAATTTTTTTTCAAACACGAAGTTTAGAAGGCTTGCTCCGATAGACCTTTCACTCCTTGAATTGAATCGATGTATGAGCTGTCGTGTTCTTTTTCCTTTTTCTAATAATCAGAGACAAGATTTTATTCGAAATGTCTCATCAGATTGATTACTTCAACATTCTATGGATATGTCCTACACTGATGTCAACTGAATTGCCTTGGTGTCCCCATTAGATGGACTTGAAATGCTTATTCTCTTGTAGCTACTGCAATTTGATTTCCGAATTTTTTTTCTACTTTAATTAGTTTTTTTAATTCTAATTGGTAATTAAAGTTTTAATCCACGTTTTTGCTTTTGTTTCAAGTTTTTATCTATCATACAAACATTCAGGACTTCTATTTCAATGTTAAAGTTAATTTTAATATTTTTTCTATCGAGATGGTCATTATAGTTTGTAATTTTAAATTTAACATGGTGTAGTCTTCTACATTTAAAATATAAAATTCAAACTTGTATAAAAGAATACCTCTTTGAGTATTTCATTAAAAACTAATATTTTTCCTAGTTTTGAAGCATTTCATTATTCCAGCACTAACATCTTATAATTTCACCTCCAAACCCTAGCCGCTCTCTACTACCAAAATTCCTTCAACCCTAGTCGTTCTCTACTTTGATCAATCCTTTCGATTTGTGGTCGACAATCAATTTTAGTATTGGTTGTCGACCACCGGATCTATTAGTTTTCTTGTTTTTTTTATTTTAATCAGAATCTCTTTATCTGTCATTGTGACACGTTTTTTCCTCTGTCCTTTTGACATGTCTTTGTTTTTGTTTTTTGGTTTGATTCATCTGTCTTTGTGGCATGTTTCGGCATACCCTAGCGATCGGTTGTTGTTCGCACAAAGATTCAATCGACGCTAGTTTCTGATTTATGTTTTTGTCGGTGGTCACTTGGAAAGTTATATCCCCACTCGGTTGATTGTTGTTTGCCGGTGAAATCAGTCCTGGGTAGTGATACATTTTGCTTGACAGCTTGGATCGCGCACCACTCCTTCTTCCTTCTTTATGCGTCTCATTTGGACAGAGATAAGGAGATTTAGGAGGCTGCTAATTTTTGTTGGTATGCTTATCTCCATAGAAGTTTTCATTTTTCTTTGTTTTTTGGTTGTAAGGATTTTTTTGGTTGTTTGGTGGAGAAAAAGAACTTTTGACAACTGTGCATTCATTTTTGTTGTTTCTATTGAGATGGTCATTATAATCTTAAAACATTTTACTCACCAAACAAACTATGCATCCATTTTAACAAAAACAAGTCTGTGTTATTACTTTGTATGTTTTATTGTTTCTTTTGTTGAGAAAGAAGAAAGAGTGTATTTATTGAATTAAAGAACAATTCTAAATAGTTGAGTAATACTTTTTAAGTGGGTGTTTACAAGTTGAAAACTCAAAAAAGAAAGGGAGAAAGATATACCATTAAACACAATTGAGAAATGTGTACAAAAGAGACAAAATGAAAATTTAACCTTTATTCTTTTGGTTTTAGTTGCTTGGATATACCATGAAACACAAATGAGAAATGTCCACTTATTTGTTAAGAAAGGCTTTACTGTTTCAAGTCTGATTTTATGAGTTTAGTCGAAAACATTGTATTAATAAGTGTTTTAAATTTCAAAGGTTAAAGCAAAGCTGGAATAGATCAGTTGGTTATAGCGCGTGGCTATTAACCACAAGGTCGGAGGTTTAAGCCCTCCTTCCAGCGTCTATGTTTTTCTCCCTCTTTGAAACTAGGTCATATCGAGTCAAACTAGGTCGTGTCAGAGTCAATTGACTATCCCTCTTTGAAACATTTGGTTCACTTTTTTATGATTACAAAACATAATATTAGATTTTAGTTTAAGTCATGATATTTAGTTCGTAAATATTAGCGTCTATGTTTTTCTCCCTCTTTGAAACTAGGTCATATCGAGTCAAACTAGGTCGTGTCAGAGTCAATTGACTATCCCTCTTTGAAACATTTGGTTCACTTTTTTATGATTACAAAACATAATATTAGATTTTAGTATAAGTCATGATATTTAGTTCGTAAATATTATTATATGGTCATAATATATCATTATGGGTGTAATTTTATATTGAATTATTATCTTATACACTGGCGGTGAAAAGCAAAATTTTTACAAATGAAATTATTGAAGGGTCTAGGATTTAAAGGTTAGGGGCTTATGTTGTAAGAATTATAGTTTAGGGTTTATGTTTAGGGTTTAGATTTAGAGTTTTAAGATTAGGGTTTAGGGTACTCACCATTTTATACTAACAATGTACCTCACCATTTTATATTTCGGTGTAATTTACATTTTTAAAATTCATTTAATATTTTTAAAAAATAAAATTAATTATAAATATATTTCATAATTTTTTTGAATATATAAATACATTTCAGTATAGATACTCTAATGATTTATTTATTGATTGATTAATATAATAATTATGGTTATAATTTTGTTTTAAAAATTTTATATAAAATTATAACAAAATACTCTAATACTTAAAACTCTATGAAGAAAATGTCTTGGTATATAAAATCAAACCAATAGGGTTTAAATTATGGGTAATTATACCATGCACTGGTTGCGGAAATATTTTGTCTACAAGCGTCCTAATTTTAGTGATAGAGATTTAATTTAGGGTTCATAGTTTAGGGGTTTAGGTGCTTAGAATTTAAGAATTGTAGTTTGAGTTTAGAGTTTAGGATTAAAATTTAGGGGTTATAGGTAAAAATCTAAATCTCTACCATATTACTCTAAAACCTAAACCCTATCCTCTAACCCTATACCCTACCACTAAACTCTAAATTCTAACCGCAAACTATAAATTTTAAACCCCTAAACTATAAACACTAAAATGGACCCATAACCCCTAAACTTAAGAAAAATGATTCATTTTAAATAAAGAAACTGAAAAAAAAAACTATAAACATACAATTGGATTTTTAAGAAACGGCCTATTGTTAAAACATCTCTAACAACGGATAGTCTGCCATACCCAGTTGTGGGGTAAAAATCAGTTTCTGCGATCTATTTAAACCGAAGTTTCTTGGGGAATGTTTATGCTGTTCTCTCTATACAACATTCGTCTCTTTTCTGTACCATATTCTTGATACCGATAGATGATTCTATGAAGAGACCGCCTCAGGCATGTTGCATCAAATGTTTCGATGAACTTCACATCGGTGGCACGGGATTTGACGCCATCAAAACGTTTGTACTCGTCAATGCAAGAAAAGAAACACCAATTCTGTAACTTTTTTAAAGCAATTAACCAGCCTACCCGTTCGATGGTGCATGAATGATGAAATGAACAAAGTTGCAAAAAAATTCATTAACCACACAAATGTACCACAAAGTAAATATGCACTTCATCAAGCTAAGCTAATAATTCTAGGATAATAGATGGATTTGGACTATTACCTCTCCGCAATTGCAGTGGATTAATACCGGACGATTTCTCACGTATGTGAAGGAACAAGTTTATGTTCATGTTCGCAAACGTAAAACACCGGGGCAAGGTATAAGGAGTAAACAAAAGAGTCAATTCAAAAATTTATGAATGACTTACAAATTAAGATCTTGAGAGCATCATATTAGTTGGTAAAAGATCCGGCTACACTACACATTGATTTAATTGAAAGTTCAATTCAAATAAGATAATGCAAATTTCTTGGTAATCATATTCTTAATCTATTACATGTATTTCGTGAATCAAACACACTCTTAAAGCATTTGCATGAAAGTGGATAAAATGACATTTATTTGTATAAGTATCGATATTCGAATCTTTGATCGACTAATCTTACAAAGACTCATTATGAAAATAACTCTTACAATCTAATTTACTCAATTCACATTATCAAAATTCGCTTAAATGTAATTTAGAATATCATCTAATTAAATCAATATGTAAATACTAAAACATTAGGGAATGGTTAAGTTTTAGATTGTACCGAGACTTAGTTAATCTAACGAGATGGTTTAGAGATTGAATTATGAGGATATAAATAAAGAAAAACTAGCTGAAGATGTTGCAAGCAACAGTCAAACCTGGAAAAGGAGTGCTGCTAAAGTTTCAGGCTGAGCAGGACAATAAGAGTGCGCTAATTTGATTATTAGGCGATTGATTTTCAGTTATATTTATAAAAGAATGAAAAATAAAAATGTTATCATAATAATATTAATCATTATTTTTTTACTATATTAATACTTGATTAATTTATTACACCAACTCGGACTTATTATATAATATATATAATAAAATCTTACCAATCTAAGAAAAAAGTTGCAAATTAGAAAATTACCAACCTTGCTATATAAAGTGACAATATTACATGTTAATGTATATACATAAATTTTTGTTTGTTTTCAAATGTTTTTGGAAATTAAGGTTCATGCTCACGTACTAGGCTACTCCCATGTTGCATGGAAGATTAGAATATTATATGAGGATTTTGGTTGTTGGTTAATTGGTTTGATTGAAAATTTCTCAAAATATTAAATAAGTATTTTTATATAAATGTTAAATAAGTATTACGTATATTAATTTATTAGTAAATATTTATTTTAAATTTGGTGAACAAAACTTGACTCGATTTAAATTTGTAATATAATAATATAACTACATAGAAACTTTATATAATCCTCACAATATTTAATATTGTTTATCACTTAAAATGTTAAAATTGATAATACAAACAACGATACCAAATTGCTTATTAGTAGAATTTATATATTTTTGTTTATTTAAATAAATATTATTGAGAAAATGAATTACTATTTAATTGAAAATTAACTAAATTCTAACTACATTTTGGGAATTTTTATTGGATTTTTTTGAATCGTTTAGTATAGAATTGAAATTTTGATAATTATAATATTTACTATTTTAGTTTATACATTAAAAACTTTGGGGTTCCTTTTTTGCCCTCCAGCACGGGTCAAATTATTAATTTTTAATATAAAGATAAAATAAAAGAAAGGGAAAGAAAAGAAAGAAGGGGGAAATAGAAAAGTATATATAGCAGTTCAATTGAATTCCCCTCCCAGAACTCAATCCTAAGTCCTAACCGAAGCTTAATACCAAACCCTAAACCCAATTACTTATGCAACAAGAAACCAAGTACAGAGAAAGAATGGAACGGAGGCTTAGGGTTTCGAGGAAGGCGAAATTGGATGGTCTGAGGGCAACCGCCGTACAATTTTTCAACGGTGAAAGAAGGCGTATACAGAGCCGGTTGCCCTCGACCATCCAATTTCGCTTCCTGGAAACCCTAAACCCCCGTTCCATTATCTTTTGGGGCAGTCGCATTGCCATTGCTGATTAGTTTTACTTCTTCTTTTTCAAGTTTTTTTTTCGAGGTTTGATTTTCTTTCATACTGCCATCGTCTTTCTTAGCAATTAAGATCTTTTTTTAGAAAAGAATCTCGATTTCTGTTTTCTTTCCGACTGTTTGTTTTCTTAGAAAATTAAGAGGGAAAAAGAGACAGATTGAAAGGATTGAATAGTTTCTTTCGACATGCATGCTATATTCTGTTGATTTAGCTGTTGATTTGAGTATGTTTTAGTCTCGTATCTTGTGTTGATTAAGGATTTTCCAAGATTGCAATGGTATTTGGCGTAATGTTGATATGCTATATGTTGAAGGAAGTATTGGATGGGTGAAAAGGGAGTTGGTTTCTGTGTTTCGCTTGCGATGGATTACAAACTTGGATATGTTTTTTTGGGTGACTGAGGGCAAGTAGTATTGAAGAGCAGGCGGTGGCAGATTTAGTGATATTAAAGACTTTTAGCAAAAATTAGTCCCTCTAGTTTGGTTTTAGTTGGGTCATTTAGGTTCTGTTTCATCTTCCTTTGCAGGGTTAGTTTTTTTATTTTTAGATTCTATAAGAGTTTCTTAGTTTGTTTCTTAGGAGTGTGGTGTGATGTAGGAGTGTACCTTTCAATATGGAGTTTCCTTGGAATGATATTGCTGTTGGTGTTGATTAGTAGGGTGTAAAGTCTGTTGCTTGTTTTTCCTAGGAATTGTAGAAGTTTTTGTATTTGAGGCTGGTTTTTGAGTTGAAGCAGGGTTGTTGAGGGCTGATCGGATGATGACCGTGTATTAGGTAGGCTTGTGAGTATGACTCGTTCTAAGGATGGTTGGGGTAGCTGGGTATTTTTATTTTCTTTGATTCTTGTTTCTATTTGGGTGAGATTTTGAAGGTGTTTGGTCATAGCTTTTCTCCGCGATCTCGTTTGATTTGGCAGCTCAAGTTGCAATTGTGTTGTGGCTCTAGTTCCTTTAGGCTTCGCTCCATCTTGGCGTTGCTCTGGATGTATGAAATTGATTGTGGTAGTGTATGAATGAGGGTGGTTTCAGGAAGATGGTTTGTTGGGACCTTATTTCGCAGAGAGTCATTTTTTCTTCTAGTGTGTGGTGTGATTTTGAGAAAAGAATCTCAATCTTTCGTTTTCTTTCTAACTGTTTGGTTTCCTAGAAAATTAAGAGGAAAAAGGCGACAGATTGAAAGGATTAAATAATTAACTTCCACATTCATGCATGCTATATTATGTGTTCTGAAAAATATGAAAAGGAATTCCCAGGTGACTACTTAATATGCCTATGCCTTTCTCTACTTGGAAAACTAACTCTCTTTTTGTTTTCCTTCCAATTTTGCAGATACTTATGCCTCGAGCCTTATCCTCAGGAGAATATGGAGTTTCTTAGAGCGCATCATATACAGCTTTTCCACTTTGGGATTGAAGGGAAAAAGGTACTTTCCCCTATGCTTCTATGAAAATTATACTTTTTTGAATTTAAGTATGTTTGAAATCATTTGTTACCAGAAATTTCGTAGCTTCATTTTAGCTTGTTAGATTCTTATTGAATTTAAGTATGTTTCAGATTTAAATACCTGAAGTCGACTTTTCTTTCTTTTCTTTTTTTTTTACTTCTCAGGAGCCTTCATTTTAGCTTGTTTGATACTTAATGAATTTAAGTAATTTTCAGCTTCAAATACCTGAAGTCGACTTTTCTTTTTTTACTTCTCAGGAGCCTTCATTTGCTGCTCCCACAGATGCCATTGGGGAAGCTCTCAAGATCTTAATTGGTAAGTCATTCATAAGTTTTGGAATCAATGCTTTTGTTTCATCTTTTTACCTTAGCAGACTGTTTTAACTTTGCGAAATGAACTTGTTTCTTTACAGATGTGAGAAACCATCCGGTCTTAATCCACTGCAATCGCGGAAAGGTAATAGTCCAAATCCAGCTATTATCTTACAATTACTAGCTTAGCTTGATGAAGTGCATATTAACTATGTGGTACAATCGCGGAAAGGTAATAGTCACAAATTTAATTGGTTTAAAGTGGTTCCAATTTGTCTGTTTATTTGATGATAAGGCTTTGGAGAGTGAAGAGTAAAGAAATTGAGTTGTAGCTCCATGTAAAGTGCTCAACTTTGTTGTAGTTTTCATGAAGCTTAAGCATACTGTGGATGCGGAGTTAGATTTTTACCTAGAAGAGGTTTATAAAATTTCCATAGGGGCTAAAACAATTAAAGTACAATATTTTTCCTAAACCCTAAATCAAATCTAAAACCCTTAAAATAAGCATGCTAGTATAAACTGAGGTTTACATCGGCAGTACATCAAATATTTTTTTAATATGCTTATTATCCTATAAACTAGCAATAGAAAAGGTTCAACAAATACCTAATTTTAGGGTTTAATAGCTAAGGTTTAGGGTTAGAGTTTTGGTGTTTTTGGTTAGATTTTAAGGTTTGAGAATAAATTTTATGGTTTGAATTTTAGGTATAAAATTTAAGGATTAGGATTAGGGTTGTGCAAAAAATTTCGATCTGATTGATCTGATCCGTTTATCCATTGATCTGATCCGAAATTTTAGATATTTGACATGTTTTTATTTTTCTGATAATTCGGATTGGATATTCAAAATTTTCGGATTAGATTCGGATAGTTGTTTTCCAATCGGATCGGATATCCGATTATCCGATATCCGAAAATTCATTTTTTTATATATATGAATCTTGTTATATTCGATATTTTTACTTGTTATATATGAAAAATTGAAATTTTCATGGATACAAATCTAGTTATATTCAATAACTTGTTGATTATTATATTCGAAAACCTAAAATTTTCATGGATATGACCACCAAATTTAAAAATAATTAAATCAAGTTATAAATTTGGGTATCCGAATATCCAACCAAAAATTTCGGATATCCGATTTTTTCAGATCGAATACGGATCGTTAAATTATCTATCAAAAGATTTTAGGTATTCGAAATTTTGGATCGGATCTGATATCCGAAACATGCATTCTTATTAAAATTTAAGGCTATTAAAAGGAGATACATGACATCTTTAAAAATTTGCATGTAAATAAACTTTCCACTTATGATTCATCTACTAATTAATATATAATTGAATAATTGAAGAAAAGAAATCTATTGAGTCAAATCAGCTTTAAAAATAAATTACTAGTTTTATGATTAAACTTGCTTGATTGTTTTATTTTACTTAGAGAAAATGAACTCAAAATTTTATAATATATCCATAGAAATTAAAACGTTTGAAAGACTTAAAATTTTAGTTTAACCATAAACTTGACCCCAATCCAAATATATTTATAAATTTATAATACCATGAATTGTACTTTAAGAGTAGGGGTGGGTAAAATTCGACTCGATTCGAGGCGAAAAAATTTGACTCGTTCTGACTCGATTCAACTCAAAAAAATTTAAATAAAGTTTAAGTTGTAAAATGGGAATTCGAATAACTCGGAATTTTAAAAAACTAGTGGATTGATTTTTAAGTTCAAGTCAATTCCTCAAAATTTCATGATATATATATATATATATATATATATATATATATATATATATACCAATATAAAAAAATGAAGAAATATATGCCACATATTTTTTTTTGATAGGAAAAATCAAACGATATTATATGCCACATATAAAAAATATGATAAAAAATATATGCATATCTTATATGATTAGAGGGAGTCGTTTAAATTAGAATCAAACTATACTATAACATGATAAATAATTACAATTAAATTTGTATAGGAACTCAAAAACTCGACTCGAATTGAAAAAATTTCAAATAAAGTTGAAGTTGTAAAATATGATTCATCAACTCGGATAACTCGTAATTTGTTGACTCGACTCGATCGAACGCTCACCCATACTTAAGAAAATAACTTGTATATATATATATATATATATATATATATATTAGTAATGTTTATCCTCTTTTTTAAGAGTATTTTATGGATAAAAATTTTCTGCCTTTTTTCGATGCCACTTTCTATGCCCCAACACTAAAAATACTAAAAAATTTAAATTACAAGCCATAACTCTAAGTTTTAAATCCTAAACCCTAAAAATACACGCTATCTAAAATCCATGATCTCTAACCACAAACACTAACCCTAAACCTAATTTTTAATATGAGGAAATAAATAGTGGCAGCGAAAAAGAGCAAATGATTTCTATTTGTATTTTATAAGAGGAAAAAATTGATATACACGTAAAACTAATTTTACAACAATTTTTCTATTACATTATAAAAACCAAATCTTACATGTCTATCTTTACCCCTAAAAAACTAAACCCTAAACATTCAATTCTATACCTTAAATTATAAACACTAACCTTAAATTCTAAACCCTTCTAAACTAAAACTATAACCCCTAAAATTAAAAGCTATATGTAAACTAAAGTTTACCCTACGTGTTATCAAAGGTATTTTTCATTATATAAAGCTTTCGCTCGTCTAAAGTTTACCCTACGCCGACTTGAAGAGAAAACCAGCGAGGATGAATGTACACTAAAGAATAGGTCTTGCTTATCTTTTTTGTCAAGAACCTGCAATTCACCGTGTTTACCAAGTTGTACACCATTCATAGCCTCCACAGCCTTGTTACCATCATCTTGGGATTGAAAGTTGACAAACCCAAAACCTCTTGAGCCCCCCTTCTCATCCGACTTATCTTGGTAGAGCGAAAGAAAATCGAAAGGATGATTCGAGTGGTTCTCCAGAGAATGGTTTCTAGATATGGGAAGCAATAGCATTGCGTTTGCAGTGTGGTAATGATGAAGAGGGGTTCTCAAGAGGTTTCGGGTTTCTCATCTTTCAATCCCAGATGATGCTAACATGAATTCCGGGGGGCTATGAATGCCGTATAACTTGCCTAAAATGGTGAAATCAGCTTCTTGACAAAAAGATCAGTAAGACCGATCCTTCTTGATCGTCGGCATGGTTTGTTACGAACAAATATTACTTTGTAATCACTCCAAATACACCTTTTCTTATGCAGTTGGGCTATAGTCATTACATCAAATCTATAACCTCCAACGGACTCGAAAAAAGAGTCAAAATCCGACTCTCATGATCTTGCAGCATATCCTCGCAATCCGTCTTACCCAAATCACTAGATCAATTAATAAAACTCTTTACTCTAGTTTTTTCTAATTCCTTATTCACTATTTAGAGCATTTGCTAGGATTCCAGAAACAACATGGATGGTATATTTTGAACTCATTCGATGTAAAGCAAAATGGTTATTGATTGTCTTGCCAATTTTACAAACTCCTTTGATGGTTGCCTGTTTATTTTTTAATATGTACCTAATTTCTTATGGGATGTTTTTGCATAGGGACTTGTATTGTCCCATACTTGCGTTTAGTTTTTAGCTAATGTAATGGTCTTTGGCCATCCTTTCAATTAACATATGGGAAAATATTACATGTAGTAGTAAAAATAAAGTTTTCCATTAATGATTTCAATTTAGAGGTTAGGGCTTGTTTTAAAATTTAAGGTTTTATGTTTTAGGATTTAGAGTAAGAATTTAAAGTTTAGAGTTTTAGAATCTAGGGACTTAGGGTTAAAGATTAAGATTTTAGGTTTTAAAGATTGAATAGAATTGTTTTGGGAAAAAAATTTAATATTTGTGCATCAAATATATATATATATATATATATATCCTACCAACAATATGTCTCTAAAGTTTGAACTCGTGTCCTCGTATAAAACAATTAATTTACCAAATTTGTAATTTACCTCATATATGTTAGACTGTTAGACTTTCCACATTAAATCCTCCTAAATTACAAATTACAAAGTCTAAACTAGACATAGTTCTCCTATCCCATAAATTAGAGATAATTGTGTTTAATTGCAATCAAACTCTAATATCAGAGTCAATAAAACTAATACCCAATCGACTAAAAATAAAAATTCGAAAGTATAATAATCGTTGAGAAACAGGTATTTTAATAACAGTGTTAACCTACAGATTTGTTGAGAAAGCTTGACCGTTTTAAGTCTGATTTTATGAGTTCAGTCGAAAGCTTTGTATCAATATATTTTTTAAATTTCAAAAGTTAAAGCAAAGCTGGAATAGCTCAGTTGGTTAGAGCGTGTGGCTGTTAACCACAAGGTCGGAGGTTCAACCCCTCCTTCTAGCGTTGATGAGTTTTTCCTTGTTTATTTTGGTTTGAATATGTTTGCTATAAAGTCTAGAAAACAAAATTTAGCTAATCAAACGAATTGGCCTATTAGCTCAGCTGGTTAGAGCGTCGTGCTAATAACGCGAAGGTCGCAGGTTCGAGACCTGCATGGGCCATTGTTTTGTGTTTTTTCAACGCTGTCGTTTCCCTTTAGTTCATCAGTTTTGTTTTTGCTGCCATTTTAAATTTTCAGTTGAACAAAATGAAGCGGCCGCTCCAATAGCTCATTTGGTTAGACTGTTTTGCTGTGTCGGAGGTTCAATCCCTCCTAGTTGTTTATCCTTTTTTCCTTTCCATTTTGCTTTGAATGGACCCAATACCAATTTGTTCAGCTGGTTATAAATCCCCAATATTGATATTATATAAATAATTTAGCATTATGAACGTGTTGTTCTATTAGCTCAGCTAGTTAGAGCATCGTGCTAATAACCTGAAGGTTGAACCTGCATGGGCCATTTTTCGGTTTTTTTTCCAAACGTCGTCGATTTCTCCGAATACTATCAGTTTAGACTTTGCTGCCCTTACGTGCTTTGGCGATAAGCTTGAAGAAGAACAGACAGAATAATTGAGGATGTTCAACGTGATATTCTATTGTATTTTGGAGGTTTCAGCATATTCGATGTGTGGCCTAGAGTTACCAAGATTTTGTCCTATAAGCTTTGGAAAAAGTTTCTGCAAATTCGTCGAAATCAAGATGTGTTGATCCCCTTGATAAGGGCAAGATAGAAGGCAAAACAAAAGCAGTTGAACAAGAAGAACAATGAGGCTGATGACTTTAATATATCATATGTGGATATTAGGGATATCAATTGGGTGGGGTGGGTGTAAAAGGTACTCTTCTCACAGCTATTCCCATTAAGAATTTTAATCTTCATCTTCTCCTCATGACCCGCTCTGAACACAAAATTTAAAATCATCCCTACCCCGCAAGACCAAATCCGTTCTTGTTCCATCACCCACGTATGCCCTGAAACCCATCTAATCTCCTCTTTACATGTCCCACGACTTATTCATATAATATATTTAATCAAAAACGCTTAATCAATCTCTCAAAAACTATTGTATTTAATCAAAGTGTTTGGTTTATGGTAAAATGTCGTTTACTCCTTTCTTTTTAATTTAATTTTTGCTTATGCATGTACTCTGCTTAGTGTTGTATCCGATCTAACAGTGAAAACTGTCGGTTTTTTTAGGACAATGGTAGGGAATGGGTTGAATACATGAAATGAACGCAGTAAACAGAATGTTTTGGAACCAAGATTATGAAGCTTAAATTTAAATTTGGTTGTCCCAATTATTTTTTTTTCGAATTATGACTAATTTTTTTTAATGTGTAAATTTGGAGGACTAAATGTGTTATTATAAAATTTTTGTTAACTATCGCGTCACCCTTTTAACGGCAGTTAACGGCTCGGTGACCAATTTGAAGCAAAACTAAAAGTTTAATGCCTACTTTGACGCAATTGAAAGTTTGGTTATCGAATTGAATAATTTAGTAAAGTTCAGTGACCATTTGTAAACTTTACCCTAAACTAAATTCAAATGATCCAAATTTGAAACGACTCATAAAGTAACCTACAATGACCCAAATGACAACACCTAAAATGACATGAACCTGAATAACTCAATCGAAAAATCCTAGTGACCCAAACTCCAAACAATTTGAATTTAAATTTTAAACGATCCGAAAATCTTACAACTCAAATTGACCTGATCTAGATTGATTCAGTTCAAAACCAACTTAATTTACCCAATTAATAAAGAAATTGTTTCATAAACGTTTCTCACCACGTCAATCATAATCTCAATAAACTTTTCTCACCACGTCAATCATAGTCTCAACCATTAAAAGCTGCTCGCATCACCGTTTTCCTCTAGATCATCAGTCCACCCAAATTAAAGCGTTCAAATAATGGATTTTAAATGATGTGAAGAAAATGAACGTAGATTCACATATAAACAATGATACGAAAAAATTAGTGATATAGATTATTTTTAGTGGTTAAGATAATAAATGATATAATAAGGAAATTTTGTATAATATTTTTTGCAATTATACGTATTTATAATGTTAGGATATTTTGTTTATTTACATTTTGTGAAATTATATTAAATTCTTAGTTTAAATAAAAATTTATATTCTATACACTGGCGGTGAAAACAAACAATTTCCACAAACATATTAGTTTATGAGTTTGTGGATCTAGTTTAAGGTGTAGAGTTTAAGAGTAGGTGTTGTGGTTAGAATTTAGGGTTTAGTGGTAAGGGTTTAGTTAAAGTAATATGGTTTGAGATTTAGATTTTAATATATAAACCTTAAATTTTAACCACAAACCACAACCCCTAAAAACCATATTACCTTAAAACTAAATCTTAACATCTAAACCCTAAATTCTAACTCTAATACTTAAATTCTAACCATAACCTTTAAATTCTAAACTTTTATACTTAAGCCCTAAACTAGATCCATTGGCAATGTACTAAATGATTTATAATATTTATCTTACAAAAAAATATTTTTTTTTCCCAGATATAATTAGAATAGAAAAATATAAATTGTGGGGATGTGAATTGGGTAACCCTTGCCTTCAAACACATCAAATCCATGTATAGGTGACAATTATAATGAACCATAGTCACATTTCCACTAATTTAGGCTATTATCTCATCAAAACTCCCCTTGCCCACTCTCATTATCATGGGTGGAACGTAGCAGGGGAAAAAGGGAATGGTCTCCACCAACTTTTTTATTTTTATATTAGTAATAGAATAGATTTTTTAGAAAATAAAAAAGAAAAATTAGCTCTAGAATCCTTTCAAAATTTATAAAATTTTATCAAGCCCCTCAAAATTTTTAATTTCATTTTGATTCCCTTTATAAATTTCTAATACTGCCCTGCTATTATCACAATTTTTTTAAATAAACACATCCTTTGCATGTCAAAGGGATTATAATCACTTCTGTTTCATTTGACTTTATAAGTATTAATACAAGTAAAATTTAGGGTAAAGTACACAGACGGTCACTGAACTTTGGTAAAAAAAATGGTAACCAAACTTTCAAAAATCACAAAAGAGCAATTAAACTTTATGTTTTATAACAAAATGATAACTGGACGTTAAATCCCGTTAAGTGATTGTTATAAAATTTGGTATAATAACACATTTAGTCCTTCATATTTATACTTTCAAGAGACAAAATTTCATTCGAAATGCCTCATCATATTGATTACTTCAACATTTTATGAATATGTCCTACACTGATGTCAACTGAATTGCCTTGGCGTCCCCTGCTTTAGATGGACTTAAAAATGCTTATTCTCTTGAAGCTATTGCAATTTGATTTCAGAAATTGTTTTTTCTCCTTTAATTAGTTTTCTTTTAAATTCTAATTGGTAATTAAAGTTTTAATCCACGTTTTTTGCTTATGTTTTTCTCCTTCTAGCGTTTATGTTTTTTCTCCTTTCTGTTTTGCTTTGAATGGACCCAATACCAATTCTAGCTAATACATCTACGAAATTGGTATTATAAAAACAATTCAGCATATTAAACACATCGGCCTATTAGCTCAGTTGGTTAGAGCACCGTGCTAATAACGTGAAGGTTGCAGGTTTGAGACCTGCATTGGCCATTCTTAGATAATATTTTTTTTTCAAAACGCGAAGTTCAAAAGGCTTGCTCGGATAGACCCTTCTGTCCTTGAATTGAATCGATGAATGAGCTGTCGTGTTCTTTTTCCTTTTTCTAATAATCGGAGACAAAATTTCATTCGAAATGCCTCATAAGATTGATTACTTCAACATTCTATGGATATGTCCTACACTGATGTCAACTGAATTGCCTTGGCGTCCCCTGCTTTAGATGGACTTAAAAAATGCTTATTCTCTTGGAGTTACTGCAATTTGATTTCAGAAATTGTTTTTTCTACTTTAATTAGTTTTTTTTAATTCTAATTGGTAATTAAAGTTTTAATTCACGTTTTTGCTTCTGTTTTTCTCCTTCAAGCGTTTATGTTTTTCTCCTTTCTGTTTTGCTTTGAATGGACCCAATACCAATTCTAGCTAATACATATACGTAATTCGTATTATAAAAACAATTCAGCAGATTAAATGCATCAGCATAATAGCTGAGTTGGTTAGAGTGTCGTGCTATTAACGCGAAGGTCGTAGGTTTGAGACTTGTATGGGCCATTCTAGATAAATTTTTTTTCAAACGCGAAGTTTAAAAGGCTTGCTCCGATAGACCTTTCACTCCTTGAATTGAATCGATGAATGAGCTGTCGTGTTCTTTTTCCTTTTTCTAATAATCAGAGACAAGATTTTATTCGAAATGTCTCATCAGATTGATTACTTCAACATTCTATGGATATGTCCTACACTGATGTCAACTGATTTGCCTTGGTGTCCCCATTAGATGGACTTAAAATGCTTATTCTCTTGTAGCTACTGCAATTTGATTTCCGAATTTTTTTCTACTTTAATTAGTTTTTTTAATTCTAATTGGTAATTAAAGTTTTAATCCACGTTTTTGCTTCTGTTTCAAGTTTTTATCTATCATACAAACATTCAGGACTTCTATTTCAATGTTAAAGTTAATTTTAATATTTTTTTCTATCGAGATGGTCATTATAGTTTGTAATTTTAAATTTAACATGGTGTAGTCTTCTACATTTAAAATATAAAATTCAAACTTGTATAAAAGAATACCTCTTTGAGTATTTCATTAAAAACTAATATTTTTCCTAGTTTTGAAGCATTTCATTATTCCAGCACTAACATCTTATAATTTCACCTCCAAACCCTAGCCGCTCTCTACTACCAAAATTCCTTCAACCCTAGTCGTTCTCTACTTTGATCAATCCTTTTGATTTGTGGTCGACAATCAATTTTGGTATTGGTTCTCGACCACCGTATCTATTAGTTTTCTTGTTTTTTTATTTTAATCAGAATCTCTTTATCTGTCCTCGTGACACGTTTTTTCCTCTGTCCTTTTGACATGACTTTGTTTTTGTTTTTTGGTTTGATTCATCTGTCTTTGTGGCATGTTTCGGCATACCCTAGCGATCGGTTGTTGTTCGCACAAAGATTCAATCGACGCTAGTTTCTGATTTATGTTTTTGTCGGTGGTCACTTGGAAAGTTATATCCCCACTCGGTTGATTGTTGTTTGTCGATGAAATCAGTCCTGGGTAGTGATACATTTTGCTTGACAGCTTGGATCGTGCACCACTCCTTCTTCCTTCTTTATGCGTCTCGTTTGGACAGAGACAAGGAGATTCAGGAGGCTGCTAATTTTTGTTGGTATGCTTAACTCCATAGAAGTTTTCATTTTTCTTTGTTTTTTGGTTGTAAGGATTTTTTTGGTTGTTTGGTGGAGAAAAAGAACTTTTGGTTAGAGCACCGTGCTAATAACGCGAAGGTTGCAGGTTTGAGACCTGCATTGGCCATTCTTAGATAATAATTTTTTTTTTCAAAACGCGAAGTTCAGAAGGCTTGCTCGGATAGACCCTTCTGTCCTTGAATTGAATCGATGAATGAGCCATCGTGTTCTTTTTCCTTTTTCTAATAATCGGAGACAAAATTTCATTCGAAATGCCTCATAAGATTGATTACTTCAACATTCTATAGATATGTCCTACACTGATGTCAACTATTTTGCCTTGGCGTCCCCTGCTTTAGATGGACATAAAAAATGCTTATTCTCTTGGAGTTACTGCAATTTGATTTCAGAAATATTTTTTTCTACTTTAATTAGTTTTTTTTAATTCTAATTGGTAATTAAAGTTTTAATTCACGTTTTTGCTTCTGTTTTTCTCCTTCAAGCGTTTATGTTTTTCTCCTTTCTGTTTTGCTTTGAATGGACCCAATACCAATTCTAGCTAATACATATACGTAATTCGTATTATAAAAACAATTCAGCAGATTAAATGCATCAACATATTAGCTGAGTTGATTAGAGTGTTGTGCTATTAACGCGAAGGTCGTAGGTTTGAGACTTGTATGGGCCATTCTTAGATAATTTTTTTTCAAACACGAAGTTTAGAAGGCTTGCTCCGATAGACCTTTCACTCCTTGAATTGAATCGATGTATGAGCTGTCGTGTTCTTTTTCCTTTTTCTAATAATCAGAGACAAGATTTTATTCGAAATGTCTCATCAAATTGATTACTTCAACATTCTATGGATATGTCCTACACTGATGTCAACTGAATTGCCTTGGTGTCCCCATTAGATGGACTTAAAATGCTTATTCTCTTGTAGCTACTGCAATTTGATTTCCGAATTTTTTTCTACTTTAATTAGTTTTTTTAATTCTAATTGGTAATTAAAGTTTTAATCCACGTTTTTGCTTTTGTTTCAAGTTTTTATCTATCATACAAACATTCAGGACTTCTATTTCAATGTTAAAGTTAATTTTAATATTTTTTCTATCGAGATGGTCATTATAGTTTGTAATTTTAAATTTAACATGGTGTAGTCTTCTACATTTAAAATATAAAATTCAAACTTGTATAAAAGAATACCTCTTTGAGTATTTCATTAAAAACTAATATTTTTCCTAGTTTTGAAGCATTTCATTATTCCAGCACTAACATCTTATAATTTCACCTCCAAACCCTAGCCACTCTCTACTACCAAAATTCCTTCAACCCTAGTCGTTCTCTACTTTGATCAATCCTTTTGATTTGTGGTCGACAATCAATTTTAGTATTGGTTCTCGACCACCGTATCTATTAGTTTTCTTGTTTTTTTATTTTAATCAGAATCTCTTTATCTGTCCTCGTGACACGTTTTTTCCTCTGTCCTTTTGACATGTCTTTGTTTTTGTTTTTTGGTTTGATTCATCTGTCTTTGTGGCATGTTTCGGCATACCCTAGCGATCGGTTGTTGTTCGCACAAAGATTCAATCGACGCTAGTTTCTGATTTATGTTTTTTTCGGTGGTCACTTGGAAAGTTATATCCCCACTCGGTTGATTGTTGTTTGCCGATGAAATCAGTCCTGGGTAGTGATACATTTTGCTTGACAGCTTGGATCGTGCACCACTCCTTCTTCCTTCTTTATGCGTCTCGTTTGGACAGAGACAAGGAGATTCAGGAGGCTGCTAATTTTTGTTGGTATGCTTAACTCCATAGAAGTTTTCATTTTTCTTTGTTTTTTGGTTGTAAGGATTTTTTTGGTTGTTTGGTGGAGAAAAAGAACTTTTGGTTAGAGCACCGTGCTAATAACGCGAAGGTTGCAGGTTTGAGACCTGCATTGGCCATTCTTAGATAATAATTTTTTTTTCAAAACGCGAAGTTCAGAAGGCTTGCTCGGATAGACCCTTCTGTCCTTGAATTGAATCGATGAATGAGCCGTCGTGTTCTTTTTCCTTTTTCTAATAATCGGAGACAAAATTTCATTCGAAATGCCTCATAAGATTGATTACTTCAACATTCTATGGATATGTCCTACACTGATGTCAACTATTTTGCCTTGGACAAACATTCAGGACTTCTATTTCAATGTTAAAGTTAATTTTAATATTTTTTTCTATCGAGATGGTCATTATAGTTTGTAATTTTAAATTTAACATGGTGTAGTCTTCTACATTTAAAATATAAAATTCAAACTTGTATAAAAGAATACCTCTTTGAGTATTTCATTAAAAACTAATATTTTTCCTAGTTTTGAAGCATTTCATTATTCCAGCACTAACATCTTATAATTTCACCTCCAAACCCTAGCCGCTCTCTACTACCAAAATTCCTTCAACCCTAGTCGTTCTCTACTTTGATCAATCCTTTTGATTTGTGGTCGACAATCAATTTTAGTATTGGTTCTCGACCACCGGATCTATTAGTTTTCTTGTTTTTTTTTATTTTAATCAGAATCTCTTTATCTGTCATTGTGACACGTTTTTTCCTCTGTCCTTTTGACATGTCTTTGTTTTTGTTTTTTGGTTTGATTCATCTGTCTTTGTGGCATGTTTCGGCATACCCTAGCGATCGGTTGTTGTTCGCACAAAGATTCAATCGACGCTAGTTTCTGATTTATGTTTTTGTCGGTGGTCACTTGGAAAGTTATATCCCCACTCGGTTGATTGTTGTTTGCCGATGAAATCAGTCCTGGGTAGTGATACATTTTGCTTGACAGCTTGGATCGCGCACCACTCCTTCTTCCTTCTTTATGCGTCTCGTTTGGACAGAGACAAGGAGATTTAGGAGGCTGCTAATTTTTGTTGGTAGTCTTATCTCCATAGAAGTTTTCATTTTTCTTTGTTTTTTGGTTGTAAGGATTTTTTTGGTTGTTTGGTGGAGAAAAAGAACTTTTGACAACTGTGCATTCATTTTAGTTGTTTCTATTGAGATGGTCATTATAATCTTAAAACATTTTACTCACCAAACAAACAAACAAACAAACTATGCATCCATTTTAACAAAAACAAGTCTGTGTTATTACTTTGTATGTTTTATTGTTTCTTTTGTTGAGAAAGAAGAAAGAGTGTATTTAATGAATTAAAGAGTTGAAAACTCAAAAAAGAATGGGAGAAAGATATACCAGTAAACACAATTGAGAAATGTGTACAAAAGAGACAAAATGAAAATTTAACCTTTATTCTTTTGGCTTTAGTTGCTTGGATATACCATGAAACACAAATGAGAAATGTCCAATTATTTGTTAAGAAAAGCTTTACCGTTTCAAGTCTGATTTTATGAGTTTAGTTGAAAACATTGTATTAATAAATGTTTTAAATTTCAAGGGTTAAAGCAAAGCTGAAATAGATCATTTGGTTATAGCGTGTGGCTATTAACCACAAGGTCGGAGGTTCAAGCCCTCCTTCTAGCGACTATGTTTTTCTCCCTCTTTGAAACTAGGTCATGTCAGAGTCAATTGACTATACCTCTTTCAAACATTTGGTTCACTTTTTTATGATTACAAAACATAATATTAGATTTTAGTATAAGTCATGATATTTAGTTCGTAAATATTATTATACGGTCATAATATATCATTATGGGTGTAATTTTATATTGAATTACTATCTTATACACTGGCGGTGAAAAGCAAAATTTTTACAAGTGAAATTATTGAAAGGTCTAGGATTTAAACGTCATGGGCTTATGTTGTAAGAATTAGAATTTAGGGTTTATGTTTAGGGTTTAGATTTAGAGTTTTAGGATTAGGGTTTAGGGATTAGCGACTATGTTTTTCTCCCTCTTTGAAACTAGGTCATATCGAGTCAAACTAGGTCGTGTCAGATTCAATTGACTATACCTCTTTCAAACATTTGGTTCACTTTTTTATGATTACAAAACATAATATTAGATTTTAGTATAAGTCATGATATTTAGTTCGTAAATATTATTATACGGTCATAATATATCATTATGGATGTAATTTTATATTGAATTACTATCTTATACACTGGCGGTGAAAAGTAAAATTTTTACAAGTGAAATTATTGAAAGGTCTAGGATTTAAAGGTCATGGGCTTATGTTGTAAGAATTAGAATTTAGGGTTTATGTTTAGGGTTTAGATTTAGAGTTTTAGGATTAGGGTTTAGGGATTAGCGACTATGTTTTTCTCCCTCTTTGAAACTAGGTCATATCGAGTCAAACTAGGTCGTGTCAGAGTCAATTGACTATACCTCTTTCAAACATTTGGTTCACTTTTTTATGATTACAAAACATAATATTAGATTTTAGTATAAGTCATGATATTTAGTTCGTAAATATTATTATACGGTCATAATATATCATTATGGGTGTAATTTTATATTGAATTACTATCTTATACACTGGCAGTGAAAAGCAAAATTTTTACAAGTGAAATTATTGAAGGGTCTAGGATTTAAAGGTCATGGGCTTATATTGTAAGAATTAGAATTTAGGGTTTATGTTTAGGGTTTAGATTTAGAGTTTTATGATTAGGGTTTAGGGTACTCACCGTTTTATACTAACAGTGTACCTCACCATTTTATATTTCGGTGTAATTTACATTTTTAAAATTCATTTAATATTTTTATAAAATAAAATTAATTATAAATATATTTCATAATTTTTTTGAATATATAAATATATATTCAGTATTGATACTCTAATGATTTATTTATTGATTGATTAATATAATAATTATAGTTATAATTTTGTTTTAAAAATTTTATATAAAACTATAACAAAATACTCTAATACTTAAAACTCTAAGAAGAAAATGTCTTGGTATATAAAATCAAACCAATAGGGTTTAAATTATGGGTAATTATACCATGCACTGGTTTTGGAAATATTTTATCTACAAGCGCCCTAATTTTAGTGATATAGATTTAATTTAGGGTTCGTAGTTTAGGGGTTTAGGTGCTTAGAATTTAAGAATTGTGGTTTGAGTTTAGAGTTTAGGATTAAAATTTAGGGGTTATAGGTAAAAACCTAAATCTCTACCATATTACTCTAAAACCTAAACCCTATCCTCTAACCCTATACCCTACCACTAAACTCTAAATTCTAACCACAAACTATAAATTTTAAACCCCTAAACTATAAACACTAAAATGGACCCATAACCCCTAAAATTAAGAAAAAATGATTCATTTTAAATAAAGAAACTAAAAAAAAACTATAAACATACAACTGGATTTTTAAGAAACGGCCTATTGTTAAAACATCTCTAACAATGGATAGTCTGCCATACCCAGTTGTAGGGTAAAAATCAGTTTCTACGATCTATTTAAACCGAAGTTTCTTGGGGAATGTTTATGTTGTTCTCTCTATACAACATTCGTCTCTTTTATGTACCGTATTCTTGATACCGAAAGATGATTCTATGAAGAGACCGCCTCAGGCATGTTGCATCAAATGTTTCGATGAACTTCACATCGGTGGCACGGGATTTGACGCCATCAAAATGTTTGTACTCGTCAATGCAAGAAAAGAAGCACCAATTCTGTAACTTTTTAAAGCAATTAACAAGCCTACCCGTTCGATGGTGCATGAATGATGAAATGAACATAGTTGCAAAAAAATTCATTAACCACACAAATGTACCACAAAGTAAATATGCACTTCATCAAGCTAAGCTAATAATTCTAGGATAATAGATGGATTTGGACTATTACCTCTCCGCAATTGCAGTGGATTAATACCGGACGATTTCTCACATATGTGAAGGAACAAGTTTATGTTCATGTTCGCAAACGTAAAACACCGGGGCAAGGTAAAAGGAGTAAACAAAAGAGTCAATTCGAAAATTTATGAATGACTTACAAATTAAGATCTTAAGAGCATCATATTAGTTGGTAAAAGATCCGGCTACACTACACATTGATTTAATTGAAAGTTCAATTCAAATAAGATAATGAAAATTTCCTGGTAATCATATTCTTAATCTATTACATGTATTTCGTGAATCAAACACACTCTTAAAGCATTTGCATGAAAGTGGATAAAATGGCATTTATTTGTATAAGTATCGATATTCGAATCTTTGATCGACTAATCTTACAAAGACTCATTATGAAAATAACTCTTACAATCTAATTTACTCAATTCACATTATCAAAATTCGCTTAAATGTAATTTAGAATATCATCTAATTAAATCAATATGTAAATACTAAAACATTAGGGAATGGTTAAGTTTTAGATTGTACCGAGACTTAGTTAATCTAACGAGATGGATTAGAGATTGAATTCTGAGGATATAAATAAAGAAAAACTAGCTGAAGATGTTGCAAGCAATAGTCAAACCTGGAGAAGGAGGGCCGCTAAAGTTTCAGGCCGAGCAGGACAATAAGAGTGCGCTAATTTGATCATTAGGCGATTGATTTTCAGTTATATTTATAAAAGAATGAAAAATAAAAATGTTATCATAATAATATTAATCATTATTTTTTTACTATATTAATACTTGATTAATATTAATTACACCAACTCGGACATATTATATAATATATATAATAAAATCTTACCAATCTAAGAAAAAAGTTGCAAATTAGAAAATTACCAACCTTGCTATATAAAGTGACAATATTACATGTTAATGTATATACATAAATTTTTGTTTGTTTTCACATGTTTTTGGAAATTAAGGTTCATGCTCACGTACTAGGCTACTCCCATGTTGCATGGAAGATTAGAATATTATATGAGGATTTTGGTTGTTGGTTAATTGGTTTGATTGAAAATTTCTCAAAATATTAAATAAGTATTTTTATATAAATGTTAAATAAGTATTACGTATATTAATTTATTAGTAAATATTTATTTTTAATTTGGTGAACAAAACTTGACTCGATTTAAATTTGTAATATAATAATATAACTACATAGAAACTTTATATAATCCTCACAATATTTAATATTGTTTATCACTTAAAATGTTAAAATTGATAATACAAACAATGATACCAAATTGCTTATTAGTAGAATTTATATATTTTTGTTTATTTAAATAAATATTATTGAGAAAAATGAATTACTATTTAATTGAAAATTAACTAAATTCTAACTACATTTTGGGAATTTTTATTGGATTTTTTTGAATCGTTTAGTATAGAATTGAAATTTTGATAATTATAATATTTATTATTTTAGTTTATACATTAAAAACTTAGGGTTCCTTTTTTGCCCTCTAGCACGGGTCAAATTATTTATTTTTAATATAAAGATAAAATAAAAGAAAGGGAAAGAAAAGAAAGAAGGGGGAAATAGAAAAGTATATATAGCAGTTCAATTGAATTCCCCTCCCAGAACTCAACCCTAAGTCCTAACCGAAGCCTAATACCAAACCCTTTCTTTTCCTCTCTCTTCTTCTTCTTCTTTCTTTCATCCAATGCAACAAGAAACCAAGTACAGAGAAAGAATGGAACGGAGGCTTAGGGTTTCCAGGAAGGCGAAATTGGATTGTCTGAGGGCAACCGCCGTACAATTTTTCAACGGTGAAAGAAGGCGTATACAGAGCCGGTTGCCCTCGACCATCCAATTTCGCTTCCTGGAAACCCTAAACCCCCGTTCCATTATCTTTTGGGGCAGTCGCATTGCCATTTCTGATTAGTTTTACTTCTTCTTTTTCAAGTTTTTTGTTCGAGGTTTGATTTTCTTTCATACTTCCATCGTCTTTCTTAGCAATTAAGATCTTTTTTAGAAAAGAATCTCGATTTCTGTTTTCTTTTCGACTGTTTGGTTTCTTAGAAAATTAAGAGGGAAAAAGAGACAGATTGAATAGTTAATTTCGACATGCATGCTATATTCTGTTGATTTAGCTGTTGCTGTTCGTTGATTTGAGTATGTTTTAGTCTCGTATCTTGTGTTTGTATCCTTTGCTGGCCAGTAAAGTGCTTTAGAAGCTGGAGATTTGTGTACTGGTTTTGTTGAGTAGGAAGCTTTAATCTGTTGATGATGTAGCTGTTTATTAATTTGTTAGGTTATATCGAGTATACTCCAGGGGTTGATTGATTTTCTAAGATTGCCATGTTATTTGGCGTAATGTTGATATGCTATATGTTGAAGGAAGTATTGGATGGGTGAAAAGGGAGTTGGTTTCTGTGTTTCGCTTGCGATGGATTACAAACTTGGATATGTTTTTTTGGGTGACAGAGGGCAAGTAGTATTGAAGATCAGGCGGTGGCAGATTTAGTGATATTAAAGACTTTTAGCAAAAATTAGTCCCTCTAGTTTGGTTTTAGTTGGGTCATTTAGGTTCTGTTTCATCTTCCTTTGCAGGGTTAGTTTTTTTTAGATTCTATAAGAGTTTCTTAGTTTGTTTCTTAGGAGTGTGGTGTGATGTAGGAGTGTACCTTTCAATACGGAGTTTCCTTGGAATGATATTGCTGTTGGTGTTGATTAGTAGGGTGTAAAGTCTGTTGCTTGTTTTTCCTGGGAATTGTAGAAGTTTTTGTATTTGAGGCTGGTTTTTGAGTTGAAGCAGGGTTGTTGAGGGCTGATCGGATGATGACCGTGTATTAGGTAGGCTTGTGAGTATGACTCGTTCTAAGGATGGTTGGGATTTTTATTTTCTTTGATTCTTGTTTCTATTTGGGTGAGATTTTGAAGGTGTTTGGTCATAGCTTTTCTCCGTGATCTCGTTTGATTTGGCAGCTCAAGTTGCAATTGTGTTGTGGCTCTAGTTCCTTTAGGCTTCGCTCCATCTTGGCGTTGCTCTGGATGTATGGAATTGATTGTGGTAGTGTATGAATGAGGGTGGTTTCAGGAAGATGGTTAGTTGGGACCTTATTTCGCAGAGAGTCATTTTTTCTTCTAGTGTGTGGTGTGATTTTGAGAAAAGAATCTCAATCTTTCGTTTTCTTTCTGACTATTTGGTTTCCTAGAAAATTAAGAGGAAAAAAGCGACAGATTGAAAGGATTAAATAATTAACTTCTACATTCATGCATGCTATATTATGTGTTCTGAAAAATATGAAAAGGAATTCCCAGGTGACTACTTAATATGCCTATGCCTTTCTCTACTTGGAAAACAAACTCTCTTTTTGATTTCCTTCCAATTTTGCAGATACTTATGCCTCGAGCCTTATCCTGAGGAGAATATGGAGTTTCTTAGAGCGCGTCATATACAGCTTTTCCAATTTGGGATTGAAGGGAAAAAGGTACTTTCCCCTATGCTTCTATGAAAATTATACTTTTTGAATTTAAGTATGTTAGAAGGGAGTGTGAAATCATTTGTTACCAGAAATTTCGTAGCTTCATTTTAGCTTGTTAGATACTTATTGAATTTAAGTATGTTTCAGATTTAAATACCCGAAGTCGACTTTTTTTTTTTTTACTTATCAGGAGCCTTCATTTTAGCTTGTTTGATACTTAATGAATTTAAGTAATTTTCAGCTTCAAATACCTGAAGTCGACTTTTCTTTTTTTACTTCTCAGGAGCCTTCATTTGCTGCTCCCACAGATGCCATTGGGGAAGCTCTCAAGATCTTAATTGGCAAGTCATTCATAAGTTTTGGAATCAATGCTTTTGTTTCATCTTTTTACCTTAGCAGACTGTTTTAACTTTGCGAAATGAACTTGTTTCTTTACAGATGTGAGAAATCATCCGGTCTTAATCCACTGCAATCGCGGAAAGGTAATAGTCCAAATCCAGCTATTATCTTACAATTACTAGCTTAGCTCGATGCAGTGCATATTAAGTATGTGGTACAATCGCGGAAAGGTAATAGTCCAAAATTTAATTGGTTTAAAGTGGTTCCAATTTGTCTGTTTATTTGAATTGAACTGTCAAGTAAATCAATGTGTAGTGTAGCCGGATCCCTTACCAACTAATATGATGCTTTCAAGATCTTAATTGGCAAGTAATTCATAAATTTTGGAATCGACTCTTTTGTTTACTCTTTTTACCTTGCCTTGGTGTTTTACCTTTGCAATTACACATTATTTTACCAATTTCGCCTTCTTAGAAACCCTAAACCCCCGTTCCATCTTGTAACGCTTTATTCTTTCTCTGTACTTCGTTTCTTGTTGCATTGGCAATTCTATTTATCTTCTGGGGTCATCGCATTGCCATTGCTGATTAGTTTTACTTCTTCTTTTTCAAGCATTTTGTTCGAGGTTTGATGTTCTTTCGTACTGCCATCGTCTTTCTTAGCAAATAAGATCTTTTTCATCTCTATGTTCCAAAATATGGTACAGACTACAGAGTGCTATGTTGATCACAATCACTATTATTGTTAACTATAAGTGGTTCTATGATTTTAAGGAGAACGAGGAAGTGCTCTTTTCCATGCGTTTGAATATGTCTTCTTGCACCTGTTTATCTTGTTAGGGATTGCTGCGTATACGATTGGTTGTTTTTTTGCAGAGCGTGTAGGAGTGCATGTCGTGGAGCGTGCTTGTGTTATTGAATTACCGGAGCTGAAGGTACCCAATTGGAGTGGAAACTTGAGTCATATATGAAGAATTTGGGTCCTTGAACTGAGTATATTTGCTTATGAGTTTACCAGAGAAGAAGGAAGAGTTTTCAAGTCCTAGAGTTATAATTTTAGAGTGGATTAGGAGGAGTTGTTTAGGGTTTGATGCTGATGATAAGGCCTTGGAGAGTGAAGAGTAAAGAAATTGATTTGAAGCTCCATGTAAAGTGCTCAACTTTGTTGTAGTTTTCATGAAGCTTAAGCATACTGTGGATGCGGAGTTAGATTTTTACCTAGAAGAGGTTTATAAAATTTCCATAGGGGCTAAAACAATTAAAGTACAATATTTTTCCTAAACCCTAAATCAAATCTAAAACCCTTAAAATAAGCATGCTAGTATAAACTGAGGTTTACATCGGCAGTACATCAAATATTTTTTTAATATGCATATTATCCTATAAACTAGCAATAGAAAAGGTTCAACAAATACCTAATTTTAGGGTTTAATAGCTAAGGTTTAGGGTTAGAGTTTTAGTGTTTTTGGTTAGATTTTAAGGTTTGAGAATAAATTTTATGGTTTGAATTTAGGATTTAAGGTATAAAATTTAAGGATTAGGATTAGGGTTGTGCAAAAAATTTCGATCTGATTGATCTGATCCGTTTATCCATTGATATGATCTGAAATTTTAGATATTTGACATGTTTTTATTTTTCTGATAATTCGGATTGGATATTCAAAAATTTCGATAGTTGTTTCCCATTCGGATCGGATATCCGATTATCCGATATTCGAAAATTCAATTTTTTATATATATGAATCTTGTTATATTCGATATTTTTACTTGTTATATATGAAAAATTGAAATTTTCATGGATACAAATCTAGTTATATTCAATAATTTGTTGATTATTATTATATTCGAAAGCCAAAAATTTCGGATATCCGATTTTTCCATATCGAATACGGATCGATAAATTATCTATCAAAAAATTTTAAGTATTCAAAATTTTGGATCGGATCTGATATCCGAAATATACATTCTTATTAAAATTTAAGGCTCTAGATACATGACATCTTTAAAAATTTGCTTGTAAATAAACTTTCCACTTATGATTCATCTACTAATTAATATATAATTGAATAATTGAAGAAGAGAAATCTATCGAGTGAAATCAGCTTTAAAAATAAATTACTAGTTTTATGATTAAACTTGCTTGATTGTTTTATTTTACTTAGAGAAAATGAACTCGTGTCATCGTATAAAACAATTAATTTACCAAATTTGTAATTTATCTCATATAAGTTAGACTGTTAGACTTTCCACATTAAATCCTCCTAAATTACAAAGTCTAAACTAGACATAATTCTGCTATCCCATAAATTAGAAATAATTGTGTTTAAATGCAATCAAACTCTAATATCAGAGTCAATAAAACTAATACTCAATCGACTAAAAATAAAAGGTCGAAAGTATAATAATCGTTGAGAAACAGGTATTTTAATAACAGTGTTAACCTACAGATTTGTTAAGAAAGCTTGACCGTTTTAAGTCTGATTTTATGAGTTCAGTCGAACACTTTGTATCAATAAATAATTTAAACTTTTCTTTGCAAACAATAAAGCAAAGCTGGAATAGCTCAGTTGGTTAGAGCGTGTGGCTGTTAACCACAAGGTCGGAGGTTCAAGCCCTCCTTCTAGCGTTTATATTCGTCTCCTTTTTTATTTTGCTTTCCAATACCATAACATAATATCAAGTCTACAAAATGATATTTAGCTGATTGAACGCATTGGCCTATTAGCTCAGTTGGTTAGAGCGTCGTGCTAATAACGCGAAGGTCGCAGGTTCGAGACCTGCATGGGCCATTGTTCTGTGTCTTTTTAAACGCTGTCGTTTCCCCAAAGTTCATCAGTTTTGTTTTTTCTGCCCTTTTAAATTTTCAGTGGAAGAAAATGAAGCAGCCGCTCGAATAGCTCATTTTGTTAGAGCGTGTGGCTGTTAACTATGAAGTTGGAGGTTCAATCCCTCCTTTTTTTCCTTTCCATTTTGCTTTGAATGGACCCAATACCAATTTGTTCAGCTGGTTATAAATCCCAAATCCTATCAGTTTAGACTTTGCTGCCCTTACGTGCTTTGGCGATAAGCTTTAAGAATAACAGACAGAATAATTGAGGATGTTCAGCGTGGTATTCTATTGTATTTTGGAGGTTTCAGCATACTCGATGTGTGGCCTAGAGTTACCAAGATTTTGTCCTATAAGCTTTGGAAAAAGTTGCTGCAAATTCGTCGAAATCAAGATGTGTTGATCCCCTTGATAAGGGCAATATAGAAGGCAAAACAAAAGCAGTTGAACAAGAAGAACAATGAGGCTGATGACTTTAATATATGGTATGTGGATACTAGGGATGTCAATTGGGTGGGGACTGGGGTGGGTGTGAAAGGTACTCTTCTCACAGCCATTCCCATTAAGAATTTTAATATTCATCTTCTCCTCATGACCCGCTCTGAACACAAATTTTAAAATTATCCCTACCCCGCAAGACCAAAACCGTTCTTGTTCCATCACCCACGTATGCCCTAGGACCCATCTAATCTCCTCTTTACATGTCCCATGACTTATTCATATAATATATTTAATCAAAAACACTGAATTAATCTCTCAAAAACTATTGTATTTAATCAAAGTGTTTGGTTTCTCGTAAAATGTTGTTTACTCCTTTCTTTTTATTTAATTTTTGCTTATGCATGTATTCTGCTTAGTGTTGTACCCGATCTAACAGTGAAAACTGTCCGTTTTTTTAGGACAATGGTAGGGAATGTGTTGAATACATGAAATGAGCGCAGTAATCAGAATGTTTTGGAAACAAGATTATGAAGCTTGAATTTAAATTTGGTTGTCCCAATTATTTTTTTCGAATTATGACTAAATTTTTTGAATGAGTAAATTTGGAGGACTAAATGTGTTATTATAAAATTTTTGTTAACTATCGGGTCACCCTTTTAACGGCAGTTAAAGGCTCGGTGACCAATTTGAAGAAAAACTAAAAGTTTAATGCCTACTTTGACGCAATTGAAAGTTTGGTTATCGAATTAAATAATTTAGCAAAGTTCAGTGACCATTTGTAAACTTTACCCTAAACAAAATTCAAATGATCCAAATTTGAAACGACTCATAAAGTAACCTACAATGACCTAGATGACAACACCTAAAATGACATGAACCTCAATAACTCAATCGACAAATCCTAGTGACCCAAACTCCAAACAATTTGAATTTAAATTTTAAACGATCTGAAAATCTTACAACTCAAATTGACCTGATCTAGATTGATTCAGTTCAAATCCAACTTAATTATCCCAATTAATAAATAAATTGTTTCATAAACTTTTCTCACCACGTCAATCATAATCTCAATAAACTTTTCTCACCACGTCAATCATAGTCTCAACCATTAAAAGCTGCTCGCATCACCGTTTTCCTCTAGATCATCAGTCCACCCAAATTAAAGCGTTCAAATAATTGATTTTAAATGATGTGAAGAAAATAAGCGTAGATTCACAGATAAACAATGATATGAAAAATTAGTGATATAGATTATTTTTAGTGGTTAAGATCATAAATGATATAATAAGGAAATTTTGTATAATATTTTTTGCAATTATATGTATTTATAATGTTAGGATATTTTGTTTATTTACATTTTGTGAAATTATATTAAATTCTTAATTTAAATAAAAATTTATATTCTATACACTGGCGGTGAAAACAAACAATTTCCACAAACATCTTAGTTTATGGGTTTGTGGATCTAGTTTAGGGTGTAGAGTTTAAGAGTAGGTGTTGTGGATATTAGGGATGTCAATTGGGTGGGGTGGGTGTGAAAGGTACTCTTCTCACATCCATTCCCATTAAAAATTTTAATATTCATCTTCTCCTCAGGACCCGCTCTAAATACAAATTTTAAAATTATACCTACCCCGCAAGACCAAAACCGTTCTTGTTCCATCACCCACGTATGCCCTGGGACCCATCTAATCTCCTCTTTACATGTCCCACGACTTATTCATATAATATATTTAATCAAAAACATTGAATTAATCTCTCAAAAACTATTGTATTTAATCAAAGTGTTTGGTTTCTCGTAAAATGTTGTTTACTCCTTTCTCTTTATTTAATTTTTGCTTATGCATGTATTCTGCTTAGTGTTGTACCCGATCTAACAGTGAAAACTGTCCGTTTTTTTAGGACAATGGTAGGGAATGTGTTGAATACATGAAATGAGCGCAGTAATCAGAATGTTTTGGAAACAAGATTATGAAGCTTGAATTTAAATTTGGTTGTCCCAATTATTTTTTTCGAATTATGACTAAATTTTTTGAATGAGTAAATTTGGAGGACTAAATGAGTTATTATAAAATTTTTGTTAACTATCGGGTCACCCTTTTAACGGCAGTTAAAGGCTCGGTGACCAATTTGAAGAAAAACTAAAAGTTTAATGCCTACTTTGACGCAATTGAAAGTTTGGTTATCGAATTAAATAATTTAGCAAAGTTTAGTGACCATTTGTAAACTTTACCCTAAACAAAATTCAAATGATCCAAATTTGAAACGACTCATAAAGTAACCTACAATGACCTAGATGACAACACCTAAAATGACATGAACCTCAATAACTCAATCGACAAATCCTAGTGACCCAAACTCCAAACAATTTGAATTTAAATTTTAAACGATCCGAAAATCTTACAACTCAAATTGACCTGATCTAGATTGATTCAGTTCAAATCCAACTTAATTATCCCAATTAATAAATAAATTGTTTCATAAACTTTTCTCACCACGTCAATCATAATCTCAATAAACTTTTCTCACCACGTCAATCATAGTCTCAACCATTAAAAGCTGCTCGCATCACCGTTTTCCTCTAGATCATCAGTCCACCCAAATTAAAGCGTTCAAATAATTGATTTTAAATGATGTGAAGAAAATAAGCGTAGATTCACAGATAAACAATGATATGAAAAATTAGTGATATAGATTATTTTTAGTGGTTAAGATCATAAATGATATAATAAGGAAATTTTGTATAATATTTTTTGCAATTATATGTATTTATAATGTTAGGATATTTTGTTTATTTACATTTTGTGAAATTATATTAAATTCTTAATTTAAATAAGAATTTATATTCTATACACTGGCGGTGAAAACAAACAATTTCGAGAAACATCTTAGTTTATGGGTTTGTGGATCTTGTTTAGGGTGTAGAGTTTAAGAGTAGGTGTTGTGGTTAGAATTTAGGGTTTAGTGGTAAGGGTTTAGTTAGAGTACTATGGTTTGAGATTTAAATTTTAATATATAAACCCTAAATTTTAACCACAAACCACAACCCCTAAAAACCATATTGCCTTAAAACTAAATCTCAACATCTAAACCCTAAATTCTAACTCTAATACTTAAATTCTAACCATAACCTTTAAATTCTAAACTTTTATACTTAAGCCCTAAACTAGATCCACTGGCAATGCACGAAATAATTTATAATATTTATCTTACAAAAAATATATTTTTTTCGGATATAATTAGAATAGAAAAATATAAATTGCGGGGATGTAAATTGGGTAACCCTTGCCTCCAAACACATCAAATCCATGTATAGGTGACAATTATAATGAACCATAGTCACATTTCCACTAATTTAGGCTATTATCTCATCAAAACTCCCCTTGCCCACTCTCATTATCATGGGTGGAACGTAGCAGGGGAAAAAGGGAATGGTCTCCACCAACTTTTTTTATTTTTATATTAGTAATAGAATATATTTTTTTAGAAAATAAAAAAGAAAAATTAGCTCAATAATCCTTTAAAGTTTATAAAATTTTATCATGCCCCTAAAATTTTTTAATTTCATTTTGGTCCTCTTTATAAATTTCTAATACTGCCCCAGCCATTATCACAAATTTTTAAATAAACACATCCTTTGCATGTCAAAGGGATTATAATCACTTATACATGCTATTTTCATGAAAGTTTAGACGAGTTGTATGATTTACATTGGTAGAGTATTTGTATTTATAAGATAATAAAATTTGTTTTATCATCTACCAATCGAAATCACTTATTCATACGTGTTAATTATTATACTTATGTTTCATTTGACTTTGTAAGTATTAATACAAGTAAAATTTAGGGTAAAGTACACAAACGGTCACTGAACTTTGGTAAAAATAAAATAAAATGGTAACTAAACTTTCAAAAATCACAAAAGAGCAATTAAACTTTATGTTTTATAACAAAATGATAACTGGACGTTAAATCCCGTTAAGTGACTGTTATAAAATTTGGTATAATAACAAATTTAGTCCTTCATAATTTATACATTCAATTAATTTAGTCCTAATTCGAAACAATTCACTAAATTTAGCCCTCATTATTTACACATTCTTTCAATTTGGTCCTTAAAGCAAAATTCCAAAGTATGATAACATGATAAATAATTACAATGAAAATTTTATAGGAACTCGAAAACTTGACTCGACTCGAATCGAAAAAATTTCAAATAAAGTTTGAGTTGTAAAATATGACGCGTCAAATCGAATAACTCAAAATTTTCTGACTCGACTCGATCGAATGCTCACCTCTATCTTAAGATATGACGCGTCAACTCGAATAACTTGAAATATTCGAATATTTTAAATGATTTTTTTCTTTTAAATAGAATATTTTTTAAAATAGAATATTTTATATTTTCATATTTAAATCATATCGATTATTTAATAACTACTTTAAATATTCGATTTAATTTAAAAATATTCGATTTAAAAGAAAAAAATGATTAAAAATATTCGAATATTTAATTAAATTTTTATAGGAACTCGAAAACTCGATTCGACTCGAATCAAAAAAAATTCAAATAAAGTTTAAGTTGTAAAATATGACACGTCAACTCGAATGACTCAAAATTTTTTGACTCGACTCGATCGAATGCTCACCTTTATCTTAAGATGTGACGCGTCAACTCGAATAACTCGAAATATTCGAATATTTTAAATCATTTTTTCTTTTAATAACTACTTTAAATATTCGATTTAATTTAAAAATATTCAATTTACAAGACAAAATTGATTTAAAATATTCAAATATTTAAAGTAGTTAATAAATATTCGAATATTTAGAAGAAAAATATTTAAAGTAGTTATTAAATTTTGAGGTGAGCGTTCGATCGAGTCGATTCAAAAAAATTTCGATTTATTCGAGTTGACGCGTCATATTTTACAACTCAAACTTTATTTGAAATTTGTTCGCTTCGAGCCGAGTCGAGTTTTTGAGTTCCTATAAAATTTAATTAAATATTTGAATATTTTAAATCATTTTTTCTTTTAAATTGAATATTTTAAAATTAAATCGAATATTTAAAGTTGTTTTGAAATGATTGATGTGATTTAAATATAAAATATATTATTTTAAAAAATATTCGATTTAAAAGAAAAAAATTTGTAACCCCCTCGTCCCGGTCTGGTCGGATGACCGATCCGAGTGGGCCACACGGGGAAAACCGAAGCGAAACCCGTTAAGGTTCCCCCTCGGTTAACGACCCAGAAAATTTCCTTTTAACTTTATCTTTTCTATAGGCATAATTAAATCCTATGTGAAGCACAACAGCGGAAAATACAAACAATTCAACATCGACCAAACAAACGATACATTAAACAGCTCATTTTAGCCCTTTACAGCAGGTCGTATCGAAACGCCCTTAGGGTGTTTCGATACGCCTTGACTTAGTCAACATGCCAGGGTCAACCATAGGGTGACCGTTTCGAAACAGGGGTGACCCGTATCGAAACGACCCTAACGGTCAACTTCTCGTGGTCAACGAGATTTGACCGTTTCGAAACACCAAGGACCCGTTTCGGTACGCCTATATCTCGTCAATTTATCAAAATTCCAGTAGCAAAAACGTACCGAAACAGCCCCTATCCGTTCCGAAACGGCTGGCCAACTACAAAGGGACCGTATCGAAACAGGGTGACCCGTTTCGAGACACCCCTGTCTGCAGACTCCATTTTGGCTGTTTTAAGGCACAAGGGTGCCCCAAAACACCACCAAAACACCCTACAACACTATAACAATTAAACCTAAGGCAACCCAACTATATTAGCATGCTTCAACATTATTAAGACGAGTCTAAACACCAAGGCAAGACATCACAAGTCATGCATTCATACAACAATTACAGATCAACACTTCACTATGCAAGCACTCAACATGTACATACACTAAGTAAATCATGCAATTGATCAAAGATGGCATTTAAGCATCCAAAGCTGCATACTTCAACATTCAAACATAAAGGCAACCTCTAAGGCTTATAGCCAACATTCATACTAAGCAATTTAGGCATGAGATACATTTCAAACAGGGCATCACAAGCCATACAAAAGCAAGATAATATGGAGTCTAAGCAAGCTCCTAAACAACCAACAATCATCCATCAAAATAACACATGTCCCATTGCTTAACTAGTACATGTTCAACATTAAAAACTCATACTTGAAGTACTCAAGGCTAACAACCACACTTGGAGGCCCTCCACTTGCTCGAGCAACCCGCGAACTAAGGATCTGCAATGTTGAACAAAGAGAGCGTAAGCAATGATGCTTAGTGAGGGTAAGCTCTTAAAAACAAACCTCAACATTGCAGGGTCCGAGCACGATCTAGCCAAGGTAAAACACATATTTACCAAGGATCCACAAAAGCCACAAGATAAAGATGCATGAGCACTATTCAATATATATGCCATGATCATGAGCTCAATTCCACAATACATGTATTCGCATTTAACATCCAATTAAAGATCATATATCTCAACACAATGATACACTTGTCAATCAACATTAGCACCTAGCTATGACCCGAATACGCGGATAGACATGTTGGAACTCACATCCAACAACCACATTACCTCACGGTGGGATTACACTCATCACCGGTCTCGCGGAGGGGATTCCACTCATCCTCACGCCCCGTCGATGGGATTCCACTCATCATCGACTATATTTAAATACAATTTCCGGGCGAACCCGTACTCCTCCTTGGTGACTCAACGCCACCAAGGCCACACACAACTTTTGACTCATGTGTACACACTAATATCCTAATGATCGATCATTTGTACTCAAGTATACTAGTGCCAACATTTACTCATTTCACATTACTCATTTCAATCAATTCTGTGCTTAGCACGTACTCAACATAAACCTTCATCATGCATGTCTCAAACATCACAAATCATGCCTCATCTCACATGTATAACACAATATACATAAGCATTCATATCACATTTCATACGAGACATACACATCCACATATATGAGTTCATCCAAAGGCTCTAGATCAAGTTTAGGATTAGGCTACCACCCTAATCCTAACTCTAGGTGGGTCTACCAAGCCCAACATAGTCAATATACTCGAACCAACCATTTTAAAACCATTTAAAACAATTAACCACTCACCTAAGCTCCCAAGCTTAAAGACCAAGCAAGCAACCACCTTCAAATTCCCGGATTTACTTCCGATGCTTCACCGATGTCCAACCTCGATTTTAATCAATCCCAAACACAAACAAAACATCCACAATCAATAATTCATCGTCGGAACTAACCCGGAATGCAATTCAACCACAAATTACCATGTTGCAAGCATGAACAAATCTCATTTTTCACCAACTCGGACAACCCCAAAACTATGTCCAAACACCATGTTTCCAACTTCCATTACACCCACAAATAATCCCAATTCAACCCCTATCCATAGAACTATCAAAAGCCTATCAAAACCCACCTAAAACAACCCCCAAAACTCACCCAAAACCCTTCAAAAACCCCATGTTTACCCAAATCCGAAAATTGCTCAAAATCATTTGAAATTCACATATGTTATACCATTTGACCTCTATACATCATAACTAAACATATTAAATCAAAACACTTCACTTAACAACATAAAGATCTCATTTTTAATCAAAATATTCCAAACTTCCATTTTCTAAAACCTTCATGAAAATGAAAATAAAAGGTACTTTTAAAGAGAGGGAGTTGAGGGGAAGTCAAAAATGTCATTACCTTTCAAAATGGAGTTGAAATGGATGAGAAATGGGATGGAATAGTAGCTTAGTAGAGAGCTCTTCCCTTTCCTGTTGGTGAAGAAGAGGATGAATAGGAAAAATGGGTGTTTTATTGTATAAAGGGGATTTAAATTAGAAAAGGGGTAAATTACAAAAAGGCCATTAATGAATGGCCATTCCCTTGTTTTTAAAATAGCTCTTCAATATTGAAATTAAATCAATTTGGTCCCATTTCAAATATTTATTTTGAAACCCGGAATTTAAAGAATCATTTTAATTACAAACCCGAGCCCAAATGATATTAAAATATTATTTTCACCTAACCCCTAAACCCGGGTGTTACAAAATTGATTTAAAATATTCGAATATTTTGAGTTATTCGAGTTGACGCGTCATATCTTAAGATAGAGGTGAGCGTTCGATCGAGTCGAGTCAAAAAATTTCGAGTTATTCAAGTTGACGCGTCATCTTTTACAACTCAAACTTTATTTGAAATTTTTTCGATTCGATTCGAGTTTTCGAGTTCCTATAAAAATTTAATTATAATTATTTATCATGTTTCCATACTTTAAAATTTTGATTTAAGGACCAAATTGAAAGAATGCGTAAATAACGAGGGCTAAATTTTGTGAATTGTTTCGAATTAGAACTAAATTAATTGAATGTATAAATATGATGGACTAAATTTGTTATTATACAAAATTTTATAACAGCCACTTAACGGGATTTAACGTCCAGTTACCATTTTGTTATAAAACATATAGTTTAATTGTCATTTTGTGATTTTTGAAAGTTTGATTACCATTTTATTTTTTTACTAAAGTTCAGTGATCGTATGTGTACTTTATCCTAAAATTTAATTATCACGTAAGTATTAAAATAGTTTGTCTTATTTTGAAACGAATTGGTATGGTTTTAAACTTAAAATTACAAGGTGAATCTAGTAAAAAAAACAAGACATCTTCTAAGTAAAGAATAACACTTACTCAATTGAATGAAAATTTTCATCATGCATAAATCTAATTTGAAGTTGGGTAGTAAAAATAATAAAATGTAGTTCTCCTCGATTGTTTTATTTGTATAATGATGTTATTTAATTTGACATTCTTAAAAAATAAGAATATTCTAAAGTTATAATATTATTATTTACTATACCTTAAGAAGGAATACAAATATTATCATTAAAAAAGTTTAATCTTTTAGCGTTTTATGTTTTTCTCCTTTATGATTTGCTTTGAATGGACCCAATACCAATTCTAGCTAATACATCTACGAAATTGGTATTATAAAAACAATTCAGCAGAAGAAATGCATTGGCTTATTAGCTCAATTGGTTAGAGCGTTGTGCTAATAACGTGAAGGCTCAAACCTGCATGGGCTAATCTTAGATAATTTTTTTTCCAAACGCGAAGTTCAGAAGGTTTGCTCGTATAGACCCTTCTGTCCTTGAATTGAATCGATGAATGAGCTGTCGTGTTCTTTTTCCTTTTTCTAATAACCGGAGACAAAATTTCATTCTAAATGCCTCATCAGATTGATTACTTCAACATTCTATGAATATGTCCTACACTGATGTCAACTGATTGCCTTGGCGTCCCATGCTTTAGATGGACTTAAAAATGCTTATTCTCTTGGAGCTACTGCAATTTGATTTCAGAAATTGTTTTTTCTACTTTAATTAGTTTTCTTTTAAATTCTAATTGGTAATTAAAGTTTTAATCCACGTTTTTGCTTCTGTTTTTCTCCTTCGAGTGTTTATGTTTTTTCTCCTTTTTGTTTTGCTTTGAATGGACCCAACACCAATTCTAGTTAATACATCTACAAAATTGGTATTATAAAAACAATTCAGCAGATTAAACACATCGGCCTATTAGCTCAGTTGGTTAGAGCATCGTGCTAATAACGCGAAGGTTGTAGGTTTGAGACCTGCATGAGCCATTCTTATATAATTTTTTTTTTCCAAACGCGAAGTTCAGAAGACTTGCTCGGATAGACCCTTCTGTCCTTGAATTGAATCGATGAATGAGCTGTCGTGTTCTTTTTCCTTTTTCTAATATTCGGAGACAAAATTTCATTCGAAATGCCTCATCAGATTGATTACTTCAACATTCTATGGATATGTCCTACACTGATGTCAACTGAATTGCCTTGGCGTCCCCTACTTTAGATGGACTTAAAAATGCTTATTCTCTTGGAGCTACTACAATTTGATTTCAGAAATTGTTTTTTCTACTTTAATTAGTTTTTTTAAAATTCTAATTGGTAATTAAAGTTTTAATCCACGTTTTTGCTTCTGTTTTTCTCCTTCTGGCGTTTATGTTTTTCTCCTTTCTGTTTTGCTTTGAATGGACACAGTACCAATTCTAGCTAATACATCTACGGAATTGGTATTATAAAAACAATTCAGCAGATTAAATGCATCATCCTATTAGCTCAGTTGGTTAGAGTGTTGTGTTATTAACGCGAAGGTCGTAGGTTTGAGACTTGTATGGGCCATTCTTAGATAAATTTTTTTTCAAACGCGAAGTTTAGAAGGCTTGCTGTGATAGACCTTTCTGTCCTTGAATTGAATTGATGAATGAGCCGTCGTGTTCTTTTTCCTTTTTCTAATAATCAGAGACACGATTTTATTCAAAATGCCTCATCAGATTGATTACTTCAACATTATATGGATATGTCCTACACTGATGTCACCTGAATTGCCTTGGTGTCCCCATTAGATGGACTTAAAATTGCTTATTCTCTTGTAGCTACTGCAATTTGATTTCCGAAATTGTTTTTTTAATTTAATTAGTTTTTTTAATTCTAATTGGTAATTAAAGTTTTAATCCACGTTTTTGCTTATGTTTCAAGTTTTTATCTATCATACAAACATTCAGGACTTCTATTTCAATGTTAAAGTTAATTTTAATATTTTTTTCTATCGAGATGGTCATTATAGTTTGTAATTTTAAATTTAACATGGTGTAGTCTTCTACATTTAAAATATAAAATCCAAACTTGTATAAAAGAATACCTATTTGAGTATTTCATTAAAAACTAATATTTTTCCTAGTTTTGAAGCATTTCATTATTCCAGCACTAACATCTTATAATTTCACCTCCAAACCCTAGCCGCTCTCTACTACCAAAATTCCTTCAACCCTAGTCGTTCTCTACTTTGATCAATCCTTTTGATTTGTGGTCGACAATCAATTTTGGTATTGGTTCTCGACCACCGTATCTATTAGTTTTCTTGTTTTTTTATTTTAATCAGAATCTCTTTATCTGTCCTCGTGACACGTTTTTTCCTCTGTCCTTTTGACATGACTTTGTTTTTGTTTTTTGGTTTGATTCATCTGTCTTTGTGGCATGTTTCGGCATACCCTAGCGATCGGTTGTTGTTCGCACAAAGATTCAATCGACGCTAGTTTCTGATTTATGTTTTTGTCGGTGGTCACTTGGAAAGTTATATCCCCACTCGGTTGATTGTTGTTTGTCGATGAAATCAGTCCTGGGTAGTGATACATTTTGCTTGACAGCTTGGATCGTGCACCACTCCTTCTTCCTTCTTTATGCGTCTCGTTTGGACAGAGACAAGGAGATTCAGGAGGCTGCTAATTTTTGTTGGTATGCTTAACTCCATAGAAGTTTTCATTTTTCTTTGTTTTTTGGTTGTAAGGATTTTTTTGGTTGTTTGGTGGAGAAAAAGAACTTTTGGTTAGAGCACCGTGCTAATAACGCGAAGGTTGCAGGTTTGAGACCTGCATTGGCCATTCTTAGATAATAATTTTTTTTTTTCAAAACGCGAAGTTCAGAAGGCTTGCTCGGATAGACCCTTCTGTCCTTGAATTGAATCGATGAATGAGCCATCGTGTTCTTTTTCCTTTTTCTAATAATCGGAGACAAAATTTCATTCGAAATGCCTCATAAGATTGATTACTTCAACATTCTATAGATATGTCCTACACTGATGTCAACTATTTTGCCTTGGCGTCCCCTGCTTTAGATGGACATAAAAAATGCTTATTCTCTTGGAGTTACTGCAATTTGATTTCAGAAATATTTTTTTCTACTTTAATTAGTTTTTTTTAATTCTAATTGGTAATTAAAGTTTTAATTCACGTTTTTGCTTCTGTTTTTCTCCTTCAAGCGTTTATGTTTTTCTCCTTTCTGTTTTGCTTTGAATGGACCCAATACCAATTCTAGCTAATACATATACGTAATTCGTATTATAAAAACAATTCAGCAGATTAAATGCATCAACATATTAGCTGAGTTGATTAGAGTGTTGTGCTATTAACGCGAAGGTCGTAGGTTTGAGACTTGTATGGGCCATTCTTAGATAATTTTTTTTCAAACACGAAGTTTAGAAGGCTTGCTCCGATAGACCTTTCACTCCTTGAATTGAATCGATGTATGAGCTGTCGTGTTCTTTTTCCTTTTTCTAATAATCAGAGACAAGATTTTATTCGAAATGTCTCATCAAATTGATTACTTCAACATTCTATGGATATGTCCTACACTGATGTCAACTGAATTGCCTTGGTGTCCCCATTAGATGGACTTAAAATGCTTATTCTCTTGTAGCTACTGCAATTTGATTTCCGAATTTTTTTTCTACTTTAATTAGTTTTTTTAATTCTAATTGGTAATTAAAGTTTTAATCCACGTTTTTGCTTTTGTTTCAAGTTTTTATCTATCATACAAACATTCAGGACTTCTATTTCAATGTTAAAGTTAATTTTAATATTTTTTCTATCGAGATGGTCATTATAGTTTGTAATTTTAAATTTAACATGGTGTAGTCTTCTACATTTAAAATATAAAATTCAAACTTGTATAAAAGAATACCTCTTTGAGTATTTCATTAAAAACTAATATTTTTCCTAGTTTTGAAGCATTTCATTATTCCAGCACTAACATCTTATAATTTCACCTCCAAACCCTAGCCACTCTCTACTACCAAAATTCCTTCAACCCTAGTCGTTCTCTACTTTGATCAATCCTTTTGATTTGTGGTCGACAATCAATTTTAGTATTGGTTCTCGACCACCGTATCTATTAGTTTTCTTGTTTTTTTATTTTAATCAGAATCTCTTTATCTGTCCTCGTGACACGTTTTTTCCTCTGTCCTTTTGACATGTCTTTGTTTTTGTTTTTTGGTTTGATTCATCTGTCTTTGTGGCATGTTTCGGCATACCCTAGCGATCGGTTGTTGTTCGCACAAAGATTCAATCGACGCTAGTTTCTGATTTATGTTTTTTTCGGTGGTCACTTGGAAAGTTATATCCCCACTCGGTTGATTGTTGTTTGCCGATGAAATCAGTCCTGGGTAGTGATACATTTTGCTTGACAGCTTGGATCGTGCACCACTCCTTCTTCCTTCTTTATGCGTCTCGTTTGGACAGAGACAAGGAGATTCAGGAGGCTGCTAATTTTTGTTGGTATGCTTAACTCCATAGAAGTTTTCATTTTTCTTTGTTTTTTGGTTGTAAGGATTTTTTTGGTTGTTTGGTGGAGAAAAAGAACTTTTGGTTAGAGCACCGTGCTAATAACGCGAAGGTTGCAGGTTTGAGACCTGCATTGGCCATTCTTAGATAATAATTTTTTTTTCAAAACGCGAAGTTCAGAAGGCTTGCTCGGATAGACCCTTCTGTCCTTGAATTGAATCGATGAATGAGCCGTCGTGTTCTTTTTCCTTTTTCTAATAATCGGAGACAAAATTTCATTCGAAATGCCTCATAAGATTGATTACTTCAACATTCTATGGATATGTCCTACACTGATGTCAACTATTTTGCCTTGGACAAACATTCAGGACTTCTATTTCAATGTTAAAGTTAATTTTAATATTTTTTTCTATCGAGATGGTCATTATAGTTTGTAATTTTAAATTTAACATGGTGTAGTCTTCTACATTTAAAATATAAAATTCAAACTTGTATAAAAGAATACCTCTTTGAGTATTTCATTAAAAACTAATATTTTTCCTAGTTTTGAAGCATTTCATTATTCCAGCACTAACATCTTATAATTTCACCTCCAAACCCTAGCCGCTCTCTACTACCAAAATTCCTTCAACCCTAGTCGTTCTCTACTTTGATCAATCCTTTTGATTTGTGGTCGACAATCAATTTTAGTATTGGTTCTCGACCACCGGATCTATTAGTTTTCTTGTTTTTTTTTATTTTAATCAGAATCTCTTTATCTGTCATTGTGACACGTTTTTTCCTCTGTCCTTTTGACATGTCTTTGTTTTTGTTTTTTGGTTTGATTCATCTGTCTTTGTGGCATGTTTCGGCATACCCTAGCGATCGGTTGTTGTTCGCACAAAGATTCAATCGACGCTAGTTTCTGATTTATGTTTTTGTCGGTGGTCACTTGGAAAGTTATATCCCCACTCGGTTGATTGTTGTTTGCCGATGAAATCAGTCCTGGGTAGTGATACATTTTGCTTGACAGCTTGGATCGCGCACCACTCCTTCTTCCTTCTTTATGCGTCTCGTTTGGACAGAGACAAGGAGATTTAGGAGGCTGCTAATTTTTGTTGGTAGTCTTATCTCCATAGAAGTTTTCATTTTTCTTTGTTTTTTGGTTGTAAGGATTTTTTTGGTTGTTTGGTGGAGAAAAAGAACTTTTGACAACTGTGCATTCATTTTAGTTGTTTCTATTGAGATGGTCATTATAATCTTAAAACATTTTACTCACCAAACAAACAAACAAACAAACTATGCATCCATTTTAACAAAAACAAGTCTGTGTTATTACTTTGTATGTTTTATTGTTTCTTTTGTTGAGAAAGAAGAAAGAGTGTATTTAATGAATTAAAGAGTTGAAAACTCAAAAAAGAATGGGAGAAAGATATACCAGTAAACACAATTGAGAAATGTGTACAAAAGAGACAAAATGAAAATTTAACCTTTATTCTTTTGGCTTTAGTTGCTTGGATATACCATGAAACACAAATGAGAAATGTCCAATTATTTGTTAAGAAAAGCTTTACCGTTTCAAGTCTGATTTTATGAGTTTAGTTGAAAACATTGTATTAATAAATGTTTTAAATTTCAAGGGTTAAAGCAAAGCTGAAATAGATCATTTGGTTATAGCGTGTGGCTATTAACCACAAGGTCGGAGGTTCAAGCCCTCCTTCTAGCGACTATGTTTTTCTCCCTCTTTGAAACTAGGTCATGTCAGAGTCAATTGACTATACCTCTTTCAAACATTTGGTTCACTTTTTTATGATTACAAAACATAATATTAGATTTTAGTATAAGTCATGATATTTAGTTCGTAAATATTATTATACGGTCATAATATATCATTATGGGTGTAATTTTATATTGAATTACTATCTTATACACTGGCGGTGAAAAGCAAAATTTTTACAAGTGAAATTATTGAAAGGTCTAGGATTTAAACGTCATGGGCTTATGTTGTAAGAATTAGAATTTAGGGTTTATGTTTAGGGTTTAGATTTAGAGTTTTAGGATTAGGGTTTAGGGATTAGCGACTATGTTTTTCTCCCTCTTTGAAACTAGGTCATATCGAGTCAAACTAGGTCGTGTCAGATTCAATTGACTATACCTCTTTCAAACATTTGGTTCACTTTTTTATGATTACAAAACATAATATTAGATTTTAGTATAAGTCATGATATTTAGTTCGTAAATATTATTATACGGTCATAATATATCATTATGGATGTAATTTTATATTGAATTACTATCTTATACACTGGCGGTGAAAAGTAAAATTTTTACAAGTGAAATTATTGAAAGGTCTAGGATTTAAAGGTCATGGGCTTATGTTGTAAGAATTAGAATTTAGGGTTTATGTTTAGGGTTTAGATTTAGAGTTTTAGGATTAGGGTTTAGGGATTAGCGACTATGTTTTTCTCCCTCTTTGAAACTAGGTCATATCGAGTCAAACTAGGTCGTGTCAGAGTCAATTGACTATACCTCTTTCAAACATTTGGTTCACTTTTTTATGATTACAAAACATAATATTAGATTTTAGTATAAGTCATGATATTTAGTTCGTAAATATTATTATACGGTCATAATATATCATTATGGGTGTAATTTTATATTGAATTACTATCTTATACACTGGCAGTGAAAAGCAAAATTTTTACAAGTGAAATTATTGAAGGGTCTAGGATTTAAAGGTCATGGGCTTATATTGTAAGAATTAGAATTTAGGGTTTATGTTTAGGGTTTAGATTTAGAGTTTTATGATTAGGGTTTAGGGTACTCACCGTTTTATACTAACAGTGTACCTCACCATTTTATATTTCGGTGTAATTTACATTTTTAAAATTCATTTAATATTTTTATAAAATAAAATTAATTATAAATATATTTCATAATTTTTTTGAATATATAAATATATATTCAGTATTGATACTCTAATGATTTATTTATTGATTGATTAATATAATAATTATAGTTATAATTTTGTTTTAAAAATTTTATATAAAACTATAACAAAATACTCTAATACTTAAAACTCTAAGAAGAAAATGTCTTGGTATATAAAATCAAACCAATAGGGTTTAAATTATGGGTAATTATACCATGCACTGGTTTTGGAAATATTTTATCTACAAGCGCCCTAATTTTAGTGATATAGATTTAATTTAGGGTTCGTAGTTTAGGGGTTTAGGTGCTTAGAATTTAAGAATTGTGGTTTGAGTTTAGAGTTTAGGATTAAAATTTAGGGGTTATAGGTAAAAACCTAAATCTCTACCATATTACTCTAAAACCTAAACCCTATCCTCTAACCCTATACCCTACCACTAAACTCTAAATTCTAACCACAAACTATAAATTTTAAACCCCTAAACTATAAACACTAAAATGGACCCATAACCCCTAAAATTAAGAAAAAATGATTCATTTTAAATAAAGAAACTAAAAAAAAACTATAAACATACAACTGGATTTTTAAGAAACGGCCTATTGTTAAAACATCTCTAACAATGGATAGTCTGCCATACCCAGTTGTAGGGTAAAAATCAGTTTCTACGATCTATTTAAACCGAAGTTTCTTGGGGAATGTTTATGTTGTTCTCTCTATACAACATTCGTCTCTTTTATGTACCGTATTCTTGATACCGAAAGATGATTCTATGAAGAGACCGCCTCAGGCATGTTGCATCAAATGTTTCGATGAACTTCACATCGGTGGCACGGGATTTGACGCCATCAAAATGTTTGTACTCGTCAATGCAAGAAAAGAAGCACCAATTCTGTAACTTTTTAAAGCAATTAACAAGCCTACCCGTTCGATGGTGCATGAATGATGAAATGAACAGAGTTGCAAAAAAATTCATTAACCACACAAATGTACCACAAAGTAAATATGCACTTCATCAAGCTAAGCTAATAATTCTAGGATAATAGATGGATTTGGACTATTACCTCTCCGCAATTGCAGTGGATTAATACCGGACGATTTCTCACATATGTGAAGGAACAAGTTTATGTTCATGTTCGCAAACGTAAAACACCGGGGCAAGGTAAAAGGAGTAAACAAAAGAGTCAATTCGAAAATTTATGAATGACTTACAAATTAAGATCTTAAGAGCATCATATTAGTTGGTAAAAGATCCGGCTACACTACACATTGATTTAATTGAAAGTTCAATTCAAATAAGATAATGAAAATTTCCTGGTAATCATATTCTTAATCTATTACATGTATTTTGTGAATCAAACACACTCTTAAAGCATTTGCATGAAAGTGGATAAAATGGCATTTATTTGTATAAGTATCGATATTCGAATCTTTGATCGACTAATCTTACAAAGACTCATTATGAAAATAACTCTTACAATCTAATTTACTCAATTCACATTATCAAAATTCGCTTAAATGTAATTTAGAATATCATCTAATTAAATCAATATGTAAATACTAAAACATTAGGGAATGGTTAAGTTTTAGATTGTACCGAGACTTAGTTAATCTAACGAGATGGCTTAGAGATTGAATTCTGAGGATATAAATAAAGAAAAACTAGCTGAAGATGTTGCAAGCAATAGTCAAACCTGGAGAAGGAGGGCCGCTAAAGTTTCAGGCCGAGCAGGACAATAAGAGTGCGCTAATTTGATCATTAGGCGATTGATTTTCAGTTATATTTATAAAAGAATGAAAAATAAAAATGTTATCATAATAATATTAATCATTATTTTTTTACTATATTAATACTTGATTAATATTAATTACACCAACTCGGACATATTATATAATATATATAATAAAATCTTACCAATCTAAGAAAAAAGTTGCAAATTAGAAAATTACCAACCTTGCTATATAAAGTGACAATATTACATGTTAATGTATATACATAAATTTTTGTTTGTTTTCACATGTTTTTGGAAATTAAGGTTCATGCTCACGTACTAGGCTACTCCCATGTTGCATGGAAGATTAGAATATTATATGAGGATTTTGGTTGTTGGTTAATTGGTTTGATTGAAAATTTCTCAAAATATTAAATAAGTATTTTTATATAAATGTTAAATAAGTATTACGTATATTAATTTATTAGTAAATATTTATTTTTAATTTGGTGAACAAAACTTGACTCGATTTAAATTTGTAATATAATAATATAACTACATAGAAACTTTATATAATCCTCACAATATTTAATATTGTTTATCACTTAAAATGTTAAAATTGATAATACAAACAATGATACCAAATTGCTTATTAGTAGAATTTATATATTTTTGTTTATTTAAATAAATATTATTGAGAAAAATGAATTACTATTTAATTGAAAATTAACTAAATTCTAACTACATTTTGGGAATTTTTATTGGATTTTTTTGAATCGTTTAGTATAGAATTGAAATTTTGATAATTATAATATTTATTATTTTAGTTTATACATTAAAAACTTAGGGTTCCTTTTTTGCCCTCTAGCACGGGTCAAATTATTTATTTTTAATATAAAGATAAAATAAAAGAAAGGGAAAGAAAAGAAAGAAGGGGGAAATAGAAAAGTATATATAGCAGTTCAATTGAATTCCCCTCCCAGAACTCAACCCTAAGTCCTAACCGAAGCCTAATACCAAACCCTTTCTTTTCCTCTCTCTTCTTCTTCTTCTTTCTTTCATCCAATGCAACAAGAAACCAAGTACAGAGAAAGAATGGAACGGAGGCTTAGGGTTTCCAGGAAGGCGAAATTGGATTGTCTGAGGGCAACCGCCGTACAATTTTTCAACGGTGAAAGAAGGCGTATACAGAGCCGGTTGCCCTCGACCATCCAATTTCGCTTCCTGGAAACCCTAAACCCCCGTTCCATTATCTTTTGGGGCAGTCGCATTGCCATTTCTGATTAGTTTTACTTCTTCTTTTTCAAGTTTTTTGTTCGAGGTTTGATTTTCTTTCATACTTCCATCGTCTTTCTTAGCAATTAAGATCTTTTTTAGAAAAGAATCTCGATTTCTGTTTTCTTTTCGACTGTTTGGTTTCTTAGAAAATTAAGAGGGAAAAAGAGACAGATTGAATAGTTAATTTCGACATGCATGCTATATTCTGTTGATTTAGCTGTTGCTGTTCGTTGATTTGAGTATGTTTTAGTCTCGTATCTTGTGTTTGTATCCTTTGCTGGCCAGTAAAGTGCTTTAGAAGCTGGAGATTTGTGTACTGGTTTTGTTGAGTAGGAAGCTTTAATCTGTTGATGATGTAGCTGTTTATTAATTTGTTAGGTTATATCGAGTATACTCCAGGGGTTGATTGATTTTCTAAGATTGCCATGTTATTTGGCGTAATGTTGATATGCTATATGTTGAAGGAAGTATTGGATGGGTGAAAAGGGAGTTGGTTTCTGTGTTTCGCTTGCGATGGATTACAAACTTGGATATGTTTTTTTGGGTGACAGAGGGCAAGTAGTATTGAAGATCAGGCGGTGGCAGATTTAGTGATATTAAAGACTTTTAGCAAAAATTAGTCCCTCTAGTTTGGTTTTAGTTGGGTCATTTAGGTTCTGTTTCATCTTCCTTTGCAGGGTTAGTTTTTTTTAGATTCTATAAGAGTTTCTTAGTTTGTTTCTTAGGAGTGTGGTGTGATGTAGGAGTGTACCTTTCAATACGGAGTTTCCTTGGAATGATATTGCTGTTGGTGTTGATTAGTAGGGTGTAAAGTCTGTTGCTTGTTTTTCCTGGGAATTGTAGAAGTTTTTGTATTTGAGGCTGGTTTTTGAGTTGAAGCAGGGTTGTTGAGGGCTGATCGGATGATGACCGTGTATTAGGTAGGCTTGTGAGTATGACTCGTTCTAAGGATGGTTGGGATTTTTATTTTCTTTGATTCTTGTTTCTATTTGGGTGAGATTTTGAAGGTGTTTGGTCATAGCTTTTCTCCGTGATCTCGTTTGATTTGGCAGCTCAAGTTGCAATTGTGTTGTGGCTCTAGTTCCTTTAGGCTTCGCTCCATCTTGGCGTTGCTCTGGATGTATGGAATTGATTGTGGTAGTGTATGAATGAGGGTGGTTTCAGGAAGATGGTTAGTTGGGACCTTATTTCGCAGAGAGTCATTTTTTCTTCTAGTGTGTGGTGTGATTTTGAGAAAAGAATCTCAATCTTTCGTTTTCTTTCTGACTATTTGGTTTCCTAGAAAATTAAGAGGAAAAAAGCGACAGATTGAAAGGATTAAATAATTAACTTCTACATTCATGCATGCTATATTATGTGTTCTGAAAAATATGAAAAGGAATTCCCAGGTGACTACTTAATATGCCTATGCCTTTCTCTACTTGGAAAACAAACTCTCTTTTTGATTTCCTTCCAATTTTGCAGATACTTATGCCTCGAGCCTTATCCTGAGGAGAATATGGAGTTTCTTAGAGCGCGTCATATACAGCTTTTCCAATTTGGGATTGAAGGGAAAAAGGTACTTTCCCCTATGCTTCTATGAAAATTATACTTTTTGAATTTAAGTATGTTAGAAGGGAGTGTGAAATCATTTGTTACCAGAAATTTCGTAGCTTCATTTTAGCTTGTTAGATACTTATTGAATTTAAGTATGTTTCAGATTTAAATACCCGAAGTCGACTTTTTTTTTTTTTACTTATCAGGAGCCTTCATTTTAGCTTGTTTGATACTTAATGAATTTAAGTAATTTTCAGCTTCAAATACCTGAAGTCGACTTTTCTTTTTTTACTTCTCAGGAGCCTTCATTTGCTGCTCCCACAGATGCCATTGGGGAAGCTCTCAAGATCTTAATTGGCAAGTCATTCATAAGTTTTGGAATCAATGCTTTTGTTTCATCTTTTTACCTTAGCAGACTGTTTTAACTTTGCGAAATGAACTTGTTTCTTTACAGATGTGAGAAATCATCCGGTCTTAATCCACTGCAATCGCGGAAAGGTAATAGTCCAAATCCAGCTATTATCTTACAATTACTAGCTTAGCTCGATGCAGTGCATATTAAGTATGTGGTACAATCGCGGAAAGGTAATAGTCCAAAATTTAATTGGTTTAAAGTGGTTCCAATTTGTCTGTTTATTTGAATTGAAAGTTTGGTTATCGAATTAAATAATTTAGCAAAGTTCAGTGACCATTTGTAAACTTTACCCTAAACAAAATTCAAATGATCCAAATTTGAAACGACTCATAAAGTAACCTACAATGACCTAGATGATAACACCTAAAATGACATGAACCTGAATAACTCAATCGACAAATCCTAGTGACCCAAACTCCAAACAATTTGAATTTAAATTTTAAACGATCCGAAAATCTTACAACTCAAATTGACCTGATCTAGATTGATTCAGTTCAAATCCAACTTAATTATCCCAATTAATAAATAAATTGTTTCATAAACTTTTCTCACCACGTCAATCATAATCTCAATAAACTTTTCTCACCACGTCAATCATAGTCTCAACCATTAAAAGCTGCTCGCATCACCGTTTTCCTCTAGATCATCAGTCCACCCAAATTAAAGCGTTCAAATAATTGATTTTAAATGATGTGAAGAAAATAAGCGTAGATTCACAGATAAACAATGATATGAAAAATTAGTGATATAGATTATTTTTAGTGGTTAAGATCATAAATGATATAATAAGGAAATTTTGTATAATATTTTTTGCAATTATATGTATTTATAATGTTAGGATATTTTGTTTATTTACATTTTGTGAAATTATATTAAATTCTTAATTTAAATAAAAATTTATATTCTATACACTGGCGGTGAAAACAAACAATTTCCACAAACATCTTAGTTTATGGGTTTGTGGATCTAGTTTAGGGTGTAGAGTTTAAGAGTAGGTGTTGTGGATATTAGGGATGTCAATTGGGTGGGGTGGGTGTGAAAGGTACTCTTCTCACATCCATTCCCATTAAAAATTTTAATATTCATCTTCTCCTCAGGACCCGCTCTAAATACAAATTTTAAAATTATACCTACCCCGCAAGACCAAAACCGTTCTTGTTCCATCACCCACATATGCCCTGGGACCCATCTAATCTCCTCTTTACATGTCCCACGACTTATTCATATAATATATTTAATCAAAAACATTGAATTAATCTCTCAAAAACTATTGTATTTAATCAAAGTGTTTGGTTTCTCGTAAAATGTTGTTTACTCCTTTCTTTTTATTTAATTTTTGCTTATGCATGTATTCTGCTTAGTGTTGTACCCGATCTAACAGTGAAAACTGTCCGTTTTTTTAGGACAATGGTAGGGAATATGTTGAATACATGAAATGAGCGCAGTAATCAGAATGTTTTGGAAACAAGATTATGAAGCTTGAATTTAAATTTGGTTGTCCCAATTATTTTTTTCGAATTATGACTAAATTTTTTGAATGAGTAAATTTGGAGGACTAAATGAGTTATTATAAAATTTTTGTTAACTATCGGGTCACCCTTTTAACGGCAGTTAAAGGCTCGGTGACCAATTTGAAGAAAAACTAAAAGTTTAATGCCTACTTTGACGCAATTGAAAGTTTGGTTATCGAATTAAATAATTTAGCAAAGTTTAGTGACCATTTGTAAACTTTACCCTAAACAAAATTCAAATGATCCAAATTTGAAACGACTCATAAAGTAACCTACAATGACCTAGATGACAACACCTAAAATGACATGAACCTCAATAACTCAATCGACAAATCCTAGTGACCCAAACTCCAAACAATTTGAATTTAAATTTTAAACGATCCGAAAATCTTACAACTCAAATTGACCTGATCTAGATTGATTCAGTTCAAATCCAACTTAATTATCCCAATTAATAAATAAATTGTTTCATAAACTTTTCTCACCACGTCAATCATAATCTCAATAAACTTTTCTCACCACGTCAATCATAGTCTCAACCATTAAAAGCTGCTCGCATCACCGTTTTCCTCTAGATCATCAGTCCACCCAAATTAAAGCGTTCAAATAATTGATTTTAAATGATGTGAAGAAAATAAGCGTAGATTCACAGATAAACAATGATATGAAAAATTAGTGATATAGATTATTTTTAGTGGTTAAGATCATAAATGATATAATAAGGAAATTTTGTATAATATTTTTTGCAATTATATGTATTTATAATGTTAGGATATTTTGTTTATTTACATTTTGTGAAATTATATTAAATTCTTAATTTAAATAAGAATTTATATTCTATACACTGGCGGTGAAAACAAACAATTTCGAGAAACATCTTAGTTTATGGGTTTGTGGATCTTGTTTAGGGTGTAGAGTTTAAGAGTAGGTGTTGTGGTTAGAATTTAGGGTTTAGTGGTAAGGGTTTAGTTAGAGTACTATGGTTTGAGATTTAAATTTTAATATATAAACCCTAAATTTTAACCACAAACCACAACCCCTAAAAACCATATTGCCTTAAAACTAAATCTCAACATCTAAACCCTAAATTCTAACTCTAATACTTAAATTCTAACCATAACCTTTAAATTCTAAACTTTTATACTTAAGCCCTAAACTAGATCCACTGGCAATGCACGAAATAATTTATAATATTTATCTTACAAAAAATATATTTTTTTCGGATATAATTAGAATAGAAAAATATAAATTGCGGGGATGTAAATTGGGTAACCCTTGCCTCCAAACACATCAAATCCATGTATAGGTGACAATTATAATGAACCATAGTCACATTTCCACTAATTTAGGCTATTATCTCATCAAAACTCCCCTTGCCCACTCTCATTATCATGGGTGGAACGTAGCAGGGGAAAAAGGGAATGGTCTCCACCAACTTTTTTTATTTTTATATTAGTAATAGAATATATTTTTTTAGAAAATAAAAAAGAAAAATTAGCTCAATAATCCTTTAAAGTTTATAAAATTTTATCATGCCCCTAAAATTTTTTAATTTCATTTTGGTCCTCTTTATAAATTTCTAATACTGCCCCAGCCATTATCACAAATTTTTAAATAAACACATCCTTTGCATGTCAAAGGGATTATAATCACTTATACATGCTATTTTCATGAAAGTTTAGACGAGTTGTATGATTTACATTGGTAGAGTATTTGTATTTATAAGATAATAAAATTTGTTTTATCATCTACCAATCGAAATCACTTATTCATACGTGTTAATTATTATACTTATGTTTCATTTGACTTTGTAAGTATTAATACAAGTAAAATTTAGGGTAAAGTACACAAACGGTCACTGAACTTTGGTAAAAATAAAATAAAATGGTAACTAAACTTTCAAAAATCACAAAAGAGCAATTAAACTTTATGTTTTATAACAAAATGATAACTGGACGTTAAATCCCGTTAAGTGACTGTTATAAAATTTGGTATAATAACAAATTTAGTCCTTCATAATTTATACATTCAATTAATTTAGTCCTAATTCGAAACAATTCACTAAATTTAGCCCTCATTATTTACACATTCTTTCAATTTGGTCCTTAAAGCAAAATTCCAAAGTATGATAACATGATAAATAATTACAATGAAAATTTTATAGGAACTCGAAAACTTGACTCGACTCGAATCGAAAAAATTTCAAATAAAGTTTGAGTTGTAAAATATGACGCGTCAAATCGAATAACTCGAAATTTTCTGACTCGACTCGATCGAACGCTCACCTCTATCTTAAGATATGACGCGTCAACTCGAATAACTTGAAATATTCGAATATTTTAAATGATTTTTTTCTTTTAAATAGAATATTTTTTAAAATAGAATATTTTATATTTTCATATTTAAATCATATCGATTATTTAATAACTACTTTAAATATTCGATTTAATTTAAAAATATTCGATTTAAAAGAAAAAATGATTAAAAATATTCGAATATTTAATTAAATTTTTATAGGAACTCGAAAACTCGATTCGACTCGAATCAAAAAAAAATTCAAATAAAGTTTAAGTTGTAAAATATGACACGTCAACTCGAATGACTCAAAATTTTTTGACTCGACTCGATCGAATGCTCACCTTTATCTTAAGATGTGACGCGTCAACTCGAATAACTCGAAATATTCGAATATTTTAAATCATTTTTTCTTTTAATAACTACTTTAAATATTCGATTTAATTTAAAAATATTCAATTTACAAGACAAAATTGATTTAAAATATTCAAATATTTAAAGTAGTTAATAAATATTCGAATATTTAGAAGAAAAATATTTAAAGTAGTTATTAAATTTCGAGGTGAGCGTTCGATCGAGTCGATTCAAAAAAATTTCGATTTATTCGAGTTGACGCGTCATATTTTACAACTCAAACTTTATTTGAAATTTGTTCGCTTCGAGCCGAGTCGAGTTTTTGAGTTCCTATAAAATTTAATTAAATATTTGAATATTTTAAATCATTTTTTCTTTTAAATTGAATATTTTAAAATTAAATCGAATATTTAAAGTTGTTTTGAAATGATTGATGTGATTTAAATATAAAATATATTATTTTAAAAAATATTCGATTTAAAAGAAAAAAATTTGTAACCCCCTCGTCCCGGTCTGGTCGGATGACCGATCCGAGTGGGCCACACGGGGAAAACCGAAGCGAAACCCGTTAAGGTTCCCCCTCGGTTAACGACCCAGAAAATTTCCTTTTAACTTTATCTTTTCTATAGGCATAATTAAATCCTATGTGAAGCACAACAGCGGAAAATACAAACAATTCAACATCGACCAAACAAACGATACATTAAACAGCTCATTTTAGCCCTTTACAGCAGGTCGTATCGAAACACCCTTAGGGTGTTTCGATACGCCTTGACTTAGTCAACATGCCAGGGTCAACCATAGGGTGACCGTTTCGAAACAGGGGTGACCCGTATCGAAACGACCCTAACGGTCAACTTCTCATGGTCAACGAGATTTGACCGTTTCGAAACACCAAGGACCCGTTTCGGTACGCCTATATCTCGTCAATTTATCAAAATTCCAGTAGCAAAAACGTACCGAAATATCCCCTATCTGTTCCGAAACGGCTGGCCAACTACAAAGGGACCGTATCGAAACTGGGTGACCCGTTTCGAGACACCCCTGTCTGCAGACTCCATTTTGGCTGTTTTAAGGCACAAGGGTGCCCCAAAACACCACCAAAACACCCTACAACACTATAACAATCAAACCTAAGGCAACCCAACTATATTAGCATGCTTCAACATTATTAAGACGAGTCTAAACACCAAGGCAAGACATCACAAGTCATGCATTCATACAACAATTACAGATCAACACTTCACCATGCAAGCACTCAACATGTACATACACTAAGTAAATCATGCAATTGATCAAAGATGGAATTTAAGCATCCAAAGCTGCATACTTCAACATTCAAACATAAAGGCAACCTCTAAGGCATATAGCCAACATTCATACTAAGCAATTTAGGCATGAGATACATTTCAAACAGGGCATCACAAGCCATACAAAAGCAAGATAATATGGAGTCTAAGCAAGCTCCTAAACAACCAACAATCATCCATCAAAATAACACATGTCCCATTGCTTAACTAGTACATGTTCAACATTAAAAACTCATACTTGAAGTACTCAAGGCTAACAACCACACTTGGAGGCCCTCCACTTGCTCGAGCAACCCGCGAACTAAGGATCTGCAATGTTGAACAAAGAGAGCGTAAGCAATGATGCTTAGTGAGGGTAAGCTCTTAAAAACAAACCTCAACATTGCAGGGTCCGAGCACGATCTAGCCAAGGTAAAACACATATTTACCAAGGATCCACAAAAGCCACAAGATAAAGATGCATGAGCACTATTCAATATATATGCCATGATCATGAGCTCAATTCCACAATACATGTATTCGCATTTAACATCCAATTAAAGATCATATATCTCAACACAATGATACACTTGTCAATCAACATTAGCACCTAGCTATGACCCAAATACGCGGATAGACATGTTGGAACTCACATCCAACAACCACATTACCTCACGGTGGGATTACACTCATCACCGGTCTCGCGGAGGGGATTCCACTCATCCTCACGCCCCGTCGATGGGATTCCACTCATCATCGACTATATTTAAATACAATTTCCGGGCGAACCCGTACTCCTCCTTGGTGAATCAACGCCACCAAGGCCACACACAACTTTTGACTCATGTGTACACACTAATATCCTAATGATCGATCATTTGTACTCAAGTATACTAGTGCCAACATTTACTCATTTCACATTACTCATTTCAATCAATTCCGTGCTTAGCACGTACTCAACATAAACCTTCATCATGCATGTCTCAAGCATCACAAATCATGCCTCATCTCACATGTATAACACAATATACATAAGCATTCATATCACATTTCATACGAGACATACACATCCACATATATGAGTTCATCCAAAGGCTCTAGATCAAGTTTAGGATTAGGCTACCACCTTAATCCTAACTCTAGGTGGGTCTACCAAGCCCAACATAGTCAATATACTCTAACCAACCATTTTAAAACCATTTAAAACAATTAACCACTCACCTAAGCTCCCAAGCTTAAAGACCAAGCAAGCAACCACCTTCAAATTCCCGGATTTACTTCTGATGCTTCACCGATGTCCAACCTCGATTCTAATCAATCCCAAACACAAACAAAACATCCACAATCAACAATTCATCGTCGGAACTAACCCGGAATGCAATTCAACCACAAATTACCATGTTGCAAGCATGAACAAATCTCATTTTTCACCAACTCGGACAACCCCAAAACTATGTCCAAAAACCATGTTTCCAACTTCCATTACACCCAAAAATAATCCCAATTCAACCCCTATCCATAGAACTATCAAAAGCCTATCAAAACCCACCTAAAACAACCCCAAAAACTCACCCAAAACCCTCCAAAAACCCCATGTTTACCCAAATCCAAAAATTGCTCAAAATCATTTGAAATTCACATATGTTATACCATTTGACCTCTATACATCATAACTAAACATATTAAATCAAAACACTTCACTTAACAACATAAAGATCTCATTTTTAATCAAAATATTCCAAACTTCCATTTTCTAAAACCTTCATGAAAATGAAAATAAAAGGTACTTTTAAAGAGAGGGAGTTGAGGGGAAGTCAAAAATGTCATTACCTTTCAAAATGGAGTTGAAATGGATGAGAAATGAGATGGAATAGTAGCTTAGTAGAGAGCTCTTCCCTTTCCTGTTGGTGAAGAAGAGGATGAATAGGAAAAATGGGTGTTTTATTGTATAAAGGGGATTTAAATTAGAAAAGGGGTAAATTACAAAAAGGCCATTAATGAATGGTCATTCCCTTGTTTTTAAAATAGCTCTTCAATATTGAAATTAAATCAATTTGGTCCCATTTCAAATGTTTATTTTGAAACCCGGAATTTAAAGAATCATTTTAATTACAAACCCGAGCCCAAATGATATTAAAATATTATTTCACCTAACCCCTAAACCCGGGTGTTACAAAATTGATTTAAAATATTCGAATATTTTGAGTTATTCGAGTTGACGCGTCATATCTTAAGATAGAGGTGAGCGTTCGATCGAGTCGAGTCAAAAAATTTCGAGTTATTCAAGTTGACGCGTCATATTTTACAACTCAAACTTTATTTGAAATTTTTTCGATTCGATTCGAGTTTTCGAGTTCCTATAAAAATTTAATTATAATTATTTATCATGTTTCCATACTTTAAAATTTTGATTTAAGGACCAAATTGAAAGAATGCGTAAATAACGAGGGCTAAATTTTGTGAATTGTTTCGAATTAGAACTAAATTAATTGAATGTATAAATATGATGGACTAAATTTGTTATTATACAAAATTTTATAACAGCCACTTAACGGGATTTAACGTCCAGTTACCATTTTGTTATAAAACATATAGTTTAATTGTCATTTTGTGATTTTTGAAAGTTTGATTACCATTTTATTTTTTTACTAAAGTTCAGTGATCGTATGTGTACTTTATCCTAAAATTTAATTATAACGTAAGTATTAAAATAGTTTGTCTTATTTTGAAACGAATTGGTATGGTTTTAAACTTAAAATTACAAGGTGAATCTAGTAAAAAAAACAAGACATCTTCTAAGTAAAGAATAACACTTACTCAATTGAATGAAAATTTTCATCATGCATAAATCTAATTTGAAGTTGGGTAGTAAAAATAATAAAATGTAGTTCTCCTCGATTGTTTTATTTGTATAATGATGTTATTTAATTTGACATTCTTAAAAAATAAGAATATTCTAAAGTTATAATATTATTATTTACTATACCTTAAGAAGGAATACAAATATTATCATTAAAAAAGTTTAATCTTTTAGCGTTTTATGTTTTTCTCCTTTATGTTTTGCTTTGAATGGACCCAATACCAATTCTAGCTAATACATCTACGAAATTGGTATTATAAAAACAATTCAGCAGAAGAAATGCATTGGCTTATTAGCTCAATTGGTTAGAGCGTTGTGCTAATAACGTGAAGGCTCAAACCTGCATGGGCTAATCTTAGATAATTTTTTTTCCAAACGCGAAGTTCAGAAGGTTTGCTCGTATAGACCCTTCTGTCCTTGAATTGAATCGATGAATGAGCTGTCGTGTTCTTTTTCCTTTTTCTAATAACCGGAGACAAAATTTCATTCTAAATGCCTCATCAGATTGATTACTTCAACATTCTATGAATATGTCCTACACTGATGTCAACTGATTGCCTTGGCGTCCCATGCTTTAGATGGACTTAAAAATGCTTATTCTCTTGGAGCTACTGCAATTTGATTTCAGAAATTGTTTTTTTCTACTTTAATTAGTTTTCTTTTAAATTCTAATTGGTAATTAAAGTTTTAATCCACGTTTTTGCTTCTGTTTTTTCTCCTTCGAGTGTTTATGTTTTTTCTCCTTTTTGTTTTGCTTTGAATGGACCCAACACCAATTCTAGTTAATACATCTACAAAATTGGTATTATAAAAACAATTCAGCAGATTAAACACATCGGCCTATTAGCTTAGTTGGTTAGAGCATCGTGCTAATAACGCGAAGGTTGTAGGTTTGAGACCTGCATGAGCCATTCTTATATAATATTTTTTTTCCAAACGCGAAGTTTAGAAGACTTGCTCGGATAGACCCTTCTGTCCTTGAATTGAATCGATGAATGAGCTGTCGTGTTCTTTTTCCTTTTTCTAATATTCGGAGACAAAATTTCATTCGAAATGCCTCATCAGATTGATTACTTCAACATTCTATGGATATGTCCTACACTGATGTCAACTGAATTGCCTTGGCGTCCCCTACTTTAGATGGACTTAAAAATGCTTATTCTCTTGGAGCTACTACAATTTGATTTCAGAAATTGTTTTTTCTACTTTAATTAGTTTTTTTAAAATTCTAATTGGTAATTAAAGTTTTAATCCACGTTTTTGCTTCTGTTTTTCTCCTTCTGGCGTTTATGTTTTTCTCCTTTCTGTTTTGCTTTGAATGGACACAGTACCAATTCTAGCTAATACATCTACGGAATTGGTATTATAAAAACAATTCAGCAGATTAAATGCATCATCCTATTAGCTCAGTTGGTTAGAGTGTTGTGTTATTAACGCGAAGGTCGTAGGTTTGAGACTTGTATGGGCCATTCTTAGATAATTTTTTTTTCAAACGCGAAGTTTAGAAGGCTTGCTCTGATAGACCTTTCTGTCCTTGAATTGAATCGATGAATGAGCCATCGTGTTCTTTTTCCTTTTTCTAATAATCAGAGACACGATTTTATTCAAAATGCCTCATCAGATTGATTACTTCAACATTATATGGATATGTCCTACACTGATGTCACCTGAATTGCCTTGGTGTCCCCATTAGATGGACTTAAAATTGCTTATTCTCTTGTAGCTACTGCAATTTGATTTCCGAAATTGTTTTTTTAATTCTAATTGGTAATTAAAGTTTTAATCCACGTTTTTGCTTATGTTTCAAGTTTTTATCTATCATACAAACATTCAGGACTTCTATTTCAATGTTAAAGTTAATTTTAATATTTTTTTCTATCGAGATGGTCATTATAGTTTGTAATTTTAAATTTAACATGGTGTAGTCTTCTACATTTAAAATATAAAATCCAAACTTGTATAAAAGAATACCTATTTGAGTATTTCATTAAAAACTAATATTTTTCCTAGTTTTGAAGCATTTCATTATTCCAGCACTAACATCTTATAATTTCACCTCCAAACCCTAGTCGCTCTCTACTACCAAAATTCCTTCAACCCTAGTCGTTCTCTACTTTGATCAATCCTTTTGATTGGTGGTCGACAATCAATTTTAGTATTGGTTGTCGACCACCGGATCTATTAGTTTTCTAGTTTTTTTTATTTTAATCAGAATCTCTTTCTATGTCCTTGTGACACTGTTTTTCCTCTGTCCTTGTGACATGTCTTTGTTTTGTTTTTTGGTTTGATTCATCTGTCTTTGTGGCATGTTTCAGCATACTCTAACGATCGGTTGTTGTTCGCACAAAGATTCAATCGGCGCTAGTTTCTGATTTATGTTTTTGTCGGTGGTCACTTGGAAAGTTATATCCCCACTCGGTTGATGGTTGTTTGCTGATGAAATGAGTCCTGTGTAGTGATACATTTTGCTTGACAGCTTGGATCACGCACCACTCCTTCCTTCTTTACGCGTCTCGTTTGGAATATATTTTTTCAAACGCTATCGTTTTTGTTTTTGCTGCCCTTTTTAGTTTTCGTTCGTCTTGCTTATTTGATTTATTTGGAATATAGAGCCCGAAAACTTTTCACTCACCAACGGACAATCAAACCGTCTATCCATTCCCTGCTATTACTTTGTTTTATTGCTTCTCTTGTTCCGAAAGAGGGTATGTTAGGAATTAGAAAACAATTTTAATTAGTCAACTAATAGTTTTTTAAGTGAATGTTTACAAGTTGAGAACTCACAAAATAATGGGAGCAAGATATCCGTGAAACACAAATCAGAAATATCCACTTATTAGTGGCTTTATCTTCTATTGTCTTGCCCAAAAAAAAATGATTGGATGTTTATCTCATTCTACTTGGAGTGTCTTAGGCATTTATTTATAGTTAAAAATGAGTTCGTATCTGTTTATAACAGTTGAAGATGAATTATAATCGTTTGAAGATGATTTTTTGTGAGTTTTTAAATATAATAGTTAAAGGCTCAAAATCTTGTTTTAGACAGTCATGTATCGATATTTAAACAATAAGTATGGATATTTTCGAGGACGCGCCTTTTGTAACTCGAGATTAAATTTGAGTCTTTGTTCACATTATACAGGGTAAAATCAAACCATCGAGTAGGCAATGCGTTTAAGAGTAGCTACCTGCATTGCTGAAGCTTTAGATTACTGTAGTAGCACTAATCTTGCATACACGCCTCCTGAGCATCTAAGAAATGGTAATTGCTAATGTTTTTACTGTCATAAATTACTTGTACTTTGTTCTTCTGCCTCTCTAAATTTAAAAGATTCACCTTGTTACTCATATCTGAAATTCACTTTGGTCCTTACTAATGTTTATCCACATAGTTGGTTTGCTGCACTTCTTGCATGTGTTCCCAGTAATCTAAAACCTCACTCCATACCTTTCTTGAGTAGTCACACTAAAAGAACAAATCATTTCAAGTTTCTTGCTCCCTGCAACCCTCTATACTCTGCCCCTTAAAATAAGCTGAGAGTTTTTCCAAGATTGGAGATACTAAGTGTATCTGATTGTTCTACCAAACCTCAACAATATGGATGTCTCCAGACCATGGAGAGTCTCAAATCCAACCACTTTTTCCCATTGAAAAGGTACAACTCTTCAACCTTTCTTAATTCGATTATGTTCATAAATTTACTTAAATCATTTAGTACCTCTCAACCTACTGCCTAGTTTTATAATTTTAAGATAAGAGAATGTGAGAAAATGAGAGAAGTAATTGCTGAGATTGTTTTCAAGGAGCTGCAATATTTGGAGCTTCATTGTTTACAAAACCTCAATAGCTTCTGTTCAGTAAATTACACTCTCAAGTTTCCATCATTGGATCAAGTAATTGTGAGTCGATGTCCCGGATTGAAGAGTTTTTGCAACGGAGCTTTAAGCACGCCAAAGCTACATAAGGTTCAACAAACAGTGACGGATGTTGGACTGGTGACCTTAATGCCACCATTGAGCAGTTAAATACACAAGGTACAGAGTACTGAAAATTCATCCAATATTGAATCTATATGGTAAGTATGAAAGCCTCATCTTTTGATATGCGACTCCCTGTAATTACAGAATGCTGATATGTCTGGGGAAAAGCATGAGGACTGCCTTCAATTGCAGGAAGATGGTGGTTTACATGTGAGACACAGTGGCTGTGTTCCTTAACAATTGAGTCGAGTTTATAAAATTACGAGCCGAGTCAAGACGTGTTTTGTTTTCATATGGAGTTGAGTTGAACCAAATGTTGGGTCAATACCAGCTGGATAATGCAGGTAGTAAGCAATTGCTAGCTCAAATTTCTAGTTGTTGTTTGGTGTTTCGGTTTCTGGATATTGGTGAGCTGGTTTGGTGATATCGATTGATGATGGCTGAAATCGATACCCTTCTTCGATCTGATTTACGAGTAAGCTGATATGTAGTTGATTGTTGATTTCTTAGTTTTTTTGTGAGATCTATACTTGTACTGTTGATTCAGGAAATTGGTCTTCTAAAGCAGACTTGGTTGATATGAACTGCAAGTTGGTTTTGTGAGTTTCTTATTGGTTGTTGGTTTGCTTAGCTTGATGGCAAATAATTATAGTTCTAAATTGTGAATGTTGTTACGGACATTACAATGTGCATTTTCTTTCAAAAATCACTATATTTTAAATTGCAATTGCGGTTATGGTGTCACGGTGACCTTGAAAATCGTTACGATACGGTCATTATACTTGTTTTAATGTAATTGCTGAAGACCCAAAGACAAATATACAACAAATTCCATCAAGGGACGTCTGCCACAGCTCTTTTTTGTTCAACTTTACAGTATGAACCAACTTCCTTTCTATGTTTTAAAAGGACAACGATACATATCTAAAACTTGTCCATTTATTTCCAGATCCAGCGTACCTCATATAGCTTTTACTTGCAGACATTCTTTCATTTGTATGCCTGTACATTTCTTAAACTGCCTTTTCAAACCATTTGAAATCATGCAGATGCATGAATTATTGAATTCCATCAAGGGACATCTGCCACTGCTCCATTTTGTTTATGTTTTAAAAGGACAACAATACGTATATAAAACTTGTCCATTTATTTCCAGACTCAGCGAACCCCTCAAAGAGTACATTGGCCGGGACCTCCATAGAAAAAATCCATCGGATTCGGGGCAACACCGGGAGTAAGCATAGCCTCATAACAATCAGGTCTACTTGAAGACGCCACAAGTTGGTCCGGCTGTGGATAGATCAAATGTACATTGTCCCACATTTGAGTGTCCTTGAAGTAGGCAGATTTATTTTGAAGGCCATCTTTAGGGAAATGGCCACTCCCCATTGCAGGACTAGGCTGGTTTATGGGGCTGAAAACATGACCTCCCCACATAACGTTGGTGGCACCACCATACATATAAAAGAACAATTTTTGTGGCCAATAACCAATGAATTGGTTAAAATACTTGAGCCACCATTCTCCATCCTACCACAATCAAACCAATTGGTTGCTAAAGACCTTAAGAAACAATCTAAACTCACTTCAAATTTCACAGCTAAAATGTAAAAGAAGATTACCCTAAGTATGCCGATTTGTATATCTCTTTGTACACCACTGTAAACGGAAATCTGGTTTAGAACAAGACCAAGGCTTATTTCACGGTGAACTTGTACAAATCCTGGACAAAGATAATTAAAGCAACCTCTGGTTTTATGTCCTCCCTGCCAAAGGCAAATACATTATTAGCACAAGTAGATTTGAAATTGGGTTGAGTTAATTTTGAGTCGGATCAATTGCATCCAATCGATTTGAATAAGATTTTATCCTTTTTATGATCAAATTGAATTGGAGTTGGATTCGGTTCGAGTTTGAGTTTTTAGGCTGATAAGCATTGACAAGTCTGATCACAAACAATGAAGAAATATTTCAAGAGAAAATATTAGTAAAAAAAAAAACTTACACTCCAGAAAGCAAATAGCCTGGTGTAGTTGTCCGAATAAAGCATTCGATTAACCTGTAGGAGAAAATATTCAACTCTGATATATGTTGCTTAATGACAATCTAGGAACAATGACTTACAGCCCAACCAGCTTCTATAATATTGAGGTCTTCGTTAGGGCCATTTTCAATCCAGATACTAGACATGCTAGATTGACCAGATAAAGTACTTGGAGCCCAAACGTTCATTGTTGTTGTTGCTCCAAAATTGTGCTTTCGATAACGAACAGTAGCATACTGTAGTAGCAAAATACATACAAGGACATGTAAAGCAGTTTATATGTATCTATGTGTCTATATACATAAACAGAACTTTTATGGCGGATTTGCTTACGGAAAAACTTGCAGCAGCAGCACCGTCCGTGGTGCGAAAACGGGAACTTGTTGGATGATTCATTTGCTTGGCCATGATTAGATCTTGTTTTGTAGTCCTTTTGATGAGAACTGATCCTGGTGGGCATTTTATGTTGTTGGGCAATAACCTTGGAGATTCCCCTTCCATCATCCACTTTGGAATGTTTTTCGGCCCCATCTGTACTCATATATCATAGTTAAAATTGTCTTTGGGGCATCACAATCAAGGATTTAAATTGCGGCTGCGAATATCATAATTCATAACTAATACTAATGTGGTCACTACCGGCATGGCAGTGTGATTTTTTTTTAAACTCACTCAACTTATTGTAAAACATAACAAAATAACAATAATAGAAAAACCAGTCCATTATTATTGCAATTGGCGGTTACTCATTAAGTTGCGGTCGCAATCTACTGCTATTGGTGTGATTTACGTTTTTGGACGTTGCCGCTACGAATATATAACAGCTGCTATTACGGTTGCGAACCACTATTTAAATCCGATGTTACAATCATCCAAATCGAAGAGGGAAAAGGAGAGACCTGCAATTTGTGATCCTTTAGCAAAGGATGGTCGAAAGCATGTTGTTTGTAGATGTCGATGCAATCCAAAATATCACCGTAATCTGTCTGTTCTCACATGAAAAACAATATCAAGAAACATAAACTAATATAATGCCTTTTCTTTACCGAAATCAAGCTTACCTTGAAACTCTTAATGGGAGGTTTGTTGATAAGTTTGAGTTGTCTTTCCATCTCCAGGTTTTCTTCTTCTGAAATTGTCTGCCAATCTTGAACTGAATGTAAAAGACCAAACATTATCTGAAACGACATTAAAAGTAAAACAAAATTCCTACATCGTCTTGCAGGCATTATCATGAACCTAGCTGCCATGTTCTGTCAGAAAATTTCTACGATTGAATCAAACAATGCAAGTTCTCTCTCTTCTCTCTCTATTGATCTTGCAATGTCTAAGAGTCTAAATACGTTGAACTATGTTATGGCTTTCACAATATTTATATAAATTAATAATTTTGTTTTTCAATCCTAGCTAGAATGTAAATGGTAATGTGATATAATTGGCAACTAATCGTTGTCAAAATCTATTAAAAAAACTAATTGTTGTCAAAATAAATGTTATACTATCTATGCTTATATATATACCATCTATACACATAAAAGTGGTCCTATAATTTGGATGTGAACGGGTAGAATAAGACGCTATGCCTTTCAAGTAAGATCAGATATTTGAATAACGTTGAAAATAGAGCAAACTATATTGGGAGGATCACCTCATAATTAACCTTTACAATATCTGATTCAGATTAGTCGACAAATTATAGATCAAATCGATAGTATTTATAAATATTAAAGACTAAATGTATTTATATGTCAATTATTAAATTGTTACGTCATTTTTTTATTAAAATTTAACGAGGCATTACTGAAATGATACAAAACAATAAATTCAAGGGTAAACTACACAGATGATCACTAAACTATAGGTTTGGTGTCAAAATATCTATTATATTATTTTTTGCCGCAATTGCACCACACAACTATTTAAATGGTTCTATTTTAGTCACACGCCGTTAAAAAATGAAAAAATTGACGGAACTGTTAAAAAAATTGGTATAATTACACATTTGGTCCTATATATTTATACACTATATCAATTTAGTCATAATTTTAATCTAATAAAATAAATTAATTATTCAATAAGATGGTGACACGTGTCACCCTGATTAGAGTAGGAAAAATGAAAACCAAGGAACTGCCCTTGGTAGGAATCAAACAAGGGACCTTAGAGGTAGGGATGGCAATTTGATCCGAATATGATCCGAATCCGATCCAAATCCATGTCCGATCCGAATCCGACGCATCTGATCCATATCCGAGCCCGAATCAGAAGATTTAGGACTTTTAATTCCTTAAAACAAAACATCATGTATAATATTTACATTAAAACAAGAAGACAACATAAATAAAGTAAAAAAAAATTAAACTAAATACATTAAAAAAAACATAACTACATATATTTTTTAAACGAGAACATAAATGTATATATTAAGTAATTTGGAATAGTGGTAAAAACAAAATTAACTTTATATATATATATATTAAAAGTGATAATAAGAATATAAATGTGTTAAGAATGTAAGTTAAATAATAATAATATTTATTATGATTTATATATATATTAATTAACCTTAATATAGTGTAATATATCTATTTATATCATACGCATGTATAAATAAATATGAAAAAGATATATGCAAGATCAAGTCATAGATAAATAAACAATAAAATAAATACAATTATGAAGTGTGTTTGCTCTGTTTCGATGCAAGTATTATGGAATGGGAATGTTACGGACACTTTCAGACCGTCAAGGGGTATCCGACAAGGGGATCCTCTTTCCCCCTATTTATTTGTGTTATGCATGGAACGATTAGCCCATAGCATTGAAGAAAAGGTACAGGCTCGGATGTGGAAACCGGTCAGGCTAGTCAGGAATGGGACAGGGATTTCACACCTTTTTTTCGCCGATGACTTAGTTTTGTTTGCGGAGGCAGATAGGTCACAAATGAACGTAATCCATGAGGTTTTATCGAACTTTTGTGCATGTTCTGGACATCGGGTGAGTGTTGCGAAAACTCATATCTTCTTTTCAAAGAATTGTGCTCCGGATAGGCGCAATGAATTGGGTCAGGGATTGGGCTTTGAGGTTGTTGGAGATCTAGGGAAATATTTGGGCGTGCCGTTATTGCATGAGAGAGTAACCAAGGCCACATATGCTTATCTCTTAGATAAGATGGAGAAAAAATTGCCTGGATGGGTTGCGCATACTTTATCTTTGGCGGGGAGAATAACGTTGGCGAAAGCGGTCCTTCAAGCAATTCCCACTTACGTGATGCAAGCTACGTTAGTACCGAAAGGAGTTTGTCTTGAGATGGAGAGGATCATTCGTAGGTTTGTATGGGGCGGTAACCGAGAGAAAAGAGGCATCTCGTTGGTTAATTGGGATTCTATGCGTAAGCCGATGTTGGATGGTGGTATGGGTTTTAAAGACTTAGCAACCCAAAACAATGCTTTTCTTATGAAAATTGGTTTTGAGCTACTCACCCAATCTAGTAAACTTTGGGTTAAAGTTCTTAAAGAGAAATATGGGTGGAGCATGTTAGTTCCGTCAAGTATTACAAGAAGTCGTTGTTCGAGACTTTGGAAGGGCTTGGATATGGTTTGGGGCGAGGTTAAGAGGAGTATTTTGTGGAATGTGCGTAATGGTGAGAGTACGGATTTTTGGTATGATACTTGGGTGGACATGGAAGGGCCTTTGGTTGAACGGATTCCTCTATCGTTTCAGCCTGATCCGACGCCGGTTAAGTGCATGGTGACGTCGGGTGGATTGTGGAATTGGAGTTACTTAGAAACTGTGGTGCCGGATGCTATATTAGCTAGGTTGGAGGCAATTCAACCGCCGAGACCTTGGTTTGGGGAGGATGTACCGAGCTACCGATGGGAGGAGAAAAGAAGTTTTACCGTCCGATCGGCGTATGGGATGTTGTCCGGAGATCGAAGTACCACTGGTGATGATAAATGGAGGATGATATGGAAAATTAAGCTGCCTTTCCGTATTCGCGTGTTTTTGTGGCTTGTGATGAAACATAGCCTTCTAACTAATGTGGAAAGATGTAGACGTAAGCTTGCGACGGATAAGGGTTGTTGTATTTGCTGAAGAGGGGAAGAGGATGATGACCACGTTCTGCGAAGGTGTGTAGAAGCAAAGGAGCTTTGGCAGAAACTAGTTCCGAGATCTGCGATGCAGGCATTGGAGACTCTGGATTTGGATGAGTGGTTACTCTTTAATCTGAGGAATGCTGGTAAGTTTCCGGTTCGGGGATCATCATGGGTCACCAGGTTTGCAGTGGGCTGTTGGTTACTTTGGAAGAGACGATGCGAGCGGATCTTTGCTGCGGATGGGACTGTCCAGGGAAACATTGTCGAGAAATGTCTGCAATTGGCGATGGAGTTTGAGAGTACCGCCTCGAGCTTTACCGGCAAGCAGAGAAGAGGGTTACGCGTAGAAACATGGCAGCGTCCACCTTTGGACTGGTGTAAGCTCAATACCGATGGCTCGGTTAGGGGACAGCACCGTGAGGCGGCGATTGGAGGTGTGATCCGAGATTGCAATGGGGAGTGGATCTTTGGTTTTGCTCGACGGATAGGTAGCTGCTCGGTGTTACTATCGGAATTATGGGCAGTTCATGAGGGACTTTCTCATGCATGGCGTTTAGGTTTACGGAAGGTTATTGTCGAGTCGGATAACTCGGATGTGGTACAAATCCTGCGGAATGAGTCCTCGGTGTTATACGGGGATGTGGTGGTAGATATGGTTTTCGGTTTACTGTGTCGGGATTGGGAGGTTAAAGTTCGACACGTTGGTAGAGAGGGGAACAAGGTTGCGGATCGCCTAGCGCATTGGTTCGCCGGCCATCGACGGGGGGAGGCTTGGCTGCACGCGGAGCCGATTCTGCTGCATGATCTTATGCTAGCTGATAGGGGTTCATAAACCCCACAACCACATTGCTGTATTACCAAAAAAAAAAAATACAATAGAGAAATAAATAAATGTAAATATCAATGAATTACTAAAAATTAAGGAAGTTAATGAGTGCAATAGTAAGTAATGTGCAATCGATAAATGAAGTTATATATTATGCTAAAATTATGAATTAAAATATAAAGTAATTTAAAACCATAAACAATAAACACAAAAAGTTAAATGTAGTCAACAAATAAGGGATAAAAATGAACAAGTGTAGATTAAATAGCATAAATTAAATGCGTAAGAAATTAAATATATAAAATTATGGACTGATTTGCACTAAAATAAAATTATTATAGGGCCAAAAAATAATATACTTTAAATACGCTAAAATTCGTGAATCTACCCTTCAAATTTAGGTAAAGACTAGGGATGACAATTTAATCTGAATTCAAAAACTCTGATCTAAATGCAGTTGAAACAAATCCGAATCCGATCCAAAAACAATCCGATCCAAATCCGTTTGAAAAAAATCTGAATCCAAATCCGAAAAAAATATCCGAGTCCGATTGTAATGGATTCGGACTTGGATTCTATACAATCCGATCCAAATCCGATCCATTGCCATCCCTACTTAGAGGTGTAGTGCGCATGAGTTTGCCACTGAGCCAAGCATATACTTGTAATATGCAATACTAATAATAATATATGTGTTATACATATGGGTCACAGCATGAAAGCAAATCAGGTATATTTCCTCAATGCTTGATTTGCATAAATGACGCTTCTCTTATGTCTGCTTTATTTATTTCCTGTAACCTTTTCCCCCTCATCAGGTCTACATCATTGACTTTGGTCTTGCCAAAAGATATCGTGATCCCAACACAAATCGACATATAATTCCTTACAGCCTTACAGGTAGTAATTCAATTACCAAATTCTTGTTTAATATCTGTTTGGCTTTCCATTTTAACATGATTAGACAACATTACATGATGGTGCTCTTAATCTAATCCATTTTTATTTCTATGTTTGAGCCTGTAAAGAATTTCAGTTTTAAAAATGTTCTCTTTCTTAATCCATTTACTAGTGATTTTGCTTCTCTTTATTTTCCCCTGGTTAAGTACTCGTCTTTCTTTTATAACACAGTGGTCATATGTGCAGTTTACCCTTAATTCAATGACATAAACATAACTTTTATAATGTTAACCATCAAATGGTTTTTTTATCAAAACCACCAAATGACTTAAACATTAAAAATATTATTTTATTTAAAATAAAGAGCTTTCATAGATAAAAATCATAAAATAAGCCTTTATTTAAACAAGGTGTAGTAACTCAAAGGGATTGTTTAAAAAGATTATATATATTAAATTGAATTACATGCATGTAATTCATTGATTTTAATCAGATTAATTACATTTGTTTACTGTTATTTTTAACAAGGATGATTCTGGACGGTTTGCAGGCTTTATTCGATCATTACAGTTGTTGTTACAGTTGCACAACTCAAGCTGTCTTTGAGCAGTTTTCGGACAGAATTTAATCAGTTTTTATGATTGATTTATTTTGGACACTTTTACCAACCTTTTTACCCTATAAATAGAGCTTTTCTCATCTCATTTCAATTATCCCTTCTGAGTTTATCTAGAGAAGAGCAGCATCATTAAAATCCGTTTTGATATATTTGTGTACAAAAGCTTGAAGAAACCATGTTAATATCGACGGCGTTTGTCCATTGTAACAATTACACACGTCGAGATAAATTCACTTTTGTATTTAAAAGAACAACAATACATACAAAAAAAAAACTTGTGGAGTAGCAAGAATTTCAGGATAAAGAATATTCCATCGTCAATCCATTTATTTCCAAATTCAGCAAACCCCATATCATCAACTGCAGAACAAACAATCATATTTATAAACTACACTTGATTCTTGGCTCAAAGATTACATTGGCCGGGACCCCCATAGAAAAAATCCATCGGATTCGGGGCAACACCGGGAGTGAGCTTAGCCTCGTAACAATCAGGTCTACCTGAATATGCCAAAAGTTGGCCCGGCTGTGGATAGATCAAATGTACACTGTCCCATATTTGAGTATCCTTGAAGTAGGCAGATTTATTTTGAAGGCCATCTTTAGGGAAATGTCCACTCCCCATTGCAGGAGTAGGCTCGTTTCCGGGGCCGAAAACATGACCTCCCCACTCAACTTTAGTGGCACCGCCATACATATAAAAAAAGAGTTTTTGTGGCCAATAACCGATAAATTGGTTAAAATACTTGAGCCACCATTCTCCATCCTACCACAATCAAACCAATTGGTTGCTAAACACTTTAATAAACAATTAAACATTAAATCAAATTTCAAAACTAAAAGATCAAAGAAGATTACACTGAATATGCCGATTTCTATATCTCTTTGTACACCATTGTAAACGGAAATCTGGTTTAGAACAGCTCCAAGGCTTATTTCACGGTGAACTTGTACAAATCCTGGACAAACATAATTAAAGCAACCTTTGTTTTTTTGACCTCCCTGTGGATAAACAACAAAGGCAAATACATTATTAGCACAAATAGATTTGTAAATTGGGTGAGTTTATCCCTGTGGATAAACTTACAGTCCAGAAAGCAAATAGCCTGGTGTAGTTGTCCTTATAAAGCGGCCGAATAACCTGTAGGAAAAAAATTCAACACTGATATATGTTGCTTAAAGATAATCTAGGAACCTTAAGGACTTATTCTTTTGGCTACATTACAAAGAGTTGGCAAAACTGACTTACAGCCCAGCCAGCTTCTATAAGATTGAGGTCCTCGGAAGGGCCATTTGAAATCCAGATACTAGACATGCTAGCTTGACTAGATAAAGTACTTGGAGCCCAAACATTCATGGTTGTTTTTGCTCCAAAATTGTGCTTTCGATAACGAGCAGTAGCAAACTGCACTAACAAAAACCATACAACAACTTGTAAAGCATTATATATGTATCTCGGTGTATACACATAAACAAAACTTTTATGGCGGATTTGGTTACGGCAAAACTTGAAGGAACAGCACCGTCGGTGGTGCGAAAACGGGAACTTGTTGGATGATTCATTTGCTTGGCCATGAATAGATCTTGTTTTGTAGTCCTTTTGATGAGAACTGATCCTGGAGGGCATTTTATGCTGTTGGGCAATAACCTTGGAGATTCCCCCTCCATCATCGATTTTGGAATATTTTTTGGCTCCATCTGTACTCAAAAATCATTGTTAAAATTTGGTTTTGGTGCATTTACATATCATCCAGATCGAGGAGGGAAAGGGGGACCTGGACTTTGTGATCCTTCAGCAAAGGATGGTCGAAAGCATGTTGTTTATAAATGTCAATGCAATCAAAGATATCTCCGTAATCAGTCTGTTTTCACATGAAAACCAAAAGCAAGAAACATAAACAAATATAATGCCCGTTTTTAATAAAATATGAGTTAACGTCAAAAACTTCAATACTGAAACTTAAATTTTATGGTTCCGCCGTGGGGTTGATTTCATGCTTACCTTGAAACTCTTAATGGGAGGTTTGTTGATAAGTTTGAGTTGTCTTTCCATCTCCAGGTTTTCTTCTTCTGATATTGCCTGCCAATCGTGAACTGAATGTAAAAGACCAAACATTATCTGAAACGACATTAAAAGTAAAACAAAATTCCTAGGTCGTCTTGCAGGCATTATCATGAACCGAGTTGCCATTTTCTGTCGGAGAATTTCTACAATTGAAGCAGACAATGCAAATTCTCTCTCTATCGATCTTGCAATGTCTAACCAGTAACAATTTAACTACGTTGAACTATGTTATGACTTTCACATTTATATAAATTAATAATTTTGTTTTTCAATCCTAGAATGTAAATGGTAATGTGATATAATTGGCAACTAGTTGCTGTCAAAATAAATGGCATACTATCTATACTTCTATACACATAAAATTTGTCCTATAATTTGGATTTGGTATAGTAGAATAAGACGATATATCCTTTAAATATGGTCAAAATTCAAATATTTGAATAGCATTTCTATATAGAGTAAATTGAAATACTAGATAAAAATTTATATATTTAAATCTAAAATTTAGAGCCTAAAATTTATAATAATTGTTAGATATTAGTACTTGGACTCGATAAAAATTCAGATATTTGAATCTTGTACATATGCTTTTCTCAAATTTTTGAAAGAGATATTTCTCTTGGAATACTTGATCCAAAGATGCTTTAAACTGACTCCCTTCTTATGGGTAATGGTCATGGTGTCAAAATCTGCACAATTGGTCAAGGTTACTTTTTTATCAAATCTAAGCCTTTAGTTTTACAGAATATGTTGCAAGTGCCCTCAATTAAGAAAAATCTATTGTCCGTTTCACAACTTGCTACATAAAATAATGTTTATTTTGAGTATCATCCTTATGGCTGTTGTGTGAAGGATGCTCAGACTCAAGTCATACTCTTAGAGGGGAACCTCACACTTGAAGGCTTATACAAGCTAGCATCTCATATTCACTCTACACATCAGGATAATTGTGAGGCTTATAGTGTTACTAAGAATAATAGTATTGTTGATTTGTGGCACAAACGTCTTGGACATCCCTCTCATCGTGTTCTCAAGACGGTTCTTAATAATTGTAATTTGAGTTTTAATGCAAATCAAATGCCTGATGTGTGTTCTGCTTGTTTGGAAGGAAAATCTCATAAATTGCGCTTTTGTTCTTCTTTAACTACATATACTAGTCCTTTTCAGCTAGTAGTTTTAGATGTTTGGGGGTCACCTCATGTATCGTCTCAAGATTTCAATTTTTATGTGTCTTTTACTGATGTTTACTCTCGTCACACTTGGATGTATCTTTTGAAAAGGAAGTCTAGAGTTATGGAATGCTTTGTGAATTTTTGTAAGTTTGTAGAGGTTCAGTTTGGATGTCAGATTAAAGCCCTCGAGATAGATGGTGGTGGGGAGTATCAGGCTCTTAAAAACTTTCTTCTCTCTAAAGGTATTCAACACAGAATTTCCTGCCCCAAGACATCTGAACAAAATGGTACAACAGAAAGAAAGCATAGACACATAATTGAAACTGGTCTGTCCTTGCTTTCTCAATCTGTCATGCCCTTGAAGTATTGGAGCTATGCTTTCAAATCATCAATATTTTTAATAAACAAATTTCCCACTGAGGTGTTGAAAGGAAAATCGCCATATGAGGTCCTCTATGGTAAGACACTAGATTACTCATGTATGAAGGTTTTTGGATGTGCTTGCTTCCCTTACATTAGGCCTTTTAATACTCATAAACTTGATTCAAATTGAAAATGTGTGTTTTTCTTGGGTATAGCACTGAGCATAAAGGTTATAAGTGCTTAGCTGATGATGGGAGAATATTTATTTCTCGACATGTTATATTTGAGGAGAATAGTTTTCCTTTCCTTACATTTTCAACTCCTTCTACTGATTCTAAAGCTGCCTCAAGTCTTCCTTTAGTTTTTTAGCAGGTTACTTCACAGTTTGTTAGACCAGCTAAGGTTTTGAATTCAAGGGAGTCTGTTGTCATGAAAGATATGACTCATGCTCAAAAAGATACTTTAAGGGAGCAAGAAAGGGTTTCTTCTTCTCTAGAAGTGTCAAACACTGATGTTCCAACAAAAGCTGATGAAGGGACTGTTGTTGTTTCTGAACTTCAAACCAGTGAAGGTGAAGGTGTAAACTTGGGTACTGTTAGCATTGAAATTAGAGATAATGAAAATGAAGCTGGCCATGGAGATGTTGTAGCTGAACATGAAAAGATTGTTGTTGTTCCTGTTTTTTAAAACAGTGAATTTGAAAATTAAGGTGTTTTTTTGTATCAAAATGAGGCTGACAATATTGGTTTTCTCACTGAAACAACTAATAAGGATGGTGATGACAGATTAACAACACCTGAATTGTATCCAAAGGTTAACACCCATTCGATGGTTACGAGAAGGGAAGAATGGGATTCGAAAGCCCAAAGTTTATCAGAAAGAAGCATCAACTATCATGCTAGATCTTGTTCGTGAACCCAAGACTATTCAAGAAGCTTTTAAAGATGAGAATTGAAGAGCTATTGCACAAGCTGAGTATGATGCTCTTTTGAAGAACAATGCGTGGTTTCTTGTTCAACTGCCACCAAACAAAAAAGTTGTAAATTGCAAGTGAATTTTTAAAATCAAATGTAATGCAGATGATTCAGTTGGGCATTACAAAGCCAAACTAGTGGCTAAAAGGTATCTTCAAGAAGCTGAAATAGATTTTCATGAAATCTTTAGCCCAGTTGTAAAACCAGTTACTGTAAGAACAATAATTTCTCTTGCGGTAACAAGAGGGTGGGAGCTAAAAAACAGGTATATATAACAATGTTTTTTAAATGGTGATCTTAGTGAAGAGGTATACATGTCACAGCTTCATGGATATGAGACAAGGAAAGCGGTCAGCGTTTGGTGTGTAAGTTAAACAAGGCAATTTATGGCTTAAAACAAGACCCTCGAGCCTGATTTGAGAAATTAAAAGCATATCTTTTGTCTGTTGGCTTTTCTATAACTAAGTCAGATGCTTCGTTATTTGTTAAGAAGAGTAAAGTCAGCATTTTGTATCTATTCGTATATGTGGATGACATTATCTTGACTGGTAATGATGAAAGTGGGGTCAGATTAGTCATTGATGAATTGAATCAAGCCTTCTCTCTCAAAGGTAGATTGCATTACTTCCTAGGTATTAAAGTTTATTATATGATGGAAAGCATTTTCCTTAGTCAAAGAAAATATATCATTGATCTCTTCAAGAGAAGTGGGCTTGATCAGGCTAAGGGACTACCTACGCCAATGTTAACAAACTGCAAGCTAAGCCACAATGAAGGAAGTCAATCTCTAATGTGGCTGAGTATAGAAGTTTAGTTTGGGCGTTTCAGTACATAATTATTACCAGACCTGAAATATCTTTTGCAGTGAATAAAGCATGTCAGTTCATGCAGACACCTCTTGATTCACACTTCCAGCTAATTAAACGCATTCTAAGGTATTTTCTTGGTACCTTAGACTTTGGTCTTCGATTCTCTCCTTCACCTTGCTTGTACATAGTGGGGTGTGCTGTTGTGAACTGGGGATCCGATAGTGATGATAGGAGATCCACAACAGAGTTTTGTGTGTATTTTGGGCACAATCTTGTAGGTTGGGGAGCTCGAAAACAAGCAGTTATCTCCAAATCTACAGCTGAGGCTGAATATCGAAGTGTAGCATGTGCAACAACTGAAATTATTGGCTTGAATCCTTGCTGAGTGAACTAGGGGTCACTGTAGATAAAAGGCCTATGTTGTGGTGTGATAATTCGAGTACCGTGGCAGTGTCTGCCAATCCTGTCACGCATTCAAAATTTAAACATGTGAAGTTGGATTTGTATTTTGTGAGAGAGAAGGTTGTTGTTGAAAAATTAGAAGTCAATGAGGTACCTGCATTCGAGCAAGTTGCAGAGGTCATGACTAAGCCTTTATTTGCTCCTTTTTTTCAGAGACATCAAGCCAAGTTGTCTGTGATATCAATGACCTCTAATTAATCTCTTTTTTTGGTTTTGTATCCTTTGTGTTTTGATCGTTCATTATTTTGTTTTACCTTTCTATTTTGTGCTTCTTGATTTTGTTTTCTGCTTTGTTTTTGTTTGTTCAAAGGTTGCTGCTTACAAGTGGTGTTATTTCCAACATCAAATGGAAGGATTTTCATCAAATGGAAGAACGAGGATCTTAAACATTGAAGTTGCAAGGGGTTAGTGTATTAGGTAAAATGAATTGTAATTAGATCTAAATAACACAGAAATTCTGTTGTAACTATGTCATTGGAAGTTAGCCATTGAAGATTTAGAAATGACGGTTAGCCAAATTGTTAGATTTCCGGTATAACAATTTTTCCATTGGCTTTAGGCTGTATAAATAGGTTTTTTTTATTGAAGATATTACAACCGTTTTCACTAAAATCAATGAAAGTACCGCCTCTCTTTCTTAAACTATTTCTCTACCTAATATCATTTCCGTTATAATATGGCTCTGATATCATGTTAGATTTTAGGTAGAGAAATAATTTAAGAAAGAGAGGCAGTACTCTCATTGATTTTATTGAAAACGTTTGTAATATCTTCAATAAAAGATCAACCTATTTATATAGCCTAAAGCCAATGAAAAATAGTTATAACCGAAATCTAACAATATGTCTAACCGTCATTTTCAAATCTTCAATGACTAACTTTCAATGACACAGTTACAACAGAATTTCTGTGTCATTTGGATCTAATTACAATTTATTTTACCTAATACACTAACAAGCACGAGCCACTACTCCTATCGCAGCAACTCTTGTATATGGAATAAAAGTTCCATCCACATTAACTTTGATGGTACCTGCAGAAGGTTTGGACCAAAGAGTACAAGGAATGGGCATCGTGTGCATGCCCCAACTTCCTCTCTATGTTTCAAAAGGACAAAAATACATATAAAAAACTTGAGTAGCAAGAATTTCAGAATAAAGAATTTTCCAACGTCAGTCCATTTATTTCCAGATTCAGCAAAAACCCCATATCATCAACTCTAGAACAAACAATCATATTTATAAACTACACTTGATTCTTGGCTCAAAGATTACATTGGCCGGGACCCCCATAGAAAAAATCCATGGGATTCGGGGCAACACCAGGAGTGAGCTTAGCCTCATAACAATCAGGTCTACCTGAAGACGCCACAAGTTGGTCCGGCTGTGGATAGATCAAATGTACATTGTCCCATATTTGAGTGTCCTTGAAGTAGGCAGATTTATTTTGAAGGCCATCTTTAGGGAAATGTCCACTCCCCATTGCAGGACTAGGCTCCTTTACGGGGCTGAAAATATGACCTCCCCACTCAACGTTATTGGCACCGCCATACATATAAAAGAACAATTTTTGTGGCCAATAACCAATGAATTGGTTAAAATACTTGAGCCACCATTCTCCATCCTACCACAATCAAACCAATTGGTTGCTAAACACTTGAAAAAACAATTTAAAATCACTTCAAATTTCACAACTAAAATGTAAAAGAAGATTACCCTAAGTATGCCGATTTCTATATCGTGTTGTACACCATTGTAAACGGAAATCTGGTTCAGAACAAGACCAAGGCTTATTTCACGGTGAACTTGTACAAATCCTGGACAAAGGTAATTATAGCAACCTGTGGTTTTATGACCATCTCCCTGTTGGATAAACACCAAAAACAAGTACATTATCAGCACAAATAAGTTTGGAAATTGTGTTGGTTTGATTTTGATTGGATCAATCGCGTCGAATCCATTTAAATTTTAAAAACTTAATGTTCAAGTCAGCTTAGGTTCGAGTAATATTGGATGTGGGTTCAACGGGTTAAGGTTTTATCCTTTTTATGGTGAACTAAAATTGAATTCGATTCGTATTCCTATTCGAGTTAAATAGATTTATGATTTTAAAAAACTTACAGTCCAGTAAGCTAATAGCCTGGTGTGGTTGTCCGAAAAAAGCAGCCGATGAACCTGTAGGGGAAAAAATCAGCTCTGATATGTGTTGCTTAATGATAATCTAGGAACCTTAAGGACTTATTTTGCTGGCAACAAAGACTTACTGCCCAACCAGCTTCTATAACATTGAGGTCTTGGAAAGGGCCATTTGCAATCCAGATACTAGACATGCTAGATTGACCAGGTAAAGTACTTGGGGCCCAAACGTTCATCCTTGTTGTTGCTCCAAAATTGTGCTTTCGATAACGAACAGAAGCAAACTGTACTAACAAAAACCATACAACAACTTGTAAAGCAGACGGTATATATGTATATTAACAAAACTTTTATGGCGGATTTGCTTACGGCTAGACTTGAAGCAGCACCGTCGGTGTTGTGAAAACGGGAACTTGTTGGGTGATTCAATCCTAAAGCTTTCATTTTCTTGGCCATGATTAGATCTTGTTTTGTAGTTCTTTTGATGAGAACTGAATCTGGTGGGCATTTTATGTTGTTGGGCAATAACCTTGGATATTCCCCTTCCATCATCCACTTTGGAATATTTTTTGGCTCCATCTGTACTCAAAAACCATAGTTAAAAACTGGTTTTGGCGCATCGCACTTCTTCCAAATTGAAGAGGGAAAAAGGGGGGACCTGCACTTTGTGATCCTTTAGCAAAGGATGGTCGAAAGCATGTTGTTTGTAAATGTCGATGCAATCCAAGATATCCCCGTAATCAGTCTGTTTTCACGTGAAAACCAAAGTTAAGAAATCTAAACTAACGTAATGCTCGTTTTCAATAAAATATGAGTTAACACATAAAATTTTAACACCGCAACCTAAATTTTCTTCGCTGCAGGATTAGTTTCAAGCTTACCTTGAAACTCTTAATGGGAGGTTTGTTGATAAGTTTGAGTTGTCTTTCCATCTCCAGGTTTTCTTCTTCTGATATTGTCTGCCAATCTTGAACAGAATGTAGAAGACCAAACATTATCTGAATCGACATTAAAAGTAAAACAAAATTCCTAGATCGTCTTGCAGGCATTATCATGAACTTAGTTGCCATATTCAGTCAGAAAATTTCGACAATTGAAGCAAATAACGCCTCTATTGCTCTTGCAAATTGCAATGTCTAACCATTTGAATACGCGGTCATGGCCTTCACATTTATATAAATTACTAATAATTTTGTTTCTGGGTCCTAAAATGTAAATGGTAATTTGATACGATTAGTAACTAATTGCTGCCAAAATAAATATTATACTATCTATACTTCTATACCATGTATACACATAAAAGTTATCCCCAAATTGCTCACAACCTTCGATTAAATATTAGTATTGGTCTAATTGGATAAGACGTTGAGACCTTTAAATAAGACTAGAGGTTCGAATTCTAACGTTATAAATGAAACAAGTTGGGTTGGGGGAGTCACCCTAATAATAAATATTTGTAACAATTAATCTAAATTAATCGATTAATAAATTAAATAAGGATGGTTATAAAAAACGGTGAGATATAATTTAATGGGGTTATATTATTATTATTTATTTGGAAGAAAATTTAAGTTAGTAAATAATAAATGTGTTTGGATTAAGTTACCATGATATTAATTTATTGTTGGGAAAAAATAATGGGTAGTATTTTGATATACAAGTTGTGTAAAAAATTATATAATCCATCATATTTAAGATATAAAATCTAAAATTTAAATCTCTAAACCCTAAATTCTAATCATAAACTTTAAATTCTACCCCCTACAACCTAAATCCCTAAACCCTAACCACAACTTAAATCTCTAAACCCTAAATTTAGAATACTTGTGTAAACTAAAGATTAAGCAAGTAAATAATGAACTTATTTCCTTGTAGTCACCTTTAGATTATTTAAAAAAGTTATTTTATTGTTTTTGTATTATTTAATGAGTAATTTGGTGGAATTAAAAGTTTGTGACTTAAAAAATTCACTAATTAGTCGAGTGGTCAAATATGCTCAAATTGTCACATCTTGTATAGGTTTGAATCCTTATGTAACCCCCCTTAGACCCGCCTCTGCGTTAACACGGATCTTAGGAAGTCACATTAGGGTCACAAGAGCGACCCACAGTAAAAATCCACATAAAAATATTTTTTTTATATTACAAACTATAATACAAACCTTTATTTAAATACCATTTCAAAAAGCATTTAGCATGTAACAAGAAATCAGAAACATTTATATACTCTGACATAAAACAATACACAACATAAGTGCCCACAAACTGTACTAGTATTGTACCCAAAAGCAACGCTGAGAGAACTCCAACTGCACATGTCAATCACTATACCATGATAGATTTCTTCTATCATGTGAAAAAAAAAACATAGCTTCGGAAAGCTCAGTAATACAAAACTACCAATGAATGATGTAAGTACGTGCATGTATATGACAAGCATAACTCTATCATGATGTTCTGAGAAATATCAAGTTCTAAATTATGGCTCATTATTTGAACACCAAGTATCAGGCAAGAAGCCTATAAACCGGAGAATCAAAAGAGTGAATAATTAAATTAAACTATGGGGTTTAGTGCGTCCCAACATTGCTAAACTGTATTAATGTAAACATTTTATTTTATGGTACATAATTCAAGCAACAATAAGGTTCATTTTAAATTCTTATTTACCCTCCGACTGTGCTCCAATATGAAATTCTGAGCTGCGTCTATAAAAGCATTAACCCAAGCCCATTGGGCGTGAGTATCATCCTAAGGGATTACCTTAGGTCCCATGCAAAATTACACTAATCAAAGCATAGAAATCTATAACGGTAACGGTAAGAAATTACCCTAGCTAAAGCATAGGAACTGAATACGGGCAGAATTACCTTCACCGAAGTAAAGGAACTGAATACGGGCAGAATTACCTTCACCGAAGTAGAGGAACCGAATACGGGCGGAATTACCTTCACCGAAGTAGAGGAACCGAATACGGGCAGAATTACCCTCACCGAAGTAGAGGAACCGGATACTGGCGGAATTACCCTCACCGAAGTAGAGGAACCAAATACGGGCGGAATTACCCTCACCGAAGTAGAGGAACCGAATACGGGCGGAATTACCCTCACCGAAGTAGAGGAACCGAATACGGGCGGAATTACCCTCACCGAAGTAGAGGAACCGAATACGGGCGGAATTACCCTCACCGAAGTAGAGGAACCGAATACGGGCGGAATTACCTTCACCGAAGTAGAGGAACCGAATACGGGCGGAATTACCCTCACCGAAGTAGAGGAACCGAATACGGGCGGAATTACCCTCACCGAAGTAGAGGAACCGAATACGGGCGGAATTACCCTCACCGAAGTAGAGGAACCGAATACGGGCGGAATTACCTTCACCGAAGTAGAGGAACCGAATACGGGCGGAATTACCCTCACCGAAGTAGAGGAACCGAATACGGGCGGAATTACCCTCACCGAAGTAGAGGAACCGAATACGGACGGAATTACCCTCACCGAAGTAGAGGAACCGAATACGGGCGGAATTACCCTCACCGAAGTAGAGGAACCGAATACGGTTAAAATTTGTCAGACTGAAATTAAAGAGACCTTTAATAATGTCCATGATGTAACTCATTTTTAAATCAGTAAAATAAGAATAAGCTCATGTACATGTTCTCTACTCATCCCATTGGAGTCATGTCCATAACCATGAATGCGGGCACAAATCGAATAGGGGTCATTTATCATTCTTTAATTTCTTACCACATCCTTAATAACACCATACAGTCTGTCAACCATTAAATTTACCTTGAATTGAATCCTATATATATATGGTTTCATTAACTGAGGTTTTAACATGTATTTAGAGATAAACCACATATCATTAAATTTACATTTTCTCAAAAATTTATGCGAGTCATATAATTCTTAATTTTGTCACAAAGAGCGTTATTAGTACTCTTATACTATATTCTACTTCATTTGATCTTTCGTACACTAACTATTAATTAACATGTTCATTATAGTACACTAGGAGTAGTGAGTATTACCTCGACTCCAAGCTACACCGGTAGACCCTCGAAGTTCCATTCGATCACCCCCCGTGCGTGATATTGACCACCAATAATATTTCATACACATGGCAATACAAATCATATCAGAAATAAGACTTAATTGTGATAATCAAAATATATCGAAGATTAAATGTTGTAAAATAGCTTAACGAGTTTGAATTTCCTAAAACGTGCTTCAAAATCGGACTCTGGATGTTGAAAGGCATAAAATAGAACTTTTCAGAAAAAGGTTGACTTTTTTGTCAAAGTCAAGGTGAACGCTGACGTTATCGGTCAACTGGGTTGACTTGGCTGAGTCAACTCGAGCGAGTTGACTCACTAGGTTAACTCGAGGGATTGACTCACTGAGTTGACTCGATCAACAGTTTAACGTGTTGGCATCGGGTCGGGATCATCTAACAAAAAAATTAGTTATTTTTCATAATCTCATGATTTACTCTCATCTCCTTTCTTGATGTATTTAATCTCTAAGATTCGAATATAAGTTCTCATTGAACTCAACACTTGATATCAATAATATACAATTTACAAACAAATCTATATTGAGAAAGAATTGATTAAACTCTTACAGTATCGATAAGAAAAGTAGAGTTGGCAGCAAGGAAGTGACTATTACTAGTGATCAGCCAAGAATCTTACTCCAAGGCAATATACATGCGTAGAGATACTACACTAAACCACATATAACAACAATCAGACAAGAATCTTACTAGTGATCACACAACACAATATTGGCTTTAAATCAAAGACACCTACAGACACTTTTCCAAGGGCTTGTTTTCCAGGCACTATAATCATACACACATAAACACTATAGTCGCCCGAAATCGTTTTTTTTTTCTGAGCACTATCTACTATATATATGATCATGCTGGACAAAAATCAAATTGGTTCATTCTTTGGTAGCATTTGTCCATATTCGAATCCAACCATTGACAATTGGGAATCAAAATGGTCCCTTAATCTCATATTCACCATTGCAATCAATCGGCATCTAAATAAATCAAAATTAAATGGTAATTATCATGCTGGAAGCTAAAAGTTCCTCATTTCAAACACTTCAAAAACAAAAGTGCATTACGGAATTTTTAATTTCCAGTACCCTTTTAACATAACTAACATGGTTCCATCAAAAACAAAATATTAAATCAAAAACCATAACATACTTAGAATTAAGAACCCATTGAATAGATGAACACTCACCACTTAAAACCTCCTCCCGGGTCTACCACCACCACGGCTGAACCCGATTTGAGGAGCAATAGTAACCGAGTCAACCTTGACAAGCAAAGGGATATGAGACATCCCAAGAACCGAAAGCATATCGAGTGTTTTCCTTATCGACCTGATGATCTCGCCTGTTGCGACGACGTAGTGAATAAACCGCGATGGTGGCCGAAAATGGTGAATAACAGAGGCGGTGGTTGGGCTCGCCGAGCTTCAAACTTGTCATCCGCGGTAAACGGTGGCCCAACTGCGTGAGTCGTTAACGCCGTGTGGTCGGGGCATAACGTTGAGCACGATACCGGTGGCGGTGACGCTCACCGTCGAGCGGTGGGTGATGGTCGGCGCACGAGCGCGGTGGTTGGGAAAGAGTTCTCCAGAGACTCTTGCTTTTTCATTCTCATTATTCCCTTTTTTTCATCCCGATCTCCTCAAAAATTAGAATGTGAGGGGTCACTTCAGAGTTTTATTAAATTTTCACTATCGTCCTAAAATTTCTCTTTAAGTGTCATATAATCCAATGTTTGACTGATATGAGCTTTTAGCTTAATGGCTAAGCTTAAGGGTTAATGTGGAGGAGCTTGTGGGTTTAAACCCACACAACCATAAAACTTCACCCTTTTTTTCATCTTCCTTTCCCTATTATTTTATTATTATTATGTTTCTCACAAAAAGGTAATTAAAAATTGGAGTGTTACACCTTACATTTACTTTAATAATGTAAATATCTCTCTACTTAATCCAATTTACCTGAAAGTGGTGGCACACTTGATTTTTTTATTTTTTTTTTTAAATTGACTAAGGTTTGTATTTGATCTAATTATTTATAAAAAAATATTAAAAGATATAATATATATGAAAAATAATTTAATTGAAATTTTATATTAAATAATTTATAATTATATGTTGAGTCTTTGAGATTTTCAATTTTTACTAATCAATTTAATGGTGTTCAGTGGTGTTCGTCGAGCGTGGTAGACCCATCCTAATAATAATAATAATAATAATAATAATAATAATAGCCAAATATGTGTCCAAATTATATATGCGGCTCACTTTTGGTGCTTCGACTATTTTTTACTCTAAATAGGTACATAAATTTTCATTTCCGTCATTTTTGGTGCATAACCGTTAACTACCGTTACTTTTTAAAAATTATTTTTTATTTTATTTCTTTTTAAATTTAATTTATTTTTTAACTTATTTTTAAAAAAAACCCTTAAATTTCTCAAAACTCACAAAATAACCCCAAATTTAAAATCTCTAACTTCCCCAGTCGATTCTGTCGTCGACCACCACAATCATCCCCTAACCACCCATCTCCGGTAACCGGCAGTATGTGTGTTGATCGACTTCCTAACGTTGAAGGAAGCCAAACTCGTAAAAAGGAAGCCAGTCGACAGACCTACCATTAATTACTGGCGATAGGTGGTTGGAAGAAATGGTTGTGGTAGTCTGACAACGATAGTGGTGGTCTCCGACAGCGATAGTGCATGGTGGTCTTTGACGAGACAATCAACGACTAAAGCGACGAAAATTTGAAGTTTTGAATTTTGAGTTAGGGATTTAGGACTATTTTGTCAAAATTTAAAAAATTTATTTTTTAAAAAAATGAATTTTATTTAAAAATTAATTAAAATAAATTAAAATATAAAACATGATGCATGTCGCATTTTAATTGATTAACATTTTTTTAACAATTAAACCTAAAATAACCGAAATGGTAGTTTTTATTTTGTTCAAACATAACTTCCATTCAACGTTAAAAGAAAAAAACAAAATAAGAAGACAAAAGATCTCGAACACTTTCGGGATCAACAGAACAACTGAGATAGAACAAAGCAATAGGCCATGCAAGACCTGAAACGCCAAAAAATAAACCCATGAGCCATACGCTTCGATACGGATCAACAACACCGGAAGAAAACCAGAAAACCCGAGATGCTAGAACAAAGGTAGCATCCGCTGGAGCAACCAGGGATAGCTTCAAACAACAGGCGAAAAACGAAAGATACAGCAACGATCCATCCACGATCAGTCGGGGCTTGAGACAACAGGGATACGCTCGAAACTCGCTTGAGAGCTCCCTCCGGAGGCAGACTCCCACTCTACATGAGATGGGCCTTATCAAGGCAAGCGGAACGTAGCCCCTACGTTGTGGCCACGACACGTTGGAAAGGAACGCATCAGCTGTGGTAAAACCGACCTGAAACCAAATCACGGTAAAACTAAACGCGCGATCAACCGAAAAGCGATGCCACATCCATCGGGATTTTACTGTAAAGTTGGACCCTCCCGGGTCCTATCCAAAGCTGCAATCTAATGAAACTCGGGGCCTGCTAAAAGCCCAAATCGACAGTCGGGTGGGCCTAGATGATCTCCAAGGATCTTCAGAATTTCAAATCCCTTGAAGAGAAGATTTGCTTGGCTTAATTGGGTAAATTCTGATCCTAGATCCACAAAAACTGGAAAGGTTTTTTGAAGAGTTTCCAAAACAGGAAAGATGGGCCCCTTTGGTGAAAAAGGTTGGCAGATAGGAAAAAGTCTATGTTGCCCCTGCCATTGTTCCATTCTCAAGTGATAGCCCGCTCAGTTTTTCCGTTGACCGGCCAGACCAAGCTCTGGCAATCCAACAACCGTCGGGGATGCAAACGTCCTGATCTGAACCCTCGCCCAACCTTCGATTTTGTGAGCCCAGCAATTCCAGGGATGAAAAAACCCAGTGGTTTCCGACTAACATCACCAAGAGCTTCAACAGATCCGAAACAATCTATTCAGGGCCAGCATGCCGCCCACATCTCAGTCCGCCTGGATCGAAGCAAGCATTTTTCGGAGAGGACCTTGTCTCAGAAGCAAAGCAAAGGTAGACCAGATGAACGTCGATGAGAACCAGAGCTTCAACAGAACTTTTTTCGCAGGGAAGATGAGCTATTAATCGTCTACTGTGCTCAACGGCCGCCATACCAGCCGCAAAGCTCCCTGCCGCAAAAAAAGTTCCTAGGGACACCGGAGGAGAACTGTGAACGGTGCCAGAACCGGCCTTTGCATCCGGCATCCACATGGTTCTAGAAAAAGAGCTCGACACCAGCCGCGACAGAACTAAAGACGACACCAAATCAAAGCTGAGCTTGGGAACGGCTTCCACCTACGCTGACCAGCCCGACCACCCATCGTTCCGTTGGTCCAAACCACCAGTCGGCGTCGCCGTCCATTGCACCGGTAACCGTCGACCCACGAAAGGGCCGATTGCGAAGACTGTCACGGATCGGTCACAGCACCACCTGAGGGGCGCGTTCATTTTTTAACTCTTAACTCTTGTCTTTTACCGAAATGGTAGTTTAGACACCTATTTAGAATAAAAATTAATTTTGGCACCAAAAATAAGTCACATATAGTTTGTGTTTGTGCACCTATTCTTCTATTAAACCTAATAATAGCCTTTGGATTTAAATGAGCTAACATTTCATGGATTCCAAGGCCCAACTCTTTTGATATCGCCAAGAAAATACCACATATTCTTTCTGTTTATGCATTGTTACCAAAAGAAAAGAAAAACAGAGAGAATTTGACCAAGAAACAAAGCAAAAAGAGATTGAGAAATGGAGGAAGCCAAGGCAATGGCTGCTCAGCAGCAGCAGAATTTTTTCTTTCAGAAACAGCAGCAGCAGCAGCAGCATCAATATCTTCTCTTACAAAACCAACAGCAACAACAAGCGATTTCTCGCTTCCCTTCAAACATAGACGCCCATTTACGTACTACTCCAGGTGTTCTTCACCATCGTCCCAATAACAACCAACAAAACCCTAATTCTACCCCCATTCCCAACCCTAACCTTAATCCCACCCCCAATCTACAACAACATAAGCATATCCGACCCTTCAACCCCGCGGAGCTCCAGATGGCTTATCAGGATGCCTGGCGTGTTTGTCACCCGGATTTCAAACGGCCTTTCTCTTCTCTTGAAGATGTCTGTGAGAGGTTTGTGTACAAATTCTTTTATTTTTGGGAAAATGATTGGAAATTGTATTCTGGGTTTGTTTGATTCTTCATTTTTTTTGTTGGGTGTGAAAAAAAGATGGGACTTGCTGCTGGAAACCAAAGAATGGGCTTTTCGTAGTTCTTTTTTTCCCGCGAGTAAATGTGAAAAGATGGGAGTTTAAGTAATTCCTTTTCGTTATACAGATGCTGCATCTTGGTCTGCATGTCAAGCATTTGTGAATTTAATTTTTAGGGAGATTCATGTTATTTTCTAATTGAAAGTAGAAAGTTGCAGTCCTGCAACAAGTCGGTTTTTGAGAATTTAGGCAGATTTATATTGTTATGATTGTATGTTGTTTTATCTTCCAGCGAAATTAGGATTTGAATATTTGTGACTGGCATAAGTTTCTCAATACTCCTCGGATTGAAGGACCATTTATGAAGGTATGGGAATAGGTTGTTTGATAAGGTTATGCTTTTTGACATGTTGAGATTTGGTTATAAATGAGATCTCCTTAAACTGTGGGAGTTAAATGGTTGGTCAAGTTTAATGTTTGATGTGTTTCATGTAGTCGGTTTTTGTTTTGTCTAGTTCTTCTGAGATTGAGGACATACATCTAGAAGAGTATACTGTATACTTTATCGCATTTCTTCATTAGAAATTAATTGAGATTCATATGCATTGCATAGGAGGGAATAAATTGCTGATGTGCTGTGACACTTGGCTATTCGAGGGGTGGAATTGTGGGATTCATCATTCATCTACATGTAGCTCACAACTCGCAAGTACTTGGAAAATTCACTTCTTGAATGCTTTCCCTGAAAATGGGAGATCACATCGGTTAGAAATGTATTAGAGGTGTTCATTTTCAGAGCCATGCACCATTTGTCAGAAATCCTTTTGGCTAGACATTTTGGTTCCGTTCCGCTTTGTCATCTGTTTCATGGAGGAAACTGTGAATAAATGAAAACAAACAATATTCATATATGCTTGGATTTACTCATAAGATTTTATCTTCCCTGTTGCATTGAGCTTAGCTGGCAAAGTCACTCATTAGCAGCACACATTCATATGTTCCGGCAACTAGACTGTCATAAGTTTATTTGCTTGAATAAATTTGACTTTGCAGTGATAAATAATATCTTTAGTGTCGAAGTCCTACCTAGTGTTTCAACTGTACTCATGTCCTGCTAGTATCATGCACACGATGTTTCACCCTTTCTTCAGACTTTTCTTTGCATCCTCTTGGTCATGTCTTCAACTCGTTTATATATATTATTTTCCATTGTATAGTGTATACAGGATTAAGAGTTTTTCACGAAATATTTTTGAAGTTGGAGACAACTATTGTGCTTCATTTTGTGTCCTTGGGCTCCTAAAAAATTTTGTTACTGAATTTTATTTCGTTGCCTTGCTTCTTTTGACTTGTATGACTTTGATAAGATTAAGAATATATGGAATTGTGGAAATACACGTAGATGCATGCCTTATTGAAATGTTTTTGTTTCTCCCCACCTTCTTCCACCCAATCCTTTCCCTTCCTTTCTCCCTCTGCTATTATCTCCTTTATTTATTTATTATTTTCTATCTGATTCTCTCTTGATTGTGTCAATTGATGGAAATGGTCTTTGTTATCGTTTTATATAGAGAGGGTATGGAGTGAAAACAATATTAATCACCTGTCGCATCTTTTGCGAGCACAGCTTTATGTTATCCGTGGATAATACATTGAGCTTGTTATTTTACTTTGACTTCTAGATGAGATTGGATATATGCTTTAAAGTTTCTATACTACAATTCTTCGTTAATCACCATTTTCTAAAGTTTTACAGTCATATCTCTCCAAAAAAAAGAGCATGTAGAAACGAAAAAGAAAAAGGAAATAGAGTGGTTATTGTGAAAATGAAATCCTTTGGAATATGATGAATGAAATCTTGCATACATGCCATATATAGCTGCACGCTAGTTTCTAGATTCTCCTGATAGCTTGTAATTTTAACCCGTAAACTTTTTTATTCAATATTTTTGAAATAATATGGGAGCTTTTCATGGGAAGTTTGAGGGAAATATTTTTATTTTCTCTCCCTACTTGAATAATTTGCATAATGACATTTAGGATTTGAGCAATTTGTCCTTGCTTTCTGTTTTTAAACTTAGTTTGTGAAACTGTCAGGTTACTGCCTTACCATGTAGTAGCAGACTATGAAGCAGAGGAGGAGGATAAAATTCTTGATTCTGACACAACTGGCCAGATGCCATCTCGATCTCAGCAGTGGGATAACAACATTGCTGCCAAAGTTGCAGAGTTCACAGCCACATTCGAGAAACAGGCTTTTGCCTTCAATGTAATATCTCACAAACGAGCTATGGGGGAATCTAGATCTGAGGAAAGGCTGATGGTTGAGAAGGCTCTTCTCCAAGAAGAGAAGAAAGCCATGCTTGATTTGAGAGCAGAAATAGAATCTAGGGAGAAAGCTGGCCGGGAGGCTCATGAGGCTAAGTTGAGAATGGCAGCAATGGTTCAGGCAGAGCAAGCTCGAGCTGAAATAATGGCTCGCGGACCTATAAGGGCAAACGCACTCAGGTCTCAAGGAGGCAACCTTCAAATTGGTCATGACATTAGGGAGCAGCCTCATGGTGTAAATCTTAATGAGATGATGAATGGATGGGGGAGCAATGCATGGAGGGATGAAAGGGAGTCATCGGAAGATTTCTTGAACGATGAAGAGACTGAAAATGAAGATACAAGTGTGCAGAACAACTGGCACGGAGTTAGGGAGTTTGATTTGAACAGTAGATAAGTCACAGAGGGTGGTTATCGGCATTTGGTGCCCCCCTCTCGCCCCTGTTTCCATTAATTCTCTTTTGCCTCATTTCTAAAAGAAAAGACATAGTAAAAGCTTAGCAGCAATGGTTCAGGCAGCTGCTCAGCAGGAAGCAAAGCAAAAAGGCTGTGATTGATCCTGGTAAATGTTGCTTGTACATATTACAATCACCCAATCCCAAACCAAATGGGGAAATTCAAAGCAGGTCAAGTTGTTTAGTTTCTGTTGAAGTCAACTATGAAAGTAAATGTTTAAAATCAAATGGACCGGTCTGGGATCTACACGTATTATAACTCTTGTTTGTCCCATGTGATTCAACGAAATCGATTTTATCTACAAAAATGTTTCACCTTCTAGATGTGTATTTTATATTTTCTAGAATTAAATCTAAATAATTATTTTATTATTGAAATATCCAACCCATTGTATTAAATATCTATTTTAGGTTCAATCCAAATAATTCCTTCACCTTAAAAAACCAGTCTATAGGTGAGGTAGCACCCTTGTTGGATAGGTGTTGGGATGTTCGGATAGCTCATGTGTATCGTGAGACAATTATGGTGGCTGATGGTTTAGCTTGTTTGGCACGGGGTCAGCCTATAGGTGAGTATTGCCATGTGTCTCCCCCGTTTGAGGTTTTAAGGGTGTGTTTACTTTTGATGTAATGATGGTGCTGGACTTCTTGTTTTAAGTTTGTTGTAATTGACTAATTGCTACCATGAGTAATCTTTTCCTCCACCATTTAGGTGTAGGAAGGTTTTTAACGAGGCTTGTGGTAGCGATTTCCCCCTTTTCAATTAAAAAAAAACAGTCTGCTCTTTTTGGGGTTGAGTAGAGGTACAAGTTCAATTACATTGATTGACAGTTCCAATGAATATAAATTTGAGTCATTACAAGGTAATAATAGATCTAATCTTAGCTCAGAATCTCATACAAAACCTACAGGTAATGAGAAGAGAATCTACACATAATTTATGCTCAAAATAATTGCTGATTACTCTTCTAACTATATTCTTTTCATGAATCAGTAGACCTCACCAATTAGAGTTTCATGGCTACCAAGCTTTGATTTGCACTTGTTAATAATACCAGAAAAGGAGAAGAGAACTTGGTTTCAGATTTCTATAAGAAAGCAAATAACAAACCACTATAATGGCATCATCTCATTCTCATACATACAAATGCACAAGCAAAGATAGCATCATCTAACGTGAAACTTACGGCCAGTGGTATTGGGAAAGAAAGGAGAAAAAGAAGCATATACTATACTTTTCTATCCTCAAGTCAAGATAGAAACATGAGAAGACAAGCAAGAATGCACAAAATCCTGATCATTACCTACAAAATATTGGGAAGCTGGGAATCCAATCTCTCTTGCAACTCCTTCATCTTCATGGAAAGCTCCATCTTCTGCTCCTTGTAGCTCTGCAATAAGTATTCCTTTCCTTCTATCACCTCCTTTAACTCTCCTACTTCTCTTTTCAGCATATCAATTCTCTCCCCATCCTCCCTTCCCTTCTCAGGGGAGTCCAAGTTGCCTTCTCCATCAATATGCCCATTGGCATGGCCATTTCTTAACTCGTGTGACCGAGCCGTAACAGCTGAAGTCTTCTCATTCGTGCCAGCCTGTCGTAAACAATGATCCGCAATTGCCTTCCTCAGCCTTTGGATTTCCATCTCTGAGTCGAACAATTCTCTGTTTGCTGCATCCAGCTGTGATTGTAAATGAGTTGAGTTTGCCACCTGTGCGTTCAGTGAATTCTGCAGCTCCATAATCTGATCCTGCATCTCCAGAATCATATCATCTCTTCTCTTCAGCTGTTGCCTTAGTTTCTGTATCACTTCCCTCTTGCTAAATATGTCAGAGCCAGATTCTGAGACACATGGCGAGTCGGAGCAGTTAGAATGATGGAATGGTTTTGGAGGCAACTCAAGGCGATCGGGAGATGAAGCCCACATAACACCATTATCTTTGTTGGAATCAGCAGTAGGAATTGTCACCAGAGGTAAAGCAATTTCAGATTCGGGCATCATCTGACCATTGGGTGGGTGCTTCTCCCCTATGCTTCCAGCTCCTGTTTTGAAACCAAACTTAAATAAGAAACCAATAGACACAATAAATAATAATAATAATAATAATAATAATAATAATAATAATAATAATAAAGTAGAGAACATATCAATCTACGGCTAGCCAAATTAATAATGGCAAGAACTAGAGCATTTCAAGGTGCTTCAAAAGGAGCTCCTCCCAATATGAAGAGCAACACATGCAAAGGGAAATACAAATGCCACCCAACATTTCAGAACCACGTTGATCTAACTCCCCATTTTTCATAAACTACCAGTGTCAGACACACATCAACACCTCAAGGCTCAAAGTATGGTTAAAAAGTTCTGAAAAACTGAAACTGCCAAGTAGTGTACTGGAAGGCGAGCAATTCAAAATTAGGATGATCTGCACAAGGCTGTTTCCTACAGAAAAAAACTAGACTTTGTTTCTTCTCTTCAAAGCGAATATGTGACTATTTACAATTAAGAAGGAGGTTTTGGTTGAGAAATCAAACTAGAGAATTCATAAGAATTATCTTTCTTCACTTTTATCATCCCACTCAAAGACCCGAACTAAAGCAAGTGCTTACATATAGAAGCCTTGGAATGCTCAAATTATACGATAACGGCAACAGACCTGACATACAGTTGAAATAAGCATCTTCGTCTTGGCTAAATGAATACATATTTGAATGTAAACGGCAACCTGATGATATCCTGTCAGAAATTCCATTCCCTGCAACAAACTTAAAATTTAGCAGCAGTTATGTATTCAATACAAATTATTGAAGCAATAGATACCCATGTACCTTTCGAGCTAGTAGTAGCATTGTACGGTTTCTTTGTGTCAAGTGCCTGCTTCAGCTTGTAACCAAGGCGGATAGATAAGGTACTTAGCAAGGCACCACCAGCAATGAGAACCCAGTTTGGTCCCTCACTCTGAATTTTTTTTGACTTCTGAACCCTAGATACTCGACCACCTCTTGTATTCATTTTACAAGAAAGTGAAGGGTGAGAGGAGAAAGCTCTGAATCATCCAAATATGACCTACAGTCAATGTGCAGCAGTATGTCATTACCATCCATAAAATACAAAATTTAGGTGACATAGCATCAAGAGATTAGATAGTTCTACAAAGTCGCAAGAAACAAGGTCTCATAACTTGGAAAAATACATTGATGTAAAATAACTAAATTGTATATTTTCTGATAGCAATTAAATGCTTGAAAAAGAATTTGTATCTGCCCTCCCAACATCCCCAAGACTCTCTAAACAATATAGATTTTCTGATAGAATAGTTGCATAGCCAGAAGGTATTTCTGGCTCTTGAAAGATCAGCTTTTTTTCACAGAAAATCAAGTCAATATCATAAAACATGTATAAAGGGTAAAACTGAAAACCTTTTGAGCAACATAGACACAACATTCTCCCATTCTATGCTTTATGGATCAAGTTGAATAACAAGAAATACGCAATTAAGCTGTAGTGTCAACGTACAACAGAGCAGGTTAACCTCTCTAAGCAAAACATCGTCCCCGGTTAGAATGTTGAAAATGATATAACAACTCAGGCATACATGTATTTAACTCATATAACAATAAACAGTGCTTAAAAAGCAATTGTTCTCCCTGCTGTAGGCAGCCACATAGTTTATGAACACCAAATAGCATCTTAAAAACAGCTGAACCAGGGGTCAGACACGAGCAAAATCAATGCCCTACCAAAAATACACATCAGAAAAAGTAATCTTCTCGGTTATAAAATCGTGTTTTATGATTCTGGGTTCGATTATTGGGTTCAGTAAAAATTTTATGAGGTCAATAATGATAAACAGCAGTCATCAGCAATGGACACTTAATTTCATATTATCCTAAACAAAAATCAAAGAACAATATAATTGTTCAACCAAATCATCTATTACACGCCATCGTAAGGGCGTGTGTATCATCAAATAAGATTGAAAAGTCCAAGATAAATCTACAGGTAATGCAAAAAAAAAATCCCCCGAGCTATCCAATGTAGTGATAATACAAATTTCAGGTTCTAATACCAAAAACAGAAGGAAAAAAATCCCCAGCTATCTAATTAACTAAATGAGAACAAAAGAGCTCACATTTCTCAAAAAACACCTACAAGTATATTAATACCCAAAAAAGAAAAAGAAAGGCCTCAAAAATTCCAAAACCATTTAAACAAAGAAAACCCAAAAATTCCCGACTCCAAACTCGTGAGTTAATTTTGACCCTTTTTCATTCTTCTTCTCTAAGTTACTAATTCAAAGAAAAGACTTGGAAATGAAACAAATAAAAGCTTACATCACCTAAAACTGAAAACCATAGCTTTTTCCCAATAGTCTTAATCAATAAGCAAATAAAGAAAGAAAAAAAGAAGAAGAAGAAGAAAGTAATAATATGAATAATAATGGGAGATCGGAAAAAGCGAACCTCATTCAAGAAAAATTAGGGTTTCCTTGGACAGGATTTGTTTCTACTGAAACTTGGTCAGCTGAATCATTTTCAACAAAGCGCTTCACGAACTTTGTCACTATTCATTCCCTCCCTTTCTCTCTCTCCCTCTACAAATGACAAGTTTCGAATGGCCGGTTTTGGCTGATTAATGTTTTTTTATATAAAAAATGTGTATTTTTATTTATTCCTTATTCAACTAAAAAAATACTAGCACAATGCACGAACTAATCTATCGTGGTTAAGTGAACAATTGTTGTTCTTAGAGATTACGGGTTTGAGCACCAACAGCTTTAGTATGATGATTAAACATGCATTGTATGATTAAGAGTATATTTAAAACAGATATTACTTGTAATTACCTTAACCTTTTAAAAAAAATATTAGCACAATTTTCTTTAAAAATGTAAAAATTGGAGTATTTACCACGTCACTGAGACACGATTTCCCGTTAGTTTGTGTATAAGCTGTTACTTTTGAATAGGGATTATTTTCTTTTATTTATTAATTTAATATTTAAAAATATTGTTAATTGTGTATTTAAGACCCGATTCCAAAAGGAAAATTAAAATATAAAGAAAAGAGGTTGAGAGCCAACTAACGCCTAACAGAGCTTTATTAGAAAAAAGGGAAAGCGAAGGGCTGACTCTTAAAGCATAAACCATATTTATTAAATTCTTCAACACCTGAGTACTGACAAAGGAATAAAAATCTCAAAACTACGTCACTCAATTATAAATTATTGACTTTTTAGGGTCTTGAACTTTTGAAAATTTTAGTTATGTCACTAAATTATTTCACTCAATTAAGTTTTTGAACTAATAAATTGAATCATTTAAACTTTTCAACCAACATTAAATGTTGAATTTAACAGGTTTTTTCAAATCAGCTGGTACAACTCGTTGTGTCATAGTGTTGTCAATTGACATTTCTAGAATCTTTTATTTTATTTATAAAATTTTTTAAAATTCCTAAAAGTTATATAAAAAAACATTTTTAAAATATATATGTAAGTGTCACGTGACAGAATTGTAGTGTGTCATTTAACAATAATATCTAAAGAAAAGATTACCAAAATTTAACGATCAAATGGTTTAATTGATTCAATTTACTTGTTCAAGAACTTTATAGATCCAAAGGCTTCTTACATCCTTAAGACTTTTTTAATCATCTAAATTCGAAATTTTGTAGAATAGCCATTAAAATTATATTTCGTTTTCATTTCTATCACATATACCAATAAACTCTATTAGTAACGTGTGTCAATATAGTACGACGACTCGTGATTTGTTTGATGATTAGGTGAAATAAAATTAGTGTCAAACCTTAGAATTGAGATTTAGTTCTCCCCGGAATGCATCATTTATGCAGTTTGTTTTAATGTTGACAGTATTTCTATTTTAGATCAAAAATTATCTTTAAATAGAATCTAACAAGTGTTTTCAACAACAGAAAAAAATGATGTTTATCTTATAAGATTTGAGTTTAAACAATTTTATCTGTATGGTGTGCGTTGTCAAAATTAGTTGTGGTAAAATTTTAAGAATTACATATATTAATTTTAACCAAAAATACAAATATCCTTGACATTAAAACAAAACATTGGTTTAACTTTTTTAAGGCTAAAATAAAAATAAAATATAATTTTAGTGGTCAATTTGTAATTTTGGATAATAAATATGATTTTGTTATAATTAAACTTTATTAAGCGGTTATATAATCACAACCGTTTGATTGATTAAAATTTTATAAAATTGGTAGGTTTTAAGCGTCAACTTTTTTTAAGACTCATCCTAACGTTACCTTCCTCATCTCTTTCGCGTTGGCGTTTTTTTTCAAAACTTTTTAGAATTATTTTTTTTCAAAAAATCAACGACAATTATAAATGCCGTTATTCGTCGTATGAAATAATAACCTTAAACTATTATTCATGTGATAATTAAGAATGGAAGTAGAATAGAATTTTGAGAATAACTATAAATATAAAATAGTAATAAAATAGGGTCAGTTTAATTTTTAAATTATTTTTTTTTGAAATGATTAATTTAAAACTTAAATATTAAGAAGACAATATCCTTTAATTTGTCAAATCTTGAGATTGACGGAGACTTAAGAAATATTTAAAAAAAAAACTAGTAATTAAGCTTAATTTATTTAAATTCAGACTTAAAAGGTATTTAAACCGAAAAAATGAGAGGAAGATTAGGGTTATTCACTTGCATTAACTTATAATACGTCAATGAGGTTGCAATTTAACCGTAAGTTTTGAACTCATATTAACTTTGAGATCTTAAGTTCGAATCCATTTTCATTAACAATTTAACCAAACATCATAACATAGGGGGTGATCAGCTTCAGATTATTTTAAACTTCTAATATAAACAATTGGGGTGGCACACCCCTATAATCACTTTGAAGCTGAATCATGAAAGCTTGAGATAATGGATGTTCCAAACTGTGTAGCATCCTCCTCCACCATCTACCTAGCTAGATCGAGTACAACAGAAGTCAATACACTTCGAACATTCGGTTGTCGTAGTGATTTACTCCGGTTTCCGGCACGTAATGATGGCAAACTTGATCACACCTTTCTGGTACCCCTGGATCATCAATGGCATCACCAATGCACCTTTGATGGTCTTTATTCCTAAAAATATCAATCCACAGTAAGAGCAACTATGATGAAATGATTCCATTTTTTATATAAAACATGGAAACGCAGAGAAAGGAATACAAGATGTTGCAAGTTGGGCTATAGACATAGTTACCGCTACGTAGCAGCGATGTGAGGCCCTTCCATGTAAATGCCGACCGTATTACCGCCGGCCAAAACGGTGCAACATGCTCAGACCAATCAGCAGCCTTTACATCCTGCAATGTGGCATGTGAAACTAACAAAATTGTCGAATCCCGGAGAGGGTTTTGTGCCGTTTCGAGGAAGTAAATTTACCTGGAGGGATAGGGACTGAAGTAGTTTGACATAATCAGAAGTAGAACACCACTCTGGTAAATAATAAGCATCGCATATCCTGTTTAGCAGCTTTTTCTCCCATGGCTGCAACGACTCTTCGGAGGGACCGAGATCCCTATGGCACCATGTCACTATTATTATAGTGCCTCCAGGCGCTGCAACTCGAGCCAACTCGTTAACAAACTGCCAGCGATGGATGCAGGGAATGAATTAATCAAGCATATGGTGCCATGATAACAAAATACAACCAAGCAAATTATAGCATGTATGTAATAGTTCCATTAAAATAAACCTTAGCTTTTTCAGGCATGTGTTCTCCACTTTCCATAGACCAAACCAGATCAAATTGACCATCAGGAAACGGTTGCTTCAAAGCATCTGCAACTTGAAAAGAAGCCTGCAAATATGGCACGATGTTTCGAGTCATAAAGCTTGAAATGCAGAAAACTGAGAATTTTGCACATGTATGATACAACACCTTGTCTGCTAGTCCTTCATCTTTAGCAAGAACATTGGCCCTTTCAGCTTGAACAGGGCTCAAAGTGATGCCTTGACATTTTGCTCCAAATTTATTGGCCAAGTATCTAGAGCTGCCTCCTATCCCACACCCAACATCAACTATTGTCTTGGGCTGCTTTGCTGGGTCATCTGAAACTCAATATATCAGTAAGTTTTCATATTTGTAGTTTTTTTATATATTTTTATTTGTTAAGTCTATTTTAGGGTTTATATTCGGAAAATGTGATTTTTTCTATTAATAATATTATCTTAAAAAGTTCAGAATTTGAGTTTTCTCTTGAACTATTGTATTATGTCATCTAAGAGAATTTTCTTTTAATTCTTAAAAAAAACTTTTTTTTTCTTTCTATTTACCATCAAAGAGAGAATTAAAAAATAAAACATCACAATATATCAAGTAAAAATGAAACCACCAATTTGAGCCAATCTACCACTGTTTAGGATATTAAAGAGGAGACCACAATAATTTAAATTAACATCAAAGAAAGATATGGTTGGTAGCCATTGAATTAATCATTTAATGTTGATTAACAATAAATTAATTTATTATGTATTTTCGGTATTTTTTATTATATATAATATTTATTAAATTGAACAAATTGGCCCACTTAAAATGGTAGTTTATTAAAAGTGTTTAATTAACAAGGTTTCTCTGTCAATTTGATATAATAACCGGCAAGCGTCGACATGTATACATTACATCAATTTGATTTTAATTCTAAAAAATAAAGTATTTAATTCTTAACATTTGAATACTACGCGTTAAATTATTTTAAAAATTAATATTAAATTAAATGACTATAACTCTTATTATGTCAATAAAATTATGGACAATAAAAATAATTTTTTTTAATCTATGCATACATGTATAGGTTAAAGGTCACTTAATATCCTTATTAAGTACAAGTATTCTATTAAAAAAAAACCACAATCATTTAATGTATTAAAAACTCTAAAAAAATCTATTAAAAAAATCTCATTTAATGCATGAGAGTTTAGGATTTAGTGTTTAGGGTTTAGAGTTTTAGGGTTCAAGGTTTATGTTTTAGAGTTTATGGTTTATGATTTTAGTGTTTAGGGTTTAAGATTTATGTGTAAGGTTTAAGGTTTAGTATTTAGGTTTTATGATTTTAAGGTTTAAGGTTAAAGTTCTATGGTTTTGTTTTTAGGATTTAGAATTTACTACATCGAATGAGTATTTTTTCACTAAAATCTTTTAGGTTTTGTAACACATTAAATTATTGTGATTTTTTTCAAATAAAATCTTGTATTTAATGAAAGATTTTAAGTGGCCCTTAACCTATGCATATATGCATATGTTAGACAAATTCTAGAAATAACACTAAAATTACATAATTATCTTTAATTTCTCATTTTTTTGGAAATGAACAAGAATTAAATTGTGAGAGAAATCATGAATGATTCTTCTTTGTCCAAGTTATGGTGTGGGGTTGAAGTTCCTTTTATTCGCACTGCAATTTCTGGTGATTTTAAAGTATGATTGTCGTTTTCACACAAACTCTAAGATTTCATTGCACAATCCAAGATTCCCACTGATATGGGGCCATCATCCAACTCAGACCATATCATACAATTGACAAAACAAACACTTCAACAGCAACAACAAAAACAAAAACAATTGAATGCTTTTATATTTTCTACCAACTGTTCATTATGTTAAGGATTTTTTTAAATAAATGAACATTTTTTTTCTAAAAGAAATTATTTAGAAAATTGGTTTATGTAAAATATTGTTTTTGAAAAAGCTTTAAATGCACTAAGAGCAAAAAGCAAAACTAATGGAAATTGTTATAAAGGAAAAGAAAGGGACTGGCCAAAGAGAACAAAAAGGAAAAGAGGGGTGGATAGTTGTTAACTATGAAATTAACTCGATTAATTTGTGATATAATTTCATAAATGTCTTAGTTTTAGGGTTTAAGGATCTAGTTCAAGGTTTAAGAGTTTATAATCTATGATTTATAGTTAGAATTTAGGGTTTAAGATTATAATTTATGGTTTAAAAGTTAAGGTGATATAGTTATGAATTTAGATTTTAACCTATAAACCTTAAATTCTAAATATAGTCCTTAAATTCTAAATTACTAAACTTTTAACCCTAAACATTAGAACTAAAACATTTACGAAACTTTTTATTTCCAGAGCAAAGCGTAGTACAAATACCTATATTTATTAATAAATTTCTCTATTAAAGCAGTTGTTTGACTAAACTAAGTAATTTTTTTCATTTTCAATTTACTTTTTACTATATAAATTGTTTCCCTATTTCCTATGAGGAGAATGGACCACCATCACACCTTTTGTGTGTATTGCCCCATCTATTTTGGTTTGTTTCTCTTCGCTTAGGATGTATCGCCGGTTAACTTCCATAGCTATATACCCTTTAATTTCGACTTTCTACAAACAGTAAAATTCAGTAAATTTGAATGTATCAGAAAAGCAAGTAATTTAAGCTTTAAAATGATTTTTAATAATGTTTTAAAAATTGAATTTTGATATTTTTTATAACTTTAAATAGGACAAGTTAACAAAGATCTGCCGATGGATCGCGTTATAATAATTTGCTAAGGGTTATAGTAAATATTGTAAAAGATTAAGTCAATTCATTAGTTTTAACTAGTATCATTGTTATAATAATTTGAAAATTATGAAGTTGAGTATGTATAAATTCTTATGAAGCTTAGAATATTTATGACTGGTAAGCGGATATTCATCTCAAACAGTAAATAACTAAATACGAACGGCAGCAAATAGATTAAAGAAATTTAACATTTATTTTGAAAAATGTTTTCGAAAAGTTTGATTTAATATTTAAGTGTTTTATAAAAAGTTTAGTTTATTGTAACGGTTAAAATGCTCTTTTTCAGTAAAATAAATTATTTTGAATATATGGTGCAAGACGTAAGTTAAAAAATACACATTCAATTGATATTTAATTTTTTAATATTATAATATAAATATATGAACTATATAAATTTGAATTAATACAAAAAAAAATATTAAAAATAAATAACTATGTTGCTTGTTCAATAAAAATATATAAAATTCAAAATAAATTTATTTAAAAAATTGACATAATAAAATATAAAATTTTAATGCTATAAATACTTTATTGGTAATATATTATATCTTAATAAAATGATGTAAATTTCTAAATCGTACAATAAATACTCATAAAATAAAAAAAGGTTAAAACTATAATTTTAACTATAAAAATCACTTTTCAATTTTCATATATAAAAACCTGAAAGTTTTTACTTTTTGTATTTTAATTGAAACATATTTTTCAAATATTTTTTTCTAAAAATTATTTGTTTAACATATTTATGACTTCAAAATATATTTACTTTTCAAAACGTTCTTCAAAAAGCAATACTAAAGAAAAACGTGTTTGGCTTTAACAATTGAATCCAGATTATCTATAGTGATTTCTTTTCCGTTCAACAGATTAATAGTTTCGATCGAGCAGGTTTCAAGATCAATATTATTTGTTTTGTTTTTCTTTTCTTTTTTCTTTCATTTAAGGCTAGATTTGACAGGAGTGGATAGAAACCAATAGTTATATAAGAATAAAAAAGACGAACCGGTAATCCCAGCGAAACGGAGCGATTCTTCGATCATTCGGATCTGGGCAGCTCGATGATCGGTGGCGGAAACCTTGGAAGCGGGATCGTAAAAGCCATGGTGCATATGGTCACCCCAAATGTGTTCCCAAAGCCCCGACGACTGGTCGTAGAACTCCGCTATCCCATCCTGCAACCCCCCTGCGTTGGCCCTGCTCGATACTCTCGACATATTCACTTTGCCAGACAAACAAAAAGAAGAAAAGAGTGGAGGGAAATAGGGCAGTCGGAGTATAACTTTGTATGCAGAGGTGTGTCTTATTTATAATTATGTTTTCGGCTGCTTCTGCGCGGTTATGGTGGAGGTGGTGTGGTGGCTCCAGTTTTGTGAATGTGGAACTGATGGGAGGGTAAAATAGGAAAAAAAATATTAGATGACCAGCTAATCACATTATTCATCCAATAATATCCACCCATAACCTCTTTTAGTATAGCTTTCTTGTAACTAATCATTCTTTAGTTACAAGTAGAAAAGGAGAATTACACGTAAGAAGGAGGTGAAAATTTACCTTAAAAATAAAATAATTTTTTATTAAATTTAATTATAAATAACGTGGTACACCAGACCAGATCCACATAATAAATTTTCGTAAAATAGAGAAACATATTGAATTTCGCTTTCAAATGATTTTAGACAGCACAGGTGAGAGTGGACATGTAGTGATTAAGTGGAATTGATGTGGTCATATTTTATATGAATTAAATTTTAATATTAATTTGGAAATATAATTATCTCTATTTAATTAAAAAAATATATTTTTTATTTTTAATATATTTTTGGGTAAACTACAACAGAGGTCACTCAAATATGGGTAAAGTTATATTTGGGTCACTTAATTATTAAAAGTTACACTTGGGTCACTCAATTATGGGTAAGGTTACATTTGGGTCACCCAATTATTAAAGGTTACATTTGGATCACTCAATTATGGGTAAGGTTACATTTGAGTCGCCCTTCATATTTAAAAAAAGTATATCAATTCGTGTATTAGATTAATTAATGGTTTTAAATGAAATACTCAGAGGATATACAAGTGATTTGGAAGAAAAAATAACTAAATTGATGTACATTTTTAAATATGAAGGGTGGCCCAAACGTAACCTTACCCATAATCGGGTGACCCAAATCTAACCTTACCCATAATTGGGTGACCAAAATCTAACCTTACACATAATTGAGTGACCCAAATATAACTTTTAATAATTGTATGACCCAAATATAACCTTACCCATAATTGAGTGACATCTGTTGTAGTTTACCCTATATTTTTTGTATTCTCATATTTTAATATGAAAATTTCTACAATGGGCATCGCAGAACACCAATAACGCAATACACTGCTGAATATTATTAATTTTTTAATAAAGATTAAAAATCTTAAAATCTAGACTTATAATTAAAATAATTTTAAAAGAAAAATAAAAATTAAATTTAATAAACATTTTATATTTTTTATAGTATTTTTAATTACTATGTTAAAATCAAATATCTCAAAATCTTCTTAATATTAAAAACCATAAACTTAACCTCTTCATTTCTCTTTTGTCGCCCGAACAAAATTCGCGTGTGGCCCTATTGATGTAAGATGCCCTTAGGGAGGAGTACGGTGATGTAAGATGCCACTGGAAGCTTTATAGTAGACCTCGGTGATGTAAGATGCCACTGGAAGCTTTATAGTAGACCTCGGTGATGTAAGATGTCATCGTGAGTCTTGTTGTTCTTATAGATTCGGTGATGTAAGATGACATCGAGTCCAATCCGTGTATCCAAGTAATGTAACCATAATTGTCATTATACTCTTGTGTTGAAAAGTTGAATGTTATCATGTTGGTGTTTGAGGGTCATGCCATGTTGTTTCTTTGCTTGATGTAAGATGCCAAATGTAACTCCCTGGTTTAGGGGTCGGATGTTACACGAGTAAATCGGGTTTGAGTCGTGGGCTTGTTTTAAATTAAATTGGATTTTTTATTTTAATTAAAAAGAGTTTGAATTCATTAATGACACTTAGGTAATTTTAAAATAAAGGAAAATAAGATGTGAAAAAGGGGCTTTTGAAATTTGCTATTCATCTTCTTCCTCTAGTTTCTTTTTTTTTTTCCACGTTGAAAATCCTCTAAAACCCTTATCCCTATTCCATTAAATCTCTTCATCATTCCAAGGGCTCTCCTCAAGGTAATTATATTTTGACTTCTCCTCCTTATTCCAAACATTTCCATGGTTCTAATTTTACATAAACACCATTGTTAGATGTTTTCAAGTTTTCAAAGTTTTAAAGAAAAAGAAGAAGCTTTGGTGTGTTTTTGTTGGATTTTCGTTTTGTAAAGCTTATTTATATTGAACTCTTGCCCTTAGATACAATATATTTCAAAATGAAGGGATTTTATCAAGAATCCCAAAATGGGTTTTGTGGGTGTTTTAAAAGGGGTGAAAACTTGGATTTTAGGAGTAGTTTGGTGTAGAGGAGTTGGAATGATGATTTGTTAATGCTTGAGGGTTGTTTTGAGGGTATTTATTGATGGCTGGAGTGTTGAAATTGATAATTTTCAGCTGGGTTGTGTGGGAGTACGAAAATAAAGAAGTTTTTATAGTTCGTGGGTTGAAAATGTAGAAAATGGGTCCTGAGATTGTGTTTTGATTGTGACAGTGATTTTATGGATGAATTGTTGAGTAAATTGTTGTTTTTGATTGGTTAGAATCAAGGGAAACCGTTGAAGAGGCTTCAGGCATGATTTCGAAGAATTTTGAGACTTGAGATTGGTGTTTCAGCTTCCGGTTGGGCTTCATCGGTGAGTGAAAATGGTTTAAACTTGATTTGATTTCGAAAAGGATTCTTGGGGGTTTGGGTGGAGCGTAGAGGGCTAACCTAAACCCATGTGTAAGTTTGCTAAATTTTACCTTGATTGTTAAGCGTTGGTGCATGAACAATTGTTGTGATGTTGTGTAAATTGTGGATTTGCCTTTACTTTTGTTGTTGTTGTGTAGTCGTTGCTGGTGTCGAGCCTCACGTGATGGTTGTGTAACTACAGTGATGTGTAGTCCCACTGATAGTGACTAGTAGAAGAGTACGTTGATGTGTAGTCCCATCAAAAAACTACTAGTCGAAACGGTGATATGTAGTCCCACCGTGTTTTGGTTGTGCATGTGCAAACCATGTAATTGTGTTATTGTGCTTCCTTTCGTGCATTTAAATGGTTTACTTATCATTTAAGAATTGTGTTTTGAAAACTGCATGATTGATGAGTTTTTAGAGCTTCGCTCACTAAGCTTCCAAGTTTACGCTCTCCTTTTTTCAACATGCAGATCGTTAGAGTTGCTGAAGGCAAGTGGGAAAGGGAGGAGCTTTTCGGAGTTCTCAAGTAGCTCAAGCACGGTTTAAGTCTTTGTAATAATGCCTAGACAATGAGGGTACTAGACTTGTATGGAGTTGGTGCCAAACTTTTTAGTTTGATGTGTTGATGTTCTAGCATGTTGAGTGATGATACAATGTTGAATATGTTTATGCTTCTATGTTGTGGATTGTAAACCATGTTTATATTGTGGCTTAAATGTTTTGAGTTTTGAAGGCTTAGGACCATTGTTCTATGAATGTTATGTGTGTTTTGTGTTAAGGCATGTAAACCTTGATATGCAATATTAGTGTAAGTGCTTGTCTTCCTAGGAATGAAATGGTTTAGATATGAATGCCTTTATGCAAATTTCTATTTAAATGCTTATCTTTTGTTGGATGCCATATTTGATTGGTTAAGTAGCATCACATGTTTAGTCTTGGTTTCTAAATGTTGTATGAGGGTTTGCTTGTTGCTAGACGAGTCGTAAATTGCATCTAGAGTTAAGTATGTGTACGTTTTGCAGCAAAATTGAGGCTTGCAGTGCAGGGTGTATCGATACGCCCAAGGGCTGTATCGATACGGTCCTACACTTTGAGCCTCAATTTAAGCTTAGCGTATCGGTACACGAGGGTGTATCGATACGCCAAGAGCTCTTTGAAAATCTAAAAAATTAACGAGATTTTGGCGTATCGGTACGAGTCTTGGGTGTATCGGTACGGTTTTTATCATTCGACCGTGATAAGTTGACCTTTGAGGGCATATCGGTACGGTCAACCAGTGTACCGATACAGCCCCCTTAAGTTGACTTTGGGTAGTTGACCAAGTCAAGGCATATTGATACGTTCTTTCAGCATATCGATACAGCCTGTTGTAGAGGCTAAAATGGGCTGTTTAAATTGCTTCTTTGATTTCTTTGCATCGCTTCGTTGTCTTTCCGCTGTCGTATCTCACATAGGATCCCTTAAAGCATCTAGACAAGATAATGTTTAAAGAAAATTTTCTAGGGTCGCTAACCGAGGTGGGACCTTAACGAGTTTCACTTTGTTTTTCCCCGTGTAACCTACTCGGACCAGTCAGACGTCCAGATCGGGACGAGGGGGTTACACCAAGCATAAGTAAGATTATTGATATTCAAGTTAATGGAATTCATGCTTGTGACCTTGTTTTTAATTTATAAATGGTTTTATCTAAAAACTGCATTGTTGTTGTTGTGGTTTTGAGCACCACTCACTAAGCTTTATGCTTGCGCGCTCCTTTCCAACAATGTAGATCGTTAGTGTTTCGGGAAGCAAAGGAATGCGGGGGAAAGGCTCTAGTGATCGTAACTTAAGCTCAAGTGTGGATTTTAAGTTGTAATAATGATTTAGCAATGGGAATATTTGTTTTTGTGGTTAGGGAGGAGGTTGTAAACTCCCATGTGTTTGACCATGTTGCTACATGTTTTAAATGTTGATATCATGTTATGGCTTTTGGTTAATTGACGTGTGTTTTGGCTTGTTGGTATTTTTGAACTAAAGTGTTCTTATGAGCTTTGGAGATTGAGATCCATGTTTGTGTGTATGCATGTTTGAAGCCTGTTTTTAGAGTGTAATGCCTCTAGAATGTTTGCTTGATATGTTGCCACATGGTTTGTGATCTTTCGAGGTAAGTTTGGGAATGTTTGGGGATCCCAAAATGCATTTACGGGCCAATCTGTGTCCAGGCGTTTTAGAACATCTGGTATAGTTTCGGAACGGGCAAGCTTTTGGGCACCCATATCGAAACGGGGGTGGTGTTGTTTCAGTACGTTTTGTCACTGGAGGCTCCCGTTTCGGAACTATGGGGACCTGTTTCAGAACAACTTAATATTACTTTTTGTTGAGAGCCTGTGTTTCGAAACGGGCAACCCTGTTTCGAAACACATGTAGTTTAAGTGGTTAAAAGGCATCTTTGAAGATTTTCAAATGTTACGTTTTAGTCTCTAGTGCTTGTATGCTTCCTAAATAAGTTTTTATTTATTGTTGAGTTGGTTTTGCCTCATGTGCTTGGAATTTGACTAATTAACTAATTGGTAAGGTTAAATAACTTTTTGCCCCTATTTAGTGTGGCTTTTGCGGAATGGTCCTTTTGTGACTGTTTGTCTTCAACTGGACATCCGATTGAAATGTTATTCTTCCGATGTGATCCTTAACACCATAAGACCGTTAAATTGCATTTAGACAAGATAAATTTTAATCTAGGGTTGTTAACCGGAAGGAAATTCTCGGATTTTTCTCTAGTTATCCCCGTGTAACTCTCCCGATTCGGTCTTGCGACCAGACTGGCCAAAGGGGTTACATAATTTTAATTTAATAAAAATATTAAATATTTAATAATTATTTTTAATTAATTAATTTCCACGTCTTTAGAGAACTTAAGGAGCGTGCTTACTGCTGGAACAAGCTAATTTTGGGATATGAGATACAACCTTTAATATATGTTTAAATGGTTGTTAATGACCGAAAAATAAAACAAAACTAAATGAACCTGGGCAGTTTCAAACTTAGATCCCTAGAGTGAAAGTAGCGTATGCTTGCCATCATACCAAGTATATTTCTGAGTTATAAAATTCAACATTTAATATATGTCTTATAATATTGTTAATGCCCGGAAAAAGGAAAAAATATGGTTTTAGGAAAATCGAACATGAAACATCTAATCTAATTAAATAAATCGAATTTAATTAAATAAATTAAAATTTAAATAAAAATATCATATTTTTAATTAAATTTTTTTAAATTTAATATAAGATATATTAACCACAAGACACTTTCAGTTTACGCAAATATTATATTAGCAATATATAACATTTATCAAAAAAATATTAGCAATATATAACATACATAGAACACTCAATACAAAAGGTCCGAATTTTAAATTAAATTAAATTTTATTTAAATTTAAAAATGTGATATTTTCTATTTAAATTTTGGTTTATTTAATAAAATATGATTTATTTAATATTGTTAATGCCTGGAAAAAGGGAAAATATAGTTTTAGAAAAATTGAACATGAAACATCTAATCTAATTAAATAAATCAAATTTAATTAATTAGCTTGTTCTAGCGGTAAGCACGCTCCTTGAGTTCCCTAAGGACGTGTGTTCAATTCCTCCCAACCCCCATTTTCCCTTCTCCAATCTGTCACTACTTGATTGGAGGGAAAATTAATTAATTAATTAAAAATAATTATTAAATAGTTAATATTTTTATTAAATTAAAATTAGGACTAAATTGAGAGTTTGTGTAAATAACATAGATCAAGTGTGTAATTATACCATTTTATTTAACGACCACGTCAGTCTGTTCCGTTATTTTTAACGGTTGGTGGCCTAATTGGAACCATTTAAATAGTTTAGTGCTATATTTACCAAAATTAAAAGTATAACGGTCAGATCGACACCAACTCTATAATTAAGTGGTCATTGGTATAGTTTACCCTATTTTATTTAATGTATATTTTTTTAATCATAATGAACAAATATCCATAACGTTCTCCTTACAACCTTATTCAGATAAAAAATTTATAGAAAAAAATTATTGAAGAAAAAAGTATACATATCTTTAATACATATAACATGTTATCTCATTAAAATATTATAAAAAAGTTATGTGGGATACAATCTCAATTAAAAAAACATAGTGCAACAAATATTTACTCTCCTTGATTACAACATCACATATGATATGAGAGTCTTTATAATTTAATTTTGAGTACAATCTTCAAATGTTGAAGTAGATAATACATTGTTGAACAAATCAACCAAACTATCATATGAATGATCGTTTGAACATTTATATTATCATTCTTTTAAAGATCACGAGAGAATAAACTTTAAAGAAATATATTTTATTTGATTTCACTTGATATATCGATCCTCGTTAGTCTATACATGAACAAAATTTGATTTTCTCCTTTTGTGTCCATTTATATATCTCATCAATGATTTTATACCATTTGTATTAATGAATTTTTTTATTATTTTATTGATTGTTTTTATTGACAATACACGTGGCATAAAATTATTAGTGGAACATATAAAGGGGTAAAAAAGATATACGAATTCTATTCGTCAATACATGTTATTTTATCTTTAAGAATATATATCTTATGAATTTATTTATCTAGTTTTATTTTTTTAAGATCTTTAGAAATTCTATTAATATTCAAATCATTAATATATATTGCAATTATAACATCATTTAATCTCGGTTTGTTTAAAAAGGGCATATCGAATCAGTTTTATAATCTTCCTTCAACGATCATTCACTGAGTTACTTATTCACTTATGGCTAGATTGTTTCAATCCATATATTTAAGACTTCATGAACAAATTTCCTAGTGAATTTCCATATTCTTCTTGTATTTTAAACCCTTTAAGCATATTGAAATTCATGAAGAAAATTCCATACACAAAACATTGTCGACAACTTTCTATTTTGTTTCTATCTTTTTCTTGCAGTGATATAATTTATTGAAATATCTTTATTATTTTTATTTTTATTTTCATTTTTAGGTACTTGAGTCTCTTGTGAACTTTTTTACATTTTGCAATGAAATAATTATTGAAATTAATCAACAGTCGTAGTTTATTCATATTGAATCTCTTTAAGGTCCTTGCAATTCAAGTCGTGCTTTATATTTTATGACTAATTTATTTATTTCGTTTTATTTTTTTAGACTTTACAAAAATTCTAATAATATTCAAATCATTAATATAAGTTGTAATTATAACATAATTAATTAAAAATGTTACCCTTATGAAACTTCAATTTGAATTCAAAATTTTTAGTTTGTATATAAGACTTGAATTTGTTAATTTGTACAAAACTCTAATACAACCTTATAGGTTAGAGCAATTACAATTTACAAGTTATGTTGAATTTTGATAGTTAGTGTTTCAGAAAGTAAAGGAAGGCGAGGGAAAGGCTCTAGTGATCGTAACTTAAGCTCAAGTGTGAATTTTAAGTTGTAATAATGATTTAGCAATGGGAATACTTGTTTCTGTGGTTAGAAAGGAGGTTGTAAACTCTCATATGTTTGATCATGTTGCTACATATTTTAAATGTTAATATCATGCTATGGCTTTTGGTTAATTGACATGTGTTTTGGCTTGTTGGTGTTTTTGAACTAAAGTGTTCTTATGAGCTTTTGAGATTGATATCCATGTTTGTGTGTATGCATGTTTGAAGACTGTTTTTAAAGTGTAATGCCTCTAGAATGTTTGCTTAATATGTTTCCACATGGTTTGTGATCTTTCGAGGTAAGTTTGGGAATGTTTGGGGATGTCAAAATGCATTTTCGGGTCAATCTGTGCCCAAGCGTTTCGGAACATCTGATATAGTTTCGGAACGGCCAAGCTTTTGGGGCACCCATATCGGATCGGGGGTGGTGCCGTTTCAGTACGTTTTGCCACTAGAGGCTCCCGTTTCGAAACTACGGGGACCCGTTTCGGAACATCTGATATAGTTTCGGAACGGCCAAGCTTTTGGGGCACCCATATTGGATCGGGGGTGATGCCGTTTCAGTACGTTTTGCCACTAGAGGCTCCCGTTTCGAAACTATGGGGACTCGTTTCGGAACAACTTAATATTACCTTTTGCTGAGAGCCTGCGTTTCGAAACGGACAGCCCTGTTTCGAAACACATGTAGTTTAAGTGGTTAAAAGGCATCTTTGAAAGTTTTTAAATGTTACGTTTTAGTCCCTAGTGCTTGTATGCTTCCTAAATGAGTTTGTATTTATTGTTGAGTTAGTTTTGCCTCATCTGCTTGGAATTTGACTAATTAACTAATTGGTAAGGTTAAATTACCTTTTGCCCATGTTTAGTGTATTTTTGCGGAATGGTCCTTTGTGATTGTTTGTCTTCAACTAGACATCCAATTGATGTCCGATTGAGACGTTATTCTTCGGATGTGATCTTTAACACCATAAGACCGATTGAGACGTTTTAGTCCCTAGTACTTGTATGATTCCTAAATGAGTTTATATTTATTGTTAAGTTTGGTAGTGCTTCTATTATAGGCTATTCTAATAATTTTATAGACCTGGATTTGTATGAGGGGCTTTTGATAATCTTCTCTCTATAAATGCTAAATTGGGAGATGTATGAGGGGATTGAATGTTTGATTTTCTCTGATTCATAAGCTAAATTACTGCGGGGATTGGTTAGTCGAATGACATAATCATAATTTATCTACGAGATTAGGACAATCATAATCATAGTCTTGGTGTTTGCTCGGTCATTGTTGCAGAGCTATGGGCTTTACATGATCTATTACGCCACGCTTAGATATTGGATTATAGCCGCATCCAGGTAGAAATGGACAATTTTGAAGTGTTATATGTTTGACTTAAATTTTAATTGGTAATTAAGTTAAGTTTTATTGTAATTATAGTGGTTGAAGATTACTTGATAATTAAGATTTACTTTAATGAGTAAATATCTATTTTAGGTAGGAGATATTATTAAATAAGGTTTCTTGACAACCAAATATTTGGTAATTTGGGTTTATAAATATAGACTAAGGCCTTGTTTGGTAAATAGCGGTTTGAGCAAAAATTAGAGGTTTTAGGTATAATTAGAGGTTTGACTAGTCAAATCCGCTAATATTCATGTTTGGTAAATAGCGGATTGAAAGAGCGGATTGTGGTGAAAAAGCTAATTTTGAAAAAGCTCATAATATGAGCTTTTTGAGATTAGAGGTTTGATATTAGAGTTGTAATGACTATGTTACCCTTCACAATTACAAAAAATCTCTAAATAACTTAAATTAAATAATAATATTTTTAATATAAATAATAACATATTAAATATTGGACTTATTTGTTGGTACTACTAATTTATATGGTGATATTTGTAAGTTAATTCTATTTTTTATTATCACATATTTATATGCGCATATAAAAATTTAATAATTATATAAATAATAAATTAATATATAAATCTTTCAAATATGTTTAGGAAATTTGTATTAAAAAATAATTTTTACAAATCTAATTAATATTTATTAGATACAAAATATTAATAACTGATAAATTATTCAAACAAGTATTAAATATAATCATGTCTTTATATTCATTTTGCTTGTTTAAATAATCAAACAGCTATCAGCTATCAGTTAATTTTACCAAACACTTTTATACAATCATCTAATACAATCCGCTAGTCAAATCAGCTAATGCAATCAGCTATCAGCTAATGTAATCCGCTATCAGCTATCAGCTATCCGCTAATTGCCAAACAAGGCCTAAGTTTAACCTTTTGAATTACAAGATAATGAGAAAATGAGAGATATAGAGAATTACTCTAGAGAGATGAGAGATGTAACAACTTTTAGGTTTTTTATAACTATTGTGACTACGTTGTAGAGATGAGTATTGTAGGGATGTTGGGAAGAGTGTTTTGGTTCTACCGGGTCATGAGATTTGTACACCAAGTTTTAGGATTACATGGGATATTATGTATTTATACTCTTCGTGTTCTCTATAATTATAGTGGATTGTTCGTTTCTCTCGCCTGTGAAAGTAGGCTATGCTAAACCACGTTAAATCTTATCTTATGCATATGTCTCGATATATGTTGTTATCGCTTTATTGTTTGGGTTTAAGGTTTAAAGTTTAAGATTTAGAGTTTAGAGTTTAAATTTTATGGTTTGTTATTTTGAGTTCAAGGTTTAAGGTTTTAAGGTTTTGAGTTTATGATTTTAGGTTTTTTGGGTTTTGAGTTTTAGAATTTTAGGGTTTCAGATGTAAATGTTTAGGATTTAGTATTTAAGATTTTGGGCTTTAGATTTAGGGTTTAGGGTTTAGAGTTTAGGGTTAGCATATTTACATTGATGTAAATACGAGAAAATAGTATAAGGGTGTAATCGACAAAATTGATGTAAAACAGCCGTTAAATAGATACTACATATGGGTTTGTGATCAAGCTCGTTTTTTAGATTCTGGTGGCCCTAGGGCGAATTGAAAATTGGGCCTATGATCAAGGATTTAAATTACGATTGTAGTCATGTTTTCGGTCGCGTTGTGATTATCGTGATTGTGGACATAATGAATCTTATTGTAGTCACTGTGAATATCGTAGTTGTGAATTATTAATAACATATGTTATTGTGGACATAACAATTGCCGACCGTTATTTAAATCAATGTCCCTAATAAAATTTAAGAGTAATTTTATAATAATAAGTATTAAAAAAATCGATCCCTTACCAAAAAAATATTGAAAAAATTAGACACTTAATAAAAAGTATTGAATGAATTGGACTATTAAAAAATATTAGAAAAAAAATAAATTTTATAAGTACGCCTCTAGTAACTTGTTGAAAATAAATTGGTCCCCTACTGACAAGAATTGAAAAAAATAGCTCTTAATAATAAGTATTAGAAAAAAAAATAAGAGTATGTCTAAGATAAGAAATATTGGGGATAGTGGGCACTTAATAACAAATATTAGAAGAAAAAAATAAATTATAAGGATAGACCTCTAATTATAATTTTTGGAGAAAAAAATAGGCCTTAATAATAAATATTGAGAAAAAATTAAGCCCCTAGGAACAAATATTGAAAATGATTTGACGCTATATTTAATATAAAATATTTTTTATAAGTATAATATACTATAAAATTTCTAGGCCCTTCATGGTTGTCCCTCTTGCCCAAGCGCAGATACGGGCTTGTTTGTGATAAATATCACTCAACTTGTTTGTCAAATTATACGACGTACTAAATATCATCTTTATCGAATGCTTGATCGTTTTTTCAATATGCTGGTGTGATTATTTTTTTTTGAATAATAACATCTGATTTTTATTAATAACCATGAAAAACATTACAAATACAATTCATTAAAAAGAGAGAAAGAAAGACTGGTCCACTAAAAATCTCATACTTTTGTAAAGAAAAACAAATCTTTCCATAAAAATTACCATACCAATAAAATCTAAAAATCTTCATATATCTTCTTATTTTTAGTTAAATAAGACGTTTTGACAACCGACAATATTTAATTATTTTTATTTTTCGTAATAAAAATATTTTAAATAATACATTACGTACAAATCTACTAAACATGACACAAGTGAAACGAATGTTCTTGCGATTTATTTTTTGGAGAAGTTGGGCTTTGTTGATAAGTGGACTAGTTGGGTCATCGTGTCACTACGGTTCAATATTTTGTGCTCTTTAATGACCAGGAGGTGGGAGTGGGACCAATTTTGTCGAGTCTGGCCTACAACAACAAGACCCTTTCTCTACAAATTTTCCTGTCTACATAGGGTTTAAGTTATATTTTTATTAAGGTTAAACTTTATCGGATGTGTCTTTTGTTTGGAGTCTGTTCTATTTTGTTCACTAATTTTAAAAAAATATTATAATGGTCATTTACATTTTTAGTCTATTTTATTTTGGTCATTGTGCCGTTAACACCCGCTAAAGTGTTGTCTCGTGGCATGTTAGTCAAAAGGGTTAATTTATAATTTGACCCTTGAACTTTAAATAAAATATTAATTTAACTAATAAGCTCTCTCAACCTCAATTTTAGCCCCTAAACATCAACTTCATAAAAATACTTCATAAGAAAACTTCAGGTGCCCTATTCTCTATATAGGCATTTATATTCATGATACATTTGCTCAAAATTTGAATGCGAAATAGATCTCTTTGTTCCTTTGAACATTCCAACTTCACTGCAAATGGAAATTAAAAAACGCAGAGTTAGAAAATAAACGGAGAGGAAACAATTATGTATAACTCAAATGTTTAATTTTGTTTATTTAATTATAGTGCAAACAAATCTTGTATGATTGCAAATCAGCTGATTCCAAGCCAATAACAGCTGCAACGGTGAGCAAAAAGGATGACGATGCTCATTTCAATATTTTGTATTGTCATAACTTTTAACTTCCTTTTGCTATGTAAGCCATTTTATGAAGTACTCTCTTTTTTATTGATGTTTGTTGTTTTTTGTTGTGATTATTAGCAATGCTACTTCTCGTAGTACTAGAAGGAGCAGTGGGTCAGGATTCACCTTTAGGTCAGAGGAACGTACTGAAAAGCGGAAGGAGGTTGGAAATATTTACCAATCTGTTAATTTTTGGTAGCTTTAATTACATTAATTTGATAAATGAGTGTTCATGAACTTTTCTTCCAGTTTCTTTCAAAGTTAGAAGAGAAGATCCATGCTAAGAAAGTTGAATAAAAAGAATAACATGCAAGCAAAATCAAAGGTCATGGAAATGAATTCATAACTATTACTTGAATGAACATGTTTTTCTACTCTATCAAGTAGTTATGTTTTTCAAGTTTTTTGCTTCAATTTATTCTGTCTCTTCATTTCATTAATTTTTAGGTTTGTTGCAACGTGCAGGAGAACTAAGAAGCAAAAATCAAGCAATTAAGGAAGAGCTTAACTTTTAAAGCTACACCAATGCCAAGTTTCTACAGATAACTTCCTCCAAAAGCTGAACTGAAAAAGACAATTTGATTGTTTCTTCTTTCCACTATTACTATTTCATGATGGCATGTATTTCTCGGTCGAAAAATTTTAATATTTTGCTATAGTTATTTTATCTCTTCGAAGCAACATTGGTCTTAGGATACTTGCGATATGCTATTGCCTATACCGTAAACGATTAAGAACTACAACTTTATCAGTTATCATTTATTCGTTTTCTTTTTAAAGGTTGAAAAAATGATAGGTGTCTAGATAGAAACTTTTGTAGGTGAAGAAAATACTTAAAATGTTACAGGCTGCTTACTAGAATTTTTAAAGGTTTTGTGTTTTTTTTTTTTGCTAAGCAAGCTTTTTATTAGTAATAAAATTTTTGCCGTCGTTGGAAGCCTCATTAAAAACCTCCCTAATCCTAGGTGGAGGAAAAGAGTACACCCCAACTAGGCTACAACAAAGGAGCACAACAACTCAATTACAAATCCGATTCACTGCATCCAATCTACACAGGCAATACACATTCAATCCTATCAAGCCACTAAAATGTGAATTACCACCAAGCTTTGAATAATTTGGCTCGAGCCATTCCACATTTTGCTAGGTGATCTGCCATTTCATTTCTCGCTCTTGGTACGTACTCAAGCTTGATATTCTTAATTCTACTTACCAGTTCATCTATTTCCTCAAAGATATTCCACCAACGCCAAGGCCTTAAAATGTGGTTTTCTATCCAATTCAAGGCGACTTGAGAATCCGATTCAATAATTAGATTTGTCTTCCCTACCCATCCAGCTTCTTCGAACACAATTAGGGCCGTCTTGATAGCCACGATCTCTGCATAGTCTGCTCCAATAACTTCTACTGGTCTTGAAAATAATGCTCGTACATCTCCCGAACTTGATCTCAACACGCCACCACATCCTGCTGCAACCATGGAATAAGCTCCATCTACGTTAAATTTTGTTGTTCCCTCTTGTGTTTGATTCAAGTTAATAGTGATTTAGGATTATTAGGTGACTTTGTTTGATCAAGATATTTATTCAGATTAAGATTTTTTTACGTCTACTTATCCTTGACACGTTAATAAAAATGCTGCATTTTTTCAGTAAACCTAGCACTTTATATGTTGATCGAGCACTTCAACATCGCACTTAATCAGCTTCATATGATGGTGTTATGAATGATGAGGGACCAGAATACACAGACCCAGATAACCAGGGAGGGACAATTACAACAACCTGCCCAGCTTTACGTCGTGGAAGTAGAGAGAGGAGAATGCCACGTGTACCGAAAGAATATGAATTGTAACCGTTTACCTTTTCTGTTTCGTTAAAAGGGTAGCTAGAAAACAGCTCAGGCTATGCAAAAACAAACAACTTATTTCTTCTTCTTCAATAGAAATTTCTCTTCTTCTTCTTTATTTTCTTGGTATATCTCCATTCCACATCAACTATCCTAACAGTTTGGTGCTTTCATTGAGTCTTCATCAATGGTTAACAACACAGAATCCATTCGCGCCCTTCATGAAACATCTTCCCGCCATGAAAACACTCTTACGTTTCTGGAAAATCATGTCACCAAACAGGAGCAATGGAACGCAGCAACTCAAAAAACTTTTCAGGACATGTCGAGGTTCCTGCAGACTATCGTCGCGCAGTTACGTGTGTCGCCTTCGACGTCCGCTGGCGGGGATCTGATGGCCGACAGTTCGGCAGCTCGCGGAAAACAAAAACACCAGTCCGACAACGAAGACGCGTTCCCATTTTCACCCAAACCTATTCAGGTGGAACTGCCCCTCTTTACCGGCGAAGATGCAGAGGATTTGATAGCTTCAGCCCAAGATTTCTTCGAGTTCTATGGGACCAACGACCATCATCGCGTCACCATGGCCTCATTTCGTATGACCGGCATTGCAAAGAAATGGTTTAGATGGATGCAGCGTCAACGACAGCTAGTGGGCTGGAATCATTTGGTCGACGCTATTCGCAAGCGTTTTGTGGCCATGGAGATCGAATCGGCTGCGGGACAGCTTTCAAAACTCTTGCAAACGACTACGGTCGCAGAGTATCAGTCGAAGTTTGAAGATCTGGCACTTCGTACGTCCAACTTGTCTGATGAGTTTCTCCTTGATTGCTTCATTTTCGGTCTGCGTTCTGACATAAAAAATGAGGTGTTGAGCCATCGAGCGACGTCCATGCTTGAAGTTCAGGCCCTTGCTCGTTTCCACGAAGCTAGATTACATGATCGTCGTTCACCGGGGAAACCCTTCAGCTCTAAAATTCCTCCTTTATTGCCAACTCCATCCTCATTTCCTCAGGATCCCCGCGGACAGCTAGGACGGCCGCCACCAGTTGAGCGTTCTCTTTCCACTACTCCACATGTTCGACGTATTTCCTCGGCTGAAGCTCTTGAACGTCAATTGAAAGGTTTATGCTACTACTGCGACGAGCGATACGTTCTCGGTCATAAGTGCCAAACTCCCCAACTATTCTTGCTTGATGATGATGCCCCAACGAACGCCGATCCTTCATTGGGTCTCGAACAGCCACCACCCTTGGACAACATCAACATGGCCTCTCATCCTGCCCAGGCACATTCTACAGTTTCTTTCAACGCATTGGATGGTTATCACGCTCCGACGACACTTTGAGTTCAGGGAACAATTCAAGGCATATTTGTGCGCATTCTTATAGATGGAGGAAGTACGCATAATTTTATCCAATCGCGGGTGGCGAAACATCTGTGTCTTCCGATCACAGTCACACCCAACTTCAATGTGATCGTGGGCAATGGCCAACGCTTAAAGAATGAAGGTTGTGCTCGCGACGTATCTGTTTCTGTCCAGGGTACTGACTTCATTACGGATTTCTATATTTTGCCATTGAAAGGGGCTGATGTAGTACTAGGAGTAGCTTGGATGGCCACCCTTGGGCCGCTAACTATGGATTTCACGTGGCTAACCTTCCAGTTTCACCAACGCGATTCCACTGTATGTTGGCAGGGTGATATCAATTTGGAACCACAACAGATCCAACTCCACTCTATCTGTCGACTCTCTGATACAGGAGCCATTGCCGCGTTTTTCCATCTCCAATTACAAGACACTCATACTTCTGGAGACTCTCTTATTTCTTTTGATATTCAACAATTGCTCGCTGAATTTGACAATGTGTTTGCGCCACCACAGGGGTTACTGCCTTCCCGTGCCACAAATCACGTGATTCATGTGGATGCTAACAGTAAGCCAGTGAATGTCAAACCTTACCGCTACCCACATTTTCAAAAATCAGAGATCGAGGCTAAAGTTTGTCACATGCTCGACCATGGTTTGATTCATCCAAGCACCAGCCCTTTCTCTTCTCCTGTATTATTGGTTCGAAAAAAAGATGGGACTTGGCGTTTTTGCGTAGACTATCGCGCGTTGAATGCAATTACAATTCGCGATAAGTATCCCATTCCCACTGCAGACGAGTTGTTTGTTGAATTGGGACATGCACACTATTTTTCCAAGCTCGACTTGTTGGCTGGTTACCATCAGATTCGGGTGCGCCAAAATGATGTCCATAAGACGGCATTTCGCACTCACAATGGCCACTATGAATTTCTGGTTATGCCATTCGGTTTGACTAATGCACCGTCGACATTTCAAGCTACAATGAATGATATCTTCCGGCCCTATCTTCGACAATTTGTTCTCGTTTTTCTCGACGACATATTGGTTTTCAGCGAGTCTTGGCTAGCCCACTTACAACATTTACGCTTGGTGCTTATTACTTTGCAGCAACATGGCTTTGTCGCCAAGAAATCTAAGTGCTCTTTTGGCCAACAATCTGTTGAGTATTTGGGCCATGTTATCTCCCATCGCGGTCTAACTGTTGATCCTTCTAAGGTGACTGTTGTTCGAGATTGGCCGGTGCCAGTTACGGTCCGTGATCTTCGTGCTTTTTTAGAGTTGTTGGGCTATTATCGCCGTTTTATTCGCAGCTATGCTTCCTTGGCTGCTCCCCTTACAGATTTGCTTAAAAAGGACCAGCCATTTATGTGGACACCAAACTCCCAGGCTGCATTTGACCAGCTTAAGGCAACCCTATGTTCTGCGCCCATTCTAGCTTTACCAGATTTTACGCAGGACTTCGTGGTGGAGACAGACGCATCTGGGGTTGGGATCGGTGTTGTGCTTACTCAGAATAGCAAACCAGTGGCGTTTTCAGTCAAAAATTATGTGCGCGTATGCAAGTAACCTCCATGTACACCAGAGAAATGTTTGCCATCACACAGGCGGTTGGTAAATGGCGTCAGTATCTCTTGGGTCGGCACTTCACCATTATCACTGATCAACAAAGTCTGCGCGAGCTTAATCAACAAGCGATACAAACGCCTGAACAACAACGATGGCTGGTAAAACTTATTGGGTTCGATTTTGAAATAAAATATCGTCCAGGTAAACTGAACATCGTTGCTGACGCGCTTTCTCGCGAACCTAGTGCTCAATTATTGGCGTTCACACAACCAGTATTTGGCATCTTTGATGACATTAGATGGGCTATGCAACATGATTCTTATTTGGTTCCCTTATTAACGGCTGTTCAACAAGGAACACAGCCACTGCCAGGTTACACACATCATCAGGGTCTCTTATTACATAATGGCCGCATGGTGGTGCCTTTAGACAGTTCCTTACGCGGTCGTTTGCTACGTGAATTCCACAGCTCCACGTTGGGTGGCCATGCGGGTATCAACCGCACCTTTCCTCGTTTGGCTAGAAATTTATTTTGGATTGGTATGCACAAGGATGTTCAACAATTTGTCTCCGCTTGTTTGATTTGCCAACGTATGAAATCTGACTCTCGTGCACCAGCAGGTTTACTACAGCCGCTACAGTGCCGGAACAAGTATTTGATGATGTGCCCTTGGATTTTATCACTGGTCTACCCCCGTCGAATGGAAAGGAGGTTGTTCTCGTGGTCGTGGACCGTCTCACCAAATATGGTCATTTTTTTCCTTGTCGCGCCATTATGATGCAGTGTTCATTGCCAAAGTGCTGGTTCAAGGACTTATTAAACTCCATGGCGTCCCTCGTTCCATGGTCAGTGATCGTGACCCTATTTTCCTTAATTCGATATGGAAAGAGTTGGCAAAACTGTAGGGGACTGAGCTTTGCCTCAGCTCAGCGTACCATCCTCAATCTGACGGTCAAACCGAGGCATTGAATCGTTGCCTCGAGATGTACTTGCGTTGCATGATTGGCGATGAACCACGTAAGTGGGAGTCCTATCTTCCTTGGGCAGAATATTGGTATAATACAACCTTCCACGCTTCTGCCGGAATGTCTCCGTTTCGAGCCCTTTATGGCCGCGACCCACCTACGCTGATATCTTATGTTGAGGGAGGTTCTTCTAACCCAACGGTTGATACTGCGTTGCAAGATCGTGATGCAATACTTCGCCAGTAGAAATACAACCTCCACCAAGCACAATTACGAATGAAGAATCAGATTGATCGCAAGCGACGAGAGGTTGAGTTTAAAGTTGGCGATTGGGTTTTCATTCGACTACAACCATATCGTCACCTTTCTCTCCGTTTGCGTCGATACCACAAATTGAGCCCACGATATTTTGGCCCTTACAAGATTTCTCACCGTATCGGCGCCGTCACGTACAAATTGGAACTCCCAGCTGCGTCACGCATTCACCCGGTCTTTCATATATCCCAGCTGAAGCTTTGCATCGGCCAGCCGTTGCACCAGTTTACACCTCTGCCATTGCTAAATGAATCCACCAACGACGACCTTGTAAACCTTGAGGACAAGGTTTCTCTCATAGATGGGGGTCTTGTTATGAATGATGAGGGACCAGAATACACAGACCCAGATAACCAGGGAGGGACAACTACAACAACCTGCCCAGCTTTACGTCGTGGAAGTAGAGAGAGGAGAATGCCATGTGTACTGAAAGAATATGAATTGTAACCGTTTACCTTTTCTGTTTCGTTAAAAGGGTAGCTGGAAAACAGCTCAGGCTATGCAAAAACAAACAACTTATTTCTTCTTCTTCAATAGAAATTTCCCTTATTCTTCTTTATTTTCTTGATATATCTCTATTCCACATCAACTATCCTAACAGATGGCGATTTTCTTTTTGAAAGAAGAATATAAATCTAAAGCACTTTCATACAGCGACAATGACAGATAACCATGAATAATGGGGAAATGTACATATTGGTAGACTCTTAGAAATGGATCAAGTTTATTCATCTTACAACAATATATGTTTCTCTTCTAATTTATTGTGCTATCTTATCTATATGCTAATTATCTGATATCTGTTGTAATCATCACAGATACCAACTACGCGTGCAATATCCCTAAAGCTTGGAAGGCACAAGAATGATGTTGTTGCACTTATGCGATGTTGTTGCACCAAACAACCGTTCAAAAGGCAATGGTTCTGGTGTTAGCCCATCAAAAAAACTCAGCAGAAGCTGCAAAATTATGGAAGATGAGCTCAAAGGGAAGCATTATATTGGGGGACAAAGAATAGGGTACCTCAATTTTTTATGAAGTTGTTAAATGTTTAGGGGGCTAAACGCGAGGTTGAGAGAGTTTAGGAGTTAAATTAATATTTTGTTCAAATTTAAAGGTCAAATTAGAAATTAACCATTTTGACTAACGTGACACGTTATCACATTAACGGGTGTTAATGACATAGTGACCAAAATAAAACAGATTGAAAATGTAAGTGGTCATTATAATATTTTTTCAAATCGAGTGACTAAAATAGAACAAGCCACAAACAAAAGGGGCCTTCGGTGAAGTTTACCCTTTAATTAAAGAGATGTGTATTATATTCTCATATTGATATTATAATCCATATAATAATATAAATATCCATAATCACTAAGTTATTTAGTGTGATGAAATAACGTTGTTGGGTCACACTTATTCTTCATTGGTTAATTAACGATAATAATTTCTTCATTGGTTAATTATTGCAGACAAAAATTACCGGTAACTTTTTGGTGCTCTTGTGTGCCTCAACACTAAAATGTTAAATTTTAAGTTGTTATTTTAAATTTTAAATCATAACCCTAATAAATACATCATATACTAATTCTTTAAATTTTAGACTCTAATCTCAACTCTAAATTTAATTATTTAACGATGAGACATAAGTAGGGGTACCGAAAAAACAAACTATTCTTACTCAATTATTGTTCGGCGATTCTTGCATTAGGTAAGAAACTCTAATCGGAACCGTTTAATCATTATCGTAAGATACAGTGATAATTGTAATCACTAATTTTGTCCCGAATCTTAAACTTGTTTTGATTATGTTTTCAAGGCTTGTATTGGACTTAAAAAAAAAAGAAAAAAAGGAAAACGAAAATATATGTATACATATGTTATTATTAGCATTATCCCTATATATGTCTTGTATTTATTACCTTAATATTTTTATTAGTATTATTATCATTATTACTACTATTATTATTGTGAATATTGTCATTACTATTAGCATAATATATTATATATTACTATCACCTATTACTATTATTTTTATTTTTATTATTGTGTGAGTTAATATTATTAATTATTATTATTATTATCATTATTATATTATACATATTATTATTATTATGATAATACAAATAAACAAAACAAATAAACCCAATATGAATAATAATAAAGACCCAATTTATTTAAGTCCACTACAAAATATAATGCAAGCCCATACAATCCCATAGTCCCAAACAAAAAACCCTAATTATCTTTGGATTACAACTGCAGCCGCCACCCATCTGTGACCGTTGGATCTGGCCGCGATCCAACGGTTCAGATCGCGCCCGCGAGATAAACCCTAAGGAGGGTGTCATCCTTGCTCCAGCACCGTCACACCTCAACCGTCGGATGGGAGAAAAGATGGATGGTCCAGATGAAGCCCAGAAGAAACCCTAGAGAGGAGCTCTCCTTATCCCGCGCGCCACTACACCACAGCCGTCAGATCTGCCTCAGATCTGACGGTCCAGATGAGGTCCAGAAAAACAAACCCTAATGAGGGTATTGATCCGCGCCGCACGCCTCCCCCACCGTTAGATCAAGATCTGATCTAACGGACCATATTGGCGCGTGCTCTACACCGGACGTCGGTTCGTGTTCCACGCGCGCGTCCATAACGTCCCAAACCCCTCCACGCGCGCGTAACTCGGTCCCGTGACCCCTCGTCTGCACGCCTCTGACCTTCTGCCCCGCCGCGCACCTTCGGCCACCCTACGCTAACACCATTTTGGGGTGGTTTCGTCATGCAACAGAAAAAGAAAAAGAGGAATCAGACACCCAAAACGTAAACGGATACACAGAAAAGCAAAAGGTCAACCAGACAATGAAAAAAGAGGGAGAGAGAGGATTCATCTTGTTTTGCTTTTTCTCTATGTAATCCGGGTATAAGAGTAGCCCGAAGAAAAACTTGTAACCTATTCTTCATGCGAAAAAGGAGAGGATTTTCAGAAAGCAATAGAAAAAAACCAGTATTTCCAGAGGTACCCAAATCTCAATATTTGAATCCGATGCATGGATGAGAAATGAAAAGGGTTTTTGTTTTTTACCTTTCGAAAGCTTTCCTTCCTCCTCCGTTCTGGATTCGAGCCAGCGATAATCCCATCGGTTCCCGTTTAGGGAGTCAACCGGGGTGAGCCATCGGAGCCACGGGGAGAGGTTTTCCCTCTCTAAGGTTTCAAATGAGTTTCACAGGGGAGTTTTAAGGTTTTTTTTGGTTTTAGGGGTTTCGGTAGGGTTAAATCTTTTCCTTTTTTTCTTTTTTTGTTCTTGCGCCGTCAATGGCCTGAGATTCTTGGGGGTTTCTCTCCGTTTCTCTGAGATTTCCGACGCCGAGAACGGCCGACGGCGCCGGAAACCCTTTCCCGATGAGGCTAACCCTAACCGGTTGTGAAGAGGGGATGAGTTTTTTTTATCTGAGTTTAAAATGGGCAAAAGGGTTTCAATCTTTTTGGTTCAGTTTTTATATTGGTTTTACATTTCAAAAACGGTCCAAACCTTTTCTAGTCCCCCCGCGTCTCCGAAATACCACCCTTAGCCATTCCGTTTTTTGAAATCACATACCTGGTCACTGTTTTTTTAAAGTTTTTTTCAATTTCGTCCCCTAATTTGCTTCAGTCAACACCGAATGGTTTAATAGCCATTTCGGTCCCTACAGATTTCAGCGCCTTTTAATTTTGGTCCCAGTTTTGACAACTTAACCCCTTTTTTATGGTTTAATTCTCTCATTAGTCCTCAGAATCTGTCCAGAATTCACTCTACCCCTTTTAGCAATATGGCTTTCATCACATGCATTTTTAATTTTCTAACTCAATATTTATATTCATATGCTTATCTTAATCCATGTTTTATTTACATGTTCCATATGTTTTTGATGATATATATGCGTATTTGTGCAATTTATGTTTACTATGCCATCAATGCCATGTCATTTACTTTATGTTTAATCATCTCGTTTATTTGTAAGTTGCATCTCGGTTTATGAATTGCAATGTGAATGCCTTTTTATTCGGGAGTGAACGAGGCCAGTACCAGTCGTAGTGGTGGTGGTTCGGACGTTCTCTCTCGAATATTAAGGCTTTTAAAATTTACTCGATCATATAACAAAATTTTGATACGATTCGTCACTTTAATTCGCAAAATTTAATATTAATTAAGCGGTAATGTTTTTGGTACCAATTTTCGGGCACGACGGGGGTGCTCATCCTTCCTCGCGTGTAACCGACTCCCGAACCCGTTTTCGAAAAGAATCTCTGGTTTTTTATTTCGGTGTCCAGTCCACCATTTTTAAATGGCCGGTGGCGACTCCTCCTTTTTTACAAATTCGACTAAATTTTTTAAAACCATTAAAACCCGGTTCTTCTAAGTGACACCGGTATTTTTAGTCGCAACAGATGGCGACTACTCTGGGGACAAATTTTTGTTTTCAAAAACAAAAAGAGAGTCAAGCCAAAAAAAAAACTTTACCGCTCAATTAATATTAGAAGTTGCGAATTAAAGTGACCAAATCAATCGATATTTGTTTATAAGTGCGAGTTTATTTTAAACGCATTTAAAATTGGCATTTAAACCCGTTCGTTTAAGTGGGGGGAAAACGCTAGTGCTTTCGTGTGGATATTGTTCCTCCGTGTAGGCCTAGTAAGTACCTTCGGGGCTCGAATACCCTATATCTTCGTGAGAATATTGTTTCTCCGTGCAGATATAGCGAAAGGGTCCCCTCGAATTGAACTCGGTTGAGAGGAGCCTATAATGGGTGATGACCGGGGGCCTTGCTACCCTTAGAAGGGGACAGCAAGGACAATTTGAGTACCTCCTAGAACCAAAATTGCATTTAGAGAACTAGAATGCCCACCCCTTTTAGAGCCATGCGGATAACCTAGGTTTCGTAGACTAATAAGGTTGTTTGTTTATTGCGTACTTTGTTTCCTTTCTACTTAATGTGTAAAATTATGTTTATTCGGTACTGACATGCTCTCTTTGTCTTTCTTTTTTCTTTTCTTTTTTTTGCATTACTTTGGCATTTGCATTGCATATTCTAGGGGTGTTGAATCACGGTGGTTCTACTCAGTTCCAAGGTATTCATTATGGACGGGAGGTTACTTAAAAGGGAAGAGGTCAACTCTCAAGTCAGGCTTTGGTCAGAGATGAATCAGAGGGTTCAGGGGGACAGCCCACCAAGCGAGCGCGTTGTACCAGGGTACACGTATGTAAGTCTCCAACAAAGCGATCTGTACGAGCTAAGAGAAATTTGGGAAAGTTGGGATGAGAGGTTGCAAGGATTGTTCCGAAGTAATTATGGTGATGTGGCGGACCTGATATATGTAAGGATCAATGAACCTTTGTTCCGTGCCCTGTTTGAATTTTGGAATCCCGCTTTCTGTTGTTTTACTTTTAATGGAAAGGATTTGATGCCCACGATCAAGGAATATACGGCCCTCCTTCATCACAAGGAAGTAAACCGAGATTGGATTTATTCAAAACCTTCCATATCTCAGAACTATTCGGCTAAGCTCCGGGAGGCGGCCGGAATGAGCCCGGATTGGGTTAAAGGTTTGATTCGGCAAAGAGGGGATGACATGGTCTTCTCATGGGAATGTATTCGGGATTTGATACCGTCGTACCCAGACGAAGTAATGAAGATGGATCTTTTTGCCATAGGAGTATACGGTTTGATTATCTTTCCAAGAGCCCTAAACGGCATTGACGTGGCTGTCTTAGATATTTTTGAACGACTGAAGAAAAGAGCTAACCCTACCGCGGCAATCTTAGCCGAAACTTTCATCTCATTAAATGCAATTCGGAGGCATGAAGAAGGACGCTTTAGAGGTTGCGCTCAGTTACTCCAAGTTTGGATTCAGAACCATTTCTGGGTAACACCAAAAAGGGTTCTGCAAGGTGTGTTGTTCGAAAATTTCTCTCCGTTACAAGCATACTTGAGCAAAGAATGGCGGGAGGATATCAAAAAGGCGCAGTGGGTCATGATCCTTAGGAATATCCAAGAAGGTGATATAGTTTGGAGGGCACCTTGGTTGGGTCGGGTTTCCTACTTTCTTTATCGTTGTGGAGATTATGATTGGCTTATGCTTCTGGGGCTTTACGGGAGAGTTGGCTGTGCCCCTCTCTTGGTATCAAGGCAGTTTGGGTCCCGGCAATTTGTACCTTTTACTTCTGGTTTGAGCCAAAGCGAATTCCTTTTTAAAGGTGAATTTAGGGCGAAAATTGTGAACGCCACTCGGGCATGGGATCATTGCTATCGTATTCGGATTGAGGAGAATGCGACCAGTATGATTACCCCAGACTACGACTTCTGGAGGAAGTGGAGGACCAACAATGAAATTCCGAGACCCGATCAAGGGCCAATCATGACTATGGAGGAACACATGAGGGTTGTGCCCTCCGAGGCGGACATAGCAAGACAAGAACTCGAAGAAATGAGAAAAAAGTTAGAAATTTTGCAAACCAAGCATGCCGACGAACTTTTTCAGTTGAGCTTGGACATCGACGTTAAAGAAGGTACAATCAAGGATTTGAAGAAGGAAAATGCTGAGTTAAAAGAAAAGATCACCCTTTATCAGCGAGACGTTGTCAGAATGCAAACCTCCTTAAGAAGAGCGAGTCAGAGGAAGCTCGTGGCGGTCGAAAAGGAAAGAAGGTATGGTATGCGATTGGTTGAAGAAGAAAAGAAAAAGGGTAAGCGAGAAGTTGAAGAAGAGAGAGGGGGAAGTAAATTGGTGTTAGAGAAGGAAAGAAAAGCTCTGAACAGCGTGATCAGCCGGGAGAGGGCAAAGGCAAGACAAGAACTGGAAAGGGAAAGGGAGAACTCAGTTGCATGGAAGAGAAAGGCACATGATCACAAGAATCGAGTGCAGGAACTGCAAAGCTTGTATGAGTCAACCACCGAAAGCTTAGAGCACAGTCACGATTACATCACTCAGCTAGAAACAAGAGTGGAGGAATTAGATGTCGCCTTTCACGAATACCGTGAACGCAATGGTTTCTTCGAGCTCCAGAACGCCCAGCTAGAGAACGCTACTCTCCAAGCGCAAATCGAAACCTTAAGAGCCACGGTACAAGATTGCGAGGCTAAGCTTTTGGTTCTCGACGAAGCCGCAGCAGGTGGAGATGATTATTGGAGGAAGAGGCTCCGAGACGCGACCCGGATGATCCAAGATAGAGACGATTACTTTACTACCCTGATGGTGTAGGTACAAGAGGTGGCCCGGCACGTAAAGAACTTGTCTGCAGAAGTTGAAGCATTACGCCCTTTTGTCACTCCCGATATGGCCGAAGCCTCGAGATTCACCCAGCTACTCCAGACGGTGGGAGAGTTAGGAGTTAGGGCAGCAGCCTATCTTTAAATGACTACTTTAGTTATTTTGTAAGAAGGGTCTCCCCTTTGTCGACGTTGGTCCGCCTATCGGATAACGTCTTTTGTTAGTAAGCGGGGGGCCCGTTGGCAAAACTTTGATGTCATGACCTTTATTCCAAAGGGACTTCCCGATTAATGAAATGTGGCCTATGAAGAGCCACCCTTATGATCAACACCTTAGCTTACATACATGTTTGCATACATTCGTTGCATCCCTCATTCATTCCACAGCATTACATGCATTGACTGATTAACATCAATAAGTTGATAATCGAAAAATATTTTCAGAACCTCAATCTACAATCATTCCGCGCTCGTACGATACCCGTTCACAATCCAGAGCAATGGAGGAGAGAATGGCAAGGGTCGAACAAGGCCAAAAGGACCTCGAAACTCGGTTAGACGGAATTGAAAACAACATCAAGGATCAAATCTCCCAGTCACAAACTAGCATCATCGCCCAATTAACCGAACTACTCACAAAGAAGTTCGGTAAGGAAGGGGGCTCAGGGGAAGGAGTTGAGGAAACCACGTCACACATTCCGCCGGAATTGCCTGCCACGGGAAAGAGAGTCCACATCAATCTCGGAGGGACCTCCAACCCGGTTGGCCCTTAAAATCGCCACATGGGCTCCACGGCTAACCAACCATTGGACGTAGGTGAGGGCCCCGAACATGAGGTCCCAGATTTGAACATGATGAGCGAGGTGGAGGAACGAATTAGAGCCGAGATGGAAAGAAAATACGAGGAGAGGTTTCGTTTCTTTGAAGAAAGTTTCAAAGCATTGCAAGGAATGGATGAGCAAGGGGGTGACGCTAGCGAACTAAGCCTCATGGCGGATCTGGTAATACCGCCAAAATTCAAGGTTCCCGACTTCGCTAAGTACGACGGGACGACTTGTCCTTCTGCCCACATCACCATGTACTGCCGGAAAATGGCGGCCTACATTAAGGATGAAAAATTGCTCATCCACTGCTTCCAAGACAGCCTGACAGGTTCAGCAACCCGTTGGTACACCCAGCTCAGTCGAGCCAACATAAAATCATGGAAGGATCTCTCAAAGGCCTTCGTGGAGCAATACAAGCACGTGACGGATATGACCCCTAATCACATCATGTTAGAAGGAATGGAGCAAAGGTCGAACGAAACTCTACGCCAATATGCACAAAGATGGCGTGATGTGGCCGCCCAGATTCAGCCTCCGATCCCCGAGTACGAGATTACTCCTATGTTCGTGAATACCTTGAGAGGAACTTTGTTTGACCGCCTAATAAACAACACCACTCAAAACTTTGTCGATATAGTAAGGACCGGCGAGTCAATCGAAGTAGCTATAAAGAGCGGTAGGATTGATAGCGGGGAGAATTCCCGGAGGAACTATAAGAAAAAAGATAGCGAAGTAAATACTGTGGGGACCTAAAATACCTCGAAAAACTTCACTATCTCCCAGCCGAGAAACGCGAGTGGAGGAGGGTCAGGCTCAAACAATAAGGATTCGAGGCCTCCGAGGAAGGAAAACGAGAAAATGCCATTTACTCCCCTACCAGTCTCATATGCCGAATTATACGCGCAATTGCACAAGGCCGACTTGGTTAGGCCTCATTATGTCCCTCCATTTGAACCCCGTTTCCCGCATGGTACGATGGAAAGGTGAATTGTGAATATCATGCTGGTGTCCCAGGGCACACAATTGAGAATTGTATTGCGTTCAAGAAATTTGTGCAAAACCTAATCAAGACGGGAGTATTACAGTTAGACGAACCAAGCGCAACTAAAAACCCCTTACCCAACCACGGGGGACGAGGTGTTAACGCTGTTGAAGAGGATTGCGCTAGGAAGGAAAAACAAAGCGTGTCCGAAATCAGATCCCCGTTGAGATGGGTTTTTCAGCAACTATGCATGGCCCGACAAATTGATCGAGGCATGGTGATCGTACAGAAAGGTTGCGGCCCTTATTGCGAGTATCACCAAGATCAGGGTCATGACATCCAAGACTGTGAGGATTTCAAACAACAAATCCAGAAAATGATGGACAATAAGGAAATCGTTTTCTTTGAGAGAATTGAAAGAAAGAAAGAATGGGAAATCTGTACCTCAGACAGCCCCAAGATTTCATATGGAATCGAGAGACCGTTTAGAATTTCGGTCAAACCAAAGGAAGAATCACTCCAAGAGACAGGTGTCAAGGAGACTCCCAAGATTGTAATAACGACACCAGCGTCGTTCCCTTTTAAGGACACCCGGAGTGTCCCATGGAATTACGCCGCCCAAATCTCTTTACCAGAAGCTCCCAAGTTGCAAGGGGCGAAGAGACATCAAAAGGGAAGGAATCAATGCAAGAAGAGTCAACAGAGTGTGACTCTGGACCGGTAAATGAAGTAGGACATTTCACAATGAGTGGTAGGTGCTATTCGTCGGAGATGGCTAAGGCTGCCGAAGAGCCGAAGCAAAAGGACGAGAAAGAAGGAGGTGAACCCGACAAGATTTTCGGAGAGGATCCACCGCCCAAGATCCATCGGCCCGTCACGGAGACACAGGCTCAGGAATTCTTGAAGTTCCTAAAGCATAGTGAATATAGTATCGTGGAACAACTCCGGAAACAACAAGCCAGAATTTCGATACTCGAGTTACTATTAAGCTCAGATAAGCATCGGGATGCGCTACTGAAGGTGTTAAATCAAACCTTTGTCCCAGATAACATATCAGTGGGAAAGCTGGACCGAATAGTGGGGCACATCGCTGCCGACAATTATATTACTTTTAGTGATGACGAGATCCCGGATGGAGGTATGGGATCAACTAAAGCTTTAAACATCACTACCCACTGCAAGGGGCATATTTTACCCGGCGTGCTCATCGATAACGGATCGGCTTTGAATGTTTTGCCTATGGCCACCTTGAAAAGGCTGCCAATAGACAGTTCACACATGAAGCCCTGTCAAAGAGCTATGGTAACCCTCTTCCATGACATGATGCACAAAGAAATCGAGGTGTATGTAGAAGACATGATAGCCAAGTCACAAACCGAGGAGGAGCACATCGAAAACCTAAGGAAGCTCTTTCAAAGGTTAAGGAAGTATCAATTAAAGCTCAACCCGGCCAAGTGCACTTTCGCCGTCACGTCTGGGAAACTACTAGGTTTTGTGGTTAGCCGAAAAGGGATCGAGATTGACCCAGACAAAGTCAAGGCGATTCAAGACCGTCCTCCACCTCGAACACAAAAGGAAGTCCGAGGGTTCTTGGGGAGATTAAATTATATATCTCGATTTATTTCTCAATTAACCGACAAGTGCGACCCTGTTTTTAGATTACTCCGAAAAAACAATCCTGGAGTATGGGACGAATAGTGTCAGGAAGCTCTAGACAAGATCAAGGAGTACTTGACTAAGGCACCAATCCTAGTGGCCCCAGCGCCAGGAAGGCCTCTGATTCTATACCTAACGGTGTTCGATAACTCAATGGGTTGTGTATTGGGACAGCATGATGAATCCGGAAGAAAAGAGAGAGCCATTTATTATCTGAGCAAGAAATTCACTGATTGTGAGACCCGGTATCCACCCATTTAGAAATTGTGTTGCGTTTTGGTATTGGCTACCAAAAGGCTACGACAATATATGTTATACCACACCACGTGGTTAATATTGAAGTTGGACCCTTTAAAATTTATGATGGAGGCGCCAGCTTTAACCGGGAAGATGGCACGATGGCAAATGCTCTTATCTGAATATGATATTGTGTATGTGAGTCAGAATGCGATAAAGGGAAGTGCAGCAGCTGATTTCCTAGCCAGCCGAGCCTCCGAGAACTACGAACCTTTGGATTTTACGTTCCCCGATGAAGATATAATGCATACCTCCACAATAGAAGAGGATGTCACAGAGGAAGGATCATGGAAGCTTTATTTCGATGGCGCCTCAAATGCCTTAGGGCATGGGGTAGAGGCAGTGCTGATCTCGCCCGAGAACGTCTACTATCCTTTCACGAGTCGATTAGAGTTCTTTTGTACCAACAATGTAGCCGAGTACGAAGCATGTGTCATGGGGCTTCGTGCAGCCATCGAAAGGAGGGTCAGGGTCCTTCAAGTTTTTGGGGATTCGTCTTTGGTAATCTTTCAACTTAGGAAAGAATGGGAAACCAGAGATTCGAAGTTGGTCAAGTATTACGACCTGATCCAAAGATTAATCCAGAATTTCGAGAAAATCAGCTTCGCATTACCTCCCTAGAGAAGACAACCAGATGGCGGATGCTTTGGCCACTTTGGCCGCCATGTTCAAGGCAAGCACCGAAGCAGAAATGAGACCAATCGAAATGCAGACTTTCGACTCACCAGCCCATTGTTGCACCTTAGAAGAGGAGGCGGACGGAAATCCTTGGTTTTTCGATATCCTCCAATTCATCAAGCTCCAAGTTTATCCCAGAGGAGCCAATGAAAATGACAAAAGGACCATCAAGAGAATGGCAGCGGGATACGTGCTAGACGGGGAGGTTCTCTACAAAAAGAGCAAAGATCAGGTATTGCTAAGATGTGTCGATGCTCAGGAGGCCAGGAATATTCTAGCCGAAGTGCATGACGGATTGTGTGGAACCCATGCCAACGGTTTCTCTATGGCTCGCAAGATTATGAGATACGGGTATTTTTGGTCAACCATGGAAGGAGATTGTATCGACTATGCGAAGAAATGCCACAAATGTCAGGTGTACGCTGACAAGGTCCATTCTCCACCATTACCACTGCACACCATGAATTCACCATGGTCTTTTGCTGTCTGGGGCATGGACGTCATTGGGCAAATTCACCCAAAAGCCTCTAACGGGCATCGTTTTATCCTCGTGGCCATCGACTACTTCACTAAGTGGGTAGAGGCGGCCTCCTACGCCAACATCACAAAGGCAGCTGTGTGCAAATTCTTGAAGAAGGAAATCATCTGTCGATACGGTTTGCCGGAAAGGATCATCACTGACAACGCTACTAACCTAAACAACAAAATGATGGATGAGGTGTGTAAACAATTCAAGATCACCCACCACAATTCCACCACTTACTGTCCCAAGATGAATGGAGCAGTGGAAGCGGCAAATAAGAACATCAAGAAGATCATTTCAAAAACAACGGATACCTTCAAGGATTGGCATGAGAAGTTACCGTTCGCCCTCTTCGCTTACCGGACATCAATACGAACGTCCACGGGGGCTACGCCTTACTCCTTGGTATACAGCTATGAAGCGGTTCTGCCCATCGAGGTAGAAATCCCGTCGCTTCGAATCTTGAATGAAGTAAATTAGAGGATGCCGAGTGGGTGCAAACATGTTTCGACCATTTGAACCTCATTGAAGAAAAAAGGCTGAAGGCCATCTGCCACGGTCAGATGTACCAGAGAAGAATGATGCGAGCCCATGATAAAAAAGTTCGCCCGAGATAATTTCAGGAAGGGGACCTAGTACTTCGAAGAATCCTACTTAATCAGAAGGACTCTCGAGGAAAATGGATGCCTAATTGGGAAGGCCCATTTAATGTCAAGAAGGCCTTCTCTGGAGGGGCATTAATTTTAACAGAAATGGATGGAAACGAGCTAAAATACCCGATGAATTCGGACGCGGTGAAGAAGTACTACGTATAAGAAGAAGCACTCCTTAATGAAGAGAGTACCCAAGGCGAAAACCCTTAAAAGTGCGCCTCCAAAAAAAACAAAAACAAAAAAGGGGGCTCACTAACAAACAAAAGGAGAAGGAGGTGGGGGAAAGATCATGTTCAAGGCAAATCACGGACCCCGATACCCTTAAGCCAGAACTTTCGGTACAGTGCGAGGAATTTCAAGATCCAGCTTGGTCAACGGGTTCTCGGCCATTCACGCAACTAATACTTGAAGTCTTGTTTTGTTTTCATTCCTTTTTGTTTTGTTTTTCGCTTTTTTCCGTTTGCCATGACTTTCAAATCATCCAGGAATTATCAATAAAATTATGTCTTTTCTTATCTTTCGCCCAAGTGTTCCATGAGTATACTAAGGTAGGGATTATAACATGCAAAGGATTTCCTAGCATTACTATGATTTAACCATTTAAAGAGTAGATTGTCCAAGGGCAAGCACCAACGTCAATTACGTCCAAGTCAGAACAAGCAATTAAGAGAGCTCTAGCAAAAGTCAGTAAAACGTCTCCGAAGGGATAGGGGCACCACGAAAAGTCAAACTTAGTGAAAACAAAAAAATCCCTAACGAAGATAGAAGAAAAGGGGGGCAAAGAAAAGAGGAGACGCAATGGAAACCCGAAAGGCACTTTGCGAGTAAAGCAAAAATGAGAAGGACACTTCAAGACCACGGCAAAGGAGGTAGAGACTCAAAGCCAAGAGATTTTAGAGCAAAAGAGGCAGATACTCAAAGCTCGAGACAAAGACGTATGACATCTGCTCATCTATTTGAGCGTTTAGAGAATAGAATCCACATATCCGTTCGGGTACTCAGAGAACTGAAATCCGCCTATCCATTCAGACAGTAAAAAAAAAGGGAGAGAAGGGTCCAAAGTGAAAACCCGAAAGGGCACTTTGAAGCAGATAATTCCGTAAAAAAGGATCAAGAACAACGGTCCGGGAGAACCGAGAAGAGAGGCAATCAAAGCAATAAGCAGCACCAAAGGACACGATGTCAATAGAATTAATATGACTAAATGACTCGCAAACCCCAATCATGCATCACGAGTGATTAGGCATCTCTAGGTTAGGAGCATGCTAACTCATACCATCATAGCATTTTTATCTCTCTTCACAGATTTTTACCTCTTGGGATGAGGAGAAAATGATAAAGCGAGAGCTAAAAAAGATTTCAGGCGAAGCTTTTCAAGCCGCCGTTCCATAATGTCAGGTGAAGCTTTCATGTCCGCCACTCAAGGATTTCAGATCAAAGCTTTCAAGCTTACCCTCAGATTCCAGAATGAAGGACCCTACAGAGAAAGGATCCGAAGAGGTTCCGTATAAAGGGAACGTATGGCTTCAGGATCTCGAAAGCGAAAGATCCCACGGAGAGGGGACTCGTAGATCCTTGATTTCAGAGAAGAGTTCGATAGAGAATGAAAGACTACTCGAAGAGAATGCAAAGGAGGAGGAGTTCTGTGGAGAAAGAACTCAGAATCCTAAAGCCTTAGGTCTCAAAAGCGGAGGGTCCTACAGAGAGAGGACTTGGAGACCCTTGAAATACGAGGACGGAAGTTCTATATAGAAAGAACTATCACTCGAGGAATATGCCAAGAAAAGGAGTTCCGCAGAGAGAGAATTCTTGAAGGCTTCAGAGAGAAAATTGCTTAGTCTAACGCGTGGTGGTCGACAATGAGCCTACCAACAGGGAAGTGGGACAAAATTAGTGCTTATGGTCTTTGCTTTATTCTTGTTCCACAAGTATAAGCAAAGAGGGGCAACTGTAATCACTAATTTTGTCCTGAATCTTAAACTCGTTTTGATTATGTTTTCAAGGCTTGTATTGGGCTTAAAAGAAAAAAGAAAAAGAAAAAAAAAGGAAAACGAAAATATATGTATACATATGTTATTATTAGCATTATCCCTATATATGTCTTGTATTTATTACCTTAATGTTTTTATTAGTATTATTATCATTATTACTACTATTATTATTGTGAATATTGTCATTACTATTAGCATAATATATTATATATTACTATCACCTATTACTATTATTTTTATTATTGTCTGAGTTAATATTATTAATTATTATTATTATTATTATCATTATTATATTATATATATATATTATTATTATTATGATAATACAAATAAACAAAACAAATAAACCCAATATGAATAATAATAAAGACCCAATTTATTTAAGTCCACTACAAAATATAATGCAAGCCCATACAAGCCCATAGTCCCAAACAAAAAACCCTAATTATCTTTGGATTACAGCTGCAGCCGCCACCCATCTGTGACCGTTGGATCTGGCCGCGATCCAACGGTTCAGATCGCGCCCGCGAGATAAACCCTAAGGAGGGTGTCATCCTTGCTACAGCGCCGTCACACCTCAGCCGTCGGATGGGAGAGAAGATGGATGGTCCAGATGAAGTCTAGAAGAAACCCTAGAGAGGAGCTCTCCTTATCCCGCGCGCCGCTACACCACAGCCGTCAGATCTGCCTCAGATCTGACGGTCCAGATGAGGTCCAGAAAAACAAACCCTAATGAGGGTATTGATCCGCGCCGCACGCCTCCCCCACCGTTAGATCAAGATCTGATCTAACGGACCATATTGGCACGTGCTCTACACCGGACGTCGGTTCGTGTTCTACGCGCGCGTCCATAACGTCCCAAACCCCTCCACGCGCGCGTAACTCGGTCCCGTGACCCCTCGTCTGCACGCCTCTGACCTTCTGCCCCGCCGCGCACCTTCGGCCACCCTACGCTAACACCATTTTGGGGTGGTTTCGTCATGCAATAGAAAAAGAAAAAGAGGAATCAGACACCCAAAACGTAAACGGATACACAGAAAAGCAAAAGGTCAACCAGACAATGAAAAAAGAGGGAGAGAGAGGATTCATCTTGTTTTGCTTTTTCTCTATGTAATCCGGGTATAAGAGTAGCCCGAAGAAAAACTTGTAACCTCTTCTTCATGTGAAAAAGGAGAGGATTTTCAGAAAGCAATAGAAAAAAACCAGTATTTCCAGAGGTACCCAAATCTCAATATTTGAATCCGATGCATGCATGAGAAATAAAAAGGGTTTTTGTTTTTTACCTTTCGAAAGCTTTCCTTCCTCCTCCGTTCTGGATTCAAGCCGGTGATAATCCCATCGGTTCCCATTTAGGGAGTCAACCGGGGTGAGCCATCGGAGCCACGGGGAGAGGTTTTCCCTCTCTAAGGTTTCAAATGAGTTTCACAGGGGAGTTTTAAGGTTTTTTTTTGTTTTAGGGGTTTCGGTAGGGTTAAATCTTTTCCTTTTTCTTTTTTTGTTCTTGCGTCGTCGATGGCCTGAGATTCTTGGGGGTTTCTCTCCGTTTCTCTGAGATTTCTGACGCCGAGAACGGCCGACGGCGCCGGAAACCCTTTCCCGATGAGGCTAACCCTAACCGGTTGTGAAGAGGGGATGAGTTTTTTTTATCTGAGTTTAAAATGGGCAAAAGGGTTTCAATCTTTTTGGTTCAGTTTTTATATTGGTTTTACATTTCAAAAACGGTCCAAACCTTTTCTAGTCCCCCCGCGTCTCCGAAATACCACCCTTAGCCATTCCGTTTTTTGAAATCACATCCCTGGTCACTGCTTTTTTAAAGTTTTTTTCAATTTCGTCCCCTAATTTGCTTCAGTCAACACTGAATGGTTTAATAGCCATTTCGGTCCCTACAGATTTCAGCGCCTTTTAATTTTGGTCCCAGTTTTGACAACTTAACCCCTTTTTTATGGTTTAATTCTCCCATTAGTCCTCAGAATTTGTCCAGAATTCACTCTACCCCTTTTAGCAATATGGCTTTCATCTCATGCATTTTTAATTTTCTAACTCAATATTTATATTCATATGCTTATCTTAATCCATGTTTTATTTACATGTTCCATATGTGTTTGATGATGTATATGTGTATTTGTGCAATTTATGTTTACTATGCCATCAATGCCATGTCATTTACTTTATGTTTAATTATCTCGTTTATTTGTAAGTTGCATCTCAGTTTATGAATTGCAATGCGAATGCCTTTTTATTCGGGAGTGAACGAGGCCAGTACCAGTCGTAGTGGTGGTGGTTCGGACGTTCTCTCTCGAATATTAAGGCTTTTAAAATTTACTCGATCATATAACCAAATTTTGATACGATTCGTCACTTTAATTCGCAAAATTTAATATTAATTAAGCGGTAATGTTTTTGGTACCGATTTTCGAGCACGACGGGGGTGCTCATCTTTCCTCGCGTGTAACCGACTCCCGAACCCGTTTTCGAAAAGAATCTCTGGTTTTTTATTTCGGTGTCCGGTCCACCATTTTTAAATGGCCGGTGGCGACTCCTCCTTTTTTACAAATTCGACTAAATTTTTTAAAACCATTAAAACCCGGTTCTTTTAAGTGACACCGGTATTTTTAGTCGCAACAATAATGAAAGAAAGTTAGATTTGTGGTAATTAATTACTTATAATAAGGAAAAACTCTAAGCCGTCAACCGAGGGAGACCCTGACCACCATTCTACAGTTTCTACTGTCGAGAAATCCATAATTTAATTAATTTCTTTACTTATTCATTTATACATCTTAATCATGATTAACTATTATTTGCCTTTATTTATGTTGAGTCTTGCATTGTATTAGTAATTTAGTTAATCAGTGTGTCTAGAGTCATTAGTTATCAACGATGCTATACACTGACAATCATCGAGGAAACGAATAAATTTATGCACTTAATTTTAGCCATCATATTTTTAAAATATTTAATAAGGTCACTCAACTTTTAGTTTGATTTCAATATAGTCACCGAATTTTTAGTTTACTTTTAATATGGTCCATTACGTTACCTTCAGTTAAAAGCTGACGATGGTTTTTATTTTTCCTTAATAAAAAATGGATAAACTACACCAATCGTCACTCAACTTTCTTCTCACTCGTATTTTGGTCACTCATATATTTAAAATTTTCATCAATTTAAATTTTTTACAATATTGTCAAAGTAAACGACCTCATAAAATAAAATTAATAGTTCGATAACTGCATTTTGCCATAAATCAGTTGGTAGATTATTTTTAAATTTGGCAACATTATTAGATTAATATTTGATCTTAATTGTATTGGATTTATTTTTGTTCTAGATTCTATCTATATGTACTAGATTGCATGCTTTTTAATTGATCGCACTAGCATGCATGTTGTTCTATTCATGATTCAATTATTTATGTAGTCCATTGTTACTATTACCATTACTGTCACTAAGACTGTTGCTATTATATATTCCATTGTTACTATTACCATTTATCGAAGGGCAAAACTATATGTTTTGGTCACTTAAGATTAAAATTTTCAATTCCATCACCCAACTTTCAAATTTCACTCTTCTTTGTCACTCAAAAATAAAGTTTTTAATGTCTTTTTAAAATATGAAAAACTTGAAACTATCCTCTTAAACGTAGGTTTTCTGACTCTTTTGATTCGTTGGCACTAGAGTATTTTCTTCTAAATTCAAATGACGAGAAGTCAAAAATGAGGAGAAAAGTAATATATATTGATTCTACGTTGATTAGACGATGAAGATTGCATATCATACCAAAACAAGGTCAAAATTTTGATTTTAATTTTGTTGATTTTTAGGGAATTTATAAGAAAACTAAACTAAAAAGAAAAAATATGAGATAAAGAGGAACATTTCGGTACCAATTAGGTTGCAAATAACGGTTGAGGACAGTGGGATGAAGATACAAAAAGATTCTAGCCATAGGGGAGAAGAAGGTTAAAATGTTAGGGTATTTCTATAAATAAAAATTCCCAAAACGTAGTGTTTTGTTATTGTTGTTACATAAATAAAAAGTATAGTTGGATGTCCAAAAATGAATTCCGAAAGTAGGGTAACAAAATCAGGAAATTTTAAAGATGGATGATCAAAATAAAAGGGAATGATAAATGTTGAGTGACTAAATGTGCAGTTTATCCTTTATATAAAGGGAATAAAACCCTCGAATAAAGTGAAGTTCAAGAAAGCGTGTGAGATGCACGTGAAACCTGGACCTTACATACAGACACAATGTGTCGGTGTGTGTGAATTGAATGGCATGACAAAAAGTGACACGTGCTGATTGATGAAAAATTAATACTCAATGAAAGTAATCAACATTTTAAATTATTAAATTTAATATTCACTTTCATTTATATAGCAAGCTTCTAATTTAATCAAATTATATCATTTAAATTTTATTATTTATAAATTAAATTATTTATATTAAAATTATTAAATAATTTTAATAAAAAATTAAAATTAACATTTTTATTTAACATAGTTCACACATCATCAACAAATAATATTTAGTTAGTAATTTAAATATTTTTATTAAGATTTATAGGAAATTTGAATATTTTTCATCTGAGTTTATTTAAATGAGATGTTTCAATACATTCTTACATAAAATTATTAAAATCATCAATTAAACATCATTTGATGATAATATGTGAAAAATATGTTAAATAAAAGTATCAATTCATTTTTTTATCAGAATTATTTTAATATAAGTGATTTAATTTATAAATAATAATAGTTAAATGATTTGATTTGATTATATTAGAGGTTGTGATGTAAATATAAGTAGATGTTAAGTTCAGTAATCTAAAATATAAATTACCACCTAATGATATATTGTCTTTTGTTTCGTACACCAATTAAAAATTGGTTATTTGAGTTCATTGAGTTGCTTTATTAATAAAGAATAATTTTGTTCTTTTAAGATGATTTGAGTTCGAAAAGTATAATATGCATGATATGTATACATTATTAAAAAAATAAAAAATAATAATTATTTATTAAAAGCAAATCAATCACCTTGTTACATGGAAATAAAATAGGACAGCTAAAGTTTTCTTAAAAAAGAAAAGAAAAGAGGGATTACAGCTAGGGTTTGGCTAGCAACAAATTCTGTGGATGTCACAAATTCCTTGGGCGCAACAAAATTCTGTGGAAATCACAATAAATGTATAAACAGTATAGGGATTCGGAGCATTTTTTTAATTATTTTAAAATATTTAAATCGGAGTTAATACTAGTTAAATCTAGATTTAATTCTTTTATTTCATTGTTATAAATTATGTATTTATAAAGCTTCTTCCATATGTTGGTTCATTGACTAGACGGAACTAGAGAGGGCCTCCCGTAAAATGAAAAACTTATCTTGTAGTCCTTTCAGAAATGATCCGGTTATAAATTAGTCCAATGCAGAAATTTACACTTTAACCCCAAACTTTTATATATAAAAAACACTATATAAATATATTAATCATATAAAATTATAAAGATCATAAAATTATATAAAAAAAATTATATAACGATGAATATTATTAAATATATACATTTTAAAATGTATGAAAATTATTTAAATGTTAAATAATATTAAAATTTATAAAACGTAATTATAAAAATATATATATTTAATAATGTTTCTCTTCCACGATTATCTCTGTAAACTTTATGGTTAAATAACTTGAACCCAATGAAAAAAAATATTATAACATTGGAAATGATTTGCAACATTAGTTGGAATAGTATTCGTATGTTTTTTTGCCTTTTATATCTCCTACCAATGTTCTATGTTTATGTGCATTAATAAATTTGTTTACTATTTTATTAATTGCTTTTAATTTATTAAAAATATACTTGGCATGAAATTATTGGTGGGGCATAAAATTATAAAAAAAAAAGTTAATTTTTTTGTTCAGTTAGTTGATGACGATAGATCCACGTTTATGTTGTTAATTTTATTATCGCCATCGGTGTTGTATGGTAAGAGAGAGCAGCATGAGCGACCGCTCAGGGTCCACCGTTTTACCTTCATAACTTCACAGACTTTTTAAGTGACAATCTAAGAATTAAATTAGTGGTTGCCTCTTTATTTTTTTTAGTTGTATTTATGGTGTTTTCTTACCAAAAGAATAAAAACAATACGTTTGGTAAATTTTAATCATATTTTTATGATTTATTAATAAAATATTAAATTAATTGTTCATAATAATAGAACATTTTTTCGTTATGTAGGAATTCAATTTGAGTTTTTACTCAAAAATAAAAAATATTTAAGACGACTCTAATCACTGCCATAATGAACTATAAAATTTGTTTTTTATGCCTCGACAATAGCTAAAAATTAAAATCGTTTCAATCCTCCTATGGAAATGTACCATGACTATTTTCTAAGTAAAATCAAACATCCCAAAATAATCTCTTTTGTTCCATATAGTGAATCTTCGTCAAAGAAAATTACCATTCTCAAAATATTCAATGGCAACAAAAAGAAACAACATACAATATTTTGATTTCCACCAACTCAAGGTTATGTTATTGAATTCAATTGTTCTCATAATAATTATATATATATATATTTAACTTTTTTATAATTTCCATGATTTTAAAAATATAATTTTCGATAAACTTTATAGCTTTAATATTTTTTATAACGCTTAAAGTTCTATATACTTTTTATGTTTTTTATAATCTTTAAATTTTTTTGACAGTTTTTATAAGTTACATAGTTTTCAATTATTCTCGTATTCTTTCATGATAATTTTGTATACATTTTGATAAATTTCATAGCTTTTAACATTTTTATGTTTTTAATATTTTTAATAATTACATATATTTATAATTTTTTTTTGCTTTTTAAATTATATTTATGTTTTTGTTAGGTGACACTCTCATAGTGTGCCACATGTCACCGTCTTATTAGTTATTTGTTAATTACTAGTCAAAATTGGTCAACCAATGAAATTTTTTAATGAAGAGACCTAATTGATTTTTTTTATTTGTGAAATGGCTTAATTGATAAAAAAAATTATGAGGGCATAATTGATTTTTTATACTAAAAGTCTTTAAAAATATATATATATATTCATATTTTTTTTATAATCATGACTAAATTGATAAAATGTGTGAACGATAAATTTATTAAATTCTTTCTGAACTATGACCAAATGAAAGGATGCGCAAGTATTAAGTTCTAAATTTCTAGTTTTACCATGATGGGAAAACGAATATTGTCATCTATTGTTCCAATATGCTCACTTTCGAAATTAACACAGACTAAATTGATCTGTTTATTTTGGACGGGCCCAAATTACTCATTATCGAAATTGAGAGCGACTTTAGATGTATTTTTATCTAACAAAAATATAAATAATTTTAAAAATTTGATTAAATTTTTATTTTAGTCACTCTGAAATTTGACGCCACTCTTTGCCACTACCGTCAAATTTCAATGGTAAATAATTGAAATTTGTTTGGATGGTTTCCTTCCCTCTTTCTATATATATATAAAACTGCCTTCCAAACACAAATCAATAATTGGTGAAATCCATTCTTTATAAATTCTCCTCAGAATCAAACACCAAGTAAAAGCATCCCCTCCCTTTCTTTCGTTATTCTCTTCATTTTCAACATCTTTCAAGATCCAGGTTTCCTTCTTTATTTCCAGGTAATTTGTCTCTGCCTTTTTTCTTTTTCAATATTACTGATCTACTTGTTTTCTTGTTCATTCTATCACATTTTTTATGATTTTATGTTTTCATGTGTGTATTTGTTTGTTTGTCAAATTAATGGGAAGCAATAGATTGATTGAATTTGAATCTTGCATTTTTTTTGGGTTTTCGATATTTATGCTTTAGATTTACCCGTTTTGCATTCTTTTAAATTCATGTTTTTTTTTTAATTTTACAGTAACCATTTACCCTCTTATCTAAGCAAATAAAAGAGCAATTCTTGAATTTTCCGGTTCTTTGATTTTGTTTGGTTTCCAAGAATTCGCTGAAAATAAGCAAGTAAACAGATGGTTGAAATTTTAGCATCCCATTGTTTTACTGGTTTGACCTCAAAAACAGTAAAACAAAATCCCCTTTCCTTGAAATTGTCTAGTATATGATTTTAGAGGTGTATTTCTGCAATGAAATTAAAATTTTAAAAATCGTGCAGGTCTTTACTGTTGAAGAAAACTGCTGCTAACAATGACTACGGCTAGTGGAAATGCGGCCAACAATGGCTGTGCAAGCAAACCCTTCAAGATCTTCATTGGTTATGATCCGCGTGAAGATGAAGCATATGAGGTCTGTCGCCATTCTATCCTGAAACGTACTTCCATTCCCGTTGAGATCACACCCATTGTTCAATCAGATCTCAGGCAGAAAGGCCTTTATTGGCGCCAGAAGGATCAGTTCGAGAGCACCGAGTTCTCCTTTTCGCGGTTCCTAACACCATACTTGGCGAATTACGAAGGCTGGGCAATGTTTGTTGACTGTGATTTCCTTTACTTAGCTGATATCAACGAGTTAAAGGAGTTGATTGATGACAAATACGCTGTCATGTGCGTTCATCACGATTATTCCCCGAAAGAGAAGACGAAAATGGATGGTGCTGTGCAGACTGTTTATCCCCGGAAGAATTGGTCCTCCATGGTGCTGTATAATTGTAGCCATCCAAAGAACAAAGCGTTGACACCAGAGGTTGTGAACAACCAAACGGGTGCTTTTCTTCACAGGTTCCAGTGGCTGGAAGACAGCGAAATTGGGTCAGTCCCGTTCGTATGGAATTTCCTGGAGGGGCATAACAAGGTAGATGAGAATGACCCCAAAACGTCTCCGAAAGCCGTACATTATACTCGTGGAGGGCCGTGGTTTGAGGCATGGAAGAATTGCGAGTTTGCTGATCTTTGGCTGAAAGAGTTGGAAGAGTACATGAAAGAAAAGAAATCAAAGGCGAGTTAATCGCGATTAAGTGGTATTTTCTAGAATCTGTTTAACTAGAATGCCTATTAATTCTTGCTGCATATTATCATATCTAGATACTTAATATGTAATGTGAATCATAAATCTAAATATGCTTTAGAGAAGAAGTGATATTCTCTATGGTAGGCTATCCAACAAGTGTTTGCAGGCTATACATTAATGCCTCGTATATGTAATTTTTCAATTATTTATTTGTTCATCTGACCAGGGATATGATCCCTTGGTATGTTATGCAGTATCATTAATGATTATATGTTATCTGGGGTTTTCATTTTTCTTATTTTCATTCGTGTTCGACTCATTCGACTATTTTTATATCGAATCAGAGGATTTCTCTAGTTTCTCTTATCTAATAAGGTGGTGTCAATTGCCAAACTGATGGTTTAGTTTGATACTTAATTTTCTATTTTGGATTGGTAATGGTGAGTGAATCATATGCTTGTCAATTTGCAAATGTTTCAAATTTTCGTTGGCTTTAAATATCTCAGATCATTTGGTGAATGTGGTTAACAACGGGATGAGCTCTTTTGATGTTATTATTATTAGGCTTAATGGTAAAAAACTAAAAATCAATGAAACTTTCATGAAAAATTTGCACTCTATTGAGTTCTTAGCTGAAAATTTAATCAATTAAGTCTCTTTGTTAACATTGACGACGGTTGTTTGTTGTTAACGTGACTAACATACCCTTATAATGGTGACACATATTATTCACAAGGGATTAACTATTTCTTTTATATTAAGAGTTTAATTGAGTGTAAATTATAAAATTTATAAAAAATAATTAAATATTATTATAAATTTTCCTATAATTGAGTCTTTAGCTGAAGTTCCTTGTTAAGTAATGCTTAGCAGACTAATTGATATCATTAATACCTCTAGTTTTCGATAATCTCAAAATGATGAATACACGGTGGTGACTTTTAAGTGTGTTCGTGACGAACCGATTTTTGGGTTAGTTTAATTTACTTATATGTGCATGACACATGTCATTATTATAGGATTCGTTAACCACGTCAGCAAAAATGATCAATGTTATCAAAGAGATTTTTTTTGTGTGTACTTAACTTTTTTATGATACTATTAGGTACCAAACATTTTTTGTGTGCAATTGGGTACCTAAACATATATTTTAAATTACATGTGTTGGTACTTAGAATCAAACACTTAACACATATTATAAGTTTAGGGTTCCAAGGGGATGGGAACCTCTCAACTTGGTATTCATAGCAGCATGTTTTACTACTTGCAGATTCATCCAAGGGGACAAGTCCTCTCATAACATGAAAACCTCTTTTTGCAACTGTGGCATGTTGATTATTTGCTCCTACCCAGCAATCACAAAAATATATACATAAAATTTGGCAGCATGCTGACTGCTGAGGCCATCCTAGAAAGCTATGTTCAACAAGAAATATTAATTCAAAAAGAATAAGAATGTTATTTTGTCAGAAGTGGGATTTGAACCCACGCCCTCGTTAGAGGACCAGAACTTGAGTCTGGCGCCTTAGACCACTCGGCCATCCTGACAATTGCTCATGTTTCCCAAGAGAAACTAATAGACACTTACTTAGCACAATACCTATCTAATACATTAAGAATAGCATATACTATAAAATATTGTTCCCTACTTGCGACTTACTTGAACGATGGCTACGATGGGTAACATAACCAAATTTTGATCTAACAATTGGATTGGATTCATATTATTTAAAGTGTATATACATGGTGGAGTATCTCTAAATCAACTTACTTCTCGAACTCAATATTTTCTGCTAAAACCTTTCGGAGATGAGTTGTTATAAGGGGTTGTAGGAAAAGCTTGATTATTGGTTGGTTTAGGGATGGTATAAAGATTTAAGATGTTCCGCATAATTTATTACAATGAAACCTTGTGTGGTTTTTTTTGTTATACATGTCCAGAATTATCTCTGGATAGATATAGATTCATGCAACCAATGTTTAAACGAAACTTCAGTGTATGTTTGAACGAAATAAAGTTGAAAGAAAAAAATGAAAAGAGAATAAATTACAAACGTGTCTAATAGAGAAGAAAATGAAAGAGATCACCATTTTTCATCCTAATGCATAAAACAAATATATGACTAGGAATGAACTTTAGCATCATAATTTACATATTCACGGTTTATTTAACTGATTTTTATTACATTAAATATTCATTAATTCTTTCTATTACAACAACCTTTTGAAACTATAATTATAATCTACAATTATGGATAGGATTCACACATAATAAGACTTAAATTAAAATAAATTTAAACTAATAAACACTCAAAGTCTCAATGGTGAAAATTAGTCCTCCCCCAAATCCCATTGAACAAGGAAGAGAATGAGATCAGCTTTGGGTGGGCACTATGGTTTAATTAGTCATTGGCCCCCCAAGTTGCAAGGTTTCTGAAAAGAGATTCTATCTCATTTGGGTCTATGAAGAAAATAAATAGGAATGAGCCCAGGACCTTCATAAATCCAACAAGCTTAATACTTTTCACTCAAATACCCTTAACCCGAACATGAGACTTTAATGGCTAATATAATGATCGGATAGTTACATATAATTGGGTGGGCACTTGATTTTTCAAGTGTTTAAATATAAGTTTTAATAAGAGCGATTGCAACCTAAAAATGAGTTGAGTTAAATGTTTACAAGAATTAATGACAAAGAACATGAGAAAAACAAAAATATTATTTTATTTTATATATTTTAAGTTATATTATACTTATTTTTATTCAAAATTCGACCTACCACGCAAATAAGTCAACAAACATTTAAAAAAATTAACTTGAGAGCCTCGCTTGTCATTTTAATAAATTGCACACGACCTTCAAATCTTTAAGTTACCTAACATACCCTAAACCTTAAACCACATATATAATCAACATTTTATGTTAGTATTAACATTTGTCTTCGACACATACAATAAATGTTTCTTGTATGTATTACAGCAACAGTGAAAGAGTATCAATTCGATAATTAATTGAGAATGGATACTACTATTTTTGGTATATAATTAATTTATATGAAAATGACCGTACTTATTTTTCAAATTTTAGAATTTGTTCGGGAATTTAAATAAATTATTATATTTAAACTTCATATTAATGTTTTTTAAATATGCTGGTGTAATACAAAGGTAGCATTCATTCAACTTTTTTAATCTTTTTTTTAATAAGGTACACACGGTGCAAAACAAATGCTCGAACCCTTAAACTTCATATTAGTGTTTTTTAAACATATATTCCAACATTGAATTCAATATTCACTCACTACTACACACCATCCAATGAACCCTTAAACTCCCTGTTAAGTGAATGCTTGTAACAATAAGCACTAAGCAGTGCAATATAGGTGAAATAAAATGAAATGAATCCTACTAAACACAAAACTCAATTCTTCTAATTCTAAGTCTCAGAATCAATGAAGAGACAGACAAATTAAAGAGGGTCAAGACTCAAGAGTCTGACAGAGTTGCAACACCAAATCTTCAACTTGAAGATATAATCATCACAAATAAGGTAAGACAATCTGCAACCAATTCAGCAGAAATATAAACAGATAATCTTAAAAGAATCATCACATAAAAACGAGGGCGAATGAATGCCAATATAATAAATAATTCCAACAGTAAGATTGTTTACGCTAACAAATCTAAAATTTAAACAAAACTTACATATATATATATATATATATTAATACACGAACGTGTTAGAGCCCAAAGGCCACCCTGTGAGCAAAATCCGGTCGCCTTTTACTGGGCATTCGAAGAAGACCTGTTATTTGGAGCTCTGTTACAGCCCTGCAAAACCGTGCTCTATAGCAACAATGGTCAAGGATTCTCAAATGGTACAATGCCAGGTAAAGGCATGCTATAAGCAGGACATGAAATTTGAAAAAGTAATATATCCTGCACTCGACTAGCAGCAAAGTGGCAACTACTTTCGGGAAGTAAGCTAGAGCTGGGCCTGTAAATTTCTAGCCACCCAAGAGAAAGTGTTGGATAGGGTAGTTTTTCCATGTCTTTTTTCATATATTTGGAAAATAATATCTCCATACACATGTTTACATGGGTCAAACAAACGTGCAAAATATGGATACTTACGTAAATGACATGAAACCAAAGATGATGAAGTTATGGGAGATCTAGTAAAAAGGAACAAAAGTGCACTAACTACAACAGACGGAATGCATTTGCTAGACCTGATATAATATTTTGGCCAAAAAAAACATGTCTGAATATGAGATCCTCATGGACCCTGTATCGGCCCTACATTTCCTGCATTGACAGGCGATCATGATACAACAGAAATCACTTCAGGATAAAAATTATGCACCAGGGCCAACTTACTGAAAATAAATACAGAAGAATGGTAAAGAAAAGGATACTGAATGGAAGCTTCACTCTGGTTTTCTGATTCTTTTATGCCTTTTCTTTTCTTTGGTAATGGGGATTGCCTTGATTTCTTTTTACTGCTACTTGGGCAGAGAATTATTGATTTGAATGATTGGTACCAGTCGTGGAGATTAATAAGATCACCATGCTCTTGAGCAAGTTTATACCTAAAACCACACGGCGGCAATACAAAAGTTTCAAAAACAAAATTCAATGTCACAATAAGAATAAGAAACACTGCATATATACACTCTGGAACTAGCCAAGCTTGTAGTATTGGTCTCTTAAGGATGTTGACACCTACTAGAAGTATACAGGTCTGGAGAAAGTAGGCAAGGAAAATGTATCTCTTCAAATCCTCTACCTTGTAAATCATAATATGCAATATACGTAGCTAAGGCATACGTAGCTATACGGAAAGGGCGCACCAGTATATCTTAATGAAAGGCTAAAGATGTGACCACACTGACATAAGCACCCTTTCACAACATGGATCAAGGTAAGCATTAAATTCTCTGAAAGGAGGGATTAAGTATCTGAACCCATAAAATTGAAGCAACTGATATGATTATATATAGGAGCATACCCAATTTCTCATTGAGAAATTGAATCAGAAAAGGGATATGATTATATATAGAAGCAACAAGCAGGAACAAGCAGAAGGGGTATCACCTACCACTTCATTAGGGAAACAATAAAGAAAATTTTTGGAAATTCATTTATGAGTAAAATGCTTAAAATTCCATCAATTACAAACATTAAACGAACCAAGAGAAAAGGAGATAAAAGATCCAGCCACTTGTAAATTATCCCAAATAAGATGATGTATTGATAAAATGAGCAGGTCATCAATCGACTCTCAAATGAACGGGTAGACGAACCAAAAGGATAAAACCTAAACCCAATCCACTCAAACATTTCTCATAACTTGCAAATTGTGTAATTGGGCAGGATATGAGATGGCAACCATTAACAATCTAGGACCATAAGTTTGATTTCAAATAGATGATGTTATCATGTTACCATTTAAGTTATTTGAGCATTCTCTCCTATAACTGAAAATGCAAAAAAAAATACTTACATAATGGACGTATCATGCATCGATGGTAATAGGCCACTGCTACCACGGGTACAGCAACTGCAGCAGAGAAGTTTCTGGAATTCAAGAAGATCAACTTGAATCCTTCTTCTAGGGTCCCCAATTAGAGCCTAATACAAAGTCAAAATACAGAACTTTGAAAACAATAAATTTTATGTCCCAAGAACTTCTAAAGTAGAATAAAAGTTAAGCTCCATCCAAAGCCGTGAACAAGGAAAAAGAAAAAATTACAATGCTATAATTATTGCTTGCTTATAAATAGTCCTATCCTGGTATGATTTTTGGGGATATGCATGAAGGCATTTTGCACTAAACAATCAAAGCAACATTCATTTATACTCATTTGCACTTTTAAATCAGTAAAAGGAAATGCAAAGCCCGCAACATAACAAACAAGAACAATTTCCGTTTGCACCCAATAGCCATCCTATTTTTCTGTAGACAATAAAGGCTAGTTTGTAGTTTTGAGAAATTTTCATGAACCAAAGAATCAAAACTCCAGAATCACTAGGTGACTGAAAAAGTTTTAGTACATATCGGATATACTCAACATACAAATATATATTTAAAAGTCAGGAGCAGCATTTGTGCATTTTCATTGCTTGGATGGATACAAGACCATGGAAAGCTCAATAACATCAGATACAAGATTTCCATAGATCACTATTGCTGCAAAGCTATAGCCACAATTTATTAAGTCATTTTTAAATTCAAACATCCCTACGGATAAAAGCAGGATAGTAATTTAATTTTCACTAGATAAAAGACAGACAACCCCAATAAAGAATCCTTTGTTCAATTCAAACTTCTCTCAGACTTTGACACAGTTTATAATTAATCAAGACACTGTGTCAAAATCTGGAAGAAGTCTATAATCAGTCAGTCAAGCCACCACTAATAATGCCTCAAGAAACAGAAACAGTTTCAGGTATAATACAGTTAAATTAGCAAGTTTCAGTTACACTGGAAGTCTGATTCATTTCTCAAGAATGACATCAAGGATAGGAAATCCATCTTTTTTCCACCATAGTACTTTCCCCCAATGAGATGTAACGAATTCAAGCTTCAATCAAACACACCAAACAAGGTTTTATTCCTAATTTTCACCAACTCTAGACGTTAAACCTATGATGAACACACTGTTGTAGACGACTCTATTGACTCCAAAATAAGATGGGAGACAAACATAAGTAATAACAAATTGGTTATCAAATTTTCAACAGCCAGGATGTGTTAAGCAACATTCTATGTAGATCTAGAAAAGCTTGCTTCAACATATTCAAACGCAAATTAAACCTCAGTGCTCACCAGTCGAAGCTTGTCAACATCTTTAAAACAGAAAATTTCATGAAAAGGTATGCACTCAATGGGAAGCATATAATCCCTGTTTCAAAAAAATCACGTCAGTAATTTAGAAACAGATTAATAGAAAGAGACAATAATTGTTTTCACTGCACTGTAGCAACACGCCAAGGCCATATAACCAGTTTGATCTAAAATGCAAATAAGTAGCCAGTACCCTAAAACAGAAAGTACATACCCTAGGTAAGAAATATATACAATATTTATAATAAATAATAATGCAAATACTAATAATGTGGCTGTGCATATAATCGCTTATCAAATCACAAGCACACTTTTTCATCAGTAGATAAAATGTATCGATACGGAGCAGTATCAAGTATAACAGAGAGAAATGAAATAGATAAACCAAAACAGCTAAGAATAGGAATATAAAAACGGATGCCCCTACCTAACCATACACTCTATCAGTTTAGCAGCCTTATCACTTAATGATTTCGAGTCCTTCGCAATATTCAATTGGATTCGAGATGCATGTCTCCTGTCAAATCAGTGAAGAAGTAAGCAATTAGGAAAATAATGGACACTGTTAGAATATATTTAGGCATTATTTTAACATCAACTAGTAACAACAGTCAATTCTGAAGGAAACAGCTATTGCAAGGTTAAAACTAGTGAAGTTAGGAAGAGAACAATCACTTCTTGTGAGAAAATTAACATCAAATTTGCTAAATATTACTATTTTTGACAAGCTTCACAAGTATCAGCATCTTTTAATTCTCTATGCTTTTTCTAATTTTTTTTCCTTATTAGACAGAGAACGTTGAATAGTAACCAAACGAAACTAATAACAGAATGCACAGTGCAAGTCTATCGGAAGATATTAAAAGTGATAAAAGTTTAGCAAGATATTCTAGACCAAAATGTGCCTCTAGAAAATAGTTTACCATATGATGCATAGTAAAATCTTTCTAAAAAGAAACCAAATAGTCTTCAAGACTAGTGATGATAAAAACAAATCAAAGATATCAAAAACTAGACCTCAAGGTGGTATAAATACATTCATAAGACTTTCAAAAGAAATTCCAATCCCAAGCTTATCATATAAAGTGATTATTTTTTTCCAAATACACATGTATTATTTATTTCCGGAAGCAGATGAAAAGGTAACAGCAATTACTTGAGTGTTACAGTCAAATCTTTCTTTGAGCTCTTTCCATCGTCTACTTTAAGTAAAGATAATAACTCCTTCACCTTGTCATTTATCTATTACAAGAAACAAATAACTCAATGTCATCTGAACTGCCAGGTAAAATGGAAAGTTCGAGCAATTATGTAAAAAGATAGAGAAAAAAACAGAAAAAATTAAACAGATAACAGAATAAAGTAGCTAGAAGACCGTTTAAACCCCCAACCATAAACAGCTAGAAAATAAATTTGCTCATTGAATTTGAACCTTTCACCAGCCGCTCACACCAAAATCATCTTCGTGGTAGCATGATCCTACTTGTATTATGGGTAATAGGGGATTCCCAAATCACATAAAATAAGGAATTAAATAAGAGATTATGTTTCTGATTTGAAGGGAGAAGATTAAGGATAATCTGGCAATTAGTGATTCTTATTTCTAGATTTTCTTTTCCTCCATGTACTATATATAAATAAGAACATTCTCTCAACCTTTCTTCCCCCTATTTCTTCTTGGTCTTCTCTCTCATTCTTTCAGCCTTTCTCCCATCTATTTCTTCATGGAATCACAACTTTTCCTAGACCAAAACCCTCTCCTTTTGCAGTAAATTTTTTTACCATCCAACATGTCCCTATGGTAACTGAAAGGACTTCACCCACTTATTCCAAAGTCGCATCCAATCAAGATTCTATCAATACAAACAACAATAGAGGTAATACGACATCCAAAGGGAGCACTCTAACAGCCAAATCCTCAACATTCAGAGAATCAAATTACTCTATGTACCAACATCAGCTAAGGTTGTTGATATCTTAACAAAGGTGCTTCCAAGAAACACATTTGAGATTATCAAATCTAAGCTTAGTTTGTGCAACATCTACAACCCAACTTGAGGGGGTGTAGTTATTATGGATAGGAAATCTTGTAATTAATGATTCTTGTTTCCAAATTTTCTCTTCCTCGATGTACTATAAATAAAGCTTGATGTATCAAAATTTCAAAGGAAGCTATCCAATCTACAATGATCCATTTGCACTGCCCGTGAAACCATAGGTCAATGAACAACATATTTTAAATAATGCCTATGGTTTTTTAACTTTTTCACTTAGCAATTAGAATACCTTGGATTGTTTCTTAGCTCTTATCTATAAAAGTAGGTGTCAAGAAAAGTACAAGATCAAGAACAAAGAAAATCCAATAAAGATGAGCTGCGCTAATTTCAGGTCTTATTTGGAACCCTCCATAAACAAGAAAACGAAATAGTTACTAGTGTCATTTCTATTGATTGCTACATTTGCAGGAAAAGGCTTGATTAAGGTTCCTTATTCTTTTGAGTCACGTAACATGATTAGCTAATGATCACAGTCGTTTTCAAATGTCGACATTTAGGGATCTATACATTTGCATGTAATGCTTAGATTTCAGTGAAGAGCAATCAAGAAAAGATACAAGCCTCACAGCCTTGGAACTATTCTTTAGGAGCATATGATAAAATTCTACCTTAAGTGTCATGCAACTTGGAAACTAGATGCCATACTGTATAAAAGTTTCTTCTCCCTTCAATTTCTAGTCCATTTTACCTAAGCCACTCATTGCAATCGTGAATGAATATTTTCCATGCCCCTAATGAGCCAAAATCCTAAGTTGCATGGAGGCTTTATCCATCCCCTATTTCTCCCTTTCTAGGTGTGCTAAGAACAAGAAATTTTATCTAAAAATTATTCATCAATCAACATAGATAAACATTGGAACTATAATTCTGCATATAAAATAAGACGACCTAATGTAATTTGAAAGTCAATTTGAAAATTACAGTGGTAGCATTCTAAGATATCTTGATAAACAACTGCTTTCTCTGCAAAAGCTTAGAAGAGACAAGCCGAGCCTCTTAAACTTCTATGGATGGAAGTTAAAACGAACAGATAATACTTTATTATCAAAATAATCAATATGGAGATAGATATAAAACACAAATCTACGGCTAACAGAGCCAACCACTTTGATTATAGTATAGCTGTGTCACTGGAATAAGCAATACCAAGTCAGAAATCATTCCTTTTCTTTAAAAAGATAAATCATGTTAATATTTCACTATAAGCAATAATTTGAAGAATAACTACTCTTCTAGGAAAGTATCAACTTATAGAGATATAGCTGTTATATGTATCGATCAATGCTTCATGCAGTATCATACCTCAATGACATCAGCGGTAAGGTTTTCCCATATCTTTAGCAATTCACCAAGTTTTGTGGTGGGAAGATCCCTAATAGAATTTAAACTTCAGTACAGCGAATAAATGAAATGTGAAAACTACTACCAAGTAATCAACAGCAAAAAAATTTGAGCCTATTTCCATGTTTACATCATACCTGATCAACAAAATAAGGAAAAAGACTAGATATGAAGTCTCTTATTTTTCAATTTTTTAAGGGTAAAAGTACACAAATGGTCACTAAACTATGCTGAAATGATCTTTTTGGCCACTGAACTTTCAAAAGTTACAAAATGGTCATTAAACTTTTGATTCGGTTACGAGACTGTCATTAAATTTTTTTCAAATGTTACAAAATGGTCATTCAAACTTATTGAAATGTTACAAAATAATCCTTAAACTTATCAAAATTTTTCATTAGCAGGGACCATTTTGCAAAGGAATCATACTTTCAAAAGTTCAATGGCCAAAAAGATCATTTCAGCATAGGTATAGTTTAGTGACAATTTATGTACTTAAACTTAAATTTATTGGGAAATCATGTTTTCCAGTTTCTAAAATTTAGTTACTTACCCTTACTAATTGATTTAGAGTGTAACTGGAAATAGAATAACCAAAACAATTTTATAAAACTAAATGAATAGGAAGAAATAAAAGAGGTTGAAATTTGTTGGGAACTGGAACCAAACTCAAGTGAATTGAGCATTGAGAAACATTTTTTAGCTATGTTCCCATAGAAAACCTACTGTAGCATGTGTAAGGGCAACTGCAACTGAAGATCATTATAAGAATTTGAAACATACCTCACCAAACGAACTGCTTCACAGATAGCACCTCCCTTAATTCGACTAGGAGATATAACAGGATCTTTCTCTAATTTCATGTGAGAATCAAATTCTCTTTGGTTGTGTGAATCAGGATCTATTGCCTCACAGAATAAATCTAGCAGCCTGACTTTTTCACCCTTTCCGGTTGCATACAGGCACTACAATGTATAATATGTCAAGAAAGAAAGAAGAAATTAGTTGTATGATATGGCCGCTTAACCAAATCAAAAGATGAAGCCAATAAAAATTGTACTACAAGGAAGAATAAGGTGGAATCATAAACCCAAGCGGGATTTTAAAAGAAGGGAAGCAATTCAAACCAAAATTTCAACTCAGAAAACCATCAATTTACCCCAAAATTAAGCTCTTTATTATTGTTGAAATAAGGTAAAAGGCCAAGAATGCAAGTAACTTGGCATAACCTTCAATATGATATGCCAATGGCTTTAACATAATGCCAAATAGTTAACATCTCTGATCTGACCAATGATCTTAATCAAGATCATGTAGATTTTGTTTTAAGCTTCTTATAGCTAGATTAAATAATAATGAATTGACAATCCATGCCTGTACTAACATTTTAACACCAATTGTATCATCAACTAAGGTCTAATTGCTTTGCAAGCAATACCACACAAAGTGGACAACAAAACAAAGGATTTTCTTCTTACAATTTGAAAAAAAAAAGGCCTTCCTTAAAAATGTTAGAACTATTACAATTCATGTCAAAACATCAAGGCACAGGAGAAGCTAAGTCTCACCAAAACCACAGCTCTCCACTGATTTTGTAATCTCTTCAATTCAGAAAAAGCATTAGCCAGGCTTTCACTAGTCCGATTGTTCACTCTAACCCTGCTTGCAGATTTGGAAACTCATCAGTGAACTACTTCCCTATTCAACAATATTTACAGAAACAAGAAATGCAACAAAAGTAATATTGTGGGTATTTGAAAACACCTCTGACAGGATGGGAGGTCAAAAACTTGCTTCCACATTACTTCTGGTGATAATCCATACTGCTCAATTTCTAACACCTATATAAATAGAAGAGCAATAAAGCCTTTGATTCATAGATTTAAACAGAAGTAAAAACAGACTTTTAAACCAGAAAGTAGTGCAAACATCAGTTTCAAGTTGAACAATGTACAACATTTTGACTGTATGTAAGAACCTTGAATAATAAAAGTAGCAACAAACCTCCAACTAAATGCAATTAATGCTGAATTGGAATCACTTCCAAAGAAACGTACTTCAAATTCTTAAAAGAGTATAATAGCCAAAGAACTAAATAATGTGCAAATCTGAACACTCGGGTCCATGGTTATTCATAAAGCCAGCAAATGATAAGGCTAAAATATAACTCGTGAGAGATTAAAGAAAATTAAAAAATTAACAATACATTATTCTTGAAAGGGCACAAGTTAAAGCCTTGTAAGAGAATACGTAGAAACTAACCGAGTTATCCTCTTCCAAAATGAATTCATGTAAAATGACACTCAGTGGCTCCATGTAAAAATGTTGAGTGCATGCTATCTGGAAGAAGAAAAAAAACCCTCCTAAGTCACAAGAAATTAGCAGCAACACTGCAAAAATTGAAAAAATAATGGACTTTTATATTTATGCCAAAAATAGCTACGAACCTTTAAAGCTCTAATAAAAGATGTTAGAGTTCCATCCTGGTTTACAAAGTAGTTTCTCATAAAAACTGCTACCTTGTGGCCAATACTGAACCCAGAACAAGGCTTCACAAGAACAGCCTCAACAACTGCATCCATTCTCTCAGCTGGGGTTTCCAAGGTGAACTCAAAAGGGCACAAGCACCGTAAAGCATTTGAAGTAAGAATATTTCTTGGGGCATCAAGAGTTGTTGCAACCCCCATTATTAGAATAACTGGTATCTTGATAACCCATTCACTGATCAGAATCAGAAAGGCAAGTTCAATAAGGTAGCAACATACCTCAAACTACATGCCATTAATGCTTAATTTGTGGAGTGAATAGGAACCACTTCAAAAAAATCCGTATTTCAAATCCTTAAAAGAGCATAATAGCCAAAAAAACTAGATAATATGAATACCAGAGCATATGCTTATTCATGATGAGATGAGTGTGATTTGGTTGTTATTAGTGTACTACATTTCACTTCCAAAAGAAAGTAAGAAAGTAACTTGATATTGGATAAAAGGCTCTTAATCCTAAAACTCATAACAAGCAACACTTAAACTAGCAGATAAATAGTAAGGTAACTTAGACCTAGTGTCAAAAGTATCAAGAACAAGGAAAACTCTGGTTTCAGAAAGATACATAATGTAGTATGATAAAACTGATCCTGAGCAAAAGGAGAATCTAGGACCTTTAGGTTGAAAAGGAATGACAGGATGTGCTGCAATACCTTAACATAAGGATGAAATCAGATAGGACAGACCCACAACAACGCTCAATATCATCAATAATCAAAACCACTGGATTATTGTAGTTTTCTTCTCTATACCATGATGCTAAGATTGATATGTCAGCTGGCTGTTCAAACAAAAAGGGAAATAAGGAACAAGCACAAGTTACAAAGCCTTGCAAGTAAATTCTTGTCCAACAGTCAAAGAACACAGTTACCGGCACTTACATCCAAAGAAGACTTTAAAAACTGTCTTAATAAACTTCTTAGGCAACCACCAACTCCATTTTTGGCAGTAAAGTCAAGTGAAGAAAGGTTAGCAACATGGCATCCTTGAGATTTCAAGTGTTTGCCAAGCTCTTCAAATGTCAGTAAATCGTCAACAAATTCCATATTCTCTGCCAACCATAATACACTATAAAAAAATAGTTCTTGCAAAGGGAAAATATTTATAGCATGCATTGCACACCCAACAACATAAACCAAATAATTTTAGCAGCATTAGAAAAGGTAAGGGCAATTAGTCCAACTAAACATTAAACTAAAAGTAGCAAATACAAAACTTACTAGTGAGAACAAGCCCAGTAAATAGCCTTTTAGAAATAGCATCAGTTATAACAGGAAATGATTGAGTAGCTTCAGGGAAGTCAGGAGTCTCAAGTGATCTGATTGTGTCGAAAGATTGATGCGCCCAAGTTTGTATTTCGTTAAACACGTTAGTATTAATATCTCTCAAAACACCCTGCAATTAAAGCTATGCAATTTTTAAAAGAAAAAAAATGAAAGTAGAAGAAAAAAAGAAAGAAAAACTAGGACTGTTTTACCTACTTTAATGGTTGATTCAATTTTTGACCAAACAAATTCAAAGGCTTCCATTCTCAGGTTCGTGTTTTCATCCTCCTTTTCGTCTTCAAGACTTGCGGAATTCTTAGGTGATGCTGGAGACAAATCGATTCTCCTTCTTGTTCCTGATGATTTTCTATCTGATTTCCGTGACGATCCCTTTTGAAGAACAAAAAACGGCTGCCATGTTTTTTTGGGAGGAAATGTAATTAATAAATCTATTCAAAATTCCAACCTCTTCAAAGTTAACTAAATTCGTATTTTTGACGGTGAAAATTCTTTTTTTTTTCAGAGAATCAAACAGGAAAAAAAAGTATAAATTGTGTCTTTAAAAAACTGAAAATAACATACAGAAACAAGTGCAGAAAAGGAACCTGGAGATTATTTTCGGTGAAGGCTTCATCAATGGTTGAAGAAAGCGAATCCATTGATTTCGATTTCGGTTGAAGGAACTTGAATTTTTCTGCCGTTTCTAGGGTTTATGATTTTTTTTGGGGAGTTTTCTCTTAATGTTTTGGCGGGAAATACTTCAGGGGTATTAATGTCAAACGAAATTTTTTCTCTGGACTCCAAATTCTAACGGCCCATAAGAGACAGTTAAAACTTTTCAACAAATAATTTAGGTTTTATTTGTAAATATTAAAATAATTAGTTCAATGTTAATTTTTATATTATCAAATTAGGTTTTATTTAATTTATATAATGTATTTTATAAAATTATATTCTTTAACAAGGCTTATTTATATATCCAATTTTTTAAAGTGTTATTAGAAAAAGTATAAATGTTTCGTTACACTTTTTCTAGATTTTTCATTATTTTTAATATTGATTTCCATACATGTTGACCATTTTTTCTTGATCTAGTATAATATATTCCAATAGTTATGTTTTGGTCTATTGAACCTTAATTTGGTTGAGGATATGTATTGGTATGCGTCGTACATATAGTTTTAGCGGGTAAGTCTTTTAGTAAGAGTTTTTTGCATACACAATGGCTCGAAGTTTAAGGTTTACTTAAATAAAACTAAACTACTTATTATTTTGATCAACTCCGCTAATTGAATTTAAATATTTTTAAATGCAATTATTTTTAATTTACGAACTTAGAAAATTGTGAACACTTTAAATTTCGTGTACAAAATCTGTCATAATATATATTCATTGGGTCAGTAGTAATGCTTGTCTACCCCGTTTACCTTATAGTAGATAAAAAATTAATTATTAAACTCGTTCTAATAAGTATCTTGGAAAACAAAAGAAAAAAATCATATAGATTCATACCGTCTATAACATACGCACCGTAGAGTGGAGTGAACATCATGGTTTCGTGTTATGGATTGATGGCATTTGTTTCTTGTTTTAAAATTAAGAATTTTTTTTAATGAAACACGTATCATGTTTTGATTTTTATAAAATTAATAAAATCATATTTTTTGCCAATAAAAAAACATATGCACTGTAAAAATTAATCTTAGAGGAATTACATTCTTATTGCACTTATTAAAAACCTGCAGAACAGTTACTGACTAAATCTTGGGGCAGTTTTTTAATAAAATTATTAATTTTATTTTTATATATAAATGCATACACATGCACACTTGCACATTAGATCTAAATTGAGGAGAGAACTTTTACTTGCTAGTTGCTATTAGACCAAACAGCGTTTTTTAAAATTTTATTGTTTTCTTGGTTCATTTTTTTAATTTGTACTATTCAAAAAAACTATTAATTTATATTGTTTTTAACAAATTTTTTCGTGGGTTGAGATTCAATAAATTATTATTTTTTTCAATACATTAATTATAACCATACATGTATGTATATTCATTTGCATAAAAAATCTAAATAACATGTATCTATATTCAGATATAAGATATTTCAAACCAGTGAGTGATTCATGCTTCCAAGCAATTTTTTTTCAATTTTATTGTTTTTTTCGTGGTGATGGGCTTGGCTACGCTGTGTTGGGAGGGTGACAAAGTTTGAGTTTTTTGTTTTTTTTTTTGTTTGTAGTCGGAGGTTTAGGTCTGTTTGACAATTAGCGGATTGCATTAGCTGATAGCTAATTGCATTAGCTGATTTGACTAGCGGATTGTATTAGCTGATTGTATAAAAGTGTTTGGTAAAATTAATTGATAGTTGATAGTTGTTACATTATTTAAACAAGTAAAATGACATATAAAGACATGTTTATATTCAATACTTGTTTGAATAGTTTATTGGTTATCAATATTTTGTATCGAATTATTATTAATTAGATCTATAAAATTATTTTTAATAGAACTTTTCTAAACATATTCAAATGATTTATATATTAATTTATTATTTATATAATTATTTTAATATAATTTAATTAATTAATAAATTTAAATACACATATAAATATGAGATAATAAAAAGAAGAAAAAAAATATAAATAGGATTAGCTTATAAATAGGGTGATAAAATATTTAATTTAGGTTATTTTGAGCTTTTTGGTAACTAGTAAGGGTAAAAGAGTCTTTACAACTCTAATATCAAACCTCTAATCTCAAAAAGTTTTTATTATGAGTTTTTTCAAAATTAACAGTTTCACCCCAATCCGCTATTTACCAAACAACGATATTAGCGGATTTGACTGGTCAAACCTCTAATTATGCTTCAAACCTCTAATTTTTTCCTAAACTTTTATTTATCAAACAGAGCCTTAGTATTTTCGTGGTATTGTCTCTTGTGTTGTTAGCGTTGTGTTTTTTTCATTAATATCATCATAGTGTATTATTTTTCTCTAACTTAAAATTAAAGAAATTTTAATAAGACATATGATAATAGTCATGTATGAATTTTTACATAAATAAAATTATACTTGCATATAAAAAATATTATAATAATAATACTTGTAGTGTTAAAAAAATGCCCTTTTCCGACATTTAATAAATGATTAAATACAACTTTTCAATTCTATACTTTTGATATCCCTTTTTATTCCGAACTATTTATATTTTATGCATTTTAGTCACTTTTTACTCTTAATATTTTTATTATTTTTACCCCTAATGATTTACGTTCTATACATTTTAAACACTTTAAACATTCTTCTTTTATATACAATCAACTAACTTTAACAAATATTTTTAACTAAAAATACAAAGTAATTCATAAAAATATACAACCAAACAAGTAAAATAAACTATAACATACAGTCTAAAAATATCATTTAACAAATTTACTACAATAATATACTAAATATATTATAACTTACTTGAAAACTTGTCTAAAAAAAGTTTCAAAAAAACTCTCCCTACTTGATTTTCTTCGACCTCAACCCTTTCTCTCTTTTTTACAGCCATGATTTTTTTTTTAATTTCCCCCCAAATTTTACCTATGTATTTAAATACACAACTTGCTTGCTCGTGGATGTTGCTCGTCTATGTTTCCCGATCACCAGGGACGTAAATGATTCTCAGCCAACCCCATTTCACTATATTTTAAACTACATTAGACTAATAAATAAATATTGTAACTTTTATTTAAACACAATTAAAAATAGGCATAATGTCAAAAAAATGTCCCTAACGTTTGACTGAATAATCATTTTAGGCCCTATTCTTTTTTAAACAATTTAACCATTAACATTTATTTTGGGTCAAAATGGCCCCTATATAGATGAAATTGTTAGTCATTGACGATAAATGAATTGAAATGACGTGACAAACCTACATGACAGTGCACGCCTCGATAACATTGTCATATAGACAAACATACCGACTTTACAAAATGACACACGAGTCAAACAATAAATTTAAAAAAGTATGTAAAATATAAAATATTATTTCTTCCAACATGTTATTATGTCAAGTCATTTCAAGTTGTTTATCGTCAGTTGACTAACAGTTTTCATCCGCATAGAGGCTATTTTGACCCAAAATAAAACGTTGAGGGTTAAATTACTTCATAAAAAGAATAGAGGTCAAAATGACTATTTAATCAAACGTTAGAGGTATTTTTTTTATATTACGCTGATTAAAGGTTTCTAAACCCTTGTTTGATTCTTTAATTCACTATTACATTGGGGAAAGGGGGAGATATGTGTGTGTACGAATGTGAAATCATCAAAACTTCAAATGTTGTTAAAAGTTATTAAGCTCTTCATATATATTATTCAAGAGAGAAAAAGATTGTTCCTTGCAAATTAAGATTGCCATTCCCATACAATTATTTCCACCTTATTCTTTCTATGATATTATATCTTACCAACAACAAGCAACTAATAATATTAGTAATAGTAATAGAATAAAAATAGAGTCAAAGGTAAATGCAAGTAAGATGAGTTGGCAAATCTAACTCAACTTGATTTAAAAATAATAATATTAACCTAACTTTAATATTAGACATGATGAGAGACGAAGATATGGATCTAAATTATAGGGTAAAGTTTAAATAAATTAAAAAATAGATGTTTAAATAGGCATAATCCCTATTGTATTTTTTTAGTAAAAGAATTTGGGGTACACTCCCCAAAGGGACCATGTAAGTTCGTCCCTAAATATTATGATACAATTCAAATTGATTCAGTTATTTAGATCAAAATAACTTAACCCAGTGAATCAAATATATAAGAATTATGGAGAATTTACCAAAAACAACGATAAATATATATAAATGAAACAAGATATACAAATTAAAATTTGGACGCAATTTAATACAATATTTGAAAATACTTGGATTTTGTACTCTTTTGTATTTGACAGTGCCTAGGGAGAGTTCTATGGGATTTGGGAATAATTTGTTATAGTGGTCTCAAAAAGGGGTTTCAAGAAACAATGATGGTTGCTTTGAGAATTGGCTTTGGCCCTTAATTTTTTAGGTATAGCCATCATCGATTTAGAGAAATATAATATTTTTTATGCAAATCATTACATCTAAATAATTTTTTCTTTAAAAATTTGTTTTTAAAAAATAATCGTCCAATATAATATAATTTTGTGGATAAACTACACTAGATATTACTAAATTTTAGACGGTGTATAACTTATACATTGAACTTTCAAGTTATTTAATTATAGCACTAAATTTTAATTTTAGCTTCAATTATATCATTGGACCGTTAACTCAATAATGACATGATGACAGTTGTCGATGTGGCCAAAATGACGTCACTTGTTGTGGCTATTGATGCCCAAAACGACATCGGGTTAGGCACTAAACTTTAGGGGTGTTTCAATTTTGCCTTAAAACAGTTTTAGTTTTGCCACTGAACATTTTGGTCGTTGTTGTTGGCCAATCGTCACCCGTCACCAATCATCATTGATACAAGATCAATACCAAAACGTTTGTATTTCACCCTCTTTCTTCTCATCATATTAATTGTTCACGAATTTCACTCAAAATTGATGAAAATCTTTCAAAAGGCCCATATGTGCTAATACTCCAATATTCTTTGATGGTCGCCCGATGAGATTAACTCTGAGGTATGTTGTTCGTCTTCTCAAAAGAATAATTCTCGCCATTTGCATTTTCGAACAAGCATCCCTAAACCCCCTCAAATCCGAGATAGCTCCCAAGGCCTTAAAATGGTGATTTTTTGGTTTAATTTCATCGGGTTTGATTGGATTTCGTGAAAAAAAATCAACCAGAGGAGAAGAAATCGAGTGAAATAGGAACATTATGATATTGATCTTGTCGCTAATGATGATTGGTGACAGACAACGATTGGTCAGCAACGAAGTCTAGTACGTTCAATTGCAAAATAAAATCGTTTTAAAATTTAGTGGCAAAATCGATACACTCGTAAAGTTCAATGCCTAAAACGATATTGTTTTGTGCATCAATAGTCACACCAAAACAACAATTTTCTTCATCATTACATTGTTATCGAAATATCAGCTAGATTATATAATTGAAGTCAAGATTAAAGTTTAGTACTATAATTAATCAATTTAAAATTTTAATGATATAAATGATACACAGTCTAAAAGTTTATTGGTATCTAACGTAGTTTAACCTAATCTCTTGCAATCTTGACTCTTTTTTTTTGGTGGGTTGTGGTAGTGAGAACCAGCTGGGCTTATGAGGTGTTTGTGGGAATTGAGAGCTCAACCTCTCACACACTTTTGCCTTTAGTGCATGTCATCACGTGAATGTGTGGCAGAGAAAGGAAAGAGATGTAAACATTTCATGGTGTGATGCCTTAACTTCTTCAATGCTCTTTCTCTTTCTCTTTCTCTTCTGCTTTCACCCATCACATATTCAGTATTCACATTAGCTGGCTGCCTCCTAACTACCAAACTTCTCTTTTAAGGCCTTTCTCTTATAAGTTATAATTTTGACTCATTATCTTAATAATTGACTGCTTTGCTCCTAAATTATTCGACTTGGATTTGAAAAGAATATATAATCAAATTATATTAATGTACTTTTATTAATTTCAAGATTAAATTTATAAAAGACCAAACCTTTTTGTTTTTAAAAGGGAAAAAAAACTATTCAAGTACATAAAACCAGTGAATAAGTCAAGGGGATAAATCTGTCTCACCAAATTTTGGCATCTATAAATAAATGATGCAATTAAACGTGGGGTAACTTAGATGTCAATCGGTCTATAAGTACGTATAAAAAAATCATTTAATATTGTGTTTATTTAGTCACTAAGGAGCAGTGGCAAATGTTTGGCAAAAAAAACAGCAGTGGCAAATGCACTTAGGCCCGGTGAGGTGCATCCACATCCCATTTTTATTTTTATTTTAAAATATAAGTTTAATTTAGTGTTTTTTTTCTAAAAAAATAATTTCGTTTAGTATGTAGTGAAAATTTTTATTTTTGCATACTCATTTGAGGAGAAAAAATATTTTAGAACTCTATTCTTAAATTTTTAGATCTGTCACTACTAAGGAATGAGAAGTCTACGCAAGGGTTGAAACGACAGTAGTGCCAAGAAGGTCTGTTTACGTGAATATGATTCTCCGTATAGCCGTCTAGACATTATTAGGCTCTGAGCGAAAATTAAAAAAATGGACTCATATAAAATCAATATGTTCTATTATTTTTAAACAATTAATTTAATATTTTATTAATATAACCCATAAAATCATGATTAAAATGTATGAAACAAATTAATTTTACTGTTTTGTTAAAAAAAACACCATAAACACAACTAAAAAATAAGGGGCAATCACTAGCTTACTAGATTGTCACTTGAAAAATAAATGAAGTTATAAAAGTAAGAGTTGAACGGTCGTCCATGATGCTCTCTGTTGAAGTTACTAGGGTAAAAGTTTAGAGATGAAGAATGTTTGGGTGAAAATCTGAGAGCCTTAAACATTGCTTCTCATATTTTATTGAATATGAACGAAGAGGTTGATTTACAAGGAGCCATTGCATGGCTATTTAACGTGAGAATGCAACAACTTTCTGTAACAAACTAACAACCTCAGCTTATACAGCTCACTAGCTACAACTCACTAACAGTTGATGGCTGGTGACTCACGTTCCAGCTGGCTAACAATCCAACTAAATCCAATATTCACCCTGTTTTCTGCAGTTCTTGAATTTCTGAAGAAGCGAAGACACATAATTGATGACGCAGAGCTTGAAATCGATTAGTAGCAAGGGCTTTGGTGAGAATGTCAGGGACTTGATCTTGAGAGGCACATAATTGATTTGAAACTCTCTATTCACAAATTTTCTCGAATGAAGTGAAGGTCAAGATCCACATGTTTGGTTTTCGTGTGCAGGATCGGGTTTGCTGCCATAGCGACAGCACTGGTATTGTCACACCAGAGCTTACTGGTAGAGGGAGGTGGAACGTGCATTTTAGTAAGAACGCTCTTAACCCATATTGCTTCAGACGTTGCATCAGCCAGACTTCGATACTCGGCTTCAGCGGTAGATCGCGAGACAACACGCTGTTTCTTGGAGGTCTAGGAGACCAGATGATTGCCATGAAATACACAGTGGCCAGACAAGGATCAACGATCATCCTGTTCACCTCCTCAATCAGCATCAGAGAAGATTGCCAGTTTCGGAGGGTAAGATGTTTGTGCTGTGAACCATAAGCCAAGATCGGATGTGCTATTTAGGTACCTCAATATCCATTTGATTGCACTTCAATGAACAATGGAAGGATCTTGCATGAACTAAGCCACTTTTGTAACTGCAAATGAGATATCAGGTCTGGTGTGACACACATATAGTAGGGCTCCAACAATGCTTCAAAAGTGTTGAGCATCTATCAGCTTTTCCCCATCAAATTTGCGCAGCTTTTGAGATGGAGCCATAGGTGTAGAAGTGGGTCTGGAGTCCAGCATGTTTGTTTTCTGAAGGAGTTCAAAGATAAACTTCTTTTGAGAAAGAAATAAGCCATGTGAAAAATGTCGCACCTCAATGCCCAAAAAATAACTAAGTAACCCAAGGTCCTTGACTGAGAACCTAGCATGTAAGGTAACAAGCACTTGGTTCACATGTTCCACTGAGCTACTGGTGACTAGAATGTCATCGACATAAACCACCAAATAAGTAGTGACATTGTCCTTGCAATATACGAAGAGGGATGGATCAGCACGGAGGAGTTGAATCCCAAGTTAAGAATGAACTCTCTAAGCTTGAAGAACCAATTGCGTGGGGGCTTGCCGGAGTCCATAGAGAGCCTTTTTCAATCGGCAAATTAGCAACTCTTCGTTGGCATCCCTCCTTTCAAATCCATGAGGTTGAGACATGTAAACTTCCTCTGAAAGATCTCTTTTGAGAAAGGCATTATTGACATCGACGTGTCAAATTTCTCACTTAATTGTAACTGCTAGTGAGAGCAAGATATTAACAGTGGAGAAACGAATGACGGTGCTGAAAGTGTCTGAGAAATCACAACCTGGGACTTGAGAGAAGCCTTTTGCTACTAGACGGGCTTTATGTCTGTTAACCATACCATCAGAGTTGTATTTGATTCGAAAAAGTCATTTGCAGCCAATGGGCTTCTAATCATGGGGTAGGGTAACAATCTCTCAAGTGTAATTGGCAAGCAAGGCATTGTATTCATCCATAACTGCATCATGTCAGTGCATGTCTTGTAGGGCTTTGTGAATTGAGTGAGGGAGAGTGTGATGATGGAGTTGAAACACATTGCGCTTGAATATTCCATCCTTGCTACGTGTCACCATTTTATGTGTGCTGCCAAGAATTGAGGAAGTAGATGCATATGCTACAGATTGCGACACAAGTAGGGAAGATATAACATCATCTTAGGAGGGCACAACATCATCAGGGTGCACAACAAAAGTATCACCTAGAGGACCACCCTCGCCAGTAGAAGGAGAAGCATTAGCATGCACATGTGCATGCGTGAATGGTAGTGGCTCACTAGGGTTATCAACACAGTTATCTACTGCAGTAGCACACCCGTCAGCTGAGACAGGAGGGGAGCCATGCATACAAGTATCTTCATTGACATTCTGTCGATCAGAAGGAAGAACATGAAGGTCCACAGTGGAACATCTATATTGGTGTGAGTCCTTGACAACAAGAAGAGGATTTGAGTGGAACAATGGAGCTGATGTATGTGAGAAGCTTGGCTTCATAGAGAAAGGGAACACTTATTCATTAAAGATGACATTACGTGAAACATATATTCGACTATCATCGGCAAGATATTGGTAGCCATGGTGCTTTGGCGAATAGCCCAAGAAAACACATGACTTGGATCAAAACTCCATCTTATGCCTATTGAACGGTCGTAAGTGTGGAAAACACTGGCAACCAAAAACACTGATACCATGTTGAAGTTACTAGGGTAAAGGTTTAGAGATGAAGAATGTTTGGGTGAAAAATCTGAGAGCCTTAAACATTGTTTCTCATATTTTATTAAATATGAACGAAGAGGTTGATTTACAAGGAGCCATTGCAAGGCTATTTAACGTGAGAATGCAACAACTTTTTGTAACAAACTAACAACCTCAACTTATACAGCTCACTAACAGTTGATGGTTGGTGACTCACGATCCAACTGGCTAACAATCCAACTAAATCTAATACTCCCCTTGCCAGATGCTACTAATCCTCTGTATGGGTGTGGAAAGTCTTGGATCAATAGAAACACACATTAGAAAGTGATTGACGATGAGAATGGTTGTAATATCTCAAATCCAATCTTAAAGTATCCGACAGATCTAGAAGTATCACATCGAGTCACAAGAGTATTCTAATAAAGCGTTTGAAGTTTAAAATCTTAAACAAAGTAGAGATGAAAGGATTTTGATAAATAATAACCTAAAGTTTCAAAGCAAATTTATAAAGGAAGGGTTCCTCGATATAACAATATACTAAAGATACGACAAATTATAAATACAAGTTTACATACCAAATCACAAATATATACAAGGGTCCTACTAATAATACATGACATGTTAAAAGTGATATAGCATTGTACTATGACACGAATGTCGTTGAAACTCTTAAGTAATGTTGGTGTCAGGGACGGATGCAGGATTTTAGGTTAGGAGGGGCGAACTTATAGAATTTTAAGCTGTGGCGAACTTATAATATTTTAGGGGAGGCGAAAATAGATTTTCAATAGAAAATACATAAAAAAATCTAAAAATTTTCTAAATCATATATGAATTTTAAAATTTTAGGGGGGCGACTGCCCCCTCCAACCCCCTTTGGGTCCATCATTTGTTGGTGTCCCGACTCAAACTCAACACAATCTAACTATTTGTATAGTGAAAAATAATTGAACATTGAGCTTGAAAATCTCAATAATACACAACTACTCTACAATACAACATGATACATGTTGATCCAAGTGCAATCTAGTAAATATAATAGTTGTGACAAATACAATCTAGAAAAGGATAACATTGTAACCCCCTACCAGTCTAATAGTTGTATACAAGTAGATGTTACATTCGAGGTTGGAACCATATATTATACTAAATTAAAACTTTTCACCGTATAAATATAATCGACCATGCAAGGGTATTATTGCGACTAACACACATTGACCTAATTCAAGGAATCAAATTATCAATTACGTACTTTTATGCAATTCAAGTCTTGATTAACATGCCAACTATCATACAAATCACACGAAAACATTTCACACTCAACCACAACAAGAAACATACATGCCATAGGTTGAAATCGAGCTAGGGTCGAACTCTTTAAAGCTTCAACAATAGTACGACACTACTCGTTCAATGATCCTAAACTTCTATGAGCTTTTCTCTAAAAAGTGTCATGAATGAGTTGAAGGTTGAAGACATACAAGTATGGAGGAAGAAGGTTGAGAGGTATCTTGCACTTGGATGAGAATGAAATATTTAGAAATATCCAAACTCCCCTATTTCTTGGCACCTTATTACGACTCAAGGCACAACATTCATGAAATATGAATAAAAGATGACTTAAGTGCTTGCAAATCCTTAGAACAATATCAAAAGCTATGGTGAAAATGTGCCAAATTAGATAACTCATTTTGGAGAGTTATCATTGTACAAAAGTTGAGGACTTAGTTCAATAATTATCCCATTATATGGGGATTGATGCGAGTCATTGAATTTAAGTGATAAAAGATGGATAAATTGAGGTCATCGAATCAACTTGGATTTTTGTGTTAAACATACTACAAAGGTGGTAGAATAAAAAAAGGAAAAACAGAATATGAAAACTAGGTTAACTGATAGGAAGAAGAATGCATTTCACTTAAGCTGATTTTACAAAGGGGAGAGAGTTGGTTTATATAGATACAAAAACGCAAGGCTGTCATCCAAGCTGTCAATGGTGAAACGGTGAAACAGATTTTGCACAACTTTCCAAGTTTGTTAGGCAGGTATAACAAACTTTTATCCTCTCAGCTGATTATTCTTCAACATTGTCCTCATTTTGTTCTTCTTTTGCTTCTTCGATACGACCAACACAGAGAAGATGTCGCAGCTTTTCAAATTGTAAAGCACACAATGGTTTGGCGAGAATATCGGCTATCTGTGATCATGCGGGTATGTAGTTAACTTGAAGATATCCTGACATGACCCTTTCACGGACAAAGTGGAGGTCAAGATCAACGTGCTTTGTCTTGGAGTGAAGCACGTGGTTGGCAGCCATGGAAACAGTGCTGGTGTTATCACACCAGATTTTTGGAGTATCAAGAGTGGTGATCTTCATGTCAGCAAGAATGGATTGGACCCATACAACATCGGAGGTAGCATCTGCCAAGCTTCGATATTCCACCTCAGTTGTGGACCGGGAGACGACACGTTGCTTTTTGGAGCTCAACTAGATAAGGTGTGAACCTAGAAAGACGCAAAAGCTTGTAGTGGAACGTCGATCGTCGATATCACTTCCCCAATCAGCATCGGAGAAGGCTGAGATGAGAAGAGAATCAGGTTGTTGAGGAGAGAACCACAGGCCATAGTGCAAAGTACCCTTTAAGTATCAAAGGATACGCTGAACTGAAGCCCAGTGAATATCATAAGGATTTTGCATGAACTATGCAACTCTGTTGCTGAGTGTGCTAGGTCAGGTCGAGTATGACAGATATACTGGAGGGCTCCTACCACGCTACGGTAATGTTGAACATTAGAAAGCAATTCACCATCATGGCGGCTGAGCTTTGGATAGGCAACCATAGGCGTGCTTGTAGGTTTGTGTGTGAGAGACCCTGTTTGATGTAAAAGTTCTTCGATGTAGGTGCGTTGGCTGAGAAATAGGCCATTGTCGTGGCATGTAACTTCGATGCCCAAGAAGAAATGAAGAAGTCCAAGGTCCTTCAAAGAGAACTTTTCATGAAGCTGGGTGATGATATGAGCCACGTGAGTGTCTGAGCTGCCAATTAGGAGTATATCATCGACATATACTACAAGAAATGTGCAAACATTGTCCACAAAATAGATGAAGAGAGATGAATCAGCTCTTGATGCTGTAAAACCAAGCTCACTGAGAAATGACTTAAGTTTGAGAAACCAGTTTCGAGGGGCTTGCCTTAAGCCGTACAATGCCTTCTTCAACTTACATACAAGATGAGTGCCACCAGATTTGTGTTTCTCAAAGCCACTGGGTTGTAACATGTACACATCCTCAAGAAGGTCACCCTTGAGGAAGACATTATTTACATCGACTTGCCTGATACTCCAGCCATTAGTAACTGCAATTGAGATGAGGATGTTTACTGTAAAGAAGCGGACCACGGGGCTAAATGTATCCATGAAGTCAAGACCAGGGACCTGTGTAAAGCCCTTGGCCACGAGTTGTGCCTTAAGTCTGCGGACAGAGCCATCAGGGTTGTATTTGACTCGAAAGAGCCATTTACATCCAATGACCTTCTTGGCAGAAGGAAGTTCCACCAACTCTCAAGTATTATTATCCTTGAGAGCATTGAACTCAGCAAGGACAACCACCTTCCACTCAGGATGTGCAAGAGCCTCTCGAATTGTGGAGGGAACAAGAATGCTTTGGAGGTGATAGATTTTTGGTTTAAAAACACCTGCTTTGCCTCGAGTAATCATGGGGTGTGTTTTGATAGTGGTTGAGGTTGTGGGATTGGAGGGACAATTTGGAGGTTCCTCTAGTTGTTGTGTATCGGATGACTCATGAGAGATCGGGGAAGGGGAAATAGGAGATGAAGTATGAGAGGGAGCATTAACATGCTGCACAGGGCCACTATCTGGTGTATGACTAGAAGGAGGGGTAGGTGTAGTGGTGACTGTAGGAGAGGGGAGGCGTGAGTAGACTGGCAGGGTGAGGGCTCAGGCTCAGGTGGTAAAATAGGAATTGAGGAGGATCGATAGGGATTTGATGGTGCAACATCCCGAGAGCTGGCATAAGCAAATGGGAACACATTCTCATTGAACAAAACATTTCGAGAGATGTAGAGGCGTCCTGTGTCATCAAGTCATTGATAGCTATGGTGCTTCGGGGAGTATCCAAAAAATAAACAAGGCTTAGATCGGAAGTCGAGCTTGTGTTTATTGAATGGACGCATGTCTGGATAACATTCACATCCAAACACCTTAAGGAAGGTGTAATTAGGTTTCTGCGTAAAGTGAACAGAAAATGTTGTCTCCATCTTCTCCATTTTACGTGAGTTTTTTTAGAGAGTTATCTGCGTAAAGTGATGTACATCAAAGTTTTATGAAGAATTAGTAAGTATGTACTATACATCGATCAAATTTTTATGTGAACAAAAATTTCCTTACTCATTAAGTTCGTCAAAATTTTTATCTTATTTTTTTAATATATATAAAATCTAGAGACACTATTAGAGCTTAATATAAACATGTAAATTCAGAAGAATAAAAAACATAAGGACTAAGGGGATAATAAAAGAACATGTCATAACCGAGTTAGAGATGAAATCGATATTCGAGTGTGATACTTATTTTTTAATTTTTTTAACAATCTTCGATAAACAACAAAGGAGAAAATACCTTAAGGCTTTTGGTGTTCTGACTTTCAATTGTATTTTTTATATAAAAACTAAAAACTTTTTTCTTTTTCTATTTTTATGCATAAAGTAATCATAAAAGAAAAAGAAAAATCTTAGCTTTAATAAAAAATGAATCATTATAGTTTAATTTCTTATTAATACAAATTAACTTTTGAAATTTTTGAAAAATCCAAAACGTTTTGGAAATTTGAAACCAAATATTTTATTTGTAGATTACCTAGCAAATCATTGAATTTTCTAAAGTTTTCAACTAGCATATAAACTTTTTGGAACGTAATTTTTAAGTTAGCCACCAAAAACCATTAAAAATTTTAAAAAAATAATGAGCTGCTCGCGAACTTATCAAGTTGAGTTGAGCCTTGCTTGACTCGACTCGTTAAGATCTTTAGTCGAGTTTGAATCGAGCGTTGATCGAGTTTTGACTAAATCGATCACGAGTTGTTTGTGAGCTGCTCAACTCAATAAATACCCTAAATAGGATAAGTCACTACAACAAGTAAAATAAAAATTGTGGCCATTTGATTGTGACAAATACTACTCTTGTAATTAACTTGACCTGAATATATGGTTCTTAAATATTTTTATATCTTTTGTGTATTTAGATTGCTATCATAATTAATGATATGGCATAATAATGGCGGATTCAGAAATTATTTTCAGGGTGGACACAAGTTAAAATAATTTTTAGAGTGAGTACAATTCATACAAATTTTAAAATTTTAGGGTGGGCACAAGTTAAAAAAATTAAGGACTAACTCATAAAAATTAAAAAATTTAAAGTAAAATATGTGAACTTTCAAAAGTTCAGGGTGGGCCTGGGCCCACCCTAGTTCCTAAGTAGATCTGCCACTGCGGCATAATGTCAAAAAGTGTTCCTAACATTTGACTGAATAGTCACTTTAGCCTCTACTCTTTTTTTAATCAATTTAGTCCTCGATATTTTATTTTGAGTTAAAATAATCTCTTTGTGAATGAAAATTGTTAGCCAATTCACGATAAACAACTTGAAATGACTTGCAGAATGACACGTAAGAAGAAAAAATATTATATATTTTATACCATTTTTTAAAAATTATTTTTTAACTGATGTGTCATTTTGTAAAGTCAGCATATTTGTCTTTATGACACTGTTATCGCGGCGTGCATTGTCATGTACGTTTGCCACATCATTTCAAGCCATTTATCGTTGGTTGATTAATAGATATCATCCGCAAAATAGTTATTTTGCCTAAAATAAAACATCAAAGACTAAATTACTTAAAAAAATAAATGACAAAATAATAATTCAATTAAACGTTATAAGTTTTTTTAGCATTTTTCATGTTGATATTATTGCCTCACTAAGTGTGAAGCTTAACGTGTAAATTTTTGTTGTCCATGTGTAGGTAATTTCAAGAGAATCGAAGCAGATCGATGAGGATGCATTTTCCGCAAATAAAAACCCTAAAAACAATCTTTTAACAGTTAACTAAACTAGATTTTACATTATCCTAAAAGATAATTCCACATTCGGCAAATAAAAGCCCCTAAATTATTGAAAGTCTCACCTCGAATCTTGTCCGTGAGGATTTTTTAAAAATATTATTTTTTCCACATTTACTTCCTTTCATTATCAGAAAATACATGTCTTTTCCTGGTCCCTATATATCTTGTCTCGTTATTTGATTGGGAGGGGGAAAGCAAATTAATCAACCCCCTCCCCTTCCCCAATAACATGTGATTAACTGATTATGGGTCCACACTATGGAAATTTGTCTCCAAATGTAATTGTTTTTAACTTACTTCCAAATCCTACCTGATTTCAATCTGGGTATACAATTTAATGATAAGCGTGTTAATATAGAGAAATTATATCATAAGTCAATCTCACCACGCTATTCATGAGACCAACTAATGAATTATATTTATTTCAATAAATTTTCCATCTCATGTTTTTACTAAGTAAGTATTCACTCATATTTATTTTAAATTAAATTTACAATTTTTACCTGAAGATTCACTTGGTAAAAACATGGGATGGAAAAATTAATGAAATAGATGCATTTTATTGATTGGTCTGATGGATGACGTGGTGAAAATGACTTATAATATAATTTATCGTTAATATGAGAGTCAACAAAGAAATTAATAAATACAAAGAAAATAAGAATATATAAAATTTATGATATAAATTATTAATGTATTAAAATATAAATATTAATATATCGAAATTTCATCCATTTAATTGAATCAAATCAGTCTTTATTTTTTCCAAGTTATTAATCTAAGTCATCGGTCCATTTCACCTATCCAACGATCTAAAAAAACATGTAAAAATTAAAAATCTTTTCATTATGTAATCAGATCGGTAGGTTAAAGCAGAGAAGAGCAACGAGAAAGAGGAGCGCCTGATCCCGAAGCTTGAGTCAAAAACAAAAAAGACGTCACTACAAAGCAAGACGAAGACGCATGAAGCTCCAGTCCTGTGGAGGCAACCAAGGCAGGGTTGAAAAGTTTTTCTTTCCAGTTCCAGGTGCAACGCTAAGGAAAATGAAAACTTGTGAAAATACAGATACACTAGTACATTACCCATATAACAAAAGAGCGGAAAGAGGAAACAAAGTTACCGCCAATCACAAATTTAAATTATAGTTGCAGTCATGTTTTTATTATAATATTTTATCGCGGTGACAAGCAATAATAGTTAAATTATAATTATTGCCGATCGTTATTTATCACAATAATAATTTTAAAGATGTCATTATTTGAATCCCTGCCGCCAATAAAAAGGAGCCTTCGATCCCTTCTTAAAACTCCCACCTGAATGCGGCTCGGTTCGTCCCAAGGACAAACAATAACAGCAGATGGTGCTGACTGACGAGCCAGTAAAACAAAGGCAATCAACACCACCCCCAGAAATAATAATAATAATAATAAAAAAGAAAGTGTGGGACAAAATGTGGTGGAACTAAGGCAGCCGCTGGTGACAATCATCTGAAACCAAAATATCAGATCTGAACTACTAGTCTTTAGAGATATGTTATTTTTCTGAAAATTCCTGTAATTTTTAAGTTACTTTAGAGCAAAAACAAGTTAGGCATTAGGCAACGTAACTATAATTAGGTTAAGATCTTATGCTTTAAAAATTCTTAAGGTCAAGATGATATAATAACCCTAAAGAAATGTGGTGGTAAAATCAAGAAAGAAAGAGGGGGTCCATTGACAGCCCCACGGAGCAAAACCCCAAAAAGCATAAAAAGGCTATGGACCCTCTTTCCCACCCTAATCTCTGTGAACCCCACCCTAGCATGTCACCTGATTTCCGGCAACCAACCGGTTAACTCTCTCCCTTCTTCACCGGATGTACCCGGTTGCTTCATGCGCACACTGTGTGTATAGATATACATTGCAAAATCACATACCTCGCGTTCAGATAAACTGTTCGAATTTAAATTTAAAAGATAATAATATATTTTTATTTAGATTACTCTATGAGTTCAGAAATGTTATTATTATATTATAATATTAGTTCATATTTTTTCTTAACCATTTAATAACGTACACATATTACCTACACAAATGCTAAAATTTAAGTCTTTTAAAAAAATATCATCATTTTTTTCACTAAAATTACTCGTTAAAATACTTTTTAAATGAAAACAATCTAAAAAAAAAAAGAACCCAGCTTGTCACACTCTGCATTTCCGTAAAATAAACTCTTAAGATTATAAAATCGTTGATTACATATAATAGGCATTATGGTAGTAATGTGGAAGTTTGTTATTGATCATTAAATATGCTGCGATGAAAAAAATCTCCCGTTTTTAGTGTCCACTTCTATGCTCTAATATTAAAAAACACTAAAAATTAAATTTCAAGTCTTAATCTTAAATTATAAACCCTAAATTTTACACATTGTACCCTAAAAAATACACTCTACCCTATATTCTCTAAACTTTAACAAAAAACCTTAACATTGAACCCTAAACCTAATTTTTTGTGTAGGCATAAATAGATGCACCAAAAAAAATAAAGAATTTTTATTCAATATGTTGATGTAAAAATATGTGATTGGTCAAGATTTATTATTTTTTTTTTGAATATGCTGGTGCGATGCAAGGGTAGCATCTGTTCAACTTTCTTAGTCTTTTCAAAGACGGCACACACAGCATGGCATTACTGGTGCTCGAACCCGGGTCCCAAGGAATGATAAACATCTACCTTTGCCACCAAGACACAAGGGGATGAGCGTCAAGATTTATTTTTTTAAAAACCATTAAAACAATTTTTATTGATAAATAAAGAAGATGCTACCATATACTTTATTAAAAACACTCCTTAAACTTAGTCTAAAGAAGAAGAAAAATTACACATAGTAGCACACAAAGCAAAACCTACTAGATTAGCGTCAAATGGCCCAAATAACAAAGCACAACACCGAGCTAAAAAAAAATCATTAAAACTTTAGAAATAAAAAAATCATTTAAAAATAGTTTAAAACTATAAATAATTATAAAAATATAATAAATTCAAAAAAATATATAATAATAAAATAGTATTAATTAAAATAATTATATAAGCTATATGAAAATTCTTAAAAGTTAAAATTGAAAAAAATAATCTAAAAACAATAAAATAGTATACAAGTTACTAAAAGGAGATTAAGATGATTTTTTTTCTTCTAAAAAGTTTAAAAGAGCTTTTTGGATAGTGATGGTCGAGCTTAGATGAAGATAATATTGATCATTTTAGTGAAAATTTAAATGATGACAATTCTCTTAATGACAATACTACTAATTTAAAAAATGAGCATGATAATGTACTTGATGGGTTAAATGTTGATGTTGACATTGATGAGCACATAATTTATGCTTTTGATATTTACGATCTTAGAAACTGAAGTGTTCTAGTGATGGTAGCATCTCACAATTCTTATTGGCTGAATCACGCGCCCCACGCGCCCCCAAAATTACGCCCCTTCAATCCTCCGTCCCGCGAAGTCTCAACCGGGAGTGTCGATTCCCCAACCCCGCTGTTTGAGATCAGTACCAGTGACGTGGGGAGGCAACATCCCCGTTCTGTGTCTGTCCGCCGCCGGAGATTGGAGTGAACGGCCTCGGCTGTGGCTTGCTTCGTGGTCTATCGGAAGAGAAGAAGAAAGGCTCCTTTTGGTTGGAACGGAGGTGCTTTCTGACCTGAGTCGTAGGAGAAGAGCCGGTTTTTCCTTTGAAGCTGGTAACCGGTGAACTACGTCCGGCTTCATCGATGGCATAGTGCCACTCAGGTTGCTGCTTTTTGTTTTCCCCCCCTCTTTTTCCGGTCTTGCCCCATTTCTTGTTGCTCGGCCCTGTTCTTCCCTGCAATTATCCCCGATTCTGGTTGCTTTTCCCCTTCTCTCCCGTATTTGTTCCCCGCTCCTGGTGAACTATCCCATTCTTAGTCCTGGTTGGCTGTCTTTTCTCTTGGATTGTGGCTTCTATGTTTGTGTTTGGTTTGCGTTGGTGCTCGGATTGTTTTCTTTGGCTCTGTTAACAGGTGACTCGGGTTGATCAGCCCCAAGCAAGAAGGACTTGCCTTCTTGGGTTCTAGTCGTCTTGTCCGCTTATCCTCCTCGAGCTTTGTTTCTTGCTTGGGTGGAAGTGAGTGGGATAGTGTGGCTATGGCGATGATGGCTTGGAATGTGCGGGGCCTGGGATCAAAGGAGACTGTTAGGGCGCTCCGGGATTCCATCCTTAAAATTAAACCTACAATCATCTTCCTAAGCGAAACGAAGCAGAAGAAGAAATACCTGGAGAAGATTAGAATGAAGATGAAAATAGAGCATTCATTCTATGTGGAACCACAGGGGATAGCCGGAGGCCTTGCTCTATGGTGGACAGGGGAAGCAACAATTAAGATTCTGCGTTTTGACAAAAGCTACATTGACACAAAAATTTCGTTACAGGATGGTGAAGCTTGGTTCAACACTTTTATATATGGGCCCCCGTATCGTGAAGAACGAAGGGAATTTTGGGAAGGACTATCAACTTTCAGAGCTTCCGTTCAGGACAAATGGGTTATCATGGGTGACTCCAACATCGTAGCTCGACAGGAGGAAAAAGAAGGCGGGAACCCGATAAATTCATATGATGCGAAATGGTACGAGGAGTTTGTCAATGCCTCGTGCTTAGTTGAAATGCCTATCAAAGGAGGGAAGTTTACATGGTTCAACCAGAGAAGTGGGGAGCAGTCAATTCTTGAAAAGCTTGACTATATTCTATGTTCTGCGGAATGGAGTCTAAGTTTCCCAAAAGCCCTAGGCGTAATGGAAGTGGCCATTGCTTCTGATCATGCTCCAATTGTTTTATTCACACAAGGGTTTCCCAAGGCACACAAAAAAGACTTCAAGTTCGAAACTAAGTGGATGCTGGATGAGGAGTGCTCCCAAACAATAGCAAAGGGATGGAATATCTCTCCGGGGGAAAGAATGAGCTCAAGATTCAGAAGGAAGATTCGCAGCACTAGAATAGCCCTCCTTAAGTGGAACAAAGAGAAGATGAAAGCAAAACATGAAAAAAAGCAAAAGCTGATGACCAGAATCACACAGCTCCAAGAAAGAAAACTTACTGAAACGGAATTAGGAGAACTTCAGGGGCTCAAAAAACAGATTGACAAGGAATGGGAGAGTGAAGAGAGATTTTGGCACCAGCGGTCTAGAATCAACTGGCTGAAATGGGGAGATAGAAACACAAAGTTCTTCCATGCTACCACCCTTCAGCATCGGAGAAAAAACTCTATAGTCAAAATTAAAAAAGAAGATGGAGTTTGGCTGGAAGATTCGACGGAAATTGCTGACCATCTTCTCCACCATTTTCAGAAAGTTTTCACGAGGAATCCGTCAGTCAATTTTAGTATTCTTTGTGACTACATTCCCAAATTGATCACTCAAGCGATGAATGATGCTCTCAGCAGAGAAGTGGGGGAAGAGGAAATCAAAAGTGCGGTGTTCGATATGGGAGCGACTAAAGCACCGGGACCAGATGGATTTCCAGGTTGTTTTTACCAGACTTTCTGGGAAACTGTGAAGGGGGACCTTATTGGCATGGTATCAAATTTCTTCAAAGTTGGTGATCTGGACCCGGAGCTTAATAAAACCAATATTGTGCTCATTCCAAAAAAGCCGAACCCAACTGAAGTATCACATCTGAGGCCTATCAGTTTATGCAATTTCTCAATGAAGGTTATAACCAAAATTCTGGCAACTAGACTGAAGCCTATCCTCCCCGAGGTCGTCCCACACTACCAATCTGCCTTTGTGAAAGGTAGGTCAATCCACGATAACATTATTTTAGCCAATGAAGCCTTCCATGCAATAAAACGGACAAGGAAAGGAAAAACTGGAAGAATGGCCCTTAAGATTGACCTGGAAAAAGCCTATGACAAAGTGGACTGGGATCTCCTACAGTTCGTTATGGAGAAGATGGGTTTTTGCGAGTGGCTGATCAACAGAGTCATGACATGTATCACCTCAGTTTCCTTTTCACTTGTGCTGAATGGAGAACGTACAGGGGAGTTTAAAGCGGGGAGAGGATTAAGACAAGGAGACCCTCTATCACCCTTCCTTTTCACATTCATATCTAGCATCTTATCGTGGATCATTGAGAAGGAGAGTGGTGAGCAGAAATTTCAGGGACTCAGGATCAAGCAGAGGTGCCCTGTTCTTAGCCATCTCTTGTTTGCCGACGACTGCCTTGTTTTCTCTGATGCCAATTCGGAGAATTGTGAGGGTATCTTGCATATCCTCCGGGTGTTTCAATCGGCTACAGGTCAGTCTGTCAGCGCACATAAATCTTCAGTCTTCTTCTCCCCAAATTTGAGTAACCGTAGCAGGACTCACCTTTCTAATGTGCTGGGTTTCCGAAAAATGGAAGATGATGCTCGATACCTTGGGCTTCCATCCTTTTGGGGAAGGAGCAAAAAAGAAACCTTGGCCTATATTAAAGAACGGGTTCGAAACAGGCTTATGGGATGGAAAGCAAGATTCTTAAACAGCGCAGGAAAGGAAGTCCTCATCAAAGCAGTGGCACAAGCCATTCCCACCTATGTTATGCAATGCTTTCTCCTACCGGTTTCTTTTTGTGATGAGATCAGCTCTTTGATTGCTAGATTCTGGTGGAATAATTGCGCGGACAAGGATAGAAGTATTCATTGGTTAAACTGGAAAGATCTATGTAAACCAAAAGACAAAGGGGGAATGGGTTTCCGGGATCTTAGAATGTTCAACAAAGCCCTCGTTACTAAACTCACCTGGAAAGTGATTAAAGAACCAGATTCCCTTCTTGCTCGAGTTCTCCGGGGGATCTATTTCCCCAATGGCAACTTATTTGACACCCCCAAATGCTCAAACCCATCCTGGGCATGGTCTGGTATTCGCGAAGGGATCAAGATTATTAAGCACGGGGCCCTGTGGAGAGTTGGCAATGGTAGGAGCATATCTACCTGGTTTGATAACTGGGTACCTCAGCTACCGAACTACAAACCATCAGCTCAAAAACCATCACCATCTTCGTCGCTTTCGGTCAGCACTTTGATGAATCCGGACCAAAGAACGTGGAATGAACAAAAGATCTTATCTCTGTTTGCCCCGGAAGAGGCTAAGGAAATTCTGAAAGTTCTGATTGGTGGTCCGGATATACAGGACTCTTACATTTGGGCCGGAAACAAGAGCGGAGACTACACGGCCAAATCAGGATACAGGTTCCTGGAGGAAAAAGCTTCGTCTTTTGCTAACCCCTCGCCAAGCGACGACCCCAAATCCAATAAGGAACTCTGGAACTCTATCTGGAAGCTGGAAGTACCATCCAAAATCCGTTCCTTCCTTTGGCGTCTGTGTCACAACATTGCCCCGTCGAAGAGTGCATTAAAAGCCCGCATGCACGGATTGCTTAGAGAACCTGACATGTGTCCCCGTTGTGGATGCTTGGGCGAATCAGTGGAACATATATTGTTTCTTTGTCCGTTCGCTCAAGCAATATGGAAAGCATCTAGCTTCAGCTATTCTCCCACTGACAGAGGTTTTCCGGGCTTTCCTAAGTGGTGGTGCAAGATCAATGAACTCAAGATCTCAGCACAGGTTGAGGATGGGTGTGCGCACATCGCTTTCTTGCTTTGGTCTATCTGGAAGTCAAGGAATGCACTGGTTTTTGAAGGGAGAAAGGACCCTCCTTGGGAGGTGTGGCAAAGAGCAGATTGCAGTTTCATGGAATATTCACAAGCTCCGAGCACCAGAGAACCGAAGAAACGGAGAAATGACAAGGAAGTTATGAGATGGGTGCCACCCCCTCCAGGTACGGTTAAAGTAAACTGTGATGCGGCTTTTGATAAAAGCTCCGGAAAAGGCTCTCTTGCAGCAATTGGTAGGGACAACTCAGGTTCCCTCCTTTATGGAGTCTCTGTACCTTGCAATGCTCCGAGTGTCTCGGTGGCGGAAGCCCTTGCCATCAGATTGGGGATTATGATGGCGAAACAATATGGCTACAACAACATCATTGTTGAAGCGGACAATCGAGCTGTAATCCAGCGTATTAATTCGGAGTGCTCTGCTGACTGGGAGACCTCTGCGATTGAGGACGACATCAAGAGGACTGCACAATCCTTCTTGTCTTGTTGTTTCGAATTTGTCCATAGAGGTTGTAATCAGGTAGCCGACTGGCTTGCCAAATTTGCGAAAAATCAGGAGGGTCAGTTGACATGGACTGCTGATATTTTCCCACCTGAACTTTTACTCATGTAATTTTGTCGTTTTTTTAGTAATGCAAGTTCCTTTTGGTCAAAAAAAAGAAACTGAAGTGTTCTTGATACTAAAAATAAAGATATTCAAATTAAAAAGGGACCTATTAGGGAATTAAATCTCACATTTTCTGAGAATATTTTTTTAAAATATTTTTTATTGAAAAAGAAGATTGGTTATTCGGGCACCTCGTTAATTTTTTAAACATTTTTTGTATTCTTATTTTTCTAAAAATTAAGCAATAAAGAAATTCTTTATATAAAATGGTTGGTTTACTTTAGACGTGTGAATAAAGTATATAAAATTTATTGTAAATTGTTCACTTCTCAAAATAACAAAAGCGTTTTAACAAATGATAAAATGAATGATTTGAAACATTTAAGTGAGAGACTAAACCAACATCATAATAGTGTTAAAAATATTTTCACGGCCTGCGAGTTCGCAACCAAGCCACATGCGCAACAAACTGCCTAATAGGTTCTTTACAAAAATTTGGGTTTGTCTAGAAGACCACCTGACTTGGCCCGTCCATTGGAGATCGAGAGAAGTCTCGGTCACATTGAAGCTGGTAATTTAATAGATGACATATGACTAGGGCATATTCCAAGGGGCAGGAATATCTATTAATGTGAACATCCATGTGAACGCGAACATAAGGAAATCATTCCAAGATGATAGACTTTTCATTGATAGCTAGGATGTAATTAGTAGCTTTTCTATTTGAGTTGCTGATGTAAATCGATATCGGTCATTCATTGTATGTCGAATCAAATATAAATATAGGCTCCCTACCTCATTTGTAATTATACACATCTCTTGTGTAAAACATGCATTTCTTCTAAAATCCTCTCTTATGTTATTAACTATTCTTTATCGTTCTTTTTTCGTTCTTGAGTTGTTTTCTCATTGTTTGCTTCTACTTAGAACGATACATCGTTCTTTGTGCATATGAAGAGTTTGATCTTTCGAAGAGCGTTTTAAGACTGACTTAGTTATTCGTCTCGAGAACATCGACTAAGGTCATACGGATTATTAGGTTGAAACTCTAGCCACGTAAAAATATAACTGATATGAATATTTGGAATGAAAGAAGAATAAAATTAAAAATGAATAAAGAGATTTGCAAGAAATGCTCAAATTCACCAATTTACCTAATAAAACCTTGTCATTCAAGGTAACGAGAAAATATTTAAAAATCAAGGAAACGTGATAAAAAAGAATAAAAAAATAAAAATTATAAGATATATGAGAAATAAGCGTAACGTGTAGATATGAATATTAAACATTGATTTAGATTCAAAGAATTGAATATGTTAAAAAGAATTGAAGAATGAGTGGAGTTGAATATAATATCCAGAGAGTAGGTTCTTTATTTTTGTTTGTTAGCTTAGAAAAATCTAGAGAAGTCAAAGATTGATTTTTGTGGTTTTAATTTTATTTGTTATTCAATTTTTTTATCTCAATTTTTTGTGTACTTGTATTAAATGTTAATATAATTGATTAGATAATTTCGACCAGAGTGCCCTGTAAAATATTATTTTTACTTTTATTAGTAAGGTGTTTTTAACTTTCTTTTTTCAGTTGAATAAAGATACAACTTAAAGTTAACAATTATATATAATAATAATTTTAAAATATTATTTTTATAATTTAATAAAAATAAAATGGTTAATAATTTAATTATTAGATATATTTCAGTGGTTTAAATATTTTTATGCATCCTTAAAGTGTCATATTCGAGTCACCTTAATCTATATTTATTTCCGTTTTCCTCGTATGAGCAACAAACTAAAATATATATTAAATTTTGTACATTGTATCACAATGATATTGTTGGTTTAGTGGTATGCGCGCTTACTTTTAACCTAGGTAACCTTGGTTTGAATCCTGCCATAGGTAAGATGTTTTTTTTTTTTTTTTCATGATATGAGCAAAAAACTAAGATATATATTAGAATTTCTACAATGTATCACAAGGATAGTGTTGACCTAGGGGTAAGCGCACTCACTTTCAACCAAGCCAACTTGGGTTTGTGTAACACCCGGGTTTGGGGGTCGGGTGAAAATAATATTAAAATAATATTTCGGGTTTTGGTTTCATAATTAAAATAATAAAATATTATTTGGGCTTTGTGTTTTCAAAACAAACATTTCATGTTGGACGTAAATTGATTTGAAACTCAAATTCCATGAATTTTAAGTATTTGAGATAGCCATCTCATTAATGGCAAAAGTATAAATAAGTGGTCTTGCAAAATAAAACCCATTTTTATTTAAAATAGCCTTTTGTCATCTTCTTCCCCTCCCCATTCTACATTTCCACGACAACAACACCTCCCCTTCTCCATTTCACTATTTCATCATCATTCTTCCTCATCTTTGGTGATTTTTGAAAGGTAAGCACATATTTGACTTGTCATCCCTTTCCTCTACTAGTTGGTACCTTTAGTTTTCACTATTGTTCATGATTTTGAAATTAGAAGCTTTGGGATTTTTTATTAAAAATGTCATCTTTATTGTCTTTAACTTAAGCTTTCGATTTGTTGAGGTTATATAAGTTGTTTACTATCCAAAAGGTCTAACATACTTTATTTTTACATAGTTTTATGATGTTTTCCGAAATTGGGTTTTAGATGGGTTTTTGAAGGGTTTTAAGTTGAGTTTTGAGGGTGTTTTAGGTGGGAATTTGTTGGCTGATGGTTAGGCTATGTATAATGGTTGTTTTGGAAGCTTTGGGGAGAAATTTAAATGTTGGAATCATTGGTTTTGGACTGTGCTTTAGGGCTGCTCGGGAATGAAGGTTTTGAGGTTGTTCTTAGCTTGAAAATCTTGTGTATTGTGCTTGGTTAGTGTTCCGGGTTGTTATATTATTTTGTGAACTGATTTGAGGTTATTTTGATTGTGTTGGGATGATTAGAAGAAAGGATTTGTGTTAGAGAAGTCTCGAGAATGAATCCGGAACCGTTGGGAGCTTGATCGGCTAGTGTGGTTGAGCTTGGAATAGCCGGTGAGTGGTTAAATGCTTTTAAATGATTTTCAAGTGTTGGTTCAAGCATGTGGACTAGGTTGAGCTTGGTAGACCCACCTAGAGTTGGGATTAGAGTGGTAGCCTAATCCCAAGCTTTAGTTAGAGACTATGGTTGATCCTTAAATGTTGTGTATGCCTCATGTTTAATTGTGATTATGGTGGCTATGTATATTGTGTTATACATGTATGTTGAGGTATGGCATTGATGCATTGTTATATGCATGTGGATTGTGTATGATGGTAATCATGGTGAGTACGTGCTAAACACGGAAGTTGATATAAAATGGTGTTGTGAAATGTTATGAATTGTGTTTAGTATTGACACTAGTATGCTTGGGTACAATGATCGATTATTAGGATATTTAGTGTGCACACGTGAGTCAAATGCACGCGTGGTCTTGGTGATGGTAGTCATCAAGATGGAGTACGGATTCGCCCGGAAATCTTCTTATATATATGATAGTCGGTGATGAGTGTAATCCCATCGACGGGGCGTGAGGATGAGTTGAATCCCCTCCGCGTGAAACGGTGATAAGTGTAATCCCACCGTAAGGTAATGGTTGTGTTGGATGTGAGTTCCAACGGTTATCCGCGTATTCGAGTCATAGCTAGGTGCCAATATGGATTGATATATGTGTTGCTTATACATAGATATATGTATTTCCATGTGTTGAGCTTATGAGTTGTTGAGCGTGGCATTATGTTGATATTTATGTTCATGCATCATTTATATTTTGGCTCATGTGGTTCGAAGGTAAGATCATGCATTCTACCTTGGCTGTATGCTCGTGCTTGGACTTTGCATTGTCGAGGTTCGTTTTAGGAGCTTAGCCTCACTAACCTTCATGCTTACGCTCTCTTTTGTTCGACAATGCATATATGTAGTTCGTGGGTTGCTTGTGCAAAGAGAGAGCCTCCAAGTGTGCTTGTGGTGCTATCTTAGCTTTTAAGTATGAACTTTTAAGTTATAAGGTGTAATAGTCAAGTATGAGCTTTTGATGTATGTTGATGTTTGGTTTTAAGAGCATGTTTAGACTCTTTGTTTTGTGGATGATATGTTTAAGGTTGCTTGCCTCATATGTTGGCCTTGTGCCTTTTATGAATGCTCTTATGTATGTTTTGTCTAGGGCATGAATCTTAAATGCTACGAATGATTCTTATGTTGAATGTTGATCATTTGAATGTATAGTTTTTACATGGTTGCTGAGTACTAAGCTTGTTGTATAGGGTGACTTGCATCTAGAGTTGTTGTATGTTGGTTGTTAGAGGTTTTAGCTTGTGTTTTGGGACAGCCATGTGCCATAAACCAGCTAAAATCAGTTTGCTCGCAGAGGGCGTATCAAAACGGTTGGTCCCGTTTTGATACGGTCCCTTTGTTTTTGGCCAGGCGTTTCAGTACGTATGAGGGTTGTTTCGATACGTTTTTGCCATTGGAAATCTGAGATTTTACCGATAAGTTGAAGTATTGAAACGGGCCTCGGCGTTTCGGAACGGTCTTCGTATCGTTGACCACGAGAAGTTGACCATTGAGGGCGTTTCGGAATGGTTGACCAGCATTTCGATACGGTCTCCTCGTGTTGACTTTGACCAGTTGACCTAGTCAAGGCGTTTTGATACACTCCTTGGGTGTTTCGAAACAACCTGTAGTTTAAGTAAAAAATGGGTTGTTTTGTTGGGCTATTTGGTTGTTTGCCTCGTTTGTTTCTTCCGCTGTTGTCTTTCTCACATAAGACTTAATAATGCATCTAGATGAGATAAAATTTAATGAAAAGTTTTCTCGGGTTGTTAACCGAAGTGGAGCCTTAACGGGTTTCGCCTCAGTTATCCCCGTGTAGCCCACTTGGACTGGCCAAGCGTCCGGACCGGAACGAGGGAGTTACAGTTTGAACCCTACCAAAGGCAAGGTAGCGGAGACCAAATTATTATATATATATATATAAATAAAGTCATCCAATAAGGTTGCGACACGTATCACCACCTAATTAAATAAATAAATTATTTTATTTATTAAAATTAGGATCAATTTAATAAAATGTACAAATAGTGGATACCAAATATATAATTATACAAATTTTACTAACTGCCACGTCACTTATGTAGTTTCTAACGGTTGGTGGTCACATTATATCCAATTATATAGTTTAATAGTTTAATTAATTAGAAAAAGGTAATATGATCAAATTACAACTTTATTAATAATATGATGATCATTTATGTAGTTTACCCTCAGATTTACTACTATGCACGTACTTCTAGCTTAAAAAATAAAAGAGGAATTTAATTAGGGATGATAACATGCTTCGTACTTATACATTGATAAAATGTTTTTATGGTACTTTTTAAATGTCAGGTACAACAATATATGTATTTGACAAAATGTTCAATATGATTTTTAGACATTGATAAAATATTCAATATAACATGTGAATTATTATTGTTTGTATTATTAAAATAAATGAGTTAATTGAGAAAAGACTTTTAGCCGATTGATGAAGATGTTATTTTTATTCTCTCACATTTTCTTAGATTATGGGTTCTAAACACACTATGAGTACCTATTTCTTCCCCTAAAGTCCCTCATATATTATAATAAATTAATTTCATGCAATTTTTCAAATCAATCAATGAAATTTAAACACATATTTTTTTACAAAATTAATTAATTCACATATGTATTATAATATTATGTAAAAACAAAAACGGAAAAATCCCAGAATATGTAAATAACTTATTTGTTTTTTTAGTATTTTTGGGCACACTACACTAGAGATCACTCAATTATAGGTAAAGTTACATTTGGGTCATTTAGTTATTAAAAGTTACATTTTGGTCACTCAATTATGGGTAAAGTTACATTTGTGCCACCCTTCATATTGATATATATATATATATATATATATTTGCATATTATATTAATTAATGATTTCAAATGAAGTACTCTAGTGTTAACGAGGGTATACAAGTGATTTGGAAGAAAAATGACTAAATTGATATATTTTTTAACTATGAAGGGCAATCCAAAATGTAACATTTTCCATAATTGAGTGGCCCAAATGTAACCTTTAATAATTAAGTGTCTCAAATATAATCTTACCAATAATTGAGTGATTCAAGTGTAACTTTTAATAATTGAGTGATCTAAATATAATTTTATTCGTAATTGAGTGACCTTCATTCTAGTTTACCCTATATATTTTTTCAATGGATTGAAGCGATAGTTATCGATGAGATTAATAATGCAAATGTGCAAAATGAAATAGGAAAATTCTACAACGTGCGACAAACACCGATGAACACCACTAATGATGAACATCGATGAACACCATTAAATTAATTAATAAAGATTTAAAATTTTAAGGACTCATCATATAATTAATATTTACTTTTAAAATTTTAATTAAATTATTTTTAATATATATTAAAATTTTATTGTTTTAATAAGGGTAAACTATATATTTAGTACCTCACCTATTTCCGTATTTCTATTGAACCCTCATTATTTAAATATTATTTCAATTTAGCCTTATTCTTTATAAAAAAATAATTTAACCCTTAACCCTCAACCTAAAACCCTAAACTATTAAACCTTAAACCCTTAAACTCTTAAACCTATACCCTAAATCATATATCATTAAAAATAATTTCACCATCATCGATTCAATTCAATCCAATGAATTGTTGAATTCTCTTAAAAAATTAAATTAAATTATTATTATTATATATATATATCAAAATTAATTAAACTTGAATCTCCTAAAATTAACATTATCATCTTATTTGAGATGAAGAGACCATCACAATTAATCATAATTAATTCAAAGAAAGTTTAATTAATTTTGAGATGAATCGGAGTCAGCCTCGGGGCTGATAAGCCTACCATGTTTGGAGGTGAGAAATCTGCGTTCATGTTGAAGAAGGAAAATGTTGAAAGTGCATTACACCAATTGATGGTTGAAGGAATGGAGAGAAGAAAACGAGCTAAAGAGTCTGGAGTTGAAATTATATCAGAATCAACATTGAAACGCTTAATCAAAATGAATTGGTAAATCAAACGTGGACAAACAACTTACATGGTTTGAACATCGGATTGGTTCATACTCGTTTATATAAATTAATATATAAATATTTCACGAACAGTTCTTCGAACGCTTTATTCATTTACCTCCTAGTGGAGAACATATATGTTTTGCACTATAGAAAATTTACTTTTAATTTATTTAATAAATATTTTTTTCGAGTTAAATTGAGTCTTTTTATATTAAACTGAATTAAAAAACAATTTTTTCGAGACAGAATTGAGTTTATTCGGCCCTAAACACAAACAACGAGATAACAACATACACACTGCAAAGTACATCCCATACAACATATGACTGTGAGAACCACTGGTTCATTTCCCACATGCTTGGTGCAAAATATGTTAACCACAAATTAACATATTTCCATCATCTTAGGTTAACAACACATTTTGAAGGTCAAGCCAGATCCACTGAGTTTCTCTTCAACGAGCTTACTGTAACGTTCCACTGCCGAAGGACTGAGATGATTAACGTAATCACCCGCCTCACCTTTCCTAAAGAAAGATTTGGTTGGCCGATTCCAGCTCACGGTTTTCAGGGTTCCATTTTTGTTCACTTCAAGGTTCTTGAGGCTACTCAAGCTGCAGAACTCGGCTATTTCTTCAATGGCTCCCTCTTTCTCTTCCTCCACTGAATTAATTATACTTAATTGTAATGGCCTTTTCATCTCAAATAAGATGATAATGTTAATTTTAAGAGATTTGAGTTTAATTAATTTTGATATATATAAAAAACAATTTAATTGAATTTTTTTAGGAGAATTCAACAATTCATTGGATTGAATTGAATCGACGAAGTGAAATTATTTTTAATGGTATATGGTTTAGGGTATAGGTTTAAGAGTTTAAGGGTTTAAGGTTTAATAGTTTAGGGTTTTAGGTTGAGGGTTAAAGGTTAAATTATTTTTTTATAAAAAATAAGGCTAAATTGAAATAATATTTAAATAATGAGGGTTCAATAGAAATACGGAAATAGGCGAGGTACTAAATATATAGTTTACCCTTATTAAAAAAATAAAATTTTAATATATATAAAAAATAATTTAATTGAAATTTTAAAAATAATTATTAATTATATGATGAGTCCTTAATATTTTAAATCTTTATTAATTAATTTAATAATGTTTATCGGTGTTCATCATTAGTAGTGTTCATCGGTGTTCGTCGCACGTGGTAGACTCATCCAATGAAATAACGAATGATATACTACTATGGAAAGAAGAATTTCCATGGGTTGAATTTTAGTAGATTGGTTCGATATTTATTAATGGTATTAATTTTGTGTGTTAGAATAATACACAAAAAACGGTTTTTTAAGTATCACGTTGAGTTTTTTTTTTAATTTTAAAATAAGTATTATATTAGACATTTTAAAAATATGTGTATTACGGTAGATATTTTATTAAAATATAAATACCGTATTAGATAATTTAAAAACATAAATACCATATAATATTTCTGAACGGAAGCATATTGTATCTTTTATCAAATCCATGCATCAAATATGGCATTATCCACTTTTCAATTATTATTTTCTAAAATTAAAAAAGAAAATGTAAAAATTAAAAGGGTAAACTACTGCAGGGGTCACTTACGTTTAGCGTCTGTACAGAGTTAGTCACCACTTTTGAAAAGTGCATATTAGTAGTCCTCTACGTTTTCGATGTGTAAATACTTGGTCACTCCGACGTTAACTCCGTTAGTCCCCTAACGGATTGCTGATGTGGCGAAAGTAAAATAAGGATAAATTACTGCAATAGCCATTAAAATTTATATCATGTACATTTTTTCTCCTCAATTTAAAAAAATAAACATTATAGTCACTAATAAAAATGTTTCTTTATAATTTCACCCTTAAATTTTTAAAAATTCATTTTTCAATCCTAAAACTTTACAATCAATTAACACAATAATATTATAATTGCGTAGATGAAAAATAGGTGCCCAAAGTATACCCTTTGAAACTTAGGTGCCCAAATTGCTCCTATTTAATAACTCAAACTTAAAAATTTAGTCCACTAACTACTAAAAAATTCGAGTTATTGGAATTTCTATTTTATAATTCAAACTTTATTTTAAATTTTTTAGTCGAGTTTATGAAATTATGAGTCGAGTACTTTCACATCAAACCAATTTTTTTTTCGAGTCAAGTCGAGTTATTGGAATTTCTATTTTATAATTCAAACTTTATTTTGAATTTTTTAGTCGAGTTTATAAAATTATGAGTCGAGTATTTTCACATCAAACCAAAAAATTTAATTTTTTCGAGTCAAGTCGAGTTATTGGATTTTCTATTTTATAATTCAAACTTTATTTTGAATTTTTGAGTCGAGTTTATGAAATTATGAGTCGAGTATTTTCACATCAAACCTAAAAATTTAATTTTTTCGAGTCAAGTCGAGTTATTGGAATTTCTATTTTATAATTCAAACTTAATTTTGAATTTTTGAGTCGAGATTATGAAATTATGAGTCGAGTATTTTCACATCAAACCTAAAAATTTAATTTTTTCGAATCAAGTCGAGTGTTGCACTTCCCTACATATAATTTTTAATTTTAATCCGTGTTTGTCCCAAGAAAAACTTCGGATTAAAATTAAAAATTATATGTAGGGAAGTGCAACACTCGACTTGATTCGAAAAAATTAAATTTTTAGGTTTGATGTGAAAACACTCGACTCATAATTTCATAATCTCGACTCAAAAATTCAAAATTAAGTTTGAATTATAAAATAGAAATTCCAATAACTCGACTTGACTCGAAAAAATTAAATTTTTTGGTTTGATGTGAAAATACTCGACTCATAATTTCATAAACTCGACTCAAAAATTCAAAATAAAGTTTGAATTATAAAATAGAAATTCCAATAACTCGACTTGACTCGAAAAAAAATTAAATTTTTTGGTTTGATGTGAAAATACTCGACTCATAATTTCATAAACTCGACTCAAAAATTCAAAATAAAGTTTGAATTATAAAATAGAAATTCCAATAACTCGACTTGACTCGAAAAAATTAAATTTTTAGGTTTGATGTGAAAATACTCGACTCATAATTTCATAAACTCGACTCAAAAATTCAAAATAAAGTTTGAATTATAAAATAGAAATTCCAATAACTCGACTTGAGTCGAAAAAATTAAATTTTTTTGGTTTGATGTGAAAATACTCGACTCATAATTTCATAAACTCGACTCAAAAATTCAAAATAAAGTTTGAATTATAAAATAGAAATTCCAATAACTCGACTTGACTCGAAAAAATTAATTTTTTTGGTTTGATTTGAAAATACTCGACTCATAATTTTATAAACTCGACTAAAAAATTCAAAATAAAGTTTGAATTATAAAATAGAAATTCCAATAACACGAATTTTTTAGTAGTTAGTGGACTAAATTTTTAAGTTTGAGTTATTAAATAGGAGCAATTTGGGCACCTAAGTTTCAAAGGGTATACTTTGGGCACCTATTTTTCATCTAAGCATTTATAATATTATTGTGTTAATTGATTGTAAAGTTTTAGGATTGAAAAATGAATTTTTAAAAATTTAAGGGTGAAATTATAAAGAAACATTTTTATTAGTGACTATAATGTTTACTTTTTTAAATTGAGGAGAAAAAATGTATATGAGATAAATTTTAATGGCTATTACAGTAATTTATCCTTATTTTACTTTCGCCACATCAGCAATCCGTTAGGGACTAACGGAGTTAACGTCGGAGTGACCAAGTATTTACACATCGAAAACGTAGAGGACTACTAATATGCACTTTTCAAAAGTGGTGACTAACTCTTTACAGACGGTAAACGTAAGTGACCCCTTCAGTAGTTTACCCAAATTAAAATTATTTACACATAAAATTCCTTTTTCCGCTCAACCATGACAGTCAATTTAAAGCTGGAGTAGGCCCTAACCTATTAAAACCCACGTCCTGACACAAAAGATCTCCGTTTTTTATTACAGTCTTGACAACATTTATAATACCATTTTCTTCTTAAGTTGGTCAAACAACATTGTGAATTTTAAATCTTTTATATGCATGCCTATAAATTATTATTTATTATTATTATTATTATTATTATATTTTACTAATTTTACAATTAAAAAGTTTTTTTAAATCAAATATTTCATTTTAAAATTTTCTTTTTAAAAATATGTGACTTTATTTGTTATCATCTCGATTTCTAGAGCTTTGTCCTGACTAATCTAGATCGATTCGTGTCGTACATATAATTTTAGTAGGTGAGTCTTGCAATGAGGGTTTCCTACATCATAAGGCCTCGAACTCGAGACTTACTTAAGCGATATCAAACTGTTTACCACTTGAATTAATCTCGTTAATAAAATTTGTGATTTTTTTAATAATTTTAAGATAATTATAATATAATATCGATTCATATTTTTTTTCTTATTTTTTAATAAAACATACTCATATCATAAATAAAAACGGTTGAAATTTAAATATTTTAGAATGAATATTTTTTCTACAGATACCAATATTCAAATGTGTCGGTTTATTGAAATGGAATAAATTTGCAATGTCAAAGTATGTATAATTTCTGTATATCCACATTTGACTGGTTACCGAAAGCTGTCTCATACATCACCTCAGCTTAAGACAACACAACCTCTTCCCAACACCAACAAACAACATCTCTGGTTCAGACACCCCCGGCCCCCTGTCCTTTTTTAGGAACTCAACCCCTCCTTTATTACCATTAACTTCATCCAATCAAAATTAAGCAAACTAACCCCACGCTTAGCTAATTCAATCTAACCACTTTTATTTTTTGGTTCCCGGAATAAATTAACATGCGTTACTTAATTTTATTGGGTGAATTTTCTACCGAAATTTTTTATATACATAATATTTTAATATTAAATTGCTTACTATTTGAACCAATTTATTATAAATCTACCACATTTATTAGTGTAACCATGGAGTTATTATCCAATAATTAACCCTAAACATCATTATTAGAAAAAAGGGTTTTGTCTTCCCCCCATTAAAGATGAGACTAAATTTGGCCTTTGAGGATTCCTTCTCAGACACTCCCTTCCCTTTTTTTCCTTAACACATAACAAAGCAAGCAAAAGCAAATCAAAACAGATATATAAACACATAGGTAGATAAGAGACTTGGTGACATGGTAATATGTTGGAAGATAGAGGTTCTTGTTGATCTATGTCCCCATCTTTTTTTAATGTTTTTTTCTTCTTCTACTTCCTAGTCTTAAAAAAACCTGTTTTTAAAAGGCTTTTGAAGTTGGAAAAAAAGTGGGTTATCTTATAGGAGGAAGTTTCTTCTTTGTTTTTTGTGTTATTTTTTTGTGTGACTATTGATTTATTTTAAATACAAGTTTCTTTGGTGGCGTTGGAGATGAACGGTGGCGGTGGGGGAGGAGGGGGTGGGGGGATGATGGCAATAAGGTCATCACCGTTTACAGTGTCACAATACCAAGAGCTGGAACATCAAGCTTTGATCTTTAAGTATATGATGGCAGGTTTGCCTGTGCCACCTGATCTTGTGCTCCCTATTCAGAAGAGCTTTGACTCCATTTCTCATAGGTTCTTTCACCACCCCACCAGTAAGCCCTAAATGATTTCATTTTTCCCCATTTTTTTCTCTTTCTTCTGAGATATTTTTGGTCCTCGGGTTATGTTTTGTTTTGATTTGATTTGAGCAATCTTTTTCACTATGATGTTGTTTTATTGTTCCAAAAAATTGGGTTTTTTTACATTGGTATGTGTATTTTGAAAATCATAATCAGATTTTTTGGGGGATTTTTTAAAAATGGTTTCCCCCCTTTGAAAGGGTTTCTATTGTTTTTTCATTTGGATGAATGGACATTTGATGCTTTTAGTTCCTTTGAATAGGTTGAGAAACATTCCTTAAATTAATTGACTTTGAATAACTGTTGGGTTTTTGGAGATAATCTCTTTTCTTGCTCGTTAAAATCACGTTTCCATTACAAAGATCGGTTCTTTTTTTTTTTTGCTTTTTTTTTCATCCTCAAATATCTTAGAGACAAATTCTCCCAAAAAAATCATTTTCTATATTTCGAATTCTTTCCTTAGTTTGGTTTCTTCTGGTGACATTACCTTCTTCATAGGTTAGCTTTATATATTTCTTTTACTTTTATAGTAGTTTCTGTCAAAAGATTCTTCTAAGGTGATGCCAAATCCTTTTCTTCTGTATTTCTTTAGTCATCCATGTGATATTGTTAATGTCTTAATCATCAAGTGTTATATCACTTTTCTACATTTTTTTATTCATATTCTGATACCTGTGATTATATAGTTTTCTAACATTATTGTTATTATCTATCGTGTTCTTGTCATTGTTGCTGATGTTGTGTTTTTTTTAGCTTGGAACATAGTCTCTACATGTTCTGTTGCATATGTTCCTGTATATTGAAGGAAACCTAGTACTGAATAAGAGGTTTGAGTGTGATTTTGCAGTGGGGTATTGTTCCTTCTATGGGAAGAAGGTGGATCCAGAGCCTGGACGATGCCGGAGGACCGATGGCAAGAAATGGCGTTGCTCCAAAGATGCATACCCCAACTCCAAGTACTGCGAGCGGCATATGCACCGCGGCCGTAACCGTTCAAGAAAGCCTGTGGAATCACAAACTATAGCACAGTCATCATCTACTGTGACATCATTGACTGTTTCTGAAACCAGTGGTGGGACTGTGAGCTTCCAGAGCCTTCCCTTACACGCCTTAGGCAGTACGCAAGTTAATGCTTCTGGAACTAATCAGTCCCATTATCATCTGGAGTCAATCCCCTATGGAATCCCAAGCAAAGATTATCGGTAAACCTCATATTATGCCTTTCGCACAACTTCATTCTTTGCACATTATAGAGAAACCAGAACCAGAACGCGATTCCTTCACTATATTTCTTTCTTGTTTCGATATTGAATTTTGTTGTCTTTTGTTTAGGTTAATGCCTACACAATTAGTGAAAGGTGTGTAATTTTGCACCAATAATTGTGTTTGGTGGGTTAGACTGTTAACCCTTTTTCAGGTTATAAGTGGAGGAAACGAGTTCAACGTTTGAATTCCGGATTTTTTGGTTGTGCATGGTACTGAAGTGAAATAGTTTGCGTGTTGGGCCCATATCTATTATATTGTGGTAGAAGTAAAATTCCAGATTCCTTCACATTTGTGTAGGTGGAGGAGATTTTGCAGAAGTTTTTAAAGTTTCTGTTAAGTTCAGGGTTCCGGGCCCTGGTGTCTTCAAATATAGATGTTAAAATCAGTAGTGTCATGGCAGAAACTTGTTCTTTGCTGACAGTGTTTCTTTTTTGTTTTGTTTTTTTTGGTTCTGTTCTTGCTTTTGTTTTCTCTGTAAAATCCGTTTTGCTGTCTGACGGCCATGAAAAATTGTTCGGGACATGTTACTGGTAGAGAAGTTATCCACTCTTTCAGCTTCTGCTTAGTGGGATGGATACCTTTTTTCGGTCCAAAGTAATCGATTTTATGTTCATTTACGCCTATGATGTGGGGGTATCGGATAAGTTTCTTGAACTCTTTAAGTTTTCTGAAATGCTCAGGGTTCCGGGCCCTTTTGTTCAATAGGACATTGTACATTTCCCATTGTCATAGCATAGCATAGCAGTGTGTCTTTTACGGTAAATCTTCAGTTACGAGTTACTTTTGCCTGTAAATATCGTATGCAGTCTTCTTTGCCTTCCCTTGTTTAATTGTTTTTTATCTCACAGTTCTTCACTGTTGATAGGTCACTCTTTAGCTCGAATTCTTTTCCTCGTTTTAGTACGATCTCTTATAAACTGTACTTCTAAAAGCATGTGCCTTTTTCCATTGCAATTAGCCTTGTACAGTGTATAACTATTAGCTTTGCAGCTACATAGTATCTGATCGTCTTTATTTGCGATGGCTGTGAAAGTATTCGAGGAATTGAATAGTTTCAATGCTCGGGATGAAAGATGTTTCAATATTAGATATGTACTTGTCATTTTCAGTTAAGACTCTGCAGATTCATTTATATCTGTCATTTTCTCTAGCACATATATGCTTGACTTGCATGAGTGTTACCTGTGATGTTCTTATCCTTTGAATTCCAAAATTTATGTTTTAACTCCGATTTTCTTTTATGCGGCCCGTAAATCCTAACAACTTTAGGCTGCTAAGCATTCAGACTTTGCAAATTTTAGATTATTTGTCATTTCTACGGAGTTTTGTAACATTTTACTTGTTTTAACCATCGCTTTGTTGCATTTCTATCTGATAATTGTAAATGATTCTGACAAATTAACTGGATTATATGCGAATAGCCGAACATATATCCGCAATGGCAACCTGTTAACCGTTTTCCTAATAAGTTTTACTCATTTCATTCTAACACAGGTATCTTCAAGGAATTAAGCCTGAGGTTGGTGAACATAGTTTCTTCTCTGACGCTTCAGGGAGCAACCGCGGTCTGCACATCGATACTCAACTGGACAATACATGGCCTGTTATGCAGTCTAGAGTATCCTTGTTCCCTCAGTCGAAACCTGGTGGCAACCTTTCCGTGTTGCAGAATGACTACCCCCAACAGTCGTTCTTTAGCGAATTCAACTCGGGGGAACCTGTGAAACAAGAGGGTCAATCTCTTCGACCTTTCTTCGACGAGTGGCCTAAAACCAGAGACTCTTGGTCAGCTCTCGAAGACGAGAGATCCAACCAGACCTCACTTTCTACAACCCAGCTATCGATGTCCATTCCAATGGCATCACCGGACTTCTCCACAACCAGTTCTCGCTCTCCCCACGGTGAGTTTCAAACTGCATAATTGTTCCCTGCATGTCACAAGTATTCTAAAATTTGCCTTGTAACCATGCTGCAGATAGTTGAAGGATAAAAAATGCGAGAATCCGGAATTTTAGGACGATCAGAGGGCTCAGACGAGTTCCAGCTTCATCCCTGAATATTGTGCTGCTTGAAGATTTTTCTTTACCTGGCCACCATTGTTATATAACTGTGGGTTTTCAGCATCAATTTGTGTCTTAGCATTAGAACATTGCAAGGTTTGAGGTTATTAAATAAAACAAAATCCTAGCACAGGTAAACTGAAAAATCCAGGACATTGCAGCTTTTATGGAATTGGAAGAGCAACAAGTTTTCTTAATTGGTTTTTATTACTATTATTTAGAAAATGAATAAATTTGTTATATTTCATTAAAATTACAGCTATGTTTATGAACCTTGTGAATTTTGTTTTATACAATTTTCTGGAAAGAGATGGGAAAAATGATATATGTGCTAAAATGTGGTGCGTTTATTTATTGGGTAAATTACAAATTTCTTCACTCAACTTTTTCTCACTTATATTTTATGCACTCATATTTAAAATTTCATTTTAGTCACTTTTTCTTATTTGTGATTAAAATGTTTTTATTTTAATCACATGACAATCACATACCTTTCTATGTGGGAAAGACTCGATTTTTGTGTGTTGTGTGTTGCTTCAATATGGTACCTTAAAAAATTATTTTAAAATTTATAGTATCTTTAAAATTATTTTTGAATCTATTGTCATTTCTACAGTAATCTTTAAGGTTGGATAACTTGTAATCCGACTTCATCAAAAAAATAAAAAATGAGAACAAGTTACTTTCAATTCGACCTCAACAAAAAAATAATTTTTTTTTTGAAAGCACATTGCTTTCAAATTTCAATCTGGCCTCATAACCAAAAATATTCATGAAGATGTGTACTGATTTCAATGTGGCAGGCAGGGGTTTTATATATTTTTATTATTATTTTATGTTCTTCGTGAGGTTGGATTGAAAGTAATTGGTTTTCACATTTGTTTAATAATTTTTTCATGAGGTCTGATTGAAAGCACCTTACTTTCATATATTTTTTTAATTTTTGATGAAATTAGATTGGAAGCTATTTGACTTTAAATTTTACTATAAAAATATAATAGATTCGAAATTAATTTTAAAAGTGCTATAGATTTTAAAATAATTTTTAGATTACAATATTGAATCAATTTCACCATTGTGTGTTAGATTATCCGATTTCTTTGTGTATTGTGTGTTAGATTACGAGAAGACTCTTATTTACTAAATTGACTAAAATACTTTTTATGCGGGAAAAAGACTAAATTATCCTTGTGATTAGTTAATGAGATTTAAAGGTTTATGATTTATATAAATACCTACTCTGAATTTTAATGATAAGCAGTAAATCTTACATCCTACAACTTAAACCATTCAACTATAAAAGAACATGAAAAAAACAAAAAGGAAGAAAAAAAAAGACCACCTTTGGTTTTTGTCAATCTTCGACGAATGAATTTTTTATTTAGAAATTCTAACTGTGAAAAACAATATATTTTTATTTAAATTTCATCTAATGATTAACAAAGATCATAAAATAAGAAACTAAAATATTTAGTGTTGAATACATGAAGTTTGAAGTGTTTTTATGTTTAATTGAACATTATATTCTCGTTCAAGGGATGAAATGAGTTTCATGAAAAAATTATATTTATAATTATATTTGACGATAACTAATAGTGGCTGACACGCTAATCAATCGTAACGATCAATGCTCAAAACTTAGACATATAAAAAGAAAAAGAAAATTTTTATAAAAATTCAAAAGTATGTATTAGTGTAAATTTGTCTCTTTTAAAATTATGTTGTTTTAATACAATATTTCATGTTATAAGATCGTTAATTATTTAACAACGGAATAATAATTTAAAATTAAATAATTTAATTTAATTTTTTAAATTTAGTTGATCAAAATAGAGGAAAAAATGAAAAATGAGAAATGAAATTTGTATTATACGCAAAATGTAGAGCGAAAGGCAACATGAGGATCGTCCCCCGTCCTAAGGAAATTACTTGACCAGAGGAGCAACAAAAATTACAGCAGAGAGCAAATCTAGAAAACAAGAAACCACAAAAAGATTTCGAGAAAAGAGTGAGGAAATTTGCAGAGAAGATGGGGTGGGGATGGGGGATCTACGAAGGGACGGTGGTGATTGGATCGCTTGTTCTTCTCGGATGGACCGGTCTCTGGTTCTTAAACCGAAGGCTTTACAAAGAGTACGAGGAAAAAAGAGTTTTGGTTCAAATCATCTTCAGTGTTGTTTTCGCTTTCTCTTGTAACCTTCTCCAGCTTGTTCTTTTTGAGATCATCCCTGTCCTTTCCAGAGAGTAAGACTCACCCTCTCTCTCTTTGCATCTTCTTTTTTGGTGTCTTAGATATTGGGGTTTTAGGGATTTTGAGTATTTTTAGTTCTATGGCCTTTGGTTTTCTTAATTGTTGCCTGTGAATGAGGAAAAAAAGAAATTGGATTAGCATCCGATGATCCTGAATTTTCTGGTTTCGGGGTGGCTACCTGGAGACTGGTGAATGTACTTTGCATATGCTGTTATTAGTTGCATCTTCTTCATTTCTTTTTGCGTGTCGTTTTTTCCCTTGCCTTTTAGTCGTTAGCTTAATTAATTGTTTGCTTGCTTGTTCGTGTTAGAACATCTTTTAGCTTTACTGTATCTGGATTTTTATGTTTAACTATGTAACCTCTATGTTTAGTTGATATTTAGTTCTTGGAAGAGAATGTGATAAGAATAAAGATGTACTTTTATAACTGATTTCGTGGTTTGGTTTGATGCTATTACAGAGCTTAGTCTTCTGTCCAATGGGTAATTCCAAGTAAATTAATCCCTTTCGAAATGTAAACTTGTATTTACAATTTATTAGAAGCCCCCCTTTTGAGATGTAAACTTTTATTTACAATTTATTTGAAGTCCCACTATAAATATTGTTTTCCCCCTTCCTCTGGGAAATTTTTATTTTGGTTTGTGCTTCGTTTGTTCTACATTTTATTATTTATCTCTAGGGTGGTTGTAACGTTGATTTAATTATTTGAATGTTCATTTAATTCACATTTCCTGTTTTGTTGGTAGGGCAAGATTGATGAACTGGAAGCTGGATCTATTCTGTTTGATTTTGTTACTAGTTTTCATGTTGCCATATTACCATTGCTACTTGATGCTTTGCAATAGTGGTAAGTTTGTTTGTTATATTTCAATGCTAATTGAATTGTTTAACCCCAGTTTTCTGTTGTAACAAATTTATTATTTCTCTTGTGAGGATTAATGTTGAGATGATAACATCTTTGGAACTTTGCTGTTTCTCCTCCCCCCTGATATACCTGTCTGCATCATTGAATGTAACCATCATTTTTAATCAGTTACCTCTGGAAGATGGTGAATATACTGTTTCTATGATTTATTTTATATATCTTTAACAGTTGAGTTCTGAGCTGAGAGGGCTCTACACGAGTAGTTACCGTGTTTGTAATATTGTCACTTTTTTTGCAATGTATGTGGCTAAGTACTGTGAGTGAAAGAGTAAACAAATGACAGAATTTCATGGGTTCAGTATTATCCTTTAGGCCTCCTAATGTTCTGTATGTTCATCTCAGGTGTGAGGAAGGAGCGGGCCGGACTTGGAGCTATCATTTTCTTGTTAGCATTTCTCTATGCGTTTTGGCGCATGGGCGTTCACTTTCCCATGCCCTCTCCTGACAAAGGTTTTTTTCTTTTGAAATTATGTTCACAGTTTCAATCTGTCTCACATGCATAGGCACAGACTCACCATGTTTAGTTTACAAATTTCTCCTCCTTTCTGATTGATTTGGTTTCAATCCTTCACCTCTTACCCCAATGAAATGATGTCAAAAATTGATCTTAACTATATGAGTAGTACACCTGAAATTGGCTTAGAACTAAATTTTGGAGGATGCATATAATTAGCTTGTACTGGACCACATTTGGGGGCTTTTAAGATTTTAGATAAAATGAACTAGGCTGCAGTATTCCATGAATATTAGCTGTATGGCAAGGTTGGAATTTATTTTCCAGTTTTGTCCAAAGAGAAATTTATATTTTAAAAACAGGAAAATAAAACTACTATAAGCATATTTGTTATGGATAAGGGAAGAAGATCAGTCAGTACAAACTTTACTTTTTCACATCTCTTGTCTTATTAGAAGATCGTGCTTCTGCCTGGCTAATAGTTACAGTCGAAAACCTTGAATTTCTGTCAGTTGTTAGCAACATTGTATCAAGGAAAATGGTAATTTTAACATCATGCATAAATCTTTGTGCAAGTGTTTCAGACATACTAGCTACTGCTTTCCAGCTTCTCAGCTCCTTTAGATTTTGTTTTTTCAGGTTTCTTTACGATGCCTCAATTGGTCAGTCGAATTGGTGTTGTTGGAGTAACTGTTATGGCTGTTCTATCTGGTTTTGGTGCTGTAAATTTGCCATACAGCTATTTATCACTTTTCATCAGGTATTGAAATATATTGGTTGTCTGATATCTTGGTTCTTTCTTGGATGCAGGAGCATTAAACAGATTTTGTTCCTGCATGCTTCATATTTTAAAGAACCATTTCCCCTCTGTTATGTTTAGAATATAATTTCCCTCTTTCTTTTCCTAGCTTGCTTAGTGTTTTGCTCAATCATGAGTCGTTGGTGCAACCTCAATTCTTCTTGTAAATTGTTTTTTAAATTTTTGTGATCCTCCAATTAGTATTTGGAACCTGGAAGAATTCCAGGAAGATGGGAGTCATGTAGATAATTTCTCAGGTATTGATGATAAGTGCTCAGGGATTGGATAGGAGCAAAATGATTGGAGTAGTTACGAGTGACTTATAAATGACTGGATTGATGTTTTCTTGTTATAAGCTTTATGCCGGATGGATGAGAATTTCCTGGGTGCTTAGCAATTAATTCAGTTGAAAACTATTAGAACAGCCAGAGTCCATGGTCGGGAAGAATGCTTGGTAGCTTTACTGCTTTATCCATGTCCAAGGAGTGGTAGGTCATGAACATGTTATGGTTTGAGAATAAGTGCAGTTGTGAGAAGTTGGTAGGACTTTTAAGTTTTGGAATTCAATTGTGGCAGCAAAGGTAGATTTTAAAAATAAAATTTCAGGTACAATGTGGCAAAAATGGTTGGAAAACATATCCGGGAATTTTACTTTTGTTACAGTGCAGCAACAAAAAGGCGGAAAGGTCTTTATCAACATAGTTGGAAAATTGATATTTCTGTGTTTAGATTCTAGAATGCTATAATAAGCTGGAATAAAAGAAGATTATTGCAAGTTCCCAAGTAATTTCCAGAACTTGAACAAGAGGACTTATTTGTAAGCTCCCAGATTATTGGAACAGCAGAATATATTACGGAAGTGGACAACCATGTTATTGGAGACAAATTATAAATGATCGTAACTGATTGCAGAAGCTGTCAAGTTGCTTAGCTTGCAGCTTTAGAGTATGTGTTGGTATCCCGGTTTCTTTACAGTGCAGCAACAAAAAGGCGGAAAGGTCTTTATCAACATAGTTGGAAAATTGATATTTCTGTGTTTAGATTCTAGAATGCTATAATAAGCTGGAATAAAAGAAGATTATTGCAAGTTCCCAAGTAATTTCCACAACTTGAACAAGAGGACTTATTTGTAAGCTCCCAGATTATTGGAACAGCAGAATATATTACGGAAGTGGACAACCATGTTATTGGAGACAAATTATAAATGATCGTAACTGATTGCAGAAGCTGTCAAGTTGCTTAGCTTGCAGCTTTAGAGTATGTGTTGGTATCCCGGTTTCTTTACTTGGACAATAGGTGTGGCATGCTGTCCTTGTTATTAATAAATGGATACTGCCTTTGATTCATAATGCTGGAATGTTACCTTTGAAGGTTAAAGTGTATACTGAATGAGGTTGGTAAAATGATAATTTGAGCCTATAAACAGAAAAACCTCTGGGAAATAGACAACTAAACTTTTAGACGTTCTCGTAACAGTTTATGAATTCACTATAATTATAGAAATTATATAATTTATATTTGATGTCAGATCTTTACGAGCATTGTCCTTGATAGTTGTTGGCTGTGTATGTCTTTATGGGCAAATGCCATGATTGATCGCCTTTATTATTTTACTAACTGTAAAAGGTAACATGACCAGTCTATAGAAGCCAACTTTTGATCTCTTCCCTGCAAAGCTTGGAGTTTGTAGTTTTGGCGACAACATATTGGGTGTAGAGGATTCATGTGTAGCTTATAATGTTGTAAAGCTGATTCTGATACTTTGTTAACAATGATAAACTGGTTATAGCTTCTGTTCTCTGACATATTTACTTATCCAGTATCATGTTTGTTTCTATGTGTCTAGATGATTTTGATTTCTTACATACTCGTGCCTATAACTGTGGCAGAGAGATTGAGGAATCAGAGATTAAGGCATTGGAGAGACAACTAATGCAGTCTATTGAGACTTGTGTTGCAAAGAAAAAGAAAATCATTCTTTGTCAAATGGAGATGGAACGAGTTCAAGGATCTGAAGAGGTTTACTCATCTTGCTCCTTCTGTATCAGTACTTTGGAATTGATGCAATTTATTGGTTAGGTCTTTAATGTCCCCAATAGAAAATATTTGAGGTTATGAATGAAACATAATTTGCCCCTGAAATAGATATAAATGTAAAAGGCATTTATAGTATTTTGCTTTAAGTTATTTTTTTTATTGGTTTTAAATTCTATCAAATTTGAATTTCCTATGTTTTGTTCTTGACTGGTATGTTTGTTTATTTCTTGCAATTGTTTTATTTTTTTTCATTTATTTATATTTTGACCCTAAAACCTAAGTGCTTCCCGAGTCTTGTGATTGGAAGTGATTATAGTTACAATTCTTTTTTAGCTAATTAAAGATACTTGTTTCAGAACTTGAAGGGCAGATCCTTCTTCAAAAGGATTGTGGGCACAGTCGTTCGCTCTGTGCAAGATGATCAAAAAGAACAAGGTCTTCATTCCTTTTCTCCTCTTCAGAATCTACTGTAAAATCTCCTATATCTATGAACTTGAGATGTCGTATATTCTACATAAAACCTTCAACTTAGAAAGCTTTTGCTTGATGTTTTCCCTTTAATATTTCCAGGTTGCCTCAATAAATTTAATCGAATTTCTCCATGGATAATCATACTTTTTTAGGAACCTCAAATATCACCTAGTAGTCTCAAATTAGAAACATCACTCATTAATGGGTTGGTATGGTTTTATGTGTTGACACTTTCATTAGAAAAGAAGTGAAGGTGTATCCATTCATATATTGCACTTCTTTTCCAATTTTATTTTTACTTTCTTCTTCACTTTAAAAGTTGGATATATATTTGTGTGTGTGTATTTGTGATGTTCATGTGTCATGGCTCTTCATGTATATGGATTTCTCTATAGCTATCACACCTCAACTGTGTGATTGTAGATTACGTAGGAATGAACTGCAGAAGAGAGATGCAGTTGTCTTACTATTAATTTTAGTGAAATTAAACCCTTTTTCTGTATGCTGCAAACTAACTTCTGCTTAAAAAGACGTGGTTCATTCATTGAATGCCAGTTTGTGAGTAAAGGCATAATGCCTTTTTGCACTGGGTTCTTAGTAATCAACCTTGCCCATAAGCATACTAAAAGGATAAGATGGATTAGCCGAAGAAAGAAGCAGTGGCTTTTGTATTTTGTGTTGATGTACCTTTAGAATTCCAAGGAAGTTGTTCCATTTCACTTCTTTACAGTGGCATTTGAATTCTACGTTTGAAACATAAATAATAGTACTAGTGATTCAACATTTCTAATCTATGAAGGGGTCAATCTTCTTTCTTTGCAGATATTAAAATCTTAGACGCTGAGGTTCAAGCTTTGGAAGAGCTTTCAAAGCAACTCTTCCTGGAAATCTTTGAGCTTCGCCAAGCTAAGGTTTAGTTTCATCTGTTAAAATTGTATTATAGCATTGAATATGATTATGTTACGTCTCTTAAGGTCATCCGAATCTTTCAGTGTGTAAACAAATGCTCAAAGCTAGTCAGATCCCTTACTTTCTTGAAAACTTTAAAAGCTGATTTTTTTAGATGGTGGATTATGTCCTAGGGATAACGGAAGTGACATCAAATTGACATGAGATATTACATCATCACATTTTCTATTGATTTTCTTGAAAATTGCTTTAGTGCACTGTTCTCATGTATAAGATTTACCATGCATTGATTAAAACCAATAAAGCGCTGGGGAATATAAGAATATATTGATATTAACCAATGGTAAAAAAATATTTCCCTTTAACTATTTCTTATAGTTTTTAAGGCCAAAATACTTGTTCTTATTTCTTTGAATTTTAGTCCATGTTAGCAATTTTTAAACATGGTTGTCATGATCCTAGCTACCCTGTAATGTTTTGTTTAAGATGTACAATTTACTGCATGTTGGTCTCCAATTGCTGTAGTTATTTATGTTGGAGTTTCCCTTTTTGATTTAGATTTCTCTCTGGAAAAGCAATGGCTAGTTTTCTTGTTTATATTTTGCAGGAGGCTGCTGCGTATTCTCGAACATGGAGGGGCCATATGCAGAATATGCTTGGATATGCAGGTTCAATTTATTGTGTGTACAAAATGATTAAGGTATATTAGTGCGGAACTTTTACTTTCCTTCACTACATATTTCGTATCAAGTAAATAATAAAATGTAGTGGCCTAAAAATGAGATGTCACTTATAAAGAAACATAATGAAGATAACAATCATTTAGATTGGACAAACTGACATGCCTTACAAACTTAGCTGTAATTCTTGTAATGTTCTAAAAAAGTTCATTATCTTGTTGACTTCATGAATAGCTCGCGTATTAGGAGTTTATGTTTTATGCAGTTCTATTTAACTGTATTCTGATTTTCAATTAGGAGGCCCTTTTGCTATAGGATTTCCTTTTGATGCTACTTTAGGAAGCCTTAGATTTTTCATTATAGTGAAACTTTACTTTTCCTCAATATTAGGCCATGTTCACTCATCTTGCAAGTTCCCTTAGAAAGATAAAAGATTCATATCGTTTTAACTTAAAAATCCCATTATGGAAGTTATAGCACGGTATTAAAATGATATAAGTTAATGCAACAACTGCTTTAACAAATGGAAATAATAAGTGGTGATGTTAAGTTGATAATTATAAGATGTGTCTAAACATGGAGAATATCAATATGGACTTGCTGCATGGTTGTGTTCTTTAGACTGATGAAACAACTCTCTAGAGACGAATTGGACCTAGAGCTTTTGTTTTCTTTTGTTTTTCTAATTGATATTTTATATGCGGTGCAATTCTGAGGCTTGTTAAGTCATTAAGAGTTTAGATTATGATTCTGAAATTGGTGATATAGCGATTTCCTTTTGCTAATATTTTTCTTCTGACTTAAGATTTAATGCATGAAAAGTTGCTTGATTGATCTTTATTTTTTCCATCTTTTTTTTGGTGCAGTCTTTACAAAGTGTTGTTTTCAAGGAGGTATTGCATCTTTCAGTGATCTCTGCTATAACTATCTCTTCTCCCCCTCCTTCCCCTTTTAGATCATTGTAATGTATCATAAAATCTGGTCCTTTGGCAGGCGGGTTCAGTTGACCCTGTTACAATGTCAATTACCATATTGTTGCAGTTCTTTGATATTGGAATAGATGCTGCATTGCTATCCCAGGTCAGTTCTGAATATGGCTTATGCATTGCACTCTAATAGATTGAAGTCTGCATCTATGTTAAAGTACCCAACGTTTTAGCATGTAACATCTTTTTACATAAAAGTTTGTTTAGATAAAAGCATGTCATGTCAAAATTTGCATGCCAACCTGGTGACTTGATGGTTGTACCTCTGGTAATGAGGTTTGGTGGATACAACCCTTTTTAGTTTTTTGTCATTTTATTCAATAGGTAGTGACATTAGTAGCTAAATTTACTTCCATTTAGATAAGGTAAATGGATGTTTTTTCCAATATTATCCAGGGCTACAAGGAATTCTAGTCTTGCCTACATTAGATTAAAGTTCATTGATTATCTCTTAATATAGTGAGTTCCTAGCCTCAATAAAGGAAAAAGGTTGTTGGCCGATATACACAAAGTTTTCATGTAAAATCTTGTAGTCTTCTAACTACATCTAAAGGTTTTAAAATCCCTCTTCCTATGAAAGAACAGACACGGGGTAAACCCCCTCCTACCGGTGTCAAAATGGTGTCCGACATGGACACACCCGGATATGTATGGGACTTCGGTAGACAAGCCAAAAGAAAAAAGGAAATGAAACACGGCCAAAAAAACCGACACTGCTTTTCTAGTGGCACCTGATTGTGACTGGCTCTGGCTGTGGTCGGAAAAATGGAAGAAGTAAAAGAGATGAAAAAGAATGATGAAGGTTCTGAGAAAGAGAGAAACCCAAGAAAAAAAACAAAATATTTCTTTTCCTTTAAGCATGCCACACCGCTAACATGTTTGGAAAAAGAAACAAACCAGCTGGCTCAGACTAAGTCAATGTCAATCCAATTCAAATTTTGCTCTTTCATTCATTTAGGAGTAATATTAATTGGGCTTTAAAATAATTTTTAAGCCCAAGTTAAATGTAAATGATAATTGGGTTTTAATCTATTAAAATATTAACCCAGTTTAAATATTTAAGTTATTTGGATTATAATTACTCACAAGTTAAATGATTTAAAAGTATCAATATTTTAATTTATATTAGATATTTGAACATAAAACATGAATATATAAAATATTATCTATTGCCGCGTCCTGCCATACCTGTGTTCTCATTTTAAAAAAAATGGCTTGTCGTGTCCATGTGTCATACCAGTATTACGTGTTGGTGCTGTGCTTCATTGCCCTCTCCAAGTTCTAACTTATAATTGAAGAGACATAAGTTTTCCCTTATTGTGATTTTAGAACCTAGATGGCAGCATGCTATTGGGGGGGAATTGCAGGTGAATCTGACTTTAGATGCGTAGTATTTCAGTCAGAGATCAATAAATTTAGAACCCGAGTTGCTTTTGGTTCTGTATAATTGTATATTGACTTGTATAATTTCAATTCCTGAGTTGGTATTCTTAGGTATTAATTTTTATAGACTTGTATAGTTTGTTTCCTATGATCTGTGCTTAGGTATTTTACAAAGGGCACTGATAATTCTAGCATCTAGTGATTTGGAAAAAATGAACTATCTTGTTGCCCTCAGTTATTGAACTGTGCACTATTTTTGCCGGGGTTAATGTTTGCATCTTACTTTTTTTGTGTTTGCAATTTGCAGTACATTTCCCTGCTGTTTATTGGAATCTTGATCACCATATCAGTTCGGGGTTTCTTGACAAATCTAATGAAGGTAATCTTGTTGGTTTTTGGTGAGCTGTAATTTTAGCTGTGTTTCTTATAGTTTAGTAGCTTTAGTTACCATATGTGTTGTCTACTTGATTTTATTGAAAATCCAAAACTCTCTCATTTCCAATTCATTATTGGTTTGGCAAATATTTCCTTCTTTTTATATCATTTCATTGTTGGTAAGAGCAGCACAAGCTTATGGCATCATTGGACCCTCATGTGCACTATTTTCATAGCGGTTAAATGAAATTGTCTTTGTTTTAGAAGCAATGTGTGTCTCTTATTGTCTGGTATTCTGTAGGTTAACTTACAATATTTTGCTGCTTGCAGTTCTTCTTTGCAGTTTCCAGAGTTGGTAGTGGATCTTCAAGCAATGTTGTCCTTTTCCTTTCAGAAATTATGGGAATGTACTTCCTCTCTTCAATTCTTTTGATAAGAAAAAGTTTGAGGACTGAGTACAGGTATGGCTTGATTGATTAAGGAAAAAAAATGTTCCCTTCAGTTTGTAACGATATTCTGCATGTTGTACATAGATCCCTTTCCATTGAAAACCTGGAGCCATATTAGTTTTGTGTATCCCTTGGCAGGTTGATTATAACAGATGTATTGGGTGGAGATATTCAGTTTGATTTTTACCACCGATGGTTCGATGCAATTTTTGTAGCCAGTGCTTTCCTTTCTCTGCTTTTGCTTTCCGCGCATTATACGTCTCGCCAGGCTGACAAACACCCTATTGATTGATGTAAGTAAACAATAGCTATCAACAAACCACTTCATTTCCATCATTTTAACTCCTGTTTTTTTCTATAGTGCAACAACATAGAGTTTTATTGGTGCCAAAGCAACATATTTTAGTGAGGAAAAGAGAAATGGTACTTCTTGCCTGCATGTTTCATACTGAATGCATCTTACCAGATTGTTTTTCTTGTTTTAGATTTTCCACAAGGAAGCTTCAATTATAAAATTTCAATTTCAATTTCAAGCCCCAAAACAGGTACCAATTTGGATGAATCCAACACTATTTATTTATACCATTTGATGCCTCTTCAGTCCTTTTATGTGATTCATATTCGCTCTCCCATTTCTTAAATTGAATTGGTATTTATATGTGTGGGATTGAGTTTGTCATCATTAAAAAGGCGGAGTAACTTTGCCCCTTCCATTTTTATGATTAAGCTGGTGTCTCAAACAACTGTCCGGCTTATCTTAAAGGGTAGCTGACCTTAAGATCTCATGAATCATATATGTTAAAAACATTACAATAATCATTAAGATTGGCTTGGAAATTACGTAGAATTGTTTCTTTCTAGCTCTCAAAGCTGCTGACTTGATCTCACCAAAGATGTAGACCTACCTTATCGGTTAGACAGCTAGGGTTCCTAAAAGCAGCATATCTCTCCTCCAAAAGTCTTAAATCTTATTTGGGAGACCAACCTTTAACTTAGCATTTTAGGTATCTGATAGCTACAAATTTCCCAAGGGGTTGCTGTGAAATCACAGCTGCTGTTGAGGCAGCAATATGAACTGGTCAGTGTTAAGATTTTCTTAAAAGAAATGGTTTACTCTAGTGATAGTTGGTATCAGCATACCATTCATGCTTTTAGATGCAATTTGTTCCAAGTTCTTTCATAGACTTAAAAGAATCACTCTTCATACTCATGTCCAAACATATGTTTTTTAGAGTTTTTCCACCTCATTCACCAACTAATCACATTTGCCATTGCATGATTTTAAATGCTTGTTGTTTTTCATTTCATTCTTTGCAGGTTACTTGAGTAAAACACACTTTGGGAACCGCTTAAGAGTGGATTTGTGTCCAACTCCAACCTATAATTTTGTTTATGATGCAAGAGGGATGGCTATTTGTGTATTTCATTTGTTGATAAATTCATAATTAAATTCCAATTCAATCTTATTAAATGCTGCCAGATGCCAATAATTATGAGTAGCTATATAACATTCTGTTTTTAGAATTAAAATTTTCCTTGATTTAGAAATATTTGGTAGTTAAGTTTTGTTTAGGTGAAATTAGTGTATATAAATTACATGTCACAATAGTAGAAAAAGGTAACCGATGCGTAGGATAAAATATCTGTTTAATTTTTTGGGGAGTATATTCGATTTGGTGGTAAGATCAATTCTGGTGAGATTAAAAATAATGGGATTTGTTTTTGTGGTAATATTAGGTATAGTAGATATTAAATGAAAATCAATTGTAGGAGGCGTTTGGATTTATACTGCATTTATAATGAAATAAAAATGACGATCAAAGATATCGGTCATATTCGGTAAATAACGGTTTGAGCTAAAATTAGAAGTTTGATCTATCAAATTTGTTAATTTAGATGTTTGGTGAATAGCGAATTTGGGTGAAATTTTTAATTTTGAAAAATTTGCTAATATGAGTTTTTTAAAATTAGAGGTTTTAATATTATAGTTATAAAAATTATTTCCCCTTAACATTTATTAAAAATGTCCCAGTAATTTAAATTTAACTTTTTTATCTTAATTCTTTATTCTTACATATTTATAATGTGACATTTATAAATTAATATTTTTATTTTTTTTCTTTTATTCTCACACATTTATATTTCTATTTAAATTTAATAATTAATTAAATTATATTAAAAAATAATTACATAAATAATAAATTGATCTTTCACATATGCTTAGTAATTTTATATTAATTTTTTTCATAATCTAATTAATATTAATACATACAAAATATTGATAATTAATAAACTATTTAAACAAATATCGAATATAATCATGTTATTTTGTTTGTATAAATAATCAAACAACTATCAGTTAATTTTATCACACTTTATGCAATCAGCTAATATTATCCACTAATCAAATCAACTAATGCAGTAAGCTATCAACTATCCGCTAATTGTCAAACATGGACATTAAATTAAATTGTGTATGTACGAAAGGGAAACAGCAACAGTACAAGAAGGCGGGTATTGGCAGGAAGCTGTGGTTGGCGTCCACAATATAAAATAAGGGTAATTATTTTATATGCTGGCAATGAAATGTTTTTACAAGTGTTTTAGTTTTAGGGTTTAGTGATTTAGTTTATGAGTGTAGATTTAGATTTGTGGTTAGAATTTAGAATTTAAGGTTTATAAGTTAAAATTTAAATCTCAATTCATATTAACGTAAAACCTAAATCCTAACATCTAAATATTAAATTTAACCGCAACTCTTAAGTTCTAAACTCCTAAATTGAATTTCTAAACTAAAAAAAATCACAAAATTAAGTCCAATAGAAGTTATTAGGCTCTATAGATTTAATTTTTTTCAAATCGAGTTTTATCCACCGCCACTAATGTTATGAATAGTGTGCCTCCTTGTAACTGCCATTAATACCCTACACGTCCCCACCTTTGTCAGCCACTTTTCATTTTCCAACCGGGGGAAGTCATGAGGTTTGGTCCTCCCTTGTGGTCAAGTCGGGGAAGACTCGTGTTTATTGAGTCTATCTGTGCTTACTCAGTTATCTCAAGTTGATAATAACTCGGTCATCTCGAGTTGACAGTGATTCGGTTGCTTTGTACAAGTTTTCCTGAATGAACAAATATGATCATGTTGATATTAGTATTTGTTTCCTACGTTAAATTGTTTTCTGATATGATTAGACGTTTATATCGTTTTCTTGATTTCTATTTTCTTCAACTCATTCGAATCCCTGCTAAACATTCCAAGAAATGAATTCAATGCCAAACTAGAAGAGAAATGGCGCTTTCAATAACAGGATCAAGACAAGTTTCAGAAATCAATTCAGGTCAATTATTCTTCTGAAGAAAAGAAAACAATAACAAATTAATGATACTGAGAAAAGAAACATCTGGTAAAGGTTTGCTGGTCTTCCAGTTGTACAAGGATGTGGCAAATCATTAACACCCCATCACTGCACAATTGTACACAAAAGCACCTGCTCGCGCCTTGACGGCAAGTACATTCCACTCTGCTCCATCCCTGTTTCCCTCCTCCGGATCCCAAGAATGCAGAACAATCACTCCATCATCATGCCCTCCAGCTCCTATTACTAGTAAACTGTTTCCGCACGCTTTAAATGCCAGCCCCCAACCGTTGGAAGAGTCTGCCCTCACAGGTAGTCTCTTCACAACACTCCATGAGTTATTAACCTTGTCATATTTCTTGACTTCATTAGTTGCTTGATCAGCAGAGTAAAGCTGATTATTTACAACAGCAACTAAAGGGGGCGAACGCATAGCAGGATGAAATGTACCTGCATTGCGACCTGGGTACATATTTTCTATCCTCCTCCATACTCCTGTCTCAATATTGTACTCTTCACCACAAGTCAAAGAATCTGTATGACTAGACATTCCCCCAATGACATAAAACTTCCCATCCATAAAAAATCCCGAACATAGTTTACGTGGAAAGTTCATATCAGGCAATGTTTGCCAAGTACCTAGTTCACAATTGTAGAGCTCAGCTGATTGTAGAACATTGCCATTCTTATCACTTCCCCCAGCTACAATGGCAATCTCCCCAAGGCTGCTAGAACCAAACAGACAACGAGGCAAATTCATTAATGGGCATCTAGACCAATCATGGATAATCAAACTATACTTCCAAATAGCAAATCCTGACAACTCACGGCCAAACACAAGTAATTCAGTCCCCACTGCAAGAGATTCCTTGTCAGCACAAGTAAAACAATCATCGCAAGGAATCCTGGGTAATCTCATCCATTTCTGTTTCATAGGATCAAAAGCTTCCCAAGGCATCATATTACAGGCTAAATAAACCCAGTGTTCAATTATGCCAAGCTGACGTCTCAGTTTATATAAATACCCACTGCCTACGAGTGACCTAAATTTTTTGTTTAAACATGCCAGATTAGGGTAGTTGGATCTGCTGTTCCATGCCAGTATGTCCAATGCGATGTCATCATTAAGACCAGGTAGGAGACTGTTATCCGATGATTGTCCATCATGATTGTGTCCAGATCTAGCCACAATTTTAGGTTTCTTTCCATTTAGTCCTACATAACCAAAAGTTAGAGTGCGCACTTCCTTGTCCAACAAACCTTGACCAACACATTTTTTAGTTTTATTAGCCAAGAGAATATATGCTAATAAATGCCAACCATGTTCTGAAATTCTCATATTCTGATTGAGAGGCAGTGGAGGCTGCAATGAGACATGACCTTGCAAACCAACCGTTATTGGTGATTCATGTTCCACCCCTTCTACTTTCATATCAGGCTTCTTAAGTGAATCTCTGAACACCATCTGAGAGAACGTGCAGTACAGAACTATTCCCTAGAAATGGAACAATAAGATTAGAAAAGTGACAATACCAAAAAGCAAAAGCACAAAATATAATCAATTATAAGAATATTGTATCAAAATTTCTCTTTACTAGCCATCTTTTTACTGTAACAAAAGGGAAATTTTCTTTCTATTATTTCCATGTTTGACTAAGGTATTGCCTCCTCATAAGGGAACGCAACAGGGATAAAAAAACTAAACTTTGCTTGGCACTTGTCAAATTAATGCAAACAAGATTATATTCCCATGACATATGGTTCCAGTGTTGTCAAGGGAGAAAGGGTGCTATAGATCCTTTATATTAAGGTTCAAAAAGCATGTTCACCTGAATGAAGGCCCAACATGCATATGTCTGTTTGTGAAGAAAAAAAGTGGTCTAATTTATCTATAAAACATGGAACTTTTTTGTTGGCCAACTTGGACAAGTTCCTTATGGTTCATGTCTGCTGTCGAATGCTAAAATATTGCGAGGTAGATTTTGATAATATACCCTCTCTTACTAGTAAAGGTAAATCTAATGCAAGAAGTTGAAAATAAAAGAAATTAAAGAGAACTTCAATCAAGCAGGGGGTTTTATGCATGCTGTCCGTCTAGGCACATTAGGTATGCACCTCGCCCTAGAGGATCCAATGGGAAAAGGCATAGGAACACTTGGGAGCATGCCTTGACAAACTATATGATTCAATAAATTAACAATGCATCACTTCGGGTATCATCTTCCAAATGTCAAATTAACAAACTACAGAGGCATACAAGGATCAAGCCTGAGCTTGGACTCTCATTGATATGAGTATGACCCAGGAAAAACAAAAAAATGAGTATATGTTACAACAAATTCTGCATGACAGCAGTATCGGCAATAAAAGCAATATCGCCTAATGATGACTCAAACCAAATCTTCAAATCATTAAAACAATCATTTATTTTCAAAAGAAGGAGGTACATCTGAAACAACTTCAACATAACCCCATTCATAGCATGAAAAAGCAACACTTCTCCATCTAAACATAGTGGTTACCCACCAATTCCTTCTTCCAAATGTAGACAGAGATTCAATCCTAGAATGAACTGACCAATGAACAAAAAATTAATAGAAAGGACCATTTATCTTTATTAGACACTTATAACGTAAAAGATATGTTTCTTTATTCGAAGGGTCAAAGACTACATGGTCAAATTTTAATACCACTTAAAGATTTTTAGGTTTTTCTTTTTTACACACAATGTAACAGAGGCATGCCATCCTAAAAATGGAACTGGTGACTTTCAAGATGGAGCCTTAGGTTCTAATATTTGGCATATCATGGCCAATGAATGTTATATTTGTGTTAATCATGATAATCATCTGCTAAAATTCTGTAATTTCCTGAGGGAAAAAAAGATTAGTATGTAGTAATTACTACTGTTGCTTTTCATTTGTCCTCCTTGTCATCAACACTCTCAATTATAAACTCGAGATATCCAATAATCCAACAAGCAATTTCAATTACGACAAACTGTTAAAATCTAGTGGTTTCCATACATTCTTTTTAATTGATTCTAGGAAACAAAACATAATAGAAACATAAAGAGCCCTGGAGATTTCAACTACAAAAAAAATGGAAACTACATTTTAATGAAAAATTAAAACAAGAAAATGAAATGAATTCAACAGTTGAAGCTAAATCTCAGCAAATCGAAACATGCAACAAAGGAAGATTTAAGTACAAATTAAAAAAAATAAGAGAAGTCATCAGTCGTCACCTTGAGTGAATCAAAATCCGACCCAATTCTTTCGCTCACAGAAATTTCCGCGAAACCTGACCTGTGACAAAAATTTCAAAAAAAAAAACCTAATTCACATTACTCAGCTTCGATTACCCCCAATTTTTTCTCTCACCATTTTATAAGCTTAGGAATCTCGTTCTCATCCATATATTAAAAATATTTGATGCGGATTTTATCGTTTTCAGTCTCTCTTTCTCTCTCTAACCACTCAAAGAGAGAGGAAAGTTTTTTCCTCTTAAAAAATACTAATTGAAGTTATCAATTTTAATAGGCTTAATATTTTTTTTTCAATTAAACTTCACATGTATTATCAATTTGTCCTTTAAATTATTTTAACCACTTTTATCTTTTAATATTTTTATTGTTATTTATATCGTCTCTTATCGTTAAAAAAATTGTCTTGACCATTAGTAAGGCTGTAAATGAAACGAGACAGATCGTGAGCTGCTCGAGCTCGACTCGGTCAAAGCTTGACTCGAGCTCGAACTCGGCTCGAGTTCTTGACGAGCCGAGCCGAGTTACTTGATACCCGACTCGAAAAGATCACGAGCTACTCGAAAATATAATATAGTAAAAAAATTTATTTTTTATAATTTAAAATTTTAAACTTAAAACCCTAAATATAAACCCTAAACATAAGTATTAAACCCTAAAATCTAAATCCTAAAATCTAAACCCAACAACCTAAACCTCTAAACCCTAAACTAACACTATAAACCTTAAAATTAACAAGCTTGAGTTTACAAAACTTGTGTATCTAAATTTTTTCTTCATAGGACTTTAAATGAGACGTGATAGATGAAGAATTACTCGAGTTCAATAGATCAAATATCGAATAACACTTGACTCGATTAGGCTCGAATCAAGCTCGAACTCGACTCGAGTTCTAACGAGCCGAGTCGAGCTTCGATTTCTCAGACTCGTTAGAAATTACTCAAGCTCGAACTCGACTCGAAATCTTAACGAGCCGAGTCGAGCTTAGCACTACTCGAGCTCGACTCGGCTCGTTTACACCCCTACCATTAAGAATGTACCACGTTATTTTTAATTTATTTTTAAAATTTAATATAAAATAAATATATTAAAATATTTATTAATTTAATTATATATTTTTAAAATAGCCAGAACATCCTATTTTCATCCATCATCTTCTTTTTCAATTTTCATTTCTTTTCCAGTTATCTTCATCCTCTTTTCCGTTGCCGTACTACATGATCCCCATTTCTTTCATTGATCATCAAAAGTTATTCCACCATTTTTGTCCTCACTGAATATTCTTGATCTTAAAATATATTTTCATGGGGTTTTTATTTTAATTTGGGTTATTTGGTTCGATTCATTGAGATAATGATTTTATGGTTTTTAAAGTTACCTTTTTTGTATGAATTTTATTTGTTTGTTTGATCCAAAATTTTTAGTATATTAAATAAAATTTATGAGGTTTATTTGTTGTTGTTCTGATAATTTGAAAAAAAAAATGTTTGATTTATATTAAAGGGTTAATACTTTAATTTGAGAATCATGCTCAAAGTAATACACCAAGAATTATGTTTTAATTTTCTAAATTTGGCTTCTGATATATTGACTTAAATTCATGAATCATCAATGAGGAGATTTAGAATGGTTTATTTTCTTGTTGTTTGTAGGTAAATGTTTGGTGATTTTTGAACTTATTGATAAATTATGGTTTTTGAGACTCCAACGGCTCTATTGGTTGAGCCGAAAAATGCAGCATAGAGGGCATATGTTAGTTGGTCAATAGTGGAAGAAGATGAATAGTATGGGGTAGAAGATGACGGGATGAAAATGGGTATTTTGAGTATTTTAATATATTTATTTTATTTATTTTAGAATTTAAAAATAAAAAAATGATGTGGCGCGTTCTAATTGATCAAGACGAATTTTTTAAACGGTAGAGAGCAATATGTGTAACGAAAAAAATGTTAGGAAAAAAGTGGTCAAAATAAACTTTAGGGGCAAATTGAAAAAACATGTAAGGTTTAGGCAGAAAGTGTATTAAGTCATTTTAATAGTAACAACAATATAATAATCTATGAAAACATATAGGGTAAACTACGTAAATAGTCTCTCAATTACAGGAAAATGTTTGGTGAGTCCCTCAACTATTATAAGTTACAAAATAATCACTCAATTAAAAAAGTAACAGCTTGGTCTGTTGTCTTAAAAATATAAACGCGGATGAGAAAAGAATAATGGCCTGGTGACTAGAGTTTTTTCACATGCTTCCTCCCTTCCCTTTGATCATGGGTTTTATACCTAGTAGGAGCACTCCCTTCCCCTCTCTTTTAAGTCTTGGGAATAATTCCTAGCAGGGTTGCAGGAGCAACCCTCTTCATTTGTTCGAATTTAGTATAATAACATATTTAACCCTCGACCTTTCCACTTTATTTTAATTTAGTCTGAATTATAGGGTAAACTACAATAAATGTCACTCAATTATAGGTAAGGTTACATTTGGGTCATTTAATTATTAAAATTTACGTTTGGGTCACTCAATTATGGGTAAAGTTACATTTGGGTCACCTAATTATTAAATGTTACATTTAGATCACTCAATTATGGGCAAGGTTACATTTGGATCACCCTTCATATTTAAAAAAAAGTATATTAATTTGTGTATTAGATTAATTAATGATTTCAAATGAAGTATTCTAATGTTAACATGGGTATATAAGTAATTTGAAAGAAAAAATGACTAAATTAATATACTTTTTCAAATATGAAGGGTGACTCAAACGTAACCTTACCCATAATTGAGTGACCCAAATGTAACCTTTAATAATTGGGTGACCCAATGTAACCTTACCCATAATTGAGTGACCTTCGTTGTAGTTTACTCAAAAAATTATCCTATTTTTTTTCATTTTCTGCCAATTTAATGCCTAAAAGTTTTACTACCAATTTAATCCTTAAAATTAAAAACCTAAAATTAATAATGTATTGATTAAGTACATGATTTAATGTAAGGAGAAGAGTTTTTCAAATTGAACAAGGATAGAAATTATAGAAGAAAAAGAGTAGCAAGTACATAACAAAGCACTCAAGAGGATAAATATGTGTTGTACTGTTTTTCTCCTATCAATATCATATATACTAAAATACAGTGTACTCTTTTTATTTATTGAGTTTTTGTCCCAAACGATTTTTTCTAGTAAGATTTCAAGAGGCATGTATTTTAGGGCACCTCAGTAGGGTGTTATAAATAATATCTATGTGGATATTTTTCACATTTCATCTCCATTGTCCCTTGGCCTTTTATCTTCTCGTACAACCCCAATATTTATGCTTTTTGTCCTATAATTAGTGACACTGTAAAAATCATATGCACAAAACAAATACTTTCATAGTTTACACTTCAATAATTTATGACAATTATACAAAAAGTAAAGTTAAATGTTGTTTGGTAAATAAAGTTTTGAATTAAAATCAGATATCTAAATTATTTTTAGAAGTTTGATTAGTCAAATCTATTAAATTGGATTTTTGGTAAATAGAGGATTGTAACAACTAATTTGAATGAAATTTCTCAAATTGAAAAAGCTCATTTGGATTAGAGGGTTGGATATAAAAGTTACAAAGAGGATTCTCTAAATAACCTAAATTTAATTAATTAATAAAATTAAAATGATAAAATTTAAAATTAAAATTAATATATACAGTTAAATTTAATATTTAATAAAATTTGCTTACAAAATAAATTTATAAATAAAAAATAAAAAATAATCTAAATTTAATAATTAATAATATAATTTCATAAATAATAAATTAATATATACATCCTTTAAATATATATATATATATAATATAAAACAACCATTTCATTTAGGTATTTAAAATATTTTTTAGTCGAAATAAATGTCTAAAATATATTTTTTGGTCTAAATAAGTACCTAAAATATTTTTTAATTAAAATAAGCACCTAAAATATATTTTTTTTCTATCTAAATTATTAAAAATTACATGTAATATTGATTAAAAAATACATTAGGTATTTATTTTGACAAAAAAATTGATATGTTAGTTTTTGTATTTTATTCTCGTATAATGTTGCATTTATGCCATTGTTCCCTTTCTTTGTTTCGATTGAAGCTTTGTTCTTGCACCGTCTTCTGTGTTATTGATCCTGAAATTGTATTCTTTTATCTTTTCCCTCTGTATTTGATTGTTTTCAATGAATATAACCGGTTTCTAGTTAAAAAAAGTAAACATCAATCCTCATTTAAATTTATCAAACACTAATCAATCAGCTAATCCGTTATTTAGGGATTAACGCAGGACTTTAGGTTAAAAAAATAAACTTATAAAATTTTAAGGGATAAATTTATAAAAATTTAAAGGACTAAAATAAATTTTCAATAAAAAATACATAAAAAATTTTAAAACTTTAAGAGGTAACTAATCAAAGTCAAACAGACGCGTTAAATTTCCTTTTATCCCAACAAATTAATGTTTTTCAATATTAATCAGAAAAAGGTGGAAACTAGGCAAGAAGGGTCTGATTACGAAACGTAAAGAGCACACGACACTCATCGGCGCAAGATAGCAGTGAGCCCTCTCTCTCTTTCTCTTTCAATCCCACGTGTAATTTGCCTAAACTAAGCGACACCAGCCATTCGTTGATGCCATAATAACACAAATCCCATCTTCGCACGTGCGACGAAACAATCTCGTCTTCCTTCCAAGTTCCAACTGGCTTATATTCTCCGCAGCTTAAAAAAAGGTAAAGTTGTACTGAAATTGCAGCACTGAATCTGAAAGAGAGTTTAGAATTTGAACTTCTTTTTTACGAAATTTTGTAAAACAAAACACTCCAATTTTCCGAGAAAAATATTTAAGAAGAGAAGAGGAGAGAGGACAGAGTTTTTCCCCCACATTTTATGAGTGAGCGAAAGCTCAGAAGGGAAGGAGTACGAACAGAGTGAAAAAAAATCGAGGTAAGATAATTTTATTTATTTTCATCGTTTTTAATATTGATTAGAGAAGTGTGATTCGTTGTTATAAAAATTTCAAGATCTCTTTCTCAGATCAACGAGTTAAAAAGGAAAGGAAAACCTAGAGTGAAACAATTGAATTTTTTTCTTCTATCTTGATTTGTTTTTATGTATATTTTGTGGATATCATGTTTTCTTTATTTTTATTTTGTAGAGAAGCTGAGGAAATTTCAAGTATAAATTGGGGGATTGAGATTGAAGTTGGAAATCGGAATAGAAAACCTTTGCCCAGCGATTAAAGGAGGATAGACGGAAGGGGAATCTACAAGAGAGTGAAAGAGAAGACGTAGTTTCATGTTCAATTTGCATTGTGATGGTTTGCGTCCTCGATGGCGGCGGCGAAAGCAGCAGCTGTTGTGGTGAGGCGGAAGGAGCGGCGTGTTGAGGAGCTTTACAACTCAACCGAGTTAAACACTGAATCAGAGGCATGTAATGTGTCAAACTATCTCCTTATTAGGCTTTCATCCTTTTTATCAATCAGAAGCATTTGAATATTGATTTCATTTTTTTCTGATTTAATAGCATTTTAGTTAGAACTTATGATTCCTTAAACTTAGCAGGGCAATTTGTGGAATATGCATATCATGAAATGTTGGGTGGCCCATGCTTGTAATTAGGGTTTGGCACTTTGGAAATTGGATTTCTTTCTTTGTTTGTCTTTAGTTGCGCTGCATAGTATGGGTCTATGTTACTCCTGTATGGAGTTTAGATGCAAGCTTTTGCTATTATGTTCTTTTAGATGTTACCATGTTACTCAATTAGGGCAGTTTTTGTGCAATGAATTATACTTACTGGGTTTTGTTTAATGATGCTTATTTCATACAGTTTGATGTGCTTTATAGATCGCATCTGCTTTGAGAGGGACTGATTGCACAGAAGTGCCTGCTGATGAGATGGATCAGAGACATCAGAAGAATTCGGTGAGAACAGGGTCTGGATCTGTGTTTTTAAACTAGTGTTGTCAAGGTTTGGGCCTAGGAGCTGCGCCTTTGCAGTAGACAACAAAATCACTTCACCTTTCTGGATTACCTCTATGCCACTGAGCTCTTTTTTGTCTTGATAATGCAAGCCTTTCTTTTGCCTAAGTAGAAAGCAGAGTTTCTGAATATTTTCTTATATGCTGATTGAATCAATTTTGCTATCAGATTTGTTGTATACGATTAATTATTTTTTTTTGGACGCAAAGTCATTAACAAGTCAAAAGGCATGGATCTAGTTTTCTGTATTCCCCTCCTTTTCCCTTCTTAAATCTTGCTTATTTTTCTTAGGTACCACCAAAATCTGTAAAAAGATTAATTAGGCGTTCCCTGAGTCAAAAAGTTAACACAAAAGGAGAATCTGGAAACTGCAACGTGTGCTCTGCTCCTTGTTCATCTTGTATGCACCTTAGTGTATCTCAAATGGGATTGAAGAAGAATGAGTTTTCTGATGAAACTGATAGTGCTGCCGTGGCAACTCAATATTCTATCAACGAGGACAAAACAAGCGATAGCTTGCAGAATGCTCACAGTGAAGCAAGCAATTTACTGAGTGTCAATTCTAGTCACGATTCTTACTCTGAGAACTTAGAAAGTAAAGCAACTACAAGGCCATCTGACGCATCAGAAAATATTGGGATTCAGAGAACCTTCTCAAACAAGTATGATGGTTCCAAAGGTACTGAAGGCCATGATGATAGTTCTTCATGTGCTAGTAGAGCTAGTGATGCAAATGCAGCTTTCAGTTATTGTAACAAGGACTTAGAAAGTAAGAGTTCATCTCGAAGTTCAGTGTCAGTTTGTAGTTTAGGATCTGGAAAAGCGCTCTCTTCCCAGAAGGTAGATTTGTCTGAACTTCCTTCTGTAAAGGAGGAAGATGCTGGCGGTGGGTCACTGAGGATCCAAAGTGACAAGAGTGCTGTTGGAGGCAGTTCTGAGATTTCTACCAAAGTCCATCTGAAGTCAGAAGCAGATATTGATGGGGAACCGCTGGATAAAGCTGGTAAAAGCTTGAATGAAGATGAGCATGATGGGTCAAATGAGTTGGTTGAGTTAGCTGGCAAGCTGGAGTCACCATTGCAAGCGGCTTCTGGAGATGAGAGTTCTGAATCCATTGCTACTGAACATGATGTAAGTAGTTTTATTTTGTTCTTTCTGATTTTTGTAATGAAGATGTGCATGCATGACCGATTATCACTAGATATTTTAGGATTTAAATTGTGGATGTCATCTGTTTAGCTTAATGTAATCAATCCAAGAGAAAAGATATTAAAGATACTATATTTTATTTGCTTTTTCCTTTGCAGTATGACTGGAGGTGCTATCACTAGGAGAATAGAATTAGTGACTATTTTATTCTTGAACTTGTTTTATGGTTAAGGATTCTGCTCAGATCTTATAATCCTTTAGGTGATGTTACATTGAAAATGAATGTACAGGTCCTTGTCAAAATGGTTTAAGAATATTAAACTGGATTCGGTCAAATTATATTATTAAAGAGAAGCATTCATTTTTCTTTTACCTTGTAAGATTGCTAGATCTATTTTTTATTTATTCTTTTGAAAACTATTAATACTTGTTTCTAATTCAATAGTTTGCTGATTTATCTTTTCTTTGTTTGCCCAAATTGTCTGGAATAGGTTAAGGTGTGTGATATTTGTGGGGATGCTGGACGAGAAGATTTGCTTGCTATATGCAGCAAGTGTGCTGATGGTGCAGAGCACACGTAAGCATATACATCCCTTTATCCTTATGTTTCTCGGCTGGTTTTATGACATTTCTATTTAATTCTCATCTGCATGCTATATTCATCAGTAAATTTTAACATTGTTAATGCTATTGATCAGTTACTGTATGCGAGAAATGCTTCAGAAAGTTCCTGAAGGTGACTGGCTTTGTGAAGAATGCAAACTGGCTGAGGAAACTGAAAGCCAAAAGCAAGGTTAGTTATCAAACAGATGCAATAAAAAATGGCACAATGATCACAGCATGTACTGACCTTTTACAATTGAATTTTCAAGGTCTAGATTCTGAGGGGAAAAAAGCAAACAGACTTACCTCATCTACACAAATCTTAGGTAAGAGACATGCAGAAAATCTAGAGGGTGCTTCAGCTTTAAAAAAACATGCTGTTGAATTAAATATGGGATCACCAAAATCATTGAGCCCCAAAGTACCTGCTTTGTCTCGAGAGGGTTCTTTCAAGAACTTAGACAAGGGGAAAGTGAAGTCATCTCCGAAACTTTCTCTCGGCAATTATTCTGGTAATGACATGGCGGAAACAGTGTGCTCTCCTACTTCTGGCCCAAGGCTGCAATCACCAAAGCGTAAGTTGGTTGATTTGTTGTCTAAAATAATTGCCATACGTCTTTTTGACTTCAGCATTGACATACTGTTGCATTTGATACAGGTACCTTACTGAAATCCAATTCATTCAATGCCTTGAATTCCAGACCCAAGGTGAAGCTTATAGATGAAATTGCTCTTCAAAAACAGAAAATTGGTAGAAAAAATGAATCCCTTGATAGCAAGGAGGAAGCTTCTAGAGTTATGAGGAAATCCATGTCATTTAAATCCACAAACTCAGGACGATTAAATACTGAGGAATCAAAATTTAAAATGCTATCTTCTAAATATCCTCATGTTCAAGATCCAAAGGGATTAAAGCAAGTTAGAGAACGGATATCATTAGAAAGGAAAACTTTATTGAAACTGGATCGCTCTAGTTCTAGTGTCTCCACACCTAAAGTTGATCAGAAACTGACACCTCGCACAGATACAATTTTTCATTCATCTGCAAGCAACAACCGAGATACTAAGGCTGTTGGGTCTGATGGAAAACCAAGTACGTTATCAAGATCAACCAGCAATCTAGCTTGCAAAGTTGTAGAAAATGCAGTTACTTCTGGTATGTTTTGACATTCTGATGGAGAGACTGCACAGTTTTTGTTTTCTTTAGCATTCACTTATACTAGAATGTTCTGTTGTATGTTCTGTTTTTCACCTTATCTTTGTTGTTTTCTTTTGGCTGATACTAACCAGTTAAGAGCATTCTTTTTTAATTTGTAGCTTCTGGAGTTCCATCCACCAATGGGTGCATTTCTTCCGAACCGAAGTTGAACCATGTTAACCTGAAGGAGGAACTCTCATCAAGTTCTTCATGGACGGCTGAGAGGCAACCCAGTAATATCGATGGAATTATATCAGATGGGCTGTCTTGGTCATTGGATTCAACAAATCAGAGTGAGAGAATGGGTCATACAGCTGAATATTGTTCAGTCTCTCAGGCTTCGGGAGCTGATTTGTCTGCTCCAAGGAAGTTAAGAGAGGAGATGAATAAAGGCAGTAAGTTGAAAGCTGCAATTGAAGCAGCTATCCGCTTGAGACCAGGAATATGTGAAAGAACAACTCAAGATCCATCATCAGTTTCTGTGAAGGCAAAGAATATGATTTCTGTTGAAAGTACACATGAAAGCCAAATCAATCTTCGTAATGGAGCTTCCATTGGTGATACTAAGTTCCTTGATTCACATGCTACTGATGCTGTCTCTTTAGTTTCTTCTGCTGGCGATGCCCCTCCTTTAGTTCCTTTAGTTGCAGAGTCTGCTGTGTCAAAGATGTTAGCCATCCCAGAACATGAGTACATCTGGCAGTAGGCTTCTTCTCCTTATATTGAACTTTTTTTTTCTTTTCTTTCTTTTTTCTTTTTGAAAGATGCTCTATTTTGGTGGGTTTTCATGTATAGCTGCAGTGTGCCATGCCTTGAGATGTTTCTTAAATGAGAGTGATTCTGTTTTCATGCAGGGGGGCTTTTCAGGTGCATAAAATGGGAAAACCTCCTGAGTTTTGTGGTGGATTTCAAGCCCATCTTTCAACCCTTGCATCACCTAAAGTCCTCGAAGTTGTCAACACTTTTCCCCTCGAAGTCCCCTTGAGTGAAGTACCTCGCTTGAGCACTTGGCCTACACAGTTTCATAATGGTGGCCCTAAAGAAGATAATATTGCTCTATACTTCTTTGCCAAGGACCTTGAAAGGTAGATTTAAATACAATTTGTTTTTCCCTGTTCACCCCCTCTTCCTCTCATTTTTCTTATTGGTTTGATCGTTGATGCAATTTCTCATTTCTTTTCACTTTTTGAACAATCATTTCTTCTGCTTATGTTGCAGTTATGAGAAGTACTACAAAGTCCTTTTGGATACCATGGTCAAGAACGACCTTGCCCTCAAAGGAAATTTGGAAGGTGTCGAATTCCTGATATTCCCATCCAACCAACTTCCTCAAAATTGCCAGCGTAAGGCTTGTTATAAAATGAGGTGTTTAAATACAGTTTAGTAACCTGTAATTTTCCTTTTGGGTAGGCTATATATTCTTCGACCCATGATTCACAAGGCAAGGATAAAAGGATACGTTTGTTTGCACCCCAAATTCTGGCTCTTTACGTACTGGCAAAGTATGGTCATGGGGACTAATTTTGATTTTTGCTTGCATACTTGCCAAAAACACATTTTTGTTGTTGTTGAAAATAACACTTCGTATTCCCCCCTGCTAAATGCAAAGCTTTAAAACAACTGGATTAGGCACAAGTTCATTTCCTACAGCAATAGCAATGGAAAAAAGTGTATGTGAAAAAAGCAGCATCTCTTTATTCCTAAGTATGATAATTGGATCAAATGTGTTTTAGTAGGATGTGTAACAAGTTTTTACAGATTATAGGTGCTTTTGCATGGTTACTGTTTCTTTAGCACACTTTCCCCTGTTTCAGTTCGGAGGTTTTGGCATTTTACTTTATGGTTTTTGTTTGACAGCATTGATAGAAATGGCACCTTTTACGAAATATATTTAATTGAAGGTTTGGTGGGCTACTTCATTCTGTCTATGGATATTTGCTTGGAGCTAATAGTCTGTTTAGTGGTCTTTAATGCGAGGCTTCCTATTTCTGCATTTGCGTAACTCAGAATTAATTGCTTCTAGATCCTAAATTATTTGGGCAGAATTAAAACCTTCCATTCCACCTTTATGATGTGATAGTACATGGAAGTTCTTACATGTCAAATCATTTTAACATACTTCAACTCATAAGTCATAACCTTTTGAGAACTCTGATTTTTTAGATATCTTCGTCTTCTTCTTAATATTAAAATTTTCTGAGAAGGTTTTTGTTGCCTGGCTTCCTAACTCTGAAGTTGTACTTGACAGGACTGCACCAAATTTGGATGATAAAATTTGTGCTTTACTTTTTGCAGGGTGGAATACCTTATTATTCCTCTGGGGTATTTTCAAAGGAAGAAGAGAAAATTGTGCAAATTCCTCAAAGAGTGGATGCATTCCTGATGCAAGTATGGTACGTTTGGAGAGAGAGAGGTGTACTGATATCTGTCAGCCTGCAGAGAATGATTCAACATGTGACAGTTCATGCAATGTAGTAGTAACTAGTGCTGTTGAAAAGATATGTATCTCAACAGAGAGAGTCGGTGATAACAAGGTCTCTTCTTTTGAGAAGACATATGTGGGAATAAAAGCAAATTTGGAGGAGCAAGATGGAAAAACTGACACCCAAAACTTGGCAAGAATTGCAACAAGCAGCATAAATGTTAATCCAGACGTGAAATCCAGTAGTCCTCTGGTAATATGTTCTTCTGTCAATGCATGTTAGTTAAAAAAATGTCAAGTTCATGTTGCTGCAGTTGATTTCTTCTTGCCATTATTTGCTAATCAACCCTACAATTAGCTAGGTGTTACTTATTTGGTGACATAATGATGTCAACAAGGAAACCCATTCCAATACAAGAGAATAAGAATCTAGTTCTCCTCCTAGCTTGTCAATCAATGTGAGGTGCATTTTATGTTGCAAAATGCTTATAGATTTACGATCTCTCTGATTCTATCTAGTTTTTAGTTTGTGGAAGAATGTCATTGGTTCTCTTTTCTAATGTTAGTTCTGTTAAAAATATATATTAAGATTCATTTGTGTAAATTCTAATCTTTGAAATATTTCATAGGCCCAAAGTAAAATTTCAGCGGGTGTTGTTGCCTGCTATAACTTTGCACATCCTTAAAATAAGTCATCATGAAGTCAAATCCCACACATTGATGGATTACTGTTGCGTATCTGTTTTCTATGTTTATCTCTTCAACGTGAATCTCTCTTGCTACAAATGGGGTGCAGGTGTTGCCTCCGCTGTTTATTGATTAAACACAGAATGCTTGCCTGTGCATAAAGCAGGCTTTTTTCCCCTAATGGATGATGGTTGTTTTATCCTGTTGTCAGTGAATGGGTACAATATATGGCTGTATATTTTTTCATTTTTCTTGAATCATTATTTGGCTGTTTATTTGGACTTTGCATGTTGTTTTCCCCTTTGTTTTCATCCTACGCACCAGATAGAAAGAGAGAGGAAATAACTGCTATGTTTCTCTTATGGTGGTGGTTATCACGGGCATTCTCTATGGACCTCGTTAAATTGATTAAATGCTTCATGAGAATTGTTGAGCCACTTTGCACAAATCAGTGTTTCAATTTCAAATATTTTCTTTCTTTTTCCATGTTTATATGTAGTCAATTAACTGCTTATTTTAGGACTCATCTGATATATTTTAAGCTTGTGTTCTTATTATCTAATGTATCTTCTGTTATTGTTTGTGATTTATGGGTAGGAATATTAAACTGCTAAAAACTGAGGAAATAGTATGGGGGGAAAAAGAGTTCTTTTGATTCTGAGTGATGTTAGAGAGCCAGATAATTTCTGATTCTGACCTTCATCGGCGGGATAAATAATGTCTGTAGCCCTTCATCCTTCCCACCTGAGGACTAGTAACCATTGAAACTCTATTGTGTTTGTTTATTTGTTTGTGCATTTGCGAGGTGGGGAGTATGGGGGTTGGTTGAAAGATTAACGAATTTTCAGTTAAACTGGAAAAAGACAAAAACTCCTTCCCATAAATGTTGACTTTGCCATTATTTTGCAGCAGGATAGCAAAGTTCCAGATTGTAGATTAGACACAGAACTCAAACCATTCCTTCAAGCAAACAGAACCAGTATCCAGGCGTTCAAAGTTAAGAAAGAGGAAACATTTGTACAAGAAGATCATCCATCTTTAAAGGATCGCCCTACTCAAAAGCCAGAGGCAGTTACTGTGGGGAAAAGTGATGGAGAGTCTGTTAAAATCAGGGAGTCTAGGGATGCTGGATATGCTGATGTAAACACTTATTCAAAGAGAGATATCAGCTCTTGGCAGTCGAATAATCAGAAACGCCCATACTTGGATCTTACAGAACCAGTTCCAGAAATGTCTACCAATGCAAGTGAAAGAATGCCATGGTGTGAAGCGAGGAGTGTTTCCATGGATAGAGGAAGTGATAATAAAAGGCTGAAGACAGGTTTCAGTGGAATTTACCAATATAACAGTGCTAGAGATGAAGGCAGTTTTAGTGATAGTGCAGCATCAGATAGACATGGTCTGTGTTCTAGCACTTCTGTTGAAGAGAAGAGATGTTACTTTGCTTACGAGGAAAAAGTTATCCCCGAGGACAGGTTCTTCTTTCCTGTGGTTTCACATCGTGCAAGGGAATTTCTGCCGATTAAGGATGAGGGCCGAGTCGTCGATCCCTCCCCCAATCTTGAGCTTGCTTTGGGAGCTGAGATGAGACCACCAAACAAGGGGATCCTGCCTTTCTTTGTTGGGACAGCAGACAAAAGTGACAACCGGGATAAGGTAACAGGAAAGGAAGAGGTGGATGATGCATCTGCCTCCCTTTCCCTTTCCCTCTCGTTCCCATTTCCAGGAACGGAACGGAATGCAAAGTCTGTTACTAAAACCGAGCAGCTCTTCCCGGAAAGCAATCGTGTGAATACTTCCCTCCTATTGTTCGGGGGTTTCCATGACAAATAGTGTCATGTTGGTCCAAGGTTTGTCTATGTATGTTACATGAATGTTGTAAAACTGTATACCAGGTCAGTTGCTCATGTAACTTCCATGGGGGATTTGTAGGAGAAACCCACATTCCATATGTTCATAACCCATATATACAGAACTTAGCAATAACTTCTCCCTTTCTCTGTTTTTTTCCCTCCTTTGTTGGCTGCATAGACATAGTCACAGCTGCTTGTATATAAAGAGAATTAAAGCCGGGTTGAGAACAACTGATTTGCTGACCAATGCTTTGATCTTTGACGAATTTTGTCTATTTGCTTTGCCGAAATATATATAAATATTTATGATATGTTGAAACAGTGTAAAACTTTAGTTTCTTTGTAGGATTATTGAATGTGTAAAAATTGACGATTTTAAAAAACAGTGAATTATCTCCATTTAAAAGTTTTAAATTAGCTATTGAGTTCAGTGAATTATCTTAATTTAGTGTATAATTACTCTGTGGAAATTGATCTCAACTCTCTGTATATTGGTAAATTACGCATTTAGTTTAACTTAGGGTACTTCTTAAATTTTAAGAGTTGTTATATATACTAAGGTAATTAATTCATGAACGGGAGGTAGAAACAATTTTTTTTACAAGCGTTTCAATTTTAGGTTTTTGGGATTTAATTTAGGATTTAAAATTTAATGGTCGTGGATAGAATTTATGGTTTAAAGTTAGAATTTAAAGGTTAAAATCTAAATTCCTAATATATTACCCTAAAATCTAAACCTTAACCTCTAAACACTAAATTTTAATTATAAACTCTAAATTTTAGCCACAACTCTCAGATTTTAAAATTCATAAACCTTAAATTAAATCATTAAACCTTAAAACTAAAATGCTTGTGATAACTTTTTGTTTTCGTCACTAGTACATGAAATATTTTCCATATATACACCCTAAAGACCTAAGGTTGTGAAAAAAATTTCTTTGATCTAGTTGAGAATTTTTTATACTTTTAAAGTTTTAGTTTTATCGGAATTAAACGGTAGAATTTGTGTAACTTACCGTTACAATAACATCAACAATTTTTAAAGTAGGTAGTTAAAAATTTTCGGTTGACATTTTTTCCCCTCTCCTATATTCTGGGATATTGAACTCAAATAGTAATCGTTAAAAAAACGTGAAGTTAAGGATTCCGTTCAAATAAATTTAGAAATGGTTTACAAGCATGGTGTGCCCTCTCCACGTTTGGTTTGGTTTAATAGTAATTAATATCTATGCTGCTCACGTCTCTTGTCATGGTTCTTACTACAAAAATGCATTTCAGGATCTTAGCCACTGATTTTATATTATTGTTGTTTTAAAAATTTTGGTTTTTAAAGTTGAGTGTAAATTATACGAAGATTACTGATATACTGATGTATTTGTTATGACCTTCAGCTTGTTCTGCATGTAATATTTATTTATTTATTTATTTATATGTTGTTTATCGTTGGAAATATTTTGAATGCTTAAAGAAAGAAACCTTTACTTCCAAAAAAAATGTGTCAAATGATATTTTAATGATTGCAGAGTTAATTAGAGACGTATTTAAAATTTTGTGTATGAACTTTTAACAAATTATATTATTAATTTAAGTGTATACACAATTTTAAGGGAAGTGAAATTAAATCATCAATAAAAAAAACAAAAAAAACACATTGTTGTAGGAGAAATTTAGAGAATAATCTAAATGAAAGTTAATATTTAGAATGAGGATGTTAAAGAATATTTGGATATACATGTCATTTTTTACAGTACACGGGGATCTCGCCATCTACAGAGGGACCTTGTCACTTGCAAGTTGCGAGGTCCCCTGTGTACCGTAGAAAATGACCTATATCCCCAAATATTTTTCAACATCCCCTATATTCTAAATATTAACTTTCATTTGGCCTAAAAATCCAGCGGAGCCTGTTGTTGTATGTCGCATCTTTCTGAGTTTACTTTTCTCCCATGTTCTATCTGTTTCATTCCTTGTTTAAGATCAACGCGTTATTAATGTTGATGGTGTTGAATTAAGCAATATAGAAATGCTTAGATAAAGGAAGCACATTTGATTGGTTAGGTCAAACTGCTTATTTTTGTTCCCTCATTTCTCTTAAGTTAGGGGTTCTCGACCCATGAGGAGCATCCATTCCTTTCTTTACTGTAACCCCCTAGACCCGCCTATGCGTTACCACGGATCCTAGGAAGTTACATTAGGGTCACAGGAGCGACCCACATTAAAATTTTAAATAAACAAAACGTTAACCATTTAAAATCATAAATCAAATTTTGAATTAGAAAACAATTCCAGAAAATATTCAGACTACAAAATAAAAACTATGATACAAATTGCTAAAACAAGTTTTAAACTCGAATGTAAATCAAGATGTGACATACATGCCCCCTAATTTCACAGATACCATACTCCGCAAGCAAACCGAAGAAACTCCATATAGATGTTGAAAGTTGCGACATAGTCGATCTTCTAACCTGTGATGGTAAAAACAACGTGAGCTTCGAAAAGCTCAGTAATACAAACTACCAAGGGATGCTAAAAGCACAAGCAGGTAAGGCAAGCTTAACACTGTCATGAAGAACTAGGTAACGATAAGCTCAAATTACGATTCGAGATTTCAGAGGAGCATTATACTAGAAGGTAACAAAGTTGTTCTTTATTAGATCATCCGAACTCAAGATGTGAGTCTAAAGCAGAGATTCAAAAGAGATTCAGATTTCAGAAGTTGAATTAAGGAGTTCAAAGTGGTTCATTAAACGCGAATTGTAAGTTTACTGAGCGTTCAACTTTAATACATTAATTTAGTAGAGTATATGTAAGGAGAGGTCAGAAAGTTTTATTAACTTACTTAATTACCCTCCAACCGAACCCCAAAATGCAGTTCCACCTGAACTACATACAGAAGGTCTTACCCCAGGCCTGAGGCGTAGGAGCCTACCTAAAGGGATACCTTAGGTCCAGAAAGACTTACCCTAGGCCCATGGGCGTAGGAGCTTAGGTACAGAAGGACTTATCAGCGCTGAGCCTACAGATTATCAATCATATCCATATAATATACCACAATTTCAATTTATATTCAGAAGACAATATAGCAGAAAATAAATATTAAATCTACTTTGGTACCAGAAGACATGTATCAAATTTATTTTATTATCATTATCATTTTTTTCGTATTAAATGTCATATATCAGATATATTTTTCATAACAGAGGTCAGAAATCAGAGAATTGTTTTCCTTTCGTATTACAATTTCATACTTTTAAATTTTAAGCATATTGCCTTGATTTAGAACAAAAAGTAATTACAGATACATGGTACACGCTTTATGGCCTAATTCATTTCTTAGAGGTACTCGATAGATATAAAAAAATGACACTTGACGAATTTAGACTGATTTCAGAACGAGGTCCCTACGAATAGGGGAGTTCGGTAAGACAGATCGAATTAACATCGAAAGTTGATGCATCAGAATCATTGGAATTTCATATATATCGAGAGTGATTCGATCCCTAAAGCTTACGAAGGTATTGTTGGGCATTCCGGCCTTCGGTGGGTAATTTGGTAAGCTGAACAAACAAGGTATAATCGGTGATGCACATAATTTAGGAATTCTAACTGCTCACCAAGCTTTCGAGTCCCTCTGAACTAATTGAAACCAATAACACATAATTTGAAATATAATCGGATAAGTACATCTTAAGCATTCATTTCTAGAACTGATTACAGCGTAACAACAAAGCAGATCATCTTCACCTTACATCCACTGAACTTACCACGAGAGATCAAAAATGTATCCAAGCGGTAATTTTCCAAATTCCTGAACATGCATATAACCCCCGAACTCGTTCCGTAGCATCGAATTTATCTTTTTGAGGAAACATGTTGCTCTTACCAATAGCTGAGTACTTTCTCCAAATAACCCGAACATGTCATCACATGGTATCTTTCCAAAATTAGGATAGTATCAGAAACGACCAACAAACACGGACCGTGAATTACCACTTTAGAGTTGTTATATTGTCTAGCATTATTGGTATTCCTTATTCAAGTTTTGGAGTTAGCTTCAGTCATTTCAACATTTGCAGATATTTCGGATGCTTCATATCTGAAGGTGTTCCAAAACAAATTCTGAGCCTTTCGATCGTTCTAACTATTCAATCATTTCCGATGTCGAGGGTATATTCATCATTTCGATTAATCTGACAATTGGTGCCGAGGATACATTATTCCTTTTTAATCATTATGGATATTCTGACCGATTCAACTTTATCAGTATTACCAAACATTTCAGTCATCTCGATCAATTCAGCAATTTACGCGACTTTGTCTAATCCAAACATACAATTATTTTCTCGCAATTGTCTTCAGAGAATATTCAATCTCAAAAAAAGGAATCTGAGCAATTTACAGACTCAAACGTGAAGCCTCGCTACCATAACTTCTCAAGCAAACTTCAAGATTTTCAGAAGGTTCGGTTGTTTTACCGGATCTAGTGTAGATTCTCAGACCACACTCATTAATAGGGGTATTTTAGTCATTTTCATACATCAAGGGCATTTTCGTAATTCATTAGCCAAAATAATCAGACTTAGAGATTAACTCTTTTATTAATTGTTTACTGAACTCGAAAGTCCTTTCAATTTATCAAACCTCTTATGCAAATATTTGCCTTAGCCATTAATATTCTTATTTCATAATTGATCGACGTAATCAGAAATAATCATATGCTCAAGCATAATCGTGTAAACACTAACCGAATACCAACATGTTGCAAAAGCATGCAGAAGGTAGTAAGTATTACCTTAGTTCCGAGCTACAACGGTTGATTCATGACACCTCATTCGATCGCACTCGATCCCAAGATTTGTCGGCTCCCAACATCTCGAATTCAAGGATACTTTGATACCTTCAACAACATAGATTCATATTTCAGTCCTTATCCAAAGAGCTCTTAACAAAAGTAAACACACAAACACTTTCGGGTTCAAAGTCATATTCGGAGGCCTTCGGGTCAGAATTTTGCAAAACGGGCTTCAAAAACGGACTCAGGACGTCGAAAAACATAAAATATGAGTTTTTGGAAAATTTGACTTTTTGGTCAACGGTCAAGGTCAACGCTGACGTCAGCAAGTCAACGCTGACGTCAGCAGGTCAACGGTCAACGGGGTCAGAGTCAACTGGTCAAAGTCAATGATGACGCCAGCAGTCAACAGGGGTCAACTGAGTTGACTCGGACGAGTTGACTCGGCTGACTCGGGTTGACGGGTCGGGTCGGACTCAGGTTGACGGGTCGGTCAACGGGTCAGGTTTTGGGCTCGGTTTGGGTTTGGGCCAGTTCAGACCGGGTTGGACTGGTTTAGTCCGGTTCACTCACCCAAAATTTCCGGTCACCGGACGGCCGTCGGAAAAGTCGCCGGAGATGCCCCTTTTTGCGTCGATTCTGCCGAAAATCAAGAGATTATCGAACCCATATCATATTATTCCAAAACTTAGTCAAGCATGTAAGAATTTAAACCGGAATTTACCTAAAATGCGAATGTTGCGCCGGAAACATTCGAAGCTCCGACGAGAGCCTTGCCGTCGTCGGACAGACGATTTGTCGGTAGGGTTTTGCTAGCCGCCACGTCAGGAGCCCAGATCTGGTGTCCGTTTCGCGAACGGACGACAACCAATGCCGGAAAACACGCAAAACAGAGGGCGCATTGGGCTTCTCCGATGAAGCACGCAGACGGCTTCCCACGGTGGACGGCGGCTGATAACCGCGGTTGCGTTCGGGGAGAGCTGGCGGACACGGTGGCAGCAACGGTAAAGGCCACGGCCCGACGGTGACCGAGATCGGGACGGTGAACGGTGGTGGTTGATGGGAAAGGTTTAAAACCTTCTGGTTCTCACGGTTCTCGAACAAACCAAAAAAATAATATGAGGGGTAGCTGAGGGGTTCTTTCCATTATTTAATATTTGATTATAACCAAACCGAACAAACTTAAAACAAGGCTAGTGTAATTAAATCTCAGAAATACTTTAGCTCAATTGGTAGAGGAGTGGGCTTAGCAAGCAATGGGTCATGGGTTCAAGACCCCTTAACTGCAAGAATTGATTTTTTTTTCATCAATTTATTCTTCTTCTCATTTTCTTTTTTCTTTTCTTTTTTAACATGAAATGTTGGGGTGTTACATTTACATTCCCTCCCTTTTAAGTAAGATAAGGATTATAATTAGGCTTTGTCAAAAAAATGCTTAGATGTTATGAATATTTATCTATGTGGATGTTTGTCATGATTATAACTTTATCTAAGGAGTTTGATTTATTTATTATTAGAAATATTATCTCTATTAATTAGAGTTTAATGTATTATGCACTTCTTATTCCTATAAATAGATGAAGACATTATGCACAATTCCAGTTTTTGATAATAATATGAATCTCCCTCTTTCTCTCGTCTCTTTATTCTTTTATACTTGTTCGTTGTTCTTCATTATTTTATTCACAACACGTTATCAGCACGAGACTCTAATCAACTGAGATCTTCATCGTTCGAATCCAAAAGAAGTTACCGAAAATAATAAATTCGATTACAGAATGTAACAAAAGATAATTTTTTTCTCTTATTTTTAGCTATTGATTGTCTTTCTCTTTATAATTTTTTTTGAAAAGAATGGAAGCATGCTTAATCGCATCGAATCTAATCTCGCTCAAAGAATTGAACTCTTAAGCGACCCAAATCCATATCAAGAGGATCGTGGGGAGAAGATGATTATCTTGAGTATATTTACAGATAAACATATTTTTTTTATGGATTCATGATATATAATATGGTGAATGTTTTTTTACTTTATTTAATTATATTTTAAGTTTTACATGATATACTTAAATGGCTTGGAAAGAGACGTGACATAAAGAAATTATAAGAAGTTGTTTCGGTAATTTGTTGTCTCTATAAATCATGGTGAATTTCAATCTATAAAAAGTTAAAAGGAGTGCTTGAACTTCTGATCTTGTGGTTAACAGCTACACACTCTAATCAACTAAGCTATTCCAATTTCTGTTTATTATTTTTAAATTACATTTATTTATTAGTTAAAATAAATCTTTTGGTTTAGCACAATTAGACAAGAACAGAAGAAGATTTAAGTTTTTTAAATTTCAAATGATAATATTTATATTTCTTAAGCTATAGTAGTAAATAATAATAATTATATTCCTTAAGCTATAGTAGTAAATAATAATATTATAACTTTATAATACTTTTATTTCAAAAAAAATATCAAATTAAATAATATTGTTAAACAAATAAAAATGTCGAGGAGAACCCCATATTATTGTTTTCAATACACAATTTCAATTAAGACTTGTGTGTGATCAAAATTTTCATTCGATTGAGTAAGTCTTATTTTTTTACTTAGAAGATGTATTGTTTTTCGCTAGAGTTTTTACTTACTTTCTAATTTTTTAAATTTAAATTTATACTATTTTTAGAATAAGACAAACTATTTTAATACTTACATGATAATTAAATTTATACTTGTATTAATACCGTGAGTCAAACGCATGCATGACGAGTTCATTATAAGAGTGTTATATAAAAATAATTTTACTTTAGTGTGATATTGATAAATAATTTTTTTTAAAGGAGCTATTTCGGTGAAAATGCTACTTTTGTTCTATGGTCTGTGCACTTTATAATTTCAGGCAATATGTTCCAAAACAGAAAATAGAGGATGGCGAACCTGTGAGGCTGTGACCTTAACGATATTAGCACAGCAATCATACCAGCAAAGGTAATACACCGATGAATTTAGTTGGCAGATTTTTAATATAAGAAATTAAGAATTTATGATCTAGAATCGGTATTGGATATGGTATGGGTCGTCGGGTAACAAATTCAAAGCAAGATGGAAAGGAGAAAAAGAATAAGAGAGCCTCACGGTTATTATCCACAAGCTTAACCAACTGAACTTTCCAGATGTTGTCTAAAGCGAGATGAAAATAAGTTAAAAAGGGCAGCAAAAACAAAACCGATGGAGTTTGGGAAAACGAGACAGCGTTTGAAAAAAAATGGCCCAGGCAGGTCTCGAACCTGCGACCTTCGCGTTATTAGCACGACGCTCTAACCAGCTGAGCTAATAGGCCAATATGTTCCATCATCTAAATTGTATTATCTAGACTCGATGTTATGGTATTGGTAGGCAAACAAATTCAAAGCAAAATAAACAGGAGAAAAACATAAACGCTAGAAGGAGGGCTTGAACCTCCGACCTTGTGGTTAACAGCCACACGCTCTAACCAACTGAGCTATTCCAGCTGTTTGCTTCTATTTTCAAATATATTTTATTAATTATTGAAAATAGATAAATCCTTTGGTTTAACAAAGTTGTATAAGAACCGTAGAAGATTAAAGTTTTCTAATGCTAATATTTATATTACTTAAGCTATGGTAAATAATAATATCATAAATTTAGAATAATCTTATTCTAAAAAATATCAAATTAAATAACATCATTATTCAAATAAAAAGTCGAGAAAAACCACATTATTATTTTCATTACTAGCCTTGAATTAGACATATGCATGATCAAATTTTCCATTCTTTACTTGGAAAATGTTTTTTTTTATTTGGAGATTTTACTGATCACCTTCTAATTTTAAGTTTAAAACCATACTGATTCTTTTTAAAATAACACAAACTATTTTAATACTTACGTTATAATTAATATTTACTTGTATTAATACTTACATAATCAAATGAAACATAAGTATAATAATTAACCTGTATGAATAAGTGATTTGCAATCTTTAGATGATAGAACATAATAGACCATCTTAAATTTTATGAAACATAAGTATAATAATTAACTTGTATGAATCGGTGTTCAATGGTGTAGTTTAGCCTTAAATTTTATGTTTTTAATAAAATGGTAACTCGACTGTTAAAAGTCGTTATACCATTATGAAACTTTGTATAATAGTACATTTAGTCCTACATATTTACACATTCAATCAATTTAGTCCTAATTCAAAAAAATTCAATGAATTAAGCCCTCATTATTTACACATTCTTTTAATTTGGTCCTATTTATAATTGGAAATAATATTAAATATTTAATATGCTTAGCAACTCAAAGCATGTTAAAGTTGCTCAAGAATTGTTGGCAGAATTCTGTAGTGTTGGAAGAGGCAAGTTGAAGGACAAGTTTGGTCGAAACAAAACAAACCCTAGTTCTAATCCCGGGGGTTCTTCTTCATTGACAAAGGATCTCCCTCCTTTATCAACAGCTGACAGAATTGAACATGTCAGACTTTTAGCCATGCTTGATGAGGCATGTAATCTCTCTCTCTCTCGCTCTCTCTTTGCAAATTCTCTACTTCAAAAGTAGGGATTATTTTAAGCAAAAATATAGCCCAAATAGAGCAAAGCCTGCGGATCCAATAAGGTTCTATAGGGTTTAGTTGGTATTGATTAAAACATGATTATTTTGTCACAATGATTGGGTTGGTATACCAACCTGAAAATCATATATCATTGATTTATGTGATTAACAACAAAGCAGTGAACTTATTAGTGGTTTGCAATTGCAGGTGGAGAGGAGATGATGAGAATGATGGTGAAGTCATTGGACCTAGTGATGGGCAATGGACACTGCACTTGCTCAGAAAGCAATGTCAAGGCATTTTAGGTGCTTCAAGGATTCCATATCGACACAATTGAAGCGCAGCTATGAGGTTTCTTGGTGAGAAAGATAAAACTGCCGGAAAAAAATAGAAAAATAGAGTAAGCACATTTGATTGTTTGGGTCAAACTACTTATTTTTGTTCGCTCATTTCTCTTAAGTTATGAGTTTTCGACCCATCAGGAGCATCCATTCCTTTCTTTACTGTCTCTCTTTTTAAGTAAGATAAGAATTATAATTAGGTTTTGAAAAAAAAGCTTAAATTATTTTTGATATTTTTGTTGTCTTATGTCTTGATCTTCTTAGGAATGTTTAGGAATTTACTTTAGTTATTAGTTTATAAACTCTGTACAGAACATAATTATTCAAAAATTAATTTTGAGTTGCTCATACAATTAAAAACAAAAAATTAATCAAACAAAAATAGAGGTCAAATATAATATTGTGCTAACTATTTTGAATTTGATGAATCGAGATTTATGAAGTTCGAGGTATTTTTTTTGTTGGAACAGACGACACCACCTGATTGGAGAATGAAAATAATTGAAAGCAAACTGGGTATAACAAGAATCAAACTTGGGCACCCATGGAAACTAAAAGCTTGGCTAAGCCACTGGGCCAAAGCCACTTTTGTGATACAAAATTCAAATAATTAATATATGTCATAGTTGGTTCTTTATGCCAAGGAAAAGTAAATAAACGTGGATTAACGGGATTCGAACATGACACATTTATAATGCATAAAAACATCTAAGCCAATAAAATAAATCTAATAATTAAATTAAAGTTAACAACATTTTGTATATATTTTAAATTATAATTTAAAATTATATCGATTCATTTGAATTATGTTCGTAAGTTTGTATTCACTAAATGAATTTAATATAATCTTAAAATTTTAAATTTTTAATCTTAAATTTTAATTTTTTTAAATGAATTTAATTTAATTTTAAATAAATATTAAAATTATTAATTAATTTAAAAAATCAATTCAACGATTATATATGTGAAATTATAAAAATACAAAACTTTTAAAAAAATTTATTTTAAATCGTGCACTAACTATATTTTAAAATATATACAAAATTTTGTTAACTTTAATTTAATTATTAGATTTATTTTATTGACTTAGATATTTTTATACATTATAAGTGTCATGTTCGAGTCCCGTTAATCCACATTTATTTACTTTTCTCTAGCATAAAAAATCAACTATGATTTATATTAATTATTTGCATTTTATATCATAAAAATGACTTTGGCCCAGTAGCTTAGTTATGCTTCTAGTTTCCAAGAATGCCAAAGTTCAATTCTTACTATACCCAATTTGCTTTCATTTATTTTCACCCTTTTTAATTTATTTTATTAAATTAAAACTAAAATCAATTTGATAGAATGCATAAGTAATGAGGAATGAATGTGTAATTACACAAATTTTTACTAACTAGCCACTTGATGGTTTAATTTCTTAGAAAAAATAATAAATTGGTCAATTAAAATTAGGATAAGTTAATAGAATGTATAAGTAACGAGGACTAAATGTATAATTATACAATTTTTTACTAACTGTCATGTCACTTGATAGTTTAATTTATGTAAAGATAAAGTAGAGTGGTCAAATCGCTTCTAAAAAAGTAAAGTGATTAAATCATTTTAAAAAAAATAAAGTAATCAAATTTCAAACTTACTAATAGTATAATGGTTATTTATGTAGTTTAACCATTAAAAAAATTAACTATTATATATTTTCCTGGCAAGGAAATTTCACCTAATTCACTTACTTTGATTTCATTTTCTCTTTAGATCTCTCATGGCTTCCAGTATCGCTCCCGTTTCCGTCTCAGGTTTTTCATTTCTAATCTACCTTTTTTCTTCATTAATTTTCATATCAGGTTTTAACTTCTGTTTATATTATTTTAACTTCCGATCAGAAAAAAAGCTTGATAATCTGAATTATTAATTGCTGCTCTTTCTTTTTGTACTTTTCTTGTGCATGTTCTCATCCGATTATCATTTGAAGAATTATTTTAGATCGCAAACACGTTGATGATTTTTCGTTTTTGAAGGAAAAAATTATATACTCAATATTTTCTGTTGATGAAGTAAATAATCGTTGATTAAAAAAAGTAAATGGTTGAAGAACATATTGATTGTTTCATATATTAACGTAAATTCAGACATTTTCACTTGTATGAAGGTAGACTTTTATTTGTTAATTATTTAAATGAAATAATTACCTTTCTGTTTAAAATCAATATTTTGCAAGTAAAAAAACTAGAATCTGAATTCATTGAGTTAATGGCGTTGGATAAAGATCAAGGTTACTATGCCGAAGTTTAAACAAATAAATAACAAATATTTGCTATGTTAGGGGATTAAAGTATTTTAAGAAAGGAGAAAGACTAGTTGCAGATGTGCTGATAGTTTGTTTATTGATTCGGCTTGTTTGTTATAATTTGTTTCAAGATATTGATGTTTGAAAGAACAGGCTTATGTGGCAACTGATGATAGATAGGACTATCAGTGCACTTCTGTCTTATTCTATGTATTTTACTGTTTGTGAATGGGAATTTGAATTAATCTTGGGACTGAAATTTTTTGTTTCAGTTTACTATTTTTATTTGGATTACTGAATATTTTAATTGATACAAAATTCTATGGTTTCTTGTTTAAATTTCCATAAAAGAGAGGAAGATTTAAGGATCAGTGCCATAAGTTATGCAGGAATGGAAACCATATTGCTAACCAAAAATGGAAGCATGAATTGCTTTGGTTTTTTTAACTGCATTGATTCATCTTGGTGCTTGTGATGGATTGCTTGCTTCATGCTCAATTTGTTATTGTTTCTTCTCGGTTTATAGCCTTTTCTCATCTCAAGGCTCATGATGTTCGGTTCACTAAGTCCAACACCTTTGGGAAAACACACAGTTTGGCAGTTCGGAGGAAACCAATGCTACCAAACCGCCAGTTTTCAGTTTGTGCAGAGTATCGGTATGTCCTGGTTTTCAGTCCATGTGAATAACTTAGATGCATATTCCTGATTCTCCTAAGAGTATGCTAATCAGGGATAGCTGAACTTGCAATCACTAGTCATTGTTATCTAAGCCACATCTCTCTAAAGGCTTTGGTTTTAGGTTTGAACTAGATTGCTCATATGCTGTGTTATAAGATAATATATATGCCAAACCATTTGTCTTACTAAACCACTTGATAATGAACCAGAATCTGTAGAACTCACTTCCAAAGTGGTTACGCACTTTGAGACATTATAGTGACAGATCAATTTAAAATCTGAAATTCAATTGTCAAACATCAATCTAAAAGCCTTGAGTTCAATTACAGAACTGTTAATAAAGTGCCTTTTGCCTCATTGTTGAGGTCATTTAGAGAATAAGTCAATTGAAACATTTCCACGAAAAAGGATATAAAAAACTTTGCTGTTAGTACCCAATGGTTATTGTATTGCTTATAGGATGATTTATCTATTAACAAAGCTTCATTCACTGTTAAATAAGGTCGTAAATGGATGCTGATGTTTAGATTTACTTCAAATTGGATTTTTCCAATTGCTTATGTTGATTTTGTCTCAAAAGCAGTGCTGCTTGTTTCTTATTTGTTCTCATCTTTGTTGTTTCCTCTGATATATTCAGCGATGGCAGTGGGGGTGGAGCAAGTGATTTTGCTGCTGGTTTTCTGTTAGGAGGTGCTATATTTGGAACGTTGGCATATGTTTTTGCTCCACAGGTGATTAATATTTGTTTTCACCCTAACTTTCTGCACCTATTTACTATTTTAACACATCCAATTGAATTGACTGTGTCCATCTAGTAGTGCATATGTGTTATGGAAAATAATTATCAGAATTTATTAATATTAAAAGCAATGTAGATTAATCAATTTGTTTTGCTCATCTGTCTTAACTGAATCCTATTATACTGCTGTTTTACATTTTCTTGTTTTGTCATATTTTGCATGGAGGTATGGAATGTTATATGTTGTGTTTTGTGCCATGAATCCCTTTTTGTCCTTTTTCGTGTTGAATTATAGATATTCAGGTTGGATCCTCAATTCTTAAGTTATCTTGTTAGATTAGAAGATCACTGCTGAATGAGGATGAATACGGATTCCGGAAGGCAAAGCGACCAATATACTATGACGAAGGTTTAGAGGTAATTAGCTTGTACTTTATTTGCAACTCTGTCCATTGTCATATGCTATATTATCTTCATACTAATTCAGAATCTTTCTCGCCCATTGAAAGCAGAAAACCAGGCAGACCCTGAATAAAAAAATCAGCCAACTCAATTCTGCCATTGACAATGTATCCTCGCGTTTGAGAGGTGGCAATAATTCAGCTACTGTGCCAGCCGAAACTGACCCTGAAGTAGAAGCTGCAATGTGAGATGTGTTTGTTGCCTAGTCATAACGGTGAGTTTTAGTGGTCGTAAAATTTTATTGATTTACGATTGCATGTGTGCGTCTCTATAATGAATTCTGGATTCACATGGGATTTGAAACTTTTTTATGGGATTGGGTTATGCAGTTCTGAATTTGATATTATATTAATTTTAGTTGTCTTTCGGTACCAAAACACGAGTATAATACTTGAGAAGTAATCGCAAAATTCTTTTACCTCGTCTCTGACTCTGAGAATGCAAATTAAAACAGTGAATTGTCTATTTTTTCCTGAGCATCACCATACTGAAGCCTTAAGCTGCATTAGCACGAGCAATAGAGACATATGAAAGTGCTATAGGCTATAGTTGCTGCATCAGCCTTTTCTGGTTTGAGTCTTTACATACGCACATTCAAAATATAACTACGGAGTTCTATCAGATAGCCTTACTATGTTTATATGTTTTTCGATTGTTGCATGCAAATGATATATCGTATTTGATATTTTAGCCCTCCATATCTAAAGCTTCTTCTTGATAAAGAAAATACATCTAAAGCTTTTCAGTTTATTTTCATTAAAAACACAAGCAAAATAGTCCTTTGCCCATGAAATACAACTTCAGTCTCTTAGGATGGAAACTAACTTTATTACACAAAGCCTGAAACAGGGTGAATTGTTTTATCAGGACATGAGGGTATTAACAAGGATAGAAGACTAACACATTCCTATTGCTTAAATCAATCAAATCTTGACCAGAACCTTCACACAATCTGGCTCCTTCAACAGCTCAAATGCTTTGTTTATGTCTTCTAGCTTAACTTCATGTGTCAAGAGTTCATCAAGATGGATTTCCTGTGGGAGAAAAAATGCATTACTACAGAAAACTCCTTTCACACATAAAACTATGTTATCCGGAGATCGAGTGAAAAAAAATGAAAAATCCGGATAACATATTTTATGTATGAATCCAAATAACAAGATACTGCAATATCTGGAAAATGTTTCCTTGTATAAATGTTAAAAAGATCTGGATCCTGAAATCTGGAGAAAAAAAATAGTTGATATAAAAAATGATATACCTTATTCCTACATTTTTCAAGCAGAACAGGAAGATCAGATGTTTTTAGGCCTCCAAAAACACACCCCTCTATGTTCCTTCCACAAAGAAGGGGGAGCAGATTTATCTGCAGGCTTGAGTTATTTCCTACACCTATCAAAATGGTTGTTCCCTTTCCCTGTCCGCCAGTGAAACCAGACGGTGCCATCAAAATCTTTCGAAAAACATCCTTCCATTAGCATTTAGCATAGACTTTATACAAAATGTACTTACTAGCTTTGTGGATTCAATGGCTTCATTGAGCAAGGGTACAACTCCCGTGCACTCGAAGCTATAATCCACACCCTTTCCATCGGTTAGTTCTCGAACCAATTCGCTGATGGACTTGTCGGAATCGTAAGGGTTTATAAAATCCGTCATTCCGAAAACCTGCCCCGTTTCTTTTCTTCTGGGATTCTTGTCTATGCCAATTATTTTACTTGCACCTTGAATTCTTGCTCCCTCAACTGCCTGTGAAGCACAAATTTCCAACTGTTTCATGTTCTGAAATATCGAGATTTCGTTAACAATTGATAGTGGACTAAAGAATGAGAGATCATACCGCTAATCCGACAGTTCCGAGACCGAAAACAGCTACGGATGAGCCCTCCTTAACCTTTGCCGCTTTCCAAGCAGCCCCAAATCCAGTTGAATATCCACACGAAAGGAAGCTAGCATGCGAAAGAGGCGTGCATGGATCAACCTTGACGACATAGTTGGCATTTATAACCGTATATTCAGACCAAGTCGCAGAGGCGAAAGCGTGGTACAAGCTTTGTCCATTGATGGACATTCTTGAATTGCCATCCAACTGTTGGCTTTCCATAAGCAGTGGGTACTTTAAACATAAATTGGTCTGCCCGGATGTGCAATTCTCACACGTTTGACACTCTGCAACATAAGTTGGCATCACAATGTCTCCTTGTTTTAGCCCATGGACTTCCTCACCAATGTCCTCCACCACTCTGAAAATTGCAGAGAAAACGTTTATATTTCCCAGTTTTCGATTCAGTATTCGATCACAAATGGAATATGAAACAGAGGGTTCGATTTACCCGACGCCCTCGTGCCCCATGACTCGAGGGAAAACTGGCTGAAAGAGGGCAAAAAGAAGAGTTCATCAACACATAATGTCATCCAAGTGACTGATACAGTGGAAAAACAGTTGCTTACAGTAGGGAATCCGTGGGTGGACAATATGTCAGTGTGACAAACACTGGAGCATAGCATTTTAAGCCTGATTTCGTGTGATTTTGGTGGGTCTACTTGTATCTCTTCCACCTTCATTGCCTCCCCTTTTCCCCAACATACGATTGCTGCCATTTAGACATGCATCAGAATCAAGAATCAAAGATATAAAAGATGTTGTAACAGTTAAATGTACAGCTTTTTGATGTTGAGATCACCATTCAATATAACTAAAAACCCAAACTTATGAAAGTTGATTAAAAGAATTTACCTTTGCATGTTATGACTTGTGAGCTGCTCTTGGTCATGGTTGGGCGATTGCTTTGTTGCTGATGTTAAGTTAGAAATTGAAGGGAAGTAAAGAAGATAATTGCTGATTCTCTCTCTATCTGCAACCATAAAATGAAACACAGTCATTACCAATGAAATGATAAAAAAATAGGAAGAGGCAACAACAACCTTGTCTTATCTGAAAAATAAACCCTTGAAATGTGTGATTTGACCGGCCTATTGCCTGTGTCCACCACCTCGTTTAGCATGTGATATATCATCGAATAAATCCAACCATTATTTTGTTACCAACACACACAAGGGCAACAGAAAACCACATAAATCAAGTTACTCAATTAATATATTAATATTATAGTTATATTTAGGTCATTAAATGTTACCGTTTAATTAAGTATAATAATAATTTTAATCTTTAAAATTTTTATATTCTATTAATTTAGTCTAAATTTAAAATAATTTAATAATTTTAACCCTTTATATTTAAAAAAATATAAATTTAATCATTTTTATTATAAAACAAATTTTTTAAGTTCCTTGCAAGTTTATGTATTTTGATTAAAAAGTATACATTTTGAAATAATTTTTCCAATATTTTTTGTTGCAAGTTTTTTTTATTATATAACAGACTCGTAGTGAACTTAAGAAATATGTTTTATAATAAAAATTCAGTAATTTATGTGGTAGCAGTAACTACAACTTGGACTTTTGTAGAAAATTACATGGTAGCGGTAACTTTTGTAAAGAACTCAATAATTTTTGCAACAGTACTTTTTTAAATATGAAAGGTGACTCAAATGTAATCTTACTCATAATTGAGTGACTCAAATATAACCTTACCCATAATTAAGTGACTCAAATATAATTTTTAATGATTAGATGACTCAAATATAACTTTACTCATAATTGAGTGACATCTTTTATAATTTATTTTTTTAGGCTGTCAGATTTTTTATTATTTTCACTGGTTTTAGTAATGTGATGTCAGCAAGCAATGTTAAATGATGTTTTTTGAAAGATATATTTATTAATGTTTTCTCAAAGTATATTTATTTAACGATTATGTTAAAAAATTTGGTTTAATTACTAGTTTTTAATTTATTGATTGATTAATTCGAATTGGATACTGTAAAGATTTATTATGGGGGCAATCCTTTCAACCTAGTTGCACCATTCACACTGTCAAGATTCGAATTTTTGACCTTGCTTAAAAGATTTAGTGCATCGTCCCGCTAGACCAATTGATTGTTTGTAATAAATTAAAATATTTTTAAAAACATTTATAATTGATAATAGCTAGATATAAATTTAATAAATTAAGATCTTTTAAATATATTTTTATAAAATGAGAAAATTATATTATTATATTATAAATTAATTTGATACAAGTATCACATTACATATATAATAACTAATAATTATTATAAAAAAAACTAATAATTATGCTAATTATGTACGCTTTTATGACAATTTTTTTAAAGTTTTGTTAACTTCGTTCGTTTTTCTTTCTTTTCTTTTTAAATAATATGCCGGTTGTATTTTATTAAAAATAAAATTCAAAAAATAATTCAAAAAATGAAATTGTAGCAAAAAAATAATAAATCTAAATCAAAAAAATTAAAAATTAAAATATCAGACCAGCAAAACACCTCCAGTGGGCTGCAAAACAGTGATAAATATGAAACACCGAAGAAATAGAAGAAAGAACAAGACTTCTTGTCTCCATCTACCTACACACTTCGGGATTGAAGTAAGAGTGGTAAGCAAAGCTAACAATTTTGGAGGCTGCTTCGTAAAACAGATCTGATTGCACCGGCAAACGAACTAAAAAAAAGATTAAACTATTAAAGACTATTACAATCCGCAAATCAGAGCCGAACGTCGTAAAAAATATATCCACGAATACAGATCTACCACAACAATATACAATAGCGTGCCATTAGGCAGAAGCGTGCCACAAGACAGAAGAAAAGCATGCCACAAGGTAGAGAAAAAGCGTGCCACAAGACAGATAAAAATTTAAAAATACCAAAAAAAATTTAATAAATAAAAAAATATAGACGGCGGCGACCAGCACGAAAACTAACGCTACAAAAATAACTTAAGAACTCAAAAAAAAAAAAGAGTAAGATTGTGGTGGAGGGTGCGACGCTAGGGTTTTTGAGGTTATTATTAAAAGGCTATTAATTATTTCGTTCGTTTTTCTTTAACGCATATTCACGTTTTTTCTTATTATGATTATCTTTATATACCAGAAACTCTTCTGTCGATGAACAACTTATTAAATTTCTCTATATGGTACTGAGGTCGATCTCATGAGACCGTAAGTCATTAATTTCATTATGTGTATTATTATTTTTATTTATATTTCAGTTTTTTTCGTTCATGAAAAATCGTTCTATTATAATTTAGGTTCTTATAATTTTCTTAGATTGAATTTGTAATTTGAAAAAAAAAATCTCATAGCAACGTTAGAAAGTTAACGGAAGAATTACTAAAAAAATTTAATATATAAAGTTTAGTCAGTAAATTAAACGTTTTAAAATTTCAGTGATCAAAATAAGTCTTAGAGTAAAGTTTAGTAATAATTTTCGTAATTTACCCATAGTATTATTAGATTTTACATATATTAAAAAAATAAGGTATCAACACTCAATTGGTCTAGCGGGATGAGACGCTATGTCTCTTAAGCAAGGTAAGGGGTTGGAATTCGTTGTGAATGGAGAAAATTAGATTGAGAGGGTCGCCTCCATATTGAGACTCTGCAAAACCCGATCTAAATTAGTCGGCCAATGAGTCAGAAGCTAATGGTAAAACCAAAAAATAAGGTAAAAAGTTTAGCAAGCTTAACGAGCAACGAGTCGAGGCGAACAATGATTTTTTTAACGAGCACGAGTCCAGCAAAATTTTATCAAGCTTATCAAGTAGAGTCGAGCCAAATTGAACCGTTTTTAAATTGAATCGAGCAAAATTTTATCAAGCTTATCGAGTAGAGTCAAACGCAAATTAAACAATTTTTAAATTAAGTCGAGCATTGTCCAGCTCGTGATCGACTCACTCGATAAACATCAAACTTAGTCAAATTAAGCTTAACCCTCGACCTTTTGGATTTAATTTTTCTTAGGTATCTATCCTTTTTGAACTTAGCAAAGTCTTGCCCCTATTTTTTTTAAATATTAGTTAGATCTTTATTAATTTTAAAATTATAAAAAATAGACTTGATTTCCTTTTATTATTTAAATATTTTTAGGTCTCTATCAATTTGAAAATTAAATAAATTATACTATAATGTCCCAATTTTTAAAATTTAAATCAACAACTTAATAATTAAAATTTTAAAATCCTTCCATATGCTATTCGTATTTGGCCGTCCCAATGTAAAATCTTGATTTCATCTAAATTTAAATTGATTCAAACATGGATATTAAAAAAATGATTCAAACATGGTTACGAAACATGACCCACCAAAATTAAACTGCTAATGTTACATTTGGTACCTAAGTATTTCTTTTGATTGAAATTCACTAGTTTTATTAAATATGATTTATCTAAAATTATAATGAAAGTTTACATTTTAGTAAACAAAACATCTAATCCGGACATATTACTATAACCATTGAAACAAGAAACTAACATCTCGATATCATAACAGGACCATACAAGGAAAAAGATAAAAAAAAATCAAACCCAAAGACTTGAAACAAAAAATAGATACAAGCATCACTAAAGATCAACGGTGAGAGATAAAACTATCAACAAACAACATAAATATGCATATTACAATAAGATATGTTGACTAGGGCTTTAAATGAGGCGAGACAGATCACGAGCTACTCGAGCTCGACTCGGTCAAAACTTGACTCGATTGGACTCGACTCGAGCTCAACACTACTCGGCTCGTTTACACTCCTAACATTGACAAAACGACCATTATCACAACTCAATCGCGAACAAGAAACGATTGTGAGCGCATATCCAAATCTAGTTCGATGACCCTAATATAAAAAAAAAAATAGTACATACCTAAACGTGAGATTAGAAATATATGTAAAAAACCCAACTAAAAATAATACATCTTTAAAATAAACAAAATATTTCATTCTCTTTGTTCAAACTAAGTCACACAAATAATTAAAATTACCAAGTAAAATTAGTTTATTAAATTAAAACGCGACAAAAGAACATTTTCATCCAAATCAAATCTTTTTAGTTTATTTAGTTATTTATTTTTCATTAAAAACACAAGCAAACAAATCTTGAGGGCATTGAAAAAGAGAGAAGATCAACACATTCTTATTGCTTAAATCAATCAAATCTTGATCAGAACCTTCACACAATCTGGCTCCTTCAACAGCTCAAATGCTTTGTTTATATCTTCTAGCTCGACTTCATGAGTCAAGAGTTCATCAAGATGGATTTCCTGTGGAAGAAAAAAAAGAAAATGCATAATTACAGAAAATTCTTTATATATATATATATATATATATATATATGCGTAAAATATACCATATACCACTAAATTTAAGTTTGGTATCAATTATATCATGAACTAAAAATCGATACTATTTTAACACTAAACTTTAGTTCATACTTCAATTATACCACTGAACCATTGAAATCGATGGTGTGGATGGATCTTAACGGTCTGTGTGCGATGACATTGAATGATTTTAACAGCCAAGCGGTATAATTGAGGCCTAAACTAAAATTTAATGCTAAAATAATATCGATTTTTAGTTCAGTGGTATAATTTATACTAAACTTAAAGTTCCGTGGGATCTATTGTAGTTTATCCTATTCGCAAATAATGTTACTGGGATGGGTGTGTGTAATATTGTTATTGTATATTTTCATATAGTTCAAAAAATGAAAAAGTTCGTATATAACATAATTATATATGTCTATGAATTCAATTAATAAGACGCTGCAATATCTGGAAAGATTTCTGTTTATAAATTTTGGCAGAGACAAAAAAAGATACCTTATTTCTACATTTTTGAAGTAGAATAGGAAGGTCAGATATGGTTTTTAGGCCTCCAAAAACACTCCCCTTGAGTGTTCTTCCGCAAATCATGGGGAGGAAATTGATCTGCATGCTTGAGTTACCTCCTGAACCCATCATAATTGTGGTTCCCTTTCCCTGTTCACCGGTGAATCAAATTCTTTGAAAAACATCCCTCCAGTAGTCCTATTAGCATACATTCGATACCAATTTACTTACCACTTTTGTGGATTCAATGGCTTCATTGAGCAAGGGTATAACCCCGGTGCACTCTAAGCTATAATCCACACCCTTTCCACCGGTTAGTTCTCGAACCGATTCGCTGATGGACTTATCGGAATCGTGGGGGTTAATAAAATCCGTCATTCCCAAAACTTGTCCCTTTTCTTTTCTTCTAGGATTCTTGTCTATGCCAATTATTTTACTTGCACCTTGGATTCTAGCTCCCTCAACTGCCTGTGAATTCAAGCACAAATTTCCCATTGTTTAAATGTTATGAAATTTCGTTGACAATTGATAGCGAGCTAAACGATGAGAGATCGTACATACCCCTAATCCGACACTTCCGAGACCGAACACAGCTACGGACGAGCCCTGCTTAACCTTAGCCTCTTTCCAAGCAGCCCCAAATCCAGTTGAATATCCACATGAAAGGAAGCTTGCATGTGAAAGAGGTATGCATGGATCAACCTTTACAACGTAGTTAGCATTTACAACCACGTATTCAGACCAAGTGGCACAGCCAAATCGGTGGTACAAGCTTTGGCCTTTGATGGACATTCTTGAATTCCCATCAAGCTGTCGGCTATCCAAAAGCATTGGGTATTTCAAGCATAAATTGGTCTGCCCAGATGTGCAGTTTTCACATGTTTGACACTCTGAAACAAAGGTTGGAATCACAGTATCTCCTTGTTTCAGCCCATTAACATCCTCACCAATGCTCTCCACCACCCTGAAAATTGCAGACAAAACATCTGTATTTCCCCATTTTGATTATAGATGACACATGAGACAGAGGGTTTGGTTTACCCGACTCCTTCGTGGCCCAGGACTCGTGGGAAAATAGGCTGAAACAAGGCAAAGAAGAATTCATCAGCAACTAATGTCACCTGCAGTGATTTAAATAGCGGCATGCAACTGCAATAGCAGGCAATAATATCTGCTATGTTCACAACGTGACTGAAAAATACAGTCTCAACCGCAATTTAAATCCTGGTCACCTGAGTGGCTGACTGATCGAGGAAAAAGTTACTTACAGTCGGTAATCCTTTGGCGGACAAAATGTCGGTGTGACAAATACTGGCACATAACATTTTAAGTCTGATTTCGTATGATTTTGGAGGTTCTACTTGTATCTCTTCCACCTTCAATGTCTCCCCTTTTCCCCAACATACTATTGCTGCCATGATTCATGAACGCATCCATCAGTAGCAAAGAGATAAAGATATTGTGAGGTCAAAAGACATCAGACTTGTGTTTCTGGAAACATGCTCATGATTCAACATAACTTGTGAATGTGGGTTAATTAATTTCTAACTAAAACAATACTGCTCAAGTTGAGGTTACCTTTGCAAGTTATGACTTGGGAGCTGCCCTTGCTCATCTTAAGCTTAGAAATTGAATGGTTGTTGCAGAAGAGATACTTATCCAAATAAGAGGTTTACTGCTCTTTCTCTCTCTATATGTGAAATGCAAACACAGGAAAAGAATATAATAAAGCTGCCGGCTGAGTGTGATAAATAAGGCTTAATACCAAATAAATGACTAAATTATATCTATTTTTTTAGATAAATGTCTAAACTATTTTTTAGATCAAATAAGTATTTAACGTTCATTTTTAATCCGTTTTAAAGTTAACCTGTTTTGACTAGTAACTTTTATTTTTATTTCTTATTATTTTCAATAAAAACCGAAAAATACTTTAAAACTAAATTAAATCTAAAATTACATCATTATTTTGGGTACGAAAATAATTCACTTTATATTTGTTCAAGACTGTTCTTATTTTAAGTGGATATATTTTTTTGTTCAAATTCATTTTTAAAATTAATATTTTTATGTAACTCTCAAATTTTGAACGAATATTCGAACTTGGATAGTATGAGCCTTGAACAGATATTAAATAACTAACCAACCTGAAAGCCACCCAATCCCTTGTATTGTATTGTCCCAAAAAAAAAAGTCACCCAATCCCTTGAACAGGTCAAAGGGCCGAAGGCAACCAACCTGTCGTATCTGAAAAATAAAGTCTTGTATTATTTGATTGGATCCATCTATGGCCCATATCGATCATCCATGCCATGTTAGCTATTTATATCACATTACCATCGAGTAAATCTTAGCGAATGTAGGGTTGCGCGTTTGATCAAGTCGATTCGAGTCAAAAAAATTTAAGTTATTCGAATTTATAAGTCTTATTTTACGATTTAAATTTTATTTGAACTTTTTTCGAATCGAGTTGAGTTTATGAAATTCGAGTCGAATCGAGTTTTCGAGTTTATGTACAAATATAATAGTAATTACTTATAATGTTATAATACATATTGATTCTAATTCAAACGGCTTTGTATATCTATATACGATACACATATATAATTCTTCATATTTTTACATGTGATATACATTATATATCAGGCAAAATTGACAAACTCGACTCGAACTTGAAAATTGATCAACTAATTATTAAAAATGTCGAGTTATTTGAATTTCTATTTTATAACTAAATTTGATTTTTTTGAGTCGAATTGAGTTTATGAAATTACGAGCCGAACAAAAACGAGCTGAATCTTTTCGTCTCGAGTCAAATAATTCAATTTTTTTGAATCGAGTCGAGTTTTACCCACCATTAAGCGAAGGGGCAAAAGAAAACAATAGATATCAAGTTAGCGATATATCTTTGGAGAATAGGACTAATGTTTGGTAATGTAGTTTAAGATTAAATTTTAAAAATCAAATCATTAGAAAAAGACAATCACGAATCCAAAAGTAACTATCCAAACAACAAATATATATAAATAAATCTTAAAGGGTAATTTTGTCCATATTTTTTAAAAGAATTTATCAATTCAGCTTTTTTAGTTGTCTAAAATCAACAATGTTGTCCCTCATTTTTCAATTTCCTCAATTTATCCTTCAACCCCCGAATTGTCACTGAATTTTTAGAGCGCTTTTAATATGGTCACTAAACTTTTAAAACTTCCATTACAGTCACTCAATTTTTAATTCGCTTTGATTATAGTGACAATTGTCAACTACCGTTAAAAAAGCTGACACGAGATGTTAAATTTAAGGGTAAACTACACTAGTAGCCATTGAACTTTTAGGGCGCTTTCAATATGGTCATTGAACTTTTAAAACTTTCATTACAATCACTCAACTTTTAATTTGCTTTCATTACTGTTAAAAAAGATGACGTGGCACGTTAAGCTTAAAAATAAACATTTTCCCACCCTATTTTCTCTCCCCCCCCCTCATATTTTCTTTCATTTTCTTCCATCCAAACATGTCTATCTTTCTTTTTCATCCTCATCTCTTTCTCCTTTGTAATCTTATAGCCTTTGTGGGGTGAAATTATCCTACTTAGGGGTGAATGAGCCTGACCGGCTCGCGAGCTACTCGAGCTCGGCTCGGTCAAAGCTCGGCTCAAGTGAGCTCGACTCGGGCTCGAGATCGGCTCGAAAAGCTCGTGAACAGGGTCGAAATCTACATATGCACTAAAAGTAATATCTTTAGCAAAAGAAAAACAATAAAATAAATTAGGAAAAATCTACTAAAAGTAAATTAACTAACATAAATTGGGCATTTTCTTTAGTTGGTTATTGTTTGATTTTGTATTTTCTTTAATTATGTGTTTGTATTATAAGAATATTTATTGGTTATTTGGATTAATCTAATTTTTGGCACTTTTTCCCATTTCGGTCATTGAATTTCGTTTCAGTGTTGGTTATGAAAGAGACTTTTAACGAATCTTTTATTAAAAGACTACATCAAATTTTTTCATTTTGAGCCGAGTCCGAGCTTGGCCAGGCTCGTACTCAGCTCGTTATCACCCCTAGACTCCTACTACATGCTTCATTAAGAAATCTCTCAAGACTATAGCTATTCTAGAGTTTTTTTTACTGTAACAATCAGTTAACCTGGTTTTAGTGTTACCAAAAAAAATTCATCCTACCTTTAGAGTATCCAAGTTGCTCAGATTTTTCTATTTTTTCAGGGTATATATGTTCGAGAAATATTCTAACAAGACATGAAAATATGGTCATCTAAGATCCTCTCAATGCAGTGAAAAAGTGACATGCCAATATTATATATACTCATATCTAATTTCATTCCCCAATTTTAAGTACCTTAACCACAAGGATAGTAGCACAACAAATAATCTTTAATTTTGTATAACTTTCCCAAAAACTCTAGGATAGCTATAGATTTGAGATATTTCTTAATGGTGCAGGTAGTAGGACAATTTCACCCCACAGAGGCTATAAGATTACAGAGGAGAAAGGAAGGATAGAGAGAAGGAAAAAAGAAAGATAGATATGTTTGGATGAAAGGAAAATATAAGAAAATAAGATGGGGGAGAATATGGTGGGAAAACGTTTATTTTTAAACTTGACATGTCACATCAGCTTTTTTTAACGATAATGCAAGCGAATTAAAAGTTGAGTGATTGTAATGAAAGTTTTAAAAGTTTGGTGACCATATTGAAAGTGATCTAAAAGTTCAGTGACTACTAGTGTAGTTTACCCTTAAATTTAACATGCCATGTCAGCTTTTTTAACGATAGTTGAAGACAGTGACCGTAATGAAATAGAATTAAAAGTTGAGTGACTGTAATGAAAGTTTTAAAACTTCGGTGACCATATTAAAAATGTCGTAAAAATTCAGTGACTACCAGTGTAGTTTACCCATTTTAAAAATTAAATTATTAAAAAAAAAGACAATCACTAATCCAAAAGTAACTACCCAAACAAGACAATAGAACGAACATAATATATATATATATTAAAGGGTAATTTTATCCCTTTAGTAATCCTAAATCAATAGTTTTGTCTATTTTTTAATTTCATCAATTCAGCTTTCGTAGTTGTCCAAAATCAACAACTTTGTCCCTCATTCTTAATTTTTTCAATTTATCTCTCAACCCCTCCCCTGAATTGTATCAATCTCTTCTTTTTACACTCGTTGGCTAATATAGCCATCATCATTAGTTACCCTTTATCATGTCATGCACTCATTCGTTATATAGTTAGCATCGTCTGAATTAACACATCAATGTGTCATTTTCTTTCATAAATTAGTGTTATCCAATAAGATGATAACATATCAATTTTTGAAACTTGAAACTACATTGACCTGGTGTTTTTTGTTGAAAATTTTTATAATTTTAAAATAAATAAATATTGAAACCTTCCATTCGTATTACGACGCTGTCAAAACTGACATGTCATCATCGACATGATAAGACTGTTAATAACAACGATTGATGTGGAAGCAAGTAGCAACCACATACGCAGAATATAACGACTTACTTAGTCAACGACTCTAAAAGGGTGCGATTGGTACAATTCAAAAGTTTAAAAGTTAAATTGATGAAATTAAAAATAGAGACAATATTATTGATTTTGAAAGACAACAATGACTATATTGATAATATTAAAAAAATAAAAACACAATTGTTGATTTGATGTTACCACAAAGACAAAATTATCCCTCAAGTCAAAGATAATAATCGTTTAAATACCTTTTTATATAAACTATCTACATTAACCATAGACAAGTAATATCTTTTTTGAATGATCGTAATGCGATTATAATATGGTATATGTTCATATATATTTTTAATCATTTGACAAGACACGCACATTGCATATATAGCGATTTGAACCCGAATTTTCTAAGATGAACATCATCCTCTTTTCCACTGGGACCACTTGTGTTCAAGACAAGTAATATTTTTTTTTGAGAAATCCTAATCCTACCTAGCTCGAGGAGAGGAGAAGAGAGAACTTTAGGGAAAAGAAACAAGTACTCCTAGTAGGTCTAGAATTCATGACCTTAAGGAATGTGAGAGAACAAAGATGAGCAGCTTGACCAACCGGTCAAATAAATTTTTTTTTAGGAAACTAACCAATCAAACACGCTTGCTCAGGACAAGTAACATTTTTAAACTAAGCAATAAACTAAATAATTATATGATATAAGAATATGTAACTTAAACTGAGTAGAAGAAAAGAATTGAAAACAAAATTATTATATTCCCCAACTTATAAATAAGAAAAATAAAACTTATTATATTTCCTACTTCACAAGTTGAAAGTGACGCCTAAACCTAAACTTTGTTTTTTAACATTCCTAAACCTAAACTTAAATTTCTCATTCAAACACAATTATTGAATGGAGACACACAAAAAAAAATATCGAAAAGACAAAACGTTTAGGAATCCGATTCCCTCTTTCTAGCGATTACAAGTTTGTAAAAGATTAGAATATTTATTTGCTTTTTTTTTTTTTAATTTCAACACTTTCGATCGAGAATATAAAAAATAAATGTTCACTAGCGGTTATAAACATTAATAGTGTACAGTCGATCGAGTCGAGTAAAAAATAATTATATTTTATAATTTAATTTTTATTTTTATTTTTTTAGTCGAGTTGAATTTTTGAAATTCGAGTCGAGTTAAATCGAGCAGAATTGTTTGATTTTTTTTCAAATTTAATTATAAATATTTATAATATTACGGTACTAATTAGTTTCAATTTAAACAATTTTCTATAACCATATACAATACACATGCATATTTCTTCATCATACGTGATATACATATACACACAACAGACAAAATTAAAAGACTCGACTTGAACTTGAAAATTGATCCACTAATTACTAAAAATTTTAATTTATTCGAATTTTTAATTTATAACTCAAACTTTATTTGAATTTTTTTTCTAGTCGAGTCAAATTTAATTGATTTATTTGTACATGATTATAAAATTGAAGTTATAAAAAAACAATCATATTTTATAACTTAAATTTTATTTGATTTTTTTAGTCGGACTGATTTTTTGAAATTCGAGTCGAGTTAAGTCGAGCGGAATTGTTTGATTTTCTGTTCAAATTTAATTATAAATATTTATAATATTACAATACTAATTAGTTTCAATTTAAATGGTTTTCTATAACCGTATACAATACACATGCATATTTCTTCATCATATGTGATATACATATATACACACTAGACAAAATTGAAAGACTCGACTCGAACTTAAAAATTAATCTATTAATTACTAAAAGTTTTAATTTATTCGAAATTTTCAATTTCTAGCTGAAATTTTATTTGAATTTTTTTCTAGTCGAGTCAAATTCATAAAATTAATAATAGAGTCAATATTACGTAGATTATTTCCGCATCGTTTGTCTACTCCTAATGAAAATGAAGTGCGGTTTATTGATTTATTTAGGGGGGAGCAACATTATTTTAAAAAAAATGAAAAATGGTCCACACCATCAATTATTAAGGGAAATTGTCATGTTCTACAATACCAAGATGTGTTATGTTCACGTGGTGACAACCTCCATGGAGTGTGAGGGAGTGGTTGGTATTTTTTTTTTGTAATTTAGACTAAAATATAAAAATATGAAATTGGAGGGACAAAACTAAAATATGAAATTGATGGTCCATACCATCAATTTTCACAATACTTGTTATTAGAACTATATTCTTAAAACATAATTTTTTATTAATACTTGTTATTAAGGGTCTAATTTTTTTTCAATACTTCTTATTAGAGGCTCAATTTTTTTCAATACTTGTTATCAAGAGTTCAATTTTTCCTAATATAAGTCTACTCTTAAATTTTTTTTTCAATATTTGTTATTAGGGGTCTAATTTTTCCCAACACTTTGTTATTAGATACATACTCTTAAAATTTACACATTTTTTGGATTGTTGGATGTGTGAAATGGATGAATGATATTATCAGTAGAAAATGTGAAGATTATCACTTCGAAAAAATATTAAGGAAATAATCTTAGTCATTTATTACCATCATCCAACGGTCTAAAAAAATGTAAAAAAAATTGAATTTTACACCAAGTAGATCTAACCAATTCATATATATATATATATGTGTGTGTGTGTTTATGTTTACAACTTATTGATAACTTACCAGCATCCAAGACTACCAATTCATATTGAATATCCTTTCACGTCAACCAAATATATTATAAAATGAACAAAAGAATTACAATAAACCAACAAAGTTTTAATAAAATTATTTTTTTATAAAAATATTTTTTTATTTAACTCCAAGTAGAAGAAATGGAATGTAGGAATAATTTAAAAATATCAAATAAATAATAATAATTCAAATATCTCATTTTGTTTAAATATAAATATCATATTAGATATTTTTATTGAAATATAAATATTACATTGGATAGTTTGAAAATATAAGCATCACATTGGATATTTTATGAAAATACAAATCATATGTTATATTTTCCAAAAAAACAGAAAGAAAGAAAAAAACAAAGGAAGACGTGACATTGCTATATTTATGTGGTGATTGTGGCTCAAATTTTGATCAAAATCTTGACACAGTCCGGTTGCTTCAACAGCTCAAAAACCTTGTAAGCGTCTTCCAACTTAATCTCATGAGTCAAAAGTTCATCAAGCTGGATTTCCTGTTCAGTAATTAAAAACAAAAAACAAAATTAAAACACTTATTTTTATAGATTAACAAAGAAAATGAATGACTGCAGTCTGCAACGAAGGGATGAGTCCTTCAACATTGACTAGATTAGAAACGCTCACCCTGTTTTTACATTTTTCATATATAATTGGAAGGTCAGATCTGACTTTGATCCCTCCGAAAATTGTTCCCTTCAATGTTCTTCCCATGATAATCCCTAAAATGTTTAGGTTCACATTGGATTTTTCTCCTGCTCCTGCTCCAATTTGTATGATTTTTCCAGCTCCCTGACCAAGGACGGACGCAGAACTTTACATTAAAAAAGACAAATTTATAAAATTTTAGGAGGAAAAAAATAGATTTTTAATAAAAATATAGAAAAAAAATTTAAATCATATAAAAATTTCAGATTTTCAGGGGATGACCGCCCCCTCTCACTGTCCCTCACCATCACAGAGTAAATCATAAATTGCGGTATTATTTGAGAGTGACGTGTAATTAAGAAGTGTACCGGTTTTGTGGATTGAATGGCTTGATTGGTGAGGGATGGAACACCAGTGCATTCAAAGCTGTAGTCCACGCCCATTCCACCACTTAAATCCCTCACTAATTCCTCTATGGATTTATCAGATTCCTCAGGGTTTATAAAATCCGTCATCCCAAATGCTCTTCCCTTTGCTTCTTTTCTTGGGTTCTTATCTATACCAATTATTCTACTAGCTCCTTGGCTTTTGGCTCCCTTGATTGCCTGCATTTCAAACAAACTCCATTATGTATACAGTTTTCTATTTGTTCATGCATTAAAAGAAAAGGGTAGATTAAAAGGGTGTTGTGAGAAAGTATAGATACCCCTAACCCGACCGCTCCAAGGCCGAAAACAGCGACAGATGAGCCATTTTCAACTTTGGCTTCTTTCCAAGCGGCCCCATAACCGGTTGAGAATCCACATGAAAGGAAGCTAGCATCGGAGAGTGGAATTTGTGGGTCAATCTTGACAACAAAGTTGACATTGACAACGGTGTATTGGCACCATGTGGAGCATGTAAATGCATGGTACGCAGTTTGGCCTCCGATGGACATCCTTGAAGTGCCATCCAGCATTAACCCAGTGTAGCTTAAAGGGTACTTTATGCATAAATTGCTCTTCCCCGACATGCAGATCTCACATGTTTTACACTCTGCAACATAGGTTGGAATCACAAGGTCTCCTTCTCTTAAGCCCCTCACTCCCTCTCCAATGCTCTCTACCACCCTGAAAGGTTTAGACCGGTTGTTCGATAAACAATTGAGTGAGTGAACCTGTAATAATTGGTATATATTGTGTTCGTGGAGTGTATATATTCAGTTTTATTCTAGGAATTTGATTCCTAGACTCTTGACGAGAATGTTGAGAGCACCTCAGGTGGTTTATTTGAGCTAGCTAATGTGATACCATATTATTCAAATAATGTCCTATAAGCTCTAGGACATGATTTGGAGTCCTACCATGTTTAAGCTCCTTGATGAGAGAGCTCATGTGGTTCTAAGAGATGTTCCCAACACCCTCTTTAGGGACGAGATAAAATCTCAAGATTAAAACGATATATAAACATCACAATAACACAATACTAAGGTTGTTAAAAGTACATAACGAACTATTAGACAAACGACACTTCAAAAACTCATCCCAACTCTTAAGTAAATTAATTTAAAATGATGTATATATAATTTTAACATTTTGGGGTCCAACGTCCAATAGGAGAGGATAGCGGCCTCTGACCAAACTAAAAAAAAATGGAAATGTAGAAACATATGTAGGTAGAAAAACTTACCCCACTCCTTCATGACCCATTACCCTAGGAAAAGAAGGCTGAAACGACGAGATAAATTAATTAATAACAATAATACACATCCATTATTCCACGATAATAATAAAATTCTGAATGATTGCGAACAAAAGCAATAACAATAAAGAAGAAGAGGAAGAGTACTGACGATTGGGAATCCATTGGCAAGCAACATATCAGAGTGACAAACACTGGCATATAGCATTTTAAGTCGAACTTCAAATGATTTGGGTGGTTCTACTTGTATCTCTTCCACCTTCAATGTCTCGTCTTTTTCCCAACTTACAATTCCTGCAACATCAGCTAAACTTGAATCAAAACCACCCATTAATATAAAATTATATAAAAGCTTAGTAACTTTTATGTAAACTATTTATTTATGTGTTCTGTAAAAGAAATAAAAGTAATAGAGAGCTGCCTTTGCATGTTATGGTTTTGGAATTTGTCGTCGACATGGCTGGAAGCAAAAGACTATGGGGATTGGGGTGGTGAAGCAGCTTATCAATGGAGTTTTTGTTTTAGAAGATAGAGACTAAAACATTTATGACTAAAACATTGATGAACACCACTAACGATGAACATCGATGAACACCATTAATTTTTTTTTAAATTTTTAAAATCTAAAGAACTAAAATTATAATTAAAATTATCTCTTAAAAAATAAAAATCAAATTTAATAGTTACTTTATAATATTTTTTTAATAAGTTAGGATAAATATATCCAATTCTCCTAAACCCTAACAAAATCAATTTCTTAAAAAATATAAATCAATTTATAATTTTTTAATAAATTAGAATTAAATATACCAAATTTTCTTAAACCCAAACTTTAACAAATTCAACCCAATTGATGAACCCAAATAGTTCGGTAGTTCCTAACAAATTAAATATACCCAATTGATGAACCCTAATAGTTCGGTAGTTCCTTCCTCCTTAGGGCATAGAGGGAGAGGAGTTGTATTTTCTCCAACATGCGAGACCAAATTCTTTTGGGGATAAAGTAGCGCATGTGCAGCTTAACAGGGAATTTTGTTAGAGTTGAGGCGCCCGGCTGCAAATAATATGAGGGGTTGAATTTGTTAGGGTTTATGTTTAAGAAAATTGGGTATATTTAATTCTAATCTATTAAAAAAGTATAAATTGATTTTTATTTTTTAAGAAATTGATTTTGTTAGGGTTTAGGAGAATTGAGTATATTTGATTTTAACTTATTAAAAAAATATTATAAAGTAACTATTAAATTTGATTTTTATTTTTTAAGAGATAATTTTAATTATAATTTTAGTCCTTTAAATTTTTAAAATTTTAAAAAAAATTAATGGTGTTCATCGGTGTTGTAACACCTTATACTTGCCTATGTGTTATACCTAAGTTACAGAGAATTATCACAACATATACATATATATAACATGTATTCAGTTTTCATGAAATTCAGGCATCACTATAGAGTGATCAAGATAATAATAGCTAAACACATCCATGCGAATCAACTATCAAGTTCATAATCTAAAACCATTTCAGAGTTTGAGTTACAAAATAATGCCATCATGGCTAACTAGTAAAGTATATCTTAACAAAATATAGGCTCATGTCACCCAAAATAGACAGTATGGTGGATAAAAACATTACAACAAAACTATAGTAAGAATGTGCCGATCCTCCAAGTTTCAAGTCCACGGGTAGCCTATCCAAAAGTATCTAAAAGGGGAAAGTTTGGGGGTGTGAGCTAAGAAGCTCAGTGTGTTCCAATAAGTGCAAGGAAACATATATATATATATATATAGTTCAGATATGCATCAGACAATACAAACATGCCATAAGAGCAACCAAAGTTCCATTTTAACCTATATATCCTCCAACCAAACACCAAAATGCAATTCCCCATGAACTGCATACCGAAGGACTTATCCTAGGCCTGAAGGCGTAGGAGCCTACCCAGAAAGTCTTACCCTAGGCCCATTGGGCGTAGGAGCTTAACCGAAGGTTTTACCAGCTGGATCAGGGCTGTACCTGCAGACACTTCAATCACATCCCAAAAGTATACCCCAAGCAGTGCAATTCAGTTCAATATACCATCAACAGAGCTCAGACAACAGACATATAACATTTCTATCATTTAGAGATCAGATATTTTTAGTTCAGATAAGACATGAGGTATACCTTCTAACATATATCAATAAACAGACTTTCATCACATTATAATTATGCTTTTCAAACAGAAATCATGCTTTCCAGTAGTCATGCATTTCAAGTACAAGTACAATCTATAACATTCAGTGAATCGTAACAGGACCCACGTATACATATATGTATATATATAACAGAAATGTAGCACACATGGAACACACCTCAAAAGCTGGTCAGAGAATCTATCGGGCTCCTGCCTCGCTACGATCTGCCACTATGCTAGATCCTAAATCAATAAAGGATCATGGTTACTACAAGGTATACGTGAAAATTCTAATAGCTTACAAGGTTTATAGATTCATACTAGGAACTATCGGAACGCGCGAAGGAGCAGTTCGGAAGGAACTAGGCTGAGCAGACGAACGGTCAGGGGAGTCTTGATTACCTTTAAACAGATACAAGCTTATATTAGCCATGTAACCCCTAGACCCGCCTATGCGTTACAACGGATCCTAGAAATTCACATTAGGGTCACAAGAGCAACCCTCAGTAAAAATACACATGAAAACACTTTTCTTTCTCAAAACACTTATTAAACTGTAAAATCAACTTCTGTTTAAAATAAAATTTTCAGGAAATCATTTAAACACATAACAAAAATTTCAGAAAGTATTTTACAGACACTGACATGAAACAATATATGACATACATGACATACATGCCCACTAACTATACAGTACCGTACTCTAGAGGCAACGCCGAAGGAACTCCGAACACTGATGTCAAACATTATACCATGCTAAAATCTTTTAACCTGCGATGGTAAAAACACCGTGAGCTTGGAAAAGCTCAGTAATACAGAACTACCAAAAGATGTTATAAGCTCATGCAGATATATGGCAGGCATAACATTTTCATGATGTTCCGCGCAGCAATGACCTCCATTTCTGTTTTACTATTCCGAGGTTGCATCATACTCAAGAATAACGGTATTTGTTCTTTAATCAGACCTTGAGAATTAGACGGGAATTATATAGGCTGGTAACATACGAGGTAGGAATCAGAGAGTTTGGTGTCTAGTGTGTCCCAAAGGGTGCATATCAAATAGGCATAAATGCATACCAATCATATCATGAGAACACATAACAATTCAATGCAAATGTTCAAGTACATACAATGGTTTACTAGTAACTACCCTCCAACCTTACACCAATATGCAGTCCCTCAGAATTGCATCCATAAGGACTTACCCTAGGCCCGATGGGCATAGGTGCCACCTAAGGGGATGCCTTAGGTCCATAAGAACTTACCCTAGGCCCGATGGGTGTAGGTGCCACCTAAGGGGATGCTTTAGGTCCATAAGGACTTACCCTAGGCCCGATGGGCATAGGTGCCACTCAAGGGGAGACCTTGAGTCCATAAGGATTTACCAGCTTGATCAGGGCTATACCAACAGAGACTTCATAACATAACCCAACAGTATACCCCAGATGACAATCGATATTCAGATTTTAGACATAAGTAACAGAATACATGTGACAGACGTATTCTATTCAGAGTATCAGAAATAGAAGATTCATGATTTTGACAGATAAATGGGCATACCATTGAGCAGAACAGACATTTTCATCATTCATCATGTATACGGATTATACCATCATAGGTCAAGCTAACAGATCATACTATCAAGTTCACCAGACAGTCAGACAATATCATCATAGATCAAGCCATCACATAACAAGTATGCATATTGAGCAGACATACATCAAGTAGGCAGAGAATGTAATCATATATCCAGTTCATCAAACATAATATTATTTTTGATTAAATCATTATACAATCCATTCAACAGAATACATCGTACATGGAACACACTAGGTGGAACAGATCATTTCTTGGAGATACTAGGCATTTACAGAAGGGGACATATTAAACTTTTGATAATTTGAACGATTTTCTGAAACGTGGCCCCTATTAAAAGGGGTTCATACTAACGGTTTAACCCATGTATTCAGGAGGTGATACATTAAGATCTTTGAGAGTTTAGACGCATCATGAGTTATTTAGTCATATAAGCCTATAAGGGCATTATGGTCATTTTATCACATATGGACATTTTGGTAATTTATACCGACATTGAATAAGCAATGGTTCACAGACCTCTGGTATCCTATTTGCTCATTAGTTTTCTAACCGGACATTCAAGAATTTCTAAATTAAAGTCTTTTAAGTTATCAGATATTTTCAGTGATGTTTTGATTATTTTGGCTATCATGGCTTTTTAGTTATTTGACTGTCATGACAAATTTTATACTATGGCACAATCATATCAGAACGAAAATTATAATTCTCAAGGGCTCTAACAATTTATCATACCTCTAAAATTTGTTTAATGCGACATAACCCAACTTGACAATACTTACCAACGTTCAGATGTGAGTAATTTGCGTGCATCAGAACTTAACACTGACTGTATTGTATGTCTGAACATCCGCCCTCATACTTTACTATACGGTTTAACTTTGAGCAATCGAACATACAATTCATGCGGATCTTCCTACCTTACATCGATATGGTGAGCGATGGGCATACACGTGTCGTATTTCTCAACACTTAGGGGAACCTTAGCTATTTAAGTCTTATTAACAAATCCAGAATTTCGTCAAATACATAGTTATCGATTAACTCATGAGGGTATTTCGGTTATTTTAAACTAAGATAAATCTACCATTTCTTTCTGAATTACCATTTGGTACCTCCATCATTCACGTACTCAACGAGATTAAGTCGTCCTAACTCTACGGCCCTTTACAGACGATTCATTCATTACAGAACTTGAGGGTATAACGTCATTCAAATTAATCAGACATTTCGGTGCTTGAGGGCATTACCGTCTTTTTGGTCATTACGATCATTCTCATTTAATTCACGTATTACTGTCATAGGGATCGACTTAGGATTTCAACAATATTTCCAGAAAATTCTCATTCATGTGTTATACAGAGTTTGAGGGATTATCCAAGTTTATATCACACGTATTGCATAATGATGTCGAAGTCTTTCCATTAAAACATACATCTTGGGTAGTGTAAATTGCATAATCAGGTCGAATGCAGATTTTAGGTCATTTCGTTTATTAGAGGGGTAGTTTAGTCATACTTATGCTCTAAGGGCATTTTCATAATTTCATAATTAATATCTCTCACTCTGTGTCCTGGGCCTCGATCCTTACACACTGTTGATTGAATTGCGGATTAACTGAATTTAACTATTAGAACTTATGATATTGTTAGCCCATTAGTAATCTTATTCGGATAATTTGGTCTTATTAATATCCGTACTTATTGCTCGAATCTGATTCAATTTAAGCAGAATTTACAATATACGTCATCATAAGCATGCATGTGTTAACCGGATATCGACACGTACATAAAGCATACAACGGGTAGTAGTGTATTACCTTAACTCCGAGCTACATCAGTCGACTCGTGAAACTTTATTCGACCGTACTCGAATCCCAAAATGGAAGTTCCACGACATCTCGAACACCAAGGTATAAGGGTACCTTCAAATACACAGGTTAACGTTTTAGTCCTTATTCACAGAGCCCTAAATAGGATTAAACACATAAACACTTTTGGGTTCAAGGTCAGATTCAGAGGCCTTCGGGTTAGAATTTTGCAAAACGGGCTTCAAAAACGGACTCAGGACGTCGAAAAACATAGAATAGAAGTTTTCGAAAAATTTGACTTTTTGGTCAACGGTCAAAGTCAACGCTGACATCAGCAGGTCAACGCTGACGTCAGCACGTCAACGCTGACATCATCAGTCAACGGTCAGAGGTCAGCTGAGTTGACTCGGTTGACCCACTGAGTTGACTCGGTAGAAGGGTTGGGCTCGGATACGGGTCGGGTCAGGTCGATTCGGGTCGGATACGGGTTTGGGTCAAATCAGACTTAGGCTTGAACCAATTAATTGACTGGGCCGGTTAAGCCGGTTCAACACTTACCCCCAAGGTTTCTGGTGGCCGGATGGTCGCCGGAATGGTCGTCGGAGGCCTGAAATACACTGTTTCTGCAGAAAAACAAAAGCCGATCATACAAGGCATCAAACCAAACCCAAAAGTATCACATTACGAGCCTCGATCTTACCGGAAAAAGCCTTAAATTCCAGATCTGGCCGGAAAATTTCCGTTGCTTCGATCAGGACTCTCCCAGCGTCGGAACAACGATCGAACATGTGGGTTTTGCTCTCCTCCGTGCGCTGAACACGTATGCATGATCGACGCGCCTTGCTGATGACGGAGGGGGCCGGAACAGAGGGAAAACAGAGGCGGGTTCAAGGGGGTCTCGACGAAGCTTCAACTCGCTCTCAACGGTGAACGGCGCGACGCACCGGCGAGTGGGGAGCTGGGTTCTTGACACGGACAGACGGGGACCCCGATGGCGGTGGCCGTGTGCAACACAGACGTCGGACAGCGGCTGAAACGATGAAACAGGGATGGCGGGGCATAGGTTTCTGACGAATCTCAAACCGGAAAACCACGATGAACGGCCGCGAGTGGTTGGTGGCGTTAGGCTCTTGGTACGGTAGTGAGCACGCTGATGGTGGCCGTGCACACCACCGATCGACGGTGGCTGAGATCGGGGCTGGGGAAGGTGGAGAGACTATAGAGATTCCGGATCTCTCCCTCTCTCTCTCGATGAAAGGATCGATGGGTAGCTGAAGGGTTCAAACCTTTATTTAATTTTGGTATAATCTAAACAATAAACATAAAAGAGAAGTGAGGTAGACCATATTTAGAAATTACCTTAGCTCACACAGCTAAGTCACATGAACTCTACTCAAGGGGTCACGGGTTCAAAACCCACTAATTGCACTTTTACTAATATTCTCTCATTTTTCATTATTTTTTTTGGTGTTACAAGCCATATATTCGATTTATATTAACTCAAGGAAACAATTTAAACATATATGCATGGTTTTGGTTTAGGGACAGATTCGGAGGTCTTCGAGTTAGAATTTCACAAAACGGGCTTCAAAAACGAACTCAGGACGTCAAAAAACATAAAATATGGATTTTTCGAAAATTTTGACTTTTTGGTCAAAGTCAACGCTGACGTCAACATGTCAACGCTGACGTCAGCAGGTCAAGGTCAACGGGGGACAGGGTCAACGCTGACGTCAACGATCTGCAGAAAGTCAACTGAGTCGACTCGGTGAGTTAACTCACCGAGTCAACTCGGGCGAGTTGACTCACTGAGTTGACTCAGCGAGTTGACTCAGTCTCGGGTCGGGTCAGACACGGGTCGGGTCGGGTTGGACCGATTCAGACCGATTCTTACCCTAAGAGATCGGGCGTCGCCGGACGGTGGCCGGAAAGCTCGCTTGAGAGCTTAACGGACGCGATTCTACCGGAAAAACATAGATCATTAGACCACAATTCCATCCCATACATTTTTAATTCGAAACAAGCCGAAAAATAGGCCGGATCTAACCTTTAAAGTTCGAAACGGTCGGAATGTTCGAAGCTCCGATGGAACCCTTCCCGGTGTCGAAACGCCGATCGGCCGGGTGGGTTTTGATCAGCTCGCAGAGGGGAGCTTCATTGTACCGACGGCAAAGCAAAGCGACGGCGACACGGACGGGAAAACGGAACGACAGAAGTGGTTCAACTCGCGGTGTAAAGGCTTAGTTTTTAACACAAACGGCGGCACGGGGGGCGCGTTACCGATGGCGAAAGGCCCGGAGCGGCAAGGTGTGTTCGCCGGCACAGGCGGTGACGCACACCGGACGGTGGTGTGGACGGCCAAAGGTTGCCGAAAACTGGGGAGAGAGATCTGTGAGGGAGATGAGGGGACGGTTCAGATTTTGAAGATGTGTGGGAATTAATTGCGGGTAGGTGGAGAGGCAGATAAAGTTTAATGTGTTCGGAGTTATTTTTAACTAAGTTAAAAATAAAATTTGGTAAGCTTTGACAGAAATGAGCCCTTAACTCAGCGGTAGGAACATTAGATGGTGAGGGGTGAAGTCGCGGGTTCGAGCCTTCACACCCTTACCTTGATTTCTTTTTTTTAGCATACAAAAATATATATATTTATCAGGGTGTTACAGGTGTTCATCGTTAGTGGTGTTCATCAATATTCGTCGCACATGGTAGACTCATCCTATATATATATATATATAAAGCATTTTGTCAGCTTCGCATTCAAAGCGTTAGGTTTTTGAAACAGATGGGGGATGGAAATCCTCTACCCCTTTTCAGTGCCCCTACTTATGCTCACACACTCAAAATTAGGTTTAGGGTTTAAGGTTTTAGGTTAAGGGTTATGGTTAGGGTTTAGGGAATTTAGGGTAGGGTATATTTTTTAGGGTATAGAGTGTAGGGTTTAGGATTTAGAATTTAGGGTTAGGGCTTAGAATTTAATTTTGTTATGTTTTTTAGTGTTGGGGTATAAGTAGGGGCACCGAAAAGGGGCAGAGGATTTTGATCCACAGATGGGTCCCCTAAACGAATTTTAAACACGAATAGTTGAATAGGTTTATACTAAAAATAAATATAAAGTATTTTTTTATTTACCTAAGTTATTAAAAGTTTGACATGTGATATTAATTAAAAAATATTTTAAGTATTTATTTAAAAAATATATTTTTTTCCTACATAATTTAACGAAAAATTCTTTATTACCCAGATGAACAAGATAGTATACTATGGTATTTACTTTGACGAAAATACATTTTAAGTATTTAAATAAAAAAGTTGATATGCTTTAAATGCCTATTTGTAATATAAGTCAGTCTAAAGGTGATTACAAGATAGTAATATCTATTTGAATAGAAATTCTCTACCCCTTTTCGACGTCTATATTTACGCCCCACATTAAAAAATAGGTTTAGGGTAGGGTGTATTTTTAGGGTGTAAGATTTAAGACTTAGGATTTAGAATTTAGTGTTAGGGCTTGAAATTTATTTTTTAGTGTTGGGACATAGAAAGGGGCATCGAAAAGGGGCAGAAATTTTTTATTCGTATCTATTCATACATATTTTTAATCATTTAACAATGTACATACACATTGTAAACAAAACGATTTAAACTCGACACGTTTTTTAAGATAAATATCACCCAGTTTTTCACTAAAATACTTATCGGGTTCAAATACATCATAAACTTAATCCACATATCACACATCAACTTAAATAAATTATATGTGGCTCACAAAATCTGAGTCACATATTGTGGTTTCGTTAACAAAACTATATTAATAAATATCCTATATCCCTGAATTTTTAAACTCTATAAGAAGATTTTTGTCTGTTATACGTGTGCAGTTTACTTTTGTTTGGCGTTTTGGCATTGAGCCACTTGTTATGAGTATCTTTATAATTTGGTAGTTGGCGTTATGTTTTACGTTTGTTTAACGAAAAGCTAGTTTTCAAGAACTCTATTTTGGATTGTTTTTGGCAACCCAAAAGCACTTATTTAAAGACAACAATCTAAAACATGTATTTTTTAACAGAAAATTAACGTTTCCAACGTGGTTTTGCGGCCAACTCAACGTGACATAAAAACAAGTTTTTAGCGGTAATTTTTTAGTTTTATAGCAACGTTTTTAAGCGTCGTTAAAACTCTCCCAGTACAAGAAAAAACTCCACAAAAAGTGTCGCAAAGGATCGAGTTATATAGCGGCGTTTGTTCATCCAAACGTTGCTATACAGGCGTTTGTTCCACCAAGCGCTGCAAAATATCTTGACTTTAGTGGCGTTTGTCCCTCCAAACGCTGCTATATACCTTATTTTTAGTGGAGTTTGTTCCTACAAATGTCGTTATATACTCTGTCTTTAGTGGCGTTTATTCCTCCAAACATCGCTATTGACTATGTATCATCCTCCCTCAACTTATTACTTAGCTCGGCGATTTATACTTGCAATTCACTAATTTATAAAGTTCCAATCAGATATAAATGAAGTCGATGTGGGATTTAAACATTTAAATCCTATTACGGCATTTGTTTGACAAATGCCACTAAAGTATGTGTCTGTAGTGGCGTTTGTCTAACAAACGTCACTAAGTATGCGTCTGTAGCGGCGTTTCTTCAAAAACACCACCATATATAAGTCTATCGTGGAATATTCAAAAAAGGTCACTACATGTACAAAATTAGCGACGTTTACTCAAAAACCGCAGCTAAAAATCTATTTTGTTGTTTACTTTATCTATTTAATAGGTTGAAAAGCTAGTTTGGACCAAAAATGTCAAATTTCACCCTCATAAAAGCAAACAGAAATCTTTTATCTTTTTGTGCATCTATTTATGTCTTACACTAAAAAAATAAGTTTAGAGTTTATAGAATTGAGGATATGGTGTATATTTTAGAGTTTAGGGTTCATTTTTTCATCGTGAGCTGTGGTCTTTTGAGGGTAAGCCGTTGCGGGGGTTGTGGTCATTGGTGCTTCCTTTTTCTTTGAAGGTGGGAGTGTATGATTCTTTGGTTTGGAAGCCAGATGTGAATGGTTGTTTTTTTAGTAAAGGTGTTGACTAATAGGCTTATGTTGGATAGACTTGGTGATGGTGTATTTGGGGTATGCTATGTTTGGAAGAACCTTGTTCCTCCAAAAATGCAGACTTTTTTTAGGTTTGTTTACTTGGATAGCCTACCTACTGTCACAGACTTATTTCTCTCAAACCCAATCCGTGCGGCATTAGCACTCCCGACACAATGCTAGTAAGCTTTACTCGCGCAACGCTATGACAAACACACAAGAACTTAAGAAAGGAAAGCTTTATTAAGCTAGAAGAAAGCTTTACAAGAGAGCTTTTAAGGATTTCAGGGATGGTTTACAAACATACATGGCTAGCCTATTTGTAGGCTCCCACCTACTCAATGGACGGTGGAGATTGATTTGATCCAACGATCCTTATTTTGCCTCCCAAAATATCTAAAGGCCTAAACTATTCTAGATACGTCCATACTTATTTACATAGGTATCTAGTATTCTAGATAATTCCTTATAGATCTACATTAATTTATGGTCTTCTAGAATGTTTCGGAGGTGTCTAGACTAGTCTCGGGCCTTCCGAAGTTGTCTCGATGCTTCTTCGAGCTTCCCGAGCCTTCTAGGTCCTTCTGGGTCAGCCTAGATGGTTGTGGAGCGTCCTAGAACCTCCTATAACCTTGTGGAAACGTTGCAAGAGAGGTGTAGGCCTCTCTGGGCGTTCTAGGGCCTTCCTTGGCTCATGCTTTGCCTTAAAACGTCCATGGGTGCATTGTGCATGCCCAAAGTTTTTCATTTGGCCTCGGTTGGCCTTGGTGCTTAAGGATGGGGTGTAACATTCTCCCCCACTTAATCTCGCGACGCCCTCGTTGCGCCTCGGTTGGGCTGTTGCCAACACGCTTCCGTTGTCTCCCAGCTTGCATCTTCTTCACCTTCTGCTTGACAGCTTGTCCCTTGGCTATCGCACCGAGTCGCGCACTTGGTTGAACCATTTTGGCCCTCGTCGTCTTGGATTGGGAAGCCTTCTTCCCCCCGTGCTCATCCAACCCCTTGGATGGCTTGGCTTGATCAATGCCTTTGTCAAGCCTTCTTATTCTATCGACTCCCTTGATGATAGAAACAAGTACTCTTCTCTTGGGACACGACCTCATCACATGAGGTCCATCGTATAGATAGCACTTCACCCTTGTGTTTACCTTCCCTTGTGGCGTAGACTTAGCCTTCTCGTTGCCACGATTCCCTCTCGTAGGCTTGACCTTGTTGACACAACCTTGCTTTCCCCATGCAAGCTTGGTCGGTGACTTGGCCTTACCTTCGGCCTTTGGCTTAAGTCTCACGTCGCTATGACCCTTGAGGATGGAACTTCCCTCGTTCCTATCGGTGTTCTCAACCGATCGCAGGGCTGAAAGCAATTGCTTGGATCCCATCTGTGCACCTTGCCCATCCTCAGCATCACTTCCCCATTGATGACTGGCTAGGAGCGAACATAGGGCTTGCTTCTGTGGGCACTCTCGGACCCAATGATTACCATCACAAATGAAGCACGCTTTTGGTGGTGATCTCCTCGTTCCTTGATACTCCTTGGACTTGCCTTGGTCCTTACCCTTCCAAGGGGACGAGTCTGTATGCCTAAACTTGTTGTCCTCCTGGTAACCCTCTTTGTGATGGCTCCTCTCTCCCCCATTATTGGCATGGCCCTCCCTATCATCATTTATCTTGGGGGTAGACTCTTTGTGGCTTGAATAATCAATGAGACTCTCGGCCACGGCGATGGCATCGACAAGGTTTTGCACCCCACGACGCCTTAACTCGGTCTTGGCCCACGTTTGGAGTCCATCGACAAAGTTAAAGAGTGAGTCTTTGTTGGAGAGGTCGGGGATCTCAAGCACCAAGCTTGTGAACTCCTTGGCATAGTATCAGATGCTTCTCGGTTGTTTAAGTAGATGGAGTCGTGCTCTTGCCTCGTCTTCGGCATTCTCCGGATAAAATTGTCGTTTGAGCTCTCTTTTAAAATCATTAAAGTTAGAGATGGTGCATGTACCTCTCTCAATGTCCAAGCGCCTTCTCCTCCAGCATAACATGGCAGGTCAGTGAGATAAAAAGTCGCGGTTTGGATCTTGGAAGCCTCGTACACAATGCCAACGACTCTAAGGTATTGTTCCAAGCCATATAGAAAGTTGTCTACTTCTTTAGCGTCACGTGATCCCGCAAAGGTTTGAGGCTTGGGTACTTCGACCCTTCTAGCCTCCACGGTGGTGCTTGGCCCCGCTACCAAAGCACGTTTGCACAAGGCTACATTGCCTTGTAGTGCCCCCACTTGGGCACGAGCATTGTCAAGCTCTTGTTGAAGAGACTTATGAACCTTCAAGAGCTCTCCCATGAGAAGATCGCGGATTTTCCCCATCTTCGCGCATAGGGTCTCCTCTAGCTTCACCATCATGGTCTTCATGACTGTGTGGAGCTCGACATCCTCTGCCTCAAGGCCTTCTACTCGATCTTGAAGGTCGTCCACTTGGGCACCCATGCCCCCAACGCTTTCCTCGACATGAGTCAAGTGTGACTCAAAGCTAGAGATCATATCCTTGGACTTGGCCCTTTGCCTCATCACTTTAGGATCGACCATCTCCTCGCGCCCTCGTTGCTCATGCATAACCTCCGTGTCAGATGAGCTTGCCATGTGGTTCTTGCCCGATTTTGCCATGTCCCGAGTCTCGAACACGATCTGATACCAATTGCAATGGACTTATTTCTCTCAAGCTCAATCCGTGCTGCACTAGCACTCCCGACAAAATGCTAGTAAGCCTTACTCGCGCAACGCTATGGCAAACACACAAGAACTTAAGAAAGGAAAGCTATATTAAGCTAGGAGAAAGCTTTACAAGAGAGCTTTGAAGGATTTCAGGGATGGTTTACAAATGTACATGGCTAGCCTATTTATAGGCTCCCACCTACTCAATGGACGGTGGAGATTGATTTGATCCAACGGTCCTTATTTTGCCTCCCAAAATATCTAAAGGCCTAAACTATTCTAGATAAGTCCATACTTAACTACATAGGTTTCTAGTATTCTAAAGTATTCTAGATAATTCCATACTTAACTACATAGGTTTCTAGTATTCTAAAGTATTCTAGATAATTCCCTATAGATCTACACTAATCTATAGTCTTCTAGAATGTTCTGGTGGTGTCCACACTAGTCTTGAACCTTTTGGAGTTGTCCCGATGCTTCTCCGAGCTTCCTGGGCCTTCTAGGTCCTTTTGGGCGAGCCTAAATGGTTGTGGAGCATCCTGGAACCTCTTAGAACCTTGTGAAAACGTTGCAAGAGAGGTGTAGGCCTCTCTTGGGAGTTCTAGGGCCTTCCTTGGCTCATGTTTTGCCTTAAAACGCTCATGGGTGCATTGTGCATGCCCAAAGTTCTTCATTTGGCCTCGATTAGCCTTGGTGCTTAAGGATGGGGCGTGACACTACGCTTAGTTTTTTACGGAGGCGTGGGATAGTGCTTCGCGATGGCCAAGGGTCGTACGGTTGGTGCAACGCGGCTGAGTATGAGCTTGATCATATCTTGTTATCGTATCTGTTGGTTTTATTGGTTTGGGGTTGGTTTTTAAAATGGTAAGATGTTTCCATGCAGCTACCTCGTACGTTACATGAATTCTTGGCGTCGGGGTTCCAAGGCTTGTTTGAAGGTGGTGTTAGGAATTGGTGGTGCTTGTGTGTTACCGCCTTGTTATGGTCTCTCTGGTTGGCTAGAAATGAGATGATGTTTAATGGTTGTGAGTTACTGATGAAGTAAGTGTTCTTTTCTATTAAACTTTGTTCTTTTGCTTGGGTTCGTGTTGAGCAAGATGCATGGATTTTGGATGACGTAGCTTGGTGGCATTGCCCTCAGCAATGTTGTGGTGTTGTTGCACCGATGTGGCCCCATGTGGGAATTCATTGGAATCCTCCTCATAATGGTAGCCTTAAGTTCAATGTCGATAGCTATGCTAGGGGAAAGCCTGGGCTTGGGGGCTTTGGTAGAGTGTTGAGGTACGAGTCGAGTAAGGTGCTAGCTTTGTTTTCGGGGTTGTTGAGAGTACTCGACTCGAACGTGACTGAGTTGTGAGTTATTGCATTTACTCTATCTTTGTTCTCTCAATCACAAAGGGTGTTGAACCGTGTGTTGATTGTGGAGTCAAATTCGTGTGCTGCCCATTGTTGGGTTCTGCAGTTGGAGCGACGGTTGTGATGCCATTGAGATATCTTTGTGACTATCGATGAGGTGTGTGATTTCCTTGGCAATGTTTGTTTTGTTCATACATTCTGGGAAGCGAATGGTTTTACCGATGCCTTGGGTAAGGATGGGTGTCGTGTGTAGGGTGTTCAAAAATACCCGACCCGACTGACTCGACTCGAATACCTGAACATAAATAACATGACATTTATCCCCCAAAAATTTACCCGAGTCGGGTACCTGGCCCGTCATTTCCCGGGTCAGGCCCGAGTCACAAAAATAGAAAATTTTAGGTACCCGAATATAATTGAAATTAATATTTTTTATATTCAATATACATATTTTTATATTAAACTAATAAAAAATCTTATATTTTTTATATTTATATATTTAATAAATGTATATTTTTATATTAAATTAATAAATATATATATTTATGTTAAACTAATAAAATATTTTTTATATTTAAATAATATATATTTTTATATTTGAGTACCTAAATACTCAAATTTCGAGACACAAAACGCACTATGAACTACCTAACGATCCGAATACCCGATACTTTGGGTACCGAATATCTAGTACCTGAATTTGAACACCCCTACTAGTGTGTTACCTTTCAAGATGTTATGTGAGCATTAAGTGCTTTGCTTTGTAGTTTCCTTGTGCTTCCTTCTTTTGTTTTTTGGTGTTTTGTCTTGTGTTTGTTGGTTAATTATCATAAGTACTTTTTTATTTAAGTTTAGGGATTTAAAGAGGTTTATGATAATGTTGACTTGTATAATTCTCATTTTAAATAGAATCATACATATGCCGGTAAAAAATATTTAAAATTTAAAGTTATGGCTTAGAATTTATTTATTTTAGTGTAAGGACATAGTAAGAGACATATGATTAAATCCCCTGTCTTTTTTTGGCACTTTTATGTATGTCTCAATATTAAAAACAAAGTTTAGAGTTTAGTGTTGGATTTATGGTTTATAGTTTAAGGTTTATAGAGTGTGGTTTAATTTTTAGGGTTTAAACTTTTATGATTTATAGTTTAGAAATTAAGGTTAGAACGTAAGGTTTAAGGTTTATATATGGGTATAATTGCAGCTTCTCTTGTTCTCATCAACCACTCTCGAGGGACATGCAAATGGAGAGTTTAACATTCCTCTCTACTTTCACAAATCACAGCAATCACTACTTTCTCCAGCGATGGACTTAAGTTGTTGATGTTGATCGATCACTAATGTTATGAAATTACGGTTCCATGCTCTTCCTTTTCTATATGCAAGAAAATCTGATGTTGTCTAGTTGAAAACAATTTTATGTAACAGTCAAGACACAATATAATATTAATAATAACAATGGCAGCCGGCTGCTAGCCCTTATGAATTCGAATTAAATATTGCAGCAATAATGTCGAAAATATTTTATTTGAAAATGAAAAATAATTATTATTGATTTGAGGTTTGAAATAATCTCATCTATTTATTTACTTTCATCCAACAATGTAAAAATAATGTAAAAGTAATTAAATTTTATAAAGTGTAAGTATCAAATACTTCATCCAACGGTATAAAAGTGGTGTAAAAATGGATAAGGGACATAGCCATGATTAAACCATGAGGGGGCAAGTTAACTAATTTTGAAATAAATAGGGTTTTAAAAGTAATTGAATCATAAAAATTAAGGTGATTAAGGTTTAATTTCATTAATTTTAAAATTGAAGGGTCTTAAAAAGTGATTAGACCAGAAAAAATAAGGAGTCATGGCTTAATTTCATTAACTTTAACTTAAAGAGTCTTAAAACTAATAAATTAATTTTTTAGGAGGAATAAGGACTTAATTACAAAAGTTTTAAAATTATTAATAGCTTAAAAATAATTAAACCATTTAAAGTTGGGGGCAATTGCCCCTCCCACCCTCCCTTTAGCTTCGGAAGAATTGGTGGGCCATATGGATTGGCAAGAAGATGTAGTTGAATTGAATCGGTATTTTCCAGATGAGGATGAAATTGAACAACCGTCAGTAGTTGAGTACCCGCAGAAGAAAGCTACCATAGTTGAGTACCAAGGGGTTCCATAAAAGGGGCGAGAGGTAAAGAATAATGTTCTGGGTGTGTTAGATCCGGGGGAGCCACGAAAAACTGATCAATTATGGTCCAAAAAATCGCGAGGGAGGCTGAGGATGACACAATTATCAGGCTTTGTTGATTGCTCGTCGACGAACATAGATTTCTTTAACAGTAAGCAAATGATTTTGAAAAAGTAAGGCGTTTATTGATTTGTTTTGCTGAGTTTGAGACATTTTTGTTATGGCATTTCTTGGAGTAATTACTAATTAGGGGATTTATGGCAGTGGTAGTGAGCCCCATGTTGAGTTACTAAGGGGTGGATGCGATGTAGCCATTGAAACTGAAATTAAAAAAAAAAAATCAGCTGTAATTGTATTTTTGGGTAGGTTGCGAGCCCCATTTTTTAATTAAAAAATGGGGCTCACTACCACTGCTCATTACCATTGTGTTTTTGGGTAGGTTGCGAGTACATAGTTGTCATTTTTTAGCTTGTTTCGGTAGAGGTGAGTGTTCGATTGAGTCGAGTCAAAAAATTTTGAGTTATTCGAGTTGATGCGTCATATTTTACAACTCAAACTTTATTTGAAAATTTTTCGATTCGAGTCGAGTTTTCGAGTTCTTATAAAAATTTAATTGTAATTATTTATCATGTTATAGTGTGGTTTGATTCTAATTTAAACGACTTTTTCTAATCATATAAAATATGTACATATATATTTCTTCATATTTTTTCACATGTGACAATATTTCTTCATATTTTTATATATCGGCATGTATATATCATAAAAAATTGAGGGACTCGCCTCGAATTTAAAAATAAACTCACTAATTACTAAAAATTTTGAGTTATTCGAATTTCCATTTTACAACTCAAACTTTATTTGAATTTTTTTTGAGTCATTCGAGTTTATGAAATTTTGAGTCAAGTCAAGACGAGTCGAGTATTTTTGCCTCGAGTCGAGTTATTCGGTTTTTTCGAGTCGAGTCGAGTTTTGCTCATCCCTATGTTTTGGTGTTGTGTTCGTTTCGGGTTGTGTTCTTAGATGATTGTCTTGAACTATTTTCCTCCTTCCAATGTGGAGGAGGTTTATAACGAGACACATAATCAATATTAATAGGTTTATGACTTCGTGTATAATTTTACACCTCTTAATAAAATTATATTTGCCGATCAAAAAAATAATTTACTTAAATTTAAGTATCATATTAAACATTTTATCAAAATAAAAATATCATATTGAACCCAACAAATGTCCCAGTAGAAAAGCGGATGATCTTCATCTTAGGAGGCACGTGTTTTGTAACACCCGGCTAAAAAAATAATAAGGTTAATAAAAAAATCTTGTTTTGAGGTTTGGGGGAATCAAAATCGTAACCTCTTGGTTCATGGATAGGTTACCCAACCAATTGAGCTGAGAAACTCTTAGTATTTAAACCCCTAAACTTTCTCGTAAGGTCAAATAAAAATATATCTCCCCACCTACCCGAATTTAATTTCTACCCATTTCAAATTTCGAACCCATCCCTCTCCCTCTCTCTTTCTCGCAAACAATCCCCCTTACCCGTGAAATTCGACGAACTCACGGTTGTCGTACCGTCGCTCCGTGTGCGACACCGCCGCCACCACCATGCGCACCGCCCTACTCCGAACCACCAACCACAGGTCATGCGCGCAGTCATGCCGTCATCCGCCCAGGAGAGTATATTGAAGCTTCGTCGAGCTCCCAAACGTCGCCTCTATTTCTTTAAGTCCCGGCCGCCACAGACCTCCGTTCGGGCCGTCGAAGCAACGACTGAACTCCTCTCGTCAGCCCGAACAAAACCCATCTGGTTAGTCGTTCGTCTGTCGTCGGGAAAGCCTTGGTCGGACTTACGTGATTTTCGGTCGTTTGAAATCATTTTGGGGTAAATTCGTTCATATTCCGGCCTAAAACCGATATGTTTTTAGCTTGAATGCATCGTTTAACTTTTGGGGTTTGTTTTTCGGTTGATCAGGTGCCAATAAGCTCTCCGGCGAGTTTTTCGGTGGCCGTTTGACGATTGTTTCAATTTAGGTAAGTGAACCGGTCTGAACCGGTCGGCCCAATTAGCCCGAACCGAATCGGTCCAACTCGACCCGTCTCTGACCCGAACCCGACTCGAGACCGTGTCAACTCGCCCAAGTTGACTCAGTGAGTTAACTCACCGAGTCAACTCAGTTGACCTTCTATTGGCTACTGACGTCAGCGTTGACTTGACCCCGTTGACCTTGACCTGCTGACGTCAGCGTTGACTTTGACCAAAAAGTTAAAATTTTCGAAAAAGCCTCATTTTATATTTTTTGACGTCCTGAGTCTGTTTTTGAAGCTCGTTTTGCGAAATTCCGACTCTAAGACCCCCTGAATCTGACCTTAAACTCAAATCATGCATATGTACTTGATTATTTAATTCAGACAATAGTAAAACGAATAAGTGACTAAAATAATGTATTATTTGTGGAACAATACTCGAGACTTGTGTGACCACTCTCCAGCTCAGTCTAGCTCCTCTCGATCCGCTCACCCTCACGCTCCAATGAATATCAGTATGAATTTGAACTTTGTGTATAAGAACAAGTTTAGCACTTATTTCACATTATGACCGTTACTCTTTCTTGATCTAGGATCCGACCCTGTATCCGAGCGTACTAAGGTAAGTGTTCGTTAGACTCATCTCCGACCAGCTTTTGAGGTGTGATCCATGTTTGCTATATTCTATTGAATGGATTGTATAATGAATACATACTAGTAAGCAATCTAACGATTTAATCATGAACAATGTTATGTTTGCTGAATATTTCAATTGTTATTGAGATTGTATCACTACGTTAGAAAATGAGATGAAATGATGAACTGGATATATTATGACATTCTTTGCCTACCTGGTGTATGTCTGCTCAATAAGTATACTTGGTATGTGATTGCTTAATCTGTGATGATATTGCCTAACTGTCTGATAAATTTGATAGCATGATCTGTTAGTCTGGCCTATGATGGTACAATCTGTTTGCATGATGAATGATAAAAATGTTTGTTCTGCTCAATGGTATGCACATTTATCTGTCAAAAGCATGAACCTTCCGTTTCTGATACTCTGGATAGAATATGTTTGTCATCTGTATTATGTTATTCATGCCTGAAGTCTGAATACCGACTGCTATATGGGGTATACTGTTGGGTTATGTTATGAAGTTTCTGCAGGTGCAGCCCTGATCCAGCTGGTAAATCCTTATGGACTCAAGGTCTCCCCTTAAGTAGGTTCCAATGCTTTAGCACGGGTAAATTCTTATGGACCTAAGGCAGCCCCTTAGGTGGCACCTATGCCCATCGAGCCTAGGGTAAGTCCCTATGGATGCAGTTCTGGGGGACTAAATTTGGTGTAAGGTTGGAGGGTAGTCACTAGTAAACCCCCGGCATGCACTGGAGCATTTGTATTGATCTGTTATGTGTTCTTATGATATAATTGATATGTATTTATGTTGTTGATCTGCATTTATCGGAACACACTAAGCTCCCTAGCTCATGCCCTTCTCTTCTCCCCTTTCAGATACTTGTGATAGGCTACCCTTTTGGACCCGGCAACAGGAGGATCGGCGCATTTAGCTTTAGATTGTTGTAATGTTCTTATCTACCAAACTATCTGTATTTTGGGTGACTTATGTCTATATTTTGATACGACTTATCTTTTGATTTTTGTCGGATGTTTGACTTTAGTTTATAACTAAACATTTTATGCTTTCATATCACTTATTTTGTAATCACATGTTACTAAACTATTACTTGCTATTTTGAGATGGATTTAAAAGCAATACTGATAGATTTTATAATCGTTCTGAGAATAGTATTGATATATCTTCGTTAACAGGTTTTAAGGTATGGATCGTAAATCTCTCGTATGGGGGAACTATATTAGTTTTGATATTTTGACTGAGATATTTCATGGGAAGTTTGATTATAGATTGTGACCGCTCGGAGTTAGGTGAAACGCATAAGTGGGTCCGGGTGGTTACATGTTTAAATCACATTGTCTACAATGTGTCACTTTGTCTGCAAGGTGTATGTGCATTGTCAAATGGTTAAAAATATGTATAAACACATATTACCTTGTAATCACCTTTAAACTATTTCAAAAAAATACAAATATCATATTTTGGTCCATTTTGTATGATTCTCATCCTAATAAAATCATATAATTCTGTTTAAAAAATATTTTGTTTAAGTATCATATTAAATATTTTATCAAAATATAGGTATTGTATTAAATAATTCTAAAAAAATAAATTAACACATTGAATATTTGATCGAGATCGGATGTTTTATTATCTTAAAAACGTAATAAGAGAAAATAAAGACATGTCAACAATATTTAGAGCAAATAGTTAAAGTACTCGGTTGACATCCTTCCCTTTTTTTAGGTAGATATTGTTAGAAAAAGAAAAAAGAAAATGAAGACATGACATTTCTATCATTTATGTGGTGATTTTGATCAAAATCTTGACACAATCCGGTTGCTTCAACAACTCAAAAGCCTTGTTAGCGTCTTCCAGCTTAATCTCATGAGTCAAGAGTTCATCAAGCTGAATTTCCTGTTCAGAAATTAAAAACAAAATTAGAACACTTGTGATTCTTATAGATTAACAAGGAAAGTGAATTTCTGCAACAAGATTAGCTGATATGAATTATGATACACACTCACCCTGTTTTTACATTTCTCATATATAATTGGAAGCTCAGATTTGGCTTTGATCCCTCCGAAAATTGATCCCTTCAATGTTCTTCCCATGATAATCCCTAAAATGTTTATGTTTACATTTGACGCTTCTCCTGCTCCAATCTGTATGATTTTTCCTGCTCCCTAACCATGGCAGAGTAAAATCAAAGTCAAATTCGAATCTTTTTATCAAAAGAGTAATTACCTTTCACCTATATATAACCAGAGGTCCAGAACACACGTTTTATGTCATTTGAATGTTCAGTGTTATAATAATATTCTCAAAGAGGGATTGAACCCACACAAAGAGTGACGCGGATGAGTATCCATGACTACCAGACCAATTAATGAATATCAAATGAGATATGATCCAGTTTCACAATGTAAGAGTTTTGAATTTTTACACAGTTTAGAGTGATGTGTACCGGTTTTGTGGATCGAATGGCTTGATTGATGAGTGATGGAACACCAGTGCATTCAAAGCTGCAGTCTACGCCCATTCCACCACTTAAATCCCTCACTAATTCCTCTATGGATTTATCAGATTCCTCAGGGTTTATAAAATCCGTCATCCCGAATGCTCGTCCCTTTGCTTCTTTTCTAGGGTTCTTATCCACACCAATTATTCTACTAGCTCCTTGGCTTTTGGCCCCATTGATTGCCTACAAATCAAACAAACTCAATTATGTATACAGTTTTCTATTAAGCAGACTTGGGTTTTTGTCTAGTATGATTTAAATAAAAACAAAAGGAAAGGTAGATTAGAAGGGTGAAAGTATAGATACCCCTAACCCGACGGCTCCAAGGCCGAAAACAACAACAGACGAGCCATTTTCAACTTTGGCTTCTTTCCAAGCGGCCCCATATCCGGTTGAAAACCCACATGAAAGGAAGCTAGCGTCGGAGAGTGGGATTTGTGGGTCAATCTTGACAACGAAGTTGACATTGACAACGGTGTATTGGCACCATGTGGAGCATGTAAATGCATGGTACGCAGTTTGGCCTCCGATGGACATCCTCGAAGTGCCATCCAGCATTAACCCACTGTAGTTTAAAGGGTATTTCATGCATAAATTGGTGTTCCCCGACAAGCAATTCTCACATGTTTTACATTCTGCAACATAGGTTGGAATCACGAGGTCTCCTTCTCTTAAGCCTGTCACCCCCTCTCCAATGCTCTCTACCACCCTGAAACAATTATTTATTAATTTACAAAGATTCAAACTATTGCTGAGCAAAACAAAAACTTACCCTACACCTTCATGACCCATTACCCGAGGAAAAGAAGGCTGAAAGGACGGAGAAAATTACCATTAATCCACTACTATGAACTATCCTAGATCTATTTATAATATAAAATAATGAATGATTCTGGATTTTACTCAAACAATAAAGAAGAAGAGGACTGACGATTGGGAATCCATTGGCAAACAACATATCAGTGTGGCAAACACTGGCACATAGCATTTTAAGTCGAACTTCAGCTGATTTGGGTGGTTCTACTTGGATCTCTTCCAACTCCAATGCCTCACCTTTTCCCCAACTTACAATTCCTGCAACATCAGCTAAACTTGAATCAAAACCACCCATTAACATTAAATTTTATAATCTTTATGTAAACTATGTACTTGTGGGTTATCTGTAAAATAAACAAAAGTAAGAGAGTTACCTTTGCATGTTATGACTTTGGAGTTTGTCGTCGACATGTCTGGAAACAAAGACTATGGGGGTGAAGCTAGCAGCTTACCAATGGAGTTTTAGTTTTCTTTTTTTTTTTGGATCTAACAATGGAATTTTTGTTTTAAGAGAAAGAGACTGACAAAGTTATATGCCTTATCGCTTAGACACCCAGAAATATAATGTATAAATAAACATTCATTAATTATTTTATTAGGGTCTACCAGGAAATCATGCCACTAAGGCAATTGACATAAGACACCTCAAAAAATTTTAAAAAATTTATTTCTTATATAATTTGTATATAAAAAATTAAAAAATATATAATTAATAATCATTTATAAATAAAATGACACTCTTAATAAATAAAATGACATCTCTCCCTAAATAATTAACTTATCTTAAATACCGTTCAATAAAATAACACTCTATAAAAAAAAATTGGCTCTTCCCCTGCATAAAGTAAATGTCTTTGCAGTTTGGCGGCTTCAGATTCAAAGCATTGTAGGTTTTCAAACAAATGGGTTGCCACCATAAACGATTTCTTAAAAAAAAAGCCAAATTATATAATCTGATTTTGTCGAAAAATGATAGCTTTAACTCTAAAATAAGTGCATAGAAAAACATTAAGTATTTAAAATATTTTTTTGATTAAAATAGATATTTAAATTTTTATTTTTAGTTAAAATATGTGTTCAGAAAAATGTCTTAATTCACTTTAAAACAAGCGAAAAATGAAACTTTAAACATCTATTTCAACAAAAAAATAATTAAGCATCTATTATAAAAATGACATAGTTTGGGTACTTATTTTGCATATTAGTCAATGATGATTAGATAAGTGTAGCTCACTAAGTCTTATCTAATAAATTTTTTATCTCATTTTTTTAAGGTGAATTTTCACCTCTTTCTTACAAAGAATGAGTATTTACTTAAAAATTACACTAAAAATAAGCGAATATTATTAGATGGATTATGGATGATATGGCGAGCCACTCCATCAATCCATCTAATAATTTCTGGATTTTTTCTGCTAGATACTTACGTGTCAGTTTACTTTTGCTTTGTTGCTTTGGTATTGAGGCACTTGTTATGGGGGTATCTTTGGAATTTGCTAGTTGGTGACATACGGATGGTGTTTGTTTAATGAATATAAATTTGTTTTCTAGTCCCCCCAAAAAGCTTTTTTGGCCATAAGAAACTCTATAACTGATTGGATTAGTAAATGATGATTACATTTTAATTATTTCTTAGATGATAAACATTTATTTTAGCTATGACGTTAGAAAATAAATAAACAAAATAATATTTCAGAAAAGATGATGATGTTCATTTTAGGAAACTCGATTTAATTTGTTTTGTCTATAGAATGTGTGTACATTTTCAAAGACATTACAAAATTTTTTAATTTTAATATGTTACCCCAGTCTTCTAAATCTTTAAACTACCTTTGCAATAGGTTTTTTTAGGTAATTTTTTCTCTGAACAATGTCATATGAATTTTATTAATCAATAACTATCATGAAGACATTACAAATACAATATATAAAAAAAAAATGAGACTAACCCACTAAAAATCTCATACAAATGTGCAAAGAAAAGCAAAACTTTCATGAAAATTAGCATTCCATCAAAACTCAAAAAGCTTCATGAATCTCCTTATCTCTAGTCAAACGAGACGCTTTACCGGATGAAAATGAGTGATGAACGAACCACATTATCAGACAAATTGTTCCTTTACACAGTTTTGATTACATCGGTTAACAAACCATCAAACGAGTGTGGATCAATCTTTTCTATGATCGTCGACATAATCAAATCAAAAAAACTAGCGTCGTGAGGATCTCTATACGAGCATCAAACGATCGCTAAAATATATTAAAATCGTGGCAAACAACAGATAAAACGAACCGCAAAAACTAATAAAAAAGTGTGCCACAAAAATAAAGATTCTTATTAAAAATTGAAATATTTAAAAAAATAAAAATAAAATATGAAAATTATGAAAATTATGAATACCGACAATTAATAACCACCATTAAAATTAATGTTGTTGTCAATCAATCAAAAACAATATGAAAAAGTTTAACCGCATCTACAGGGAAGGAGAAAAAATTAGGTTTGAAAATAGATTCCTGCCTTTTTATATAATTTTATGATGTGGACTTTTGGTTAGTTATTAATGGAGTTATGATAATCCAAAATAATTGCAGTAAGTATACAACGAGCGTATTGTTAGCCTTAGGAGACACATCTAATATGGTAAATTATATCGTTGATCACTCAACTATTTTTTCTTTCTTACTTTGGTTATTTAATTTTTAAAATTTTTAACTTAATAACTCAACTTTGGCATTACTGTTTTATTTTGTTTGAAATTTGGTACCTTTTATTAAAATCGACACTACTTCGGACCTCGTTAAAAAACCTCCCTACGCCTAAAATGGAGAAAAAAGAGTGTCCCGAAGTAGTGCATTACCCCCATTCACCATACAAAACCTTATCCAACGACAAAATACTCCTCATGGCCGACTACCACAAAGAGCATAGACCTACATGATACATAGATAACCAAAAACAAATCCTGGTAGCAATTTAACCAAACAGATTCTGGGAGCAATTTGCCAATCCCGCACCCAACACAAACTCAAAACATCTCTGCAGCAGATTCGCAGTCAAATTTTGGGAAATGGAAGCCAAGTTGTCCTTTATTGCTGCCCCTCACCTGCTCAACTGAGGGTCCAACGCAGCGGCATTAAACTGGGAAATCCCAGCTATAACCAACCTGTCGGCCGTGACATACATCTCACGAGGGATCCCATGCGTGCTCCACCCAAACAGCATCGAACGATCTCTGTTGCCCACGATTGCTTCCCTAGGTTACCCCTATCATACTTTAGCCTGATCGTTGTTGGAATGCACCTGCACACATTCGGATTTTCTGTGTATACCTTTTTTTGCCAACATATCTGCGCTCAGATTAGCTTCTCTCGAGATGCTTTCCACCGACCACTTCACCCCAGCTCCAGCTCGAATGGTGCCCTGAATCAAGTTCTTTAAGAAGTCCGGAGCACCGCTCGGGTTACGGAACCAACACACAATAGTGCTACTGTCACTTTCCACCATTAAATAGTAGTCTTTCCATTCTGATCTGGCCGTGAAGATTCTAAGGGCCTCAACAATGGCTAAAGTTTCAGCAGTGGACACATCCATTAACCCAACAGGTTTAGAAAATGAGATTCATGTTTTGCCTCTATGATCACGCAACAGACCCCCGATGTCAGCCAAACCGTAACTCCCCATAACGGCACCATCCACATTAAACTTGAGATGGCCTTTGTTCGGTGAAATCCACGAGCTCTTCTTGACTACGCTCTCCTCTGAAGAAATCTCCTTAAAAACCCATGGCGTGTTACATAAATCCGCCACCGAGGCCTTACAAGAACTCCACTTTGCTTTACACCATATTGCTAAACGCATCTTCAGTAAATCAAACATACTCTTCTCGGATGGATTGACTCCTTCGAAAAGCACTTCGTTTCTGTGTAACCATATCGTCCATATTATGCCAAAAAAAGCTAGCTGCCAAATTAGAGGATTTCTGAACCCGCTGCTGCAATTTTTCCATGTTAACAGTAGGCTATGAATGTTGCCAGGCATCACTAAATTTATATTCCACACTTTACACCAATATTGCCACAAAGCCCAAGATAAATTACACTCACAAAATAAATGTCGTGGGGTCTCCTCCCTTTCGTTACACAGAACACAGTTTAGAGCAGAAGTAGAACCCATACCTCGTTTAAGAAGTTCAGACTTTGTGGAAATCCTTCCATGTAAAAGTCGCCATAAGAAACATTCAACTTTCGAAGGAGCAATGTTAGCCCAAACCAGCTGCCAGATGCGATTGGGATTGCTTGGCATTACTGTTATTTTAATCATTCTGGCCTTAAAATTACTAAGGGTGTTATGATGTGGCATTTTCCACTTAAAATAAATTAAAAATTAATTATTTTCACCTATTCATCTATCTTTCATCTCAAACACATTTTTTAGCAACCAGCATATTATTAGCTTTAATTGGTCATTTTCCCAAAACGACGTCCTCAAAAACGACGGACAACGTGCCAGTCGAATGTCGAATATAATGTTGTTCATCGTTTTCGGTAACGTCATGTTGGGGGAAACGTCGGCTAGATCTGGCGACCAAATGGGTATTTGTTTGAGAAAATTTAGAGATTTTAGGACTGTTTTGTAAAATTTAGAAAATTTTAGGAATCTCTGAAAAATTAAATTTTTGTTGTTAAAAATTGTTTTAAAATTTTATTTTGAGTTTTAATTTTTTATTTTTGGGAGGTTCTACTTGGTAGGTATATAATTTTTATATAAACTATGTATTTGTGTGTTATGTGTAAAAGAAATAGGGAAAACTACACCGGTGGTCTCCAAACTATTACTATTTTTCTATTTTGGTCCCCAAACTATGTTTTTCGGCAAAATCGTCTCTTCTGTTACATAGTTCTCCTCTTTTGGTCCCCGTCGTTAAATAGCTAACGGTTTTGTTGACGTGGCATTTTTTTAAGAAGAGAGAGAAATGATTAAAAATATTTAAAAAATGTTACGTCAGCAAAAACGTTAGCTATTTAACGTCGGGGATCAAAACATGAGAACTATGTAACAGAAGGGACGGTCTTGCCGAAAAATATAGTTTAGAAACCAAAATAAAAGAACGGTAATAGTTTGGGGACCACCGGTATAGTTTTCCCGAAAAAATAAAAGTAATAAACTTTACTTTACCAATGGAGTTCTAGTTTTAAGAGAAAGAGACACCCGCACACAGATATATAATACATAAATAAGCATTCAATTAGGGTCTACCATACAGGAAAGTAAATGCCTTTGCAGTTTGGCAGCTTCAGATTCAAAGCATTCATATGGGTTGCCATTAGATCGGGCAAATTTGACCCGAGATTCGAAACTCGAATCGAGACCTGATTTTGACCCGAATATAATGATTTGAAGTTGACCCGAAACTCAAAATAAACCGAACCAAATTAAATCTGACCCGAAATTTTTTGTTGACCCGAACCAATTAGACCCGAACCGAATTATACTTGAACCGAAAGTTGAACCGAATATCTACCTAATTTTAACCCGAAAATTAAGGTAAAATAAATGAATAACTTATTTTTAATATTATCTATTTTTAACAATATAATAAATAATAAAATGAAGTATATTTTATTATCTTTTTGTACTATACTATAGAAGAGACTGTTGCTCTTGTCAAAGTTGTGGTATAATAACATTTTATGTCATTTTGGCTAAAAAATTAAATTTTAAAAATTAAAATGAATAAAAATATCATTATACTAAATTAATAGACTAAATTACAAAAATTAGTTATTTTCGACTAAAATTAAATTTTTAGAGACTAAATATCACTACGGGGAGGGAATTTCTATATCCGAAGTTTAAACCGTGGGGATACTTGTGACTAAATTAAATTAAACTAAAACTTAAAGTTGAATATTAGTACTAAAATGTAACATTTTAAATGCAACATTACCTAAAAAGTAATTAATTTCTAGCTTAAAAATTAGTGGCTTATTTCCCTCTAAAATTTTGTCTTTTCTCTCTCTATTTTTACCAATTATTTTCTTTTTCTTTTTTTTTCAATCTAGCTTAAAAAATTGGTGGCTTATTTCCCTCTAAAATTTTATCTTTTTCATCTTTATTTTTATCAATTGTCTTTTTCTTTTTCTTAATTTAATTAAATTTCAATTTATATTAATTTAATTAAATTTCACATTTAGTTTTAGAATTATTTTAATTATATCCGTGATTTATACTTCTAAATTTTAGTTAACTCAATTAGATCCTAATTTTAATAAATTAATTCATTTCAGACATTATTATTATTATTATTATAAACTTTAATTTAATATAATTATACACACAATTTTGATATGGATACATGAAGCTTTGATTTAAATATTTAATCAAATTCAAATGCATAAATTAACAAGTTGAATCAAAATTAATCTCATACACTAATAACTCTAAACTAAACCATAAATACTAAACCTCAAACTCTAAACCTAACTCAAAATGAATTAACCCGAAAATTCAAATGTCGACCCGACCCGAAATCGACCTAAACGACCCGATTTTGACCCGAACCGAAAGCGATCCGAACGACCTATTTTTGACCCGAATCGAAAGTGGCTGATCCGATATTGACCTGATCTAATACTTGAACCGGATCTGACTCATCACAGACCCGAATTAGATCCGAATTCGAACCAAACTAACTCGAGTCAAATCTAAACCGATTCTAGATAGACCCGAAACATAAACGATTTCTTTTAAACAAACTATATAAGCTTATCTCGTCTGGTATCTGCTTTCGTGTCAGTTTAGTTTTCTTTTGTTGTATTGGTATTGAGCTACTTGTTCTCAGTATATGTGTAATTTGCTAGTTGGTGTTACTTTTTCGGTTTGTGATGTATGCGTTGTGTTAGTTGATTGTGTTGTACTATGTTCATTTTTTTTTATGTTAGGAGGTTTTTAATGAGACCCAGAGTACATATTAATAAGTTTATGATTTTGTGCATGATTTTACACCCCTTAAAAAATTATATTTGTTGATCAAAATATATATATTTTAATATAAGTATCATATTAAACATTTTATTAAAATACAAATATCACACTAAACAATTTAAAAATATAAGTTCCACATGTCGACATAGGATGTTATTCATCTTAAAAGCGTATAAGAGAAAATGAAGACGTGTCATTGGTATTTTTATGTGGTGATTATGGATCAGATTTTGATCACAATCTTGACACAGTCTGGTTGGTTCAGCAACTCAAAAGCCTCGTAAGCATCTTCCAACTTAATCTCATGAGTCAAGAGTTCATCAAGTTGGATTTCCTGTTCAGTTATTAAAAACAAAAAACAAAAATAAAAGAAATTAAATGAGTGCAACGAAGGGATGGATCCTTCAACATTGACTAGATTAGAAACGCTCACCCTGTTTTTACATTTTTCATATATAATTGGAAGGTCAGACTTGGTTTTGATCCCTCCGAAAATTGATCCCTTCAATGTTCTTCCAATGAGAATCCCTAAAATGTTTATGTTCACATTGGACTCTTTTCCTGCTCCAATCTGTATGGTTTTTCCGACTCCCTAACCATCACGGAGTAAACCATAATCTTAGATAAAACACAAACTCCAATGTTAATACATATATATATATATTTGAAGACCATACTCGTACCTAATTTATTTAAGATAAGACAAGACATGACATAAATAACCGTATTATTATGATTGTGACGTGTAATTAAGAAGTGTACCGGTTTTGTGGATTGAATGGCTTGATTGATGAGTGATGGAACACCAGTGCATTCAAAGCTATAGTCCACGCCCATTCCACCACTTAAATCCCTCACTAATTCCTCTATGGATTTATCAGATTCCTCAGGGTTTATAAAATCCGTCATCCCGAATGCTCGTCCCTTTGCTTCTTTTCTAGGGTTCTTATCCACACCAATTATTCTACTAGCTCCTTGGCTTTTGGCCCCATTGATTGCCTACAAATCAAACAAACTCAATTATGTATACAGTTTTCTATTAAGCAGACTTGGGTTTTTGTCTAGTATGATTTAAATAAAAACAAAAGGAAAGGTAGATTAGAAGGGTGAAAGTATAGATACCCCTAACCCGACGGCTCCAAGGCCGAAAACAACAACAGACGAGCCATTTTCAACTTTGGCTTCTTTCCAAGCGGCCCCATATCCGGTTGAAAACCCACATGAAAGGAAGCTAGCGTCGGAGAGTGGGATTTGTGGGTCAATCTTGACAACGAAGTTGACATTGACAACGGTGTATTGGCACCATGTGGAGCATGTAAATGCATGGTACGCAGTTTGGCCTCCGATGGACATCCTCGAAGTGCCATCCAGCATTAACCCACTGTAGTTTAAAGGGTATTTCATGCATAAATTGGTGTTCCCCGACAAGCAATTCTCACATGTTTTACATTCTGCAACATAGGTTGGAATCACGAGGTCTCCTTCTCTTAAGCCTGTCACCCCCTCTCCAATGCTCTCTACCACCCTGAAACAATTATTTATTAATTTACAAAGATTCAAACTATTGCTGAGCAAAACAAAAACTTACCCTACACCTTCATGACCCATTACCCGAGGAAAAGAAGGCTGAAAGGACGGAGAAAATTACCATTAATCCACTACTATGAACTATCCTAGATCTATTTATAATATAAAATAATGAATGATTCTGGATTTTACTCAAACAATAAAGAAGAAGAGGACTGACGATTGGGAATCCATTGGCAAACAACATATCAGTGTGGCAAACACTGGCACATAGCATTTTAAGTCGAACTTCAGCTGATTTGGGTGGTTCTACTTGGATCTCTTCCAACTCCAATGCCTCACCTTTTCCCCAACTTACAATTCCTGCAACATCAGCTAAACTTGAATCAAAACCACCCATTAACATTAAATTATGTAAACCTTAGTAATTTGTGTGTTATCTGCAAGTAATAGAGAGTTGCCTTTGCATGTTATGACTTTGGACTTGGAGTTTGTGGTCGACATGGCTGTGAAGCTAGCAGCTTACCAAAGGAGTTTTAGTTTTAAGAGAAAGAGACTGACAAGTGACAAAGTTATATGACTTATGGCTTGGGCACACAGATATATAATGTAGAAATAAGCATTCATTAATTATTTTATTAGGGTCTACCATACAGGAAAGTTAATGCCTTTGCTTTTGCTGTTTGGCAGCTTCAGATTCAACGCATTGTAGGTTTTCAAACAAATGGGTCGCCACCAAAAACGATTTCTTAAAAAAACAAATTATATAAGCTGATTTTATCTGCTATATGCTTACGTCTCAGTTTACTTTTGTATTGTGTATTGGTATTCAACCGCTTGTTAGAATAAAAATTTTCTGAACCTAAGCATGACTTTTTATGCTTCACGCTAAAAAAATATATTTAAAAATTAAGTTTCAAATTTTAACCTTAATTTTTACATATTAAATTCTAAATTCTACGCCTTAAAAATATATCATACCCTTAATTTTTTAAACTCTAACCTTAAATTTTAAACCTCAAACTCATTAATTTTAAGTGGTAACATAATAGGGGAGAAAATTTCCATCCCACTTGTTCATTTGCTAGTTGGTGTTAAGTTGAACTACATGTCCCAATTTATGGGTAAATCAATAAAGCAATCATTGATTAGAACTTGGGAAATAATTAAATGGAATTAATTTAGAAGTATGGGAGATTATTGAAAAAAGCAATAATTGAACAAATTTAGTGATTTTCCAATATCAAAATCTTGGTTGTATATGAGGATCAGAAGAAACCTTGACGTGATTGCAGAGAAACCCTCCATTCACGTTTATGTAAAACTAAAAAAAGCTCGACTCAGTTAAAATAAATAAATTATTCAGCTCGATTCGAAGTGAAAAATATTTAATTAATCTTGACTCGGTTCGTAATTTCATAAATTCGACTAAAAAAATCAAATAAAATTTTAGTTATATAATGAAAATTTGAATAACCAGAAATTTTTAGTAATTAGTCAATCGATTTTTAAGTTCGAGTTGAGTATATGAAGAAATATATATATATATATGTGTGTGTGTATTGTATATGGGTATAGAAAACCGTTTAAATTGAAACTAATTAGTATCATAACATTATAAATGTTTATAATTAAATTTGAACAACAATTCGAACTTGATTTGACTCGAATTTCATAAACTCGACTAGACTCGAAAAAAATTTAAATAAAATTTGAGTTATAAAATAGAATTCTTCAACTCAACTAACTCAAAAAAATTTGACTCAACTCGATCGAATGTTACCCCTAATAAGCGCTTTATCTTAGACATCCACCAGAAATCCAATTTTATTTTTGAAATTTGAATCTTAAATGTTAAATGAAAAAGACAAATTCATTATCTTAATTTCACATGAAATCGTTAACTCAAATAATACTTGTCAAAACATTTAAAGTTTCGGAACTTTAGTCTAAAATAAAAGAAAAACTTCGAACACAAATAAAAACATGAAAATTTGAAACAAAAAAATAGTTAAAATTTTGAGATCCACTCATTGGCTAAGTGGTCAAAGATACTTATATTGTCTCATATTGTATGAGTTTAAATTTTAATACTTACTTTGAAAATGTAAATATCTCTACTTAATAAAAAAATAGTTAAAATTTCAATTCTAAAACCACCAACCATAGAGCAGGTTGTTGTAGAGGATATTAGAGGTCTTGTATTGTATGGGTTGTGAACTGGACAAGGAAACATGCAGAAGAAAGAAAGAAACCCTATATTTAAGATAAAAATAGTTTGGGATGAAAGTAGCTGCAAAAAATTGGTGAACTAATTTGACAGCTTTAGCTTGGCTTTAAAGACCGTAGACGGTGGTTATTGACCGGTGGCTGATAGGAACAAAAGTCCTGAACGGTGGTTATCGACCGGTGATTATTGACCGGTGGCTGATAGCAATAAAAGTCCTGACCGGTGGCTGATGGCAATAGAATTCCTTCAGGATTTGATTTGGCATGATAATATCTACCAAAGTGCAAATGCTGAAGAGAAAACTGTGGAAGTTGCAACATTTTAGAATTAGTAATAAATTAAAACAAATTATAAAAAAAAATAATCCCAATTTTATAACTGTGTCATATTCTATCATCAAATTTTTAATGACAACAAACTTAAGGTCTGTTTTTCATTACTTTTTAAATTAATTGTTGTAGCTAAAATCACTTTTGGGTAAACAAACTTATATATTCTTGTTTAAATCAATAATTTTTATATTTTAAAAAATAATGTCTAAAATAAATATTTTATTTACTTAAAAGTAATTTTAACAACAATATCAACCACTCATTTTAATTCAAATAATCCAAAAACACTTTTTAAAAATATTTTCTCACCCCAATATCCAAAAAATTGTCAAACTGGCCTAAGTTTATAGTATTTTCAAGACATGATATTTTGTAACTTATCATACTCAAAAGACTCGACAAAAAACTATTCTATTCTGAGAACTATTTATGTAATTTAACTAAACATATTGGATGAACAAGTAAAAGTATGAGCTTATTGGAAACAAATATAAAATCTAGAATTATTAATCAGATTCAATAAGTTAATCATGATAATGTATTTTTAATACAATTATAAACTAAAAAATGATTCAAGACAGATAGAAATATATTATACAATTATTAACTAGATTCGATAACTTAATTATATTTCATTTTTAAAGTATTATAAATAAAAAATGTTGCAAGACAATATAAGAAATAAATTTATAATATCAAAATCTTGCCAACTGATACATGTCAATATGCAGTATGCACTGAACCAAAACACACTACAAAACGGTAGTTGAGCTAAAACTGAACATAAGCCCTAAAATTCTGGTATATGACCAGAACAGAGCAGACCGCTGGTAGCAAAACAGAATCTACACTTGATCCAAACACAATTCGAGTTATATATGCAATATAAATATAAAAACAAAAAAATATTATAGCACGAAAATGATCATTAGATGATCCACATGTTCTAGGTAATGCTCCTGGCTTTCTCTGATCTAATCGTCTCCACGGGCACATACTAGGTGGCATTTTTATATATATCTCAGATTGTGTTGGATCAATACTAAAATTTACCAATCACTCAGTTGTTTCTGGATTTTAGAATTATTAGAAGATTTACCCCCTTTGTCTTTGTAGGAATTTCTGGAGGCAGTATTCTTATGTCCTTTCCGTGCTGCTGCCATTGCACGTCGTCTCTGCTTGGCCAAGCTCTTAACAAGTTCGGTATCGTCTTCATCACCATTCTGCTCATTATCTTCCTCCTGGAACATCAAACCAGCATTAGAAATATCCTTAATATCAAAAGCATATATCAAGATGGAATTTACTATTAAACCAAGGAAATTGTTTTAAACATAATCAAGTTAATAAAACAAGCTTGAACCACAACTGCAGAAACAATTTTCTTCGTTTTGAAAATGAAAAATTATACAACCCTCTAAAACAAATGCCAAAACTAATTTGTTCATGCATCGGCATCTTAAAGAAAATATAGATAAGAATATAGTTGGAACAAAAGAAAATATATACATATATATATACCTCATTGCTTGAGTTTTGACCTTCAGGATCACCGCTTTGGCCTGCTTCAGAATTTTGCAGATTTTCATCTACTTGATCTTCCTCATTGCAAATTGAAGTTGGCTCTTCCTGAATCATTTTACAGTTATCCATAAGATCGTCAGCATCCAGATATGCATAGTATGATTGACATAACTAAGAATCATGTTCACAATCCAAAAGAGGAACACACCTGATCTAAGTGCAATGAATCAAAGCCCTTTATATTAGTTTCACATAACTCAGAATCATGTTCACCACCAAAAACATTGTCGTCCTCTTCGACATCACCTTCAATGAACTACAAAAAGTAGCATTAGATGCAATTATTATGCATGATATGATATCCTATTAAAACCTGAAAGAAGAATCCAGCATATGGCATATGTATAGAATAAATTACCAATACATAAAAACACACACAAGCACACAATGGTAATTACAGTAAAGTATGCTACACCGTACTTTCTGAATTTCATCCTCATCTTTTCTAGTAAATCCACTGGCAGAGAGCTCCTTGTCAAGAAAACCAGCAGTTTTTTCTATTGAAGAAAAGGAAGGTCTGCTACTTTCATCTGGGTCTACATCTGAGTTATCGATATCATCAGAGTGTTCTTCAAAGGACAAGTTGAACCTATAAAGACAGGGAAAAATAACATTTTAATAGCATAGATTGCAGCAAGAAAGAAAATGGAATAGACCTTCATCATGGTATCCGTATGTACCACAGAAAATGAGATCATAAACAATGATGCTAGGATTATATTGTTTCGGAATTCAAAGACTTTAGGAAAAGAAAAATGGATCACAAAATAATTATTAGAGTTCCTTTGTCTCTGCGACTAAGTTGAGTGCAATAAAAACGATACTTCGAACTTAACACTTCAATTAAAGGATGCTTGTGGTAGCCGCTTATCTATTTCCTTCTCCCTACAATTAAAAAGTTCGGAGTTCTCTTCCAGAATGAAACATTAGATGCCATTTATTCAGAGTTAAGTAAAACTATGCACAGTACTTTCAAACTTCAGCTGTCACCTTGAGGAATTGATCGAGGCATGTTTCATTAAAATGATTTTGGCTAATGCCACCACAATTTCATCTTCAACCAATATAAAGGATAGGTCAAAAACAAATGCAGCTAGAGAAGGTTAACTTATGAAAGTAAGAACCCTATAATCACCACCCAAATAGAAAACAAGAAGTTATGGTGTTCAAATAAAAGGCGAGGTTGTTCACCAAGGCCAAAATATCTATCTCCATAGACATTTATCCACGGAGGAGAATCGAAGTAGATGAACTCACAGCCTATGCCAACACACGCATAGAGATAACATGATACAGAGAAAGCTATTAAAGGTTACATAAATCATCATATAAAATGTAATATTAAATCAGAAAAACAACCACTGACCTCTTGCCAAAAAACTTGTAAATGCATTCTATATCACGATCAAAGTACCTGAACAACAGAACAGAAACTTTGAAATAAATGTATATAACACCTAATTCAAAAGTAAAGTGATCACAAGAACTAGGAATAGCATTAGAGAGAAGATAGTGAAACATACATCTGTGCATTACGATGTGAAACAGATACCATTTGGGGAAAATCAATCATTGTCACCTTCTCATCGTCATCAATCTACGGAAGAAATTTTAAATTCATATTATTAATTTAAAAGAAGCATTTTTTTTCTTTTTAATTAAAGGAAATTGACACCAAGTAATGACATGATCTTGGTTTTAAAAAGCGTGAGGCGGTCCGAGGCGTAAAAGGCCCTTAGAGCCGAGGCGCGAGGCGTGAGGCGAAAGCGCTCGCCTTTCGTAGGTGAGGCGCCTTTTTATCTTAAAAATTTATAAATTAATTATATAACATATTTTATACTTAAAAATATGATAATTATAATATAAATGCTAAAAAATTAAAATATTTCAATTATATGTAAATTTCAAAAGTATTAAAAATAAATATATTAAAATATTAATAAATTATATTATTTGAATATGTAATTTTAATATTTTATTTAAATAAATAAATATTTAAAAATAAATCTTATTTTATTATATTGATTTATATTAAAATTAATATTAACTTCTTGGTTAGAATAAGTATTAGGGTAACAAAATTAATAATATAATAATGATAACAAAATCCTAATAAAAAGATAATGAAAAAACAATATCAGACGAGATAATTTTTATGGGAAGTAAGGAGGGGTGTTTTTGTCTGTTCACTAATTTTGATAGGCCCAAGGTTTTCTTCTGCCACTCAACAGATAGAAGTAAAACACGACTCTTTTTTTTCTTCAAAAGCTATCTCCTGTTCATCTTCTTCAATAGACTTTCCATGTTTTTCTTTTTTTCAAGTTTTTTTCTTCTTCTAATTACAAGAAGCGCGAAAGCGCTCGCCTCACGCCTCAGGCGAAAAGCCTTTGAGGCGCGCGCCTCCAAGCGCCTCTTGTACCTCGCCTCGCCTCAGCCATTGGAGGCGTTTTTTCCTGCGCCTCGAGCGCCTCACGCCTCAAGCGCCTGAAGCGCGCTTTTTACAACTAAGGACATGATCTTACTAAAGTTTCAAGCTAACAAGAAAGCAACTAAAAACTGCACAAAAAATAGCCATTGTGGCAAAATAAAGTGTCTCGAAGGCATACCATTATGTTAAACTCATTGAAGTCGCAATGAATGAGACCATGTTCTGCCAGACGAACAACAAGGCCAATGATTGTTTCAAAAACTGTGTCAGGATTTTGCAACTGTTTCACCTGAACACTGCATTACGCAAAGAAACTAAGAGATAACAAACTAACTCCAATAGACAGTAAAAGAGACTGAACAGCCAAAGGAAGATAAGATGAGAAAAAGGGGGAAACAAAGAGAAACTATCTACACATGATGAAGATAAATCCTAGAGTTATAATGCAATTATTACAGCACATGGCATACTTATTTAAAACTGCAACACCAATTAACATTATCAGTAAAATTTATTGAAACAGCCAAGTCTACTCTCATCAACTCTTTTGAACTCGTTTCAAGAGAAATGGGATGAAAAGATTTAGAGTTCAAGGGGAAACAGGTTACAATTCTATTCTCTTCTTTCCAACAATCAATTTTATCCATTCACTTGCTAAGGATGGATGCTAAAGCCACCTGACATGCATGCAACAGGATTATATGCAAACAAATCCAGATGATTAAGGAGAAACCCTTACAGTGGGTAACCTTGGATAAGTGACATAACTACACAATGTCTATTACAGTCCACAGCATTTGGTACAGGAAAACTATGCTCTTCCAAAGCCTGCATAAGAGAAGTACATGCATAAGTCCTACTTTGTTTACTACAAGAAAGAAGCAAAGCAGGTGATGAGGGAAAATATTTTAAAAAAGAAACCTTCATAAATGCAAATTCCTTGAGTGCAGCTAACCGGGACAAATAGAGCCAGTTATAACTACTACGATGTCTCAAATAATCACGCTTAGACTTGACAGCCCTAAAGGAAGTTCTACCAAGCCTATGCAACTTCATTGCCATCACAGTACCATCTTCACTGGCAACCTCAAAGATATCTTGAACAAGTGAAAAAAAGGATAATTTTAACAACTGTCATTAAACATTTTAAAATATACAAGCTGGTAGATGTTGATAGAAAGAGTTACCAGACTCTTTTCCAACCCCAATTTGTCGGCCAACAGCAGTGAAGACTCCACGGTTGACCATGGTTTTAATAGCAAGGAAATCATAGCCAAGGTACGTAAGACGAAACCCATCATCTAAATTTAAGAGGAAAAAGAAAAGCTTCAACGCCTTGTTTGGTTACATAAGTATTAGCACAAGCAAAAGCTTAATTATTACACAAGTATCAAAATAGTTTGCCCTAACATAAAGAAGACTAGTACAAATTTAAACTTGAAATTAGAAGGATGGTAAAAACTCTAGTAAAAAATAAGAACTCTTCAAAATAAGTAAAATATTTTCCTTCCCTTTGTTCAAAACAAGTCATCTGAGTGGCTAAAACAGTTTATTGCTAAAACATGTACTAGGACATGTTGAAAAAATTATACGTATAGAAGAATGGCAAAACACAATGATTATGCTTGATTATTGCCATTGCTACTTACTATTTTGCTTCATAAAAAAATCCAAGATAAAGCAAAACTAGACCAATAACATTATACAAACCATACTTAATTCTATATGGGAAACGTGTTTTTTATCATTAAACTCTAGTAAAGCAAAAAAGAAAAATAGCATTCAAACGCAATCTATAAAAAAAGAATTTAAAATAAAAGAGAAAGCGAAAAACTAACATTTGGAAGAATCATGGTGCACAAGTTTATGCTTGAGTAAGTTCTTCAACACCTTGTAAGTGCCTCCATGCCTACAATTAAAATCAATACATTTTATTACTCACAAAAAAGGCATAATTATAATTATAAATCAAAATAATACGACTATTACTTGAGGGAAGCTATACGGCCGATGAGCTCTGAAGGCACGATTTCATGCTGAAAAAACAAAATAAAAAATAAGCAACAAAAAGAAAGGCTGAAAATAAAAAGGAGAAACTAATGGAATAAATTAAAAGTAATAAGAATCATGGAATAATACATTTCTCATGCCCATCTCGACGGCAGTTAGAACCCTAAAATCATCTTTGGAGAGATATCTTAAAACGTCGACGTCCAGCTTCATCTTGTTCTGTTTTACTGATAATTTGTTACGGTTCTACTTCAATACAGGAATTCAGTTCCTTGAGCAAATGACGCCAAGTGTGGAGGAGACGAAGCGGCGCGATACGGAAGAGAGATGGAAGGAAGCAGCAGCCAGAAGAAACTCGAGGTTTGTTTTTGTAGGATTGTTGGTTTGGGGCCCAAAACAATTTTCCAGTTAATTTAGGGTTTGGGTCTTTTTGGTTCTAAACCTCTCATTGGGTTTTGATAAATGTTTGATCATACACATAACTTTAATATTTTTGCAAGCCCAGTGAGATTATAAACAACTTTAATAATACTAAAAAAATTAAGGGTGTAAGAATTACTTTAATATTTTTGCAAGCCCAGTAAGAATTACTTGAACTTTTAAAAAAACAAGTTTTTAAATTTTTTTAAGTTTTTGAAATAAGAAATTGAATCAACTTGAACCAAAAAATTTAAATCGATTATTGATCAATCTTGATCATGAAGTTCTGATAATTTTTTTTAGATATTACTGTCACATGATACACTACAGCTTATCATATTACATTTACAAATTTTTCAAAAAAATATATTTTTTAGTTTTTAGATTTTTTAAATCATTTTTAAAATAAAATTAAAAGAAATTATGAAAAATATCAAGTGCAAAAACTATGACATAATGCACCGCACCAACGAATTTAAAAAAATCGTCAAGATTTAATGGTCAAAATTAGTCAAATAGCTCAATTGATTCAATTTGTTGATTTAATGGCTTAATTGGGTGAAAAATTCAGAGACTTAATTGATTTTTTTCAAAAGTTCAAAGACTTTTTATGCCCCGCAATTTAAAGTTCAAAAGAATTTTATGAAATAATTAATTGAGCCATTATAATTTTTTTTGGTAATATGCATGCCCGTCTTAGAGTTCATGTTCGGGGTGCGTAGTTGCCCCTCCCAATAATATCGTCTCCAAAATTCGAACTCACGTTCTCTTATTAAGAGTGCAATGTACCTTACCATTGCACCAAACCCTTCTTGGTATTGAGCCCTTATAAATTAAAGTGTGCCTAATTAGATCCTTATAAATTAAAGTGCATTCAATTAAATCATTCCGTTAATAAACAAAAAAAAATAATCGGCTAAAAACAAGCTCATATTAAGAAAGAAAGCGAAGATCGATCGATTTTAATCTAAAAAACATTTTATTTTGAGCAAATAATCCAAATAGTCTCTTTATCCTTATTTCCTTTCTTATTAAGAGTTTGCAACGGACCAAAGAGAAAGCGAAGGGTGTCGTTATGTTTAGTCTTCAATTTTGTTTTTTTATTTGCTTTAATGAAACGAGTCGTTTTGATCTAATAGAGTAGCTAGGAAAAACGATGTCATTTACTATTTTTAGATTAGGTGTTTATAACGTTGCTGAAACACACCTCATCGGTTAAATGAATAAATCTTGTCTCTCTAAATTTATTTTCTATTTTTACCTTTGATTCTTCTATCTTCTTCCTTATACTAAAAACTCTTCTATTTCATATTTGTATCGTTATAGAGTTATATTCACAAGTCCTATATCTTCTCTTTTTGTTTGATTTCGGAACAGATTCATTATATTCTAAATCATGTCTTTTCTTGAAAAACAAGCATTGAAACAATTTAAACTTGAAGAACTTTGAAGTTCCACTTTTACCGTACGGTTCATAATCAGTGGAAGTGGTTGAAGTTAGAATTGTGGCTGTAACCTTGTCAGTTGTCACTGCCTGCTGTGCAGCTTGTAAAAAGGATTTTGGAGGCCCATATGTTAACATCTTGGTCAACGACATTAACCAAGTATTGGGTTTATGTGGTTTTATATTCAAGTTGATCCTCTCAACTTATTTTCAATAGATTTTGAATTGGATGTTTAACATTCTTATGGAGACTAGGGATGTGCATGGGTCGAGATTTTGACCGACCCGAAAATCATATATTTCAACCTGGTTCTGACTCGACCCAGCTTGATTTATAAAAAAATTCAATTTTAGAGACTTAAATATAAAAAATAATTTTAGGGGCCTAATTGTAAAATATAATTAATTTTTAGAATCTAATTGTAAAAAAGCAATTTTAAGGACATGCTTATAAAAAGTTATGGGGTAAACTATACTAATGGCCACCGAACTATGGGGTTGGTGTCGATTTGACCATTATATTTAAATAGTGACACGTGTCACCACCTTATTGGGGGTTTTAATTATTTTTATTTAACTAAATTAATTAATTTAGTAGGAATTGAACCTGGGGGAGTAGCGCGCACAAATTTGCCATTGAACCAAACATATATCTATAATATGGAATACTAATAATAATATATGTCTTATAAGGAAGAACAACGTCAAACTAACATCAAATATACAATACAAACAGCTCTAGGACAAGTGATGTGAAGCACAATACAAAAATGATTTGGGCACATGGTGTTTTCCGGTGCACTTTGAGACTTACAAAAACCTCGAATTTTTTGAAATCTTCACAATGAATCGCACCATGATATCCCCAGAGCATCTGGAAAGTTGCAAAGCAAAAAACACAGACAGAGAGAGGCTACAAATTTACAATGTTGCCTCAGACTCGGAGTGAAACCCTACAACAAAGAACAAACCCTTGAAGCTGCAGTAGTGTGTTTATGATATCTGATCTGCAATGAAGCTCTTTCATCGTTTTTGCAAGTTCCTTATGCGGCTCTTGTTTCTTTCCCTTCCATCCGGTGGATCCTCTGGCAAGTCATCAAGTGCGGGTTCCAACCAAAACAACGACAGGTTTGAGCCACCCAAAGTTTCATGCAGCTCTTATTACTCTTCCCATTCCCATTACACTGAGGCCATTGCTGACTGCATTGAGTTCTTCAACAAGTCATCACAAGAGTGGATTTTGGAGGGTCCAAAATCTGATGTTTAGGTTTAATATTTCATCACATATTATATGATATGTCGTTGTTAATCATGGATGTGCTGCTGCTTTTTGTTTGAGTCGAAAAATCTGATGTTTGTGTCATATTTTCTTGTCCTTTTTGTTTGGAAGTTCATTTTTATTAATGCATAAATTTTTTTAAAAGAATTCAATGTCGTTATTTTTCCTCCATAATTGAAATATGGACTCATGCTGCTGGTAACCATTATCTTGCCCTTGAAAAAACTTTAAATTCATGTCATTTATTTTTCCTTTGGTCATTAATCACCTGGCTTTTGCCTGTTCATGACTGATGAGAAGTTAAGGCTTTAATTTGTCTCTAACTCGTATTGTTCTAATGTGAATAGGTGGACTGACGGTAAATGACTTCATACTTGCTGGCAAGATCAATGCTCCCGACCTGCACCATCTTCTCAGAAAGAAAGTTACCACTTGATAGGTATTCATGGAATGTTAAACTGTACGCTTCTATGAGTATATTGTTTGTTTTTTCTTTCTATCGTATAACATATATATTATTATTATTATTGCATATCACAAGTATATGTTTGGCTCAGTGGCAAACTTGCACGTGCTATGCCCCCAAGGTCTTAGGTTTGATTTCTACCAAGGGCATTTCTTTTAACAACCCCCATCAACTTTTATTAGATTAAAATTAGGATCAAATTGACATATTGTATAGATAAAGGGGACCAAATTTGTAATTATACCAGTTATTTTAACAGCCCTATCAACTTTTCCGTTTTTTTAACGGCAGATGGCTACATCGGAACCAATTAAATAGTTATGTGGTATATTTAACACAATTGAAAATATAGTGGTCAAATCGACATCAACCCCATAGTTCGGTGGTCATTAGTATAATTTACCCAAAGTTATATAAAGAAGGGCTATTATTACAAAATATCACTAAAAATATAGGGGAAATAACACTATTAGTCTCGGGTTGAGTTAAGTCGGATTTTTTTCACCATAAACCCAATATAGCTTGACCCGATCACATCCTTAATAAAAACTCGACCCAAACCCGATTTTTTCATACGAAAAATTCAACACGATCGGGTCAAAATGCGTCGCCCATCTCAAATGGAGACCCATTTATTAGCATCTTTTGTTGTTTTCTACCAAGCCTCATGAAAATGGATGACCTTGACAGAGGTAAAACTAGGATGGTATTATAGGAGGGCCTGAAACTAGGATGAAGTTATGAAATAATTAAAACTGGCATTATCCTAAGAAATAATTAAACAAAAAAATTACAAAAATTAATTCCATTAACTTCAAAGCCGGTAAGATCTTAAAAAAATTAAATCAGAAATTTTTGGAAGGCACAATGACTTAGTTTTAATAATTTTAAGAAAACACAATTAAATCATAAAAAGTTACGATGGGCTAGATTCCTTAGGCCCACCCAATTTTCCGTGCATGGACCTTGGTGGGGTTGTGAGTTGTCTACGCGTAGGCTCTTTTTGGGCTACACATTAGGGGAGTCGTAAACAGTGTTGCTTAATAGATGCATGGACCCAGTTTCATAGTCTTATATTCAAGATCGTTCCACTTATTATGAATCGATTTTAGATTAGTTGCTTAATAGATGCATGTTTACATCCTTGGTCGTGGTACTAATATACTTCCATGTTCATGCAGGACACAACAACTAACAGAAACAAATGAATTTGCTGAAGAAGGTTTGCTCTTATTTACAATTTATGAAGATTGCCATGTTTGTTTCCTAGTAACAGAGAACTATTGGTGAATATAGGAATGCCAATACCCTATTTAAATTTATTAAATAGCCGAGTGGTCAAGAATATTCATGTTGTCCTATTTTGTATAGGTTCGAATTTTAACATTTACTTTGAAAATGTATTATATCTACTTAATAAAAAGAATACCAATACCCTACTGAGTGTCGGAGCCACGGTATGAGTAATGATTTCAATATTTTATCTACTTCTCAAACCTGAATGTATCTCTTCTTCTTCTTCTTCTTCTTCTTCTTCTTCTTCTTCTTCTTTTTCTTCTTCTTCTTCAGATTATTACATCGTTAATCGAAACCAGACTTCCACAAAGCAAAAGAGATTTGTTGTTGTGGTGATGTGAGATGTGTTCGAATGAGGCATGATTTAGCTTGTATGATTTTGATGGCATAATTGAATGTATAATGGATATATAATTTAGACATGCCATTCTTGGTAGCTGTAATTATAGAAAGTATCATTCGATAATTTATTGAGCATTGATAGTCGGTTGATTTTGTAGTTGAGATACTTAAATTTTTTTAAGTAAGGTCAGTTGTTTGATTTCTGACGTGTGAATGGAATAATTAGATTAAAAGGGTTATCCTTAAACTTATGCAAGCTGCAGTACTCAATCCGAATTAATCATCCAATAAATTAAATAATGTGACTAAACCATATATATGTGTGTTTTGGGAAAGAATAAAGAGTTTTTATTCCTTATTTTTAAAATACCCAAAATTACTAATTTTATCTGTTAACTATGTCTATGCTTGTTTATAATCGGAAAAAATAATGGTTTTGTGTTATTTCTTGCCTTTATCATTGAAAAGACAAAGGCTAGAAGGTAAGGGAGCTTTTAGGGTTAAGCACCTCTATCATTAGCCTAAAATTAGGCGTGGGTTACACAATTTCTTATAAAAATGACAAGGATTTTTGTAGTTATACAATTCTTTATAATCAACACAATCTACACCATATTCTTACACAAATGATAAGAATTTATGTTATCATATAAGAATTGTGTAGTTACACAATAATTAAGTAGTTAAACAAATGGTAAGGATTTTTGTAGTTACACAATAATAATGCAGTTACACAATTTCTTATTCTTCCTACACAAATTTTTACCAAAATGATAAGAATTTATATAACTACACAAAAATGCGTCTAATTTTAATCTAATGTTAGACCTTCCCAGCAGGTGGGTTTGGAGCATGTGACGCACGATTGTTTATTTAATCATGCATTTTTCACATAAAAAATAAAGACTAAAATATAGTTTTGGTGCCTAAATTACACACTTTCTCCCAAATTGGCATCTAAAGAATTTTTTCTCCAAAGTTAGTACTTGAACTATACATTTTTCCCAACTTGGTACCTAAAGAACTTTTCTTCTCAAGTTGGTACCCAAACTTTAATTTCATCTATTATTTTAATACTTTTATTAACAGTTTTAGTCCCAAAACTTATACATTTAATCAATTTAGTCATGATTCAAAATAATTCAATAAATTTAACATTTCATATTTAAAAGTCAAACCAAGTAAGTCAATTAGATCAAAACAAAAAATAGTTAATTGAATTCTACCATAAATCAACAAGTTATGTTTAAACTTTTATTATACCAATAAAGTAATATAACATTTCAAAGAGAAGAACAAACAAGTTAGGTGAATAACACATAGTAAATTGATAAATTTTTAAATATAGAGAGTTATATTTATTGAATTGTTTCAAATTAGGACCAAAACGATAGAATGTATAAGTTTTGGTACCAACTTGGGATAAAATGTCTAGTTCAGGTACCAACTTAACTGAAAACAAAAATTATTTAGGTGCCAAGTTGGGAGAAAGTGTATAATTCAGGTACTTATGTGAGAGAAAATTTTCTTTAGGTACCAACTTGAGAGAATATGTCTATTTTAGGTACCAAATTTATATTTAAGCCAAAAATAAAATATGTTCCAATTCTATTATCTTCGTACATTTAAAATATAACCACTTTATTAACGTAAATTTAAGCTTTTACTTTTTAAATTTAAAATTAAATTCAATCGTAGATACTATCTTATAATCATATCAGTGAGTCAAAAAAATCGATTATCTGAAAAAAAAAAGAGTTAATCTTTTTCGTTGATAATTATATTCTAGTACAAAGTAATATCTATATTCCGTTTCAAATTTAAACTCACACATACTTACAGACTAAGCTGCTTGAATCTAGATCGGTTAAGTGAAATACACCACCCTCTATTATTGGACCGCTCTTTTTTAATTAAATAAAGATGTTTAATTTTAAATTTATGAACAGAATATTTTTTAATCATCAGAATGCGTTGTGTTGTGTTAAGAAATTAATTCGTCACTAGTTTGACAAATGGTTGCGGCTCTTTTCATGCATCTTTTCTTCCTATAAAATACAGTTGCATCTCACCCACGGTATCTACAAGAATCTTATGGGTCCTATTGAAAAATTAAAATAATATAAGACAATTATTTAAAAGTTTATTCTGGACCAACTTGAATGAGTGATATTAATAGCTTCATTCAATATTGTGAAACGTAAATGTTAGGTTCTGGAAATTAGCTTAATTAAAAAGAATGAAGTCAACTTTAAGTTTAGTCTGAATATTGCGTTTTTTTAATCTGTTTTCGTAAGCACATTTTTTATTGTTAAATGTATAAATTAAGATAATCATTTTATGTACATGAGGGAGAAGCAGTAGTCTTGACCTTCTCTAAAATGGTAATTTTAGTCTCTAGTCTCTTAAGAAATTATTCAATTATGAATTGATCTAATGAAAAATTACATTTTAATCCCTCCAAACATTTAAAATTTCCTTCTAATCTTGTTGTACCCTCCTCCGGATTCAAAGCTTCGAAAAATCACTCGGAGCATCACTTGATGTTCCCTTCCCCCAAAAGCTCACCTTCGGAATCTACAAGCCTCCGTTGCAAAACATCTAGAGCCCCTAGTCTTCGCATCACTCCTCAGCCTCTAGAGCTCTCATCTTCAAACTACTCTTCATGCTCACATGTCGTGCTTCAACATGATAGTCATCAAGTCTACTTAACCCATTAGTTAAGTTGAGTCTATTACAACTAAGTCTATTCTGCTAGCCCATCAATATTCAATAGCCATCATGACGCTAGATCTAACTTCGTCCTGACAAACAGTACCAAAGTTCATAAATATCGTCTAAATCAGAGGAAAGAGAGAAGGTCGAAGAGAATAAGGCCTTATTTTGACCTTTTTTTCATTTCGCCCGCAGCTTTCTGTCTGCCTTAGAGAAAACGAATCATCATTGATCGTCGCTCACACGTCGATCTTTATTTTCACCTCCCTTGTTAGATGCTAGAATTATTCAAGCATAAACAAACCCCTTCATGTGAATAATAACTTTGTCTTTATATGCATTGCTAGTTAACAAATATAAAATGAGACATTATATAATGAGGAGTTTTATACGAAAAGATGAGTAAATTATCATTAATTTAAAAGTTTTAACTACAATCATTAAATTTAAGTAATCCAACCATAAGAAAACGTATGTGGATCCAACCGTTAACTATTTAGATCAAACTATTTAAATTTAAGATTTCTCTAGTGTGCAGAATAGAAAAGAAGTACGCAAAATTTAAGATAAATTACTTAGGTGACCACCAAACTATTTAGGCGTACTTATTTTGATTAATAGACTAGACAACTCATTAATAAGACCATCAAATTTTAAATTGGTCCTATTTTAATCACATCCGTTAAAAAAACTAATAGAAGAGTGATGTGACTTTTAACGAAAAATTACACATTTAGTCTTTGTTATTGACCTATTGCATCAATTTGGCCTGAATTTTAATTTAATTCAAAATTTTAAAGCTCAAATACAACGATGACACATGTCATCATCTGATTATATAGATTTTTTATTATTAATTTTAGTTTATTTAATTTAATATTTCTCTCCAATCACAAGGTAACACATGTCGCCATGTGATTAATTGAAAAATAAATAAAATGAAGGTTTACAACCAAGGGAAATCAAACCCAAAATATTTGGGTTAAATTGCCACGCTCAAATCACTAAGCTAGAGCCACTGCTATGAAAAATTCTATCAACATGTTTATTTAAGAAAACATCTCTCAAACATCTGCAACTCTGTAAGATCAAACAATCTCCAAATTAAAGACAAACTCTTCCATATCAGAAAAACACAGTCACAGTATACAACATTTGCAACCTTGAGATTCTTGAGCCCTTAAACACAGACAAACTCTTCAACATTTTCAGCTCTTCAACCATGTTTATTGAGTTTATCATGATGATGTGTGTATACACACAGGAAGAGCTGGAGCAGATGGAAAGAATGGAGAAGGCATCAGGTGCATGCAAAGAGTAAGCATTATTAATTTGCATGAAAATGAAGGGCAAAAACTGATTCAAATTTGTTTTCTTTATGCATGGCATTGGAGCAACCTGGAAACTACACCTGATCCATTACTTCCAATGTGAATACACATATCCTTTCTTCTTTCAATTGGTTTTAACATCAAAAGTATTGTTCAACTATTTCACTAGACTGAAGTTCCTGAAAATTAATTTGAAGGCCACCAAGAATCTCAAGGCTGCAAATGTTGGATACTGTGACTGTGTTTTGCTGATTTGGAAGAGTTTGTCTTTAATTTGGAGAGGCTTTGGTCTTACAGAGTTGCAGATGTTTTTTTTTTTGAAAGATAGGGTGGGCCTCATTAAAAACCCCTTTCCTAGTGAAAGGGGAAAAGAGTGCCCCACTACTTTTTATTCCATCAACTAGAATCGTTACAAGATTGTCCGAAAACCTCACAGAGAGAACACGAACAGAGGAAAAGAAAATACAAACAATAGCCTCCCCACAATTGCCGCCACAAGATTAAATTAGTCCCTTTTTGGCTAAGGAGTCCGCCTCCACATTAGCTGACCGAGGGATAAGGCGGACCACGAAGCCCAACTCGCTCTTTAACACCAGCAAATCCTCGATGGAGTCCTTGAATGCAGGGGGTGGGTAACGCTGCCCAAGCAACCACTCGCATAAGTGCGAACAATCCGACTCCAAGATCAATCTATAACACTTCGACCATTTAGATTCTAGGAAACGCCTTACCCCTTCTTTAGCGGCCAGCAGTTCCACGATGGCTGGAGGAATATTCCCCGTCTTCCCAAAGAAGGAGAATAACATGTTCCCCTTGCTGTCCTTTAACACCCCTCCTATTCCTCCCACTCCGGACACCGCTGAAAAAGCTCTGTCGATATTTAGCTTAGCGAACCCCAAAGGAGGGGCACACCATTTGTTAATCATGGTAGGGCCTTTCTTGGAGCGGAATGCAAGTCTGCCTATGAGTGGATCAGCCATGAGAGAATCGATGGATACCTTCATATCTTGAAACTTCGCCTTGACCCAGCATGCCCAACGAGTACGAACCAGCATCTCCAATTGTCCCCAATCTGCGACCTTCGAATTAAAAACCACTTCATTACGCAATAATCAGGTAGACTATATGTTCACCGGCGGGAAGCTAGCCCACCAGTCTCTATCCTGAAGAAAGCCCGACTCCAACCAGGCTTCCAAGAAAGTCTTCGGATTGCTGCTGAAAACAGAAGAAATTCCAGCAATCTTACTGATCGAGCACCAAACCCTCCACACTCCCACACACGAAAAGAATAGATGATGAACAGATTCAAATTCCAATTTGCACAAAGGACACGTTAAATCATCGAAAGACCTAATGCCCCTCTTATGCAATTTCGTTTTAACCGGGACCCTACCCCATAGTACCCTCCACACAAATACTTCGACTTTCGGAAGGGCGAAACCCAACCACACCGCTTTGCACCAAGACCTGCAGGGGGTAAGGATGGAGAGGCAATCTCTCGCAACGATTTAACCGAGAATCTGCCATCGCTCGCTCCTTTCCAACTTACCCAATCTGCTCGAGCCTTGCTTGAGATGAAATTGTCTAGTAATGACAATAAGAGCAGCCACTGTTCCTGCTCCCAATCGAATAGGGGCCTCCGGAGAGGTATTGCCCATGTCCACCTTCCATTCGTCTCTTTGCCCAAATCCATGACTAACGCCTGTTTAACAGTACACAAGGTGAAAATACGAGGAAAAGCAGAGTTTAAAGGTTCATCGCATAACCAGCGATCGAACCAGAATTTAATTCTGTCACCCTTCCCAACTTTCAGCTCCAAATTGAGATTAAGCTGGTTGCTCCAATCGTCATTCTTATGGAGCATATTTGCGATGTCATACCATATCCATGAGACTTACTTCCTAGTTGCCTTTAGAGGGAGTAAACTGTTGACACTACCAGGAATCTTAGCCTCGACTACCTTTCTCCATAATCCATTTGCTTCATTACCATACCTCCAGGACCATTTACTGAGCATCGAACGATTCAATAACCGCAGGTCCAAGATCCCAAGACCTCCTGACTCTCTCAGATTGCACACAGTGCTCCAACATACCCAGTGTATTTTCCTATTCTCTGAGTCTCCACCCCATAGAAATCTTGCTATCATTTTGTTTAACTCTGTAGCCACTGCCTCAGGCATCTTAAAGATAGACAAATAATATATAGGCAAACTAGAAAGCACAGACTTTATTAGAGTTATCCGGCCCCCCGAGGATAAAAATTTGGGCTTCCACCCATCGAGACGGGTTCGGACGCTGTTGACAACCGGGTCCCACAGACTAGGTGAGTTTCTCGAAGCCCCTAGGGGTAACCCAAGGTACTGAGTTGGCAGCGATCCCCACGAACAACCCACAACATCCGCCCAATTCCCAATCATCTCATCCGAAATATTGATGCCAAAAACCTTGCTCTTCTTGAGATTCAGCTTTAAACCTGAAGCCAATTCGAATACACGAAGGACTCTTTTGATATTCTTGACTTGAGATTTTGAACCTCCACAGAAGATAAGCAAATCATCCGCAAACTGTAGATGAGTTACCACCGAAGACTGTCCCCCATTCTCAATTAAACATCCTTCAAACAGATTGCGGCTAACAGCTTTTTTTAATAATAGATTCAAAGCTTCGCCAACGATGTTGAAGAGCAGGGGTGAAAGAGAACACCCCTGTCTCAACCCTCGAGAGATAGAAAAGGCCTCCGTTGGTACACCATTAACCAATATTGAGATTGAAGCCGTAGAGATGCATTTGTACATCCAGTCACACCACCTCTGAGGAAAGCCGCATTCGCCTAAAATCTTCAACAAGAAACCCCAGCTGACCGAGTCATAGGCTTTTTGGAAGTCTATTTTAAAAGCAACACCAAACTTGCCAGACTTTCTTTGGAAATCAATGACTTCATTGGCCACTAACGAGCAATCCAGAATCTGCCTACCTTGGATAAACGCAAACTGTGTTTCCCCTACTATCGAATCAATTACCTTGCTCATCCTCTTAGCCAATACCTTAGAAATAATTTTGTATAGTCCACTGACCAGGCTGATCGGGCGATACTCCTCCAAGGACTCCGGATTTTTGCCTTTCGGAATTAAAGTGATGAACGAGTGATTTATCCCTGCTTCCCAATCTCTACCAGCATAAAAATCGTCAAAGAATTTCATGACATCCTTCTTCAGATTCTGCCAAAACTTTCTGAAAAAATTTAGATTGAAACCATCCGGGCCTGGTGCCTTATTGCCATCCGAACTAGCCAGCGCACACCAGACCTCATCCCTAGTAAATCGACCTTCAAGGAAGCTAGTTTGGTCCGCACTTAACGTAGAGAAGGCTAAATTAATTTCAGAAACTTCCAATGCAGGGTCCTCATTGTAACTCTTCTTGAAGAACTCCCTAACCATCTTCAAAATATCACTGGGATTTGACAAAAATTCACTGCCAACTTTTAGTCTAGATATTGAATTGGATCGTTTCCGCCCCGAGGCCACTAAATGGAAGTATTTAGTGTTCCTATCTCCTTGCGTATGCCATCGGAGCCTGGATTTTTGCAGCCATTGTGATACTTCTTTCCGATAGAGATCCCACAGCTTGCGTCTAAGAGAAAAGAGCTGATGAACCGCCCCCACCTCACTGTTGCCGCTCTGAATTTGCAACTCTAATTCCGCAATATGTTTCTCCAACGTCAAAATGTCAATTGAGCCAATCCTGCCCCGATTGCGATTCCACTTCTTTACCGCCTCCTTCGCACCTTTTAAAAGGCTCCCTACCCGAACTGATTTATTAGCTTTTCTCATCTTTGACAGCGCCTCGATCACCAAACTTTCAAAATCATCCTCCTCAAGCCATAAGTTGAAACACTTGAAAGGCTTCGGCCCCCAATTTACCTTCTCCACTTTCAATACTAGAGCTTTATGATCCGATAATGAGTTCTGCAACACACATTGAGATAAACTAGGGAATTCCTGTATGAAGGAAGTTGAAACCAGGAATCGATCTAGTCTGATGAAAGTCGGCAGATCTCTGTTATTACACCACGTAAACTTGCCTCCAACTAGCGGCAGATCGATAAGGCTCGTATTGCTCACAAAAGACTTAAATAGGATCATCAAAGATCTATTCCAAGACATCCCAATCTTCTCCTCTGGGTCAAGATATACATTAAAATCCCCGCCCAAGCATAACGGGCAATTACGCTGATTAAGAAATACAGAGAACTCATTGAAGAAACCTTCCTTTTCTCCGTCAATTGACGGCCCATAAACATTGACAAAACCACATCGAAAGCTTGAATTTTTCAATTTTCCAAACAGAGCTATGTATCGTTAATTAATAATTACCTCATCAGCCTCAAAAAAAATCTTTATCCCAGCAAGACAGAAGCCCCCCTGCAGAACCGGAAGCCGGTGACAAAACCATCTCTAAATTATCGTTTGCCCAAATTTTCCTTAGATCACTACGTTCAAAGACTTCCACTTTCACTTCCTGCAAAAACACCATAGAAATTTTCTCTCGTCTGCACATATCCCTTATAGCCTTCTTTTTTTCTAACCTCCTAAAACCCCTGATGTTCCATGACATTAATGCTAAATCCATAAAGAATTTGATTAAACCCAAAAAATACCTTATTACAGAGCTCGAAAGAGCTCCCTTTCCATCTCACAAATTTTCTTGATGACGACATCCTTCCCACCATTAAACGAAATTTCCAGAATGTTGCTAATGCCCCATACCGATTCTGCTTCCAAACCGATGGCCGACATATCCTCCCCCAAGCTTGCATTATTTCTGGATTTTTCCTTTGTGAGGTTGCTTTCTTCCAGAGCCCCTCTCACTACATGTCTGAAATGTCTCCTTGAACCAGCCCGGAATAAGCCGTTGGGAACCAAAGCTCCTGAATCCCTCGCACCATTTCGGTCGATTCCTGGAGATACTGGGTAATCACTCCCTACCGATACTCGAGCCCCTCCTTCTAGACTATCTGAGACCCAGTCCTTGGACTCGGTAAAGCCTGCCAGCACATTCACATTTGCTTCCACGTTTGAGGTAATATGACACTGACTTGGAAGAACCATTGGTGAAGAAAAAGAACCTTCCAGGCCCGCCCTGCTAGGCCCATTTCGACTTTCATTAAACAGGGCCTTCGGGGGGGATTCTATAATGGGATCATGGCCCACGTCCATTCCTTCCTCTAATACTTCAACCTGATGCCCAGCGTTAGAAGACCCTCTATTATTACATTCCATAAATCCCGTTGCGTCCTCCCTAGAATCATTTAAAACGTGATGAAAATCCTCCTCGATTGGATGAGAACGTTCTGAACCCGAAGCCACCTCCGCCGCATTATCACTTCCCGAGAAAGGAGGTGAAGCAACTCTCTCATTGCCATCCATCTCTCTCTGATCACCCCTTTCACCTTCCACCTCCACCCCGTCAGCAAAAACTCCATTATCACCGTCGAACTCATGTCGTACATCGTCGACGATTATGTTTTCCGATCCATCCACCGTCTCAAAATAGGCCATGGAACCTCTACCTAGTCTGATTTTCACAATAAAGGGGAAACCCATCAAAGCTAATTTGATGGAATCTGGAACTGAGGCTGTACTTGCCGTCCTGATAACGAAACGCGCCATGTCTAATCTTCTTTTCTGTTTAGTGCTCCGATCCGATTCAATGTAAATTCCCCATCTATTACCTAGTGCTTCGAAAAACTTCTCATGCCAGCAAAGTAAAGGGATACCATACAGCCGAATGTGGCAGAAGTAGTGGGGAATCTCATTGATTAACAGAGGATCAAGGTAGTCGAACCAGTATATTAGTGCTTCCTTCTTGTTGTTCCAGGCATCCTCCATATCCTTAATTGAACTAAAAATGAGTACACAAGAATCGCAATCAACACCCCAATCCGCTACTTCAACAACAATACCGTCGTTCCTGAGAGCACGTTGAACAAAATCTATATCAAACTGAGCTTTAATGACCCCTGCTAAACATCGTTTTAACCAGTCTGTGTCTTTGGCCGGGATTTTAAGATTTAAAGGTGTTTCCTCCCTTGAAGCCTCGTCTGACCCTTCCTTGTTGGTAAGGACCTCCTTGTAAGATTTACCCTGTTCGGCGTTCACCGTTGGCCTGGTAGGGGATGGAATTCGGCGCTCATCTGACCTTACCTCCGGCGGCCTACGAAAAGTCGCCCTCCCATTTCCATTCCGGTTATTATTCCATCCTCTTCTAGGGAACCTTGTCTGCAAAACACTGACTACCCTTCCATCTATTGGAGTTCTGTCCATTGCACTGATGACCCGTTCCATATCACCCCTTGACGCCATTGAAACGAAAGCGAACTTTGAGTCGTTGTATTTTGCCTTGAAATTCTTCTCCGAAATGTAGACCCTAGTGACCCTTCCATGGTGTTCGAACAGTTCTCTAAGTGCATGTCGCGAGACCCTCCTGCTGAGCATATCCACAAAGACCGTCCACCTATCATCCCCACCCTCTGACATCTTGAAACCATCTGCCCTTGCCGCCGGAAAACGTTTGCTCCCCACTCTTGTCCAGCCGTCTTCTCCTGCCATTTTTTTGGATTGAGGTCTTCACTGAGTCTAGTTTGATTCTAATTTGAGTTGCAGATGTTTGAGAGAGATATTTTCTTAAATAAACGTGTTGATAGAAATTTTCATAGCAGTGGCTATAGTTCAGTGGTTTGAGCGTGTCAATTTAATCCCAAGTGTTATCGCTTTGATTTCCCTTGGTTGCAAACCTTCATTCTATCTATTTTTCATTTAATCACATGGCGACACATGTCACATTGTGATTGGAAGGAAATATTAAAATAAATAAATTAAAATTAATACAAAAATCTTTTAATTAGATGGTGACACACGTCACATCGTATTGGAGCCTTAAAATTTTGAATTAAATTAAAATTAAGACAAATTGATATAATAGGTCAATAACAGGGACCAAATGTGAAATTTACAAATTTTCGTTAACTGCCACATCACTCTTCCGTTAATTTTTTAAAGTAGTGGTCAAAATAGAACCAAATTAAACATTTAGTGGCCTGATTGATGAGTTACCTAGTTCGGTGGTCAAAATAGGTACACTCAAATAGTTCAGTAATCACCTTAATAGTTTACTTAAAAATTTATTATTCAAATAGTTATGATTTGTAATCACTTCTTACTTTATAGATCAACAATTAAATTAAAAAAATCGTCTTCACCCATTTATATTCTTCATGTCAAACAGAGCCAATATTAAATAAATATTTGATTATTTTGAAGTTTTTTACATACTTGAATATTTTATTTTTGTATTTATGTCGTATCGAATATAGTAATCTAAACACTTCAATAAAAAATGGTATAAAGTAAAAACAATGACAATGAATCCACTTCTTAGTGCAACCATTTTTTTATTTTAAGAATTAATTAATCAGTTTTGCTTAGTCCAAAGTCCGAACAATTTGAGAATCTCAAAGGGCATTAATTCACAAAGAGTTACTTTATGAAGAGTTGTCCCTTTTTCTGCCGAAATGAAGAGTTGTACTTTAGTTGATGATTTGTACAACACAAAGTATTTGGGCATGAAACTTTATGAAAACAAAGAAATTTAATTAATAAAAAATTAAATATTCAAAGCGAATAAAGTTTTTATAAAGGCAACTGGTCAAAGAATATGTGAAATCTTATATTTTTTAAAGTTTTCTAGTAAAAATTAGGGATGTTCAAATTCGAATACCTGAATATTTGGGTATTCAAGATATCGAGTACCCGAATCTTCTGATAGTAGTTTGATCATTCTATACCCCGGTCTGTGATAGTAGGGTACCCGCAAAATTGGATAATTGAGTACCCGTATATAATGTATTTATTAAATATAAAAATATGTTATTATTTTAATATAAAAAATATGTATTTATTAAATATAAAAGAAAAATATTTTAAGATGTTTTATTAGTTTAATATAAATATATGTATTTATAAAATATAAAATATTTTAATTTCAAATACATCTGGGTACTCGTGTACCTAAAAATTTAGGATTTTGTGGCCCGAGACCAACCTTGGAGGTGAAAAAAATTATAAAATTACCCGAAATTTTTATCGGGTCGGTGGGTCATCCAGGTCGAGTATATTTTAACACCCCTATTAAAAAAATATACAAGTAGATTATAAAGCAGTGTATAAAATAAATATAAAAAAGCATAATTAATTGTTTAGGCAAATATCGTTATCAAAGCATCCGTAATAAAAATAAACAAATGCACAAACAAAAAGACACCCTTTGGAGAACAATAAAAGAAGCAAACAAAACTTGGTTTAGTATGAAAAGGAAGAAAAAAAAAGTTACATTGATATAAATGCAAAGAAATATAGGTTCCGGTTAAATTAATAAACTATTATTTTTATTTTTTTATAATAAAAATATTTAATCTACTGGTCGATTAATTCATATCTAATAAAATAAATATTAATTATAGTGTGATTTTTCTAATTCAATTGTCAAAATTCGAACCTCTACTCTGCTTAAGAGATCTAACACCTCATCCAGTAGCTGGTTATTTCTAAGTTTATTGTCGAATGTAAGTAATAATTTGGCTAATATATTTTAAAAAGCCCTTAAACTATCACACATTGTTTAAACGGGTCCTTGTACATTCTTTTTTCCTTACTCGAGTAAAATTCAAAATTTTAAAGGAAAGCAATAGATACTCAACCTATTTTTCCTTTGCTTTTAAATAAAAATTATATATGCTTAATGTTGGTATAGAATTTGAAACTTTCTTTTTTTTGTTCGAAAGAATTTGAAACTTTCAAAGTGCATATTAACTTTTAATATTTAATTGTGTACTTCCATGATCAGGAAGCAGCATACATAGACCTTGAAAGTGTCAAAACTATTAGGCTAATATATTAAGAAAGTCCTTAAAGTTTCTTACTTTATTTGTAGTTAAATAAGCCCCTATTCTACGACTTTTACACTTACAAACTCTTAATTGTTTATTTTAATTTTACTTTTACATGTGTTATATTTTATTGGTTACAAATTTTGATAGTTTCCGGATTTTAATCATATATATTTAGGTGTTTAGTTAGAAATTAAGATTGAATCTTTGTAATCAATAGAATATATGACATGTGTAAAAGTAAAAGTAAAAACTATAAAGGGCTTTTATGAGTAAAAGTCATAGAATTGGGGCTTATTTAACTACAAATAAAGTATAAGGACTTGTTTAAACAGTGTGGTATAGTTTAAGGGCTATTTTTAATATATTAACTCAATTTGTTTTTATTAAAACTTATAATCGTAAAAGTCATTCTAATTAATTATTTCCTTTCCTTCCCACAATTTAACTAAAAAAATCTTAAAATTATTTTCCTTATTAATTTTAATCATCCAAAGAAGATAATAACCTTTTTTTTAATATAAGAAGATAATAACCTTTATTTTCCTCTACTATTATGAATCCAAACATAGTGTAAGATCTAAAAATATGAATTTAAAAGATTTTTTTCAGAAATTTGAATTTTGAGATTTTTAAATGTTTGATAAATCCGATAGTGAAAGCATGAGAAAAGGTCAGATAAAATTTTGGTGGAGGTTTGAAATTAACATTGCTATTCATATACTTTTTAATAAAAAAAGACATTTTATCATTAATATAAATATTGCCGACTCTTGGATTCGGACAAATTTAGTATAAAATATAACATTTTGATTATTAGAAACTATATGATAATTTCACACAACTAGAAATAAAATAAGCTGCTCTAACTGAAATATGATCAATTGTTTTAATACATTTTTAAATGGTCTAAAAGTGATTATAAAGTAGTATTTGTTTATACATATTCTTAATTCTTTAACAATGGACATACATTTTGTAGACAAAACAATTTAAACTCGTGTTTTTTAGGATGAACATCATCCGTTTTTCTATTGAGACACTTGTTGGGTTCCAATTGCCTTAATACATGAACTAATGCATAAATGATTATGTGTATAGTCATTTAGGAACTATACAAATACGTGAATTTTATTATTATATATATATATATTCATAAATTTAGTACATTTATGCATAAAATAAATATTCTTGCATGAGGTAAGATATGTTGACATAATATAAAATTTAAAAGTTTTGTTTATTTTTAAACCGTCAGATGAGTGAAAATATGAGATTAAGAATAAAATATGAAGTTGTTTTTAGTGTAAAAAAAATAAATTGTTCTTAACTTAAAACTTTTAATCTTATTTATCAACTTTACTTAATTCGATGATCTAAAAATTTGTAAAATTCTTAAGTTTAACTATATATATATATATAGATGTCCGGAATGCCTAAAGTCCAATTGCTTTAAGGAATGGGAAAATGAGCTCGCACAATTCAAACACTCCAAGTTTCTTATATTCTTGTCTTTTTCTTCTTCTTTTTTTAGTGTTTATGGTCTTTTGCATAGCTGTTCTTAGGCATGTGCGAGAAAGCGTCCGTCCAGGCCCATTTTTTATAATATTAATATTACGATCAATTTTTTTAATATTTATTAATAGAATTTTACTCTTTTTTTTTAATATTTGATATTAGAGCCCAATTTTTTTGAATAATTGTTATTAGGAATTTAGGGTCTTAATTTTTTAACACTTGTTGTTAGTGACTCAATTTTTTAAATAATTTTTATTAGTCGTCTACTTTTAAAATTTAATTTTTCTTAATACTTGTTATTAGGGGCCTAATTTTTTGAACATTTGTTATTATGAGCTCAATTTTTATCAATTTTTTTGTTGAAAGAATTTTTTTATCAATACTTGTTATTAGGGGTCTACTCTTAAAATTCATTTTTTTTGAAATGTTTGTTATTAGGGTCTAATTTTTCTCTAATATTTTTTCTAATACTTACATTAGAGGTCTATTTTTCAATACTTGTTATTAGGGACTATATTCCCCCCCCCCCCCCCCCACCCCACACCAATATTTATTATTAGTAGTTCAATTTTTTCTCAATACTTATTATTATGGACCCTAATTTTTCCCAATATTTGTTATTAGGCATATAGTCTTAAAATTTATTTTTCTCTAATACTTGTTATTAGAGAGTTTTTTTTTCTAATACTTGTTTTGACCCAATTTTTCTCTCCCGATATTTATTACTAGATATTTACTATTAAAATTCAATTTCTCTAATATTTATTATTAGTAGTCTATTTTTTTCTCAATTCTTTTTACTAGGGGTATTTTTTAAAAAATATATTTATTATTAGAAACTCATTTTTCTAATACTTGATATTAAAGATCTACTTTTAAAATTCAATTTTTTGAATAATTATTATTAGGGGCCTGATTTTTATGTTTGCTCTAGGGTCACTAAAATCTCAAAAACAGCTATGATCTTTGCTTCATCATTCTACAAACTATATTCCATTCATATCCTCACTCGACATAAAATGGATTAACCGATATTAACTAAATTACAAATGATTATAGGTGAAGTGAAATTTAGAAGTGTTTGATAAAATTAACTGATAGTTGATAGTTGTTTGTTTATTCGAATAAGTAAAATAATATTTAGAAACATAATTATATTTGTTATTTGTTTAAAATGTTTATTAGTTGTCGATATTTGATATCTATTAATATATAATATATTATGAAAACTAATATTTTTAATATAGTATTACTAAGTATATTTGAAAGATGTATATAATAATTTTTTATTTATAAATTTATCTTGTTAATAAATTTTGATTAATTATTAAATTTATTTAAAGCATATTGTCACGGGGTCAGAGTCTTGGCGCAGGGACATAGCCCCCGTGCGGCAACCCAGGGCTCTTACCAGCCCGGGGCTCAGCCTTATTCGCTCGATGCTTACTGGTTTCGCCCTCCCATGGGCTCATCAGGGAAGCGGGGACAGCTCCCGGCCAGTGTGGTGCCTACCAACACGCCCTGTCTCGAAGGACCGAACGGCTGTACGGCACGTACTACACCCTTAATGCTATCCCGCATCCTGCTTTAAGCACAGCCAGCAAGCATTTGTCACGGTCTCGAGCATCACACAAATAGGGCCATGACAAACTCCCCCATTGAGTCATGCACGCCCTCGTGCATGGGGAGTAAGCTTTTTACCCTCTTCTTTTTTGTTAGTCGGGATCTAGTGTGCAATTCCCTGCATGCTTGCCCTTCTTACCGAGGTTCTGCGAGTGCTTGGCGAACTTTCGCTGTAGCTTCATGCCTACCCGACCTCATCTCTAGAGGTCCCACTCATGAACACCCCTTACCGGGTGCGAGACAAACGCTCGTCAACTTTGACTCGCTACGCAACACATGGAGCGCTTGGCAAGCTCACAGCTAGCACACAGACTGGCTCTGATACCATTTGTCACGGGGTCAGAGTCTTGGCGTAGGGACATAGCCCCCATGCGGCAACCCAGGGCTCTTACCAGCCCGGGGCTCAGCCTTATCCGCTCGATGCTTACTGGTTTCGCCCTCCCATGGGCTCATCAGGGAAGCGGGAACAGCTCCCGACCAGTGTGGTGCCTACCAACACGCCCTGTCCCGAAGGACCGAACGGCTGTACGACACATACTACACCCTTAATGCTATCCCGCATCCTGCTTTAAGCACAGCCAGCAAGCATCTGTCACGGTCTCGAGCATCACGCGAATAGGACCGTGACAATATGTATTAAACTCATTTATTTGAAGGGAAAGTTTTATTTAAATTATATACGATAATATGTTTCATTTTAAAAGCATATGTGAGTTATTTAAATGTAATATAATTTAATAAGATAAAAATATTACTCCCTCCGTCCCACTAAAACTGTCACATGTTGACTTTTTTCTGGTCAATTTTTTTTAACTTTGACTATAATTTATTTAAAAATTTTAATTAATTAAAATTTATAAAAAATATATTTAAAACTACTTGATTCAAGGTTTTTAAAATATATTTTTTAATATTTTTATCAATAATAAATTTTAAATTATAAGATGTCAAAGTTGAAAAAATTTGACCCAAAAATTGTCAACATGTGACATGTTTAGTGGGACAGAGGGAGTAGTTCACAAATGTCAATGATAAAATTATCTTTATAACTTTTATATTCAATACTCTAAACATAAAGTGATGCTCCTACGGCTAGCAACTTATTTAGTTTTAGAGGTTTCACCTAATCCGTTATTGCAATCTTTTGTTTACCAAACAATTAAATTAGTAAATTTGAGTTGTAAAAACTCTAAAAATATCAAATCCTCTAATTTTTAGCTCAAAATTTTGTTTACCAAACAAAGCATATATATAATTTAAATAGACTAATTTTTTATATACATGTGTAAACTAAAATTTACATAACCGAAGATAAGAACTAGGGATGACAATGAATATTCTATAAAGTTCAAATTCGATCCGACCTTCAAACTGATCCAAGTTCAAATATACTAAGTCTGAGTTTGATCCAAATAAAATATCTAAAATCTGAATCCATATTCGAAAATCTAAAATCTAATTATTTTTTTCTTTTTTTTTAAATAGATACTCAAATAAATATCATTTTTAAAGAAAAAGAGATGAACAAAATTAGAGCTTGCCTTGAACTTAAACCTTTAGTTTCCAACTACCCATATAATTGAGAAAAAGAGCAATGTTTGAAGAAGATAGAGGGAATACTTGCTTTGTATAAAAAAATAAATAATTTTAAAGCATAATCGACTTAACTTTTAAAATATTGAGTATCATATGTTTCAGACTCAGATATGGACCGGATCCTGATAAGGTTAATAGTCAGCCTGCCTCATATTAGGACTCATGGTTTTTTCTTCAGATTCGGACATTTTTCAATCGAATTTTAATCAAAATTTTCATTCAGATCAAATCGAATTTGGGTCAAAATCGGACTAAAATTATTATCCCAATAAGAACTATTATATATAAAATCTAAATCTCTTTGATAAAAAAAATCTAAAATCCTCAACCTTAAAAATTTTAAATTCTAAATTTTTAAACACTACACCTAAACTAAATCTCTAAACCTTAAAATAGTACACCTATGTAAATTTTAATCTACGCGGTTCATGTATAAGAAAAATTCATTTAAATAATTTTACAGGTTAAACAATTTAAAAAAAAATTCTTGCAAACTGTAATTGATTTTCAAAATGTGAAACCAGTGCTTACGGGGTTTGTTTAAAGATGGACATATGATTTTACGTTGTTCTTGTTTTTATCAAACAAATTTAATTGATTGGAGTCTCGATAATTTCGATTTTGAAATTTTAGGACTTGAACAGGATTCAGAGTGTAATTTTTTTCTAAGGTTTTAAATTAACTTCACTGTAATTTTTTATTTTTTTAATAATTTAATTTTTTAATATTCTAAAGGTGATAAAATGTAGTATATGTTTATACATGTTATTAATCTTTTGTATGTTTTGTCATTTGGCAAAATGACAAAAGATGCACCCAACGTTTGTATGTTTTGTCATTTGGCCCCCTATTCTTTTTTTTGGTCCAAATATACCCTCAACGTTTGCTTGTTTTGTCATTTGGCCCCCTATTCTTTCTTTTGGTCCAAATATGCCCCCAACGTTTCATTCATAGTCCAAATATGCCCCTGTTGGATGTAAACTGTCAATCAACTGACGATCAACGACTTATAAAAAAATTTTGACGTGGCATCAGCAGATCTTAATACGTGGCAAGTCCAGTCAGCATCAGCTGTTGAACGTCAGTTGACTGACAGTTTCCATCTAACGGGGGCATATTTGGACCAAATTGAAACGTTGAGGGCATATTTGGACTACGAATGAAACGTTGGGGGCATATTTGGACCAAAAGAAAGAATAGGGGGCCAAATGACAAAACAGACAAACGTTGGGGGCATATTTGGACCAAAAAAAAGAATAGGAGGCTAAATGACAAAACATGCAAACGTTGGGAGCATCTTTTGTCATTTTGCCAATTTTAATCTACGCGGTTCATGTATAAGAAAAATTCATTTAAATAATTTTACAGGTTAAACAATTTAAAAAAAAATTCTTGCAAACTGTAATTGATTTTCAAAATGTGAAACCAGTGCTTACGGGGTTTGTTTAAAGATGGACATATGATTTTACGTTGTTCTTGTTTTTATCAAACAAATTTAATTGATTGGAGTCTCGATAATTTCGATTTTGAAATTTTAGGACTTGAACAGGATTCAGAGTGTAATTTTTTTCTAAGGTTTTAAATTAACTTCACTGTAATTTTTTATTTTTTTAATAATTTAATTTTTTAATAGTCTAAAGGTGATAAAATGTAGTATATGTTTATACATGTTATTAATCTTTTGATAGAGTACATATACTTTACAACAAAATAATTAAACTCGGATTTTCTATAATAAACACCGTCCGCTTTACTGTGAGACCACTTGTTGGGTTACTTGATAAAGAAAATGAATGAATATTACTTATTTTTAAATATTACTAATCATATACTTTAAAATAAGTAACTTGCCTGTTAATTATGCTGAAAAAACAAACTTGCCTTTTAATTCTCACATATATGGAAACTTACCAATGTGGATCACCTAGAATTACGCCACATAGGGCACTATATCTATTGTAATCAATTTATTAGTTTTTTTTAAAATAAATTATATAAGAGTTAATTAACTTGTTTTTTTATATGTATGTTTGTCTTATGGTTTATGTTAGGGGTGTGAGACTGCTTTGCTTAACAATGTCATCTCCAAAGTTTGAACTCGCGTTCATTTTTTTGGAGTGCAATGTGTCTTACCAATGCATACAACACTTACCGGTAATTAACTTGCCTTTTAATTCTCACATGTACCATTTTTATTAAATAATTCATAATTTTATACTTTCCATGAAATAATTAAATTTAAAATCAATATGAACGCATTTTTAATAATTATACTAGGGTGAGTATTCGATTGAGTCAAATCGAGAAAAAAATTAGAGTTAATTGAGTTTACGAGTCCTATTTTATAACTCAAATTTTATTTAAATTTTTTTAAGTAGCTTAAGTTTTTGTTCAAATTTAATTGTAAATATTTATAATGTTACGATACTAGTTAATTCAAATTTAAATGACTTTTTATAGCCATAAACAATACACATATATATATATATTTTCATTTTTATATGAGATATATAAATATCAGACATAACTAAGGGACTGAACTCGAACTAGAAAGTAGATTCACTTATTACTAAAAATTTCGATTTGTTCAAACTTTTATTTTGTAACTCAAACTTTATTTGAATTTTTCTCGAATCAAATTGAGTTTATAAAGTTACGAGTTAAAAAATTTAAATTTTTTAGTCGAATTTTGCTCATCCCTAAATTATATCTTTCATATTGATGTGCAGCTAATATTGAAATAAACAATAATAAACGACTATGTATAATATGTATTAGATTAAATACTATATTTTTCTATCAGTCTCATTAAAATTTTTCAATAATAAATTTAAAATGATAAGGAGTCAAACTTTAAAAATTTTAACCCAAAAAAGCCACCACCGTACAAATTTAGTGGGACGGGGAGTATAAATCAAGAAAACTATAATAATATGAATTATTATATTATACACGGGTGGTGGATAATAAAGTTTCTACAAATGGGGTTGTTAGTAGTTTGAGGTTTTAGTTTAAGTTTTAGAGGTTAGGAGTTTAGGTTGTATAGTTTAAATTTTATAATTTACGGTTAGAATTTAGGGTTTATAATTTATGTTTTAGAGATAGAATTTTAAATTTTAAATTTTGACTTGAAAATAGACATATTTTACATTGACGGTGTATTAAATATTCACCCAATATAATATTTTCATACAATTTGATTTATAATTCTATATCCTATACAAAACGGTGAAAATTTTATAATTATTTTAATTTTTCCTTGTATTAATATTTAAGTATTATTTTAATACTGAAAATATAAATTCTCACTGTGAGGAAGAAACTAGCTCCCATTTCCCAAATATAATATTTTAAAAACAAAAGAAAATTGGCGACAATTTAGAGAAATAATCTCGTTTCGCATTGGAATTCCTTGAATATTCGAAATTACAATCACAGAAAGATTGAAAATTTTAAAACTGAGAAAAAGTTGATAACAAACTACAGATGATCAAAGTTTATTTGTTGCAGAAATTAATGAGAAGGGGAAGAAATAAAAATCCTAATATGATCCAAGAAACTCAGATTTTGAGGCCTATCTTTACGTTTTACATAACCTTCCGCTTCCTTCTCCGAGTATTTCTCAAACCCTTTCCTCCCGTTCTTCTTCCACATCTCTTCCTCGTAGCTCTTGTGCGCGTAATACGCCTCCGCCGCGCACGTCAGTCCCCCAGCGCACGGCAACAGCTCTTCCCCCTCCTCCTCATCGATTCCGGCCGGCATCAGCCGAATAGGCCTCCGCTCGTAATGCCCTCGAGTCGTGCCTTCCAACTCGTCGACGCGTTCCAGTCCCCGAGCCGACACGGCGTACAACTCACCCGTCACTCGGTGACCCGACCCGGGCATGTTGAGGAGGAAAGGGACCCGGTACGGCCCGCAAACGAGCGGGTATTTCTCCAGGGTACGGTAAGTGCCTATGAAAACTGCGTCGCCCGTTCGCATCAGATCTTGGAGGAGCACGTGATTGGAAAAGCCCCGTTTCAAGGTGCCGTACGTGAAAACGAGATTCGTACAGTTGCTGTTTTCGACACCCATATTTTTTTTCCTTTTTTCTGAAATGAAGTATTGGAATGGGCGTTTGGGGTGTTTGGTTGGGTAGAAAGTGAAGGAAAAGAGAGAATTGCAGGTAGTCAGTTGAAGGTGGGTGGGGTTGTATTTATAGGAGAGCTCCATTTGATTGGTTAGGAATTTTAACTGCTAAAAATTTCTCTCGCTGGAATATGGAGGGCGAAATAAATGTGCTCAATCTTTTAGTGTGGAGTATTATTATTTGATTAATGGGAAAAGTTACTTTAAGTAGCACGGGAACGGGAACGGTGGTATGTGTATTTTTTACTATATTAGTATAAAATCTGAAATAGGTAAGTGTTATTTTTAATAAGATTTATTCTAATATTCTAGTGATAAAAACTTTTAATTTTTACAAGTGTTTTAGTTTTAGGGTTTATGGACTTAGTTTAGGGTGTAGAATTTAAGTAAGAAGTTTAGGGGCAATGGTTAGAATTTAAGGATTAGAGTTAGGATTTAGGGTTTAGAGGTTGGACTGTATATTTTAGGGTAATATGTTGAAGATTTAGGTTTTAACATATAAACCCTAAATTTTAACCATAAATTCAAAAATTCTATTTACGTCCACTAAATCTAAATCCCTAAACTTCATGCCCTAAACTAAGTCCCTAAACCCTAAAACTAAGGCGCCTATAAAAACTAAAAATTTCAACTGCTAATGTATCAAATAATTATCTTTTTAATATATTTTTTAAAAATTTAAATTAGTTGTAGTGACAAAATATATTATATTAAGGTAAACTATATTGGTAGTCTCTAAACTTTTAAGGCTAATATGGTCACTGAACTTTTAAAACTTAAAATATAGTCATTGAACTTTTAAAACCTGTAATATAGTTACCAAACTTTCAATTCATTTTTATTACAGTCATTAACATTAACCACCGTTAAAAAACTGACTTGTCAAATATTTAATTATAATTAGTTTATTATGTATCCCTCTTTTACTCCCAATAAACATCTCTTCTTATGCTCCTATCTTCTTCCTTCATGGCTACATAAAGAAGAAGATAGGAGAGCAACAAGAGATGTTTATTGGGAGTAAAAGAGGAAATGTATGATAAATTAATCATAATTAAAATTTTTTAAATGGTACGTCAGTTTTTTAACGGTGGTTGACATCAGTGATTGTATTCAAAGTTTAAAATGTTCAGTGTCCATGTTAGAAGTACCTTAAGAGCTCACGGACTGTCAATATAATTTGTCCTATACTTCAAATTTAGAAAGAAATAAAAGACGATAACTAACCACGGTCCAATGATAATATTATTGAGAAAGATAATCATAAACCTTAAACACAAATCATAAAACATATATGAAAAATCATTTATAGAAATTATTTGAAATCTCTTAAAATATACCAAATAAAGATCCAATCTTTCATAAACTCCTTTTATCACCCATTTCTTTATTTTGGATATTGATTTACAAATAAATCTACATATTTTTAAATTGCTATATTATCAAATTTATAAAAGAAAAATTAATAATATGTTGTGAATAAAATAAAGAAGAACAAGAATAAGAACAAGAAGAACAAAAAGATGAGAGAAAGAGGGAGATTTGTATTATTCTCAAAATATAGAATTGTATACAATGCCTTCAATGAACCATCTATTTATAGGCATAAGAAGTACATAATACATTAAACTCTAATTCATAGAGATAATATTCCTAATAATAAATAAATCAAACTCCTTTGATAAAGTTCTAATCATGATAGACATCCACATAAATAAATATTCATAACACTCCCCCTTGGATGTCTATGAAGATAATGTGCCTCGTTAAAACCTTACTAAGATAAAAACCCAGTGGAAAAAAAATCTTTAGTGAAGGAAAAAGAGTACACACATCTTTGATACGCATAACTTGTTGCCTCATTAAAAACCTTACCAAGAAAACCCATTGGGACAAAACCTCGGTTAAGGGAAAAAAAGTGCAACGCGTATTTACTCCCCCTCATGAAAACATCACAGAAGATCTTTGAATCTTCATAATTTAATCTTGAATATCATTTTCTAAAGATCGCGAGGGATGAAACTTTGGAGTAATATGTTCCATGATATATCAACTTTCAAACTGAGATATACATCTTGCTTTATCTTCACACAAGATAGCTTTTATCATATCTTGTAAAAGTAAATCCACATATCTTTTGGATATGTTGGGTCAATAATCTTAGCCAAACACTTTTTTTTGGCTTGCCTCGTGCATAATTATTTCTACGACATTTGAGGAGGCATCAATGAATGTTTGAAGATCTAAATGTAATGATCTTTGTATATTCATAGATATTTCTTGACCAACTAATATATAGTGCTTCAAGAGCAAGAAAAGATATAATTATCTTTATTCACATCCAACAATCTTACAACTATTGGGATACTCAATAGATATGTTCTATTCATATTGAATCTTCTTTAAGATTCTTTTAGCTTATGTCTATTCATAGACAAAAGAAATATATAAAAATGCTCGATCTTCAGGTCGAGATAAACTTGATGTCAAGATTCAAGTACTTGTATTGAAAGTACTTCATGAGTTTCCAATTTGAAGCTCTTTAGGAGTTCTAAAATTATCATAATAGATCTTGATCCAAACTCCTTTATCAAATACATAAGAAAATCTGATCATTCTTATAGTATTTTCTCAATTAGTATTCACTACGGCAATTATACCAATTGCGCCAAAATATTCATGAGACATGTCTAAATAAATTTCCTCAGAAATTTCCAAATGCTTATAGCATTTTAGATCCTTCAAGGATAAATATGGATCCACAAATAATTAGACGCATGTAAAATTTTCAAAACTGCCAAAGTAATTGCATCCACCATGAAGTAATTAAAACTTTTCATAAATCATAGTTCAAGTCGTATTTACGACTACTTATTTGTGCCTCACTTGCATTACACCTTTAGGTGTTTGGACTGCTTGTCCAAATACTTCTACTTTAGAAGTTCAAAGCGTCTTTCAACATTGGCCAATTCAATATCTATACTTCTGGATAGATTTTATACAAGATCCTCGATTTCTTTCTTTACTTCTATAGAAGTATTTTATGTAAAATTTCTTGTAAATCGTTGTCGACAACTTTCCAATTTTCTGGTTCCATTCTCGTAATGACATAACTCATCGAGATCTCTTCAAGATTTCAATCTTTATTTCAGGTACCTGAAACTCTTATAGAGTTTTATTATTTGTTATGTCTTGGGTCTCTTCAGGAGCACCCGCCTCCAATATATGACCATCTCATATTACTTTCTATTTACGAGAATTTTGATCATTGGAACCATTTCAACTATCATGCTTCAGGCATGATTTACATTCTCTCGCTCTAACATGTAATTTAAACTTAGAGCATTTTAGCTGGTATATGAGACTTAATTACTCTCATTGGGTCAGTAAATATGTCTGGCAGTTGACATGTAATAACATGAATTATCTTATGAACTTCTAGTTCATATACGAGGATCTAGATAATGATAATTCATTTTCCTCTATCCAGCTGATTATTGTCTCCCCCTGATGTTGAGAAAAATCATGTCATAAATGATTCTCCAATTAATGTTTAAGAATTTAAACATAAAAGGAGACTCGTACTCAATATATATTCTCAACCCTTTTTATTTACCCATTTTGTGCGTTGTGGTGAAGCAATTCATATCACACATTCAAAAATCATAAAATGGGAAATGTATGGTTTCTGACCAAAAACCAATCATAACGGGGAGTTTATTATAACTCGTTGGCTTGATGCGTATAAGTGTTGCTATATGGAAACACCATATAAATAATAACTCTTTTGTTCTCATAGTTTAGCTATTAAATAGGAGGCATCCAATTGAAATTTTGCTAAACTATATTTTTCATAATCAATAGGCTTTGTAACAACTGATATAGCCTAAAATATAAACTCACTAGCTTTTCAAGACGAATAGTCTAACTGCATAATCTGAATATTTTTAAAATCAATCTCACAAACTTCTGGTTGTAAGTCGATAAAACAATGTAGATGCATCTACTAAAATCATATAAAACTGTACACATTTGTGGATATATGGGCCCATATTTCGTTCAGATATGCAAGACATACAGTCTCAACTTCAATACAAGAACTTTAAGTTCTAATTCTTTTGGTAAGTGGGATCATCTATATCCTTTGAGAACAAACAACACAAGAACTTCAGGTTCTTTTAGTAAGTGGAATTTAATCAATTCCTTTAAGCAACACAAGAACTTCACGTTCTTTAATAAGTGGAATTTAATACATTCCTTTGAGAATAAGCATCACAAGAACTACAGGTTCTTTTAATACATGTGCATGTAAATCTCAATAATTTCTGCACCATTATTGATCAGGATGGTCTAACCGATCATGCCAACTATATATATGTGTGTATATATCTCTGAATTTGTAAACTCCTTGTTTACCATAACATGTAATTCAATCTCACTCATACATGTCTAGTACGGCCATCAAAATTGTTCCTTTAAATAGGAATATATTTAGCTCTTTCGTAGCTTTCAATTGAAATTATCTTTTGGTAGCAATATATAGCTCTTCTAGAGCTTTCAACTGACTTTTTGACTACCAGAACTTATATCCATATTAGCTTATTTCAAATGCCAATTGATAACATATGTTATCTATAATTCCCAAAAGGATAGTTTGCGAACTCATATTGCTCTCTTTATAACTTTGACGAGTATAACGCACTGTGAATATGGAATAAAGTTCCATTTGACAATAACATATTTGCTCAACCAGAGCCTTTTGTAATATTAGTACTTCCGGATATAGTACTCACATTATTCCCTTGCATTTTAATCGAGAAATGCATAATTGTGCACCTTTCAAAATGTGCTTTGTTTCATTTACTTCAGGTAATGAAAATATGTACTTTGTATCATTCACTTCGAGGAATGAAAAATATAAAATATAGCACATCATATCAAGTCGATTATCTATCAGAGATAAACTTTCAAGTGCTCTTCCGAAGTATTGATATTTTAGTACTTTGAGAAATACTACTCATATTTTCCCTTGCATTTAAATGGGAAAAATATTTCTTATGCTTAAGTACAATATGAGTACTTGCATTATCTGCTAGGCATAAATAGCCACAATTCTAGGCATAAATAGCCATAATTCATTGTATATTTTATTCCAGAAGTAATCATATTCTTCAAATAATAAATTAACATAAACCATAAATAAATAATATGTGAAATAAATAAAAATAAAGCAAACTAACATAAAAAAATAATAAATAAAACGAATTAACATAAAAAAAATAATAAAAACCAATTATTCCTATTAGAGGTTATAAGGGAAATAAAATAAATGATAAATTATTCCCTTCAAGGGTTATGAGAAAATTAACAATATCCAATTGAGTTGGACCAATAACGTCATAATTATTTTCGCCATAAACAAATTTTGTTTATATTTTATTTCATTTATCATTCATGATTATGGATAAAGTCCATAATACTTTGGCGTTTGACAAGTACGAAACCAATGGTTTATAACATCACATTGGTAAAAGGATTTCACTTCCTTAGAATGATCTTTATCACTCTTGTCATCCTTATAACTTCGGTACCAGCGGGTAGAAGTATTCTTAAAACGATTATATTTTTCATGTGTATATTCATAGCCTCGACCACGACCACAACTTTTAATGTGATTTTTTATTCCTTCCATAATATAATCTCACATTCACTTCAGGGAATGGAGTAAAGCCAGTGGGCCTTTAAAACCTTTTTCACTTATCCTTATTACAGAGAACAAAGATTTAATCCTCGTACGCGGCATTGTTAAACCTGTCCACAAGGTCCTTTAAAAACCTCCTTTGAGACTAGTAGCCTCGCAGAACGGGATGTCCAGCCAATTATACTTGGATTATATCGAATTTATGTCTCTAATTGAATAATGATTTACCATGTTTGCATTCACTTCAGGAAATGAAACAGATCCAATAATTGCATGGAATAAACATCATGCTTGCATTCACTTTAGGGAATGCCCCATCATTGATAATTGCATGGAATAAACATCATGCTTGCATTCACTTCAGGGAATGCCCCATCATTGATAATCGCATGGAATAAACATCATGCTTTGCATTCACTTCAAGGAATGCCTCCCATAAAACTTTTTGGATCAAGACGAATTTTCGTTACTTGAAATTGGGAGAAGTCTATGGTCGAGTTTTTCGACGAAGAAAAAATATTGCTTTCAAGCAAATATAGACTTTATAATAATCTTCTTGTAAATCCAAAATCATCATGATTTATCGCACTTTAAAATTGTATTTTAAAAGATAAAAATAAAATAGAGTTTACCGATATTGAATTTCGTCTCAAAGACAATGATGACGTAGCAAATGAACCAAGGCATCTTCTCATAATCTTTTTTTACACCATGTCTCTTTCCAACTCATTTGAATACATGTAAAACTCAAAACACGGTTAAAAGCATCGACTTTTATCAATAGAATAAAAAAAATTATTTGAGACTAGATCAAAAAGTATAAAAGTAGTCATAGATCAAGTTGAATAAACATAACTATAATTGATGTGATCAAATTATAAACAACCATAGTTAAAATCAAGCGACATTTGATGAATATATAAACACATCAAAGTAACGTATTCCTTTTGCCTTTGATTCACATACAAAGTAATTGATACAAATAATAAAGTTGATTTATATCTCGAATTTATTCATATAAATTACCATAATAATAATAATAATGATAAAACAAATATATAACAATCACATGACAACACAATCCTTGAATTGAATCAATTATAAATTAGAATGGAATAATAAAAACTTTGAATAAAACTAATATACTGTGTGATAAAATGTTCCAATTTGTGCGCCCAATAGCATTTAGCCGAAATCCTTGAGAGCTTTAATTTGGTTTACTTTATCAATCCATCTAATGAAGTACGACGATAATTTTAATTTTCGTTAATTCAAGAGTTACTTCAAGTATGCATAAAATAATAATAAATTAAAATAATAACCAAATAATAGATATGAATATACTAACTTTTGGAGAATGATAAATCAATCATTATATTAGTATATAAATAAGTAAAACATACCATACTTTCCAAGGTAAGATGAATATATGATAGATGTAGTCACCAATATCAAATTGAAATTCTTTTCGAGAACCACCAACAATAATCACAGTAATTGAGCGAGCGAGATCGTGCTGATAACGTGTTGTGAATAAAATAAAGAAGAACAAGAATAAGAACAAGAAGAACAAAGAGATGAGAGAAAGAGGGAGATTTGTATTATTCTCAAAATATAGAATTGTATACAATGCCTTCAATGAATCATATATTTATAGGCATAAGAAGTACATAATACATTAAACTCTAATTCATAGAGATAATATTCCTAATAATAAATAAATCAAACTCCTTTGATAAAGTTCTAATCATGATAGACATCCACATAAATAAATATTCATAACATAATATCAATTAATCATTGATCTAACTGAACGAGACATAGAATACTCTAAACAATGTCTAGATTTAAATTGTGGTGTTGTCAATTAAATAAACTAAATTAAAAGTATTGCCTTTATAATAAATATTTGTAGTATCCTATTTAAATTAATTGATTTTTTTAAATAGCCGAATTAATTAATTTATAAATTCAATAAAATGGTTAATACCAAATATAAAAGTTAATGACGTTTCAATTGTTTATCGTACGAATCTTAGGGTGAGGAAAAAGTAACATAATTATTACCCCTAAAAAATCATAAACCTTAAATCTTAAATAAAAACCCCAAAACCCTAAACATAAACTTTAAAACCATAAATCGTAAAACCCTAAACTTTAACTTTAGACCCTAAACAAAATCTATAAACCTTAAAAAGAGATAAACTAGAGGATGCCGATTGGTTGGTAGTTGATTTCTAGAACCTATGATAATTTTCATATCTCCTTAAGAGAGGGTAAACTAGAGATAAAAAGAGAACGTGAGAATTGGAATTAAAAAAGAGAGAAGAAAGTGCTTAGATATTAGTAAAACATTAATTATATTAAAAAGTAATGTCATACTAACAAGATTAGTTCACGGGATAAACAATTTAATATCGTTTAAGTAAATTTTGAGTTTAAAATTTTGTATATTTAAAAAATTTCTATTAAAAGATTTATCTACTATAATTAGGTATACGACGCTACTAGAAAATTACGAGGGTAAAAAAAAGAAAACAACGTTGTCTATTAATTAAAATTGGATCCATGTAATAGAATCGGGTTGGAAGTGGCGGGCTGGCGAAACGCAGGAACTAATTTGACAGCCCAATCGGCTTCGGGTAGTGAAGTCCAAATTGTTAAAAACATGGCAGGAAATGAAAACCTCGTGGCAGTTAGGCTAAAGCTAGGAATGGCAACGGGGCTTGGTCGTACTCGTATTACTCGACTTGACCCGAGCAAAATAAAAGAGTGAAAAATAGTGTGTTTTCTCAATTTGATTCATTAACAAAATTCAGTTCTTTTTTTTTCAATTTCCCAGATATTTCAAATACTATTTATACAATTGAAGCAAATCTAATAGGCGATGGTTTGTTTTGCATGCACTAATAGCTGGATTTAAACATGAGCATTTTTGCCCAAATATCTCATTTTAAATATTATTTATGTTTTTACACCTAAATAAAATTATTTCTGAATTCAATACACTTTGTAGGAACTCATCTAGCTGGTATGACGAGTTGCATTAAAAAAATAAAAACTCATGCAACTCGCCGTACCAACATGATGAGTTCTATGAATTTTTAATTTTTAATGAGTTTTTTTTATAAATATTCGTTATCGACTAATTAAAAAAATTAAAACTTATGAAACTCGTCATGCTGATATGATAAGTTCCATGAGTTTTAATTTTTAATGGAACTTGTTATACTAGCTAGCCAGGTGAGTTATTGTAGATGAGTGCTAGATTCGAAAATAATTTTGTTTGGGTGTCAAAATATAAATAATATTAAACATTTAATATTTAGATAAAATAGCCTTAAACATTTTTTTTGAAAAATGAAATTAACATATTTCGAACTTTTGATTGATGTTGATCAGGATTGAAACCTACATTGAACTTTTGATTGAACTGGTCTCGAACTTAGTTTGTTGAATCCGAATAAAATTAATGTCTACATTAATAATAAAGAAATATGTGCAAGGATTAGGTGCAATGATCAGATACATTATTCTCTTAAGGAGAGAACTTGAATTCAAACCTTAAAAATATATTGTTAAGAGAGAACCATAAATTTTTATTACATAGACCATAAACAAAAACGAAACCAAAATTTCAGCTCAAGAGGAACAAAGTATAATTTACTTAAAAATAAGGGGTGATAATTCATAGTTATTCCATAAAATTTTTAAATTTATTATACAAAACAAAGGTAAAATAAAATATGGGGATGAGAGTAGGGAGGGCTAGAGCCACTCTCACATGTAAAGCTAGGTTCGCTCCTGACCATAAAATAAAAAGAAAATATGTACTCTACTAGAAATAAAATATTGTTATTTTTTTTTATTTTAAAAAAAGATACACTACTTCATAGTTCATACTTCATACACGTGTATTGTTATTTCTTTTCTATTTCAAGTAGTATTTCTTTTCTTGTGACCAAAATACAAATGTATTTATCATAATAAAGTCATGATACAACTTTATCTTTTTTTAATTTTCTAAATTTATCTCCCTCTTTTTTTCCTCCAAATTTTAGGATTGCATATCAATGTCTCCAAGTTAGAATTTGGATTGTCAGAAAACTTTCAGGAAAGAAAATGATACGTGTAAAATGATTAACATATAAATCCATACAATTAATTAGTCGGTGAGGTGGGTAACCTAACAAAGAGGGTATTAGTGATTAAATGCAAACTAAATATTTAGTATTATTACACATCAAAACCAAGTGAAGAAAGGGACATATATAATATTAATAATTGACATTAGAGATGTACTAAATCTCTTAAGCAGAATTAACAGTACGAATTTTAATGTGATAAAACAAAACAAATTATGTTAAAAGAGTTGAGTCGTCCTCATAATATTTTTTTATAATAATTAATTAATTAATTTAATATGGATAATTATTAAAAATTTGACATCGGAGAAAAATATAGATATCATGGCTTAGTGTCACGGACCGTTCGTCGTGACACGCGGGACCGCGCGAGATGCTTGCTGGTTGTGCTTAATGTAGGATGTGTGGGATAGCATTAAGGGTGTAGTACGTGCCGTACAGCCGTCTAGTCCTCGGACTGGCGCGTTGGTAGGCACCACACTGGTCGGGAGCTGTCCCCGCTTCCCTGATGAGTCCATGGGAGGACGAAACCAGTGAGCATCGGAGATGGAAAAGGCTTAGCCCTTGGCTGGTAATAGCCCTGGGTTGCCGCACGGGTAGACGTCCCTGCGCCAAGACTCTGACCCCGTGACAAGTGGTATCCGAGCCAGACTGTGTGCTAGCTGTGAGTTTGCCAAGCGAGTCAATCCGTGGACGAGCGCGTGTAGCTCGCACTCCGACTGTAGGGGTGTTCGCAAGCGGGTCAACCGGACGAGCGTGTGTAGCTCGCACTCCAAAACCGTGAAGGGGTGTCCGCGAGTGGGTCCTCTAAAAAGAGATGAGATGAGGACGGGTAGGCAGGAAGCCATAGCGAAAGTTCGCCAAGCACTCGTAGCCAAATGTGCCGTAGCCTCAAGTGAAGAGGGCGAGCAGGCAGGGAATTGCACACTAGATCCGGGCCAATCAAAAGAGGGAAAGAGCTTTCTCCCCATGCACGAGGGCGTGCATGAATCGGGTGGGGGAGAATTGCACGGACCGTTCGTCGTGACACGCGGGACCGCGCGAGATGCTTGCTGGTTGTGCTTAATGTAGGATGTGTGGGATAGCATTAAGGGTGTAGTATGTGCCGTACAACCGTCTAGTCCTCAGACTGGCGCGTTGGTAGGCACCACACTGGTCGGGAGCTGTCCCCGCTTCCCTGATGAGTCCATGGGAGGACGAAACCAGTGAGCATCGGAGATGGAAAAGGCTTAGCCCTTGACTGGTAATAGCCCTGGGATGCCGCACGGGTATACGTCCCTGCGCCAAGACTCTGACCCCGTAACATTAGGCAGGGTTCATCAATGGTGGGTTCTCACTCCCCAACCCTATCCTCAATGAGCCCCTCAAGGCCAAGCTTAGTTTTGATGGTGTAGCTAGCAACTGGACAAAACTAATTTAATAATTAATAATAACGTTACATCAACACTAATATAAATACAAAATAAATATATAAATTATGATACCATGTACATAAATATTTTAAAACTTAGGATAAACTACAATGGAGGTCACTCGATTATAGGTAAGATTATATTTGAGTCACCTAATTATTAAAATTTACATTTGAATTATTTAATTATGAGTAAGGTTACATTTGAGTCACCCTTCATATATATAAAAAAATACATCAACTTAGTCATTTTTTCCCCAAACCACTTGTATACTCTCGTTAACACTAGAGTACTTTATTTGTAATCATTAATTAATCCAATACACAAATTGATATATATATATATATTTAAATATGAAGGATGACCCAAATGTAACCTTACCCATAATTGAATGACCCAAGTGCAACCTTTAATAATTGGGTGACCCAAATGTAACCTTATCCATAATTGAATGACCCAGATGTAACTTTTAAAAATTGGATGACCCAAATATAATCTTACCCATAATTGAGCGACATCTATCGTAGTTTACCCTAAAAATTATATAAACTGTATTTATAAGGGTAAACTACACCAGAGGTCACTCAATTATGGGTAAGGTTATATTTAGGTCACTCAATTATTAAAAGTTACATTTAGATCACTCATTTATGGGTAATGTTACATTTGAGTCACCCAGTTATTAAAAGTTATACTTGGATTACTAAATTATGGGTAATGTTACATTTGGATCAGCCTTCATATTTGAAAAATATATATTAGTTTGTTTGTTAGATTAATTAATGATTTCAAACGAAGTACTCTAGTGCTAACGAGGGTATACAAGCAGTTTGGAATAAAAAATGACTAAATTGATATGTATTTTTAAATATGAAGGCTGACCCAAATATAACCTTAACCATAATTGAGTGATCCAAATGTAATATTTAATATTTGGGTGATTCAAATGTAACATTATCCATAATTAAGTGACTCAAGTGTAACTTTTAATAAATTGGTGACCAAAATATAGCCATATTCATAATTTAGTGACCTCCATTGTAGTTTACCCTATATAATTATGCGATGATAAAAATGTATGAACACAATAATAACACGTACTGTAAGTATAATTAAAGATACTGTCAACATTTCATGCCACTTGAAAAAGTGAAACTATACCTTAATCATATCATTAAATTAAATTAAATTAATTTATTTAATTATTAAAAATATTATTTTTACTTATTTTTCCAACATTAAATGATATTTTTACTCATTTTAAAATATAAATATAAATTTCTTTGAACCAACATAATTCTTTTATAATTATATTTTAGTGCAAGATAGTATTTATGTTTGGGTTAGGATCCAGATAAACTCACGCGCAATTAAAGAGTAAACTGTTTGAATTCGAGTGATCACTTAAGTAGTGACAAATCTAGAAATATTTTTTTTAAGATGAGCACATATCAAATTTCAAAATTTTATGGTGTACACAAGTCATAAATATTAAAAAAATAATGACTAATTCTTAAAAGTTTAAAAAATTAAAATCAAACGTTTGAAGTTCACAAAACTCAGAATAAGCACGGATGTATGTATCTTTATCAATGTCTGCACAAAATGACAAAAATTATGTTTTTTTATTATTAATTTGTTATATTATATCTTTTGATTTTTGAGGGACTTAATTCATTTCCTATAACATGTAAGGAAATGTTCTTCCTGAATTACAAGGGATTAAATTTCTTAACTTGGTAAAAGAAATTATTGGACGAGCACTTGTGCATTCATGTAATGTTTGGTAGATGTATTTTTCTTCATATTTTAGTATAATAATTAGTAATAATCGAGATCCATTCGAAAACGTTTGATTAATTGTGTTACTTAGTTTGAACAAAGAAAAATGAATATACATTGTTTTATTTTGAATGTGTGTTGTATTTAACTTGAAATTTTACTAATTTGTCTAACTCATGTTCAAATTTGTACTATTTTTTTGTTATAACAAGCTATTCTAAAACTATTTTTACTCATTTGTCTAATTTCAATTTTAGATTTGAAGCATTACGGCATAATTTAAGAAAATATATTTTTTTGTGAGATTGCCAATTTATGATAATTTGAGAAAAGTTATACTATTATGTTATGTTTTAAGAATAAATAAATAAAAGAAAGTGCTACAATTTTGTGAAAATGTCATACTCAAATTATATGTATGTGAACATGAAATAAGGGTAATTATATCATGCACGGACGACGGAAACTTTTAGTTTTCACAAGTGCATTAGATTTGGAGTTTATAGACTTAATTTAGAATTTATGATTTAAGGCTCACCCCCTTGTATCCTGGTGGCAAAGGTAGATGTTTATCATCCCTTGGGACCCGGGTTCGAGCACCAGTTATGCCATGCTGTGTGTGCCGTCTTTAGAATTTAAGATTTATAGTTTAAAATCTAAACCCTAACCTCTAAACCATAAATCATAACAACAACCTCTAAATTTACAACTCCTAAACCTAAACCCAAACCCCTAAGCTTTAAACCATAAATTGAATCTCTAAACTCTAAATCTAAAACGCTTATGTAAACTAAAAATTTCTACCACCAGTGCATAAATATTTTCCTATGGAATAATACCAACTACAAATAATTGTTAATAATCGGGAATTATAAATATATGAGAAGTTATATTCATATTTAATTATTTCTTTTTTAATAATTGAGGAAATAATAAACCAAGAAGTCAGAATATAATTAGATAACTCAAATTATACAAAGTATATATATATATATTCCTCTAAAATTACAAAGTAAAATTGATTTGTAATTTGAATGAAAGTATAAATGAATATACCTTGTAGTTTATTCTTCTTTACCAATAGAGGTGCATATTTATAGGGTTGTGGCATTTCAAAACAATCCAAAGTTTTGTCACTTTCCGAGTAGAAAGTACACAATTCCAATTGCAAAGTGGGGCTCTGTGTTTTTATTCTTCATTTTTATTACAACACCACACTCCAATTTAGATAAGAGATGAACAAGACATATATGAAACCATTTGTACTTTATTTATTGCTAACAAGTCACACTTTTATATCATAAGATTTACTATATCCATTATATTTACCATGCATATAAAATTTTGAATTGTTTAAAATATTTATATAAATACCCAATTAAACAATTTTAATTTACTCAAAAAGTAATGTGTGTTATATATATTTGTATGGTGACGCACAACGTTAAATACCACTAATGTTTTATATCATTAACAGTGGCAGATCAAAATATTATTTTCAGGATGTGCACAAGTCATAAGTTTTTTTTAAAAAATTTCAGGGTGGACACAAATTAAAAAAAAATGAGTAATTCATAAAAAGTTTTAAAACTGAAGCTAAATGTGTGAACTTTAAAAAATTCAAGGTGGGCACAGGCCCACCCTAGCTTCCCCATAGATCCCCCACATATCATTAGACACTATTATTTTTAATATATTTTAAATAAATATTAAAATCATTAGGGGCACAAAGGACAATTAACCATATTTTAAATCAAAAGGAAATGAATATTAAAAAAAGATAGAACTAATTTTCTTTTTAGACCCCTTAAACACGATTAAGAGTTTGAATTCTAGTGATGTAAATACAACAAACTGGATTAGAAAGGTTGTTTGCATAATGAACCTATGTTATACTTGATCTGGATTAACCGGCTGATAAAATTAAGGGTAAAGTATACAAATGATCACTAAATTATCCCTAAAACTATAAAATGGTCATCAAATTTTTAAAAGTTACATAATGGGCGTTAAACTTTAGTTTTTATTACAAAATGTTCATTGAACCGTTAACTATCGTTAACTGAGAGACATGGCAGTTACAAAAATTTGTATAATAATATATTTAATAATCAATATTTGTACAATCAATCAATTTATACAACAATAATGATGGTTAAATTAGAAATAAATTGATTGAATGTGTCAATATGGAGGCTTAAATGTTCTATTATTCATATCTTTGTAATTGTCACGTCACTCAATTAACGACGGTTAATAGTTCAGTGACATTTTATAACAAAAACAAAAGTTTAATGTCCATTATGTAACTTTTAAAAGTTTGATTAATTTTTTTATATTTTTAGAGATAGTTTAGTGATCATTTATGTACTTTACCCTGAAATTAAATACCGATGATTATACCAAACAAAATTTTAAATTTTCTAATAATAATACTGTCAAGTTAAAACTGAATTAATTATTTTTATTAAAACCATTAAGTTGAAACTGATTTATTGTTTGAGCATTTCCAATTTGTCATAGGTCATTCATTGACCATATTTTGCAAGGGCTGTTTACTGATTTATTGTGGACAAATGAATAATTCTCTTGAATTAAACGTCAAAACTTATCTTTCGTCACACTTCAATTATTGATAACAAGTTGAAGACGCAAATTTCTTTGTTGAAAGCAAATATCACCATATTCAAAATCAATTACAATCAAGATCAATATTATTATCCGTGAATGTTTCATTTTCAAGGTGATGGAAACCCCATGGCCAAGCTTTGCATGAATATCTTTTTACTTTTTGTTTATTTTCTACCCCTTAATTACCTCCAACATGAGATTCTTGTTAATGTCAATATTTTCATAATTATTTATTTAAAATTAGAATCCTTGCCATATGATTTTGCCAACCACCAACCCCATCAACTTAATTTTTTAGATGAATAACGCATTTACAATATAATTTTTTTTGGTAAAGTACATGGACCGGAATTCGTAACTCTCTCTTTTAACAATTTTGTCTTTAAGATTCAAACATGAATTCTCTCCGTAAAAGAGTAATATATTTTATCATTGCACCTAACTCTTATTGATAATTTAGTACTGATTCATATTAAATGTTATATTTAAACCACAGGGCATGAATCTTATACTCACATTCCATCACATCATCAATAGCATAATAAGAAAAAATAAAGTTGGGAGACTTAAACAATAAATAACCCTAGATATTTAAATATTAAATAAGAACTTAATTAAAAAATGTTTATGGGATAAAGTTAAATTATTAATTTTTTAGGTCATACAATTTTACAATTTTTTGAAGAGACTACCATGAAATTGTATCATTTTAAAGGCTAAGGTCCCTTACCAAACCCTGACCACTCCTAATCCAATTAATGGATACTTAACAAAAGTTATTTGATTATACATTTAGAATTTTTGTACCATTCTGTATTACCTTCTAAGAGTCCACTTATCTCATAATATATAATTAGAAATTTCAGTCTGTTTGTTTTAAAAAAAAATTACTCATATATTTTTCTAACTATATAAGGTGGTATTTCTAACTCTACTTGTACAATTTACGACGAATTTTTAAAGTAATTGCTAAACTAGTATTAGGAGCAGTATGTTGTTCTGTTTTTCCAGCATTCGATCACTTACAACTCCATATCTTTTAAAATACAAATCAAAGTTGATCTCCGTTTATCCTAAACAAAACTAGACTTAATTACTCACGGTTACAACGATGCATGGATCACTACGTAATTATTTGTATAAATTTTTTAGTGATTTTTCAAACCCACCGCCTATGCATAAAATCATTAACATATATCATAAACTTAGTTTTTAACTCCGTTAATCATTCCAAAATTCTTCTAATGCTTACAAATATATTTCATATTAATGACAACAAACATATTCATCCACCTCACACCACCTTATATATAATTATATTTTATTTTCATTAAAATAATCTTATTCATATAGTGGATAGTGCGTAGGCAGATACGGGACGAATAAGATCTCAATCCATCACTTACCGACTACTAGTGTCGGGTATAACTTTTGACATCTACACCCGTCTACTATTTACCAAACTCATAACCAACCGCACTAACTATGACGATTGACGGGTGTGGTATATAATCCGTATATCATCCCTATAACAAAATCATTATAGTTGAACCTCATTTCCTAATGCGTAACATTACTGTTTTTCTTAATATATCATAATGCAAGTATGCAACGATATAAAATGTAATGCCATTGCTATTATTCAACAAAGTATAACGCCAAAGATAGGTAGGTACTATTTGTTTTGATGATGCAATGGACGGCTGAGAAGTGAGCCAGGTACAATTATTGGAGTTAGAGGGGCACGTGTCACCCCTTGATTACGACGGCGATTTCAAGGTGTTTTGACTTTCTAAGGCGGCCGTGTACTCCGTCATTTTCACTACAATTATATATATATATATATATTATACTAAAATTAATATAAACAAATAATAATGTTCTTTTGAAATTGGAGAAAAATAGGAAAACAAAATACGGGCCATACCGGTGAAAAAGACAAAATAGGTGTCGTTGTCAAGACCTTATCAGAAATTGCAAGCAATTACTCCTGTAATTTTAAGTTTGATGAGGTCCTTTTTTGTAATTTTAAATTGGTAAACTAACCACTATTCTATTGGAAAAGTCGTGATTTGACCACCTTACTTTTTTTTGAAGCAATTAAACCACCAAACTATTTAAATGGTATCATTGTTACCACCAGCCGTTAGAGCTTAACGGTATGATAACGTGCCAGTTAAAAAATAGGGGTATAATTACACATTTGGTCCTTATTATTTACACATTCTTTTAATTTAGTTCTAATTTTACATTAATAAAAATAATTAATTATTTAATTAGATAGTGACACGTGTCAACACCTTATTGAAGTACTTTAATTATTTATATTTGATTTAATAAATTTATTTCTCTCATCCAATCAGGTGGTGACACGTGTCACCACCCATTCACAGGAGAAAAAACAATTACAAGCAATATGCTTGCCAGGGAAATTGAACCCAGGCAACAAAGGGTAAAAAGCAGCAGCATAACCACTACGCCAAACCTAATCTTGTGTTTTAATTTACTCCATCAGATATATATTGCTTATTATTTTTACATTTATTCTTTTAATTCAACATATATAATCATCGAACTAATTTCACATATATAATACTAAATGGTAAACCATAAACCCTAAACCAAAAAAACTAAATACTAAAATTCAAACCCGGAACCCTAAATTCTAAACTCTAATTTCACGATCATCAGATTTATTTAACATAATAACCCTAAACCTTAAATTCTAAATGCTAAACCATAAACTCTAAACTCTAATTTCACGATCATTGAATTTATTTCACATAATAACCCTAAACCTTAAATTCTAAATGCTAAACCCTAAACACCAATCTATAGATACTAAAACCCTAAACATTTATGGTTAATATTTAGGATTTAGGGTTTAACATTTAGGGTTTGGAGTTTAAGTTTAGCATTTAACGTTATTCTTATGAAACTAATTTGATAATTATAAATGTGAAATTAGTGTTTAGGGTTTGGGGTTTAAGGATATATATGTGAAATTAATTCGATGATTATATATGTTGAATTAAAAGAATAAATGTAAAAAAAATAAGCAATATATATCTGATGGAGTAAATTTAAACACAAGATTGAATTTGGTGTAGTGGTTATGCTGTTGCTAATTATCCTTTGCTTCCTGGGTTTGATTCCCTTGGCAAGCATATTGCTTGAAATTGTTTTTTCTCCTTTAAACAGGTGGTGACATGTGTCACCACCTGATTGGAGGAGGGAAATAAATTTATTAAATTAAATATAAATAATTAAAGTCCTCCAATAAGGTGTTGACACGTGTCACTACCTAATTAAATAATTAATTTATTTTATTAATATAAATTAAGATTAAATTGATAAAATGTGTAAATAATAAGGACCAAATGTGTAATTATACCAATTTAATTTAACAGTTACGTCAACTTTTCTGTTATTTTTAATAGCTGGTGGTTGTATTGATACATAAATAGTTTGATGGTTTAATTGCTTCGAAAAAAAGTAAGGTGGTCAAACCGCAAATTTTCTAATAATACGATGGTCATTTATGTAGTTTACCCTTTTAAATTTTACCAACGTTTTTCTAGGAAGTTTGAAGAAAATTGTAAAAATATTAAGAAAATTTTACAGCGCTCGACGAGCACCGATGAGTACCACTAACGATGAGCACAATTAATTTAATTTATAAAGATTTAAAATCTAATGGACTCAACATATAATTATAAATTATTTAAAAATTAAAAAACTAAATTAATTAAAATATATTATATTATTTTTTAATTTTCTTGTAAACATAGATCAAAATACCTATATATCCTTAAATTATAAAACCCTAATTTTTGTTCATTTATAATTTAAGCCGCCACTGCTACTGTCGTCGCCGCTGTCATCGCCACTACCTCCTGTCGTCGTCATCGTTGCCTCCTGCATAGCCGCCGTTCTCCACCGCTCTATCATATTTTGCCGTCGCACTCCCCACCGCTCCAACCCTAGCTCCATATTTTGCCGTCGCACTCCCCACCGCTCCAACCCTAGCTCCATATTTTGCCGCCGCACTCCCCACCGCTCCAACCCTAGCTTAATTTAGTTTTAGATTTCGTGACCATATCCAAATATATTATCTAAAGCCAATTCCAAATGAATTAATTTACTAACAATTCAATTAAATTGGTTCGGTTTTTTTAGCTAATCCCGCATTTGAATAGCATTTGAAACAACGGTAGGGCCGCTTAAATTTCAAATGAACAAAAATTATGGTTTTATAATTTAGGAGTAGATAGATATTTTGATCTATGTTTAAAAGAGAATTAAAAATAAAATAACATATTTTAATTAATTTACCTTTTACCTTTTAAATAATTTATAATTATACAACGAGTCCTTTAAATTTTTAATTTTTATAAATTAAATTAATGATGCTCATCAGTGTTCGTCGAGCGTGGTAGACTCATCCAAAATGTTATTAAATTAGTTGCATAGTTGGTATAGTAATGGTTATTATCTGCTAAAGAAAATTATATACCAGATACAAACAAGTAAGTTCATAAGTTGCACGGCCATGGATATGAAGGTTTCCAAGAAAGGAAAAGTTTGAGTTCCTAGAACTTGGGAGTATAGAAACAAGACATATTATTACAAACTATGTAATGATCATGATCCTCTCGGCTCTCTTACACCCTATATGTTAATGTAATGAAGACAAACCACGTTTGAGTATAAAACCACCTAACGTTAATCTAAATCATATCACCACCCTAATATTTTTTTATGAAGTTGAGAAATATTTACATTAACAAGATAAATGTTGGAACTCAAATTCATATAAGGTATGATAATATAAACATCATTAATCACTCGATCATTTAGTGAATATTTACCGTCACAACTCCACATCATTCTTTATTATGTTTGTTTACAACTCTAATTAAAGATTTCCCAGTGTTGTAGATGGATAAAATCTTGTCCTCTTTTTTGTGCCTCTTTATAAGCCTCAACACTAAAAAATTAAATTCTAAGCTATAAACTTAAATTTTAAATCTTAAACCATAAACCTTGAACTCTAAAAATACACCATATATATATAATTCTCTAAACCCTAAACAATTTAATGGATCTTCACAGTGACAACTCTTTAATAAATATATATATATATATATCATTCTTATTATGTTTGTTTACAACTCAAATTAAATATTTCCTAGTGTTGTCAATGAACAAAAATCTTTCACATTTTTTGTGCCCTTATCCCAACACAAAAAATTTAAATTCAAAGCTACAATCTTAAATTCTAAATTATAAACCCTAAACCTTAAAAATTACCCTATCTATAATTTCCTAAATCATAACTCTAAACTTTAACCATAAACACTATACCTAAGGCATAAAAGGAACACCGAATAGAGTTAGATAAATTATATTTGTCGTCAATTACTTTAATTCTTTTTCTTCAATAAACTTTCTTTTTTGAGTTCATCTTAGAGTCCGTTTGGTTGTAGAAAATATTTTTTATTTTTATTTTTGAATTTTTTTCCCGTTTTTTATAAACTAGAAAACAGGTTTGGTTAATAGAAATGAAAACTTATTTTCAAAAATAAAAATAGTAGAAATGCGTTTGGTATCTAATTTTTCAAAATAAAAATGCTTAAAGGTCAAATTAGTTTTCAACAAAAAATTAAAAATATCAATTAAGCCTTTATAATTCTTTTACACTTAATTTAACCCTTATAATTCAAATTCCAATCAACAAGACCCTCATAATTCAACTTGCAATCAATTTATCTCCCTCATAACATTGACCGTTATACTTGACTGTTAACTCACAAATAATTATTAAGATAATAACACGTGGTACACTTAAAAATGTTAAAAAAATCTAAAAAACATATTTAAAATTAACCTCTCTACAACTACCCACCTTAAAAAAGTTTACTAATTAATTCCCCTCCACAACTATTGTCTTCACTTGGATCCTTTGAAACGTTGTGGAGTTTGCATGGGTTGGAGTTAAATCCAACATCTCAAGATTTCAACATTCATTTTCTTCTTAAAACACATGGTTTGTTTGTTAAGAATTTTTTTTTTGTTTCCTAGAAAATTAGTAAAATATCAGTAAAAAACTTAAATCACATGGATTAAAGAAAGACTAGATAGGAGATCTATAACAACTATGATAGTTTTCACAATAACGATAACAAACGGAGTTTGGGATTTAAATAAAAAAATTATTTAAGACCAAATTGAAAAAAAAAATCAAAACTATGATTGTTTTGAAATTAAAAATTAGTAAATGGCCAAATTAGAAAATATTTTTAAAATTATATATATTTTTAGAAATTTATTTTTTATATTTTTTACGGTTTAATGACATAACACTTTCGGTGTGTGCTATGTGTTATCATTTTATTAGTTTTCAATGAGTTAGTGGTTAAAATTTGGTCAACCGTTACGAAATGACTAAATTGAGTGTGTTTCAACTAATAAGAGCTAAGTTGGGTGCAAAAAATTAATAATGAATTAATTGATTTTTTTTTTTAATTTTTCATTGAGGACTAATTTGATATTTAGGCGAAATAAAAAAATTACTCATTAAATAATTAAATTAAAGTATAATGATTAAAAATATTATTATAATAAAAATAAAATATGATTAAATAAATCAAAGTTTTAAAATTGGCATTAGAAGGATTCGAACCCGGATTAAAAAGAGTTCAAATTTAAAGATCTTATTTTCATGTTTTCCATTTTTCTAAAACATTTTCAATGAAAATGGTGGAAACATCTTTTTTATGTTTTCAAAATTCTACTCATTTTTGTTTTTATTTTCTAAAAATTATTTTCAAATTTTACAACCAAACATGTTTTCTTCAACATTTTTTATTTTTCAAGAAAATAAAAATAAAAATGCCATGTATTATCCGAAACCAAACACACCCTTATTTCCTTCAATAAATTTTCTTTTTTCTTCAATTATTTTTTTGGGATAAATATTAACTTGAACTATTACTCAATAAAATTTCATCGAAAAAACTAGTTTCATTATTTTGTGTATGGAGGGAAGGATGAGTCTAGAGTAAACGTCATGTATCGACATGTAACACTAATCATATGTAGTGATATGTATCATTAACTATTTTATTAACTTTTATAATCATGCGGACCTAAAATGTGATTATACGTTTTTTTGAAATAAAATCTATTAAAACATTTTTGTGCCACTATTTTTTCAAATTTTAATTAAAAAATATTAAGATTTTATTTTGAAAATAATTACTATTTGATTTTTTCATCGAAATAATAATTAGTATTTAAATTTTTAATTAAATATATTCATAAAAATTATTAAGAAAATTAAAGATCTAATTTTTTTCTTATATATATTTAACCTAATCTAGCATCATTTTCTCCAACTAATAAAATTTCAGCTTTAGCCGCCGCCGTCACCATCTATACCGCCACCCCCCATAGTTCACAGATTCTTGAGATTTTCTCACAATTTCCAACATTTTCACAAAATTTGAGATATTTAAATAAAATCTCAGCAAACGCCAACTTAATTTTCTCAAGGAAATAAAACAGAAATGAGAAAAAATTTCAACTTCCATAGTTTATCATCATCGTTTCGTTTGGTTTTAAAAAAAATATTAGTTGGAGAAGGTAAAGCTAAATTAAGTTAAGTATATGATAAAAAATTAGATATTTAATTTATTTAACAGTTTTTTACGAATAGAACTTATTTAAAAGTTAAATAGCAATTATTATCATAGTAAATTTTTTTATTATTTCGAATTAAAAATTTGAAAAAGTGACAAAAGATTTTAATAATCACTTATTAAAATTAATGCATATAATTAGTAAATGACGTTTACTTTTAAAAAAAATTGGAGAGAAAACGTGTTGAAGTTCCATTGGCTCAACAACAACAAAAAACACCAGATATTTTAGCCTAAGCTGTAACTCATCTCCTACGCGCCTTTTAATTCTCGTGGGAGAATCTCATGGCAATGTACTCTTACTTTGGTACGAAGGAATGTCATTATATCATCCATCACACACTACTTCGCTGCAACAACAAATAAAAATAAATATAAAACAAAGAATCTTTATAAAATATCTACTCATCACTCCATTAGTTTCATTCTTACACTATAATTTTTAATTCTCTCTTATTACACCCCAGCTATATATAAATATATACACATTTTAAACCCCCATAATAATACACTAATATAAAAAGCCTATCTTTTAGTTTTCTTTGCCCATTTTTATGTACAATAATGAGTATTAATGACATTGGTATTGTTTAGTTTCTAACACCGGCCTCTAACTCTAAGGCACAAGGCTCATGTGTTTTGACATTGCTTGCTATATCAGTCGAGGGAAAAACATAACTATTAAGATCCTTCATTTCATTTCATTATTATTAGTATTAGTATTCTATGATGAGACCTCCCATTGGAGCTCGGTGAGGAACTCCCTTCCTCCGCTTCGCCGTCCTGTAATTCACGGCCGTTGGCGGCGGCGTCGACGGCCTGAAGCTTTGTACTTTGCTCTTCCGGCTTCCATTGCTAACGCCGTTCAATGACTCGGCATCGGACCCATCTGTTTCCTTGCACGTTCTCTTTTTCCTGATGAAGTTATTTGATGTCCCAACAATCTGAATATATATATATATTTTTATCAAGGGACCAAATATAAATAAAATGATGTAAATTAACCCCATTTGTTTGGTTGAAATGAAAATTGTAAACTAACCTTGCAACCAAGAGAACAGAAGGTGAAGGAATCAAGGAGGCTCCGGTGGCAGACTTGGCAGGTATTGGTGACACCTTTGCCAGGCCTAGGCTGAGGCCTTTGGTTCAAGAACACAATCCTGGCACTGTTGATAATGTAGGTCTGAATCCCTGATATGTCCACGAATTTCTGAATCTCTGAAACCCTTATTACATCATGGTATGAAGATCTCCTTATCTGCAACAATCCCCAAGAAAAGAGGCACATGAAATTGCTGAAACCAATGCAAATTCATGTAATTTTGTGATAAACCTTGTAAGTACCTGAATAGCTCTATGGTCTTTGTGATAAGCAAGGCAAAGGGAACAAACAGCGCCATTCATGCAATCCAAGCAGTACATATTGCATTCACTCTTGTGAGCATCTGCATGGAGTTTGCATTGAACGAAAAAGCTTGTTTGAAGCAGTGGTCTCAGCCATGGCGGCCACTTCATTTCCTCTTCATCATCATCGTAATCTGGACCACCTCCTCCCTGATTTATATTATGATGAATTCCCAAGAAAAGAGAGAGAGAGAAAATAATCAAAATAATGTCAATGAAAAGGATTCATGTGAAATATGATTCAGCAAGGTGGTGGGAGGCTAACCATGATTCTTCTGCTTTTTGGTTTGATTTCTCTAACGCTTGATTCTTGATCAATATTGATCATTTGGAATTGGAGCCAGTTTTGAAGGAAAGAAACTTTCTTGGGAAACTTTTTTATTTTTTTTCTCGAGAAAAAAAAGGGATGAGAATTGAGACGAAGAAAGAAAACAAGTGGGGTTGCTTTGTAGTGGTGGGTGGTGGATGGAGCATCGAAGGTGCTTATCTTTGGCTTAAAAGTCTTCAACCGAACCTCAATCCGAACCTAACCCAAAATCCAAATAAAAATTATAGATGCGTTTATTTCAAGAACCTTCTATTTTATTTATTTAAAATAAATTAAAATAAAGTTTCTTTTTTTCAATAAAAAAGTCATGTATTTTCACTTGGACAGAATAGGTTGAGGCTGGCTATTTGGAACCTAGAGACCTGGCTCGTTACGATCTCAACACGTGGAATCAGGTAGAGTACAAGGTGGGGTGAAACTGAAAATGCCATGTGTTGGACATATTAACATTTAATATGTGTCTTAATTTTGCATGGTGAAGTAAAAGTTAGGGCTTTGAAATTTGCCACCTCAATTGCTTATAGATCATATCCAAACAAATATTTTCACTTTAGAATGCTCTTGAATTGGTTGTGTTTTTTCTTTTTATCGGCCGAGATTTTATTCCATATGAATCAAAATCTTTTAAATATAATTGTATGTTTCATTAAAATTTTTCTCAATTCTAAATAAAAGAAAAATGTACAATCACAATTATATTATCACATAGACCGAACACTTGAAAACCATCACTAATGAACATGATAACATGTAAGCGTCATTTGGATCAGTTGTGGAGTCGTTAAATTCAATTTCAAAAAGAATTTCGAAAAAACATAAATGAAAAGAACACTTAAGCAACTCGGAAAGAAAACAAAAACATGTCAAATGGTAAAGGAAAATATATCACAATAACATTATTATTATTATTATTATTAAAAACTAAAAAAGACAAAAATTAAATATAATTAAACGAAGAAAAAAAAGTTAAAATTAATGTATTCATAGGCCATTTAAGAGAATGTCTTCATAGGCCATTTAAGAGAATAATTTGAAAAGAAAAAAGTGAAAAGATAAATATCACTTTGTTTTTGTAACATAATAAATATCACTTTATTTTTCTTATACATAATAAATGTCACTTATTTAAAAAAACGTCACTTTAAAACTGAAGGTGGTAGGACGATATTTTCATAGTATAGATTTTTTAGCATGTCATCCATCATAACATGTTTACTATTAGACTAACAAAATAAAATTATTTATATTAAATTTTGTTATACTCAAATTAAAATTTTATTTTTGAAAATTATCCAATAATAATTATAGATATAGTGATAATGAGTTCATATATAAAATATATTGAACCTGAGTTTCATTCTTAAATGATTAATCTTAAATTGTTTTATTAAAAATTATATAAAAATACAAATGTCATTATAATAATACAAACTAAATTAGATAAAAAAATACAAATTATTATTCAAATGGAAGTGTATTTTAACAATATTAAACTAAATTGATACTCTATTAATCAATAACAACAACAACTCACTCAAAGCTTAATAATTAAAAAAATTATTCTTCCCAAAAAGAGAAGAAGAAGCATTATATTTATGTGTATATTTGAAAAACCAATCCTTCATTGCAAACATCATGTATCATTTAATCCCCCTAAAAATTTGAAGTTATATGTAATTGGAATTAGTTCTTTAATTTAGAAATGTATTCTTAGATAAGGTGATGAAACTAAATTGGTACATTAAAAAACTAAGCATGGCTATAAACACATCCCATCTAAGTAATTAATCAACATTTTAAAATTAAATTTAAACAGTTAAAAATAAAACATTATATATAATTTTTTATATAGAAATAACTTCATGCATAGAGAAATCTATTCTCACATCATAATTTTATCATACATAAAATTCAAATATAAAAACTTGAGAATGAAATAAAATGTCAAACTCCAACATTATTTTCACCAAAAAAAAAAAAAACAACTCCAACATTAATTGTTTTCAATCAGAGTTTTACCCTACCAGCCACAATTTTTGCATATTTGACTCCGTCACGATTCTTCACGATGACGCTCTTTTAATTATCTTATTGATCTCTTTATTTTGGACTTTTGAACTATAAATTTAAATACGAGCTCACAATCATCCCTCTTATATGCGATTGAGTTGTGGCAATGACCGTGTTGTCAACGCACCTTATTGTAATATCTATTTTTAATGTTGTTTGTTGTTGGTTTTACCTTTTATCATCGAGCTTTGATGACATTTGTATCTATTTTGTTTTGAGTTCTTGAATTGGAGTTTATACATTTTCTTTGTACGATCTCGTTTATGATATAGAGACTTATTAAATTTGTTTATCTGAGTTATAAACTTTTATTATATTTTTGTAATTTTCTTCTTTTAATAAAACTGATAATTTTTTTGAATAGTCTAAAGGTGATTACAAGGTAGCATATGTTCATAGATATTCTTAACCCTTTATCAATGCACATACATCTTGTAGACAGTAAGACAACGCAATTTGAACCTGTGTCTCTTCGGATGAATATCATTCGCTTTTTCACTAAGACACTTGTTAGGTTCATACACGTCATTAAAATTAATTCCAATGAAATTGACATATAATTTTTTATGTATTCAATATTTATAATAAATCATAAATTTGGAGAAATAGAATCGGTCCACTCAGACGTAATCTATAAACTCAATCTCTCGAATTTTTGAAAAATTATTAGATGAATTACGTTCACTATGTCATTCGTGGTCTCAGCTAATATGATTCATCCATATCATTTTTTTAAAGGTGAATCATCACCTTTTTTTTATATGTTAATAGAGAGAGAATAGTTAATGAGTAATTATATTAAAATGGATAAATTTTATTGACTAGACCACAAATGACGTAATGAATAGTATCAATGAAATAATTTCTCTAACTTTTCTTATTTTTCCCCTATAAAACGTCGCTTTTACGCATGTTAGATATATGCACACACGTTACACGTAGGCATGCCAATATTTTTAACTTTTGTAATTGGATTTTGCAGTGAGTAAACAGTGGGTAGTTATCTGTCGAGAAGTGAAAAATAATTTTCTTATCAATAATTTTCTTAAAAAAACAAATTAATAATAATAAGATATGGTGTAATACAATGATTGTTCATTTCTAGGGCCGGAGCTAAAAATATATTTAAGGAGTGTCATTTTTAACGATATTTAAAGATGATTAATTATTTATAAAAATATGTTATTTTATTCATTAAAAGAATGTCATTTGTCCACATTTTTAATTTTTTATATACAAATTATATAAAAAAAATAAATTTTTTAAAAATTTTAGGGTGTCATGAGACACTCCTATTCAAAGGGTGGCTCCGCCCTTGTTGACTTCTACCCCTTAATTATAAGATTTGAAATTTAATCCCATTAATAAACATAAAATAGATTTTATGGCCTGCCAATTACATCTCAATAAAAATATAAAAGGGTAAACTACACCTATATCTTATATTTTTATTTTTATTAATTAGCCTAATGACTAAAGTAATCATGCATGACATCTAAGGAAAAATATTACTCTATATCTGATATTTTTATTTCTACTAATATGTATGAGTTTAAATCCTACCGATAGAATGTCCCGTGATGAGTTAAGTAATTAAGGAAAAAATAGACCTAATTTCCTTTTACTAACTACTAAAATTTCCAAAAACCCTAATATTTTCTCTCAAAATATACACAAACCAGCGGTGCTCCTTTTCTTCATTTTTTATTTATCCGATTATCGACAATAATTTAGGTGGTGGTTGTCGATCGCTGATATTTATTATTTTATTTGTTTTATTTTTTTTTATTTTTTTATTTTAATAAGAATCTTTATTCTTTTGACAAGCGTTTTCTCTGTATTTGTGGCACACTTTTCATTTGCTTTTGTAGTTTGATTTATCTGTCATTTGGCACGATTTCAGCATACCTTAGCGGTCATTTGATGCTCGTATAGAGATCCTCACAGCACTAGTTTTTTTATTTGATTCTGTCGATGGTCATAGAAATGACTGATTCCCACTCGTTTGATGGTTTGTTAGCCGATGTAATCAGAACTGTCTAGCATAGCAATCTGCCTGATAGTTTGGTTCGCTCACCACTCCTTTTTATCCCGTAAAACATCTCGTTTGGCTAGAGACAATGAGAGATTCATGAAGATTTCTGAGTTTTGATGGTATGCTAATGTATATGGAAGTGTTTACTTTTCTTTTCACATTTGTATAAATTTTTTAGCGGATTAATTTTTTTCTTTTTATTACATTATATTTATAATATTTTTTTATGTGATTTAACAAAATCTGATGTCATTGTTCAAAAAGAAAAAAAAAATCCTACCAATAGATGTCATGCATGAGTAGCATTTAAGTTTTCGGTAAAAAACACACCCGACTTTAATCCCCGTCGATTTTTATTTCTACTTTTCTAAGAAAATAACCAAAAATGCATTTTACTTGAGGGTAAACTACACCCACGACCACTAAATTATTATGTCAGTTTTATTTCTACCACTGAACTAAAAAGTTTGTCAATCAAACTACATAATTATTAAAGTACTTCCAGTCAAGCCACTAACCATCAATTTTAATAGAAATGATGACTTAATAATTAACGAAAATTAATATAATTATACATTTAGTCATCAATATTTACACATATAATTAATTTAGTCTTAATTTTAATATAAAAAACATGTGTCAATGTTCTATCTACAAGATAAAACACTTTCAGAATTTGCTTTCCGTATATTTTCCCGAACATAGCCAACTTTGCTTGCACTGATAGAATCTATCAGTAATAGTCTGGTTCCTTCAATCTGTTGCCTCTAAATCTTTGACAACACAATGAGTCTCTTTGCCTACCTCGATAATTTTGGTTGAAGCTTGTTTCCAATGCTGATTTATAGAGTTGATCTTGGCAATGGACCCATCTCAAAACTCCATTTAAACTGGACATGGCTCTTTGTGCATCCACCGAGATAGAGAAATGAACGAACCCAAACCTCCAATTGAATCGGGGATAAAATGTCATTTTGTCAAAAACAAAAAAAACCTTTCCAACCAAAAATAGTGATAAGCATTGGGCATAAGCTATTTCCACAGTCATTTTCATTGATGTTCTTCCATTAGTGACAGTATGATAATTATTAGAGCTTATGGCTGTGCAAAACCGGGTTCGGTTAACCATTATTTCGGTTAATCGGTAAGTTCGGTCCACCTAATTCTCAACCTTAAACTCTAATCAATCAACCGGTTAACCGAAAAATTTGGTTCGGTTCGGGTAATAATTTTTTATTTTATTTATTAAAAATATAAATTTTAATAATGTGTTAGAAAAAATATATACTTTTAAAAATCGATAAATGATATTAGTATCTTTTTTAATACTATAAAGGTAAATACTTAAATGGTATTAAATGAAATTATGGTTTTACTTTAGGGAATGAGAAAATAAAATAAAATTTAATTTTTAATATAAAATATTAAAATATCATATAATATAAATAATATATATTATATAACCGGTTGGATCAGTTACCTAATTTGTCCTAAAATTATAAACCCGTAACCGAATCGGGTTTTTTAAATAATAAAAACTTGAACCAAAACCAAAATTTTTGATTCGGTTAACCAAATTTTCGGTTCGTTTTTTTTCAAAATCAGTTTCGGTTATTCCGTTTTTTTTCACACCCTAATAGAGCGACTGAAAATGGCTTCACCCATCACGGGTAAAAATCTCCTGCCCCCTAACCATGCCTCCTTCTATGCCTCTGCCTAAAAAACAGATAAAAATTAAATTTTGCCCCCTAACCCTAATTTTCATATCCTAAACCTCAAACCCTAAACCCTAAAAAATACACCCTACTTCTAATTCCCTACACCCTAACTCTAAGCCCCAACCTTAAACCCAAAATTCTAAATTCTAAACCCACTATTTTAAAGTGAGAGCACAAATAGGGGCATACTTTGAGGCAGATGATTTCCATCCACCCATCACCATACACCTTCAAACTTTTTTTATTTATTTTTAATTTCAGTCTTTTTCTAGAGATTAAGATATCATTGTTCAATTTGCGGGTCATGTTTCCATTCCCACATTCAAAATTATTGCAGTCTTCATCAACAATAATGTTAACAACCTTAAGTTTTCAATTATTTCCAATTTCAATCAACACTTTTTATTTTAATTTTTACTATCGAGTATACAGTTTTTCTTTTCAAGTTTGAGTATATCGGTAAAAATATAAATACTGCACAAGTATCAATAAGACTTTTATTTTTATAAATAATTATTTCGATTGCAATATCTTTTCTTGTTTAAGATTTTAATATGTATATATATTTATATAATATTAAGAGAAATATATAATATATATTAATACAAATAATATGCGAAACAAATTTCGCATTGGATTATAATTTTGAAAAGCAAATTTTGTTAAAAAAAAGCAAAACAAATGAAATATAAACCCATGTAAAAACAAAGATATACATATATCTTAATATATCAAATTTGGTGCGCGTAAACCAAAAAATAGTTTTATAAATTTATATAAAGTATTTTTTTTTCTTTTGACGTGTCATTCTACTAAATTATTTTAAATTGTTTATTGTCAGTTGACTAACAGTTTTCATTCGCAGAGAGACTATTTAGACAAAAAATAAAATTTTGAGAGCTAAATTACTTCAAAAAATAAATAAAAACTAAAATAAGAATTCAATAAAATATTATAGACATTTTTTAGCGCCAGATATATACTTGTGTAAAAAATTAACATTATTTTTATACATATTCATTTGCCGACTTGGATATCGTTGATGAAGTGCAGCAGTCAATGTGTAATCATGAATAAACTGTTTTTATGTTGCATGCTTTGTCTTCATCAGAGACGCACCGTTATTAGAGCTGAAAATAAAAGCAGAGCCAAAGCCTTGTTAATTACTATTTTTTTTGCAAGATAACAACTAAATATATTAGCTAGGTGCCAAAAATAGCATCGTCTAGTACATCATTCTCAATACAACTAGGAATGTCCGAAACAAAATAAAAAGGGGCATTACAATTCATAACCCAATGGGCAAGAGTGAGAGCAACACGGTTTGCTTTCCGATTGACATGGAGAACCTTGAAGCCTGGATTACAGTTGAGGAGCTGCTTTGCCTCGCTAAGGCTGGCATTTGATCTATCTTCAATTTGTGGAGCCAATCTATTAAGAACACCGATTGAGTCGCATTCGAGTAACACATTTGTCCAGCCATTAAGTGAGGCCATTCTTAAGCCCTCCACAAGTGCCATGACTTCTACCAGCTCAGCATTGAAGGTGCCCTGTAGAGTGTTTGCCTGGCCATCGATCATCAGCCCGAAATGGTCTCGTGCAATCACTCCAATGGAAGCTTTTCCAGAGTCAGCAAAGAAAGCTCCATCAACGTTGATTTTGTATACTCCTTCTCGGGGACATTTCCACCTTTCAGACCTGTTACAAGCAATTCCAACTCCAGATAATTCCCAAGATGATTGATAATCAGTAATAAGTAATTGAACATAATCCACTACGGCCCTAGCACGAATGGGAGTCCCCTTATGAACAAAGGTGTTTCTTTTATTCCAAATGTTCCAAAGCAGCACACACAAAAATATAAACAGATCTGGGCTCAAGATCCTCAAACATGATTCTAACCACTGCTTGCAATCAAGATCCTGGGAAAATGCAACTTTCTAGAGATGTCACACTGATCAAAGACCTCCCTAACTGCAGGGCAATCCCTACACGCATGCAAAAGGGTCTCTCCAGCAGAACCACAATGGGGACACAGGCCAGGGGCAATTTGAGCAGCAACCAATTTTTCCTCAGAAGGAAGAGTATTGAAACATAGCCTCCAGATAAAATCTTTTATCTTAGGGAGTGTGTTCATCTTCTGCAAAGATTTCCACAAAGGTGAAAGGTCTCTCTCTACATTTCTATTTCTCTGAATCCAGTCATAGGCAGATCTGGTTGAATAAGATCCTGAGGAGTGATTGTCCCATTGCCAAACATCTTCATTCACAGGGGAGATAGGGCATTTTAGAATTGCTTCAGCATCAGTAATTGAAAAAACATTCCTAACTTTTCTCTCATCCTATATAGGCTCTCCAGGGACCATGAACTCACCACAAGATATTGGGTGAATTGTACCATTCAAGTAAGAGTCCTGCAGCTCAACAACTTTATCACTGCCCCATCTGCTTTGAAACATTGAACACTGACTATCAACACCAATCCTCGAATGAAACTGATCCCTCAGAACTTCTTTAGCTTTGGACACACACCTCCACATGAAAGATGGTTTATCATGAGGCTTAGCATTAAGAACATCACCATCAGGGAAATATTTAGCTGACAGCACTTTAAAACACAAGAAATTTTTATTAACCATTAATCTTCAGATTTGTTTCCCTAGAAGGGCTAGGTTGAACACTCTCAAGTCTTTAAAACCAATGCCACCATACCTTTTTGGTCTACACAGTTTGCCCCATGCAACATGAGTCCAGCCTCTACTGCCTGCCTTTCCAGACCACCAGAAATTTCTCATTGAAGAGATGATGGGATCTATGATGCAGTCATGTAAGAGGAAACATCTCATAGCATATGTGGGAAGTGCTTGAGCAACAGACTTTAAAAGCACCTCTCTTCCACCAAATGAGAACATAATATTATTAAGAATTTATATGATTAAATGGTGTTATTAAAAGATGATGAGAAGAGAATTAGTTGAGATATGACATAGTAGTCATATCCCATTAAATTTTTCTTCCCTCTCTCTTTTCTTTCCTTAGTCGGCTACCCCAAACCAAACTATCTAAATTTTATTTGTTCATTTCACACACATTACAAACATAAAAATTAAGAGAGAAAGCTTGAGAGTTTCGGTGAAGAAGAAGAAAGGCTTGCATGGCATTGAAATCTTCTTAAAAATTTAAGGAAAAATTGGAAGTAAGTAGCTCACTCCCTCTATAGTTCGAATATGGTAAAATTTCTAATAGATCAATGATTTTAATGTTCTTAGAAAATCATGAAAGGGGTGATACTAAATGTTATGCTGCTGGAAATTCTAAGTTCATAAGAAACTTCAAGAAATTTTAAATGATAAAAGTTTATGAACATGCAAGAGCTAAATTGGAGAGATTTGGTAGTTACAAAGACGAGAATCTTTGGAGTTAGTATTGAGAACTCGCAGTTGGTAGAGTGGGCAAATAAAGTGAAATGCTGCACTGATCGATTCCCTACCACGTATTTGGGATTACCCGTGAAATCCTAGTAATCGGGTACTGGGTACCCGTTTCGTTTTTTATTTATTTTTTAATTAAAAAATAAAAAAAATTACATATTAAACACAAAATATTTTTTTTAAAAAATTAAACTTAAAACTTAAAATATATAATACAAACATGGAAAGAATTTAGGGATTTAAATTTAGTTTTAGAGTAAAAACATTAAGAAACTTAAATAAAAATATAATTTGAAATATAAAAAATATATATATTAAAAATTGTCGGGTCAGGTACCCGGTGTTAACATAATGCCATGAGTTCTCTTCATATGCAAGCCCAACAGGCCCAATGCCCTCGATGCTTCGAGTGTTTCTGCTTAGATGGTTCGAGAGTTTCATCTTCAATCTTTCTCCAGAATCATCTTCAGGTTTCTCCAGATGCATCTACAGGTTTCTCTAGATTTAGTTTGTTAGCTTCTTCTAGTGTTTTCTAGCTAGTCTCCAGAGCCTTTGTTTGTTAGGCTTTGTTAGTATAAATAGGCTGTTTGGGCTCAACTCAGATTGACCCAATTATCATTGTATACCCATATTATTTTCTAAGTTTTAATAAAATGAGTAGACCCATTTACCCAAATGGTTTTCAATTCTAGGGCTTAATCAGATTTTCCCCCTTTCCTTCTCGTTTCATCTCCTTTGCCGTTCACCTGCTCAGATCAACTTCCGTCCGACAATCATCTTCACCGGAGCCTCTTTCACATGGTATCAGAGCTATAACGGCGATCCTTACCGGCGTTTTTTTCTCCGATCTGAAGTGATTCGTCTGTCTTTTGGTGGTCCTGAGTCAGATCTGTTCTCCGTTCGATAGTCTCCTTTCTCACAGACAGCCATGGTGAATCTCAATGAATCCAGTGCTGACGGTGACGCTTCTCACGGCGGTGACGATCTGTCATCACAGATGTTCTCCAACAAGAGAATCAAAGTGTGTCTCGATGATACGAACTACCTGCTATGGAAACAACAGGTGATTCTCACTATTCGAGGGTTAGGTCTCGAAGAATTTATTGATGCCGACACACCGAAGCCGGCGAAGTTTGTTGAGCGAACATCAGGGGAAAGAATCGTCAATCCGGCGTACACACGTTTCCTTCAGCAAGACAGTTCTCTCGCGTCGTGGTTGCTGTCCACCGTGAGTTCTACCGTCCTTCCTCAACTCGTAGGAGCTGAGACGTCTGCAGATATCTGGGCTGTGATTACGGGCCTCTATTCCAAGCTCTCTACTACTAAGGTAATGCATTTGCATTGTAAGCTTAGATCGATGAAGAAAGGTTCTCTTCGTATGCGTGAATACACTGTCAAGATCAAAGAGATCTGTGATTTACTGTCACTTTCTGGAAATAAAGTCTCTGATGTAGAACATATTGCAACAATTTTAAACGGACTACCACCTGAGTTTGGTCCTTTTGTTGCTGTTATTACTGCAAGTCAGACACCTTATACGTTGGATGGAGTAATTTCAGTATTGATTGATGCTGAATCACGACTCGATGATGCCATTGAAGTACCGGTGGGGATTAATCTCACTCAGATGCAGCAACGTGATTCTGCAGATAAGGCAGATTACACGCAAGGCACTGGTTATTCTCCAGATCATGGTCGAAGCTATTCACCAGGCCCTGGGTATTCCGATCGTGGTCGAGGCTTTCGGGGGTCCTATCGAGGAGGTCGATTTCGAGGTCGATCTTCAGGGAGGCCTCAATGTCAAATCTGCCACAAGCTGGGGCACATGGCAGATTCTTGTTGGTACCGCTTTGATGAAGGGTACAAAGGAGGAACGTCTCAACAATCCACACAAGTCCCTTTGCCACAAGCCAATGCTTGCCACTACCAGGCGGATTCGTTTGATCAATTTTATGAGCCGTTCGTGGAGGCCGCACGTGATGCACCTTCTGCTCCTGAAGGTCAGCAAGCTGAGGAGAAGATTCATGTGAATTCCATCACTGCTTCTGGTTTCAACAGTGGCGCAGTTCAGTGGTACCCAGATTCGGGTGCCACTCACCATGTGACAAATTGTAAGTCCTCGATGCTTTCTTCTGTAAGTTATACTGGACTGAATAAGGTGCATTTGGGTGATAATTCTGCCGTTAATATTGCTGCTGTTGGATGTTCCTCTATTCGCATGCCTAGTAGAACTTTGATTATTGATAAATTGCTCCATGTGCCACAAATTACTCGTAGCCTACTATCTGTTTCTAAGTTTGCTGCTGATAACCAAGTCTTTTTTGAGTTTCATTCGAGTGACTGTTGTGTGAAGGATGAAAGAACAGGGCAAGTGTTGCTACGAGGGGTTCAGAAAGATGGTTTATACTTTTTCAATTTGCATTCAGTTGATCATTCTGTTAGTCAGCCTGTTTCGATTCATCATACTACTGTGAATAAAGATGTGTCCAATTACTGGTTGTGGCACAATCGCCTTGGTCATCCGTCTCCCGAGGTGGTCTCTCGTGTGTTAGATAGGACTGTTTCTTCTGATGAATTGCTTCTTTGTCCAGCATGCCAAATGGGGAAGGCCCATGCATTGCCTTTTTCTTCCTCCACTACTGAATACACCTTCCCTTTTGAACTTGTCGAAATTGATGTATGGGGACCAGCTCCACTTGCTTCGGCAGGGTTTAATTACTATGTTTCATTCGTTGACATGTATTCGCGATCTTGTTGGACTTATTTGCTTCGTAATAAGAGTGAAGTTTTTCCTACTTTTGAAGCTTTTGTTGCATTGGTTAAAAATCAGTTTTCCACCACTATTAAGGCTGTTCAAACCGATGGAGGGGGTGAATTTCGTGCGCTTGTTTCTAAGTTACAAACCTTAGGCATCCAACATCGCATAACATGTCCGCATACATCTCAACAAAACGGAGTTGTCGAACGAAAGCATCGACAGATCATTGAAACTGCTCTTTGTCTCTTGGCTCAATCTTCGGTTTCGTTTAAGTTTTGGTCCTATGCTGTTTTGACAGCAACCTATCTCATCAATCGTCTTCCTTCGCGCACTCTCAATTATGTTTCCCCCTATGAAAGGTTGACCGGGAAGAAGCCAGACTATGATTTTCTAAAGATATTTGGGTGTGCCTGTTATCCCTATCTTCGTCCATTTAATCGACACAAATTTGCCTTTCGCTCTCGTCAATGCATCTTTCTGGGATATTCTCCGTCTCATCATGGTTATCAGTGTTTGGATGCTACTGGTCGAGTGTTTGTTTCTCGACATGTTCGCTTCGATGAAAAAGTGTTTCCTTCTTCAATGTCCTCCTTGCGCAAGACAACTTCACCAGATTTTTTGTCTTCTCCTGTGCCTGTTCTGCAGCCTCCACAAGGGGTTTCTATCACTGAAAATAGTGCTTCAGGTCCAGTGGTCACACAGCCCACAAGTGCTGGTGTTACAGTCCCAGCTCCTGCTGCTGTACGTGCTTCACCTCAGCCTGGAAATGATGTTCATTCCTCCTCTGCCCCTGACGTGGTTCTCTCTGCTGAACCCACTGTTTTACCGTCTCTCACAACTCCTCTTGAGACAGATGAGCCTGCCTCAGTTGGTGCGGGTACTTCACAGGAGCATTTTTCCACCGCTTCCAGGGATCTTGATGAGTCAAGTGATGAATCCTCTGCTCCTCTAGGAGCTGAATCTATTGGCTTTGATCAATGTAATTCCTCTATGCAGCCTGTACCTACAGGTGATATTATCCCTTCGGATTTCACTGGAAATTCAGCCGGAAATACACATGCAATGGTCACACGCAGTAAAAGAGGAATATTCAAGCCAAAAGTATTATTAGTTAGTTGTGATGCTGTACCACAAACTATTCATGAGGCCATGCAGCACGTTGAATGGCAAAAGGCTGTTATGGAAGAATATTCAGCGTTAATAGCTAACGGAACTTGGTGTTTGGTTGAATTACCTCAAGATCGGAAAGCTGTCGGGTGTAAGTGGTTATTTAAAGTTAAGCGTAATGCGGATGGATCTGTAAGTCGGTACAAGGCACGACTGGTTGCCAAAGGCTTTTCTCAAGTTCCCGGATATGATTTTACCGACACCTTCAGTCCGGTTGTAAAATCTCTCACAATCAATGTTTTGATTTCTCTAGCTGTTACGAATAATTGGGTTGTGCATCAAATCGACATCAACAACGCCTTTTTAAAAGGCGATCTTAGTGAAGAAGTCTACATGACGCAACCACCCGGTTTTGAACAACTTAGTCCCAATGGTACTCCTCTTGTATGCAAATTAGTCAAAGCTTTGTATGGGTTACGGCAGGCCCCTCGGAGTTGGTTTTTAAAGTTGAAAGGGTTCTTGGTCTCTCTTCAGTTCGAATGCTCCCTTGCTGATACATCCTTGTTCAAATACAAGGCTGATGGTATTATTACATTTATCATTGTTTATGTTGATGATATATTGCTGTCTGGAAATTCTGAAGCTCATATAGTTCATGTTAAACAACAACTTCATACTCAGTTTTCTCTCAAGGATCTTGGTGTTCTTGATTATTTTTTGGGCATGGAAGCCACTACAAATTCTGCTGGAGTTTTCCTCAATCAAAAGAAGTATATACATGATTTGTTGGTTCGAGCACAGATGACCGATTCAAAGTCTGTTGATACTCCTATGGCAGTCTCGCCAAAGCTTAGTAAGTACGATGGTGAGTTATTTTCTGATGTTACTAAGTTCCGTAGTATTGTGGGCGCCCTTATATATATTTGTCATACTCGGCCGGATATTTCACATGCGGTTAATAAGGTTGCTCAATATATGCAATGCCCTACTGTTAATCACTGGAGTGCTGTTAAACGTATCTTGCGCTACCTTAACAGCACATTGGATTTTGGTTTATGGTTCTCGGCTGCGCAAACAAATTTTCCCAATCTAGTTGCTTTCTCGGATGCTGATTGGGGTAGCGATGCTGATGATCGAAGGTCAATCACAGGTTATTGTGTGTATTATGGCTCTCATCTTTTATCTTGGAGTTCAAAGAAGCAGCGTTCTGTTTCGCGCTCCACTGCTGAAGCCGAGTATAGAAGTTTGGCCGATGCTACATCTGAAATCATGTGGGTAAGGAATTTGTTGAGTGATATGGAAGTTCCTTTATCCGATCTGCCTAAAGTATGGTGCGATAATACAAGCACCATTGCCATGGCAGCAAATCCGGTCTTGCATGCTAAAACAAAACATGTAGATTTGGATTTGCATTTTGTTCGAGAACGTGTTCTTGGCAACTTGCTTCAAGTTCGCTATGTACCAGCCAACTGTCAGATTGCTGATATTCTGACAAAACCTCTACCAGCTCAACAATTTGTGTCACTTCGCACAAAGCTTAATGTAATTTCTCGGTCTGTTTTACCGGAGGAAAAGAAGAGCAGGGTGAATGTTAACATAATGCCATGAGTTCTCTTCATATGCAAGCCCAACAGGCCCAATGCCCTCGATGCTTCGAGTGTTTCTGCTTAGATGGTTCGAGAGTTTCATCTTCAATCTTTCTCCAGAATCATCTTCAGGTTTCTCCAGATGCATCTACAGGTTTCTCTAGATTTAGTTTGTTAGCTTCTTCTAGTGTTTTCTAGCTAGTCTCCAGAGCCTTTGTTTGTTAGGCTTTGTTAGTATAAATAGGCTGTTTGGGCTCAACTCAGATTGACCCAATTATCATTGTATACCCATATTATTTTCTAAGTTTTAATAAAATGAGTAGACCCATTTACCCAAATGGTTTTCAATTCTAGGGCTTAATCAGATTTTCCCCCTTTCCTTCTCGTTTCATCTCCTTTGCCGTTCACCTGCTCAGATCAACTTCCGTCCGACAATCATCTTCACCGGAGCCTCTTTCACACCCGACCCGGTCGGATAATTTTTTTAAAAAAATTACCCTGTATTTTTAGGTTCGGGTCGTCGGGTCGGGTCAATCGAGTCGGGTATTTTTGAACACTCTTACTCCACATGTCACCATTATGTTTCGGCCATGCTCTTGTCCATTGACATCCGTGGTTGAAGGAGAAAAGAGAATCGTAAATAAGTGAAATAAAATGTGAAAGAAGATGGTAAAGCAAACAAGAGTTGATCCTAAAGTAATGTGTAGCCATATATAACTGTTGTTCGATGCTCTTTTCTCCAAATGCCAAAACTCCCCTACAAATAAGTCCAATGGTCCAACTATTTGAACCATTTTACGATTGGACCGATTTGGACTTGCTTAAAATTGGGAATCAAAATCGATTTGGACTACCCTAACAAGTATATCATGTTTTTAGGAGAGAAAATGATGAGAGAGGAGAGAGGAAAGAGGAAAGAAGATGGCAACAAAATCGCACGTATTTAGGGACTGATCCATTTATGTATTGGAACTTGGAAGGGGATTTTGCCTCCCACCAGAATTTTTTAACTTTAATATCTATAATTTTGTTTAAAAAAATAAATTAATTATATATTTGTCTCTCACTTTTTAAAATTTATATTTTATTTTTAACTTTCGATCCTAACTTCGTCCCTATATGTATTATCAAAAGATGTAAATTTTGTTTTGCCTCAACCACCATTTTGGTTTATTGTGGATGATGATGGGTTAGTTAGAAAGGTTAAACCTAGTTAAGGCTTAACAAAGTCAATCCTCTCATCAAGTCAAGGGTGGACTTTGTCACATCTAATGGAAAAGAGTAGACAGGGGATATGAGTCTCTCTTTAATAATTCTTTGATATCCCATTAAACTCCTAACCAAATTCAATATGTATATTGAACTAAAAGAACAATTCAATTTTATAGCGAATTTGATTTACGAAAAATAAGATTACGAAAAATATTTTGATACACAAATCTTTTAATTTTAAGTTTTAGAATTTAGGAGTTTAGCGTGTAGGGTGTAGAATTTAAGGTTTATGGTTAGAATTTAGAGTTTAAGGTTTAAGATTTGGGGGTTTGGATGTTAGAGCTAGAGATTTGAGTTTTAGATTTTATTGCTTAAATACAAAGAGATGTGTAATTTTTTTATACAACTTACTTATCAAAATATAACACTAAGGGTGAGTTTGGTTCACGAAATGTAAAATTACCTCTAGGAATAAGATTCATGGAATATAACATTATCTGACATATTACTGGAAATGTTACATTACCTTATTTGGTTTATTTGGTAGAAATGTAAGATTGTTGTGTTAAGTTGGAAGTATATAAGATTATCTGGAACTAAACTTTCAATATTAAATTAAAAACATATGCACAAAAAGTAATAGAATTATTTTTGTTACACTATCTAAAATTTCCAAAAACTATATATTTATCGTATTATTAATATAATTATTATATTAACTACTTTTTTTAAAAAAATATAATTTATATTTACATACCATCGTTACCCTCTATTAAAATACTTTTGTGAAATTTTAAATGCTAAATTTTTAATATGTTCAATTTTTTTAATTTTGTATTGCTTGTGACAGGTTGTCAAGTAAATTAAAGTAAATAATAAAACAAACCTGAAAGTTGTATAATACTAAAAATAATTTATATCATAAGTTTAACCTACTAAAATGTTTTATAAGATGATAAACATCTTATAAATCAAAGAATAAAATTAAAAACATCAACTCTTAACTTATTAATTTTCAAGCAATATGCAATTTCAATATATGACCCGTAAACATTATAAATATAATATTAATAAAAATATATTAAATATTAAAATAATATTTCAATATGTGTAACACCATATAAATGTTAAATTAATATTGAATAAAAAATATTTAATTAATTTATGCCACACACATTTAATTATATAATTAAATTTAATAAAGTATTAATGTGAACAAAATTCATTAATATAGGGGCAATATGGTCCAAAAGGGTGAGAATTGACAAATACCTAAGAAATCCAAGGGAATCACATCCTCACCATTTAATAAAAAAAGTGTCACCGTTGGGAATACAATATTACCCTTCGGAAGGAATGCTCCCCAACCAAATGCGGGTATGTAATTCCAAAATGATCTTTTCCGCGAACCAAACACCTCAAATTATTAGAATATAACATTATTTCATATTATTAAAAATAAAATTTGGTTTATTTCACTTAAATATAATATTATGGTATTTGGTTAGTTGAATGTAAGATCATCTAAAACATATTTTACTAAATTACCATTCTGATAATTTTTTTAACAAGTTGAAATAGAAGATGTTGGTAGAAATTCATAGTACTCTACCTAAATTTTACATTTAACATCTATTGGTATAATTATTATTTAAATACATATTTAAAAACAAATGCACACGTAATGTTTAATATTGTTAATTCCATATAAAAACAAAATACAAAACAATCATCAATGTGAGCAAAATTTTAGGTAAACTAAACAAATATTGTGCAAAAAACAGATACTTTTCTATTTCATATTTTATTTGGAAGGATTAAGTTGACAAAACAATAAAAAGTAGTGACAAAATTGTCCAAATTCACATGGAAATGTTACAATAATGGAGAGCTTGCCGGTCAGAACCTGTTCTTATGTTCATATTCTAGACATGATACTTGGGGAGTATTGAATGATCAAAATCTATCATTTTCCCAGAGACTGCTTGATTTGAAATTATGAATGCATATCAACAATTTCGTGTTAATTGAGAGATAATAATTTTATACCATTGATATTTGATACTGCATGACATTGGAATGACTGTCAGATTTGAATCAATGACAAGGCAAATATGTTGCCAGCAATGTTTTCAAGGCAAATATACAAGGTTACATGCTACGAATAAAGAGATCTGAATGAATGGAGAAATCGATATAGCGTTCATGGCACCATGTCACAAGTTGGAAATATGATCCGACCCTACATCTGTACCTACACTAGAACTCTCGAGGTTGAATGCAAATGACTCTGCCAGATCAACGGCGTCCTGAAGCCTAAGCCGTGTACCCTGTTGCCCGACAACTGTGGCTGCAATCCTAGCTGCTATTGTACCCATACATTTCAAATCTGAGACACCTCGTAATATGGCGTACAGAATACCGGAAGCATATGCATCACCAGCACCGCATGTGTCCAACGGTACACATGGAGAAGGAGGAATATATACAGCTTCTCCTTTTTCACCTATGTAGGATCCTCTAGGTCCATCTGTGACTGAAACTAAGGGAACAAAGTGGCTAAGATACCTTGTTGTTGAAATAGGGCTTTCCTTTGAGGAGAAATGGCATAGAGCTTTTGCTTCATCACTGTTTGCAAACACAATGTCGGCGTAATTCCCAACAATTTCCCTGAATAATAAAGCCAAAACAATTAATATTTGAAAGCTAAATGGAACAATTTCCCACAGAACTTGGCATGCTGCTCAAGGTTATTATAAGCAGTTTGGCTAATGAGTGCCCTAAATACAATCTTTAAGGTTAATTACCATACTCATTCTTAAAAGTGTACTTAACGCGCTTGGCAGTAAATCTTATTGTGAATGAATCAAATCTGCAAATTGTTTCAAAACAGTAAACTCTATTAAATCTGAAAGATTATTAAGGTTCAAGCCATGTCCATTATTGACCTCATTTTTCGGTATAGAACATAGTTTATCACAGAACAAGGTTGTGAAGAAACAATGAACTTTTTCATCCAGGAAAACGAAAACTATCCAGTAAAGATTAGTTCACAAGACATCAATCATCCAGAATTATACAGCTGAATTTCGGCCACGTAAAATACTTTCTAATCTCTGCAGGTGGATCAACTAAAAAATTATGAAAATGTGCCAAATGTTCAACATTAAGGTAACCGGTTTTTGTTTTAGTTGTAGAGCACAATTTCCTCACCCAAAAAACTAATCATAAAGCCCAAGATCCTTAGACCACTATCATATTATCTTAGGGAATATAGACACCTACCATAAAAATTCACAAAAAAGCTGACAATTTTAATAAGGGTGGCTCAAATAGACGATACACATACCAGAAATCATCATAGTGTCTCTCGATGCAGGAAACATCTGATGCTGTGACTGCTACCAATGCACGAGTCCTGCGTGCTTCTTCACATGCTCTTATAATAGTTTTGATCGTATCAGGAAGTTCAAATAAATAACCCTCAACAACAAATATATTTGTCTTGGATACTATGCCAGCCAGGCAAGAATCATAATTAATAGTAGATGATGTACCCTGAAATAGCAGAAAGAAGTTACTTACTAGGATTCCACACTCAAATCTATACAAACCAGGAGTTTATGGCGGAAGGTCACTTCAATAACTTTTGCACAAGCAGAATTGCAGAAAGAATTTAGCAAAAAGTGTTGCAGGATGAGGAGTGGCTCCAACGTATAACTTCATTTCTAAGATTCTTGACTGTAATTTTTATATAGAATATTTAGGCACTTTTATACAGTTAAATACAACAAGATGCATTACTCCACTTATAACTCACGTGAGAATAAAAGCATCACATTCTTTAACCATAGAAAAGAAGCCGGGAGCATGTACACCCAAAAAATGAGAAAATTCACAAATTCTTGCTTTTCCAATTTGCAATTCAATGTTTAAAAGTTTTAGCATATTAATGAATCTGCAAAATAACTAGCATAACTGTAATCTGTTTTCTTCTAACAATCCAACCAAATGCCTGCAAAGATAAAACTTTAACCAAAAAGGAAACAAGACTAATAATAACCATCAAATTTATGTAACTCTCAAGGACTGTGATTAGTAAAAGAAGTCTAACCTGATAAGAAAGCATGGTGCGCTGCGCATCTGGAGTTGTGAGGACTATCACTGTTCCAGTTGTTCCATCCTTGATAGATTCAGAAAGAAAATTCACATTTGCTCGATGCAGTTTAGACCTATATCAAGAAAGTGTATATCTATTTTTAACAAGACCATTGAAAATACCAAACGAGCTAAATAGCCCAGTTTTGATGCAGATAGTGACTGGTCAATTTAATAGCAATTTCAGAACTACATGCAGGAGCTACGAGACATTGAAGATACAAGAAACCCTAGATTATAGAAAGAATTACCACACGATAAACAAGATCGAATTTGTAAGGGATACAAAATAAGGTGAAACAAGACTTTATCATCATGGCAATATTGATATTTGAAGAAGTTATCAGACATTATTGCTCTTCTTGTCTTTCCAATCCCCATATCAACGTTGAAATAGATGAAAATGCATCTAAAGTACATGCAGAGAGGACCTATGCGATGCAAGACAGGAAACAATAATTGACTCAAAATTTTAATTGGCAATTAATTTTGATTATGGTCTAATTCTATTGGTCAAAGATTACATGACTTTTAAATTTATTTAATAAATTTGCATTATGTAAGAAATCTTGGAGATTAAGATTTCTTGGTGACCAAGTAATGGATTTGAGTCTTAACCTTTGGAATTATGAGAGAGATGCATCTAGATCTCAGCATTTGTAGATATGTGGTGAAAAGTTTGGTAGCACAAGTTAAAAACTAGGGAGCATAGAAACTTGATTTGTTTCGAGACTCAAGTTTAGGGTTTGTTTATTGAGTGTTTAAACTTTTTGCACTCCCTAGGTTTATAGCGGATTTTCCTGTTATTATAGATGTAGGCAACTAGGGCCGAACCATGTCAGATATTGTCTTGTGCATGTGAGTTGATCTTGCACTAATTATTTTTCACTTACAAATTCCTAACAAATAAGAGTCATGTAAGAGTAAAAAAACCTCAAATCAAAAGTTAGCCCACTACCAATTCAAAAAAGCGTTAAAAGGACTCCAGAAACTTGGAGACATTAATGGCATAAAAACAACAGATATTGGACAAGACAAGAGTATTAGTGTAGGACTGCAAAGAAAAAAGTTATAGATGGAATTCCATTGTATTAGAAGAAAAATATAATAAACAGTCTGGTACAAGAAATGAAGTAAACTATAAACTTGCCAAGCAAACTCTGATTTGTCACTGGTTCCTACCTAATTATATGTGACATACATAGGAATCCTGAACATATACAGACCAGAGTTTAGCTAACAATTGTGGATACCGCAAAAGATGAAGCACGCTAACAATCACAAATTCTTTTTTCTTTAATTTGCCAAACTTGCAGAAGACAGAAGTATATAGGAGTTCCAGAATAAAACACAAACAAAAGCAAGGTAAAAAAGCTTAGAAACTAAAGCCCACATATTATACTATCAATAAACTCAACCAAAACACTGAATTAACAATGTAACAGAAATCCAAAGCTAGGAGTAAATACCCTTCAAATCTTATCTTTACGTTGGTATGGTCATGGTTAGTCGCCTTGAAACCTCCACAACGCTTTTATAAACAAACTTCACCATAAACAAATAAAGTAATAATATTATTATTGATATTCTGCTGTTCTTTTATCTATGTCAATACTTCCAATAACGTTCTTGGGATGACTTTTTTTATATTAAATACATAGGTATTACATTCCCGTACAGGGATAATTGATAAAGGGGCCAAAATCAGATCTTTTCCCAGAAATTTCAGTAACGTTTTCACACAACTAAACAAAGTTGAGAAAGAAAAAAAAACAAATTATTTCACGAAACAAAATCTCACCTGTAGAAGCCACCCAATGGATCACTACCTACACTGCCTGCCATAGCTACATTTAGAGCAGGGCCTCCAATGGGTTTATAACCGAGCCTTGCCAATGCCACCAAGCTGTTGGAAAGTGATCCTCCAGCAGCTGCCTTATAGCTGCAACCATCCATAGCCCGCAAAACTCTACCCCTCTCCTCATGATACACAACCTTCCTAGTTCCCTTCTCTAGTCCCAATCTCTCCAAGAATTCATCATCAACCATACCGGAAAAGTCTACCTGAAATTGGTATGTAAATTGCATAGAAAAGTTTAATATATTTTCAATTCCATATGCAAAAAAATACAAAGCTGCTAAGCAGGAAGTAAAATCTGAGTTAACAAAACAAAGGACAATACGGACAAGCGTTAAGAATATAAGCAACCATGTCTTACAATCAATTATCAGCATTTGGTGAGAATCAACAAATGCAAATTTCACAAATAAATATAGCAGACTGAGCAAAGAGTTGAATTTTTTAAAATTCTATTGAATCATTTTACCATCAGGTAAAGTTTCTCTAGACCAGTTTATCCCATTTCACAACCCAACTTCTTGTAATTCCCTTTTAAGTAAAGCTACAAAAAGCCCAAACCAGTAAGAACACCTTAACAGACATAGCAGATTATCATACAAGACGAATGGAAACAATTCTTTGACCCTTGGTCAAATTCATTACCGGTTCTCAATAGACAAAGAAATGGAGCCCAAATTTGACCAATCTTTTCATTAACAAGTAAGGTTCTACTTTGTTCTTATGATTACTAGATGTTTTTTGTTTATCAAGCAAAGGTAAGAAAATGCAACCAAGATCCTAAATGAGGCAGCATATCTATTAATTAAAATTTTGGCCGAAAGACATTCATAATTTCATTTCTATACAGAACAATTATGTTTCAATGTGTATTGTATTCTAGCTAGTAACTGAATTCTACCAATTATGAAAACGCTTTTAACCACCTTTGAAAAAGAAAAAGGAAAATAATAAGAAACAGGTAGACAAACAACCTATCAAAGCCTTAATGATTTAAAAACAATAAAAAATGGTGGAATTGAAAGGAACAAAAGAAAATATATCAGCAAACTTCCATTTTCCTTTCTAAGAAACAAAACAGATATGTCCTAAACCACAAGGCTTGTATCCTTGACATCAGTTCTCTTATCTTTTCCCTATACTTTCCTAAAAAGGATAATGAAAAAGCTCAAATTTAAAGGAACTATAAATTCAAAACAACCAAAGATATGTACTAAAAAATAGTCGAGAAACATACCATGGCTTGACCAAGGCCAAGAACATCCCATCTGTCAGGCAAAACAGAAAACGACGGAGCACCTACTTCTTCATCATCTATCTCCTCCTCTTCTTCTTCGCTTTCAAATTCATCTCCTTTGCTACTGCTACAGCTACTACTCCCTCTAGAACTACAAACAGAAGAATCCCAAAAGAACCCGCCCTTTTCTTTCCCCATTGAACCAGAATTCACCCTCCTTTTACCTCTGAAATCACCCAGAAACCCCAGCTCTCTTATAACCCTCCCATTTCCATAACTCCGTTGGCGGTAACATAAAGAAGAAAACGAAGGAAAATTGAGGCGGTAAAGAGAGAAAATTGGAGAGCAAAAGAGGGGGTTAACTTGTGGAGGAGATGAAATGGAATTAAGGAAGGACATAGTTCAAAGTTCAATCTTTTAAACTCTTGGGGTTTATTAACTAAAATGGGAGAGCAGTCTGGATTTTGGGTTTTCTTAGTTTAGGATGGAGAATCGAAAGGAGACATATGCAGCAAAGATTTTGGGGGAATGCTTGAGAGAGAAAGGCTCTAAGTCGCAGACTTTCTTTTAGGATAAAATGGAAGGTTTCTAAAGATGTTCTGTCCATTTGGTTACGTGGACGTTTGATAGATTCAGATATGTCCGACTGCAATATCATTGCTTGAAATTGAAAGCCCTTCCCTTTACAAACTTTGACTTTTTAACCAAATTATTTGATTCGATTCGATTCTACATACTTATTATATTCATCGAGACATCGACTTTTAAACATCGTCTATTTAAATATCAAGTTTAACGTTTCATAATAATATCTTGATGTCTGTAGATGATACGATTAGCGTGATGGGAAAGTTGACATTGCTTATTTTCGAGTTTTGGGGATTATTTGATTGATTTTGTTTGTTCTTAATTGTATTATGACGAAAAATATACGAGATGATGTCAATCATTGATGACAATTTTATCTTTAGTCACTTATAATATATTAGTGTTGGGAGGCTCAAACGATCAATCTAATAGTCTAAATAGTTAATTAAATTTTTTGCTTTAGTAGATGAATGATTAAGTAATAGAAATTTAGACACAATAATTTATAGTAGTTTGACTTCAAAACAAAGCTTACCTCCACTACCTTAACTATCCACACTAAGGATTATTCACAAATTTATTAATTTGTCTTGTGTTTTTCAAAATCAAGGAGATAACCCTCACAACCAAGACATATACCTCAAAGTCTTGAATACACTCTCTTACAAGAGAAAAACAAATATAGTAAAAAAAGAAAAACCTCACAAGGTTATGTGTTTGCAAATTTAAACACTCAAACTCTAACACTTGAGCAAATATAACAATTAAGCTAACAAGTGTGTTTTACAAAGAAATATGACAAAATAAGCTTTAGGATAATTTCTCTAACATTGATTGTTGGTAGTAGGTTTCTTATTGTTGCATGACTACTTGAAGAGGTCTTTTAAACCCTCTAAGAAGTTTGTGGCTGTTACTAGCCGTTGGAGACTTTATTTCCAGCATTAAATGTATTTTTAGGCTTATCGATATCGGTACGCGTGCAAGTGTATCGGTACACCTGCTCAAAATAGAAAGAACCATTTGGATATTTTTACAAAAGGTATAAGTACACAATTCAAGTGTAACGGTACATCCTCTTGTGTATCGGTACGGCTGAGGCCTTATCAATACATTAAATGGCTATTGTAATTTAGAGTTTTGGAAAAATAAAGGGATGTATTGATACGAGCTTGGTCGTGTCGATATATGTGATTGGGTATCGACACACTAACAGTTGTATCGCTACACAGGGTTAGTTTTTGACTTTTGGGTTATTTTAAAAACATTTAAACAAGTTAAAAACACTTAGAAAATTTTTTAAAAATATTTTTCAAGTTAATGGAATTTTAAAATATCTTTTCAAATTAGTTTAAATTTAAAAACATTTTTTATTTTAAGTTATATCAAAATCGGTATCTCAACAGTTAGTCTCATTGAATATTTACAGAGGTCTATTTTTTTTTTTGTTTATTCCCGAAAATAGAACACTATGAAGAAACAATTCTACAATAAGTGTTATTAATCTTTGTGGCAGATTGATTTTTTTTCTTCTTTCAAATCCACTATACTTACAAAATTGATTTTTCTTATGTTTCTCAAATCTATGATGCCCTAAAATCTGAACTTCCCTTCTTCTCCTCAAAATAGTTATTCCCATTTAAATCTAGAATACATAGTGAAATTATATTTCTTCTCAAATCTGGAACACGCCACACATTATCAATTGTCCAAACAATTCCATCGAATATGAAATGGTGGTGAAGATGGTGAAGTGGCGACCATGGGAAAATATAAATTTATTGTAAAAAATTAAAGGTAAATTCAAAATACTGAAATGTGAAGGATTAATTTTGTTATTATCCTAAGTAAATGATTTTTTTAAAATATTATGCCACGTGTTTGATCCAAATATTTTGTTATATTTTTTTTATAATAAATATTTGAATTTTAAACTTTAAGGTGAAATTGAAAAATAATGAATCGTTGAGGACTGATATTGTTATTATACCTTAAGTTATTGGAGATTTTTTTAAAAAAAATATGCCACATGTCAATTTTTTATTCATCAGTACATGTCACGTCAGTTTTGCTAACGGAAGTGGGTAACCCCATTAACGATGAAAAACTTCATGTATAAAACCGAAAATTTTAAAACATTATGAATGAAACTGAGAATTCAGTATAGTTTATGTACTAATGGAGTAATTAACCCATTAAAAATGATTATTATCTCATGCGATAAAGTTTTCACAAGCATGTTAGTTTAGCTGTTTAGAGTTTTAGATTAGGGGTTTAGGATTTTAGGAGTTTAGATTGTATTATGATTGAAATTTTGAGTTTAATATTTAGGAATTAGAAATTTAGGGTTAGATATTAAAATTTTGATTTTAACCTTGGATTAAGCACATTTGTGTAAAAAAAGCTTTATACCATTTGTGTATAAGATAATAGTCCAAAAATAATAAAAAGTCTCCGCTAAGATTATGATTAAAAATTAATGGCTATTAGAACACCATCAAAGATCAAAGAAGAAATGATCAGACTCACATAAAATAAAAGAGAAATGATGAAAACAAGCCATTTAAATTTAGGGTTAAAAAAACTAAAGGTGGAGATGTTTTGATAACGATGTAGGCCCAAATGATAATCCAAGTCAGTGCCATTATTCATTAATATTAGATTATCATGGTTTCTGATGTATATCATACAGCACAATGCAACAAGCTAAGTGACAATTTTTTTGTGTAGTATAAGATATGACTTTTGAAAGCTTAAGAATGTCCTAATTAAGACCTCACCCCATGCTTTAAAAGGCCCGAAATGTGAGTATTCATGAAGTAATCTTCCCAGTCAATACTTTTGGAATCGAAGTTGAATTCAGCCACATCCACGCCTCTCTCCTCAGCAAACCTTTGCAGGCTGTCTAAATTTGTGTCATCAAATCTGTTTGGGAGAGAAATGATAAAAAAAAAAGAAACCTGGTAAAATTAAAAGATTTGTAATTGGTAAAAAAAAAATAGAGTTTGGAAATAAATACTTACATTCCTGCAAAGAACGCATAGGGTTTGTAAAATTTGGCTAATCGAATAACGGACTTGACTTTACGATCAAGTTTTGTATATACATTGTTGAAAAGATGACAACTCAATATATTCATAAAACACAGTACCTGGAAACATGGAAAAGGAGTTAAAGGCGAAGAATTTGATGCAAAAAAATAAAAGTAAGAAGAACAAACCTTGAGTGGGAGCACGTATTTGAGTTGCATGTATAGAAAGAATGTATCAGCTCCAAACACTTTTGGTTTATCAACTTTTACTCTCTGCCCATTTCTATGAGTGAATGGATTTTTGGTGAAATAACAATGCATAAACTTTACCAGATCTGACCATTTCATAGGATTTCTAAATGAGGAGCTGACGTGGTAAATGGTTTCACGTGAATATTGGTGATTTGCATAATGAGCTTCCATAGCCACAATCATGGCATTTACCACCATATCTACCGGTATCTGTACGTATAAGTTACAAATTCATCATTATGGGTTTTTTGATTAATTTTTCAATCAAAGGAGGAAATTGGTAATAAATAATCTCACCACATCACAAGTAGCGCTAGGGTTGCCCAGAAAAAATGTTAATGCCCCCATTCCATATTTCACAATAACCGTATCCATCGTTCTATATATAACAACATATGATATAGATAAAAGAAATATTAGAAAAAAACTATAAATAAATTTCATAAGTAATAATAATAGTATGTGTTAATACCTGATACTTTCAATCCAGCCAGGGAAAGGATGTTTATAAGTACTTGAAATAATAGTAGGGCGTATAATAACAAGAGGAATATCTCCTTTGAAGTTCTCTAACAACATCTCTCCCATTGCCTTTGTGAATACATATGTATTTGGCCACCCATTCAATTTCGCCCTGTATCACGTTCAACTTGTTTTCTCAACTACTATATCAATTGTTATGATCAAGTTAATCTACATCTAATTATTGATTATTTTTTAATTAAATCAATAATTTTGTTTCTGATTTTTATGATTATATTATTTGGATTTTTTTGTTTTTAAATCCTTGCGTGCAGCACATATTCATATGAGTATGACATGTTATTTTTTAAATGGCTAAACTATAATATAAGTATTCAAATTATGTCTCTTTTTTGTAATAGGTGCTTAAAGTATTTTTTGGCTGAAATAGGTGCCTAAACTTTCATTTTTGACTTATTTTAAAGTCAATTTTGGCACCTACTCGGGCACCTATTTTAACCAAAAATAAAAGTTTAAGCACCTATTTCTGCCAAAAATAAAACTTGAGGCACATATTTCATCCAAAAATATTTTAAACATCTATTACAAAAAAAAATATTTTATGGTTAAGTCTTTTTAAACAGATGACAAGAATTACAAAAACTTGTATATTCATATCTTAATTATGAAACAAGGTGAATTGGGGATAGTAGTGGTAAATATATAGGAAAGAAACCTTTTGAGTCCAAGTTCCCTCATTGTTGTTGTTATTGCTTCATCTGAGATACACTGATGTCGTAGTTTATCTAATTTTTCCTTCACAAGTGTTTTTTCATCAAGGATGTTTAAATTACTTGTTTTTGTCAACGTTTCATTCATATAAAACGATTTCTCAAATATCATTCCCGTCTGTTCACCACACACATAAGCTAAAAAAAAAAGACATTAGTTAGATTTTAATTTTTAAAGCATATTTAAAATTTTCTAATTAACGAATATCAAAATAATGCAGGGTTATTTAATAATTACCTGTTGATACGTGGAGAAACAATTTTACTTTATCACATTTCTTCCCAAAGTTCAACAGATTGAAAGCTCCAAATGTATTGATGCCCAGAGCAACATCGTACCTTTGAAAATATAAGAAGAGAAAGAAACAATTTTTTATATATATTTGATGGGATCGAAACTTAGCATACAAAACAAAATCCAACATTACCTTTCGCTGAAATTAGTTGTGGCAGCAACATTTACAATGATGTCTATTTCTTTCCACATTTCTTGTCTTAGTATTGAATCTTTGATTCCCAAGTTTTCAGAAGAGATATCACCGGCTACTGCAATCAATTTACTTGATATGAAGGGATCAAATCCCGAACCCCAATTCTCACGAAGAACCCTAAACAATTTTGTGCTGATTACCTATTCATAAATTACATATATACACGTTACTTCTTTTCTTCTCTTAAAAATGTGACCATGTTTGTTGTGAAGTGCATGGATAAATATGTAATCAAATATAGTGAAATAGCCTACAAAACTTGAAATTATTTCTCCTTTCCACTACATATAAAACTATACTGAATCTTAATTAATTTTGTTACTCATATAAGTTCTATATTCACAATCTTATATTAGTGTTTCCAAACATAGAATTAAATAAATTTGAAAACATAATTAAAGGTAGAATTTTTTTTACCTCAGCATTCAGGCGTTGTGTGGCAGTTTTTTCATCCGGAGCTCTCATAAGAAGATAAAGCTTGTTCACATTTGGTTGATGCCTTAGTATTTCCTCGATAAAGACTGAAACCAATGGTTGAAAATTTGTTAAATGTTAATTGTAGCTTGAGTAAAGTATCTATTGGCCGGTTAGCAAAGGATAAAAACCATCGGCTCATTTTCGGTATTTCTATATATGTCCCAACATTAAAAAAATTAAATTTTAAGTCATAACCCTAAATTCTAAATCATAAACTTTACATCCTATAGCCTAAAAAATACACCATACTCTAAATTTCTTAAATTCTAACCATAAACTTTAACCTTAAACACTAAATCTAATTTTGAGTGTGGGACATAAGGGCATTAAAAAGGGGCAGAAGATTTCTATCCGTTAGCAAAAGGAGAATAGAAGTAGAAGTAGAAGTAGTATTACCTTTGGCTAAAAATCCAGTTGCACCAGTGACTAGTATGGTCTTGCCTTGAAGAAACTTGGTGACATGTCCCAACTCCATGTCTACGTACATGTTTAACAACAACAAAACTTAGGAGAACAGATTTAGGGCCATTAATGCATGTAATATATATTAGGGTAAATTACATAGATTATCATTAAACTTTACTCTCAAACCTATTTTGGTTACTAAAGTTTTAAAACGTTCAATTTATTCGGTGAAGTTTAGACACATGGACGGACGCATGATTTTAAGTTAAGGGGCGAACTTATAAAAGTTTAAGGAGGTGAAAATAAATTTTTAATAAAAAAAATTTCTAACTCGTATAGGAATTTTAAAATTTTAGGGGGGGCGACTGCCCCCGCCAGCCCTTCTCAGTCCATCTCTGTTTAGACGTTGAATGTTTTTTGTCACTAAACTTTACACTCAAGTCTATTTTGGTCACTGAAGTTTAGACATTGAACGTATATGGTGGTCGTTCAGTTCCAAGTTTCACCAATCACTTCGTCTGAATCCGACCTCCATTTCTCCGGAAAGTGCCCCAAAATTTATAAATCGAGAAAAAAATCTTTCGGTTTCCCTCTCGCCGATCTCCCTACTCCGCCGTTGGATGGAGTCCGTTTTTCAGTATATTTTTTCTCTCATGCCGTTGAAACTTTTCACCGTTCGGACCTTGAAGAAGTTTCTCCATTCGTTGGTATAGATAGACGACGTCAAAAAATTAACGAAAGTGTAAAACGTTTAATATCTAAATTTTAATGACCAAAATAGGTTTGAGACTAAAATTAAATAATAATTTCTGTAATTTACTCTATATATTATTATCCAAAATTGTGGTTCATACACAGTGGAAGTGATGGAAGATATATAGGGATGATTCACGTATAGTCGTAAATTAGTTGAAAGTGAAGGAGAGAAAAGTTCAAGAGGAGGGTCTTTGATGTTGATTGGTTGTTGTTGCTCAAACTATATATTTTTTTTAGGATTAATATCCTATACACTGGCGGTGGAAACTGAAAGTTTCCACAAGCGCCTTAGTTTTAGGGTATAGGGTGTTAGTTTAGGGTATATGGTTTAGGGGTTTAGGTGTAGGGGTTTAGAATTTAGGGATAGTTGTTTCAATTTAAAGTTTAGGGTTATAATTTAGGGTTTATAGGTTAAAACCTAAATCCTCACTCTATTACACTAAAAACTAAACCCTAACCTATAAACCCTAAATTATAACCCTAAACTTTAAATTGAAACAATTATCCCTAAATTCTAAACCCCTACACTTAAACCCCTAAACTCTATACCCTAAACTAACACCCTATACCCTAAAACTAAGGCGCTTGTGGAAACTTTCAGTTTCCACCGCCTGTGTATAGGATATTTATCCTTTTTTTTATAAGTTAAAATATTTTTTTGACACATGTAGATTTTAACATTTTATTTCGTAATTTTTTTAAGTAAAAAAAATAGGTATCCAATTAAAATTTACATATGAAAATTTACATATGGTTTATTCCTATAATTTTCTTAATTTTTATTTAAAAAATTAAAAAATCTTTCATTTTATAGAAAAACTTTAAAATCTTTAATTTCTAAAAAAAACTCTCAATCCCTAACCTTAAATTTTTAAACCCCTAAATACCTATTCTCTGACCATTATTTCAACCACCGCCGATCATCGTTTCATTCTTTAACTCCCCACAACCGATAACTCAAACCTTTCGTCGTCAAAAATTGACGAACAATCAGCTAAATGACTGTGTTTTTTATATATTTACTTGTAATATCTGTTAGAATTATTATTTGGTATATGTAGTGAATTTTTTTAATTCCACATACAGATTAAGAAAACACCATATTTATCTAAATTTAGTTTTTATTTTTTTTCAAAACATTTATTAATACATGATTGAATTAATTTTAAGTCTTGTGGAAATAAAAAAAACTTCATTACTAGTGTATCAAAATTTTAAAATAATATATTTATATGCACATGATTGAATTATATAAATTCGTAACAGATAAAATATACGGATGTCAACAAATAAAGACGATACATCTGTCAGTATGATATTTACTAATTCATGACGGGTGTCTGAATATAGCTTACCGTTTTCATATTTGAATTTAGGCTTAGTTTAAAAAAATATAACATAAACTGAAGTTGAAAATAAACCGAAATTGACACAAAAATAAATTAAAAATATGTAACAAACTCAAGATTAGAGTGTAGAGAATGACGAACCTATATTCTGGAACTCCTCATTTTCCCTTGTCTTCCCTTCCATTTCTGGTTGACCTTTAGACTATGGAAGTAGTGCCCCAAAACTTAGAAGAAATGTATCAAGTATTGTGGGGTTGTTCTCTTTGTTTTCCTGCAATGACTCTTTGTGTTTTGAATGGTATTTATAGGGAAGAATTTGTAATATTTATTTCAACCACTGCAATGGTTTATTCTTCATGTTCAATAAATTTTAGAAGAAAAAAAAGTACACACAGCATTAAAGACAATAATGTCCAAACTCTTAAAGGCCATGTGACCACAATGACTAACATACACCACAAAGACAACTAGGGGTGTAAATGAACCGAGCTTAAACGAACAAGACTGTGTTCGTGTTCGTTTGTTTATTTTTGAAGGTGTTCATGTTCGTTTAAATTTTTAATATTGTGTTCGTGTTCGTTTATTTATTTTTAAAGGTGTTCGTGTTTGTTTGTTTAGTGTTCGCGAACGTGTTCGCTTAAGTGTTCACGAACGAGTTGATTTATTCGTTCACGAACATGTTCGTTTATATGTTCTGAAATGTTAACTAAATTAACAATAAATAAATAAATAAAACAAAAGCAACAAAATAAAACTTACATGTAAACGATCTTATAAAGGAGCATTTTCATCCACAAGCATTTTCATCCTATAAATGAGCTTATAAACGAGTCTATAAACGAGCTCATAAACGAGCCTATAAACAAGCTTGTTCATGAACATAAACGAACCGAACACACCTTTGTTTGTGTTCGTTCGTTTATTAAACGAACATAAAAATTTTGTTCATGCTCATTTATTTAGCTTAATAAACGAACGTTATACGAACGATTCACGAATGGTTCGTCGAATGCTCTGTTCATTTACACCCCTAAAGACAACCCACAAAACATGTATCCCAATTTGAAATCCTCAGGAGCATAAATTGCACACATACAGCAATAAAAACTACTCAACCAACCGTCGACATATTTAGGACGAGCTAGCATTTGAGATTTGAAGGGATAAAACATAAATGTTTAAAAGTGGGGGAGGAATTCATAAATAAACTATTTTTAAAAAATTATATAAGAAGATAAAGGTAAAAAAAATTCTTCGGAGGTGGGAGAGCAATAGTTTCGCCCCTAGACATATTCAATGAATATTATTTGTTTTTTTCCCACGAAATCAATATTATTTCTTAGAAAAATATTTTATGTTTTATTTTATTAATTTTAAATTTATAATAATTGTTGAAGTTTGATATGAATTTTTTTAATTTAGTCATTGGTATCTAATTCATTAGCTGACTGATTCATATCGGTATTATATGAAATTTATAATAATTGCCAGGTTACGGCTACTCACGGAGCCTTCGGTCTCAAGGCAGGTCGTTATGGCTTCCGTTGTGATTACTCCGACAACATCCATATAAGACGGTCTAGAGACTTCCAGCATGGGCACTGTGCGTCAGGATCCTTTTTGGGGCTACGCCTTGCATATAAGTAGCATAAGCTGTTGGGAGATGCATGTGAGGCGTTTTTAGAGTTCCCATGGCGGCTCACGTTTTTTTTTTTTTTTTTTGGGGGGGGGGTATGGGCGTTCCATTTGTGAGGCGAAGTTGATGTCTTGTGTTTTCGAAATTTCACTGGATAGCCAATTTTCGCCAATGGATTTGGCAAGATGTTGCCATCCCGTCACTTCTCCGTCACGCAATTTGTGTACAAGTGTCGAGGAGTTGTCATCCACATGGGCGGATGCAAAATAGAAATTGGAGGTGCAATTGACCACACTTGATTTGTTGGGATATGAAATTTTCAAGAGGGTAACATAAAATTTTTCATAAGGATTCCAATTAATTTGTTGAGGTATGGGGCCAACAACACTTATCGTAGTTAATTGGATTGTCGACTTTTTAGAAAAAAAAATAAAAATGACGGTCGGGAGTATTTGGCGACAGCTAAATAAGGAACAAGGCAGCGGTGATCAATTCCCGTCCAACCCACAACCGGCCATTGACGAATCACAACAGGTTTGGACCTTATACGTGGGAGGAATTTCAGAGACATTGCACTGGAAGGGTTTATGGCAAGTCTTTGATCGCCATGGGGTTGTGCGAGATGCGTTTATACCCAGAAAGAGGGCTAGAGACGGGGCACGTTTTGGATTTGTTCGAATGGCATCACAGGGGGATGCGGATAGAGCGATTGAACGGTTGCACGGAAAATGGATTTATGGTGCTAGGTTGCGTGTGGCGTTGGCGTGGAAGGGCATAAATGATTTGAAGAACACGTTGAAAAGGAAGGCAACACAGCAGCCGATGAACGGTAAGACATCGGGTTCAAAAACAGTGAAATCAACGATGCAAGGGGATTGCGAAAGTGGATTAAATCGACGGGTGATTGAAGGGGTATTAGATGAGGATAAATGGGCAATTCTTCATTGGTGTGCGATAGGATGGAGTATTAAGCCCTGGAATTTGAAAACACTTGCGGATCGATTGGAAGTGGAGAAGAAAGAGGGATTCTCGATCATGAGACTATCGGGGTCAATGATCCTGTTAATGTGCACATCGGCGAGAATCCGCGAGGAAGTAATAAAGATGGACTGCATCAGAGAATGTTTCTCCAAGGTGATTGAATGGTCGCCATCAATTACAACTGACTCTCGTCGAGTTTGGTTGTCCGTGGTGGGGCTGCCGATCCACTTGTGGCACAAGAAGACATTTGCGAACATAGCAAGCTTATGGGGGTCCTTCATATGCATGGATGACGATACAGAAACCCCCTCATCCTTCGATTGCGGTAGAATGCTGGTGGAAACGACAATGGTGGAACACATAGAGGAAACCATCACCGTGAAATTAGCAGCTGCGGAATATATGGTGAGGGTGTTTGAATCTGATGGACAAGGTCCTACGATCGAATGCGGCTGTTACGAGGGTAACGTATCACAATCGAAACAACTCAATGAAGAAAGCAGCACTAGCCGTCCGACGAAGGTTCAGGTTAGAGGGGTGGAGGAAAACATGGTAGTGGTGGAAAAATCAAATCTGATTGGGGGGATTGATACAGCAGATACTCAAGGCGAGTTGAACATGGAGAATACGCTTGTCAATGCAACGTCAGCAACATTGCCGGCGGAACAGCTGATCACACCGATCAGCTCCGATAGTTTGGAGAGTGAGAGGACGAATCACAATAGGACTCTAGCGGAGAGTCCTGCTATAGCTGGAGTGGTGAATTCTGATTCAAACTCTAAGGAAAACATGGAGATTGTGGTAGTTGGTGACGGTGTAAATTCCAAAATTATCACTTACGAAAACAACACAGCAGCACAGGGATTGGGTAAAACAGAAGTGATTCGTGTGGGGAATTCCTATTGCAAAGTTCGACGGGTGGTGGAAGGCGAGGTTACTGGAATTTTAGGCAACTCTCCATCTAGCCGTGGTCGAGGGTTGGGGAAAAAGGCCTCAACGGTGGACGCCATTAAGCAGGGGCATGAGAATTGTGAGCTTCCCGTTGGGCAACAACAAATTACAAACGAAGTGGAAGCAACAGTGAAATTGGGGGCGTTGATTTGAGTGAAATCAATTGGAAGGGAAGAAGACATCATTAACGACATTTCGCGGGTTATCACCGGGGAGTGCCGGGGTTTTTGACTCATAAAAATATTAACGTGGAACGTAAGGGGTTTGGGCGGGAGTGCTAAAAGGCGATATGTTCGCGAGGTCATTCGGAAAAATCACTGCGACATGGTGTTGTTACATGAGACTAAATTGGAGGAGATTCCAACATTGTTGGGAGCTAATATGTGGTACTCGGATAACTTTGAATTGGCGTTCTCACCATCGGTTGGTGCATCCGGAGGTATATTGGCCATATGGGAAGGTACGAGGTTTATTTTAGAGTCATTTCATGTTGAACGCCACTATGTTTTACTATTGGGAAAATGGAATGTTGAAGAACTTGTCTGCGGTATAGTAGCGATATATGCACCTTGTGAAGTATCTAGTCAATCTGTTTTATGGGACAATTTGCTGGCTAGTATGTGCACGTTTCAGGGGCCTTGGTGCGTGGCAGGAGACTTCAATGCTATACTGAAAACTTCGGACAGGATTGGGGTATCGGATAGAGAGGCTGAAATGGAAAATTTTGCGAATTTCGTCAACAATGCCGGCTTGATGGATTTACCGATGTCTGGTAAACGGTTTACGTGGTTTGGTCCTGGTAATAGATGCAGCCGGATAGACAGGTTTTTAATTTCAGCAACATGGTTTGATACTTTTAATAGCATACGGCAAGTGGCTTTGTCGAGAGGAGTATCTGATCACACACCGTTGATATTGGCTTGTGACGATTGTGATTGGGGTCCAAGACCTTTTCGCTTTTTCAATTGCTGGTTAGAGGGAAAATCTAACGTGCTGGACTTAGCTAGGGAATGGTGTCGTTTGACTACAGTTGGTTTGGGAAAAGATAATATCATGGTGAAGCTGAGGCACTTGAAGTCGTTCTTGAAACGTTGGAACAAAGACATATTTGGTGATATGAACTTGAAAATCGAGAAGTTACAACAACAAATAGAAAAGGCGGATGACATGTTGATAACGGAAGAGAGTGTTAATGGGGTAGAATGTGTACGGCGACAATGGATGCAAGCACTCTGGAAAGCGATGCGCAATAAAGAAGCAATGTGGCGCCAAAAATCTCGGGCAACTTGGTTAAGGTTAGGCGATCGGAACACATCATTTTTTCATAGAACGACGAAGTTACGGACAGTCAGGAACTTTATACCGGGGTTGTTGATTGACGGGAGATGGGTTACAGCACCAGCCACACTGCGTGCCTTTGTTGTTAAGGCATTTACTGCCCATTTTGCTAGTGAAGCTCGAAGTGGAAAATGGGAGTTTGATGGTCAGTTCCGTCGAGTACAAGCAGAGGCAAGCGCAGTGTTGACAGCACCTTTTACAATTGATGAAATCAGGCGAACTTTGTGGAATTTTGATGGCTCAAAAGCTCCGGGTCCGGATGGCTTTACCCTCGAATTCTACAAGAAAAGTTGGGAGGTGGTGAAAGATGACATGCTGAATTTCTTCACTCAATTTCATGAGCGAGGAACATTGCCAAAGGGAGCGAACTGCACTTTTATTGTGCTTTTACCTAAGGTGGCGACACCTCAAGTGCTAGGCGAGTATCGACCGATTGGATTGGTTAATTCAATGTATAAACTACTAGCCAAATGCCTAGCGACTCGGTTACAATCAGTACTGAATTCTTTGATTAGCGACACTCAGTCGGCTTTCATTAAAGGCCGTCAATTGGTAGATGGTGTCTTGTTAGCAACGGAGGTAATACATTCTCTTCGATGTAATGGCGTGGGGGGTTTCATTTTAAAGCTAGATTTCGCCAAAGCATATGATTGCGTGAGCTGGTCGTTTTTGGATTCTGTACTCGCAAAGATGGGCTTCTGCGCAACATGGCGTCATTGGATACAGGTTTGTATCAGTTCAACACGTTTATCTGTTTTACTGAATGGAAGTGCGATGAATGAATTCAGGATGGGTCGTGGTTTGCGACAAGGTTGTCCCTTGTCACCGTTACTGTTTGTGATAGTAGCGGAAGCTTTGCATTTGATGTTGATCAACGCGGAAACGGGAGGGTTGATTAGAGGAGTGGAGGTGGTTTCAAACATACGGCTAACACACCTCCAGTTTGCCGATGATACGATATTATTTATTGATGCTAATATCGAGTATGCACGCAATGTAAAGCGGATACTGCACTGTTTTCAGATATGCTCTGGGTTACAAATAAATTTTGCAAAGAGTTCTTTGTATGCGATCGGCGTGGCGGAGGAGTTGAGTGCATCGATAGCTACTGTTCTGGGTTGTAGGCCGGGGGAATTACCATTTGTCTATCTAGGATTTCCGTTGGGAGCTGATCCGAGGCGTATATCAGTATGGGATCCGATTGTAGCAAGCTTCAGACGCAAGCTAGCAGGGTGGAAGCGCAATTCTCTATCGTTTGCCGCTAGGGTGACTCTTGTCAACTCGGTACTTTCGTCACTCCCTATTTTCTACTTAGGCTTATTTGTTGTGCCGAAAGGGGTAATTGAGAAGCTGGATAAATTACATAGAGCGTTTCTTTGGGGTGGTGTTAATCTTGAGAGACGAATGAGTAGGGTAGGATGGGACATTGTTTGTCGGCCACGATTTTTAGGGGGTTTGGGGGTGGCGGACTTGAGAGTGAAGAATATGGCGCTGCTGTCTAAATGGGTTTGGCGATATGCGCATGACCGCGATTCACTTTGGCGTTGTCTAATAACGGCCAAATATGGGGGAAATGTTCAATGGTGGAGATTTAACACGGAAAATTTATCTTCTATGTCGGTTGTTTGGCGTCAAATAGTAGCTAATGCTTGCTGTCCGGTTGTTGATTCACACGTGGGGGAGGTAATTTTCAGTGGAAAATCGGCAGTGGACAGATTGTTCTGTTTTGGTTTGATGTTGGGGCGATACAACAGCCTTTAAAGGAGGTGTTTCCACGCTTATTTGCCTTGGCGTTGAATAAATTGGCTTGGGTGCAGGATTATACAACGGATGGTCATTTCGATCATGCAAATTGGGATGGGTTTTTCCGGCGGCATCTATGGAGTTTCGAACAGGAACAATTACGTTCTTTATGTGATGTGGTGCGTAGAGTTCGCTTAAGAGCTGATTGTATTAATACGCTGTTTTGGACTCCGGATGAACATGGGGAATTTTCAGTGCAAGCTATGACTAAGGCGCTTCTATTAGAGAGGGTGGGAGATGGTGATTTCGGAGGTTGCTTCGCATGGAAGGTTCTTGTTCCACCAAAGGTACAAGCTTTCCTATGGTTCATTTGGTTAAAAAGGTTACCGACTGCTGATTTTTTGCGTATAAGAGGAGTACCTTTGGCGGAAGGACAAGGGCTGTGTCCGTGGTGCGTAAGGGTGGAGGAGTCGATTGCCCATTTATTTTATGATTGCCCATGTATTCAACAAATTTGGGACTGGCTGCGTGATTGGTGGGGTATTGCATTACCATTACCATCGTGTTTTTCAGATTTTTTCGTCATGAATTTCCATAGCTCCTTTCATGGTTGTCAACTAAAGTGGTGGGTGGCTAGCGTAAGTGCTATGCTTTGGTCGCTATGGCTCGCCCGGAATGAGTACATTTTTAAAGGCAAACGATCGACGGTAGCGGAAGTGTGCTTTCTTGTGAAACTTAGATCTTTCTATTGGATAAAAGTGGATGCCGATGGCGACTTTATGCCTGAATCGGTTTGGTGGTCGTGCCCATCGACATGTGTGGTTAGTCGGCGACTAAAGAAGGTGCGAGCTGGGTTGGTATGGCAGCCACCTATTGTGGGAACATTGAAATTCAATGTCGACGGCTCGGCGCGGGGCAAGCCTGGACCAGCGGGCATTGGGGAAGTTATGCGTGATGCAGACAGCCGCATTTTGGCAATATTTTCCGGGCCTGTGGGCTGTTTGGACTCCAACGTGGCGGAAGTGAGGGCTATCGAACTTGCAGTGAGGGTGGTGGCGGAAGGGGTTTGGCGCGAGAGGTGTGTGGTGATTGAATCCGATTCACAAGTTGCATTGAGATGGGTAACGGGTTTGGCAAAACGTCCGTGGAGATTATGGGATTCATTTGTATCAATTGATCAAGCGTGTCAAGCCATCTCGGAGATTCATTTTCAATACACACCGCGGGAAGCAAATGGTTTTGCCGATGTTCTCGCGAAGGAGGGAGTGGATAGGAGTTCTTTATTCTTAGCTTGTATTTAGGCGTTTCTTTTTAAGACGAGCACTTACATACTCTTTTCTTCCATTAGGCTTAGGGAGGTTTTTAACGAGGCGTAAGGGCTGCGTCGAGCTGTATGACTTTTATTCTTAATAAATTCATACATTTGATGATAAAAAAAAACAACACTTATCGTAATAGTATGAATATTTTAATTCCACTATATGAAGATCCCGGCTCCACCTATGATCATCCCATATTTTTTACTTTTTTTCGGCTGAAATACGAGGGAGAGATCTTGTATATAGACTATGGTGTTTTCAAAGTTTATTGGTGTCAGCTTACCGACACATTATAAGTGCAAGAATATACTAATAACAAAAATATTAAAGTGGACACACAAAAGGTGTGTGTCAGGTTATCGAATCCCATAAGAATTGTAGTAATTCGTAGTTGCTATTAATTGTAGTGAAAATTGAGATTATATGTGTACTAAAAAAAATGCTTGTGAGAAATATCGAGATAAATTTCAAGGAATGTTAAAAAGGAGATCCTGTACTTCTAAATGCGATGAGTAACAGCTCATATACATTTTTATAAATGTAAGTCATCTTGAATCAATACTTTTTTATAATTGGATTGAAATTTGAAATCCATTTTTAATAAAAAAAGAAATTCTTAATATAGTCTAATAGCACTGTGTGTTATGATTTTAACTTTTAATAAATTTTACGTACACCATACTGAACCCGAAACTCATTGAAAAAATATTATTTTGCACTGAAATCATTTTTCTGGATTCCAAATCAATGTAGACTAGGTGTAGCACCAAATGAAAATCCTAACATTGATGGCATTAATTAACAATGTTAGGACAAACAACAAAAAAAGTGTATCTGTTGGAACAAAAATATTCACGGCTCTATAATGCCTAATCCTCACGGCTCTCGCCAACCAAAATTAATTTGCTTTAATTTGTATTCATTCTCATTTTTGTACCTTTACCCTAATTTTAGGGTATCCGAAGAAAAAAAAATTTCCGGGGTAATTTTATGTTCTATTATTAAAAAAAGGATAATTACATAAATAGTACCTACTTATTCTCGCGTTATTATTTTAGTAACTAATTGCCTATTTTTTTTGGCAAAATGGTAACTAACGTTATGTTTTTGTTTTGTTTTGGTACCCGACCGTTAAAAACAAACGGAGATGATGACGTGGCTTATTTCTTTTGGGATAATCACAGTTTTAGTCCCAAAACTTATATATTTATATCAATTTGGTCTAAACTCTATCAATTTAATAATCATCTTAAATATTTGGATTAAAATTGTAAATCCCCCATTTTATTTAGGGTTAAAACTAGGGGTGATAACGAGCCGAGCTGAGCCCGAGCCTGGCCCGGCTCGGAAACAGTGTAATTTGGCTCGGCTCGGGCTCGAAAACAATTTTATTGGGCTCGGCTCGGGCTCGAAGCTCGTCAGGCTCGGCTCGGGCTCGTCAGGCTCGGCTCAGCTCGAAATAAAAAATTTTGCTATAGTTTTTTTATATAAAATATTCGTTAAAAATCCCTTTCATAACCAACACTAAAACAAAATTCAATGACCGGAAAGGGGAATAAAAGTGCCAACAATTCAATTAATCCAACTAATCAATAAATATTCTTATAATACAAACATATAATTAAAGAAAATACAAAATCAAACAACAATCAACAATCAACTAATGAAAGAAAATACAAACACATAATTTATTTTAGTGCATATGTAGATTCCGAGCATGTTCACGAGCTTTCCGAGCCGAGCCTGGGTAGGCTTGGCTCGGCTTGTTAAGGTTTCGAGCCGAGCCCGAGCCCGAGTCGAGCTCACTCGAGCCGAGCTTTGACCGAGCCGAGCCCGAGTAGCTCGCGAACCGGTCAGGCTCATTATCACCCCTAGTTAAAACTACAAACTCCAAGCTTATCGCTGCCGTCCGGTCGGTATTCAGGGTTTTCATCTACCGGAAATGCTTTGAACTCATTTGGTCAAAGTTCGGATTTGAATCGTTTCAGTCATGATATTAGCAAAATGCCTGATAATCCGTCGAAGAACTTAGGTCATCGTCGTGCTCATTCCGAAATCCTTACTCTTCCCGATGATATTAGCTTCGATAGTGATCTCGGAGTTGTTGGGGTGACTGATGGGCATTCTTATTCCGACTTTACGGAGGAGGATTTGTTCTCTATGTATCTTGATATGGATAAGTTCAATTCTTCTTCTACAACCTCGAATTGTCAGGTCGGTGAGTTTTTTGCCGCCACTGGTGCTCAGGCTATTGCTCCGGTGGCTGTCGGAGCTGGGACGGGGATGAATGGTGAAAACGTAACTGTTACTGTATTGTTATTAATTTAAAGTGAAAAGTTGAGAAAATATTATTATGAAAAATCAGAGCGCAAAACACTTTATAGAAAATGCAAAGGAAATTATATTGATCAAGAAAAAAAATTACATTAACGAACCTATTTTACGCCAAACAATGTAACCCCCTCGGCCCGGTCTAGTGGCAAGACCGAATTGGGAGAGTTACACGGGGATAACTGGAGAAAAATTCGAGAATTTTCCTCCGATTAACAATCATAGATTAAAATTTATCTTGTCTAAATGCGATTTAACGGTCCTATAGTGTTAAGGGTCACAGCTGAAGAAACAACACCTCAATCGGGCATCAATCTGATGTCCAATTGAAGGCAAACTGTAACCCACTCGTCCCGGTCTGGCCGGATGACCGGTCCGAGTGAGCCACACGGGGAAAACCGAAGCGAAACCCAAAGGATTCCCCCTCGGTTAGCAACCCTATTTTTTTCTTTTTATTTTAATCTTGTCTAGAGGATGGTTAAACCCTAAGTGAGTCACAACAGCGTAAACATACAAGGAAAACACATTCGAACCACGGCCATGCATAACAGTTCATTTTTTTTTGCTTACAGGCAGACAGTATCGATACCCTTGCCAGGGGTATCGATCCCCCCTTTCTAGGTCAACCCAAGAAGTCAACCACGAGAAGACCGTATCGATACCCTTACCAGGGGTATCGATACCCCCTTTCTCGGTCAACCCTCATTGGTCAACAGAATAGACCCGTATCGATACTCGGGAACCCCGTATCGATACGCTCTACTCTCACTCAAATTTCCAAATTACAGTAACTTTGGAGGGTATCGATACCCTAAGGGTATCGATACCCCAGACAAAATCTGAGGCCTTTGGGCAAGAGAGTATCGATACCCTAGCTAGGGGTATCGATACCCCCTGCACTGCAATTCCTCAATTTCAACTTAAACGACCCCAACACGACTCTAAATGCATTTCTCGACTCACCTAAGCATACACGAACATGCAAGCACACATATTTAAGCCAAGGGTGTCATTCATACATGGATTAAAGCATTCATACATAGCATTCTAATTAACGAGCAATTTAGGCCATAATATGCATACTCAAAGGCTCAAATGGTCATAAAGCCACAAGTCAAACAAAAGAGGTTTGCACTCAGCATAAGGCAACCTAAAACATCCTAAAGCATGCCATCATACACACCAACATTCGTCAAAGTATAACATGCTTACAATCCATAATCAATCCAAAACAACATCATTTGAAAGAGTCATACAAGGCTCATACAAACACACCCTATTGCCACATTGCTTAACTACTACAAAATTAACCATATTTGAGCAACAACTTGGAAAGTCCTTCTTGCCTTGCTCCGAGCTAACACCACGCTAATGATCTGCATTGTTGAACATTGAGAGCGTAAGCTATAAGCTTAGTGAGGGTGCTCTAAAACGAAAAACATCAACAATGCAGGGTTCAAGCATGTTAATCCTAGTCTCACATACAACAAGCATAGGCATAAAATCAAGTAGACCTAGCTAGTCTTTCAAGTGGCATATATGGTCTCTCAATCCTATCAAGCTCAAACATCAATATCAACATCAAGTAGCAACACGTATAACACAACCATGTATCACTATCATATATCACATTACATGAACAAGTTTAATTGGCCACTTTAATTACCCCGATTGTGCGGATATAAACCCCAACATCACTTTACCTCGGTGGGATTTCACTCATCACCGGACCTTGCATGTGCGGGATTCCACTCATCGCCACATGCCCTACGGATGGGATTCCACTCATCATCCCGTAGAAATAAATAAAAGCTTCCGGTGGAATGTTACATTACCGTACTCCTCCTTGATGACTTAACGCCATCAAGGCCACGTACGTTTTGACTCAATTTGTGTGCACACTATCCTAATGATCGATCATTTACAACCGATAATTATTTAGTTCCAATTATCATCATCAATCATATATCATCAACCACACTCATGCTCATCACATATATCCACATCACGATATATATATACATGCACCATATAATCACAAGTACAAGAGCATAGTCATTAAGCACATTGGCATTTAAGGAAAACAAAGCTAAATTAACTACTTGGATTATAAGGAAGTGGCCTACCAAGCACACTTTACACACATACACTACTCATGCTCGAACCAAACTTTAAAACAAGTTAAGACCATTCACCGCCCTTCCTTAGCAATTCGAACCAATCCTCCTACGAACCCGGATTCGGTCCCAAAGCCTCCTCAACGTTTCCTCTTGCTTCTAGTCAAACAAAACACATACATTACTTCCCAATTCAATGCTAACTCAACCATCAACTTACTTTGCAAACACAACCCAATTTCCACAATTTCCCAAACCACCTAATATCTCAAAAACCCAATTTTCGTACTCCAATAACCCTTGGCTGAAACACCCATTTCCAAACACCCAAATGACTTCCAAAACATCCCAAATCACCCTCCTAACATAGGTAGACCATCAGCTCTTCAATTCCAACATAAAACCCACCAAAAACCCAAGTTTTAATACCTAAAAAATTGCCCTAAGAACCCACTACGAATTTTCATCCAAAATCAACCAAATTAATATATATTGTGTATTTCATTATGCTTAAACAAAACTCCAACACAATTTATCAAAACAAATTGAAAAACCCCCTTAAAAACCCAAACTTTAATAAAAACCCTAGTTTCCAAAACCCCATATTTTTGAAATCGAGGACAATAGTTGGATAGGGGATAAAGAGAAGATTAAGAAAACGTTTTTACCTTTGAAAAACACCTTAAAACGAGGTTGGAATCGAATGGAATAGTGACCCAAAGTTTGAAGAAGCTTGACAATGGTGGGGAGGGTTTCCAACGGTTTGGAGATGGTAAATGGGAAAAGGGAAGACAACTTTTCTATAAAGTTGTCTTGCTTTTTAAATTTGGGTCAAATTGCAACATAGGTCTCTCCCTTCTTATTAAAGCTCAATTAGGTCATTATTTGAAGTTGGATTGTTTTAGTTAAATTTTATTTGACTCGAACTATAACCCGGTTAACTCCTAGGCCCAAAACACGTGTGTTACAACTCTCTCCCACTTAAGGAATTTCGTCCCTGAAATTACCTGAATGAAAGAGATACGGAAACTGCTTTTCCATATCCTCCTTCCTCTCCCAAGTGGCCTCGTCCACACCTCTACGTTGCCACCGCACCTTCACTAACTCAATCGATCTACCCCTCAACACCTTACTGTCATAAGCTAAGATCTCCACTGGCTCTTCTTCATAAGTCAAATCCGGATTCAATTCAATTTCTTCTACGGGCATAACATGTGATGGATTGGACCTATACTTGCGAAGCATCGACACATGGAACACATCATGTATCTTCTCAAGCTCGGATGGCAAACGCAACTGATAAGCAACCGGACCAACCCTCTTCACAATCTCATACGGTCCTATGTACCTCGGACTCAACTTCCCTTTTCGGCCAAATCTCATCACTTTCTTCCACGGAGACACCTTCAAGAATACCTTCTCACCCACTGAGAGCTCAACTTCCTTCCTCTTCAGATCGGTATAGGACTTCTGCCTATCCGAAGCAGCCTTCAAACGATCACAAATCAATTTTACCTTGTCAATTGTCCCCTTGAGCAAATCCGGCATAGGTAACAGTTTCTGTCCTACCTCGGCCCAACACACTGGAGTTCTACACTTCCGACCATACAAGGCCTCATACGGAGCCATCTGAATGCTCGACTGAAAACTGTTATTGTACGCAAACTCCACTAGAGGCAAATGCTTCTCCCAAGTACCCTGAAAGTCTATGATACAACAACGCATCATATCCTCTAAGATCTGAATAACCCTCTCTGACTAACCATCTGACTGAGGATGATAAGAAGTGCTGAAGTTCAAACGGGTACCCAAAGCTGTATGCAGACTCTCCCAAAATCTAGAAGTAAACCGCGAATCTCTATCTGATACAATGGACTTCGGTACACCATGTAGCCTCACAATCTCGCCAATGTACAAGTCGGCTAATCTATCTAAAGTGTAAGTAGTGTTGACTGCCAAGAAGTGAGCACACTTCGTAAAGCGATCCACTATCACCCAAACTGAGTTCTTCTTCGTAGGAGTCAAAGGCAAACCCGAAACAAAATCCATGGTGATGTTCTCTCATTTCATTCCGGAATTCTCAATGGCTGTAACAAACCTGAGGGAACCTGATGTTCCGCCTTCACTCTTTGACACACTAAGCACTTACTCACAAAGTCAGCTACATCTCTCTTCAAGCCAACCCAATAATACTCATTCTTCAAATCACGGTACATCTTTGTACTTCCAGGATGCATAGCAAACGGACTACTGTGGGCTTCAGTCAAGATCGTACGTCTCAAATCACTGTCTTCAGGCACAACTATTCTGTCTTTGAAACATAAAACCCCATCAGTGCTGAAACTGTAGTCTGAAGATCTACCCTCGGCTATATCTTGCACGTGAGGTGCCAAAGATCTATCTAGAAGTTGTTTCTCTCGAATCAACTGACCTAGAGTAGGTCTAACCTGAAGCTCGGCTACCAAGCCACCATCTCCGGACAAACTCAATCTAGCAAACATAGCTCTCAAGTCCACGGCCACCTTCCTACTCAATGCATCGGCCACTACATTGGCCTTACCCGGATGGTACTCAATAGTAAGATCGTAGTCTTTTAGCAGCTCTAACCACCTATGATGTCTGAGATTCAAATCTCGCTGAGTCATAATGTACTTCAAACTCTTGTGATCGGTGTACACTGTGCATTTCTCACCATACAAATAATGCCTCCAAATCTTCAGAGCAAACACAACTGCAGCTAACTCTATGTCATGGGTCGGATAGTTGCGCTCATGGGTCTTCAACTGTCTTGAGGCATAAGCCACCACTCTCTTGTCTTGCATCAGAACACATCCTAACCCTACATAAGAGGTATCACTGTAGACTACATAGTCCTTCCCGGACTCAGGCTGAATCAAAATCGGAGCTTGGGTCAAAGCTTCTTTCAATTTCTCAAAGGCTCTCTGTCTTGCATCCGTCCACTCAAACTGAACACTCTTCTGAAGTAACTGTGTCAATGGAGTGGCTAATTTAGAGAAACCCTCTACAAACCTCCTATAGTATCCGGCTAAGCCTAGGAAGCTACGTACCTCTGTCACAGACTTCGGTTGCTTCCACTCAACAATGGCTTCGATCTTCTTCGGATCAACTCTAATGCCTTCAGCTAACACTACATGTCCTAAGAAGACTACCTCACGGATCCAGAACTCACACTTGCTGAGCTTCGCATACAACTGATGATCTAGCAAAGTCTTCAAGACAAGTCTCAAATGTCGGTCATGGTCTTCTTCAGTTCGCGAGTACACCAAAATGTCGTCTATAAATACAACCACAAACTGATCTAGATACTGATGAAAAATCCTATTCATCATGTCCATGAAAGTTGCCGGTGCATTAGTCAACCCAAATGGCATGACTAAAAACTCATAGTGTCCATACCTAGTCCTAAAGGCTGTCTTCGGTACATCGACCTCTCTTACCTTTAGCTGGTAGTAACCTGATCTCAAATCAATCTTCGAAAAGACAGATGCTCCTCTCAACTAATCAAACAAGTCATCGATTCTAGGCAACGAATATTTGTTCTTCACTGTCAATTGATTTAACTGTCTATAATCTATACACATTCTCATACTCCCATCCTTCTTCTTTACAAACAAAACCGGTGCACCCCAAGGTGAAGAACTAGGTCGAATAAAACCTCTATCTGTCAATTCTTGCAACTGAGTCTTCAACTCTTTCAATTCTTTCGGTGCCATACGATACGGAGCAATCGAAACAGGAGCTGAATCAAAATAAGTCTCAATGCTGAACTCTACCTCTCTGTCCGGTGGTAACCCTGGCAATTCTTCCGGAAACACACTAGGAAAATCACATACTGTCCGGATGTCCTGAGGTCTAACCTCACTCATGTTAGGGTTCATCACATACGCTAAGTATGCTTCACACCCCAACTCAACTAACCTTTTAGCCTCTAACACTGAAACCACATTGGACAAGAACTTCACGTTCTCACCCACCACTACAATCTCATAATCATTTGTGAGCTTCAAAGAAATCCGCTTAGTTTCAAAATCTATCCTAGCTCTATGCTCCGTGAGCCAATCCATACCCAGAATCACATCAAAACCATAGAAGGGAAGTTCCATCATATCCACTGGAAACACATGCCCCTGAACCATCAACGGACATCTTCGGTACATCTTCCTAACTACTACCGTGTCCCCAAAGGAACTAGTAACACTAACTCCTACCTCTAACATTTCACAAGGCAAATTCAAAGACTGTGCATGCTCACTCAATATGTAGGAATGTGTAGACCCAGAGTCAATCAAAGAAAGCAAACCCAAAGACTGTATCGAGAAGTTACCTGCGATCACATCGGTGTCATGCTGATCTCCCCGCTGAGCATAAACTCTGGCCTGACCTCCGCCCTCTGGCTGAACTGCAACTACATGTGCTATGTTCCTCTGACCATCATTCCTCGGCTGGAAGTTTCCTCTACCGCGCCCGCGGCCTCTCTGAAAGTCATTGGCTCGAGCAGGAGCCTGAGCTGGTGTCTGCCCCACCTGATGTGGACAGTCACGCCTAATGTGGTCTCTAGCACCACAACTCCAACAGGAATGGTAATTCCCCTAACACTCGCCGGTGTGGTTCCTCCCGCAAGTAGCACATGTGGGCAACTTCCCACCAGCTCTCTGACCCTGATGGCCCCTACCGTGGTTACCGCCACCACGCCTATGATCAAACTGATACCTGTTGTCCCGATGCCTCTTGGCATCACCTCTATCAAAGTTGCTGGACCTCTTACCCGAACTAGATCCACATGACCGCCTGGTCAAACTCAAACTGTGCTCCAAGTCCTTGGCCCTCGCGACCAAAACGTCGAAATCAGTGTAGTCTGAAGCTAGTGTATAAGTCTTGATTTCTTCATTCAGTCCATAACGGAAGCGGTTACAACGCTCCACCTCAGTAGGCACAAGCTCGGGTGCATACTGACTCAATCTGACAAATCGGATCTCATAATCGGTCACGGACATACTCCCCTGAAGCAATGCCATAAACTCCCTCTTCCGTTCATCGAGGTAACGCAGACCCAAATACTTCTTCCGGAAAGCTGTCTCAAAGAATTCCCAAGTGATCTCGGTCTCATCCATCCCCGAAGTAACGGTGACCCACCAAGTGTAGGCATCACCCTGAAGCAGAGACTCAACACATCCCAACTTGCGCTCGCCAGTACATCCCATCTGAGCAAGGATACAGATGGTCTTCTCAAACCACAACTCTGACCTCTCCGGAGTAGCACCTCTAAACTCTTCGGCCCCAAGGCCCCGAAGTCTCTCTAAAGGTAATCTGGTGCCCTCACCCTGACGATGGGCTGCCTGACCCCCAGCTACTGCAGCCTGAAATGCTCCGGCTATTGCCTGAACCAACGGAGCTAAGTCAATCCTGGCCGGTCCTTGGCCACCTTGACCTCCTTGTGGTCCCTCTCCTTCGGCCCCGGCCTCACCTCCCACTCCCGGTGGAGGAGGTGGTGGTGGTGGAGGTGGTGGAGGAGCTCCAACTCCAACCACATGCTCTCCCACTTGAGCTCCAACCCCAACTACCGGCTCAACTCTCGGAGCCTCTGCCCGTGGTTCCGGTCGAACCATCCTAGGCCTCCCACGTGGTCTCATGCTTTAGCTAGCAAGGTTTAAACTACAACAACAAACAAATAGGATTACGTTAGCCAAAGCAAGGGTCCAATAGTGCTCAAGTACTCCTCTTTCCAAAAATCTTTTTAAATTAAGTAATAGTAGCAAAGGGCACACACTCTACACCAGACACGACAATTCATGCATTCAAAGCATCATACGATCAATCAAGCATCAAGGATTCATGGCAAATCATGCATCGAACAACACAAGCATTTAACACATTAAGCTTACCTCAATTACCTGCCCGAGGTCTCGGTAACCTCAGGCTCTGATACCAACAAATGTAACCCCCCTCGTCCCGGTCTGGCCGGATGACCGGTCTGAGTGAGCCACACGGGGAAAACCGAAGCGAAACCCAAAGGATTCCCCCTCGGTTAGCAACCCTATTTTTTTCTTTTTATTTTAATCTTGTCTAGAGGATGGTTAAACCCTAAGTGAGTCACAACAGCGGAAACATACAAGGAAAACACATTCGAACCACGGCCATGCATAACAGTTCATTTTTTTTGCTTACAGGCAGACATTATCGATACCCTTGCCAGGGGTATCGATACCCCCCCTTTCTAGGTCAACCCAAGAAGTCAACCACGAGAAGACCGTATCGATACCCTTACCAGGGGTATCGATACCCCCTTTCTCGGTCAACCCTCCTTGGTCAACAGAATAGACTCGTATCGATACTCGGGAACCCCGTATCGATACGCTCTACTCTCACTCAAATTTCCAAATTACAGTAACTTTGGAGGGTATCGATACCCTAAGGGTATCGATACCCCAGACAAAATCTGAGGCCTTTGGGCAAGAGAGTATCGATACCCTAGCTAGGGGTATCGATACCCCCTGCACTGCAATTCCTCAATTTCAACTTAAACGACCCCAACACGACTCTAAATGCATTTCTCGACTCACCTAAGCATACACGAACATGCAAGCACACATATTTAAGCCAAGGGTGTCATTCATACATGGATTAAAGCATTCATACATAGCATTCTAATTAACGAGCAATTTAGGCCATAATATGCATACTCAAAGGCTCAAATGGTCATAAAGCCACAAGTCAAACAAAAGAGGTTTGCACTCAGCATAAGGCAACCTAAAACATCCTAAAGCATGCCATCATACACACCAACATTCGTCAAAGTATAACATGCTTACAATCCATAATCAATCCAAAACAACATCATTTGAAAGAGTCATACAAGGCTCATACAAACACACCCTATTGCCACATTGCTTAACTACTACAAAATTAACCATACTTGAGCAACAACTTGGAAAGTCCTTCTTGCCTTGCTCCGAGCTAACACCACGCTAATGATCTGCATTGTTGAACATTGAGAGCGTAAGCTATAAGCTTAGTGAGGGTGCTCTAAAACGAAAAACATCAACAATGCAAGGTTCAAGCATGTTAATCCTAGTCTCACATACAACAAGCATAGGCATAAAATCAAGTAGACATAGCTAGTCTTTCAAGTGGCATATATGGTCTCTCAATCCTATCAAGCTCAAACATCAATATCAACATCAAGTAGCAACACGTATAACACAACCATATATCACTATCATATATCACATTACATGAACAAGTTTAATTGGCCACTTTAATTACCCCGATTGTGCGGATATAAACCTCAACATCACTTTACCTCGGTGAGATTTCACTCATCACCGGACCTTGCATGTGCGGGATTCCACTCATCGCCACATGCCCTACGGATGGGATTCCACTCATCATCCCGTAGAAATAAATAAAAGCTTTCGGTGGAATGTTACATTACCGTACTCCTCCTTGATGACTTAACGCCATCAAGGCCACGTACGTTTTGACTCAATTTGTGTGCACACTATCCTAATGATCGATCATTTACAACCGGTAATTATTTAGTGCCAATTATCATCATCAATCATATATCATCAACCACACTCATGCTCATCACATATATCCACATCACGATATATATATACATGCACCATATAATCACAAGTACAAGAGCATAGTCATTAAGCACATTGGCATTTAAGGAAAACAAGGCTAAATTAACTACTTGGATTATAAGGAAGTGGCCTACCAAGCACACTTTACACACACACACTACTCATGCTCGAACCAAACTTTAAAACAAGTTAAGACCACTCACCGCCCTTCCTTAGCAATTCGAACCAATCCTCCTACGAACCCGGATTCGGTCCCAAAGCCTCCTCAACGTTTCCTCTTGCTTCTAGTCAAACAAAACACATACATTACTTCCCAATTCAATGCTAACTCAACCATCAACTTACTTTGCAAACACAACCCAATTTCCACAATTTCCCAAACCACCTAATATCTCAAAAACCCAATTTTCGTACTCCAATAACCCTTGGCTGAAACACCCATTTCCAAACACCCAAATGACTTCCAAAACATCCCAAATCACCCTCCTAACATAGGTAGACCATCAGCTCTTCAATTCCAACATAAAACCCACAAAAAACCCAAGTTTTAATACCTCAAAAATTGCCCTAAGAACCCACTACGAATTTTCATCCAAAATCAACCAAATTAATATATATTGTGTATTTCATTATGCTTAAACAAAACCCCAACACAATTTATCAAAACAAATTGAAAACCCCCCTTAAAAACCCAAACTTTAATAAAAATCCTAGTTTACAAAACCCCATATTTTTGAAATCTAAGACAATAGTTGGATAGGGGGTAAAGAGGAGATTAAGAAAACGTTTTTACCTTTGAAAAACACCTTAAAACGAGGTTGGAATCGAATGGAATAGTGACCCAAAGTTTGAAGAAGCTTGACAATGGTGGGGAGGGTTTCCAACGGTTTGGAGATGGTAAATGGGAAAAGGGAAGACAACTTTTCTATAAAGTTGTCTTGCTTTTTAAATTTGGGTCAAATTGCAACATAGGTCCCTCCCTTCTTATTAAAGCTCAACTAGGTCATTATTTGAAGTTGGATTCTTTTAGTTAAATTTTATTTGACTCGAACTATAACCCGGTTAACTCCTAGGCCCAAAACACAAGTGTTACACAAACAATCACGAAAGACTATTTTGTAAAAGCACACCAAGAAAGGGGCAAAAAGGTAACTTGACCTTACCGAATAGTTTATTAATCAAGTTTCGAGCACACGAGACAAAGCCAACTCAAAATCAATACATATAAACTCATTTAGGAAGCATACAAGCATTAGGGACTAAAGCGTAACATTTGGAAACCTTCAAAGATACCCTTTTAACCACTTTAACTACCAGTGTTTCGAAACAGAGCTGCCCGTTCCGAAACGCGAGTTCTCAGCAAAAAGCAATATTATGTTGTTTCGAAACGACCATTCATGGTTCCGAAATGGGAGCCTCCAGTGGCAAAACGTACCGAAATGGCACCATCCTCGTTCCGATACGTGTGCCCCAAAAGCCTGGTCGTTCCAAAACCATACTAGATGTTCCGAAACGCCTGGGCACAGATTGGCCCGAAAATGCATTTTGGCATCTCCAAACATTCCCAAACTTACCTCGAAAGACCACAAACCACATGGCAACATATCAAGCAAACATCATATAGGCAAAGCACCCTAAAAACAGGCTTCAAACAAGCATACAAACAAATATAGATCTTAACCTCAAAAGCTCATAAGGACACTTTAGGTCAAAGACACCAACAAGCCAAAACACATGTCAATTAACCAAAAACCATAACAAGCCTCAACATAGCATGGTATCAACATTTAAAACATGTAGCAATATGGTCTAACACATGGGAGTTTACAACCACCTCCCTAACCACAAAAACAAGTATTCCCATTGTTAAATCATTATTACAACTTAAAAACCATACTTGAGCTTAAGCTACAATCACCGGAGCCTTTCCTTCGCCTTCCTTTGCTTCCCGGATCGCTAACGATCTGCATTGTTGGAAAGGAGCGCGTACGCATAAAGCTTAGTGAGTGGTGCTCAAAACCACAACAACAACATTGAAATTTTTAGATAAAACCATTTATAAATTAAAAACAATGCCACAAGCATGAATTCCATCAACATGAATATCAATAATCTTACATATGCTTGACATCTTACATCAAGCAATGCAACACTTATAACAACATAACATGACTCTAAAATACCAACATGATAACATTCAACTTTCCAACACATGAGTATAATGGCAACTATGGTTACGTTACTCGGATACGCGGATTGGACTCGATGGCATATTACATCACCGAATCTATAAGAACAACAAGACTCACGGTGTCATCTTACATCACCGAGGTCTAATAATAAAGCTTCCGGCGGCATCTTACATCACCGTAGTCCTCCCTAATGTCATCTTACATCACTAGGGCCACGCGCGAATTTTACAAGTGCACTCTAATCCTATGGTCGACCAATTATACCCGGCACGACTCTCATATTTTCCAATACTCAACATCATATAAACCAACATAACAACATCACATTCATATATCGATTTCACAGAATCAACTCATATCAACAAAGCATAACAAACTTAAAAAGAAAATTTCCGGAAAAGTAAATTGTAAACTTTAAATACTTACTCTCGAGCTTAGGTTGACCTTTCAAGCTCAACTTAAACTCTCAAAACATTTCCACTCACCGATAGGACTCAAACGATAGTCGAAACATCAATTCAAGCCTCCGAACTATCCGGTCTCGCGTCCAAAGGACCCAAACTCGTTTTCCCTGTTTCTAGCCAATCCAAAAATGATGCATTAGACCCAAAACAAGCCCCCAAACTTGCATCAACACAGAAACTCATCATTCATCATCAAAACCGAATCAACTCATACCCGGAAACACTTGGAAACACCATCAAAACGACCCAAACCAACTAGCAGCCAAAACCCAACAAATTTACCATCAAAACTACTTATTTAAACATCCAAAATACTTACACAAGGTTTAGGTACCATCAACTCAAGGTTCCTCACAAGAACAACCCAAAAACCCACATTTTCAACTCCAAAACCCCCTTTTTTACTAGTTTCGGGTTTCCCTACATTTAGCCACTATTTTAGCATTTTAGGACACCAAAACAAGATTAAAAACACCCTTAAACATATCATCAAACTACTCGAACGAAAATCCCCTCATTTTCCTCTTTCTCAAACTCAAGGCATTTTGAAATAATTTCAAACGATGAGTTTTAGTAAAATTTCCACTAACAATAAATTTAAGGGAGAGGAAATCAAAACAAAAGAGGGTTTACCTTGAAAACTTGCTTGTAGGAAATGTTGGAGCAATGGAATAGTTGAAAATGGTGTTTTTTTTTTTGCAAAGTAACGTGAAAAAGGTGTTGGGGGAGAAGATGATGATATTTTGAATAAAAAACTTTTTTTAAACCCCAAATTTCCCTATTTACCCTTATTCATTAAAATCCCTTTTTGAGGTCAATAAAAATGTTTTCTCTTAATTAAATTTAACTTGAACTGGTTTAACAAAACCTGATTATCTCCTGGGCCCTAAACCCGAGGCATTACAAACAAACACTAAAAAATAAGAAAAACATTTTCCATAAAACAATTTACATGAAACAAACAAACCCTAAATCATCGCGTTGAGACAAGTGGGAAGTTAGTATTTAATACACTAGTATCATAAATTGTCCGTAAATGACGATTTCGATTTCTATCGTTTCAATGGGCATACTCATGGAATGAAATTTTTTTTGTGAAAAAGGAACGAAAAACTTTTTACTATTATGTAATTAGGAAATCAGAAAAGCCATGATTGGGTACTCGAGTATTCAAATTGTATCCATCAAACTATCTTGCATGATGTATCAATTTATAATGTAAATCTTGATTTTTTTCCCTTTAAAAGGATGATTTCAACAGTATTTGATAACTACTTCCAACCCGTGGAGTGATCCCGATAGTAAAAGATGACGTTTTTCATCCATGTGACTCGGATTCAAGCATCATATGTGTACGGTGTGTGTGCTTTATTAAAGGGCTAAAAAATTAAATAGATACTGTAAAATTTGTGAATAGGAAATATTATTGTATTCACGTCATTAATTTAGAATGAAAGTATACAACTATTTATACAAATGGTCCAACTAATCTACAACTGATATAACAAACAAACTAACTTCATAACAGAAATATTATTCTAACTAACTCTCTACACTCCCCCTCAAGTTGGCGGTTGAAACACACTTTTCATCCCCAACTTGGAAGAAATATATTCATGTTATAGTGCTCCAAGAGGCTTCGTGAGGATATATGCAAATTGATCTGCTGACTTCACATGCTCAGTTGTAATTAGACCTTCTTGAATTTTTTCTCTGATGAAGTGGCAGTCTATTTCAATGTGTTTCGTTCTCTCATGAAACACTGGATTAGCTACAATCTGAAGAGCTGCTTTGCTGTCACTAAACAATTTTGCTGGTTGTTCCCATTTCACTTCAAGCTCTTGTAAAACCCCTTTTATCCATACTATTTCTGCTGCAGTGATAGCTATACTTCTGTATTCAGCCTCAGCTGAAGATCTGGCAATGGTACTCTGCTTTTTGGCTTTCCATGAGACAAGTGACTCTCCAATTTTAATGCAAAATCCTGTTACTAACTTTCTTGACATGGGATATGATGCCCAGTCAGAATTATAATAAGCCACAAGCTGACATCTGCCTCCACTCTTAAGTAATATCTCTTTTCCTGGATCATTTTTGAGGTACTTAACTATCATTAATGCTGCTTCAAGATGAGTCCTCTTAGGTTGCTGCATAAATTGACTCAAATGTTGCACTGCAAATGTAATATCAGGTCGTATGTGTGTCAGATAAATAAGCCTCCCTATTAATCTCTAAAAACTTGATTTATCTTCAAGCAAGACATCTAACTCAGTATCCTTCTGCAAATGTTCATCAAACTCCACTGTAGTCAGTTTTACATTTTGCTCCAAGGGAGTACTAATTAGCTTAGAACCACCTAAACCACTGTCTTCAATGAGCTCCAGTGCATACTTCCTTTGATTAAGTAATATTCCCTCCTCTGATCTCAAGATTTCTAAACCTAAGAAGTATTTCAAGTTTTCTAGGTCTTTCATCTTGAAATTCCGATTTAGGATTCTCTTTAGTTCATCTATTAATGCACTATCATTACCAGTCAAGAGTAAATCATCAACATAGATAAGCAAAACTACCAGTTTATCATTTACCCTCTTGGTAAACATAAAATAATCAAACTTGCTCTGTCTATACCCAGCTGCTATCAATGAATCTGTCAGTTTAACATTCCATTGCCTAGAGGCTTGCTTCAATCCATAAAGGGATTTTTGTAGCCTACACACCATGTTCTCCCCTGGCTACAAACACCCTCAGGTAAAACCATGTAGACCTCTTTAAAAAGATCACCTTGAAGAAAGGCATTTTGAACATCCATTTGGCAGAGAGGCCAGTTAAAAGAAGCAACAAGGGCAAGAAGAATATGAACAGTAACAAGCTTTGCTACAGAAGAGAATGTATCAACATAATTTATCCCCTCCCTTTGATTGTAGCCTTTTGCAACAAGGCGAGCTTTGAAACGCTCAACAATACCATCAGCCTTGTACTTAACCTTGTAAACCCATTTACAACCAATGGGAACTTTGCCATGGGGCAAGGGCACAACAGACCATGTACCATTTGTTTCCAAAGCCTGAATCTCCTCTTGCATGGCATTAACCCAAACAGAATGTTCACTGGCTTCAGAATAAGATGTAGGTTCACGGATATGGGATGTGGAAATTAAAAAAGATTGGGTATGCGATGGTAAATGAGAATAGGTGATATAGTTAGAAATAGGATAACAAGAAGAAGAAGAAGATGGAGATGGGCAAGAGCAAATGGTGTTACAAACATAATCACTTAACCAAGAATGTGTTTTAGTGACACGAGAAGAATGACGAGAGGAAACAAGACCAGGACCAGGAACCCCTGTTGAGACTAGAATTAATGCAGGAGGTATTTCAGAATGAGTATCTGAAGAGGAGGAATGAAGAATGGATATTTCTGGAAGAAGAGAAGATAAAATTGAAGATGGAACTGAAGCAGTAGGTGAAGTATTAGGAACTGAAGTAGCAGGTGAAGTATGAGGTGAGGTATTAGGTGTAGAATGAGATGAAGTATTAGGAACTGAAAGATTTAAAAACTCCTCATCAGGAATGTGAGAAGAAGACAAAAAATGGGAGAAGACTTGGGAGACAAGTTATGAAATGGAAAGATGGATTCATGAAAAAACAACATCCTCTATTAACAAAAAATGTTTTGGTTTTAAGGTTAAAAAGAACATAACCTTTCTGGGTAGTGGAATAGTCCATAAAAATTGATGGAATAGCTTTGGCAGAAAACTTGTCACGAAAATTAGGTTGAGTAGCATATGCAAGACAACCAAAGACACGCAAATGAGACAAAGAAGGTAATTTATGAAAAAGTAATTCGAAAGGTGTTTGCCAATTTAAAACAGATGAAGGAAGCCTGTTAATCAAGTAACAAGCAGTTAAAATACATTCACCCCAAAATTTAAGAGGGACGTGAGAATGAAATCGAAGAGCACGAGCAACCTCTAAAAGATGCCTATCTTTACGTTCAGCCACCCCATTCTGTTGGGGTGTATGAACACAACTACTCTGATGGAGAATGCCTAAGGGTTGAAAAAGAGAACCACATTCTGAATTAAAAAATTCAGATCCATTATCAGATCGAAAAATTTTGATAGAGGCTGAGAATTGAGTTTTGATAAGAGAAAAGAAGGTTCGAAGGAACAGAACCACGTCAGATTTAATTCTCAACAGGAAAACCTTAGTCATCCTACTAAAGTCATCTACCAAAGTCAAAAAAATACATATGTCCACCATGAGTGGATACTCTATAAGGTCCTCATAGATCAGCATGTATCAACTCAAAAGGAGAAGAAGCCCTAGAACTACTAACATGAAAGGGTACCCTAGACTATTTTGCTAAATGACATACAGTACAATCATGAACAGAATCTTTATGAAATGAAACAAAATGCAAAGCTGGCATTTTATTCATTTTAGTAAGAGTGGCATGCCCTAAACGAGAGTCCCAAACAGAATTCTCCGGATAGATCACCAAATGCTCTACCAATCCCCTTGATCTTCCCACTTGATAGATCCTGCAATAGACAAAAGTCAGGATAAAAGAGAACACCACACTGGAGAACAGAAGTAAACTTAGAAACAGAAACCAAATTGTGTGTAAAATTGGGAACAAATAAAACATGATTCAAGGTCAAGGTAGGGGTTAAGGCAACAGATCCAGTGTGTGTAATTAAGGCTTTTTTTCCATTGGGTAAGTGAACAAACTGATGAGCAGATGAACATGCAACAGGATCAATCAAACTATGAAAACTAAATGTTATATGATCAGTAGCACCGATGTCAAGTATCCAATTGCAACTAGCAGAGAAATTAAGAGTAATATTACCTGCCATATTAACCACAGGTTCAACAACAGAGGTCATGCTAAGAAGATCCAAAATCTGATTATACTGAGCATTAGTGAAAACAGGAACAGAGGTAGAAGGGACCCGATCAACAGAAGAAACAAAGATTGAATCGAAGGCAACAGAATTCTTCGGTTGAACAGTTAAAGCAGCATTAACATCCCTTTTCTTACCAAGCTTAAAATCAGGTGGAAACCCGATTAATCTATAGCAATTCTCTTTCTTATGACCACGGACCTTACAGTGATCACATACGCCATTGAATCGACGACGAGCAGAACCACTAGTGACAGCATTAGAGTAGAACGCAAACGGCTCCAAGGAAGAACTGGACATCAACAGACGCTGTGACTCCTCCTGGACCACCATGGAATAGGCTTGGTTCACAGAGGGCAAGGGTTTCATTAGAAGGATCTGACTACGAACCGCCGCATAAGACTCATTCAGGCCCATAAGAAATTGGAACAATCGTTGTTGAAGGGCGTGATTAACAATATTAGTAGACTGATCACAATCACAAGATGGCAAGGGAACCAAAATTGCATATTCGTCCCAAAGAAGTTTGAGACGAGTGAAATAAGTGGAAACAGAGACATCACCTTGAACAGAAGTGGCAATTGCATGATGAAGATAATAAATCTGAGCGCCATCGACCTTATCGAACCGCTCTTTCAAGTCTTTCCAAACGAGAGCCACACTGAATGCAAAAACGATACCGACGAAAAGATCCTTACTAACGGTGTTAAGGATCCAGGACAAAACAATGGTGTTACATTTGTCCCACTGAGATTGCATCTCCGAATATGTATCGCGAGTGCAAGAACCATCGATGAAACCAAGCTTGTTCTTGGCGAGAAGAGAGATGCGCATAGATCGACTCCAGATGTTGTAATTCTCAAATCCGATCAACTGATGCGAGACCATGACCGCGTCGGGCGTATAGGAAGGGTGCAAATACAAAGCATGACTGAAGTCAATGGAATCGGACGGCGACATGTCGACAAGAAAGGGGAAAATGAAACCCTAGCAGATGAATGAAAAAGGGGAAAAAACAACCAAAACCCAAAAAGCACGGGAAAAAGAGAACCCAAATGAAAACCTGTGAAAAACAGAAAATGGGTTAAAAAAACAAGCCCAAGAACCTGGCTAACTGATACCAAGTAAAATTTGTGAATAGGAAATATTATTGTATTCACATCATTAATTTAGAATAAAAGTATACAACTATTTATACAAATGGTTCAACTAATCTACAACTGATATAACAAACAAATTAACTTCATAACAGAAATATTATTCTAACTAACTCTCTACAGATACTACCTTGTAACTCAATATTTTAGAATTTTAACACAGGAACAACGAACAAGATTAATGAAATGAAGTTTTTCTTTTTTTAAAAAAATAAAGAAATAAAAAGAAAGCATCACTCATAGTTGAAATAGCAGTTAGCAAATATAACACGAGAGCAAAATACCAAAAGGTAATCGCATTTCAAAAGAAGACCTTCCCACCTCTAATTTTGTCCGCTTCAATTTCTTCCCACGATACCACATTCTTCGTCTCTTTATTCACCCAATGTCTCCTCTTTTGGTTCATTACTTGTTAAAATTCAAACACGATTTTAATTCCTCCAGTCGGCAAGGCAAGGAATTATGAATGCGTTGGCAGAATCCAAAAGGATCGAGAAACCCTTAGCTTTGAAGCAAACCATGATAATTAAGAAGCATATGGATTTGACTAGAAAAATTTAGAATTAGCTTAATCATATTTAATTAATATCTAGATGCTTCCCTATGTCGGTTAAGGCACACTTTAAATAAGAGTTGGTTGTAACTTGTGTGAGTGAATTGAGAGAAAGCAAAGAGTGAGTGTGTGCATCAAACTTGCTTCAGCAAGTTATTTGTAATTTCATTGTTTGTAATATAATTATATCAAGTTATTGTGAGAAGGCATATAACTTTGATAACGTTAATGGTGGTTTATTTAATAAATTGTATTTGAGATGCTGGTGCGAAGTTCCATTAATAAAAGCACTTATAACAAATTCATTGAATACTTCTTTTGTTTACGGTGACCATGAAATTTTTGCACGAAGTCCCGCAAAGGCTCATCCGGTATTTGAAAGAGGGATATTAGGTATGCCGGAGACTTTTTTAATACCTTATCTGCTAAGAAATGACTCATAAACAAGTATGCAAGCTTATCAAAATAAAACACATCTTAAATATAAGGGATCAAAACGATAAATGTCAAAAATATAAGTGACTAGAACAACACTGTTTGAAATTTAGTAATCAAAATAAAACATGTCCTAAATAAAAGGGACCAGCTGTGAAAATTACCTTTAGCATTATTAATTTTTTTTTTCCGGAAAGGAGTGTGTGCGAGTTGTTTATTTCAAGAATAGGTTGAATTCACCCTGTTATACTTTTCTTCATTTATAACTAGGAAAGAAAAGAGTGCATGATTTTACGAATTACTTTTGAATAAATTTTTAAAATCATGTTTAAGGGTATTGACTTTGATTCTCTATTAACCAATAATCTGAAGACCATTTCGATAAAAAAATGACATGAGGAGCGACAATTACGAGAGTGAGGAGATAAGAAAGTTGAAAATGCACAAGGGCCATTCATGCAATTAACCCATTTAGTTTTTTTTTTTTAATTTTCAATTAAAAATCAGTAAATTAATTTTCATGCAATGGCACCCGCACCATCAGATTGGTTAAAGTTTTAAAAATAATAATAATAATAAAAGGCTCTAAAAATCCGAATGTAATTTACTCATCCAACCAAACAAACCAGTATCTATGACACATAAGCCAAATGAATTAAACCCAAGTTTGGAAGCAATTACTCTAGTTATCAGTAATTGTTCAAACACTCCCTGACTATTCTGCAAATCTTAGTGTACTTGACCAACTAAAAGAGCAAAGTATACAAAATAAGGTCCCTAACCTCAATCATCTCAATATTGATCGACAAGAACACGTACAAACTCACTCAGGTACCTTTCTGCGGCAGTGTTTCGAATGCAGATACAGTATTCTCAAACTTAATCCGAGGCAGAGGGGCACCACTTTGCTTGATAGCGCAAGCTGTTTTGTCTTCGAGAGGGCAACGCGCTTTCAGCATCGAAAATACGTGATTGTTCAACCTCCTTGCTTTCTTCATTGCTTCTAGCAGGATATCCCACCCCTTTCAAAATAGCAATGCCATTAAAAATCAATCAAAGAGAAAGGCGACTACCGTACTGAACAAAAATCACAAACAGATGTTTTAATTTTAATTTATAACTCTGTCAACTTTAGGGGGAGGGAGTGAGGGCAAAAAGCACATCTATATTGGCTTTCGCAGCAATATATACGAAGAATACATAAGCATACGAGGAAATAATTTCCAGTCATTTTGTCATGTGGCTCAAAAATATGTTCACAGACTCATTCTCAATTTGCTACGGTGGTGATCCGCATCTAACCTATGAGGTGCTGTCCGTTTTGACTCCAAAGTCGCAATTTTATCCCACAAAAGGTGCTCTCAAAGCAGGTTCCTAATACAGGATTGTGATGTTATAGTTACTTAGCCTAGTCATAGAGCCCAAACTTCGAACCCAACTTCATAAACAGAAGGGAGAAAATTGTGAACTAGGTTTTCTATATACTTTAACAGATAAAGCTTTGGTTAGAATGAAGAAACCTGTACCTGCCCAGAATGAGGGCTTTTATGTGTCTGTGTGATTGATGCAGCTTCAACTTCGGCGACATTTAGAATTTGATATGAAAAATCAAATAGCTCGAAATGCAGCTGTTGGCCAAGCAAGTATATTATAGTACAGCCACCCCAAGCAACTGAGTCGCCCAGCATATCATGATTGTTGGGCTGTAATTGAACAGATTGTTCCAGGTAACCCTATTGTTCAAGAAGCAGAAAAAATCAGTGGTAGCTGAAGACTTTGAAAATCATACATTTTTTATTTTTAAGGGTGTTCAAGGTGTAATTCTGTACCCATAGTACATAGCATGAATATGAGGAAAAAATCCCCAAAATATATAGAAAAACTGAAAAAAAGAATATAACATATCCATGTCAGACATATACCAGGATCTGAAATACACCACCAAGTCAGAGTAACATGTGGAACTTTTTGATGGTAGGCGAACCATTCTCATACAGCACTTAAAACATTTTGGTCAAGTCATTAAATTATATGATTACTTAAATAAAAATAATAAATTGTACTTCCAAACATGATGTAGAAGAAGCTCAATGCTTAGCTGGAATAAATACCAAAGTTTTAAATTGAGCATAATCTTATCAAAAACTCTAGGACCGAGAATCAAATTATCAGTAAGTCCTAAAGCCAGAAGATTATTAAAGCAATATTTTATACTTAGAGATCAAATCACAGCTATGGGAAAGGTGCTTTGAAATTAAGCAACATATTGAAGTGGGAAACAAATAATTGTCAACAGATTTATAAGCATTAAATACATATCCCTCTTAAAAGGTTTGAGACATTGCAAGATTATGAATTCACTTGTTGAGATCAATCATGAAAGATATGGATATATTCATGTTAAGGTTTACAGAAGGTTGTTCCTTACGATTTGGAGGCCGCTATATATACGGTAGAAATCCTTTGAAGTTGTGATATCAATGAACCCAGTCTTCGGAGCAGCACTCCATTTACTGCAGTATTTATCTAATGCGGCACTTGTAAATGCAAGCGAATATTCTAACACACTTCCTGTATTTAAATTAGCCTTGTACAAAAGATCTGCAGCACAAGGAAGACACAAGAACCTTAGAATAAGAAGCAAAAATGAAGACAGAGAGATAGTGGCTAATGCTTATTCAAGGGTGAAAGATTAAGTATTAAAATACTTGCATCTTACTACATGTAACTGTTTGACCACCTATTCCCACCTAGGCTTTGCTTGTAATTTTCCTTGAATAGTTTGAGCTCTGGGTTGGTTATTGTTAAACATCCTATCTAAACCAATTAGCTTTAGGTGGAGATACCCAACTTTAATATAAGACCACTGGATAACACCACTTACACTCCCCCTCACATGTAGCTCACGAGAACTGCGCATGGACCACCTCAGCAGGGATCATCAACCTCACATGGCTTAGGCAGGAAGAACGTAACAAAACCTAGGCTTTGATACAATGTTAAACACCTAACCCTATGTTGCTCCGACTCTTCACTTCTCTGGATATACCTGCGTCCAGCGAATGGGTACGGGGACATGACCTCACAAGGACCCTCTAAATATATGGAAAACTAAAAGAAAGAGCGTACCCGTGGTGGGAACATAGTCATGTCCGACATTCACACCTGATATAAGTAACAAAGATCTAACCTACAACCAATTCACTTTAGGTGGAGGGGCCCAACTTTAATATAAGACCACAAGAAACTCAATACTTAACAGATGAGTGATAATATTACTTAACAGTTACAAAAATATTTTTCTTGATTTTGACGACCCAAATTTTACAGTTTGTGCATGTTTTCCTATTTCAAAAGATAAGGGCAGAAAATTGTTCCTAGATTCAATTAATTGATAATTTCCTGTTGTTTAGCAAATCTTAAGTAACTTCAGTGGATCATGGAAATACAGAAGTCTATGCAATACCTGCGGCTTCTGCTTGCTTTGACATTGTGTAAAAAGAGGTTGGATTTGAGCATCTAGGGTTCGACACAATTGCAGATGTGGCGGATTTGAAGAGGTTGACAACAGGGCTGTCTCCACCATTTTGTGAATGCAATGTTTGCCCATCTGCACCAGGAACCAAACCCAACCAAGGTGCTGTTTGCATGAAATGTGTGGTATCCAACTCTCTCTATAAGGGAAGCTTACAACAGTTAGATGCACAAACAACAAGAATACTGATCAAATCAGAAATTGATACAATGTAATAATGATTAGAATTTTCCGCACAACACCATATAAGGTTGAACATAATCAGGTACAAAATATCATTGTGTCCATTGGGTTTCTGATAGGACCCATCAAATAAGAGAAAGGAAAAAGACTTCACTATCCCCATAAGTATACTCAAACATCCTTTTCCACACCGGTACAATAATATTTAAAAATACTTGATTGTACTCATTTACTTATCTTATTTCCTTATCCATTCTAGAAAGGGCGTGCACCAATAGTATAACTATCTCATACTTAAAATATACAATAGGAAATTAAGACTGAATTGTCATGAAACAAGAAAACTGCAAATATATTCATAAATAAGTTGCACGGGTAAATTAATATAATCAAGTTCTGCATTGTCATCTTACACTACTTAAGTTTAAAGTAAATTGTAGGCTTCTATTCAGATTAGGCTTTCGCACCTATCAGGCTATCAGTAATTTGTTTTAAGCTAGATGCATAACATTGTTACTTTTAATAGTTATCTTTACGTGCAAAAGAATTAGCTATATCCATAAGACATTTCCAAGTCATAGTTACACCCCGCAAGTAGTTGGGGTAGCACTCAATAATGAAAAAAATTGTTACTCACCAAAACAATATCAAGGAGCCCCATCCAATATAATACACTTCCAATCTCCTTTATTCCACGAGGAACTTCTGCTTTGAGCTCTGATTTTGCTCCCCAGCTGATTTGCTCTTTAACGAGCCGCATACATCCTACACATAGAAATCAGTAAATAAGTGAAAAAGACAACAATAGATACTGCTTACACCCTTTTTCCGCCCACTAACAAAAAGGATAAAAGAATAAAAACAGTGATAATGATCAGGCATGTAAAAATTCAGTACTATGCACAACTCACGACTAGATCTCAACCTTGAAATTTCTTTTTGAAGCCTACCTAGTACAAGAAAATTTACTTTTAACAAGGATTGAGTTTTGTTCCCCTGACAATTTACACACCCAAAATTTCCCACCGGTAATATTCTGGCTTAGCTATGAAGTTCAGAAATACGAATAAAGTTCGACAAATCATTTTGTAAAACACATTAATGGTAACCAAAATCACTTTGTTTACTTGATCTATGAGTGATAAAAACTACTCCAATTGCTCACTAAAATGCTATCCTGCAATGCATCTTGGAAAGTTTCTTTACTTAGCATCAACAACCATTTCAGGAAATCATACAAACACAAATTGCTTTGACTTTCTAAAACTGTTCATAAATATATCAGATGTCTGTGTACTTGTAATTGAATGAAAATATAAAATATGGCATGTCTGAAATCCAAAACACAGACACTGAAGCTCAGCATTGTATGGAATGAAAGGTTATATTTTTTGGATTAATATCCTATACACTGGCGGTGGAAAGTTTTTATTTCCACAAGCGCTCAATTATAGGGTTTAGGGTTAGTGTTTAGGGTGTAGAGTTTAGGGGTTTTAGTGTAAAGGTTTAGAATTTAGGGTTCGTGTTTAGAATTTAGGAATTAGGGTTAGAATTTAGGGTTTAGGGTTAGGGTTTAGTTTTAGGGTAATATGGGTGGGGATTTAGGTTTTAACCTATAAACCCTAAATTTTAACCCTAAACCCAAAATTCTATCAACAATCCCTAAATTCAAACATACTACACTTATACCCCTAAATTTTAAACCCTAAACGAAGTCCCTAACCCCTAAAACTAAGGCGCTTGTGTAAAAAAGTTTCCACAAGCGCTTGTGTATAGAACAATTACCCATATTTTTTTACATCAATTGAAGCTTAGCGTTTTGATACTGCATAAAAGGGAGCATCCTACGCTATTGCATGAGGAACAAGGGAGATATAGAGGAGTATATCTCTCAGTACTATTTGCATAAGACCGATGTCTTTGGGAAGTACACTAGAAGGTAAATAACACCAGCTTGTACCTGTCACACCCCCATCAAAAGGAAGAAGTCCAATAGATTTCGGCAGTGCTTCTTGCAAGCCTGTGATCATTGGCTCGAGTGTAGCAATCTGGAACATGCAGTGAACCATATGTTAGATTGAGCGTCCACTGGTGGTGCAGCCTGGATTTGATATATTTAGAGGCTGAAGTTTATAGCTTGCAAGGATTGCAATAAATTATCATGAAAGACATCTTGAAAATCGATAATGCCTCAAATATCAAGGGAAAAAATCAGATAAAAGAAGGCATATGCACTGCATCAAGCACTTCAAGTAAAATGTTGCCTTTAATTGGTTAGGAAATCTACACTCTGGTTACTACAAGAAAAAGTATAACTTGAGCCAATAATGCATGCATACCTTATTTGATATATGATCCAGTAGTGCTCGGATAAGCCATGGTAATGACCTAGATCCTAGAAGTTTAACAACGGAAATCATGTGTGGAATCCCGAAAAACCCACTATGCAATCGCGCAAAACTTTGATGTGCAGAATTTAAATCCTGCAATTACCATAAAAGGGAAGACAGTACATAAAACCTTTTAGCCATCTATTTGTTGATATCAGTTGGCAACCCCAGCAGAGAGAAAGAGAGGGGAATATATATATATATATAGGAATAAGATCCAGTTACAGAGTGTAAGAGTTTTTAACTTTTACACATTTTTTGGATAGTTGGATGGGTAAAACGGATGGCTGAGATTAACTTCTTACTTTTTTTTCCAAGTGATGATATTCACATAACCCACTGTTAATCTCAGCCATCCATTTCACCCATCCAACGATCCAAAAACGTGTAAAAGGTTTACCAAGAATGCAGTTGCTTTTGCAACAATCTTCAAAACACTTGCAAATGTAGAAACAATCAGAACATAATTAACCATAGCTTCTTACTTGAGTTCCACAATAGAAGTTTGGCTTGGCATGTGGAACTGATGGCTTTTGTACAGGAGCAAGAGGAACTTTTGAAGATCGGATAAAACGCTGAGTAGTATTGCAAAGGATAAAGTTTGGCAGGAAATCACTTTGCATCTCAGACCAAATCTAACAGACATAAGTGAAAACCAAGCAATCAATGACCAGTGATCCAAAAACCAAGAGCTGAAGTTACATTCAAAGGTGGAAAATTTTGTTGAACCTGAGAAGCTAGTCGACTAGAAAATGACACAAGAGATATGTTCTCCTGCATCTCATTCAGCATGAGATTGAATGAGTCTATTGAAAGATCTTTTGAAAGTAATTCATGGGAATGCTTCAAAATATCTATCAGCTTTTCTAATTCCTGCAATAAGAGATCATGTTTGTCATTGGTATGAAACAAAAATATAAAACCAAAAGAAAAAAGAAAAGAAAAGTTAACCACTTACCACTATGGCACATAGATCTTGAGACTCGAAACGATCAAAAAGAAACTCAAGATTTTCTCGGAAGACTTTATTCATCCGTTCAGCAATCAGACTTCTTAAGTCAATTGTCCTCCCAAGTAACTGAACATTGCAAAAGTTGACATCAATTGAAAGTATTAGTCTAAGATACAAACTACATAAGTCTTTTTTTTAATAAACAAGAAAAGAGAGAAGAAAAAGACATGCAACTTATACTATAACCCAAAATAATAAGACAAGGAACCAGAAATGAATACCTTACAAGTTACAATGATCATAAAAGATAAGTGCCAGAAATAAATGATGAGAATGCAAGAAAATAGGAAGGGAAGGCTGCTCACCAAATTTATAGGAGAAGTTCAAAGCATATAAACCCAAACACTATAGATGTACTAATGGATAAAATGACAACACTGTGTTGATGAAAAGGAACTAGCAACCCAATCTCTAAAGAAGAATGCATAAGATGCTAGCCAAAGACATCAAATATACTGGAAAACCACAGAAACAACGAATTAATAAATAAAATAATACTTCATTTACAAAAGTGTAAGTTTACAACCTCCAATACGAGCCCTAAACTTATTAACAGGAATATAAAGATGAAAACTGGAAGATAACTAGAGGCCTGAGAAATAAGTTTGCAATTAAATGAATACACAACATTTCTAGAAACCACTGACTCGCTGAGTAGTTTGGGAGAAATCAAGATAAATCACACAAGTCACCGGAATTAGACAAGATATGAATTTTTTTATGGTAAGGTATATACTAAGCTAATAAACGTAGATTACATATTTACCTTCACTCTAGTCATCTTTAGAAGTGAAGTAAACCGCATAGGCTGGATGGAATACTTTTCTCCATTGTCCAAGGCAAAGAGGAATGAAGGATCCAGCAATTCACTACAGAATGTGAAAACACGAACAAGTTAGCTTTAGCTTCAAAGTTCATTAGCACATATGCATCATAGGCAAAAAAACATACCTAGAAGACCAACTCTTGTAATATGTGAAAATAGCTTCACATAAATTTGAAACAAATATGTCAAAACAATGGTCCACCTATGAAAACAGCAAAAGACCCAAAAGATTGTTCAATTGAGCTTTTATATATTTCAGATAGATAATGCTGATATATGCAGAAAGATGTAGACATCCAACTTCCCAAACAGGTGAGAAGTCATTCTACCTCAGCCTCAATTTCATCATAGAGGAAGCGCTGCTTTAGCACAACCAGTGCATTCTGTGCTGAATCATTATAAATGTCAAATGGCATCAACACACTTTCAAGAAGACCAGAACTTTGGGACTCGAGCACATGATCCACCAACATCCAAGGAAGGGAGCACTCTATTGGAAACTATAAATGGATAAGAAACAAGTTATCTTTAAAGAGAAAAAGAATCATTGAAATAAGAACCACAAAGGGGGAAACATTAAGACTATACTAGAAAAGACATAATTAATCTGAAGTTCTCTCAAGTCTAGAAAATATTAATAGACAAACAACAATGGTGCACAGGGAAAGCATGTGACTAGCATAGTGGAGATAGCGGTGGTAAATTGTAGCTCGCAATTGTTACAAAAATCTGCAGTTTCCCATTAACAAATTTAGGAACATTCAAACCAATACCAGAAAAAAGGCATACAGCAAAATTCTCTGTGCTTGCATTAGTTCTAGAATAGAAAAGTTGGAAATCGAACAATGCACTTAGTGATCCATATTCCATGCATTTGCAGGATGCTTTTGGCTTTCCGCAGAAGACATCAAAGTCATGTTTAACAAGTGAAAGTCTCATTATTTGATATTTTAAGCTTGTCGGATGCTTACAAGAATATCTGGCATTTAGACTAAATAAGCTGCTGCTGAGAGTTCCCACATATTGAGGTCTTTAACTCGCTCTCAAATTAAAATTTAAGTATTCAATCTTCAAGGAAAAAAATTAAAAAATTAAGATGCAAAAAATAAACAGCAGATATCATCTTGACAAGTGAGGTCCTCCCTGCTTAAACAAGAGCTTCACGTGCTAAAATAAATTCAGAAAGAAATAGGACAGACTATGTATGAAGAATTTTATTATTATCTTTCTTACCTGAATGACACGAGAAGACTCCAAGTAAAATTCTCTAAACCATAAGAAACCAAGATCTGTCAAAGTTGCAATAGTTGCTGCAGAAAAAAACCATTACGGTTAAGGTTCGATTTAAACAAATTTATACTTTATATGATCTCTTATACAACTATTTAGAGCTAACCAGAATTAATAAAGACCTATATGAAATAGCAGCATCAGCTCTATATACAAGAGTGTAAAATGTGTCAAGACACACAATTCAACTTGACAAAGCACCGTGCTACCAAAATGACTCATTCACATGACTTAAATCAAACAAGGTTATATACCAACTTAATTGGAGTTGCCACATAAACATATTACCTTCATTCTGCGAAACATTGTTAGCATATGTAAGAGATTATTTCAATCCAGGTGCAGAATTTACTTCTTTAGGTTAATGACAAGGATATGTGAACAATTTTCTTCTCTGATGTGGTTATGAGTAGAAACAAAGAGGCAAAATAAGTTTGGTGTGTTAACAATGTCTGTAAAGTGTAAAGTTAAAATAGCAAGCATAGGTTAACATATTTATAGATGTTGGCAAGAGATCACAGCAGGGGGGAATTCCAGAAACATGTAGCAAGAAACAAGCAACATAGCTAAGGAATGATTTAGAAAGAGTTAACTGATACTCAACTTGGCTAAAGTCTTGAAAACCTCTAGCATCAAAATGAACCGTGGAAAAAACTACCTTCACATATAATTCCAATGGATGGGTTATAAACTTGTTAATTTTTCCCTAAATCAGTGTCCAGAAACTGTGAAATCTACGCATGAATGGCATACATGCAAACATGTCAGCCTACATATAAGTACACATGCTAGTATCCTATCAAGAAAAATCTAAAACCAAGAAGAAAGTACACATGGCATTAGAATGCAAACCTTCCCCAGAACCAATTACAGTCATCTTTACTCTAATTTGTCGATCAAGACTGAAGCAATTAGCACTAAACTGATAAAAACCAGCTACCAATACTTGAAAGTATTCACATTTTTCTGCTAGCAGAAGTAGAGATAAAAAAGGAACTGAATGCATATAAGTAAGAAGATACCTGAGTAATCCAATATGTGCAAGAAGAAGCTTAGCTTGTAAAAGAATGTTTCCAACTGCTTTAAGTCATTAACAGGAATCTCAGACCCATTGTTACCAAAAAGGCCCCCAGGCTTCCTAAGATTACCACCAGATACGACCTCATATATCAGAAATTGCAAGCAATGAACCTGAAATGGGGGAATTTTTGTCACTTGTTGGAGTGGTTAACTTGTGAAAGTATACACATTTGCTATGTTATATTGCCAAAATTAGACTTCAATTTATACACTACATTGTCTTACGAAGTTGAAACCAAACCATTTGCATGAAATGCTGCAAAACATAAGCTTAATTTAATTCCAAAAGCTGCTTCCATACAAGCAATATGAATACATGATAAAATTGAACCAAGAAAGAACAATATTGTAAAAGTTTGGACATTGAGGGTATATATTTATACTGAGTCATTCATTTTCTGAAGCATTATTGCAACTGACACATTATTAATTGGATTTTTTTATTCAAGAGGAAGAAAATTGGCCCACAAAGGAATGTGTGCTTCTAAAGAAGATGAAAATACGAGTTCCCCATCCCTATGATCTTTTACATTATACTAAAGTGTCCATGCTGAAACTTTTGGCACTTTGAAACTTCATGTGCATGAGATACTTTATTCATCTACATGGGTATTAACTTGTTTCCTTCCAATGGTGTGGAACAAATATATATAATAATTATAAATGCTATAAGATAGTCCAAAGCAGAGGGCCTGCAAGACCAAATAATCACAGCATGCACAAAAGAACTTGTAGCGAAGAAACCTGAGCTGCTGTGGGTGCCACTGGCCTGGGATAAAAGAAGTTCCCCCTACTCTCATCACCTCCATGTTGTAAAGACTGAAATTCAGATTCAGGCTTGCTTGTGTTAGCCATCCAGTCTGCTGAAAGGGTCCGCATATCAGAAAGAATCCTAGAAAAGCAATTGAATACATGACATAAGCAGATATGAGATTTTAATTGGAAAATTAACACTGGCTTATATGCATATTTATCTAGTGAACAAATTCAGAATTTCCACGTGAATGTTCTGGTAGAACAAAGTTTGCAAAAGAAAAACACCATTGATAGAACTTTCTAGCGGAGATCACGATTCCCATGGGAAGAAAGGATTCTAGTGAACAAATTCAGAATTTCCACATGAATGTTCTGGTAGAACAAAGTTTGCAAAAGAAGAAAAACACCATTGATATATCTTTCTAGCAGAGATCACGATTCCCATGGGAAGAAAGGATTTGTAGGTGGATTGGGGGGGGGGGGGGGGGGGTAACATGGTGAAATTCACATAAAAGGTTATGCAAACAAAAAAATTTAAATATCAAGATGCTAATCTAAATACACACCTTGAGAGATCTTTTTTCTTTCTAAATGTAGTTCGCAACATGGTAGCTAATGTATTTTGAACAAAATCTTGGACCTCTGCGTGTATTGTTTCCCACAAAGCATCAGCTATCAAAGTATCAGACCGCTGCATCATTGATCCAACACTCTTTATGTGGCTAACAAGTTCAACCAGTGCTTTCCTTTCCTCTGCGCTATAATTATATCGTACAACCTACAATATAATTCAAGTTCCATAAAAACTCCATCAAGCAAAATATGGACAGAAAAAACTGGCAGGTAATTCAGACATAGAACAATAGAACATATTCAAGCAAGTTCCAGTTCATAAGGATCTTCCTTCTAGTTAACTTCAAAGACACAATCTCAAGTGAGCACAGCAGCAGTGAGCTTTAGCATCTCAAAACACAATGCCGGCAAAGGATAAATGGCACTATTAAAGCGGAAACCCGGAAACTTAAAAGAAATTGACATCTTATTCTTAAAGAGAACAAAGTAGAGGCTAGAAAAAAAACAAAACTTTTATGAAAAGGCTAGGAAATATGGTGCATTTTAAGCCAAAAAAAATTTATCCAAAATAAAATACCTTCTCGTAATCGGAATAAGATGACGTTAACTCTTGTGAATCCGAAGGACCAACATCCTTGCATGGGCGAGAAAATTTCCAGGCACATTGTTCCCAAACACGTGCAGTCCATCTACTCAATAGCTGGAAACCTTCAACAACCATATCATACGTGTTTCCTTTAACTTCTTTACACCACTCAACATCTGCACCATCAGTAGATTTCAACAGCAAAAGCTGTACAGAAGAATATGAAAAAAGGAACAACAATGGTTTAAAATTTATATAGCATTGATAAAAAGGTTCTGCATATGATGAAAGGGAACTGAATGACTCAGGTAAGAGAAGCACCTGATTCATCGCTGAGGCAAAACGGATAGCAAAATCATCATGCTCAGCACGGATGGTTCCGATGTGATTGACTATCAGATAATGCCTCTGATAAGTAATTATGTCAAGGTTATACTAAGGCAAGAACTAAACTTTTGCAATGAACAAGCTGATAGATATGCCACAAGACATATCATAAGTTATTAAACAAAAGACAGATGAAATATAATGTGATTCTAACAACCACATAGCTTAATGACCAAAAACAATGCTTACGGTTTAAAATTATACTTACCTGGATATATAAATATAACAATGGTCTCTCTACCTATAACCAATTGCTTTAGTTTAGATGCCAATCTAAAAATTCAACATTGTTCCAGAGCAGGCACAGCTCCTACAGTGTGGTCCATTTATGATCAGAAAAAAGTTCAAGGACCAAACGAGAAAAGCTAGCTGCCATGAGTGTTTTGCAAATCATGACATGATACTATTACACAAATGCAGAAGGATATTCTTGTGCTTCTCGGGGTGGGAGTTCGTGAGGTGATGGAAGAGTGAGAAGACGAGTTTGGCTGGAAAACTTTTGGAAGTACATTGACAATTCTTTCAAAATTGCAGCTGGAGAAAGATGAAGATCTGGGAATGCAGGAATTACTGGATCATTCTGCACAAGAAAAGAAGCTATTAATTTAATTGTCTCAACTTCTTAATAAAATATGCCAGGAAGAAAGATGTAATACTAATAAATGATTTTGCTTCCTGTATGGAATTTTAGACCTGCAGCAGAGACAATACCTTAAATATATTGATCAGTCTATTGATTTTCACCCTCTTGTATAGTGACTCACTATCTTTCTCTGATGAGGTTGCCATGACAACGAGAACAGGCAATACTCGGAGAAGCATGTGTCGCTCAGGGAACATAAGGGCAAAATCCAATTCCAATGACTCAACAGCAAAGACTATAAGAACCTGAAGGATATCCTCTACACTAAATTCAGTAAAGGAAAGCATTAAAAAGAGTTGCACAAAAGACAAAATAAAAAGAATGTCACAGGGATTCTACGCGAGGCCTTAATAGAAAAGAGCATACTATTTTCCTCAAAAACCTGGCAACAAACTAAACATTTTTCAAACAAGGTAGGTTCAACCCGGATGCCAACCACTGTAGTTGTCCTTTTAAGGCCATATGTAGGGATGCATTAACAGAGACTAAAATCACCACAAATGTGTATTAAACAGGATACTTGTTCACACGGAACATCTCCACATGTAAGTTCAACAAAATAGCCCACCTTGTGCTTAAAAAAATCTGTTAAAATAACAATAAATAAATTAATTGCCACAATGAAACAGTAAGCAAAAGATCAAGTGAAAGGAAAGCAACTGTTAATGTTGCTAAAAAATCATCATAGCGGACCACAAAGACCCACCTGTAAATCATCCAATTCCTCCCTCATAGAATCAATATCTGGCCACTGAACACTGACTTGGGTGAATGTCCTGTCAAAGTGGGGATAGGTCAAAAATGTTTTTAAAAAATTCTGTGAAGGAAATTGCCAAATATTAAAATCAATTCTACTGATTTTTGGAACACCAATAACAAAAAAATAAAAACCATGAAATAGTAATTTTGAACTTTGATGATCAACTGGTAACTTTGAACTTAAAAAATTCTTAGATCTCACTAGCAAACATAGCCTAATAAACCATACCCTTTATGCTAAATGAGTTTTTTTATGAAATCAAAAGTTGCAGAATCATTCAGTGCAAAGTATTTCCAACTCAGCTTCAAATAAAAATTATCCACACATAGGCAAGGGTCCTACTCTAGGCCTAGTTACAAGTTTTACTTTTCTATAACAGTAAGCTTTCTGTTTCACCAGGTTTTGATTCAGTGCTTATTGGTTTTCAGTTTTCACTCTTGTATAGTGAGTGGGAATTTAAGGAACCTGAGTTTTCATCCCTAGATCTTCTCTATTTCACATTTCCTCATACTTTGACACATTCAAAAACAAAACTATTATTCTATTTAAACCAAAGCACTCCAAAATATCTTGAAATATACAACTTAAATCTACAATTCCTTCCCTAAATCCTGATTGATGATAACCCATTCGGCATCTAACCTGATACTAGATCGCTACACTTCAAAACATTCTACTAATACAGCCTAAAATCAATGAAGTCCATTTTATAATCTAAGACAGAAACACAAGCCAAATTTAGCAATACGCAATAGCTAAAAATCATTCTTACCTCTTATACCAAGAGAAATCATTAGGTATGCTTGCTTTAGCATTCTTTAGATGATCAAGTTGCACCAAAACATCGAGTAACTTTAACATGGACCTAGAGAAAATAAAAAAATCAATCATAATTAAGGCATCTAATGGGAATATTTTATTCTAATATGACCACTTAAATCATAACAAGAAGGTTGTATGTTATTATATTCAGTAGTCCAATATGTTAGTCACAGAAAAACAAACAAGACAAGCTTCTAAAAAAAAAGGCAAAAAGGGGGAACCATCACAACACACCAGAGGTGAGTTATTGTAGGGCCATTAATTCGTCGCTCAGGCCTAGAAAAGCGTTGCATATCAGCAGCAAGCTGTGTTAAAATTAACAGTTATAAGTGGAAAAACAAAACCTTAAGGGGGAAATGAGTATTGAAAAGCAGGAAAATATTGATATCAATACTTTAGTCGCAGCTGATGCTTGCCATCGTTGTATTTCACGCAACCGGCTCATCTCCAAGTCCAGAACTTGATATGTTTCTAGATATAAGTCAGCTTGATTATGTTTCATAGAATCAGGGAGCTGCCACATCATACAGAACAAGGGGTGCAATTGCATAAGAGAACTAAATTCCAAAAGTGCTGTGCTTATCTTATTAAAAGGAGCCGTTTAAAGGAACATTTCTCCGTATGATGCTAGTTGGTATTATGATGGTCACCCTAGTATAATTGAAGAAATTCTTTTTCACCTTAAATAATGTCAAAATACCTGAGGAAGTGCTTTGACACAACTGCGATATGTATAAAGCACTGATGCCATCTCTTTCCCTTCCTGGATAAGCGTGTTCTGCCATGCCATCAAATACAATATCAGAGACGAAATCAAAACATTAAAAAGTTTAGACTCTAACTAGCTTAGGAAAAATTAAGTATTTATGCAGATAAGCAAAGAGGAGCAAAAAATTGACAAACAAGCTGATTGAGAGCTTTTGTGTCCTCCGTGAGAGACAAACGATAAGCAGAAACATCACTATACTCTGAAAAGGAAAAAAGAAAATGATAAAAATTCATCAGTCATGCAAGAAATTTTAAGAAAATGCAACTGAGGTGGGAAAAACAATAAAAGATAAATCAAGCAACCTCAATACTATAAGACCAATAAACAACCAATATGCTACTGATAACACTGCATCTATTCTGAGTCCATCCTCTTTATTACTCTAAAACGAGTCGAAGGTTAATATTTCATGCAAATCAAGTTCTAAAACTTGAAGTCAAGTACTGCAATGAACATATATTCCATTCTTCAACTAAAACTAAATCCTAACTAGGGAAAAACCCTTAAATATTAAGAGAACGCAGAGGGAGAAATACCAATTGGACTGATAGTTGATCCCCTTTCAGTTGACACCAAAACTGCTGATCCTTGTACTTCTGGTTGCTCATCCTAACAAAAACAAATTTTAACCAGAAAAAGTAGGGTACGTATTTTATTTTAAAAAAGCACTAAATGAATTTTCTCCATTAATTTGCTTGCTGAGAAGTTAATTTCGATGCCTTCGAATTTGATTTGAAAATGAATAATTTATATTTCTAAAACACTATAATGTATAAAAACAAAATGCAATGTAATTTCGCGAAAAAACCGAAGAACCCATTTTGGAAATAAAAATTTAGAAATTAAACTAACTTTTCTGAAAGCAAAGCAAAAAGAAGAATAATGTTTAAGAAACTATTTACCTCTAGGGAGAATGTCGACAAAGCTGCAATGGCTTCTTCAACTGGGACTGCTGCCATTTTCAAAGATTTTTTTTTCAAAATTTCCCAAAAAAAAATACGTTCAACTATTTAAGCTTCTATTGCCTAATTTTAAAATAACAACATTTTTAAGCAAATTCTTTTAAAATTAATAAGGCTGTAAAAATGGGAACGCTCGATCCCCAGTGAGTCGGAATCAGGAAAGGGCGTCGGAAAGTGAGTTGATGACTCGAGTTTTAGGATGTTTTTCTTTTCTAGAGTTGCCACGTTTTTATTTTTAAATTACTGCATGCCATTGTCTGGTATGAACTTAGAATTTACTTTTTTTTTTTTACTTAATGTGCAATTTGTCCCCATTGTTTACCACATTTTCCATCTTAGTATTTAATGTAATTTTTGGGTTCATCTTAGAAAAAATTACTATTGAGATTAATATTTTTACTAGCGACTACATGGGTTGGGGATTTGAGCAAGTTGAGCGTGCGTCGTGGATCCAGGTATGCGATTAATCCAGGAGTGGGGACTGGGAGGATTTTCTCTACTGCTGGGCGTATAAACTTTGTTTAGCTGGACTGTGTACATAGATTAGTGCATTGTGTTTTGCTTTGATCACTCTGATTGTTTTGAGCATCTACTCATGCTTTGCAATAAAAGCATTCTTTTTTTATAATATTTAAGTATTTTTTCTTAAAACTAATTTTATTTTTTTCATAATAACCACTGAATTTTTACTAAAAAAAATTATAAAAATATCACAAATACAACGCATACTGAATTTTTATTTAAAAAAAACTATAGAAATGAGGGGTAGTCCACTAAAATCTCTTACAAAACCCAAAAGTGCAAAAAATACTAAATACTTCCATAGAGAATAACATACAATCCAAATCCATAAGTCTTCTTGAATTTACTTGTCTTTATGCAATCGAGACGCATAACGAAGTGAAAAGAAGTGGTGAGCGACCCAAACTATAAGGCAGAATTTTTCGCTAATCGGGACCGATTATATAGGCTAACAACCATCATCCGAGTGGGGATCTAACTTTCTATGACCACCAAACAACCGTTAAGGTATGCTGAAACCTGTCAAAACAACAGATGAAACGAAATCACAAAAAAAATGTGCCACAAAAGCAGAGAAAAGAGCGTGCCAAAAGACAGAGGCTCTTATCAAAAATAAGAAGAAGAAAAACAAAAAAATATTAAACTCAAAGTTGACAATTAATACTAAAACTAACAGCCGACCATCGGCTAAGGAGACAAAAGTAAAATAGAGTTGCGGCACTCTCTAATTTACAGGGAAAAAATGTTTAAAAAGTGATTTTTTTGCCTTAAAATTAATTTAAAATCATTTATTTTTGTTTGAATTATATATTATAAACTTTAAATTTTATGTGTTTCTTATATGATTTTTTTTAATTTTTTAAATTTAAAAATATGTGAATTGAATATTCGAAACTTGAGTTTTACAGGTACTTGATAGTCACAGGATAAGACACAAGCCAATAAATATACTATTTGAGGAACTAAATTTGAACACCTCTAATTACACTTATGTTCATCTTAAATTATATCATCATCATAATTCAAACTATTTACTATTATTTTTGTTATATTAAATTAAATAAAAGATTGAATATATAAAGTCTATAAAACATTAAAAAAAAAGTCATGTCACTTTTTATGCCCTAACACCAAAAAATATTAAAAAATAAATTTTAAGTCTTAATCCTAAATTCTAAACTCTACACCCTACAAAATACACCTACCCAAATTCTTAAACCCTAACTATAAACCATGATATTAAACTTTACACCCTAAATTTAATTTTAAGTGTGAGGCTTTGATTCAATAAAACATTAAGTTACATTGTTATCTTGAATTGCATATTTATTGTATTTAAACTATTCAAATTTATAGATAAGAGATATCCTATTATTTTAAATTGTTTCTCCTTAAAGATAAAATATATATTTATTATAATGTTAATAGTTTAAATATTTAATTATCTTTTCTAAAATAATATTTAATTAATTTACCCAAAAAACATTTAATTTCATTTTCGTTTTAATTTGAAACTATACAAATATGAAACACACGATAATAGTTTGGATTACTTTTCCTATGGCTGAGTTATAAAAATACTCCATAATTTTGATAAATTTACTCAATTCATTTTGATGTTATTTTACGTCATTGTATATTATCGTGTTTCCGTTCCTTCTCTTGTTGGTAAAGTAATCGAAACAATTGTATTTTGATCATAATGAGAGAGGTAGCTTTGAGGTCAAGCATGGCTGAAATCTGGTTTCCACTAAGAAAAACTGGGTTCCCACTAATTGATTAAGTGTGTGATTGAAGGCATAAAAAACCCCAGATATATATAAAAATAACAGCAAAAGTTAAGTTTTTATCTTCAATAAAGTTCGAGTTTTAAAATAAAATTCCTTTACGCTCAAGCCAAGTTTTAAGCAATAAGTTTCAAGCTGAGTCGAACTTATTTGAGCCTCGATTGACTCGATTACACCCTAGCTAATACTATGCTCTGAATTTTCCAGCAGTGGGAATGTGATCCTCTATTAATATATGAAAAAAATCAGCAAAAATTGAACGTACTCGTATCCTACATATATCCATCACAAGCCTGAGTCCGGTTAACATAAATAACTACTATACAACACGGAGATAGGATTATACACTTGCTGCTATGATGATGATGATAGTGATGAAGATGATGATGATGCATCGTTCCCAGAAGTGTCGTTCGTTTGTCTGGCGGAAATAACCCTGTCAAGGGTTTGATCAGGAACGGCAATTCCAGTAGTCTCAAGGTCCGCAACAATGGCGATGGCCGCGTCTAGTTCTCCGAGGTCAATACATAATGAGATTACTTCATCATAGAGGGGACTGTAACAGAAGAAACAGAATTAGATGGAGAGCTAATCTGAATTAAACAAACCGTGTAATACAGTCGCATGAAAGTGATATCGAAATCTGATAGAGATCTAAGTCAGAATTTTTAATTATGTTACTTAGAATCAGCTGTAAGTGTCAAACATAGGTATGTGTCCGACATGGGCATTATTTAATTTTTATAAGTTTTTCCATGTATTTGGAAGGGCATCATATCCTCGTACCCATGTTTAAAAAGGCGTAGGACATGGGCGTCAAACACAGATACTTCAAGAAAAAAAACAATAGTCAGAGCAACATAGCTTTTGGGAATTGCTAAATTAGTAGTACCATATGGGAAACCAAACAATTGAGCTAAATGATTGATTTCATTTTCACTTTGTGTATAAATTAATAATGTTCGCAAGCATATGACTTGAATGGTTTTGAGCATGCATACGAAAGTATGATCCTACAAGTATACGGAAAAACAGGAAAAATAAAGCATGTCCGTCTCAGATGCATATCCATACACTCACCCCGGTCTAGATAAATGTCTCAGCCCAATTTTGACCGACAGATAGACTCAAATTTCATCCTATGTTCTTGAACTTGGGTGTGAGTGTATATTTGACATGGGTATTCATTTTTTCCCCAAGATTTCCAAGTATTTGGAGGGCCCTTAGAGGTCCATACCCGGATATGCGTCAAACAAGGGTGTCAAACATAAATACTTTTAAATACTAAATAGTTGATGTATACTGTAAACCAGCATCTTAATTCATCAGATAAAGGAAGATGCCATACCTCCCGAAGACATAACCAAGACTGTGTGTCTTCTGCAAGATCTTCAAGAAGGCTGAAGGCATAGGAGCCTTAATGGCTGCTCGCAATATCATAGCACAATCCCCAATAGTGGGCGTTCCACCCAATTCAACAACCTGAATAAAAAGTTAAGAAATTTCACTAGTTAATGTGAGAAAAACAAATGCCAAAACTCGAGGGAAATGGAAATGATCCTCTGTTGCTCCAACTAATCTGACACTTATGTCCAACACGTATTCAAACATGGGTATGAAATCCAACTCTCTTAAGGGATCCTCCAAATACTTGGAAAACAAAAACTGCAGATACCCGTGTTGGACACATACATATCAGACACTCACAATCAAATTCAAGTAACACAGAAATGATCCGCTTGGGTAAAAAACGAAGCCTGTCAATGCAATTTCAACTGCTACCTGATCTAGAAAGCAATAAAATTAACCATAGCAGAAGTTTATAATGTGATAGAATATCCCACCAAACTAATGATTTTGGATTACAAAATAGATAAGTAGATGAAAAGTGAATATGAACTCAAAGAAAATATAAGATATAAGATTTTACTATTGAATACATAAGTAAGCAGATAATAAGAACATGCCTTGTGCATTACTAGAATTGCCAACTCAACTTCCCATTCTTGTGACCATCTTCGAGGAGGTTTGTTTTTAAGTTGTCGCTCCCATGTCCAACCCCAAACATCTGCTATAGTGTACATGTCTTCGACATCAAACACCTTTCTATTTCTCAACTCTTGAAATGCTTCAAAAATATCCTCAGGAAACCAATCTTCATCATCATCATCCTGCACCCGTATGCAAAAGATGTATCAATGTCCCAAGTTCTAACTGAAAACAAAGTTTGACTGAAAAATGAAAACCACTTGAGTTTATGTAATAGGCATGAAATGGACTTTTGGAAATATACAGCCTCTCGGGCACTTCTATAAGACATAATATATCAAACAACAGTATCTCTATTACCTCAACAGATACTCGAGAAGACCTTCGTCTTGATTTTTTGGATCTAGTCGTTATTTGATCAGAGTCTTTCAACAATTGAACCCCAATCATTTGGAGAGGCTTTTTAGCTTCAACTTCCTTATCCTTAATCCTGTCTACTTCTTGGATTTCTGTTTGTTCTACTTCCTCCTCTTCTTCACCTTCACCCTCACCCTCACCCTCATCCTCTTCAATATCTTTTGCAGCATCTTCTACAACATCACTCTCATCCAGCTCATCATCTGCGACTTCTGATTCTCCCTCTTCTATCAGCTTCACCTGATCAACCTGAAAGCCTTCTCCAAGAAATCGGCGTTTCCAGAACTCTGTATTTCCTTCTTCCAGCTTAATCCGAGAAATTAATTCATCTAATTCCTCATCAACCTGCAAGAGATACACAACCAAACAAAAAAACGTTAAAATGTATTGATATGCAAACAGTATGATATAATGAACAAAGAAGTATATTAATAAAATATAACCTCTTCTTCTTCCTCCTCCACAGGTGGAACCCAAAGTGGCCGACCACGTGAACGATTTATTCTCCTTGCTTTTTGGACACGCTGGTAAAGAACATTTCTTGTTCCATCGATTGGTAGACCTTGTGCTTCAAGCTCTTCCTTTAGCTCAGATACCACCATCTTACTCGCAGCCTTGGGTTTTAAAACATTCTGGTCAGGACCTTTTATTATTTTCTTCAACCTCTCAACAACTCTTATATAATCAGATTCTGATGCATCACCCAAAGCTGCAAGTCCTTCATTCTGCAAGGTTTTCAAAAGCTTCCGATGGTGAATCTTCCACTCCTCTAAGCATCTTTGCTTGAAGGAGGTTTCCATAGGGTTTGAATATATAAATCCAGCAGCATCAGGATCTAGAGGTGTTTTTCCTCTTCGAGGCACCCATCGCTTGCGTTCACCAGTAAGTCCACCCTCCTCAATGTACCTGGGTTTTAAAGATAGTAAATTGTTTAGAAATCAAGGTAATATCATCAAAAGCTCCACTTGGGATAAAAGTATCATTAATGATAAATTTGTTGACAGACTAAATCGTAAAAATATAATAGAAATTTCTTGGGCACGGTTTTCCGTGATGTGAAGTGAATCTTCCAGTAAAGAATGGAAGGCATGATTGGAGGACAATGAATAAACTACAAGAACCAGAATTGGCTGTTAATTAAAAGGCTCACCTTGCAATGTAATCGATCTCATAACCCAGTTCAGCTTCGTCTTGTAGAGGTTCAATCCACGAGCTTACTAGTGTTCGATATTTTCTACTTAGAATCATGGCTCTTGGTGGAATAGGTTGGTTATCTTTGGACATGGCTTCTAGAGCTTCTAGCAGTTCAACAATTCTTCCTGATCCAATCACAAGTGCACGGTAATTAAATTAAATCTAAAACCGAGAGAAAGAATGATCATACAGAACAAATTTCAAGATACCTTCTCGACATAATGCTCGAAGATACAAAGAAAGTGGATCATCAAAGTTTCCTTCATTGTGCAACACTATTGTTCCCCCTTCATAGTTCTTTAGTGCACGAAAATGACGAATAGCTTCCCTTACAACACAGTACTTGGTAAAACACTCCACTAACAGCCTGACATATGGAGAATGGCATCAGCCATCATGAACAAAAAAGCAAATAGCAGGAACAAAAAAGGAGGAAGTACACTAGGACAGTTGCCAATTGATGAAGATGTATAAAGCATACACACATAGCATTCAAGTACACATTTCATTAGTGAATTTTAACAGACAAATAATAGCTGGTTTCAAGTAGAATATATTTTCCAAATTAAACAAGCAGCGTGAATAAACATTTGAATTTCAGAAGCTACCAAGGAATCACTCTCAAGTAAAACAAATAATACATTGTTTGAGCAAAATAGACCATTGGTGTATTGAAGTGTCTATTAATATGAAGAGTAATCATGCATGAATACCAGCATTTAAAGCTAACTTATGTGGAGGATTTTTTCTGTGAGCAGGATATCCATCATAAGTTCCACATCACAATTAACATAAAACTTACTGACAGAATGCAAAAGAGATCATATACTTGATAAGACCATGAAATACCTGGAACTACTCCAAGATGTTTTAGGGGTATTATTCCAGAGGTTGTATGAAAAAGAATGTATATATAGATCATTAAAAAATGGATTGCCAAATCAAATAATCACGAGCGTCACTTAAAATAAGTGCTTCAAATCTACAACAATGCGCAAAACTTTATGCACTTCCATGACCTACTTGTTTGGAGCATCCAGAGTTCTGTATTCTAAGTTATGGAAGCATTAGATATAAAAAGAACAGTAGCTTATTCCTAAGCATCTCACACTTCCACCACGGCAAGGAAAGGGTAGAGACACCTATAATAAAACCCAAACACCCAAAGGTTGTAAAAGATAAAGGAGAGAGATATGCATGGTGTCAAAGAGCAAGGGACCCTCTATTTCTAAACAGCTTTAAATTTTATTCAATAACCAAACCCATTTTTCCTACAATTCAGTGACAAGTTAAGTTGGATTTCCATCTAAAAGCCTAGAGTTTTGGAGGAACGACAAATAGAAGTTATAATCAAGCTAAATATACCAGATGAAAACAATAAACAAACAAAGCAATCCAATTAACTTGCATCAGTTGTTTAGAAGTATAGCAGGAAAAGAAAAACTTTTCCTTACGCGTAGGTTTTCACATTAGGCTGCAAACGTTTGTGGTCTTCAACCATCATCCCAAGTAACTCAGCCACATCTTGCACCCTGCAATCATATCAAAATCCAACATACAGGGTTATGGAAAGGAGTCTCTTAGACCCTCAGATTTTTTTTGAAAATTTTCATTAAGTGCCTTATATTTGTTTAAAAAATTTATTAGGCTTTCAAAGCTTTTGAAAATTTTAATTTACCCCCCTCCAAAAAAAAAGGTTTCCCAAGTTCCATCATTGCTCTTAGAGCATATACAGTTAATATATGTACAACTTGATAATTTTTTAAATTTCATTTGAGGACTTAAATTAATAAGGGTGCCTTATGGGAGCCTTACACCAGACAGCATCACTGCCAAACAAATAAACAGAAAATTTCCATGTCCATCTGAAGAAACAATTCCCCAAATAAAGAAAAGTGATGACAAGTAATGTGCATAAGTCACCTATCATAAGATTCAGCTCTGGTATATGCTTGGATCACCCAATTATATGTTTCTGTATCAGGTTTCATATATTCTGTTAAACAAAGAGAACAATGTATGTTATAGAAACCCTGGAAAATTTTGAGCATTTTATGTTATGAATGTTGACAAGCAACAAAAAGAAGTAGGCAAAATAAATGCAAACCTTCTCCATATTCCATGTTCTCAAATGTCGCAAAAGCTATTTCGGGAATTCCACATGTTGCCTAAGCAAAGAAACAGATAAATTAGTGGCAGTATCTAACAAACAATAGGAAAAAGATTCGAACAGAGGCAAATAAAACTCATCAAGTTATTCAAGTACTTAAAATGCTGTCAGCGACACCATAAAAATGTATCTTCCTTTCTTAATGAGACATCACAATCCCATTGTTTGAAGGACAAAATCGACAAATTCACTACAAGAAAACATTATCATCTCACTTCCAAACAATTGGCAACAAACAGACATTGCAAATTACATGCATCAACCAAAACACACAGTGACAGAAACCATAAAGTTTGAAAGATGAAAGCAAGCTACCAAGTAAATCAAATGCAAATGACTCTTTACTAATTAGTAAGAGCATTGAATTGCAAAATATTGAAGTCCATCAGAAAAGTCAACAATGAAGGTTGAAATGCCATACACAAAATCAGAAAACTCACTTGCACGCTAAGGAGACAATTGAAATGAAAAGTTGTTGCCATCCGTCCTGCAGCTTCCATTTCATAGGCAATGTCTAATGCATTTGAATGGTCACCGGCTTTACAATCCTCCTCAATCATTAAATCATACAACTCATTTGTAGCTCTAAGCCCACCTTTAGCACCCTTCAAAAACACAGCATTGGCGTCTTCCAGATATTTGTTCCTTACAAGCTCCTCTGTCCAGAAAAAAATCAACAATTTAGAATAAAATTTATCACTATCCACATATAAAAAACACATACAAGTACAACTCATTGAGTTCTATTAAGCATTGTACCAACAAGAATAATCCAAGCTTGACGAATGTCATAGTTTAACTTTTCCATTGCTGCAAGGACTTCTAAGCCTTTGGTTGCAAGCCCTTTCGACCCAAATAGACGAATCATTGAAACAAGCGTTTCATGGAGAGGACGAACACCCACACCCAATTCCCTCCTCAATGCTTGCAGCTACATTCCAAATTCCAGAATTTGTTTTGCTCAAGATATTAGAAATAAAAACTGGAACCTATCTGAGTTTTAAATCTAAGTAAACCAAATCCATTCAGTTCCACTAAAAAAAGTTGAGTTTTTAATCAAAAGAACTTCCACTGAAAAGATAAATTTCATCCAAAAAATTAAAAAAAACGGAGAAAATTTGCAAGGGAAAATTAGGACATTTACCGCGCCTTCAACATCACCGTTGAGAACGTGAGCAACGACAAGCCCATGGAACGACCTGGGGCCGGGAGTGAGGCCGGCAGCGATCATGTCGTAAATGATATCGGATACACCGAAAGCGTCTCGGGACCTGGCTCTTTGCATAAGCTCTTCCATGAAGGTGAGACGAAGCGATTTCTCGAGGGCCGAAACACCGGTAGAACCGTTTGGGGAAGAGAGAGTGGCATTTCCTTCGTCTTGGGGTTGGCGCTTTTTCCTTCTGGATGATGGCTTCCGCTTTTGGGTTGATATCGAGGCGGAAACTACGGCGTTCCGGTGGCCGGAGATAGATGGAAGGGAAGGAGGGAAAGCGTGGGAGAAGAGAAGGGACATTGTATTGGGTTGAGTGGATAAGAGGGAGAAACATAGACAGGGTTTAAGGAAATAAAAAATGGGTTCTTTTTTCGAATTGAACGTTGAGGAGAGAGATCGCACGTGACTTGTGAATAAGCACGTGAGTGGTAAAGTTTTAAGGCTATAAAGATTATTTTTTTTGAGAAATTTAAGGCTATAAAGAAGATATTTGTATTTAGGCTTAAACATGTGTTTAAATTATACTCTTTTTCAGTTATATGTTTAATTATTATTATTTAAGCTAAATAGATGTCTAATATTTTATTTTATTATTTAAAGAAGATTTTTTCGTCAGCGATCGTTAAAAAAATTCTGTCATTCAATAAAAACATGACACGTGCCCTTTTCTTATTATATGTTTTTAATTTGGCTTAAACATAAGAAATGTGTTTAAACTATTAGGAGTGAACAAAATTCGACTCGACTCGAAAAAATTGAAAATTTTGACTTGACTTAACTTGAAAAATTTTAAATAAAGTTTGAGTTGTAAAATAGAAAATTGAATAACTCAAACAACTCAAAAATTATAGTAATTTATGATTTTTTTAAGTTCGAGTCAAGATCCTCAATTTTTCTTGCTATATATATACCAAGATAAAAAAAATATGAAAAAATAAATGTGACATATGAACAAATATTGATATATATATATATCTTATACGATTAGAGAATGTCGTTTAAAGTGGAATCAAATCGAACTATAACATGATAAATAATTACAATTAAATTTGTATAGGAACTCGAAAAATCAACTCGACTCGAATAAAAAAATTCAAATAAAGTTTGAGTTGTAAAATATGACGCGTCAACTTAAATAACTCGAATTTTTTTTTTACTCGACTCAAATTTTATAAACTCGATTCGAATAAAAAAATTCAAATAAAGTTTGAGTTGTAAAATATGACGCGTCAACTCGAATAACTCAAAAAATTTTGACTCGACTCGATTGAATACTCACCTCTACAAACTATATCATTTTTTCTAGTTTGATGTCTAACGTTTATTTCGAGTAAAATTGGTGCCTAACTATTTATTTCGTAACTCAAATCAAGTTTTTTTCGTAACAGACATTAATTTTTTTTCATTATCCAATTAAAACACGACATACATATTTTTGGTATTTTCTTTAAAAAAAATTTAAAATCAGAAATCTTTAATTTTATAAAAAAACTCAAAATCTTTAATTTATCTAACAACCTCAATCCCTAAATCCTTAAAATCTTCCCTTCCCACCACCAGTCACCCTTGCTTTCGTCGGACCCTCACAACTAAAAACTCTATCATCTCGCCGTCGATAACTTTGTCGATAAACATCCAACAATAAAAAAAGAGACCGAATGGATTTTTGACCGACGATTAAAGGGTGAGGATGCTGAACGATGAGGTACGTGACGCTTGGGTGGTGAACCACCGACGTGTGGGGATGTCGGACGGTGAGGGAGATGTGATTTGAGGGTTTGATTGAAAGAAATTAAAATTTTGAGGTTTAATAAACTCATATTTTTAAAGAAATTCAGAAATTATATAAATAAAAAATTAGGTCATGTGTCATATTATAATTCGATGATGGTATTTTTTTAGCGTCCGTTAATGAAAAAATCTGATTTGGGTTACAGAATGTAACGTTAGGCAACAATTTAGCTCAGAATAAACGCTAGACACCAAACTGAAAAAATGATATCTTTGGCACCTTTATGACAGTTAAGCCTTTTAATTTATGAATATCTTTAAAAAAATCTGAATATTTTTTAAAAAAATCTAAAAATTTTAATTTCTTTCAATCAAACCTCCAAATCACACTTCCTTCACCGTCTGGCATCCCCACAAGTAGGTGGTTCATCATTTATCGCCTAGGCGTCATGTACTTCAATGTTTGACATACACCACTTTACCTGTCGTTGGGAACTCAATCGACCTATTTTTTCTTCATTGGCGGGTTGTTTATCGACGGTTCATTCATCGAGTTTTAACAAAGAGATGACAAGATTTTTAATAGTGGGGTCCGATGAAGACAAGGATGACTGGTGGTTGTTGAATCGGTTGTCGGAGTTGAGGAATTTAAAGATTTAAGGTTTGAGGGTTTTTAGAGAAATTAAAGATTGTCGGGTTAATTAAAATTATTTTATTATTTTATTTTTCTCATTTTCGAATTTTAATTTCAGAAAATGAGAAATCATGGCATGTCTTGGTATGTCATTGGATAAAGTAAAAAAATAATGTTTGTTACGGTAAAACCTTAAATGGACCACGAAAAAAAATATTAGATACTTATTTGACTCAAAATATAATTGAGACACCTAACTAGAAAAAATATATAATTTTGGCACGCATTTAACTGTTAAGCCATGTACTTATAAATTGTTCAAGTTTGTTTTAAGGAAAATTTTAAAGTTTAAGGCTTCGTTCATAATAGCTTGTCAAACCCTAGTTTGGATGAGAACTCCCATTTGAGAGAAACTAGAAATTTTAGCTTTTTCGAAAAGCTCTTTTGCAGTTAAATTTGGCGCAAAAACGCATGTTTGAAGCGCTCTCCTTAATCGTTCGACACAATTTTTCTATTCGGCAGCTAAAATTTTGTTGAAAAAACTGTGACGAAAGGATCTTAAGTCAATAATATTAAATTTTCATAATAATATTGAAATTTATCACATAAATTTATAATATTTATAAAGAAATTACAATATTTAAAAATATATATGGGAATCTAAATAATTCAATTATAAATGTAAAACACAATACTTTTATTATCAAATCTAGTGACTACAAATCATCAATTCAATGCAAAGGCATGTCCAATTCCAACATCACAATCCACTACATTCCATCACATTCAAGACAACAGGCAAAACATGCTGAAACATATGGCAGTTGTTATTGAATAACAACCTAATTTTTTTTTATAGAAAAAACAGAGTTGATGTTCAAATCCTGGAATCAAAGGCCATGATAGTGCTGAGATTCATGGGGTGCATGTATTGATTAGAGCCGCTCATTATCTGCTCCACAATCAATCTGTTAGCCTTCTCCGATGGATGGAATGGATCCCAAAACGCATACACATCTCTGTTCGGACATAAGTTTGATAATTGTGTGCACAAACCTAGTCCATTGTAAGGTCCTTGCCCACAACACGCTGTGTCCGACGTTGTAAATCCTGTTCCAAAATATGGATTCGAATTTTAGATTCATTCCGACGCAGATGTGAATGTCAGAGATGAGTATTTATTTGTAAGAAAGTACGTACCAAAGGCTGGGGGGTCAGAAACGAAATCATTGTGCATTCTTTGAGTATTTGCACTAATGAATACATCTCTGCCAATTTCAGCATTCAGTCCATTTATCATTTCAACAAGTTGTGGATTGTACAAGGAAGCAGCGCGTTGCAGCTCTTGCGAGCAACCGCCATTGTTGCCCCTCATTGCAAGTTCCGCCGGAACACAACCCAATGGCCCGGTGCCGGTCACTAGAACCCTTCGTGCTCCTAGTTTGTATAGTTTCTGCAATTCAACATAAAATCAAGAAAGGATCAGTACAGTATGACACTCACACCGAAATCCGAGTAACATGGTAGCTGATGTCCTAAATCCGTTCTGATACTAAAAAATTACCATCAAGAGTTTTTGATACTCGGAAATGAGAAACTTGACATAATCAGGCAAACTGTATTGTCTGGATCTTACAGAGAAGGGGACCAAGTAATAGTTGTTGACGAAATCGTTACCGCCAACGGTGATGAGGACAAGTGCTTGGCTTACGAGTCGACGAGCTTGCTTTGATCCAACCGAAGCCGACAATCTTCTCTTGTATTCTTGAAATAACTCCAACTGTCTATACATTCTCAGTATATTTACCTGCAATTCCAACATTTTAGGACACCATTTCTTCTTCAAACAATTCAAACATGGCATCTATATTCAAGCAAAGCTAGCAATAAATCGGACAACATAATGTTGTTTAATTCGTAACTTACAAATTGGACTCCAGTGTCATTAAGGATTCCCACACCAGCTGAAGCAAAGTTGGCACCAACAAGCAGCTTTTTCCCATTAAAATCTGGACTCAAATATGGCAATGGTGATTCTGATAAACCAATCTGCTTACCTGCAAAGCATTCGAATGACATAAACAAACACATTTATATTTCTAACAAACAAAACAACAGCAGATTTAAATTGCAGTCACGGTTAACAAGTATTAGCAACTTAACCAATCAGGTCTGGGATGTTAAGGCCATTAGAGAAACGTCCTGTGGGGGTTCCCGTCGGATAATCAATCCCGTACGGTGGCGAATCGGCACGAGCCGTGGTTTCAAGGTAGTTATTGTTGCCACTGTCAACAAGCGAATCTCCGAAAATGAAGAAAGCTCGAGCCTCGACGATGACAGCAATGCACCCAAAGGCCGCCATCAACAAAGCCAAGACCATTGACGAAGCCGGAGAAGCCATCGATATTATCATAAGAAAACCAAAGAAGAGTTGGTTGGGAATAAGAAAACAATGGGGTTGCTTTTTATAGACATGGAATTGCAGCCGCCATTGAATTAAAGAGGAGCTAACAAAGCAAAAAGGGGAGCTGTTTTTCTAGTTCAACATAATTTATACCAACTTTTGCCACCTTTACTAGGAAATTTATTGCCTAGTGTTGCATTTTTTGTTGATAAATCTGTCTGTAAAGGCAACTCGGAACAGAATAGGCTTTCAATGATATGAACTTATGTATACGACACTTGTCTTGATAGTATCTCTTTTAATTTTTATTTAATTATAACTTCTCAAGCTCACAATTCTAATTTGACCAAATTTTCTGCAATGGCTTTACAAATCAACCCTTGTAACTGTATGTTAAACAAAATACAATTAAAACAAAAAATCAAAGCTAATTAACCTATGTTATCTGGACTATTCATTTTCCTTAGGCATACACGTGCACAATACATTTTGGAACATGAGCATCCAACTTCATTTTCCGCATTCGACAGTCGACACTCATCTCCGAGTCCGGATAAAAATACTCTAGTCTGATATAACAAGAGTATTTTGAAGCCTTCTCTCAACACAGGAAACATGCACTTCTTGAGGGCGTGGTGTCCGAGTGTTCAAGACCTTTCAAGAATGACCGAAGTGCAAGATGCTCCGAAGCATATGTCATGAAAGAAGCTAAAATAAGTCCTCCAACCACCATTAGACCCAATCTGGTGAGAAAAATGTCATAGATGATGAAATTTAGAGTAGCTCAAAAATGCTAAAAAGAAGGATTTCCAAACATTAGATTCAATGTTATAACTCCTAAACCACTCCATGATCATCTACGTTACTCGTACTCTGGTGAGAATGAAAATAGGTATGTTTTTGACACAAGTATATTTAATAAGATCCTTAATGTACTTTCCTTTGGAGGGTCAAACATCCATACCAATATCCAAATGTGTTAAACACAGGTATCAGATATTGGTAAGTACTCCAATAAATATGAAGAATCAAAGCAATAAAGCCATGTCTTAATTTTTATTGCCATACTCATGTTCGGCATCTGCATCTAATGCATTTCCGTTCATGGATATAGATATATGACCAAAGATCCTCTAAGTCATGAAAAACATGGAAAAAATGATGCCTGAATTGGACATATACCGATACCCGACACTTGCATTTGGGTCCTGAGCAAGACAGATGACGGCGAAAACATATGAAGAGATAATGTCAGCAGTTATCATCTTCTTTTTTAAGTTTCTTCATAAAGATTAAAAGCCTTGAAATGTTTTCTTTCATGAAGGCATGCGAAAACAAGAACGTGTCAGTAGGAATTACCTCAAGAACAGAGCAGTGATCCCAAAAATACATGGTAAGGATGGGGCGGCGATAGCCAAAAACACCATCCCGAACCCATAGTACCAAGTAGCAACATCACAAGAGGATGCATGCCGCTGATGACCTGAAAAGAACATACAAGAATTATCAACCAATAATACATTAAAGAGAAAAGGGAACTAACATAATATTTTATCATGATCATGCACAATAATTTATGTATTTGATCTAAGTTAATAACCTTTTTGAGAATCAGAATCAAAAGAATCTGTAAAAGAGGAAACTGATCCTAAACGAGTTGCTGTTCTCCTTCCCCACTGATAAATCAAATGAAGAAAAGCTCCGAACAAAAGAAAGAAGATCGTAAACGTCCACTCATACATCAAAAGTAAACCAGTCCACGGCATCACTTGTCGAGGCACAATTGCTATACCAATTCCAAGGGACACCACAGCAGCCATAAAACAAACGAAAATTGAGATCCCACCGAGGTAGGGCGGCACCTTGGTCTCTCCGTTGCTAGGAAACTGGATCACACCAAAATCAAATAAAGTGAGTAAATTAATAAGTTCACATCAAATTTCAGTAGACAAAGAGGGTAGCAAGATATAATCAGACCCGGGAGAATTCAGCTTAAAAGATGAAGGAACTAACTTGATTGTTTGCATTAATGGTGGAAGATGAAGAAACACCCGTGTAAGCAGTTATTCTTCTTGACCTAACTATGTAGTAGAGGTGTCTGATCTGATTGCCTAATGAAGTTCTGCAAATTGAAACCCATGTCTGCACCGAAAAGTAATATGGTTTGGGAACGGGACAGCAATTATATAGGAATTGAATTCAGAAAATGCAACATCTACAGTCACTAACCTGAAGGAAAGAACGATAGTACAAAAAAAGTAGAGCACAGAAAGGTAAGACAAAGAGGAGTTTGACCAAAAACTCGTCATACGGATTTTTGCCTCCACCAGTTCCAGGAAGTGATTCTTCAAGTTGTTCCCTAACATTCTGCAGCATACGCAAACAAATTATTTGACATTTATCCCAATTTGCGAAAAGGACTGGGAATACACCGGTGCTTTTCATATAAATTGTGAAGAAGTCCGATAATACCTGCCAGACATCAACTGGTTTTAAGAGCCAAGATGTCCACCAATCCCAAGGTTTAAGAGGGCCAAGTGTATAGTGAATAACACGAAGTTCACTCTCATCTACCATCCACTGCAAAATAATGTATAAAGGGATAAGGACAGTTAAGCAGGAAATAAATATTATAATACTTTAAAGCAGGACTTTGTTTCCCTCAGAATTGTATAAATTTCATCATGGTATAGCCCCCAAGACAACAAAAGAAAAGAATGGAAAACAAATCCATTCATGATCTAAAAGCAGGAGAAAGTCTACAAAAGCCTGTCATCATAATGCATAATTAAAATGAGGATTCAAATACATGATCTAATGATTCTAATCCCCTTGTGATCTAAAAACAAGAAAAAACCTACGACAGTTGGTCATGATAATGGATAAAGTGAGGATTCAAATACATAAAAAGAAAATCGCAAAAAGGAATTTAAAATCAATCATATTCTATATTTAACATATTGTGAGTAAAGATCGCAAAAAGGAATTTAAAATCCGCAATATCATGCTCTTCCTAATTGTTGAAAATGCATTTTCTTCTCCTGTTAAAATTAATGAATGATTGAACCAAACCAAGCTTCTCTCCAAACATTTTTAAAGGGGAATTTATTCTAATATTTTTACTAATGAAACTAAACTTAATTTCTTTGTTAATTTTAGTAACTCAACAAGTAACTTGTGAAACGAGACTGACAACAGTACAGAAGCATGACATAACATAATACTAGCATTGATCTATGTAGTTGTACCTTGTTGGCAAGCATGTAAAGACCAACATCAGCATTATATAGGGTGGAGAGACGCTCCATCTTGGGAGCAGGTCGGGATTTCAACACCTCCGGAGGCATATTAGGATCAAAAACATGTGCATTCGGAAAATCAGAGTAATAAGAATTCAGAAACCCCTGATCTCCTCCAGTATAAGAAGGCAAAGTTTTAACTTTGGCTATCATATCATTGAAAACAGCTTCAGATGGTTCCACTACCATGACTCCTGAATTCAGCCTCTCAGAATGCTTCAAATTGGCGCAGAATTTCTCACATTTAAAGAGATCTTCGATGCTTTTGACTACAATAGTATCCGCATCAAGATATACAACTACACAAGAAAACTCCAAGTGTGAAACAATGCAATGAACCAGAAGAAGCATTGCAATAGAAGGAATAATGGACTAAAAATCTAGAATAGCTAGAGGTGTAACAGAACTAAAGTAAATAATATTCAAAATTTTGGTTCCAGCCAGACAAGGATAATCTTCTCTTGGAAGTTTTTTGTTTTTTTGAAATTCGTCATGGAAATTAAATAAAACATATTTTCAAGTTCTAAATTTTACTCTTGAACAAAACAATTTAAACAAGGATATGAGCAATCTAGTATGCAATGTATATGTTAGTAAATTCCAACCATCCACCTCATTAAGGAGAAAGCTTTAAAATGCCCAAACATTTAAAACTTCCATTAAAATCTTAGTTGTGTTTAGTTTCAAGGAATTTAAAGGTCTAAATTTGCTCGTTATAAGAGACGGTCACAAGGCATTCATTGACAGTTATGTAACCTGAGCTCAGTAGAGTCACTGAGTCAGGTATGTGTCCAACTCACGTATGCCAAACATTTTTCTAAGTTTTCCATATAGTTTAAGGAAGTAGCCCCCATCCACCCATACCCATATTTGGATATGGGTTGGACATGAATACCTAAGGGAAATGACAAGTTCGTGTAACATAGATTTACCATCTGTAAAGCTTATGCAGAGCAGAGATAGTGATAGTACGCCAAATATAAGCTAAATCCAATTATATTCATCCTTAATCCCACCTACACATGTTCTTTAGGCAACAGAAAAATGAACAATAAAGAAACCAAAAAAGGATTTGTTTTTTTTTTACCTTTCTTGTAGTTAGTCATATTAAAAATTTTCAATTTGGTGTAAACACCCCAGAACCTCTTTGGCCGAACTTGATTTGGATTCTCCAGTAAACTTATCTTCTCCACTATCCATCCATCGGCCTGCCCAATTAACCACCAAAGAAAAAAAAGTTGAAACAGGCATCAAAAACTAAAACTTCACTTTCTTATACCAGAAAAGAAATTACTAACAAACTAACAGAGCATCAATTATATAGCTTACAAGCTTCCAGAAACAGAAATGAAAAGGAAGTGAATTTAGCTAACAGAGCAAAAATTGTATAGCTTACAAGTTTACCATAAACAACAATGAAAAAGAAGTGATTTAAGTTCTTTCAGAAAAACGTGAAGTAAATAACTTTGAGGTACTGATTTTTCTTAGGAAACTAACAGAAAAGGAAACGGATCGCAAAGTTTTTACCTTGAGAAGTTTATTGGCATAATCAGAGACGCCATCAGAGACCAAGACGACCATGTCCTTAGATGATCCAGTGTTCTTTATCGATTTCCCCAAAACCCTAACCCCCAATAGGAACTCATCTCCGTAAAGCAGCGTCACATAAGCTTCACCCTTTGAATTTTGAGCTTTAACCCCCAACAACGCCTTGGATTGGATCGTAATCATAAGGAACAGAAACAGGACCCAGAATTTTGAGAGTTCCATATTATTCAAATCTTCTTTTCTCGAGAAAACGATCCGTAGTTTCTCGAGAAAAAAAAAAGAGAACTACTTTGGATTTTATTTCTGTTGGATTGAATTAAGTTCGGATTTAAACGTTGATGGGCGTGAGGATTTGAAGAAGATCGAAAGAAGAAGATTCCCTTTTGTAACTTTGTTCACGTATACGGTGTCGTTTTGGTAGCAGGCTTTTCTGAAAGTATCGTTTCAGACTTTCAGTTGCCAAGTTTGAAGTTTTGAACTTTCCAAGCAAGCTTCTTCAAAAACCGCAAACTGAGCTAAGTTTGCTTCAACATTATTTTGTTTTCGGATTACAAATAAACACTAAAATGTGGCTAAGAACAAACCCTTGGCATTCAATGAAAAAAATGCATTAAACTGACTTGATTGGTCTCACGTGAATCATAATTTTATAAACTCAACTCGAAAAAAGTAAATTTAAGTTTGAATTTTAATTCCAACCAAGCTATTGTTTCTAGTGTTTCAACTAATATATTCGGAAAATATAAAATAATTATTTAAATAATGTTGTGATCAGTTACTAGATTTAACTATTGAAACACTAGCTCATTTTAGTTACCCTTTATTCAATGTTTCATTTGTTTCAATGAGATCCATTCTGAGTACATGAAACTTATCTTTTTTTGGGTAAAGTAAACCAGTTGTTACCGAACTTTTAGGGTGCTTTTATTTTGGTCACTGAACTTTTAAAATATTCATTGAGGTCACCTAATTTTTAGTCGGCTTTTAAAAGTTGGGTGACCTCAATGAACATTTTAAAAGTTCGCTGACTAAAATGAATGCGCCCTAAACGTACGGTGTCCATCGGTGTACTTTACCCTATTATTTTTCCAAGTTGTACTATTTATGTTTTAGAAAAAATGTGGATTGTGCTGGCCAATTTAAATGTTTGTTGGTTAAGTTGTTTCAGATATTTTTCAGGATCCCCCAAAATTAGTAACAAAGATTGGTTACCCATAAAACTCGTAGGAACAAGGAAATTCAACTTTCTGTTATCTTTACAAGAAAATTATAAATACTCTCAATAATCCTCTTCCCCTCATATCATATGTGAATATTTTTCCAGAGAATCATTGGGTTTTAGCCTTGAAAGACCAAAACATGAAATACCAAAGAAACACCACTTTGGTTTCAACTTTTCTCATCATTTTGGTGGTGTTTCTTTGCTATTCTACTTCAGTTTTGGCTCACCAAGTTGAAGTTGGTAATGTCAAAAACACATGACTACTTTTGTTTTGGATTTGCATACATTATTACTTGACATGTTAATATGAATATGAATATAATTGCAGAGGATGAGAGGGAATTCGATTACTCGGCGTCGAGTGAGAAAGGACCGAGGCATTGGGGAGAACTTAAGAAAGAATGGCACACTTGCAAAACTGGAAAGTTGCAGTCCCCAATCGATATGACAAGTGATCGAGTGAAGGTATTTAAGAAATCCGAAGATTTGAAGATGATGTACAAGCCTGCTAAGTCAATCATCAAGAACAGAGGCCATGATATTTCGGTAAGAAATCAAATAAGTTATACATCACATGTTTGTTCTCGACAACAACATTGATCGTAATCGACTATGATTACGAATACGCAGCTTCAGTGGCCGAAGAAGGATGCAGGCTCAATCAAAATCAATGGCACCAAATACTTTCTTCAACAAGCTCATTGGCACTCGCCTTCTGAACATACCATTAATGGAACAAGGTGTGTTCTCTCATCTGTTTCATCTCTCCCCTTCAAACACTAAAACTCACAACATTTATACGTACATATATACTTTACATGATAATTAGGTATGCCTTGGAGCTACATATGGTGCACCAATCCAAAGAGCCTAACGTGAAGAACAATATTGTTGTTGTTGGACTTCTTTATGATTTCGGTTCGCCTAATCATTTCCTCTCCTTGGTAAAGCAAAAACAATAAAATTCTCAGTATCTCGGCCTTTAAATTCGAATCGAATATCATTAATTTACATAAGAAAATGTTTCAGCTGATAGGCAACATTACGACAATGATTGATCAAATCCATGAAAAGCCAATGGGAGTGATGGATCCAAGCCAGATCGAAAGGGGCTTCAATAAGTTCTATAAATACATTGGTTCTTTGACTGTCCCTCCTTGCACTGAAGGTGTCACTTGGATCATTAACAGACAGGTATCCAAGTCTAATGTTGATTCGTATTTGGTTGTCTCTTTTAATTTCTGGTCTAAATCTAAGACAATTTTGAACTTTATTCTCCAGACAGCATCTGTTTCAAAGGAACAAGTTCATGCAATTCGAGAAGCCGTCCATGATGTAAGTGACATTACTTGGTAATTTGATGTTTGATCATCCATACTTGGGAATTCCCAAGAAAAATATACATGTTTTTGTTTGTAATTTAATGGTTTCTTTTGATTATGTTTCAGTATGCCGAAGAGAATGCAAGACCACTGCAACGACTCAATAAACGAAAGATCGAACTTTATGATCCCCAAGCTCAACCCATTAAATTTAAAAGGTTGTTTTGAAACCCAATGAGGACACTGGAAAAAACGATTCCATATGATTTCAATTTAATTTTACTAAATTCATTTCGACTTTAATTTGTTGCCTCTTTCCATCGTCGTTTATATCATTATTTGTTGGTCTTTGTGTTAGAAATGATTTATCAAAAAAAAACTTCTAATCTTCTCAAATTTCAATCGAAATTTAAAGCTAAAACTTTATTATTTGTTACTGTCAACCATTGGATCAGCTTTAAATTAAACTATCAACCATAGGATCAATTTTAAATTGAACTATATTAATTTTCTAGCCAAACAAAGTCTTTTTACCATTAAAATTGACCAACGACTTCTCCTTCTTTCGAAAACTCAACCTTTACGACGGTTATCAATTAAAAAACTTTTAAATATTTCAAAATAAAAATTTTAACATACCATGTTAATATTTTTTAACAACAATTATCGTAATAAAAACAAAACTAAGTTCATAATTATCAGATATGATATATTAAATTAAAATATACAAATAAAATGATTGTTGATAGTGAAGACACGTGATAACAGCGAAGCATGAATTATTAAATCTAGTTTAGGTGTAGTATTTTTAAATTTGGTGGGGTTTGGGGATTTAATTAATGCACCAGACATATTTAAGTCAATAGATGGTATGGTTCATCACTCATCAGTCACATGTTCCCATTCCTTTTTATATATATAATTTCTACTTAAAAATGGGAACATAAATTTTGCTCATATAGATCTTAAACCCATAATATAGATGTAAGAGTAGAATTTGTTCAATTTTCTTAATTTTTTCAAGGACGGCACACAACATGCATTATTAGTGTTCGAACTCGGGTCCCAATGGATGATAAACATCATTTACCTTTGACACCAGGACATAAAGGGATGAACATATATCTCACATATTTAAATTCGTATTATCGTAGAACCCAAAAAAAAATTCAGTAAAAAAGATGATAATGTTTATATTAAAAGACTCGTGTTTAAGCAACTTTATTTCCAAAATATATATGGTTTATCAAATTATTAAAAAAGATAAACATAAAATACCTTATAATTATCTTAAGACTATTCAAAATTTGTATTACCGTAGTTGAATTTTTGGTTCATCCATAAAATTTAAATTTTATGTTCTAAACAACTACCTAAAACATTTATTTTGGACATTTTAAGAAAAGTCTTAAACGTCATAAAGTTGCCCAAACTATACATTTTTTTCAGTTAAGTGCCTAAAGTTTATGTCGAACCAAATTAATGTCTATCGTTTCATTCCATAACCCAAATTATGTTTTTCGTGGAAGATGTTAAAAATTTTTATTATCCAATAAAAATACAATATGTGGTATATTTCTATTATTTAAAAAAAATAGAAAATTTTTAATTTTATAAAAAAAACTAAAATCTTTTTTTAATATGTTGGTGTGATACAAGGGTAGCATATGTTCAACTTTCTTATTTTTTTTAATAAAGCACATACACTGTGCAGAACTGGTGCTCGAACCTGGGTTACCTGGATGAATTACATCATCTTCTATCACTGGGGCAATAAGGGGTGAGCCAAAAAACCCCAAACCCTAACCATAAATACCTAAATTCATCCCCTCCCACCACTGATTCAACAACCTCTAGCCATCATTGCCTTTGTCAAACCACCACGACTGAAAACCACATCATCTCGTTATCGAAAACCGGCGAATGAACCGTCGATTGCTCCATCAACAAACATCCAACAATAAAGAAAAAATGATTGATTGGGTTTCTGACTGACTAGAGGGTGAGGGATGTTGAACGTTGTTGAGGTATGCGATGCTTGGGCGGTGAACCATCAACGTGTGGGGATACCGAACGGTGAGAAAAATATGATTTAAAGGTTTGATTAAAAGAAACTAGAACTTTTAAAGTTTTTTAAGAAATTTATATTTTTTAAGAAATTCAGAAAATAAAAAAAAATCTAAGCATATATAATGTTATAATTGAATGATGAAATTAAATAAATAAAAAGAGATGGCCCCCTTCTTTGGATCCAAATCATTTTCAAGAATTTTAAATATGTTAAAAGTTGTTTTGAGGAAGACGGAAAATTCTAAAGAAAGGCGGATTAATATAAGACTAAGAAATGATATTACCAGAAATATTATAAGACAAGTAATAAATTCGGTAAAGCGCTATCGAATATGTTGACATAATATAATGTATCCGGTAGAAAACATGAAGAAATATTAAAAAAAATTGGTAACCGACAAACTTAAGTTATCGGTAGGTATCGACACAAAGATAACAAAATAGGTAAAATTACTTATTTTGTTGACATATTAGGTAGCGCATATTATGTTATTAAAGTTTAAGCTGATGGGGCCTTGAAAATCCCACTATAACAAAATCGGTAAAATTACTTATTTTGTTGATAATAGTATCAACATATTTGGTAGCGCCTAATTTGTTATTAAAGTTTAACTGATGGGGCCTTGGAAATCTCACGATAACAAAATAGGTAAAATTACTTATTTTGTTGATAAAAGTATCAACATATTCGGTAGTGCCTAATTTGTTATTAAAGTTTAGCTGATGAGGCCTTGGAAATCCCACGATAACAAAATCAATAAAATTACTTATTTTGTTGATAAGAGTATCAACATATTCGGTAGCGCCTAATTTGTATACATTTTATCGTTTACAATAATATTATAACTTTAAACAAACTGGTTACTAATGTAACGTACTAGGTAGCAAATAAGTATCGATACTCTTTTACACAAGTATCGATAATTTATTAAAAACATTGTAACTGATTGAAATATGGCTCGAAAGTATCCATATTTATATTAAAAGTATCAATATTGTCTAGCCACGTTTCAAACGGTTCCATAAAAAGTTTCGATACTTAAATTAAAAGTATGGATACATAAATTAAAAGTATGTGTACTTATATTAAAAGTATGAATACTTATATTAAAAGTATCGGTAGTTACTTTAATAGTATCAATAATTTACTATACTTTATTGCACAACTAACTTTGTCCTAAGAAATAAATGTTGTAGTCAGACATCAACCACCACCACCTAATGAAATTGAAAGCAACACCGGTTACATTGTTTTTATAAAAGTATGGGTACTTCCATAAAAAGTTTCGATACTTAAATTAAAAGTATGTGTACTTATATTAAAAGTATGAATACTTATATTAAAAGTATGAATACTTATATTAAAAATATCGATATTTACTTTAATAGTATCGACATTTTACTATAATTTATTGCACAACTAACTTTGTCCTAAGAAATAAATGTTGTAGCCAGACATCAACCACCACCACCTAATAAAATTGAAAGCAACACACAACTCTTGTTTGGATCACTTTCACCGATAGTGTTTACCAAATGGACGATACTCCATCTAATGATGTTCATCCAAATAGGGAGGGGCATGAAATATTTACCGGTAACATTGATTACTTGTGCAGCCCATGATTGTTCGTTCTACAACAATGTTGGAAACTCTGTCTGATTTGATTTTAATGTATGTGTGTTTGGCATTGTTTGTTGGTTGTAATAAGCCTTTGTATGAGTAGTACATCTAGTTCGTTGAGGATGGCCTTCAACTTTCCTTTCATCACTACTTTTAAGTCAAATAAAAATAAAGGACAAATTACACCATGGTTACTGAACTTTTAGAGTGTTTTTAATATGATGTCTAAAATTGAGCAAGCATATTTGACCGATTGATTAAGGTATTCATCTTTGTTCTCTCATATTTTCATAGTTTATGGGTTTTAGACCCACTAGAAGCACTCTCATTTCTTCTCTTGAAGTCCCCCTTTCCCTCCCTTTCAAGTAGAATTTGGATTTGTCAATATATATATGGTCTCCGAAATTGAAAAACTTTTATTAGGAAAAATTTTCATTCCGGACACTTGATAGTTAAATGGTTAACGGCAGGTGACACAACACACCTTTAAAACTGGGTAAATCACATATTGATCCACTTAACCTTATAGAATTTTTAGAAGTGACATTATACTTTCTAGATTTTACATGTTTTTTGGAAAGATTTTTAAAGGTATTGAACTTGGGACGCTAGGGGGCAGGTATGAGATACCTAACCACTAGGCTAAATAAAGATTTTTATAAAATTTGATAAAAGAATTGTTTTTTATAATTGTCAGATCAATACTTAATAATAAAATTTAGCATAGGTTAGAGGAGGGACAAGATTTTCGAATCAAATATAGTACAAGTATTCAATGTCATCAAATCATTATTTTTGACACATTAACATCCAAGAAATCGTGACTTTAAGTGCGTTTAAGCACAATTACCTCTAATTCAAGAGATAAAAATAATAAATATTTTAATTTTTAACCATGGTAATTTAGTTACCTATAATTCGATCTATGAACATAATGGTCCAGTTGAGTTTTTCCCATTAGGCACCAACCAAATGGGCCTTCTGAAGCTTTAACAGGCCCAAACCCATAATATAATTTTCCCCATAGATATTTGGGTAAGTTCTGTTCTTGGATGAGATAAGGCAAGCCTGAAGGACCTCCATTTTGGCCACTCTTCTCTGCAAATATCTTATCTTTTACCCGTAATATACTCATTGAATTAAAATTTTTAAAGATTATTAATAGTTTTTTTTTAAAGATGATGTTTTATTTCATTTAATATTTTTTTTAAAATATTAATATGTATACTCATTGAATTTTATCCGAAATTAGTGTGAATTAACCTGACTCGAAGTCAAAACGAAACCGAATTAACTCGACCCGAATTTTATACAAAACCGACGTGACCCGACCTGAATTTGACCTGATATCGGGAATGACCCGACCTGTATTCCATTCGAACCTGAATTAACCCAATAATTAACCGCTTGGACCCAAATCGTTTTGAATCGAACTTGGTATTGACACAACCTAAAATTGACCTGACCCAAACCCGAGTTAACTTAGACCCAACTCGACTCGAGTCGAACCATTGACATAACCCGACGTAACCTAAATCCGATATGACCCAATCTGATTTGACCTGACTATATACCTAATTTAATATCTCTATTCAGGTCAATAGTTAAAGTAAAATTCAATAGATGTCAAAGAAAGGATAAGATTTCCAAATCAAATATAGTATAGGGACTCAATGTTTTAAAGTCAAAATATATGACTAAATTTTAATTTTTGAAAAAGTACATGCACCCGAGCATATTTAAACCAATGCTTTTTTTATTGTCAATTATTATATTTGATGTATTACCTCGTTTGACATTATTGTTATCGTAACATTTAAGAGTTCATAGCTTTAAGTTCAAATACATTTAAACACAACTATTTCAGATTTAAAAGTTGGAGTAATAAGCTCAACCCCTATATCTTAGTGACAAAAGATGATGTTTATCATCTTGATGACTCGGGTTGTGCCTTCTTAAATAATACTAAGAAGATTGAACAGACATCACCGGCATATTAAAAAAATAAACTAATAAATAGTTTAAAATAAATTTAACAATATATCAATGAAGATCTCTATTACCAATTCTATGAAACACAATGGGCCTTGTGAAGCTTTAACAGGCCCAAAGCCGTAATCTTTTTCTCCGCAGAGATATTTTCAAGTTGTTAAACCAGATAAGGCAACCTTGAAGGCTCCAAAGCTGACCTCCATTTTCAAGCAAAAGTTGTATCCTTTACATTCCTCTAGCCATGATCTCTTCAACCTCTCTCAACCCCACCACCAATCCCAGAAACCCCTTCCTTTCTCCATTTCTAATCCAAACCCCATCTCTTTTATCTTCCCATCTCCCTTTTTCACCTTCAAAAATCCGCTTAAAACCCATCTCAGCCACTCTTATCCCCGCCAATCCCCCACCTCAACAGCAACAGCTCTATCAACCTTTCAGGCCACCGCCATCTCCGCTCCCTCCTAAATTCCGGTCACTCGACACCCCGGATCGCTTAGAGGTGTTAGCGAACCGCCTTGGACTTTGGTTCGAGTATGCTCCACTCATCCCTTCTCTTTACCAGGAAGGCTTTTCACCACCTTCTATAGAAGAAATTACTGGGATTTCTGGGGTTGAGCAAAATACACTGATAGTTGCTTCCCAGGTAAGAATCTCACTTGTTGAATCTAATACCGATGAAGAGCTTATAAATTTTTTCGATACCGGTGGTGCTGAATTGCTTTATGAGATAAGGCTTTTGGGTACTTCTCAAAGAGCTGAAGCCGTTCGATACATAGTCGAGAACCGGTTGGATGCTAAAGGTGCACAGGATTTGGCTAGAGCTGTGAAGGATTTCCCGAGAAGGCAAACGGATAAAGGTTGGAAGAGTTTTGATTATGATATTCCGGGGGATTGTTTGTCGTTTATGTATTATAGGCAAAGTAGGGAACATAGGAATCCTTCTGAACAAAGAAGTGCTGCTTTGAAACAAGCATTGCAAGTGGCTGTGTCCGAGAGTGCTAAAAATGAGGTTTTACGAGAGTTGGAAGGTGGGAAAGATGAAAAGGAAGAGAAGGAAGATGATTTGGAAGCTCGGGTTCGGGTTCCAGTCGTTAGGATGCAGTTCGGTGAAGTTGCTGAGGCTTCTAGTGTTGTGGTTTTGCCTGTTTGTAAGGCGGAGGAGGGTACCGAGCTGATTTTGGAAGCACCTTTTGAAAGTAGAAGTAGAGGGGATTTCGGTGTGGTGGAGGCCGAGAAAGAGTGGAAGAGGTGGGTGGTTTTGCCTGGTTGGGAACCGCTCGCAGGGTTGAACAACGGAGGAGTTGCAGTGGCATTCAGTGATGCCAGAGTTATACCGTGGAAGTCAAATAGGTGGTATAAGGAAGAGGCTATTTTGGTGGTTGCAGATCGCAGTAGAAAGGAGGTCGAATTGGATGACATGTTTTACTTGGCGACAGTTGACGGCGGGTTGAAGGTGGATACAGGATCGGAATTGAAGGAAATGGGTGTGAAGGAGTGTGTAGGAACTGTGGTATTGGTGGTTAGGCCACCTAAAGAAGATTATGAAGATCAATTGGGTGATGAAGATTGGGAATGAAAAGAATGGAAAGTGAGTGCTTTTGTTTTAATCCTGAAACCAAATGGCCCTGTAGCTAGATTTCTTCAACATTCTATTCGTTGCCAAGTAATGGCTTCGATTTGTAGCTAATGAACTCAAGTATAATACTTTGCTGCATATGCATTCCAATATTTGTACCTACAATTCAATATGTATTCCATCATTTCTGTTAGTGTATGAATCTGTGCACTTATTTCCGTGTTAGAAACATGCCACTCATATTGTTGGCCCTTCACCATTTAGCCAAAACTCTGTGCTCATCTCAACTTGCCATTCGAGACCAGCTGCATTGAAACAAAGCCCTCTGATTTTTGCCGTCAAGAATGGAGAAATGAAAGTGCTATACTGGTGTACTTGCCTGCAAGAGGTCACCAATATTAACTATGAGAGCTCCCTCAGATTTGATCTTGTAAAAGGATTGTGAGGAAGTCGGGATCACAGTGTTTTGCATGTCCGATAGTCCGGTCAGGTTCGTGGCAAGCCGGGTAGTAGTGACAAACAAAGCTATGCCCTTCCATGCACCCCATATCTGTGAGGTAACAAGCGTTGAGGCCAAGTGCTTCGGACAGCAACCCGAAAATAATTTGGCCTAAGCTTTGAACATGCTCCGAGTACTCCATCAGTGCTTCACTGCATTATTTCAAGTTCATATGTAAATATGTATCAACTGTAGCTAGAATTCGAGTCAAATTCTGATATGGGTGTCAAATAAGGGCATATTCTCGATCGGAGTAACAAAGTGGTTTGACTCTGAGTATTATGTAAATTTATCTTAAAAAATTATGTTCCAAGAAGTTTAAATACTAGTTGAGAACTCTAGAAAATTTCAGTAATTTACTAGATAATTTACCCATAATATTATGGTTTCAAATTTTCAAAACGTTTTGTATTTCCAAAGAATTAAAAAGGTTCATTTGTATTAATAAAAAAATAAATTATAATAATGTATATTTCCTTTTTTATTAAATTGTTTCATTTTTATTCTATTATTACTTTATGTATAAAATTAAAAAATGAGAAAAAAAATTGAAGGGTTTGTTTGGTTTTAGAAAATATTTTTTTTTGTTTTCTATTTTTATTTTCAAAAAGTAGTATTCATTTTCTGTTTTCTAAAAACTAGAAAACGCATTTGGTTAATAGAGATGAAAACTTCTTTTTAAAAGTGAAATTGTAGAAATGTGTTTGGTATCTAATTTTTCGAAATCAAAAGGCTTAAAGGTCGAATTAACCCTCAACAAAAAATCATAAAATCAATTAATTCCTTATGAATTTTTTTATACTCAATTTAGCCCTTATAATTCAAATTGTAATTAATCAGACCCTCATATTTTAAATTACGATCAATTTAGCCATCTCATAACGTTGATCGTTATAGTCATTTGTTAAATATTTTTAAATTTTAATTTTTTTATAATTTTAATTTTTTTATAGATTTTTTTGGTTTAATGATGTGATACTTTCAGAGTGTATCACACGTTATCATTTTATTGGTTGTCAATAAGTTAATGATCAAAATTTGATCAATCGTTACGAAATGGCTAAATTGAGTGTTTCGGCTAATGAGAGTTAAATTGGGTGAAAAAATCAATAATAAATTAATTATTTTTTTATTTTTCGTTAAGGACTAATTTAATCTTTAAGCCAAATAAAAATAAACAAATAGTTACTCATTAAATAATTAAATTAAAGTATAATTATTAAAAAATATTATTATTTTAAAAATAAAATATGATTAAATATACCAAAGTTCAAAAATTGACATTAAAAGGATTCGAATCCAAATTATATAGAGTTAAAATAAAAAAAAAATGATGTTTTCATGTTTTCCGCTTTTCCAAAACATTTTCAATGAAAATATTGAAAACATTTTTTTTAAGTTTTCAAAATGTTTTCTTCAACATTTCTATTTTTCAAAAAAAATAAAAATGCCTTGAATTCTTTAGAACCAAACACACCCTGAATCTTTTATTTCTCATATAAAAAAATACTATTAAAAGTTAAAATTCTGAAATTACTAAGACATTCTCTCATTTGAAAATTGTTGAGAAACTAAAAAAATGTCTCACACTAAAAATTCTCTAACGAGCATGAGTTGAGCAACAAGATTTTTAACGAGCACAAATCGAACATCAACTCCTCGATAAGCATCCCTATATCTTCATTAAAATTGTAACACTATTGTTTCTAACACTTTTTTATTCAGATTTTGCCAGCAATATCGGAGGTGACCAAAGAGTTATGTTTAAAGAGTAACGAAGTTTCAAGCTTGAACGCCATGGATTTCGATAAATTTCTTGTTCTTTCACTCGGGACTGGATCATCTAAAAGGGATGAAAGATGGAAAAAACTGGGGGCTCTTCCGTTGGTTCATGGGACCTAATGGAATCAACGGTTGGTTTGATGTTGTCTTGACTGCCATGGATGATATGTACTTATCTGTTTTCTTTCAAGGCTCCAGTTTCAGAGACAATTATCTACGAATTCAGGTATTTTTTTCCATTCTGGACATTGAGATTGTGTGTTTGTTTCCACATTTGTTCACTCGTAATTCGATGTGTAACACTGAAACAGATTGATAGCTTGAAATATACACAAGCAACGACAGAATGCAAATCAGCTTCTGAAATTGCCTGTTTCTGCTGTGAACTTGGAAACTGGTTTATATGAACCAGTAGAAAATTCAGAAACATATGAAGAACTCATCAAGTAAGACCCATACTCTCTGTAGTCTGTGGATTTACTTCATACCTTCAAAATTCGCCCTGTTTTTTAATTAAAATGTTCTGAACTTCGTACTGAGAACAGGCTTGCTAAAGGATTGTAGGACAAAAGGAGGTCACCATTCCCTTAATCTGCTGAATACCACTTCCTAAATACTGAACTTCAGATTTCCGACATATGTAATATTCCACACAACAGTCATTCTTAAATATAAATACTCCAATAACAGTTCATATGTTAACAGAAAAGAGATTATTATAGCCTCTCTACCAAAACAAATGTCAGATTCAAAAGAAGAGTTCGAAATTTTCAACTACAAGAAATTACAAATTATGTTCATCCATAAATTACTCATGTAATGGTTCTAGAGCAATACTTGATGATAAGTAGTTATGCCTTCCCTGCTTCTGCATCAATTTTCTTTTAGCTGACCGCAGTCTTCGATCACAACAGATTGTGAAGTCCTCCCGCTATCCGAGCCTACTTTTTCCATTTCCTTCACAACACTATAACCATCTACTACTTTACCAAAGACGACATGTTTTCCATCCAGCCATGAGGTCTTCTCAGTGCATATAAAGAACTGAGAACCATTGGTGTTAGGACCAGCATTCGCCATTGACAAACAACCAGGTCCACTGTGTTTAAGCTTGAAGTTTTCATCTGCAAATTTCATGCCATAGATCGACTCTCCGCCAGTGCCATTCCCCTTTGTGAAATCTCCACCTTGACACATGAAGCTTGGGATGATTCGGTGAAATGCCGAGCCTTTATAGTGCAACGGCTTACCAGACATTCCAATACCTTTCTCCCCGGTACAGAGAGCACGGAAATTTTCAGCAGTTTTCGGCACAGAATCAGCAAATAGCTCCATTACAATTCGGCCAGCTTTTGCTTTTCCAATCAAAATATCAAAGAAAACTTTGGGGTTTGACATCTTGTTAACACACCTGTGGACAAGATTCAAAACGTTGAGTACTCTCTTCAAATTCAAACATCGTATGCAAACAAAGGAACTAACTGAAGAAATAAGACACATATATTAAACTTGTTTTATATACAGACAAACATATAAAAACATGTACTATATCTTAAACATGTTTTTTTACATATATACAGGCTATCAACTCAGGCAATGTAAGGATTCTAGCACCTATAATCCATAATTTTCAAGAAAACAAAATATTAAAGAGAAATGAACCATTGAACATAGACCCAAAGAAAACTGGTCAAACAAAACATCTACATCCCACTTTGAAAGAACAAGTTTTCAACATAACATTCTGAATTAACCAAATCTTTCACTACTAAAAAGGGGGGAAATAACTTAAACCACGGCATCTGCAAAAAAAAAAATTGGGTATTAAGAAAATGTAATCATCAACCATTCAAACCTCGAGATAAATAATGGGTATCTATCAAAAGGATAAAATTTTGAAGGGGATGATACTCATGATATTGCACAGCTATTGAGCTCGCAGGTTTTCAGTATAACAATCGCCTGCAAGCCTTCGATGTGTGCTAATACAAACATAAAAAGATAAAGCAACTAATGAAGAAATGATATACCTTTGGGAGAGATGATGAGCGTTGGAGCTTGGAGACGCTGTATAATGGAGATGGCAGCGACTAGGGTTTTAGGTGAACTTATATAGAAATGGATGGGCAGAATTTTAGGGTTTTAGCTGAGATTTTGGGTTTTTAGGGTTTCCGATTGGGCTCCACTCTCCCTTTACAGCCTACTTGTGTTTTACAAATTGGGTTCTAACCTGTCTTCTTTATTTGGTTCTTAAATACAATTCTTCATCACATTTATAAAATTTTCATAAAAATTATGTAACTGATAGATGGTTCAACTCCCATTGTAACCTAATTAGTCTAAAAAATATACACAAAATACATTACTTTTACTCAATTAAAAAATCATTAATTACACAAGTTTTTTTAGAGTTATTATTTAATATATAAGTCGTACACAAAAGAATTATGGTCTCACACGATGGTGATTTTAATTTTTTGTTTTGAACACTCAAAATATTCCAACTCAACAACCTAAAATTTTTTCATGTTCACCCATTCCACGGAGACGCTACGATTACTAGTCGACTCGTCTCGACGAGGTAAACATAATGGCATAAGAGGTGTTGAACATAGACTCTTCGTTTACGATAGATCGAATTTAAAACTTGATGCAAGAGGGGAAAAAAGAAAAGAAAGAGAGAAAAAAAAAAGAGATAATTTTTTTATTTTTCTCTCTTCTCCCACACCCCTCTCTTTTGATTAATTATTTTTAGGGTAAAACTGAGTGAATTACACCTAAGGCCTTCAATCTTAAATCCTTATGCAATGTGGTCATCAAACCCTTTAAAAGTTAAACCTTTAAGATCTCGATCCTTTATTTCAAACACTTAAATTAAAGTACCAATCCGAATCCAAAATTTAAAAGATTGACCTAAAATTTGGGCCATTACATTCTCAAAGATACTAACTAAATAATCACCAACCAAATGAGTATTTTTACACTCGTAATATTTCAACTTTTCTTCCTCTTGAACACCATAAAAAACAAGCCCAATTAAACTCTATTTTTTTCTTTTAACAGTTGTAATCTGAATTGGTTAAATTGTATAAGAAGCAGTGTCAAAGTCACAAGAACAAACAATCGTTAGAAAGCTCGATCTTACGTTCCTTAAGTTTTGAAGCAATATTAAATATTTTTATAATGTACTCTCTCACATTTCATTGACCTTTATATTTTGTAGACATTAAAAAGGCATAAGTGATATCATCTTAATTTTAATATTTTGAGTAAAATATTTTTTAATTTCGTCAAGGAAACTCTTAGTATGAGTAGTCTCTTTAGATTTTTGCTCCTAAACACTTACAGAATGTTGTTCATTATGATCATTAGACTCATGTAATTTGGATAATCTTACCTCTTAAAATTCTTTTTATGGATGCTTACCACAATGAGAGGTGTAAATTATTCTTTCCTTAGTGTAAAGTCTATGTTCATACAACCAAATAATATGTGCAAGTTCCTTTTCTATTCGTTGGAATTAATTTCACTAAACATGAATATATAATGTATATTAGCAAATATCGTGAAAACATGAGATAAATGAGCTTAACATAGAACAAAAATAAACAAATAAAATAAAAATATGCCCACATAAATATTCATAATAACGATTAGTTCTTTTTAAGATATTAAGCACAACATTAATATCAAGTCTTTAGACAGCAATATTAACTGTAAGTGGTATTCTTGTTGTAGCAATAAATATTGACAATACACTATGTCAAACAGTAGATTAATCTTTGGACTAACGTATTGATCACACAAAATACCTTATAATTACACAATTATTGCAACAATTGTCATTGAAATTCTGTCAAATATTAATTTTTCTTTGGGTCATTTAATAAACGCATGAATTGCAAAAACACACAATAATCTTGATATTTTAAATAAACTAACCTACACAAAAGTGAGCACTTTGGTAACATTATATTTCGATTAATCTATTAAAATATTTGACATCCGAAGTCAAAATATGAATTTAATTGTTTTAAAATATTAGACACAAAATACCTCATATCAAGATATTGGACACTCCATTACTATTTCATCTTTGGACAAAACATTAAGTTTAACTTGCAAGTGATATCTTAGTACAATAGTTAAACATTGATAATAAGAACATGTCAAGCAGAAATTTTCTTTTGGGCTGATTTATTGCTCACATGTAAAATTGAATAATTATCACATGTTTATTACCATAGTTGCACATGTAACAATGTTAACTTTTAATCTTCCTTTGGTCCGATTAATACTAACATAAATTAAATTACATGTACAAAACCTTCTATATTTTAAAATAAAATAATTTTCACAACAGAGGTCACATTGGTAAATTAATACTTCAATTAATTTATCTCGAAATATATATTATAAATATACCGATATTTAAATTTAAAATTTTGTAATAGTCAAAACTGAAATTTCTGATAACACTTAAGTTTATGAAATAATCCAAAATAAAGTTGTCTAAATGAGTCTATCAAAAATTAAAAAAAAAATCTTTGATTGTTTCTCAAAATTTCCTTAAATATGCATTTACTAATAAAATTCGTTGTAAACTTAGAAGGCGAGATTTACAATTCATTAAACTAAATGTATTATATATTTAATTTCATACATCACCAAAAGTTTGAATTCAAAATAATAAATATTTAACCGAAAGTCAAAATCAGAATATACTAATAAATTTAATAATAATTACATGAAGCTTTAATATATTTCATAGTAATCAAACGATCAAAATTGATCAAACTAAATCGAATATACATCAATGCTAAATAGATATTCTATAATTCATAATAGTAATGGCATGCGATCAAAATCAAATACTAAAAAGGAACAAAATGATGATCCAAATAACTTTGGAGGGCTTCGGTCATGACGGTGACCCATGAATATCAGAAAAAACAGTTTCGGCATTCTAAAACAAGCAACAATCTGCTTGAGCTGAAGCACACACAGTAAGAAGAAGCAACGGCAAGCAGAGTCATTTTAGATGTCTTGAACTATACAAAAACACTTGATAATCAGCTACTAAAACAAAAATAAAAAAGCAAATGAAGAACCCACCAGCAATGAAGAAGAAGAAAGAAAGAAAGAAAGAAAGAAAGAAAGAAAGAAAGAAAGAAAGAGAGTTTAATATGTATAAATTTGAGCTTCATTTGATAATTGATACGGACAAAGACAAAATAAGCATATTTCCAAAAGATCTTCAAAAGCCCTTGAACAAGCTATCGAACTTGTTGGGACTCGTATCATTAAAAACAGATAAACGAGTTATTCAGATAACTTGAACAAGCTTGTTTCAACGCTTGAGCAAACCTTGGATTGTAATGGGTATTGTTGGCAATATTTGAGCTAAACTCTTTGCAATGTGAGAACCCAATCAAGGCCACCGTTTCTTGAACATTAAACCCACTCGCTGCCAAAAGATCGATTATTTGCGACATTTTCATATTGGGTTTAGGCAGTTTCTCTTCTATTGAAGAAGCTTGAGAAAATTCCGGCCCAGATAGACATATAGTAGGGAAACCGAGCATGACGATCATGTCACGCGCCTCCAGCCTATGACCGAGCAAGCTTCACACCAAAAGGCTTATATTAGTACACCACGTGCTTCATCCGATCAAAGAATATCAGTCCGCACCATTGTTGCACGCCATGGGGCCGAGCCCGCAATCAGAGGAACCGAGCTAATACATGAGGGAGCACTCTCATCGCATCCAAGGGGCCCAAACAAAAACCCTCCATGCTTCTCAAGCTATGGAGCCCGATTTAACACCCGACGTGCACACTTGAAGGCCTAGACGAGCCCTATCCGAGTTGCCCACAACCCTAAGGTTCAATTCAACACCGAGCATGCTGCCAAGGATGTTTTGGACGAGCAAACCAGGCCAAGCAATGCACAATCCGTCCAAGAGACCAAGACCTTTAGAAGGTGATCATCTTTGTACCAACTCACATAAAAAGATATCACCCTTTGACCGACACTTAGGGAAAGTATCCCATTACCAACCCAAGTATCATTTCTGTAGAGATTCCTCTCTCTATTTTTTTTTTTTTTACTTTAGACAACATTGTATTATGAAAGATATTATTTATATAGTTAGGAGATATGAATCTTAGATATGATCCTTAGCTTCTTCTTTTTTATCCAAAGAAAAGATTTCATTCAAGTATATTACAGAAACATAAGCAGATTTAGGGGGAGATGGGGTCACCAGACAGTTTGAACAGACAAATCCCTAGCCAACGAAGCAAGCCGATCGGCTACTTGGTTGCAAGTCCTAAGAACAAAAGAAAAGGTGCATGAAGCGAAGGAGTTGGCTTCATTCCTGATATCCTCTTCAATAGCAGAAGAAATCCAGTTGGAGGTGGATCCCGATTGAAGACTGTTCACAATGAATTAAAAAATTTAAAATTTAATTAAAACTTTCAAAAATTTTAGGGGGTTAATCAAGATTTGATTTTTTAAAAATAGAGGTATAATAAAAAAAATTAAGAAAAAAGATATATGAAAATTTTAGAAATTTTAAAAATCGTAAACAGAAATATCTAACAATTTTGGAGTATAATGAGTTAAAAAATAACTTTGGGAGTTTACTTAAATTTTTTGAAAAAGTGACTTGTAAATTTGAATTGTTGCAACCTGAGAATCTATGTTACCAAATCTTTTAACACTAGATTTGAAAGAATATTATCAAAAATAAAAAATAACCTGAAATATTTATAAAGGAATTCACTAATTGACTGAGTAGCTAAAAAAATACTTATATTATTTTATATTGTATAATATATAATACTTTTCTATTTAATTAAAATAAATAAACTTATCTGCATTAAACACATACTTGTAACCGAACATAGTAAGAAATAATACTCCATAAGGACTAGAATAATGAGATAATTATGGCAGGAGCATTAATATAGGACAAGTGGATAGCTGGTACTGGGCATAATTCACATAAATCACAGAAACGGAGCAAATCATTTTCTTGCAAATCTAATAAACTAACAAAGAGATACAAGGGAAAACAATAATCCTTTTGCAGAGACGGAACATACCCAAGTTCTAAAGCAGCAACACTCAACTCCCTGGAAATTATAACTTAAATGGGAGCTGCACATGTTGTTCTAAAATGTCCTGTCTGATTACAACGGCTGCAATGCACAACCCGCTTCGTACGCCCATGATCTTCGGCACGAACTCGCTTCTTTCGTGGTCGACCGGGTGGCTTAAGTGATTTGGGTGGGTGGATGATAACTTCAAGGGCTTTGTTGGCATTTGGATCACCGTCAGACAACTCTTTCCATAGACTTCTATCCGGAATGGGATGAATAGTTTGAGAGTATGCCTTCCGGTATGTTGCTACGGTGAAACAGCTCTCGGTAAATCGATGAACATTCTGCCTGCAAGAAAGAAGCGCAGCAACAGCGTGTGCACAAGGCAAGCCATACAACTGCCAGCCACGACAAAGGCAGCAGCGGTTGCGGATGTCCACTATATTTGTTCCTTCTTGAGATATAACTTCGAATTCGGCTTCATTAGCACGAAGCACTTGATACGTATGTGCGCATTCAAGAGCCTCTACAACGCATCTTTCAGCAGAAGGCACAAGTATTGATGTCCACTGCATGCTTGTCTCTCGCCGTTCATTGAACCAAGTCATAAGCTGTCTCCTAATGCATTCCATCATCTGAATTATTGGAAGACCCGAAGCTTCTAAAAGCCAAGAATTCAGTGATTCAACTATGTTTGCTGTTAGATGCCCAAATCGTGTGCCTTCGAAATAAGCTGTCGCCCACAATCGAGGTGGGATTCGTCGGATCCAAAACGCAGCATCTTGTGATATCTCTTCAATCTCAAGAATCTTTGCTTCAAATTCAATAACAGTCAGGGCATGAGCAGCTTCCCATAGAAGGTTGACAAGCATAGAATTATTAAACTCCTTTCGAAAACTTTCACTCAAATGACGCATGCAAAATCCATGAAAAGCAGTAGGAAAATTTGCTTCAACACCATCCACAATGCCCTTCTGTCTATCAGACAAAATCGTAAGCCTTGGCATGTTTTCGGTATAAATTTCAAGCAGAGTATGAAGTTCAGAGAGAAACCACATCCAGTTTTCATCAGTCTCCTCATCAACGACGCCAAATGCCAGGGGAAACAAAGCACCGTCACCATCAAAACCAGTAGCAAGAAGCAAAGTTCCAAGATATTTACTTTTCAAAAATGTTCTATCGAGCCCGAGGAGTGGTCGACAAGCATTCAGAAAACCATAAATAGAGGCCTGAAATGATATGAAGAGACGCTGGAAACAGCTATCTGTTGGGTTTCCATAAACAGATGCAATACTCCCCGGATTTGTCCGCTTAATCTGTTCACAATACTGAGGGAGTAAGCGATACCCTTCCTCAAAAGATCCACGCATAGCAGCCATGATACGCTCCTTGCCTCGCCAGGCTTGCTTGTAAGATAAAGTTATTCCATGAACCCTATGAATCTCTTCCAATATCTCTTTTGGTTTGTAGTTAGGATTCTCCCTTAATCGCTGCTCCACAGAGTGTGCCACCCACTGCACAGAGGCTTGTTGATGGCCAAGATGATAGAGTCCTCCACATGTATGGGTCTCATGGATGGTTCTGATTGTGAATGTTGGAACGCCAGGGAGCTTTGCTGCATGAATACGCCACGGACATCCCTCAGTAGCGCATTTGGCTGTGAAACGAGTCTTGTCAGATTTTATGGTCTGCATTTCAAAGTGAAGAGCGATAGCTGTATCCCTCAATGCCCTGCGACAGCTTTTGACATCAGGGAACTCCTGCCCAACTGCCAATTCATAACTCGGATTTGAATTCCGAGCCTGAAGGACAGGAGGGAGACTGACTAAAACCTGGGATTGCTGCAAATCTCGGATAGGATCAATTCCCATTTCTTGGTTATCAACCACAGCCAATTCCAGATTATCATCAAGCTCTTGGCTTTCAGAAACAACCAATTCATTATTCTCTGATAAAGCCAACTCATGGTCGTCGTGATCAGGTTTTCGATCAGTAGTTAAGTCGTTATCATGCCTGTAACTATGACCAACACCCCCTTCTTGGTCATGGCTCTGTCCTAAATCCAATTCATGATCATGAGAGTGCCCTAAACCTAGGTCATGATCATGAGCCAGTCCCAAGCCTAAATGATGATCATGGCCAGTTCCCAAATCCAAATCATGGTTCTGGGAGAGACCCAGATTCTCATTATGACCCAACACCAGTGTCTGATTCTGCCCCAATGCTAAACTGTGACTTTGTCCGAGTATCAGATCATTGTTTGCCATTGATTAAAACAACCACAAACTAACTCAGACCCAAAACACGACCTGAATTTACAAACTGATAACACATACCTGCCAATTGAAATGCCGAAAACACAATGAGAAGAAAAAGGAATGAACATATGAACGAGAAATCATGACAAATAGGCTAATCACTGACAAGTGATTAACATACGGTGAGAAAGACACGAAGAAATGCATCCAATCTATCTTGCTATATTTCAAATGTAGACCAAAAGGTCGGGTTTTTTTTTGGATGAAAGATCATTTTTGTTTAATCAACACTATCATCTAATAATCAAAGAAGCATTACTAATCATGAAATGAAAATATGCGCATAATATACTGGAATAACCCACTCTAAGCACTAAGCAGCTAACCTTTCACTTGAATGGTAAGAAGTGAAACCAGACCAGCGACATCCATGTTGCCCGGGAAAACATTTAGTTTTGAGTTTCAACAACTACTGCAACATTAACCAACATAGGAAACAAATCAACATACAAAATGAATGACAAGGAAATCCAAATTCTAAACAAAAGTACATAAACTTAACACCAATTAGACTTCTCTAAGATTCCAAACAAAGCAATTAAGCTTTGCGCCAAGTATTTCTTGACCAAAAAGTTCAACATCCTACATATGATATGAACACAAATAGCTAACACTTCAGTTTCCTTCTACCTCAGTTTCTACGTGAGCAAAAATAAGTTCTCATTTCATACATTCTTCAATCTGCATAAAATATGGGGGAAACAGGGAAAGAGAAGATCTTTAAGCAGCTACTACTAGGAAACTCATCAAAGACATGAAATTTAACACTGTGAAACTAAACTAACTGAATAAAATAAGAAATATAACAAAAAAAAAATAAAAAATACCCACAAAGGTCAAGATAGCTGGAAGTGGAAATCCTAGCTGAAAACTCAAATGAACCCCCCCAAGAAGCCTAGAAACGAGGTGGGTGTTGTAAAAGAAGACAAGAAGCAAAGCATTGAAGCGAGGAAACCCCCTGGAATGGAGGAAGAAACTAGGGTTTTTTGGGATGGGGAACACAATTGGATTGGAGTTGTGCAGAGGAATGAAGAAGATGAAAGTTTTGAAACGTTGGGAATTGGTTTGTTTTGGCGGGTAATAATTGTAAAAAGGGTAAGAAAGGGGTATTCAATCTTCCGGGAGAAAATCGGGAATTAAGAAGAAAAGGGACGAGGGGAGGGAAGGGCAAAGGGGAGATTGGGAAATTTACAGGGGCACAAGACTCAGAGTCGGTGCCAGGATAGAGTGTTTGGACTTTTAGCTTTGTTTAAACAGTGATCGGGGTATTTTCGTCATAATATCTTGAACTTTGAGTTGCCTTTTTTCTTCTATTTGGGGTTTTTTGGAATTAACTTTTTTTCGTCATAATAACTTTTTTCTTCTATTTGGGGTATTCACCAAATGATGTATGCATTTATTACCTTATCAAGCAAATTCAGGATCCAACTTTGTGAACCAGCATTTGGTCCCTCATAAAACTGCGCCTGGGGCTCAAATTCAACATGGGTTAAGGTTGCCGTAAAAGAACTACAATATTTTAAGTCTATCTCTCTTTCTCTTCAAATTTATCTAGGATTTTTTCTTAAAAATTATATTTTGACGATTGATCATTGATTTCCTACGGCGCCCGACCTCCTCTTCCTCTTTTAATTATGTTCTCTTATTCTATTTTTTTTTGTTTCTTCTTTTTCTTTTCTGTTTTTCAACTTTCTTCGTTTTCTTCGACGTGGCTACGACGGACTTGTTTGGCCTGCTCGATGAGAGTTTTTTTCCGATGACCTCAGCTCTGTTTTAGGCCCGTTTTGAAAGATAATTTACGGAAAAAAGATGCTTAAGAGAGGTCTTTCCTCTTTTCTTCCCATTCTTTCTCTAATTTCGGTGTGAACCTCTGTATAGGCTTGATTTTTTCGGAGGCTTTTTGTCCTCCTCCTCCCGCGTGTGAAGGCTATTGGCATTGAGCTCTACTCCAGTTCCCTTTTCTTCCATCTTCCATAGCTTTCCCAGATCTGTGTGCGATGGTGTTGATGAAACATCATATTGCATCACCTTCATCGTTTTCATGCTCCGGTGACTCTCGGGATGGACATGCAGACGACGGATGACTTTGTTGGCTCCTGCTTCTTTGCTTTGGTTCCTTCTGCTTTAGGGACGGTTCCCCTTCCCTATTTGTTTCTGTTCTGCTTTGTTTTTTCAGATGTATGTTTGTTTTGTTAAGATTAACTGATCCCGACGAGAATACAAGTTAATTACCGAAAGGAATAAAAGTGTCTGAGATTTAAGAATTATTGTTGTTGTAGTTGGAACATTTCAAGTTGATTTTGTAAAAGTAAATATGATTTTAGGATATGTAATTCACAGATGCTCTTGTTATTCATTTTTCTATATGAAAAATTTTGGAAAGAAAGGAACTATTATACTCATAGCCATAGGATATTGTTTATCTTCTATGATGTTCTTTAACTAGTACAATGATTCGTTAATCATTTTAGATTTTGCATACACTATCACAATTTTGGTATGCGGATTATTCTTTAATTTATATCGATTCTACATAAACAAGTGGATGTGTTCTAAATAGTGCTGTAAATGAGACGAGACAAATGGCAAGTTACTCGAGCTCGATTCGGTCAAAACTTGAATCGATAAGACTCAACTCAAGCTCGAACTCGGCTTGAGTTCTTGACGAGCCGAGCTACTTGATACCCGACTCGAAAAGCTCACAAGCTACTCGAAAATATAATATACTAAATTTTTTTATTTTTTAAAATTTAAAATCTAAATTAAACTTAAAACCCTAAGCATAAGTATTAAGCCATAAAATCTAAATCCTAAATTCTAAACTCAACAACCTAAACCTCTAAACCCTAAACTAACACCCTAAACCCTAAAATTAACAAGCTTGAGTTTACAAAACTTGTCTATCAAAGTTTTTTCTTCATATGACTTTAAATGAGACGTGACAGATGAAGAGTTACTCGAGTCCAATGTAGTCAAAGATCGATCAATACTTGACTCGACTCGATTGGGCTCGAATCAAGCTTGAACTCGACTCAAGTTTTAAACGAGCATAGTCGAGCTCAAATTTCTCAGGCTCGTTAGAAATTACTCAAGCTCGAACTCGACTCGAAAACTTAACAAGCCGAGCCGAGCTGAGCTTAACACTACTCGAGCTCGACTTAGCTCGTTTACGCCCCTAGTTCTAAAGGTTGCAAGTAGAAATTTTTAATGAAACACTATTGCATATTTTTATCCTTTTATAAATAAAGGTACAAATGGATTTTGGGATTTAACCATTAGATTAAGAAAATTATTGGTAAATGAAATTCCCACTTTGATGGTAATTTGAATATCGAAGTCTTTAAGATTTTAGGGTTTTGATGACCGTTATTTGAATCTTTTATTTTATTAATAAGAATTTTTAATTGGGTGAGATAAAAAAAATAAATTGTTCAATAATTCATCCATTCGCAATAACTTAAAAAGTTGAAAAAGAAGCAGTGTAAAGTAAAAACCAATGGTGACCCTTCCTCTAAAAACACCATTAGAGAGCAGAGAGAAGCAAACATCTTAAAGTTAAACTGCCCATCAGTCAGTACAAGCATTCTCTCTCTGAAAAATATCTACCTACTTATATAATCCCACTCCAGGCACAATATATATAGAAAACTACAACAATAATCGACCATCACTTTCTTGTCATTCCTTCTTTATAGGAGCCGTCTCTTCTGACACATTGTTCGCATTCGTCAGCAGGTCGAACTTGTCAGACTTTCCCAACACAATTTCAATCTACAATAAGACAGTGGGAATGGCGAGGCTAAGTCCGTGCCAGAAAAGAAGGCGAGCAAGAAGTTGAATGATGTTGTGTCTAAAATTTAAACTCACCTTGGTCTTCCGGGCAACAGACCCTTTGTTCTCGTCTTTCATGCCAACTGTAGCTGTCGAAACTTCTGCCATGAGAAACAAATTACTCATGCGTTGTTCAAGGATTTTTAAAAAATAGGATTAGGGGATGGAGGTTCTCACTCTTCTCAATTGCCAGTCCATTGTTCTTCAAGATCTCAGCAATCGTCACCACAGTAGTGATTGCTGCAGTGAAACCAATTGAAACCAAATTTCAGGAAGAACTCAAAACAGGCGAAAAGCTTTTGTGTCGGATACAAATATGTGTTGAACATGAATACGAGGGGTTTTAGAGGTTTTATTTTCGAATATGTATCGGATATGAATATTTCAAGTCTTAAGGAGAATGTACCCATTCCCAGTCCTGAAAGTTCAACCTCGTTATACTGCTGGATATATTTCTGCAACAAAGGAAAACAAAAATAAGCAAGAAATTTTATGTTAATGTATTGAAATTTTCAGAAACAAAGATCAAACACATATTGTAATCTAGAAATCAAACAAATTATAAATATTGAGATTCAAATTTTAAATTTGTAAGATATAATCGTTTCTTAATAATCTAACTAAACTAAGTCTTGATTCTTGAATCATAGAATTATGGATATCGAACGACACATAAAAATAACACCGAATCCAAAACAAAAGCAATATCATCAAACAAACAAAACGTACTTTGGCGAGATTAACATAGAAAAACAAGGGTTTTTTTTGTGTTAGAAACTTGAATTCTGCTCTTCTTATTACTATGTGGCGCCTCTACTTTATCTCCCCCATCTGCCACCGCAGTTTCCACTGCCATTTCTGATAACTTTCTTATCTTTCTTTGAGTTTTTTCTTTTTATTTTCTTATTTTGTTTCGCTTTCTCTCATTTTCTTGGTGTTTTTTGCATAGCGGGAAAGTTGGATGAAAAAATACTGTTATGCAATGACGGTTATATACGAGTCAATAGACCAATGAGAAACCAACACGTGGTGCAGTTCTATTATATTGTAAATGTATTAAGAGAAAAAAACGGGCTTTGTTTAATTAGAAAAAACGTTTAGTTTAATTCTCTAATCCCGTTTCTTTTTTTTAATAGTCTAATCCCGTTTCTAAAAAGAACATGATTATCCTCTTTCATTTATGTTGCTTTAGTTAATAATCAAATAGATTGGGTTTAAACGTTTATTAATTGGTCAAGTGGGACGAGATGTTAAATCTTTAAGCAAGTTTGGACTATTGGAGATATAAATTAACGTTGTAAATGGTAAGAAACTGGATTGAAAACACTGGTGAAACTTGACATTATTTATAGAGGGATCAATTTAAAATGATTAAATTTATGGGGGTCAATAATGAATTGCTCGTATATTTTTAGAAGACAAAATAAAAATTTTACTATATCAACTTATATTTTTTATGAGAAAATTACCCAAATAGTACCTCAGCTATTGCCGAAATATTGTTTTAGTACCACAGCTATTGCTGAAATATCGTTTTAGTACCTCAACTATATTTTTTTTACAAAATGGTAACTAACATTGTGTTTCGTTTCATTTTGGTATCCCACCGTTAAAAAACTAACTGCGTGCTAACTATGAGAGAGAAAATCACATGTGGAAGGCTATCACATCATTTTCTCTCTGCTAGTCAACATGCCACATCGACTAAAATTATAATAAAAATATGTGTGGCATGTTGACTAGGAGAGATAAAATGATGTGATAGGCTGCCATGTGTGATTTTTTCTCTCTTCTAGTCAATGTGTTGTTAATTTATAACGGTGAAATCCCATTTTAAAAACGAAACATAATATTAGGTACTATTTTGCCAAAAAAAATAGTTGAAGTACTAAAACGATATTTTAACAATAGCTGGGGAACTATTTGAGTAACTTCCCTTTTTTCTAATTTTTAAAATTTGAGGGGGCGTGGCCCCACTGGTCTCTCCCGGCTTCCGCAACTAGTTGAGAAAGTCGTCCCATTATAGACATATGCAATATCTAATTTAAAATAATCGGTCAATAGATCTATTATAACTAGTTATAATATATATATTATGAAATTTAGTTTGGAAAGTCGTCCCATTATAGACATATACAATATCCCATTAGGTTTAGATGTGTCAAAGGTCAATGTATTATTTCAAATTTTAAAATTTAGTTCTCATACTTTAATTTTATGAAATCGAGTCATTGTATTTTTTGGGTAATCATCTCTAGAGACCCTTTTATTTAGGGTGTGTTTTATTTTGGTCAGTCAATTAAAAAAATTATAATGGCCACTTATATTTTCGACGTTTATCATTTTGATCACTCGACTGTTAACCTCCGTTAATAAAAAAAGTAATCTTAATTTTGACCCTAAATACTTGAAACTTTATTTTTTTCATCCATTTCAAACAAAAACTCCATTATCTACACCAGTTCATCTTAGATCTCCCAGCACTATTTATGAACCAAACTAGAAAAAAATGGCCTCAAGCTTTGAAGCACAATCTCACTTGTCCACTGCTATAAATAAAGGGCTTAAGCTCCATCTATGGGAATATGAATATTATTTTCCATATCGAAATCGAATCCAATTTGCAGGTGGGGGTTAAGTTAAATGAATCTCAACACTGTTGAGTAGTGTTGTTCAAAAATACTTGACATGGTTGATTCAGTCCGCCAGCCCGAACCTTAAAAAATTAGGTAACTTTTTTAAAAAAATTACTCGATCGGGTTGGGTATCCGACCCGGAATTTTTCCGGGTAGTTGGGTTGGTCCATATCAATTTTTTTTGGTAATCAGGTACTCGACCGGATACTTTTAATATATTTAATTTTTTAGTTTTAAATTATATTTTTATTTTAAGTTTTTAATATTTTTAAATGAAACTAAATTTAAATCTCTAAATTATTTATATGTTTGTATTATGTATTTTTTTAAGTTTTAAAAATTTTAAATATATTTTTATTAATTTGTTGATACAAGGTTGGAAAGAAAAAAAATATTTTTAATATCTTTTTGGGTGATGAACTTTAATATATATATATATATATATTTCCAAATATTTTTATCTTAAAACTAACTTCAAGTCACTAATTTTTATTTTTGGGTTATGTATTATAAATTTTTAAATTTCATGTGTTTACTATGTGATTTAAAAAAAATTTAAAATAAATTAATAAAAAAGGAAACCAAATACCCTATTTGCGGTTACCAGGTAATTACGGGTCGAGGCCTGGTCGAAAAATTCAACACCCGGAAGACCCCTACGTGTTGAGCTCTAGGGGATTCAAATCATCAGCACCATCAGTGTCACCAGTTAATTCTTTGTTTCACAGATTTGCACCAATCCATGTGTTTGTGTGAATTGCATCTTTGGATTGTAATGAAAGTTGGGACTTGGGAGTGGTCTATTCAAGAATCGAAAATGGAGATCAGTGGACTGGTGACAGACAAGAGTGTCATTTTTCAGAGTACAATTCTCTGAGAAACTTGAAGCAGGATTCAGGAACTGGCCCCATGACAGTTTTCAGAAACTAAAAACTCCACTACCCTTGGAAAACCTGTCCAAATATTACCACTAAACTTGTTGGAGCTCAACTCTAGATATTGCAGATTCAACCACCCATCAAACAACTTGTCATTTGTCAATTCTACCCAAAATGGTCCATTGAAAGGTTTCCATCAAGAGAGAGAATCTAACAAGAATGTAGGGGAGCCATCATCCTCTCTACCAGAAGATTCCAATGTCCAAAAATGGCGTTTTCCTAGCTCACATATTGTTGGAGGAGGATTCGCAAAACCGACTGTTATACTTATAAATGAATGGTCGAATAACCAACCAAACCCTTAACAGATGCTAATCCCTTTAAAGTTCTCTAAATCCTAACCGGATTAACCTGCTTGGGCTGCTGTTGTTTCATTAACCAAATCCAAAGTTATTAAGGAGCGAAAAAAAAAACCAAACCCCGAAAATTTGCAATATATAGCTATTTTATCCAGAAACCCACCCCAATCCCTCATTTTTCGTCGGCTGTTTTATTTTCAGTTGATAATCGTGGCCGCCAAGAGACAATAAGCTTCTCTTTTTGTTCCATTTATTAGGGACAAGATAAGAGACAAAGAGACTTGTTGTTTTGTTTCTGTTTCTTTTTCTTACATTGGTTATAGATTAAGAAAATTAATTAGTGATAAGAAAAAAAATGGTGGACGTGTCATCTTTATCATCTTCATCGTCAACATCATTATATGAATCCGACACGGAAGGACTTCAGCATATGCCCTTGAAGCCAGTGATGAAAAGCAACAGATGTTTATCCAAACAATTATCGATGTGCGAGACGTCCCGAGACATCGATTGGGAGCGAAGGAACCGGATCCTTCGTCAGGAAAGAAGCAAGAACACCGAGGAGCCACAACGGATGATGGTGGTGCCGTCGTTGATGAAAAACAGGAGATATCTCTCGAAACAATTATCGATGTTGGAGACTTCCAGGGACATTGCGTGGGAGAGAAGGCGACGCCAGATCCTACGTCAGGAAAGAGGGAAAAGCAGGATCCCGGAACCAAAATCAAACGGGATAACGGACGAAGACTTGAATGAACTAAAGGGTTGCATCGAGCTCGGATTTGGATTCAATGAGGAAGAAGGCCAAAAGCTTTGCAATATATTGCCTGCTCTAGACCTCTATTTCGCCGTAAACCGTCAGCTTTCTCCTAGCCCGGTTTCAACACCTCATAGCCGACGATCGTCATCGATATCGTCGCTAAGGTCGTCGTCTTTTGGAAGTCCTAAGAGTGATCAAGATTGGAAAATTTGCAGCCCAGGTAAATGTTTCAATGTCTAAATGCACACCTAAACCAAATTAAATATAAAGCAAAGCATGGTCACAGGTGAACCACAGCTTTAACTTCGGTTCATGCAATCTTCATTAAAAATCCGGGGTTTGAATCTCGATATTTACAACTCCTTCATGAACTTCCAAAGTATGACCTTGTTCGTAAACATAAAATCACAGTAACAAGATACAAAATAACCCAATTGAGTGGTGCAATATTTGATAAATGCTGCAATTTCCAAATTCCAGGGGAAGATCCACAGCAAGTGAAGACAAAGCTAAGACATTGGGCGCAAGCAGTGGCATGCTCCGTGATGCAGTCGTCTTGAAGTAGTGGGGTTGGCTTTGTACAGATCTAGAGTCAGAAAAAAATGAAAAAAGAAGAAAAGAAGAAAAAGCCAGGAAAGACAGGAATTAACTTCATTACTTTAGGTTATTTCTTTGATCAATATTCTTCTAAAAATGAATGAAAATTGTTATCAAGGAAAACTATGCAGCATCTGGGGCCATTTTTTTTTTACATTTTGGACGGGAAGAAAAGTTTGGTTATAAAGAGGTTACTGCTGAATAAACCCAAGATTTATGGCCAAATCTTTGATGTAAAAAACACCACGGTCCACTAGGCATTTTTCGGCTGTGGGGAATGTATTCTTTAACTGCTACCATTTAATGATTTTAGTTGAAGTGGTTCAACATAATGATTTAGATGAAGTGATATATATACATATATACAAGATACATACATGTATGTTTTAAACCTCATCCAAGATATGTAATGTATAACAGCTCCATCCATCACATTAACAACATGAGAGAATGGTTGCAAGTGCAAATATTCGAATCCTAGACCTCGGCTTTAGCAGTTCAACATACATACATGATCCAACACATAGCATATTTCCTGTAAATTTTGTTCCAGACAGTGAAGCAACGGTTTCAAAAGTTCATTTCATTTATAGATCTGTCTATAGGTTGATAAACCCTAACATTTGAAATAAAAATGATCAAAGCTCTAATATCAATCACAAAGCAAGCAGCAAACAAACTTGGAGGAAAAGAAAAACAAACCAAGGGTATTAATCCTCTTCTAGGTTGATGGAGTCCTTGAACTTCCCGTACAAAACCTTCTTTAACTCGGCCATTTGTGCCACTAACGATTCTTTTTCCTCCTCGAGTTTTTCTAAGTTCTTGCTGCTCACTTCCTTCATCTCCTCTATTCTGGTCTCCACTTCCTCCTTGGGGACATGAGCAAAGACTTCTCCGATTTGGAATCGTACTACTTCCTCATCGGTTAGAATCAACTCGTTACTAGCATCCTCCAGGTTATCGATTGCCTCCTGGGAAAAAAACAAAAGAGAAAAAAAAAATCTATTGTCAGAAAATGTAATCACAAATCACATAAGATTGTACCCGCATTTCAATGGACATGCCCATCTAGTTTTAGAAACAGGAGAGTCTAAGACAGTTTAAGCCTAATCAATGAGAAAAGGCAGTTTCAAAATTTCTTTTAACAGATCAAATTGCTCACTATGCAACAACAGTTTCTAGCCAATTAACCATATGCTATGTTCCATTTATGCGCTTCATCACACAACTCACATACTATTATTGAAATCCAAATACATTTTTCGAGACTGAAGCTCCGGAAAAGAATTTATCGGATACCGGCCAAAGATATAACAAGGGAATTTGGAAGAGGGGAAAGGATATTGCAGAAGAAAAGAAGAGATTGAGAGATGAGAGAAGACTTATATCCCTATTCACATTAATGCCAGTCATAATCTGGGTGGGTAACATTATCCAATTTAACCAAAAATCAAGTCTTTTTTTCCCAATTTAACAAAAGAAGCAAATTTTAGCTGTTTGAATTCTCAAGATCAATATGAATCAGCAAAACCAATTCAACAGCTCATATATTTAAGATAAGGATAAATGAAACAACTGGTGAGAGTAAAGAAGCAACATTCTTTTCCCAAATAAACAAATACTAATCCAACAAAACGAACTTAACCACCAAGATAGCCAAAATTGAAACTGGGTTCTCCGAGAATCTGAAGACCCACCTCAAAAAATAACTAAAAATCTCAACATCCTAAAGGAAAAATAGATATGAAGAGAAATTAAGAAAAACAAAACAATACCTTGGCAACCTTGATTTCATCTTCCAGCTCATGAAATCGATTGTTTAATCTCCCAAATTTGTTAATGTTCTGTTGATCTTCCCAAGTGACCCCCGTCTCAGATCCTCCGGGACCCTTCGAAATCATTTTCCATTTGAGAACCGCAAAAGAAAATTGAAACAAAAAAGAAAAGGGTTTTGAAGAATACTCATCATACCTGTTGCATGTTTAATCGATGGATTGAATTTTTTGAATAACAACGATGTACAACAGGAGCAGCAGTCTCTTACAGTCACTCGGATTTGAAGCCACTAATTTTAGTGTTTTTTCCAGCTTTTGAGCCTGATAATATTTTGGGTAAAATACACTAGAGGTCACTTAAATATACATTTTGTAATAAAAATATCTATTTTCTTTTAAAAGTAATAATTTAGTCATTATTAAATTTTTGTGACAAACAAGTCACTTTTCTTTTAAAATAAATAATTTAGACATTCAATTAAAATTTTGTGATAAATCATATCATTTGCTATTAAAATTGAAATATGACTTAATATAATAACAGTTTTAGTCCTTAATATATATATATATATTATTAATTTCGTCTTGGTTAAAAAATTATTCAATAAATTTAATCATTTATATTTTAAAATTTTAACATTGCACCCTCATGACACATCCTTCGATCACTTGTTGCACTCTGTACTACTATCCACCAGCTTAACAATCTATCACATATTGATAGACTAATGCAACATACTCATTATGTCCTTAACTTCGCATGTTAATAGACACAGAAGTTTCAGTTAATGAAATTTTTAAATATGGGGTTAAATTTACTGAACTATGACTAAATTAAGTATAACGTATAATTTTTAGGGAATACAATTGTTATTATGCATGTCGTATGTTTAAATTGTAATGGCCTAGTGCGCTGTTTGTCATAAAAAATTAATTAAGGGAGTTATTTGTCACAAAATTTTAATTAAATGAATAAAAGTAACTAAATTAATTAGTTTTAAAATAAAACAACATGCGTTACTAATACAACTTTGCTTAGATTGGGGAGTCCTTGGTTGATTCTTTAGGTTGGGGAGTGCTTTACTTTTTGCTGGCCATTTTTTTAGGTTATTATTATAATTTGAAACAGTTCATTGCTTCTTTGAGTAATAATACAACATTTTTATCCAAAAAAACATATATGCTACTAAACACATAATTAAAATTTTCCACCGCTAAAAAGTTCGACTTTTGCTCTTACATCCTATAAAATTATATATTTAAAATTCGACATTATTAATAGAGTAAATTCAACTGAATTAATATTCTAGATGAGCAAGCCGAATTGGATTATACAACATATGAGTGTATATAAACTAGATGATGGTTTTACAAACTCATAAGCTTTCAACATCTGTATTTTTTTCTTCACCGACTGCTGTCCGATTCTTGTCAGGTTGAGGCTCCGGTTCCTTTTTTAGCTCCGACTCGAACTCCTTAGCAGCCTGGAAATTTTTAGACTATCAATTTTGATCTTATTATAACTTGTAAGAACAAGGCTACCCGTGTAAGAATATAAAGAAAAAATCCTTACTTGAACTCTATTTTTTTTTCTCAAGCTCAATAATTTTCTTTCCTACCAAACAAAAAACCCAGATTAAGAAGAAACCTGTTGAAAGCTCTTGACAGTTTTCCCGATACTTCTCCCAACATCAGGCAGATTCTTGGGCCCGAATAGAAGAGCAGCCACTCCAGCAATAACAACAAGTTCAGGCACACCAAGACCAAACAAAGCGTTGCAAGTAAGACCCTTTCTACCATTCCATCTCCTCCTGGGTTGACCCACAATCAGACCCGACTTGGTCTTGTTTAGCAAAGAAATGCTGTTATTTCTGGAGTTTGAAGAAGATAAAGGATGTGAAAATGGTGGGGGTCGAGAAAGACACAGGGTTACAGTTACAGAAGTAATCCCCATGGTGTTTCTGAATCTGTTTTTTTTTTTTCAAGTTAGAATTTTTTTTTGTAATCGATGAAACACAAAAGGATAAGGTCTGGGACTTTGGGGGCTAAAATCTATGTCTTGTTCTGAGTTTTTTTAACTTCATCTGTTTTAAATCTAATGGAGATAGATAATTAGATGTGACTTGTTGCAACAGTAGCCCTTGCCATGGGAGCTTCAGTCGAGTGCAGCCATAAGCAAAACTAAAAAATTTACGCATATATATTTCATTACACTGAACAAATAAATTAATATTGCATTAACAAATTATAGAAATATTATTAAAATTTATTAAGAATGTTATTATCATTGCTTTATTCATAAAATAATATGAATAAAAAAAATTAAGGTACAACCACAAACTTATTAAATTATCATTTAAAAAATTTATAAAGTATGAAAGTAGAATATGGAGGCCTCATGCTGCTCCCCTTGCTAAACATCAATCGTTGAGTATTATTGTCCGTGTCTATAGTAACCTGCAAAATATTTTATATTTAAATTAATAAAAATAATAGTTACAGAAAATAAAAAATTTGATATACAATTTATGTAAACTTTACTTTACAATTATCAAAATTAGAGATTTGAGTTTAGGGTTTAAGTTGTATGACTTAGAATTGAGTATTTAAGGTTAAAGTTTAAGGTTTAAAGTTTAGGATATGTGGTGTTAGAGTTTAAGTTTTGGGTTTTAGATTTTAAGGGAGGATTGTATAAAAAAAATGTTACACGGTCTATATATCAAAATATAACTTTTTTAGAAATATATAAATAAAAAAACAATTGATCAACTTATATGGTTCAGTTAAATTTTTTCGAGACGATTCAATTAACTTTATCTATCAATTTTATTTATTTGCTCACCCTTTATTGTTCCAGTGGTAAATGATGGTGTAAATCATTCAGGTAACTCGAATTTGAGCATCAGTTCTGCACGGTGTGTGTACTTCATTAAAAAAGACTAAGAAATTTAAATAGATGCTACCCTTGTATCACACCAACATACTAGAAAAAACAATCAATTTTATTTTGATTTAATTTTTGACATAATATCAAAATATACCCCTAACATTTTATAAATTTGTTACTTTAACTTTTATTTTTATCTTGATCCAGTAGAAATGCATTCAAGCTTTCCTCCTCAAATGCCCAAGTTCTCGAGCTTTGCCAAAGCTTTATTCTAAATCTTTAAATTTTACACCAATATGTTGATGACAGTTATTAATTCAATAAAAATAAAATTGTATAATTATTTTTAAAAAATAATGTTTGATGACGTGGTATAATAACATATTATCACTTACTGACTCATAGATGTGCCACATGATCATTTCAGTTTACATGTACATGTTTAGTCAACAAGATGTATTGGTCATTAATTAACTAACGATTTTCATCTAACGTGGAGTAGTTTTAACGAAAAATAAAATGTAGAGGCTAAAGTACTTCAAAAAATGAATAGGGGTTAAAGTAACAAAACTATGAAACGTTAAGAGTATGTTTTGGCATTATATCTTGATTTTATTACCCAAAGTACTTAATCTCGATGCCAACAACTAATCCTCTTGTCATTGGTGTTCTCATTTAAGTGAATGGATGACCATAAAATATACTCTATTTTTCGGAAAATTTTACTACGCTCGACGAACACAACTAAACACCACTAACGTTGAACATCGCAGAACATCATTAAATTAATTAATAAAAATTAAAAATCTCAAGGACTCGACATATAATTATAAATTATTTAAAATAAAATTTCAATTGAATTATTTTCTATATATATTATATATATTTTTAATTTTTTAAATAATTAGATCAAATATCAACCTTAGTTAATTTATAAAAAAAATCAAAACTCAAACCCTAAAACCCTAAACTTAACGACATAAACCATAAACTCTAAACTCTAAATTTGAATATTAGGTTTAGGGTTTAGAGTTTAGGATTTATTAGTTTGGTTTGTGGTTTACGGTTTATTGTTTATGGTTTTTTATTTTGTAAATTGACTAAGGTTGGTATTTGATCTAATTATTTTAAAAAAATTAAAATAATATATATATATGAAAAATAATTTAATTGAAATTTTATTTAAATAATTTATAATTTATAACTATATGTTGAGTCATTGAGATTTTTAATATTTATTAATCAATTTAATGGTGTTTAACGATGTTTAGCGTTAGTGGTGTTCAGCGGTGTCCATCGAGCGTGATAAATTTATCCCTATTTTTATGAATATGGATTGAACCAATGATCTCATGATTACAGAATGAGATCAGCAATGTTGATTTTATTTTTTTAATCATAATATTTCACTTCAATAGTAAAATATTTCTAAAATTGATTTGTTGCTCATTTTATATCTAATCACGAATGGAGCTGTGTGAAATATTAGGGTGCAATTGACCTCACTAAAAACTACTTATTATATGAGAATATTAGAATTATATGAGAGTTTTATATAAAAAATATTAAAATTAACTCCACTTAATTTATTGGGTATAAAACCAACAATATATATTGTAGTAGAATGATAATCATACCTAATTATGACCCCATTATATGAAAATTTTAACTTCACCGCCGTGAATCTAATAACCTATAGGAAAAGTCAATATACAATTCATGACTTCTTTTCAAAATCATAACATCCAACAATCAGTAAACAATTCTAAAATGTGGAAATATAAATCTCTAGATGAATGGACCGATCCTTGATGGAATAGGTTTAATTTGCAATAGTAGTGTTTTGGTTTTAACAATGTCTCGAGATGTTTAATCATGTAACACAATAGGGTTAATTATACTTATTATCACTTAACTATTAGTATGATTACATTTTCTTCATTCAACCTAAATTTATGTATTTTATCAATTTGACACAAAACAATTAATCTAATGACTAAAATGTACTTTTTAGAATCGAATGATAAAAACAATTAGGGAACTTTATGTTTGATTTTTGGGACTTGGTAATTTCTATTATTTTCTCTTTTTATTCTCCAGATTATATTAGAGCTAGTCCAATATTCTTTGGACTTGAAGAAATTCAAAACAGCTGGGCCTTGAAGAAATAACCCAACACTGAATTTTCTTGTGCTTCTGGTCTTATCCTAATTCTCGATTTCATTAGTCTTTACTCTTTCCTTTGCAAAGTTGGAGAATGTGCACATTTTTATCCAAATTTTGACATATAATTGTTTAAGTAAATTATATTGTTAGTCACATAATTAGTAGTTTATTTATGTTCCGGTCATCAAATTTTAAAAAATCAATAAGCTACTCTCATTTACCTGATCATGCACCATCCTCTTACACATCATTTCATTGGCCTATGAAAAAGAAAAAGAGAAAAAGCAAAATCATATCAAATTTTCATGTTGCTATCAAAATAAAGCATCTCCATTTACATTTAACTAATCCAATTTTCAACGCGAAAGGGATACATAATCTCATTGTTTACTAATATCTCCAAAGTTTAACCACTTTCTTAAAGACTTTTGTGACAATTTGCTGTTCAAATAAAAATAGTTTTTTTATCTCTCTCGAGAATGATTCGAGAATTCTACATACATCATAGTTACAAACATGGAAAATAAATAAAAAATATTTATTTCAGCATTTAATTTTTTTTCAAATTAACCCTAATGCGACAATAATAACAATACCTTAATTTATCTTTACTAAAATGTTGATATGATTTTTAAAAAAAATATATTTTTAATATTATTTTTTATGATGTGACCAGGAACAGAGTTAGAATCGAATATCAGGAGGGGTCGAATTATGGAACTTAAAAATCAAGGGTTTATTAAGTATTTAAAATCAAAATTAAGTGGCAATATTTAACTTATCTAATATTTAAATTTATAGGGATCTAAATTGTCATTGGAACAAAAATTTGAAGGGGCAAATTAAAATTTTAGAAGGTTTATTAAAAATCAAAATTTTTAATATTTAATATGAATTTCTAAAAAAATAAGGGACTAAATTATTTTTTTTTTAATAAAGAGCTTATTAAAAAATTTCAAATTGTTGGACAGGGCCAAAGCCTCTTTGAGCCCTCATTGCGCTACGTCCCTAGACGTGACATCAAAAGACAATAGTTTACATATCAACGTTTCAATAAGGAAAAATAATGTAGTTGTTGGCTTGTTGCATCAAATTTGGTCAATTTGACAAAATATAAAAGCTCAATGGGTAAAAAGAATACAATAGAAGATTGGGAGCTAAAATGACTAAATTAGTAAGATTAAGAGGACAAAAAGATCATTATACGAAAAATACAAATAAAAAAATAACGCAGACACACTAACTTAATGCAAACACACAATTAGCTGTAAATTAGCACGTTTAGCTTAATGTTTTTATGGTATCCAATGCGACAAAGAAATGTCCATGTTAAAACACCGAAATGGTTGAAAATGCATTATTATATAAAAAATTCCTTTTAAATAGTTATTTATATAAATGACCCACAACAATGTTATTTAAAAAATAATTCTCAAATCGTTTACGTAAGGTGAACTCGTTTTTACAAAACGCAAGTTCCGTGTTGAACAAGTTGATAAAAAAAAGATTTTTTTTTGTGTTTTTTAACATGGAACTCGCTTTATGTAGAAAGCGAGTTTCGAAACTCGCTTTTTTAAGAACGCGAGTCCAGGGACGGACATAGAACTTTATGTTAGAGGGGGCGAACTTATAAATTTTTTAGGAGGGCGAAAATAGATTCTCAGTAGGAAACATATAGAAAATTTTAATCATATATAAATTTTAAATTTTTTAGGGGACGACTGCCCCCTCCAGCCCCTTCTAGGTCCATCCTGACGAGCTCGTCTTACGTGGACAATTTGAAGATATTTTTTAAATTATATTTATTGAGGGTCATTTACGTAAGTACAATATATAAGGTTTTATGAATAATAATGCTGGTTGAAAATTGAGGTAAGTAATAGCAACATCACAAAAAAAAATTATTATTCCCTCCGTCCCAATAAAATTGTCACATGTTGACATTTTTTTTAACTTTGACTATAATTTATTTAAATATTTTAATTAATTAAACATCATAAAAAATATATTTAAAAACTAGTTGATTCAAGGTTTTTAAAATTTATTTTTTCATATTTTTATCATTAATAAATTTTAAATTATAAGAGGTCAAAGTTGAAAAAGTTTGACCCAAAAAAAGTCAACATGTGACAGTTTTAGTGGGACAGAGGGAGTATTATTATTATTATTATTATTATTATTATTAGTCATCAAATGTCTAATGAGACTTTATAAGGGTTTTTCGTTAATAAAAAAATAGGTTGAAGGGCGAGATAATAAGATTTTCAGAGTGTGTTTGGTGAGGAGTAGGGATGTAAATTCAGATAATCTTCAGGTTTCATGTTATTTTATGTTAGGTCAGATTAAATCAGATACATGTTATGTTAGGTTAATTTAAATCAGATTTATTTTAAATTAGATTAAGTTTGAGTTTGGGTCGAGTTAATTTCAGGTCGGGTAAGTTTTAGTTCAGGCAAAAACGGTTCGGGTCCAAATCAATTAATTAACGGGTTAATTAAGGTTCAGATGGACTTCAGGTCAGGTCACGTCGTTGACAGATAAAATTCAGGTCGGGAAATACCGATTTCGGTTGAAGTTCAAGTTGGTCTTATCGTGTACAAATAGACTTCGATATGGTAATTGTGGGTAAATTTTAGATAAAAAAAAATTTTTAAGGATTAATATGAACCAAAATATCCTTTAGGATGCCGAAATGTTTTACAATTTAATATATATATATATATATAACTATGACTAAATTAAATTAAACTAAAATTTAAAAGTGAATGTTATGACTAAAATAAAAATTTTAAGCAAGTGAGAACCTAAAAGGTAATTAATCACTAAGCAAAAAAATTAGGAGGCAAATATCAAATGGACAATCAATTATTGAATCAGATAGAAAATTAAATATAAATATATATATATATATACATACATATATATTTCTATTATTATGAGTAAGTTGTAAATTTAATTCATGTGTCTCCAAATTGATTATGTAAGTCGTTGTACTTTAGTTTAGGGACTAAAATTCACAATGCATGCATAGCACATGGACCAATGCCAGAATTTGACCCAAAAAAATTAAAGGTGGAGATCGCTGTTGGACCATTTTATTTGATTGGTAGAATTTATCATTAATCCCTAAATTATTCAAATGTTATGGATTTAGACATTGTACTTTAATTTGTTAATTTTATTCCTTATACTTTTCGAAATTTAATATTTCAATTTAACCCAGGTGATATAGGACAATGTTAATAAATTATAGAAACTCAAAATAATCATTTTGATGAACAAGAACTAAATTTACAAGTTACACACAATACTAAAAAAATATAACTCTATCTAACATACCCCATCCGTCCCATAAAATATGTCTCATATTGACTTTTTGAAAGTTATTTTTTTAAAACTTTGACTATTATTATATTAAATAATTAATTTTTATATAATATATATTTGAAAACTACTCGATTAAAGGTTTTTAAAATATATTTTTTTATATTTTTATCAATGATACATTTTAAATAATTATGAGTCAAAGTAAAAAAAAATTGACAAAAAAAATCAATAAGAGACAAAAATTGTGGGACGGAAGGAATATTTAACTATCATTATTTGAGCCAGGACCAAAATTTAGTAATTTCATCTCGTGCCATTTGGGCCAGGCTTGAAAGTTTCAAATTAAAAAGAAAACAAAGGATTAAAGTCGACTAATTTATAATACCAAGACCAAATCCATCAATTATAAGGACTAATGACACGGTTTTATAAGGAATTAAAAGTGAGAGAAAAATAAGGGTAAACTACCCGTGTGACTGCACAACTATGGTATATATCTCATTTTAACCACCCAACTAAAAAAATAGACAAGTATACCATCGAACTTTTAAAGTGGTCCTAATCAAGCCACTGACCGTCAATTTCAACGAAAATGATGATGTGACAGTTAATAAAAATTAGTATAGTTACATATTTTGTTCTTTATATTTACACATACAATCAATTTAGTCCTAATTTTAATATAATTCAATAAATCTCAATCCACCAATCAATTTAGTCAAATGATAAAGTTTCTTAGCTCACTGATGTTTTTAAAAAAAAAAAGAAATCAAGAAGAAAGTGTGAAAAAAATCAAAAGAAACCGAGAGAAAATGGGTGTCAAAATGGGGTTATTGAGTTGTTCCAGGGAAGAAAATTGACTTGGGTTGTAAGCTTTTTAACAAAGAAAAGCAATTGGCATAGTAGTTGAAGGTGCTTAACTTCATCCAAACTATTTGGGATCCACCGGAGGAGGTAAATATTGTTTTTTATTTTTCATCCAATCAGAATGTGACATTGATTGGATAAAAAAATATTGAATTAAACTATTTAAAATTAAGAAAAAAATATTTCAATCAGATGGGGACACATGTCACCTTTTTTTGAAAGATTACATGTATTAAATTATATTAAATTATGACTAAATTGATTGTATGTATAAATATAGATGACTAAATGTGTAACTATACCGATTTTCGTTAACTGTCACGTCATCATATATGTTAAGATTATGATCAGTGGTTTGATTAGGACCCCTTTAAAAGTTTAATGATGTGATTATCCATTTAATGATAAAAATAGAATATACATATAGTTGAGTGGTCACACATGTAGTTTACCCAAAAAATAATACAAAGCACGTAGTTGTCTAACCACGGCAAATGTAAAGTTATCGTTGGCGAATCACTACAAGTTATAATGCAAATTACATGATCAAAGTTGTTTTATATTGTTTGTTTTTGTAGGGTCAAATATTAAAATTTATCTTTTAAAAGGTAAAAGTTTTATATTTAATAAAAATTTAAATATAAATGAATAAAATTTGGATTGAGGTGATTAATACATTTCCGTCAATTTAGTTGTCATTCTTTAAAATTCAGTTCAATTAATTAACTGAATTAAATAAGCTTATTGTAGAAAAGTAAGTAATAATAGTATTTTTTGTTTGAATGTTGATATCTAAACTAATGTATGACTAATTCAGAACGTATACGGTAGATGCCTCCTATGAGGTGATTCTTTTAATCTAATTATTTTATTCATAACTTTAAAATTTTATTTTATGATTTTTTTAAGGGATATAGTATCTCGTTTCACTAAATTAATTGGGTGTTAGTAACCGTGATGGTATCTTTGGTCCGAAAAAAAACGAAGTTTACAAACAGAAAACACTTTCCAAGTAATTTCATGTCCCAAAAACAAACAAAGCCTTACGTCCGAGCCGCTTTCTTTGAACTTTCCTATGCGAAAGGGCCCACTAGGTATGTGGCCATTACTTCCCCCACAATTTCCAATAAATTAACGAGCCCAAATTTCACAATCTAAATATAAAGTAATTTTTTTACATAATTTTGTTTTGTAAAAATGGTCTTGTAATATTAAAAAACGTTATTAAATTATCATTAAAAATCAATTTTAAAATTAAAATTAGAATATAAGGAAAGGAATTCTTGCCAAAATTGGATATTTATACAAATAAGGACGAAAACCAAATGCTTTTTCCTTTGGGGAATTTTTTATTTTCCAAATTATAAATAAACATGTAAATTGGATTGTCTTATAATATTATAAAGATAATAAAATATCATAAATTTTAAATTTCAAATTTAGATCAGATACTAAAAAAATAATTTGCCAAAATTGGATATCTATCCAACCAAGGGATATTTTTTTATTTTCTCATTATAAATAAACAATTAGTAAAGAGTTTTTTTAGAATATGCTGGTGTGATGCAAGGGTAGCATCTGTTCAACTTTCTTTTAGCCTTTTTTCAACGAAGGCACACGCAACATGCAATACTGGTGCTCGATCCCGGATACCAAGGGATGATAAACATCAACCTTTGCCACCAGGACACAAGGGAATGAGCAATTAGTAAAAAGATTGAATGAAGTATTTTGAGTCATATAATGAGTACTGAATAGTTTAATTTATTAGAGATAAATAAACTACACGTAAATTTTAGTTTAATGTGCGACATGGTATATGAACTTTGATTTCATATGGTTTTATTAATAAACTTTTGATTTAGTATTTTTCACAAATTATTAGCACTATCTTTTATGGGAAAAAATTGCGTAAATTTTAGTTTATATAATTCTTTTAGTTTTAGTTTTAGGAGTTTGAGGTTAGTTTAGAATTTACAGTTCAGGTAAAATTTGGATACACAAGTCGTATAAAACTTATTTTACACAAGCATGTATATTTACACTATAAAACTTAAATATTAAATTTCTAACTTTAAAATTTATATCCTAAATTCTAAACAGGAACCTTAAATTCTAAATATATTGTATCAGAATAAAATTCACGTACCGTAGTATGATTTTATGTTTATATATTGTATCAAAATAAAATTCATGTACAGTAGTATCTACCTTTATAATGGTCTCATACCAGGCCCGACCCTGGGCAAGGGCAATAAGGGCGCCCGCTCAGTGCCCACGCTCAAGGAAATGTTTTTAATTTTATTCGAAATATATTTGTTTTTAATGATTTTAATTTTTTATACTTGCCATTAGGGCCCAATTTTTTCAATATTTGTTAATAGAGGTTTAATTTTTTTTCTTCTAATATTTATTATTAGGGGTCTACTATTAAAATTTAACTTTTTCTAATACTTGTTATTAGGGGCCAATTTTTTAATATTTATTATTTTTTGGCATACTCTTAAAATTCATTTTTTTATTTTTGTTATTAGGGGCCCAATTTTTTTAGTACTTGTTAGTATGGATCTATTATTATTTTTTTGTTACTTGCTATTAGAGACATAGATTTGAATAACGGTATGCAACCGCAACAAAGACCATTACATGACGATAGCGGTAGTGGCGGAGCCAATATTTTCTTATAGGGGAGTCATGAGTGAAGTATGAGGTATTATGAATTTTTATACCACTAGAATAAGCATTGTTGACCCCATACCCAACAAATTAAGTGGGATCACATATAATATTTTTTATGCAAAATTCTATATTACCTCCTTAAAAACCCCATGCCCCAACAAATCAAGTGAGTTCACTTGCACCCCCAATTTATATGCTACATCCGCCCATGGGTAGCAGCATCATCTAAACTGCGATACCCACAACTGTTGTATCCACAATAACATATGTTATTAAGAGATTTCACAATCACGATACTCGCAGTGACCAAAATAACATCTATAATGTCTGCAACCACAATAAAATTTAATATGACTATAAATACGACCGTAACCGTAAATTAAAATTTTATTCTAAGACTCATTTTTTATATTCGCCATGAGCCACCAAAAATTCAGGATCGACCCTATCTTATACAATACTCGATTCAAATTAATTACATTTTCAAAATAAATATAATTTGAACTCATATATAATTAGACAATATAAATATCATTAACCACCATAGAGAATCTCATGTATTAAATCAGATTTAGTGTATAAATTTATATTTTATATCTCTAATCAATTCTATTAAGTGCAATTCATTACCATACAAGGAAATAGTATTTAGCTTAACTTGAAATTATATGGTTTCCTATTTGTGCCTCCCTCTATATATAGAAAGCAGAGCATTTCAGGCTTCACAATCCATACCCTTTCACCTCCATTCCTCAGTTTGCTTTTTCGTCATTTTTCCCTTCAAAGTTCTCAACTTTTAACTCATTTTCAGGTAAATTTCTGTGGGTTTTACTTGGTTTCTCTTTCATGCCCTGTTTCAGAAGTATTCTTTCCTTTTATCCCTCTAAATGCTTATTGTCATTATTCATGGCTTAACATTTTATGGGTTTGTTTTAAATTTCATATCTATTGACCCCCTGCCTCGCTTTTTTTGGATTCTCTACTGCCATTCTTTGATGCTAAAGAGAGATTCATTCATATTATTTTGAAATTTGTGCTTGATTCCCCCCTTCAATGCATAATTTGGAATTTGAGAAAATTATCTAATTTTAGCAGTAACTTGTTTTGCTTTAAGATTTGCTTGTCAAGTATCTTAAAAAAATGTAAAGATTTGCTAGTCAAGATGTGTTTTTTAAACTGTGGGGGATTTAGTGGTTTGTTTTTTACACGTTTATTCTGAATTAGGACTTGTTAATTTGTATAATTATATAGCTTGATAATATAAAATTCTTCATCCCATTTGGTTTTACTATCTAAAAGAATACATTTAGGACTTTTCTATTTGAAAGCTTGATTTTTTATATTCTCAATCACAAAAAATAGGAGATTCTTTACACTTTTAAAATTGTAATTTTGTTGCAATTTCAACTTGTTATTTAATCCTTTTGATATTTGTTTTGTCATTCTTGAATTACCATCACATGATGGTATAAAGCAGTAATATGGTTATTAGTTTCAAACATATAAATTGTTGGTTTGTAACTAATGGAGGTTTAATAATTGAGTATATGCAGGATGGGAAGTGCTGATGGGACCAAATATGGTGCTTACACCTATGATGCCCTTGAGAGGGAGCCTTACTGGCCCTCCGAGAAACTCCGCATTTCCATCACTGGTGCTGGTGGGTTCATTGCTTCCCACATTGCTCGACGTCTCAAGAGTGAAGGCCATTACATCATTGCTTCAGACTGGAAGAAGAACGAGCACATGACAGAAGACATGTTTTGTCATGAATTCCACCTTGTTGATCTCCGAGTCATGGAGAATTGCTTGACGGTTACCAAGGGAGTGGATCATGTTTTCAACCTTGCTGCCGATATGGGCGGTATGGGTTTCATTCAGTCGAACCACTCTGTCATTATGTACAACAACACAATGATCAGTTTCAACATGCTCGAGGCTGCTCGGATCAGTGGAGTTAAGAGGTTTGTTGGATTGGTGCATTGTGTTTTTGCGTTTTATTCGATGCAATTCCATTTCAAGCGAATGGGTCGTTTAAACTTGATATCTTGGTTTGTGTAGGTTTTTCTACGCCTCTAGTGCTTGTATCTACCCTGAATTTAAGCAATTGGAAACTAATGTGAGCTTGAAAGAATCTGATGCCTGGCCAGCTGAGGTTTGTGACTCGTGGTCATTAACTACTATTATCTGGTAATCTTATGCTTGATTGATCAGTATGATAGATTTTTCACTTCTTAAATGTCGGTTTTAGCCTCAAGATGCTTATGGCTTGGAAAAGCTTGCAACTGAGGAGTTGTGCAAGCACTACACCAAAGATTTTGGAATTGAGTGCCGTATTGGAAGGTTTCACAACATTTATGGCCCTTTCGGAACTTGGAAAGGTAAACTCTTTACTTTTGGTGAGTGCTTATGTATGTTGCTGCTTTTGGAACATACCAAATTCGTCTGCTTCCGTGTATCCGTCTTATAGGTGGAAGGGAGAAGGCTCCAGCTGCATTTTGCAGAAAGGCTATTACTTCCATCGACAAGTTTGAGATGTGGGGAGATGGTCTTCAGACCCGATCTTTCACCTTCATTGATGAATGTGTTGAAGGTGTACTTAGGTAAAATTTGGCATTTTTTATACTTCCTCCAGCCAGAACTCATACTTTGGGCAACAATTTGAAGGGAAAGTCCAAAGGGTTTTGGTTTAATAATTGTTGATCCACATGGACTGGCTTATACTAAGAATTGAAGAGGAATATGTTATTTGTATAGTACTTTATGGCCATATTTTTGGAATGTTTATACTGTGTTATGTTTTAGATGAGAAACTTGTAGATTTCAGCTTGAAAGTGGTATTCTATTTTTGAATGTGAAAATACGCTTCTTACTGATTGAACTTATTAAAATTGATGTCTTTAGATTGACCAAGTCGGATTTCCGTGAACCTGTGAACATCGGAAGTGATGAGATGGTTAGCATGAATGAGATGGCAGAGATTGTTCTTAGCTTTGAGGATAAAAAGCTTCCAATTCATCACATCCCTGGTCCAGAGGGTGTCCGTGGTCGTAATTCCGACAACACATTGATCAAAGAAAAACTCGGTTGGGCTCCTACAATGAGGTTGAAGGTAACTGAATTAGTTCGTTTGCAAATATTTCTTCTGACCTTCAACTACAGCAAATGTTGTGGTTGTTTTGCGCATAAAGATAGGTCCGGAGTCATCCTTTTTCACTTGTGGCATATTTTACTGTGCTGTTTTGTAGGATGGGCTGAGAATTACCTACTTCTGGATCAAGGAGCAAATCGAGAAAGAGAAGGCTAAAGGCATTGACCTGTCCGTCTACGGGTCATCTAAGGTCGTGGGAACTCAAGCACCCGTCCAGCTGGGCTCACTCCGTGCAGCCGATGGCAAAGAATGAAGAAGCAGAGCTCGTGTAGCTGCTTTAAAGCCAAGCTTTATTGGCATTGAATGTGGGAATGCATAATCCGGTTTTTACTATTTATTTTTGGTATTGCGGTTTGTGTACTATTGTCCATGGTTATCCCGTTGTTGTAAGATGTTATCCAAGGCTCTTTAGCCTTTAAATAAAATATCATTTCTTCGTTCGAGCATCGAGTTCTAACGAGTTTATCCATAATGGTTTCTCTCACTTATGAACAATGTGCTTGATTGGCATCCATGGACTTGATCGATTCATGGTTGTTTCGAATTCGATTAGTTATCTAAACGCAGTTCAAGTTGCTGGTTTTTTAGGCTTTCATTGGTGGTCCCCTTGAATGTTTCATGCTATGGATTACAGTTATCCATAGAATATATTACCAAAACATCCTATTCATGCAATAGATATTCTCTAATAATATTCTAAAGCACCATATTATGTACTTGTTCAAGTCCGAGCAACTTTTTCGACCTTTTAGAGGTCATATCTGGGGCTGAAATCAAGTGTTATCTCTTGAATTGTAGGATGGAGACAAGGAAAGGTCCATGAGAATCCAATCCGTGGTTGAAATGTTGCTGAGGACTAATAGCAGACGTGGCTAAATTGAAAGAGCTCAACTTCATGACAAAAGTTGAAATGTAGGCCATCTTCTTTATGTGGTAGCATTAGCATGGGCCTCTTCTCTTTTCCCCCCAGAAAATGACAGAACATCGAGCAATTGGGTTTCAGCTGAGCCCCACCATTTGTGGGGGTACAAACAAGAACAGCAGACCAACATGTGATTATCTCCGAATTGTCCTTTTTTTCTGCCGACATCTAGGACTGTACGAATATGTTTACTTGCATGAAAAGGCTTGATATTTGTAACCTCTTAGAAAGCGGAGTCTGAATAGAAGCCTGAACGAGCAGGAGTTTAGGTGGATGTCCGAGCTACAAAAGGTGGATGTTGACAATCTCTCAAGAAATGATTCCTGGATCCACAACAAAAACATACCCATCTTCTTCCTACACTCTTTGTAACTCCCTTAACCCGACCATGCACCAGACCGAAGTGAGAAAGTTACATTGAGTTTGTCGAAATAAATTCGTAAAAAGATTACGATTCAATTCTCATTTAATTCGAACACTAATAAGACAATCAATTGCAAATACAAACACTTAGGGACCAAATCGCAAATATAAAAAAAATTACAAGAGTTTAATTAGATTTGAAGTTACCAAAACTTAATTAGTCAGATTTCATGCATGCTTTCATACCAAATTTAAGCTCAAAACGATCACACGAACTCATTTAATTGCATACATAACAATCAGGAACCAAAACGAAAGAATCTAAAACCTTTAATATCAAATCAACCATTTAATAATTACCACAAACTCAATTCCTTGCCCACGGGCAGGTCGACTACCTCTTCTGGCAGTCATCTAATGATCTCAGATCTCACTAGATAAGGGTAAAACTTAGGGTCTAATTTGACACTACAGTACATACACAATTAAACTTATAAAACTTGGTGACATGACCTTTTGTAACAACTTTGTAAAATGTTTCGTGAAAATAATATTATTATTTAGGTTTCATCCATAAGATTTATAAAACTAAAAGCTTTGATACTAAGTAAATGTAATTCTCTAAACCTGTTTATGCGTTAAGTCTAATTCCAGAAGGTCACAATCTATACCGAACATCCCATAAAAATATTAAAATTTTAAAGTCCAAAACATATAATAATTATTAACTATACATATAACACACAAGGTAATTCATCTAAACCCATATCAAGATTTGCTACAAAATAATATCACATCGAGCAAAATAGTGAAGTGCACAATATAAAAATATAAGTTCATGTCATCTTAAAAAAGACAGACTTGAATATAGAAATATTATAACAAAAGAGGTGTACTGAATGTGTCAATCCTCTAACTGTCAAGCCTGAAAAGCCTATCCAAAAAGATATGAAAGAAAAAATATTTGAAGTGTGAGCTATAGAGATCAGTGTGCTTCAATAAGTGCAGAATAAAACATTCAAGTAAACTCAACATCATTTCAGTAAAACATATTATTAAAAGGCAACAAGAGTTTTATTTAACACTTAACTACCTTCCAACCGTACATCGATATACAATTCCACAAAACTGCATCCATAAAGACTTACTTTAGGCCCATTGGGTGTAAGAGCCAACCTAAGGTCCATAAGTGATTACCCGAGTCGAAACGTCGAAACTTATCCAAGGAGATACCTTGAGTCTATAAGGAATTACTAGCTGGATCAGGGCCGAACCATAGAGACTTCACAATATATCCTAGATAGTATACCCCAAATAAAATTAATATTTATACAATAAATAATAATATTAGAATTCATGAGGCAGACATATATGTTTTTTCAGTAAAACAATAGCAAAAGAACATGTTTTCAATCTAACTTGGAGGCACACTTTCGGACATATAAAATAATCATGCTTTTAAGATAGAGAAAGTAGTCATGTTCAAATTAGAGAAACATTTCATAATTGATTCAGAGAAATCATTTCAAGTAGTCAATTAAAATAGTAATAGTTTCATTGATCAGAAGGGTCTACCGAGCACCCGGTAGTGCTAGATCTTAAATCATGATAGAACATGGTTACTACCAGAGAATAAGATTATAAATTAATAATTTCATTGAGTTTTTAAGATCATACGAGTAATAGTGGGTGTGCGGATTGAGAAGAGCTGGGCTGAGCAGAGCAGACAGTCGGTCAAATAAGTCTCGAGTATCTTTAAATAAATAATATCTCAGGTCAGATTGTGGCTCAATTAAAATTATCTTAAAAGAAATATTGAAATGCATATGCATATCACGTTTGTGGTCAGATTCAGAGGCTTTCGAGTTAAAATTTCGCAAAACATACTTCAAAATAGAGGTTTTCAAAAAAGTTAACGGTAAAAGTCAACAGTCAACTGAGTTAACGATCAAAGTCAACATTCAATCGTTGGTACCCGAATTTTACGGGTACTTGAATATAATGGGTCGAGACACGAGCCGTTTAATGAGGTACCCGGATGAATCAGGTACCCGACAATGCCCACCTCTAGTTGACATGTCATCACTATTTTTTAAAATAATAATAATTATTTTTAATATTTTTAACCAATCAGATGATAATAGGTGGCATCATTTGATTAGTATGAAGGCTTAAAAGAGAAATAAATGTTGGAAATCGAGTGTGCTGGGAATTAAACCCAAGCCTTGGGGATAAAAGGCACAAAGCTTAACCACCAACCTAACCTAGTTATTTGTTTAATTTTTACCAAATATTATATTTATCACATTTATTATTATCTATCCCTATTAATTTCCCCTTCGCTTTCTATCACCTACCAAATACATTCAGAAATAAATTTAATATTAATTCTTATTACAGTACCAGGAGTTTATTTCTCTGAGATACCCTTTTAAACAAATCGGCAGCAGCTCCCTTGGTAATGTAATAAGAATTAATATTAAATTTATTCCTGAATGTATTTGGTGGGTAGTCGACAGTGAAGGGAAATTAATAGGGATGAATAGTAATAAATGTGATAAATATAATATTTGGTAAAAATTAAATAGATAATTGGCTTAGCTTGGCGGTTAGGCTTTGTGTCTTTTATCCACAAGGCTAGTGTTCAATTCCTTGCACACTCAATTTCTTACCTTTATTTCTCTGATATTATTTGATTAGTCATAAAATAATATTAATTTTTTAAAATAAAATGAGTGCTTTAGCTTAGATGATAAAGGCTTGAATTTACCAAGGATCAAGGGTACAAAAACCCATTGGCAACACTCCATCTTTATTTTTAATTGCTTTTCTTTATTTTTCTTTTTTGTTCTCCTTGGTTTTTACTTAATATATTTTTTAGGAGTGATACAATAAATGTACCGTATCTAATATCGCTAAATCTACCCTAAGTACATTGAGTCTGTGATTAGAGAGAAATGCTGATGCTGATGAATATAAAAGGCCGGACTTTTTAACCACAATTCCAAGTCAATACCCCAAAACACATGGAGCTTCATCTTCTCACAAAGAGCGGCCCCGTGTCGTGGACCATACGAACACAAGATTTAATGTTAGGTATAAATTTTTACACTTAACATTAAAATAAGTGTTTAAATTATTTTTTAGATGTTTAATTTTTTTGTCATTTTTATGTGTTTATAATATTATAATTTTTTGTCAAAATAGGTGTTTCAGTTGACTCTAAAATGAATAAAAATATGATATTTAAAATTTTAAAAGTACAAAACCAGACCATCAATATAAAATAATTTTTTAAATGTATATAAAAATTTAAAATGTTAAAAAAACATGACAATTTTTCCCTCTCGATCCATCTATAAAATCACGGAATCCCAATAAACAAACCACACATGACTCGCCTCAACATATAAAATACTCATTCGGTCCCATTAAATTTGTCTCTTATTGATTTTTTTATCAAATTTTAACTTTAACTCATTATTTAAAATTTATTATTGATAATAATATAAAAAATATATATTTTATAAATCTTCAATCAAATAGTTCTAAACTATATATTTTATAAAATTTAATTATTTAAAATATTTAAAGTAATCATGGTCAAAATTTAATAAATTTGAGTTTTAAAAAATTAGTAAGGAACAAAATTAATAGGACGAAGGGAGTACCCAATAAGATGCCGACACATTTCTACTAAATATTTGATACGCATTTTTTAATTTACAACCTCGGGGCAGGGGAAGGTGGCAATTGAGAGCATTTAACCACTTGCTTTAGAGATTGTTGACTCTTGTAGTTAATTTCTAAAATCAAAAGCAATACCTCACTAGTATTTTTTTTATTTATCAAATCATGATTTTAATCGTATAAACCAAAACATTCTATTTGACTATTTATTGTCGTTATTATAAAAACAACTTTTAATTAAAAAATTATAACAATAGTGTTAATCATAATCATATTTTGAATCCAACAAGTGGCTCCAGTGAAAAAGAGACGTATATACTATTATGTAATCACAATCTTAACTATCATCTTTTATCTCGGATGTTAAATCTTAATGTTAGACTCTATACCATCAGACCAGGCAGTGGCCTTTCTGCTCCCAAATTCAACTCTACATTAGAGAAAGTTCTATTGAATTTGTTAGGAAATAAAGAAAGTCCACCCACTCTCTTTGGAAAATTGTACAACATGTACGACATGTTCAAAGAACTTGAAGACCAAAAAAATTGCTCATGTGTTGGTCCAAAGTCTAAGTCCAATTTTAGCTCAACATCGTTTTTATATGCTAAAAACTTTTGATTTGGAATTTGGGGCTCTATATTATCAAAAGTCTAAAAGTTCAAATTAATTCACAACATGTGTGGGGGAGAAGTAGCGAAACTATAACATTAGATTTTGACGTATTCAATTAAAACTTAGAGATTTAATTTAAGACGTGCATAAATTAATATGATTAATTCACATTAAATATTACCTGAAAGGTTTAATTTATATGGTCCAAAGTCTATGGTCAAATGTTATATATTAAAGAAAAAAACATTTTTCCATTCAAAATAATAATAAAGAAAAACCATCTTACAAGCCAGGCATTATTAGATAGGCGGCTAGATGGCAAGGAAAATCATTTTTTTTAATATTTACATCAAACTATAACGTATGTTAAAAAAATATTGTATTAAATAACATTTGTGTATTAAAAAAATTGATGAAAAATGGTTCTTATTATATCAATGTATTTGGGTGTGAAATTTGTAACGAAATAAAAAGATGAATATTATGTATAAATGTACCATTTTACTCTTAAAATTTTAGCTTCATATATTTTCTTTGTTTTGACATTGATTATTATATTACCTTTAGAGTTTATGGCTTATGATTTAGGTTTTGATGTTCGAAGTTTAAGTTTTAAGATTTATGGTTTATAGTGCGAGGTTAAGGGTTTATTGTTTAGGGTTTAGGATTTATAGTTCAAGGGCTTGAGTTTTAGGGTTCATGATTAAGAGTTGGAATTTATGGTTTAGGGTTTTGTGTTCAAGATTCACGGTTTAGTGTTTAAGGTTTGGGGTTGATGTTTAGGGTTTAAAGTTGCAATTTGAGGTTCGATGTTTATGGTTTAAGGTTTAGGGTCCATGGTTCACGATTAGGGTTTAGAGTTTGTGGTTTGATGCTCGATGCTCGATGTTTATGGTTTAAGGTTTAGGATTTATGATTCGTGCCTTCATTTTAGTGTTTAGGGTTTAAGTTTTAAATGTTATGGTTTGGGGTTTGAAAGTAGGTGTTTGGAGTTTATTGTTTATGATTTAGAGCTTGTGGTTTAATAATTAGGGTATGGTGTTAAAGTTAGGGTTTATTATTTATGATTTGGATTTTAAGGTTTAGGGTTGGATATTGGGGATTATTATTTATAATTTAGATTTCAGGGTTAGCATATTTATAATTATGTAAATACGTGAAAAATAGTATGAGGGTATAATTGACAAAACTAACGTCAAATTAGCATGTTAAATAAACACCACCTCCACCCCTATGATAAATATCACCCAAATCACGTATAAAATAATATGTCATATTAAATTTCACATCTACCATACGTATGTATAAAAATAAGTTTCATAACATAGACATATTAAATAATACAACACGACAGTTACAACTCAACTGAACAAGGTGTGTATAATTCTTATACTATCTAAATCTTTTTCCAGCAATAAGTCGATAGATATTGAGTACTTAAACATATTTAATTTTACATCTTCATATATATATATTATATGAGTTTTATTTTGATGTACAAGCTGTATAAATTTTTTTTACACAATCCTTTTATAAAATTTAAAATCTAAATCACAAACCCTAGCAACCTAAACCCTAAACCCTAAGCCCTAAACTCTAAACTCTAAATTCTAACCATAAACCTTAAATTATATACGCTACATACTAAACCCCTAAACCCTAACATAAAACTCTAAACCCTAAACCCTAAAATTAAAGGGCTTGTGTAAACTAAAGTTTACACAGCTTGTGCATCAAAGTATTTTCCATATTATATTAACGACAAAACCAACAAAATTATACTAATACAAATTATACGAATATTTCAACCTTGAATAAATAAGACCCCTTGGTTTTCCTTATTTTGTTGGGGAGTTTTTGAAGGCCTCAAGCTAGCCTGGTCCGATGGCTTTGATCGCATGTCTGTTCAGATAGATAGTTCAGAAGTTCACCAGCTACTTTCGCTCTTATCCCCCGAGAGTCCTTTTGCTAGCAGAACTCTACAGTAGAGCCTGGTTTGTTGAGTTCACCTTGATTCAAAGAGAGGCTAATGCTGCAGCTGACTTTATGGCTAAAATTATTGTGCCTGGAGATGAGTTGTTGACCATCTTCGACGCCTCTCCTAGGGCCTAGCCTCTGTCTTATACCGTGATGCTCACGCCTATAACTTTAAACCTTAAACTCATTTTTTTCAAAAATAAAGTATTAAAAGAAGTATAATTTGAGGCAGACTATTTTCATCCGCATCTATTTCTTCACTTCTCACATTAGCGCCTCTCTTATTAAAAATGAAAGGATAATATGTCACAAAATTAATAATGTATAAAATGTTGAATATTAAGTCTAGACAATATTTTTCTCTCATTCCTCTAGTAAAAAAAATAGAGGACAATCCCATAGAAAACGACGTTGAAAATCAATAACAAGACTTTAATAAAAGCAATGTTGGACTTTGAAATTAAAACCAAACAATTTTCCAGCGGAACTAAGAATTTCATCACCATTTTTTGACTATAAAATGCTTTGTTTCTTCTTCTTCAAACTTAACGAAACGACAAAGTTTACCAAAACCTTTGCTCCAGCATTCTTCACTAATCTTCCCTTTCCTTCCTGCTGGAAATTTTCACTTCTCTTACCAAACATCAAACATGGGAGATGTCATGTCTGAAGAACAGGTTGCTGAGTTCCGAGAAGCTTTCTGCCTCTTCGACAAAGACGGCGATGGTGAAGTTTCTTCTCTGAACTTCCATTGCTAAAACCATTTCGTCGTAGCATATATACTTTCGTTGTTAAAAGTATACGTAGAGAAACTTCGATCATTGAAACTTAACTCAGTTAGTATGTTTACATATCCTGTAGGATGCATATCAATGGAAGAGCTAGCAGTAGCGATCAAATCACTGGATCATCATGATCCAACGGAGGAGGAGCTTCGAAGCATGATCAATGAAGTTGATACGGATGGTAATGGAACAATCGAATTCGGGGAATTCTTGAATCTCATGGCAAGAAAATTGAAGGTAACTGTGTAAACCAGTTGTTATTTATCTATGTCCCGATCAAGATAAAGTCAGAATTTTGTGTTTGAGGTCGAAAAAATATATAAAAATTCGATGTTTAAACTTTTGTTAAATGAACAGGAAGCAGAAGGTGAAGAAGAACTAGAAGAAGCTTTTAGGGTTTTTGACAAGGATCAAGATGGCTACATATCACCTTACGAGGTTCATCAAATTGTTCTTATTTACGATCAATTACGATGAATATTAACGATGAAAACTGCCGTGACGATGCGTTACATTTGAACATTTAAATCTATGTTTTAATTGGGATCTTTTTCGTATATTCTAATTTGTTTGTGATAATGTAATTGCGCAGTTGAGGCAAGTGATGATTAACATGGGAGAGACATTGACAGATGAAGAATTAGATCAGATGATTAGAGAGGCTGATTTGGATGGAGATGGTCAAGTTAATTATGAAGAATTCTTGAGGATGATGTTGGCTTCTTCTTAGATTCAGTAATTTTTATATTCGTATTATTTTTGTGGCATGATTTTACCAATTAACTTTTGAATTTTGTTTTCTTATCACATAGTTGTTAGTTGTATAACGACATAGAAAACACTGCATTTTGAGTAGTTTCATTTATGAAATTTACCTTATATTCCACCCTTCTTTCCCACGAATGATATCCTTCTGTGTTGTTGTTCGAACATGTCAGCAATTATTTGAGCTCATTTTTCTTCTTCACAATTTGGTTTTCCTCAAAATCTCTTTAAAATCAACAAAACTCAAATCAAAGTTTCGATGTTATCTTGGCTTGATTGCAATGTTCATTGTTTGATGGCCTTAGAATCAAGATATGTTACTTTTTTCTCCTTCTCGATCCACCCACCATTTGAATCTAAAAGAAAATGCTATGACGCTTTTGAATCTAAAGGAGTAAAAAAAATGGGGTTGAAAATAAAGATTTAGGGACTTTTTCATAAAATTACCCAAAAATATTAAATGGCATTAGATACTTAACCATTGGGTGACCAATTTTTTTTCCCCGAAAGTTGAATGATAAAAACAAAAGGTTTAAAGTAGGGTGACCAAAACATAAACAAAGGTAAAATTGAATGGCAAAGATCGCAAATTACCCTAAAATAACCAAATAAGCGGGTTTTTTTTTTCTTCTAAATTTTAATATCAATATATTTAATTTGTAAACCTTTATTTATTATATATTTGCTGAATTCTTGAAGGTTATGGTTGGCTTTTCTTTTATTTTCTTAATTGGGGATCAAAGCGGCATGTATTTTTTCTATAAAAAAAAATTGGGTGGAGTTTAGAAGAATTTTGTCTCACTCATCGTGGTATATTTACTAAGGATGGGTCTAGAACGAGCGACGTACTGCTAAATATCATTAACGCAATATATCGTTGAACACTATTTATTATTTTAATGAATTTTAAATAATTATTAAAAATCTCAAAGGTTCGACATACAATTAATCATATTTCAAAATAAAATTAGAAGAAACTATTCCATGAATCATTCTCACAATCTCATCCCTCGTCCTACCCAAATAAATAAGTTCTCGTCATCTTTATTTTTTACATGAATTTTTTTATATAAATTAAAATTTACAAAGCATCATCTTCTTTCTCGTACATCATATATTTATTCTAATATGTTAATAAATAAAATTGTTAAAATAAAAAAAAAACACTGAAAATTCTTAACCCACAAATCAAAAGAGACAAAAATAAAATTATAATTAATAAAATCACTGTATTTTAAACTCAACTTAATATTTGATGAAATTATTGCATGACCCTTTGCAGAAAACTTGGAATAGGATTTGTTCCATACAGATAGAGTCCACTTGGTCAGAGTTTCTTCGGTGGCAAAGCGGTCTTGGAAGGTGTGCCTGAAACTAGTGTTCTGGTATGAAGAATCTACCACTTATTTCATGGTTTTTAACGATCATTTAAATTTTGTATATGAAATAAAATTCTAATATAAAATTATTTTGAAGCAAATTTTCTCAAGGTTTTAAGATGAGAACTTGAACAAGAACAATATGTTATACTTTGGTTTGAAAAGTTGGTTGAGAAGCATAGATGTAAACTTGCACTTGTTTTGGAGCGGATCTTGACAATTCAATTTAAAAAACTTTTGAAGCTTAAATTTTCAAAAAATTAAAGAGTTTAATTTAAAAATTTTAAAAGATATAGAAGTTTAATTGACAGTTTTTTTTTCTAAATTGAGACTAATTAAGACTTTTAAACATTTAGGAGCGAATTTAGTTAAGAGTATATATATATATATATTTAAAATGTAATAAATTTGTTTAAAAAAATAAAAATTCTAAATAACTAAAGGTGAAATTTTCGAACAAGCTTCCGCCTCTGATTACATGGGTTCTTTACTTTGAATGAAATGTAAATAAAAGAACAATTAAAAAAAAGGGAAAACTACACCAGTGACCACCGAAGATATTGGGATACCTATTTGAACCATCGAACTAAAAAAAACGTCAATCACACCACCAAACTTATTAAATCAACATATTTTGACCACCGCCGTTAAAAAATTAACGGAGGGGTGACGGAAGTGCCACGTGGCAATTAACAGGACTTTTTTAAAATTACATGTTTAGTCCCTGTTATTTACTTATTAAATCAATTTGATCCTAATTTTATTTTAATTAAATAAAAATTAATCAACCAATCAAATTATGACACGTGTCATCACCCAATTGGATTAATTTAATTTATTTTGTTTAATATTTAATATATTTTTTCCTCCAATCAGGTGGTGACACGTGTCACCACCTGGTTAAAGAAAATTTAAAGAAGAAAATGAAGATGGCATTATGGTGGTTCAAACTTGAGACCAAGGGGATAAAACCCCAATCTTTAACCATTGAACCAAACTGCTCTTAGTGCTATAGTTTTCACAGATAACTTATAGTTTAGCTCCATTTTCCATAGGGTTGACGCGGCTGAGTCCGATACTTTCCCTCTTCACCATTCATCACCGATATCAGAGATGGAGGCAAGGGCGAAGAAATCATATCTCTGCAACAAAAAAAATGTATACAAAGAAAAAAATTGAATCAAACCTAGTGAAATTCTATAAAACCAGATGAATAAAGAAAACCGTTAATGATACTAACTCCAAATTCATATCCTCTTCAGAGCCAATTCCTATAACATCAGTATCTTCCATTTCAATTTTGAAACCTGGAAAACAAATTCTACAAATCAAAACTAACGTTGGTCTGTCTGCGGAATGGATTATGGAGGTTTGACTCATGCTTTTGTAGGGAAACTGAGTCTGATGGGAACAAAGCATTGTCTTCATCCTCCAATCAGAAGAGTTGCTTCTCAGGCCAAGTCAAGGTCTTTCACTCTCTCTTTCATCCAGCAATCCCGCTGGTATTGGGTTGCAGTCTTTCAACCAGCATGATGATATCAGTTTCATTGGTTCATCAAGTTCTAGAGATGGGTTCTTTGTAAAGCCTGCAAATTTACATCATCAAGGGCAGTTCCAACTGAGGAATTCAAACTACTTAGGACCTGCGCAAAAACTTTTGAATGAGTTTTGCAGCCTGAGAACTAAACAAATCGATGCCTCGAAACAGAAGATGTCGACCCAGAACAACAACAAACAATGGGATGGTGAAAATGGACGTAGCTCTTCAATCAAACATTCCCTTGATTTCATGGAGTTATAGAAAAGAAAAACGAAGCTGCTTTCAGTGCTGGAAAATGGAGCTAAACTATATAATATGTATATAAAAGGTGCAAACTATAGCACTAAGAACAGTTTGGTTCAATGATTAAAGCTTGGGGTTTTATCCCCTTGGTCCCAAGTTCGAATTACCATAACATCATCTTTATTTTCTTCTTTAAATTTCCTTTAACCATGTGGTGACACGTGTCACCACCTGATTGGAGGAAAAAATATATTAAATATTAAACAAATAAATTAAATTAATCCAATTGGGTGATGACACGTGTCATAATTTGATTGGTTGATTAATTTTTATTTAATTAAAATAAAATTAGGATCAAATTGATTTAATAAGTAAATAACAAGGACTAAACATGTAATTTTAAAAAAGTCATGTTAACTGCCATGTGGCACTTCCGTCACCCCTCCGTTAATTTTTTAACGGCGGTGGTCAAAATAGGTTGATTTAATAAGTTTGGTGGTGTGATTGACGTTTTTTTTAGTTCGGTGATTCAAATAGGTATCCCCAATATCTTCGGTGGTCACTGGTGTAGTTTTTCCTTAAAAAAAAGGAATTTATTGAATATAATTAAAGAATATATATATAAAAGAACAATACGTATCAACTAGCACCAGTGGTCTAGTGGTAGAATAGTACCCTGCCACGGTACAGACCCGGGTTCGATTCCCGGCTGGTGCAGCTTTATTTCCTTTTTTAATCCTCATCTTTTTTCCTAACTACCACTCTCAATATAAGAAACACTTTCGTACCAGAGTGAAACTGGGTAGCCAAGGACTTGAGGTAACTTTTTTTTTTGACTGAAAATCTGGCTGTCATTTTGTTGGTTTCTTGCTCTGAAAACCCAATCTTATATATGTTTGAATCGGATTAAAAATTACGATTGTGAAAGTTTTAAACTTCGTGGCAGTGGCATGGATAAGTAGAACTCTGAAATGTAGATTTGAGGTTTGAAAATCACAGATTTTTATCCAACTTTAAAATCTTTCGATTTTACCACCTAACTTTCAAATTTTGTTTTTATCACCTAGTCGTTAGTTGTGTAATGGCAGTGGGATACATTGCGTTTTGATTAGTTTTATTTATTAAATTGACCTAATATTATACCATTCTTCTACCTCATGACTGAAATATTTCTCCATTGTTGTTCGATTGTCCTCAACCATCATTTGCGTTCAGTGGCGGATTCACCACTGTTTGTGTTGCACCTAGAACCAAAAATGCCCCCCCCCCCCCCCCCTTTCTTCTCATCAACTCGGTTTTCTTCCTAATCGACAAAATCCAAATCAAAAGCTCGATGTTATCTTGGCTTGATCTGTAATCTTCACCGTCTGATTGTTGTGAAAACAAAATATGTTTTTTTTTCCTTCTCGATCTCCCCATTGTTCAGATCTGAAAGAAAATTCTCTTTTGCTTGTGAATCAAAAGCAGCCCAAAAAATAAGATTTGAAAAGAAAGTTTTAGGGTTTTTGCATAAAATTACCCCCACAAAATTAAACATTAGATACTTAACGACTATGTGACAAAAAATGAAAGTTGAATGATGAAATCAGAAAGGTTTAAAGTTGGTTTACCAAAACATAAACAAAAGCTAAATTGAATGACTAAAAAAGTAGTACCTAAAATTACCAAATAAACCACGTGGTTCGCAATTCTGGCCAAAAGGTATATTTAATTTTTCTAAATTTTATTTAGGCTTAATACACTTTTTTTCCTCTCAAATTTTACTGGTTTTCCCAACTTACCCTCTAAACTATATTTTGCTCATTTTTACCTCCTAACGTTTTTGTCGTTATTCATTTTGTCCTCTACCGTTAAAAAAATATGTCTTAACCAATTAGAACGTGTCACATCACATAATTATTATTTTTCTTATTTTTTTGTTTAATATACTAAAATATTTCTTAAATTAATTTTTTTTTGGCTTAATACACTTTTCTCCCCTAAACTTTACTTATTTCTTTAACTTGCTTCATAAACTATGTTTTGCCCACTTTTTTCTCTTAAAGTATTCACTGTTACTTATTTCACCAAAAAATTAACCCCCTTAAAAAAATTTGTGTTGACCAATAAAATGCATAACATCATTTTCTTTATTTATTTTTAAATTTTAAAATAAAATAAATATATTAAATCATACGTTAATTTTACCTAAATACCCTCGTCTTCTCCTCTAAACCCCAGCCCTTCTTCTCCCCCAAACCCCATTTCCCATTTCATTTGTTCCTTTTCCCAAAACCATTGACAACAGCTTCCTGTGCTCTCTTGACCTTAGCAGCAGCCATGAGTTTCATTGCTTCGGTGATCTACTGCGTGTTCTTGACCGATTCTATACGGTCCTTAAGCTCACGGAGACCGCAGTAAACCGTGGTCGAAGACGAAGAGGACCTTGAAGGAGTACAGGTAGTTGAACTTTGAGACGAGAGCTGAAAGGGGGTGACGAAAGAACGAAAAGAGAGTGAATTAGTGTCGGAAAAAGAAGGTTTTGAAGACACCAACATTGTCAGTCAGATTTGAGCAAGACAAGATTCCTACAATGGATTGCCTCTGTGTTTGATTTTTCTTTTGTAAAAGTCTTATCTGTTTGTGTGTTAGAGATTGGTTTTCTTCTGGTATGGAAGAAATCAGAGGGAATGGATGAGATTTTGGGATAAAGATTTTGAAACATTCTTTATTCATTGATTTTTCACCATTACATCTTGATGGGGCCTATCTGAAGTGGCAAGCTCTGAGTGGTTGTGTTTTGGATCTTAACTTGACAGGATTCTTAGCCTCAAAGGCATATAGCCATATACCACTCCATGGATTTCGATACTTTCAACAATGGCTACAAATATTCACTTGATGTTACCTTGTTTGGTGGGTTTGGGCAAGAAGATGGGGTGAGATTTAGGGGAGAAAACGAGAGTATTTAGGTAAATTTAGGGTGTGGTTTAATATATTTATTTTATTTTATTTTAAAATTTAAAAATAAAGAAAAAAAATGGTGTGGCCCATTTTGATTGGTCAATACAATTTTTTTAACAGTGTTAGTTTTTTGGGTGAAATGAGTAACAACTAATACTTTAGAGGGTAAAAGTGGACAAAACATAGTTTAGGGGCTAAGTTGGGAAAACATGTAAAATTTAGGGAAAGAAGTGTATTAAGCCTTTATTTTACCACATATACCATCCTCCTCGTCCTTTTCCCCAAATTCAATTTTTTCTAGATCATAGATCAACACACATCGAAGATTTCAATCACTATTAACGCCAAAGCACAAGCTTTGGTAAACGTTGTGCTTTGGCAAACGCACAGCAACTTTGTAGTCACCAATTGAATCTCTCTTTTTCACTGTCAACCTCGACTTCCAGTGGAGGTGACTCGGCAGATTTTATGGTTGGGGACGATGATAAGGTACTGAAGAACCTGGATTATAATTGGTTTTTGTGAAGAGGATTGAAAATGAATTAAACTCGAATTTTAATAGAAATTTGTAAAAGATGGGCTTGTGAGACTGGATTTTTGTTGTTAGAATGTATGGTGCATGGACAATGCGGTAAAATGTGGCTGCCGATATCTTGAAGAAGGAAAAAGATGGTGATATTGCCACCATTGCTAAAACGGTCCAAGATTCTTCTCCGGAATTCGTCACTCGACAACTCTTTTCGGTTGTCAAAAAAAGTGAGTCTGGGGTTGGAGTTCGAAACAACAAAAGCTTCAGAATTGTGGGAATGTTCGAATGAAAAATCATTCTAATTTTCTTTGTTTTTTTGAAGGGATTGTGGGAAATAAGTATATTTAGGTAATTTAAATTATTTATTTTGGTTGAGGAATTTAATATTTTGTGAATAATTTTAAAGATTTGGATTCTTTTCTGATAAGGGAATACATTTTATGTGTTGAAGAGGATTTGGAGCTCCAAGTATCGAGGGTAACCAGGTTAGGGGGAAGAAGATATGAGTGAAGAAGATGTGGATATATTGGGTTTAAGGTTAATTTAATAAATATTTTAAATTTTTATTTTATTTTAAAATTAAAAAAATAAAAGAAAATGATGTGACATATTCTGATTGGTTAAAATAATTTTTTTAACGGTGTTAACTTTTTGAGGTGATATGAATAACATCGAAAAGTTTAAGATTTAAAAGTCAGCAAAATGTAATTTAGGGGATAAGTTAGGAAAATTAGTAAATTTTAAGGGGGAAGTGCATTAAAACTTTTGTTTATATATTTATTGAATTGTTGAAGGTTTATATTTTATATTCATATCTAAGTATATATAATATAAATAGTAAGAACAAATACTTTAAAAAGTCTGAAATAAAATAGTAACTCAATATGAAAATTGAAAGAGAAGACTAATATAAAAGAGGATCTAAGAATAATTTTCAAAACTTTGTATTTACTAAATGTCTAATAATGTATGACGGGCCAGTGGCTTTTGATATTTGCGGTTTCCAAGGAATTTGTGTGGACGTAAATTTTCCAAGTTGATTAGGCAAGTAGCATCAAGATTCAGTTTATATGGCTACAGGAACACCAACAATACAGTCTACAGACCTCTGCAAGTGAGAAACAAAAATGTGTGAGCATCACCAGAGAATTCAGATTCCCAGAGTCAAACTAGGAACTCAAGGACTTGAGGTAAATCGGATTCTAAATTCTACGCTCTTGAAAACGCATAAATCAGAATCTATCATCAAATTATGAAATCATTTCCAGGACAGAATCTACCATTTCTGATGTCTTAAATTAAATCATTTGTAGGTATCGAAGTTGGGGTTTGGCTGTTGGAGTCTTACCGGAGGATACAACGACCCTGTCCCCGACGATGTTGGGATATCAATCATCAAACACGCGTTTCACAGAGGAATCACTTTCTTTGATACTTCAGATGTCTATGGTCCCAAGACCAATGAAATATTGATCGGGAAGGTAACATGTTTAGTGTCGTGGTCTTAAGAATTGTAGACGGGTATAATTTCGTTGATTCTGTACCGTGTTCGTTTCAGTTGGGGCAGGGATAGATATGAATTAATTTGGTAGGTAGTAGGCGTTTGTGGATGTGAAAAGTCATATCCGCCATAGACATTGAGTAAGCGATGAATTTGAGACTTTATCTACATTGCGTCCGCCCGCCCACTAACTACCCACCATACGAACTTTGGACCATCTATATTTGTATATTTTTATTATGCCTTTTATTATGGTGTTTTATGTACTCAGATCTTAGTTTGTTTTATAATCTACGTTAATCATTAAGTTTGTAGACTTTAAACTCGATTATTTTAGTTTGAAATAAAATGATGTTTATAATCGGGCTTGAATTAATTAAGTTAGAAAGTAAAATTTATGCCGATGCAAATGTACTTTAGTTAAATTATCCATAGTTAGTTAAATTAATTGTAGTTAAATTATATGCCCTTGATCAATCAATAAAGTATGTGAAGTTTTACTCTTCTTTACGAAAGTCTATGATTAATGCTAGAAAAAAGAGTCTATGGTTTATTTTTACATAATTTGATATTAATGGCTGCTTGTCAGACGGGTACAGCGGGTACAGATGAACATGAGCAGGTACGAGTTGGGTGATGAGTATCCAGTTGGGTAGTGGATATGGGGATGAATTTAATAATATATCCACATAGGTGAGTGTGGATTTATAAATTATACCCGACCTAAATGATAGGTACGAAAAATTTAGGTGAATACGAGGAGGTGTACCGCAACTGTCCCGCTCATTTGCCATCGTATTAAGTGAAGTCCGATAAAACAAAAGGATTTTGTGTTGTTATTTCAGGCATTGAAGCAGCTACCTCGAGAGAAGGTCCAATTAGCCACAAAATTTGGTTTTGTAAAACTGGACGCAAGTGGTGCCGCTGTCATAAATGGAACCCCAGAATATGTCCGCAGCTGTGTGGAGGGTAGCCTGAAGCGCCTGGATGTCCAATACATTGATCTCTATTATCAACACAGAGTCGACACCACCACTCCGATAGAGCATACTGTAAGTGCTGTTATGAATTATGATTACGCTCATAATACTCATAGTTTCCATTATTTCATTGAACTACAAATTAAAGCATTTAATCATTGTACTTAGATGGGTGAACTGAAGAAGTTGGTGGAGGAGGGGAAAATAAAGTACGTGGGTTTATCGGAAGCAAGTGCCGATACCATAAAGAGGGCGCACGCCGTGCATCCCATAAGTGCCGTGCAGTTGGAGTGGTCGGTTTGGGCTCGTGAAATCGAGGAAGAAATAGTCCCCCTTTGCAGGGAACTTGGTATAGGGATTGTTCCATACAGTCCACTTGGTCGGGGTTTCTTCGGCGGCAAAGCCATCTTGGAAAGTGTGCCTGAAAGTAGTGTTCTGGTATGGACAATCTATTTCATGGCTTTTAACTTGATGTATATGGAAAAGAAAACATTGTAACATAAAACTATTTTTGAAGCCAATTTTCCCAAGGTTCCAAGGTGAGAACTTGGACAAGAACAAGATGTTGTATTTTCAGTTTGAGAACTTGGCAGAGAAGCATGGGTGTAAACCTGCACAACTTGCACTTGCCTGGGTTCTTCACCAGGGAGATGACGTGGCACCCATTCCTGGTGAGTCACAATACTTTTCATTTCACCTAATTAAACTCAAAATCACTCAAATAGTATTCAATACCATGTTGCAGGGACAACAAAGATCAAACATCTGGATATCAACATTGATTCAATTCAGATAAAGCTCACCCAGGAAGATATGAAACAAATTTGTGACGTGATTCCGATTAAGGAGGTGGCCGGCGCTCTTTACCCTGATTTTTTAAATCATATCACCTGGAAGTTCGCTAACACACCACCGCCAAAAGAACCCTAAGGTTTCAACCCAGCACTATTCCAAGGACTTCGAAGCTTGTATTCATAATTTACTAAATTTCTTTTACCGGTCGAAACTATGATTTGGTTATGGTAATAAGGAAATGTGATAAATATCTAGATTTAAATTATTAAATGCCGCCTGTTTAAGATAATTAATTATGTAAATCAATTACATTTCAAGTTCTAGCAAAAGTAAATTTTCAGGTCGTGATTTCTAAATATTTATATTTATAGTTGATATATGACTGGTTAAAATTTTATGTGAAAGATTATTTCTTTATTGTTTTTTTTAAAAAAGAATGGGCCTCATTAAAAACTCTTTTCCTAGTGAAAGGGGAAAAGAGTACCCCACTAAGTTTTATTAGAATTCGGAACAATCAAAGTACATGTAAAAAGCGATGTAGAAAAAATATTACAATCAATCACAATCCATCCTTGCTCTAATTCTATTACACCGTTACCCGATGCCTATCTTGGCTAAGGCATCTGCCCTCCCATCCATAGCGCGAGGAATGAGTGTAACACCCCTAAAAAAATATATATATGCTTATATTTAAAGTTAAGTGAAAAAAAATGAATGAATGAAATAATATGGAGAAGTGTGGCCAATGAGTATTGAACCTGCGACCCCTACTTAATGAGCCCTTGCCTTAGCCATTTGGACTAAAGCCATCTCTGATTTTATTTTGCCTTGGTTTTGATCTAACCTTTTGTGTTTCGGTATAAAAAAAAGATTTATTTGAACCACCCACCAACCTAATCAATGCATTCATGTCAGATCTAAAAAAAAAATATCTGACTCTAGAAAACTCTGAGTCTTTTCACCTCCCCACCCTTCCGACCAAGCTCAGATCTCCAACCACCGCTCGATCGTGGACGTCACCGCCCACACTGGCGTGACCGTCGCCTCGTCTTGACCAAACCCCGAGCACCACTCGCAGCGTAGCGCTGCCGTTTGCCGTGTAAACCCGGCAAAAGGTTCGATGGAAACCCTTGTGCACGTCGTCACTGCTTCTTGCATTCTCCAGCCCCGTTCGCCGTTTGTTCGTGTGACGGACACCAAATCCAGATCCCCCACTTCACGGCAAGCAAAACCATAGCCGTTGTTCTTCTTTTGGTCGCCATTTAAGCCTTCGACGGAGCAGCGTTGCCTTTCGATGGTTATCACGCGTTTTAGGTAATTTCCGACGAGATTTCTTTAGTTGGATTGTTTTTTTTGGGTTGGCTCGATTAAAGGTTCAGTGTTCTTTTAATTTTTTTCGGCAGAATCGAACATTTTGGGGATCACCGACGACTTTCCGGCGAGGTTCCCGGCGAAATCCGTTAGGGTAAGTGAACCGGGTTCAACCCGGTCTAATTTGGTTTGAATCGGTCTGGCCCAAAGCCCAAACCCAGTCAACCCGTCCGACCCGTCCGAACCGACCCGTCTGCCCGAGTCGACTCAGTGAGTCAGCTCGCCCGAGTTGACTCAAAGAGTCAAACCTGTTGACCAGTGACGTCAGCATGATGTCAGCGTTGACTCTGACCCCGTTGACCGTTGACCTGCTGACGTCATCGTTGACCTGCTGACGTCAGCGTTGACTTTGACCTTTGACCCAAAAGTCAAAATTCTCGAAAAGTCATATTTTATGTTTTTCGACGTCCCGAGTCCGATTTTGAAGCCTGTTTTGCAAAATTCTGACCCGAAGGCCTCCGAATCTGACCTTGAACCCGAGAGTGCTTATGTATTTAATTAATTGGTTAAGTGCTTTGTGGATGAGGTCTGATCTTGGGATTTGTGTAATTGAAGGTACTCATAGTTCCTGGAATACAAATTGTTGAGGGATGTCAAATCCGGGTTCAAGGGTGTTCGAATGTCGTTCTCAGATCGATCGTTGTAGCTCGGAGCCAAGGTAATACATCACTACCTTCTGCATGCTTTCAAAATTTGTTGGTATTCGGTTAATGCTTGTGCAACCATGATTGAGCATATGATTAATTTCGCTAATGTCGATCAATTAAGAAATAAGAATATTAATGGCCAAGGCATATATTCGATTAAGAGGTTTGATAAATCGAAAAGATTTCTGAGTTCAATAAGCGATTAACAAAAACGGTTGATCTCTAAATCTGATTGTGTTGGCTAATGAATTACGAAAATGCCCCGATGTATGAAAATGACTAAAATACCCCTATCAATGAAAGTGGTCTGAGAATTTACACTAGATCTGGTATATCAACTAATTCTTCTGAAAATTTTGAACTGGCTTTGGAAGTTATCGTAACGAGGCTTCACCTTTGAGATTGTAAATTGCTCAGATTCTATTTGAAATTGAATAAATCTCTGAAGACATTTGCGAGAAAATATTTGTATGTTTGAATTAGTCAAAGTTGCGTAGATTGCTGAATCGTTTGAAATGACTAAAATGTTTGGAAATACTGATAATGCTGAACTGATCAGAATATCCATAATGACAAAAAGAATAATCTATCCTCGACAGCAAGTGCCAAATTGATCAAAATGATGGTTTTACCCTCGAGAACTTAAATGAAAGAATAGTTGGAAGGACTGGAAGACTCTGAACAATTGTAACACCTTCGAGCATCGAATTGTCTGAAATACCCTCAGATATTATAATGATTGAGAATATTTCTAAGACATGGAATTGAGAACTCCAAATAAGGTCAACCATGTAATGGCTCAAACAAGAAGTGGTAATATATGACCCGTGCCTGTTGGTCGTTTATGATACTAAGAGGATATTGGAAGAATACCATAAAAAGGCGTACAGTTTATTGGGAGAAAGTACATATCTAATAGAAATAGATATATGTTCTTATAAGGTACATTCAATGTTTTGGAATGAGTTCAAGTGCAATGCACATGTTTGAATACTTGGAAAATACCATCCGAATATATGCTCGATTTCTAGAATAAGTTCAATGGACGATTGGTGAATGTGAACTATTGTTGTTATGCTCCGTAGTCAGTTCTGAGAAATGAATGGTTGAAGTGTACCTATCTGGTGAGATATTAAACACGGTGTTAATGGGTTCCGATTAGTTCAAAGAGGCTCGGAAACTTGACGAGCAACTAGAAGTCATAAATTTTGTACATCACCGTTTATACCTTGTTGGTTCAAATTACCAGTTTACCCCTTTCGAAGGTCAAAATGACCTTAATACCCTCACAGGTTGTAACATTTAATTATGCTCGCGTTATATCTACAATTTCGATGTTTCTGATGCATCAACTTTCGATGTTGATTTGATCCGTCTTATTGAACTCCCCTATTCGTAGGGATCTCGTTTTGAATCAGTCCAAAATTGACTAATGTCATCTTTCTGATATCTATCAAGTACCTCTAAGAAATAAATTTGGCCATAAAGCGCGTACCATGTATCTGTAAATAATTTCTGTTCTAAACCAAGTCCATATGCTTAAAATTTAGAAGTATGGTACTGTAATACGAAATGAAAGAAATTCTCTGATTTTGACCTCTGATATGAAAAATATATCTGATATCTGACATTTGAATACGAAATAATAATAATAATAATGTTAATAAAATAAATTTGATATCCGTCTTCTGGTATAAAAATAGGTCTGATATCTATTTTCTGTAATATTGTCTTCTGAATATAAACTGAAATCATCTGGGGTATATTATTTGGGATATGAATGATGATCTGTAGGCTCAGCGCTGGTAAGTCCTTCTAGACCTAAGCTCCTACGCCCAATGGGCCTAGGGTAAGCCTTTCTGTTAAGCTCCTATGCCTACGGGCCTAGGGTAAGTCTTTCTGGACCTAAGGCATCCCCTTAGGTAGGCTCCTACGCCTCAGGCCTAGGGTAAGACCTTCTGTATGCAGTTCAGGGCGAATTGCATTTTAGAGTTCGGTTGAGGGTAGTTAAGTTAATTAATAGAACTTTCTAACCTCTTCTGAAACATACCTTAATAAATTAATGTATCAAGGTTGAACCCTCAATAAACTTACAATTCGCACTTAATGGACCACTCTGAACTCCTTGATTCGACTTTTGAAATCTGAATCTCTGGCTTTAGACCACCTCTTACGGTTCAGGTGATCAAATAAATGATAGCTCTGTGACCTCCTAATAATGCTTCACTGAATTATTGAATCGTAATTTGAGCTTACCGTTGCTTAATTCTTCATGACAATGTTACGTTGCCATATACCTGCTTGCACCTTTAGCATCCCCTGGTAGTTTGTATTACTGAGCTTTCCGAAGCTCACGTTGTTTTTATCATCACAGGTTAGAAGATCGACTTTGTCGCAGCTGTCAACGTCGGTATGAGAGTTTCTTTGGCTTGCTTGCGGAGTATGGTATCTATATAATTAGGGGGCATGTATGTCATGTTTTTATTTATATTCGGATTTGAAACTTGTATTAATAATTTGTATCAGAGTTTTGTTTCATTGTCTAAACGTTTTTCTGAAATTGTATTTTAAGTCAAAACTTGATTTAGGATTTCAAATGGTTCAGCAGATTTGTTTATTTGAAATTTTATCGTGTGGTCGCTTCGGAGACCTTAATGTGACTTCCTAGGATCCGTATTAACGCATAGGCGGGTCAAGGGGGTTACATTTAGTGGTATCAGAGCTTAGAGTTGCGTCTTTCTGGGTTGATCGGCCGATCGTCTGTCATAGGGTGTCTGGTCTGCGCATGCCCCTAGATCATAACCATACTCCTCTGTGCCGAGACTCCGATGTTGAATCTTTTCTTGTAATAAGTGCATCTAACCCTTCTGTCTATAATAGCTTGATCTGTACTGGAAAGGAATATCGGTAATGTTTGTCTACGAATTGGATTAACTTAGTGAATTTGAATTTGGATAGAGAACTTGAGATGGTCTATGCATGTGAAATTGAAGATCTGAATCAGGTTAAGAATAAGTGTTTGATCATATGAGGTAACCGATATAAGACTGCATGTAAGGTAGCTCGGTGATAATGATATGTTCGATAATATCTTGATGAAAAAAAATTGATAAATGCAATATGAATTTAAGAGAGAGGTGTCTATGAATCCGGCGAAAGAGTAAACTCGGTAGTTACTCCGTTATACACAAAGAAAACAATTGTATGACCGTTACGTTGAAGGTAAGTGCAAATCATTAAAACTTTGGTTATGTCGGTTTGGTTTGGAGAAAGACTTCCCTGCATGTGTGGCATGTTGTATAGTTATACATATCCCCCCTGACTGACATTCAATGTTACGTCTTGATTCTGGAAGGCTCTGTTGGAAGCCTTGAGTACTCGTTCGAATTTGAGGGACAGTTCTTCATCCGTAAATTGATGGTCAACCTAGAAGAATTATGAATATAATTCTGGGTCGTATGAATGACATCTCTGGTAGTTGAGAATGCTTATTATTCTCGATTAAGATCGTTTATGACAAAAGTTATGAGACAAGTGTTCGCTTAGCACCATATGAAGTTTGATAAGAATCTAAATATTTATTTTGATTGGTTGTTAGAGATGTATAATGGGATAACTTTAGGTCTAATGATAGTTTGAGTGACTGAGGAAGCTTCCAGATTGATGTATGACCGTCTGAGAAAGTCTTGAGAAACAAGGATACTCTGATGAGCATACTACAACTCGAGTGTGGATGAGAGAATGACTTATGTATTTCTCTGACTCTGATAAATTTCGAGGACGAAATTTCTTTTAAGGGTGGGAGAGTTGTAACACCCCTAAAAAATATATATGCTTATATTTAAAGTTAAGTGAAAAAAAATGAATGAATGAAATAATATGGAGAAGTGTGGCCAATGAGTATTGAACCTGCGACCCCTGCTTAATGAGCCCTTGCCTTAGCCATTTGGGCTAAAGCCATCTTTGATTTTATTTTGCCTTGGTTTTGATCTAACCTTTTGTGTTTCGGTATAAAAAAAAGATTTATTTGAACCACCCACCAACCTAATCAATGCATTCATGTCAGATCTAAAAAAAAAATATCTGACTCTAGAAAACTCTGAGTCTTTTCACCTCCCCACCCTTCCGACCAAGCTCAGATCTCCAACCACCGCTCGATCGTGGACGTCACCGCCCACACTGGCGTGACCGTCGCCTCGTCTTGACCAAACCCCGAGCACCACTCGCAGCGTAGCGCTGCCGTTTGCCGTGTAAACCCGGCAAAAGGTTCGATGGAAACCCTTGTGCACGTCGTCACTGCTTCTTGCATTCTCCAGCCCCGTTCGCCGTTTGTTCGTGTGACGGACACCAAATCCAGATCCCCCACTTCACGGCAAGCAAAACCATAGCCGTTGTTCTTCTTTTGGTCGCCATTTAAGCCTTCGACGGAGCAGCGTTGCCTTTCGATGGTTATCACGCGTTTTAGGTAATTTCCGACGAGATTTCTTTAGTTGGATTGTTTTTTTTGGGTTGGCTCGATTAAAGGTTCAGTGTTCTTTTAATTTTTTTCGGCAGAATCGAACATTTTGGGGATCACCGACGACTTTCCGGCGAGGTTCCCGGCGAAATCCGTTAGGGTAAGTGAACCGGGTTCAACCCGGTCTAATTTGGTTTGAATCGGTCTGGCCCAAAGCCCAAACCCAGTCAACCCGTCCGACCCGTCCGAACCGACCCGTCTGCCCGAGTCGACTCAGTGAGTCAGCTCGCCCGAGTTGACTCAAAGAGTCAAACCTGTTGACCAGTGACGTCAGCATGATGTCAGCGTTGACTCTGACCCCGTTGACCGTTGACCTGCTGACGTCATCGTTGACCTGCTGACGTCAGCGTTGACTTTGACCTTTGACCCAAAAGTCAAAATTCTCGAAAAGTCATATTTTATGTTTTTCGACGTCCCGAGTCCGATTTTGAAGCCTGTTTTGCAAAATTCTGACCCGAAGGCCTCCGAATCTGACCTTGAACCCGAGAGTGCTTATGTATTTAATTAATTGGTTAAGTGCTTTGTGGATGAGGTCTGATCTTGGGATTTGTGTAATTGAAGGTACTCATAGTTCCTGGAATACAAATTGTTGAGGGATGTCAAATCCGGGTTCAAGGGTGTTCGAATGTCGTTCTCAGATCGATCGTTGTAGCTCGGAGCCAAGGTAATACATCACTACCTTCTGCATGCTTTCAAAATTTGTTGGTATTCGGTTAATGCTTGTGCAACCATGATTGAGCATATGATTAATTTCGCTAATGTCGATCAATTAAGAAATAAGAATATTAATGGCCAAGGCATATATTCGATTAAGAGGTTTGATAAATCGAAAAGATTTCTGAGTTCAATAAGCGATTAACAAAAACGGTTGATCTCTAAATCTGATTGTGTTGGCTAATGAATTACGAAAATGCCCCGATGTATGAAAATGACTAAAATACCCCTATCAATGAAAGTGGTCTGAGAATTTACACTAGATCTGGTATATCAACTAATTCTTCTGAAAATTTTGAACTGGCTTGGGAAGTTATCGTAACGAGGCTTCACCTTTGAGATTGTAAATTGCTCAGATTCTATTTGAAATTGAATAAATCTCTGAAGACATTTGCGAGAAAATATTTGTATGTTTGAATTAGTCAAAGTTGCGTAAATTGCTGAATCGTTTGAAATGACTAAAATGTTTGGAAATACTGATAATGCTGAACTGATCAGAATATCCATAATGACAAAAAGAATAATCTATCCTCGACAGCAAGTGCCAAATTGATCAAAATGATGGTTTTACCCTCGAGAACTTAAATGAAAGAATAGTTGGAAGGACTGGAAGACTCTGAACAATTGTAACACCTTCGAGCATCGAATTGTCTGAAATACCCTCAGATATTATAATGATTGAGAATATTTCTAAGACATGGAATTGAGAACTCCAAATAAGGTCAACCATGTAATGGCTCAAACAAGAAGTGGTAATATATGACCCGTGCCTGTTGGTCGTTTATGATACTAAGAGGATATTGGAAGAATACCATAAAAAGGCGTACAGTTTATTGGGAGAAAGTACATATCTAATAGAAATAGATATATGTTCTTATAAGGTACATTCAATGTTTTGGAATGAGTTCAAGTGCAATGCACATGTTTGAATACTTGGAAAATACCATCCGAATATATGCTCGATTTCTAGAATAAGTTCAATGGACGATTGGTGAATGTGAACTATTGTTGTTATGCTCCGTAGTCAGTTCTGAGAAATGAATGGTTGAAGTGTACCTATCTGGTGAGATATTAAACACGGTGTTAATGGGTTCCGATTAGTTCAAAGAGGCTCGAAAACTTGACGAGCAACTAGAAGTCATAAATTTTGTACATCACCGTTTATACCTTGTTGGTTCAAATTACCAGTTTACCCCTTTCGAAGGTCAAAATGACCTTAATACCCTCACAGGTTGTAACATTTAATTATGCTCGCGTTATATCTACAATTTCGATGTTTCTGATGCATCAACTTTCGATGTTGATTTGATCCGTCTTATTGAACTCCCCTATTCGTAGGGATCTCGTTTTGAATCAGTCCAAAATTGACTAATGTCATCTTTCTGATATCTATCAAGTACCTCTAAGAAATAAATTTGGCCATAAAGCGCGTACCATGTATCTGTAAATAATTTCTGTTCTAAACCAAGTCCATATGCTTAAAATTTAGAAGTATGGTACTGTAATACGAAATGAAAGAAATTCTCTGATTTTGACCTCTGATATGAAAAATATATCTGATATCTGACATTTGAATACGAAATAATAATAATAATAATGTTAATAAAATAAATTTGATATCCGTCTTCTGGTATAAAAATAGGTCTGATATCTATTTTCTGTAATATTGTCTTCTGAATATAAACTGAAATCATCTGGGGTATATTATCTGGGATATGAATGATGATCTGTAGGCTCAGCGCTGGTAAGTCCTTCTAGACCTAAGCTCCTACGCCCAATGGGCCTAGGGTAAGCCTTTCTGTTAAGCTCCTATGCCTACGGGCCTAGGGTAAGTCTTTCTGGACCTAAGGCATCCTCTTAGGTAGGCTCCTACGCCTCAAGCCTAGGGTAAGACCTTCTGTATGCAGTTCAGGGCGAATTGCATTTTAGAGTTCGGTTGAGGGTAGTTAAGTTAATTAATAAAACTTTCTGACCTCTTCTGAAACATACCTTAATAAATTAATGTATCAAGGTTGAACCCTCAATAAACTTACAATTCGCACTTAATGGACCACTCTGAACTCCTTGATTCGACTTTTGAAATCTGAATCTCTGGCTTTAGACCACCTCTTACGGTTCAGGTGATCAAATAAATGATAGCTCTGTGACCTCCTAATAATGCTTCACTGAATTATTGAATCGTAATTTGAGCTTACCGTTGCTTAATTCTTCATGACAATGTTACGTTGCCATATACCTGCTTGCACCTTTAGCATCCCCTGGTAGTTTGTATTACTGAGCTTTCCGAAGCTCACGTTGTTTTTATCATCACAGGTTAGAAGATCGACTTTGTCGCAGCTGTCAACGTCGGTATGAGAGTTTCTTTGGCTTGCTTGCGGAGTATGGTATCTATATAATTAGGGGGCATGTATGTCATGTTTTTATTTATATTCGGATTTGAAACTTGTATTAATAATTTGTATCAGAGTTTTGTTTCATTGTCTAAACGTTTTTCTGAAATTGTATTTTAAGTCAAAACTTGATTTAGGATTTCAAATGGTTCAGCAGATTTGTTTATTTGAAATTTTATCGTGTGGTCGCTTCGAAGACCTTAATGTGACTTCCTAGGATCCGTATTAACGCATAGGCGGGTCAAGGGGGTTACAATGAGCTTGAGGATCACCCCAGCAGATTTAATCCTCTTCGATAGGGACAAAACCTCCGCTGCAGCACAAACCAAAGGAGTCGATGTTCCGGAAAGCCAGTCAAAGACAGTCTTGCAATTTGTTTCGAGGATAAGCCTACCATGCACCCCCATGTTGATTTAAGGAACCGTTTTAAGCCTTCTTTAATCGCTGCCAATTCAATCAGAGCGGGAGGCCCTCCGGCGCACGGGAGCGAAAATTCCAAGAGTGACGCCCCCGTCGAGTCTCTCAATAGTCCACCTATACCACCATCGCATGTCGAAACGCAGAATGCTCCATCCACATTTAAATTTAGAAATCCAGCCGGAGGCGCAGACCATCCCAAGTGCAACCCAGCTGATTTTTTCTTCACCATATGGAACTTAGCAATATTTGGATTCAAAACAAGATCCCCAATCGAAATCAACTTCAAAGGATGAGAGGCTTTGAACCATGAAGCCCATCGAAACCTTACCAAGAAAGCAAGTTGTTGCCAATCGATTTCTTTCTGTCGATACAGGATTTCATTCCGCATCAACCATACCGTCCACGTCAAGGCAAAAGGGATCGATATGAACCAACTAGAGTTTGTCGAGTCTATCATTTCCTTCCAAGCAACCAGAAATGAACTTGGTTTTTGAGGCCAAACTGATTGAGTACCCATAAGTTGACAGTAGCTCATCCATAGTTTCCATACACCTTTACAACCGAAAAAAAGATGTTCTGAGGATTCATCAACACTCGAACATAATCGACATTTCACGTTCACCACTTCCAGCATGCCTCATTTCTTGAGTGCGGATAAGACCGGAATTCTATCAAGTATAACTCACCATAAGAAGATTTCAGTTTTGGGAGGTGCTACCCCCACCCATACTATATCATTCCAATCGAACTCCTCCCCAAGACCCCTGTCGGCCATCTTTCTAATTGAACGCACCGAGTAAGCCCCATCACTAAAGCCATTCCAGTTAATCCAATCCTTATTTAAAAATGAGGAGCGAAAACCATGAAGGGCTAACATCAATGCCCCCCATTGAGGTTTCTCCCAATCCCTCAAGGTACGGCGTAAAGCTATATTCCAGCTCCACCCATTTTCAGATTTTTTTACCAAAATCACAAATGAATCTGGATTGATTACAAGCCAAAATAAAGACTCTCGGAAATTTTGTCTTCAACGCAAACGGTCCCAACCACAAGTCAGTCCAAAAATAAATATTTTTACCCTCCCCCACATGAAGAATTAAGTTGTTTCTAATTATATTGCCAAACCAATCTTCCAAAAAATAAGTACCTGATATGCCGCTCCAAATCCAGGAGGAATGACGAGTCGATGTGGGCACCGAAAGAATACTCGACGAATTGCCGGGAAGCCTGGCCGAAATGGTTCTTCACCATAGAGATTCCGGTTCGTTACCAAATCTCCATATCCATTTCCCTAACAACGCCTTATTCATCAAATCGAGGTTCACTAATCCCAATCCACCCGAACCCTTGTTGTTGCAAACTTTGTTCCATCCAACCCAATGGATTTTAGATTTATCCGCATTGCCACCCCATAAAAATTTAGACATAAAGCTGTTGAGTTTATTGAGCACCGAACTCGGCATTTTAAATAGCGAAAGGTAATATATAGGTAAGCACGAAAGCATAGACTTGATTAAAGTGAATCTCCCTGCGATGGATAGAAAACCAGTTTTCCAACCCGCAAGGCGTTTGGAGAAGTTCTTGAATACCGGATCCCAAAGAACGTTAGAGTTCCGTCGAGAACCTAACGGTAGGCCCAAGTAGGTTGTTGGGAATTGTTCAGTTTGACAACCCAAAGAGTCCGCCCATGCACTTAGCAAATTTTCCTGGATATTGACACCAATCAATTTACTTTTCCTCAGATTGAGCTTTAAGCCCACAGCGAGTTCGAATATGCGGAGGATTCTTTTCACATTTTTAACTTGTCGTTCCTCCCCACCACTGAAGATGAGAAGATCATCGGCAAACTGCAGGTGAGAAATGGTTATATCTGACCCTCTTCTGCCTACCGCTATACCTTCAAAAAGACCCACTGACATCGCCTTCTTTAGCATAAGGTTAAGAGCTTTGCCCATAATGTTGAAGACCAACGGGGATAAAGAACACCCTTGTCTAAGACCGCGTTTGATGCTGAACGGTTGTGTTGGTGAGCCATTAACCATAATAGAAATGGTTACCGTCGATATGCACTTGTATATCCATGAACATCATACTTCATTGAACCCAAATTCTCGTAGACATCGGATTCGAAAAGACCAACTTACAGTGTCGTAGGCTTTCTGGAAGTCTACTTTGAAAGCCACACCTTGTCTTCCCGATTTCACCATAGAATCAATTACCTCGTTTGCCACTAGCGAACAGTCAAGAATCTGTCTGCCTTGTATAAACGCAAACTGGGTTTCGCCCACAATTTCACCCAAAACTGACCTTAGTCTTCTCGCCAATACTTTAGAAAGTATTTTATAGATACCTCCAATGAGACTGATATGTCTGTATTCGTCTAGAGCTTCGAGATTAGATACTTTCGGGATGATGGTTATAAAAGAATGGTTGGTACCCGGTTCCCAGTCTCGCCCATAATAAAAGTCTTCAAAGAAAACCATGATTCCCTTCTTGAGTTGTACCCAGAATTTTTTGAAAAACCCAACGTTGAAATCGTCCGGACCCGGTGCCTTGTTACTATCCATAGAGCTCAGCGCTAGCCAAACTTCTTCCTCAGTGAAAAAGGTCGTAAGACCCTCGGCTTGTGAAGGAGAAATCTGCTTGAAGCCCAACTTCATCTCATCCACCTCAAGGTTATGACATTCGTTGTAATTCTTGCAAAAATGGTCTTTAATATGTTGTTTAATCAATACCGGATCCGATAAGGAGTCGGATGCCTGCCGAATGCACGATATGAAATTAGTACGCTTCCTATTTGAACAAACAGTGTGAAAAAAATGGGTGTTGCGATCCCCTTCAATGAACCACCGAAGGCGAGACTGTTGCAACCACTTGTTCTCTTCCCTCCTATAAAATGACCACAACTCCCCACGTAACCGGCTTAAGACCAATACATCTTCATCCGAACCCACACCCGATTGTAGTTTCCCCTCTAATCTTGTAATTTCTGCCTCCAAAAATGGAATGCCCGGACCAGCAGTCTTGTGCTTGTTCCCCGCCCAACGCTTTAGTGCTAATTTAGTTCTCTTCAAAATCCACCCTATCCGCGGTCTATTCCTATTAACAACATGCTCATTCAGCGCCGAAACCATCACCTCTTCAAACCCATCTTCCTTGCACCAGTAATTGAAGAAACGAAAGGGTTTTGGACCCCAATCGATGTTCGCTTCTTCCAAAGATATTGCATAATGATCAGAGAGCGATTTGTCTTGCATATTTTGGACTAAAGAGGGGAAGTGATTACCAAATTCCGCATTGATTAGAAATCTATCTAACCGGACAAAAGTGGGGTTGTCTCTATTGTTGCCCCATGTATATTTGCCACCAGAGAGCGGCATATCTAATAGTTGAGAATGAAACAAGAAATCCCTGAATAAATCCATCGAGGCATAATTATAATTTCTACCCAGCTTCTCTTCCGGATCAAGGATTAGATTGTAGTCACCCGCAACACACCAAGGAATGTTTTTTTTTGCCGAATAACAATAGACAAATCATCCAGAAAAGAAGCTTTATCGGCTTCGATAGAAGGTCCATATACATTCCCCAATCCAAAAATGAAATTTCCAGATTTTATACTAACCACAATACAAATAAAGCGAGAGTTGAGAATAGTTTCATTCACCTGTAAAAAGTATGTGTTCCACATGGTTAATAAGCCACCTGCCGAACCCAATGCCGGCGAGAAAGAAAAATCCACATTTCCATTATTCCACATCTTCCGAATTTCAGAAGCCCTTATCGATTCCATCTTCGTTTCTTGTAAAAACACCACATTCGCCTTGATTTTTCGGATAGCCCGCTTCACTGCCCTTAGCTTTTCCTTTCGTCTAAGACCCCGAATATTCCAGGAAAGAATTCTTAAGTTTGAATTCATGATTTTAACAATATATTGCCTTCAAAAACCTACTGACCAACCTTCAACATCGCCCTTCCTCTAACTCCTTTACACGACTAATCACTCGATTTTCCCACCTCGGAACGATACCTCTAGCAATTGACAGATTTCCCAATACTGATTCCGCTTCGAGGCCCACCACTGAGTCTGTACTGAAATTAAGGTTATCTGCAGCCCCAATGTCTTCATCATTTTCCGGTTCTTCGATGGATTCACGAACGAGTCTGCGAAAGATTCTCCTAGAATTGGCTCGAAAGAACCCCTTTTGAATTGGAGACGACGAAGGGAGGAATGTTTTATTTCTTCTCATCAAGATAGAAGCGTTGGAAGAACCTGGTAAGCTTCTATCTTCAAGGCTGTCAGGAACAATTTCTAAAGAAAATTCTTGACCGAAATTCCTCGATAGTTGTATAGAGTTAATACAGAGGATAGGAGTTGTGGACACTGCTGCCCAGGCCCTATTTCTTTATTATAGAGCACTGACGGCCCAATTAGGGGATCAAGGCCCAAGTTCACGGGAAATAATTCACCCAATTTATCAACTTCTCTATTTATTTCGCCTGAATCGTCCCCATCTTGCCAAGATTCCACCTCAGCTCCTTCATTAATGTTATTGGACCCACAAGAATTCCCTAATATGTTGGGAACGACCATTTCAGCAACATTCTCTGCACTTGGGCACTCAGGAGGCACATGCTGATCTGAAGAACGCTGGGTCCCAAGGACGCCCTGACAGTTCACCGGAGTTATCAACTCACCACATCTTCCCCCACCTTCCTCACCCTTATTCGAACTGGGAATATCGGATTCCGACCACATATCTGCATAATTTTCTCCCGAATTGTTCAAGCCCCTAATTGAGTTTTCATCCCTGAGCATACCCAGTTTCACCTTGATCGAATAAGTGCTTCCCAGAGATACCACCTTCACATACTCTGGAATTTCCGATACACTGGCTGTTCGTATAGTAAATTGGGCTACGTCCAGTCTAGCTTTCGCTAATGTACCTTCATTCACCTTGATCATAGTACCCCACTTGTTACCTATCGATTCGAAAAAGGAAGCATTCCAGCAGATCAATGGAACACCTATCAATAAGATAGAACAAAAGTATTTTGGAATTTCGTCGACCAGGAGTTTATCGATATGATCAAACCAATAACTTAGTTCCTCTCTCTTCGAAGACCATATATTTTCCATTTCGGTAATCGACTCAAAAAGAATAACGTGCGAATCGAAATTATTCCGTCATGTAGCAGAGCATTTTGGACAAACTCTCTTTCGAAGTTCTGTTTAATTACTCCAACCAGGCTTCTATTCAGCCATTCTATGTCTAAAGCTTTAGCACTAAATATGCTCTGGCCCGTCTGAACATTCTTGCCCCTATCTTCACGGTTATCCTGATTGTTACTGGACGGTGGAGAAATATCTTCAACGAGAGCCTCTCTGTAAGTCTTTGGACCTTCCATTCTTGTACTACTAGTGTGTTGCTCCGAAGGGATATCCGCTCTCTGACCTGCCCCCTCCCTGTTAGGAATCGGACGATTCGCCTGGTTCACAAACGGCCGTTGGTATAGCCTCCTCGGAAACTTTGCTTTAGATACTGAGACGATGCAGTTATCTATTTTAATCCCATTCAATTTCTCAATGACGCTCTTCATCTCCCCTTCCGTGGCCATCGACACAAAGGCAAAGGTTCTGTTCTTGTATTTCGTCCTGTTATTCTTGATCGGAATGAAAACCCTTAAAACCTTTCCATGGTGGCTGATAAACTCCTTTAACGCTGCGTTGGAAATCCTTCTACTCAAGTTATCTATGAACACCGTCCAATCAAACGGAAAGAAGCTTCCATTCTTCCTAAACCTTGATTCTGCCCCCTTCTCCGCTGAACTAGGACCATCGTCGTTTTTTTGAACCCACTTTTCCTTCGACTGAGAACCTGAGTTTTCCTCTCCCGCTAACTCTCCAGGAGACGCCATAGAAAACACCGATTTATGATATGTCTTTATTGTTTTGAAGTAATTGTTGTCGGTTTCTTTTTTTTTTCCTTTTTTTTTATATTTTAATTCAAATTGTATTATCTTTACCCGATTGTAAATTAGATAAAACTCGTTTCTTTTTTTCCTTTTTTTAATTTATATTTTAATTCAAATTGTATTATCTTTACCCGATTGTAAATTAGATAAAACTCATGAGCAAAAATCCTCTGCCCCCTAATCATGCCTCTATTTATTGTCTCCGGTTAAAAAACACTTAAAAATTAAATTAAGAACCCTAATCCTAAATTTCGAATCCTAAATCCTACACCCTAAAAATATACCTACCCTAAATTCTCTATACCCTAAACCCCAACTTTAAAATCTAAACCTTAAACTCTTAATTTTATTGTGGAAACATAAATGGAGGCATGATTATAAGGTAGACGTTTTCCACCCAAAACTCATATATATTTGTAAACTACTATATTTGAATATATATCATTTAGAAAGAATAATATTGTTTTTTTATCATTGGAACTATTTTTTTTAACAATAAGTCGGCCATTCATTCAAACATAAACAACAACAAAAACAAAGACACAAGAAAAACAAGGAAGAGAAGAAGAAAACAAAACAGACAAAACCAACACACGAACAAATCAAAATAAAGACGCAACAGAGGACAAGGGAGCCGCAAGCCGAACCAGACATGCAAAACCACATCGAAACAAACAAAGAAAAACCACCACGGAAGGGTGGAGCACCAACTCCCAACACGAGGGAGAGTCAAGTCCGCCGAGGGGGACGAAAAACACCAAATCAATTGTCGCTCTTAAGTATGAATGTCGATTCCGACAGCGCAGAGGATGAATGCACAGAAGGTGATGCAGGAAGAGATCCAACCCGAGTTATCACGAAAGATCTGAAAACGATAATGGCAGGAGGAGACTACGAGAAAACCTTGGTTCAAAAAAACCATCGAGGATGACGAAGAGCAAGACCCCCCACCCCCGACAAAAAGTCTGACAAAATCGGGGGCAAAAATATTTAATTAAAACCCTAATAGAAAAACGACATCCAATTAAGTCTTTTATATGTCATTATTTTCTACTTCACTTGTACACAATCATTTAACGGACTATTAGAGGCATTAACAAGAAAGCTTAACTAATTATAATTTTTAATTCATAGGACTTAATTAGTGTCACTTTCGATTAAATACTTAATTTTTTTTTTCATCTAGTACCCAATGTATATTCAAAAACATAATTAAAGAGGCACTATGTGTTTTTGTCCAATTTAAATGGGCAAAGGAAGTTAAACTTGTGATTGAATCTAACTGTAGTAATGTTGTATCTTAGATTCAACAGTCATCATGTGTGGTCACGTGTCACTACCTAATTGAATGTTTAATTTATTTTATTAAATTAAAATTATGATCAAATTAATAGAATGTATAGGTAACGATGATCAAATATGTAATTATACAAATTCTAATTGCCCGTCACTCTCTCCATTAGGTTTTAACGGCAGGTGGTCACATTGAGACCAACCTCATAGTTGAGTGGTCATATTGGCACGATTAAAAGTATAGCGGTCAAATCAAGACCAACCCCATAGTTGAGTGGTCATATAGCCACAATTAAAAGTACAGTGGTCAAATTGAAACCAACCATATAGTTGAGTGGTCATTTGAGTAGTTTACCCTTAAATATATGAAAAACAAATGTAAAAAAATCAATGTCAACATCTAACATGTAGCACCAGTGGTCTAGTGGTAGAATAGTACCCTGCCACGGTACAGACCCGGGTTCGATTCCCGGCTGGTGCATGTTCTTTTTTTTATGCATTCGTTAGTTTATTTTCCCTTTCGGTGAAATGTCATTGCCAAGTGTGAAAAGCTATTGAACAAATATCGTTTTGAGTTGCAGTTTACAGATTGCCGTTTTCTCTTCCATTTCAATCGTCAACCACTCACCTCAACTACTTCCATCTACAATCAAATTCAAGAAACACTTTTGAAGCCAGAAAAACAAAACAGAAGTTGGAGCAGAGATTATTCAGGCATGGCTTTACAAGAAAAGGTGGCTGTATTTCAAAAACAAATCCAATGGGAGATGCGACCAATCAAGGATGTTTGAGTTTTGAATTTATATGTTGTCCTTCCGAGAGAAATCTGCGTTCAAGTTATGCGTTAACTTATAGATATAGGCCGGTGTTTGATGGATTTAGCTTTCAGGGACCTTGGTGTTGCAGTAGTTCCTTATAGTTTTAGTCGCAGGTTCTTAGGTGGTAGAGCAGTAGTGGAGAGTTTACCTGCTGCAACTTTCTTGGACAGGTACAGTGTAATCGCTTTGGCTTATCTAAGTTGCAGCAGCATTCTGGAAGCCTCAGTGCTATGTTTCTCCTATCTTTGGTTCGGATTTCGCTAAGTAGCAGCAGTAAAACCAGCTTTGGATGTGTTCATTGAAGCAAACTGGATAGGTAAGGCTTGTCTCGTAATTGAATCCGAATCACAAGTGGCCTTGAATTGGACCGGAGACCCCCTCTGTCGATCTTGGCATTGGTGTGATACCTTTGATGAAATCGATAGGCGGGATTACAAAGACTGGAATTTTTCAAAGCATGGTGGTAGTAGTCTAAGGTGTGGACCGTGTGGTCGTTGGTTAATAGGTTGTTTTGTTGGATTAGCTAACCTGGGTAGTGTATTTCTTTTAGAACGCATAGCTCTGTTTAGATTATTGGAGCTCTATCGGTAATGTTGTGGCTACAATGTAACATGGATTCTCCAACAAGGGGATGATTGTACCGGTTCCTGCTGAGAAACGTTCTCTTTATAGCACTCGTATCTAAATATGCACCGAACACAAGTCTTGCTTTACATTTGCTTATGTTTTTCATAGTAACAAGACTTCAAAGAAATTGCTGGTACCGTTCCAATTGAAGAGGTCCGAGACAATCGAAACTACGATAGCATGACGAAAGCTTCATGGAAATTTGCAGACACAGCAGCATGTTCTTGAGATGTTTGTTTCATTTATTGGAAAATGTTTGGCATGGATCTTTATGAGTGTTAAACCATCAAATACTTTATGGAATAAGAAGAAAAAAAAGATGGTATATTCTCAAAAATAACCACAGTATAAAGCAGCAATCCCTCACCAGGTCTAACTTATTATACAGAAATGAATATATACATACAAACAAATCAGGCAGAATCATCAAATCAACATAAAACATCAAACCGAAGGTATAGTCGACGCTCAATGATGACAATAAAGACCGGTGACCAAGGGTCTAATGTACTGCTGAACCTAAACTACTTCCATGGAACCATAGCCATGGACATCACCAAAATAGCCACCCAATGAAGCTTCCCTGGAAGGAATGTGTTGGCTGAAAAAAGCAAGATACACAGAAACAAAATATCAGACTTCGAAACAGAACAGATGTTGACATAAACTTATTAGAATGTTTGCACAGTCACTTCACCTTTTCCACCATCCGGTGTGGCTTCTTGATCTTCGACCGTAATCCCGAGGCGGGAGCAATCGGATCCAAGTGTACCTTAAAAAAAGAAAACAGTTATGTTTGTTGTTGTTCTTCATTGAACTTCAACAATATGATTAGTGGAATTTCGAGTTTGAGTTCATACATTGACTGTAACAAGGGAAGTATGTTCTGTTAAGAAGATTTGAAAAGCCAGGTCTGCATTCGCATGCATGCTTGTATGTATCTGTTCTGTTGCAGGTTCCTTCTCCACAGTAAGTCCAATAGCAAGCTGTTAAAACAACCGTAAACATGAAACTGTAAACTATGGCCGGTTTTGACATATCTGTGTGAGACACATATTCTTAATTCGAGTTAACGTGTAGAGTTATTACGATCGAAGAACGATGAATTGCGAGGAACTTCTCGTTGAGGTACTGGAGGAGGAGCTGGCTGACAAGAGTAATCAAGAGTGCCTGCAACAAGAAACCTGCTTAATCAAACTTCATGAAATTGAATTTACAACCAGTAAATAAACATAGATAGAAGATTGGAAAAGTTGCTTACAGTTGGGAATCACGCAGGGTAGAAACCTAAGGTTGTCGTCATCGTCGTCGCTGCCGTCACGAGTTCTTGTCCAACCCGGATCACACTCACAGATGTAGCTCAAAGGGTATCTTATGTCTGGTCTGCATGTCCCCCTTCCACATTCAACATTATCACACAACTTCTCTGTTTTTCATCAAAAATAAGAAGAAGAAAATTGCATCAGATGCTAGATTTTCATTGATTACCAGGAATTATACACAGCTTCAACGTCCATATTCGAAACATGTCCGGATATGATCACCTCTAAAATAACTTAGAAAAAACAATTAAAGTACCAAAGAAGGGAGCTAGAGCAGGAGATAAGTCATCGGAATCTCCATTAACAGCTATGGGCAACAAGATCAAGAACAAAGCTGCAAAAGGTAAGAATTGATAGGAATAGGATGCCATTTTCTCCAGGGGAGACTTTAGAGATTGTACTTCAAACAGAAGAAACTGAAGGTAGTGCTTGCTTAATTAAAGGGGTATTTATATACAAGTTAAAAGATTGAAAATTGAAAAATTCTTAGGTGGCAAACAACGTGAAAGAAAAAGAAAAAAATAGTAAAATAGAAGTTTTTTTTTCCTGCTTTTACCGAATAGAAGCTTCTGTTGACTTGAGCAATTTGTTGAAGGAAAAATAGAGGAGGTGGTTAAAACAATTCATCCCGACTGAATTGAAGGGAAAATCATTAATACGATGATCATAAAATTTTAAAAGGGTAATCTTCACCAGTGGTCCCTTTTGTTTAGGGTGTGTTTTATTTTGGTCACCAAAATTTAAAATCGTGTATTCTGGTCCCTAACGTTACAAAACATTTATATTTTAGTCACCCAACCGTTAGTCTCCGTTACTTGGCTAACGGGTAGCTGACATGGCTCGTTAAAAAAATAAAAAAAGCCACGTGTTTAGGCCACTGTCACTGCACTCTCCAAAGTCCAAACCCTCATGGCCTGCCACCACTACCACCACTCCACTGCCACCTGGTCTTGCAGCCACTGCTTCCGACCACCACCACCATATCCCAACAATCTGACCCTCTCACGATCACCCATATTTCAACAGCATCTCACGATCCCGCGAACATTGTAGCTCTCAAGTACCTTATCAAAAGAGGAAGCAAAGAGGGTGGAGTGTCCAAAGGCCAAATCGAAAGCCTTTCCGGTCAGTGGCAGTTTATCCTTAGCCTTCCACAGCATCTCTCTGATAACTTCTGGTTCTTTTATTGAAACCAAAAGTTGCTTAGGACTCAACCATAGCTTCACAACTGAACCATATTCCCCATGTGAATCTGACAATACCTCTGCAAATATATATACATACATATATACCAAGAAAAACAACAATTTAGACAAACAAAGCAAAACCCAGATTCTAAAAATTCAAATACTGATCATTTGCATTAGAAATCATGTAATTCTCTAAAGAAAAGATGAAGCTTTTACTGGTTAGATTATATGGCTGAAAAGTCAAAACAACGTTTTTAGCAATCCAAGAACAACCCAGATTCAGAAAAGGCCAGAGATTCATCTTTTGCATTAAAAATCATGGAAAATCAGAGAAAAGATGCAGTTTAATACCTGTGAGATTTTGTTTGGAGAGAGTACTGAAATGGCCATAAAAGGAAGGAGAAGGAGGCCCTGGGATTTTGGAACCCTGATTCCATAACTTAAAGAGCTTAAAAAGCTTGTGGGTGAGAAAATAAGTGACTGTTATAAGAGAAATCCAAAGAAAAGCATTGATTTCCCAAACAGCATAGTCTCTGAGAAAACGAGAAGTTTCCCGGGAAAATTCACAGGAACTGGGAGGATTCCATGCTTGCAAAACAAAACAGAGGAAAGGGTTCATTTTTTTCCCACTGTTTCATAAGTAGGAAAAAGTTTGGATTTTTTAAATTGGATTTTGTGTTTGAAGGGATTGAATAGGATGTGGTCTTTGAGTTCAGGTGAAGAACATGGAAAGAAGAAAAGAAGTTTTAAGCTTTTTGGCTGTGGTTTTCTGACTTTGGAAGGAAGGAAGAGTTTGAGTTGCGTTTGATTGATGGGAAAATATGGCAACGCACGTGCTACTTGGGGACGTGGGTCCAATAACATCTCAACATTACACCATAATTTAGGTGTTCCATTAACTTTGACATTCATTTGTCGTGTACTATATTTATTTGGACTTTGGAGGGTGCAGTTACAGTGGCCTAAACACGTGGTTTTTTTTATTTTTTTAACGAGTCATGTCAGCCACCCGTTAGCCAAGTAACGGAGACTAACAGTTGGGTGACTAAAATACAAACGTTTTGTAACGTTAGGGACCAGAATACACGTTTTTGAATTTTGGTGACCAAAATAAAACACACCCTAAACAAAAGGGACCACTGGTGAAGATAACCCATCTTAAAAATATTAGAGATTACTAAGGTTGAAGGGTTGATCGGTCGTTTTTGTTAGGGATGTTTAAAATTATTCGACCCGGTTGATCCGGTTCAACTACCGGATGACCCAATGCAAAATAAGCGGGTAATTATAGAATTAATTTTTTTGGGGTCGGATATCCGACCCGATAATTATCTCGGATACTCGAGTCGGACTTGAGCTGAAAATATAGTTCCAATCAGGAACCCGACTACCCGATAATATATATATATATATATATATATTATATTTTAATTTTAATTAATTAAATATATATAAATATTTTTAATTAAAATTAAGAAAAAAATATTACAGTAAGGCCTAAACCAAACAAAACACAACTCTTCTATTTTTTCCCCAAATTCTCAATTTGAAATCCCTAAAAAATCAGACAGGCTACTCCATCAACTCATCGTTCAGTGTTCACCGTCGACTCGTCGTTCGCCGTTCGGTCTTTTCTCTCGTTCGTCGTTCTTTCATCGTCGTTTGCCGTTAGAAAGTATCAACACTTAACAACAAGCCAGAGTCCAGACCTGGCAGTAACTCGAGTTACTCAACATTCGACAGTCCAGTCTCCCCTCTCGGCTCTCTCTGTCCGGCGTCCGGCAAGCAAGCAGTAGCCAAATACTGCACTCTGCACATGTAATTTCTTAAACTTCCTAACCCTAGTAGTTGATTTGTTTTTATATTACATATACACATAATATTATTCTGTCATTAATCATAATGAGTTGTTAATTTCTTAAACTTACTAGTAGTTAATTTTTTAAACTTCGTATTGTGTTTGTTTGAGAGAGTTCCCAGATTTTTATGAATAACAAACACACACTGTTTCATTTCTTTTTTATGGAGTATAAATTCAATTCAATTTCGTTCAAAAAAAATTCAAATTTTTTTGTTGACTGCTCAATTCCTTTGATTAGTATGAGTTTTTTTTCTTCTGATAACGGATAGCAGATTACATTAGCTGATAGCGATAGCTGATTGCATTAGCTTATTTGACTTGCAGATTATATTAGATGAGTATAAAAGTGTTTGGTAAAATTAACTTATAGCTGTTAGATTATTTAAACAAGTAAAGTGACATATAAGAACATGATTATATTCAATACTTGTTTGAATAATTTATTAGTTATCAATATTTTGTATCTAATTAATATTAATTAGATCTATAAAATATTTTTAATATAAAATTTTTTAAACATATTCGAATGATTTATATATTAATTTATTATTTATATAATTATTTTAATATAATTTAATTAATTAATAAATTTAAATACACATATGAATATGAGATAATAAAAAACAAAAAGTAAAAAGGATTAGCTTATAAATATGTTGAGAAAATATTTAATTTATGTTATTTTGAGATTTTTGGTAACTGGTAAGGATACAAAAGTCTTTATAACTCTAATATCAAACCTCTAATCTCAAAAAACTTCTACTATGAGTTTTTTCAAAATTAGCGGGTTCACCCCAATCCGATGTTCACCAAACAACAATATTAGCAGATTTGACTGGTCAAACCTCTAATTATATTTTAAACCTCTATTTTTTTGTCAAACCTCTCTTTATCAAACAAGACACTATTTTTTAATTTTTCATCTAGAGTTTAAGCATGAGTTTGGAACTGTTATTTATTGGTGTTAAATCTTACCGTAGCTGTAATTAAATTTGTTATTGTTTCTATCTTTTTGTTAAAAAAAAGGTTGAGAAACTTTTTATGATCAATGGGATTATAAGTTTAATTATGATTTACATGTGGATAAAAAATTGCTCTTATTGGATTGCATTTTTATTTTTCAAAATTAAATGATTAAAAAAAGAGATGGGTACTCAGTACCCAATTATCTGAGTATATGGGTTTCACGGATACCCGAATGTAACATGCCAGGGCACGAGTCTACTAATGAGAATAATTGAAGATTTGTACGCAGGTATGTATCACTATCAGTACACCGATCTGATTGGAAAATGAGAATAATTGAAGTTACTTCATGACCACAACTAGTATACTAAATATCCTACCCAAATGGAATGAATTCCATTTTTATGGTATATTTTTCCCCACTTTTATCTATATTTTATATAAACAATTGATGTTACAAATCAACTTGTCTTCAATTTAATTAAAACAAATTTTTAATTAAAAAAGCGGGTAATTAGTATTTGATTACTCGGTACCCGAATATAATGAGTCAAAACGCGGGCTGACAAATGAGGTACCTGAATGAATCCGGTACCTGATTTTTCGAGTACCAGAGACAATAAACAGCCCTAGTTTTTGCACAAGAAATACCCTATTTTAGACTAGTAGGACAAAAGTGTTTCATGTATGATACGCTTTTAGGAAGCGTTATTGACTGAACGCAACTTTCATATATATTTAATTATATATGTATAAAATAAAGGCATAATATTAATGGAAGTCACGCCGGTCAACAATGCTCCCTAAAAGCTCATGCTAACTAAGTGCTTTCTAAATAAGAAGTATTTTACTAAATATTTTTTAGAAAAAGTATTTCAATAAATAATTAATATAAAAAGTATATTAGGGTGAAATTGTTTAATTTTAGCTTTCCATACCCAATACTATTTTTTTAAATATTCTGACGTATTTGAGATCACGTTATCGTGTTTCAAGCTCCGTACACATTTGAGGTAGTGTTTAGAGGAAAATCAGCTGCCAAACGAAAAAGCGTCGATGAACACCTTGTGTTTGCATCCCTTCACCGTATTTTTGTGCCTGATTTTCATCCCCAAATGCCCGTTTTAAAAAGGCTAGAATTTTTAATTTTTCTAACGCTACTTCTTCACTGTAAATAAGAGATTTGCCAGCGGAGCTGAACGGAGCCTCGTTGTAATAATAATGTTGAATCTGTCAGGGGTTTTTGTTTTCATTCTAGAGAATGTACCCTTTGAATTAGCAGTCATTTTATATATTTTAAGTCTATATGTTTGATAATTGTGTTATTTAAATATAAGTAACGCAAGCAGAAACTTTTGGTGAATTTGGATTTTATATTTTCAATGTCAACAGAGATGGGCGTCCCAGTTGGTAATTGTAGAATACAAGTTAGAAGCTTCCAACACAATCAATATCATATTATTTTATACATTATGCTTTTGTCTATATTCTATGCTTTTGCTTCATTTTAACCTAATAATTTTCCAAAGCTCAGCTTCGGACCTCTGGATTGATCTTACAAAGTCAGAGTAGATCTTAGAATAACGTATTAGTCGTGGAGTTCCTTTTAGTTTTAGGTGTCGTGATTTTTTAAACAAAAAATTAGATTTTATTCGAGTGATAACATAACACGTAATAAAATATGTAGAGAAGTTTTACCACTATGATCATCAAAAAAATTCATACATAAAAAAATTCAAAAGACATAGAAAAATCGAAAAATTTCATCAACTATATCCTTCATCAACCATAGACATATCTAACAAATGAATTTTTTTGTTTTTATCTAATTAGACGTTTAAGCAGTGATGTAGAATAGATAATCAACAAATTTAGTCTTGCAGACAGCTCCATTAATGATTATAAAAACATCGACAAATTGCCATAAACAAAATATAACCATACAAGATTGTCGACATTCTCGAATCAGGGGCGTGTGTTGTGATGATCGTCACACGCATATTGAACTACAACAAAGGTATATGAGGATTGTGTCATAAGACAGACGAAAAATGTGTCATGATGTAAAAAAAATCGTGCTACAAAGGCAGATGAAAACGTAACAATATATGCTAAAAATACTAATTCAAAACCGTGAGGATTCTTGTAACACCCCAATTTTTGGCTTAGAAGTTTAGGGTCTGAATCGGATCGGTCTGATTTTCGGTTCGAATATAAAAGGTGGTTTTATGGAAAGCCAAGTTCGGGATGCTTTAAAAATATGGAAAATATCTAAAAATCCTATTTTAATATATATAAGAGAGTGGTGAAATCAATTTTACAAAATAAGGTTTGAAAGTGCAACATTTCGAAATAGTGACTAAAATGTAATTTTTTGAAAAGTTCAGTGGTGACTGTTTTGTAAGGATTGAAACTTTGAATCTTTAAGGAGCTAATTTACCCAAGAAAGGATTTTTTCAGATTTTTCTTAGATTTTAATGATTTAATTAATGTTTAATTAATTAAAGGAAAAGTGGAAAATGATATTTTGGCTTTTCATAACTAACTTTCTTAAAAACTTTATCATCTCATTTTCTCTCAAAATTCTCTCAGCCAAACACATTTCTATAGCAACATTTCTTTTGATTTTCACATCAAATGATGAGGTTTCAATCATCAATTGATTCCTAATCCTTTCTACATCAAATCCTCTTGTTTTACTTGTTGAATTTTCAAAGATTTTGGCTCTAATCAAGGAGAAATCTACATTTAGAGGTAAGGATGTTCTTCTCCTCTAAATACTCAGTTCTTTACTGAAATTCCCAAGTTCTCAATCCTTAAATTAAGTTTTATAAAAGGTTTTAATGTTGTGATCTTGGTTTTGGCTTAAAACTCAAGATTTGGAACAAATTTTGAAGAAATTCATGGTGATTGTTTGGGCTCTGTTTTGAGGTGGATTTTAAATGTATTTTGGATGTTTAATGATGTGTAATTGAGGTTTAATCAATGCAATCCCGAATAGGTTGATTTTCCTAAGTTTTTGCTTGTGAAAATGGTGGTTTTTGGGGTGATCTTGGTGTTCTGTTATAGCTGGAGGTATAAGGACGAGTTTAAGTTCTTTTTGGATGTTAATTGATGTTTAGGAATGGTTAGAAGTGTTGGATCTTGGCTGGGTTATGTTGGGAAAGAGTTTGGAAGTGATTTCGGTTGTGTTTGGTAGCCGAAATGTTATTTTTTGTGAGAGCAGCGAGTTTAGGTGTAATGGCTGAAGATTTCAATGCATGATGATGCATTAATCCTCTGCTTTGATGTGTTTAAAACAGGGGAGGCATCTTCGGATACTTGTGGTGTTGATCCGGAGGCTTGAACGACGTTTCGGCAAGCTTGCGAAACGAAATTGGTGAGTGAAGTTGGGATTTCCAGCTTTTTAATGAATGTTTGAAGGTGTGGGAGCTTAGTTTAAGTCTAAACAACTTAACTAAGCTCAAGAGTAAGTTTTCGGGAAAACTCTCTCTCTTGGATGAACCATGAGATGGTTGGATGCAATGTATTTAATTTGCATGTTTAAATTCTGTTTTGAAAGCATGTTTTAGCATGATTAATGTTGGTTTTGAAAGCCATGTGTTGAAGGATGCTCAAGGTAAGAGATCATTGGTTTGATGTTAGTAAATGTGGTTTTAATGCATAGTGATGCATGATGGTTTAATGGCTTTGATTAATGCTTTAAAACAGTGGATTATTGATGATAAATGATGTATATTGGCAAGTGATGTGTGGTTTTTAAGTACTTGAATCGGATATAGTTAGCCGGCTATAAGATTGGGTGCACCGTGAATAAAGTCGCCTTGGATGTTGAGGGGTTGTAATTGTACCGTAAACTCCATCCAAGTACACTAACGAGATGTTTAAGATCACAATGGTGGTTGAAAGTCCATGTGTGGATCTTGTGTCGAGTGTTCCGTGTTCTCGTTAGTGATGTTATACAACTACCGATGAGTGATGTTGAGGGGTTGTGATTGTACCGTTAAACTCCATCACGGGTGTTGAGGGGTTGTGATTGTACCGGTAAACTCCACCTTGTGTGTTCGGTAGTGTGTATGAAGCGTAAGGGACAACGCTTGTAATTTGCGTATCCGATTGTGTTTTGTGTTGTAAATGGTTGTGGATTATCACTTGGAAGCCAATATGACATGTTGTACTAATGAAGCATGAGATGGTTGTTTAAGTATGCAAGGTTGCATGAATAATGATGTTTGTGTGTTTAAAGGCTTTGAGAAAAGTGTTTTATAAAAGCATTATTGTGTTGTTTCTTTAGAGCATACCTCACTAAGCATTTGTGCTTACGCTCTCTCTCTTGAACCAATAATGCAGATACTTGTGGTGTTTGATGGCCGCAAGGAGGCTAAGAATCCAAGGGAAAGCTAAGCTCATGTATGGTGATTTTTTCACAATGTTATTAGTTTTTGATATTTGGCAATGGGAATCTAAAATGTGATTTGGGAGATGTTTTGGACTCCCTAATTGTGACATGATGCCTTAAATATTTTGGACTTGTAAATGGCCATTTTGCTTTGATGGTTGGTTGGCTTTGGATATTAGGATGCATGCCTATAGACTCGTGGTTTTCCCTAATTGATGTCATGAATGTGTTTTGATGTTGCAAACATGTGCCTATTATGTATGATGACTTGTTGGCATGATTAGGAAGTCATTATGATGTGTTTGAGTGGATAAATGTATGTTAAACCAGCAAATTCTGCACTTTCTGGGCAATCCGTATCGGAACGGGCACTAGTGTTTCGAAACGGGGGCCTGTAATGACCTTCGTGTATCGATACGGGTAGAGGTCGTTCCGAAACGTTTTGGCCACTGCCAGGCCCTGTTTCGATACAATTCTCGAAACGAACCCGCGTTTCGGAACGATCAACCTCGTTTCGAAACAGATGACCGTTGGGCACTGATTTGAATGGTTTAAGGTTTGCAAGTTTTACGTTTTAGTCCTGAATTTTGTATTTGCAATTGCTTGAGTTTGAGATGTCTGCTTAAGATGAAATTTGACAGGGAAGCATGTAATATGATTAATTTGATATTGGTAACTTAAAAATCAGTTAAGTCCTTCATCTTTCCAGGAATTACAATTTGGTCCCTAACTTTTGTATGTTGTGCAATTGAGTCCCTTATTGCTTTCCGATCACTGTACTTTTCAAGTATGTTTTTCCCTAGGGTGCGTGTAAGGTTAATGTGCATCTAGATAAGATTAAAAAGAAAAAAAAAGTCGTTAATCAAGGTTGACTTTGATTTTCCCCGTGTAATCTTCGTAGTTTGGGTCAACCGTCTATGCTAGGCTAAGGGGGTTACAATTCTTATTAAAAAGAATAATAAATAAAATAAAAAATATCACCAACGATTCGACGATCAATATAAAACAAGTATCGCTGTCAATAACATAAGAAAAGAAAAACAAAAGTTAAAAAGAAAAACAATAAAGAATCAAATTGATTTTTACTCTGAATTACAAGCAGTCATTTAATTTGGGCATAATACAAAAATAAGTGTTCAAACTATATATTTTTGAACTTTAAGTGCTTAAAGTATTTTTGTTGTAAAAATAGATGCCTAAAGTTTCAATCGTTACAATTTTAAGTGTCCGACTATTTAAAAAACCATTACCCAATAAGAACGTAACACGTGACATGTCTTTTATTATTATTTAAAAATTATAAAAGAATATAATCTTAAAAAAAAAAACTCAAAATTCATAAAAAAAATCTCAAATATCTAATACCCAAAACTACAATATTTTCAAATTGTCGTCGATGTCATCGCCATCGTCGAACGCCACTACTGTTGTCGTCGGAAGTTGCCGCTCATACCCCCAACCATCCATCATTAGTAATCAATGGGAGGCGTGTCAATCAGACGACGAACGTGTATGGTTCTAGTCAAAAGACGTTTAATTGACACATTTACCGACAATTACCGATGATGGTGGTAGGGGATATGGGCGATGGCCTCCGACGACAGTAGTGGTGGTGTCTGATGATGACAATTTAAAGAATTTGTGGTTTTGGGTATTAAGGATGTGAGGTTTTTTTGGAAATTTTGAAAATTTTGAGTTTTTTTTAAATCATATGTTTTCGACTTTTTAATATAATAATAAAAAATATACCACTTCATGTTCTTATTGAGTAACGAGTTTTTTTTTAAATAATTAGATACTTAAAATTGTTATGGTTGAAACTTTAGGCTGCTATTTTTATTAAAAAATACTTTGAACACTTAAAATTCTAAAAAAATATAGTTTGTGCACTTATTTTTCATTTAAGCATTTAATTTAGTATAATGTGTTTCAATATTTAAATAAATAATAGATTAAAATATAATTATTTATAAAATAATCATATAAGATATGAGCTCAACCAACAAAGTTTAACCATATCACTTTTCTCCAATCCAATCGAAAATATGAGAATTTTGATAACCATTTTGAAACTTGATAGAGGTGGTGAAAATAAATAAAAATTGATCTTATATTGGAGTTGACGTCATTTTGGAGATTGATAAAATTTAAAAGAAAAAACTCAACTTTTTTTAACATAATTTCATTAGAGAAGATTATGGAACAAGTAAATAGTTGATCAATAAGGCAACAAGTTTGCACTTCTAATCGACTTGGAAGTTCAGCATAGATCTGATTACTCTAACATCAATCCGAACGAATTAAGATATTCACGATAACGAGCTTAATGACTAATCTTTTATATTTTATTAATTCATATAAGGACAAATACTAACCAGTAATGTCGAAGACAATATCTAACCCTCAACTAGTGGAGTTTTTCCCTTTTTTCCCCTTTAATTGTGGATGTAACTAAAATGTTGATTTTCTTCTGTTCAATTGCTTTTGATTTGTTATATATATATATATAAATACAAAGCTTATGCCACTCAATTAAGCATGGTGCAGGTGAAAAATGGAAGTGTGGTGAGTTATGAATTCACCAAAAAATTTAGCTTGATGGGTTGTTTAAAGCAAAGCTTTAGAACTTGTCTTCCACCTACAGAATTTTTGTTTACATTCCTCGACTGTTACCAACTTTGTGCCGTTGAGGCATTCCATTCAACGAGTTGACTCAAGAGAAATCCACTGCACAACCACTGCCTGGAAAATTGCACTTCGGTTGAACCTCTAAACATTTAATTACAGATAATAATCGAGAAGAGGTGTTTCTTCTCTGGTGGGGCTCAACTTTCAAAGAAACAAAGTTTTAGCATCTGGGCTGTTTCAGGCTTTGAAGTTTGACCTACATAAAACAATGGAATTGGAAAATACATTAATTTAATGCCATGAACCAAGAGACATGAATTTAAAACCCAGTCAAACAACATTACCAAGTCATTGCATTTTTACAACTGTGATTGACATGGGAAAAGCAAGCCAATGGCTGAGGAACTTCTTGTTAGGGAGAAAAGATGATAAAGGAAAACGCAACAACATTTCCATATCTTTTGAAGATCATGGAAATTTGATGGTAATCCCACCTCCTAGTCCTTTCAGGCGCGTATGGAGTTTCGGGGGTAATGTTCGAGCTCGTAAGAGTTCGAGGCCTTTCAGTCCAATGACTGTTACTTCACTTGTAAATCAAGGTGCATTGGACATGGAGAACCAGCGTGACAACAACAGAGTTCTTTCAATGGCAGCATATGAAGCTTCTTTAATGAGTAAAGGAATAGAAGATGTGGCTGCAACGCGGATTCAAGCCGCCTTCCGAGCGCATTTGGTACTAAATTATGAATCTCGGTTTTTGTTATAGCGATTGATGACTTGAGTTATGGACATTAATGTTGCAGGACTTGGTTTTGTACCATTGCAGGCCAGGAAAGCATTGCTTGCTTTGAAGGGACTAGTTAAGTTGCAAGCACTGGTTAGAGGTCACATGGTGAGAAAACAAACAACTGCAACTCTCCGATGTATGCATGCTCTAATGGCGATACAAGTTCGAGCCCGAGTTCAAAGAATCCAGAAGGCTTCGAAACGGCAACTCGCTCCGAAAAGCCAATTATCGACATACGGAAGGCTTCCCCTGGAGATGGGATTCAAAAGAGCACAGAAAGTAAGCCTATGAATGCATGGTATTAGTTGTTTGATTGTCTTTCATTTCTAATCAGCCAAACACCTAGTCCTACTGCCGTACAAGGAAAACAAGTAATAATCTACTATGAATCCAAATTCAACAACTAATCCACTGTTATGTTTTAAACTGAACTTAAATAGGATGAAAATGTGGAGTCATCAAGAGCAAAAACGGTTTCACGAATCGCTCGAAAACCGAGAGGATCGAGCAAGGAATCACCAGATGTTTCCCTGAAGAGCTTTCAGCCTCGAAGAAAAAGCATAACTATGGAGAACACAATAGTCCCGGACATTGTCCTCCATTGAAGTCCAAGCCAACAACACCAGGAAGATTCTCTTTTAGTTCCTATGAATATCCATACATGGAAAATGCACAATCTTCAAGGGCAAAAGTCCGGTCCCAAAGCGAACCGAAACAACGACCTGCATCCAGCTTCAAAGCTAAAGGCAATAGTCGTTGTAAATGAGAATCGAGAACCGGGTTTGTCCAACTTCAAAGGCTAATGAATGAATAAAATACCTGGAGGCTGGAAATGTAAGATATCCTTGAAAACTCCTCTCCCTTTCCACAAATTGGGGCATCTTGCCTATCCATTATATAAATATTTCACTCCATATATAATAGTTTGAACAATTTGGTTTAATCACATCTCTTGTTACAATAATTTATCCAAAATGATCTAAACATCGCATAACTTTTTCATTCAATGCATGATGATCCACCTAAATATATGTATCAATTGTTCTATTAAAATCAAGCGTAAACTACACCACATACCACTCAACTATGGCTTATAAGTCGAAAATGTCATCGAATTTTAAAATCGTTCAAAACTATTATTGAACTTTAATATGTGATTCAAAAATGTCACTTCGCCATTAACCGTTAACTCCCCGTTAAGTCCAAACAACGTCGTTTTGGTGCGGTTGTTGAAGCCTAATTTAGCTCAAAATGATGTCGTTTTGCTGAAGGAAAAATTATTAAAACCACGCGCGTGAGAGGTTTTAAATCCAAGACCTTTAAAAGAAAGAGTTAAACCTTAATAATTAAACTAATATAGAATTATATAATATTTTATAACAAATAGTATATATCTCAAACTACTTTAGATTAATTTAAATTATTTTATGAAATAAATAATATTAAAATATATTATATATAATATATAAATAAAAGTATTGTATTGTTTTTATTTTGCATATAATATTTATAATATAAATATATTATTTAAAAAATAATATAAAAACTCTAAATCTTCAACCTTAAACTAAAAACACAAACTTCAAACCTTAAACTTTATGATTTAAGAGTTGTGGTTCGTAGTTTTTTATATATTATTTATAATATAAATATATTGTTTTATAATTTTTTTTGTTTTTAAAAAATATTGTATTTTTTTATTTATATGTAAAAACAATATATTTTATATTTTTTATATAATTATTTTTTTATAAAATAATTTGGTTGAACCAAATAAATAAGTTTATATAATTTAAATTTACAACAGTTTCTTTTTAAACTTCTATTCCATCACACCAACCTAAAACTAGCAACAACTTCAAAACACCGACCAGAATTTACAACAGTTGATTAATCCGACTATTGATTGCTATCCACCAATAATGAAAAATGAGCACCCATATGGATATAGACAACTGAATTCATAGTAAAGAAGATTTTCATAACATACGGGAGGAGTTTTTCTTGATTAATCTTACGTGTTCTTTAACTATAATATAATTTTTTTTCTTTTTCTAAATAGAGCTAAATTGATTAAACCTATAAATATAAAAGATTAAATATATTATTATTTAATTTTTTATAATTACAACATTATCTCATTAATCACTTTAACAGTTAAGTTATCATTGTATTACAAAACATAAAGTTTAATAGCAATTTATAACATTTGAAAGTTTGATTATCATCTTATTTTTTTAACAAAGTTCAATAACATTTTAGTACTTTACCCCAAATTCATTTGGTATTTTCTATAATAAAAATATTGGTAAAAAAAATACTTTAGACACATATTATAAAAAAAAACATGGTTTGAGTACTAATTTTATATTTTAGCCTTTCTATAATAATAAAAAAAAGGCTTAATACATCTTTTTCCCCTTAAAGTATATCTGATTTCTTAACTTGCCCCCTAAACTTCATTTTGCCCACTTTTTCCCTTTAAACAAATCGTCGTTACCCATTTTTTCCCATTCTGTTACCTTTTTTCGTTAAAAAATTTTCGACCAATCACATCCTGCCACGTCATCAACGGGTTGACTAAGTCAATCCGTCTGGTTTTATTTAAAGGGTAAATGACATGTCAAGTATGTCAGGTTTGTTTTTTTGTTCAATTTAGTCACTGAAAAGTGTATTTTTACCTTAAATTGACCCCTATTTGTTTCTAATTTTTATAATTTAATCCATTATTTATTATTATTAATAATATTAATTTATTAAAATGTTAATATTTAATAAAAATAAATAAAAACAAATATTTTAATACTAAATTAGTAATTTTTAAGATCCGAATTCCAATCAAATTTTAATTATTAATTCTAATTTCACTATATTTGAATTATAGTTTTTGAGTAAAATTCAAATTATATTTGAATCATGTTCGTTTTATATTTGAATCATATTCAAATTATATTTGAATCATCTTCTAATTATATTCGAATTATTAATTCGAATTTTGCTAAATTCGAAATATATTTTTTTGAGCAAAATTCAAATTATATTAGAATTATATTTGAATCATGTCTATATTATATTCGAATCATATTAAAATTATTTTCGAAATATAATTTGAATATGATATTTCCAATGTAATTTGAATATGATTCGAATATAATATGAACATGATTCTAATATAATTACATGCTTTTTCAACTATTATATTCGAATCATATTCAAATTATATTCGAATCATGTTCATATTATATTTGAAATATCATATTCAAATTATATTTGAATCATATTTGGAATATTATTTGAATATGATTCGAATATAATATGAACATGATACGAATATAATTACTTGTTAAACATGATACGAATATAATTACCTGTTAAACATGATTCGAATATGATTACCTGTCAAACATGATTCGAATATAATTACCTGTTAAACATGATTCGAATATAATAGTTCAAAAGACATGTAATTATATTAGAATTATATTCGAATCATGTTTATATTATATTTGAATCATGTTCATATTATATTCGAATCATATTAAAATTATTTTTCGAAAATAATTTTAATATGATTCGAATATAATATGAACATAATACGAATATAATTACATGTTAAACATGATTCGAATATAATTACATGTTAAACATGATTCAAATATAATAGTTGAAAAAACATGTAATTATATTATAATTATATTGGAATCATGTTCATATTATATTCGAATTATATTCAAATTACATTCGAAATATCATATTCAAATTATATTTCGAAAATAATTTGAATATGATTCGAATATAATATAGACATGGTTCAAATATAATTCTAATATAATTTAATTTTGCTCAAAAAATATATTTTGAATATAGCAAAATTCGAATTAACAATTCGAATATAATTTGAATATGATTCGAATATAATTTAAATATGATTCAAATATAATATGAACATGATTCGAATATAATTTAAATTTTACTCAAAAAAATATATTTCAAATATAGTGAACTTAAAATTAATAATTAGAATTTAATTGGAATTCGAATCTAAAAAATTACTAATTTAGTATTAAAATATTTGTTTTTATTTATTTTTATTAAATATTAACATTTTAATAAATTAATATTGTTAATAATAACAAATAATAGACTAAATTATAAAAATTAGAAACAAAATAAGGGTCAATTTAAGGTAAAAATAGATATTTCAGTGACTAAATTGAACAAAAAAACAAACCTGACAAACTTGACATGTAATTTACCCTTTAAATAAAACTAGACGGATTGACTTAGTCAATCCGTTGATGATGTGGCAGGATGTTATTGGCCGAATTTTTTTTAACGAAAAAGGGTAACGGAATGGGGGAAAATAGGTAACGGCGAATTGTTTAAGGGGAAAAAGTGGGCAAAATAAAGTTTAGGGGGCAAGTTGGGAAATCGGGTATACTTTAGAGGGAAAAAGTTGTATTAAGGCTAAAAAATACTAGTAAAAACCTAAACAAAATTGAGGCAGTCCATCACATATGTCCAACCCTAAATGAGATGGATATTCTCCAATTGGGGAGAGAAATTTATCATTGGATTTGGGCTTTTATTCATTTGTCAAATCTGGGGTTTAGATGGTTAAATTGTACAGATAAATTAATTGAAATTAAGAAAACAGAAAAAATATTTTTTATGTTAAACAATTTCTATGAAATTAAATTATAATTTGAGTGGCAAGGATTTTAAACGATGTTTTTTATTGGAGGTCCTGTAGTGTCTCGATTTTCTTTTATTTCCTGGTTGGTAATGCAGGATAGATTACCTAATAGAATGCTATCTTGGGGATGCCAGATTGACCCCATATGTGTTCTTTGTAGTGAGGGGATGAAAACAAGGAACCACCTATTTGGGGACTGTAATTTCTCGTTGCAGGTTTGGCAGCTTGTTTTGCATACCTGTAATGTGATTGTTGATTGTACATGTTGGATGGAGTTGATAAATTGGGTGAAGCTCCACACTAAGGGAAAGTCCATGTTTGCTGGGGTTGTTCGAATTGCTTGGAATTGTTTCAATTATGTTATTTGGCAGGAAAGGAATAGCAGGATCCATGGGAATTAAGTATGCTGTAGTCATGCGTTTGTCTGGATGCAAAAATTTTGTTTCTTCTTCTTCTTCAGGTTTAGTTGAAAATTGGGGGATTCAATTGTAATTAAAAGGGATAGGTTGGACTGGTTGGCTGGTGTGTTTTTTTTGTTTGTATTGAGAGGTTCTTGGATGAATAAAGTCTTCATTTATCCAAAAAAAAAAAAAGATAAATTGTCACAAAAATATATGTATTATACCCTTAAATACGAAAGTTAATAATTTCCAACTCAATTAGAAGTAAGGATGACAGAGAGTTGGATATATATAATTGGTAAGTTTTTTTAATATGAATTCACAAATATGTTTCAAAATCCATTTTATCCATAAATTATTTGAGTGTTATTTTTTAAATTTGAATTAAATACTATTATTCGTTAGATATGCAAATCCATTAAAAATCGAATTCAAAATTTTAAATTATATGTTGAATATCTAAATCCACACAGATTGAGATCTACTGTAAGTTGGACAATTGAAGTTTGAATCCATTAAAAATCGAATTCGCAATTTGAAATCGTATCTACATAAATATTGTGAATTTAGATAATCCACACTGAAACGATAACAAATATAGTAATTTTAACATATGTACTTATAAATTATTTGAATCTGCAATATAAAATCTGTAAAAAAAATATATATCACATATTCGTAAATATCAAAATTTACGATATGAACGTTATCTCTAATTAAAGCTTAAATAATTATATAGATATCTATACATATTAGAACTCTCTTTATAAAAAAATATATCGGATTAAGTTTTTTCTACGCTTTTTTAGTATTACGATTTACGAGTGTCAAAGTTGTAATTTAAAAGCACACCCCACTCCTTAATTTGTTCAAGGAGTTTGGTGTTTTAGGGTTTTGTTTTTCTTTTTATAGCTTTACAGTTTTTGTGGTTTATTCCTTCAGCTTTTGTCTCTCAACCAAAAATGGCTGCTCAGACCGACAAAGAGATTGAAGAGATCCTCGCCGCTCATCTTGAACAACAAAAAATCGACGTAATTTTTTCTTCTTTTTTTTCTACCCCTTGTCGTTTTGATTTCTTCCTCTCGTTTATTTATTTATTTTGGTGTTCACAGTCCGAGCAACCTGTAGTTGAAGATGACGAAGACGACGAAGATGACGAGGACGATGACAAAGATGAAGATGATGCCGATGGTGAATATTCTTATTCAGTTATTTCTTGTTCGTTTGTTTAAAATTAACTGATTTTGAGTGAAATATATGGTTTAGTATTTGGTTAAATTATGTTTGCATCGTTGATATATGTGCGATTATATGTAAAAAAAATCTAAGATGATTAGATAAGCGAGCCGAATGTGCTCGATCTTGGGATTATGCACCAACTTCAATTCCTAATTTCCTATTCGAGTTGATTCAGAGTATTTCAACTAGTGGATTTAGAATTAGCTCGATTCTGGTATTATACCATTTGGTTTTAGTTCCTGAAATCATTCTTTTTGTGCCGTGTAGCAATTTCATTTGTACTTTCTACGTCTAGATATGTATTCTGTGTAATTGTATCATTCTGTTCGTAAAATAACAAGCATGTTAATTGCCGAACTGCTCTTTATATGATTGAACGATGCGTCGGTGGTTGCGAATTGCGATATTTCTTCACCTTTCCATTGTATGTTCTGTCAGGACATCTTGATGGAGAAGGAACTGGTAGGTTAAAGCAAAGCAGAAGCGAAAAGAAGAGTCGCAAAGCTATGTTGAAGCTCGGGATGAAACCGATTCCAGACGTTAGCCGAGTCACAATCAAGAAGAGCAAGAATGTCTGTCCCCTTTCCATATTGTTAAACCATTCATTACTCCCCTGCCTTGTCTGTTACTACATGATATAACTGGTTTTACTGTTGAATTCAGATCTTATTCATTATTTCGAAGCCGGACGTCTTCAAGAGCCCCACGTCAGATACCTATGTTATCTTTGGAGAGGCTAAGTTTGAGGACTTGAGCTCACAATTGCAGACACAGGCTGCCGAGCAATTTAAGGCTCCTGATCTCAGCCACGTGGTGTCGGAACCCGAGTCGGCATCAGCCTTGGCTCAGGATGATGAAGAAGTAGATGAGACGGGAGTTGAGCCGAAGGACATTGAGTTGGTGATGACACAAGCGGAAGTTTCCAGATCGAAGGCTGTCAAGGCACTCAAGGCTGCGGATGGGGATATTGTTTCGGCTATAATGGAGCTAACAACCTAACAATGGTGTTCACTAGTCATATGTGATGGATTTAGTACAATAGTTAGCTTGGTTTCCGGTAGTTGATTTCTTCAGGTTGGATAGTATCTTTGCTTATTTTCAAAATTTGTCCTCATTATTTTTTCAAATTTCTTTTCAAATGTTATAGATTTATTTTCAAAGAGTAAAGGGGAGTTTAGAGACTGAAAGTGCTACTTTTGAATTTTCAGCCATTGTCTCTTCTGGAATTCAATCCTCATACTTTACAACAACAAAAATTGAGAACTTTATTAAATCTTATCATTATTAAATCGTTAGCATATAAATCAACGTATTAGCAACTTATAAACAAATAATTACTAAAAAGAAAACAATTTAATGATATATGTGCAACAAATTAACAAAAATCAATAGTTACATTTATGTGTTTGGAGTAACTTGTCATGTTTTATAAGGTACGAAGACAAACATATAACAAATTAAACTAGAGGAATTAGTTTTTTAGTTTTTATAAAGTAGAAGGATGAAACTCATAATTAGACCTACCTTGTTTTTTTATTTTATTTACTTTTCCATCCCCTTAACGAATAAAATTGAAAACCAAAAGCCAGTGCCTTTAGATCTGCCCGATACTTCTTACAACGAACCATTCTTAAGGAACAATATTACTCCGTCTCGGTGTTTGTCTGCTTTTCAACAGGTAATCATCTTTTCCCCCCCTTTCCTTTTGTGTTTGTTTGTAACATAATAGTTTCTCTGTTTTCTTTGGACTGGAGATAGTAACCCTAGATCTATTTCTCTCTATTTCCTTTTTTGTGTTTATTTCTTCTTTTTTTGGCATAACAAAATCAAGGGCGGAGGGAAATGAAAAGCGTGTATCTGGGTTTTTATTTTAAGGAAAATGAATTATTTTTGTTAATTTTCTATAAGGTTCTTATGTAATTTGGTTTCTCGTAGGGCATTATGTAATAGTGGAGAAAATGAAAGTGTTTTTTGTGCTAGTCTTGAGAAAAAAGAGGAAATTTTTTAAAGTTGGAAGGCCTGATTTTTGTGTAATTTTGGTTGTGGATAAAATTTCTCTTAGGTTTTGAAGGAAAAAAGGAGAGAACTTGGGCTGTGAAAGGCTTGGTTTTTTTGCTTGTAATGGAAGGAGGGGTAGCTGGAAACACTGTTCCGCCAAATTCATTTGATAAATCTCAAGTTTATGATGTAAAGCCACTACGTTCCTTGCTTCCTGTATTCCCCGGGGCAACTAATGGTCCGCCTTTCGGTACTGCACCTCCTAACGGTCCTTTCCCGTCTGGTTTTTCACCGTTTTTCCCATTTAGTCCACCACAGGGATCCCCATCTACACCTGTCCTTAACCAAAATCACTTTAATTCAACTGCTGTGCCGATTCGGTCATTTAGAGCAGACCTACCAACTTCTAATGGGAAAAATGTGCATAGCAGCCGTAAACGCAAACTAGCTGGGTCGAGTTCTGTTAAAAAGAAAGTGAAGAGGAGCAACGAATCGGAGCTGGCATTAGCTGCACTTGCTAATTTCAAACCTGGTATCAGTGTAGTTGAAAAAGATGATGGTAATAGGGAATTGGTTGAAACTGTGCTTATGAGGTTTGATGCACTAAGGAGAAAGGTTAGCCAAATTGAAGATTCAAAGGAACCGCATTCCGAGGTTTTTAAGCATGCAAACTTGAAAGCCGGCAACATAATGTTAACGAAAGGGGTGCGAACTAATGGAAAAAAGCGAATCGGGGTCGTTCCTGGTGTTGAAATTGGGGACATATTCTTCTTCCGAATGGAGTTGATTTTAGTGGGAGTGCATTCTCAGTCCATGGCTGGTATTGACTTCATGCCGATGAAGGGTAGTGATATAGAGGGAGAGCGAGTGGCTGTAAGCATTGTTTCAGCCGGAGGGTATGAAGATGATGCTGAAGATCCTGATGTTTTGGTATACACCGGTCAAGGTGGGAACGCCAATGCCGATAAAGAAGCATCTGATCAGAAGCTTGTGAGGGGCAATCTTGCTTTGGAAAGGAGCTTGCACCGAGCCAATGAAGTGAGAGTCATTCGAGGTTTCAAGGATATTTTCCACCCAACATCTAAGGTCTATGTATACGATGGGCTTTTCAAGGTTCAAGAGTCATGGATAGAGAAGGGGAAAACAGGTTGTAATATATTCAAGTATAAATTAGTAAGGACCCCTGGGCAGACTGGTGCTTTTTCCACATGGAAATCCATTAAGAAGTGGAGAGCTGATCCGTCTTCAAGGGATGGACTTATTCTTCCAGACCTCACCTCAGGTGCGGAAAGCACACCCGTTTCACTTGTCAATGAGGTTGATGACGAAAAGGGGCCTGCTTATTTCACATATGTCTCTACTGTTAAATATCCAAAATCATTCAAATTAGTGCAACCTTCTGTTGGATGTAATTGCAGTGATGCGTGTCATCCGGGAAATTCAAACTGCCCCTGCAATCAAAAGAACGGAGGTGATTTCCCGTACATTGCCAATGGGAATCTAGTGTGTCGAAAACCTATGATTTATGAATGTGGTTCTTCGTGTCCATGCTTTCGTAACTGCAAAAACAGAGTTTCACAGACTGGAATTAAAGTTCGCTATGAAGTTTTTAAGACAAGAGGTAAGGGTTGGGGTCTGCGGTCATGGGACCCTATTCGTGCAGGTACATTTCTTTGTGAATACGCAGGTGAAGTTCTTGAAAAAGTTGAGGGGCAGGGTGGGGAAGATGTTGAAAACAATGATTATGTTTTTCATACAAATCGAGTCTACGAATCCTTCAAGTGGAATCACGAAACGGAATCAGCAGGAGAGGCAAGTTCCAACACCGGTGAAGCTTTTGATATTCCAACTCCTCTAATCATAAGTTCAAAGAACAGTGGAAATGTAGCTCGGTTCATGAATCATAGTTGCTCTCCAAATGTTTTCTGGCAACCAATCATGTATGAACAAAATAACGAAGCTTTTCTCCATATCGCTTTCTTTACTAAGAAACACATTCCTCCGATGACAGAGCTGACGTACGATTACGGAACTCCGCTGCACACAGATGGGATGGGAAGTTACAATGCGGATCATGGAAAAAAGAAGTGCCTATGCGGATCACCAAAATGCCGAGGTTACTTTTATTGAGACCTAGACTGCAAACCTGTATTCTGTACACTAGTAAAACTTTTGGCTTTTCTGAACAAGGTCCGGGATCTGGCTCATCTTTGTCTGATCATGTAATTTTGTTTGCATTCCATATTTAGTCTTTGTAGTGTATTCCTATGCCATTACAAGCAGAACTGACGACGGATGCAAATCTGCATGATGCTGGTTTTTGTTGTCTGTTTTGGTAGTTAGGTCTCAGTTTCAGTTTCTTAAGATGTACCAAAAATGCTCGGTAATGCACTTTATGTTTCTTGTTTGTCATTAGCATTGGAACTTATTGTGATTTTTTTTTGTCTTCGACTGTTTGCTAGTATGAATAGGTTGTTTCAAACTTTCCTCTTTGTAAAAATAATTATAGAGGGCAAGTATGATCTTCAATCTTCATGTTATGCATTTCGCATTCGTATCGAAGATGCATTACGGAATTGTTTGTCTTAGTTAGTTCGATTAACATTGTTGTTGCAACAACTTAAAAGTTTGTTGGTTCGAGTGCAAATACTGTAGTTATCTTTTTCGCTTACTATTTTTCCATTTTATGATTTAAGTATATTTAAGTAATTTATTTGGTTGTTTTCTTTAAGTTTAACTATACGAAATCATTTACTTGTTTTTATTTCATTTACTTTTTCACATGTATCATCATATTATTAGTTTGATGTTTGGATGTAAATATTGTCAACAACTAAACAAATGAAGTGGGTGCAGAGACGAATGCAGAATTTTATGTTAGGGGACGAATCTATAAAATTTTAGGAGTGATGAACTTATAAATACATAGAAAATTTCTAAAATAATTTAAACCATATGATGGTTTTTCCCGAGAGACTTGAATTTGAATCTCAAATTGTACGATATTCTTGCATTTACATCTAAACATCAAACTAATAATATGATGATACATGTGATATAATTTGTGATCATCTATGCAAAATAATATACAAATTTACATATTTAATTTAAGAAAAAAAATTTAATCCTTGAAATTTATATCATAACCTTATAAATTAAATCTTTAAACTTTAAATTAAATTTCTAATCCTTTAAATAGAAAAGATTGTGCAATCAACATGTATATGCATAATTTTTCATTAAAAATAAATTAAATCTAAGGGAAAGTTAGGAGGTTCTTAACACATTTTTAGTTCTTTAACTCATTTCTCATTCTTTCATATCTAAAAAGAAATTATTCAAACAAGGAAATAAAATATTTTTCACTTGAGTGAGGGTCAGAAAATGCTTAAAATTATTAAAAAAATCTTAAAATCAATAAAAATATTTATCTCTTTAATCATTTTTTAATATTTTCAATTACGTGTTCTATTCTTCCCGATAAATATCATTAAATTTTTTTAAAGTTCAATCAAATCCTCAACTGTTCCTTTGAATTCTCACTGATCTCCTATTTTTTATATAAAAATGGCTTAAATATACATTTAGTACTTGAATTATACATTTTCTCTCAAGTTGGTACCTAAAAAAATTTTACTCCCAAATTAGTACTTGAACTAAACATTTTGACCCAAGTTGACACCTAAAGAATTTTTCCTCCCATTTTGATACCCAAACTTTTAATTCCATCAATTATTCTAATACTTTTATTAACATACTTAGTCCCAAAACTTATACATTCTATCAATTTGATCTTAATTCAAAATAATTCAATAAATTTAACCATGTGTATATAAAAATACCATCAATTTAGTCATTTTTACGATACTTTCAAATTAAACAAGCATAACAGATCAAAACAACAATGAGATAACTGTATTCTACCATAAAATAACATCAAGTTACTGTTAAAAAACTTTATACTATGAAAGTGATATAAACATTTACATGAGAAAAACAAACAATTTAAGAACATAACAAAGAGTAAATTGATAAGATTTCTAAATATAAAAGGTTAAATTTATTGAATTATTTTGAATTAGGACCAAATTGATAGAATGTATAAGTTTGGTATTAACTTGGGAGAAAGTGCCTAGTTCAAGTACCAACTTGGGAGATTTGGTCCAAAAAAAAGTACCAACTTAGGAGTAAAAATTCTTTAAGTACCAATTTGAGAGAATATGCTTAATTCATGTACCAACTTGGGAGCAAAATTCCTTTAGGTACCAACTTGAGAGAAGGTGTATAGTTCGGGTACCAAATATATATTTAAGCCTAAAAAAATCATCCCCTCAAACTATTTAGCCAAGCTACCACTAACTTAAGTTACCCTTTTACCCTCCTTTTGTTTAATCCAAACACATTGTTAAACTCATAACATCTATAATAACAACAATGTTAATAAACTAAGACTCAATCAATGTGTTTTATTATTAACAATGTAGGTATATTGTTGACGATACGATTACATCTTTTTTAAACTCATTTTTTTCGGTGATTAAATCAATGTCTACTAGGGTAAATATTGTTTGGACGATAAGATTACATCTTTTTAAAAAAAATTATTAGTTTTTTTAAAAAAATTAATGTGAGTTTTTCTTAGAAAATCATACTATATATGATTAGGTTTTCTAAAGATACATGAAGATAACACGTGAAGAAACTTCAAACACTTGAAGGCCAGTTGTGACCGTTAATTTCTATATAAGACTGATAGACCTTTTAAAATCTCAACACTTACGTAAATATTTGAAAGATTTTTTCTAACCTTGATGATGGTGATTATGAATGAAATCATTAATCATTAAAAAGAATATCTCTAAACTACTTCATCTTCAAAGTCGGTTACTATTAAAGTCTTGTCTTTTTTAACTAGATTATGAAGCGAGTCTAACGTAAAACATGCTACGTTACAGCTATTATCGAAAACATATTCTCTCTCTAAACTACTTCATCTTCAAAGTCGGCTACCATTAAGGCTTGTCGTTTTTCGACTAGATTATGTAGCTTAATTATTCAACATTTATACGTTTTATTAAAAAAAAAACTTGTAGTATCAAAAAAAATGATTTAAGTTTGAAAGTTTGTGTGTTATTTTTACTATGAGCAATTAAGTATTTATTGAGGAATATTTAGGAAAAGAATTGTGAGGTTATATATAGTACTTTGGAGTATCAACAACTAATATGTGTAGTTAGATTGAGGGTGACTCTTCTATGAAAAATGTATAAAATTTTTTTTGAATAAGATTTAAGAGAATTAGTATCGTTGATTAATTTAAACTGTGTTTTTATTTATATTTTATTTTTTATATTTTCTCCAACTACAATTGACTTTTTTTAAAAAGATCAACTACAATTGACTTAGGTAATGTCTCATTGCAAATACTCCAAATAATATAATTTGATATACTTGTCTACACTATACATAAAACAATTGTGAAATTATTCAAAGGAAACTTTATTTTTATAATGATATTTTTATTTTTATATATCTTCAAATAAATATATTTTTAATATATTTTTTTATAAACGAAACTAATAATCACTTATAATTTGGGTGTATTTGATTTTGGTCGCATGCTATCCCAACCGGTTTTAGGGTATAAATGTGTATTATAAATGTTTTGTTGTCCGTTAGACAGGAGAATAGAGCAGAAAAAAAAAATTGAAAACAAGTCACTCTCTGAAATCTGCCGAAACCAAAGACTCTTCCAACTCGACTAGCTTTTGCAACAAAACCTTCTTCTTCTTTTCGACAGGTAAAATCCTCTCTTTTCTGTATGTTCATTTCAAATCTGTTCATTTCTTTGTATACTACATAACCCTAATCTATTGTGTCTATTCACACCGTTTGTGTTTATTTATGTTACTTTTTCTTTCCTAAACAGCAAAGTCATGGGTAGAGAAAAATGAAATGAGTATCTATTAGTTCAGAAAAAGGATTTTTTTTGTTCTAAAAGGTTTACTTTTTGTGTAATTTTGGTTTGATGTAGGCCATTGTTTTGTGCGTTAACAGTTAATGTTGGAGTAAATTGAAGTGGGTATTTCCTGGTTTTGACGTTAAAGCTCTGAATTTTGTGTAGTTTTGGTTCACATTGGAGCTTCGGTTTGTGCTTAAACAAGTTAAGGAGTAAAGAACTTAAGTGGGTATCACTGGGTTTTGTGCAAAGAGAAAACTTTTGTTGAAAAGGCATCAATTTTCTTGTTTGTAATGGAAGAAGGGGCGGGTACAAACACTGTTCTACCGAACTTAGGTGATAAATCCAGGGTTTTGGATGTTAAACCGCTACGTACTTTGGTTCCCCGATTCCCGGATGCATCTAATGGTTCGCCTTTCTTTTGTGCATCTCCTACTGGCCCTTTTCCGTCTGGGTTTTCGCCTTTTTTCCCCTTTAGCGGACCACAAGGATCGCAGTCAACATCGGGTCTTAACCAAAACGAGTTCTGTTCAACTGCTGTGCCGATTCGGTCATTTAGAGCGGAACCACTAGATTCTAATGGCCGAAATGTGCACAAACAGAAATCATCTGGGTCAAGTTCCATTCAAAAGAAAGCGAAGAAGAGGAAAGTTTTTGAGTTTTCATTCACTGCTCTTGATAATTTCAATCCCGGAATAAGTTTATCTGAGCGTGATGACGGGAACAGGGAATTGGTTGAAAATGTGCTTTGGAGGTTTGATGCACTTCGGAGAAAGCTTAGCCAAATGGAGGATGCGACCGAACCACATTCTGGGATTATTAAACGTTCAGTCTTAAAAGCTAGCAACGTAATGATGAGCAAAGGGGTGCGGACTAATGCGATAAAGAGAATCGGGGTTGTTCCTGGTGTTGAAATTGGGGACATTTTCTTCTTCCGGTTGGAGATGTGTTTAGTGGGGTTGCATGCTCAGTCCATGGCTGGAATTGACCCCATGCCTATGAAGGGTGATTTAGAGGGAGAGCGAGTGGCTGTGAGCATTGTTTCATCTGGAGGGTACGATGATGATGTTGAAGATCCTGATGTTTTGGTATACACCGGTCATGGTGGGAATGCCAGTGGTGATAAAGAAGCATCCGATCAGAAGCTCGTGAGGGGAAATCTTGCTTTGGAAAGGAGCTTGCGCCGAGCTAATGAAGTAAGAGTTATTCGAGGTTTTCAGGATTCCGCCCACCAAACCTCTAAGGTCTATGTATACGATGGGATTTACAAAGTCCAAGAATCATGGATGGAGAAGGGGAAATCAGGCTGTAATATGTTCAAGTATAAATTAGTAAGGATCCCCGGACAAAAAGGTGCTTTTGCAACTTGGAAAATGATCAGAAAATGGAAAGAAGGTTTGTCTTCAAGGGATGGACTTATTCTCCCCGACCTCACTTCTGGTGCGGAAAGCATACCTGTTTCACTTGTGAATGAGGTTGACGACGAAAAGGGCCCCGCTCATTTCACGTATTTATCTACCGTCAAATATTCAAAATCATTCAAATTATTGCAGCCTTCTTTTGGCTGCAATTGTCCTGATGCATGCCAAGCAGGAAATTCAAACTGCACCTGCTTTAAGAAAAATGGAGGTGATTTACCTTACACTGCCTACGGGATTCTAGTGTGTCGAAAACCCATGATATATGAATGTGGTTCCTCGTGCCCGTGCCTTCGTAGCTGCAAGAATAGAGTTACACAGGCTGGTTTTAAGGTTCACTTTGAAGTTTTTAAGACAACAGATAGGGGTTGGGGTCTACGATCATGGGACCCTATTCGTGCAGGTACTTTTATTTGTGAATATGCAGGTGAAGTTATTGACAACATCGATGCAAAGCAGGATGGCGGAGATGACGAAAGTAATGAATATGCTTTTCATACAGATAGAGTCTATGAATCCTTCAAGTGGAATTATGAACCCGAGTTAGTAGGAGAGGAAAGTTCCGACACTGCCGAAGATTATGATATTCCATCTCCCCTCATCATAAGTTCGAAGAACAGTGGAAATGTTGCTCGGTTTATGAATCACAGTTGCTCTCCAAATGTTTTCTGGCAGCCAATCATGTATGAACATAACAACGAAGTTCTCCTCCATATTGCTTTCTTTGCTAAGAGGCACATCCCTCCGATGACAGAGCTGACATATGATTACGGTATTCCGCGCACAGATGAGAAGGGAAGTAACAGTGCCGAGCATGGAAAGAAGAAATGCTTATGTGGATCGGCAAAATGCCGAGGTTACTTTTATTGAGGACAAGCGAAACTTTTTGGCTTTTTCGAATGGAGGCTTTGGATCTGTCTCATATTTTGTCAAATCAAGAAACTCTATGTATTTCCATTTCAGTGTTCACAGGTTGGTCTAGGTATGCAGATTAATGTTTTGGCTTAAGATGCAGAACTGACAACTTATAGAAAGTTAGAAACCACATATGGTGATGTTTTCCGTAGGTTTGGATTTAGCAGGAGTCGATGTTCAGTTACTTGAGAAATGCCTGAATGCTTGGTATTTCACTTAATTTTCTTGTCTGAGAATCACTTCTGAGCAGCTGTTGTCTTTGACTCTTTGCCAATGAATTGGTTGCTTGCTTGTGTGGCTAAATATATGTTAAACTTAAGGTGATCTTACTTGTTTTAATGGAAAATGGTAATCAAAATTCACAAGGAAAGAAAAGTGCAATCTTTTATTCAATCATTACAATGAATTAATTGTGTTTACTTTCTTATCTTAATAAATTAAACAATGCCTTTTTGCTAGGACAAAAAAAAAATAGTAAAATTAAATAATTGAGATTAAAATTTTCCAATAAAAAAAAATCCTCATTTCTTACGGTTAAATTAGACGACGGATACTAACTTATATATGTATATATAGTTGAGATTATAATCTCTATCTTTTCGATTCGATACAAAAAACTGGAGATTTGACTCGAATTATAATTTAATAAATTTGACTCAAATAAAGTTTGAATTATAAAATAAAATTTTGAATAATTCTAAATTTTAGTAATGGGTGAATTAGTTTTTAAGTTCGAGTCCTTTAACTATGTTTGATATATTTATATCACATATTAAAAAATAGGGTAAATTATATAAATGGCCACCATACTATTGAAAAAGTCGCGATTTGACCACCTTACTTTTTTTAAGCAATTAAACTACATACTATTAAATTAGATGCAATTAAACCACTATATTTTTTTCTAAGCAATTAAATTGCGTCTAATTTAATAGTATGGTGGTTTAATTGCATCAAATCGTGACTTTTCTAATAGCATGGTGATCATTTATATAGTTTACCCTGACTTAACTAGTATTTCATAAATTCAGCTTCACCAAATTTTTTAAAAATAAAATCAGATTTTATAAACTCGGCTCAACTTGAAAATATTTCAAATAAAGTTTAAATTGTAAAATATAATTTAAAATTTATGGCTCGACTCCATCCACCCTAGCCCTCTAACCGAAGAAAAGTTTTTTTTAAGAGTAAACTACACAGATGACCACTGAACTATGAGTTTGGTGTCAAAATGACCACTATATTATTTTTTTTTGGCAAATGCACCACACAACTATTTAAATGGTTCCATTTTAGCCACACGCCATTAAAAAAACGAAAAAGTTGATGGAACTGTTAAAAAATTGGTATAATTATACATTTGGTCCTCTATATTTATACAATATATTAATTTAGTCCTAATTTTAATCTAATAAAATAAATTAATTATTCAATAAGATGGTGACATGTGTCACCACTTTATTGGAAGTCTTTAATTATTTTTATTTAATTAATTTTCTACTTCTAATCAGGTGGTAACATGTGTCACCACCTTATTGGCGGTGAAAAATGTTAACATAGAAATTACTTTCAAAGGAAATTGAACCTGGGATCTTGGAATAGAAGGGGCGAATGCTTGGCCTAGTAACAAACACTTTTTTGTGCTATGAGATATAATCTAACCTACTATAGCATACTCTCAGATTGGTCAAGCTCGTTCAGAGATTGAAAGCCTCCATGTCATAAAACAACCTTTACCGGCTTGACTGTATAGCAGATCTATGAGTAGAATAATTGTTATTGTAGTAACTAGTAACCAAGAGCTTCGAGTATGCTTAAATATATAATACCTTTTAATTAAGTTAGGTTGGGGTTTTGAGATCTATGAGTAGTTTAGAAACTGAGTATTAAGAAGATCTATGAATTTATTTTTATGTTTGAATGTTTTAAACTGATCTTAGAAATTTTAAACCTCGTGATCTAAGTGGGAGACCAACAAGTGGTTACTTTGTCCGTGGAAAATATACCAAACGCAATGCTTGGAAGAGTTTGTGGCACATTTTTGCAAGACATAGAGATGTTGTTGATAGCTAGCAAATTGAGTAGAGGAGGGAAAAGTTTGGTTTCGTGAGATTTAGGGGGAAAACGAATGTTTTGAGACCAGTAGAAAGACTGAATGACTTTACAATTATATGGATTTCGGATGTCGATGTCGATGGCAAAATACAAAGGTAGGACATCGGTTCGGAGAAGAGAGACTCAGGGGGAGTCGTGTTGCAGAACGGGAGAATCCCAAAAGGGGTGAGGCAGTGAAGTTTGGAAACAAATCTACTCCAGGGTGTGATGATTGTCAAGACGATAGTGCCCAGGTTGAAGCCAATGGAGTTGGTGGATCCAATTTCCAGGCAAGGCAAGAGTTGAAGAGAATTATGTGACATGTTGAGGAGGAGGAACTGTGTAAGATTAAAAGATGCCTCGTGGGGGAGGTGGTCACTGTTTGTAGTGCTAGGAGCATCAAGAGTGTGGGCTGGGGGATATTAAAGTTCAGAGAATGGGTGGCAAAATTATATTGATGATGATGAACTATTTATGATGCTGGAAGATCTTGATTGGTCGTTGAAGGAAATTTTTAGAAAGGTTGAACCATGGACACAAGTCTTGAATTGGTTGATAGGAGCGACATGGTTAGAGATTTCGGGTGTTCCCACTACACTGCTCGAAATGAGCAGAATTGTGAGGCCCTTGGTAAGAATGCTAGTCATGTCTTAGATTGTGAAAAGGTTACTATTCTAGTAACAACAAACCAGAGGAAAAAAATTGAAGAGGTTGTTGAAATTGAAGTTGGCAGCTTGGTGTTTGTTGTTTGTTGTTGTTCGTGTAGAGGAGGTAGGTTTCACGGACCGGCCTTTGGAACCACATATTGTTGAGAGTATGCTATAGTAGGTTAAATCGTATCTCATAATACAAAAAAAAAAAGAAATGCTTGGCCTAGTGGCAAGTGCTTGCCCCTTCAATTCTAAGGTCTCAGGTTCAATTTCATGACTTCTAATAAGGTGGTGACATGTGTCACCATCATATTAAATAATTAATTTATTTTATTATATTAAAATTAGGACTAAATTGATATATTGCATAAATATAGAGGACCATATGTATAAGGATTAATATCATATACACTGGCGGTGGAAAGTTTTTATTTCCACAAGCGCCTCAATTATATGGTTTAGGGTTAGTGTTTAGGGTTTAGAGTTTAGGGGTTTAGTGTAAAGGTTTAGAATTTAGGGTTCATGTTTAGAATTTAGGAATTTGGGTTAGAATTTAGGGTTTAGGGTTAGGGTTTAGTTTTAGGGTAATATGGGTGGGGTTTAGGTTTTAACCTATAAACCCTAAATTTTAACCCTAAACCCAAAATTCTATCAACAATCTCTAAATTCAAAACTACTACACTTATACCCCTAAATTTTAAACCCTAAACGAAGTCCCTAACTCCTAAAACTAAGGCGCTTGTGTAAAAAAATTTCCACAAGCGCTTGTGTATAGAACAATTACCCTATGTATAATTATACTAATTTTTTTAACAGTTCCATCAATTTTTTCATTTTTTTAACGTCCCGTGGTTAAAATGAAACCATTTAAATAATTGTGTGGCGCATTTGCCGAAAATAATAATATAGTGGTCTTTTTGACAACAAACTTATAGTTCAGTGGTCATTTGTGTAGTTTACCTTTTTTTAATTTCCTAAAAAGGGTAAACTACAACGGAGGTCACTCAATTATGGGTAAGGTTACATTTGGGTCACTCAATTATTAAAAGTTACATTTGAGTCACTCAATTATGGGTAAGATTACATTTGAGTCACCCAATTATTAAAGGTTACATTTAGATCACTCAATTATGGGTAAAGTTACGTTTGAGTCACCTTTTATATTTAAAAAAAGTGCATCAATTTATGTATTAGATGAATTAATAATTTCAAATGAAGTACTCTAATGTTAAAGAGGATATACACGTGATTTTGAAGAAAAAATGACTAAATTGATGTATTTTTTTTAAATATGAAGGGTGACTCAAACGTAACTTTACCCATAATTGAGTGATCTAAATGTAAACTTTAATAATCGAGTGACCCAAATGTAACCTTACCCATAATTGAGTGATCCAAATGTAACTTTTAATAATTGAGTGACCCAAATGTAACCTTACCCATAATTGATTGACCTTCGTTGTAGTTTACCCTAAAAAATCTATAAAAATTCCCTAACTACTCTTATCGCCAAACACGCCTCTCACCACCGCTGCATCACAGTTTATCTTTCTCTTCCTCCTCCTCCGGTCCATGACCGAAGTCGTCTTTTGCCATCAAGTTTCCGACAGACCTGCAAATTAAATAAGGTAATCTTTGAAACCCTAAGCTTAATTTGAACATTGATTTCTACTCTAGTCATGATATTTTGAGTTATGGCTTTTAGGTGGAAATATTGCCATTTGTGATATTTAACATTCTTAAAATTGGGCGAGATTGGTTCAAATTCTAATTTAATTTATTAGGTTGTTAGAGTTGTAATTAACTAAATTTAAACTTAGAGGTTGAAACTTGTATCCAGCTTTCAAAAGCTAGGAAATCTTATGCAAAAAGACACAATTTGTTTTTTAGATTTTGCTATACAATATATCATTATTCAGAAGTTTGAACACATGCACTTTCTCTCTTCTAGATAAATGGAGGAATCTGAGAAAAGAAAGGAAAGGCTGAAAGCAATGCGCATGGAAGCTGAAGTGTCTAATGATGTCGAGGCTTCTGCAATGCCTGGTCCCCTTTCGAATCCATTGACGGAGACACCGTCGACTGTGCAGGACGACTTTGGTAGAACTCCGCGTTTCGACTACTATACCGACCCTATGGCAGCATTTTCTGCTAACAGGAAGAGGGCCAACAGTCATAATCAGACTCTGCAACAATCTTTTACATCCCCAGCTATGCATGCACCGTTGCAACCCGGTACACTCTTTTTTCCGGATACTGATTTATTAAACTGCTTTTAGGTCACCGGGCAACTTCAGAAGTTCTGCTTGTGTTTAGCACATTTAACCATATTTTTTTCCTCTTTATCTTTTAAAGGATCTTTTGATAATATTGGTCATAAAGAGTGGCGTTAATAATCAACTTTGGTTTGTACTACTACTCAGCTGATCATTTGTGTATGAGTTATTGATTAATACCAGTTGGCCGAAATCTCTCTAATTTTTCGATTAGCGTTAGTTGGTAGTCTTTTTGTTTTTCTAATTAATTGGCTATTTATTCTCGTTTGGCAGGACCAATGAACTTCAATAGGGATTTGCCTCTCCATCAGACGCAAACCCATTTTTCACCCGTTCAGGATGTATACAACCATGGTCCATACAACCCTTCACTCATGCATCAAGGCCAGTCTGATGCTTGGAATGGATCACAGGCATCTGGTCATTATAACTTAGTTTCTGATGGAACTCCGAGAGGAATGTTTGGTAATCCTCCCAGGCATCCTGGAACTTCTCATAGGGCCTGGAATCCCTCTAATACATCAAGTTACGGTAATTTTCAAGGCCCTGGCTTTTCTCCAGCAGGTAGCCCTGGTTTCAACTATGGAACAGCCAGGCCTCAAATGTTTGGTAACAGTCCGATCCTTGATCAAGGACCTAGAGGTAGTCCTTATATGAGTCCTGGGAGAGGTAGGAGTCATGGATACGGCGGGAGCAACACTCCTGGTTTAGGAAGGAGTGCCGGACGAGGACGAGGTTTTCGTGGTCATAGCTCAGAATCAAACAGGATATTAGGGCCACAGAGTTACTTTGATGAATCCATGTTGGACGATCCATGGCAGCATTTAAAACCCATTCCATGGAGAAGACAAGAAACTGAAACGGATGGTTTGAGTACTCCAGGCACTTCAAATTCCAGGCTTCCAAACTCCATTGCCACAAAAAAGGCAAAAGTTTCAGAGGCTTCTTCTAACAAGTTTAATTCTCAACAAAGTCTTGCTGAATACCTCGCCGCTTCATTCAACAAAGCTGTTGAGGACACACAAAATGCATGAAAGTTGCTCAAATCTCCAAGAACAGCCACAATTGGCTTGAAATGAATGGCGATGTAGAAGAGATCTGGTATGACCATTTAGCTGATACATGGACATGGCGTTTCCAACTACTCTCTGGATATATATAGGATAACAATATTGGGCTACACAACGAGATTGCTTTTTCCCATTCTCATAATCTCACCAGGCTAATCTCGGGATTCAAATTTGAAGCTTTCGAGATGAAGCCGGGGTTATGTTTATTGAGGACAAGCACTGTGTCTGGGATCTCACTCATTGTTGTTTAGTCATGCAACTCTATATGCCATTACATGCAGAACTGTCGATGCAGGACGTCAGTGTTCAGTTACTTCAGATATGCCGAAATGTTTGGTAATTTCACGTTATTTCTTGTTGGAGAAACTATTGTTACTTTTACCTGTCTTTGATTCTTTGCTAATGAATGGATTGTTTCATTTTTTTTGTTCTCTTGGTAAGATTATTTCTCAGTTTGATCCAATTTATTTTCGGGTTTTTAAAGAATGAGGTTGGATCCTGGTTTAGGATAATTACTTTTGGGTCGGGTTCGGGTGGGCTAAAAACCCAACTCGACCCGTGTCCATCCCTAATTTTTATGTATGTTGTGATTACCTTTGTGCGATCCTTTCGACATTCTGACACGAGACTAAAAGACGAATGATAATCGGACTCCTAACCGTTGCGACGGCGGTGGTTCTCAAAGAACCATTGCAGAATGAGATGGCACTTTAATTCCCTGTTGAATTGATTTTATTTACGTTGTTGTTGTTGTAATGATCTTAATCATTGTTCTAATTTTTATTTCATAAATTGTTTCGTTCACACTTAGTTTCTGCTTTCCTAAATGATTTCTCTTTGGCAAAAGCTTCTAATGTCCAAAATGTGTACCTCAGTAATAAACGAGGTGAAGCGCAGTAACTATTTGGAGTTTGCATTAACTGCAATCGTAATTTTAAGCCTGTAATCGGTTTTGCAGCACAAGACGGCGTTCGGTTTTCAACCAACTAAATTTTAATTTCCACTTGGTTAGATCTCTATTTATTTACTAAAATTATTTTTATTTAATGAATTTTCGTGAAACTAATTGGGACCCATCATAGGTGGTGAAACTACAATAATCGTCCCTGCGCTATATTTTGGATTGCATTTTAGGCCTCTTTTGAAGAAAACGATAAATTCAAGGAAAAAATATTCAATTCCTTAAAAATCATTTCATATTTCTCCTGACGTGGCATAAAAAATTATGTAAAAGTACTAAATCAGAACTTAAAATCAAAGTGGATCTAAATTTTAGAGGAATCGGTGTGCTCTTGTTTGAATGAATCAGTTTGTTGGAGTATTTCTTTCAGTAAGGGACTGAAATGCAATCTGAGGTATAATAAGGAGACTTCCGCGCTAGTTTTACCCACCATAAGCAGGTATAGTTGACATTCATTTTCGCAGATTTCGAATGGAATTGAAACTTGAAAGGCAAAAGATCCAAATTCCAAACGCGCTGCGCTTTTGCTTTAGAACAAGTGAACCAAACTGATTATCTCTGTTCCTTCAATTTTTTTTCCTTTGAACCAAACAGGGGCTTTTAGGAGCCGAGGACGACGCTGGGGGGAAAAGAAAGCAGGCAGAATCGCGATTTTATGATTTAATTGCTGCTTACTAATAGTTAGAGCAGAGATCTTTGTTGTTCTTGAGCGAATAGGAAGATGAATACAAACAAAAATAGCAGTAATAGTAAGGGCGGATTAAAGCAGAAGCAGAACAAAGTTGAGCTGCTTCTTCTAGTACTTTACGCAATTGGCTTCTACACCTTTTGTATCCGCCGCTCTCTTCACCTCTCTCGCGGTACTTGATGCTTTCTTTCTCAAATTTCTTTTGGATCCGTTTGATATGTTTGGCGTATTAGATTCTGTAAATTCAATCGCTTGTTTGCCGCAGATCATTTCTCAAAACTACGTGGTTTGCGTGACGGATGGCTTTTCTCTCCTCCTCGCCTCAATGTATGCCTTCTTATATAACTTTTTTTTTTGAACTACTTGTTTGAATGGATGAATGAATGAATGTTCAGTTCTGATTAGGATTAATTTCTCTCGTCTTTCTATTCAATGTAGGATGTTTCTGATGCCCAGTGGAGAAACTTCCGATCGAATTTACCCATCCTTAGCCTTGTTTTCGGAATCTTTACCTTGCTTGCTAATATCTGCAGGAAATTATTCCATTTGAGAGCCAGAGGGATGTCCGTTCTTTGGCTTTTCCTTTCTCTCATTTACCTTTCTTATCTTCATGGAGCTTGGTTAGTTGAGCTTTCTATTTTGCTCCTTACACTTGTCTTCTTCTTTCTTGCTTTGCTGCCTTAAAGCTCAACCCTGCCCTCATTGTTTCCGCAGTATCATCTTTATCTTTTTAATTGCTTCAGCAAACTTTCTCCTAGTAAAGGTTCAATTCCTTCCACTCTTTTATTTCTTAAGAACTGTTCTCTATTTTCTAGTTTGTTCTTTTGGCATCCTTCCATCATCATTTGCCCCTGCCAATGCGTTTGATTTTAATTCCATTACTAGATTTCTGTTTCTGCAGATATTTGCCCAAGCAAAGTACTTCGTGTTTCTCCTTTGGATTTTCAACCTAGTTTTTCTTTTTTGCAACCGTATTTATGAAGGATATCCATTCTCAAAATTTGGGTGAGTACTGAGTAGTCTAAGCTGTAAGATTATTATTTACTTGGGAATGATAAATGGGATATATGCATATGGTACGTTACTCTTGCTTACTGTATTTGCCTTTTTATTTATTATTATTAGTTTTTTGTTGCAAGCAGGGAGCAATGGGAGTATTTGGACAATTTTCGAGGCACATTTAGATGGCACATTTGCTTTAACTTTGGTACTTGCATTTACAATTTGTTGATATTAAAATTAAGTGAATATAATGCACCCTTAGTAGATAAAAAAAACTTCTATATTAATATACAAAGGAAATGATATAGCATTTGTATACAAACCAACATTTATCTAATAGGAGAAGCAGAATTGTATTACTTTTCGTTGTGAATGGTGTATAGATCAACCAGAAGTTAGTAATCCCTTGTGCCTGGAATGGTTCATCTCTGGCATGCTGCTATCGCTCTTTTGTTGAACAGGTTCTTGGGGTGATCATAAATTTGTTATATAATGTCATGAATTGCTTTCTAATACTGCCAGGCTTTCACTAAAAGTGAAGGCTTAGCTTGGATATATGAAAGTTGAACAAGAAAGACGAGCACTTAAAACGAATCTCCTTTGCAGATTGTGGTTTGACAAATGTAGGTCAACTTGACAATATATGTTTATAAAAAAGGCAATTTACTTGTTGGTTGTTTGTCCTGATTCTGCTACTGAGAATTCTGAGTAAAAGACTGTTTATAACAAATTGTTCAGGGTTCTCAAAGAAGAATATTCTTCCTTCTTCAATGAAAGTATGATATGCATTAACTTGATAACTCTTTAGTTAGCATTTAATGGTTCACGTATACGGTATATCTATTGGAAGGTTTTTATGACTATTTTTTGCCTTTTTTATTTGAAAGTTGTTTTGCGCATGATAAGCTTTGGCTATGATTACCATTGGACACATCGAGATTCACGTTTTGATAAAGAGGTAGTTTCCGCTATTTTTTCTCCCTCTCCCCCACCTTCCTCTCCCACTCTCGTCACTTCCTTTTTCTCCTTCACACTATCATTGGAATTGTCCTCTTGTATCTGCATTATGCACGATTCCTTGCTTTCTGTCTAATTAATATCAGTTTGACTATGAGGTGTGTTATCGTATCTGTTAGGTAAATGACAAAGTCCCTAAACAGTGGACAATCACATCGTAAGTAGTCTAGGAATTGTAACTTCACCTTCAGAATATGTTTGTTTACAAGGACATTAGTTGTTCTCTGCTTCCTTTCTGCAGTTCTTGTGCATCCTTTAAACTGTTGCAGTGTTTCCAATTAAGTTTAGCGTCACCCTTGTGTCTTTTCATTTTCCATCAGGTCTTCAAACTCAGGTTTCGAGAGCATAAACAGTGTTTCCAACCTTAACATTCTTGTCATGAAGAACAACTTTCCCAAGAATTTTAAGATATCCTGCATTATGGATTTATCTGTTTAAAGAACTCTCTATCTTTCCTTTTCTCTTTGGAACTTTTCTGATTTCTAGGTTTACACATTCATGTTTGCTTCAGAGTGTATCTTTACACATGCAAAATCTGTTTATCTTGTCTAACTAGAATATCAGGTTTTCAGATTATTTCCTGTTTCTGTAATTGCAGAAGCATATCCAAAGATGCCATGTTTGTAAATCAGGAAAAAACTGTTATCAGATTCTACAGGTTACTTGCTAAATAGATGGAGCCCTACTTCTTGTTACTTGCCTAAAAGTATTCATTTTCTCATAAATACATGTCCTGTGCAGGAGAGAAATGTTCATCTCAATGATTATACCTTTACTACATACCTTAGTTATCTGGTGTACGCACCGCTTTACATAGCAGGGCCAATCATGAGTTTTAATTCATTTGCCTCCCAGGTTTGTCGCCTCGTGATGGATACTATTGCTTCTTCTTCTCCTGCTTTCTGTACACATAATCACCCATGCACATGAATGATGAGAGGGTTGTAAACTGATACCTTCTATAGTTGAAGTGAAACCACAGCCCACTGTTTTATCATTTTATAATGAAATTGCAAGTTATTTAATAAAAAAAACTGGAGCAACAATGAAGTAATTATAAATTCCTGGCTATTACTAAACAGTGGTTTAATTGAATGAATTCTTGAAGGTTGAATGTGAAAGTAGAAACAATTTAGCTATTCCTGCACCTGTGCAGAAGCTATTAAAATCATGCACCCTCATCCTTCTTGGGGTCAGAAAAAGAAAATTAAAAAAAAATCCGTATGAAATATCTCATGATCTGTCTGATCTACTAAAGAGCACGGTCTAAATTATCAGTTGCAGTTGGGAACTTGGATATGAAAGAGAGGATTTCTATTTCAAATATAATGTAAACTTTGTTACACAACTCATAAAAACATACTTTCATGTTTATTTTCAAATCCATGGATTTTATAAATCACTACATAGGGATGGAATTGAAAATTACATACCTAAACTAAATAAGGGAAATTCAAAGTGATCTTAACCATCATCACAACATTGTAATGAGACAAATCCAATTTCTCTCAAATTTGATTTTCCCAAACATTGCACTGTACCTTTCATTCTTTCTTTCCCTTAAAAAATTATGTTGCTCATGTATGAGTATTTTAGACTGTATATTTCCATTAAACATAGTCAGGTTATCAGCGATAAGTGGTCTAATTTCATTAGGTTTTCTTGTTACTAATTTTTGCAGCTAGATGTGCCACAAACTCAGTACTCCATCATAGAGGTGGCTTTGTATGGATTACGCTGGGTATTTGGTCTGTCGCTTATGGAACTAATGACTCATCTGTTTTATTTTAATGCATTTGCTATCAGGTGAGTTTCTTGATATTCATAGTTGAAGCTTACATTTTAGTTTAGGGAATCTTTTAGAGCCACATTTTACTGTATGTTAACTTTTTCTTTTTGCAATGACCAGTGCTTCATGGAAAATGTTGTCTCCTATGGACATCTTCATAATTGGATATGGGGTAAGGATTTAAAGTCTACTTATCTAAAACTTTCCTGGAATTCCTTAAAATATGACAGGTTACATGTATTCACGTGTCTAAAAATTGGACGATATCTATGTAAATATATGAGTGAAAAAGAAATTGATATGGGAATTATGTTCCACTGGGAACATCTGTTTTCTTTGAAAAGAAAGCAAATTGAGAAAATCAAAATTATCCTTTTGTTCTTGTGTAATCGGTACCATTTGAGCTGGTCCTGATGGAAAGGACTTGTGGTGGTTAGATATCTTGACTATGCATCAATCCTGAAGCACCCATTGTTTAAGGAAAGATTTTCATTTTCTAACCAATAGTGAGAAGTGATGTATGGTTAAAATAAAGATATTAGTGAACCTAGCAAACACCATCCCTAAAATTTGTTGAGAACTGAGGTCTTAAGCTCCTATCCTCAAAGAGAATGAGAAACTTATGGCACCATTGAAGAGTTTGATATGATATAAACAAAAATAATGTCAGTTATATTGTCTTATGCTGCTATATACCATAAGTTTTCCAAGTGTAAATGCATAAATTATAAAAATGAAGTCTAATGCTATTCCTTATACTGGTACAGGTCATAAATTTCATGTGGTTAAAGTTTTTCCTTATCTGGCGCTATTTTCGGTTTTGGTCCCTGGTATGTTCACTTTAAGGATGGCATTTTGTACTTTCCCCCCTTTATATGCCTCCTTATTGAGTTCCATCTTAGATGGTTTAATCCTTGGCTCACATGCCAATATTGTAGCTATAGTGTTTTTACCCATAATAAAAAATTAATTGATACCTTCACAATTGTAGATAGCTGGAATTGAGGCTCCAGAAAACATGCCAAAGTGTGTCAATAATTGTCCTAACTTGGAAAGCTTTTGGAAAAATTGGCATGCGTCCTTCAACAAATGGATTGTGAGGTTTTCATTTGCAACACTTTCTCTACAGCTCACTGTTCTGATTTTTACATTTGACATGCCAACTTACAATATGATATAACTTTTAGGTACTTGTATATTCCTCTTGGTGGGTCTCAAAGAAAGCTACTCAACATATGGGTTATATTCACATTTGTTGCTGTATGGCATGATTTAGAATGGTATCTCAAACTACTGTGTAGTTCTTTTCTTTGTTCTGTACAAGTAAACTATTCCTTATGTAACTGCTCATTGCTTTTGGTCATAGGAAACTTCTTTCATGGGCATGGCTAACATGTTTATTCTTCGTTCCTGAATTGTTGGTGAAATCAGCAGCTAATGCTTTCCAGGTTAAGTTTATGTTCTCTACCAATTATTAATTTTGCATGACCACTTGTAACTTTTTGAACCTTGTTAGTTAGCCTGAAGGCACCTTGACCTGGCTAATATCAGTCTGGGAAGTAATCTTTTGCTGTGAAATATTGACCTCTCATTCTGCACGCAAGTGAAAAAGAGATCGTCTAAGGCATAAATGGCTTTAACCTTGTGGGTTTTCCGCTGTTGTAGCCTCTGTAGCCAGGATTTGATGTATTTTTAAAGTATGGCTCAACCAGAAAATTACTTCCACAAGATCCCTTTTCAGAACTAAATAATGGAAAGTGATAGACGTGTATGTACTTTTTGATTGTGCAAGTTTTACATGTATTTGGGTTGGTATATTGCTTAATTTGGTCAACCTGAAGGAACAAACTTCAGCAACACTTGTATTTTTGCATGCATGGTTAATATGCATGGGAAGTGCACTGATGAACTTTATCACCCTTGAACATGCACATCATGTCATATATAAATTTTGTAGATGAGGTTAATGGCTAAACCATATTTCCTGCATTTATGCAAACATCATACGGTTTAGGATATGTTCAATCTCTATGTATAGATCCTAGATCTATTGAGGTATTGAGATGACACCGCTATATTTGAGGACTGCTGTTATAAATAAGGCAATGCAAATTTTCTTCTTTTCTAACAAGCTTCATGCTTTCTTCGTTCGATTTCCAATGTATTTTTCCCAGGCCAAGGGGGCTTTGGAAGGATTCATTTTTCGCGAGCTTAGAGCAGCTGGTGGTGCTATCACAATCACTTGTCTCATGGTCAGTTTTAGTGTGTGCATAGAAAACTAATATTGCGACTTCTTATAGACTCCAGATTTTTCCATGCAAGCATTTATATACATCTGAGGTAGTATTGTGCTTCACTGTTTTATGGTCTAGGAGTTTTTTCAGTTATAGAAGTTATTGCAGTTGCTAGCCTTCTCTTAAATGTACTTCTTGCTAAACAGCTGAATGCCTGAATCAATAAATTTTCGTGGGAGCTTTGTTCTGCTCAACTTATGTTTACTAGCAAAGACGAGCCTATTTTGAAAATTGTACCTGTCAAATTGATGACAGTGAGTTTGTTGGATTATTGAATTTTTAATGCCTGCTGTTTAGGTTCCATATGTTTTATGTTTTTCCTATTTACTTTTTGTCCTTTTTTTTGCTTTATGCTTTTCGAGAAATTGCTTTAAAGTCGATGCAAAAGTTAAAAAACCATATCATAGTTGATTTGAAACAGAAAAATAATGAAAGTGCAGTACAATTATAGCATAATTAGTATATATATTATGGTATCATGCCTTTTTCATTTAAAAAATACATATATAATCCTTTAAAATACACATGCAAAAGCACCAACCAAATGGAACCTAATCCTATGGAAAATAAGCAAAAACCATGATGAAATATGTTTTTATGCAGGTTGCTAACCTTGTTGGCTATGTTATTGGTCCGTCGGGCTTTAGCTGGTTGATTTCTCAATTCCTCAGCAAAGAAGGTATGGAAGTACCTTTCACCCTGTTTTATTTACCTTGTAGTTGTCTGACTAATGCTATACCCTGTTTTCAGGACTGCGTGTCTTGGGTTTTATGCTTCTGACATTTTATGTGGGAACTAAGGTAAGCGGCAAAAGACACCTTTACTTTACACTCCATTTGGAAGGAAGGGGAAAAGAGGATAATCCAAATGATGAACTACAAAATAGCACATGTTTAAAAATTTCCTTCCTGAATCTTTCTCCGTCCTCCCTACCAAATGAAGGATTAATTATTTTCTTGATGCCCGTCTGGCTAGCACTAACTTCCTTTTACATGCCAGCTTATGTTTCATATAAGTGATGCCAAGCAAAGGATGCAATGAAGTCCATTTGCAGTGTGCACAATGTATCCTTTTTTGGCCCCATGATCTGGTATGCATCATAACACTACTATAACCAGAATGTTCGGTCATACTTGTTTAGGATACCGGGAAGAATGGCTCGAGATTAGGATAGAGATTCATGCTACACATAATTTTGTGAATTCAAGCTATTCTGTATAGTGTTAAAACTTTCGCATATTGTCTTGGCATCAATTTACTTTTGTATGAAAGAGACCAAATGATAGTTTTGCATACTGATATCCTGCAGTTTACCAGTTGCTTGAACTTTAATGTGACCCCAACAGTTCAGCAATAGTCTTTTTTTTTTTTTTGCATAAACAACGTCCATGTTCGTCTGCACTATAATTTGAAAACCACTACAATTTCTAGGCTACATGTTTTACTTTTATCTACAGATCTAGTCTGATTTTAAACCCCACATTATACATTTTTCTTATGTGAATATCTCATGCACTGAAACAAAAAGTTTCTATAATCCCCTTAATTTTAGAGTTTTGGGATTCAGTTTAGCGTTTAGGTTTATGATTTAGAATTTATGGGTTAGAGTTAAGGATTTAGAGGTTATGGTTTAAGTTTTAAGGCAATACGTTAGAAATTTGAGTTTTAACCTATAAACTTAAAATTATAACTCTAAACCTTAGATTTTAATCACAACACTTGAATTCTAAATCCATAAACCTTAAATAAAATCTCTAAACCCTACAATTAAGGCACGCCTGCCGGTGCATGGAATAATTTTTTTTTTATTCACACTATTATCAATTTTCATTTGTTTGCATTATCGTGGAATGTATATTCGGCAGCAGTTACGTGGTTTGCTAATAGGGTACTGGATTCCCAGTTCCAATTTTAGTTATAGAAAAAAAAAAATTATACTCCTATATTACATTTTCTGTGATTATATAGGAATGTAAACATTTTTTTTTATTAAATAGAGTCATTACACTTTCATACCGTAATTTAAACTTATACAATATAGGATAATATGAGTATCTTTAGTTATTAAGGCAATTAGTAGATCTCTTTGACAGTAAATATTTAATAAATATACACAGTTAAACTTTTATTTTCCTTTCTTCCATTTCCATATGAAAACTTCTTTTTTTTATCTCTTTAAAATCAGATTATTCAAGGCATTCTTTATTTATTTTAAGAACATTTTGATTTTTTAGAATTAAAGTTATTTTTTTGTAAAATTACCAAATTGGTATTTTAGCTATATTTTAGGGGTTAAATTAGATATTGTACTTTTTAAGGATAAATTACCCATTAGTAGGGGTGAGCAAAAATCGACTCGAAAAAATTGAATAACTCGAAATTTTTAATAATTAGTAGATTGATTTTTAAGATCGAGTCGAGTCCTTCAATTTTTTCTAATATATATATATGTGTGTGTGTGTGCGCGCGCGCGCGCATATTTTATATGGTTAAAAAAGTTGTTTAAATTAGAATCAAATCGTATTATAACATAATAAATAATTACAATTAAATTTGTATAGGAACTCGACTTGAATTGAAAAAATTCAAATAAAGTTTGAGTTGTAAAATATGATACGTCAACTTGAATAACTCGAAATTTTTTAACTCGATTCGACTCGATCGAACACTCACCCCTACCTGTTAATCACCCACCTATTGGGTCTATCCTATTCTGGTCACCAAACTAAAAATCTTGCAAATTTGATCACCCACCTATTGGGTCTATTCTATTCTGGTCATCAATTTGGTCTTTGAGCATTAAGTTGATAACGAAATGCTAATGTGTTGGTTTATAAATCGGTATAATACCACATTAAGTCATCAACATTTATACATTATAACAATTTGATCGTACTTTTAATCAATTTCAAAATTTTAATATTCTACGTTTATAAATTTTATCAATTTGGTCCAAAAACACTCATTCACATTTGGAGTGTGAATTTTATCAATGGATTCACCCATTCGTCAAAATAAAATAAAAGAGGTCAATGAGAAAGCAAAAATAGAGAGAAAAAGAAACATGGAGGGTGAGGTGACCAGTATATCTTTCAGTTTTCTTACCAGTCATCCCATCTCCACCATTTATAAATCTTGGATTCTGAACAGAAAGATTATCATATTTAAAGCTGTAACTTAGTGGGAGACAATTAAAACTCGAACTACAACAGTTTAACCAACTCTTTAAGGATTGAAACTAGAATTAGAATGTATAATTGAATCAACAATTCAAATTGTATAACTAATTCAACAATTAAGAACTACAAAGTAAAAAGAAAAATACATTTGATTTACACAGGATAGAAATAGAACTAGAATCAGGGTCGGACCTTAGTCTAATTCTTAAAGAGTCCAAGCCCTTTTTCTTTGTTACAGTGCGGTTCTTCAGAGCGTTTCCCTCTCTAATAACCCCTTTGTTTCTTCAAATAATTCAAAAATTGGTTTCCTGCAGGGAGCTCAAAGCCAGTAGAAGATGAATGCCCCAATTATTGGTGAGACTTCTCCTATTTCTTTTGTTGTTTTCGGTTTTCTGAAATTGGATTTTCTTTGGAAGATCCATTGCAAGGAGATTTTCCGGAGGTGATTGAAGAGTATTTGGAGCATGGGGTTATGAAATGCATTGCCTTTAATCGCCGTGGTACACTTCTCGCCGGTAAATCTCTCACTTTATTATCTTTTTTTAAACGAAAATTGCTGCTATGAATGTTGAGGGTTTTTATTTATTTATTGAAAAGCTGTAGTTTTTCCTTATGGAAATCCCATCAAAATGCGGTATCTTTTCCTCAAACAACATTTGCTTATTTTATGTGTTCTATCCGGGTTTTCTTTTGATTTGTTTTCCTTATTGATATTTGATATGTTTCTTTATTTCTGAACTGTGGGCTATTTAGTTGGCTGGGGAAAGGATGACGAATTTCAGTTCATGATATTTTGAAGTATCACTCTTCTGACTGTTGTTCTGCTGAACCTGCAAGAAAATCATGCCAGTAATTCTCACATTCTGCACATATTTGTGGTTTTTGCATTTTATGGCAGCCGGATGCTCTGATGGAAGTTGTGTTATTTGGGATTTTGAGACCAGGGGCATCGCCAAGGAGCTTAGACATAGAGACTGTACGTCTGCTATAACAAGTGTCTGCTGGTCAAAGTGTGGCCATCGAATTCTTGTGTCTGCTGCTGACAAGTCATTAACACTTTGGGATGTAGTCAATGGTGAGAAGATTACTTGTATCGTTCTGCAACAGACGCCTCTACAAGCTCGCCTACATCCAGGTTCTTCAATGCCATCTGTCTGCTTAGCTTGCCCCGTATCATCTGCTCCGATGATTGTTGACTTAAGTACTGGAGGAACAACGGCACTCCCAGTCACTGTTTCTGATATGGGAAATGGTGTTACTCCGCCTTCTCGCAACAAGTTGCCTGATGGGACCTCTTATTCATTGACTGCTGCCTGCTTTAACAAGAATGGAGATCTGGTATATGTGGGGAACTCCAAAGGTGAAATACTTGTAATAGATCACAAAAATGTCGAAGTTCTTGCTATGGTTTCGATTTCTGGTGGTGCTATGATCAAGAACATTGTTTTCAGCAGAAATGGACAGTATCTCCTTACAAATTCAAATGATAGAATTATCAGGATTTATGAAAATATTCTGCCTTTGAGTGATGGACTTGGAGCTCTTGATGGCCTTAACAAGACCATCAAAGAGGAAGATACTCTTGAGAAGCTGAAGGCTGTCGGATCCAAATGCTTAGTTCTTTTCCGGGAGTTTCAAGATTCAATCACGAAGATCCATTGGAAAGCACCTTGTTTCAGTGGTGATGGTGAGTGGGTAATAGCTGCTTCGGCTATCAAAGGAGAGCATAAGCTATACATATGGGACAGGGCTGGTCATCTTGTAAAAATACTTGAAGGTCCAAAGGAAGCCGTGTTTGATTTAGCGTGGCATCCTGTGCACCCTGTTATTGTCTCTGTTTCCTTGACTGGCTTGGTTTATATTTGGGCTAAAGACTACACTGAAAACTGGAGTGCATTTGCTCCTGATTTCAAAGAGCTTGAAGAAAATGAGGAGTATGTAGAACGAGAAGACGAGTTTGATCTAGTGCCTGAAACCGAAAAGGTGATGTAAAACAGATAATATGTGTGAATATTTATATTGTGCAATATTTTTGATTAATTTTTTGTTTCTAAAATATTCTTATTGGTGCAGGTGAAAGAATCGGATATAAATGAAGATGATGAAGTTGATATTGTGACATTGGAGAAGGATCCACTCAGTGATTCTGATATGTCACAGGAGGAGTTATGCTTCTTGCCTGCCATCCCTTGTCCTGATGATCCCCAACGGCAGGACAAATGTGTGGGAAGTTCATCAAAGTTGCTTGATAGTAACCATTCCGGATCCCCTATCTCGGAAGAGAATGGACAAGCAGCCCACAATGCCTCAAGTCCACTTGAAGGTAAATTTCCCCCCTCAAATGTAGTAAATGTTTAATGGTTCTTTTTAGTCCGGTTTGATTGGAATTGGTAATCTAGCTGAATAAAACAGTGAAGTTCATTGGTCCTCATTTGTAAAATATGATCCCAAATAAATGAGTTTAAAATCCAAATGAGCTGAAGGTGAACCTTTTGGGTTACTCTTAAGATAGCAATGGTGATGCCGACTTTATAGAAAATATAATTCCTAACTTCGTGCTTTGATAAGTAGTTATTTATGTGGATTATGCTTAACACCATTATCTCCTGCGTCTTCTAAGTCTGTATAATGTAAAAAGGTGGTCTAATTAGCCACTTAGCCAGTTAATTTAAGTTTATTCAAATTCTGGTTTTATTCTTGGACATAAACGAAGATCTATTTTCTTTAGATTTTCGTAAAAAAATGAAAATGGTGCAAAAGCAAATCTCTTCAGTTTTGGGGGAAAGTGCTTAACCCGGTGTGTGTATTTCGAGTTAGAGCTAGATGCCAACTTTTAGTCTCTTAGTCAGCTACTCTTTTGTCAGATTGCTGATGTTCTACGCTGGCTCCCCAAGTTTGACATGACTTGTGTGTTTACTTTGTTGATTGTTACAGATGACACGGCCGGAGGGAATCAGTCGAAAAGAAAACGGAAGCTTTCAGAGAAGGGGTTGGGGTTACATGCAGAGAAGGTCAGGAAGCCCATGAAACCTTCAGGTAGGTTATCGAAAACAAAAAATGTATCTGTTGTCGATCAGGATTATGGCAATGGTGTATATGCCGGTGACGGATCCGATGACTACTAGTAGACCATAATTGTCATATATTTGTGTTTAAGGCTAACTCTTGGTTCTGCTGTATTAGGCATGGTCAGGGCAAAAGGTTAACTCAATTACCTTAAAACACCAGCATAGCATATATGGTGTTATAATCTGTTTAAGCTCATACCACTCACATATTGGTTTTGGAGGTACTTTAGAAAGACAGACTATTTACTCAAAAACTGACATAGGATACTGGTTTTGGGAAAACTCGACTCGAATAACTTAAATTTTTTAGTTTTTAGTGAATCGGTTTTTAAGTTAGAGCAATTCGACGGAATAGTTACCCGAATATGGTATAAAAATAAAATAAAAAATGTTGGTGAGATGATAGGTTGATAATTGTCAGACCGCATTATTACAATGGGTTGAATTATTGTGTTTTTTTGCTTTAGCAAATAGCAAGACCCAAAGATCTGCTGTACTTGGGTAGGGCCTTAATATCCATTCTTGTCTACGTTTTTATTTTTATTTTTTACATTTTAGTTTTATTTTTAAATAATGTATTTAAAATTTTTATCTACACTTAATGGTCGATTTTTAGAATGGAATTATTTATTTATTTTAACTTCTTAAAATGTTATTTTCAAAAATGAATTGATTGAACGTTTATTTTTAAATTGAATTTTAAAATATGTACCCAAGCGCCTAGAAAACATTCAATATGTATATTCCGCTTCACCCTTCAAAACCGACTAATTTAGATTTGGGGCATGGTAGGGTTGGAGCTTGGACCCAGATTTTTTTATTGACAACATATTAGATTTGAATATGGTTTAAAGTACTTAATATTACGTCTTACTAAATCGATTGATAGTTGATTAAGGAATTATGTATTGCTATTTAAATGAATTATAAATTATTTTAATTTAAATTTAAAAAGTAAATTTGAAGAGATTGGTTCTCATTCTTTTTGTTAAAATGTATAAAACACGTATTTGATTTGCTTATAAATTTTACAAGAAAAGAAGGAATTTGTGATATTTTACCTATTGTATATAAATGGAAATATATATTAAACAAGAAGATATGATTATTTTTTAAGAGTATATCATTTATGAACAAATGTTATAATTTAAAATTGATTTTATTTATTAATAAAACATAAGATGGGACATTCTAACTAGCTGATTAACTGATGTTTTTGAAGGGAAAACAGGGTCTAAGGAAAAGGGCTTCAGGTTCCAATGCTAAGCCTAAGACAACCGACGCTTCAATTCGAAAGGAAAAAAAAAGACAACCGACGCTTCAATTCGAAAGAAAAAAAAAAAGACAACCGACGCTTCAATTCGAAAAAAAAAATTCCACGTGTTCCGCTCTCACTTTTTTAACCCTAACCGACGCTATTTTAACTAACTCTCCACTGGTTTCTACCTTAATTATTTCATGTACAAGTGTCTTGAAAACTTTATTTATACACACTTTAATTTTAAGGTTTAAAAATTTTATTTAGAGTTTAGAGATTTATTATAATACTTTTGAATTTATAGGTCATTGATAGAGTTTTAGAGTTTATGATTAAAATTTAAAGTTTATAAGTTAAAACTTAAATTCATAACTATATAAACCCTAAATTATATGCTTAAACCTTAAATTCTAACAATGAATCTTACATTCTAAACTCATATTAAAATCCTTAAACTTTAAACAATAAATTAAAACTCTAAACTATAAAATTGTTTTTTTGGATAAATTTGATTTCATTACCCAAAGAAAGCAGTGAAACCTGCTACATCATACAAAAAACAAACAACTAACAAGACAAAGCAACACTTAGGGAAGAATTCCCCAAGCAATACAAAGACTAGAATTAACAAAGTCTAGCCTATCTATACTCTTCCTAGAGAATTGGATACGAACCACCCCTTTAATGAGCTCCAGAGTAGCTTCAATAGAATTAGCACAGCTTGTAAAATTTCTGGAATTTCTCTCAAGCCACACAAAGTAAAGATGGGCACTCCAAGCAACACGAAGAATGCTTGCTAGCAACATTTTGCCCTTCAGAAGGGAAGAAGCCCACAAGAGCTCTTGTTCCCAATCCAAGACCTGTCTAGACAGGTTACATAACCGCAAAACACCCCTCCAAACTTCCCTCGAAAAAGGACAACTAAAAAACAAGTGATCCCTGCATTCAGAAGCACCGCAAAAAACACAATTTTCATCCACCCTAACGCCCCATTTTAGTAGGCGATCCTTGGTAGGGAGTCTATTCTGAACAGCAAGCCAAGCAATAATAGCGTGTCTAGGAATCTGCAATGAGCACCAAACCAACCTATGCCAAGGGACAACGTCACCCTTTACTTGAATCTCAGACCATATCCAAGAGGTGTCAATCAAAGTCCAATCGTTCACCGATCGAAATAAAGGGAAAGCCTCCTCCCGAGCCTTTAGGATCTTCCTTAAGCACCAGCTAAACCAAGGCTTTATATCAATATGCCACAGGCTGATACCTTTCAAGACATACGTTTGAACCCAAGCAATCCAGAGGGATCCATGCCCAGCCAAGATGTTTCTCATGAGGAAGAAAATACAAGCCTTGTTCCAAGATTTCAAATCTCTCAAACCAAGGCCACCTTCATCTTTAGGAGAGCAAATCTGGGCCCAACTAACTTTAGCACCAACAGCAGCGGAATCAGAATTTTTCCAAAACAATCTCATGCATAATTGTTCCACTCTCTTTAGGACAGCGTGAGGTAAAATAAGCTGCCTACACCAAAAATTAACAGTGCTGAAAATAACAACCCTGATCAACTGCAACCTACCAGCATAGCTTAACTTTAGATTGTACCAGTGACCCAGCTTAGACTTGATCTTCTCAATGAGAGGCAGGCAATCAGATTCAGTCAGTTTTCGAGTGACAAGGGGAATGCCGAGATATCTAACAGGCAGCTTGCCCCGAGAAAACTCCGAAACTCTATGAATCTCCTCAAGATCGGAAGTAGCAATCCCAGAAGCAAAGAATTCGCTCTTTGAAGAATTCAGCCGTAAACCAGACCAATCGTAAAACAGCTCAAGAACACATTTGACCCCAAGGACAGAATCTAACGAGCCCTTACAGAAGATAAGGAGGTCATCAGAAAAGCTCAAGTGAGTCAACCCAATACGCTTGCATTTAGGGTGAAAATCGAAAATCTTCTTTGCAGCAGCAAAATCCAGCAATTTAGATAACACGTTCATCGCAAGGACAAATAGATATGGAGAAAGAGGGTCCCCTTGTCTAATGCCCCTAGCACCCTTGAAGAAACCCACCAGACTCCCATTTAGAGCAATAGAGAATCTGGAAGTAGTCAGGCACGCTTCGATCCAACCTCTGAACATCTCTGGCAAACCTAAAGCTTTAAGAATATTCAAGAGGAAGTTCCAACTTACTGAGTCAAAGGCTTTCTGAAGATCAATCTTGAGGGCACATCTAGGCGAAAGAGATTTTCGAGCATAGCCCTTGACAAGCTCCTGGGCCAACAATGTATTATCAATGATATTTCGACCGCTAACAAAAGCAGTTTGGTTCAAAGAAATCATATCAGGGAAGAAAGGCTTTAGCCTGTCAACAAGAATTCTGGAGAGCGTCTTATAAACCAAAGAGCAGCAGAAAATCGGCCGAAAGTCCTTGGCAACGCAAGGATTAGGCACTTTCGGAACAAGGACCAACGAAGTAGCATTAAAAGAAGGAAGCATGGAAGAGGAGGCAAAGAAGAACTTAACAGCAGAAACGAAGTCATCACCCACAACAGACCAAGCAGCTTTGAAGAACAAAGAAGTGTAGCCATCGAGGCCAGGGGCTTTGTCATTCCCCTGGCTGAAGATAGCAGCCTTGATTACAAAAAAAATATTGCATGTGTATGAGATGCTAATTTTTAATTAATTACGGTAAAACACATCCCATCCTAGCTTGAAAGGGATCGGTTTTTTCAAAAAAAAAAAGTTGTAAATTAGTCACTCGTGATTACAAATATAACCTTTGCCCTTAAAATTGAAGTTGGAGATCTAATGTGATTTGGTGCGACAACGGATTTAAATTAATTTAAAATAATTTAATAAATTTAATTTTTTATATTTAAAAATTTCAATTAGTAAAGAGATTGTGTCTACTAGTGTAAGACATTAAGATTATAATAAATTTATTTCATTAATATGTTAGATGTTAAATTAATTGTGTCTGTGAAGATATCTCGTATGTTGGTTATCAAACTAATGCACAATATAAGGAGTACAACAAATAATCAGAATATTTGTTAATTTTTTTTAAATTAAGACTAAATTGATAGAATATTTGTATTATATATATATATATATTTAATGAAAATCTTTAACGTAATTTCATTAATTAAAAGAAATAATAATAAAGTATAACACACTCTAAACTACAAATATCCATAAAGATTAAAAAACATCAAAAAAATCAAAAAGCGTGAACGATACAATTAAGCGCATTTCTTTCAAAGAAACTTGTTTCGTCATCTAAATGAAATTTTTTCCAGCAAATTGAACTTTAACCAGAAAATTTCATATATCAAACAATCTTTTCGTTGCAAGTTCTTGGCACATCAACAAACTACCACCACAAGGGTATTCGAAAAACAACAGACTGTCTGTTATTTTATGACTTAAAACGCTCGAAAATATTTGTTGTCTGAATACTAAATTGCCATAACATAAGATAATATTGTCACAAAAATAGACAAATATTACAAAAAAAAAACAAACAAACTGTCATACAAGCAGACGAAAATAAAAAAACATATGTAAATAATTTTTGAAAAAACAAAACAAAATTAAAAAGAAACAAATAATTTTTTATCAAAAGAGAAGGATTTTATTTATATACAATTAATATAAATATTAAAAATCAACCAATTAACGAATAGGAAAAACTCAAAAAAAAAATAGTTCACCTCCGATTTCTATTAGAGATGTTATTATATGAAATTTGTTTTCCAATTTTGACCGTCTAATAATTAACTTATAACATAAGTTAAGTAAAAATGTATTGAATACATAATGAGTAATGAAATGTATTTTACCCAATAATTACTACTTCTCCGTCGGTAGAAACAAACACACACCGAAGTGGCAGGTTGACATTGAAAGCAAAACTACAAGGTTACGGTGACTTGAGATGGAAACCTAAACTGACAGCTACACCCTACAGGCTACAGGGACAACTTCTCTGAACCAAATACAACCTCTCTTTGCTTTCTCTCTCCGTTTCCCTGCTTTTATAACCTCTCTTTCCCATAATCAAATTATTAGATTTTTTGGGTTGCAGTGATGGGTTTCTTGTGTTTATTCTTCACCTTCTCCCTCCTCTTCCTCTTCTCTGGTTTTGGATTCTCGCAAGAAACCCCATCGCCGGCGGCCAATCACTTGGGTCAGATCAATTCCAACTCCGTCCTGGTGGCTTTGCTGGACTCGCATTACACGGAGCTTGCGGAATTGGTGGAGAAAGCTTTGCTATTACAGACCCTGGAAGAAGCGGTTGGGAAACACAATCTCACCATTTTCGCTCCTAACAACCAAGCTCTGGAGCGGAATCTCGACCCTGAATTCAAGCGCTTCTTGCTGGAGCCCCGCAATCTCAAGTCTCTCCAGACTCTCTTGCTCTACCACATTGTGCCCGCCAGGATTGACCCCAATTCCACTTCCCACTCACTCCTCCACCCTACCTTGTCCAACCACCGTCTTCAGCTCTCCACTGAAGATTCTTCCGGGGCTAAATTCATCGGCACAGCCAGGCTCATTAACCCCAATGCCGTTAACCGTCCAGACGGTGTCATCCACGGCATTGAACACCTGTTAATTCCTCGATCCGTACAACAAGATTTCAACAACCGTAGAAGTCTTCGATCAATCTCCGCCGTCAAACCAGAAGGAGCTCCCGAAGTTGACCCCAAAACCCACCGTTTGAAGAAACCCGCCCCGCCTGTCAAGCCCGGCGCGTCGCCTGTCCTCCCGGTTTACGACGCATTGGCTCCAGGCCCATCACTAGCTCCGGCCCCGGCTCCGGGACCCGGCGGACCTCACCACCATTTCAACGGAATGAGGCAGGTTAAAGATTTCATCCAAACATTGGTACAATACGGAGGGTACAATGAAATGGCTGATATTTTAGTCAACTTAACGTCGTTAGCCACCGAAATGGGGCGGTTGGTCTCCGAGGGCTACGTTTTGACCGTTCTAGCACCCAACGACGAAGCCATGGCCAAGTTAACCACGGACCAGCTAAGCGAACCGGGCGCACCGGAACAAATCATTTACTACCACGTAATCCCCGAATACCAGACGGAGGAAAGCATGTACAACTCGGTGAGGAGGTTCGGGAAAGTGTCGTACGATACATTGAGGCTGCCTCACAAAGTATTGGCTCAAGAAGCTGATGGGTCCGTCAAATTCGGGCACGGCGATGGATCCGCATATTTGTTCGACCCGGACATTTACACCGACGGAAGGATCTCGGTGCAGGGAATCGACGGGGTTCTTTTCCCACCGGAAGAGAAAAACAAGGAAGAAAAGAAGACCATCAAAGTTGCTACAGTGAAACCCAGAAGAGGTAAATAAAATTCTTATCCTTTTTACGAAATCAATTATATATTTATTTTTTTACAATTTTGTAATAGTAGCGGCTGCAAGAAAACTGTACGGTGGTTCCCGGGGTTTTTTTGGCGGGTGGGTGGCGGAGGAAGAGTGTTAGTAAATCGGGAGTGTCGGTGGATCAGAATAGGTCTGAGGGTAGATTTGTCTTTTAGTTGTTTTGGTTTTGTTTTTTTTAATATATTTTTATAATTATAGTATAATTATTTTTAGGAATATAGAGTAGGTGCGTGATTATTTTCTTTCATTTTCATAGTTTTTTTTGTTAGTGTATAATTTCATATATAATTATTGTTATCTCTAACTCATTAATTAAATAATTCGAATAAGATACTGTTATAATCTTTGTTTTTCTCTCTTAATTCAGATTTAGTTTTTCACATCCTAAAAAATAAAATAAAAATATACTTTTTATTAAAAAAAAAACAAAATATAAATTATGAAAAAGTTAAAGCTAATGCCTTGGAGCAAAAGATTAGGACCTTTAGCTTTTTGGAACTGAACCATATGTGTGGCAGGCAATAAAATCCTCTAAATCATAAATAGATGTCAATTACTAGTGGAGTTTGTCTCATTTAATTCTAGGGTTCTTGACTATGAAACTCACTTTCCTTTAGCTTAATCAACAATTTAGTAATGTGTTTAGTTGATTAATTAACTCTTAATTCAACCATTGTGATTTGGAATCTTAACTTCATTGGTTTACATCACCTTGGTTGTTGTGAGGAATGTGTGCTTCTGAGTTAAGTTCAATCTACCTTAGCATCATGAGTCATGACCTTTATTTCATTGGTTTTTATAACTAATCTTTTAGTTGATTATCGACTTAAATTACGGGTAGAGCGACAAAATACTTGTTACCATGTCTTCGGTTTACAAAAAAAAATGTACTTGTCAAAGATCATTTGTTCGTTGTAGCAGGTTTTTGATATACGAAGACATTCATTTTTATAGTATATGTTATTATCGGATTTGAGTGTCAAATACGGATGTATTCGAACTCAGTTTACTCAATTTTAATTTAGTATGATTTGTTCTCATCACAACCATTTAAGTTGAAGCAAAAGTACTGATATGGTTGGAGCTTCCCTGTCAAATTTTCTCTAATTTGCAATAACTTTGCTTTAAAACACATACATTATAGCCTACAGGGAAAGCATAGCCAATGTTGTTATTATTATTATATCATATTTTATAGGATTTGGTTTCTTTCAAATGAGTAATAGTAATATTTTTTGGAGTTGGGGAGTTGTTTTCGGTTGATGTTGTGTATTCTTAATTGAAAAAAACATGGGTTGTGTTGAGTGGTGACTAATACTTTATTACAAAAATGTTTTGTCAGGGAAGTTGCTGGAAGTAGCATGCCGAATGCTGGTGGGCATTGGACAAGATTCTCGTTTCAGCACATGCCATGTGTGAACACAGCCACCATTGTCATAAAACAAAACTTGAAAGGTATGATTCTAAATTCTCCTTTTGCATATTAATCAAATTAGCCATAGGTTTTAACAATGGACCTGGAATTTCTACTGCATGCATGTCAAATTATTAAATACAATTAATGTGTGAGTCTGCCCTGCCCTGCCCTACTACCATACCATACCATTTTAAATGCGAACAACAGAGTTGGTGTGTGGCCTGGCCTCTGCAGATTTTTTAATCATTTATTAAATGTGGCCTGGCCTCCAACATATTGAATGCTGAATCCCAAATCCCAATAATGAAATGAGATCTTCTCGTTTTTATATTTGTAACTTTCTGTCCAAGTCAACAAGTATCTCATTCCAATGTTGATGTAATGCATTGCAGGTGAACCAGCGTAGTCCAAAAGTGTGGTGCTTTGCTCTCTACAATAGGATTTTTTTAGTTGTTCAGCCAAACATGGGAAGATGGGGAATGGTAAGAAAAGTTGTATAATATTTGCTTTCCAGTCCCCCACGTGCATAAATTCATTGATACACTCCAATGTACAAGATTTTTGTATTTCTTTCTTTCTTTCAATTGTGTGTAATGTGGTGGTGGAGGAGATATGGAATTGGGAAGGGTGAAGGGTTTGATTTTGTGTGAAGTAGATGTGGGAAAATAATAATAATAATAAAAAGAAAAGGCATCACACCAGTTTTATATGTGGAGATTATTAATTAAAATGTATTCTAGTTTCTTTTAAGAAATTTGAAACTCTAATTACTTTTCTCTTTTGCGAATTCCTTCCTGTTAGGTGATTAAAATAATTCACAATGGATCATTGGAAATGTAAACTCAGGGTTGAGACTATCTATTTCTTTATTTTTTCCTTAAAAAACTTCAATTTTTAAGTTTTAATCTCAATCATCAATTTACATTTATCCAATGTAGGAGTGTAAATGAGCCAAGTTGAGCTCAAGTAGTGTTGAGCTCGATTCAGCTCGTTAAGAATTCGAGTCGAGTTTAAGCTTTAGTAGGATTTAACGAGCTTGAATAATCTGAGCTCAAATCAGTTCGTTAAGAACTCGAGCCGAGTTTGAGCTTGAGTAGAGTTCAATTGAGTCGAGTGTTGGCCGAGTCGGACTCGAGTAGCTCGCGATCTGTCTCGTCTCATTTAAAACCCTATTAGGAAAACTTTGATACACAAGTTTGTAAACTAAATTTACACAACCTTGTTAATTTTAGGGTTTTAGAGGTTTAAATTGTTGGGTCTAAAATTTAGGATTTAGATTTTAGGAATTATGTTTACAGTTTATGTTTTAGGGGTTTAGGTTTAGGAGTAAAGTTTTTAAATTAAAAAAATTAAAAAATAGTATATTATATTCTCAAGTAGCTCGCGAGCTTTTTTGAGTTGGGTATCAAGTAGCTCCACTCGGCTCGTTCAGAACTCAAATCGATTTTGAACTCGAGTCCAGTCGAGTCGAATGCTGATCGAACTTTGACCAAACTGAACTCGAGTAATTTGCGATTTGTCTCGTCTCATTTGCACACTTAATCCAATTGTTCAAAATTAATGTAAAACTAAAAAAATTCTATTGTGCAATTGGATTTTATCTTATTACTAAAAATAGGTCTAGAACAAATGACACACATCACTATACAACATTAACGCTGCAGAACTGTGACATACGAGGACTAAACTTTAATCATAAGGATGGCAACAGGACGGCGCGAGTTTTTAGTCGACCCAACCCCGACTTAAAAATTATATGTCTTAACCCGCCCCACCCGGCCTCGACATGTTAGAGTCTTTCACCCACCCGACCTGAATTAAACATTAAATTTTGAATCTAACACTGTTCATCTTCGTTGAAACTGTAAATCTCTCTTCTGAATTTCCCCCCCCCCCCCCCCCCCCTTAAAATTACTTGAATAACCAACCTTTCATCCGCTCATAACTTAATATTACACTTAAAAACAACATTTTATATACATAATTGAACAACAAAAATATAAATCCATATTCTAACAAATAATATAAATAAAAAACAGAATATAATTTTTCAATAACAAATCATAAAATAAAAAAATGAGTCCCGTTTGGATTTTCACCAAAAACAAATGAAAAGGGTTGGTTATCTCTTATAAAAGACATAAACTTAAAAAATCAAAATAAACCCAAATCATAAAAAACAAAGATAATAGATTATCATTGACAAATCCACTAAAATCAAAATTAAATAAGAACAACTAACGAAACTTGGAAGGAGAAGAATATTAAATCTAAAAATATGCTATTGGGAAGGAATAAATGTACAAAACCTAAAATATAGAGAAAAGAAATTTGAAAAAAATGAAGAAAGGAGAAAGAGATGAAAGAAAGAATAAGTCAGAAGAGAAATAAGAGTTGAGAACGACAGGAAGAGTGGAAGCAAAGATGGTAAAAAATAAAAACTCTATTTAGCCATTAACGGATAGCTGAAAGTTGATAGTGAATTACATTAGTTGATAGTTGATTGCATTAGTTAATTTGACTGACAGAATGTATTAGTTGATTGTATAAAAGTATTTGGTAAAATTAACCGATAGCTGTTTGATTATTTAAACAAACAAAATGACATATAAAAACATGATTATATTTGATACTTGTTTAATTAATTTGATTATAAAAAATAATTTTTTAATATAACATTATTGAGCATATTTGAATGATCTATATATTAATTTATTATTTATATAATTATTTTTAATATAATTTAATTAATTATTAAATTTAAATACAAATATAAAATGTGAGAATAAAATATAATAAAAAGTATTAGTTTACAAATGTAACAATGTAAATATGTGAGAGTGAAAAATTAAAATAGAAAATGTTAAAATTTAGGTTATTTGGAGATTTTTTTATAATTATTAAGGGTAAAATGGTCTTTATAACTCTTATCTCAAAACCTCAAATCTCAAAAACTCCTATTAGCAGTTTTTCAAAATTAAAGGTTTCAGCTCAATCCATTGTTTTAACCCACTATTTATCAAACATTCAAATTAGCGAATTTGACTGGTCAAACCTCTAATATTAGCTCAAATCTCTAATTTTAGCTCAAACTGCTATTTACCAAACAAAGGCAAAACCCCTAAAATTATTACATATATACTGGTATTTTCGTAAATATGGTAATATATAATTCAAAATATCTGGTTCGGGTCAATTCAAGGATTTTTTTTATCTTAAACTCGAACCCACCCCAACTATAATCTTCACAAAACTCACCCCAAACCCGAACTACAAAAATAAAAACCCACTCATATCGAATCGGATTGGGTTAGGACCCGTCAAGTTCGGGTGAAATTGTCATCCCTACTTAATCACTGAACCAACATGGTATTATATATTGGCCATGTTTGGCAATTAGCTGATAGTGGATTACATTAGTTGATAATTGATTGCATTAACTGATTTAACTAGCGGATTGTATTAACTGATTGTATAAAAATGTTTGGTAAAATTAATTGATAGTTGATAGTTGATTGATTATTTAAGCAAATAAAATGACATATAAGGACATGATTATATTCAATACTTGTTTGAATAATTTATTAATTATCAATATTTTGTATCTATTAATATTAATTAGATTTATGCAAATTAATTTTTTAATATAACATTGTTAAGCATATTTGAAGTATTTATATATTAATTTATCATTTATATAATTATTTTAATATAATTTAATTCATTATTAAAATTAAATAAATATATAAATATGTGAGAATTAAAAGAAAAAATAGAAGGTGAAGAATTAAAATTGAAAATGTTAAATTTAGGTTATTTGAATTTTTTTGGTAATTATTAAAGGTAACGTAGTTTTTATAACTCTTACGTCAAACTTTTAATTTCAAAAAGCTCATATTAGCAGTTTTTTTTTTAAATTAGAGGTTTCACTCAATCCGCTATTTATATCTGCTATTCACCAAACATCCTAATTAGCGAATTTGACTGGTCAAACTTCAAATTTTAGCTCAAACCTCTAATTTTTGCTCAAACTGTTGTTTATCAAACATGATTAGGGGTGATAACATAACGAGCCGAGCCGAGCCCGAGTCTGGCCAGGCTCGACTCAACTCAGAAACAATGTAGTTGGGCTCGGCTCGGGCTTGAGGCTCGCCGAGCTCGGAATTTTAGGCTCGAGCTCAGCTCGAAAACAATACTATTAGGGTCGAAGCTCGTCAGGCTCGACTCGGGCTCGTCAGGCTCGACTCGGGCTCGTCAGGCTCGGCTCGGGCTCGTCAGGCTCGGCTCGGCTCAAAATGAAAATTTTTGCTATAGTCTATTTATAAAAGATTCGTTAAAAGCCCCTCTCATAACCAACACTGAAACGAAATTTAATGACCGAAAAAGAAAAAATGTGTCAAAAATTAGATCAATCCAAATAACCAATAAATATTCTTATAATACAAACACATAATTAAAGAAAATACAAAATCAAACAACAATCAACTAAAGAAAATGCCCAATTTATTTTAGTTAATTTACTTTTAGTAGTTTTTTCTTAATTTATTTTATTGTTTTTCTTTTGCTAAACATATTACTTTTAGTGCATATGTAGATTCCGAGCCTGTTCATGAGCTTTTCGAGCCGAGCCTGACGAGCCGAGCCCGAATAGCTCACGAGCCGGTCATGCTCATTATCACCCTTAAACATGACTATTGTTTTATCACAAATAATATGTATTTCAAACTACTTAAGATTAATTCAAATTATTTTACAAAATAAATAATATTAGTATATAAAAATATAAAATATGTTATTTGCATACGAAGGAGTATATAAAAATATAAAATTATCGACCCTTACTCTCGTTATACTATTTTTATTCTTATTTATTTGAGTTGAAGGATTTATTTTTGACACTATACGACGCGTGTCAGAAATGACCGCCATGCTCTGGCGACCAAAGGTGTAGTTAGGGGCGGCGATTGATGGTGGAAGCGGCGATAATTTGGGGTTTTGGTTTGGGTAATTTTAGGGATTTGAGGATTGTTTTGTAAAATTTCCAAAGCTTCCATATTAAAGATTAAAAAATCCAAGTTTTTTTTCATTAGATTGATTTTAAAAAATAAAAACAGTGCCACATGTCGAGCATTGATTGGTTTATAATTTTTTTAACATCCCTTTAACGGTCTAGCACCTAAAATTATAACGGTTGAAACTTTGGGCACCAATTTTTACAAAAAAAAATACTTTAGGCACCTAAAGTTCAATAAAGGTATACTTTAGGCACCTATTTTCATTTAAGCCTTTCGAATATGCTATGTAAACATTGTTGCACGTAAATTGGACAATTATTTTGTATTGAACCATATTAAGAATTACAAACATTATTTGAAACATGAATATATATGGTGATGGATTATTATATACGATGTGAATTGAAAATTAATATAATAGAAAATTAAAGATTGAGTTAGCTGAATGATAAGCTCTCAAATGTGACACTTTTTAATTGCTATTTTTCTAGTTTTTAGGATTTCTTGCTACCTAATCTATTTTGTTTTGCTATATTTTGCGCAAGGAACCTAGTTCTGGAAAATAGCAGCAAAAGGGGGCATTTCTGTAGTTTTTTTTTATTATTCTGGTCATGACTAGCATCGTGGGCACGACGCGTCTGACGTGGCAGATGCGTGGCGACTTCTGGAAGATTCTGGAACGTTATGGAAGAATACGAAAGATGGTGGAGGAGAGAAAAAATAAAAAATGTAAATGTGGAGGATTAAATGTGTAATTATACAAATTATTTTTATTTCGGTGGTCAAAATAAAAACGAAGTAATATTTTAGGGATTTCTAGGTAATTTATCCTTTTTTATTATCGTAGATCAGCCTCCCGTTAACATTTAACGACAACAAACGGCTGAGTGACCAAAAGTTTACACCCTGAGAACGTAAGTGACCAACTCTGTACTGGGGGAAAACATAAGTGACCATCCTAGTAGTTAACCTTTTTTTTTATTTATGTTAGGTTCGGGTCGGGTGGGACATCATAACATATCAGATCGGGTCGGGTTGTGTTTGAATGGAGGAGTTAACTTTTCGGATCAAGTGTGGATCGCCCAAAAATCCAAACCAACCCGACCATGATCGTTTTTCAAAACCGGTGACCAACTCTGTACTGGGGAAAAACATAAGTGACCATCCCAGTAGTTAACCCTTTTTTATTTATGTCGGGTTAGGTTCGGGTCGGGTGGGACATCATAACATATCAGATCGGGTCGGGTCGTGTTTGAATGGAGGCGTTAACTTTTTGGATCAAGTGCGGATCGCCCAAAAACCCGAACCAACCCGACCATGATCGTCCCTATGCATGAATTTGGCATCTTGACTTGAATTTAATTTTTTTTGTTCAAAACAATACTCACTATGTTTAATCAGTTTTAACCTATAAACCATCTTTATGTAACAATTTGAAAAAAAAGTCACGTTTAAGTACTAATTTAATTAAAAAGTCAACTTCAAGAGCCTAATTGGACCAACAAAAAGTTTAGATACCAAACTAAATATTAAAGTGAAATTTAAGTGTCTTGGACAAGAAATTAAAGTATCAAATTGAACCTTAAAACAAATTCATGTATCAAAATATATTATATATGTATGTGTAACTTAGAAATTATAAAATAATAATATTTCTTTTAAATCCTTCTTGACCTAAAAAAATCTTCTTGAAAAAAAAAAGATAAATGATATTTAACTTAAAAATTAAATTAATTATTTCAATTAACACAAAGCAATGAATGTATACAACATTCATGAGAGAGTCGAAGTTTGCTCCTTTTAAAAGAAGGAAAATTATCTGAATATAAGTGCTCTAACTTTTGTCTAAAGAAGTTCATATATTTCAAGGTTTAGGTGTTTAGTTTATGTTTTAGAGTTTAAAGGTTTAAGTTTTACAGATTATGTTTATAATTTAAGATTTAAAATTTAAAATTTTAGAATTATGAATTTATATTTTAGAGTTTAAATATACAAAGTTATATAAACTTTATTTTATATTGTCTATGTATAAAAAATCACCCTTAAAAAACTCAAATGTTCACTTCAAATTTGTTTCACAAGCATCATTACCCTCCATTCAGTCCATTCTTGTTGAATTTGTGAGAAGATGCTTTTAAATTCCATTGATAGAAGTGGATGGAAGTGAAGAAGCAATGGATGCAAGTAGTTAAGAATTAGGGTTTGCTAATAGAACTTCAATGAATTGATTTAAAAATTGAGAATGGTGTAATAATTTACAACAAAATTTAGAGGAAAATGAGGCTAATACCAAATACTTCGCATAAAAACTGCAACAAGAACTACTTCAAAAAGGGCAATGCTACATCTACTCACAGGTTCATCTACCCAGCTGAGGTGGCACATGACATGGCAGCTAAAATAAATATAATTGAAAATATTTTTTTACCAATAAACAATTTTCAAGACTATAAATGCAATGCAATAATACATCTTTTATTAATAAACAATCTTTAAGACAATAAATGCAACATAATTAATACATCTTTTAACTATAAACACTTTTCTTTAAAAAATATACTCAATTATAGAATTAAGGCTTAAATGAAAAATAAGTGCTCAAACTATATCATTTTTGAACTTTAAGTGCCTAAAGTATTTTTTTTTGCTAAAAATAGGTGCCTAAAGTTTTAACTATTACAATTTTAAGTGCCCGAACGTTTAAAAAAATCGTTACCCGATAAGAATGTGACATGTGGCATGTTTATTTATTATTATATTTAAAAATAAAAGGAATATAATTTAAAAAACTCAAAATTTTCAAAATTCTAAAAAAGTCCCAAATAGCTAATACTCAAAACCACAAAATTTTTAAATTGCCACCGCTGCCGCCACCGTCGTCATCTTCGAACACCACCATTGCGGTCGCCGAATCACGCCGCCCATTTCCTCCAACCACCCAATGCCGACAACATTCGGTAAGAGTGTCAATCAGACGACGTTCGAATAAAATCATTCGCGTTCACCGTCCAATTGGCACGCCTCATGTTAGTTACTGACGATAGGTGGTTGGGGTGGGCAGAGGGATTTGGCGACGGTATTGGATGTGTCCAAAGACGAATACGGTGGTGGCAACGACGGTAATTTTTAAAATAAAAATAAATAAACATGCCACATGTCACATTCTTATTAGGTATCAATTTTTTTAACGGCCATATGTACTTAAAATTGTAATGGTTGAAACTTTAAGCACCTATTTTTACAAAAAAAATACTTTAGGTAGCACCTAAAGTTCAAAAATGTATAGTTTGAGTACTTATTTTTGTATTAAGCCTAGAATTAATTACAACAAATAAAATATTTATGATAAAATATTAGTATAATTTAAAATATGCTTGATATACAAATAAGTGTATAAACTATACATATTTTTAACTTTAGGTGCCTAAACTTTTTTTTATAAAAATAGTTGTCTAATGTTTCATTTTGTTATTTTTCGATGCCTAAACTTTCAATCAATTATTATTTTAAGGTTGCGTTGTTAAAGAAATTCATCACTCAATAAGATTTAGACACATGGTATTTATTTTTTTTAAAAAAATTAAAAATATATTTTTTAAAAAAATCTCAAAATCCTCCAAAATAATCATAAATCTCTAACCAAAAATCTTCGAAATTGTCATCGTTGCCACTATCGATAACCTCGTCGGACCCCAAGTGTCTGATGGAGACAGTGATGGCGTTCAATAAAGTTATCGGCAGTGGTAACGATGATAATTTTGATATTTAGAGTTAATGATTTTGGATAGTTTTAAAATATATTTATTTTTATTTTTTAAAAAAATATAAAAACATGACACGTGTCATGTTTTAATTGCATAACGAAAGTTTTTAATGGTCGTTAACGGCGAATCACCTAAAATTAACGAAATAAAACTTTATGTACGTGTTTTTAACAATAAAATAATTTTTTTAACATATCTAAAAAATAAAAAACCAAAAAATAATTTAGACACCTAAACTTTAAAAAATGTATAGTTTGAACACTTATTTTTTTTACTAAGCCTTTAAAATAATCTTTTTAATTTTATTATTCAAAAAAAATTCATTTAAAAAATAGAAAAATCATAACATTAGCACTGTGCAACTAAATTACTTCATTCTCTTTTTAGCACTATACAACCATAAGTAGTCTAAAAGGGTTGTTTTTTTTTTCATAAAAACTGAGGTGAGACAAAGCTTAAAATATCATAGTCTATATATGATATTTTATTTTTAATTTGATTGAAAACAATAGTAACCTTGTTGTTTGCTTGTTGGGTTATTGAAGAGCTGAAAAAATTGAAAATTTAAATTCAAGAGAAAAGAGAAACATGTTGTCGTTTATTAAGTTGAACAATATCTAAAGAAAAATAAAAATTTAAAATACTAAAATCATAACGTTGATTAAAATCTCAGTGTTTGACAAATATCTCAACTTAAATATTTTTTAAAAATATAAAATTAAAATACTAAAATCATGATCCAAACATGCAAATTTAATTTAATGCATACATAATTTATATGTAAAAACAGAGATGAATATATAATAAAATTAATTCATTTTAGCATGTTGAAAATTATCATTTATATCTATATTATAACATTAAAATCATGTAAAGATCTAGAGAGATAAATAATAAATGAAAGTTGAATATGTTTGAATAATTCATTTAGTGCATTTATGATTATTTATATAAGAATAATAAATACATAATTTATTATCTTCCAACCAACCTGCCACATCAGCTGGGTAATCTACCCAGTGGGTAGGTAAAGTTTTCTCCCTTCAAAAATGATCTTTATAGATTATAGGATAACCATGTAACTTAAATTTTTGTGTCTGTCTGTCTAATACATTATTTGAAAACGGAAAATTAACCTTCACCGAACAATTTGTCTCTAAAAAATATTATAAACAAGTCACCAACATACAACTTTAACCAAATGGCGATACCATTTTAAAGTATTTGTTGTTCATAGTATATTTTTTTATTATATATTGGGTGATTATTTGATCTAGTCAAGTAAAAAATTTGATTTAGTCAAGTTGATGAGTCTAATTTTATAGTTCAAACTTTATTTGAATTTTTCTGAGTTTAGTCGAATTTAAGAAATGTGAGTTGAATGAAGTCGAGTTATTCGAATTTTTGTACAAATCTAATGTAATTCTACTATTTCGAAAGTCATGTCTTAGTTTACTATCACTAACACTATGAAAGAACCCAATTGATAAATAGAGTTTTTTATGTTAGTGTTTTTTAGTAAGGAATAGTATTATTAGTGAAGGAGTATGGTGTGGTTGACTCATGGACTAAGGTGTTGACATTGACATCAAATATCCAATTTAGATGGTCTCCCAAGGTATTGGGGTTTAGGAAGAATGGGGAAGTTTTGTTGCACTTGTCTAATGGAAAGATGGCATCATTTGATTTTGTAACCCCCTCGTCCTGGTCTGGCCGGATGACCGGTCCGAGTGAGCTACATGGGGAAAACCGAGTGAAAACCCCTAAGGATTTCCCCCTCGGTTAGCAACCCTATTTTTTTTCTTATTTTAAATCTTGTCTAAATGGATATTAAACCCTAAGTGGTCATACAACGGAACAACATATACAAAACATTCGAACGAACTCAAACAATCATGTTACAGTCCAATTTTAAACTTAAACTGCAGGCGGTATCGATACCCTTAAGGGGTGTATCGATACCCCTTCACTAGATTTAGGCTTTAACTGCAGGCAGTATCGATACACTTAAGGGGTGTATCGATACCCCCTTTGACTAGGTCAACTGGTCAAAGTCAACTCATAGAGACCGTATCGATACACCCAAGGAGTGTATCGATATCCTCCCCAACGGTTGACTTCCCACGGTCAACGCTAAGATGACGGTATCGATACGCCTGAGGCTGGTATCGATACCGAACTGGACAGTAGCTCCAGTGACCAAAATGGTATCGATACACCTATCAAGTGTATCGATACACTAAGCCTGGAACAAGAAGGTGGTATCGATACCGTACCAACCGTATCGATACCCCTGCACTGCAAAACCTCCCAAACCCAGTAAAAACGACCAAGACTCGAATCTAAAAGCAATTTAAGACTTCCCTAGCCCCAACCAAACATTCACACAACATTTACATACCACTATATAGCCATACAAGCACCCAACATGTATAAACATCAAGGAAATCATGCAATAGACCCAAGATGGCATTCAAGCATTCAAAGCTCATACTTCAATATTCTAACATGAAGGCAACCTCAAAGGCACATGACCAACACAAGATGAACAATTTAGACATGGTTACAATCCAAACATAGCAGCATTAAGCCAATCAAAAACAACATAATTAAGGAGTCTAAACCATGCTCCGAAACAACCAACAATAGCACAAAACAACAACACCTATCCCATTGCTTTACTATTACAATCTTTAAATTTAACTACCATACTTGAGCATATATCAATTCATAAAGGCATCACATTCGTATCATATAAGCATGTGTACGTAATCTCATATTGGTATATTCATACAACCTCATATTGGCACCTAGCTATGACCCGAATACGCGGATAACCCGTTGGAACGCATTTCCAACAACAACATTACCTCGGTGGGATTCCACTCATCACCGGTCCTTGTATGTGCGGGATTCCACTCATCGCCACATGCCCTACGGATGGGATTCCACTCATCATCACGTAGAAATATATAAAAGCTTCCGGTGGAATATTACATCACCGTACTCCTCCTTGGTGCCTTAACGCCACCAATACCACGTACGTTTTGACTCAATTTGTGTGCACACTCATCCTAATGATCGATCATTGTACCAAAGCATACTAGTGTCAATATAAATCAAACTACACAACTTTTTACAATATCAATGTCAATATAAATTCCGTGCCTAGCACGTACTCACCATGATTCTCCAAAATCATGCAATCCACAACATAACCTCATTTCACAAACCAACACCACATGTATGTCATCCAAGCAATTATCACATCATATATCCACATTATATTTGTCATCAACATACATGTAAGCAATGCATTAGGCCATACTTTCACATACATGTATATCTCAGTATACATAATCATCATGAGGCATAACAACAATTAAAAAGTGCATTCAAGGTCTCTAACTAAAGCTTAGGATTAGGCTACCACCCTAATCCTAACTCTAGGTGGGTCTACCAAGCCCAACCTAGTTCACATGCTTGAACCAACCACTTAAAAATCGATTTAAAAACATTAACCACTCACCTCTACCTCCAAGCCCAACTACCAAGCAAACATCACCTTCAAGTTTCCGGATTTCTTCCCGAAGCTTCTCCAACGCAAGCTCTCGCTTCTAAATAACCTCAATACAATTCAAATAATCCTCAAATCAGCCCAACATCAAAATATCAACCCGGAATACAAATTCAAATATCAAACCCAACATTTCAAGTCATGACCAAACCCCATACTTAGCAATTTTGGACAGCCCCAATACCTCTTCCAAAAACCTTGTTTCCAACATCCATTGCACCCACAAATGATCCCAAATCAATCCCTAACCATAGTACTACAATCGGGCTATCAAATCCTACCTAGAACAACCTCCAAAACTCAAACAAAACCCTCCAAAACTCCATTTTCGTACTCATATTTTACCCAGCAGAAAATCATGTTTTTAAACACCCAAATGACATCTAAAAGGTCCCAAATCATCCCCTTAGCATACATATACCATCAGCTCTCTAATTACACCTTAAAACCCACCAAAAATGGTGTTTTTGACAACTCAAAAATGGGTTTAAGAACCCACTTCGGAAATTCATTAAAAATTAACCAAATCAACATATAATGAGTATTTCAACACGATTAAGCAAAACCCCAACTCAATTTATCAAAACAAAATGAAAAACCCATTAAAAACTCAAACTTTAAATCAAACCCTAATTTTCAAAAGTTCATGGTTTTAAAAACTATAACCATAGATAGATAGGAATTAAAAAGGAGAGTGAGAATATACCTTTAATTTCGAAAAAGGCCTTGAGATGAGGGAGAAATCAATGGAATAATGAATTTAGGGTTTGGGGAGGGGTTTTAGGCTTTCCAGCGTTAGAAAGGGGTGTGGGGGAGAAGATGATACCTTTTTTTTTTCTTTTATTCAAAAGTGGTCTTGCTTTTAAAAGTTTTGAGTCAAATTACCAACAAGGTCCCTCCTTTACTATTTACAGCCCAATTAGATCACAATTTAGGTTGAATCGGTTTAATTTAATTTTATTGACTCGGACTACAACCCGACTAATTTCTAGCCCCAAAATGCGGGTGTTACAGATTTGAACTACCAACAATTAGAGCTTCATAGAGTTGAGGGAGTTGAGGTTGCCACAGGAAAGACATCCCTCGAAGGTAGTTATGTCGAGAGCCTAGCGTTGCTCGAGAAAGCGGTCAATGTCCACAGCGAGAATGATGTAAATCATCCTATAGATTATAGTGATTCTGATGATTCAAGTGGCATATGACTGGTAAGTGCATTCACATGTTATTTCATTAGCTGTATAATTTTTAGTTTGTGTTGACTTGATATTTACCAAGGTTTGTCTCTCTATAAATCTCAAATTCAAGCTTGCATAAGAGATATGTGTATAAGCATAACTCTCCTTGTATTAGTTTAATTGAATAAAATCTTGAGAAATTGTAAGAATCCTCTATGATATATGTGTGGAAAGTAGAAACTTAAACTCATACTTGTGAGGCATTTGTGGAACAAAACTGTGAATCCTATTGAGCAGTCTATACATATATGTGTTCCCTGGATCTGCTTGTTCCAGCTTCTTATTTAGAGGTTTTAGATAAAACTTTTATATTTTCATTTGAATCCTTTTGAGCAGGCGAGATATTTAAACGTTCCTCTTAAAGTATCCTGCTAGATATTTACCTTGCATTACACGTATTAAAACCTGTCAATTTGTCTATGGTGCACCCGTGAAGAACAAAGGAGACCGTAGCTTGTAGGGATTGTAGATGTTACGTGAAGGTGATCGACTGATCGCCTGAACCATTGAGCTAAGTCTCGGGTTCAGTTATGTTTAAATTGAATGGAAGGAAAGTATGCCTAATATAACAGGCTAGAGTAGACTCAGGCTTGGCCATGCAGGCAGGGTTTGATAGAGAAATGAAGATACAAGTTGTAAGATTTGGTTCCCTGCCAAGTCTCCCATTTTTCTTTCCCTTTCCACATCTCAATTTCATTAGAAAGGAAACAAAACCAAACTGAGCAGAAAGCACATATGTCTGATTTTATGCCTGTAGAAGTGATTCTCGGAATCCTCGAAAGACTACCAAGGTGTTGGAATTACATATGGTTGGCTTCCCAAGTATTGGGGTTTAGGAAGAACGGGTAAGTTTTGGTGCAAGTGGATGATGGAGAGATGGCTTCACTTGATTTGAACTGCCAACAAATGGAGTCTAATGGAGTTGTGGTCTGGACTGGATTAATAATCGTCAATAGTTATATCATGAGCCTAGTGTTGCCGACAAAGCTGTTGGTATATGCAGTTAGTTCTAAACCACTAAGTTAAGCCTCTGTTCAATTAGGTTTTAATAGAATGGAAGGAAAGTATTATAAAATTAAGGGAAACGCCGGTCCATAGTTATATAAGAGCTAGAGTTACTCGACAAAGCGGTGACAAAGCGGTTGGTGTCTGCAGTTAGTTCTAAACTATTAAGTTAAGCCTCGGTTCATTTAGGTTTTAATTGGATGGAAGGAAAGTATGTAGCAACGGAAAGAACATTATATGATAAAAAAATGGCAGAACTTGATGAAAGAGATTGGGGTAATTAAAAATTTTCAAAAAATTTTAGAGGTTTGAATTAAATTTTTAGGGTTTAATTTGTATTTTTAAATTTTTAGGGTCTAACTAAAATTTTTAATAATTTTAAGAGACTTAATGGTAAATTTTTTATGAGAGGGGACTTGATTAAAAATATTAAAATTTTTTAAAACTTAATAAGACTTTCTAAAAAATTTGAGGGGAAAAATTAAATTTTTTAAATGTTAAAGGACTAAACCTTTACTACATTTCTCCCCTGGTAACATGGAAGGGATATGAACTAATAGATGTGTCAAAACATAGGAGGTAGCAACATTTTGGTCGACTGGAAAAATCGATTTTTTTTACTTGACACAAAAAAAATTGACTTGAATCGTAATTTTATAAACTTGATTAAGACTTGAAAAGTTTTCAAATAAGTTTGAGTAATAAAGTGAAAAATGTGAATAACTCGAAATTTTTAGTAATTAGTGGATCGATTTTTAAGTTCGAGTCAAATCTCTCAATGTTGTCTGATATATGTATATTGCGCATAATATATATATATATATATATATATATATATATATGGAAAATACTTTGATGCACAAGCTGTGTAAACTTTAGTTTACACAAGCCCTTTAATTTTAGGGTTTAGGGTTTAGGGTTTTATGTTAGGGTTTAGGGGTTTAGTATGTAGGGTATATAATTTAAGGTTTATGGTTAGAATTTAGAGTTTAGAGTTTAGGGCTTAGGGTTTAGGGTTTAGGTTGCTAGGGTTTGTGATTTAGATTTTAAATTTTATAAAAGGATTGTGTAAAAAAAATTTACACAACTTGTGCATCAAAATAAAACCCTATATATATATGAGTTTTATTTTGATGCACAAGATGTGTCAAAAAAATTTACACAATCCTTCTATAAAATTTAAAATCTAAATCACAAACCCTAGTAGCCTAAAACCTAAACTCTAAACTCTAAGCCCTAAACTCTAAATTCTACCCATAAACCTTAAATTATATAGCCTACATACTAAACCCCTAAACCTTAACCTAAAACCTTAAACCCTAAAATTAAAGGGCTTGTGTAAACTAAAGTTTACACAAGCTTGTGCATCAATGTATTTCCTATATATATAGAGTTTTATTTTGATGCACAAGTTGTGTAAATTTTTTTTTACACAATCCTTTTATAAAATTTAAAATCTAAATCACAAACCCTAGCAACCTAAAACCTAAACCCTAAACTCTAAATTCTAACCATAAACCTTAAATTATATACCCTACATACTAAACCCCTAAACCCTAACCTAAAACCCTTAACCCTACAATTAAAGAGCTTGTGTAAACTAAAATTTACACAAGCTTGTGCATCAAAGTATTTTCCGAATGTCAATTCCTACAAATTTTATCCTCGGCCTTTTTCGGTGCCCCCTTCTATGCTTCAACATTAAGAAATATAAAAAAATAAATTTTAAACCTTAACTCTAAATTCTAAATCTTAAATTCTAAACCCTAAGAAATACACTTTACCATTGATTCCTTATATCCTAACCATAAACTCTAAACATTTTTTTAATGTAAGGGCATAAATATGAACCCAAAAAGATAGCGGATCTCTATTCTTCTTCCGACATTATTTGAAATTTCATAATGAGTATGGATACGTGTATGCATTTAATATGGCACATGCAAAATTTCTTAAAACTTCAATATAAATTTATATGATTTTTATTTTATGTTCAAATATATTAGTAATAATATTTTATAAGAATAAAGAGTCGAAATAATATCGTTATAAAGGAAATATTTTATTATATTTACTTAGGCAATGACTATGTTTGGTAAATAGTGGTTTGGGCAAAAATTAGAGGTTTGAGGCATAATTAGAGGTTTGACCAGTCAAATCCGCTAATATTGTTGTTTGGTAAACATCGGATTGAAAGAGCAGATTAGGGTGAAACCGCTAATTTTGAAAAAAGCTCATAATAGAAGTTTATCCTATTTACTTTTTTATTATCATGTATTTATATGTGTATTTAAATTTATTAATTAACTAAATTATATTAAAATAAATATATAAATAATAAATTAATATATAAATCATTTGAATATGTTTAGAAAAGTTATATTAAAAATAATTTTATAGATCTAATTAATAATAATTAGATACAAAATATTGATAACTAATAAACTATTCAAACAAGTATTGAATATAATCATGTCATTATACGTCATTTTGCTTGTTTAAATAATCTAACAGCTATCAGTTAATTTTACCAAACACTTTTATACGATCAGCTAATACAATATGCTAGTCAAATCAGCTAATGCAATCAGCTACTAGCTAATATAATCAGCTATCAGCTAATGTAATTCGTTATCCGCTAATTACCAAACAGGGCTAATGAATGATGGCGAATCGTTTCTACGTGACTTATTGGACACGTCTTCTATCATAACCAGAGTGGAAAAAAAGACAAATTTCGAGATGATTCTAGAGTGCGGCAGGTTTAGAATGTAAGAGGAGGAGGAGGAGGCTGTCAAGCTCTACTTTTTAGACTCACCCCAAATACAAACAACTTGAAACTAAACAATCCTTACGTTTCGGATAATAATAGGCTTTGGAGCAGGCTGTCAAGCATTTAGTCTCATCTACGGGAGATCTTGGCCATTAGTCCATCCTTAATATGCAAGATGACGGATACGGACGGCACAATCGTAATTTCATCCTATACATGAACTCGATAGTTTAGACTATGGCGGATGCCACGAATTTCATCTGAACAAATGCAACCATCTACGAGAGATCTTGGCCATGCCGGCACAATCGGAGTTTCAACTCATCCACAATCTGCATCGTTTTCCTGGTTTATCAACGCATTTTCCCCAAACAATGGCACTCATCTCTACGCACAGAAAAGAACCCAAAACTTTGACAGATAAGGGGAGACCACTAGCATACTTTACAACTTGTTTAGAAAGTTGATCAAATACAGAAGAAAATAAAGAATTACTTGTTAATCAAATGCCATCCCTTGATGTTAGGCTTAGCTACTTCAGTCGAAGCATTTCGCCACCTTTTGATCTTGTCTTCATCTTCTTTGAATCTCTTTTCATGTATGACAAAGGTTTCTTCAACATTCCCTTTCTGTTTCCTTAAATCAGATGGATCGACATCATAGAAAACCGGAAACACTTTGTGTCCATTGTCGTTTTTCTGTTTAACAATCTCAGAAAGCTCCTCCAAGCACCAACCTGAAAAGACATAGGTTTCTGAGAAAATTATTACCGAGCACCATGATTGTTGAATGGCTTTCAAGAGTTCTGGTGCGATCTCTTTGCTGGCGTCAAGCGTCGGATCATCTCTAAAAGTGACCATTCCACTCCTTTTTAGAGCATCATGGAGATGATCAGTGAAGTTCTTGCGCAGGGATGGATGGAAGGGCAGTTGCCCCTTAAAATTTTAAAAGTTTGTCCCCTTAAAATTTTATAGGTTCATTCCTTCTAACATAAAATCGTGTACCTGTCCCTGTTCGCGTAGGACCATAGACGTTTGTTTATTCTGTCAAAATTATCGTTAAACTAGGATCACATGTTTGCTAAAATTATATTTATTAATCGAGTTGTGAATGTAACAATAACAAGAGTTCAAGGTTGATCATTTTCAACTTAGAGAGCTGCTGAAAACAATAATAAATTAAAGATAAAAGGAGAGAACCCTATGAAAAACAAAAGTCCAAATAAGTTAATACTTACTATGTCTTCCTTCCATAGTTGTTCAATGCAACAAGGTTGTCCGGTTGGAAAGCTTAAGTGCATCATTGGGATTCAATGTTGTTGGCTTATACACATCATCAACTCGATGTGATCGGAGCAAATGTTCGTCCCTTGTCGTCACGATGATTCTACTCCCTAAACCGAACCAATCATGTCTTCCAGCCGAGCATTTTAAGTGCGCTGTAGGTTATGAACATCATCAAGAACAACAAGAACCTTTTTCTGACATAACCTGTGGCTAATTATGGCATTCCCTTCATGAACGTTGAAAAAATTGAAGAACACACAAATTATTAACCCATGTAGTTGAATATTCTTTGAGAAATAGTTGGATTAATTGGATGTATTTTATTTATATGTAATTATGTAAATGTGGCATGTTTGGTCAACCGTTATAATTCGTAGGTCTCGTTGAATTGAGTGTAGTTGGAAGCCTCTGATTACACTTTTTAATTCTAGAGGGGATGTGAGAATTGGCTGCAGCAGCTGCTGTGCGAGGTGCAGTGCGCGCTGTTATCAGCTCGGAGATACTCTTTGGTTCATGACTCGAAGCATGCACGACGTTTGCGATGGTGGCTGCCCGAAAGGGGAGTGATAAAGGTGAACGTTGATGGAGCTAGGAGAGTATCGGATGGGATGTCATGTGGAGGTGTCATCCGCGATTGGAATGGAAGATGAATCATCGGTTTCGCCAAATATGTGGGGAAGTGTACGGCGCTCGAAGCTGAGTTTTGGGCCGTCTTTGAGGGTCTCAAATGTGCTATGGGGGCGGATGATGTGAAGGTTTTGGTCGAATCGGACAATTCCGATGTTGTTCGCGCCTTATCGGAATCGGCGAATAGGACGATTTATTCTTCCTAGATTGGCCTTATTAGATCGTTGGCAGCGACTCATGGGAATGTAGAATTTCGGCATATTCATCATGAAGCTAACCGTGTGGCGGATGCGATGGCGAGGTTGTATTTGGTGGGTAGTTTTGAGACGTGTATTTATTGTCACCCTCCTAATGGAGTGGTGCATATTCTCCGGGATGATTACGGGCATTAGTTAGCTTAGATTAAAGAGGTTTTTAAGGAGGCCTATTGTAGCTTTTTTCTCGTCTTTATCAAAAAAAATTGCACTACTAAACATTTATTAAGGAGTAATTTTTTGGTACATATATTTTGTAAAATTTATTTACACAACCTGACTATTTAAAGCTTGAATACTAAAATTAAAATTCTTAACTTTGAAAGCCTAAATCTTAAATTTTATACTCTAAATTCTAAACTTAAATCCTATAACCTAAACTTTTAGAGTAAACTACATAAATGACCACCATACTATTAGTAAAGTCGCGATTTGACCACTTTACTTTTTTTCTAAGCAATTAAACCACCAAACTATTTAATTGGTTGCAATGTGACCACCAGCCGTTAGAAACTAACGGAAGGGGTGACGTGGCAGTTAGTAAAATTAGTATAATTACATATTTGGTCCCTGCTATTTGTACATTTTATCAATATAGTCCTAATTTTAATAGATAAAATAATTTGATTATTTAATTAGGCAGCGACACATATAGAGAGACATTGACTTTACTTAGATTTGAACCCAGGTTCTATGAGTGAAGAATGGACGCACCTACCACTAAGCCAATGCTATAATTGTGATATATTTTAGAAATTTAGTATATATATTAGTATTTTGCTCATGCCAGGAAGAAAAAAAAACAAGAAACCGAAGGGAAATATCGAATAGAATACTTCATTTGATTTTGTTCAAGTTTTACCTAGCTAACCATAAAGATTAGAAAAAGATTAAGCAAATCTTAAACAGTCAACACCAAGAACAATATCAACTAATAAGCTTCGATTTCTAGAATGAAGCAATCGTTTGATTCAATAACCCAATGACAACATACTTCCCCAGTACTTACACAAAACACAAACATAAACCCAGAAATCTTGAAACTTAAAAGTCAACTACACTTTGACTAATCAATCCGAACCCCAACACAACAAAATTAATCCCAAAAACGAAAACCCAACATTATAATCGTCTTTAAAGCAATACCATAATATCAAAATCATAAAAAAAAAAGATATATCTATTAAATGTAAAGTATTTAACTTGGAACTAAGCAAACAGATGAAGGATTAACCAACTAAGCTAAGTAAAGTTTCAATGTTTAAGCCATATTGGGGATTGTATCAAACGATTGAAAGAACCCCAGATTTGGGAATTCAAAAGAGGAAGAAAAAGTGCACCTTTGGCTTTGCTAGCTGTGCAAGTGATACCCGCACGACACAACGCAGAGGGAAATGAGAAGAGAGAGACAATGAAGAAAGGAAATGAGGTAAGATGTTTTTTTTCTGGCATGAATAAAATACTAAGTATATATTAAATGTTGTACAATATATCACAATAATAACATTGGCCTATTGGTAAGCATGCTCATCCTCCACCCAGCAAACCTGGGTTCAAACCTTACCAAAGTAAGGTTGTGTGTTTTTTACTTTAATTTTGCTTGTCACAAGATTGGAAGAGCAAAATAAAAATTATTAAACAAAAAATGTATAAATAAAGTCCTCCAATAAGGTGGTGACACGTGTCGCCGCCTAATTAAATAATTAAATTATTTTATTTATTAAAATTAGGATTAAATTGATAAAATTTACAAATAGCAGGGATCAAATATGTAATTATACCAATTTTATTAACTGCCACATCACCACTTCCGTTAGTTTCTAACGGTTGGTGGTCACATTGCAACCAATTAAATAGTTTGGTGGTTTAATTGCTTAGAAAAAAAGTAAAGTGGTCAAATCGCGACTTTACTAATAGTATGGTAGTCATTTATGTAGTTTACCCAAACTTTTAAACCTTAAATAGGATTTTTAAACCTAAAATCAATAGTCTACGTAAAATTACACAATTTGCCTATCAAATTTTCCAAAAATAAGATTGAATTACACTCATATATAATTACATTTTCATACAATTACAATGTGATATCCAAAATACTATTATTATACTAAATACATATTAGTTTTAACATGTATATTTTCAAAATTACTTAAACAATTAATTGTTTTATAATACTTAAAATTACAGAAATGACATGCACTACAATTTAGCATTTTCAAAGACGTTCTTGCCCAAAAAAAATTGATCTTAAAAAAAACCTTAGGCTATGTCTCCGAAGAATAGGAAAGTTAAGGAAGGTTCTGAAAATCAGAACCCTAACGTGGGTGGGGCTTCGCTGGCGTCGTTGGGGTTCTTGGACCCTGGCGGTCGTCCCCCTGGGTTAGGAAGGACTGTTCTCACTGATAAGGGCGGGGTAGTCCACGATTTGGTGACTGGCGTGCCGACGCCGTTAGGTTTAGCGTCAGGTAAGTCTGGTGATTCGGGGTTATCTTCTGTGGCTTCAGCACAGTATAGAATGTTGAACGGCACTGGGATTGAGGGAGCTAACGACACTGGGATGCTGAACGTTGGCCTGGACAGTGAGCAACGAGAGGATGTGACTGTGTAGAATGGCATGAAAGTGGTGGGTAATCCCATGTTCGAGGACGGTGGGAGCGTGAGTGCTGGGGCAGCTGATGCTAATATGGTTGTTGATGATCCGCCTACTGCACCTGAGTCGTTGAACACTTATGCTAACGTCCTGAAGGGCACAAGGGAGAGCAAGGGACCAGCGTTTCCTAGTGGCTCTAGGGCGGAAATAATTGTTCGTTGTGAGGACGTTACTATTAGTCATGATGGTTCTTATCCGACTATCAAGTTTTCCGAGAGAGTTCATGATTTAGTTGATCGCAGCATGGAGAAGGCGCTGATCGTACGCCTTCTTGGCCATTCTATCAGCTATCGCGTGCTTTGGAACCGAATTCAATCTTTATGGCAGTTAGAGGGTCGCTTTCAGTTGATCGACTTAGAGAATGAATATTTCCTGGTAAAGCTGGAAAAGGAAGAAGACTATACTCGTGTCTTAACTGTTGGACCATGGACTATATTCGGGAGCTATCTTACGATGCAACCATGGAGTAGGGATTTCTCTACCGCAAAATCTTATCTGTCGCAGGTCGTGGTCTGGGTTCGATTGCTGGGGTTGCCTTTTCGCTATTATTCGAAGATTCTTTTTCGCTGTATCGCAGAGGTCATTGGAAAGGTTATCAAGATCGATTATAACAATGTTGCTGGCGAATGTGGTAAATTTGCTCGCCTAGCTGTCATGGTTGATTTATCTAAACCATTTCTGCCATGTATTGGAATTGATAACTTCCTACAAAAAATAGAATATGGAGGTCTACAGCTTATTTGCTACCATTGTGGTGTGTATGGACATACAATGGATTTCTGCGCTAGGAAAATTGTGGAAAAAACAAAGGAACCAACAGATACTTCAAAGAACTCTAATCAGGATGATGATCGTGCCGATCTTTATGGACCTTGGATGGTTGCCGAAAGTAGAAAGAGAAGGCCGAGGAAGTCGGGAAAGAGTGTTAATGCGGTTAAGAGCGGTGAAAATAGTAATGTTCAATCGTGTTTCAATATCCTTCGGAACCTTGAAAATTTAGAAAATGTGCATGATGAGAGTAGGAGTGGTAACTCTACCCACACTATGAAACTGGGCTCAAACAAGGGGAAGCAAGTGATGGTGGATGAATCTGTTAGGGAACCTGTTTCACCCCAGCACTTTGAAGTGGGTCGCGGTGCAAGTGGCGTCCAACCTGCTATGGTTGTCGAGGGGCTGAATGCTCAGCAGGCTATTTTGAAAGCAAGCTCGAGTAGCAGTCACGCGGAATGGAGCATTTCGCCAACGATTCCAGGGGTGCTGCCAACCGTAGTTTAGCACAACAATGGCAATGTGGGTCCTAGCCACAGCACGATTTCAATTCTCAACGATGGACGTAAGGTCCATGCGACTAAAAAAAACAGCAAAGTACGTGTGCAAGGGGTTCAAAAAAGCAACAAAAGTCTTGTTAAGCCGCAAGCACGGGGGAAAAAGAAAATAGATCGAATGCCATCTATGCCATTGTTATCGGATTGGGTTAAATCGACAACTAATCGGTTGGATGATCTCCACTCGGAAAGGCAATGTGTTGATACTATAACGTTGGCTGAAACAGTGGTGAAGCAGCATGGGGATCATGTCTCGCAGAAGGCTACCGGCAGTATTGTTGGGGAACCATCGGTTGAGGTTGACGATGGGGGAGAGGCCAACCCCGTGTCTACTTACGTCATGTTGGTAGATTAGGTCCTTTCTTTCCTTCTCTAGTGTTTTTTTAATGGTTAATTTTCTGATATGGAATATTCAAGGAGCCGCAAGCTCCACTTTTCGTGACCATCTTCGCTGGATTCGCTTGTCGTCTAAACCGTCGGTTGTTGCGTTGTTGGAAACTCGAATTAGCGGCAGGCGGGCTGATCACATTATTAGTCGCCTGGGTTTTCAGTCCTCGTTCTGGGTGGAGGCTCAGGGCTTTAGCGGTGGTATTTGGTTACTCTGGAATGGTGATACGAGGGTTCAAATTCTTGCTATTTCCAATCAATTTATCCATTTTAATCTTCAGGGCTTGTCTTTATCACGTCCTGTGTTTTTGACTGTTGTGTATGCTAGTCCTCATGTTCAGTGTAGGAGATTTCTTTGGGATCAGCTTACTGCGGTTAAACCCGGGGGCAATCAATCGTGGCTTCTTGGCAGAGATTTTAATGCCATTTTGCATCTTGATGACCGTCGTGGGGGACAGAGTCGTCGCCATTGTGTTAGTAAGGATTTCCAAAACTTTTTATTTGCTAACGCTCTTCAGGAGGTTGAGTTTAAAGGTCCGCGGTTCACTTGGGTGCGGGGAGACTTGTATGGGAGGCTTGACCGATGTCTGGTAAATATGGCTTGGTCTGATAATTATCCGGATACGTTGGTTAATCATCTTGATAGAATAGGTTTTGATCACCGCCCTCTTCTCCTGAGTACGGATCCTTTCGTGTCTAATTTGGTGGAGAAGCCTTTCCGTTTCATCCCTGCTTGGAAAAATTCAGCCGAGTTTGCTACCCTTCTTAAAAATTCTTGGGAGGATAGCTTGTCGTATAGAGAGAATATAGAAAAGCTCAGATTAGTTTTAGCTTAGTGGAATAGTTAGTGCTTTGGTGATATGGAAAAAAGAAGAAGCGTATTTTAGCTCCTTTAAGGGGTATTGATAGGGCCCTGGGATGGAGACACTCTATGGCTCTTAGTGATTTGGAGAGTTCGCTTAAGCTTGAATTAGATGGTATTCTTGCTACGAAAGAGAGTATGTGGCGACAGAAAGCTAGATGCGATTGGATTAGAGATGGTGACCGGAATACTAGTTATTATCATGCGATTGCAAATGGCAGGAGGAAGCGAAACACTATCTTATGTCTTAAAGATGAGCGTGGCGATTGGATTTCGGATCCGGAAAGTTTGAAGATGTTAGTTGTGGATTTCTTTGCGAATCTTTTTTTCTTCTGAGGGGACTAATAGATACTCTTTCAATTGCCGTGGTCAGTTTCGCGGGCTTGATCAATAGGATAAGGAGGCGTTGATGATGCCTCTCTCGCGTGATGAGATTCGTGATGCTCTTTTCCAAATGCATCCATCTAAATCGCCTGGGGTGGATGGGTTTCATGCATCCTTTTATCAGCGTAATTGGGATACTGTGGGGGATGCGATTTGTAGCACAATTCAACGTATCTTTTCTACTGGTGTAGTTGATCCAGATCTAAACAAAACTCTTCTTGTGCTTATTCTCAAAGTAGAGGCTCCTGAGACGATTGCACAGTTCAAGCCTATTGGTTTATGTACTGTGGTGTACAAGATTCTTAGCAAGATTGTAGTCAACAGGTTAAAGCCGTATATTCCTATTTGGGTGTCAGAGAACCAAACCAGCTTTGTTCTTGGCCGTTCAATTATAGATAATGTGGTTGTCGCTCAGGAAATTATTCATTCCATGCGTGGTAAAAAAGGTAAAGCAGGGTGGTTTGCAATTAAGGTTGACCTTGAGAAGGCGTATGACCGTTTAGAGTGGTCATTCATAGATGTCACTCTAGCTGATCTTGATATTCCTGCTCATCTGCGTTCTCTTATCATGAGCTACGTTTCATCGGTATCTACCCAGATTCTTTGGAAGGAGTCCGACGACGAGCTTTCAGCCTTCTAGGGGGATTCGGCAGGGTGACCCTCTGTCACCTTATCTCTTTGTTTTGTGTATGGAGCGATTAGCTCAGTCTATTCAACGCGAGGTGAATCAGGGAAGTTGGAAGGCGTTTCGGTTCAAGCGAAAGGGGCCGTTGATTTCTCATCTCTTCTTCGCGGATGATCTTGTCTTGTTTGCAGAAGCTTCTCTTGACCAGTTTGATGTCGTAAGCCGGGTTCTGCAGGAATTCTGTGAATGTTCTGGCCATAAAGTAAGCATTTCGAAAACCAACATTTTCTTCTCCCATAACATTCATTATACTCTCCGTGAGGATATCAGTGGAGCTTTTGGCTTTCAATGTGTCTCTGATCTTGGTCGATATCTGGGAGTCCTTCTTATTCATGGTAGGATTACCAAAGGAACTTATCGATACTTGATTTAAAAAGTGGCAGATAGATTAACAGGTTGGAAGGCTCGAATGCTTTCTTTTGCTGGTCGCATCATTTTGGCCAAATCTGTCCTTGCGGCTTTTCCTATGTATTCCATGTAGTCGGTTCGATTGCCCAAGTATGTGTATATTGAGATTGAACGTCTGATTAGGAACTTCATTTGGGGACATTGTAGTGATAGCAGAGGGACTCATACTGTTAACTGGGATGTGGTTTGCTCTCCAATCTCCAATGGTGGATTGGGTCTGAAGAAAGTGGAATGCCAAAATGAGGCATTTCTTCTAAAACTAGGTTTTATCATGATTTCGGAGCCATACCGCTTTGGGTTCAAGTAATACGTTGTAAGTATGGCATTCAAGAGGGGATTCCGAATACTTTACCGAACAGGAGGGGCTCGCGTCTTTGGGCAGGTATTAAACTCATTTGGCCTGATCTCGTTCAGAATCTTGTTTGGAATATTGGCGATGGCCAACGTGTCGATTTTGGAGGGATGCTTGGGTTGATTCATTTGGTCCTCTTAGGCTGCTATCTTAATCCTGGTGAGGATGCTGATATTCGAAGTACAACTGTTAGGGAGATGGTTGCACAAGATGGGCAATGGAATTGGGGTGCGTTTGCGGGTTTACTCTCGGCTGATGTGGTTCAAGGTATCGTGGCTGTCAAACCACCAACTTTGTCGGATTTTCTTGATAGTCCTGGTTGGATGCTTGAAACGTCTAGGCGTTTTACTGTAAGATCGGCGTACGAGGTGCGTGCTATCTTAAGCCATGTGCTAGCGGATCCGATTTGGAAGGTTCTAGCAAGTTTTCGCGGTTTGCCTCGTATAAAACTATTCCTCTGGCAGGTTTGTCATGGGAAAATTATGACAAACGCGGAGCGTGTTCGTAGACACATCGCAAATGATTCTAGTTGTATGCTTTGCAGAGCGGCGGTCGAAGATATTTCTCATGTTCTCCGCGATTGCATGGCGGTCAAGAGTGTGTGGTTGCAGCTCGTGAAAGATGAAATGGTCACTGCTTTTTTCGGTTCCAGTATTAACCAATGGATCTTGGAAAACCTTAGTGATACACAACGGTTTGCTCACTGCCAGGGGGATTGGGACCTGCTCTTCGGTTCTGTGCTATGGTTGGTCTGGAAGCGACGTAACGCGGCTGTGTTTGGTGTTGTATCCGATTCCCAAGAGACCTTGTTGCAGCAAGCTCAACGCCACTACAGAGAGATGTTGCTGGTGAATGTCCGACATGAGCAAGAAGTGACTTCGCCGCTAGTCTCTCGAGCTGCTGTGAAGTGGTGGAGGCCCATGTCCGGCTGGATCAAATTGAACGTAGATGGGGCTAGGAATACATCGACAGGGTTTGCTTCGTGTGGTGGTTTGTGGCGCGATGCCAATGGCCATTGGCGTTTCAGCTTTTCAAAGAAAATAGGTACTTGCTCTGTGTTTGAGGCTGAATTATAGGCTGTGTATGAGGGTCTTTCGACGATGTGGGCTTTCGGTGTTACTAAGGTTATTGTAGAGACGGACAATAGAGAGTTGTATAACGGCTTGATGTTGCGGGAGCCTTCGAGGATTGCTTCAAGTTTGCGTAGCCACCTTGCGGAAATTTTATCGAGGAATTGGGATGTCAAGTTTTCTTGGATACGGTGAGAGGCGAATGGGATAGCGGATAAGCTTGCGAAAATGGCGACGGATTTACCTTTGGACTATTATAGGTTTCTCGGTCCTCCATTAGCAATCTGAGATAGTCTATGTGTGGAGGCCATGGCAAATGATGCGTTGGAAGGGCTGAGTGGCGTTGGTTGATGGAGCCGTTGGTCACTACTGGATCCAGCATTTGTGCGTGTTGTGTGGCTGCTGGTATAGGCATCTTTGTCTCCGTTTTCGTGTGCTTGTCAAGGTGGTTTGCGGCATATGCTGGTTGATCTTTTAAGCTCGGTTTTATCTTTGGTTTATCTTGTATCATAGCGCTACTACATGCACTCTTTTTCCTCCGCTAGGCTTAGGGAGATTTTTTAACGAGGCGTGTAGTAGGTGCTTCTCCTATCTATCAAAAAAAAGAGATGAGGAAAAGAACCGAGCAAGAGAATGTTCTTGAGAAGAAGGCAAGAACACTGGAAGGCATTGATGAATACACCAGAAACGGAGCGAAGAAAAAGGCAAGAGTCGAGGAAGAAATTCCTCGGATTGATTCGAATGTCGACGTCTCCATGACGATCCTCTATTAGGCTTCGAAGAGAAGTGCCGGAGGCGACGGGTCCGTCATTCTTTACACGACAACACTCAAAGGAATACGGAAGACCTTCCAGGACTGCAAGAGCTTGCGGTTCCTGTTGGAGTGTTTCCGTGTGATTTTCAACGAAAGAGACGTATCGATGCATTCCAAATACAGGGAAGATTTATGGAGGATTTTGGGTGGAAAAGTGATACCTCCGCGGCTCTTCATTAAAGGGAGATACATAGGTGGAGCTGATGAAGTTCTTACATTGAATGAACAAAGGGAAGCTTAAGGTCCTCTTCAATGGCATCCCTGTTGATACTTGTAATGGGGGATGTGGAGGTGTTCGGTTTGTGCTTTGTTTTGTCTGCAACGACAGTCATAAGATCATTTCCGATGATGGGTTGTCGTCCGGTAAATGTAGGCAGTGCAATGAGAATGGTCTGATCATTTGCCCCCTTTGCTGCTGAATTTTTGTGTGTGTAACTGTGCTATTCTCTTGATTCATCATCTTACTGTATGTTTTTGTAAAACACGGTTTCTCTTCCTTGATTTGTTATCTTTGAACACTAATGTAAAAGTGATTGATAACTATATGCTCAACTATTGTACCATGCCCTTATGCTTTTCTTGAGCTTTACTCCCCACTTCATCTTTTTCTCTTCAGATTCAGAGCCTGTTCAAACTTCAAAGTAATTTTGTGGAGATGTTGGACCTGCAAAGATTACTCTTAAGAGATAGATAACAGCCATTGAAGTTTTCGTTTTGAATTATGAAATTGGCTTAATGCACAATTTGTCCCCTATGTATTTTTGGGCCGATGTGTCCCTAATGTTTTTACCATTGTTCATTGTTTCATGCTGTTACCTTTAACGTTTTCAGCCAATGACATCGCACCATGTCATCCCCTCTTTGACTCGATCAACTTGTCTGATTTTATTGAGAGTGTAAATGTCATTTCAAGTTTTTCCTGGTTCTTTTTCTTCAATTTAGTGACTAAATTTTAGATAAAAATAGACTTTTCAGATATTAAATTGAACAAAAACAAGCATGAGAGACTTACATGACATTTATCCTTTTCATAAAAATTAGGCGGGTTTACTTCAAATAGGAGCTGACACGGCACAATGTCATTGGCTGAAAACGTTAGGAGTAACGATGTGAGATAAAATGAGTAATGGTGAAAAGTTAGGAGACACAAGTCCAAAAAAAAAACATTAGGTATCAAGATAAAAAAATGGTAAACTTTAGGAGCAAATTGTGCATGGTTAAACTATACCAAAATCTTTTATTTATTAGATTTAAAATTTGAATTTAGAGATTTACAATTTTTTTATATATAAATTCAAGGTCGCAACCTTTCTCATAAAAAATAAAAATAATAGGCAACCTAAAAGTTGTTAAAATTCAAACATTGTGGAAATAGAACTTTTTATAAAAATGGAATGTTTGGGTCTATCTTATCTACTTATCTATATAGATTCTCTTTCTTCCAAACAATAACATGAGGAATTACATGAAGGGATAAAAAAAGGGTATCTACTTTCTTTGCCTTAACTAACAAAGTAACTTAGATCTTCTGAACTTGTATATATCGTTTACATTATAAACCAATAAAATTAAGCTGAATTTTTAAGCTCATTGTCCTTCGACTTCACCTTCTTTGGAGCTATTATCTTAGAGTTGGGCAAGTTTGATGGGACGACCATTTGAAGCATTAATCATGACCAGAGAGGCTCCCAAAGTGAACCTAAGTTGTTGCTGTCGCCGTCGCCGTCGTCTTCCATGAAGCTTGGCTGCCTATACCTGGTTAGGAAAGTGTCATCATCGAAGACGGATTGAGATTGCTGGAAATTCGGTTGAGGAGACGACTGTAACTGTCCCATCTCCGTGCAAAGTAAATCCCCGACGTTTGCATGCTGAAATTGCATGTTGATGACTTCAGCTTGCGCTTTGGCTATTTGTGCTTGAAGCTCATCCACTTGCCTTTGCAACTGGCAAATCGCCCCCGCACACCCGTAAACCGGGTCGCGGATCCTCGCACTCGCCTCGTAAACCATGCTGCTCACCGCATCCGACCTTTGATCCTCTGGAATTTCCTGACATATATAGATGATTTAGCAAAACCTTTTTAATAACCACCGGTATTTGATCTAGACTAATCTAAATCAATTATACATAAGTCTATTATGAGACAACTCTCTCAATCAAATTTATTTAATTTATAACTATTAAAATATGATGTTACACCTTTAACAACCAAATGAAAATCTATCTGTTCATTATACCCCAAAAAGTAAAACAAATAGGGCTTAATGTCAAATGTTGACCATAAATATCTACAAAAAGTGGAATACTATATATATCATGATATACAAAAGAACCTAATTTTGAATATATATATATATATATATATATATATATATAACACATTCTTTTGACGAAAAAAATATATAACACATTTAGCTTTACGCAATTGGATATATATAAACATCTTTCTTAAAACCCTAGTATCATTTCACACTAGGGTTAGGTTAAAGTAGCCTTGTTTATCTCTTTCTTAAACAATGAAGTCATGGTCATCTAGACATTGCTGCAAATGAATATTTTGAATGACTGAATGTAAACTTGTAGGAGGAGATTATAAACCACCTGCAAGAACTTGATGATGTTGCTAGCACCAAAGACACGATGGGCAATGGCGAACTTGGCTGGCTCGGTAGGAGGAAAATAAGGTGCCAATACACATGTATCAGCACACCTTCTCCTTAAAATCTTGCAAGCGGCACAAGGGCTACTAACCACCGGCGGAGGAGGAAGAGGAGAAGGCGGCGAATTCGAAGAATTGGGAAAAAGAGATTGAGAAGAACATGTAGTAGGAGTAGTAGTAAGAGGAGCAGCAGGAGTTGGTTCCATATATTCCATCTTACAAATGCGTTGTAGGAAAAGGATAAAGAGGGATGAGAAGAGCTAAAGAGTTCGCTATATTTATACTACAAATGAAGCAAAAATAGTTATGTCATGTAGTAGGAAACATGACATCATTGGTTCTAAATTTTGATTTATTATGTATTTTAATACATTAAATAATACGAATAGAATTCATAGAAAGTTGGCTGCAGGCTCCTTTTCTATTTTACTTTAATTCTTTAGTTGTTTCTTGTCAATAAAAAACCAAATATAAGTATAATATATATAATATTTAATGGTTAATTGAAACTTGAGAATGAGATAATTTATTAGGATATAATATCCCACTTTTTTTTAAAGTAGAGTTAACAAAAATCCAAGTGGGCCATGGACGTAACTACTTGTTAATGGCCTAGCCTCTGCCAAGAGAGCACGTAGGTAAGTCATAGACTAATGAGTTGCGAGCTTCAGCGGTTCCATCGGCACAGTTATTGGCCTCGCTTGCCACCTCTCACTCTCAGACATTTTATCAAACACCTAATGACCTACTCACTTATAAATGAGAACGACGCTACATTATCAGAATTATATAATTTTAAACTAAACTTTAATAATTATTAAATACGAATTCGCTGGATTCAACCGAAATTTATATAAAAGAAATTCTAGAATCCGACGTGTATGAATCGGGTATGTTGATAATTTTATAATTAAGTACTAAAAAGTGAACAAAATTTTCAACCTTTAAAACGAAAGCGGAAAGAAGACAATTATTTGTTCTTAAAAACAATTAAATTTGCGGTGGAGAAGTAGTTAAAGAGTTTGCAAATATCGTTGCCAATTACAACTCCACTCCCACTATCGTCTCCAAATTCACTTCCGCGCAGACGTTGTGCCAAAAGATATATACTGTAACCAACGTCTATCTCTATTTAAATTAAAAGAATGCAAAAAATTAGTCATTAGATTTATTTTAATAAATAATAACTTTGCCGGTTGAAATAAGATCCAACAACAAACACTAGTCAAATTTTCAGTCTGCCTCTCCTACTATAACTGTAACTATAACTATATATATGATTTGAAGGGTATAATTGAAAAGGGTCATAACTCATTAGTTTTAAATTTAATCGAAGTAGAGCGGATGATATCAACGGAGTTGGTCCAAGTAGTAAGAAGTTTAATATCGCTTAAAAACTTGTTCGAGTTGTTGTGTATGTAAAAAGAATTGTTGAGAATTAGAGTAGGTGTGAGACGCAAGTCGATTTGAAATCAAAGCAAAACTCTAAAAATCGGGAGTAAAAAAAAATAGACCGGATGATATTCACTAAAAACCTAATTCCATGCCAAATAAAGACACGCATGCACTTATTGCTACTCTTCTTTGACCACCTATATCCTTAATTGGCTCACTGCATGATTAGAAATCTAGAATATAGCACTTTATGCTTGTAAATGAACCGAATAAATATTAACGAGGGTATGTGTATATTTGGTCGTTTAATTTTAACTATATAAATGAATGATCGCGAACAAATAAACGGATATAATTTTTTGTCCGTGTTCATTTGTTAAGGAATGTAGCTTGTTTGTGTTCGTTCATGTTCGTTCATTAAAATGATAAATGAACACAAACGTACGAACTTAAAAGGACATATGTGAATAAATTTAAACGAACGAACATATGTGAATAAATTTATTTTTTTAAAAAATATAATACTTTTGTTATGAAAAATAATAAATATATGTGAATAAATTTAAACGAACATAAACGAACAACCATAAATGAATAGATTACCGAACGTTCACGAACGTAAATGAACAAAAGAGCTTTTTGTCTGTGCTCGTTCATTTAATTAAACGAACATAAAATTTTATTCATGTTCGTTCTTTTAATAAATAAACGAACACAAACAAACTTTCCGTCGAACGATTCACGAACAGTTAATTGAACGTTTAAATCGTTTACAACCAGCCCTTCATATAATTGCAACCAACAATTCATGCAGTCTTGTTTTTCCGTCTTTCCCTTAACTAAATTAACACTCGATTAACTTACAACATTAATTTAATCAAAGATTTAAAATAATAATAGATGGCAAAGGTCCACACGGTTTTACAGCCGCGGGTTCTTTGGGTTCAAGCCGGTTTTCCCACTCCAACTGCTAGCAGTCGACGAGAACTGACCTAAACAGCTAAATGCAACTACCAATATTATTTTATAATTAATTAAAGAATACAAATAAATAGCAGTAGTAATTTTTGAATTGATCATTTAAATTAAAAAGAAAAGTTGTTTGTTCAAACTTCAAACCTTATGGAAAGCGAGGCGAATGGATACAAGTACAACTACCAATCAGGGTAATTAGTAGTGTAATGATAGACGTATCTTTTCGTATTTATAGATATTTTTAATTATTTATAAATACACTTTTACATGTAAATATACGTCAATTATATATATGTATATATACACACTATAAAAACACTGTGAACAAATCTAAACTTTGACATGCAACTAGGGAATATGACCCTTTGGAAGTCAGGGGGGCCTTGGCTCCTTTGACAAATTAATATTTCATCCTTTGAAATTTTATTTTTTAAATTTGAACCTCTGAAATTTTTAAAATTTATTATTTCAATTCTTAAAACATTTTTAATTAAATTCCACCTAAAGTTTTTAAAATTTATCATTAAGTTTCAGTTTTTAAATTTTTTAGTTAAACCCGTAAATTTTTATATTTTTTTTAGGCTTAATACAACTTTTTCCCCTTAAACTATACCCGATTTCCCAACTTGCCCCCTAAACTTCATTTTGACCACTTTTTCCCCTTAAACAATTCGTCGTTTCCCATTTTACCCCATTCCGTTACTTTTTCCGTTAAAAAATTTTTCGGCCAATAACATGCTGCCACGTCATCAACGGGTTGACTAAGTCAATCCGTCTGGTTTTATTTAAAGGGTAAATTATATGTCAAGTCTGTCAGGTTTGTTTTTTGTTCAATTTAGTCACTGAAAAGTCTATTTTTACCTTAAATTGACCCCTATTTGTTTCTAATTTTTATAATTTAGTCCATTATTTATTATTATTAATAATATTATTTTATTAAAATGTTAATATTTAATAAAAATAAATAAAAACAAATATTTTAATACTAAATTAGTAATTTTTTAGATTCGAATTCCATTAAATTCTAATTATTAATTCTAATTTCACTATATTTGAATTATAGTTTTTGAGTAAAATTTAAATTATACTCGATCATGTTCGTATTATATTTGAATATGATATTCGAAATATATTTTTTTGAGCAAAATTCAAATTATATTAGAATTATATTTGAACCATGTCTATATTATATTCGAATCATATTCAAATTATTTTCGAAATATAATTTGAATATGATATTTCGAATGTAATTCGAATATGATTCGAATATAATATGAACATGATTCGAATATAATTCTAATATAATTACATGTTTTTTCAACTATTATATTCGGAACATGTTCATACTATATTCGAATCATGTTTAACATGTAATTATATTCGAATCTTGTTTAACAGGTAATTATATACGTATTATGTTCATATTATATTCGAATCATATTAAAATTATTTTCGACATATAATTTGAATATGATATTTCGAATGTAATTTGAATATGATTCGAATATAATATGAACATGATTCGAATATAATTATAATATAATTAGATGTTTTTTGAAATATTATATTCGAATCATGTTTAACAGGTAATTATATTCGAATCATATTTGACATGTAATTATATTCGAATCATGTTTAACTTGTAATTATATTTGTATCATGCTCATATTATATTCGAATCATTTTCAAATTATATTCTAAATATAATTCGAATATAATATGAGCATGATTCGAATATAATACGAACATGATACGAATATAATTACATGTTAAACATGATTCGAATATAATTTGAATATGATTCGAATATAATAGTTCAAAAAACATGTAATTATATTCGAATCATGTTCATATTATATTCGAATCATATTCAAATTACATTCGAAATATCATATTCAAATTATATTTCAAAAATAATTTTAATATGATTCGAATATAATATAGACATGGTTCAAATATAATTCTAATATAATTTGAATTTTGCTCAAAAAATATATTTCGAATATAGAAAAATTCGAATTAATAATTCGAATATAATTAGAAGATGATTCAAATATAATTTGAATATGATTCTAATATAATACGAACATGATTCGAATATAATTTGAATTTTACTCAAAAACTATAATTCAAATATAGTGAAATTAGAATTAATAATTAGAATTTAATTGGAATTCGAATCTAAAAAATTACTAATTTAGTATTAAAATATTTGTTTTTATTTATTTTTATTAAATATTAACATTTTAATAAAATAATATTTTTAATAATAACAAATAATGGACTAAATTATAAAATTAGAAACAAATAGGGGTCAATTTAAGGTAAAAATAGACTTTTCAGTGACTAAATTGAACAAAAAAACAAACCTGACATGTCATTTACCCTTTAAATATAACCAGGCGGATTGACTTAGTCAACCCGTTGATGACGTGGCAGCATGTTATTGGCCGAAAAAAATTTTTAACGGAAAAAGTAACGGAATGGGGCAAAATGGGAAACGACGATTTGTTTAAGGGGAAAAAGTGGGCAAAATGAAGTTTAGGGGGCAAGTTGGGAAATCGGGTATAGTTTAAGGGGAAAAAGTTATATTAAGCTTTTTTTTTTAATTAAACCCTTCAAAAATTTTAATTTAACCATCCCAATTTTTTAAAATTTTAAATAAGTCTCTTCAACCTCTGTTGCCATTATTTGACGTTGCATGTAACAAAATCATTATATAAATTTTTTTATGTTCATAAAACTTTATAGCCGCCACGAAATATATAATTTGAACGAGATGTTTGTTAATTAGTCAATATTTTAACCATACCAATAAGCTTTACAAATATTATTCATGCAATATTCATTTCTCAATCAAAGTTAGAATTATTTGATCATATAAAAGAAGATTAAATAATTAACTTCGACTGAGAAATGAATATTGCATGAATAATATTTGTTAAGCTTATTGTCAATGGTTAAAATGAATATCATATAAATAATAATTGTAGTGGTTATATTAAGTAGTGTTACATAATATCCTTAAGTCAAATGTTATATTTGAATTCATACAAAAAATAAAATAAATAAACATTTAAACTCGAAATTCAATGTAATTGATTCGTACGGTTTCCTTTTAAAAAAATGGCATCCAATATTTTCAAAAGATATGCACTTAATTTGTATTTACATTAGATTATATTTTCGTATGGGACACATGTGTATCATAGTCTTTAGACCTGGCTAATCAACAACCTAATAAAGTAAAATAAATATATTTATATATGTCTGTATATCTAGAAAGTCTTGATTCCATAGTTGAGTTAGGCTGGGGCTGGACTGTTTTCTTTTTCTATGAAAAACAAGATATAATAGTGATGTATCATTAATGCACATAATTTTTTTACATATTAACCAGACAATTTTATTGATAAACAAAAATAAAAATATAGTATAATTTAAAAAAATTTAGAACATCAAAAAACAACAAAAAAAAAATAAATCTAAAAATAAAAGATAAATGTTGCACCAGTCAAATCAACACTTTAACTCTGCACCAATTTTTTTTATAGTCCATTTAGTTGTTTGTTTTAGATTGTGTCCAACATTTCAAAGAGAAAACAGGGGGAATGTTTACAAAACACACTGCTGGTAGACTCGACTAGTCGTTTCGGTCATTGACATTCATTTGCTTTTCTCCCTTTGCTACATTTTGTAACCTACGGAAGCCATAACAATACTGAAAACTTGAATTTTGGGATTATAATAACAAATTTAGAAAATTTTTCACACATTTAGATCTATCATTCACTTGTATCACTGGACACTGATTAATGAAGGTCGGGTAATAGAAGCTTTACGTACGGAATCGATATCAAGGGGTTGGTAATATACTTGATTCACGTTTTTGAGCTTGCTTTCTTTACTTCATGTTGGTACTTGTGTGATTGTATTGCTCACTAAATTTTTCAAAAAAGAGAGGAGAATTTTAACAATTTAAGGAGATTATTTAAAAAATATGATTTGGTTGATAATTTTTAAAATTTTTGAAGGGTATATTTTAAATTTCTTAAAATCTTAAAGATGATCTACCTCGACAACCCTACTAAAATTTGAATATTTAGACAAGAACTCAAAGGTGCTCCAAAGCAATGCGATTGCTGTAACTCTGCAACTCTTGGTATGGCATAATTGGGAGCTAAAGTTTAGACTTGGACAATGACTGAATGGGAAAGGTTAAGGTGCAGTTAAAATTCGATCTTACATATAATCTTATAAATTATAAGAAGAATTTATGTATGATCGAATAATACACCCCCGGAAGATTTCATCTCCAAAATCAACACCACCGTCTCTGCTCTATGCATTACGAATCCCAAGCGCTCCAATACCTCCAGACCCATCAACATCCGAAGACTCATGCACTCGGTCATTTTAGCACAATAAGATATCTATCACGTCCGACTCAGCTCGCAGCCTGACAAACTAAGCTACTATTTGCCGGCCTATCAATAGTCATCAATAGATATAGAATGGTCTTATCAACCATTATCCCTTCTACAACACCAAGAGAATATAAATACCCGTAAGACCGAAGATAAGGGGATGATACTACAACACCCATTCTCTATCCACTTCCACTCACCATAAGGCTCCACTTGCCACTTATACACCGTTTGCAGTTCTCGGCCCCAAGTTAATCAGTAGTGAACTGCTCGACTCTATGGCCGACCGCCATTCCCGTAATTCTGTGTCTATTTTATAATGGGTGAACTACTAGTCCTCGCCTCTAATTTTTTCTTTGACCATCATCTTCACCTTCATATTTAGTGTCGTCTAATACTGACGTCAACAAGTTTTATTTCTTTGATCTGTATGAACAAAAAGAAAATTAAATTTTTGACATACATATAAAATTATAAAACATGTGTCGGTTGCAAATTTATATTCGGCACTCTAATGTAAATATGAGTTATTGTAAAAGGCATGGAATTTTAGCAAAAGAGTAATTTGTATGCCATAAATTTTAAGACACACATGTATTTAAGTCATATATTTTTTGGAGATAAAACTGGTTATTCATTCAAAGGTAAGAGAGAAATAACAAGGAAAATAAAGAGTTTAGGCCCCAAAATTACGTTCGATTCAGGTGGTACCCAACCCCCCTGATGAGATAAGTTGGTTGGCAGCTGTAACGCCTCTAGCCTGGATAAAAGCCCAAACCCGCTTATTAGAGCTTAAATTGAGTCCAGAACGGACCCATATATTCCCCCAAAACCCTAACCCTGTAATTGTAAAAATCCTTTCTTTTTCCCTTACTAAAAACCCTAATCCAAAAGGAAGAAGAGAAGAGCAGCGACCATGACTCGCACGAAGAAGGCAAAGAGAAAAAGCAAGCGCAAATCTGCAACCAAGAAAAGAGAGAGACGCGCTAAAGAGTGTATGAAAAATGGGGTGTTGCTAGCTGATGCGTATTCTAAGTTTGCAAGCATTGCTGCTTCTGCTGAACCGATGATAGTTTTTAACGAAACTACTCCTAAAGAGTGGTTGAGAAATGTTGTATTGCCGGATAATTGGGATTCTATGGTTGAATTGTTGGAGAAGAAAAAAGAGAAGAAGGAAAAGGATAAGGAGGAGGCAGATGGAGATGGAGATGGCCGCAAGCGCAAATTGGATGAATGCAGTGATAGCACTGTTCCAGTTGTTGCTAAGAAAGCTAAATTTGAAGAACTGGGTGTTGAAGATGATGTTGAGAAGAAGAATAAAGAGGACGGAGATGCTGAAACCGAAAAGAAGACGGAGGAGGAGAAGAGAATTGAGGATGAAGATGTGGTTGAAGATGATGTTGAGAAGAAGAATAAAGAGGACGGGGATGCTGAAACCGAAAAGAAGACGGAGGAGGAGGAGAGAATTGAGGATGAAGATGTGGTTGAAGCTGGTTCACTTGATACAGACAAGTCTGAGAAGAAGAAGTGCAAAGAGAGCGAGGAGCCTGTTGCTTTTGTTAATGATGCTGATGCTGATGCTGATGATGCAGGGGATGATGGAAGTGAAAAGAACAAAGAGAGCGAGGTGGCTGATGCCGTTGCTGTTGTTAATAGTGCAAATGAAGCAGGGGGTGATGAAATTGTAATGAAGAAAACAAAGAAGAAGAAGAAAAGGGGCAAAGAGAGTGAGGAGGGTCTTGCTGTTGATAGTAGTGCAAATGTTGCAGAGAGTGATGAAATTGTAGTGAAGAAAACAAAGAAGAATGAGAAGAAGAAGAAGAAGGGAAAAGAGAGCGAGGAGGCTATTGTTGTTGATAATAGTGCTAATAATGCAGTAGCCAATGAAAGTGAAAAGAACAAGGAGAGCAAGGAGGCTGTTGCTGTTGCTAACAGTGCTAATGATGCAGGAGCTGATGAAAGTGAAAAGAACAAAGTGAACGAGGAGGCTATTGATGTTGTTGATAATGCAAATGATGTAGGGGTTGATGAAAGTGAAAAGAGGAAAAAGAAGAAGAAAAAGAAGAACAAAGAGAGTGAGGAGGCTGTTGCTGTTGTTGATAGTGCAGATGATGCAGGGGCTGATGAAAGTGAAAAGAACAAGGAGAGCGGGGAGACTGTTGCTGTTGCTAATAGTGCAAATAATGCTGGAGCTGATGAAAGTGAAAAGAACAAAGTGATCGAGGAGGCTATTGCTGTTGTTCATAGTGCAAATGATGTAGGGGTTGATGAAAGTGAAAAGAGAAAAAAGAAGAAGAAAAAGAAGAACAAAGAGTGTGAGGAGGCTGTTGCTGTTGTTGATATTGCAGATGATGCAGGGGCTGATGAAAGTGAAAAGAACAAGGAGAGCGGGGAGGCTGTTGCTGTTGCTAATAGTGCAAATAATGCTGGAGCTGTTGAAAGTGAAAAGAACAAATTGACCAAGGAGGCTATTGCTGTTGTTGACAGTGCAAATGATGTAGGGGTTGATGAAAGTGAAAAGAGAAAAAAGAAGAAGAAAAAGAAGAACAAAGAGAGTGAGGAGGCTGTTGCTGTTGTTGATAGTGTAGATGATGCAGGGGCTGATGAAAGTGAAAAGAACAAGGAGAGCGGGGAGGCTGTTGCTGTTGCTAATAGTGCAAATAATGCTGGAGCTGTTGAAAGTGAAAAGAACAAATTGACCAAGGAGGCTATTGCTGTTGTTGATAGTGCAAATGATGTAGGGGTTGATGAAAGTGAAAAGAGAAAAAAGAAGAAGAAAAAGAAGAACAAAGAGAGTGAGGAGGCTGTTGCTGTTGTTGATAGTGCAGATGATGCAGGAGCTGATGGAAGTCAAAAGAACAAAGAGAGTGGGGAGGGTGCTGCCCTTGTTTATATTGCAAATGATGCAATGTTTTATGAAAGTGAAAAGAAGAGAAAGAGGAAGAAAAAGAAGGGAAAAGAGAGTGATGAGGCCATTGCTGTTGATAATGTTAGTGCTAATGATACGGGGGGTGATGAAATTGAAAGGAACAATGAGAATGAGGAGGTGGTTGCTGTTGTTATTAGTGCAAGTGATGCAGGGGATGATGGAAGTGAAAAGAACAAAGAGAGTGAGGAGGCGGTTGTTCTTAGTGCAAATGATGCAGTGGCTGATGAAAGTGAGAAGAACAAAGAGAGGAAGGAGGCCATTGCTGATGTTAATAGTGCAAATGATGCAGGGGGTGGTGAAAGTGAAAAGAAGAAAAAGAAGAGGAAGAAGAAGGGCGAAGAAGAGAGTGAGCAGGCTATTGCTGTTGTTAATGGTGCAAACAATGCAGGGGCCGATGAAAGTGAAATGAAGAAGAAGAAGAAGAGAAAAAGAAAAGATGCAGTAGTGGAGTAGATGAGCAGGTTTCAGAACTTTCCTTTTAATTACATTAATCTATTTTCCCCTTCTTTTTAGTAGTTTTTGGAACAAGTAATTTAAATGGTTTACTTTTGTGTAATTGAATGCTTCCAATACCATTATCAGCAATATATTTCTTCCATTCTTCATTATTCTTGGTGCATCATCTCAACCTCATTTTCAAGCGGAATGTTAGAATTCTAGTGATAATGTGAATTTTATGTAAAACCTCTAGTGCTTGCTAATTTCCTTTATATGGATGTCATTTTGATTCTTGAAGAGTTTAACATTGTATTTTGAAGAACATGAGAATACCCTTTACTTCTATCTCCCGTAGCCTTTTGGAAGACAGATGCATTATGAATAACTGTAAATATTGGACTTCTTTGGTTTCTTCCTTTTCCATGTCTCTTTTGTACTTTGAGTAGTGAAGAGTTTTCGTGTACTTGTTCAATTAATAATACTTGTCATCTTGAATTTCAGTTTGATTTTAGCCTTTCTATTTGTTTGGCTTCAATTGTGCTAGTGATTCATTGCTTTATTTGGCTTCGATTGTGCTAGTCTTTGAACCAGATTTCTCTCTTGGATTGTCTTGGGATGAGTTATGTTACATAGATGGGTTTGGTGGACTGGAGAATCTATGAAGCATCTTATCTGCATAGAAATTATCGGAGTAAACATGACATAGCTACCATTTTCTTGAATGAATGAAATCCTATCAGCTATTCAGCTTAAATAAGAAACTTGAAAGTATAGTTTATGTTGTCTATGCCTAATCACATTGTGTTTAATGTGGAGCAATGCCAAGATTGCAGTATCTAACTCTGTTCTAGACTTTGTTTTCTGCCTCCTTGAAATTCCCTCTTGCTTGCAGTTTGCTCCAAAAGAGCAGCTAAGTCTATTTGTTCAATCTATGCCGGCAGGCAATAGTGATCATAACCCGGACATGCATAGTGTTTAACTCCCACTTGAGCATGCTCATAACTTGAAATATCCACTACTGCAACACTCATCCCCTGAACTCTCTATTCCTAAATGGACAATAGAAAAACAATTATGGTTCCAGTTTCCACCGGTTTTCTGCTGTAATGCATCTCCCTAACAAATTGAAGCTTCAGGCTCAGGAATCAGTCTTTCCCATCGACCGTATGAAAGAATAGCCATAACTGCAAGAGTGTTGGGCAGGAGAAATAATGAAGCTACGCCAATATCAAAATGAGTTCAAATTTCACTTGAGAAAGATATTAGGCATTGTGAGAGATGTACAGTTTCTCTAATCTTGATCTTGGTAATCTCTCAAATTCGAACGCGATCAATGCTTGTGTCCTTGAAGTCTCAATCTGCTGTTCCAGTTCAAGTTTATGCATGTCTTTTCTTTGTTGCAGGTTCTGTTGGTGACTTTGATTCGGAAAGATGATCCATTGGGCGCGCGCGCACACACACAGCCAAATTTATAAAAAGAATGATCGTATTGAGATCGAAGGGGTTTCTCTGATATGCACAGTTTTGAACTGCAACTCCAAGACTTTCCTATGCTCCAATACTTATGTACTGTTGTTTCCACCACCACCACCACCCTGGTTTTCGAAAGATGATTCCTTTGTTTCTGATTCCATGACATAAATCAGAATCTGCCCCAACATCAAGCTTGTCAGGAATCAACTCTAAAAAGTGACTGTTATGATTTTCCAGACTAGATTCCTCTCTGGTACTTATGCTTCAACAACGTTTCGGATCATTGGTTTCTGGAGTAGGAGCAAGATATAAAGATTATGCCCATGTATATACCCATCCCCCGGTATATGTTGTGAAAATGAGTATTTAAAAGAATGCTAACCCAACATTCATCCAGGCAAAATGTATTCCATGTCACTTAATTATGAATTTGATTTTATTATGTCATTTTTTCTAAAAGGTTATAAATCGTTCATTTAAATAAAATATTGTTACAAATATATTACGGTCCTTAAATAGTAGACGGTGGTCTGTTATAAACTTATAACAACATTTTTAGTCTGCGCCAAATATTGCTCATAGTCATCGCTCAGACTAGCGTTGTCTTGTAATGTCGTTACATGTTTTATTTAAGGATTAAAATCTATGATTAGTATAACCCGTGGAGTGGTCCCATAATAAAGGGTGGTCCCAATAATAAAAGGTGATATATTTTATCCGGGTGACTCGAGTTTGAAGATTATATGTACACGGCGTGTGTGTATACTTTATTAAAAGGTTAAAAAATTAAATATATTATCTTATAATCGTACCAGCTTATTCTAATAAAAAATTAAATTTTATTGTTACTCAAAACCCGGTCTTTTTAACCAAAGGAAGGAAAGGGAAACTCCACCCAAATCTGACGTATTAGTTTAGGAACCTTATCGGGGGAGCATGTTCAGTTGAGTTTTCTCACAAAATAAAAGCAGTTGTTGCTTGCAAGCGAAAGCAACAAAACCCCGTTGTCGTTTACGCCGAGCCATTAACACTCTCCAAATTCTCTTTTACTTTGTTTTATAAATAGAAACTTCGTTCCCCAACGATCAGAATCTTATCTTCCCCTTGTTTTTGCTTATCTTGGCCGTATTATATTATATATACACAAATCTTCACGGACTCTGCCCAGAATCTTCGCTCCTCTCGGCACCTTTACCGCTTTCACCGATCCCAATGCTTTCGCTTTCATCTTATATTTAGCTGCCGCTTTCATTATATCAGCACAAACCTTCATCTTTATCTGCTTGTGTAAGTTGTGAAATTTGCGAATTCTGGGTTCTCTTTGATTTGTTTTTGTAGATATTAAGAGAATTGTGTTCTTCTTGGTAATTAGAATCGAGGGTTCTTCTTTGACTTTTTTTCTTTTTGTAGATATTCAGAAAATTTGTTGGAAACCAGGAGCTGAATGAGGTTGCAAACTATTGCTTTTATCCCTTTATTGCGTTTTTAGTGCTTCTGAATTCAATTTAGTGCAAAACAAAGCCAATACTGTCTTCATTCATCTTATTTCTTCATACCCTTTTAGAAAATTGGTTGTTTGCTGACCACCTATATTTACCTTAGATCAACGTTCTCTGTTTCCTTATTTGTTATCCGGGCGCAGTTCTTGGAATTAGTAAACCATCCCAACACAGGAAAATATAATTGTAAACCAGCTATGGATATAAGTAATGAGGCTAGTGTTGATTCATTTTTGATTGGTCCCTCGACGATAATTGGCCGAACCATTGCTTTTAGGATCCTGTTATGCAAGTCAATGTCACATTTCAGGCATCAAATCTTTCGTGTGTTGTTGGATTTGTTCTATAGATGTAAGAACTTCTTTTCGCCCATTCTGTCATGGTTGCATCCCAGAAATCCACAAGGGATATTGGCATTGGTGACAATTCTTGCTTTTTTGTTGAAACGATACACAAATGTAAAATTGAGGGCTGAAATGGCTTATAGAAGGAAATTTTGGAGAAATATGATGAGAACTGCATTGACATATGAAGAGTGGGCTCATGCTGCTAAGATGCTTGATAAAGAAACCCCAAAGATGAACGAAATGAATCTTTATGATGAGGAACTTGTGAGAAACAAGCTTCGGGAGCTCCGACATCGTCGCGAAGATGGATCTATGAGGGATATAATCTTTTGCATGAGAGCTGATCTTATCCGAAATCTCGGTAATATGTGTAATCCTGAGCTTCATAAAGGAAGGCTTCAGATGCCTAAACTCATCAAGGATTATATTGATGAGGTCACGACTCAGTTGAGACTGGTTTGTGACTCTGATTCAGAGGAGCTCACCTTGGAAGAGAAGCTTGCTTTTATGCATGAAACGAGGCATGCATTTGGTAGAACTGCTTTGCTTTTAAGTGGGGGTGCTTCTCTTGGAGCATTTCATATTGGTGTCGTTAAAACACTAGTAGAGCATAAGCTTTTACCCAGGATAATCGCTGGTTCTAGTGTAGGATCCATTATGTGTTCTATTGTTGGCACCAGGTCATGGCCTGAGCTGCAAAGTTTCTTTGAAGACTCTTGGCGCTCGTTGCAGTTTTATGATCAGCTGGGTGGAATATTTGCTGTTGTTAGGAGGATCATGAGACAAGGGGCTGTTCATGAGATCAGGTACATGCAACGGATGTTAAGAGACCTCACAAGTAATCTTACATTTCAAGAAGCTTATGATATGACTGGAAGGGTTCTCGGGATAACAGTTTGCTCTCCAAGGAAGCATGAGCCACCTAGATGCCTTAATTACTTGACTTCACCGCATGTTGTCATATGGAGTGCAGTAAGTGCTTCTTGTGCCTTTCCTGGGCTTTTTGAAGCTCAAGAGCTAATGGCAAAAGATAGGAGTGGAGAACTTGTTCCATATCATCCTCCCTTTAATTTGGATCCTGAAGAGGGTTCTAGTACAACTGCACGCCGATGGAGGGATGGCAGCTTGGAGGTCGATTTACCTATGATGCAACTAAAGGAGCTGTTCAATGTCAATCATTTCATCGTGAGTCAGGCAAACCCTCATATCATACCATGGTTGAGGATGGGGGAGTTTGCGAGAGCCATTGGTGGTAACTTAGCGGCAAAGGTACGTGTATATGTTCAAAAAAAATCATTTTATCTTGGCTTATGTTTTCTTCTCATCATTGTGTTATATACTTATCCTTGTCTATTTCTTATAGTTGACTGTCTTACATGCCGGTGTTTAGACATGAATGAAAATATCTGACCTTAACCACACTTGGCCTTATAGTTTCTCTCTGATGCATTAGACATGCATGCACCGACATATAGGCCTAATGATTTATAGAGTAACCAATTTTACAATTTACATAATGATGTCAGGCAAGCTTTTCAGTCAAATGCTGTTTTATATGGTCAAGTTGTGCTGCGGAGTCATTCGTAATGCATTTTCGTAGAAACAAAATGATCTGAATGTACAGTATTAGATTTTATTTCTGAGGTTTTCCGTCATGGTTTAATAAATAGAGCTGAAATAAAGAAAGCTTCTAAAAGAATGCTTATGGTTGTCCTTCAAATATTTTATGGATTACGATCTTGTTAGTCATTACTATATCTGTCTGTTTACTTTCCTATTATTTTCACGCTGAAATGAAATAAACTAGTTTTATTGTTTCGAATTGTAGCTTGCGCACCTAACTGAGATGGAGATTAAACATAGATGTAGTCAAATACTCGAACTGGGCTTTCGGATGGGGGGACTTGCCAAGATATTTGCTCAAGATTGGGAAGGTGATGTTACTGTTGTTATGCCGGCCACAGTTTCTCAGGTACCTTCAAAATCATTTTAAGGCTAACCTTTGGTGACATTCAAATTAGAAAATGGTGAAAGCTTGAGCACTGGCATTTAGTGGCATTCAAACCTAGATTTGTATTTATTTTAAGAAATGGGCAGAGTAGCTTCAACTTTTATGAATTAACCGAGTCTATCTTTGCTGTTTCACGTATCCTTATCATTCGATAATCTTTTCAATGGTGACTGGCTGGATGTTTTTTTAATGGTTTTAACTATTAACAGTACTTGAAAATTCTTCAAAACCCTACTCTTGTGGAGCTTCAAAAGGCAGCCAACCAAGGGAGAAGAGGCACTTGGGAGAAGCTTTCAGCAATAAAAGCAAACTGCGGCATTGAACTTGCCCTTGACGAGTGTGTTTCAATTCTTAATCACATGCGTAGGCTTAAACGGAGTGCTGACAGAGCTGCTGCTGCTTCTGCTTCTGCTTCATCTCATGGCCCCACCAACACAGCCAGATTCAGTGCTTCTAAGAGAATTCCGTCTTGGAATTGCATTGCTAGAGAAAATTCAACAGGCTCCCTTGAAGATCTTCTCTCAGAATCTTTGCATCATGGAGTAGGGGTTTCATCAGGAATTCCATCTCCTGGTAGGAATTTGCGAGCTCATCGCGGTGCCTATGATGGAAGTGATAGTGAGTCTGAAGGTGTAAATGTACATTCTTGGACAAGATCCGGTGGCCCATTGATGAGGACAACTTCTGCAAATTTGTTAATCGATTTTGTCCAAAATCTAGATGCTGAAGCTGAAGCGAACAAAATTTTGATGGCTCATCCTAGTTCTCCCGGATTTCAGTTGTGCAGTGGTGATCCTTTTAGTCACAGCCCAAGGATGACAACAACAGATAGAGGTCCAGAACATGAGTTCAGTCCAAGGGATTTCGGTAGTAGACCACCTGTTAATGGTTCAAGCATTATGGTCTCTGAAGGTGATCTCCTGCAGCCTGAAAGGCTCCTTAACGGACTTATGCTCAATGTTGTCAAGAAAGAAGACTTGGCACCCTCTAGTAGAAGCCCCGGTTCAGAAAATTGTAGCACTGAAATAGCTGAATGCCTGCAACTGGATTGTCCAGAGAAGGATGATAGCTCGGTATCCGAATATGGCGATGACAATGCTAATGCAGCTAACTGCCTGAATGAAACAGTGCTCCATGATGGTGATAATCAGGGTGGTGATGTAGATGGTTAATTTTAAGGCCGATCTGATACTTGCCAAGTTGGCAGGGCTATTTTTGGGCTACTTCTCTGGCATATTTAACCTCAAGCTGGAGGTTTAACATAACTACTTGCAGTTTGAGTTGTTTAGTGAAAAAAATTTACTATGATTAATGTAAATTTGTATGACATAAAAACATCTTCTCTTTTTATTTCTAATTTTTTTTGTGATCAATTTCATCCCATCTCTAGAGAAGCTACTTATTTTCATTCCAATTGTTTTTTCTTAGCCCCTTGTATTCTTATTACTAACACAATTACCATACAGATGAGTTGGTTATCATTTATATTGAGCATTGTCAATAATTTTTATTTACATCATTTTTTTAACTCAAGAATGCTGCTAGTTCATATTTATTGCCTTTTTTTTGCATAAATACTATTAGTTTTTATTAGTTTTTTTAAATCCATTAAAATTTAATATCTATATTATTATTTAATTTTGATTGAGTTTAGTGTCACTAGTTAATTATTTGATTCTTTATTTCTCACAATGAAATTTTTACATAAAGTATTTTTTAATATATGTATTCTATTATTAATTTTTCTGACTAAGTTTAGTTTAATAAATATTATTAAAAAGATATTTTTTCCATATTTTTATAAATATTTAAATAAAATTACTAAAATTCTTTCATGAAAAGTTTTACTAAAAAATCTGTTACCCCAAAATCTTTTACCACTTTGTTAATAATCATTCAATTATATATTTTTCACAAACAAAAATACTTATAACATTTCTTTTTTAATTTACTTATTTATACTTTTATTTAATTTGTTAACTAAGTTTGATATCACTTATTAATTGATCGCCAATCTAATTTAAAAATAAAAAAATATCATTTTTAAAACAATAATAAATGTTTTTTTATCAGGAAATAATAATTGTAAGGATGTTATTCCTTTATACTTTCACCTTAAAATTGACAGCAGACACGTGGAGTTCCAAGCATCCATAAAACTAATGTTTCAGAACAAATGAGAAAATGTTTTTATTTTTGTATGAAAAATAGGGAATCCACACTTCGGGCAGACCACACAAGCTTTACATTTATCTCTTTCTATGAAGCTCCAAAATTGAGGCATACCCCACTTTCCTCAATTCATTCCCATGTTTTGGTGAGTCTCTTCTTCTCAATCTTCACTCTTTTTTTTTCAATCCAGATTCAATGCTTTTAGCTCAACTTCTAGCAGTAATGACCTAGAAGTGTATTTTGAAGTTTTTTTTTTGGGATTTGAGTAAGGTATTAGAAGACCCTTTGTTGGAATTCCATGGATACTTTACTTAGAACGCACAGCAAGCTTGAATTTTCGCGTCTTCTACACCATGGGTTCTCCGAGAAAGTTTTTAATAAAACCCAGGAGGTTAAGTTTGGTCCCAATAAATCGTATTTGGGAAAGGGTAGGGATGATAATGGTTGTGTTAAGTTAAAGGCGAGTAGAAGTGCTCTGTTAGAGTTGGTTCCTGAAACTAAGAAGGAAAATTTAGAGGTTGAGCTTCCTTTATTTGATCCATCAAAAGGTACTGTGGTGGATTTAGCTGTTGTTGGGGGTGGCCCTGCTGGTCTTGCTGTTGCTCAGCAGGTTTCACAGGCGGGGCTTTCGGTTTGTTCGATTGACCCGTTTCCGAAATTGATTTGGCCTAATAACTATGGTGTTTGGGTGGATGAATTCGAAGCTATGGATTTGCTTGATTGCCTCGATACGACTTGGTCTGGTGCTGTTGTGTATATTGATGAACAGAGAAAGAAACATCTCGATCGACCTTATGGAAGGGTTAACAGGAAGCAGCTCAAGTCCAAAATGTTGCTAAAGTGCATATCCAACGGTGTGAAATTTCACCAGGCAAAGGTTATTAAGGTCATTCACGAGGAATCGAAGTCTTTATTGATTTGCAATGATGGTGCCACGGTTCAGGCTACGGTTGTTCTTGACGCGACTGGATTTTCTAGGTGCCTTGTTCAGTATGATAAGCCTTATAATCCAGGCTATCAAATGGCCTACGGAATTTTGGCCGAGGTGGAAGAACACCCGTTTGATGTAGAAAAGATGGTTTTTATGGACTGGAGAGACTCACATCTTGCCAGTAGTAAGGAGTTGAGGGAGAGAAATAGCAAAATTCCCACATTTCTATATGCAATGCCCTTCTCATCAAACAGAATATTTCTCGAGGAAACTTCTCTAGTTGCTCGACCGGGAGTGCCTATGGATGATATCAAGGAGAGAATGGTGGCCAGGTTAAGGCACTTGGGAATAAAAGTTACGAGCATCGAAGAGGACGAACATTGTGTCATTCCGATGGGTGGGCCCCTTCCAGTGCTACCCCAAAGAGTCGTGGGAATCGGTGGCACAGCTGGGATGGTGCACCCTTCAACAGGGTACATGGTTGCAAGAACTCTTGCAGCTGCTCCAATTGTTGCAGACGCCATAGTTCAGTGCCTTGATTCCGGAAGGAACTTGTCGGGAAACAAATTGTCTGCAGAAGTATGGACAGATCTATGGCCCATAGAAAGAAGGAGACAAAGGGAGTTCTTCTGTTTTGGCATGGATATTCTGCTTAAGCTTGATTTACCTGCAACGAGAAGGTTTTTTGATGCATTTTTTGATCTGGAACCCCATTATTGGCATGGATTCTTGTCGTCTAGATTGTTTCTTCCTGAACTCATAACTTTTGGACTTTCTCTGTTCTATCATGCCTCAAATACTTCCAGGTTAGAGATTATGGCCAAGGGAACTCTTCCTTTGGCCAACATGATCAATAATTTAGTGCAGGATAGAGAATAAGATGATCAGGATATCCATTTATTTCATGCTTAAGTTTGTTGGTGGGTTTCATTTTACTAGTTTTCCCCTGTAATTGTTGACAATAAACTACGAATTTGTTTCTGTATAATCATGATACGAGGAAGAACAAACACTGTAATTTCTTACTGAACAGAATATTATTAGATTTCTTCATTTATGTACACAAACATTGTTGTTCTATCAGGCCGTTCATGGTCTCCTGCATTTAGCTCGAAGTCTTATCCATTGCACTTGCACACTATGAGATCAGCTAGTAGCTGCAAGAAGCACAAGCTGAACTGTGTCATATGATGTTAATGGAGATGTTAGAATTCATCACTATGGCTGCTGCTGCTGTCTGTCTGATTACATGCCACGGTTAATCAGTATCATCGGCGTCTTCGTATAGGTATAGAATAATTAAAAAAGAATACAGATGGCTGATATTACAGCTTGGAAGTGGGGGAAATTACTTGTTGAATTGCTGTTCTCTCATTTAGGTGATAATTGCTAAATTACTTTATGTTTTATTCACATATGAAAGCCTTCATGATTACTATAAATCAACATACTAGCCAATGAAGAAAGAGTTACAACATCACAATGAAGTGTGAACCAAAATGGGTTATTAAATAAAATAAATACAGATGCTTGAAAGCACGCTCGAAACAACGAGAAATAAGCCTGAGTAGCAGAGAAAAGAAGGCTTATAATGGCACCCAAGAGTGCAATGAAAGTCCATGGGCTACTAAAATGGGTGTAATAGGCTTGTGCCGCGGCTGGCGTCCATGGATTGTTGCAGAACTTGTGAATGTCGTCTATGACACCCGAATACATCCCCTGCTCAGGCACCAAATCCCTGCTCATTTTGTTAAAAAGATGGGCCACTTCTTCGTCACTGCCCAAGTAATTGTGAAGCATACCCGCGACTCGCAGCTCCTTAACATCCTCTGCTGTATCGACGAGAGAGTCGAGGAAGCATAAGTAAGCAGTCACCTCGAAATTGTTGTCGGAAGTCCTGGCACATTTCTAAAGCTACCAAGTTCATGAACATGGTGGCCAGTCGTCCAACAAGAGGCGTGGCATCCTTATTTTTCCCAGGAACCTGCAGTAGAAGGAAATGTTGTTGAGGTTTTTGGTCTTGCTCGGCTTCACCTGAATCCCTGATTCCTTAAGCTCCTTGATGCTACGGAATGTTTTTCGAATCCTATTATTTCGGCTGTCCCCGCACCTCAAAAGCATCCGGCCGATCATGTTACTCTTTTGTTCATCTTGGTCATCCCGCAACCGCTCCAGAAGGTGTGCATAATCTTTCCTATCTTCCGCTGCATTGTGTTGATCACGGTCTATATTTGTCATCAGGTTCTGACTTATGAAATTTGTGATCGACTGCTTCCACTTTGGGGGGTTAATGGCTGAGTGGATCAATGTAAGGAATTTGGTATTCCAGCAAAAACAAATGGAGTTGCGCAAATACCAGACGATCCGCTTTGGTATTCAACTTCTTGAACTCGCGTTCCATACTGTAGTGTATGGCACACAACACAGCACAGCCGTCTATGAACAGCATCCATGCTAGCTTTTCATCATCCTACTCCTCAATGTCCTCTGCACGTTCGAACTTGGGTTTACCGTGATGCAAAGGGCCGAGTTCGAAACATTTTGTAAAATCCAACTTCGCCTCCTTTAGGACTGTTGAAACTTTTTGTATTAATGGTTTGGTTGTTTGGTTACGGACATAATCCATGTCTGATGTAAATTCCTTACACTTGTCCCTGATGAAATCCGTTTGCTGTTTCTCGGCCTCGGGCATTTGAACAAGTATATGATCTGGTGTGCCCTTGTTGCTCCTCATTTAATACAAGATGGGGGGATTTGGAAATCTAATTTTAACAATGCTTGCTGAAGTTGGGATTTGGAAATCTAATTTTAACAATGCTTGCTGAAGTTGGGATTTGGAAATCTAATTTTAACAATGCTTGCTGAAGTTGGGATTTGGAAATCTAGATATGGCTCCAAGCAGCTGCTGAGTTTATAGCTTCATCTGGCTTTGAATTGATGTCATCTTTCTTTTTACTCTATCATGGTAACAAGTTTGGTATAATATTCAGTATTTGCATGCTTTGTTATTAAGAATTCATCCATGAAGCTTGGAATATGTCTTTCTAGGTTAAAGCATTTTCTTCTAATCACCAAAATATTCATTTTGACCTCTGTGCTAGGTGGAAATCATCTATCTCTTAACCAAGCCTCTACAATAAATTAAGGGTTTAAGGTTTAAAGTTTAAGGTTAGGGCTTAGGGTATATGGAATTTAGGGTAGGGTGTAGGGTTTAGAATTTATAATTGAGGGTTAGAATTTCTAATTTAAATTTTAAGTGTTTTTTTAACAAGAGGCATAAATAAAAACATAATTGTATATTTTTTTTTGCTTGTAATAATACTTGCTTCGCCCAACAAAGATACACACTATAACTACTCATGATATTCCCATTATTTTCTGTGGATCCCTCTTGATCCTAATTTCTTTTAGTTAATAATTTTATTTTATAATAATAATAATATGAAGAATAAATAATGATTTTAAGAATAGTAATTCTAATAGAAAAAAAGGATTGATGTTCATTTTGGGAGACCATATATTATTAAACAAGTGAAAAATATTTGATCATATCGTATTATCTTTGGGTTTATTTTGATAAATAAGTTGTGTCAAAAAAATTATACAATTCTTTTATAAAATTTAAAATCTAAATCTCAAATCCTAACACCCAAACTCTAAATTCTAACCATAAACCAAATTCTACACACTAAACTTTTAAACTTTAAACCCTAACCTAAAATTTTAAATCTTAAAATTAACAGGCTTGTTGTAAATTTTAATTTACACAAATTTATGCATCAAAGTATTTTCCAACCTCTTTTAATTATAAGAGTAAAGAAAAATATTAACAAGTTGGTGTGGTGTGGTGTAGTTGGATATCTACTCATGGATATGGTCCATGGAGCATATTTCCCTGCATCCACAACATTACAAAAGCCAAGAAAACAAAACAGCAGGGTATCATTACATAAACATCACAACCTCAACAAACCAGAAGAACCAATCGACCACAACAGTCATTAGCAGCCGACACAACACATACCAAATTCCAGCACTAAGAAGAATACCAGACTGCTCTGCAGCCGTCTAGTTACGAATAGAATTTTTTTTTTATCTCTTTTCGGTGTTTTTATTTATGTCCTTACACTAAAATTTAAATTTAAGGTTTATAGTTTAAAATTAGAATTTGTAGTTAGAGTTTAGGAAATGTGATTTCTCCTCTTCCACCTTTCCTTAAAACTATTTAAGGTTGTAATAAGGTTTGTTTTGATTTCTGAAAATATCTTTATGCCTTTGTTTTATATTTTCATTTCTTATCTAAATTCACAAAGTAATTATAACCTAATCTAATTAACCTACCTTACAGATAATCCTAGCTTCACTTCACTGTTATACAATCACATTCACTCACTTTTCATTCTGCCATATCCTAATACAGTTTTCATGTCTTTTGGGTTAGATATTGACATAAATTTCAAATGATATTTAAGTTAAATTTTATTGTAATTTTAGAGGTAAAAGAATACTTGATAATTAGTTTTAAAAATATATAATTAGTCTTAACCTTAGAATTAATGAACAAGAATCATTTTAGAAAGACGTAATCACTTTTAAGATATCTGTAACTATAGCGACTATGTTGTAAAGATAGGTATTGTAGGGACATTGAAAAGAGTGTTTTGAATACACCAGATTTTAAGATATATACATCGGGTTATTTGATTACATGAGAATTGAGATGTCATGTATTTGTACTCTTTGTGTTTCCTACGTTGATAGCACGTTATTCTTTTCTCTCATCTATAAAAAATAGACAAGGTCGAACCATGTTAAATTTCGTCTCTTGTATCCCTTGTTTTATGTTAATTTCGTTTTAATTATTTTTCTGCATACAAATTCTTAACACTCTACAATCGGCCTATATACCATTTCAAGAGCACATACATCAAACTTCCTCTCTTCTATATAAATATCTCTTATTATAAAGAAGGAAAGAATTAAACAATTAAGTGTACAAAATCTCTGTTCAAAATTTCCAAGTCACTTCTAATTCTCCATAACCTTTGTTAGCAGCTTTTGACACCAAGCTTTTGGTTCATTCAAAAAGATACAAATACATACATGAACAGAGTTAGAATTAAGAACTCTTTCCACTTAATATAAATACAAAACAAGACACTGATTCAGTCTCCACAATTACTCTCAAATTCCCTTTTTTGAAATTCTAATTAATTTTTTTCTCTTATTATGAACTCATGATTGATGTTTGTGAAAATTATGGCCACATACTGGCTATTGATTGAAACAAATATCTACAACATGGTGTATTTTAGTACATTTATCTTATCCAATTGCACTTAAGAATGTCTTTGTCATTATTGATTTGATGATAGGTTTTGTAAGTTGCGTCTGTATTTACTTTTGTTGATATGAGGTTTGGGAACAGCCCAAATTGAAGCAGCAAGCACCACTAATGTTGCACACATGATGTGGGTTGGGGGTCAAAATTGGCTTTTGTGGAGCTCATCAAGCTCCTCCTACGTTGTTCTGTCTTGTAGAATGAGAATTTATTTAGACGAGCCGGGTTAAAAAAAATTAAGTTAAAGGAGTTGACGGGTTTTATTTTATAAATTAAATTTTATTTAATTTTTTTTTGTTTTGAGTCGAGTTGAGTTGTTCAAGTTTTCGTTCAAATTTAATTGTAAAACATTTATTATATTATGATATTGATTGGTTCTAATTTAAACAATTTTCTATAACGGTATAAGGAAAATTTATATCAAGGGTCTGGCTTACAACACCAGCCATGGTCCCATCCAATGAAAATTACTCACTTCACCATTATTTTTCCCATAATCTTTTCCAACCAATGAATCTTCACTAATTTTTTCCATGTCATTTAAAAAATAATTTTTTTTAGAAGTTAATATATTATTGGATTAATGATGGGGAAAATAAAGTGAAGTGAGTGGTTTTTATTGGATGAGACCATGGCTGATGCGATAAACCAGATCTATAATATAATTTCTCTCGTATAGAATATGCATATATATTCATATGGTAATTGATTTACACGGATCAAACAGAATTAAGAGATTCGATTTAAATTTAAAAATTAATTCACTAATTATTAAAAATTTTGTGTTATTTCAACAACAACAAATTTGTAAAAACTTGTCTCCGGCAACAGCAAATTTCAGTCAGAGTGAGGGGAGAGCACTCAGATACGTGCATGAACGTGGTTCATAAAGGCATGTTTCTCCAAAGGGATGTGACACTAGTAGTGTCCAATACCAGTTAAAATGAGACAACAAATGCCATAATATAGTAAGTGGAATTAGGACTCTAGCCGTCAATTCAAAGCACCATTGTCATTTTACTGATATTTCTCAAAACTGTTGGCAGTGCTTCGGAAATCAGTATTGCAGGCCGAATGAAGAAGCAAAGCCAGAAATATTGAATAATCTAGCGACGGTTTAAAAAAAACGATGCACCAAACCTTAACTTCTGGCGACGGTTTAAGAAAAAACGCTGCAAACCTTAACTTGTAGCCACGGCTTCTGAATAATGGATTAAAGATAAAAGTCATTGAGATTGAATAATTGGTTATTTTCAACAAATATTTTATTTTATGTATATGAAAAAGTCAAGTCAATATAAAATTAAAAAAAACATAACATATATTTATAGTTGCCAATTATTTATTGTTATACTTTTTAAATCTTGAAACAAAACTGAATTTTATTAAAATAAAAGAAGGTGCAACCTTAAAAATGCAACCAATCAAAGAGAGAACTTTAAGGATTATGTCCACTAAAAACTCGAACATAAAATAAAATAAAAAAGAAAACACAAATGCGCAATAACAGTTCGAAGCTTTCTTTTTAATCTAAGCTTCAGAGATAATGAAGGAGTTTCGAGTGAACCAAAATAAACTTACATGTTATTTCATAAAATAGATCTAAATACATCAGAAAAAACCCACAAAAGGGAATCTAACCACTGAAAGATCACCGACAACCGCAAATCAGATACGAGCGACGTGAGAATCTCTACACGATCACAGATCTACCACAGAGGTAGGCAAACAACATGCCATAAAGCAAAAGAAACATGCCACAATAGCAGAGTTAAAACGTGCCATAAAGGTAGACGAACATACACAAAATATGCGAAAAATAAGAAGTCAAAGCAAAAGCGATGGTAAATTTTATCAAAATTAAGATGATATTTTAAATTGATGAATATTGGACTAAATTGATAATATATATAAGTGTTTTGGACTAAAACTGCGATTATACCAAGCTACACCATCTAGAGGTGGGCATTGTCGGGTACCCGGTTCATCCGGGTACCTCATTAAGTGGCCCGCATCTCGGCCCATTATATCCGGGTACCCGGGATTAGAGTACCCGGGTAATCGGGCACTAGGTACCCGGTTCCTATTTTTTTAATTCTAAAATAAAAAAATCACATGTTAAACACAAAAATATTTAAAAAATAAATAAACTTAAAAAGAATATAATACAAACATATAAAAAATTTAAGGATTTAAACTTAATTTTAGAGTAAAAAATATTAAAAACATAAAATAAAAATATAGTTATAAATATATAAAAAATATATATTAAATTTTATTGGGTCGGGTCGGGTACCCAGTAAGGGGAAACTTCCGGCCCGTGTCCCGGGAAATTTGTCGGGTCGGGTAATTTTTTTCCGAGAATTACCTGGCATTTTTAGGTTCGGGTCGTCGGGTCGGGTCAACTGGGTGAGGTATTTTTGCCCACCCTAACACCATTATCTCCGTTTTTTTAATGGTCGGGTTCCAAAATAGAACAAAAACGTAATATTAAGTATTATTTTATAAAAAATAATAGTTAGAGTACTAAAACAATAATTAAGGTTAAAAATGAACTTAACGTAAACCACATATTTCATATGCGAATAATTATTTTTACATGATACAATACAATTATTAGTTTTTAGAGAAAGAATGGTCCATGATTAATCTCAAAAATTAATTTTATCTCATCAATACATCATAGATTTGATAAAAATAATATTATATGTGCATACACGAGAAATAAGCAAAAGCTGCAACAAGTACATATTCATAGTCATAATGATTAGACTTGGTTGTAATATTATATGAAACAAAATGCCAATAAATAAATGCTACAGTACGTGGTATCAAATTTCAGTTAATTGAACTCAGACACAAAAACGAATGAGTGGGGTACGCCCACTTGTAATCACTATGGGCAGCAGTAACGCTTCTTACGTCATCGCTACTCAAAAACAAATAACTACAGCTTTTCTATTATTCCAAGATTCATATTTTTTAATGAGAAAAAATGTAAAATTTATTTAATGACGGAATTTAAAATTAATAGCTTTCGAATATTTGATATAAAATTTTGTCATTTTCCCCATGATTATTTTATTTTAAAATTTTATAATTATTATGTTATTATTTTATCGGACAATTAACGTATTGTTACAGTAGTTTTGATGTACGTATAAGTTTCTAGATTTCTAGCGTATTAAATACAGTTTTCATTTGTCTAAAGTTTAAAGGCTAAGGCATTTGAAAAACAAGATGAGATGTTGTGAATGATGAGAAGGCGGGATTTGATTGGGGAAATCTAGCGCCGTTGACCGACTCCTGGATCGTAGGTTTATCAGAGTATGAGATGGATCATGGTGGTTATGATGGCGTTAGCTACGTCGCTCCTCCTCCTGCTGCCGCTGCTTCTGCCGTCGCTGCCACCTCCGCCGTCGATGCTTCTTTTCGTCCCGCTCCTGATAATGATTCTTCTCCTTTTCTTGGCCTTGTCTCCGTCTCAGTCCCCCACCGTCACCGTCACCGCGGTTTGAGCTTTGTGCCGGTAGCAAAAACGAAAGAACGAGATCCGAACTCCGCCGGTCTGTGACTCAGATGCAGGGTTCTCTCTTTTCATATGTAAGTTGATTTCTTTTTTCTTCTTGAATATTCAACCGAGCAAGTTCAGATTCGGCGTGCTGTTTTTGTAAAGTAAAATCGTGGTTCCAGACTTTTTTTGTTTTCGTTAAACATGAACTTGTATTAATAGAAAGAGGCCCAAAGAAAGATATAAACCAGAATAACAAGGGATTCAAACCCCAGATTTATGTTTTCATATTTGACAGCAAATACTTCTTCCTCTTCCTGATTGAAACTTAGATTTTTCATTTTGATTTCTTCTATTCCCATATTCAGTTATATAATTTCCCTTCACTTGCACGCCTAACATTTCCAGTTTTTCTCATTATATCCTTTTAGTTACATTCATTCTTTTGGGCACAAAATTTGAACCAAATAACAAAGCAAGTTTAATAGTTATCTTGTAGAACTTATTAAACTCCAAAGTATATTTGGATCTCAAAACTTCATTGTGCATCTCCGATTAAGGTTGATGACCAGGCGCGGCAGCTTCTGCAAGCAAACAATCTGTCCAAAGACAAGCAAACCACAAGATAGTTTTCTACCCAAAGTTCATATCATAGTCCATAGGGCATAGCAAATGCAGTTAGGCAACCCTCAACTTCCCCGGAGGGGAAAATAGCTTTATTATTTGGAAATCATAACAAAACAAGGTTTACAAAAAGGATTCACCCACGCCATCATTGGGGCCGTCGGGGAAATCCTTGATGGTGTTCCTTGGAACATAACTTACCGGTGAATCTAATCCAAAGACAGAGTTATGATCAAATATTAAAAAGGGAGCAAGTCCACTCGACCAAATACATTAACTTATTTCCCCGGATCAACTCACTAATTGCCTACTATCTACTCCTACTATCCACTTGAAAAATTATTTTATTATAAAAATTGCTAAATAGCAGTACCATTACAAGGAGTATCAAGGGATTCAAGGCCAACCCAAATAATTGTCAATACACGCAGAAAGAACATGGTCAATAGGGGTGTTCATTTTTTAATATTTGATCTGATTTAAAAATTCGGATTTCCAAAATTTCGGATTAGTAAAATAACGATCCGTATTTGATCTAAAAAATCGGATATCCGGTTATTGGAATATATAATTTGGTTTAAATATTTTTCGCATTTGACGGTCGCATTTATGAAAATTTTAGATTTTTGAATAGAAAAATTAACAAATTGTCAAATATAACAAGATTAATATCTATGTAAATTTTTATTTTTCGAATTTACGGATAAAAAAGCATTAAATTACTAAATATAAGAATATTCATATCTCTAAAAGAATTGAATTTTCGGATATTTTGAATTTTCGAATAACCCGAAACTTAAAATATTGTGATCCGTATCCGTTCCGAAAAATAAAAAAAATTGGATCGAATATCCGATCTAAATATAAAAATCGAATCGAATCAACGGATAATCGAATCATAACGAATATTTTTGAACACCCCTAAATTAGTCAAGCCATGTGGTAAAACCCAATGACGAGTAGATTAAAACAAAATAACTCATTGATCAAAGCTTTTATAGGCATTGGGGATGTGCAAGACTATTTGATACATGCATATACATAGGAGGGCTAGACTGGTACATTGAAGACAATAAGATGAAACCGTTTCACATGTCTGATCATTTTTCCTTAGATACTTCAGATTCGAGGATGAATCTTTTTGAAGAAGATGGAGATTGATGCATGCATAAAGGCCCTAAAACGACACATAAGGCATGATGAGTTCTCTTTACCACAAGAACCAATAGATGATACACACAAAGGAAGGGTAAAATAATAGATTTTGGACAAAGATGAAGTTGTTCTTGAAGCCTGGAATGACAACCGACTTGCATCAAATTTTTGTATGAGATTCAGAAATTTTTAGGTCGAGTTGTTTTCTAACAAATTGGCCGCCATTCAGTTAAAATTTCAACGCATCTTGAAACATGTCAATCGAACATTAGAAACTCAAGATATGTTCATTTTACTGAAGATTGTATAAGCAAAAATTAGATACGAGATTAAATACGAAATTTTATAAATTCAGCCCAAAAACTAATATATAAAACTTTTAGATAAATTAGACTTAGCTCAACTTTATTATTATCATTTAAAATATATTTTTAGGGTTTTATATACTTTAGAAACAACCACCCTTTTCTCAAGGCGTGAAATCAAGTCAAATTCAATGGGCTATACTTCTTTGTTTATTTTTAACTTTAACTTAAAGTCATTCTTCACCTATAAAAGGATGATGACTTTTTCATTATTTTTCAGATTTCTTTGATTAAAACAAAGTTTTTTGTTTTAAATTTATACTTGCAAGAAGTTCATCTTGTATTTTTTTAGAAAAAATCAATCTTCAAGTTCTTGGGATTTATTGTTGAAAATCTTCACACTCCTGCTTGTTCATACAATTGCGTTTGTGAGAGTGGGTTAGAACTGATTAAGGGTGAAGATTCTCAACAACAAATTCTAAGAACTTGAAGATTGATTTGCTTTTAAAAAAAATACAAAATGAACATTTTGCAGTTATAAATTCAACAGAGAACTTTATAACAAATTTGAAAAATAATGAAGAAGTCGACGTCCTTTTATACGTTGTCCTTTTATAGGTAAATAGGTAAATGGTGATATTCACCTAAAGCTAAAAATAAATAAAGAAATATAGTCCATTGGATTGTACTTGATCTAATGGCTTGGGAGAAGGGTGTTTGGTTCTTAAAGTATATAAAACTCTAAAACATAATTTAAAAGTTAATAATAATGTTGGACTAAGTCTAATTCGTCCAAAAGCTTTATCTATTAGTTTTTGTGCTCAATTTATAAAATCTCATATCAAGTTTTCTGCATGTGTAGTCTACAATAAAATAAACGTTTTTTGAATTTTTGATGTCCGATTGACGTGTTTTAAGATGCGTTGAAAAGATAACTGAATGACGATCAGTTTGTTAGAAAATTATGCGACCCTAAATGTCTGTATCTCATCTGAAAATTCGATACAAGTAAGTTGTCGCTCCAGACCTGAAGAACAACTTTATCTTCTTGTCCAAGATCTAATGTTTTACCCCTCCAATGTATGTATCATTTATTGGTTCTTGAGATAAGGAGGACGCCCCATAAAATAAATTTTGATGTGGGATTGGGAGGTCATAGCCTCTCCCGCCCCTAATGTACATCCGTTTCTGGTTAACGCCAAAAGAACAAAGAGTATATGATGTTACGGATTCCTTCATATCTAATAAATCATGATTTAGATTTCTATAAACTTTAATAGAAAGAAACAATAAAGAAGATAAAAGTGATCGTAAATTTAGAAAGCAATTGAAGATTCATATTAGATTGAACGTTAAGGATGATGTTCTTTAATATAAGATACTATATGACTGAAAATGACCGTTTCTGGCTACATTCATTTCGCATATTGTATATATATAGTTTGTTTAGGCATATTATTTTGTTTATATACTCCATTTGTTTAAAATTCATTAGCTTGATTAAACGTTTGGTGGTCATTTTTAATTTGTTGGAATGACAAAAATTAACCGAAAGAGGAAAGCATATTGATAAATTTGCATTTTGAATATATATATATATATATATATATATATATATATATATATATATCAAATTAACTCTCATTTTTAGTTAAATTTAATAATGAAAGACATTCAATTGAGTTGAATAAAAAAATTTCGAGTTTATCGAGTTGAATAGTCATATTTTATAGTATAACTTAAATTTTATTTAAATTTTTTCAAGTTGGGTTTATAAAATTCGAGTTGAGTTGTTCGAGTTTCTGTTTAAATTTAATTGTAAGCATTTATAACATTATGCTACTTAGGGATAACAATATAATTTGAATTCGATTCGATCCAAAGAAAAAAAGTTGATCCAAATCCAATCGAAAAAAGTCTTAGTTCTAATAAGAGGTGGATCGGATATGGACATCGCCATGATCCGATCCGATCTAAATCATATTTGATCCAAGTTCGATCTAAGTTTGATCCATATATGAATCCAAATAAAAACATCTAAAACTCTTAGATTTAAAATATATATATCATCCCCTCGCCATGTGCTAGTACCCCAGCGGCCTTGGTGTAAGTGACCCTCTCATAGGCTCGAGTGGGGCTTAGGTGTGCGGGCATCGGGGCCAAGCGGATGGCACGATGTCTCCCTCGGGTGTTGCCCTAGGGACCGTTTGGGGCCAGAGGACCCCATATCGTGCTCTGCGTGGAACTCAGGGGTTGGCTCCTAGCATTCGCTAAGCCCTGCGGGATGCGATATTGGATACGCGGGTTGCTTGACGGATTATGAGACGACGCTTCCGAGTAAAGACCGTGAGAATTGGACTCGAGTAAGGCTGACTTAACTGGGATGTGTTCCTTTTCAAGTGCCGCACGGCATGCCGATCGGGCTGGGACGGTATGGCCGTGACAGGTATGTATATATATTAAAAATCTAATTAAGTTGAATTGGGATTATATATATATTGAAATTTTAATTAACTTGAAAGATTATATATATTTAATTAATATATATATATATATATATTAAAATACTAATATAAGTTGAATTAGAATTACAAAAGATATATAAAGTCATGAGAGATCTATCAGTTATTAATGCTTTTTGGAAAAACCTTATAAATAGTTTAGAGAGTTTTATATGATCGTTTTAATTGGGTGAACTACGTAGAGGTCGGAGCGCTATCGTTGTGGCTTAGGAATCGACATCGTAAAATCGTGATTGGTTATTTATCTTTTCCAAATTCAGAATTCCAGATTTTAAACAGGTAATTCTTCACCCTTAATCACCCCAATTCGTTTGATGAATATATATATATATATATACATATATAGGGTTAGGATCAACTTTCACAATGTAAAACTCTTTAAGTTTTACATGTTTTTTGGATCGTTAGATGAGGGAATGAATGACTCAGATTAACTCATTACTCTTTTTTTCCAAGTGATAATCTTCACATATTTACTGTTAATCTCATCCATTCGTTTCACTCATCCAATGATCCAAAAAACGTGTAAAACTTAAAAAGTTTTACACTGTGTAAACGTATCCTATCTCATATATATATATATATATATATATATATATTCGCGCCGAATAGAGAGACTCATCTCGAACTCGAAAATTGATCCACTAATTACTAAAAAATTTGAATTATTCGAATTTCTATTTTACAATTCAAACTTTGTTTGAATTTTTCGAGTCAAGTATTTTCACATCGAGTCGAGTGGAATAATTTTGTCTCTTAGTCAAATTTTGCACGCCTCTAGAATTTAGTCATTAATATTTAAAAAAACAAATTATTTTTTAAACAAAAAAACATTAACTAGAATATTATTTTTTTTAATAATTTTAAGTAATAACTTACGTAATAGTCCGCATGCACTTGATGTTAGCATATCACTATTAATCATATGTGTCACATAAAGCAATGATTTAAAAAATATGGATTGCCGGGTCTTAAAAAATTAACGTTTTAGTTTATGTTTTTGGTTTAAAAAAACAACGATTCAATTTTTCTTTTAAAGATTGATGGTCAATTTTGATTCATTTTAAAAGATTGAGAGTCAAAATTAGTAATAAAAAATAAAGGTCAAAATTACAAAATTTGTAAATTTATAATTATGCCAACAATACAAATTAACATACCATGTTTTCAATTTAAATTGTCGCATTATGTCGAGTGTAAGTAATTAAAAAAATGAACATATCATTGTGTCTTCTGCTGATTTTGGGTGGAAAGCTGGAGCTTATGCCAATAAAACAAAATTCATATTTAGCTTCACAAGTAAAACCCAACATACATAATTAGGAATATAAAATCTGTCCTTTCTCCCCCTAAATTTCCGACATTAAGTAGTTGGATGTTTTGAAAACAAGTGAATAACATATTGACACGTGATACTTTGGAAAAAAATCATTCTACACGCGGGAGATAAAATTGTCAAATTTCATAAATAAAATAAATCGAGACATTTCTTGTTTTATTATTATTATTAAATTCTGTGAACCAAGACACATGAGCCTTTAATTTAAAAATGTGCACTGATAGTGACCTTTAACAACTAAAAATGTACCACTGAACCAAGCAAGAGAGAATTGGCCTTACCAAGACTTAATTCTCATGGTCTTCTCCCTTATCCTCTTCATATTCATCTATTCATCGGCTTCCCTATGAAAATCCACCGAAATTAAACTATTTCTCTACCTCAGACATTAGCAATGGAGAAGAGTAATCAGATCATATAGGATCGTATCACATATCCGTATCCATATCACGAGTAACGAAGGATTTGATGTTGAAAGGGAGATCATTCATTTTCATGGTTGTGGTAACGACGTTGATCTTAATTTTCCCGTTGGTGATACCGGAATTGCCGCCGCCGCCATTGATATTTCTCTTGGTTCCTGTGTTGTTAATGTTGATTTTTGTTCTTTTGGCCGTATCTTCATCGGAATCTCCAAATATCAGTACGGCTGCCGTTTGAGGTAAAGCAAATAACTTCTCTCTTTTTTCCTTGTGAGATTGAATTATGCACATATCTAGGGAAGTTGGTGGACATCAATTTGCAAAACATAACATTTTTAGGTGTTTCTGCCCTATTTTGAGTGCATTATGTTGATACAACATTCTTCAAACTTGCATGCTCTGGATTGAACATGTATCATCTCTGTTTTTTACTTCCACTTGATCAAATTTGACAATTTACGGACAGTAAATGTAAATTTAAAGTTAATTTAGAAGAATTGAAGCTTTGAAGATTTTTTGATAAAAAAAATGTCGCGTGTCTTTAATTAATATTTTAAAAAATATTATTATTTTATATAATTTCAATAAATAATGATAATTCCACGAACATTCTTAAGATGCATCGTGTTTTGTTCGTTTATTGTTTAATTTTAAATATACTTTACTTACACATGGCAGTATTTAAGGATGCTTGTAGAATTATTTTTTTTCTATTGACAGTATATTAAATAATATTTATTTTAAAAAATAAGAAAATAATAAATAAGATATATGTTGAATACCTAATAGTAAAAATTTTATTGTAATTTATCAAATACTTATTCTTTTTAAGAAATAAATGAATAAATCTAAAAAAGTTAATCACTTAATTAAGATTTAACTTAAAATGATTATATATTTTACACTCAAATATATTTAAACCTAGAATGGGATGCGTGTAATTTTGACCCAGAAGCATTTTAATTTGTGAAGAAAAGAATAACAGAATATAAATGGTTATAATATTTCAACATAACCATCGTGTTATTCATTTGGTACTATTTTAGTACAATTCCTTCCTATGGGTCTCAAAAAATAAGCAAATAAAACCAAGACAAATTAAATTGCCTGAAACCTCTAGAATTTTTCTATGCTTCCAATAGATATTGCCTATTGGGGAGATGAATGGAGCACAAAGATATTGTACAGAAAATGTAAAGGTTCATATGAACTTGCATCACTTTTTAAAATGTACAATTGCACTCATAACTTTTTAATGTACAATTGTACTTATAATTTTTTAATATATTATTTTACTACAATATTTATAATATCTAAATTTTTCTATGTAGGTGTTTATTATTTTAATAAAAAATTTCAATTGTCGCCCCTGCCTCAAATAACCACATCTGATATTAAGGTCCCGTTTGTGGTTGTTTTTGACAATCCAAACGAGTTTTTTAAGTGTTTTCACTTAGTTTTTGGTATTTTTGGTTGTTTTTAAAACTATTTTTTCACTCAAACCAAAAAATTAGATTTTATAGCTTCTTGGGTGGAAAAACTAGTCTAAAAATAAAATTACTTTTTTACCCCTATTATTTAATTATAATTTATTGTACATTATGCATACATAATTGTAAAATAATATATATTTTATAATATTTATATTGAAAATAAAATTATTTTATTTGTAATTTATTTTATATTTATTATTAATTTGTAAGTGGTATGTCCGTATATAATCTAGAATGTAGTTTATATTTTCAAATTAAATTTTATAAAAAAAATAAAATTTTTATTATAATTAAAATTGATTTATTTCATATATTATAACATCAACTAATTTGAACATCACCCAAGTTTTCTTTTACTTTTCAATGTCATGTTTAAAATAAACATTTTATCTCATCAAAATCATTTTTTGACATCAATGACAAAAAGTAACCAGCTTTTCAAAATTATTTTTCAACAGCTAGTTTGAAAATTACTTTTTTCACGGCATTTTTTAAAAGCAACCGCAAACTAAGCCTAAAGTGGGATGGTATTGGATTGATATATATAGAATAGTAAATGCATGTCCAATAAATTTTTGAGAAAATAATTAGGCTTAAAGGATGTAGAAGGCCCTTTAACTTTTGAAAAAAATCAATTAAGTCTCTAAATTTTATCAATTAAGTTTTTAATTTTTTTATATACAATTAATCTTTTGAAAGAAGAAATTGAATCAATTAAGCCATTGAACCAAAAAATTAAATCAATTGAGTTCTTTGACCAATTTTGACCATTAAATCTTTACACTTTTCTTTTTTAGATAGTACTGAAACATGATACAATAAAGTTCTATCATGTTGCATTTACAGATTTTTATTCAAAAAAAATATAAATTTTAAAAGTTTTTTTAGAATTTTTAAAAGTTTTAGATAATTTTTTTTAAATAAAATAAAAAAGGGTAAAGTACCAAAATGTCACTGAATTTTGTTTTAAAAAAATAAAACGGTAGCAAAACTTTCAAATATTATAAAATGACAATTAAACTTTATGTATTTGTAACAAAATGAAAACTCAACCGTTAAAGGTCGTTAATGGGTAACACTGTAATTATGGAAATTTAGATAATAACACATTTTGTTCTCTATATTTATATATTCGACCAATTTAATCCTAATTGATGAGTATTTATTTTGGTTGTGTTTTTTGTCCTTATTTTGATAAAATACAAGTTTGAGGGACTTAACTAGGCTGTTTTGTGTTGTTTTCATGCAGAGGACGTGATGTTGAAAATACGCTGGAATACTGCAGGAAATACTGGAGTCATGGGCAGATTCATGGACATGAATCAGGGCATGAATGCTGACTGGGCGCCACGTCAGTGTCTTTTAGAAGTTGACGTCATCAGCAGTGATAGCTTATCAAGTCGCTTATCATATAGCATATCTCCAGATTTTTTATTTTTAAATTTTAAACTTTGGATAATTATTTTGATTAATTTTTGTATTATCATTTTAGGTTTACCTAGGTTATTCGAAACATTATAAATACCCCTTTGCAGTAAGACTTGATAATCATTCATCATTCAATTAAATTCATCATTTAAATCATTTCTCTTTCAAAGTTTCTTTCTTCTTTTTCCTTTTAGTTTTTTTTCTTTTTGAGATTATATCTAAAATGTCGAGCATGATTAATTTAATAATCATGCTCGGCTAAATCTTATTAAGCTGAAGGCTTATGCAATGACGCGTTCTCAAGGCCAGGTTCGAATTTACGCTTCAAGCATTTCAGAAGTTTTTCTCGATTTCTTCATACTTTATCTTCAAAATCAATATGATTTTTAAACCCAAAGATTGGCTTTGTTTTCTATCAAGTGGGAGGGATGGTCGGTTATTGAAACAAATCCGACTTCTAGGGAACACACTTAGTAAATAGATTACTAAGGGAAACTGAGATCGAATCGTTTTTATAGAAATAACTTTTCGAGTTGGTTACTAGTTTAAAGAATTTATTTTCTCAAATATTGAGTTGGTTTAGAAGAATTATCAAAACTGAAGCTAAACATTAGGTTTGAAAATTCAGTTTACAAAGAAAACTCAAGGATTGATCTCGCAGTAATTTAGCCAATAAACTTTCCGAAATCAAAAATCTCTACCAATGAACTGAGTAGAACAAGTCAAAGCTTAGCCAAGACTGAATATCTCTATTATTAGTTTTAACATTTTTAAATCATTCTTCTTGCTCTCTTAAATTATTATATTTCATTGCAATTTCCCCCAAATCACACGAACTCAATTCTATCATCTTTTGGTTCAGAAACATCAAAGGCGCAACAAGAAAAGTCCAAGTCCTTGAGAGTTCGACTAATACCTTCCTATATATACTTACTTAATTTAATTCTTTTATTTATTTATTTGAAAGAATAAAATTATTCTTGACACATTACGGCGTGTGTCACTAATTTAAAATTTTAAATTTGACCCCTTTTCCTCCATCATCTTTTTCTTCTCAATCATTTTTGCAGAAAGAAATCTCTACAAGCCCAAAAAAAGAGAGGACAAAACTGCAGTTGCAGAACAATTATTTAACATCTCATAACAAAACCAAACAAGAAAAAAAAACTTTATTTTACTAGCCTGGGGGACAGTTTGCTGATGCATTGCGTTTCTTTTCATGTCCCCGAAATTAGTAATTGTTGATTTCATCTTGATATTATCTTTATGAATAGGTTTAGTGAAAAAGTGTAGTTATAATCTGTTTTATATAATGTGCAATCACTTTGTAATATACAATACTTGTGCTTGGGTTTGTTATCAAGTGAAGGCGCCGAGTTGATTATTGAGAAATGCGTGTTGATTATTTGTTGCCGTTGCAAATGTAAATGCAGGCCACCTTTGAGTGTCTTCTGCAGACTTATGGGTTCTTGGCTCCCGATTCCTGGAAAGAGACTCGCTTCACAAGGCCTCTGTTCCAGGAGTATTCTGATCTGTTGAGAAAGCCAACCAAGACTCTTTTACTCGAAGATGCGGCACCAGTTGATGTATGAATTATGATGGAAATCTTTTCACTCAGTCGTGGCCTCTGAGATGTGAGTTCAATGCTTGGGCTAGTAAAATAAATTTTTGGGTAAAGTTTACAAATCCTAACTGAATTTTGATCAATTATTTAATTTGGTAATTAAACTTTTAATTGCTTCAATGTTATCATTAAACTTTTAATTTTGATTCAATGTTACCACCGACCCGTTAACAGCTATTAACATCTGTTAAAATATTTTATATAATAACACATTTAGTCCTCACGTTTACACATTCAAACAATTTAGTTTTAATTCAAAAAAATTAATAAATTTAACACTAAACCCTAAAAACCCCAACCTTTCATCAACACCGTCATTAAGTGAAACATAGCTTGTTCTTGCAGTAAAAGTTTGGATTCTAATATCCACATAATTACCATATGCATACAATCAAATGCGTACTCACACAAGAGAGACGAAAAGAGATAATGAGAGAGACTTGTTGAACAAGACAAGCAACAAAACTTCCCTTCATCGACATGTTTGACATCAAGCCCTAAAAACCACAATCCAGCACTGATATCATCATGAGCATATGTGCGCAGAAAATTTTTTTAGTAAACAAATTAAGATTAACTTCTTGTTTTATGATGGCACAAACACCATAAAATTGTAGCAGCAAAGAGAAAGGTCTGGTCTGTTTATCGAAATAAATTTAACCAATGTGTCTCATGTAACGTACATTCCACCTGAAGCATGTCAGAAATATCTGTTGAACACCTAAAAATAGAAAAAAATTCCATACAAGCAGAACAAATATCAGTACAAGAAAATAGCCAATATAATAAGCATATTCAAAGTTTTGTCTACAAGTAAGATAACTTTACATTTTAAACACATTTCACTAACATAAGGTTTTCGAACTTGTATTCGGGAAAGAATAAGGGCTTTAACAACAGGACCAACGACAAGTATCTCGATAGTATAGGAAGCTAATTAATATTAACAAATATTGGTCTAGAAGAAGAAATAAGTAGCACCAAAAGTTACGACTTTTTATCACCAAACTTCCACCAGTCTGGTTCATCCCATTTATGGCTCCTGCGCCAATAGAAAGAGTTGCAAGTATGAGAGAGACAATGAGAGTTAAATTTATTATTTTTTAAAATTAGAATTAAATTGTTTGAATGTGCAAATATGGAGGACTAAATGTGTTATTATATAAAATATTTTAACGGATGTTAACATGTGTTAACGGGTCAGTGGTAACATTGATGCAAAACTAAAAATTTAATGCTAATATTGGAGCAATTGAAAATTTAGTTATCAAATTGAATAGTTCACTAAAGTTCAGTTACCGTTTGTGAACTTTACCCTGATTTTTTTTCTTGTTTGGTTTTGTATGAGATGTTAAGTAATTGTTCAACAACAACTGTTTTGTCTTCTATTTTGGCTTGTAGAGTTTTTTTTTAGAAATGATCGTGAAGACAAAAATGATGAAGGAAGAAAAGGGATAAAATTTATTGTTTTTTAATTAGGAATAAATTGATTGAATTTATAAATATAAATGACTAACTATGTTATTATCTAATTTTTTCTAATTGCAATGTTACCATCAACTGCCTTTAACCGAATTGTCATTTTGTTATAAAATATAAAATTTAATTGTCATTTTGTAACATTTAAAAGTTTGGTTGGCATTTTATTCTTTTTAACAAAGTTTAACGACTATTTTAATACTTTAACCAATAATAAATTTTCGAAAAAGTCAAGTGAGAACAATATGAAACGAAGCAATGCACCGACGGTAAAAAAAATGACAAGATATAATGATTAAAATTGATCAAAATGCTTAATTGATTCAATATTTTTAATTAAGAGCTTAATTGATTTAATTTTTTAGTTCAAAAACTTATCCAGATGCAAGGAATCACCGGGAGAATCACAAAAAAATCCAGCTAAGACTAGCAAGACCGAAGTTACCAAGAACACACCCATCAGTATCGGCTTCAACACTGCGAGCCGAGGGAGGGAGCGACGACTGTTGAGAGCTGCGAACCACCCTGTTGAACATCATCTCATTTTCGAACAGCTGAAAAGAGCAGATTGATGAGTTCTCAAATATGACATATTTCATTTGTTATTTTTCTAGCTATTGGGACTTCTTGCTGCTTAATACATGTTGTTTTTGTTATATTATGTGTAGGAACCCAATTCTGGAAATAACAGTGAAAATGGGGCATTTCTGCAGTTTTTATTATAATTCTGTCATGACTGGCATCATGGGCACGACACCGGGCACGACGCGTCTGACGTGGCAATGACGTGGCGACTTCTAGAAGCTTCTGGAACGTTCTGAGAGAGCTTATCAGCTTACCCGATTAGATTTCCTGCATTTAAATTTCAAAACATTTGAATTATTTATCTTTTGTTTATTATTTTAAATTATCTCATCATTTTATCTTTGTAAATCTAAGCCTATAAATACCACCCTTGGTAAAGGCTTAGGGCATCAATTATTTTAGTGATCATCTTCTAGTTTTTGAGTCTTTTTATCTTTGTAAACATTTCTAGCTTTAAATCCAAGTTCACTTTCCTTTAATTTCTTGTTTTTATTTATTTTATGTTATTCAATTGTTTTTCTAAAATCAAGTTAAGTATGATAATAATATCATGCTTAGCTAAATCCTTTAAGCCAAGAACCAGCCAAGTCAATTCGATTCGTGAGAATTGAACTTGCTTAAATTCTTTTGGGGAAATCATTTTTTATCTTTCTGCTTAGATAGTTTGGCAATCGGCCTTACTAAAAGTTTTTAATCGTTTTTCATATCAAAAAGGGTCCTTTGGTCTGAATTCGCTTAAAAACATAGTTGGGAGGAAGGATCGGCCTGTGGCAATTTCGACTTCCTATGAACACTCTTAGCGGTGGTCCGCTAAGGAAAGATAAAATCAGAAGCGATTCTACTTTTAGACAATTTCTGAGTCGGGTTTTTCCTGCTTATTTCTAAATACTTTAACGGCGATAGACGTGGTTAATTTATTTAAGAACCGTCTTTCGAAGATAGACTTGGGAGGATTGGTTACTCAAGAGAAGAACAAGTTACGACGGGTTGGGCCTCGTAGACTGTAACCGACATGATCCCCGAAATAAAAATCTATTTCAATGATCGAAAGAATTGAAGGAGCTGGTTCGAGGTTGATTTACACACTTGATTTTTCTTACTACTTTTAATTCTTTTCTCTTTATTTTATTACTTCAGCAAAAATCATATCACCCCCTCTTTTATTTCTTGCTCTTACAGATATTCCTAGGAATTCAGATTCAACAAATTCAAGTCAACAATTCCAGCTAATCTCCCTGCAGATCGACCCTCTTTCCCTATACCTATTCAATTTCTTTATTTTATTTATTGTTGAAAGAGGATTAATATATATTTATTTTTGACCGGTTAACGACGACTTGTCACAGATGATCGCCGAAAACACCATGTTCCAGACGGGCCTGAGACGAAAACAAAAAGGCAACCAAGTTTTATGGAAACACCTTCCAAACTGAGCTGCACAGCGCCCATATCCTCCAAGATACACGACAAGTACCGAATAAATGAGACATTGGTTCTGCTTCCTTACCATAGAAAGGACATAGAACAGAAGTAATGCCTCTTTAAAATCTTCGTTTTCGTCGGATTTCTTTCACAACAAACAAAAACTTCAACCTTAGGGCCTAGGGGGAACAATCCTAGCCCAAACATGACCCCACCAGAACTTCGAAAGAGAGTCCCTTAAATGAATCACTAACATTACAGATTATTAACTGGTAATATCTAATATCAAAATGCAAAATCATTTTTCCCTATATCCAATAGGATTTGTGGCATTCATTGTTGCACACAACTGCAAACTTTCAAAGTTGTTAAAATATATTTTTCTAACAGATAATCTGGAGCTTGTTAAGAATTCCAGACTTGGTAAATGGTACAGGGAGGGCATTTCTGTTGAAGCTGCTTTCTGCATTTTTTCTTGCATATTGAGATATTGTTTCCAAAATCTCCTAGTGATAAATTTATATTCAAGCCCTTCAAAATTTTCAACGGTTGGTGCTTATATATATATATTGTAAAGGCTGACGATTTGGCATGAGTTTGATACTCGTGGTGCATCTGTTTTGCTGAAGGCCATGGAATTTTCGGAATTTCTATATAGTTTTACTAGCCGCACTAGACATAACCTGGATTCTGGACTGACCACCTCCTCACTCTCATCGAGTTCTACCTTATCACTAGATTCCTTGACATTAGGGTTTCATGTTAATTCTTAATTTACGATGTGTAAATTTCATATTTTCTTCTTGCTTTCTTGTATCTGATGTAATTTGATAGATAAAATGTCGATAATGAAAAAATATCACAGGTGCATGGATTGAGTTCGGATCATAAATTTTTTATTTAATTGGATATCCGAAAAGAGGTATAGGATCCTTTTATACCATGTAAAAACTTTTTAAAATTGTTAGACGAAGGTAAATAGATTAATAATCGCGGAAAAAATATATAAAAAAATCTCAACCATTTATTTACTCTCATTTAACGGTTCAAAAAATGTAAAATCCAACAGTTTAAAAAAGATGTAAAAAAAATTAATTTTTACACAGTAAGCGGATCTTAACCCATCCGAAAATCTATTTTCATTCTTTTATTTTAAATTTTGTTTTATTTTAGAATTTAGCATAGAAGAATGTTAGGCTTCAATTTTAAATTTCTATTTTTTTATTTTTTAATATTTATTTATATAATTTAAATATTTAAGTATTTATATTTCAAAAATATAATATTGTGGATGTTTTAGCAAAGAGTAGAGTGGATAGGAGTTTGATTTTTCGGATCCTTGAATGAGGTTTTGCCTTGGCTGCTCGTTGGGAAGGTGGTTTCACCATTTGCCGCATGCGTGAGCTGTTGGGTGTGGCTCACTGGTTTGGTCTATTGCTTTTCTTTTGCTTTATGTATGCTCATTGTTTGGGAATATATTGTTTAGCCGAGGCTTGCCTGTATCGTTTTTTCTCGTTCTAAATCAGCAGTTGTACTCTTTTTCTTCGACTAGACTTAGGACGGTTTTTAACGAGACACGTGCTAACTCTTATATGGTTTTACCTTCAATAAAATTATATGCATTGATAAAATATATATAATGTTATGTATTTGAAAGGTTTTATGTAGGAAAATAATCATCAATGAACCATATTTCTTTAGTTGTATTTTTTTGGACTTTTATGTTTTATTGGGATTATGCAATTTGAATTTTTAAAATTTATGTTTGGATTATGTAATTTGAATTTTAAGTTTTAAATTTGTTTATTTGAATTTTTTTTCTAAATTATATGATTTGTAAAAAAATATATAAATTTATCATCGATTTACGAATACCCAACTAACGGATGTCCGATCTTTACAAGTAAGAATATATATAGGTCGACTATTTTACTATTCGATTTTAATCACCCCTATCTAAATTTGGATCAATCAAACAACAAATTATCAAGTTGTCATAAAAAAAAAGAATTATCATTATCATTTCTTTGAAAAGAAAAGCTTACAATTAAAAAAGAACAATCTCTAAGCAGCATGGAGCATCAATTTTCTTTGCAAAATCATCCTGATTTGATTGCTTTCATTTTCAAACCCTTTGGTGCATGTACTTGTTTCTACTTTGACATCAACTTGACACCCTTTTATTCTTTGGATGGATTTTCTTTTATGGTACATTGAATAGTTGGGGACGGGGAAATGATATTAGGATCTCAGCTTTGTTGGTTTGTAATATGTATTTTAAAATCTTTATATTATTGATTATAAGTCATTGTGTATGATTTAAGGTTGTCAGACCTAAGTGGAGTTGTTGAACTCACGTGCACAAGAACTGCGCCTAAAAGACTAGTGTGGTGTAAACAAGTGAATTTTTTGGTAGAATTTTAATGCACGGGTTGTAAAATAATTTTTATATAAATCTGTATATTTATATTATAAAATTTAAATTTTAAAATTTAAAATTTAAAATATTAATTTTAAATTCTAAAATCTAAAATCTAAATTCCTAAATTAAAATTCTAACTTTATGAAATGTGTATCAAAGTTCTTTTCCGAATTTTTTATCCATGATACGACTACATTTTTGGAGTCTAAAACTTTTTAATTTTAGTCAAAAACTAAAACTATCTTTAACGTTTAAAAGCTATTTTTAGCTTTTTCAGATTCTTAAAAAAAAACTATTGTCAATTACTTTTAGTTAAATCAAAATTCAACTATTTTAATTTTATCAAGAGTTTTCATTTATTTTTATCTCGTGATCTTAATAGAGAAAATAGTGATGTTCATAATTAGATATTCGAGTTCAAATCATTTTATCTGCAAAGTGTGTGCGTGTCGTACAAAAAATAAAAATATGTATAAACAAATATTACCTTATAATCACCTTATAATTATTTTTATTTTAAACATACACTGAGTATTTTTTGTAAACCTTCTTTTCTTTCACAACACAAGTTTGTTCCACCTCTCTTATTTTAGTGTATAAGTTTAAAAATATTGTGTTAATCTTGGGACAATGTCCTTTTTAAAATTACATTAATCAGGATAAAATTGCTTCTAAAACGATAATTCTACCGTGAAACAAACATTGTTTTACAACAATATATTCCCTACTTATGCCCTCACACTCAAAATTAGGTTTAGGGTTTTAAGTTATGAGTTATGGTTAGGGTTTAAGGAATTTAGGGCAGGGTGTATTTTTAGGGTATAGGGTGTAGAGTTTAGGATTTAAAATTTAGGGTTAGGGCTTGAAAAATAATTTTGTTGTACTTTTTAGTGTCGGGGCATAAGTAGGGGCACCGAAAAGGGGTAGAGGATTTTTATCCATGTCTGATTTCGTTGTAGTATAGTGGTGAGCATTTTCGTCTACTAATAAGTGTTGAGTGCAATGACAAGACATATTGTTCTCCCAAGAAGAGAACTTAGGTTCGAACCTTGAAGACGACATTATTGAGAGCGAGAACCACGAATTTTGAACATTAACCAAAAAAATAGACATGTACTATACATAGGGATGTGCATTTCACCCGGACCCGACGGGTGTCGACCCGGCCGTTCGGGACGGGTTTTTGTGAAAAAAATTTGGTTTAGTTTGGGTCATGTTTTTATTAAGGCTTAGGTTGGGTTTGGTCGAGTTCGGGTATAAGGTAAAAAAAACTGACTTTGGACTACTAGTGTAATTTTCTCCTATATTTTTAGGGATATTTTGTAATAATACTCACTCTTTATATATTTTTTATAATTAAGTCTTTAAAATTGATTTTTTACAATTAAGTCCCTAAAATTAATTTTTTTATAAGACGATCGGCCGGGTTCAGGCGAAAGTATATATATAATTTTTGACTTGGTTGAGATTTTTTTAAAAAATATGATCGGTTCAAGTTGGGTTCGGATCGGGCAAAAACCCGACCCATGCCTGTCTCTAACTATACCCAAAAAGTTAATACACTTATTATAATAAAAACTGAAGAGTTTAAATAACCGATGGTGCATGAATCAGAACTAGAACAATCGTAGCATTGCTCAAGAGGAGATAGCTACTGATGGATCTAGTTGTCTCGTGAACTGGCGGCAGCTTGTTTTGATCGTGGCTGATATTTTTTGTCTGATTGATTTGGTTAATAGTTGACATATGTATGTATGTATGTATGTATGTATGTATGTATGTATGTATGTATGTATGTATGTATGTATGTAATTTGATTGGGGCTGTTGATGTTTGCTTTAAGGACTCAATGGTGTGTCTCTGTTGGCATTACAAAGGTATTGCAGGCAGTTGCTGTCAAATTCGGTGTTGTTGAGTTCGGCGTTATGTTAGGTGAGTTTAGATCCTGTTTTTCGTTTTCTTAAGATGTCTTTTTATTCCTTGTAAAATATTTTTTATTGAATAGAAATAATTTGTCTTTTTATGTATCTTTATTTATGCCTTCACACAAAAGTTATATTTAAGATTTAAAGTTAAAGTTTATAATTAAAGTTTAGAGAATTTAAGATATAATATATATTTAAGGTTTAGAATTTAAGGTTATGGATTAAAACTTAATTTTTTTGTGTTTAAGCATATATAGGGCACCGAAAAAGATATGAGATTTTTGTTCTTTCTTAATCAATAGTGTATAACTTTATAGAAACTAAATTTTCATACATGAATGGTAGAATAAATATCCTTTGCCCTTTTTTTTGTCTTATTTATGTTCTCATATTAAAAATATAGGTTTATGGTTTAATATTAGGATTTAAGATTAAAGTTTAGAGAATTTGTGTAGAGTGTTTATTTAGGTATAGAGTTTAAGGTTTAAGATTTAAAATTTAAAATTTAAAATTAAATCTTAATAATTAAATTTTTAGTATTAAGCATAATAAAGACATTAAAAATGAATGAAAAATTGTTGTGAATAGTATGTGACTCATTAAAAAAAATTGTTCACTTTGGGGGAAAAAAGAGAGCGCAATGTGTCCATTTTTATTGTTCCTTTTTTATTTCTAATACCTTCTGGTTTTGTAATATCTTGTTTGTAGTGTTTATTATTAATAAATCCAACCGGTTTGGGGGAGGGGGGGGGGGGAATAAAAAATACTCAATCTCAATATTCTTCCTTTCTTTTAAGAGGAAAGATTGGAAAAAATTTAAGTAGAAATAATAGTAAAATTAAATTTTGATCCTCTAAAAATATATAATTTATATTTTTGTTATTTTTTTTGGAATTTATACATTTTTAAATGAGTCCCTCAATATATAAATAAAGTTAAGTTTCGCGGTTAAATTGACTTAGACTTGGCTTGTAGACTGACCACATCTTCCTCCTCACTCTCATTGAGTTCTTCCTTAGAATGATCAATAGATTCCTTGACACTAGGGATTCAAAGTTGATTATATTTTTAATATACGTTGTGTAAATTTCAAAATTTCTTTACTGTTTACGGGTATTTAGTAAAATTTGATAGACAAACGATTTAAAAAACCCTAGTCGCATAACGTAATTTTCTCTCGTCTTCTTATTCATTTACTTTTTATTGTTTTTTTGTCTTCTTTTTTTTTTTTACTTTTTATTGTTCTTCACTTGTCGAAGACAATATTAGTGCTAGTTTGCTGGTGAGAACAGGGCTTCGGCAGTTCAGGCGGAGAGCAGTAGCGAGAAAGAGCACAGCGACGTAGACGACCGGACAATAGTGTTTTATTCGAGATGACCGACGGCGACGACTGACCATGGCGACGGAGGCAACTGGTGAGAGAGATTTAGGGATTTCACAATATGTTAATTTGGGGACGAGGTGAGGGAGAGGCTCAGTCAGAATGAGTTATAATGCTCAAATCAAAACGGTGAGTTTCACCTATTCCGACGTTTGTAAAACCAAACGTCACTAATACAACATCTTTAGCGGCGTTTTTTTAAAATCAAATGCCACGAATACGATATTTTTCGGCGTTTTTTTAAAAAATGTCACTAAAAACGACACCCATTATAGCATTTATACTAAATAAGACGCCTATTGTGGCATTTCTATTAAAAACGTCACTAATGTATGATCTATTGTGGCGTCTCTATCAAAAAATGGCACCAATGTACTATTTATAGCGGCATTTTTAGAAAAAAAAAACATTTTTGTTTTATTATTTTTACGCCTATTGCACACCTATGTTGATTTTTTGAATAAATTATAATTTAATAACTTCTGATATTTTAATTTTATAATTTTTAGTCATTTTTAGATTTTTATTTTATTTTTTAGTCATATATTAATAAAATATTTTTAAATGTTTTATTATTTTTACATAATTTTTTTATTTTTAATATTTTTTTAAATTCGTATTTTACCTATTGCACACATATGAGGGTACTATTTTCTTCTATCTAGGTGTAGTGAGGTTTTTAACGATGCCCTTATATGGATTAGGCGTGTAATTCAATCAATAAATAAAATTATTTTCACCGAGCAAAAAAAATAATTTTGCCCTCGAACTCGCTTTGAAAAATTAATTTTGCCCTATGTCATGCCATCGTAAACTGTCATGTCACCACCGTAACGATCAACATTGACTTTCGTCAGCCAAGGGGCAAACGATGATGCAATTGGACTACTTCAGAGACTAAATTGATGCGAAAATATCACAATGGCGAAATCAATAAATTAGGTCTATTACAAAAAAAAATAACCCCTTAGCCAACTCAAATTGTTACTCGTACCAACTAAAAATGTTATATATTTTTTTAACATTTCAATTATATCAATTTTTATCTTTAAATTAAACTGATGTACTACAAACTCACACCTCTAAGCGGCCTATGAGCATCATTTTTCTGTGCAAAATCTTCCTGATTTGATTGCTTTCTTTTTCAAACAATTTGCGGTCGCTGATGTAGCAATCGTTTATTTTTTCCCTTTGGTGCATGTACTTGTTTCTACTTTGACATCAACTTGACACCCTTTTATTCTCTGGATGAATTTGTTTTTTATGGTACATTGAATAGTTGGGGACGGGGAAATAATATTAGGATTTAAATTTTTGTTGGTTTGTAAAGATGTAATGTTTTTTTATTAAAAAATGATCTCCATATTATTGTTTATGAGTCATTATACATTATTTAAGTTTGTAAAACCTCAGTGTGGTGTAAAGAGTGGAATTTTTTATCCATGATATGACCAAAATTAGAAGTTACCATTACAAGTCATTTAATTTTTCTTTTAATTTTATAGTTAAATCAAAAGCTAACTAATCAAAAACTTATTTTTTTCTCCTTCTCCTCTGTAAGTGCCGCTAAGCTTTTTTTATATTTCTTCGACTTTTGTGGTACACTTTTTATTGGTTTTTGTATTTCGTTTTATTTGTCGTTTGGCACGATTTCAGCATATCTTTGCGATAATTTGATGTTCTTATATAGAGAGATCTTCACGACACTAATTTTTTGATTTAATTGTCGGTGGTCATAGAAAAGATTGATTCCCACTCGTTTGATGGTTTATTAGTCGGTGTAATCAGAACTATGTAGCGGAGCAATCTGCCTGATAGTTTGGATCGCTCACCGCTCCTTTTTCACTTCGTAGATTTCTAGTTTTATCGGTATGCTAATCTCCACGAAAGTATTTATTTTTCTTTGCGCATTTGTATGCGATTTTTAGTGAACTACTCTTTTTTCTCTCTTTTCGATACATTATGTTTGTAATATCTTTGATGATGATTAATAAAATTCAAATACCATTATTAAAAAAATCCAATTATCTTAATTTTCTCAAATACTGTTGTTTTATTTTTAGCCGGTGACCTATAAATAAGTGTGTTTCACTCCCCTTATTTTGGTGTACAAATTTGAAAGTCTTGTGTCAACATTAGGATAATGTCTTTTTTTAGATATCCACGAATACCTATTTTTAGTAGTATTGGATTTTTTTCAGTGAATAACTATTTTAATAGCATTGGATTTTTTTATAGTAGAAATTACTTTTGAATGTTAAAAAATATATAGTTGCAAATTAACAAAAGTTGAATGTATTAATAAGGCACATTACACTTTTAATGAGAGAACACGAGTTTAAATCTCAAAAACGACATTATTGATATAAACTGTAAGACAAGCATGTATATCACAAAAGATATATAGTTGCAAAACAGTTCTTAACAACAATAACAAAGATACTAATGGAAAAGTGCCGAACTTATGTCGTCTTAAAGCCATTTAATTTATTTTGATTAGCGTAATCTAAAAAAAGACGTTATCCTAATGTTTAACAATTTAAAAGTTCTCCTATGTTTTATTTTTTTCAGTGAAATAATAATAAAAAACTAAAAAGTTTAAGATAACCGATGGTGCATGAATCAGAACTAAAACAATCGTAACTAGTTGGATAAATAATTCCCCAAAAGGACACTAAGTTGCATATTCATGTTATTTATTTACAAAAAAAAATCGTGATGTGCACGGACAACTTTTATGATATCATGGCATCAATTTAATTGATAAAATTATATTAAAAATCAAATAAGGATATAATTTAAAAAAGATTACGACTTATTTGAAAGAAAAAATCTTTTTTATCTCTAAAAAATTCCCTAACTACTAAAAAGTATTAGTATTACAATTTTCAATAGTATCTTCTCTCTAGTAGGCATAAAAAAGCTTCTCTTTTTCAAAAATAACTTTTTCAATATACTCACTCATTAATTAAATCATTAACGAACTATTGCATTATATTAAAAAAAAACATGAGTCCCATTCCCCTTTTACAAGAAAATTATTGAACTATTATTTTTATTTAGTTATTATTTATTAACATTTTTTAAAATATGATTATATGTAATATATTTTGAAGGAAATTACGTGCTTATTTAACGTAACACTTTCATATAATTTTTTTCGGAAAATGAAATTGAATTAATGTGTAAATAATAAGGGTTAACTTTATTATTTCTTTGGAATCAAGATTAAATTGTTTGAATGTGTAAACGTACAGAACTAAATGTGTTACTATTATACAAAATATTTTAACAACCACGTCGCCCATTTAATCGTTGTTAACGGGTCAGTGGCCAAATTAAAACAAAACTAAAAGTTTAATGGCAACATTGAAGCAGTTGGAAGTTTGGTTATCAAATTGAATAATTGATCAAATTTTTGTGACCGTTTGTGAACTTTACTCTTAAATTAAAGTGAATGTAGGAATTACTATAGTAATAAAAGTTTAATTATTTTTTAAATTAAAAAATAAAGAAAATTTGAAAAAAAATAATATAAAAAATATTTTTTAAAATTTTATTCTAAAAAGGGATAATAACATTGTCCGTACTTAAGATTTCAAAATTAACTAAAATAATTAATAATACATTGTAGTACATATGAATAATGGTACATTACGACATAACATTTACCGTAAAATTATCCTTAAACAAATATAAATAAATAATATGGAAAGTGCACTCTAGTCAGAAGCTGTCATTTTCGCTCATATTTTATGTAATATTAAACATCATCCTTAACCATCAATCTAACATGATTCTAATTGTCACATGCACTTTATAAAGTTATGATGATTTTTCATTTGTTTATTTGTTTTTTAACGATGCAACGAGATTTTATTAAAAATCTGTCGAAAGTATCACAAATAAAATACATTTAAAAAAATTATGGACTAAATTCTTTAAAAATTCATACAAAAAATAAAATATAAAATTCAAAAGTGCAAAAAAATTAAATCAATATCTAGAGATTTACGTACATCGTCAAAGAATCTAAAAACTTTTATGAATCTATTTGTCTCTATCTAAACGAGATACTTTACGAGGTAAAAAAAGGAGTTTTGAACGAACCAAACTACTAGGCAAATTGTTCCGCTACACAGTTTTGATTATATCAGCAAACAATCACTAAAAGAGATCAAGCTTTCTATAACCATCAAAAAATCCAAATAAAAAAATAATTGTCGTGAGTATCTCTGTACAAGCACCACATGACCATTAAGGTATGTGAAAATCGTACTAAATGGAAGAAGAAACGTACCACAAAACAAATAGAAAGCGTGCCATAAAGTCAGATAAAACATACCACAAAATATGATAAAGTAAGAAAAATAATAAATATCGACGATCGATAACCAACACTAAAATCAATATCGTTGCTAGCAAAACAAAGAAAATGTGAAAAGAATACCTATATAGCGCTGATGAGAGGATTTAAATTTTTAAAGAATTTAAATTTAAACATATTACATCTCGAAGATATTGTTGTTGAGAAGAAAAATCACATGGACCATAACATAAAAATAAAAGATAGAAAAAAGGTTAATAAAAATCTATATCATAATACATTGGATATGGAGGGATTGTTGAACAACTATACGGTATGATTAGTATTGTAGAAGTACGGATAACCCGTTGCTCCTATTTATGCCATAATATTAAAAAGTATTATAAAATTAAATTTCAAGTATTAACTCTAAATTTAAAATCTTAAATTTTACACTCTAAAAATATATTTTACATTAAATTTCCTAAACCATAACCTAAAACTCTAAATCATAAACATAATTTTGAACATGGAAGCATAAGTAGGGGCACTGAAAAGAGACAGAGGATTTCCATCCACTGTAGTACATATCGTTTACTGTAGAATTATCCATTTGTTTAAAATTGCTCGAATAACCATAAACCCAACCTAAAACTCTAAACCATAAACTTAATTTTGAGCATCAGAACATTAAGTAGGGGCACTGAAAAGAGACAAAAAATTTTGCATCCATTATAGTACATATCATTTACTGTAGAATTATTCATTTGTTTAAAATTCATTGCTCAAATAACGTTTGGCGCGCATTTAATTACAAAAGTAAAAGGTAAGTTTAATGATATACTGTAAAATAAAATAAACCACGACATACCAGCCTTTAAAATTTGATAAAAATATACTTTAAAATTAAAAGATTATGTGAACCAAGACATACCAGCCTTTTATTTTAAAAAGTGCAGTACTGATGCTGAGTGCTGACCATTAACAGGTAAAAATGTACCACAAAACCCAGCAGCAAGTTGGCAGCAATGCTCTTCTCTTCTCCCTTATTTTTCTTGGAAACTTGTCATCGTCACTCGTACAATTACTATATAAAATCCAGTCTGGTGCGAAATCAAACCATATTTCTAGCAATGAAGAAGAGTAATCATATCAAGATTATCAGCATTTGATGTTTAGCAGGAGATCATTCCTTTTTATGCTTGCTCTAACAACGTTTATCTTAGTTTTCCCTTTGATGATAAGAGAAGTGGCGCCGCCGCCATTGATATTTCTCTCGTTTCCTGTATTACTAATGTTGCTTCTCCTTTTCTTCGCCTTATCTCCACCTAAATCCCCAGATATCAGCACGGCTTCCGTCTGAGGTACGGCAAATACAATTCTTTTCCAAACTGAACGTTTTTTGTTTAATTAACGGGTTAACTTGGTATCATTTAAACAGATCTCGAGTTTGAGGCTTTATGTATGCAGAAAATTCATGCAGAAAGACTCGTCCACCAAAATTAAGTGCGCAAGGCGGGTCGGTCCGGATTAATCAGGATAAAGCTATGAGAAGCTGGAGAGCAACCAAAAAAACTGAACCTTTTCTCGAGGTGTTTTGAGTGCACTGCATTGGTACGGTTTTCTTCAGAGTTACACGCACTCTAGTTCTTTTTGCCTGGATTGGAACTTCTCTTCCCGTTTTATCAGTTGCAGATGGTAAATGTAAATTCGAAAGTAAGTTAATCAAGGTTTAACCTCGATTTGATTAAGTTAAAACAATTAGAGTAAAGTTATGGGAACCGGGAGCGCAACCAAAAAACTTGAACGTTCATTAAACAAGCCTTCGAACACAAGTGAAGTGATCACCAAATTAATATCCATAGTTTGGGATCCTGTGCCAAGTTGGTGCTCGTCTCGACCTCGCAGGCCTTCGAACCTGTCCGTGCGAGCTTCTACCGGAGGTTCATTCATTAATGAATATATATCCGGCAGCTGACCTTTGTTGAGGTTTTCAAAAAGCTCCTATCGTGTTAAAAAACAACCGGCTAATACCATTTCGTTGTAATTATATTAATGAAGCAATAAGTTAGACATGAAGGTTTGCCAATAACACTTATACATAAAGACATTATTAAACAAACCTTTATTAGAGGATAAAATTGAAATACTTCTTCTGTTCGGTCTTTTCTTGCTGCATGTTTTGACGGACACCAAAACAAAGAATCTTGATTCATGGGTTAAATGCAGCATTCTACCCTAATTTCAGTTGTTATCTAAAATCTTCTAGGTTTACCTTTTGGCCATCAAATTTTAGCGAGAAACCAGAGCATTGCATCTTACTTTGTGGCGATCCTCCGAGATATTTCATAATGTTTTTTTTTTACTCCTGCCGAGCCAAATTTCAGTTAAAGCTTAACCACAATAAATGTTTCAGTGGCCAAAAGTTTTAAAAAGAAACGTAAGTGACCAAAGCGTTAGTTTTTTGAAATCGGTGGCCAAAGTGGACAAAACTAAAATTAAAGTGATCATTACAGTAGTTTACCCCTCTAAAAATTAAACCATACATCTTAAACCCTAAACTATAACCTTGAATTCCAACCCTAAATCTTAAACCCTATTTTTTAATGATGTGACATAAACAGTGCACCAAAAGGGTAGAGAAACTTTAAGATTGTAGCATCTTGCTGCTTTCAAATATTTAGGTGATTTTATTTTATTTTGGTGAGTGTCATGTGTAAAAAAATATTTTTTTTTTATCATTTAATAGTCTAACATTATGAATGAAGAAAACTAAGTTGAAAGTATCGTCACATATTATACTTCTATAAAATCTTATTTAAATTAGTCAGCCAAAAGTTAGATATCGATAGTTAAACTGACAAAATAGTTACTTTATGTAAAGATCATTTGTTTATAAATATTAAATATTCCAATAATTCATAATTTGTATAGTTGTATAATATTAAATTTGTGTTTATTATTGTTGTTGTTGTTACTGATAAATAAATCTATAATATATGAGATAATTGTATTTATAACAGGCTCTGTACTAATTTTCTGATTAATCTTACCCTTTTGAGTAATAATAAAAATTATGACAAAGAAGAAATTGCATTTCCTTGTGGTATACCATGTTCCCAAATAGCCATCATAAATAATTACTCCCGTAACTCGATAGAAAAGTGTCCTAGTGATTAGGGATCAAATCAGGATAGGATGAAATAGTTTAGGGACTAAGAACTAAAAAATTTGAGGCCAAGGCTTATCTTCAACAACATATAAGTACCTAAATTTCAAACCAGATCTCTCTCATCATAATCATTTCTTGTTTATTAAACGGAAAGTGTCACACCAAATTTTTATTTACTATTTCTCTTTTAATCCAATTGAGCCCAGGTTTTGAGGCATTTTACACTCAATGTGACTAGCCACTGTCACGCCAAATTTTTATTTACTATTTCTCTTTCTTTTTCTATTCTTCATGCCGTTTCTCCTAGGTAGGAATTGAAAATGTCCAGTTTGAATAAAGAGTTAAACTTGGATAATCCCCGAACTTCAAAAAACAATACTATAAATTAAACAAAATAATGAAGTACTAAAGCTTTGCTTAGTATCTTACTTTTTGTCCTACCAAACAAAGCCTAAACCTGAGAAAATTCCAATATCAGTATTTGCAACCACAAACTAAGCTGGTAGCATTCACGGCCCAAAAGAACTCCTCCATTTCTCTCGAAGAGAAAGAAAACTGACTGCATTTATGCTCCGGTTAATGCAAAAAGAGATGGCATAAAGAGAAGGTGAAACTGACCCGACCAAATGCAACAGAGGGACCATTCTACATTTCGTTTGACCATATACATAAGGGGCAGGCATCCAAAGTTCTATAGACGTAAAACTTTATCGATCCATTAATTTGAGGAGGATGGCCTACAGAACAATCAAAACACCAGGATCACTGACTTTGAAACAGTCGATGAAATTTTCAATGCATCGAAGAATATAAATGTTGCGGAGGCAGAAGGATTCTCCAAATGAGTTCTAGCAGCTCTAAGCATGGCATCCAATTTATTTAATATAGGTTTACCAAAAATAAATTATGCTGAGAGTAACTTACAGGACACTGATGGTATGACTTCATCCCCTGATGCAGTTCAGCTGATGAAATTAGAAGCTTTACGGGACGAAATTCAACAGATTGATTCTGTAGTCTGTTGTCTATAAAACTTATCAATTGACGTTGTAGAAGGTGTTCAAATGCCTGCAAAAAATTAGAGCGGAATGTCATCAGACCCATGGCATGATTTTAAGTATTTAGAATAGAAACTTTGAGGTCATATACTGTGGCTTCCATTTAGAAGCTAACTTAAGAGAATTATACACACCCGTAGACAAACATTTGCTGCATAGTTGTCAGATGTTTGGGATGAATCATGTATGCTCTTGTATTCTGACCCATACGAAAATGTGTAAGTGAATAGTATCATTATGCTAGTAATTAAAATGTATATATATATATATATATATATATATAATGAAAGTAGTGAAACAAACCTGTCATAACAGAATAGAAGTTATAAGAGTTCTGCTCCTTAACTTCCAACCTTTTCATGCATACCAACAAATAGAGCTCCAATATGGAACAATCTGCTTAAACAAGTACAATAGGCACTCGAGATTGTTATGTTTCCAATAAAATTAAATAAACCAATGACTGATAATAAATTTAAAGTTCAATGTGCGCGAAGAAGTGGCATTGTTTTTGAAATTTCTTCAGATGTTAATAAACTTAAACCAGATAAGCATTACTATTAAGAAACAAATGCCGACCTTTCTAAAAGCATACTACTCGTAAGCAGGAATTATTAAATATTCCTCATAGTAATGAAGGTAAAAACATGCAAATAAAATACAACACAAAATAGAGAGGAAAGCATATTTAAGTCCACATGCCTCTTATACATTCCAATTTGGGTTGCCGCTGGTTGCTGGAAAGTGCAGTTTTGAAGTTTTCAAGTGAAAGGAATCCAACATCCAAATCCATATAAGAAACAGCTTGAAATCTAGAATCATTTAAATATTCATAAGAGCTGATTAGACAACATTGAAATTGTAATAGCTGATGTATATATAAAAGCCTGTAGTTTCAGATGCAAGAAGTTACACTTACAAAAACCTAACCAGATGACCAATTGTGAAATTGAAACTCAAATAGGTATTAATCAGTTCTTTGAATCTCTCATCTGAAAAGATTTTCTATAAGATGTCAAGGAATTCATCAGCTAGTCTGGAAGAACAGATCCCTGGAAATGTAAATATGTATAATCTTAGGAGCGTGAACATTAGGTATCAACGTATTGTGAGAATTGATAGATCTTTACAAACTGTGTCAAAAAATTGTAAAGCACCCTAGAAGCATGCATAAATAAATAACGTTTGCTTTATGTTTACATTAACAAAGGGCAGCCGGAATTCATGAGGTTCTACAACAAATTATCCAATCAAGAGAAAGTTTCAGGGAAAGGATACTTTTAGCCTTCCATTAAATTCAGCAGCATAGTTATGGGGAATGCTTGAATCCACAGGCAATGACAAAATGTGCTCCATGAATCTGCAAGGCCAAATTAGGCATCTTATATCGTTGTTCTTTCTTGAGCACAAGACATGATCTCCATAGTTAGACAATAGAAAAATGACCTTTCTGTGTCTTCTTTAGATGGAGAAAGAAACAGCAGCTTTCTGTGTGAAAAACGAGATCTCACTCTTTTTTCAAGAAGCTGATCAACATCCTATTGGCATGGACTAACTTTTTAGGGCTTTAGGAAATAAATAAATCATAATAAAGCAAATTGCATGTTTATGAACTCAATCCATAGAAACAGCAACAAAATTATCTACAAAAGAAGCAACAAAGTGCTTTTCCAGATACAATAATTTAATTAACCAGACAATTAACGAGTAAGTGAGCAACTCGATTCATGGATTCAAGGAAGTGCTTTTGATCATATTGCAGTCCCTTACCATGACTTCCCAAACTTAAGCAATAAACAGGCAAGTGAAAGAGAATATTTAATTTTTCTGGGGAGACTGCAAGAGAAAAAGGCTGAGATGTTTGGATAATCTACCTCTCAATAACTAAATTGTTAGTTTGGTGTTTCCGTTAGCAGCCAATCATAAAACGACATATAAAAAAATCTTTGGGATACAATACTTGATTCCTTGAATAGACCAGCTTGCACCAATCAGGCTTAGTAGTTTCCAGTCTAGTGCACTCCAAAGCTTCAGTAATTCTAAAACCTCCATTCTTTGGCAGCCATAACAAAACATCCATATCTTTGAGTGCTAAATATTCATGAAATTTACAACTATAAGAAAGAACCATTTTCCAAAATGAACGGTATCAAAGTTTCTGATCTTTGATCACAAATCAGATTCTTAACTAACAAGTTCCATATTTTCACTAATACATCACCTGGCAGCCACTTTACCGTATTTGTTTTAAAATTTTAGGGTGCTAACTGCTAACTTTAAGGATTACGATTCAAGAAGAATTTTCATTACTGTAAGAATAATTATGCACTGAAGGCAATTATGTGTTCTTTATCAATAATGAGGCACTAGTCCTCTCTCACAACCTTACCCCGGCCTCTCTTGACTGAAGTTATTCCAGGTTGTTAATTGAAAATCAAAGAAAAAAGTCAAGAAGATAGTTATATAAGGGACTCTTGCCTCCTAGTGTTTTATTGAAATACAACTCTGATGATAGAAGTACTGCTTGTTTTATGATACTACACAGTAGACAGAGTACAGAGGGGCTAAATTGCCAAAGGTAGATTACTAAGCAAGATGGTCAGAGAAGCATTATGAAGCTACAGACTTCAAGAAGATTCATGATAGTGCAAATGAAGCTGGAAAAAGGAATGTTGCAATACTGTTGCAACAATCACCTGAAGTGGCCACTATTTATAACCAATTCTCTAAGTTGTATAGCCTGAGCTAAAGCTATTGTAACATTATCGGCTCATCATTAGCATGAGATTCTTAGCTAGCATTTCAGTTAGAGTGTTGATATTGCAGTACTGTAATTTGGGGGAATTAATGAAAAATAATTTAACTATCAATTCTCTCTCCATCTTACGATCTAACACAATGGAATTTAGCAAGTGGAATAAAAATAAACTGTTGAGAAGAAAGTAACAATAAAATTTTGAGCTAAGGCCCTATGAAATTCACTGCAATCCTTTCAGAAAAATACTTTATTTCCAGTTTTGTTAGTGGGTTAAAAGATGAAATTAAGATCAGGGTGAATGCCAAACTACCTAAACCCTGATCTAATAAAAAAACATCTAACACAATGGAATTTTCTGACCTCTGCCTTCAGACAAGCCAAACTACACGAAATTATCCCTTGAACTAGAATGAAGGGTGAAACACTACCTAAACCCTGATCTAATATAACATTTACCCCATACTGATAGGTTGCATAACTGATATATAAATTGTAATGTTTCGCCTTATGTTTAGTGGTTAAAATGCTTAGTTATTAGATTTTTATTAGTGTTCTGTGTTTCAGCCAGTAGATTGAAAAATTGAATCAAAAGGAGCTTGGAGTTGACTGCTTAACAACATTTTGGAGAAAATCAGGAATTTAAAGAGCAGAAGTACTTTTCAATGAAGCCATCGGCAGCCTGAACACAATTAAAACAAGAGATGACTGTGGAACAGTTCTAGAATTTATTCAACTAAAAAGAAAGATTGCAAGAAAATTTGTTGGAATCCCTTAAATTAAGCAGATTTTCTACCTTAGTTCTAGGAATTTCCTTGTACTATTAGCTATAATCTAATTACTGATTTTTAGGGATAGGCTAATTTCTAGAGATTATTTCCTTTTTATTTTTTCTGCTATTCTTTAAAAGGTTGTATTCAGATTAGAAGAAATAAGAATCATTCTTCTTCCTAAACTTGTTCATGGCATCAGAGCATTAGGAATCCAGTTGATCCTGCTCTTCTTCTTCTTCTTTTTTCCTTGTTCTGGTTTCTCTGGTTGAAACCCTTCTCCCATGGGTGACACCGAAAATTCCTCTGAGAATCAGATCTCACAAATAACTCAAAATCAAAACCAAGGAATCTCTCAAGGTGACCTTAACTCTTCTCTTATAATCACAAATCATCGATTAGATGGAAAAAATTTCCTGCAATGGTCACAATCTGTCCTTATGGTTCTTCGTGGCCGAGGAAAAATTGGGTACATTAATGGAGAAATTCCTCGACCAGCATCAACAGACTCTAGTTATGCAACTTGGGAGCTTAACAACTCAATGGTTATGGCTTGGCTTATAAATTCGATGGAAGGTCATATAAGCCGAACGTATCTTTTTTTCAAAACTGCCAAAGAAATGTGGGATGCAATCAAGGAGAATTACTCGGATCTTGGAAATGCTTCCCAAGTATTCGAGATCAAATTAAAGTTGAAAGATATTCGACAAGGAACACTTGAAGTCACTCAATATTACAACAACCTAAAGATCTTATGGCAGGAGTTAGACATGTATTATGAAGCTGATTGGGGCGAGGGCTCGGAACACACCAAATTCATGGATCATCTTAACAAAGAGCGTCTCTATGAGTTCCTAGCAGGACTAAATCGTGATCTTGATGAGGTCCGAGGACGAATACTAGGCAGAACCACACTGCCAACCATAGGAGAAGCATTTGCTGAAGTAAGGAGGGAAGAGAAACGGCGTCTTATTATGTTGGGAGACACAAGAGAACTGAAACCATTGTCCACAGCTGGTCATCGTCCCCCCGAAAACTCTGCCCTTATTTCAAGAGGCCCACAATCTCAAAGGTTCAAGGCTGGAAGTGATTTTGGTTCAAATAGGCCATGGTGTAGCCACTGCAACCGGGTTGGGCATACCAAGGAGAAATGCTTCAAACTCCATGGCTATCCTGGAAAAAACCAGAAAGAAAACAAGGCAGCAATGATATCTACTATTGAAGAAGATGCTCAAGATGTTCGGCTAACCAAAACTCAACTTGAGGCTCTTCATAAACTACTTGGGACTCCTACAGCCAGTGGGTCATTAGCTATTCAAGGTACTGCCTTAAATACTACACACGAACCTATCAAAACTTCCTGGATACTAGACTCGGGTGCATCCGACCACATGACAGGTAATCTAAGTTTGTTTCACACCTATTCACCTTGTCATGATCACTCTCGGATTCGCATAGCTGATGGATCTTACTCACCGGTGGCTGGAATGGGGACAGTTAAACTTGCTGAAAACTTTTCCCTTGATAAAGTTTTACATGTTCCAAATCTTTCCTGTAATTTACTCTCAATTAGCAAGCTTACCAAGGATGAAAAAGTACTTGCTGAATTTTCTGCTTTCGGTTGTGTGGTTCAGGAACAGGAATCGGGGAAGATGATTGGCACTGCTAAAGTTGATGATGGCTTATATGTTTGGAACAAAAACAGTCCACAAGAAGGGATGGCCTTATCTACATCAAAAGAAGATTCTGTCATGCTATGGCACCGTAGACTAGGACACCCGAATTTCATGTACTTGAAGAAACTGTTTCCTCTACTATTTCTAAATAAGAAAATAAGTTCCTTGAACTGTGAAGTTTGCCAACTATCTAAACATACTCGTGTTCCTTATCCTTTGAAACCTTATGTTCAATCTCAACCTTTCTCTTTAATCCACAGTGATCTATGGGGAGCCAGTCGAGTAAAAAACATCACAGGGGCTAGGTGGTTCATAACTTTCATTGATGACCACACTAGAGTTTGTTGGGTTTATCTCCTCAAAGAAAAATCCGAAGTTTCTAGAGTCTTCCAAAATTTTCATTCAATGATTCGAACCCAGTTCAATTCCAATATTCACACCCTTAGAACTGATAATGGGAGAGAGTACTTTAATTCTATCCTAAGTCCTTATCTTTCTGAGCAAGGAATCATACATCAAAGTTCTTGTCCTAACACCCCTCAACAAAACGGGGTTTCCGAGAGGAAAAACAGACATCTTGTAGCAGTGGCTCGTGCCCTTATGTTCACTATGGATGTACCAAAGTATTTATGGGGAGAAGCTGTCCTTACTGCTTGTTATCTTATAAACCGACTCCCATCAAAGGTATTAAACTTTCAAACACCTTTACATACTTTTCAAAAAAATTTCCCCTTGTTTCGTGTTCCTAATCTCCCAACAAAAACATTTGGTTGCAAAGCGTTTGTCCACAACCATCAACCTAACCGATCTAAACTTGATCCTAGAGCCCACACTTGTGTCTTTATTGGTTACTCACCTACACAAAAAGGGTACAAGTGCTACTCTCCAACCTTACACCGGATGTTTGTGTCCCTTGATGTTACTTTCTTCGAAAACGAGCCATATTTTTCAGCCTCTCATCTTCAGGGGGAGACACTTAGTGAAGATGAGACCTTGAACAATCTTCTCATTTTACCTCAAGACTCTATCAGCCCTACCACCACTACAATACCTGCTGAAAATCCTACAGCCACTGTAATTCCTGTTTTGGACCATGTTTTCCCTATTTCCACTGTGCAGCAACAAGAAACAAGGGTGATTAACCATACTAATGAAGAAAAACAGCCCCTTCATTCTGAAAAACAACAAGAAAAAACTCAGGGGCTTCGTGTATACTCTCGGAGACATCAGCAGCCCGAGACTGAAACAGCAGTGCCAATGCCATCTTTACCCGAGGACTGTCCTGTGGAAGAAGTCTCACCTCCTTCACCTTCCATCTATCTTCCAATTGCAGTAAGAAAAGGCACTAGGAGCTGCACTCAACATCCCATTTCTCGGTTTGTATCTTATGGAAACTTGTCTAAATCCTACAATGCCTTTATTTCTAATGTTGACTCTGTAGAAACTCCAAAGAACATAGAAGAGGCTCTTAAGTCAACGAAATGGAGGCAAGCTGTGTTGGAAGAAATAAAGGCTCTTGAAGACAATGGAACTTGGGAAATATCTAAATTACCTACTGGGAAGAAGACCGTGGGTTGTAAGTGGATTTTCACCACAAAATTTAAACCAGATGGGAGCATTGATCGATACAAGGCTCGACTTGTGGCCAGGGGTTTCACTCAAACATATGGGTTGGACTACGAGGAAACATTTGCACCGGTGGCCAAACTGAATACTATTCGAGTGCTTCTCTCAATTGCTGTCAACTTAGAATGGCCTTTGATCCAATTGGATGTAAAGAACGCTTTTCTCAATGGAGAATTAAACGAAGAAGTCTACATGGATTTTCCGCCTGGATTCGAAGGAAGCAAGGGCCAAGTATGCAAGTTGAAGAAGTCCTTGTATGGACTAAAGCAATCCCCTAGGGCTTGGTTTAATCGTTTTGCCAAAGCCATGACTAGTAGACATTATATTCAAGGTCAAGCTGATCACACCTTATTCTACAAACACACGGATAATGGGAAGTGTTGTATTCTCATTGTCTATGTAGACGACATAATATTGACAGGGGATGATTCTATCGAAATTGAAAGACTAAAAGAGTTCTTAAGTCTTGAGTTTCAACTTAAAGACTTGGGGAATCTTCGATATTTCCTTGGAATGGAGGTAGCAAGGTCGAAGGCAGGTATTTCAATCTCTCAAAGAAAGTATGTTCTTGATCTACTTTCGGAAGTCGGACTGTTGGGCTGCAAACCAGCCGAGACTCCTATGGAACCCAACCTTAAATTAGGAACTGATAAGGATGGAGAAGAGGTAGACAGGGGGAGATATCAACGGTTAGTGGGAAAACTTATCTATCTTTCTCACACTCGTCCAGACATAGCTTTTGGAGTAAGTGTTATTAGTCAATTTATGCATGCTCCTAGGGAAAAACATTTGGAAGCTGCCTACAGGATATTGAGATACTTAAAAGGGACTCCTGGTAAGGGGTTGCATTTCAAGAAAGATGTAAATCGAAGCATAGAAGTCTACACTGATGCAGACTGGGCAGGGGCAGTTAATGACAGGCGCTCCACAAGTGGTTACTGCAGCTATGTTTGGGGTAATCTCGTGACATGGAGGAGTAAAAAGCAATCTGTTGTGGCACGCAGCAGTGCTGAAGCTGAGTATCGAGCTTTGTCCCACGGTATATGTGAAGGAATGTGGTTACAACGGCTAATGGGAGAATTAAAATTATCCTATACAAAACCTATAACATTATACTGTGACAACCAGGCAGCGGTTAGCATAGCTCATAACCCTGTACACCATGATCGTACCAAGCATGTGGAAATTGATCGCCACTTTATTACAGAGAAAATTAACAAAGGGGAAGTTTGTGTTTCATATCTACCTACAAGACAACAAGTAGCAGATGTGTTAACCAAAAGCTTGAGCAGAAAAATGTTCGAAGAAATTATGGGCAAGCTGGGTTTGATTAACATCTACACTCCAGCTTGAGGGGGAGTGTTGGAATCCCTTAAATTAAGCAGATTTTCTACCTTAGTTCTAGGAATTTCCTTGTACTATTAGCTATAATCTAATTACTGATTTTTAGGGATAGGCTAATTTCTAGAGATTATTTCCTTTTTATTTTTTCTGCTATTCTTTAAAAGGTTGTATTCAGATTAGAAGAAATAAGAATCATTCTTCTTCCTAAACTTGTTCAAAATTAAACTACTAATATCAAGAGATAAAATTTCACACGGTGGCACAGGGCACAACAATATGCGTTTTTTTGTTACCATAAATGCTGTAACTTGTAAACAAGAAAAATAAAATACATACCAGTCGACAGCTCACACCAATGACAACAGCTTGTGAATTCACAGACTGCATTGCATCTAGCAAGCTATAAAGTAATCTTTGTTTTCCCTGCACCCCAAAAAAGTTTAATTGTCTGATTGAAAACTTTAAAACCCAATGTTTTCCCAAAATAAAATTATTAATATCTTAACTATGGTCTACACTGACCACACCCTTAAAAAAGGAGCTTTTACATTTCATATTATGAAATAGACAAATGGAAGATCCTAACCTGAGCAAAAAAATCAAACTCATCAAGCACAAAAATAATCGTTTTATGTGCTAATCCACATTCCCTGCAAATATAGACGCTGTCAGTTAAAAAATTATTACAACATTTAAAAAAAACATAAAATGGCAAACATGGCACCCTCACCTTAACATTGCTATCATGAACTGGGAGTTGTCATCAAATGATGCCTGCAGAAATCATCTCATAATCAATATATGTTTTAGTTGGAAATGCATATATCGACCTCAAATAAATGCGCTCAGTACCACTTTCGAGAACAAAAGTTGATGTTCCATGCATAACTGTCGAGCAATTTCCTGATAGACAGATAACCATGACAAATAAGAAAAATGATAGTATCATGAACATCTTAAGACAAATTATTTGACTGCATTACTTAGTAAGAGCCTAAGTAGAAAATCAATGGTTGAACAAAAAAACACATCAGGTAACATTAATGAGTGACAAGATTGTGTATGCGGATGACAGAAAGAAACATATAAGCTTAGCTTGTAATTTTATCTTGCTAACTAGCACAAGACCAGACCTTGTATCTCTTCAAATGTGTGGTCAGTAGATACACATAACTTGTTGATTTGCTTATCAATAGGTCACTTTTTAGACATTGCTTTTATATTTCTTCAATGTGATAATGACTAGTTAATGTCTAGACCCACATATTTTCCATGAGAGACACTTCTAAAATTCAGAGAGTAGTGATATTGCTTATTAACCAACTTCCTAAAAAATTCATGTACTAACTTCTCATTGTTGCCTCGGAAAGTAACAATCAAGGATCCATCCATTCTTTGAGAAATTCCACATTAATAACTGAGAGTTGTAAGAATATCTCAGGTCTGAAAATTTTGTGCAAACAACCTCCCAGGTTTAACTGTGGAAATTCTTAAAATATAATTCTCAAAAATATTCCTAAAATCAAATTTAAAATCTCAAAAGTAAACCCAAACTCAACCCAGGAAACTCATGATTATCCAATGCATATTAGTAAATACCCTTACATCCAAAGCAAACTTGGGTTTTCTTTTCGACCTAGGCATTGTTTTTATACATGTCAACTTACAATGTGTCACCCATTGGCAATTATCAATTGAGTTGACTCCTTCAGAAAAACAAACAATTGAGTTGACAAAAACTCTTATAGAAAAGCCTCTTAATTACAAGGACGGTAGTGAATATGCTTGAACCACTGAATCAACAATGCATAATGCATAAAAACTTAGGTATCACAAGTTCAACATGCAATGAGCAAACTTAGGTAGATGAGAATTCATGATCATGTATGTAATTCAGTAAGGAAAAGTATGATGTAGGAGTAGGAAGGTTGTGAGATATTTACCTTTATTGCACAATTGTCATCACTATGCAGAAGGCCATTCAGTCTAATCTGCACCAATAGCCAACCACAATATATGAGAAGGCACAAAATGTATGTATGTGTCTGTGTGTGTAGGTATATTGAAGCAATGTGGCTTTTTTGTCTAAGGTATTGCTAAAACAAAAAACAAACTGAGTTGAAAATTTTACATATAATCACACAAGCATTATTGTAGATGATTTTTCAAGACAATGTGTACATGGAAATGAAAATCCTAGCATGATGTATATAGTTGAGACATCAGTAAATGAGAAGACTAGCGGTTATTGTGAACCGTACCAAAGACTCCTAGTCTACCCAAAAAAAATTCTCTCATCACGTTCCTTATAAACTGAATGATGGATTAGTTTCAGGAAACAAACAAATTTAACCTTAGTCCACATTCTAATCAGTATCCCAAACATAATTGCATCAAAAAAAAAAACTTTAAAATTCATTTCCTCGTTCTCTAACAAACTAGATCAATTAAACTTCTACCATATTATCCTTTTCTCCGCTAATACATCCTTGAGAAGAATCTTCCGTACTACTGAAGAAAAAGAAAAGAAACTATGAATTTAAGGAGCCTGTATACCCATACCACAGATATTACTTCAGGGTATTGCTGTAGAAGATCGCTCAGAACAAGTTCCAAAACCTTAAAGAAACATAGGAAAAATTACAAAAGAAAACAAAAAAAATTGTTCTATTTGAAGAGGAAAGGTTAAATTAAATAAAACGGGCATAATAAAAGACGGTGGCATACCGCAACTTTCCCTGACCCACGAGGACCAAGAAGTAGAATCGAATTATTACATGCTTCCGTAACTGAAGTCGATATTATAAACTTTAACTTGCTGCCAAAGAAATGAAACAAAAGTAACGAAAATTGAGTAAAAAATGTTAATTATTTGTCAATTTAAGTGAGCATTTCCCGAAGTGAGAGCGGAGAAAAATGATAGAAAAGGCAGACCTGTAGTTGCTGTCGGGAGAATCAGAGAGGGGTTTAAAGATGAAATTAGGGTCAGAGAATCGAGATCGAAGGAGATTTAAGGCTTTCTCCGACGGCTTTTCTTTCTCTTTTTCTCTTCCCATTGGTCTTGTGGGTTGAGACTGAGAAAAATCCGCGTGAAAAATATACAATTTGACAAGCTGTTCCGTATAAATACTAACTGAGCAAACAGATCTTCGCAACTCTATAGTGAGATTCAACGATGTTAAATTGATAATCAGATTTTCAGGGAAGGTAAACCGCGTAACTTAATGAAAAACAAAATATGAGAAAATTAGAGGAAGAAGGGGAAAAAATAACTCCGCCGGGAACCAACGGCGACGGCCCAGTCTGAGAATGAAAAGGGAGGTTGTGGAACAAAATGAGTTTAGGCGAGGGAAAGAGAAGACTGGAAAAGAAAAGAGCAGTGGATTCCCGCCAAAATCATGTCTCGGGCCACTGTTTGGGAGGCCTACTTGCAAAGAGCCAGGTCCATTTTAGTAGATCCAATATGATTCTTTCTTAATAAACAAACTGGAGCCCAGTTACATAGTTGAATTGAGCTGGACGTAAAGAAAAAAATGTCGAAACGTATTCCTAAAATTTGGTTAATTTTAATCCATATATTTTTCTGAATTTTGAAATATTTATCTTCAACCAAATAATACATGAATAATATGGTTAAATTATATGATTTAAAATTTTGAAATTATAAAAAAAGTAATAGCAAAATTATTATACAACTTATTATCGATTGGTGTTATGAGTTAATCATATCTGGATTTAATTCGGAATCAAAAAAAAACTTTTTGTTAGATGGTAATTAATTAATTAATTTTCTTTCTCATACTTTTATACAATCGTTGAATAAAATTTTTAAGTTTTAATACGGTTGACAAATGGTCCTGCAAACTTATTGCTGTAGATGGAAGTAATTAATTGTCAAACTATAAACGAACCAAAATCTTTTCTTGTTTAATCTTGGCATAAATGGGGATGTAGCTCAGATGGTAGAGCGCTCGCTTAGCATGCGAGAGGCATGGGGATCGATACCCCACTTCTCCATATTTTTGGTGTTTTTTTCCTGTTAACTTTCACAATCGATCCTGTTAATCGAAATTACTTTTCTAACCCGAACAACAACACTAAATTATGGCAAGTTTTTTAACGGGCGCATTTTTAAACCCTAATTCAGTTCCTCTGCTATTCTCCGTTCTGACTGCGACTTTTCTTCCTCATTATTCGATTTTATTTTGTACCTCGTTCCTTTTCTTTTATTATTCTCCACTTCCATTTTTTGATTAGTTCCTCAAAAGTTATTTTTGTTCTAAGCTGAACTGGTTACTTGGCTCTTCAATCCGTGTGCTTTGAATTTCAGCTTAGAACTAAAGGCAAGGTCAGTTTAATTCTTTGTTTGTCCCCCTCCCTTTTTAGGATTGAAATTCGATAGTTTTGCTATTTGGTTTGTGTTTAGATTTGTTTATTTTTCTGCCAAATTGTACGGGTAAAAGGTTAAGACAGTTCTTTCTGTTTTTACTTTTGAGAAGCTCGGTTTTAGTATAGCTTCTAGATTTCTCTTCGGGTGAGGTTATCTGAATTATTTTGGTATTTTGTTTTCAGGTGGAATTCATTGGGAAAGGGATAAAAAAGCGGTATTGGATGATGTAACAGTTCATAACTATTGATACTATTGATGGCAGCAGAACGGTGAATATTTCTATACAAAACAAGAAGAAAGTTTTAGCACTTTTTCCGAGCTACATTCCTCAAGTATCCATTTCCAATTCCAGGTATTTGGTTTCACGTTTTGAGGCTTGGCTTTATTCACAATTGCACTTTTCTTTCAATTATATAATGTTTATGAGATTTCTGATAACTTTTTTGTAATAGTTATAGATGTTTTTCTTCTTATATATGAGCTTTGCATTGCCTGCCTCTTCATCTATTTGGTTATTGAGAGTTTACTTGTGTTAAGGTAGAATTGGTTGATCATGGGTGGATACTAAGTAGTTTGAATTAAAAATTTTGTGGCCGCCTATAATTCATGGCTGTAAGTGTAGCATAGGATAACTTTAGTATTAGTATTCATTAGAGGGTTGAGTCAGGGAGTTAATTGTAGCTAGTGACCTTAGTTTTAAAAGGCGCCTCCAGGGCACAGACCCATGTGCCATGAGGTGCGCACTTTTTGGAGAGGCGCAGGGTGCAACGCTTATGGTGCCTTATGGCACCCCAGATTCTGCCAAAGCCACGACGAGGTTCAAGGTGTCCATGGAAGGATGTGGAAAGAGTTGGGGTTGGTCTTTGGGTTGGAAGAGGAAATGAAGAAAAATGGAGGGAAGTTGAAGGATTTGGGAAGGATGGGCTTGGAGAAAGAAGAGAAATGGTGAGTTGAGCGTGAAGAGAGGCGGCGGCCAGGGATTGTGAATACCAAGTGGAGAAATGGATGAAAAATACTCGTGAAGTTTTTGTTAAACTGGATACTAAAAATGGATTGCCATCAAACTCTAAAACAAACCCAACTAACTAACAACTATTTAACAGCTAATTACTAATTAATTAGCTGCCTAACAGTGAAGCTTTTGCAGCAGCTCATCTTTGGCTAGTTTGAGTTGGAAATGGTGCAGCAGCTCGGAGTGAAGTAAGGCCTGAAGAAGAAGCTAGAATGTGACAAATGAGGATTTAACTAGGTTTTATTTTTCTACTTTAGCTTTTTGTTAGGATTTTGTCATTATTATTTTTAGTTGCTTTTACGAAAACAACCATATTATTAATTTCATGACTTGAACACTCAATCTAGACCAAGAAGTTCAATTTTAATATTAGTCTTGATCTAAATTATTATAATAAAATAGGATTTATTTCTAAATATTTACTAGTTTAAATAAAATACTAAAATTACATATTCAAATAATCTAAATTTATTAATATTTTAAAATATTCATTGTTATTATATATCAATGAGATGGTAAATGATAATTTAATAACAAAAAGTGCGTCTCGCCTACAAAAGGCTGCCTTCGCCTTGCACCTAGGCTCCAGGGACCCTCTATGTCTTTGAAAACTAAGCTAGAGACATGTTTTCTTTGTTGTTAAGTCTGGGGAAATAATAGTTTAATATTGTCTGAAAACATGCTCACTGGCCTTGAGGTTGGTCAAATATGATCCCATATCTGGGATGCTGGACATTTTGTACAGATAAGAATGTAAGAATGTGGGAATGTGTGGTCGGCCTCGTTTAACTTGGATAATAGAGGCTGCCTGTTAGTCATGTTGTCAACTGGGTTATGGGCTTGTTGTTTTCTTGTTGAATTATTTGCATCAAATTAGGACATATGGTTTTGATGGCTTCTGGATTTCAGTGAAGACACAGACACCATGCATAGAGGATGCTATTGATCATATACGCGAATTATTCACTAGTTTTCAACTTTCTAGTGAAGAGCATCTCCACTCATTTCAGTTTTCATGTCATGGGGAATGACATTGCATCATGCATTTTATTACTACTTTCTCACTGAACTTATATATAGAATATGTTGTATTTTATTTTTTTGTATTTGTGTTGTAATTTAAAGAAATGAAATAGGGAGAAAAAGAACGATTCTCTCATTCTTGAATTTAAGAATGATAAGAAATACAAGTAAAAACAGCCTATCTAAGGAAACAAAATCTGTACGTAATAAAATTCCTACAAATTAGTAATATAATCCCAAAAAACCAGCTTTGGTAAGCTGTTGACAGTCAACCATTTATAATGTAGCTCGAGTCCATTGACTATTGCAATTGCCTTCTGTTATGAGTAGAGTAACACGGGTTGGTGAATGATTTTTATTGTTTCTCAACTCTTTATTGCTCGAGGCTCTTGATCGTAATTAGTGCTGGACCATGTCCTCTGCACCTTTTTCTATGAACTTATTTAGAATAAATAGTTTACTTTTCTTTTGTGTTCTTTTGTTTCAACTTACTGATGTACTTGACTATAAATAGAGATGTAAAAGCATAAACTTAGGGGTGAGTTCGGGAAGGTGATTCTTAAACTGTATTTATTTCAAGAATTCTCTTTTGGTAGTGTGTTCTTGCTTTTGTTTATTCACCACTAAAGTTGCCATCATATTGCATTGTTCAGTTTTCTTGTTAGGTAATTGAAATGATTTGCTGATTTAGCTTTTTTTCTTTGTCTCCTTCACGAGGGATCTTATTCTAATATCTATTTTTGATAATTTTTTGCATTTAGATCGTTTATTTAATCAAATAGTCAAGTTCTCAAGCAATCCAACTTTGATGTTTTAAGCAAGGTGGGTATTTATCTCCTTTAAAAAATTGTGCTTGTACTTCACATTCTCAAACTAAGTTTAGCCGCTAAGAGTTCCTTTTCCCTTTTTCTTCGTGTATCTGTGCATAAGACATTGCATGTAGAAATAGCAATCTTTCTGACATCATTGTGAGATCACAAGCAAAGATCCAGCCAAACCTTGTATCTACATAATCTGGTCAGGAGAACTGGGCGGTTTCGATATGGAAGATGCCAGTCCCAGGACAGACTCTTCAACAGATGACACCGATGAAAAGAGTCAAAGGGTAATGCCTCTTGCATCATGCTAGTGCTTAACCTTTCCTTTTTTTTGTTATCATCTCACCTAATTGATTCCAAAGATTTACTTTTATCTCTCTGTGAAACTAGAAAGAAAAAAAATCATATGTAGACACGTGCTTGAGCATGTGCCCCTACCGGCTAATAGTGCTTGTAAAATTTGTGCAGTTTGGAGGAGGTCAACTGGCTGTTATTGTGGCTTCTGATTCCAGCGATAGATCAAAAGATAAAACAGATCAGAAGGTCAGGTTTCTCCATTTTCTTTTTCTTGTTTTTAGGTTGGGTAACAGGAATATTAGATTGCTAAAACAGTTTATCCATATACCAACATGTTAGTGAACTTATATCATCTTCCCTTCTGCAGTCATTGCGTAGGCTTGCTCAAAATCGCGAGGCTGCAAGAAAAAGCCGTTTAAGGAAAAAGGTATTTCATTAATGACTTGGTTTAATCTTTTCAATTTTATCAATGTTTGTATAGGCAAGCTTTTATGAAATTCTAAGTTGTTATCATCTATCAGGATGCAGTTTGTTGGTGCCTCATTATAATTTAGGGATAACTTATAAAAATCCATCGTAACGGAATGTAACACTTACACCTTTACATCACACTTTGGCTATATAGAGGGCTTTGTGCCTCGAGTGTGCCTAGAGCCCTTGACAAAATTGATGCCAATTGGTTGTCCCTCTTAAGACATTATTAGAATTAGAGAACTACTGTTCTGTCCAGATGAAGGCAAATTATTTTCCCAAGGAAAGTTATTGGTTGGGAATCTGAGGCAACTTTCTTGCTCTGACCTTTCACTTTCTTTGAAGTGCCTGTGTGGCACATATTCAATTTTCATGGATATGGATGTCTGACCCTCCAAATAGTGGAAACACTTGCAGAAAAAAAAGTAGAAACTGCAGTATCTGACCAAGAACAGAGGGAAAATGTGCAGTGTATGCTTTTCATTTTGGTTCCAGTTGAGCTCAGTTTGCCAGTTTCATTATTGTATTACTACCTATCTCCTAACCCTTTTTCTGCTTTCAAAATCTAGGCATATGTGCAGCAGTTAGAGAGTAGCCGACTGAAACTTACTCAACTTGAACAAGAGCTGCAGCGAGCTCGTCAGCAGGTGCTCTACATGTTAATATCAGTGTTGTGATGTATCATTTGCATTTTAATTTTCAGGCTGTTAATGGTGTCTATTATGCTGTACGTATCTTCATTTTTGCTAGTTTCACTACAGGGCATATTCATTTCAAGCTCAGGAGATCAATCTCATTCAATGAGTGGAAATGGTATAAACTTTGTTTGCCTTTCCTATCGTTTTGGGTCATGATTGGAACTTGAAAATTTATTTTTGTTATTTGGTACTAGGGTCTTGGAGTGCAAGTTTCTTATGTTATGAGTTGGTTAAAACATGTTTCACTACAGTAGCTGTTACATTAGATGAGTGGATAATATGTATAGGTATCCATACCAGAGTATTTAATTTAAGGGTCAGACAGTTCATACATATAGCTTGTTATATGCATTTATGTAATTCATTGCTTTTCTGGTTTGGATAATTTTTTTTGGAATTATTTTTTTCTTTTTCCTTTGGTCGTCATGGCATATAAGGTCTGATTATTGAATGTATTTGATTGGGTTATTGGATTTTGTTCATTGATAAAATTTGGTGCCATTGTTTTGCCTGACCCAGACATGAATAGATTGTTGGAATATTTTTGAAGAAAAAATATTTGTCTTCAATATTTTAGTTCTTTATTGCCATGCATTTTCCCTGTTTGCTATATGGTAGTGTGAATTTGTGTACAGGTGCACTGGCATTTGATGCTGAATATGCACGGTGGCTAGAGGAGCACAATAGGAAGATAAATGAGTTGAGGAATGCGGTCAATTCACATGCTGGTGATGCTGAATTACGCATTATTGTTGACAGTGTCACAACACATTTTGATGACATTTTCAGGTTGAAAGGCACTGCAGCAAAAGCTGATGTTTTCCATATCTTATCTGGAATGTGGAAAACACCAGCAGAGCGGTGTTTTCTGTGGATTGGAGGCTTCCGTTCATCTGAGCTTCTTAAGGTGAGCTCCAATCTTTTGATACCAAGGACTGTTTTCATGGTACATATGAGGTTCCAATATTCTGAGTGTTTCAAGAGCAAAGAGGGTCCCAACAAAATATGCATGTCTTGACTTTGTTGAAGTTAGATCTATACTAATAAAACTAGTGGCAGCAATTCATAGGAATAGATAGACAACTGCGTGTTACTTATGTTTTCAGGCTGACTTTTATTTTTGGGTTTTATGGAACTTTCTAGCTCTTATCTCATAAGTTGTTAAAATATGTTTTCAATATTTTATCATCATCTTTTCCTCACCAATAACTTTATTCCAAGTATTCATAATATTTAAAACTGTTTATGTTATCCAGCAATTGACTCAAATGATCCACTGATGAACCTTTGACCCGTGATCTGAAGCCTTGAACTGGTATTATCTGGTGTGGTTCTGATAATCATGGTGTTGTTTACTTTGTTTTTTTATCTTAATGAACTACACTTGCTTATTTATTTTTTTACTATATATTGGAAGCTATGTTACCTGCATTATTCACTTGCCTTATCGTGTGTGTTTGGCTTTAAATTTATAGAGATATGGTGCTTAGATCCTTCAAATGGAAGTAAAACACAAGCCTAAAAAACGTGGCATGTTTGTTAGAATTGATAGACAACTGCATGTAACATTGTCAAAGTTAATGATTGGCGGTGATAATATTAAGTTTTGTTGTTTCCCTGTTCTTTATTCTTAGTTACATTCTGATGCATTCATCTTTTAAACCCTTGTTAGTTTATTGATGATTTCTTAAACATAATGGATGTTGATGCAGCTTCTTTCAAATCAACTGGAGCCTCTAACTGAGCAACAGTTTATGAATATCCAAAAGTTGCAGCAGTCATCCCAACAGGCTGAAGATTCTTTGTCACAAGGGATGGAAGCATTGCAACAATCTTTGGCTGAGACTTTGGCCAACGGTTCACCTCCTGGTCCCTCCGGGTCATCTGGCAATGTGGCTAACTATATGGGTCAAATGGCCATGGCAATGGGAAAGCTAGGCACCCTTGAAGGGTTCCTTCTTCAGGTACTTCCGTTTTGTGTGCAATATTGGCTATGTTCCCAATGTGTTTCTCATTTCTTTTTTAAGTGTGATCTGACTTGAATGTGTCTGTGTGTTGGGAAGAAAAAAGTGGGACGGGTGGGGAGACAGGAAGAGAAGGGTATTCTCAATTTGAGGATGACCTACTTGATCCTTCCCTTGGTCGTCATTTTAAACAGTAGGATAGCTTGTCAAAATATTATTAATTTAGGTGTTTGGTTATATTGTGTCATTTTACTAGGATAGTCTCAAGAGGGGGAAGGCTGCGTACATCTGGACCTTGTGCATTGGGTATGACCTTTTAGTCTCGAGTAGTTAAGATAAAAAGGAAGTTAATGTGAATAATAACTTGCACTTAAATCTGCTTTTGGTTCTCAATCATTGAAGATTGTGATGCTTCCACATTTTACAGCTTCTAAAAGTTTGGGACTATGTCGTGATTCTTGTGAAGTCAATGTTGTTTTGTAAAATCCATAAACTAGGTCCGGTTTATATTCTTGTCAATTGATGTTTGCAGGTTAATCACTAGGCTAATAATTTGTTTTTTATTACTCATACCAGGCTGATAATCTGCGTCAGCAAACACTGCAACAAATGCATCGAATCTTAACAACTAGGCAATCAGCTCGGGCTCTTCTTGCAATAAATGATTATTTATCCAGGCTTCGAGCTCTCAGTTCTCTTTGGCTGGCCCGGCCACGGGAGTAAGAATTCCAGAGTTCCCTCCATAAGAAGTTTCTGTGAAAATTGACAGTATGATAGTGTTTTCTTGGAGCAATGCAAATGCAATGTTTGATGTAGGGTAGAAGGCTGCTCTTCTAATTCTTCGACTTTCGAGTTGGCCATCCAATCAGGATGCAGGTGAGGCCCGCTTCTGTTGTGTGTAGATTTTTTTTCTTTGCATAGACAAATCACATGTGTGGGCAGAAGTCATATGCTGAATCGCATATTATTTATGTTGCAAAACAGTAGCCCCATAGTTTGATTATGCAGAGTCAAGGAAAGATAGCGTTATATAATAAAATGTAACATAGGATAAACCTTTCAAATTGTAGACCCAAAGCAGGGTGGAAATAGTTTCTTTTTGGGTGTTTGATCTGATTACCCTTTGCTTCCCGCTTGTATAAACTAAAAAGGGTTAAACACTTCCATAGTTCCATTGGTGTAATGCAATTGATCATATTCCCATCCCATGTAACTCGGTTGGTTGGGTTGTAACTGTCGTGTTATATTATTTAATATGTTTCTATTATGAAGCTTACTTTTATACGTTTGTTTGGTAGATGTAAAATTTAATATGATGTATTATTTTTTATATGCAAGTTGAGTGGTATTTATCACGGGTAGAGGTTGTGTTTATTTAACAGCCAATTTTGTCAATTATACTTTCGTACTATTTTTTAAAAAATATGTATTTATATTATTATAAATATGCAAACACTTAACATTAAACCTTAAACTTTAATTTTTAAACACTAAACCTTAAACTTTAATTTTTAAACACTAAACCTTAAACTTCAAACTATAAATTTTGACTTAAAATTTAAACTCTAAATCACAAACCCTAAACAATAAACCCAACCATTAAATCTAATAACAAACTTTGAATCCTAAACCATGAACCTCAAATCTTAATTTTAATCTTAAATTTTAAACCTTGAACCATAAAACCTTAAACAATTAAACCCTAAATCTTTAAACCCAAAATCTCAAACTCAAGCTATAAAATAATATAATAATTAATGCCAACACAAAGGAAAAATGTGAAGCTAGAATTTTAAGGGTAAAAGAATATATTTATACATAACACTTATTTTTTTTACTTTTTTCCCACAATTTTTACGATCAAACACCTTGATGTAGTAACAACCATCTTTCATCAATCTTTTAATACATATCTTTTACATTTCCGATACCAAACTAGGCGGTACAGTAATAATCATCGTCAACTGCATAAAATTTTGATAAAAATCTTAGGCTTTGCTTGATTAGAAAAATTAGATTGTACAATAAAATATGCGCCGAGCTTGGATTAACATTCAATATCCATGTCTAGTTTTGACTTGGCTCTTTTTTTTTTTTTAATTTGACGGTTAGGAATCTTGGATAATGATAGAGTTAATGTCACTTAACTAATAGTGGGGTTATCGGTAATCCTATCGAATAGTTAATTTGATGTAGAATATAATTTGTATTATATGGAAATTATGTATGTTATATTTAAAAAATAATTGTTTAGGTTTAGAAATTAATAAACAAATAAATAAAAACATTAAATATCAAATAAAAATATAGACGAACATTAATGAGTTTGGATTAGTAGTTTATACTATATGGAAATATTTTCCCTTATAAATATAGCTCAGACAAAATTAAAATTCATACTTTGGGTTGAATAAAAAATCTATATTATTTTTTGCGCCTTATTTATTCTCCACATTAAAAATTTAAGTTTAAGGCTTATGGTTAAGTTTAGAGTTTAGGTTTAGAAAATTTGTGGTAGGCGTATTCTTTAGGGTTTAGGGATTACGGTTTAAAAATTAAACTTTAAGATTAAAGTTTTTTTAACTAACTTTAAGGTTAAAATTTAAAAAATATATGGTGTATGAATTGGACTCAATCCTAATTTAACTGGACCTATGAACATTTTATAGTGATTTAAAAATGTGTTCGAATAACATTTTATAGGAAATCATTGGAGAATTCTCATGAGGATATATTATGATTATTACAAAGCACCGACAGAGTTCCCCAAATGACATGGAATTCTTGTTTGCTTGAGAATCAAACATGAGACTTAAAAGAATATTATTATAAGAATTGTTAAATTATTTTTATTTTAAAGTATAATAAATATCATTATAAGAATATTTTTGTCTCTCCATACTTTTACATAATCTTTAAATAAAGAACTTAAGTTTATTGCTTGAGACTTATGACTTTTACTTACAAATCTTTTATAAATATTTGCTAATCTAATTTTATCAAATATATTTACATTAAATATGAAATTTAAAATTAAAATTAAATTTTAAAATAAAAAGAATAGATTTGTAAGTGTGAAAAATAAAAAATTATAGAAATGATTAGATTTAAAGGAGATGAGGAATGAATGCGTCCACTCCCAAAGTCCAAACAGTAATATATAATCATCTCAGATGGAATTAAATGTAAAAAAAAAAAAAGTGATTTGGTTAGAGAAACAAGCTAGTTCATCTACTTTTTATTACCTATGTTCTTATCTGTGGTGTATTTAATTTTCCCATATGGACTTCAATTAAAGATGAAAACTGGAACAAACAATCAAAGATGCTTTCCTCACAGCTCAAGTTTCCATGTGCCCAAAAGCTCTGTCTAATCTGTATATAAATAAAGTGCAAATCCAGCACCAGCAGCATTAACAATGGCTTCTCTGCTGCAACTCTTGTCTGTCTCTGTTTCCCTTCTCCTCATCACCTGTTGTTCCTCTTCCTCAGACCAAACCCCAAAGGTATGTATGTCTCTGAATCAGACCAGATCAGATCCCAGTTGTTTGAGTGTATGACCATGAATGTAACATCAAACAATCTTGGTTTGTTTGTGTTGGCAATGGCAGCACTATGTTGTGTATATGGGAAGTCCATCTGGAGAAACTGCAGAATCAGAGCACCTGCAATTACTGTCCACAGTGATCCCAAGGTGAGGTCACTAATAATTAATCATCTATTTTTTTTATGGCAGGCCAAAGGTGCGGCTAAAAGACGGCAAGTTTTAAACTTGTCCTTAAATTGAAGATGTTAGACTTTTTATAACATTTTCGATTTTTTTTTTGAATTTTTTTGCAAGTATTGATACTTATTTTGTAAATTTAGATACTTTGTCCCACAGGTGCACTCTATACATATTATCTATTTTTTTAGCCGCATCCTAGACATGTTGTCTACTTTTTATTTATTTGTGAAATTTTTTTAGCCACACTCTAAACATGTCATATATTTTTTTATGTATTTGTGAAATACTGGAGTATATGATTTTCTTCTTTCTTCTTTTGGTCAGGGATGAGAGGGAAAGAATTTACCTTACAAATCGTTACAATCATGCTTTCACAGGATTCTCTGCAATGCTCACAGACAGTGAAGCTTCTGAGTTGTCTGGTGAGTCCACCCTTTGCCTTTTCTCCCTATATATAGCTGTCACTTGTGTGGCCAGTTAATTATACAATATATGTACCTATACACCGATAATATATAATTTTAAATACCGCAAATCAGAGAATAATATACGAGTTTAGTAAAAAAAGAATGTTATTTATGTAAGGAGATTCAAGTTCGAGCATCTATAGGTGCAAGGTGCATGTATCTTGTTAAAAGCATAAAAAATATAAACAGATACTATCATATAATTATACTAGTATATTAAAAAAATAACATATCATTAGAAATTTAAAATAAATTTTATTTTTATTGTTAACTGAGTTTGTTTGTACTACAATAACAAGATATTTTCGTTAAAAATGAAGAATTAGTTGACAGTAATTTTTGGATTTGATCTGAATTATTGAAAATATATGAAATTATAGATGATCGAAATGTGAAACAGGACGGGAGGGAATTGTATCCGTTTTTGCTGATCCAATTCTTCAACTCCATACAACACGATCTTGGGATTTCTTGGACGGGAAATCAATTCCAAAGTTGAAGGGCAGATCATACCCGCTTCATAAATCTAGTTATGACGTCATAATTGGGATGATTGATGGAGGTACTTTCACCTTTTCTTTTTCTTTTTTTCTTTTATATTATGAGTACCCATTTATTTAATTCAACTAATCATTAATTAATTACAACTTTACAACCATGTGAGGCGATTTACAATAAGAAAACAAAATAAAAACTATATTTCATTTATTCTTTTCTCTACTCCATTACAACCGAATATTTATTTAGATAATTTTATAAAAAAAATTAGAACGGACGACATACTCCGCTGAACACTATTAATATTAAACATCTATTTTTTAATAATTTTTATATAAAACATTGAAGAAAATTTCTAAAACGCCAAGAACACATCCATCTTCATTACTTTCGTTGAACAAAAATTACAACCTTTCTCGATTTACATAGTCCCAAATTTGAGAAACTTTTGTTTCACTCTAAACAAAAGTAGCAACATGAAAACCTTTCTACGAAAAATAAGAAAATTTTAGGGTAAATTACAATAAAGGTCACTCAATTATGGATAAAGTTACATTTGGGTCACTCAATTATTAAAAGTTATATTTGGATCACTCAATTATGGGCAAGATTACATTTGGGTCACCCAATTATTAAAGGTTACACTTGGGTCACTCAATTATGGGTAAGGTTACATTTGAGTCACCCTCTATATTTAAAAATCACATATCAATTTGTGTATTAGATTAATTAATGATTTCAAATGAAGTACTCTAGCGTTAACGATGGTATACTAGTGATTTGGAAGGAAAAATGACTAAGTTGATGTATTTTTTTAAATATGAAGGGTGATCCAAATGTAAGCTTACCCATAATTGAGTGACCCAAGTGTAACATTTAATAATTGAGTGACATAAATGTAACTTTACCCATAATTTAGTGACTCAAATATAACTGTTAATAATTGAGTGACTCAAATATAACTTTACCTATAATTGAATGACATCTGTAGTAGTTTACCCAAAAAATTTAACGTACTAGTATATTAATTCAATAATAATCGAGGGTTTTCCTAATTATTGCATGCTCATTTCACCCATAAATTAATTATTATATTCGAGAATTCGGACGATTTTGCTTGCAATGAAATCGTACCCTTTTGAACTAAGATAATACTGCGTTCAGTTTTTCTTGTTTTTCATGGAAAGATTAGAGATGGGCACGGGTCAGGTTTTTGGCCCATCCGCACCCGATCCGAAAATAAACACCCTAAACTCGCACCCGACCTGATAATATTCTTTAAAAAATTTGATCTGACCCGACCGAAAAATAAATATACTAAATCCGACCCGACCCGAACTATATAAAATAAATTAATTTTAGGGACTTAATTGTAAAAATAATTTTAAGGGACTTAATTGTAAAAAAATTATAATTTAAAGGACTAAATCATAAATAAAAATTCAATTTTAAGGACTTAATTATAAAAATATATATAGAGAGAGATATTATTATAAATATCCCTAAAAATTTAAGAAAAAATTATAGTATTAATCCCGGGTTGGGTCGGATATTTTCCACCCTAAACCTGACCCAACCTGAACCTAAATTTTTTATTAAAAAATTAAACTTGATCGAACCGGATCGGGTCAAAACCCGTCGAATCCGGGTAAAATAACCATCCCTAGGAAAGATATTCATGTTGCTATTTTTGTTTAGAATGAAACAAAACAAATTGTCGATTTTGGACTGTGTGAATTAAGAAAGATTGTAGTTTTTGTTCAAGGAAAGAAAATGAATGATGGATGTTTTCTTGGCATATCAGAATTTTTTTTCGATGCATTCAATTAATAATATTTGAATTTTTTAAAAAAATATTAAATGTATGTTGCGTCTTTAAAAAGTTAATATTTATTTAAAAATTATTAAAAAAATAATATTCAGTGGTGTATATTAACTTCATCATAATTAATATTTTATCTATGTTCAATATAATACGCTTGAATCATTTATTTGTTAGCTGACATACATATGTATATTGTTCTCTAACTTTAAATCTTCTATTAAGATCTCTTTCGATCTAGATCCTTATAAAAAAGTTCGTCTTCAAAAAAATATCTAACACAAATTATTATTAAAAATATAATCCTATCACTTGTAGCCGGCTAAAACCTATTGAGCCAAACGTTTATTTTTTTGACTCTCTACCCAAATCAAAAAGAACAAACAGTTATAAACCACCACAACTTCATTTTTGTAATCAATAATTTTTATAAGATATTTTTATTTATTGTATCATCCAAGATGTGACAATTTAATGTGTATATATATACTGTTTTTTTGTTGAAAGTATATATATATACTATTTAAATGGCCAAACCAAAAAGTAATGAAATAAGTTTATCAAGTAGAATGAGCAAACCAAAAAGTGGAGGGCCAGTCCTTAATAGAGACAGTGTAGGATGTGTTACATTTACATAAATGGCCAAAAAGTAATGAGAGAAAAGAAAGATTGATTATGAAGATAATCATGGATTGTAAATAGTAATACTCTCCCGTTCCACTTTACTACCGTCTTACCTCATCGCCCACTAATCATGCTTTATGTTATTTACATAAAAACAAAAATAAAATAATCGACATCAGCTTAACAATTATATTATTTTTTTATCCGTTAATTTTAATTTACAAAAATTAAAAGTTCGAGTATTAAAAGAGACAAAAAAATTAATATCTATAATTAAAGTAGGTCTTTAAATGAATAAAAACTCTCTACACTAATTTGGTGCCCCTATGCCTTCACACTAAAATATTAAGTTTAGGGTTAAGGTTTAGGGTTAGAGTTTAGGGTTAGAGTTTAGAGAATCAAGGTCGGTACATGTTTTTAAGGGCAAATACAAGATATAATGTTTGTTTGAAGAATTAATTATCCGAATGCACATGTTTAAGTTTATTGTTGAAATTGATCTTGTTTCCAGGAATTTGGCCCGAGTCTCCCAGTTTCAGAGATGAGGGTATGGGAGAAATACCAACAAGATGGAAAGGAGTTTGCATGGAGGGACCAGACTTCAAAATGTCTAATTGTAACAGGTCATACATACATACATACATACATACATACATACATACATACATACATACATACATACATACATACATACATACATACATACATACATACATACATACGTGTCTTGTATTATCACAGATACATGTAATAATTTATAATCCCATCTTGTAACTTTGTAATTCTAGGAAGCTGATAGGAGCAAGATGCTACAATGTAGTTCAGACATCTAATGGGAACACGACAACAGCACAAATGAGACTCGACAAGTCTCCAAGGGACACGGTAGGCCATGGAACTCACACTGCCTCTATTGCAGCTGGTGCCTTTGTCCCCAATGCTAGTTACGATGGCTTGGCTCAAGGAACCGCCAGGGGTGGTTCACCCTCTGCTAGGATTGCAGTCTATAAGGTATGTTCCGAAGACGGTTGTCCCGGCTCCACCACGTTAAAGGCGATCGACGATGCCGTTAGGGACGGTGTCGATATCATCTCCATTTCTATTGGAATGAGTTCTCTGCTCCAATCTGATTTCTTGAAAGATCCCATTGCGATCGGGGCACTTCATGCGGAACAAATGGGGGTAATGGTCGTCTGCTCCGGAGGCAATGAAGGGCCTGATCCTTACACTATCATTAATGCAGCGCCATGGATTTTTACTGTTGGAGCTTCTAGTATTGACCGCGAGTTCGAGTCTTCGGTACTTTTAGGAAACGGAAGAACCTTTCAGGTAATAACATAAGGTGTTGATACATTACCATATATGAACCTAATTCGAATCCGACATGATTTGGTCCATACGTAATAAGACTTAATTTTCGTGACGGTGTGGTGAAGGGATCTGCCATCAACTTCTCAAACCTCACTCGGACCGAGACCTATCCTCTTGCATATGGAAAAGACATAGCTGCTAAATACAGTCCAATATCAGAAGCAAGGTACTTCAATGAAGATAAATGATCAACATTTAGTTGACTCTGTATGTTCCATTTGTAGCCATTGTTGCAATGAATCCTTTTGTGTGTTAAATGCAGGGGCTGCTATCCCGGATCCTTAGATCCAGAAAAGGTGAAAGGAAAAGTGATCGTTTGTTTCGACAGTTTCCCGGTGGTATCAAGGGAAATCAAGAAATTAGTAGCCGAAGATGCTGGAGCCAAGGGATTGATTTTGATTGATGAAAATGAGAGAAGTGCTCCTTTTGATTCTGGACCATTTCCATTCACCGAAGTTGGAAGTACCATAGGATATAAAATACTCAAGTACATCAATTCTAACAAGTAAGACATTCATACACATATATTTATCATTTTCGGGTTCGTATTTGATGCACTGTCTGTATACACGAATCTATCTAGATAGTGAAAATAGAGCATAAACTTGTATACTGTCGGTTTTGATATTGTTTTCCACTCATGTTATGATAGGAATCCAACTGCAACTATCCTTCCTACAGCTGAAATTCCAAGGCATAAACCAGCACCAGTGGTGGCATATTTTTCATCAAGAGGCCCCAGTCTACTAACAGAAAACATTCTCAAGGTGTATACTCTAGTAAACGCTGAAATAAACATATATATAATTAATATTTGCATACTCTAATACGTTCAAGTTTGTTGATCTTTTATTTTCCCTTGCTACAGCCTGATGTCATGGCTCCTGGGGTTGCCATTTTAGCTGCGGTAATTCCAAAAGTTGAAGAAGGGAGCACCTTGGTTCGTAAGAAGCCGGCCGGATATGCCATAAAATCTGGAACTTCGATGGCCTGTCCACATGTAACAGGGGCTTCAGCGTTCGTAAAATCAGTGCATCCTAAATGGACTGCTTCCATGATCAGATCGGCACTCATGACAACCGGTAAAGTTAACAACTTTTAAGCTCCAAACTAATATATGAAATTCATGGTTTAGACTAATATTGTGTCTTCCTTTTACCTAATGCAGCAACCGTGTACAATAACATGGAGAAACCATTGACGAACAGTTCGGGTTCCTTTGCCATCCCACACGAGACCGGAGCTGGAGAAATCAGCCCACACAAAGCCCTTAATCCGGGACTAGTCTTCGAAACAACAAGCCAAGATTACCTTACATTCCTTTGTTACAATGGATCCCCAGAGAAAACAATTCGATCCATGTCGAAGACGAACTTCAGATGTCCTAGGAAATCCTCCGACAATCTCATTTCTGGCATCAACTATCCATCAATCTCCATAAGCAGACTACCCAAAAGTGAAGGCTTCCGAACCATTAAAAGAACCGTTACAAATGTCGGACTCCCAAATGTGACATACACTTCCATTGTGCAAGCTCCCATGGGAATGGAAGTTAAGGTTTCACCCAAAAAGATAACATTTGTTGAGAGTGTAAAGAGGATTTCTTACAAAGTGTCGTTCGACGGCAGGGAGGCTTCGACCGGCTATAATTTTGGGACTCTAACATGGTCCGCCGGTTCGTATTCCGTTCGTATGGTGTTTGCAGTAAATGTTGTGTGATAAAAATGATCTTGTGAGAAATAAGAAATAGAAATTAAACTAGGTTTTGGTGTTAGTCTAATGGGAGATATATGCATGTTTGGTGAAAACATTCAATATGTATTGATTTTTTTAAAAACAATTACAATCATGATATAGCAAGACAAAAGCACATAGTACAGGGACCATTTATAGAATTGAACCTTTTCTCTCAAACGTGTCCATGAAAAACAGGCCAATTGGGCATATTTATTCTTCTTCAAATTAAAAATAAATAAATAAATAAAGTGACCCCACTTAGAGAATATGCCATTCGTGTTTTATATTTATGCTTTCCCCTTGGTTGTAAATTTAAAGATTAAAGAACACATCATGCTTACAAATTACAGAGTTTCAGCAGATCAGTACGAGAGGGAGCATATTTCATCTTCAAAAATTATCAACCATATATTATGTAGCATTTGATTTTCAACTTTCTTTTTTCTCAAGTATGTGGTTATTGTTTTTTTTTTATAATCATTTCAATATACATATAGACACACATACGCTTGTATTTTGCTTATAAAATGTCAAGATTTCTCAAGTTTTCCAGAAAGGTTTCTCCTACTGTGGTGCCAACCTTAACAAATACAGCAGGATAACCTAATGGAGCTTCAACCCGAGCTTCAGAACCATGTTTTCGGTATAACTTTCCGGTCCAAATATGTTGCCAAATACAAGTTTCTCCAGCTGGGAAATAAGCTTTCACATTTTTCTTCCCTTTGTGAAGGACGGGAACCACTAGGATCTCACTGCCAACCAAGAACTGCTGGTAACTCAAGCTTTGAACCCGATCATCGTCCGGGTAGTGAAGAAATAGGTGACGACAGATAGGCAGTCCCTTTTGAGTCGCTTCCTGGTTGTTTTGTGTACAACAAAGAGCATGAGGTTAGTCAGATCATTAAAATACGCTGTTCGAGTTATCATCACATATGTAACAGCATGTTTATCGCATTACCTTTACGAGTTGCACTCTGTAAAACTTCCAAGCTTTGTACACTTTAGCAAATCGTGCAAAATGTGATAGTGTTTTGTCATTGGAGTAAAACTGGCTGTTACACCAAGGCTTGTTTCCCTGCCGGACGAAACATTGTTATAGGTTACAATATCACACCACAGTATCAATTATAGTTACCTTTAGGTCAAGAATTTTGTTAAGTATCTGAAGACTTTGGCTTCTTATGACTAAAAATCGGATGCCCTCTTTCAATCACTCGTAATCTTGAAAACTCACTTCACTATGCTTAAACCTAAAGTTAGAGAAGTAACTTGTGTTCTAGGTAACAGTTAAAAGTAGGCTAAGTAGCTGTTGATGTTTAAGGAGTATTCTTATTTAATGTTAGCTAAACAGAAATGATGATTTCGAAAATGACTGAATGCTTCATTGTTTGGCTATTTCAGGAAGGACTTTGACTTACCTCATGAGTCCGGAAAACAACGGTGAAAGCATTTAGCTCCATCCATCTCAAAAGCAGCTCTTCACTTCGACAGTACTTAATAATAGGTAAGTTTATGGTACAATACCCTCCAATATCACTATGGTTAAAAGCATAACCAGAAAGTCCACTGCTCAATAGGGCAACGACAGAACTCTTTATCCCATCATTAGCTTGCCAGCTTACCATTTGGTCCCCTTCCCAAAACAGCATCCCCCATCTAGGACTATCCCTGAAACCAGCCCTCATGAAGAAGACTAAGTCCTCTCCCGGATCTTCTTTCTCCTTTCCCGCACGTTCATTTTTCCATTCTTCCACAAATTCACGATTTATTTGAGCCCATAGTTCTGGGTATCTGTTATGGGCAGAAATGGGATCTTCACCTGGAATGATGAGTATATCTTCATTGATATAGTTCAACAGAAAAACAATAGGAGTAAAGGAGACGAGGGGGGTAAGAAAGAGGAAAATAATTATCATGTAAACATCTGATCTGCAAAGGATATTATACGAACAGTCTCCTGCCAAGAAATTTCCTAGTTTACTGCAATTGGATAACCACAAACGAAACTACAATTGGGGAGACCGAAGAGAAGCAAGATCACCTCGATCCTATGAATACTATTTAAAAGTGGTCCACATTCAAACCTGAATAGAGTACAGCATCCACTGGCAGACCCTCACCAAAATCGGCCATCCATCCTCTGACCCCATCATCTACCATTTCCAGTAAAATCTGCTTAAACCAACTTGCTGTCCGTGGGTGTGTCAAATCCAACATTCCCACATCAAACGCTGTATTTGGAACCATGTATGGTTCTCCATGCTTATCTTTCACCAATATGTCCAGTGCGTTTGCTTCCTCAAAAAGATTTCTTCTTTTGTTAGGCTTCTCACCCATCTGTAAAAAGGAAGTTGAAGTTCCAATAAGGTTCCAATCTTACACCAATTATCAAATTATAGTGCAGTGGTAAAAGACCATTTGGAAAACCTATGCTCGATATGAAAAACCTTCAACAACTTGTATTGAGAAATGATTGCAATATAATAGTTAGACAAGTGCACATATTTAGCTTGGTCATTGCTATGGATCTAACAAAAGACAACAAAGTATTGGCACAGGAAGAGAAGTACCAGTGCCAAACAAGGGTTGCAGTATGTCATCACTTTGATGTAGTGTGTGCTAAGATCTTCAATCAGCTGTTTCCATCCGGGGTACCTTGTTTCGTCAACTTCCCAGTTCCACCATAGTTGTGATCCAATCAATGTTTTCCTTTGCCCCACCCAGTCCTACATCATAATAGCTTCAAAATCAAACTGACAGAAAAGTTTATTTAGATTTCTTGTTTTATTGTGTTTGCTTGAACATAGTAAATTTTCTTTTGAAACCATCTCATGGATAACATTCACATGTTGCCGTTCCAACACTTCTAAGTTATCAACAAAACAGAAATAACTTTACTGGGTTTCAAGTTTTTCTGAAACTAAAAGACAAGCTTGTGGATTTCTATCAGTTTCAGTATTGAACAAAGGAAAGTGTATTTACCTGCAACCAAAATGCTGAAATGGGAACCTTATAAGTTTTCAATTTATCCCAAACAGCGCGTACAGTTTCTGTCCCCCCTTGCATGCCCACCACTGCTCCAGATATCACCCATTCAGGCAGCTCAGGAGGCCTCCCAATGGTTTCCGTGAAGCATTCAATGATCTCCAAAGGTGAGTTTCCATGCAGTATCCTCCCTTCTATTGCATTTCCATGTATCTGCAAGCTCCAGCATACATAAAATAGGAAACTGCAAGTTTTAAATCTGAGTGAGCCTCAAACAACCTAATTCCTTAACAGCTTCATCACATTCATCAATCTCAAGTATACATCCAAATCCAATCCAGAGGACTACAATCAATAACTCTAGGATATAAAGAAATACTAGTTCAACAGTTTGCATAACTTGTTTCATGACCAAATTCAGTAATGCCTTATGATTTGTTTAAATCTGAAAATCAGCTTTATGTGACCTGTATCGAAACATACCTGTACTTGGACCCTATCATTTCGAGTCATATCAAATATAGAATAGTTGTATCCTTCCAGGTAAAGAGATCTCATTTTGGATGTCATATAGAAGGGTGAAGGAGCATAAGTAGTACTCCAGTCTCCCCCAGCTCTGCAATAAATAAATTTCGTGCCATCAAATTCGTGTTTAAGCAGCCTAAACTTCTAAATGATAAATGACAATTAGCAAAGCAATCTTACCTGTAGCTAACCAAGTTAGCAGCAAAAGTAATAGGTTGATCTCCTCTACCAATACCTTGCTCTTGAACAAAAATGGGTACCCTTCTACCCTTAAAATCCATGTGAGAAAACTGCTCACCAAAACCGAAAAATCTCTCATTTTCTTCACTTGCATAGGTTAAACAAACCCTGTTGAACTCCGCGGCGGTCTCTGCAACATTCGGTCCTCCTAGTTCCTCCTCCAATGGAGAATTTGTGGCCGACCCTTTTGTCCTTGTAAGGAACCAGCACCATCCCAGCTTCCATTTTAGATGCCGCCGTAGTTTCCTCCTCAAACGGCGGTATTTTCCTGATGCTGTTGAAGGTGAAGCTTTGTGGCCATGAAGCTGAAGTTTTGGTTGTCCAAGTTTCACTTGGAATCCGATTTGGTTACTTTCCTTCTGACCAAACAAGACCCAATACCTTGCCGAAGCAGAAGATATCTTTGTCTCGGATTTTATGCAACTTCGAAGCCCTTTCCTTTTCCTTTTGCTGAAAATGTGCCCTGTTATAATCAAAACAGGGGAATCTGCAAACTTGGGATTTCTTTCGAGATGATCCAAATCCGAAAAATCAGGCAGAAAGACACGATGTTCATCGTCAAATTGATTGATCAAAACTATATCTTCAATACTTTGGTGATCACAAACTAGTTGAATATGTCCATCTTTGACAGCGAAAGATCCCCTGCTTTCTTCCACCTCAGTCTCGGCCATGGCTGCAGATATAAAGGCCTCTCCAGGGATGGTGGACCATAATGACTTAGAAGGGTGAGAAAGGTGAGAAATTGAGAGGCACCCACCATTTTCGGTGCTCCAAAGAAGCTTGAAATCCTTGCCGACTTGGAAATTTTGGTTGGGAGGCAGTGTCTGGGAAGTGGTGAAGAGATTACCCCGAATAAAGGGGAAAGATCTTGGGGTGGAAGGGAAAGGGTTGTTTAGACGTCTGTGGTGCTTTTTAGTGATCTTAAGGGTTGACATTCTGAGAGCCAGAGGGAGTTCTGTTCATGGACAGAATCTTAATTTCTCACAGTTTTATGCATAAAATGTCTTGTTGGGTCCAATATTAATTTCCATGCTATTTTAAAAATATAAGGATAATAGTATTAGGAAAATACTTTGATGCACAAGCTGTGTAAACTTTAGTTTACACAAGCCCTTTAATTTTAGAGTTTAGGGTTTTATGTTAGAGTTTTATGTTAGGGTTTAGGGGTTTAGTATGTAGGGTATATAATTTAAGGTTTATGGTTAGAATTTAGAGTTTAGCGTTTAGGGCTTAGGGTTTAGGTTTTAGGTTGCTAGGGTTTGTGATTTAGATTTTAAATTTTATAAAAGGATTGTGTAAAAAAAATTTATACAGCTTGTACATCAAAATAAAACTCATAGTATTAAATGTCACGTTTGAGAGAAAAAAAACGAAGCTATTAATTTCACATAAAAAAAAAAGGAAAGTTTTAGAATATATAAATGGTGTTGTTGCAGGTCTTTTGAAAAAAAAGATAATAGTACTGTGACAATTGGTATTAGAGCGACCTATTAACTATATAAAAATAATAATAAAAATCAAATTACATAAAAAATATAAATAATCATGTGTAATTATTAAAAACTCACATAAATTTAGTTAGAAAAAAATACACACAATAATAATTATAACGTACTGTAAAATAACCTCATGAATCAATTTAAAATTCGTTGGGGTAACCAACTTCACCAAAGCACTCGTGAATCAATTCAAAGCTATAAGACCATGACTTCTTCTTCTTCTTCAATTACACTAAAATTATTGAGACTTGCAACTTATAATAGTTATTTAAACACATCACAAATATATAAAAGTCTAAATTAAGATCAAATGTTGAAAGGCAAAAATTACTTAAGTTCAAAATAATAGAGAATCGTTAATATTCAATCTAACAAATTGTAAGGAAAAAAATCTAATTTAGTTCAAATTTAAATCGATAAGATTTAAAATATTATTAGATTAAAAATCTTGGAAAGGACAAAAAACCCTTTCCATTCTATATGTACCTCCATCTCTACAACTATATAACCACACTCAAATTCAATCACACAGTGTGCACAAACACAGCATAAATTTTTAAAATTCATGTGTTTCCTCTGCTCATTCGTAACAACATAGGTTATAAAAAAATTAAGGTGAATTATACCATTGACCACCATACTTTGGTTAATGTACTAAAATGATTACCTTAAAAAAATCGACTCAATTGACCACCCAAACTATTGATATTGAATCAATGTGACCACCAGCCGTTAATGGGCTAACGGAAGGTGATGTGGCAGTTAAAAAATTAAAAGTATAATTTAGTCATAATTTTAAACTAATAAATAAATTAATTAGGCGGTGACACGTGTTAACACCAAAAACATGTTTGCCCTATGCAGGAATCGAACCTGGGGGAAGTAGAAGTTAAAGCAATGTTTTAACCACTACACCAAAAACATGTTTGGGTTATAATTCACCAATTGTAATATATATTTTATTGTGTTATAATAAACATAACTGACAAAATGACCTGTTCTTTTTCTTTTTATTTATTTATTTATTCTTTTACAATATATAATCTAATATGATTAGCAATGGATTCAAAGTTTTTTTTACTCTCAAATTCTTGGTTAAAATCCTGATAGAGACAAACTAACAAACACCAAATGGTGGTGCCGTGATGGCGTTTTAAAACGAAAGCAAAACATCAAAACTCGTTTTCAAAACACAATCAGGAATTCAGATTTCAGAAGGTAATACTACTTATGAAAATCACAGAGGTGGAAAAAATCAAATCGGAAAGAGAAAAAATACATATTTACAAAGCCAAAATCCCAAAAAAAAAGGATTTTTTAATAACCGATCAAAAACAGTAAAGTAACTTTAGTGTGTTGAAATTCAAGTTGCTGTAAAGTAGAATGTATGGAAAAGAACATGTGAACGCAGCTTCATGTGGGAAAAAGAACAGAAAAGGTGAAATGAAAAAACGATGAACAAAGAGCTTACTTGCAGAAACAGAGAGAAAAGAAGAGAATTGACAGAGAGCAAATTGAAGAAACGAGGTTAAAACACAATAAAACATATATTACAATTGGTGAATTATAACCCAAACATGTTCTTGGTGTAGTGGTTAAAATGCTGACACGTGTCACCACCTAATTGGAGGAGGAAAATAATTTATTATATCAAATATAAATAATTTAATTCCTCCAATAAGGTGTTGACACATGTCATCACCTAATTTATTTATTTATTAGTTTAAATTAAGACTAAATTAAAAAAATGTGTAAATAGTAAGGACCAAATGTGTAATTATATCTTTAATTTTTTAACTGTCACATCACCTTCCGTTAGCCCATTAACGGCTGGTGGTCACATTGATTCAATTTCAATAGTTTGGGTGGTCAATTGAGCCGATTTTTTTAAGGTGATCATTTTAATACATTAACCAAAGTATGGTGGTCAATGATATAGTTTACCCAAAAAATTATATAGTATGCAGTTTATGCACTTTTAATGTATCAAAAATTATGAAACTATATGCTATTTAAAATGAGAAAATATTGCATATACCAATAATGAAAAAAAATATTTTTTTATAAGCAAATCTAATTTAGGATTTATATAATTAATTTAGGAGTTTAAGTTTTAGAGTTTATGGGATATATTTAAAATGAAATTAATCATGTTTGTGGAAAAAAAAATTCCACTATCAATGCATGAAATAATAATCTATTTAAAATATGATTTTATGTTAAGGCTCTAAAATTTTAAGATAATAAATTTATGGGTATAAAATTATAAAATTTTAAATGATGCAAAATAATATATTTATGAGAATTTAAATTTTGCAAACGATGTAATCGTGCTCCGATATCCTTCTATATCAATTCTAACATATCATCCTACTTATTATATAAAAATATAAAAAGCAATTGTTCCTTTGTTTTTGCAAAATTCCAAAGCAAAGGTTCCACAAGCTTCTGCATAATTTTAGAATCGTTAGATTGGATTGGGTTGTTATCGTTAATACTATTTTTATTTATATAATTTTAGCAGAATTTTTATTTTAAAATTGACATAATTTAAAAGTAGGTGTCTAAACTACATTTCCCGTTAACTTTAAGTCTATAAAATATTTTTTTTAAAAATAGGTGTCCAACGTTTCATTTCGTTATTTTTTATACTTAATTTTTTAAAAACTCTAAAAATGTTAAAATTCACAAAATAACCCCAAATTCAAAAACCCTAACACCCAAGAACCCAAATCCCCGATTTGAGCCGATTTCACCATTGATGGCCACATTGCCGCCCACCACATTCATCTCCGGACCACTACGATCATTTACCCTACCTTCCCGTCGCCGAAATCGACCGATGTCATGCGAAACTTTGAACGAAAGCCAAAACCTTTGAAATTTTCATTTGAACATTCTCGACAAACAACGACTGAACAACGTGTGAGTTTTTCGGAGAGGGGAGAACGCCTCATTACATCATCGACAACGTGGCCAATGACGGCAAGAGTGCCCGAATTGGAGGATCTAGAGTTTTTTGTTGTTGTTGAAATTTCAGGATTTTTTTTGGGGAGGCTTTATAAAATTTAGATATTTTATTTAAAAAATATTTAAAAGAAATTAAAATTTAAAACCTACCACTAAAAGAAATTAAAATGCACATTTTAATTGGCTAATATATTTCTTTAAGGGCAGATAACGATAATGCATCTAATATTAACGAAATGAAATGTTTAGAACATATTTTTTAGAGAAATAATTTAGATATATATAAGTCACAAGATGTATAGTTTGAGCACTTATTTTTATTGTAAGAATTTAAAATTTTATGATATCTTTAAACTCTTTTTTGAATTAACGTTAGCTCATTTGTCGAAATAAATCTTAATTATTGAGTTAATATGACATATCGAGTTAATAATAGCTACACAGTACTCATTTTTATAATTTTTTGATAATGTGTGTATATTTTGTAATTTTTCAATAACTAAATGGCCATATTATAAGTTTTGACAGTTTAGTGGAAAAAACAAAACAAAAAACTTATGCTTAGTTTGGTGACAATTTCTGAAAACGACTCTTAAAAAGAACGGGAGAAAACGAGAACCGTCATTAAAAGAAGGGCTTAATAGCACCGAAAGTATACGCATTTTACTGAGTTCTTAAAAAATTTTTAGGACGTTTGCCCCTAAAATTTAAATCGTGACCTTAGTTGTCCCAATCGTTAATTCACGTTAAAATAATATTTTTGGACTAATCAAAACGCCCCACATATTACTTTATTAACAAAAAAATCATACGACTTTAATAAAAGCAGTAAATTGAACGTTAAGTCTGTCAATTTTTTTGTTCAAATTAATCTTAAATGTCTTCATTTAACCTGAAATTGTCTATAATTTCTTTTTAATTTTTATATTTCACTCCAATGTTTTAAATATATTTATATTTTTATTCAATTTAGTCTAAAAAATCTTTATTTAACTCGAAATTAACCCTAATTTCCTTCTAATCTTTATAATTTAGTCTAATATTTTAAATATAATTATATTTTTGTTCAATTTAGTCCTAAAAATCTTTATTTAACTCGAAATAAACCCCAATTTCTTTCTAATCTCTATAATTTATTATTTTTATAACTTATATATTTTGGGGGTTAATTTCAAGTTAAATAAAATATTTTAGGACTAAATTGAATTAAAATATCACCATATTAAAAATATTGAACTAAATTATAAAAATATAAAAGAAATTGAGGTTAATTTTGGGTCAAAAAAGATTTTTAGGACTAAATAAAAATATAATTATATTTAAAATATTTTTTGAAAGGATAAGATTTGAATTTTATTTTAATTAGATCGACTTAAATATACACCTCGTTAAAAAACCTCTATAATCTTAAATGAAGGAAGAAGAGTGTGACATATGTAAGATATAAAAAATTTAGAAATAAACACCACTAAAACAGCCTACTAGGACTCTGAAACCTTCACTTCCAGACTCGAGTCACAACAACCTAATCCCTTTTAAAGTATTTTAAAAACTTAAATCCTTTTCAAAGCCAAATGGACATTACTTTAAAGCTGCATCAGTGACAAGGCCATCACTGGCACAGCAGGGTACCAGACCAGCACAATTTTTCAGCCTTTAAACCTCCTTAAACTCGACGAAGTCAATAGCTCAATGAATGCCTCACTTAACAAGTGAATCGGCTAAAGTATTAACCTCTCTTGGAGTGTGAGAAACTTTCCAAACCAGATTTACAGCAGATAGGCAAATACTTAAGATAGTGTCTTTGAACACAGCTGGAGTTAGATGGACGTTGTTTATCCAGTGGACTATATTGCTAATGTTGCTCTCAATAAGGGTTGATGGGACTGTGACCAAGGGTAAATTCACGATTTATTTGTCGAATTAGAGTTTACAGGCAGGATTCTCGATGAACTTCTTTCGTATTTTGCATTAATGACCCTTCTCCACACCCTATTGTATTCCGTGTCATAACTTAACGTGCAATTTACCCTTTTATTAAAGTCAACTGATTTTTTTTGTTAATTATGAGACATAATGCGTACTGATTGGTCCATGAATTTTTTTAACAGGAATAATAGTAGGGGGCAACTGAGTTACGATTTAAAGTTTAGGAGGTAAATCGTCTCGAAAAATTCTTTAGAGGGCAACCTGATACAATGTGAATACTTTAGGGGCCATTGGTGCTATTACGCCTTAAAAAAAGTAAAATAGTACTAGTAAAATAAAAGATGAGAAAGGAGAAACTAGAAAATGAATAGAAATAGGAGTGTTTCAGTTCTGTAATTCCGTTCCATACCAAAGAGCGAAACTTGAAAGACAAAGGTCGTTGCTTCTTCATTCCTATCAATTTTGAAAGATGAACGGCGGCCCGTCTGGTTTCAGTGCGTTATATTTATTCTTACAATGATTCCTTTTTTCCTTGAATTTTTCACAAATTATTATATCGTTGTGATTTTTGGCTGCAGATAATGCTCCAGTGACAAGAAGCTTTATAATTGCATCTGCGATCTTCACCGTATTTTTTGGGATCCAAGGCCGTGCGTTTAAGCTCGGATTGTCCTATCAGGTAAACCCTTGTTAAGTAGTTTCGCTTTGAATCTGGATTCAGTTTTCCGTTTCTAGGTTTTGTTCCTTTTTCTTGATTTAAACATTTTCTTCATGAATTATGATCGGCAGACTTTTCTTTGGTTAACTACGGTTTCAATGTTAATTCGTATTCTTGGATACGTGCCTCCTTTTTTATGTTTATTTTGTGAACTATATTCTAGGGTTTTCCCGTGATGCATCTTTGATCTACCATTTCAATTTCAACAGAAGCTGCTGTTTTTCTATTTTTCACAGTTTTCCAGGATTGACCTTTGCTTTTTCTGAAAATTAAATTAAAAAATTGTCCTGTGTTTTTATGGAAAGAGTGAGAAATATTTTATTGTTCTTTTGGTTTTAAAGTGGATCTTTTATTGAACGCACAATTGTTTTGGATATCAATGCATCAAGTAGATCATCACTTTCTTTTACCTTTTTTACCCATCAACTGCTGATCTAGAAGACTTCATTTCGAGCAAGCATTGCAGTTGGGCGGTTAAGATGAAAGTGATTTCTAAGTTTTCTGTTTTGCACATCTTTAGATCCTTCATAGATTTTTAATTAGTTTCTATTAATCTTACTCTGGGTATATCATTTGTTTAGAATTGTTGCAATGCAAATGCCAAGATACATGAAATTCATCTTATAAGAGAACAAATACCGAACTTGAGAACTGATTTGACTGAGCTTGAGAACTGAGATACCGAGTAGAGATTGCTATCATCTGCTTGCCCTTTATGAACTAGAAGAGAAATACAGTACTAACACATTTTCAACTCAGTTTTCTAATCAATATATTGTAGATAATCTCATAAGTCAGACAACTTCAACAACAAACTACAATTTTCCCTATTAGATGGTATTAGCTATACAGACATATTACTTCATACTAGTATATTTAAGACCATATCGCTAGAAGCTCATTGGGATACATACAAATAATATAGTGAAGTAGAAAATTATGATATAAAAACAGCTTTTGAAGTAGCAAGCTCAAGAGGAAAACAAGCTTACCTTAAGCTATTAACAGAGCCTGATTTATTTTCTTTGATTGTCTCAAAATATAAATGATAATGTTTTTGTACTACTTCAATAATCTTTGTGTCCATTTTGAGGAATAATAGTGTTGTATTAGTTGGTGCTACATTTTCTCAAAGCATTTAAACAAGTGTTGCAAGGCTGTTCAATTTGTTATTCAATCAGTGTGCAAAAGTGATCTCATTTTATTTTAGATAACAAAAGCAGAATGACGTGTTTCTTTTACTTTCGTCTCCAGATTTTAAGTGCATCTGTTTATATGCTGAATAAAACTAATTCAGGAAGTATGCTTCCCATTTTCAGAAGCTTAATTGTCTCAGAAATCGGAAAAAAAGGTGTTAAGGGGAGGGGGTATTGATGTGTTAAGATTTCTTGTCAGAAAAAGCTGGATAATAAAGTAATGGTAATTTCTCTCAAAAATAGTAAAACGGGGTGGGGTGAGGGTATTTGGTCTTAACTCTATTGTAAAGATGCTAAATGTATAGTAAAATTAAATGATGGTAAAGAAACTGTTTTTAGTGCCATATGCCCATATTGTTAATGGCTAATCTCTCCACACCAAAATTAAGTTGAATGACATTGCATTTGTTTATTTTACTTTTAGGGAGTCAAAGTTTCCACTTGCCATGTAATCTTCTAGGTTAATTGTGCATAGCTCTTTCTGATTGTTCCATCTTTATGACAGGATATTTTCGGAAAACTCAACATATGGAAGCTAATCACATCAGTTTTTGCCTTTTCATCTACACCAGAGCTGATGTTTGGACTTTATCTACTATACTACTTCAGGGTCTTTGAGCGACAAATTGGTTCCAACAAGTACTCTGTGAGTAATCATGGCATTTATACTATAGCATTATTTGTTGTGATATATATATATTCCTTTTATGTTGCACCCAGTATTCAGAGAGTTAAACTATTACTATAGGATTTATGTTTCGGGTGCAGTAAACTACAGTAACCAAACTGTACTAAATACTAATACTGTGACCCTTGTTAGAAGAGGCCCTGCCATTTAACTGAAACATCTGATTTTGATTTGTTTTTTCCTTTGTTTCGCTCTCTTCTGATATCCGGAGAAATAGGAAAGTGGGTTACCGTGATATTGTGTGTGAGTGTTTGAGTTTTGGTTGGCTGTATATCAAATTGAAATTCTATTTCTTTAGGATATTAGATGCTGATAAGTTTCATAGTTTGATCAGATTAGAACTTTGTATCTAGGAGACTGTAGAAGCTGTACTTAGATGTCAGAATTAATTCCAGTAGATTAATTCTCTACAGAAAGTTTGTTTATTGGCTGGAGTAGGTTTTAGGGGGGAGGGGGGATGTTAAAGCTGTCCAATACAACTGGTGCGTTACAGGGAAGTCCTGTATTGAATCAGAATGGAAATAGGTCAGCTGTGTATCAACATTCGTGAAATTTTTTGGGACCATATCAATAGTGAAGATATGGTGCTGACAACAGTGAATTTGATGTTCTTAAGTGTCTATTTAGTCCCTTTATTTAGTTTTTTGCTTTTGTGGCTGGACCGATGTATTTGTTCCAGTGGGGGGAAATGAAAAATAAGGAATAGTCAGTGCATGTGTGACTGAGATACATCATATTTTAGTAATTGACTCATTTGCAGTTGAATAGTGAAACATATATGTTTTTTTTTTCTTTCCAAGTTCTGTTCTCTCCCTCCCCTGATATCCCCTTCTTCTGATTTCTTCCCATGTATTATATTTTTCTTCGTGAAATGAGGCAAAATTCCAAAGAGGGAAGAAAATTAATGACGACGCATCTTGTTAAATCAGTGTCAGCTAGAGACAACAATCACCTCCCACTGCCATTGGCAACTCAAACTTTTGTTGCATCAAGTAGTGTTACCACCTACAATATGCACTTATTCCCCATATAATTCAGTTACTTGTTTACTTCTTTAGCTTGGGATTCATTTCCTGAAACCTATGTTTTAATGTTGCCTATTCAGATTGCAGTAAAAGACTGTTAATCAGTTAATATTTATGGATATCATTTTGAGTTCCCATGGTTGACCATATCCATCCGCTTTTAGTTTTAATTGCTAATCCTAAAACAATCCTTGAGATGTGTCTACTTTTCTAAGTTATCAATTGTTAAGGAGTGAAGTAATCAACAACCTGAGGTTTATTTATTTATTTTTAAATGTGAAAATCATAAAGTTTTGTAATGAATTTGATGCAAAAAGAAATTGGAGAGCATGCCAAAATCCCAAATTTATATCTTTTTTTTCTTTATTGATCATTTTTTAAAAAAAATATTTTTTATTATTGAGAAACTACTATCTAAAAGATCAATTTATTTGATTCATGAATTGTGATATAAGAAGAAATTGGTAATGGTGCCGAAATTGCTTAAGGGGAAGTTTTTAAGACTCCTCAAGTAGCTTGTATCACCATCTTATATGAATCCTATGCTTTAGTTTTTCAAAATTTGAATGAGGATTTTAAAATTCAAGTTTTTGTTTGCCCTTTAACTCACCATGGAGTTTTAATGTAAAAAAATTAGGACTTGAAATACATTCTTGGACTTGTACTTAAACAAATCTGTCCACTGTGTTTGATGATTGATCACTCAACATTTCAATTAATAAACAAATCTATCCACTGTGTTTGATGATTGGTCACTCAACATTTCAATTAATCATTAGCTTTTTTTAATCTCATCTCTTTCCTTAATTCCTTCTGCAGTGAATCAACTCTCTACTTCTCTTCGGAACTTTGTGTTTTGGATGAGAAATTGGAGTATTAGAGAGATACAGTTTGGGTTCCCTAAAGTCATGTTGAATCAAAGAAAAAGAGATGGAAGTAATAGGAGAGTGAGACAGAGCGATGTCATTCACATAGTTTGGTGATATCAATTAATTCTTTGTATAATAAAATAAAAATATTAATTTGAACTTAAATCAAAATCTTAAATTACCTTACTAGCAACGTGAATATTTTGGAAATGTTGGATTACAAGTCTTTGATTACATATGTAGGAATTCAGAATTTGAAGTCCATATCCAAATTTAGGTTGCCAAAAACAAGATGAATTATCCATGGTTGTAAAAATTACTCAGTCACTTAACATACTGGTACCCCATCCAGAGGAGTTGTTATATAACATCACTAAATTTGCATTAAAATAATAGAATGAGCTGCCATCAAAATATCTTTATGATAGTACCATGGAATTTTACATATGATGGCTGATATCATTAATTGAAGACATTCTTTGTTTGACTTACAAGGTGGTTTATACTCTCAAAAACTAAAGTATGTCATTCCCCCTCCATTCCTACACATAAATTTGTCTGCTTTTGTCATGCAGGTTTTTATTTTGTTCTCAGTAGTGGCTTCATTTCTCTTTGAGTTTGTGGCTCTAGCTATCCTTAAAGGTATGCATTGTCATATCATTCCATGTCATTTTCTTTTAATATAAATCTATGTTATATTAATCTTTCTTCAGTTTGTCTAGTTTCTTCTGGTAATAGTTTTTTGGTTAACTTAAAAAAAAACTTCCAAATGAATAAAGTAGATATATGGTAGTAGCTGAATTAATCTTAAAGAAAGAAGTAAAAAGCCTCCATGTATATGGTTAGGAAACTCTAAGGAAATTGTTTGCAACAGGTTCTTCTAAGTTTCATTTTGGTAGGAAGGTTGTTAAGAAACCTATAAATGTCGGTTGTCTATGAATCAAAATGCTTAATTCTGTCACTTCCTTTATCTGAGATTTAATGTTTACAGATCCCACAGCTAACCTGCTTACTTCTGGACCTTATGGCCTCATATTTGCCTCATTCGTACCATTTTATTTTGACATCCCGGTTTCAACATGGTTTCGAATTTTTGGTGTTCGCTTCTCCAATAAGTCTTTCATCTATCTAGCTGGTCTTCAGGTAAAGAGTGAGTAATTAGTTTTACTGCTTAGTGTTTGTCTTCTACCTCGAGGCCCAGTAATAAACTTAAGTTTATTTCTTGCAGCTTCTTCTATCATCTTGGAAAAGATCTCTCTTGCCAGGGATATGTGGCATCCTTGCTGGTTCCTTATATCGTCTAAATGTCTTTCGCATCCGAAGGGCTAAGGTTGTTTCCAATCTGATGCTTAGAAATTTTTGCTTCTTTAACTTTCCCTTCTTGATGGAGACATGGAGAAATACATATAGACTTCCATCTATGCCATAAATTGAAATGTGATGACTATGTTCTCGGTACAAACCCATTGATGAATGGTCCTGTGCAGGGGATCTGTTATAACAAACTTCCTACATTTCAAACGGTAGCGAGTTATGCATATGTGAAATTTTTCTTGCATGCATATGCACTTACATTTGTGCTGCATTTTATCGGTGCTGGTGTGCCGAGGAGAAAAGAGAGTGGCATATGGAGTTGAATGGATGGGAGAGAAGAAAAGAAAGAAAAAGAAAATAGATTTTTTTTAGTTTTGAGTTTAATTAATTTTATCGTATTATATATCACACTTGCCATTTGGCTTGACATGTCATTATCAAAAATGAAAAATCAGCTCGTTAGCTGCTTCATTTTGATGGTGTTAGTGATGTTCCTTTGATCACCGATTCAATAGATGCAGAGGAATTAATTTTGGTGAAATTCTTGTACAACAGTTGACTTCAGTACAGGGACCAGTTAAAGGATATTATTATTTTTTTAATCCAACGAATTTCCCTTTGCATTTTGTTTCTGTTTATTAACACTGATTTTACATGAATTGGGAAGTATTAGTTAAATTCAAAAGATCTAGCACTGCAAGTGAAGCCCATTGAATTTATTGTGATTAAAGGTGAACTGTCTTGAAGGATTCCAAGTTTATTGTTCCTCTAGTAAAAAAGTGTTATTGTATTTAGCTATAATAGCATTATTTCACCCTTTTAACTATTTCTTTAGTTGTTCAATCCATTTTGTAACACCATTTTGAATTCTTATGCTTATATATTTTATTAATTTCACATTTGCTAATGTCATTGTTTCATTTACAGTTCCCTGTGTTTATCGCATCCTTCTTTTCGCGGCTTTCTTGGCCTTCTATTGGGAATCCACCTACAGCACCAGCTAGGAATCTTGCAGGAAATGTACCTTCCTACACAACTCGCCAAGTGGAGGCAAGTATTTTTTTTTAAAATGCTTCATTTTTACAAATTTTTTACAAGGTATTTTTACTAGGAATCAGAATTAGTTGTAATTTACATGCCCCGAGTGACATAAACATGCATATCTGTCAACTTTGTATCATGAAGCATGTGATTGGAATCCCAAGCTGGAGTTACATCAGACAAGGGCTGAGAGATTGTATACAATTATGTTCTTCCAATGCATTTGATTGATGAAACTTGCGTAATGTGGTGCATGTGAATGTTTATGTTGTTCAACTGCTCTTATTATGTCATTCAGTGGATGATTTAGCATTTTAGTGTCATAATATTGCTTGATAAGCGTTAGTTTGTTAAAGCATTTCTGCTCAGTGATCGGTGTTGGGTGGTATTCTATAATTTTCAATATTATATTCCCAGCTGACCGGCTCATCTATAAAGTTCATGCAGTCTTCTGAAGGTAGAGAATATGACTGTATGTAACTTGATGCAATGTACCTTAGTGTGTGAAACCACTATATTGACGAATGTACTTTTTTTTTTTGGTCAAAGTCTAAATCCTCGTGTATGCAGCGCAGAAATGTCCATACAGTTACTAGATTGTCTCTTCCAGCCCTTTGGAATACTGATATGGTGAAATGCGTGCAACAGCCATTTGTTGCATGACTATGATTAGTGAGGATTCATGGATTTGTGACCCATAATTATCTTTTAAAAAGATTTATTTAGGAAAAAAATGCAAAAACCTGTAATAAAAGGAAGAGAAGTAGGAAATTCTAACTCCTCCTAGAGGAGATTCAGGCATTTAAGGAGAAACATGAGAATCAGCACTAAAGATGAGACTAGCTCCTTCAGAATTCTGAGTCAATATCAAGTATTATTGGAGATCTTTGAGATTTTGAGCTTTTATAGGAAAAAGTGGAGTCTTCATGGATTGACTGATTACATACAAAGCATTTGATAACATCCTGTGGGTTGGGTTTTCTATTGACCATTATTTCCGCTTTTGGCGAAGAATTGTATTTTCAATATACATTTAGTAGGTCAATTGGCTTCTATAGATTTTGACTAATTTGTTGAATGAAAAGGTTTACTCGGTGCCACTGCTATTAAACTGTTAGATTCAGCGTCAGACAGTCATGTGCTAGTTCCACCTTTTCCTGTTTTTAACTGAGAAGATTTTGAATGGTTTTTGGATTTGCACTTCAGGTCAAAGATTTTAGCTAGATTAGAGTGACCATTGTATGCAGAATAACAGCCTTGAACTCTTTTGTTTTCAGAGAACCTATCCACCCACAGTTGCACCTTCAGCTGTAGAGCCATCAGAGGCCTCTGTTGCTACCCTGGTGTCAATGGGCTTTGATCAGAACTCAGCTAGGCAGGCACTTGTGCATGCTAGAAATGACATCAATGCTGCCACAAACATTCTTCTTGAAGCACAGTCCCACTAATTGAGACGATGAAAGTGGATGCGCAGATGTTATTTCATCGGTCTAAATGCTTTGATCATACGGATATATACCTTTTGATGGCAACCAAATTGCTTGCCTCCTGGAGTTATGTGGCATTCCAAGATTCACTAGGGAGTGCTATTGTCTTCCCCTTTTATTTCTGTTGGTAGCATGTAGTTCAAGTAATCTACACCAATGCAACTCAACGTTTTTTTTTTTTGGAAACTGTTTAGCCTCATGCATGCATGGATGGTTACATGTGGGGCTTATGGTCCCAAATTACTGACAAGTTTGTATATTTGCTTGATTTGAATAGCCAATTTAGGTCCGCCAAATCTCCTCATTGGAGTATTAGACAAAATGCCGATAATCTTAATGAGAACCCTTTTTTTTTGCGGGGATCTATCAACTTCCAGAATGCCATCTCCATTGGCCATTCATATGTGATAATACCTTGTAGATGGATATTACATTTTAGGGTTAACTATACCGTTGACCACCGAACTAATTGGGAATTCCTTTTTTGACCACCGAACTAACGAATTCGTCAATCAGACCACCGAACTTATAAAATCAACCTATTTTGACCACCGTCTTTAAAAATCTAACGGTGGAGTGACAGAACTGCCATGTGGCAGCTAACGGGAAAATTTTAAAATTACAAATTTGGTCCATATTATTTACACATTCTTTTAATTTAGTCCTAAATTTAAATTAATAAAATAATAAATTATTTAATTAGGTAGTGACACTTGTCAACACCTGTTTAAAGGAGAAAAATAAAATCAAGCATATATGCCATCTAGGGGAATCAAACCTAGGTGGTGTAGGTACAAAGGAGAAAAACAAAATCAAGCATATATGCCATCTAAGGGAATCAAACCTAGGTGGTGTAGGTACAAAGGCAGTGGCTAAGCGATTGCACCAAACACAACTTTGTACTTTAAATCACCCAACTTAATATATACCTCTTATTTGTTTCTACATTTATAAGCCAAAATCCCAAACTCTAAACACTAATTTTACATGTATAACCTTAAACCCTAAATATTTTAAATTAATTTTAAACTAAACATTTCAAATTAAATTTACATATATAAACCCTAAACCTTAAACCCTACATATTTTAAATTAATTTTTCACTAAACATTTCAAATTAATTTCACATATATAAACTCTAAACCCAAACCCTAAATATTTCAAATTAATTTCACGCTAAATATTTCAAATTAATTTCACACCAAATATTTTAAATTGGGCTTTAGTGTTTAGGGTTTATGATTTATATATGTAAAATTAATTTGAAATGTTTAGTGTAAAATTCATTTGAAATGTTTAGGGTTTAAGGTTTAAAGTTATATATATGTGAAATTAGTGTTCAGGGTTTGAGTTTTTGGCTTATAAATGTAGAAACTAATAAAAGGTATATATTAAGTTGGGTGATTTAAAGTACAAAGTTGTGCTTGGTGTAGTGGCTAAGCCACTACCTTTGCATCTACACCACCCAAGTTCAATTCCCTTGGATGGTTGTATGCTTGACTTTTTTTTCTTTTATTAATTTATTTTCCTACTCCAATAAGGTGTTGACACGTGTCACTATCTAATTAAATAATTTATTATTTTATTAATTTAAATTTAAGACTAAATTGAAAGAATGTGTAAATAACATGGATCAAATGTATAATTTAAAAAAAAATCATTAGCTACCACGTGGCAGTTCTGTCACTCCACCGTTAGATTTTAACGGCGGTGGTCAAAATAGGTTGATTTTATAAGTTTAACGATCTAATTGACGAATTCGTTAGTTCGATGGTCAAAATAGAAATCCCCAATTAATTTGGTGGTGAATGGTATAATTAACCCTACATTTTATTGGGTGGGGATCTTGTATATCTAAAATAGTTTAATTTTGTAAGATTTCTTTCACATTACATGTTTTCCCTTTGGAAAAATAAAAACATTTACAAGAAGATAGATAAAAAAACAAATTTATTGTGGTCTTAATTAGGCAAAGTGCCCGAAAAAACAACGTAGAAATAGTTTGGTCTTAAGTTGTATCTTCCGCTGATTTTTCTTTTTGGTAATTTATATTTTAGTTCACCAAGCTTAATTTTAGTTTTCATTTAGATCACAAAACTTTAATTTAATCAAATTATATAATTTAATTTTTATTATTAATAATTTAAATTACTTGTACTAACACTACTAATAATTTTTTTTGGGAAAAATCAATTTGATATTCTTACTTAACATATATTTTATATATTATTTATCAAATAATATTTAATTGATCATTTAAATATTTTTATTAGAATTTAAATGAAATGTTTACAAAAATTCTTATAAAAGTTATTTACATTATTAACTAAATACTATTTGATGATGATACATGAACAAAATATTAAGCGAAAATGTTAATTTTAGTTGTTTTTGTTAAAGTTATCTAACAATATTAGCATACAAGATTTAATTTATTAATAATAAAAGTTGAATGGTATGATTTGATTAAATTAAAAATTTATGATCTAAATGAAAGTAGAGGTTAACTTCAATAATCTAAAATATAAATTACACAATGTATTTTAGCATTAGTTGTTTTTGATGGTTTTAAGTAGGGGGTTTTAACTTTAGTTGATCTTTAATACTCACTTAAAATATTAAGTCAGTGATATTTTTCCAATTGGATCAATTAAGGGATATGTCATGCACATATAAAATAATACTATTTAAATAATTATATAAGATGTCTTTAAATTATAGCTCATTCTTTAAATTGGTCCACAAATTTTCAAATATATATATATATATATATATATATAGATTTTTTTTATAAAAGCCGCTATTATTACTAAAAAGAGAAAATATAAAATTGAAGTAAAAGTTTACAACCATAAATGTAAACATATAATTTGAACATTTTCTTTAAATCAATAAGAACCGTAAATTATAATCGAACGTCGTGAGAAAACTATCTACGAATGTAAACTGTGTATCTAAATCTTATGTGAGGGTCTAAAGTAGAGAAGACCAGTAGTGTAACACACCAAAATTCCTAATTTAAAACCCTGAATTAATTTATGGGTTTTTAATTTGGAACCCTAAAAATTGGGAATTCAAATTCAAAAACCCTGATTGAAAATCTGGATTTAATTGAATTAAATTCGGAATTAAGGACTGTTTTGTAAAGAGGGTTAAGTTGGGTGACCTTTTTCGTGAACTCTAGAGAATCTAGGGTCGCGCCTTTTAATTTACTCTTTGTGTGAGGTATTTTAAACTTATTTTTCTCAGCCGTAAGCCCTTTCGGTTTCCATTCTCTCAAAATCATCCCCATTTTCCTTTTCAATTCCGATGAGGCTCCGACGGTTCGCATAACGTCGTCCGTGTCTTGCTTTGCTAGCACCATCGTGCTTCTTGTCTCGCCGCTAACAAAACCCTTCCATCGGGTTGTGTTCTACAACGACTGCCTACCCCCAAACGGCGTCGAAGCCTTTCGGCTTCCTTGTGTTGTTTTTTCCTCACCGTTGCTCACGCCGCCGTCCTCCTCCGTTGTTTGGCGTCGGTAAGCTTTCGAATGGGTGTTAATATTGTTTTATTTGTTTCTTTTCGATTTTCCTGGTGTTGTGTGTTGGTAAGACCCATGCGCCGCCCTTGTTATTCCGTTGCTGCTGCCGTGAACCGCCGCCGTCTGCCACCATTGCCCAAACTAGTGTATGTGTGTGGCCTAGACCGTGAGCCCATGTGTATGAGTATGACCCTAGTTGCTACCCATCAGAGTGAGCCCAACCCGCATAACCAACCTAGAAGTGTGAACCGACCCGACCCGTTGACCTTTGTTTATTGACCTTGATCATTGACCACCGACTTAAAATATATAAACCATGTAAAGTACGCATAAAGAATAACTTAAAATAGTATTATTTAAACAATTAAAATATGTAATTTTAAATCTGAATATAATAATAAAAGAATCTCAATGCTCAAAATTTTGTACAATATTAATAAAAGGGTAATCTTCACCAAATAGCTCCTTTTTTTTATTTGGGTCATGTTTTATTTTGTCACTCATTTTGAAAAAAAAAATATTCTTGTCACTTATATTTTTAATCTGTTTTATTTTGATCACTGTACTGTTAACACTCATTAGTTTGATGACGTGTCATATTAGTTAATTTTTAATTTGACTCATAAATTTTAAACAAAATATTAATTTGACCCTAAACTATCTTGATCTCACTTTTATCCCATAATAATTGTTATTTCGGCTACCTTTTTTGGTGGGTGATGCTCCAACCACTCTCTCAACCTTATCAAATACATCAAAAATTGTCACGGGTGGTGATATCCTCTCATGCGTTGCAAAATGAAATTCTTGAGGTATAGTCATATTACAGAAAATTCTTAATTTTCTTTTGCTCTCAAATATCTACAGAAGGCAGAAGTTAGAGTTACTTTCGCAAGTAAATATGGTAGTGGTGTTGAAGCTTCAATTCTAGAATTGAAATTTCTGGAACAGAATAAAATTTTTTAATATGCCAAAAAGGTCTAATGCTTAGCACCATTGTCTGCACATTCTTGCTTGTTTTACACTTTCATCTGACGCAATATTATTAAAGGTAGTGGTGTTGAAGAAACACACAAAGTAATTTTTAATTCTCGAACATAAACCTTCAAGAAACACACAAAGTAATTTTTAATTCTAATTTACAGTTGCTAGTGAAAATATGAGATGAAAAAACTTATCAGAAACAAACCTTTCTATCCAATTTGTTAAAATTCTTAGTAGTAGAAGAGTTCAAGTTGGAACAAAGGGAATTATTGAAAAAAAAGTAAATATTAATTTCCTTCCCTAAAATTTCCTTCAAGCATAAACCTTTGCTTTAAATTTCCTTTTAGACAAAGAGAATTGTTGAAAGAAAGAAAGTTCTAAACTTTGACACAGGAAAATAAGAAATTAAAAGTGTAGGGGTCAAATTAATATTTTGTTTAAAGTTCTTAAGTCAATTTAAAAATTAACTCTTTTAACTAATATGCCACATCATCAAACTAACGGGTGTTAACGACACAATGACTAAAATGAAACAGATCAAAAACGTAAGTGACAAGAATAACTTTTTTTTTTTAAATGAGTGACCAAAATAGAACACAACCCAAATAAAAAGGACCTCCGATAAAGTTTACTCTTAATAAAATGAATACATTAAAAGATGCTTACGATGAGGGACTGGATGGGAGAGTCAACGAGAACTAAGGATGTGATATAAATTCAAACGTTATTTTTAAGATGAGTTTTAACTTTTAACCTTGAGTTTGAACTTAGGACCGGTTCTTAAAATTTTGCAATTATAAAAAAAATTGAGTAAAAAGTAGACTTAACATGCCACGTAGTTTATTTTAGAATAAACTATATCATTGACCACCATATTTTTTTTATAAGTAATGAGGATTAAATGTATAATTATACAAAATTTTTACTAAATGTCACGTCACTCTTTTCGTTAGATTTTAACGGCCGGTGGCCACATTGCATCCAATTAAATAGCTTGGTAGTTTAATTGCTTCGAAAAAATAATATGGTCAAATCGTACTTTTATCAAAAGTATGGTGGTCAATGAAGTACTTTACCCTTTATTTTATGGATGACTGATGGTAGTGGTCGAAGTAAAAGTTTAGTGGTTATATTGTAATTTTTGAAAGTTTAGTGAATGAAATGCAATCGCTCTAAAAGTTAAGGACTACCAATGTAGTTTATCCTAAAAGTGTTTGTTCTGTTTTAGGTTTTTGTCGAGCGCCGAATCTTGGCTTTTTTGCTGGGTAATTCCCTCCAATTTCTCTCATTATTTTCCCCAAAGCAATTTACTGAAACCGCCTGTTGTTCTTTTTTCTTTTTCCAAAACGTTGATGTTCGTTTCCTTTTTCTTTAATATTGTGGTTGATTTTGTAAACAGTTTAGAGATTTGTTCTGTTTATATGTAATTTCGGTGGATTTAATTTTTTTTCTAAATCAGTTTCGTTTATTTGAAACATATGTTTTAAAGCAATATTCTTAGTGTTCCAATCCAGGTTATTGCAATGGATGATTCTGATTTATTTGCGGATGAACCGCTTGTAACCCAAGGTTAGAAACAGTTTCAATTATTTCTTGTTTCCTGTTGATTTCTTTTGGTTGTTTTAATTAGATTTTGAATCTCTTGGCAGCTCGTGCCGGTGCCAAGTTTCAGCCCAAGTTCAAACGTAAAGCAAAAGATAAAACTTCTGGCTCAATCCCTTCAAAACTCCCTGAAGTTACGAAGGAGGAGGCCGCCACCGTGGTATCCGCCGCCATTGATGCAGTTCAGGTTGTCGAGCCCGACAATGCTGTTGGTGACAGTAAGAGCTCCCAAGTAATAAATCCTTCCCAATTAGCTGCCACAGGCACTCTGCTTGCTGAGGCTGCAGTTTGCGATGATACAGATTCGAGCTTTGGAAGATCAGTTGGGGAGGTAAAGAAAAACTATAGTTTATATCTCATTAATACTAATTATATTGCTCCAACTCTTCCTTAATGTCTGGTGTGGGTTTGGGATATGATTTTCCAATTTCCATGGCTCCTAAAATATACGAGAAACTTAGAGAAAATAGTTGGCATATCTGTGTAGGACACATCTATTTGACACTCCAGGCTGTATCGCTTGTAACCCAAAACGATTTAGTGATTTTGAAACATATTTTTAAAGCAATATTCTTAATGTTTCAATCCAGGTTATTGCAATGGAAGATTCTGATTTATTTCCGGATGAATCACTTGTAACCCAAGGTTAGAAAAAGCTTCAATTATTTCTTGTTTCCTGTTGTTTTCTTTTTGTTGTTTTAATTAGACTTTGAATCTCTTGGCAGCTCCTGCTGGTGCCAAGTTTCAGCCCAAGTTTAAACCTAAAGCAAAAGCTGAAAGTTCTGGTTCAATCCCTTCAAAACCCCCTGAGATTACGAAGGATGAGGCCGCCCCGATAGCATCCGTCGCCATTGATGCAGTTCAGGTTGTCGAGCCTGACAATACTGTGGATGACAGCAAGAGCTCCCAAGTAATAAACCCTTCCCAATTAGCTGCCACAGACTCTTTGCATGCTGAGGCTACCGTTTGTGATGATACAAATTCGAGCTTTGAAAGATCAGTTGGGGAGGTAAAGAAAAACTATAGTTTATATCTCATTAATAGTAATTATATTGCTCCACTCTTCATTACTATCTGGATGTGGGTTTGGGATATACTTTTCCATGGATCCTAAAATATATGAGAAACTTAGAAAAAAGTTAACATATATGTGTAGGGCACATATCTAATTGACACTCAAGGCTGTGTTGGAGTAACATAGAATAGTACTATTGGAGAACTAGGACCTTTTTTTTCAAGATCGGGTATAAAATTATTTGGTAGACTTTGGTACATTCACATTGACTTCATATGATGGGAAAAAGGAAAACTAGTTCACAATTGACATTATTTTCAGCATGCAGACTTAATTTCTGGGTTGGAATGTCTTGATCCTTTACATACTCAATCTTCAAACAATGATGGAGATATTCGGAATGATTATGAAGGAAATAGGACACAGGTGAAGATCAGTACTTCTATGAAAGTTTTAGAATTACTTGTTTGTATTTACTACCTTGGATTAATTTGGTTTGAATATTTATTTAGTTTCAGGAAGCAGGAGCCCTCCCTGATATTGATACTCTTGATATTATGTCAGATATGAAGATTGCCTCTGGTATCTGATAGATTGATTTCTATGTTATTCATACTTCCTCTGCTGGGTGTTTTGTTGTGCCTTTCTGATATCTTTGTTGATGTTCAGGAAGGCGTGCTGGAAAATTCAAACCCAAGCCTAGGCTACAAACTAGTGTACTCACCTCACCGCCTGCTGTGGTTGAGTCGGTTATGCATACATCAAATGCTCAGTTAGTTCCTTCTGAAACAGTGTTTGGAGAGGGCTCAATTCCTGACTTACCAACCGATCCTGTTCCCAATTGCTCACCTGTGGATTCCGGTTCTTTTATTCCTCCAGATCCTTCTACCTCTGAATGTCAGTTGAATGAGGGACCGCTAAATCTTGCAGTAGCTTCTAACTCGGGTGTTGACGTTTATGTTCCTGCCGTGCCTAGAGAAGTGGTAATTTTTTTTCTTTTACAACTTCTCCTTTATCTAATCTTGGACATCGATGGAACTCATTTCGAAGTTTCATTATGTGATGCTATCCTGCTTATGTTCCTCTATTGGTTCTCAGAGTCCTAATATCATTGAAAGGAACACCTCTCCAGTATCCAATCCTTCTCGAAAGTCCAAGCGGTCTTCCACTAGAGATAAGGTGAATGGAAAAGGAAAAGCAAGAAAACAGTTGAAAGAGCAGGTGACCAATCTGCAGATTGTTGATGATCTTGAAGATGGGACTTGTAATGACGATGGCCTCGCTGTCGAACTCCCCCATAGTTGTGCTATCACTGAGGTTAAAGACGCAAACAATGATGATGGAAATGATAATGACGAACATAATGTGGACACCTCTCCAGTATCCAATCCTTCTCGAAAGTCCAAGCGGTCTTCCACTAGAGATACGGTGAACGGAAATGGAAAAGCAAGAAAACAGTTGAAAGAGCAGGTGACCAATATGCAGATTGTTGATGATCTTGAAGATGGGACTTGTAATGACGATGGCCTCGCTGTCGAACTCCCCCATAGTTGTGCTATCACTGAGGTTAAAGACACAAACAATGATGATGGAAATGATAATGACGAACATAATGTGGAACATGTATCTGCAAAGAGGAAAACTTCTAAGAAGAGGTCAAAGAAACCTGCAAATGGAAGTGAAAAACCTCCTCAAAAAAGTAAGAGAGCTAAAAAAGGTCAAAAGCACGAGGACGTCATTGAAGCATCAGATATTCCAGAAAAAGAACAGAAGAAGAAATTTTCTCATTCATCTCGCAGGAAGAGAAGATTTGGTTGTTACAACTTCTAGATTTGAAAGCCTTATCTTTTTAACTGATATCTATTTCCCACTAAAATATCTGTTTTCTTTTCCAGTGGATGAGTCTTTACTAAACATGCCAGAGGACGAAATTGACTTTGCAAGGGTGGCCTTGAAGGATCTCATTCTACTTGCTGATTATAAGGAGCGGTTAGCGGTATGAGTTCTGTTTTTGTATAAAAGTTACAATACTTCCCCTGATCCTGCAAAGATTTTGAGCGTAATGTCCTTTACCTGACCTAAATCTGCTGTGTTATGCAGAAGAAAGAGGCGAAAGCTTTAGGAGTGCCTTTGACCGATCAAAGGTAATTGACTTTTTCATTTTTGTAATTGTTTTCAACATTGTATACAGTCCATTGATTTATAGTTTTGGTTGAACTATATTTGTGCAGTACTCAAAAGACATTTGATGAGGAAAATGCTCATGATGAAGAAAGCTACATTGCTTCAGAACAAGACCAAGGTTTTACGGATGATCAAGTGAGTGGCAGTGCCAAATCAACATCCTACTTCAATTACCAGACTCACATGGACAAAACCCCCAGAGTAAGGTGGTCAAAACAAGACACAGAGTTGTTTTACGGGGTACGTGCTTGAAGAATTTCTTATCTTTGTTGCTTCCATTAAAAACCAACTAAACTTTCCATCAACAAATTAAAAAGCGAAAAAAGATAAAATGTTTTCCTTCTTTCTTGTGCTTGTGCCTGTGTGGTTACAATTTTGTTTCAGTTTAGTACTGCAAAAAAAATTGTGATTGGACCATCGTTGGCATGTTGGTTGGGAGGATGTGCCTTGGGATAGGTTTGGTGTTATTATTAATCTCGTTTTAGGTATTATGAAGAGACATAGGTTAGGTTCGCATGATACTTTTGACCACTTTCTAGAATGAGTCTAATTTGAATTTTTAAAATGATGTTTGGTAAAACGTGTTTCAGGCCATTCGGCAATTTGGACCTGATTTTTCATTGATAGAACAACTTTTTCCTGGAAGAAATCGTCATCAGATCAAGCTAAAATTCAAAAATGAAGAGCGTAAATCTCCATTTAAACTTTCTGAGGCTTTAGCAAGTCGTGCCAATGGTGAAGTTCCTTTTTAGTTGTCTTTTCATCAAATGTTTGCTTACAGAATAGAGTAGTAATATTATAAACTGTTTTACAGATCATTCCTATTTTGAGAAGGTGATTGAGCAGTTGCGGCAAGTTTCTGGCGCAGATCTGGAGTCTAATGGAGATGTGTCCAATGATTTAACTCGTGAAGAGGAAGAGTTCACTCCCGGAACTAATGTACGTTTTCTTTTCTTCATTTTGTTGGTCTTAGGAATTAGGATAATAATTTGTGATGATGCTATGTTGATACGGTGACAATCTTTGCTGAACATGTTGAGGAGTTGATATGTCCCACCTAAGGAGTATAAACCAATGTGTAGGAAGGACTATATGCATTTCAGAGGTTTTGCTATTGCAATGCTTTTGAGAACTTAGAAAGTGATAAATTCCTTATCTTACTCGGACACTTGAGTATGTTTAATCCCCCCCCCCCCCCCCCCCCCCCCCCGAGATTTTCTTGGCGGACCATATCACGATACTAATGTCTAGATATGTTCTGGATGTGAGTGTTGGGTATGGAATGACTATATATTTCCAGGGGTTTGCTATTGCAAACTTGTTACTCAGAATTGGGTATGTTTATCCCCCCACAGATTTACATTTATTTGAAGGTTCTTGGAGGATCACATCTCCAAACTCATGACCGGATATGTAACCTGTGTTGGGTGTGTGCACTTCAAAAGGATCTAATAAAAACTATTCAATCCCATTGAGGAAGAGTAGTTATTACGTCTAGATAATGACTTAATCTCTTCATGTCTTTCACACCACAGCTTATATTTCCCTTTCTAATCTCAACCATGCTCCATTTATGTTTCTTTCTTCGATTGCGGATGAGATAATAATGCAGTTGTTGTGAGATATGATCATTTGATATCATGTCATTACATTTTATATCTTCATGTGCTTGCAGGAGGAAGTGGAAAAAACCGAGCAGGATGAGGATGTAGCAGTCGGAGATCAGGAAGCTGATGTTACTGATGACCACAATAGTTTAAAGTCTGATGAAATGGACGATGAGAATGAAATATTGAGTTCATATCAAAGTGCATTTTAGGAATCTGAACCCCAGTAAAGTAGTTTAGATTTTCTTAAAATGTTTAGAGAATCACAGAAACTGTTTCCTGGAAGAAGTATGAAGGGTGAGGTTCCTTTGTTGTTATCTTTTTGTCAAATGCTTCACTGATTCATTCTTACCAACAATTCCAGTTAAAAAGTTAATAAATATGTAAATGTATAAACTTCGGAGATTTGAAAGGGCTATAATTGTAAAATTAAAAGGATTTAGGGTTTAATTGAAAAGCTACGGGTTCACCTCCTCCCGAGCTTGGCAAGTGTTCGAGTCTACTCACGGGAATTTTGGTTTATGAACAGGTTCAACTTTACCCGACAATTTGGCCAATTAAAGCATGCTCTGATTTTCATTTTGGCCCTTAATTTTTGTCTAATGTAATCCATAACGTTTTATTCTATCAATGATTTTGGTTCCTACATTGTTAAAATTTTTGGCCGCTAAAGAAAATTACCAGTCAATTTAGAGAATAAACCTAAAAATAGGCTTACATAAAAAATCCAGATCGAATGTGCTACGGCTTCTTGACCTTTACATAAAAACTCTAGCTATCATTTCTTCGACTGAAAATTGGATTTAGATTTCTGAATAAATTTCTCAAAAATTATGAAATCAATATTTATTTTTTAGATACTTACATTCTGATTTTTAAATGTGATTTATCTATGTCTAAAAAATATTTTTTGAATATTCAGATTTGTCACAAAATAACTCAACTCTCCAATTGGTTGAAATACCAAAAATGACAACAATCTGTTTTAATGTTTAACTCTAAAAATTATTATTATTATGGTTTAAACACTAATTTTTAATTCACGATTAATTCAGATCAAATTTTACATAAATTTATTATAGGAGTGACCCTCTTGATCAATGTCTCATCCCAACATACCAGCCGATTGTCGGTAAAAAAAAAATATTATTATTTGATTGAACTCTAGTATTTTGATAAACAAATTTGCTTCTTTTCGTAAAGAACGGGGGATTAGTTTGCTGGAATTTGTAGGGAATTAAAGTAGGTATAAATAGAAGCATTTAAAATTGAAACCCCCACAGCCACTTCCCTCTCTTATCTCTCTCAAAATTCAAAACCCAAATTCCCCCGAAGCTAATGGAAGAATCGGCAGACCCGGTTTCCGTTTCCTCGTTCTTAGATGAGCGTTGGGAGGATCAAGAATCCTTTTCCCAGCCTTCCTCCGACACTTACTTGCTCGGCTTTGTCATTGCCAACATAGTAGGCCTTCAGTATTACAGAGGCAAAATCAGTGGCCGAGAGATGGTGGGTCTCGTGCGAGAGCCTCTTAACCCTTTCGACGCCAACGCCATCAAAGTTTTCAACACTAGAACTCTTCAAGTCGGCCATATCGAGCGTACCGTGGCCGCGGTACTCGCGCCTTTGATTGACTCTCACTTGATTGTCGTCGAAGGTATCGTGCCTAATTCTCGTAGTGCTAGTAATAGGTTTAGAATCCCATGTCAAATTCACATTTTCACACGATTAGAAGCCTTTACTTCTGTTAAGTCCCAGATTTCACGAGGCGGGTTGAACTTAATTGCCCACTCTGATGTGTCTTTCACGTTGTCGGAGGCCGCTGTGGTTAAGGGAAACAAGGCTGGAGGAGAGTCCCGGAGTTTGGATAAGGTTTTCAAGTTGGTTGAAAAGAATGTTAGCAAGAAGGCGGCAATGGAACCTGTGGAGCCTCCGAATGAGGTTATTATATCTCAGCTTTTGTTGCACCAGAAGGAAGGTCTAGGATGGTTACTCCATAAGGAGAATTCGAACGAGTTGCCTCCCTTCTGGGAGGAGAAAAGTGGAGAATTTGTAAACGTGCTGACAAATTATCAGACTGATAAACGTCCTGAGCCTTTGCGAGGAGGGATTTTTGCTGATGATATGGGATTAGGCAAGACTCTAACTTTGCTTTCTTTGATTGCATTTGATAAATTTTGTAGCTTTGTTCCGAATTCTGGTGATGTTGGTGTAGAAGAGAACTTTGAGGAGAATGTTAAGAAGGGAAAGAGGGGTAGAGTTAGTAGACAAGGTGCTGGGACACGAAAAAAGCAAAAAGCAAAGGGGAAGTCTGTGGATGTAGCTGATGAGTGTGCAAGTGCTTCAGGCCGAAGAACGACGCTTGTTGTGTGCCCCCCTTCTGTGTTTTCATCATGGATAACACAACTAGAAGAACACACTAGTCCGGGAAAATTGAAAGTGTATATGTACTACGGAGGAGAGAGAACTAAAGAAGTCGATGAGCTTAAGAATTACGATATTGTGTTGACAACTTATAGTACTCTGGCTACTGAAGAATCTTGGTTAGACTCCCCTATGAAGAAGATGGAGTGGTGGCGAGTCATATTAGATGAGGCACATGTGATTAAGAATGCAAATGCTCAACAGAGTAAAGCTGTCACTAATTTGAAGGCCACTTGTAGATGGGTTGTTACAGGAACACCCATCCAGAATGGCTCCTTTGACTTGTTTTCTTTAATGATGTTTTTGCGGTTTGAACCATTTTCTATTAAAAACTATTGGAGAAGCTTGGTTCAACGACCCCTTGCTCAGGGTAATAAGAATGGTCTCTCTCGTCTCCAGGTAATCATATTTCTAGTAATTTGGTCTTATACAAGATTCTGCATATCTACCTATCACTGTTTTTCTTTTGATATAGATATTTTTGTTTGTTGACTTGGTTAGCATGCATGCCTGACCCTGCATGAATTTGTTTTCCTCTTATTAAAGCAATTTATTTTATTAACTTCGTACCCTTCGGTGTTGCTTGTTTGAGGGAGCTTACTATTCGTGGTTTTCTTCTTTTTCCTGGTTTTATCACCTTGACATAACTAAATTCTTAATGTTTTGGAAATCAATTTTCTTTTATTTACATACCGATCATAGAAAGAATGCTCTGTTGGGGAAAAAAATAACTATATTAGGTAGCAATTGTTGCTTTGAATGTTTCATTTTTCTAGATATAGAAAATGGAAGATCATATATGGTATGGATTTTGTTATTACTTTGGTTATTGCAAGCATCATTTAGTACTTGAACAATGTTTTTTTTAAGCAGATGGTGTTGTAAACCTGATAGCACTTTTTATGCTTCAAACATAAACTATTTCCAACATTAAAATGTTCCAAAATCTATGGTATAAGGCCGTTGCTAGTAAAATAGTGCATACACATTGAGGGCATCTGATTATATTTGTTAGCTGAGCAAGATTATTTGATTGATCAAAAGGGGATTGCCTCCTAAGCTTGAAATTGATGCTTGTTTCATAAAACTTAATTTCTTAATAATTTTTACACTGCTTGTAAATATATTACTTACTTTTAGCAGCTTTAATCAAGTTGTGATAACTCAATTAATTAAAAGTTGGGACCTTTCCCTGGAAGAGAAACTTGGTACACTTGAAATGGATTCAAATAAGTTACCATACATAATTAGGGGTTAGGGCAGATATTAATTGAAATCTATATAATTATTTGATATCCTTATTATATTCATATAGTAGTATGTAAAAAGGTATTAAGAAATTAACTAGATTTAAGACGTCCTGGCGTCATGTTTGGGAATACTAAAAATGTTATTTTATAGTCTTCAGTTGAACATGATAGTTAGCCAGTGGAGCAGAAGTCTTCACTTAGACCTCTATGTAGCACAGGCTCCTTTCGTTTCCATTCTCCCATATGCATATTGATTTTCTTACAAATTAAAATTCTTTCAGGTTCTAATGGCCAGCATCTCCTTGCGGAGAACAAAGGGAAATAACTTGGTTGGATTGCCACCTAAAACATTACAAACATGTTATGTAGAGCTCTCTGTTGAAGAACGTGAACTTTATGACCAGATTGAAGGAAAGGCCAAAAGTGTCATCGAGGAGTTCATTTCCAATGGCAGCCTAGTGCGCAACTATTCAACTGTGCTTGGCATACTTTTACGACTGCGGCAGATTTGTACTAGTCTGGCTCTGTTACCTCCGGATCTCAGAGCCTTGTTCCCATCTAGCAATATTGAAGGTATTCAAAATTATTAGAATTTATCCTACTCATTTACAATGTCATTTCTTTAGGTTTCATTAATAGTTATCCAGTACTTTACAAGCTCTAACAGATTGGATATCTAGTCTAAGAACAAGGCCGAAGAATTTGTGGTTTCTATATGCTGAAATCCTTTGTGGGTTCTAAGCTACAAGCAGAATTTATTTATTGTATTCTCGGCTATTGCCACTATTGAAAGACGGGCCATATTTTTATACGCAATCTTTAAGGAAATTTAGGAAAAATAAGTATCTGTCTTGTAATTGAATCTTTTTATTAAGATTAGCTGTGTTCAGAATTCCACCTGTGGTCAGGGAATGTTTGAATTAGGTAGCCATAAAAAGATTAGCCGTGTTCAGTATTTGTCTTGAAAATGAATCTTTTTATTACGATTAGCCGTGTTCAGAATTCCACCTGTGGTCAGGGAATGTTTGAATTAGGTAGCCATAAAGCAATTTAGTAGGAAAAATGCTTGAATCCGTTAATTTTTATTGTAAAATTCTAATAGGTAGACATTTAGAAGAAAGTTGAAGCTACAAATTAAGACAATCGAATATAAATATGCTAAACAGAGGGAATCTTCTATATTTTGTGAGAATTGACTGAAGCACTTGTGGACTTCACAAGAACATCTCTAGAAAATATGTGTTAGATGGATGCATTTGCATGTGGTGAGACAAATATATAGCGTAGCATATGATCTTCAGTGGGTGTCCTAAGCTACCTTGCAAAGCAAAATTTATGATGCTAAGAACATTAGGGTCTTGGACTTATGACCAGCCTAAGTTGGAACGACTATGCTCGTGTTCTCATATATTTGATCAGCCTATTTGAACCTGTATGCGAACTTAGAAACTTTATGATTTGGAATCCAATGGGTTTGCTTGAGTTTTGCAAATTATGAGGTCAGCCAAGGTATCTATAGCCTCTTGATATTGTATTTGTACCCATAATATCTCTGTTAACACATCTGCCCTGGGTCATGCTAGTATCACGTTTCTAATGAATACTGCTGTTTCATTCTTCCAAATTGGTGGTGGTTTTCAATTTTCTGGAAATGTTTCTGCTTCATGGTACAACTTGGAACTATTTTCTAGCATGATAATGATTGTTGTTATAGAGCACTTATAACATGTATATCAATTCAAACAGATGTATCCAACAACCCGGAGTTGCTAAAAAAGATGGTTGTGATGCTACAAGATAGTGAGGATTTTGACTGTCCTATTTGTATCTCTCCTCCAACCGATGTAGTAATTACACGTTGTGCCCACATCTTTTGCCGATCCTGCATCCTTAAAACCCTACAGCATACGAAACCCTGCTGCCCTTTGTGTCGTCAACCCTTATCTCAGTCCGATCTCTTTTCAGCCCCTCCAGAATCTTCTGGTGCTGATCACACTGAAATATCATCAAGGAATACCACATCCTCTAAAGTATCTGCTCTATTAAGCCTTCTTCAGGAGTCAAGAGCTCAAAAGCCAACTACAAAGTCGGTTGTCTTCTCTCAGTTCCGAACTATGTTGCTACTACTTGAAAAGCCGCTGACAGATGCTGGTTTTAAGATATTGCGGTTAGATGGATCAATGAATGCAAAAAAGAGAGCTCAAGTGATTGAAGAGTTTCAAGTTCCGGGATCAGATGGGCCGACAATATTGCTCGCAAGTCTCAAGGCTTCAGGTGCAGGTATCAACCTTACTGCTGCATCAAGAGTTTACTTGATGGAGCCATGGTGGAATCCAGCTGTTGAGGAACAGGCTATGGATAGGGTTCATCGGATCGGGCAGAAGGAGGATGTAAAGATTGTGAGGCTGATTGCTCGAAACAGCATCGAAGAGAGGGTATTGGAGTTGCAGGAGAGGAAGAAGAAGCTAGCAACAGAAGCTTTTGGAAAGAAGGGCCCAAAGAATCAGAAAGAAGTCAGAATAGACGATATCCGCACTCTCATGTCCCTGTGAGTTTTCAGCTTCATGCTACATTATCTAACCCCTTGCCCCGGGGCTCTTTTGCATTATTTTTTTGTCAAAATAGGATTTCAGGACTTTCTTTCAAGTTTTATAGGCCTTTACAGGCTTACTGTGGGACTTCTGGAATATTTTGTTGTAAATATCAGTTACCAAGTACTCTTAAGGAAAATCAGATGGTTTTTCTTCCATGTATGAGGAAAGCTCTGCACAGAAAGCATTTTATCTTAAATTTCCTTTCAATGGAGATAAACAATGGCGTGGCTACATAAACATCACAACAGTTGTAAAAGAAAAAGAAGCCACTTTTGGCAGGAAAACGTGGGAGAAGATACAACAGAACAAATAACAGTTATGTGGTGGCGACATCTTTATTGGAAGATGGAACAGCAGCCTCCTTAACTATTTCATCTCCGGTCTTGTTGTCATCTTTTACGGCTAGCATGACCAGAAGCGCCAACAATGGATAACTTAAAGTGGTGAGTGACCAATTCACAACCAACTGTGACAGCAATGGAACCTTGTGCGTATCAACTTGCCAGGCAACCGCCGCTCCGGCGCTTTGCACTCCCTTATAAAATCCACTGTATCTGGAAGCAATAAATGTATGAACGTCAGTCGATTTATCCAAAAGAATGAAAGATTAAAGGACGACATAGAAGAAGAAGAATGAAGAAAAGGGCATGGCATTACCTGCTAAGGGTCTGTGAATCATCAGCCAAGGCTCCTATGACCCAATAAACCATGCTTTGAAACATGGCATCCAACAATCCATAGCTGAAGTACAAAACAAAGGGGCCAGCAAAAGCAGAGTCCCTGAAATCCAGCCTCTTAGGTGGATGATCATGGGAATAAGGAAGCTGATTCGCGAGTCCGCCACCCCAAATTGCGCTGCCAACCAAAGCAACGACACCGATCCCGACGAAACCCCTCATCCTCCGACTCTGAAAACTAAAATCCAATATGTAACCGATCCCAACAGAGCCTAACATCTGAGCACCCCAATAGAACACATTGTTTAACCCTCTAGTCCTCAGATTGAAAAGAAGACCATTCACATTATTGAACTGATAACTGTAGAAGAAATTGCTGGCCCAAGCAGCAGGGACAATAAGCAGCATCTTCCAATTAGCAAACAGTTTCAGAACCTCGGTCGCCTCGGTGGAGACACTGGAGTACTTAACATTAGTGCAATGTGTACCGTCATTGCGAACAACGCGGTTGGGTGGCAAAATGGCGAAGGAAAGCAGAGTCCCTGCCGTCATAAAACACATGAATCCGATATACGTGGCGTCATTCACAGACGCCGCCTCAGTTCTATGGTAATTCAGAATGAAAGGAATAAGTCCTCCGATGACTCCACCCATGTTGAAAATGCTCCAAAACAGGGAGATATAGGTTCCCTTCCGATTCGGTGGAGGGTAAGCAGTCATAATAGCGCCTTCACCGGCCCAAAGCAGGCCAGCTCCGATGCCGAGTAAGGCACCCGCGGCGATGGAGAAACCCTGGTGTTGGTGGTGGTTGTAGTAGAGGAAAGAACCAGCATAGAGGACATAAGTGCTGCAACCGGCGGCAAGGGTGAGATGGGGTCCGAGGATATTGTAAATGCCACCACCTAAGACCCCAAACACAGCGAAAGTCGTGTAAAGGGCGGTGTTGGCGTTGTTGGCGGCGGTGGGATCGACTTGGCCACCTCCTCCCATGCCGGAGAGGGCGTTGAACATTCCGGGGCAGCAGAAACACACCAGGCCTATCAGGGCGACTTGCACCAGTGGGGAGTTGTATCGGAATCTTGATTTTGTGGGCAATTCGGTGACTGATTCTTCATCTTTAACTCCACCTCCGATACCCATTTCCCCCCGTTGATCGATCAAATGATCGGAACAGCAAGAAAATTTTGGGGATGAGATTCAGACTAAGAAGTATGGAGTGTTTTTATAGAGTCCTAATCCAATTGGCTTGTTTAAGGAAAGACTAAACTATGGGTCATGAATAGATAATTTAGATTCACAAGATTCCAAAGATCACTTTCTAATGTGATCTCACTAACGCGGCTCTTCAATTTAATATTAAAAAGCTTAATATTCGTTAAACACAATTGCAAGCAGATGTTTAAATTTTTGTGAAATGCATTAGTTTGAGTTTAGTAATTTTATTTAGGGGTTTGAGTATATTGGTTTTGAATTTAGAAAGTGTAGTTAGGATTTAGGTTTTATGGTTAAAATTTAAAGTTTGTAGATTAAAATTTAAATCACTAATCATATTACTTTAAACCTAAACCATAACCTCTACAGTTCAAATTCTAATTCTAAACATTAAATTTTAAATCATACACTTCAACCATTAAACCTTAAAACGAAAACACTTATAGAAAATTTTTATTATTTGATTTAATTTAAATCGAAATATAATTAAAATTCCTAGGATCATGAAACTGAAGTGGTCTAGGATTTGGCAAGGAATTTTATCCATTAATAACATGTCCCTGCCTAATTGACTTTTATAGCATTACACGTACATGTGTTTGTGACATTTGTCATCTCATCCTTGACGTTTTATTCAATTCAGTGGTAAGAAATAACTACCTACCTAACTTAGCGTTTCTTTATTTTAATTTAGTTTGGATCCATTTAGTTTTTAATTTTCTATATTATTTTTAATTTTTTTGATAGGAGAGATTTAATACTTCTTATATAATATTTTCAAGTTACTTTTATTATTTAAAACAAAAACATTTATTTTCATTATAAAAATTAAAACTTTTTTTAGTTGAACATGTGGAGTGGTTCCAATAATAAAGGATGAAATATTTTATCCAGGTAATTTGGGTTCGAGCACCTTGTGTGTACAATGTGTGTGGTTTATTAAAGAGTTAAAAAAATTGAATAGACGTCACCTTGTAAATACACCAGCATATTTAAAAAAATTGTTAAATTTATATTACATAAGCAGACCAACTACTTCTATTTTCTTTTTCCTTAGCCCTACAAACAAGTCTTGTGGAAAGCCTTTTGATTCTGAAAGCAACGTTTTGACATTTAAGTTGGGAAAATTCCAAGTACCAGAAAGCCAAGCCAGCTGCCGGCCTTTTCCTCTCCCAAATTTGCTCTTCCTCTACTGCTTTGGGAATTATTTAATTTTATTTCCAAAGCCAAAAAACCAAAAAAGAGATATCAAGTCAACCATTGTATATCTAATTCATTATTAATATTAATAATCGGTCCACTAATTGTTCGAGTGATCAAAGATACTCAAATTATCTTATTTTATATGAATTTCAATCCGAACATTTACTTTAAGAATGTAAACATCTCTTTACTTAATAAAAAAATATGAACAACCTTCTTGGTCCGTAATTACTGATAGCATCATCTTAAGATTCCTAACACTTGTTTTTCCACTTGAATACTTGGGGATTAAATCTGTTGGTGCCGGCTCTGGATTTAAAATTAATAAAAAGATTCAGTTTGATACACCATTTATATCAGCCAAGAAGAATACAACACTCGTTTTTTCAACCATTTTACCTCAACTCCACTCCATCAGATTTTAAAATAACGATGTCGATTTTGACAAAGAGACAAAGCTACGAATTTATTTTGAAAGCCAGAACAGATTTTAAAAGCTAAAACATAATTTTATTATTATTTTAGTTTATAATTTCATAATTTTTTTAAAAAGATTAAATTAAAATTTTACTATAATTTAGACTTGTAGGGGACCAAGCAATTGTCAATCCCTAGTTCTGTCTCTGCGTAATGATATGTAAACCCAAATAATAACTTTAGACCAACAAACAATCCTGCCAATGCCTGCTATTTATAAACAAACATCCTAGAAGAATTTGATACTCAAATTGTCTGGTTTTGGTGCATCAAATCTACCAATTTTGTCATGTAAATACATACATTTATAAAACCAGACAGTCCATGTGTGGATTTATTATATATATTGCCGAGTATACAATCTTGATTGAAGTATCAATTTCCCCTTTGTTACAATTTAACAAATAAGCAACCAAAAAGTTCAAATTTCCAAGTTTCTTACCAGTTCCCCTTCATGTTGCTGTTGGATTGTAAGTTGTTCGCATTCACGACCAAAAGTAAACTGGATCATAAGTTATCGGCATGCCATTATCATAACCGAGCACACGAGAGCTGTGTGACAGCACAATTCTGGATATCCAAAGCCAAATGCTTTTGTCTCAACCTTAAAAATAAAGATTGAGAAAGCATTTCATAATTAAGTTAACAACTGAAGCTCTTTAACAATGTGAGCAGCATGAAGTCATGAATGATAAATGTATCTAGATGGACCTTGCACTACAGTCAAGAGTACAGTTTAATCTTGTATGAACCGAGTCATTTAATCCTTGTTTGTATGCTACTGGTGCAAACAATATAATTGATAACAGTGTTACAGGAAACAGGAAAGAGTCTAAATTCTGACATGAACTCCTAAAACACAAAAATGACAAACACGGATAGAATTGAAAAGCATGTGCTTTGTCAGATTTCAGATCATATATTTCGTCAAATTTCACTACTCATGTCTACATTTAGACAGTTTCCCATTAACTATGTTGATGATTTTACTTATTTGCATCAATATCCAACGCATAAAGATTAAATTACTTGGTTGTATATACAGGACTAAATTGCAGTTTTGACTATAGTATGACTTCCTAATACTCAATCCATGAATGTCAATATTAATTCATTTAAAAAGGCATTCTTACCAGAAGTAGAAACTGCTTTGATCCAAGTACTGCAGATCCCATAATCCTTCACACTACAAATTTAATGGCCATGAATACCACGCAAACAAAAAGAATAACAAACAGAACTGCTAGAGTAACTACATGATAATCGCAAGAATGATAGTTGTCATGCAATAATAACCTTGTCCCTCACAAGATTTATAAGTCACAAGATAGCAAAGTACCCTGAATCTATGTTTCTTGGACTTGAGTGTGGGTAGTGGATACTGGATACTAGTATGTGTCTGACACCAATATATTCAATTGTTTCCAAGTCATTTCATGTTTTCAAAGAGCCCTTGGGGTTAGATCCCCAGAGCCACTTCCAGATGTGTTCAACATAGATACTTCAAGGAAAATAAAGAATCAAAGAATACAGCCCTGAATTCAGCAGAACATCTAGCGGCCTTCAGCCTTCTAAAACTAGCACAAGACCCCAACCACACACAGGCACACAAAGCAAATAATAGGAATTGAATCTTCCTAATCGAAAATGAAATATCTTCGGTTCTAGTTCGACTTCCATATTTTCCACTACAATATCTGAAACTCCTTTAACAGACAATATAGTATAAATCCATGACAAGCTTTGTAATTACAACTGCTATATTTCTAAATGGACTAAAATTTTGAAATTGTACTAGGGTAAAATTCTTACAAGTACTGCAAGGGCAAAATATTTGAGGGTATTTAATGATATAAGTGAATCATAATTTAGAGTTTAAAGAACCTAATAATTGTTATTATCCACTCATAATAAAAAACACCACCATACTTGTGTTTCAAAAAGATAATTCTTAAAAGGAGAGAAATCTCGGAAAACAAGATTTGATCCTCTTATGTTTAAAACTTAGACTATACTGAAGACAATAGCATTTAACCAAATGCAGATAGACCATACCATTTAGCCAAATGCATCTCAGGAAATTAATTATCCCGGGGGGGGGGGGGTGTTAGGATTCCGAGATTAAGATTATTATTCAGATTTTGGTGATGCGGCTTAGTCTCAACTAGAGTCTATAAATGAGTTCTAATTTCATTGACCCATTTTAGATATCTCTACCTTTCTATTGTAAGGACTGAAAAACACTCTGTAAGCATTGGCTAACTGCTCATTCATAGTAAACTCAGAATTTTACAATCATATTATTAGTTCCAACCATCTTTTATATCTTACTGTTTAAAACACGTCATGCCTTACATTAGTGAGACAACTACTCGCTAACACTATAAATACTCCCTCGAGTATGTTAGTAGAATCTTCTAGCTGTTAATGCTCTCACATTTTTCTATGCTAGTATACCTTCTCAGGAAACTAAGCGCTTGCTACCACAACTTGTTTGATCCACTACCTTACCATGTGCTAACCTTACCCACACAATGCATACATAAATACCATTTGATTCCCACTCCCACTTAAGATTTAACTCATAAATTTAAGCAATGAACAACATGGATGAACCAAAATTTCACTGTTTATGATAAGTAGAAACATCTTTTGGTAGAAAACAACCAATTCAGAAATAAATGTGGAAGTCGTGTGATTAAAGGGGAAGTCATTAAACTAACTAGAAGCATATGACTTACAAGTAGATATTACATTGGTCAATTTCAGGAAACAGGTTAATATAAAACCGAAAACCATCGGGGCTTATATCTCTGCATAGCAAACCTGCCAACATAAAACAGTAATTATTAATGTTGGATATTTAGTAATATTTAAAGAGAAAGTGAAGCAGCGTTGTACCTTTGCTCTCTGCAGTTAGAAGATGCTCTTTAGCCATGGCTGGAGCAATCCCTAATGTCATTGCAGCATCAGTTGGACTTATGCCATTTCGAAGCGCTTCAGGCTTAGTCACAAGGCTTCTGATTCTAGCAAAAACCTACACGACAAGTAAATTTTCGGGTGATAGGTTCTTGACAAATAACAACTAAATTATACAAGTGGTGAATACAACACACTTCAAACTTTTCCAGCAAAGTAAATTAACCACATATGTGTTTAATTTGTAATCAATTGCCAAAAGACAGAACAAGTGAACAATAATATAAAACCATGACAAAACCCAAATGCAAACAATACGGGACTTATTTTATAATCACTTAAAATAACTAATGATCAAACATTATGATAGGATTGGAACAACTACAAGAAAATTTAACAATAACTAAATAAGCAAATATGATGTTGAAATGTGAGCTCAGGATCGTACATCCACTGCCGACTATGTTTTCACTTTTCCATAATAGTAGATAAACCTTAGAAATTACAGTCCATTATCAGCGCTTCAAGTAAATAAAAACATATGGGCAATAGAAAATAGAAGTATCAATTTCTGTTTTGGATTCCTTAAAAATGAATGACATAAATTATCTTCTGGAATCTAAGGGCTCAAAGCAAAGGAAAAACCTTACAGGTTAAGATACATATATTAGACTAAAGAAGACTGACAGAAAAAAGGTAAGAAAGTTCTGTTATATAAAACTGAAACAGAATCTTATCAAGACAGAGAAACTGGAAACGATTACCTCCTCATCACTATGGGACTTGTTTTGGATGACCATGACTCCACTTTCAAACTTCCTAAGCGTCACTGGACTGTTGTATAAAGCATAGTCGATCAAAGAGTTCGAATATCCAAGTATGACTTCTTAATATATCATTACATAAACGTAAGAATATGAATACATACACATCAAATTTCTCCCACAAAGAACATGCTTGCAACATATCATCTGGAGAGATCAATTCTGAGGACAGAAAGAGATGGAAAGAAGTCACTTATTTTCATTGTACTTTCAAAATATTGAAAGTAGATAAAACAACAGCACATTTTGGAAATTGAAGTGAATTAAAAAAAAACAAAAAATAAAGAGAGAACTGATTCTAAGTGGAATGAAATATATTCAGGGACAGAAACATCTAAAACAATTTCCCCCCATAATAGTTTCATTAATTTGAATGCCCTCTTTGCTTACAAAAGGCACCAAAAATCATAATAAAGTAAACATCAATATTAGAGGACCCAAAAAAGCATGCTATAGTCAGTTCTAGACAGAGAAGTTTTACAAAATAAAACTGAGGTCAGACAAATTTTACAATTGATTTATGTGTGCAACATGCGTTTAGATTAACCAAAAAAAGGGTTCAATATAGCACGGTTGAAAATGTCCACGGTTATTAAGAATATCACGCAATCTAAGTGAAAGAGAAACACCACAATCTGGGGTTAATGATGAAGAATCTAAGATGGAGATAATACGTACTCTCTTCACTGCAACTTTGAAAGAATTAAACATTGTTGGTTACAGAATATTCAAAGTCTCAGTCTGATTTGTTTGGAACAGAAAAAAATAGCATCTATGGAATATAAAGAGAACTTCAAACAAGTCTGACTACTTTCAAGCCTCATTTGTTTCTTTGACCAAACAGGGTAGTAGGGACTCAAAGTCAAACCACAGTACCACACCTTTCCGGTGTTACATGGACAAAAATGTATAGCATGCATCCATGGCCTTCATTAAATGTTGTAGCTTGAAATGGTAATTACGTTAAGATTTATTTACTAATGTTTTTGACCCCCCCCCCCCCTCTCATGGGAAAAGATAGGAGAATTATGTTGCCAAGAACATTTGTTAGGTCACAATATTTTCAATAACAAAAGTTAGGTTAAGAAATTTCAAGTTCACAATGCAACTAGACAAACTTAAATACAATAACCGAATTATGCATAAAAACAAGAGATAAAGTTAGTGTTAAACCAAACCTGTGCCTCGAGCACGGTTGAAGAGACAATAGGCATCTATAAGGTTGATCATTCCACCTGCTCTCTCCAGTGGGGTTCTCACAAAATCTGCCAGCTGAGGTGCCAAGAAATTAAAAAAAAAATCAAAACTAGCTCTCAAGAGAAAATCAAGTAAAAGCCGAAAGCCAATCTACTAGACATGACAAGTCATTTACCAACCCAATAATAAAATTTCAGATGAGTAATTTTAAATTCCCAATGAGAAACCATGAGATATGCAAGCATAAAACAGAATTAGAAGTAAAGTCCAGGAGTATTTTGTTATCAAAGTCTTGAATCACTTAAAAGAAATTTTACTACATCTAGGAAAACAGTAATCAACTAATCCCCATCTACAAAACCATCTTATTTCTAAGGATTTCTCCGGAACCAAATAAAAAATCCTATAATCTATCAAATGTATTAATATAAATGATAAGCTAAACTCTATAGAATTATCTCGAGACAAATTATTAAGCAAATAACATTAAAAAAGTTAAAAAAAGAAAGAGAGGGAAAAGAGAACCTGACGGGACAATTGTTGATGGTACAGGGCACCTGCAGATTCCTTAGTGACTGGGGATATTATACCAACACTCAACAACCAATCTTGGATCTCCTCTTTTGAACCCATATCCTCATCATTTGTTCCACTTGTTTGAGAACTCGTTCCGGACAAAAGCTTTTGCCTCATTTTTTCGGCCAGCATCACCATCTCTTTAGCTTTACTCTGAAAATCCAAAAGAGTTCTAAATCTTGAACGATCAGATTGTAAGAAAACAAGCAAAAGAGAGACTAAAAAATCATTAACTACAGCCCGGAACCGATATTTGCAATCAAACAACATTAACTACATTGAAGTTGAACCTAATTAATCCTTTCATGCATGCCATTGACACAGAAGTTTAAATATATTATGTCCTACCTAATGATAGAGAGATATTACGGCTAAGGACTACTGGTTCAAAAAACTCAAGGACATGTTCCGCTTGCATTCAACGATGTCAAGCATTTGCGCAAACAATCATAACAGAAACCAGATCAAGAATATATTATATTTCTTCTTTCATGTAAAGAAACCAGAAACTTCAATGTAGTAAAGAAAACAATTTTCCAGTACATATGGATTTATATTTCAATACAATGATGCAATTATTACATCAAGACCAGACTCCCTATAATTTGCTGCAATTCGTTATAATTGAACAAAATGAATCACATTACCATGAGAGCATTTAAGTCCTGAAAAGCATCCTGCAAACTCTTATCAGTACTCTCCCACATTTCTTGTTCCTTCCTCAAAATCCCCGCCACCCCAACCATTCTCACCGACCCGTCAGTCGAGTACAACCCTCCACTGGTTCCTGTGCCTGCCCCTGTACCAGAAGCCAAACCCGAGCCGGAACCAGAACCTGAAGTCTCATTACTCTCCCAAGCTCTCGCCCGCCAACTGTCCCAAAACTTCACCAAAAACCCATCACAGTCCCCCTTCCCTCTAACCACTGCAGTCACTACGACTGATCTCGAGCCCGAGCCTGAACTAGAACCAGACCCAGAACCCGGATCGAAAACCCGATCATCGGGTGAGACGAGGACTTGGAAGCGGATCCTGGGGGAATGGAACACGGACTTGAGAGATTTTTTGGAGGAGAATATGTGGGAAATGGCGGCAAGAGGAATGGCTGAGGCGGAAGTAGGGGCGGTGGCGGAAGAAGAAGGGAGCCAGAGGAGGCGGTGGGTGGTGAGGATGAGGATACCCGATTTTAAGGGGGAGAAGTTGTGGTGATCTTCAGATTCGAGATCGACACCGGAAAGAAGGTGGCATTCCACTTCGCTTCGGAGGAAGACAGGGCGGCCGCTGCTCGTCACCTCCGCCTTGGAGAAGAAGTTGGACATCTCTGCGGGGTTGGTTGACTGATTAAACGTGGGTAATTTTCTGTTGATTTAGTGGCTCTTGCTTCGCTTGTTTCATTATAATTGGGTAAAATTCACAAATGGTCACTATATTATTTTAAAAATTATAAAATAATATTTTAATTTTTACATGTTATAAGATGGTTATTAATTTTTAGTTTTTTTTTTACAAAATGATCATCAATTCTTTAATTATCTACCATTAACGGAGTGACGTGACGATTAAATTTTTTTGTAAATATGAGTAAATTTCAGTGTGAGCCTATCAATAAATTTGTATAAATTTCACCCTCATCTATTTGGTCCTATTTTAGTTTAAAAATAATTTAGCAATTATTTAAATAACAATAATTTTTATATAATTATAAATGACAGCATTGAAAATCGAGTTTATGCCTAAAAAATAACCATTAAAATTTGGGGTAAACAACAACAACATTAATTGTGGTTGAACTTTTATGACACTTATAATATTATTACTGAAATAAATAAAAAACTTTCACTAAAATCATTGTTGTTAAAAAAACCTCATTAAAATTATTGTTGTTAAAAAACTTTCATTAAAGACAAAAGTCATTGTTGTTAAAAAAAATAGCTGACGTGCTAAAATTTAAAATTGGATAAAAAAAAACAAATTGAAGTACTTAATTTTTTAGAGTTTTTAAAAGTGGCACTGAATTTTTTAGATTTTATATTTTTGACCTCAAATTATTAAATTTTTGTAATTTTGATTCTGATTTTTTAAAAATTCACTATGTAATCCTCACACTTCTAGATTTTTCATAGAAGTGCCCCTAAACTTCAAAAACTTATGACTTAACCCTTAAATTCTAAAATTTCTCAATTAATCATGTAAATTCCATTTTAAACCTAGTAAGCCCCTAAATATCACCTTCTTTAAAAACTATCACTTTTCAAAAATTACAATTCCATTCAAAAACTATAATCATGGGATGGGCACGAGTCGGGTAGGGTCAGGTCGAGTTTTTGGCCCACCTGAACCCGACTCAAAAATAAGTACCCTAAAACTGAACTCATTCTTTAAAAAAATCGATCCAAAAATAAATAATCTAAACCCGACTCCGACCCGACATATAAAAAATAATTTTTAGGGACTTAATTGTAAAAAATAGTTGCAAGGACTAAATTATAAATAAAAATTCAATTTTAAGGACCTAATTATAAAAAATATAAAGAGGGATATCATTTTAAATATCCTTAAAATATTTATGGGGAAATTACATTTTTAGTCCCAGGTCGGGTCGGGTCAGATATTTTTTACCCTAAACCTGAACCCGATCCGACCTCACCCTTGATAAAAAAAAACAACCCGACCCGAACCTAATTTTATGTTAAAAAATCTAACCTGATCAGGTCGGGTAAAATGTCCATCCCTAATAATAATTTTTAAAAAAAATACTATCTAGAAAAAATAATTATTTACATATATATTATCTAAAGTATTTTTAATAGTGTGCCATAAATTACTACTAATTTTTTATTAATATCTAATAGTATTATCTTAAATAATATAATTACTTAAATTTTAAAATAATAAAATAACTGGTATATATTATTAAGATTTACTCCTTTCCCGTTCGTTAGTGGTATTCTTATTATAATTTATGTTATAATTAACATTATAAATATTTCGGAGATGTTTGGACGGTTTGAGTCAAAATTAAAAGTTTGAGCTAAAATTAAAGGTTTGACCAGTCAAATCCGCTAACTGAGATGTTTGGTGAAAAGCGGATTGAAATAGTGGATTAAGGTGAAACCTCTATTTTTTTTAAAAAAAGTTGTTAATATAAACTTTTTAAAATTAGAAGTTTTAACATTAAGTTATAAAGATCATTCTACCCTTAACAATTATTAAAAACTCTCATATAATCTAAATTTAACCCTTTTATTTTTTATCAAACGGTAAGTTGGGGTTAAAGAAAACAGAGAAAACATACAAACAAGAAGATGAACATACAGGAAAAAAAGACAGAAATCGAAAATAAGGTACAAACAAGCAAAAAGCATACAATCAACAACAAGCAATAAACAAAACAAAAAGAGCTGGACAAGACGAAGAGGAGCCGGAACACCAGACTCGACGAGAGGAGGGAACGAGGAAGAAAGCAAACACAATCAAGCCTAAGTCCACAACTGCATGCCACTTTTGTCACACATAAGAATATGATCTCATCAGAAAATACAAAAGAAAAACTAACGGGTCAACGCGTCAAAAATACCAAATCGATGATGACCGATGGCAAGAGCGAGGCACCCAGAGCTGGAGAAGCAAACAATTCAGACAGCCCAATGGGAGAGGAGAACCAAATCCACCACCGAGCAAGAACTGGGCGACGCTGAAAATATCAACCAAAAGAGCTGAACAGGACACCGACAACAAAATCAAAGCGAAAAAAAAAGAAAAAAAGAGAAGAGAAGCCAAGCTCCCTTCCCGTCCACATCCCACAACCACCTCACCCCAACGGCCTGAGTCATAACCCTAGGTTGCCTGAGAAACAAGATCTCCAAAGACAAGTCAAGTGGTAAAAACAGAACACTCTAACCAGAAAGAAGAAAGAAGATAGTGGAAACAACGAATGAAGAGGCAAAAAAATGTGAGAAGCAAACAAAATACATTTTCTACCTTAGTTATCCATGAATTTCATAAATTCACAAATTCATTTTTCCTTTTAGGCTAAAGGAGATACCCTCACAAATTATTTATACTTCAAAGTCTAACAATCTCTTATCTTAAAAAAGAATACAAAAAAACAAACTATAAAATTCTTCTAAAGAAAGTTGTTTGCATAATTTGAAGTTCACTAAACCCTAACACTTAATTGAAAAAAATACTATGAAGAACACTCAAATGTGTACAAGATATGACAATAAAAGAGCTTAAAAACTTGGATATTTGCTTGGATGCTTTGGAATAGTTGTCTTGTTGTTGAAGATAATTTGGAGACTTATTTCTATACCCCTTTATTATTTTTTAGCCGTTTGGGTTGTTAGAAAATTGAATAGAGTTGTTGGGACAATTTTTTTCGTAATAATTGCAGTCTGGCAACAATGAATATTGGTACATGGGCTTCCGTATCGGTACCTACTCAAAATAAAAATAGCCATTATAAGAAAGGGGTATTGGTATGCGGGTTTGTGTATTAGTACAAAGTGAGGATTGTACAAGGGGTACCGATATGCTACGTACCATACCGGTACCGAATTTACTCACTTAAATCTTGAAAAAAAATTACAAGGCTTGCATATCGGTTCGCATATTCTCGTACCGGTACTCAGTTCATTTGAAAATAAGTTTCGCTCAAAAAAGCTGACAAGCATTTAAAAATATTTAAAGCCCGTACCGGTACGATAAAGTGTCAAAACATAATAATCATCATGTTGAAAATCGTAGTAATTTTAGGTTTGAAGATTTAATGTCATAACTGTTGAAGATTAATAAATAACTTTAATCCATGTGTTAATATCAAAACGAGTCGATCCTAATATTTGTTCTCAACACACACACACACATATTCATTTTATGAATATCTATCAAACCTCATATTAATCTTATCTTATTATTGTTCCCACAATAGCAACTAATTAAGAATATTTAGAATAGTTAACAATAATATTCAAAGATACAAAAGCATGCAAATTATTATAATAATAAATTTAATAATCAAAATATCATGTCCATACAATAGACCTAGGACACTATTTCTAACAGCTTTAAGCCCTATCACCTAAAAACACAACAAATAAGCAAATTCTGAGTAGAAAGAAAATCAAAGCAAAGAAGAGAAGAGAAAAAAAAAGAAAATTACCCTCGAAAATAAAGAAAATAAAAGTGAAGGAAGAAAGAAATAGGAAGGTAAAGATGGATGGTGTTGCAGGAGCATGCGCCTCTAACACAAGTGTTTGGCTCCACTATGACTAATCTCATTTTTTGTCCACTAATTCTCTAGCAAGGGCAACCCCCAATAAGAGAGAAGAAGTTTGGGAAATTTTCCAAGAACATCAATTTCTATGAAAACTTCTCAAATCTGCATGACAATAGCTTAATTGTCACACTCTTTTCTGTTTCTATTTGTTTGTTGTTGTTTTATAGTCCAGCGCGGAGAGTATCTGCCATCACTTACAAAAGATTATGATGTTACATATATTAATTTGATTTATATCAGATATAAGTATTTAAAGTATACAAATTTTTTATTTAGGCATTTAAAATATTTTTAGTCAAAACAAATAATTAGAATATATTTTTTTGTCAAAATAAGTAAATAAACTATTTTTTTGTTAAATTTGGCCTTATTTAACAATTAGCAGATAGCACATTACATTAGCCGATCACAAATCACACGAGACATAATTGATAATACAACATAACTTGTGAAAAGAGTTCAAAATCTAAGAATAATAATAAACAAAATTAAGAATTAAGAAGAAAAGTATTTAGATATCTGAAGCCACACGTTTGTACAGATGAGAAGGCAGTCTAGGAGTGGCAATAACATGTAATGGAGTCCGCATATAAGCAGCCAGTCTAAGATTTTCAAGCATGTCAATTTCCTCAGCCTTGACTCCCTCGGCTGGTGTCCAACAAAAATAGTGCAATAAGTGACCCAACATGGATGTGACCAGGTTGATTCCGAGTTGTGCACCCGGGCATACCCTCTTCCCTGCACCGAATGGAAGCAATCGAAAATCATGACCCTTCATATCGACGTCCTCTTATAGGAATCGTTCTGGACGAAAGTCTTCAGGGTCCTTCCAAACTGGTGGACCACGACCTACTGCCCATAAGTTAACGAGCACGATTGTTCCCTTGGGGATGTTGTAGCCGCCGATTTTGACATTCGCATTAGCACGGTGGGGTAGCATTAGAGGAGTTGGGGATGTAGTCTCAATGCCTCCTTGACTACGCTTTGAAGGTATGGAAGATTTGAGAAATCAATTTCGAACATCACCTTTTCGAATCCTATCACACGATCTAGATCCTCTTGTGCCTTTTTCTACACTCTTGGGTTCTGAACTAGCTCGACCATTGCCCACTCAATTGAGATTGCTATAGTATCCATGCCTGCAGTGATCATGTCCTGCATATTTCAATTACTTGTAAATTGTAAAAGTTGACTTGGCTTGATGGATATATGAACTCTAACTTAATAATAATATCCAAAATATAAACATTCTTACCCAAAGAAGTCCAATAATAGTGTCGTCGCTAAGATTATACTTGTCTTGCAATGTAAGCAAAGCATCAACAAAATACTGTTTGGCACTGCCACTCTTCTGGCGGGCAAAGATGTGCTCCTCCATGATAGCTTGGGTAAGCCGGTCCCTTCGTGCCACGTGCTTGGTGAATGCCTCTTCTTCCGACGGAAACGTCCAACGAAGCCACAAAAAGTGATGCACCCAGCTTCAGTCCATTCACCATAATGGGCATGGGTTAATGCCCCCATATAGTTGCAATTCAGGAAATTGTATACTAAAGTATGGTTAGAGGGTGAATAAAGAATTAAAATGAACTTTACTACTACTACTTGAAACAAATGTATTTGAAATTTGAAATAGAAAGATTTATTGCATTGTTATATTTCCTGCATTAACGTTGTAACACCCCAAAAATTACGCCCAATTGTAAACCCTAGATTTGAAAAATCCCTAATTTAGAATCCTAATTTTGAAATCCGTAATTAAAAACTCTAATTTTTTATGGTGGACTAAATAAAATTTTTTATGAAACTTAAAAATTAAATTAAAATTTCTTGAAAAGTCAAGGATTGACTTTGTAAATAACTTTTTTTATGAAATTGAATTTTAAATCAAATGATTTATTGCGGTAAGTCTCTTCTTCTATTTTTAATTATTATTATTATTATTATAATTATTAATTATAACCGTACAATATATATATATATATATAATCTTTTAATTTAAAATTGAATTCTAATTCTCCTTTTTACTCACGGTTGAATTGACTCTCCTTTTTCAACTTAAATTTTTGTTTTTATTATTATTATTATTATTATTATTATTTTCTATCCTATATCACTTTCAGTATTTTACTTAAATTAAATTTATTCTCCTTATATATATATCCATAAACTCACGGTTGAATGAATAGAAAAATCCCTTTAAAATTTTGAAACCCTTATAAGGGTTGATCTCTCCCTCTCCCAATTTCACACATGCCGAAGCCATGAAAAACCATTGGCATCCATCATATTTTTTGGGGTTTCAATTATCTTCAATCGTGCGGGGTATCCCACTAAATTCTTTGTCAAAGTTGTTCTCAAATTAAACTTCATATCTTTGATTTGAACCATTGTTACTCTCGGTTATGAAATTCAATTACCGTACATGTGCAACATGCTTCGATCCAGTAGAACCCAATATTAATTTTGAGCGTAAAAGACATTCGTTCCGACGTTAGAGCTATTGCGGTTAAGGTGTGTTTTCTTTCGGTGCTATAATTAAATTATATACTATTTTTTTATGTGTTGGTGTTTTACCTCTTTGTGATTATTTATATGTATTATGGTTTGTATGGTTGACATCATATGCATACGATTTCAGAATGTGGTTTAATTATGATTTATAGAATATTTGATTTATGAAACATCGGATTTTCGGAATTATGATTTATGAATTTATGGACTATGATTTATAAAGTATGTTTACGGAATATCGGATTTATGGAACTGTGTTTATGGAATTTGATTATTAAACATCATATATGTATGAGCATGGGTTGAGATTTGTACGGAGGAAGTTCAGTGGTTTCATTCTTCGGGCTGAATTCCACTTCGGATCAGTGGTTCCACCCTTTGGGTTGAGTTTCACTTCGGATTGGTGACGATGTAGAGAGTGGTTCTGGGGAACCTTACTCTTCGGGCGGTGATGTAGTTGGATGCATTGCATTGCACTTGTGATTTGTATTATGGTTTAAAAGATTTTATTCAAAATAATATTATGTTTTATAATTATGGTTTTTCTTGCACTTTAGAGACACACTAAACTCTTTAGCTTACTCCTCATAGTTTCCTCTTACAGATATCTTTGGACTTTAGGCGACGTGGTACTTGGAGGATCTCATATTTTATTCGGTTATTTTATCATTCAGTACGAAACTATTTTAGTTTAATTAGATTTCTATTTATTATTTTGGGACATGGATGTAATTTTAGACTTTTTAAGAATAAATATGTTTTGAGATTATTTTTCTAAAATTCTTTACTATGATTTTATTCTAGAGATTTTATATAAACATTTTAATATTTATGATATTTATATTTTTATTTACTATAAGATATTTATTAAATTTATGTTATTTTGTTTTAATTAAAGTATAATTTTTAAAATTAGATTTCTTGAGAGAAAAGTTTTCAAACGTGACTTCCTAAATTCGGCTATTTCCTTTAGGCCGGGTTTAGGGGGTTACAAACGTTGCATTGTTGAAACACATTAGACAATAAACTCTTTGATTCCACAACTTATATAATTCTCATTTGTTACTCGATGATTGAATAAAGAATTAATATCGTTATTCTCAAGTATAACACTATTCTGAAATAGCGGAACAGAAATAGAGACTGTTACTACATGAAACATCATGAAAATGTTATGCCTGCCATATATCTTCATGATCTTATAACATCTTTTGGTAATTCTGTATTACTGAGCTTTTTCAAGCTCACGTTGTTTTTACCATCGCAGGTTAAAAGAAAAATATCATGGTGTAATGATCGATATCAGTGTTCGAAGTTCTCTCGGTGCTGCTTTTGGAGTACGGTACTAGTACAGTTAGTGGACATGTGTGTCGAGTATTGTTTCATGATAACGTATGTAAAATATTTTCTGAAATCACTGTTATATGTTTAAATGATTTCTTGAAAGGGTATTTTAAACAGAGGCTAACGTTAAAGGTTAATAAGTGTTTTAAAGAAAAAAAAATTTATGTGGATTTTTATTGTGGGTCGCTCTTGTGACCCTAATGTGACTTCTTAGGATTCGTGGTAACGCATAGGCGAGTCTAGAAGGTTACATAATCAGTGCTAGTTCATGATTATAATTTTGTCGGTGGTCACGAAAAGTTAGATCACCACTCGGTTGATGGTTGTTTGCCGACGTAATTAGTCATGAGTAGCGGAACATTCTACCTGATAATTTGGATCGCTCACCACTTCTTTTCATCAGTTATGAGTCCTGATTGGATAGAGACAATGAGATTCATGAAGCTTCTGAATTTTGATGGTATGCTTATTTCCATAGAAGTTTTTTCACTTTTCTTTGTTTGTGTTGTAAAAAATTTAGATATATTAGTCTCATTATTTTTCTTCCTAGATGCGTTGTAATCGTGATATCTTCTATGATTATAATAAGAATTCAGTAGCCATATTCAAAAAAATAGTCTAAACGTAATTATAAGGTACTATTTGTTCATACATATTACTTGTTTTTTATTCATTCGCTTTTCCAAGAGATTTTTAACGCATTTTTAACGGAAGTAATAAATTAACCTTAAAATAGTAACATAATGAAATATTACATACTTTGACAAACTAAACTTTAGACACCTAATATATATAGGGTTAGGATCAACTTACATTACGTAAAACTCAATTACTTTTATATTTTTTTTGGACCGTTGGATGATGGTAATTAATGGCTAAGATTATTTCCTTACCTTTTTTTTCAAGTGATAATCTTCACATTTTCTACTGTTAATCTCATCCATCCATTTCACTCATCCAATGACCATGGATTAGTGTAAAACTAAATGAGTTTTACATAGTGTAATTGGATCCATCGCTATATATATATATATATATATATATATATATATAATTTGAACACTTATTTTTCAATTAAACCTAAAATAAGTAGTATAAATACTTTCTTTTAAGATACAATGTCAAAAAATGCTCCTAACATTAGATAGAATAATTATTTTGGCTCGTATTCTTTTTTAAGTAGTTTAACTCTCAACATTTAATTTTAGCCTAAAATGACCATCCGTGAATGAAAACTGTTAGTTAACTAACGATAAATGATATAAAAAATCTACATGACAGTACATGCTGAGATGACAATACTCATATAAACAAATGTGCTGACTTGACATAATGACACACCAATCAAAAATAATTTTATAAAATTATAGTATAAAATATATAAGTATTTTTTCTGTTGTCGTATCATTTCAAGCTATTTATTATTAGTTGGCTATTGATTTTTACCTACAGAAAGACTATTTTAACCTAAAATAAGACACTAAAAAAATAAAGTGCTTCAAAAAAATGTCAAAATAATTATTCAATCAAACTTGTTGAGAAATCAAACCGGTTAATAAAACCATTGTTCATTCATGTTTAAGTTTGTAATGATGATACACCATTTTTATATATAGAGTAGCCGTATGTTGATAAAACTATTGTTCCTTCGTGTTTAAGTTTGTAAATTTGTGTTTGTATGATAGTCTTATACAGTAATAATAGTCAATTTAGATCCGAAACTGAAAAATGGATCCAATCAAATTGAATTCAAATTTCGTTTAAAAGTCAACAATTTAAAATCATCAAATCAAACTAGCTTTTGAGGTTGGGTTATCGGGTTGATAAGACCCGATTGGACAAACACAAACAACGAAAGAGAAAACGGTATTAAAAACAGGGAAAAGGTTGCCCACGCGGCAAAGCCCAAACGTAGAAGGAAAGTTTTCGGACCACCATTTTATACTAAAACCTCTGGTTTTCCCATTCAAAGTTTCGCTCTTTTATCGATCCGTTCACGTTCTAAAACCCTCTGGATTTGCTCGTCTCCCCCAAACCGAAATTCAATGGCGGAACCGCCGATTGAACCCCTTCTGAGCTCCGAATTGGAATCGCTGGCCATTCCCCCGATGGATCCGTTGTACCTCTCCTCAGATCTAGGGTTTCCTCTCGACGACAACGATGATTTCCAGCTTACCTTCGACGAATTCGACGAATTGTACTTTCCCGACGTGATCCTACCCGATTCTTCCGGAGCCACACCCGAATCTTATGTGGAAGGGTACCTGAATTCCCCCTCCCCAGAATTCGACAGTTGCTGCGGCCAGACCGGTAATTCTCACTCTCCTGTCTCCTCTTTAGGATCCGGAAATTGCGGTTCGGCCGTTTCAGGGGACACGAATGTTGCGTCGGCGGATTCTGGGACTGACGTTGATGAGAAGATTGACGTTGAAGAATTGGGTAAAAGGCGAACGTCTAAAAGGAAGATAGATCATGAAGAAACTGATTCTAACAAGTATATAAAATCATCGCTGCTGACTGTGAACAATTCTAACTCCAGTTCTGATAATAAGTCAAATGCTCTGAGCGAAGAGGAGGAGAAAAGGAGGGCGAGGCTTATGAGGAACAGAGAGAGTGCGCAGCTGTCAAGGCAGCGGAAGAAGCATTACGTGGAAGAGCTGGAGGATAAGGTTAGGAAAATGCATTCCACGATTGCTGATTTGAATAATAAGGTAGCTTATTTTATGGCTGAGAATGCTACCTTGAGACAACAATTAAGTACCGGTGGTAGTGGCGGTGCTGGAATGCGCCCTCCACAGCCAATGCCTATGCCAATGTATCCACCAACGGCATACCCTTGGATGCCATGTGCTCCGCCGTATATGATGAAGCCTCCAGGGTCCCAGGTGCCATTAGTACCTATTCCTAGGCTGAAACCGCAGCAGCAATCAAAACCGGCTTCCAAAGCTAAAAAGAATGAGAGCAAAACTAAGAAGGTTGCTAGTGTTAGTTTATTGGGAATGTTGTTTTTCATATTGTTGTTCAGTGGTTTGGTCCCAATTGTGAATCTAAGATATGATAATACACCTGTTGGATCTGGTTTTGTTGGAGATGGGTTTTACAAGGTGCTTGGTGGGAAAGTTTTGAGAGTTGATAGTCATTTAAATGGGTCTAAACATGGTAGGGATGCAGCATTTTCTTATGGGAATTTTGACGCTAGCAATAGAGTTAATCGTAGAGGCTCAGAGTCCAGTGTTGAGAAAAAAGAGACTGGGGTGCAAAATGCCAGTGAGCCTCTCACTGCTTCCCTGTATGTTCCAAGAAATGATAAGCTTGTGAAAATTGATGGCAATCTGATAATTCATTCCGTTCTGGCCAGTGAGAAGACTGTGGCATCTCATAAGGCTTCTGAAAGAAAGAATAAAGAGACAGGTTTGGCCATCCCTAAGAATTTCCCTCCGGCACTTGCCATTCCCGATGCCAGAGAGCATGGAGGAAAGCATTCACGTGAATACAGAAACCATGCAGAAAGGCATATGGCTCTCTCTTCAGGTTCTGCTGATGCTTTGAAGGACCATTTCAAGTCAACTGCTGCCGATGGTAAGATGCAGCAGTGGTTCCGTGAAGGAGTGGCAGGTAATTAGTTTGCTCTTACATTTTTAGTATGTAAATTGGGTGCTTTTCTGGATGTCAATGTTCTAAAATTAGGTAGCTTTACTGCAATCAGTAGAATGGATTGGTATCATTATATAGCCATGGCACAAAAATTGTCTTATACTATACTATCTTGTGAATCTGACAGTTTGGGGTGCTGGGTAGAAATTTTTTTCTATTCAAATAGTCTTAGTTTAACTATTTACCATACTTTATGCTTATTTTAGTATTTAAATCATAGAAAGTAATCTTTAATTTATATTTCAATTGAACCTTTCAGTTCATTTGGTTTGAGTGATGATTACAACTTAGAAGTCTCACTGATTTGACCTTCGGTCTGGTTTATTGCTCTTTGGTTCTCACAGCATGGATTTAAAAATTAGTTTACCATGTCATTTTGCTGGTGTTTAAAAGCCTATCATTATTCTTTTAGCTTTCTTGCCTTAAACTTGAAGTAAAATAAATTGCACAGAGATGCAATGGATGGAGTATATTATTGGGCTACAACTCATGATTGTGTGAGCTGTAAGGTTCATCTGAATATTATATCTAGCCCATACTTGATGATGCACTTTATATTATTCTTCATCATAGTTAAAATATTGCAGGATTAAAGCAAAATTAATCATAGGCTTAATACTCCCAACTCTACACTTGGTGTATGCTTCATGTCTAATTTGACTGTTTATTGTCCTTCTTTGTTGTAGGACCAATGTTGAGTTCGGGCATGTGCACAGAAGTGTTCCAGTTTGACATCTCTGCTCCAGGAGCCATTGTTCCAGCTTCCTCAGTTACCAAGGATTCTGCCGAACAACGTCAGAATGCTACCCAGATTAACAAGGGAAGAAACAGAAGGATTCTCCATAGTCATCCTGTTCCTCTCCCTAGTTCCGATCTGAACACAACCCAGCAGCATGTTAGAAGAAATTCCGGAAAGCAGGATTTTCAAGGTAACAAAACTGCTGCTTCTATGGTAGTTTCTGTGCTTATTGATCCAAGAGAGGCTGGTGATGGGGATATGGATGACATGATTGTACCGAAATCTCTTTCTCGGATCTTTGTTGTTGTTCTTTTAGATAGTGTCAAGTATGTTACGTATTCGTGTGGACTTCCACGATCGGGTCCCCATCTCGTGACTGCTTAAAGGGGTAAAAGAAGAAGGATTGCAACTTTGGAGTCTAGTTTATATACTCAAAATAACAGAGTGACTATTAGGTGTAGCGGCAAGTAACAACTTCAATAACATTTTAACCTCTCTTTGTGTAGTTTGGATTTGTCTTCTAAAATTTCCTTAGCTTTTTTTGGCTTTCCTGCACACAGTGCTATACTTTTTGTAGCTAAACTTTTCTATCATGAGTATCAACAACAAATCCAGAAAAAATGGAAATTAAAGTTGAGAAGTAGGGGAGTTAACAGTCTGTGCGGTTGATCGGAGGACGAAAAGAGAAAATGATAAATAAAACAATCAGCAAAATCATTGAATTTTATTTAATAACGAACATTAAAACGCCGGTTGAATTTTATTTAATAACAAAACAGCAAAGAGATTATCTTGGGAAAACGTAAAAACAAATAAATAGCGATAAAGGGAAGAGGAATAGAGGAACTCTCTGGAATAAAGAAAACCCAGAGGAAGATCAACACGAGGAGAGAACTTTGAAGGGGTATTGTGGAAGATAGAGAGCTGGGGAGTCACCAAAGAATGTGAGAACGTACATCCCCGGAAAAAGGAGAAGCCTCTCGATGTGGTTCAAGGATGTTCTAGAAAACGACGATCCCGCGGTGTGCAAAAAAACTTTGATCCGATCGGTCTGATCCGTTTTGATTTTAAATTTTAGATATCCGATCTATTTTTTATTTTTTGGATATTTGATTATTTGAAATTCAAAAATCATTTTTTTTATGGATATGAATATGTTGATTGTTATATTCGAAAACCTAAAATTTTCATGTATTAGACTGCTAAATTAAAAAATACTTAAATCAAGTCATAAATTCGGATATTCGATCTAAAAATTTGATATCCGAAAAAAACCAGACATCTAATTTTTCAGATTGGATACAAATAGCTAAATTGTAGATCCAAAAATTTTAGATCATATCGGATATTTGAAATGCACACCACTACTGAGCGATAAGATAACGAATGAGATCATGGGTATCTTCTAGACCTAGCAAACTTGACTCGACACCCGAATTGAAATCCGAAATTGATATGATGACCCGAATTTGATCTGAAACCCGAAATAAATCAAACCGAATCAAACCTGACCCAAATTTTAGTTAAACTGAAAATAGATCTAAACCGATTTTACCCGAACCGAAGGCAGCCCGAAATAGAAAAAAAAAGATATTAAAATGAAAGAAAGATAGAATGTGAACCATCACACAAGTCACCAAAAAGCGAAATATACAAGCTATATAAAGTAATATATAGCGCGTAAAAACTTAACTCGGCCTAAAAACTCGACTGAAACCTATTGATCTCCTATTATCTTAATATTGGCTTGACTCGAAATCAACCGTCTTGAAAAATAATCGACCCGATATTAACCGATCGGTCCAAAATCACCATAAACCCGAACTAAAATTAAATTATATCCGAACCGAACTTAAACTGAATATAATTAAACTCGAAACGACTCAAACCAAACTATTTGTTTGCCACCTCCGCACCTTTAGCATCTTCCACCCAAGAGCGGTTAAGAGAGAGGCGTAAGCCTTCAACTGTCGATGCATGGGCTGGATTGTTACCATTCCGGCCGGTAAAGCTGAACCAACACGATGTAAAATTGGTCGCCGGCATCTTGAATACAATTAGAAGAGCAATTAATAATGCCAATATGCAATAACCATCGTTTCATAATAGGTTAGAGTGTAAATGAACCGAGCTCAAACGAATAAGATTGAGTTCGTGTTTTGCTTTATTTATTTTTGAAGATGTTTCATGTTCGGTTCGTGTCCGTTCATTTAGCCTTCATGAGCATGTTTATTTAATGTTTGTGAACATGTTCGTCGAAGAAAATGGTAAAATCATGTCACTAGTTCTAAAGCTCCTCAAGCTTTACAATTTGAACCTTGAAATTCACCATGTGTTCAAATTAATCCCTAATTTTACTGCTTATTTAAAATGTAAAAAATAAAAGGAAAAAGAGAACCGAGTAAACGAGCTTATAAACGGACCCATAAACGAGCCAATAAATAAGCTTGTTCGCACCTTTTTTTCGTGTTCGTTCGTTTATTAAATGAAGATAAAAAAATTGTTCATGTTAGTTTATTTAGCTTAATAAACGGACATAAACAAACATTATACGAACAGTACGCCAGATGCTCTATTTATTTACGACCCTATCGGAGGTATAACTAATTTGAGACCAATCCATGCATAAATTAGTATTGAGTAGTAATATATAATAATAATAATGAAGACCGGATCTTAAGCCCAATGCATTAAAAATAACCTAAACGCAACTAATAAAGGATAAGATGGAGGCAGTTGGCGAGAAAATAGGAGGGAAAATCAAAGTTAAAACACAAAGGATTAGGAAGGCTGAAACAAGTGTTACAAGTTCATATAAATATACAGAGGACGCATGGACTCAAGAATGAAAAAAATTAAGAAACAAACAAAGAGGGGAGTGGCGGTGAGGTCTTCAGGAAATACTATTTTCCGGTGACTGTTTGCTTCTCTCCCGCTCCTTATGCTGTTCTTCCCTCAATGCCTTAATTAGTGTTTGGGGTCTCTAATTCTATCTCTGTTGTTCATTTCATTGGATTTAATGATTTTAATCCATAACTTTTCGATTGATTATTTGTGCAGAGCGTTGCGGTGATTTATGAGTGGAGGAGCGAGGGGGTGATTTATAGGTCTGATTTTATGTTTCGATGCTTCTTTTTTTTTACTCTCTTTGTGATTTTGACTGGAAACAAAAAATTAATTTCAGGTTTGTTGGATTCAAGAAATATAAAGATTAATGTCAATCTGGTATCTATCGGTTGTATGCAAATGAATCAGACACCACATGAATTTGATTAGGGTAAGTGCATTGATATCAAAATCCATGCTTATATAAGCTAATCAAATATAAATTCCATGTTGAGATATCAAAATACATGCTTATATACTTACAGAAAAAAGAAAAAACTTTGAATTTGCAGATACATGATGACCGGTCTCATAGGAAAGACTAATAATCTAGCTCTGACCTTGGTATGATTGACTGCCGTGTACGAGTTTCTTCAGAATGGCAATAGTCGTTGATCGACATCATGGATTCAAACCGTTCAGCCGATCTCAAAGATGCAGACTCCAATCCTTCACCCAACTTGAGTACAACATTCTTGAACAAGACCACAAAGACCTTGCTCACTCTTTGAAACAAGTATTTGAAGTTGCAAGTTTCCATCGTAGCTTCTCAACCCCTTGCCTTTCCTTTGCCACTAATGTGGACGGAGAGTTTGACACCCATCATCCCAGGGTTGAGATTATCGGGGGCCAAAGAGCCCCGAGAATCGCTGCCCTTGTCGTTGAGGTGGCCATGGCCATCACCTCCGGGGAAGTACCTATACCTGTCTCCAACGGGCTCGGTGGTGCCTACTTCTTACATAACCCTAGTGGTGAAACTATAGCTGTTGCAAAGCCCATTGATGAAGAACCCTTAGGTTCCAATAACCCAAAAGGTTCTGCGGGATCGATGTTGGGACAGCCAGGAACAAGACGTCCAATACCTGTAGGTGAAACTGGCATTCGTGAGTCAGCAGCTTATCTCCTCGACCATGGTGGGTTCGCTGGTGTTCCTGTGACAGCTCTTGTGAAAATCTCTCATGTTGCATTTCATGTCAATGAAGCAACCGCGATCTCTGCTACACCTTATAAGATTGCCTCCCTACAAAATTTCGTCTCTCATGACTTCGATGCAGGGGAGTTGGGGCCTGCTGGTTTCTCAGTGGCTTCTGTTCATAGAATTGGGATATTTGACTTAAGAATCCTGAATCTAGACCGGCATGCAGGAAATATTCTTGTCAAGAAAAAGGACCAACGTGCAAATTATGCTGCCGGGGCAGCTGAGCTTGTGCCCATAGATCACGGTCTTTGCCTACCTGAGTGTCTTGATGATCCGTACTTTGAATGGTTGCATTGGCCTCAAGCATTGGTTCCTTTTTCGGAGTCAGAAACCGAGTATATTCTGAATCTCGATCCAAATAAGGATGCAGAGCTTTTGCGGACGGAGCTTCCATTGTTAAGGGAGTCGTCCATAAAAGTCATGATCCTTTGCACCGTTTTCTTGAAGCAAGCTGCTAGTGCCGGCCTTTGTCTTGCGGACATAGGTGCAATGATGACTCGGGAGTTTCGGGGTGACAAAGAAAAACCGAGTATGCTAGAGGTACTTTGCACAAAAGCTAAGACAAATGTATTTATTAATACCCCGGAAGTTGAAGATGATATGGATAACAACTATGATAATGTTGAGGTTGACACTGGGATTTTTCTATTCGACAATGAAATTGAAGATAGCTTCAATGAGGTTGCAGAACTTCCCAAGCTCTTCCAACGCCCTTTGAAATTGGCTAAGCCACCAAAACCTTCGAAACTTTTATCTGCAAGATCGATGCCAGGATTGCGTGGTGCGGCTTCATTAAACGGTGATTACAACAGCAATTTTAATACAGAATACGCTGCAAAAAGTAATAGTAGCTACAATGACAGCATGAGTTTCACAGTGCAAAAGAACAACCACGAAAATGGAGGTACTTATTTGGGGGATATGAGTGAAGCTGAATGGGAGATGTTCCTGGAGAGTTTTGGGAAGCTCTTGCCTCAAGCATTTGAGGACTCCAACAAACTAAAGTTGGGAACTTCTTGCAATTTCTGAACAATGTCCGAAAGGTAGTACGAAAGAGTATCCTACTAACTAATATGTACATTAAATTAATATTTGCTCGTATATATGAGCCGTTGTGTAGGGATATAATTATCTATTGTATTTGTACGTGTAAATACATATAGTTAATTAGGGTACCTACAGATCGTAAAATAAAGTGATCGGCAGACAGCCGTCCTTTAAACTTTAATTTACTTGTCTTGTTCTTTTCTCCCCCTTTTGCATTGTACAAAATTTAATTTGTAGAGGGTCAATTCCCCTTAAACAATTGTGTAGCAATGCAGACGCAAAGCATTTTCTATTTACTTGCATTTCTTTTATCTTATTTAATTACTTTTGTTCACTTATAAATGCTTTCTTTTTTCAACTTAAGAAATTTGAAAAGAAGGCATTAGCTAAATGGCTAAGTCTTAAGGGAAAAAACGCTACGCAGTCTAAAAATGATTGAACCAAAAAACATAAGCAGCTAGCTACACTAAATTGCAGGCTGAATGTTTAAAGGAAAAATCACAAGATTAAGTATCATATGCATATAAGAATCAAACTGAGACACGTATATATAAATGGAAATGGCAATGGCATAAATCATCATAAGAAATCCGAATATCAGACGGGTGCCAACAAGTTCCTGGATTTGCAAACGCTAAGTCTAAAGTTGGCAAGGAATTCCAAGTTCAAATCTTTAGCAAATCATCCCTCTGACATCTTAAATATAATGAAAGCTCTGAATTGGGACATTTTTGTGTACCAAAGGGAAGGGATATTTGGCACCTGCCAATCTCAAATGAGTGTAGCTGGAATTGGAGAAAGCTTATGAAGCTACAACGGATTGCTTCCCAAGTAATCAATCAAAGGACAGCGGGAACAAGAATGCCATTCAATGGCAGTAAGTACAAAGTGGCCAATGTTCGGAATGTAATAGTGTCGAGGCAAGAAAAGGCGGAATGGAACAAAGTGCTATGGTTTATGCTCTTTATTCCGAAGCACTCATCGGCTACATGGGTGGCAATCCTAGATAGACTTTTAGCTCGGGGAATGACAGTTGATGAAATGTTCCCACTATGCAAGCAAGAAAACGAAAGCAGGGGTCATTTGTTCACATTGCAATTTCACAAATTGAATAACAGCAGATTCAGTTCACTGAGGTCAGCACTGCTTAGCAAAACATAAATAACATCCGCAACAGAAACTAGAAATTTAAGCAAAAGGGTAAGCGCGAAACCTGCTAAGGTCACACATTCTTCAATTTGTTCATCTTTGAAGGGGGCCATCGTCCCTTCTTCCTCAGCTTCCTTTTGCGAACAAGTCGCTTTCTACGAAGTCTTATTTTCTTGGCCAGTTTCATCTTCATCTTCTGTTCCATCAACTGCTGCGTCTTTGTCTCTAAGGGCAGCTGTTCCACCGGCAAAGCTCCCTTCTTTGTTTCCTCTGGAAGCTGCGCCTCGCCGCCATCGGTACTTGCAGAAGATGCTTTTACATTCCTCGCCGATCTTTTTATGTTGGGTACCAACTGTGTGCCGGTTAAACATTTTGAGTGAGGGTAGTTGATGGTTTTTATCCTCGACCTGGAAACTGATAAAAGAGATGTTAACGTTGCAATGAGTTATGGCAGGCCTCACAATGTCGGTAAGTGTTCGATCAAATGCCCCAAAGAGTATCAAGTGAAAATAAATATGACTTACTTGGTAAAACAGCAATGGGAAAGAATGTTGAGGAAGGAGGAGCTGGTGTAGAAGAAAGACAGGGAAGTGGATTAAAGCTAAGGAGAGCCATTTTTTTTTGGCACTCTCGTTGTTGATAAACTATATAAATGGTCGTTTTATCCCCGACCTTCACCCAATGGGTTTATTACAACAAATGTCCTCAAATTATGGATTACATTCTACATTAATCCTTAAGCTGCAAAATATTCTAATTGAATCTTTTTAATTTTCAATATTATTTCAATTAGGTTCCTAATGTCTACCATTCAATTAAATTTTCCGTTAATTCTAACATATGTCGGAGTTGTTATGAACCTTGTAGACCTTCCCCATGGGGTGATGAAGGGAGGGTTCTAGTTGGTAAAAAAAATGCTTAATACCAAAATAAGTGCTTAAACTATTATAATTTTTTAGATGCCTAAATTATTTTTGTCCCTTTTAAGTACTAAAATTGTCATTTTTTGGTCAAAATAGATGCCTTAATTATCATTTTTCTTATCAAAAGAGGTAAAAAATGATAATTTGAGCACCTAAAAGGGGCAAAAAAAGTTTAAGCATCTAATAGAGGAAAACACAATAGTTTAAACACCTAAAATGACCAAAAAATAACTTAGACACTTAAAAAGAAAAAGATAATAGTTTACGCATTTATTTTAACATTAAACCAAAAAAACTCGTAACCTTTTAGGATTATTTTACATTTAAAAAAATATAAAAAAATAAATAAATATAGTGACAATTTTTTTCATCGTCGTGGTAAATAAGAGAGAATTTTTTTTTTATTTCGTCGTTATAAAAATAACAGTAAATAAAAAATATATAATATATTAAATAATTAAAAATTAAAAATAATAGAAAAATGATGGTTCACTAAACAATTTTTTTAGCAAATCTTTTATTAAAAAATCGAAAGGCTTAGAAAAAAACGATAATAACTTGATTTAGTGCTAATTAAGTTAAGCATCTCGCAAACAGTTCGAATTCGACTCAAAATCTTAGTGAATTAAGTCGGGCAATGACCGACTCGACAAGTTCATGAACAACTCATTATTATTAGTTTTATTTACAAATTGGCTACTTTGAAAAAAAAATATGTTGTAAAAATTTTAAATGTTAATTGATAATTTTAAAAAAAATCAATGACTTGCTAGGTATTTTACCCATAAAATATTTGATATTTGATTTCACACTTCCAAAACGTTCTATGTTTCCTGGAGATTCAAAAATTTAATTGTATTTATGAGAAATTAAATTATAATAATTTGACTTTTTTTATTAAAGCATTTACTTTTTCTTTTATAATTACTTTTTGTATAAAAGGGGAAAGTCTTTTGTTCTTATATAAAAATATGGTTGAACGTTAATATCTAAAAATTCCTAAGGCCTCGTTTTATTTGTTGTTCTTCGAAGATTGTTTAACAACTAAAAAGAGTCTCATACTAGAATATTGACTTTATCTGTAACTCGATCATGATATATTCATTTATTTTTTTCTACAATCCTTGTGTTTTTTTCTTGAATTTGTATGTTTATATTAAGCTCTGACAATATCACTAAATTTTACCTATATTTAAAAAAACAAGATAAAAATTTTAACAAACTTAACGAATACAAGTTGTGCACTACTCAATTCGTGATCAACTCGCTCGATAAGCGCCCTAAACATGCAATTTTTATAATTTTCATTATACGATTAAATATGCAATTAACCCTAAAATGTATGATGAGGTGGAGAAGTCGCATTGGACGAAACAAGCGAGGAGAAAGGCATATACCAAAAAATGGAAGGCATATACCAAAAAATGGAAGAGATTAGGGTTAGTGATTATACTAATAGATGAGTGATGATATAAAGAAGAGCCGAGTGTCAGTTTTAAATTCTCATTTGACTCCGGGATCTTCCCTCATGGCTTCCGAGAAAGAAGCTGCGCTAACCGCTGCTCCCTCCGATTCTCCTACCATGTTAGTCCTACCTTACTTTTCCCCTTCTATTTCTTCTAATTATTCTTTACTTATTTTATTTTCCTTAGATTTGACAAAATCATCAACAAGGAAATCCCAGCTACAGTGGTGTATGAAGACGATAAGGTGCTGATCATTTTGATGCTTTTATTTTTAAGTACCGTATTGGTCAATCACTGCTTGTTGTTATCCTGGAAGGATCTTTTAGAAACCATGTACAGTTTTCCTTATTGAAATTATTGTTTAATGAGATAAAAACCGCCATTTTTTCTTGTAATTCTTACATAGGTGATGCCTGCTGAAAGCCTGAATGTATATATATATATATGAAACGACTTGGAAACTGGTCTGGCTTTTAACAATTCAAAGAACACTAATTTTGTGCTTTTCTGTGTCTTAAAAAGGGAAGAAATGCAATCTGCCTCTGCACTTTTAAGGCGGAGAGTATACCTTGGCCTTGTGCATTTTGAGAAGTATGCATGCCAGAATTGTAGGATAGCACATTCTATTCTAAGTTAGGAGGAGAGGGTAGAGGCTTGTTTTGTTCGAGCTGTCTCTGGTAGATGAGAGTTCTTTGTTCGAATTTTGAGGGATGCCTAGTGTACATAAAGGGGAAGGATTCTAAAGAATCAACCATGGACGATTTGAGCCTATGCCTCGAATTTGATAGGTTCATTAACTGGATCAGTCGATATAATGTTTTCAGGGAATCGGATGAGATGGATGACAATGCATTAGCTTTGAATTTTGCTTTCATTAGCCAAAAGCTTTAAACTATCATTATTGGCGAAGATTTTACAACCAGCCTTTGGTCTTATTAGCCAAAAACTTTCAGCATTTTTTATGGTGACCAGCCTTTTATCTTATGATCCATGCATTCATCCCATCAGTTGCAAGTAAGTCTCCTCTATGTTTGTTGTTTGGGGGGAGGTTCATGTAAAATTCTCTTTTTGTTTCTTTCAGTTTGATATGTTAGTTTCTTTTTCATCTAGCTTTAAGTTTATTTGCCATTCATTTGCACTGACATCATGTTTATTTGCCTTTTCTTTTGTAGGTCTTAGCTTTTAGGGACATAGCTCCCCAGGCTCCTACACACATCGTAATTATTCCAAAAAACAAGGATGGCTTAACAGGATTGTCTAAGGTACAACTATTTTTTTCTCTCACATTTGAGTAGTAAGCATTTATGTCGTCTTACAACAGTTATGGTTGTGTATTAGACTGGAAAAAATAGAGTATTATTAGTTTATTACTAAATGATTTCGATTTTCCCTTTGTGTTTCACTCACTCATGATGCTGAGTAAGGAGGTGGAGTAAGAGAATGAATATTGGAGTGAAAATAAATGGAAATTGTATCTAGGAATTTTGGTGGTAAATAGAGTATTATGGAGCATAAAAGGGAAGGGGAATGAAAGAGAAGCTTTGATGAATGGACAACAAATCAATGGACAATTGTTGATGGATATGCTATTCACATGTACACTGCCAACAAATCAATGGACAATTGTTGATGGCATGCAGTTCCTAACTGAAAGGTCTGATGCGAACGATGTAAAAAGTGATCACATGAATCTACACTCCCCCTCAAGCTGGTAGTTACACAAACTAGAGTTCCAGCTTGGATCTTTGATGTAGAATCCCTTGAAAAAATATTTTCTAGCTTTTAAGGTTAAACTATAACCTCTTCTTTTATCTTTTAGGATGGATGGTTAAGATAGAACCAAATAGTTTTTAAGGTTAAACTATAACCTTTTCATCTATCTTTTTTATTGGCTAAGATAGAACCATTAAATAGAGAAGAAAACAACAAAATTAAACGAGTAGAAATTTCACTAGAGATGTAAGATTCCAACGAGGGAGAAGCCAAGGAATGAGTGTGGCCTAATGACAGTAGCGGAAAAGAAAAAACAATGTGCATCTGAAAAATTAGATCATGGTCAATCTGTTTCAGATTAGAGATGGCAGAAGTGGTGACGACCTCAAGACCGTTGTTGGCTCTGATACCATGTGAGAAAGGGGCCATGGTGGCCGGAGATGCAATAAATAATGGTGGTTTGTGTTTGATCGGTGGTTAGGGATTTGTTGTTTGAAGAAGATGAACAAGATATTTTCTAGAGAGAACAATGTGTTTCTCTATATTTTCTTATTACTCTTAATTATTCAAATGTATACAGAGTAAGCCTTTAAATAGGCTGATATAGAGTTCTAATATAACTAAAACTATACTTTTATCTTTAATTTAAATAGTACTTATTCCTAATTTAAATAAGACTTCTATTAAATCTAAACTATTGATTAGGAATAAACTCTAATTACACATTAAATAAAAACTCTAACACTCCTCGTCAACTTACACTCCCCCTCAAGCTCTAACACTTCTTGGATAACTTACAAGAACGATAACACCTAATATTCAAGTATTGATAGGTCTAGGCCATCGAGCTTTGAACATATCCTTGCAAAGAAAAATCCTTCTAAAACCTTAAAGCAATACTCCAGTATTTTTAGCATGCATATGCTTGGCGCATTTTAGTGCGTTTTTCTGTAAGATGATAGGCAAAAAATTTGTCCGATTGAAGTTCTATGATCTTTTTTCTCATTAGATTTAACTTTGCTAGTAAGAAAGATGATGATATCAAACTAATTCTGAGTATTTGAGTATTTAACCATAGACATGGGACCATAAGGAAAACATGCATGTTGGCCAACAAAATTAAAACAAAATAGATGTTCATGATTGTGTCTATTGAAATGCTTGAGCACAAGATCTGCTGTAACTTAGGTGCAATCTACCACTAATCCACTATGCATAATTGTGATAGCTGCTTATTTTGAGATTTCTGAATAATGTTCCAGCCTTATTGTGACTAATAACAATTTCAGCAGCCTGTTATTTAAAAGTCAACATCAGACCATAAACCAAAGTAGAGGTTTTAAATTCTTCATCCAAGTTGTACCACTTTGCTTCTGTTACAGTACATGATTGTTTGATTAGCTGTTTCAGAAACCGTCTTGTACTGTCTGGAACTTACATCCAACCTATTATTGAACAAGGAGTCCAGTTTGCCAAAACATATATTAATTACTATAATTGACAATTTGCAATCTTTATTTGATCCCTCTGTATAGTTGTTTTTTTTTTTTCTATTTTGAGGGTTTTGGGTTTGTCCTGTGATAAAACTAGCTTGTTGCTTCCAAAATGTCAAAGGAGGAACATTGTCTGCTAAAACCTATTTGGAGTGCCCTTGTTGTTCCTTGATCCATCTATGTTCTTATGGTTGTGAATCTGTGTTTTAGGCTGAAGAGAGGCACACTGAAATCCTTGGCCACCTTCTTTATACTGCAAAGCTTGTTGCAAAACAGGAAGGACTGGAAGATGGTTTCAGGACTGTGATCAATGACGGCCCTCAAGGATGTTTGTATTCTTTCCCTTGCTTATTTTATTTAATTGAGTAACATTTTTTTTTTCCATTTCAATTTGGAGAGAGGCGAGGGAATGTTTTATAGTTTTATTCATATAGTATGTTGTGTTGCAGGTCAATCTGTGTATCACATTCATGTCCACCTCCTTGGAGGTCGCCAAATGAACTGGCCCCCAGGGTAAATGAAGATTTTAATAGGCGACCACCATATTTCGTGTTAGTGTGTTTTTATGGCCTGGTTTGATAAAATAAAGATGAAAGCAGACATGCTGGTCACAGAATTGCTTTGCATCGAGCCTCTTGAACAGGGAAAACTAATGAACCTTGGGGGATCATAATGAAGTTTGGTTAATCATTTGCCTATTTAACTTTATTATCAACTGATTTTCAATGCATCAGAAATTTGAGGTGCTTAGAGAAAGTGAAAATTGATAGTAGACTGGCCAACAGTAGCTGCATTTTATTGGCGTTATAAATTAGTGAAGCACATGCATTGTGTTGGTATTTTAGTAGGGTTATTAGTACAAGTGGGGTAAATTAGGCCTATGGGAGCAAGGTTCACAATAGTAGCCAAAGAACAATCCAGAAAACAATAGTAAAATGGCAAAGATTAGGCCTACAGGGGAATTAAAAGACCCCCAATCAGAGGCCTGTGTTTATCTTTTAAAAGCATTCTCAACAAGACTGTTGGAGAATCCCCTTGGGGCCAATTTCAGTGCATTAATATTTAAGGCATGCAAGTGGTTCAATACAAAATGGGTCAGCCACAATCACATTCTTGGCACTTGCCGAGCCCAAAACCACTGACCTCACTGGTCTAAGCACCTATAGTGGGTGGCTGGAAGAGCTATGGTCCTCTGCATAGCTTCATAGTGTTGAACCCGATAAGTCTCAAATTTCAATGAACCTTGTCATCTCAACCTCTTTGACTTCCGGCAACCCTCGTGCAGTCGAGAATTCCTATTTTTACAAAGACCTTTGACAATAAACATACACTTTGTAGATAAAGCGATTTAAATCCGTGTCATCATTTGCCTTTTCTCTAAGACATTTGTTGAGTTCTTTTAACTTCATAAAGTTAATAATTAAAGAGCACGCATTTTTTTTCATTTAAAATTTATAACAAATTCCGACCTATTAACATAGCAAAACAATATCCATAGTGGTTCTTAGAGTTTGAAAATAGTTTTTAATCTGTGCTTATTGCTTTTTGAATGTCTTACTAATAAAGGACTCGGCTTTTATACTCCAATAGAATCAATTGCCTGACGAAGAAGTTCTTTCTCGAGTATGTTTAGAGTTTCAAAAGGAACATTCAAAGAATTCAAAATCTGCGCCACGGTTAGGGGTGTAAATGTACAAAACTTAAGCGGACAAGTCTATGTTTGTGTTCGTTTATTTATTTTTCAAAGTGTTTATGTTCGTTTAATTTTTTAATACCGTGTTTGCTTAGTTATTTTTTAAAATTGTTCAGATTAGTAAGTTTAACGTTCGCGAACATGTTTATTTAACATTTGCGAATATAATCTGTTGCGTATACTGGGGAGGGACCACCAGATACGAACGCCAATCCAGGGGACATGGAGGACACAGCTGCAGGCATGGAATCAACACTGTGCAGAGGTGTACGAGACAGGAGATTGCCACGTGCCTTGGAGGATTTTGTTATGCACTGAATGATAAACCGACTGTTATTTTATTCCTTTTTATTGTTACGTTATTTTCAACTTTGCCCCTAGAGTAGTTAAAAAGGGCTACAGTGTAAGGAAATGGTTATGAAAAACCCTGAAAGTTTTTTCTTCTTCTGAAAATTCTCTTCCCTTCCTCTTCTATTTCTACTTTTCTGTCATCGCATATCCACCACCCTAACAATTGGTGCTTTCATTGACCCCTCCCAAACATGGTCAACAACGCCGAATCCATCCGTACACTTCAGGAAACCTCAGCTCGTCACGATCACACCCTTGCTTCCATCGAAAGCAGTTAGCAAAACGAGAACAGTGGAACACAACGACTAATACCACCCTCCAGGAAATGTCCCTACTGCTTCAGAACTTGTCTATGCAGCTAGGCGTTTCGACGACACCATCGGCCAGTGGTGACTTTACCGCCAACAGCTCCGCCACTCGTGCAAAGCCCAAGGTCTGGCAAGAGAACGACGCTAGCTTTCCTTTTCCCCCGAAGCCGGTACAGGTCGAGTTACCCATCTTCACCGGTGAGGACCCCGAGGAATGGTTGGCCTCTGCACAGGATTTTTTCGAGTTTTATGGGACTGAAGATCACCATCGCGTAACGATGGCCTCGTTCCGGACGACAGGGATTGCGCGAAAGTGGTTTCATTGGATGCAACGCCAACGACAGCTTGCCGGTTGGGCACATCTGGTGGACGCCATCCGCAAGAGATTTCTCGTGATGGAAATCGAATCTCCGGCTGGGCAGCTGTCCAAGCTCCTTCAGACCTCCACAGTGGCTAAGTATGAGTCCCGTTTCGAAGATCTTGCCCTCCGTACTTCAAATTTACCGGAGGAGTTCATGCTAGACTGCTTCACGTCGGGCCTGCGCGCCGATATCAAGAATGAGGTCTTGGCCCACTGTTCGACGTCCATGCTCGAGGTCCAAGCTTTGGCTCGTTTTTATGAAGCTCGCATTTACGATCGTCGACCAGCTAGTCGAGCTTTCGCCTCTAAGTTGCCACCGTTATTGCCTACTCCTACAACCGCACCCATGAACCCTCGGGTGCAACCAGGACGCCCCACTCCAGTCGAAACATCTTCTGCTTCCCAACCCACTGTTCGACGTATTTCCTTAGTCGAGGCTCGGGAATGCCGTTTGAAAGGGCTTTGCTATTTATGCGATGAACGTTATACCCTGGGACACAAGTGCAAAACTCCTCAGTTGTTTATGATGGATGATGAAGGGTTGATCGACGAGACCGTTGACCCTTCGATGGTCCAGCCACTCATTTTCGAAACGACGCCGGCAGCTTCAGACTTGGTCAGTGACCACTCTACGGTTTCGTTCAATGCTTTGGCAGGCTAACACACTGTAACCCCCTCGTCCCGGTCTGGCCGGATGACCGGTCCGAGTGGGCCACACGGGGAAAACCGAAGCGAAACCCGTTAAGGTCCCCCCTCGGTTAGCAACCCTATTTTTTTTTCTTTCATTTTAATCTTGTCACATTCGAACCCCAAACCACATTCAAACAACCCAATTTTAATCTTGGCTAAAGGCATCTTAGTACCTATGTGTTTTTCTCTTTAAAAAGACCAATAAAGATCAAACAGTGCAGTCTTAAGCAAAGGTTTCGAAACCTCCCCAAAAGGTTTCGAAACTTAGACTGGCAGTAAGGTTTGGAACCCAGATTTCTGCAAAAGTTTCGAAACCTTACCCATGGTTTCGAAACCCTCTTCCATGGTTTCGAAACCTTCCTCAAAGGTTTCGAAACTGAGGCCGGCAGTGAGGTCTGGAATCCCAGATTTTTCAAAGGTTTCGAAACCTTCCCTAAAGGTTTCGAAACTTAGGCTGGAGTAAGGTCTGAAACCCAGATTTCTGCAAGGGTTTCGAAACCTTCCCCATGGTTTCGAAACCATAGTGCAGGGGATCACTTACTGCCCAACTCTAAAGACTTCCTAACTTTGAAGAACATTAAGATCATGCATAGACATACATAAGAGCTTACGAAGGACCAAAGACATGTATTAACACTCGTAAGACTTGCACATACTAACATTTAAGCAACCATACATGAACCATAGATAGCAACCAAGCAATTAACAAGGCATCCATACATAACATTCATACAAAGGGCAATTTATGCATATATGGTCATACAAGCACGTAAGATTTCATGCCTTAGCAACCAAACAAATAGACATTCAAGGCATGCAACAACAACGATATTTATAGGTCAAACAAGGCATCCAAGAATCAAACCAATATCGACATACATCAAAACTCAATCATCAAAACCTATCCCATTGCTTAACTATTACATTCATTTACTCAAAACTCATACATTGAGCTCACCAAAAGCAACACTTGGAGACCTTTCCTTGCCCTTGCCACCCACAAGCTATTTATCTGCATTGTCGAACAAAAGAGAGCGTAAGCATAAAAGCTTAGTGAGGGTAAGCTCATAAAACAAATCTTCGACAATGCAGGGTCCAAGCACGAGCAATTCCCATAATGAAATGCATGTTCTTACCTCCGATCCGCATAAGTCAAAATGATCATGATGCATGAACATATAATCAACATTATGCCATGCTCAACAACCCATAAGCTCAACTTACCAAGATACATAACTCAATGCATTAACCATATCATATATCAATTCATAAGGGCATCACATTTCGCATCATATAAGCATATATACATAATCTCATATTGGTATACACACACAACCTCATATTGGCACCTAGCTATGACCCGAATACACGGATAACCCGTTGGAACGCATTTCCAACAACAACATTACCTCGGTGGGATTCCACTCATCACCGGTCCTTGCATGTGCGGGATTCCACTCATCGCCACATGCCCTACGGATGGGATTCCACTCATCATCACGTAGAAATATATAAAAGCTTCCGGTGGAATATTACATCACCGTACTCCTCCTTGGTGCCTTAACGCCACCAAGGCCACGTACGTTTTGACTCAATTTGTGTGCACACTCATCCTAATGATCGATCATTGTACCCAAACATACTAGTGCCAATATAAATCAAACTACACAACTTTTACAATATCAATTTCAATATAAATTCCGTGCCTAGCACGTACTCACCATGATTCTTCAAAATCATGCAATCCACAACACAACCTCATTTCACAAACCAACACCACATGTATGTCAACCGAACAATCATCTCATCATATATCCACATTTTATTTGTCATCAACATGCATATAAAATCAACACAATAAGCCATACTTTCACATACATACGTATCACATTATACATACTCATCATGAGGCATAACAATGATTAAAGAGTACATCCAAAGTCTCTAACTAAAGCTTAGGATTAGGCTACCCCCCTAATCCTAACTCTAGGTGGGTCTACCAAACCCAACCTAGTCCACATGCTCGAACCAACCACTTAAAAACCAATTTAAAAATATTAACCACTCACCTCTACCTCCAAGCTCAACTACCAAGCAAACATCACCTTCAAGTTTCCGGATTTCTTCTCGATGCTTCGCCGACCCAAATTCTTGCCTCTAAACAACCTCCATACAATTCAAACAACCTCAAATTAGCCCAACCTCAAAATACCAATCTGGAACACAATTCAAATACAATTTACAACACCGCAAGACATGACCAAACCCCAAACTTAGCAATTTCGGACAGCCCCAATACCTCTTCCAAAATCTATGTTTCCAACATCCATAGCACCCACAAATGATCCCAAATCAATCCCTAATCATAGTACTACCATTGGGCTATCAATTCCCACATTAAACAACCCCCAAAACTCACCCAAAACCTTCCAAAACTCCATTTTCGTACTCATATTTTACCTAGCAGAAACTCATGTTTTTAAACACCCAAATGACATCTAAATGGTCCCAAATCATCCCCTTAGCATACATATACCATCAGCCCTCTAATTACACCCTAAAACCCACCAAAAATCAACTTTTTGACACCTTAAAAATGGGTCTAAGAACCCACTTCGGAAATTCATCAAAACTCAACCAAATTGATATATGTTACACCTTTTAACATGATTAACTAAAGCCCCAACTCAATTTATCAAAACCAATTGGAAAACCCCTTTAAAAATCCAAACTTGATATAAACCCTAATTTTCAAAAGTTCATGGTTTTAAAACCAATGACCATGGATAGATAGGAAATGGAAAGGAGAGTTCAAATATGTGATTACCTTTCAAAAACCCCTTGAATTGATGAAGAAATCGAATGAAATATATGCTTGAAAATTGAGAGAGTTTGGGGAATGGGGGGAGGTATTTCACGTGCGGGATAATGGGAAAAAGGGGAAGAAGATGACAATTTGAAAGTTGTCATCTTTTTTTAAAAGCTTTTGGGCAAATTACAACATAAGCCCTTCCCTTTTTATTAAAGTTCAATTACACCACATTTTAGGTTGAATTTATTTTAATTTAATTTTATTGACTCGAACCATAAACCCAGATAACTCCTAACCCCAAAACACGGGTGTTACAACTCTCCCCCACTTAAGGAAATTTCGTCCCCGAAATTCATCGAACATGAAGAGCCACGGAAACTGCTCATACACACTTTCTGTTCTCTTCTAACTACAACATGCTCACCAGCTCGGTAGACTTACCACACAACAATAGATATATGATGCTAAGATCTCAACTGATTCTTCGTTGCGCGCAATTTCAAACTCAACTCAATCTCTTCAACAAACATAGCACGGAACAGATCTGACTCACATTTCTGAATCATAGATACACGAAACACATCTCAAACCCCTTTCTAACTCTGGTGGTAATCGCGACAGATAACAACAGAACTAGCCCGATTCACAAACTCATACAATACTGCTTGAACACTTGACTCATAACTTTCTCTGACTGATCCTCTGTCTTCAACAAGTAACCAAACATTATGCAGACGTCTTCAAAATTATTCTAGTTGGAATCTCGGATCTTTATTACTCACATTTTACTGCGAATCTTCCACGGATGTAACAAACTAGAAGAAAACTGAAGCTCGGTCTTGACACGCTGGCAATTTACATACTTACTCTCATACTGAACCACATTATTCATCCACTCAATTCAGAAGCATTCATCTTCAACCCACAATACGTCTTCATACTACTCAGATGCAATACAAATGAACCACCGTGCGCTTCGGCCAAAACAATACATCTCAAAACACTAGGTCAGTCGGTATAACTATTCTGTCTCTGAAATGAAAAACTCTATCATCTCTGAAACTGTATTCTGAAGGTCTTCCTTCTACTATGCCTCGCACGTGAGGTGCCAAGAATCTGTCTTGCAACTGTTTCTCATCAAACATTCTGACTCAAAGTAGTCTCAACCCGAAACTCGACCACAAAACTACTATCATTTGATATACGGAATTCGGCAATTGCAACTCATAACTCAACTACTAATCTAACAGTAAATACAACTCGGAACATCGGTTGCTACGTAGACTCTCTTCAGATAGTACTCAATCTTGAGATCACAGTCTTCAAGCAATTCTAACTACTCATGTTGTTCAAGTTCCAACCATTCCCAAGTCTTCAAATATTTCAAGCTCTAATGATACGTACCTATACACTGCGCATTTCTTACTATACAAGCTTTGTCTCTAAGTCTTCGAAGCAAACACAACTGTAATTAACTCTATGTCTCATATCGGATAACTTTTCTCACGGTCTTTCAACTATCTTGATGAACAAGCCACAATCTTCTGTCTTGCATAAGCACACAACCTAACCCTACATGTAACACGTCACTACAGTTCACAAGCTCTTTCTCTAGTATAGGCTGGATCAAGGTCGAAGTTTTCATCAAAGTTTCTTTCAGTTTCTCTAGGGCTCATTATCTCGCATTTAACCACACAACTGAACATTCTTCTATAGCAATCTATCAATGGAGCAACTATCTTCAAAAGACCATTTACAATTCTCTGAAAGTAACAATGCTAGACCTAGGAACTATAGATATCTGTCACAGTCTTCAATTTCTTCCAACTCCTGTCTTCTTTTGCCTACTTGGGATTCACCCTAATACACTCGGATGATCTGCATGTTCTAGGAGAACATCTTCATTAACTCGAAGTTCACGTTGCAAAACTTGACATACAATTGATTCTTTAAAAGGATCTACCACACTAACTTCAAAGCTTGTCATGGCCTTCTTCGGTACGTGAATATACTCATGTGTCGACTATGAGAACTGCTACAACTAATCAAGGAACTCGGGAAAATATTCTGCTCAACATCTCTATAAGGTAACTAACACACTAGTCAAGCAAAGCGACATAACTCGGAACTCAAAGCGATCATATCTTGCCTCGAAAGCTGTCTTCGGTACTTCAACTTTTCTCACTTTCAACTAGTAGTAAACGGATCTCAAACTAATCTTCAAATAGACTGAAGCACACACTAACTGACCAACCAATCACTGACACTCGAAAACGGATACTAATCATTCACTGTCACTTGTCTCGACTGTCTGAAATCTAATCACATTCTTGTATTGTCTTCTCTCTTCTTCACAAATTGTACTGTCATACTCTAAGATGATGCACTAGGCCTAATGAGTCTAAGATCCAACTAACCTTGAAGTTATTTCTTCAACGTTCTCAATTCTTCTGGAATTCATAAGTTACAAAGCAACTAAACTGAAGCAACCTCGGAGACGGTCTCAATAACGAACTCTTCTTCTCTATCAAGAGACAAACCGGGTAAATATTCCAAACACTTATAGGAAAAGAAAACACAACTATTCTAACATTCTGCGGTCTAATCTTCATTTCAAAATCAAATCCATCACAATTGCTAAGCAAGCATGTTGACTAAACTCAACCAATCTTTGACCTCTAAAACTGGATCAACATTCGATAAGAAGTTCACACTTTCACCTACCACTACAGTCACACAGAGATCTGCAACTTCAAGACAACTCTCTCTTTGTCTCAACGTACACACTAACTCTGTGCTCTTCAAGCTGAACCTTGTCAAAAGGTACATCAAAACCGTAGGAAGACGGTCGCTTCACACCTACTAGAAACTAGTAACTCTAAACCACCAACAAACATCTTCTGTACATCTTTCTGATCACTACTGTCTCCCAAAGAGGGCTAGTCACATGTGTCCCTACATCTAAGGTCTCAACAAAGATATCTAATTTCTTACATGCTCACACAAAGGAGGTATCCGCGGAAATTGCATCTTCACATGTACACACTGATAGTCTTCGATCCTCTTGTTTTCAGACTGGTCCTTCAATAAAATCTGACTCTTCTAGACTGTTCTTAGAGCATCTCGTAACTTCAAGACTCAATTCTGATCGCACACAAGCAGTCTTGCTGGACTTGTTCTACCCCTACCAAACAATCCTGAAGTCAAAGCTCAAGGCTCCCTTCTCGGCTCAACTATATCGGAAGTGACTTCATCTCTTTCGCTTGCTGGAAAACAACTCAACGTACATTGACCCAATCACACAAACTAGCTCCCACTCACGGACACTGATCGGCTGTCTTGCATTAAAATCATAGGCCAAACCCCAACGGTCACCAACGAACACTTCACCAGGCATGTTCAACTTGCATACTTGCTAACGATATACAAAAGCACGGATTGAGAATCAACTAGAGGAAACCAACTTAATACTACTCCAAGGGCTCATTCGATAAAACATCGACCCTACTCTAACCCCCACTCATAGGCCTACTCTTCTTCTTACTAACTAATGCCAGAGTTGATCACACCGTCCCTCATCCACAAGAATCAGCCCACATACACACTGTCTCAAACGGACGAATTGTACCTCAATTCTGGTACAACCATACCTCTCTAACTGAGGTGATGGACTCCCTCAACATAGTCCACCCTTTCAGAAACTACGACTTCTACTTACCGAAAAGCAATTAAATCAACAACAATATCAACAGTAAAACATACAAGATTGGGTTAGCAAGGCAAGGCTTCCAAGTGGCTCAAGTATGTTTCCCTCACTTAAAATCTCTTTTTCAATGTAATAGTAGCAATGGGACTCTACTAAACATGCTTCAAACAAATCAATACACATACATGCTCAACCAAGCATATAACAAGGCTTACTTGCTAAACAAGCAAACATATGCGTACTATCAAACAACATGCATTCTCAATCCAACAATCATTCATCACAGCATACCCGGATAACGAACAACATGCTTTTAAACAAACAATCAACATACTTGTCATACAAGCAGTCATACTTACAGAGCAAGCAAACACCGTGCATATCAATTCAAAACTTAAACTTACCTCACTTACCTGCCCAAGGTCTCGGAAACCTTAGGCTCTGATACCAACAAATGTAACCCCCTCGTCCCGGTTTGGCCGGATGACCGGTCCGAGTGGGCCACACGGGGAAAACCGAAGCGAAACCCGTTAAGGTTCCCCCTCGGTTAGCAACCCTATTTTTTTTCTTTCATTTTAATCTTGTCACATTCGAACCCCAAACCACATTCAAACAGCTCAATTTTAATCTTGGCTAAAGGCATCTTAGTACCTATGTGTTTTTCTCTTTAAAAAGACTAATAAAGATCAAACAGTGCAGTCTTAAGCAAAGGTTTCGAAACCTCCCCAAAAGGTTTCGAAACTTAGACTGGTAGTAAGGTCTAGAACCCAGATTTCTGCAAAAGTTTCGAAACCTTACCCATGGTTTCGAAACCCTCTTCCACGGTTTCGAAACCTTCCTCAAAGGTTTCGAAACTGAGGCCGGCAGTGAGGTCTGGAATCCCAGATTTTTCAAAGGTTTCGAAACCTTCCCTAAAGGTTTCGAAACTTAGGCTGGAGTAAGGTCTGGAAACCCAGATTTCTGCAAGGGTTTCGAAACCTTCCCCATGGTTTCGAAACCATAGTGCAGGGGATCACTTACTGTCCAACTCTAAAGACTTCCTAACTTTGAAGAACATTAAGATCATGCATAGACATATATAAGAGCTTACGAAGGACCAAAGGCATGTATTAACACTCGTAAGACTTGCACATACTAACATTTAAGCAACCATACATGAACCATAGATAGCAACCAAGCAATTAACAACGCATCCATACATAGCATTCATACAAAGGGCAATTTATGCATATATGGTCATACAAGCACGTAAGATTTCATGCCTTAGCAACCAAACAAATAGACATTCAAGGTATGCAACAACAACGATATTTATAGGTCAAACAAGGCATCCAAGAATCAAACCAATATCGACATACATCAAAACTCAATCATCAAAACTTATCCCATTGCTTAACTATTACATTCATTTACTCAAAACTCATACATTGAGCTCACCAAAAGCAACACTTGGAGACCTTTCCTTGCCCTTGCCACCCACAAGCTATTTATCTGCATTGTCGAACAAAAGAGAGCGTAAGCATAAAAGCTTAGTGAGGGTAAGCTCATAAAACAAACCTTCGACAATGCAGGGTCCAAGCACGAGCAATTCCCATAATGAAATGCATGTTCTTACCTCCGATCCGCATAAGTCAAAATGATCATGATGCATGAACATATAATTAACATTATGCCATGCTCAACAACCCATAAGCTCAACTTACCAAGATACATAACTCAATGCATTAACCATATCATATATCAATTCATAAGGGCATCACATTTCGCATCATATAAGCATATATACATAATCTCATATTGGTATACACACACAACCTCATATTGGCACCTAGCTATGACCCGAATACGCGGATAACCCATTGGAACGCATTTCCAACAACAACATTACCTCGGTGGGATTCCACTCATCACCGATCCTTGCATGTGCGGGATTCCACTCATCGCCACATGCCCTACGGATGGGATTCCACTCATCATCACGTAGAAATATATAAAAGCTTCCGGTGGAATATTACATCATCGTACTCCTCCTTGGTGCCTTAACGCCACCAAGGCCACATACGTTTTGACTCAATTTGTGTGCACACTCATCCTAATGATCGATCATTGTACCCAAGCATACTAGTGCTAATATAAATCAAACTACACAACTTTTACAATATCAATTTCAATATAAATTCCGTGCCTAGCACGTACTCACCATGATTCTTCAAAATCATGCAATCCACAACACAACCTCATTTCACAAACCAACACCACATGTATGTCAACCAAACAATCATCTCATCATATATCCACATTTTATTTGTCATCAACATGCATATAAAATCAACACAATAAGCCATACTTTCACATACATGTGTATTACATTATACATACTCATCATGAGGCATAACAATGATTAAAGAGTACATCCAAAGTCTCTAACTAAAGCTTAGGATTAGGCTACCCCCCTAATCCTAACTCTAGGTGGGTCTACCAAACCCAACCTAGTCCACATGCTCGAACCAACCACTTAAAAACCAATTTAAAAACATTAACCACTCACCTCTACCTCCAAGCTCAACTACCAAGCAAACATCACCTTCAAGTTTCCGAATTTCTTCTCGATGCTTCGCCGCCCCAAATTCTTGCCTCTAAACAACCTCCATACAATTCAAACAACCTCAAATTAGCCCAACCTCAAAATACCAATCTGGAACACAATTCAAATACAATTTACAACACCGCAAGACATGACCAAACCCCAAACTTAGCAATTTCGGACAGCCCCAATACCTCTTCCAAAATCTATGTTTCCAACATCCATAGCACCCACAAATGATCCCAAATCAATCCCTAATCATAGTACTACCATTGGGCTATCAATTCCCACATTAAACAACCCCCAAAACTCACCCAAAACCTTCCAAAACTCCATTTTCGTACTCATATTTTACCTAGCAGAAAATCATGTTTTTAAACACCCAAATGACATCTAAATGGTCCCAAATCATCCCCTTAGCATACATATACCATCAGCCCTCTAATTACACCCTAAAACCCACCAAAAATCAACTTTTTGACACCTTAAAAATGGGTCTAAGAACCCACTTCGGAAATTCATCAAAACTCAACCAAATTGATATATGTTACACCTTTTAACATGATTAACTAAAGCCCCAACTCAATTTATCAAAACCAATTGGAAAACCCCTTTAAAAATCCAAACTTGATATAAACCCTAATTTTCAAAAGTTCATAGTTTTAAAATCAATGACCATGGATAGATAGGAAATGGAAAGGAGAGTTCAAATATGTGATTACCTTTCAAAAACCCCTTGAATTGATGAAGAAATCGAATGAAATATATGCTTGAAAATTGAGAGAGTTTGGGGAATGGGGGGAGGTATTTCACGTGGGGGATAATGGGAAAAAGGGGAAGAAGATGACAATTTGAAAGTTGTCATCTTTTTTTAAAAGCTTTTGGGCAAATTACAACATAAGCCCTTCCCTTTTTATTAAAGTTCAATTACACCACATTTTAGGTTGAATTTATTTTAATTTAATTTTATTGACTCGAACCATAAACCCGGATAACTCCTAACCCCAAAACACGGGTGTTACACACACCCCAACTACTCTTCGTATCGCAGGCACTATCCTAGGGAAACCAGTTCGCATCCTCATTGATGGGGGTAGCACCCATAATTTTATCCAATCATGTGTGGCCAAACACCTTGCTCTGCCGGTAACAAACACCCCCAACTTCACTGTGTTAGTGGGTAATGGCCATCGTTTGCACAACGAGGGATGTGCCAAGGACGTTCCGGTGATAGTTCAGAATACCAAACTGATTACAGACTTTTATATTTTGCCTATCGAGGGCGCCGACGTGGTGCTAGGGGCGCGTGGATGGCCACCTTGGGCCCGATAACCATGGACTTTGACAAACTCACCTTTGAGTTCATGCATGAGCAAGTACGTCACTGCTGGAGAGGGGAATCAGAACTGGTCCCTCAGCAAATCCACCTTCAATCGCTGCGTCGATTGGCAAATACAGGAGTCATTGCGGCATTCTTTCAACTACATATGACTACTGAGGAAGTTCTTCCACGCCCAGGGTTACCATCGGATTTACAACAGCTGCTGTCTGAGTTCCCAGACGTGTTTGAAGCTACCTCCTCCCTACCACCTCACCGGGCTACGGACCATGCCATTCACTTGGCTCCTTCTAGCCAACCAGTGAACGTTCGATCCTATCGCTATCCCCATTTTCAAAAATTATATTTTGATAAAAAAATATTATAAATTTATATTACTTTTTGATTTATTTTATTTAAAAAAAGTATTCAATCATAATTGGACATGTGTCATGTACTGGAGAAAAAGGTCAACACCATCGTAGATCGTTATTATTTATTCACTTTCAAAATGTACACTTTATTATTAATAATGTTAATATATTCATAAATTGTTCAATTTATTTAATATTTTATAAATGAAAAATTATATATTTTTATAGTTAGTTATGTATACTATTAATTTATTTATTAATAAAATAAATAATTTATTAGTTCATGTATTTAGCCTCAATGAAAATGAAAATTGTACATCGCTTTGTCATTTATTAATAGATCGTCTACTTTAAAAATTATTATTATTATTAAAATATATCAAGAGGAATCTATTTGCTTAATTTTAAAATTGATAAGGACTTAAAAGGTATTTAAATAAAAATATTTAAGCAATTATTAATAACTTTAGTGTTTTGGATTAAAATATTACCTTTTTAAACATATAATGGTTAAAATGTTCATTTTTACAGTTGAGGAAATATGAACTTTTCAAATGTACGAGGATTAAAATATTCCCTTAGTAGAGGGACTAAAATGAACTTTAAAACAGAGTACATGGATTAAAATATTTATTTTATAGTAGAGGAACTAATATTAATTTTTAAGTATAGTTGAGGGATTTCTACTATACTTTAACCTCAATTGATATCGTTGTTATTACAACATCCACGAAATTAAATATCTTTAAATATAATTAGTTTTGATATAAGGATAGAGGATTTTTCTATATAAAAGCTGTTAGTTTTTGGGTGGGGCGGTTGCGAAAGGTGCTCTCTCCACATCCACCCCCGTTAATAATTTTTATACTTATTTACGCCATTAGATCCATCGCGGTACAAAGCTCAAAATCATCTTTATCTCGCGATTCATGAGACTAAAATCATTTATGCTCCACCACCTATGTGGGTCTTGAGACTCACTTAATCTCCGCTATACTCATACCACGACTCACTTCATATAATATATTTATAAGCATTACTTAAATAAATATACCAATTTTTTATTAAAAATATAAAATATTTGTCCTTTAGACTTTCACCATATATGTGACATTATTTTAACTGGCATTCAATTGAACAAGATAAAATAAATACAAAACAATGTTACAGTTCGACAAAACAAGAATGAAACTATAAAACTCAACAACTAACATTCAATTATTATAGACATCATACCACATAAATCTACTATAGATGAATTTTGTAAAAAGAGAGAATTAAAGTGAGATAGGAATGTAAAAGATGAAGTAGCACCTTACGAGTTGAGACGTACTCTAATGATGATTAATTTTAATGTTTAATGTAAAATAGATAAAGTGAGAAATTGAAAGAGTTGAACCTGAGAGTGTTAAAATTTGGTGGACTGATGAGTTTATTTTAATGTATATATTTTAAGTATATTTATTTTGTACACTATTAGTACTAGGTAGGTAGGAATGATGCGGAGCAGGCGAAGGTGGGGTGGGGCGGGTGGGGATGGGATGTATACAAGGTTATATCCACGCCTGCCCCACCGCGCTTGATGAATCTAATTTTTGTCTTCATCCCCACTCTATCACCTGCAAAACTTGTACCCATTCTTTGCCCAACTGAGTGCGAAGTCAAGCGGATCCCGTAAAACCCACCCCACTGACATTGTTAATTTTATTAAAAAAAATATTTAAAATTATAACGAGACTTTACAACCGTAAACTAAACTAAACGCATAATCTAAACATTTTTTTATAATCATTGAAATAAGAAACTAGCATTTGAGATCATAAAAGAATCATACAAGAAAAAAGTTGAAAACCCAGCTAAAAGTTTGAACAAAAGATATATTCGAACAACACAATTAATCGACGATGAAAGATAAAAAAAACTACACTAATATAAAAATGCATATAATATTGACGACATATTGACAAAATTGTCATTACCATAACTCAATCGCGAACAAAAAACAGTGACTGTAAGCTTATATCTGAACTAACTCGAAAGTCTAGGAAACATCCTCAAGAAAACTAGGTAACGACCTATGATTATAGACGGTATAAACTTTGTAATTCATATTTTAAAATCAAAGCATTTTACCAACCATTTAAACATATTTATTAGATTTGAAAATTAAATGTTACTATTATGCAGTAAATATTTAACAATATTAACAATGATATATTTTCTGGTATACCACTATTTTAGTTTTGTTTGGAGTAGATGGGGGAGCTTAAACAGACAGCGACGGGGACAGCAACAGCGTTGAAGCTTTGGTTGTCGGTGGTCAGCTAACGAATGCGGTTAAAGGCTTTCCGCTAATCTGGATTCTAATCCAATGCAATGATATTTTCTTTATTTCATCCAACAAAAAAATATCAATAAAAACTAAAATTAGTTGAAATCACAAATAATATGATAAGTCGAGTCAATTTAATAATTTTTATAGTAAATGACAATTGCTACAAGTTTTGTTATTGTTGTTATTATAGTTCATAAGCAAACGTGCACCCATCATCTTTGATTCCTATATGAAAACTGAACACACAAGTATTTCCCTTCTGAGGTGTGGGAAGGTCCGGTGTCCGGGTCCCCAATTCTTTTGGATTAATTTAATTTCGAGTCTCTATCCATTTTAAAGTTAATTAAATTAAATTTCGGTCCTCAAAGCTTCTAGTTAATTATATTTAGATTCCTATACGTTTTGGAGATAGTTTAATATTAGATTAAATTTTGATTTTTTAAAAGCTAGACGATTTGACCCTTAAACAAAATAGAAGAAGTGGGGAAGGTGGCGGATCCTTAATTTGGCGACAAAATCCCCACTTAATAGTTAATCCCGCGCGATTCGCATTGGCAATAGCCAATATATGAGATATGGAGATAAGAGCAAAGTGGTTGATTTGTACAACCAAAGCATGGGCAGAGCCTATTATTGGGGTGTGCGTTCATTTAAATTTTTTAAAAAATTGTATTTTTATATAATTTATATATAAAAATTAATATATATATATATAATTATATTTCTTTATAAATAAATTAAACTCCTCTTAAGTATTGTTAAAAAAATAACACATTTTAGATAAATTTTTTACTCCCGCCCTAAACCAAAGCAAAGCAATCAAGGCCGTATCTAGACTAGTGGTAATCCCAATCCCACCCCGGAGGCTATAATTTAGATCCCTTTTTCTATGGCGTCAGCCATGGGATGTATAGTTAATACTTAATAGTTCGACCCTTCCACGTTTGCTCGAGCAAAGACAATGAAAAAGGGATTAAAAGGGAAACAAAAAAGAAAATAAAAGCAAAAACAATATGTTTCATTAGTCATTAAAAGGAAGAAAAAAAGAAAATTTCTCCTGTTACTGTTTTTTTTTTTTTTTTTTTGGGGGGGGGATATAAAAAACATGCCAAAAAGTTTGAGATATAGTTGGGCCACTCTAAAATATTGACTTAATGACATTTCTTCGCTATCCAAACTAAAAAAAAATTCCTTTTAGCTTTGATTTTTTTCACCTATTTTGCGGTCAAACTTTTTTTTTTTTGCCTTCTTATCAATATTAATATTAGTAATTGTATGAGATTTTTTATCTGATCGAATGATAAAAAATATTTGTCGACTTTTTACTTTGTATGGAATTGAATGTCGATAATTATATTAAACGTTTAAAATTCGGCCTATTATAAACAAAAAAACAGGTTAACTATTTTATCTTTTCTGCTTAAAAAGTTCAAAAATAATATCTAAAATAATAAAGAAAATTAAAAGTACAATATGTTCAAAATTTGCAAATAAATGTATTTTAATTATTAAATATTAAGGCCATGTTTCGTAAACAAACGGTTTGAGTAAATTGGGGTGAAATCTCTAATTTTGAAAAAGTTGCTAACATGAGTTTTTTGAAATTACATGTTTTGACATAAGAATTATAAGGACCCTTCTACCCTTAACAATTATAAAAAATCCCCAAATAACTTAAATTTAACATTTTCTATTTTAATTTTTCACCCTCACGTATTTACATTGTGAAATTTGTAAATTAATACATTTTTGTTTTTTTTTCATTTTATTCTCACATATTTATACTTGAATTTAAATCTATTAATTAATTAAATTGTATTACAAATAATTATAAATATAATAATTAATATATAAATCTTTCAAATATGCTTAGTAATGTTATATTAAAATAATTATTTTTCATAATCTAATTAATATTAATAGATACAAAATATTGATAAACAATAAACTATTCAAACAAGTATCGAATATAATTATATCAATATATGTCATTTTATGTGTTTAAATAATTAAACAGCTATCGGCTATCAGTTAATTTTACAAAAACACTTTTATACAATCAGTCAATGCAATTCGCTATTAACTATTCGTTAATTACCAAACATTACCTAAAACTTTATAAAATTATAAAAACGTAAAAAAGAAGAGACAAAATAACAGATATTAGCTTAATAAATATGTTAATTTCCATGTGAATTCGTTCAATTTAAACAAAAATAAATTAAAATAAAAAAATTTAGAGTTAAAATTATATTTTTAAAATTCTCAAAGGCTAAAAGTATCATTATACTTTAAAAATTTATCTCTATGGACCTTCCCATCATGGACAAAATTTGTCGAAAATCCATTACTTCATATCTTAGAACTTCATCTGTTTATAACTAATCATTATCTTTTAATAAGAGACTAACACACAGTTAAACATATTTGAAACTTATGTCATTCTAAATATTATACTAACTAAAATAACAATTGAGTTACGGTCATATTTCAGTTACTAACTTATAATGTAAGAATAAATCTCAAAACTATATATACATAAATTTAAATTCAATGTGCAACACGATACACATACTTTAAATTTGTATAATTAATAAACTCATTTTCATAAAATACAATCACAATTATCAACACAACACCGTTTTACAATTACATATTACAAAAACAATTAATTATTGTAATCGAATTTAAAATTAAATTGATATCTATATGTTTTTGAAGATGAGCAATAGATGCCATGATTTACCTACTACATGGAATTACAATTTACAACTACAAGGAAGCCTAAACGAGCAGGAGATGCCCAGTACAATACAAGACAATTCAGGAGCATCCGAATCCTATACAAAAGTCAGGTAAGACCAAATGGAAACGTTATTCCTGTTTAGCCAGCTAAATAAATACGCTCACTTTAAATTAGGTAAACAATTCCAAATAATAACAACAATAATGCTATTAACCTAATGGCTAATGGGACCGTCACATTTTTTTAATGGTCTAAATGTTATTATAAGGTAATATCTGTTCATATATATTCCTAATCTTTTGATAATATATATATACTTTAAAGGCAAAGTAATTTAAAATCGTGTCTCTTAAAATGTATATCAATTATTTTTCATTTGGAACACTTATTGAGTTTGGGACTGTCGCATTTTATGCGTGGAGAATAGCATAATAATAACTTGATAGGAGTAATAATCATTTAATTAACTGTTTGGTTCCGTATAGCTAAGCTTGTATAGTATATGCCTAACCTATCTCATTCAAAGCAGATAAATGTTTAATAAATATAAATAAATGAATATGAAAGTGAAATGATTTTTTTATTATTTTAAATATAATGTATAACCATAATTACGAGTTACGCATCTAATATTACGGAAACAACTTATGTATAGTTTACCCTAGATAAAAGCCGAACCTCCCGCTCACCCCTTGTTCTTCCCGTGGTAAAAAATGATGTAATTTATCTAGGTGACTCGGGTTCGAGCACTAATTCTGCACGGTGTGTGTGCTTTATTAAAAAAAATTAAAAAAATTAAACTGATGCTACCCTTGTATCACAACTGTTAAAAAAATTGTATATCATTTATAGATCAAAGAATATTAATTGTTTAAGCATGTCAAATTTCATATTTTTTTTTGTATATTACTCGCAAGTTAATAGACATATCCAATATAAACAAACTTAAGTAATTGTGAAGAATCAACATTATCAAGGTGATTATGATCATTAATAACAACCAAAATGCTATTGTAATAACTTTATAAATACATCAATATGTTCGGAATAACTCTATCCTAATGAGATAATGAGTCATTAGCATCACATCATATCAGGGCCTACACTCAATGGAAACCGGTAAAAAAATTAAAAATTGGAAGAAAAAAAATTAAGTTAGAGTATGATAAAATTCTATTTTCATCCCTTAAAACTTATAATTTATATTGTTGGCACCCTCTAAAATTAGATATTTTTAAATGGCCCCCTCAATAAATAAAATTGAGATATGCTATTGCATCATATCCACCGAGAATAGATATATTGGAAAAGAACTGAACATATAACAATTTGGTGAGTGATGACAAAACCAACTATGAAAGTAAAACAAACTTGCAAAAGTAATACCAAAATTTGTATGAGAAAATAAAATAAATTTGAATGATACAAGATAAAACTTCAACTATTTTGTTAAGAAAAAGAAAGCCTATAAAATAAAGAAAAATAAAATTTAGATATGTAAAACAAATCTTAAACTTATAAAATAGCAAGGTCGATGGTTGAATTATTTATCAGCTTCAATCATATTGACATTGACGATGTGTGCACATAGGCAGAAAGTTGAATGGACCGGCGGGGATACGTCCTCAAAATTTTAAAAATTAATTTTTTTTGTAAATAAATATAATGATAAAATTATTATTTAGTATCTTAAAAAATTATAATATTGTCGTCCCTTTATAAATTTAGACATTTTTAAATAGACCATCAATGAATCAAATTGAATTTCGCCGCTGCGTGTGTGCGAGAAAAGACATAAAACAATTGGTCAAACAAAAGAAAGTTTGAAAAAATAAAATGAAGAGATACAAAATATTGGGGAACAAAAAAATGATGGGATGGAATGAATTAACGACGGCCCTTAAATAAAATTATTCATGATAACAATAAAATACCAAATTTACAAATGTCTTTTTTTTATACCAAAACCAATGTCTTATTTGCAACCATTGGTATTATGGTTTATAATGAGATAATTATTTCACATAAATCCATATCATTATATGTGAATGATTATAAAAATATGATCACCAATATTAAAATAAACATATTAATTATTTAAAGAAAATACTTTGATAACATAGCTTATATAAAATTTAGGGTTTATGTTAGAATTTAGAGTTTATGACTTAGGATTTAAAGTTTAGAATTTAGGGTGATAGGTTAGGGATTAATGTTTTAGATTTTACAGCTTAAATATTAATAATTGTGTAATTTTTTTACACAACTTGTGTATTAAAATATAATCCATAAATTAGTTGCGTAAATTTATGAATTATATTTGATACACAAGCTGTGTACAATTTTTTACACAACCCTTCATATTTAAACTATAAAATCTAAAACATAAGCCTCAATTCTAGCACCCTAAATTTTAAAGTCTAAACCTTAAACTCTAACCATAAAATTTAAATTCTACGAACTTACATTACTGCCTAAACTCTACCTAAAACTAAACTCTAAAACTAAAAACTTATTGCAAGTATTTTTCCTTTATTTATTACATGTAATTGTAAATCGGTAATAGACAGTTAGAAACGTAATATATATTTTTTATATTTGGATAGCTGGCATGATCCGGAACGAAATACATGTGGATGCGGGGGAAAATGGACATAAAACTGACAAAAAGGAATAAGGAAACTAAATCCAAATCTATTTACATTTTAAATACGTTTTCCGAGTGGAGGTAAAAAGGAAAGTGGGTAGCTTAGCTGCCTGCTTATAAATTGGGATTTGCAAATTTCAAAGCAAATACAATCTACTCAGGACAGAGGAGAAATATGGGGGAAATGGTAGTAAGTAAGGCGTTGTTTTATGCTGTTGCGCTGCTGGCGGTAGTGTTGGGCAATGCGTCAGCAGCGAGCGAGAATAGTCAGGTGAAGATATGGCCAATGCCGGCGTCGGTGAGTTACGGCGACGCCCGCCTTTACTTGACAAGCGATTTCAGATTCTCCTCGAACCGTGAGTCTCAAATACTCAAAGACGCATTCAACAGGATGCTTTCTGTCATCAAACAAGATCATGTTATCGATGCCAATTTCTCTGATTTCAACCGTTCATCTCTGCTCCAGGGTCTGCATACCGTTGTTGCCTCTCCAAACGAGCAGGTTCCTCTTTTACCCTGTCCATTTTTATTCTCACTTTCCCCCCAGAAAAAAGAAAAAGAAAAATAAAGCTTTGAGATTGGCATAAGTTCAAAAACAAAAGGAAAATCGAAGTTGTTTGGTTGTCTGGGAATGTGGAAAATAAATTTTGTTAATTCATTCTGAAAATGCTGATAGCGAAGTTGGAAGTTTTGATTTGGATGTGGAAATCCATTTGTGATTCTGATTGCAGCTACAATACGGTACTGATGAGTCCTACAAATTAATGGTCCCGTCACCGGAAAAGCCGGGTTACGCCCATCTTGAGGTACGCCGAGCAAATCTTATTTCTTGATTAATTATACATTAAAATTATTATGTTCTTGATTTTTTAATGGTAGGTCGCAGTGACGGATTCAGATAATAAAAAATAGGTTCAAAATAAAAAATTTCTTCTATGTATATTTTTTCCCGAAAAAATTAACACTAAATTAAACATGTTTTTCCCAAAAATGGGATGCAGTTGCTCCCCATGGAGCTTCATGTATCCGCCAAGTTTCATTTGATTCTTCTTAGGTTGTTTAATTTTGTACATTAAAATTATTCTATTATTGAAATTTTAATTTTGATTAAGAAAGGTGAACTTTTGACCTTAGATTTCTTCATACGTACCTCTCTATCTATAGGTCAATTTGGCTTATGTTTTGGCAAATAAAAAGAACTAAAATAAGTGTCAACCGAACAAAGCCTTTGCCATTCCAACAAATATTTGTGTTAACTGTTAAGTTCTGTTAAGTTGGGTGACCAATAATCTAAAAGTTTAAGCTTTTAAAAAATGCCTAATTTATTTTATTTTATTTTACTTCCATGTTCCAAGTAATGTAGTAGTTGAATTTTAGCTTGATATTCTAAGGAATGTCATTGAGCTACCTCAAACAAATTTGAATTTTGTGGGATTGCTAGTTCATCATTCCATATAACCTAACCTAGCCTAAAACTTGTACACTGGCTGCACTGGTCTGTTTTCGGAAGATGTACGCCTTTCGATTTCCTTTCCTTTTTTTCTTCTTTCAAAGGAGGCAAATTTTAAAAATAATGGAATACTGATTGATGTTGTCTGTTGGAGTTCGACAAAAAGCTGCAAATTTCCTCACATTACATTATACTTGTTTATTCTGACTTTAACTGCTAATCTTATAACCAATTCATGCAGGCAAAGACAGTTTATGGTGCTTTACATGGGCTTCAGGTTAGTACCTGTACCAGTATAATTCTTGTTTCCAAGATGTCATTGTACATTGTTGTAAATTACAAAATTCTTAGAATATGTAGCTTGTTGTACAATGGTGCAGACATTCAGCCAATTATGTAATTTTAGCATTAGAAGGAGGGTTCTTGAAGTTCTCATGTCACCGTGGACTATTATTGATCAGCCAAGGTTTCCTTATCGAGGCCTCTTAATCGGTGAGGCACTTATCTTCTAAGACACGTTTAAGCGATTAATGGTGTTGATTTCCTCTGAAAATACAATGTCTAGAGATCAATCTTTGGCTTGCATTGAAAATTAGGGATTTCATGTTGCTATTGCTTTAGCTGTTAGTTATTATCAAAAATATAGTATTGTTTTACTGCCCATTTTGGCCATTCTACATTCCCAGCAACCCACATGAAAGGTGGAATGGCAGCTAAACTGCCAATCTTCATAGGTCGAAAAAAAATATGATGATAGAATAATATTTTTATCTCTGTCTTCTGTTTCAAAATAATGATAAGACTTTTTTATACCATTGGTGCAGATACATCTCGTCACTATTTACCAATGACAGTTATTAAGAAGGTCATTGATTCTATGTCATATGCAAAGTTGGTAAGTAATGCATTAATAACAAGTTTCAGCCGGAGTTCTTTTTCTCTGCTCGACGTCCTTGTTGTTCTGACCTAGTGGATTGATTTGTTTAATGCACCACCAGAAGAATTAGCCTATAAGTGGTAACACTTTCTTGCTTTCATACAGAATGTATTGCACTGGCACATTGTAGATACACAATCTTTCCCTTTGGAGATACCATCTTATCCTAAATTGTGGGATGGTGCTTATTCACCCTCAGAGCGATATTCAGCTGCTGATGCTGCGGAAGTTGTGAGGCATGTCGTTCTCCTTTTTTTCTTTCACATGTATTCAAGTGATAATTACTATTTTGAGTACTCCAATTCTTTTTTACCTTTTTACTTTTAACCTATGCAGTTATGCTCAAAAAAGAGGAATAAATGTATTGGCTGAAATTGATGTTCCGGGACATGCTCTCTCATGGTACAATATGTTTTCTCCATTCTTAGAGTAGATTTTTATTGTTGTTAGTAACAGGCTTTCTTTTGCAAATAAGCAAAATATTTTATAGTAGATGAAGATCCTAATTTTTTGTCCGTCATACTTTTTCTTAACCTTTGATAAGACACACACCTTGCAGACAAAATTACTTGAACTCGGGTATCCTAAATAAACATCATCCTCTTGTCCATTGGGACCACTCGTTGATTCAGCAACTGAATGTTTTAAAAACTAAAATTAGGCTTTATGATAATTAGTCACCTTTAGGATGGTACTTTTAACAATGATTATCACGACATAGGTCTCTTCGGTGGAGAAGGTTTAAGATATACTAAAATGCTTATGATTAAATACACACGACAAGCACATATATTACTGCAAACTTGAAGTCAGGATATGTGTCAAAAAATTGATATGCAATTTAATGGCCTTGTCCTAAAATGTTTCTAAGTAGCTGTGTTTTAATTCATTACGAGAAATGGTCATGTTTCTCTATGGCCATTAAAGGACTGTTTGCCAGCGACTATCTATGCAGTTTTGCAAGACCCAAATTATCATAAATAGCCAGCCTTGCATATTTAATATATACTACAACACGTGATCAAATGCACACAACAAATGCAAATAGATATTGCAAAGTTAAATTCAAGATGCATGCATGCCTAAACTTATATGATTTTGACCTTGTCCTAAATGTTTTGAGTAAACACAATTTAAAATGTTTAGGGGGGTTGGTTATCCTTCTCTATGGCCATCTAAGGACTGTCAACAGCCTCTTGATGTCAGCAATGAATTTACATTTAAAGTAGTAGATGGGATTCTTTCAGGTGATCTCCTTACTTACTCCCTAATGTCATTATTTCTATCAAGAAATGACTGGTTTTTTCTTTCCTTTATGCAACAAAATGAAAATGGAATTCTTGTTTCAGATTTCAGCAAGATCTTTAACTTTAAATTTGTTCACTTGGGAGGTGATGAAGTTAATACAAGTAAGTTAAAACTATACTACCTTATAATTCCTACTTTTATATTGTTATAGATTTCAGCAATAGTCACATATCATGTAGACCTATTCGGTATTTTCTAAACATTTTTCTTCAGGATATGTTTTGTACAGTTTGAAGTTTAAATTTATATATCTGAGTTTCATAGTTTATTGACCCAATCTCTTGATTTTCTATTTTAGCTTGTTGGACCACAACTCCTCGTATAAGCAAATGGTAAGAAGTTTTTATGTTTTGATTTACTACACCATTGAATGAAAATGAATGTCTATTCGGTTTATAGGCTTATTCCTTGTTACAAACTTTATGGAAATGTTACTATTGTTCTTTTTCAAATACCTTTCCTGCTTATTGTTGTTCTGAGTAACATCCATGTCCTATTCTTAGGGAAGAGGAAGCATGAGCTTGTCACCTAGGAAAGTTTACAATGCCATTGACTGTTTGAAAGAGAAGCTTCTATGTTCCCTTGCTTTTAGTGGTTTTTGATGTAACATTATCTTAGTTGCCTTCAGCTAGTTGGAAGAGATTTAGTTTTCTGTTCATATAAAGATTATCTATTTCATCAATTCCCTTTTCCATTCCTTTGATGCTCTTGGCACCGCTTAACACTGCTACTGCTGAAAATTACTCATTGTTGTTCTGTTATTTCATGTAAACAGTACATGAATGTAATGCTTCTGAACTTATCTAGTTCCTTTTGATCAACATGGCATGATATTATTGTGTTCCTGAAATCTATTATATCTACTGGACCTCTTACTTTCTTGCTTCCCGGTTTGCAGGTTAAGAAGGCATCGAATGAATGAATCTCAAGCTTATCAGTACTTTGTCTTGCGAGCACAAAAGATAGCTTTATCCCATGGATATGAAATTGTTAACTGGTATTCATCTTATACAAGAGCTATTTAGTCAAACAACAATATCATACGTCCTATTCACATATAGAGTATCACAGGGAGGAGACTTTCAATGATTTTGGCAGTAAATTGAGCCGGAAGACTGTCGTTCACAACTGGTATCTCCTACTCTTTGTCACTCAAACCTAGATAATTTATGCATTGTATTCTTCTGTAGGCATGATGCTGCTTCCTTTTGCAAAGCGAGCTTTTAGAAAATTCAAAGAAAATGCTACACCTTTTCTCTCCGCTGTTGCGGGGATGTAGTTTAAGGGCTGAGAAGCTGTTGAAGACAAAATACCCTCCTAAAATTAAAATATATTCTAACTGAATTTATCACTTCATAATTTAGAATAGCAAGGATTCTTACTACTAAAGGATATGAAAAAGTTAAATTGGAATTTCTACCTTTTTGGTCATTAAAGAATCATTTAAATAGTTGATTAATTTGAAGACTTACAAACTGTTTCAAGTAGATTCCATGGCTTTTATATAGAACAAGGTATTTGATAGAAAATTAAAGAAGTAGCAAAAAAAAAAAAAAGTTGATCAGTATCTTTATTGGTATTTCTTTTAAACTTTATTCTGTGATTCATCTTACATTTTTCCATCTAGTTTTATAACAATTTTTCATTTACATTTTTGTAAATGATTATTAGTCTGATCAGGTTCAGAAAATGCTGGTGATAAAAATCTTATATTCCATATATATTCTGCCTGAGTTCGGTCTAGGTGATGATGCAATATCAATTCTTTGGCAGGCTTGGTGGCGGTGTGGCTCAACGAGTGGTTGAATCTGGATTAAGGTGCATTGTAAGCAACCAGGACAGATGGTACTTGGACCACTTGGACACCCCATGGCAGGAATTCTACATAAATGAGCCGCTCACAAATATTACAAACTCGAAGCAACAGAAATTAGTTATTGGAGGGGAGGTATGCATGTGGGGTGAAACCGTTGATGGTTCTGATATTGAACAAACCATATGGCCACGTGCTGCTGCAGCTGCAGGTACTTCAAATATTTCGATCTGGCCTTAAACTTAAGTTCTGATATTAAGCTACATATAGACAGAAGCATAAGCATGCACCTACTTTGATCTAAACAATCGGGCGGCCCTTATCAATTTTAGTTTTGATTTATTATCGAAAATTCATAAACCTAAAATAAACTGAAGTACTCTCATGACATTGAGTTTTCATCCCATTAATCACATTCTTCTTTCTACTTCCCGTCTCGATCTGAATTGCAGAGCGACTATGGACACCCTATGACAAGCTGGCTAAGAATCCAAGAGAAGTAACCGGAAGGTTGGCACACTTTAGGTGTTTACTGAACCAAAGAGGAGTTGCAGCTGCTCCGTTAGCTGGAAGCGGCCGCACTGCCCCCTTTGGTCCAGGTTCTTGCTATGAGCAATAAATATAACTTGTTGAATCACTTCTGGTGATGATTCCCAATAGTGAAAGAAATTTGACCCATTGTTACACGTCTTACATAATGGATGGTTCTAATAAAAAGGGTAGATAATTTCATCAATAGATCAGAGTGTAATTGTGTAAATGTTGTTTTCTTATATGTCGACTGAACTATGGGCGGAGTTGGTGGAGCGACAGAAACCTTAATATCAATATTTCATGACACATGCAATTTCTGATCCTATCCTTGGACAACCCCTACCCTGTCACCTTTATAAAGATTTTTTAGCTGTTTTATTGCATGCTTGTATGGAAATAATATAGTATAGTTGTATTCCTTTTCTACTTTTTATAATCGGCTTCTATGTGTTTTGTTTCAAGGTTTTTTGGTAAATTATTTTATCTGGATCCTATTCTGCTCTGATTTTATTTGATATTTGGGAATTGGGATGTATTTTCATGGCTTAAGAATCAAGAATGGAATTTTTTTATGTATTTTTTATTAAAAATGTATTTTTATCCCATAAAATTTCATAAGTTCGGCTCCCTAACTTAAACTTTTGCGTCCGTCTTTGATAAGAATTGCATTTGAGATAAACTATTGATTATTTTATGAGAGTTTAATTGCAAAAAGCTACTCAATAAAAAAATCAATTAAGCCTCTAGAACCCAACAAGTGACTCTAGTGAGGAAAAATATTCATACTCATACTAGGAGATTAGGGTTCGAGCACTTATGTGTGTAAGGTCTGTGCTTTGTTAAAAGATTAAGAACAAATATAAACATATGTTGCTATGTAATCTCACAAATTTTGGTCATAATTTATTAGTTTCTTATTTATGAAATTATCTTTTTAATTTTGTTAGTTATGCAAATTTAAATTATTTAAAAAAATATTTTTATAAATGTCAAAGGTAAAAAAGTCTTTACAACTCTTATATCTAAGTTTAACATTTGTGAGTTGTGGCTATGGCTTTAGCTCATTCATACAAAGACATGCTAAAACCAAAACGTAATTATGGAATCAAACAAAATGGATTATAGAGATAATATATCTATTTATAGTTTTGCATGTACAAGAAAAACAATAATATTATCAAAACTGAATCTAACAAGTGTCCTATTAGAAAAGTAAATGATGTTCATATTTAGAGATATGGGTTCAAATTATTTTATCTATAATATATATGCGGATTGTTAAAGATTTAAAAGATATGTATGAACAGATACTACCTTATAATTATCCTGCTGACAAAATCCACAAGTTCCATTAAACAACTAATTAATCTTAAAAATATGTATGAGCAGTCAATTATTTTTCAATTCAAATCATATTTAAGATAATAAAATATTACTAGTTATTACTTTTAAATTGTAAATATTCAAACATTGAGTTACATTAAATTCAAAAATAAATTTAGTATTTTTTTAAAATATTTTTTATTTTTTATTACTTTTTTAATTATAAATATTCAAACATTGAGTTACATTAAATTCAATAATAAATTTAGTATTTAAAAATATTTTTTATATATTTATATAATTTTAATTATAATTATTTGATACACTAGCGGTGGAAACTTCTAGTTTCTACGAGCACCTTAATTTTAAGGTTTTGAGACTCAGTTTAAAGTGTAAGGTTTAGGAGTTTAAGTTTAGTAGTTTATAATTTAGTATTTATAGTTAGAATTTAGGCTTTATAAGTTAAAACCTAAATCCTCAACATATTACCATACATTATAAACCCTAAATCCTAGCTATAAACCCTAAATTCTATTCACAATCCCTAAATTCTAAACTCCTAAACCTTAAACTAACTCTCTAAACCCTAAAACTAAGACACTTGTAGAAACTAAAAGTTTTCACATATAGTGTATTGAATATAAATCCATTATAATCGACCTAAAATATGTTTCAATTCAAAGCATATTTAAGATAATAAAATACTACTAGTTATTACTTTTATAATTATAAATAATTAAACATTGAGTTACATTAAATTAAAAAAAAATATTTTTTTAAATATTTTTTTTAAAATAAACTTTTAGATTTTAATAATTTTTAAAATAAATTGACATAAAAATAATTGTGTGACTAAGCCCAATCAATAGCTTAATAATAATTTCCAAAATAAATATTTCTTGACGGACTTCAACCGGCTCTCCACGGTAAATGGCGACACATTACTGTGAGTGGAGGGCTGGGTTACGGCCGGGGCAGGGCAGGGTGACGGTCACGCCGGTGCTGACGTTGCACGCCACGGCCGGGTGGTGGCAGAGATCGAGCAAGGGCAAGGGTGGTGACGGCCGGTGAGAGTTTTAGAACCCTCTAAATTCTCTCATATTCGAATAGACACCCAGAACTGAAAGATAGCTAGATCAGCGGTTTGTTTTAATTATTATTGTGTATAACCAACATGTATAATTTAAAATTAATCTTGAGACAAACTTAGACTAAAAAAGGTCTTGACTTTGATGGTAAAAGTCTCATCCATAATGCTAGAGGGTGCGGTTTCATACCCTCACAGCCACAAATCCATTCATTCCCCTTCTTTTTTTCTTCCTTCTTTTTAATCAAGTTTATCCCTCTTCGTTTATAATAATACAAATAAATATTTGGGGTGTGACATGCGGCTTGTGGTGGCGTGGTAAGAGATGATGACGGTAAGTGAATTATTGGGTTTTTAAAATAAATTGATATTTGCTCTATTGTTGAGGCGGAGCTTTGAGGTATTTTTGAGGGTTTATTGGCGGCTTGACCTTTAAGAATTACACGATTAATTGTTGAGTCGAATTGTGTGGATGCGGTCCGGTCTATTATATCCTTTAAGGATAGTGCTTCTTCGATAGATATTGTCACACCTATTGTGAAGTTGAAGTCCCATTCATTCTCCTTTTTTTTTCTTCCTTTTTTTAACCAAGTTTGTCCCTCTTTGTTTATAGTAATACAAATAAATATTCGGGGTGTGACATGCGACTTGTGGTGGCGTGGTAAAAGATGATGTCGGTAAGTGAATTATTGAGTTTTCGAAATGAATTGATATTTGCTCTGTTGATGAGGCGGAGTTTTGAGGTATTTTTGACGGCTTATTAGTGGCTTGGTTTTTAAAAATTACATGGTTTAGGGATGGTGCTTCTTTGATAGGTCTTGTCCCACATATTGTGGAGTTGATGTCCCGTTCATGGGAGGAGTGATTGCATCATATACCTCGTGATCAGAACTAGGTGACTGATGATATGGATCGATGCACAGATTTTGCGAATTTAGTTTGTAAGCGTTATCTTGACCCTTCAGATGATATTTTGGACCTTCTAACGACTGACTCTGATGATTAATTTGTTTTGATTATGTTTTGTTTTTACTTTTGTCGAGGTGTATTGTGATAAACATTTTATTATTGTTATGTGTATTCTTTTCTTTCATTTAAGTTTAAGAAAATTTTTAATGAGTCACATAATAGTAATTCTTTATTAATAAAAAAAATATGATTATTAAAAAATATATATTTTACTTTAATTAATTTATATTTCTTACCAAATATTGCATAATAAAGACAATTTAAACGACACTTGCTAATTGTTATTATAATTTACCTTAAATATGTTTCAATTCAAATCATATTTAAGATAATAAAATATTACTAATTATTAGTTTTTTAATTATAAATATTCAAACATTGAGTTACATTAAATTCAAATGTAAATTTAGCTTTTTTTAAAAAAATAATTTTTTAAATATATTTTATACTTTTTTTAAAAAATTAGATTTTAATAATTTCCAAACTAAATTCACATCAAACTAATTGTGAGACTAATGTCACAGACTTATTTCTTCAAGCTCAAATCCGTGCGGCACTAGCACTTTCGGCACAATGTTAGTCAGCCTTAATGTCGCAACGCTATGGCAAACACAAGGAGCAAACGAGTTTACAAGGAAAGAACCTTGTATTAAGCAACGGAAGCTTTACAAGTGTTTGAGTGAATGACTACTTAGGTTGTTTACAAATGAGAGGGGTGGCCCTATTTATAGGCATCCACCTCCTCAATGGACGGCTAGGATCTATTTGATCCAACGGCTACGGTTTCGCCTCCCAAAATATCTACCAAGCCTAGATATTTCTAGATAAGTTCATACTTATCTACATACATCTATAATATTCTAGATTACTCCTATAGTTCTATACATATCTATAGGTTTCTAGAATGTTCCGGAGTTGTCCCGGGCCTTCCGGACTTGTCTTGAGCCTTCCCGACTTGTCTCAAGCCTTCTAGGTTCCTCCGGGTGAGCCTAGATGGTTGTGGAAGCTTCTGGAACCCCTTGGAGATGTGTGGAGACGTTTGGGGCCCTCTAGACCGTTCTAGAGTCTTCCTTGGGTCTTTTTTGGCCTTAAAAGGCTCATAGCATCTCATTTTATCCAAATTGGCCCGTGAGCACCTAGGTGGGGCACCATGGGCGCGCGCAACGCACCTAGGTGGGGTTGTTCGGGCGTGCACTGTGCACCTGGGTGGCACACCTCGGTGCTGCTCGGTGCACCATGGCGGGTGTGCCCCTCGGTTGGCTGGGTCGCGACCTGGCGGGACGTGACATCCTCCCCCACCCGATCTCGCGACGCCCTCGTCGCGTCTTCGTGGAACAAGGGTGTTGCTTGAGCGCTTCCCTCGGCTCCTAGCTCACCTTGCCTTTGCCCTCGGCTTGTCGGCATTGTTGGAAGACCTTCCCTTTGAACCTTGACCCTCGATGGTCTTGGAAGCAACATTCTCCCCTTGAACATGCTTGGTGGCCTTCTCGAACACGGACACCCCTTTGTCTTGGTTCAATACCTTGGACGGCTTGGCCCTTCGGATGGCCTTTTCGAGTTGAAGTGCTGAGAGTACTCCTGACCCTCGCTTGGTGGCCCTTAGCGTTGGAACCACACATGATGGTGCACCCTCCGTGATGCACAGGTTGTTAGCAAATGGCATCGGTATTGCCTTGGCTTGTTCAAAGAACTCGATCCCTAGGATGATCGGGTAGTCATCTAGCGGCACAATCGAGAAGTCCATGCGGCCTGACCATGTCCCAATATTGGTCTTGACTCCTCGAACGAACCCATGGATGGGTTAAGCGGCAGAATTTACGACCTTGACGGATCCTCCCCCTTTCACAACACTAAGACCTAGCCTCTTTGCTTCTTCTAAAGAAACAAAGTTATGGGACGCACCTGTGTCGAGCATAGCCCTTGATGCTTTTCCATTGATGGCGACGTCCACGAATAACAACCCTTTGGCTTGGGTCTTTGGGGCGGACTGGATTCCATTCAAGAGCTGTAGCGATCCTATTTGTGCACCTTGGTCCCTCTTGGCATCACTACCTTCGTCGGCATCACTTTCCTCTTGATGCTTTGCTAGGATTGCACTAAGGGCTCGGCGTTGTGGGCACTCCCGAACCCAATGGCCGCCATCGCAGATGTAGCAACTACTAGGTGGTGACTTCTTGGCACCTTTAGAGTCTTTAGACCTACCTCGGTCCTTGTCCCTCCATGAGGACGAGCCTTTGTGCTTCAGTGTGTCCTCGTCCTTGTGACTCTCTTTACGTGGGCTCCTATCTCTTCCCCCATTGGAGTGACCACTCTTCTTGTCCCTCGGCTCGTTGGTGGACTCTTTGTGGGTGATATAGTCAATGAGGCTCTCGGACACGACAATGGCGTCAGCGAGGGTTTGTACTCCCCTTCGTCGTAGCTCAACCTTGGCCCAACTTTGGAGGCCATCGGTGAAGTTGAAAAGTGAGTCCTTCTCTGAGAGATCGGGGATCTTGAGCACCAAGCTAGTGAACTCCTTGACATAGTCTTGGATGCTCCCTGTTTGCTTGAGCCTCCGTAGGCGAGCTCGTGCCTCGTCCTCGGCATTCTCCGGATAGAATTGCCTTTTAAGCTCTCCTTTAAAGTTATTGAAGGTAGTAATGGTGCACGTACCTCTCTCGACATCGAGACGCCTTCTCCTCCACCAAAGCATGGCGGTGTCGGTGAGGTACAAGGTCGCGGTCTGGATCTTAGAGGCATTGTCCCTGATGCCAACGGCTTCTAGATATTGCTCCAAGCCATACAAGAAGTTGTCGACTTCTTTGGCGTTGTGTGTCCCCGAAAAAGTTTGAGGCTTGGGCATCTCGACCCTTCTAGCCTCCACGGTGGTGCTTGGCCCGACTGCCATAGCACGTTTGCACAAGGATAGGTCGCCTTGCAATGCTTCTAGTTGGGCATGCATGTTGTCAAGCTCTCGTTGAAATGACTCACTTTCCTTTGTGAGCTCTACCATGAGTGCGTCGCGTACTTCACCCTTTTCCGCGCGCAGGGTCTCCTCTAGCTTGATCTTCATCGCCCTCACGGCCGTGTGGATCTCGGCATCCTCCGCCTCGAGGCCTTCAATCTGCTCTTGAAGGTCGTTCACATGGGCACCCATGCCCGAAACGCTTTCATCCACGCGAGTTAAGCGCGACTCAAAGCTAGAGAGTATGTCTTTGGATTTGGCACGAGGCCTTGCCTCGGCAGGGTCAACATTTACTTCTTTCCCACCTTGGTCATGCGTGACATCGGTCTCCGACGGGCTAGCAACTTGGTTCTTGCTGGTCTTGGCCATGCTCCCGAGCGATCGAAACTTGCTCTGATATCAACTGTCACAGACTTATTTCTTCAAGCTCAAATCTGTGCGGCACTAGCACTCTCGGCACGATGCTAGTCAGCCTTAATGTCGCAATGCTATGGCAAACACAAGGAGCAAACGAGTTTACAAGGAAAAAACCTTGTATTAAGCAACAGAAGCTTTACAAGTGTTTGAGTGAATGACTACTTAGGTTGTTGTAGATTGTAGAAATTGCTGAAAGTTAGGGAATCTTATTCCTAAATATCTAATTGCTGATATTCAGGATTTTATCAATAAATAGGAGCAGATTTTTAGCTACTGATTTTATGTAATAGGTGCAGATATAGTTGCTGATTTTTTGTGTAATTTTTTCCTAGATTAGGCTCTCTTTGTAACCTATAAATAGGTGTTATTTTATCAATAAAATACATCAAGAAAAACAAAGAAATACATTCTTCTCTACCTCAAAATCACTATTGTTCACATGGTATCAGATTAGGTTTTCGATTCTCCACAGAAATCCTAAAGAGATGCATCCCATTTCTTCATCAGAAATCAGTTCTGGAACTGATTTGAATTCTTGTCTAGAAAATTCTGATGTTTCCTCCACCCAAATAACATGCCATAGACTTGTTGGCAATAATCATCTTCAATGGTCTCAATCCATGAAGATTTATATCACTGGAAAGGGCAAAGCTACGTACATCTCTGCAGACATGTCAAAACCAGATTCCAAAGATCCATCCTACTCCAAATGGGAGCGAGAAAACAACATGATTATGTCCTGGCTGCTGAACTCGATGGTTCTAGAAATAGGAGAAAATTTCCTTCTCTACGACACAGCAAGTGAGATTTGGACTGCTGTAAAGGAAACCTATTCCAGCAAGGATAATGTTGCTGAATTATTTGACATCGGTAGCAAAATCAAGGAACTTCGTCAGGGAGACATGAGTGTGACGCAATATTTCACCACCATGACCGGGTATTGGCATCACCTTGATTTATTTGAGACTAATGAGTGGAGTTGTGTTGCTGATGCAGAATTGTACAAGAAAATTACTACCCAAAAGAGAGTATTCCAGTTTTTTTATGGCTTGGACAAAATCCTTGATGGAGTTAAAGGAAGGGTATTAAGCACTAAACCTTTCCCTTCCATTCGAGAAGCATTCTCTGAAGTTCGTAGAGAAGAGAGTAAGAGAAATGTTATGCTTTCTACAGTCCATGCCTCTGAGGAATCAGCCTTCATCACTCACACAACATCTGGTAATAAAACCAGACCTGATAGACCTTGGTGTGAACATTGTAAAAAGGTTTGTCATCTCAAATACTCTTGCTGGAAGCTTCATGGCAAACCTGCTGACTGGAAACTACAACGATTGCGCCGTCAAAAGGAAAATTCAGTAAATGTAGTCACCATAGAGCCTTCGACTAGTTTCAATAAGCAGCAACTTGAGGATTTACAAAAATTGCTTAGCCAAATGACATATTCTGTTGATCAATCTGCTGCCTCCACAAGTCATAATGGTAGTTTTTCGTTTCTTTCCACAACTACTAAGATACGTTGGATAGTAGATTCTGGTGCCACTGACCATATGACAGGAAACAAGAGTTTATTTTTAACTCTTACAAAACAGAATAATCAGAGACAAGTGAAAACTGCTGATGGCTCCTTGGTTGAAGTAAAGGGGACTGGAACAATTTTTATTAATAAGGATCTTGTGCTTCACTCTGTTCTATATGTCCCTAATCTCCAATGCAATCTCGTGTCAATTAGTAGATTGTGTATTGACCTTCAGTGTTATACTAAATTTAGCTCCCTTGGCTGTGTTTTTCGGGAAAATGGATTCGGAGAAGGTGATTGGCAATGCTAAGCTGTGTAGTGGCCTCTATCTCATTGACGGTCAACCTCTTCCTAAGGGACAAGTCCTACCAAGTTGCACCTTTAATTCTGTGTGTTTATCTTCCAACACTCCCAATTTCAATTCTAATGAGATTATGTTATGACATTTTCGTCTCGGACATCCTAGTTTCTTTTATCTTCAGAAGTTGTTTCCAAAACTTTTTTCCAATAACAATCCATCATTATTTTCTTGTGATATATATCAACTTTCCAAGCATAAGCGAAATCCATATCCTCCATCATGTTATAAACCATCTCAACCTTTTTCACTCATCCATAGTGACATTTGGGGTCCTTCTAAGGTTAAGAATATTACTGGAGCTAGGTGGTTTATTTCTTTTATTGATGATCACACTCGAACTACTTGGACATATTTAATGAAGGAAAAGTCTGAAACAAATGGAATCTTTAAGAAATTTTATTTGATGATTGAAACCCAATTTTGCAGCAAATTTGAATCCTAAAGAGTGACAATGGGAGTGAATTCTTCACAAATACTTTGGGCAATTTTCTTAAGGAAAAAGGTGTTATACACATTAGTTCTTGTGTAGATACTCCTCAACAAAATGGAGTGACTGAAAGGAAAAATAAACATCTCTTAGAGGTTACTCGATCACTATTATTTTCTTCCAATGTTCCTAAAATGTTTTGGGGAGAAGCTTTACTTACAGCTACCTACCTTATCAATAGATTACCTAGTCGAGTTTTGGGATTTAAAACACCTAAGGAAGTCTTTCTTCAAACTTTTCCCTTCTTTAAACCCATGTCTTCTACACTGCCTGTTAAAATATTTGGTTCTTGTGCCTTTGTTTATGTTCACAAGCAGTTTCAAAGCAAATTAGATCCTAGGGCCATCAAATGTGTTTTCCTAGGATATTCTTCTCTAAAGAAGGGCTTTAAATGTTATTCCCATGTCACTCGAAAGTTCTATATATCTATGGATGTTACCTTTCATGAATTACAACCTTTTTTCTCCAATTCTGAAATCCAGAGGGAGAGTTGGGATGAATTTCAGCCTCAACCTCAATACATTAAACTTCCTCTTGATGAACCTAGTGTTATACCAGATTCAGATTCCATTCCCATATCAACTTCAACTCCTTTGCTTCAGCCTGAACCTATGTCGCCTATACATGAATTACTACCTAAAACTCCGCAAAACCTTCCTTCAAAAACTCAAGTTGGAACAAAGGAACTTAGTGTCTATACAAGGAAGAAAAGGAGGCCTATTCCACAGGAAACTACACAGCCTAGGATTGTTCAAGAATTGGAACCAATTCCATTATCCTTAGAAGATGAAGAAGGTACGGAATATTTGAATAATGACATTGTTCCTATAATTGATACATCTGACTTGCCTATTGCTCAAAGAAAAGGTGTCAGAAAATGTACAAGTCATCCAATACAAAAATATGTGGCCTATGGGAAGCTAATGCCCTCATTCAAAACCTTTACTGCTAAACTTGATAAGGTGTACATTCCTCAATCTGTGCATGAAGCCTTGAAAGATCCTAGGTGGAAGAAGGCTGTAGAAGATGAAATCAATGCACTAGAAGCAAACAAGACCTGGGTTATGACTGATTTACCTCCAGGAAAGAGGGCAGTGAGTTGTAAATGGGTATTTACAGTCAAATACAATGCAGATGAGAGCATCGAAAGGTTCAAGGGTAGGTTGGTGGCAAGAGGATTTACTCAATCCTATGGAATTGACTACCAAGAGACATTTGCTCCAGTAGCAAAGCTCAACTCAGTAAGAATCCTATTATCTCTTGCTGCAAATTTGGATTGGCCATTGCATCAACTTGACATCAAGAATGCATTCCTAAATGGAAACTTAGAAGAGGAGGTATACATGCAAACACCACATGGTCTAAATGGAAACTCAAATTCTGGTCAGGTACGCAAATTACTAAAATCTCTTTATGGACTTAAGCAATCACCAAGAGCTTGGTTTGACAGGTTCACTAAGGCTATTCTGAAATTTGGCTATCATCAATGTCAAACTGACCACACTATGTTTATCAAGACCTCTTTCGAGAACAAAAAGGCTATCTTAATAGTCTATGTAGATGATATAATCATTACAGGTGATGATTCTCTGGAAATCAGAAATTTGAAGAAGTTCTTGGCAACTGAATTTGAGACCAAAGATATCGGTTACTTGCGATACTTTCTAGGGATGGAAGTGGCTAGATCAAGCATGGGAATTGTGATCAATCAAAGAAAGTACATTCTAGACTTGCTTTTAGAAACTGGAATGATGGGTTGTAGACCTGTCGAGACACCTATGGAGTATAACTTGAAATTCAGAACTGATAACAAAGGAACTCCTGTTGATAAGAAGCATTATCAAAGGCTGGTAGGTAAGTTGATTTATTTATCACTTACAAGACCAGATATTGCCTTCTCAGTTATCACCATAAGTCAGTTCATGAATGACCCAAGAGAGGAGCACCTAGAGGCAGTGACTAGAATCTTGAGATATTTAAAGATGTCGCCAGGCCATGGAGTAATTTTTACCAAGAATGAGAGTAGAAAAGTGGAGGTTTTCACAGATGTAAGTTGGGCAGGAGAGCTCACACTCAGAAAATCCACTAGTGGATATTGTACTCGAGTTTGGGGTAATTTGGTAACATGGAGAAGCAAGAAACAATCTGTAGTGGCAAGAAGCAGTGCAGAAGCTGAGTTTCGAGCATTAGCTCAAGGGATTTGTGAAGGAATTTGGGTTCAAAGATTATTGACAGAACTAAAATTAAATCAGAGTGAGGATTTTGAACTTCAATGTGACAGTAAATCCGCAATCAGTATTGCAAAGAATCCTGTCCAACATGACAAAACAAAACATGTGGAGCTTGACCGACATTTAATCTCTGAAAAGATTACAAGTGGGACAGTCAAGCTTAACTTTGTGCCTACTCACAAACATCTAGCCGATGTGCTCACCAAGGCACTTTTAAGAACTACCTTTGATGCGCTCACATCCAAGCTGGGACTTTACAATGTATACTCACCAACTTGAGGGGGAGTGTAGATTGTAGAAATTGCTGAAAGTTAGGGAATCTTATTCCTAAATATCTAATTGCTGATATTCAGAATTTTATCAATAAATAGGAGCAGATTTTTAGCTACTGATTTTATGTAATAGGTGTAGATATAGTTGCTGATTTTTTGTGTAATTTTTTCCTAGATTAGGCTCTCTTTGTAACCTATAAATAGGTGTTATTTTATCAATAAAATACATTCTTCTCTGCCTCAAAATCACTATTGTTCACAGTTGTTTACAAATGAGAGGGGTGGCCCTATTTATAGGCATCCACCTCCTCAATGGACGACTAGGATCTATTTGATCCAACGGCTACGATTTCGCCTCCCAAAATATCTACCAAGCCTAGATATTTCTAGATAATTTCATACTTATCTACATACATCCATAATATTCTAGATTACTCCTATAGTTCTATACATATCTATAGGTTTCTAGAATGTTCCGGAGATGTCCAGAGTTGTCCCGAGCCTTTCGGACTTGTCTTGAGCCTTCCCGACTTGTCTCAAGCCTTCTAGGTTCCTCCGGGTGAGCCTAGATGGTTGTGGAAGCTTCTAGAACCCCTTGGAGATGTGTGGAGACGTTTGGGGCCCTCTAGGCCGTTCTAGGGTCTTCCTTGGCCTTAAAAAGCTCATAGCATCTCATTTTATCCAAATTGGCCCGTGAGCACCTAGGTGGGACTGTTCGGGCGCGCACTGCGCACCTGGGTGGCACACCTCGGTGCTGCTCGGTGCACCCTGGCGAGTGTGCCCCTCGGTTGGCTGGGTCGCGACCTGGCGGGGCGTGACACTAAGCACAATCAATAGCTTCATTATAGTTAGATTTCTAAATACATATATAAAATATGCTTTCAAAATGAATAGCTATAAGTTTATTTTCAACAAATCACATTAATATTATTATAATCTTAATGTTTTCTTTGTATTTTAATCAAATTTTATTAATAAAATATTTTTCAGAATTAATTAATTTTAGAATAAAAATGAAATAAATGAATCTCAAAGTAAATAATAAAAAATAAAACCCAAAAATGAAGATATAAACGTATTGTTAGTTGTTACTTTGTTATGTAAAAAGGAGTATAGTTCCTTTATACGTGGCAGGTGAAGAGAATAGAAAAAGAAATAAAAAAAGAAAAGAGAGGGGAAAATGCAAGAAAAAGCAGAGGCAGCAAATAGATGTGGGTATCTAAGAATCTGAAGAAAGCCATATAACAGCGGCGGAGAGGGGGGTTTTGTCCGTCTCTCCTTCTCTCTCGCTTTTTCATATCTAATTATAATCCCCAAACCAGCGCCGGAGAGGCTTTCCCATCTCTCTTTCTTTTTCTCAGGTTCCCTTTCTTTTTTCCTCCTTTTTCTGATAAGAATCATCGGATTTTATTGATCGGATTTGTTCTGGGCTTGGCCTTTGTCCCTTGAATCTCTCATTTTTCGCTGGGATAGTTGGAGACGAACACGGTTTTCTTAGGGTTTTCTACTGATGGAACACGTATAGCCATTTTATGCTTTTTGATGCTCATCTGCGCTAGATTTTCTCTTCCCCGTATATGTTGCTCCTTTTCTGATTTTTTTTTCTGTTCCTTTTCTTTTGGCGTTGAATCCTTTAGATCGTTTTGGGAAGAGTTACTGTTGCTTTTGGAATTCTCTCCCCTTTCCTTTCCTTTATTATTTTTTTTTCTTTTTAATGTTTTGGGAGTTAAAGTTTGATCTTTGAATAATCCTGGTATTTGGGTTTGCTTTTTCCATCGGATTAAGGGAGTGGCCACCACAAAATTATTATGGTCATTATGCATGCGAAATTTCAATTTATTCTGCTGCAAGAGGCATGCATCTAGGTTCTTGAGGATACATTTCTGTTCAACTTTTTTCTGACAGTTTGGTGCCTTTCGAGGATGGATCCTTTCTTTCGTATTGACGGCTGAAACTTGAGTGTTGGTTCCATTTGTGACTTTTTTTGGTTGCTGAAGATTCGCTGAACGGATAGTGTATCCGATGGAAAAGGGGGGCGAATTTGTTGTGGGGAATGAAAACGTGCACTTAGAGGACCCTTGGTTTACCGGAATGGATACTGAGGAGACTGAAATGGGACAAGCAAACGGTGAAATTCAAGGCTTTGGATTGGAAAAAGGCGAGGCAAGTAATGTGGTTTTCTCAACCGAGGCACCCCTTGTAAGTAAAGAGTCATCAACGTCTGGTAGTTGTAGCTGTAGTCTGAAGAAAATCAAATCTAGGGTAGCTGCGAAAGGCACAGAGGTCTGCCAGAAGGACAAATCCGGGCATGACAAGAAAGTCAGCCGACAATACAGGATTGAGTTGGGCCAGTTATTTCAGGGAGCCGTGAGTTCCCATGATTGGGAGCTTGCTGAGAGTTTAATCTTGTCTGCAGACCCACAGACTCTAAATGATGCATTGTGTGTCACCTTGGATGCTACCTGGTTTTTGAGCACCCAGCAGGAGCTTTATGGGATTACCGAGTTGATTAAGAAGATCATTGCCAGTGGTGCTTATGACTTTACTAGAGCGGTTCTCCGGACTTCATTTCTTGCTTCTTGTGTCTCAGCTTGCCAGAGTCGCACGATGAGTCTTGCTGACACTGTAACTGTGATGGCCCAGAGGTAAACAAGCTGTTTCTTTCGACTTGTTGATGGATGTTAATTGCTTCGTTTAATTTATTTTGAAACACATTAATGTTGTCATGAGGAAAAACCATGTTGGTGTCAAGCTACCATGCATTTCTATATAGGTAAATACAAGTCTCATTTCTAGTTTCATGAAGCCACAAATTGGTGTTCTATACCCCTCTAATAGGGATCACGTATAACTATTCACTTTGTAATTCAATTTCACTTGCTAATCATTTAGTGTTTTATGTAATAGAAGAAATTTGTTTCTTGTTAAGGCTTTACTTCTGTTGGATATGTTTATTATTATGTTTGTGCTATATTTTAAATATTGGAGTATTCACTGGTATCATGCATACTGTTTGACTTGCTTGTTAGACTATATCAGTTGCTATGTATAATTACACTTAACAATCTGGGAATGTTCATTTTTGCATCATTATAATCACTGCATTTATGTTCATCATAAAAGAGATGTTTAACATTGGGCATTTCTTGCTTCCTGAGAACTGAAGATGGCTTTGAATTATTTATTTAAGGTTGGAGCATTTATGTGTGGCTTGTTGTAAGTCAGAGGGTGCACGACTTGATGTAGGTCTAAAGAAAGATACATATAATGTACGCAGTTTGTTCTCTGTCAGTGATTTCACGATTGCTGGACAGAAATGAAATTTGTAAAAGTTATTGCTCGAATGATTTCCTCATACCATATGACACACTTTGTCTGTGTCTTCTGTAAAAAAAGGCATCTAACAAAAATTGAGTTTACATTGCTTTTTCCTCATTTTGTAGAAGACCTTGCTTAATTTTTTATTCTTGTTTATGTGCCAATTTTTTTTTTTTTTTTTTTTTGGTTCTCATTAGGTTGCATGAGCGCCTCCAAGAATGCCATGGGGATGAGGTCTTGAAAGCAGAAGCTGGTGCTAAGGTCCAAAAGTTCACTGAATGGGCTTTGAAATGTATAGGTTCCCATTCTCGGTGTCAGGGGAACGACGACAGAGTGAATCATTGCTCAGCTATTGAAATCCAACTCCAGTTAACTGCATTTAAGACATTCCTAGATCTTGCTGGCAACCAACTTACAGGAAAGGATTTTACAGAAGCATTTGATGCAGCTTGCTTTCCTCTTACTCTATTCTCTAGCTCATTTGATGCTGGTTGGGCTTCTGGGATCTCAGCCACAGTGATCCAAGGATTGTTGGATATGTTGGTGGAGGGGGGTGCAGACAATGTTAACCAGTGTTTCCTTGAAGCCTCTCGGTTTGGCAGTACAGAACTTGTCCGCATCTTATTGCAGGTGGGTATTATTTCTTTGGGTTGGGATTAGAATTTTTTGCTCATTTATTTCCATGTATGTTCATGAATCATTTTTTAAGGCCCAAATTTTACTTTAGGGAAAATGAATGAGTTGAAATTTATGCTTCAAATTAATTGGTCAAAGAAAGTGTTAACTCTCTGTATGTGCATGTGTATATGTAAATTCTGTGCCTTCTTTTAAGTTCTGTCAGTGGCATGCATCTGTATGTTCTTTCTTTTAGGAGAGAGATGCTCAATGGCAACATTTTCAAGTTACTTCTTTGCAGTTTCTTCATTATTTGTTGAAAATGCATTGACATTGACCAAGATGTTGTTTTCTGTGGTCATGGAGGTTAATTTGATCCACCAGAGTGGATGAAAACTTTGAAGGGGATCTATCTTCTTTCACTTTTTATACATTTTGATATGTTAGGGAATTTCCACTTCGGTCTTTGAAGTGAATAAAATCTCATTCTAGTTGGTGATTGATTCTCACAATTTATGTTGTCCGTGGACAGTACAAGTTTCTTACTTCTTTTTGAACAAAATCTCACTCTACACACTTTACATATGTTTACCTGTAGTCATGGAACTATTCAGGATTCTTGCATGTAAACTAATTTCAGTTTGGAGATATCAGGGGTACTGAAGCGGTAGTTTAAATCCCTTACATAACAAGTTTGCAGATTTCTGAACTAGTTTTGTCATAGCATTCCATTTTATTCTTATACGGTGTAAGATTTGTTATTTCTTTTCTCTCTCTTAATTGTGGTGAGGGAATCTGATTGAAAAACATGTGTTTTCACTTGTTTTTCTATAAGAAAAAAGGGCCCTTTTGTTTTTCCTTTTTTAAATAGGAGAAAATATTATTGTTGTTGTTATTATTGTTACTATTGTTATTATACTGTATACTGACATTTCTTTGATTTTCTTTATTGGGTTATGTGGTATTTGTCTTGTCTAGATCGCCCAACGGAATAGCTTGGATGTTGATGTTGATCTTGCCTTGGGTTTTGCCTCACATTACTGCAAGATTGGAACAATGGAGTGTCTAGTGGAAGAGGGGAATGCCATGGCGTTTTTGGGGCCTTTAATGAGAGCAGCTGAAAGAGGATGCATGCAGGTTGTCCAGTGGTTTGTTAAAAGAGGTTGTCGAGACATGGAGCTCTGTTTGGCCCTCACCGCCGCTACTTCCAGCAGCCAAGTTGGTGTAGCCGCATATCTCCTACCCCATGTTCCTAAGCATGTCCTAACAGCACTCAGCATCGAAATTCTCAAGGCTGCGGGTGAAAGAAGCGGAGGATCACTTGACGGTGTTGCATTTCTCCTCCAATCTGACTTCTTAGGTGATCCTGCTGCTACATACGCAGTTGCAGACAGCATTGCCAAGTCGGATGACGAGGCTGTTGCTCCTGATCTGAGGGCATTTGTTCAAGAGCAGTGGTCAGAGGCAGCTTTCTTGGATGGATTAAAGCAAGGGCAAGAGCATTACGTGAATGTGATGCGGATTTTGAAGAGGGGGGAATCTCCGATATGCTTGAGGGATCTACCAGCCCCATTGAGGGTGGGAATTGCATACATGCCACTGTACAGGGAGTGTGTGGAGGTGGAGGGTCGTCTGTTATCGCAGAGACTGAGGGGGCAGCTTGTGGAAGCAGTCCGAATGCTGGGAGGTGAGGCATCAGAAGAGGTAGATCAAGGGAGAGAGCTATTAGGTGTTTTGGAGCATCAGCTGCCTCCATTTTTGGTCCGTGCTCGCAGTGTGGGTTAGCAACAAGTAAATGTTTTGGATTTTGGCTCGCCCTTTACCCATCCCATCCCATGTGCCATACTTAATAATGTCTGTTTTAGCGGTTGAATTTTCCATTGCATCGTGTGATCTGGTTTAAATTTAATGTACGAATTCGCCCAGCAGCTCTTCTATGCAACGTATATCATAATCTATAATGCATGACACAGCAACTATTCCCCCAAATGGTTCATATATATGTATATCCCCATTCAGTTTTTTTACACGTGCCGCTTTCTTGAAAATTTTAATCATGAAAAAATTAAAAATTTAGAAAATGTTAAAAATATAAAGTTCATGAATATTAGAAATATAACATAAAATTCAATTCGAGTTCTTTATATAAGATTTTAGAACTTTCTAAAATTATATATTTTCAACGAATATATTAGTAATAGACTAACCTCTAAGACAAAATATTTTACTGAATAGTTACTTTAGCTTTTGTTTTTTTTTTTGAACCAATTTAACTTTTAATGTTATATTTTGCGATAAAATAACTTTTCTGCGGATGAAATCTGTTAGTCAACTGACAATAAACAACTTGAAATGACGTGACAAATCTACATGACAGTGCACGTCACGATAGCAATGTCATATAGACAAATATGTTGGATTTACATAATGACACATTAGTTAAAATATTTTTATAAAATGTAAAATAGTTTTTTTTGTGCGTCAATTTGTCAAGTTATTTATCGTCAGTTGACTAACAGTTTTTATCCGTAAAATAGCTATTTTAATCCAAAATAAAATGTATGCTTTCATTAAGGGTAAAAACATACGAGAAATATTTCCATGTGCCTCATTAAAAACGCCCTTAAACCTAGTTGGAGGAAAATAGTACACATGAAAATAACAACAAATAAGCTAGAAGACACAAAGTGATTTTTTTTAAATAAAATATTAAAATAGATATTAAACCACTATTCAGTAATGGGATTGTATTATTATTATGGTGTGCATATATATTATGGGTTAAGGTTTATTTATACTATATAAAATTTAATTAATTTTACACTAATTTATGATCATTTGATGAGTGAAATGGATGAATATAATTAAAAAAAATCCTTTTCTCTTAAAAACTTCTTTATTTTCTACTTTTAATCTTATTCATTCATTTCACTCATAGAATTCCTCTCATACCGTGTAAAATTTGAATGTTTTGCATTTTTTAGATCGTTGGATGAAGATAAATGAATGATTCAAATTAACAGTAGAAATTAAGAAAATTATCATAAAAAATAAAAAAATTTAATTTTAATCATTTATTTATTCTTATTTAACGATTCATAAAATATATAAAAGTAATTTAATTTCACATCATATGAGTGTATTCTTATTATATATATATATATATATATATATATATATATATATATATATATATATATATATATAATTGAGATACTACCTTAAAAACTTTTAGACAGCATCTTGCTTTGAAGAAAAAAATCTGAATTTTGAGATGCAAGCTGTACGCGATGATCTTTCATTACGGCAAGTAAATAGTGACCGAAAGCCTCTTCTCAAACAAACAAGCTAACCCTATATATTTAGACCTTTGCTTGGAGTATTCCACAACCTAGTTTCACTCTCACATCTATGTTACTTATTAAAAATTTTTTATTTAAAATTAGAAATATACTCTCTTTTTCGGTTTTGTTTTAAGCCAATATATTCACCGTCAATAACAATAACTAATCCTCTCGCTATAATTATTCTCATTTAAAAGTAAACGACTGACCATAAAATAAATATATTCTTATTTTAAATTTTTATCTTCACATACAATTATAAATCTCTGATAAAAGTTTATATATACTCCCTTTTATTCACTCCATTTATAACTATTTAATTTAAATTCTAACGTTTTAAATAAAATACCTTAGAACTTATTTTAATTTTGAAGCATCTGATTTTTTTCGATAAAACTTTGAAAGTATTTTTATTTGATTAGGAATGTCTGTGGGATAGTTTTTATGGGGATCTGTTATATTTCGTATTCACTTGGGCATAGATGAACACAAATTTTGCAGGTGGTATGCGAGGATGAAGGCAAAAATTAAATTCATTATGGGTAGTGGAATAGAAATAAGTATAACCTTGTACACGTTGGATTCCGACTCGCCCCACCCCACCTTATCTATGCTAACCCCGCTTCATCTCCACTCGTCTAGTATACATAATAAGTATATTTTAAAAAAATAGTCATCAGTACACTCAATTTTCAGCAGACTCTCACATTTAACTCTTTTAATTTCTTATTTTATCGCTTTTTATACAATCCTAAAATTACTCATAATTATCCCATATCACAACTAAACTTCTACTTCATCCCCCACAGTTCTATTCTCCTTCAATTCTTTTTCTCTTTACAAGATGAATCTATAGCATATTTATCTAATATGTTTTTTATAATAATTGAATGTTAGTTTATATCACATATGTGGAACAATATCACATATGTGGTGAAATTACATACAAGCATTTTATACTTTTTTCCATAAAATTTGATTTATATTTATTTAACTAATAACTATAAATATATTATATAAAATGAGTCGTGAAGTGAGTATAGTAGAGATTAAGTGGATCTTAAGACTCACGTAAGTCGTGGAGTAGTGTTAGTTTTAGTCTTGAGGCATTAATAATTTTAAAATTTATACCCGCAACATCTGAACTAAAAAAAAGAGCATGAATAGCAGAATAGGTATGGGAACAATTTAGTGTGACTTAACTCGATAACAAACGAGCATATATTTTTTACAAGTGACTCAAACATTAATATCACGCAAGGCTATGAGCATTATCACGTGAGAAACTACCAACGTGTAGCAGTCAAGTTGTTCAACTTGTGTCTCATAAGAAACCATGCCACGTATAAAAATAATGTCATTTTTTGGTACTTGAATTAATGCTAGAGTTTAAAATTTAGAATTAAAATTTAAAATTAAGATTAAAAAATTAAAAGTAAGGTATATTTTTTAAAATATAGAATTTAAGGCTTTAAATGTAAGGTAAGAGACATGTAACAAATGAGACATTAAAAAGAAAAAGAAAACAACAAAATTGTATGAAAAAAGAGGGATTTACAGAGCTATATCTCTTACGTTGGATGGCATGAAAGCCAAAAACATTAAGACGGTTAAAATGAGAATGGGAAGCAGAAGGAGCATGAAAGGTGGGGGAGGCAAGGGCGGAAGTATCAAGGGAAGGATGAGCAACGACGCTGTTAGACATGTAAGCAGAAGCACTGACTCCAACCCGAAGTATCTCATTCTCCCCTGTAATGAGCCTTCATATGCACCCTTTCTTCTCTCAACAACCGACACCGGAACTTTCCCCACTGCTCCCATTTTCATTCCAATTCTTACTCGCCCCGGATCCAACAATGCGGTTCAAGCACGACTAAGATTGCGCAATGCAGTCCAGACTCCAGATCAAGCAAGTAGTAACGGATGCAATCGGAACAACAAAAGTTTGTGGGATCGACACCTGTGTAGTTGTAGCAAATACGAATGCAAAATTAGGAATACACCTGATTTAGCAGACTTCAAATCAAGACCGAATTAATTACATAAAGATGTACAAATTAATATGATTTTTAAAAAAACTCTTGCATAATTTGGTAAAAGAAAATGAGATCCAGAGAAGGAAACAAGTATTCGGAAATAAGATCTAGCTACTTGGTGAGAAACAAAATAAATAATAACAAAACAGCAGATTTCATTTCATTCATCCACATAAAAAAGAAAAATCAACACATTAAACACAAAAGATGAGAGAACGTAGATACCTGCTCCAGCAGCAAGAATTGCAAGGGCTTTGAATATGACAGGTAAGGCAACACCGTGTGCAGTAAATATTTGTTTTAGAAGAAGAACGGGACGGGAAGCAAAGGATTGGGGGAAGTGAACAGAAAGAAAGAAAGAAAGGGGTATTAGGGTTATATCAGCGACTCATCACGGCTCTCTTTTTGACTCACAATTTATGTTGCACTGTTCATAAGAAGCAAAATTCAATTCAATAACAACCATATATACCGAATGATTCTGAGAGAGAGAGAGAGAGAAGAAGGGTTGGGTTCAGATTCAGTGAATGGATGGGATGGGAAGAGAGATAAAAAGAGAGCAGAAACAGAAGAGAACATGCATATTTGCAAGTTGCCGGTTTTGGAAAATTGAGAGTTGTGTTTTCCAAGGTTCTTCGCCCCTGCCCTTGTTTCTATTCATTTTCTTTTTCCCCCTTCCCTCTCTCCGCCCATAGATTTTCTTTGGAAACAAAATCATTCTCTCTCTTTCATCCCTTTTTTAAATTCAACTTTCCATTCTTTATTTCTATATTTATTATTTTCATATTTCAATTATTATTTAATAACAGCTAGTTCTATTGATTTACAGGTTCTTTAATATTTTGGTTATCGTCATGCTCCGATGGAAAGTGACAACGTTAGTACAGTGCAACTAATCAAGGTTAGTTAGGCTTCGTTCACAGCTCGTTCGCCGAGGGCTAAACGCTCGATTGTAGAGAAGTTAAAAAAATTAGTTGTGGTGGAATATCCGTTTGGATGAGAAATTTGGTAAAAAAATGTAGACATCCATTCAACAAGCAGAAAATAATTGTTCAACATTACTTCTCTGTTTAGCGTTATAACACCGGTTACATAAGCATTGTTGAACAAGCCTTTAACCTCGTATACTTGCACTCTTAACTAAGAATTAGGAGATTTATTTTTCTTATATTTTGCGGTATTTTGCGGGAACAAATAAGACTCCAAAATGTTTGCTAATATTTTTTTTTGATCAAAGAGAAACTTCATTAAACGACCAAACGAGGCAACTGCCTTAACAAACATCCTAAAAACGGAAAGTTGAGCTTTCCAACAAAAGCCCGCGCAAAAGTAACGGTCGGAAAAACAAGCATCAACTGCAACATTGCAGGAACCCTACACGATGCCAAACCCCGACAACGGAACACAACAAAAAAAACATAACAAAGTTACTAAAGATGACATCAATCTTAGACACTGACACGACCATCGGAAACTCCATGGTTGGCGTTTGCAACAAGAGACTTGCCAGATTTCATGAGCAAGGAACAAAAATAGTTCACCTCCACCTATTGTTGTTTAACCTCCATCGAAGATGCCTGAGAGCTCTATCCAGAGGCAGGCTTCCATCCCATAACGGTTGGTCCTTATCAAGGCAAGCATCAACGAAAAACGCCAAAAGGCTGGACGGCCGACTCGAGGAACCTTGCTCTATCCGACTAAGCTTGAAGGGAAAGAAGGTAAAAAAACACAGACCGCAATAACTGCTCCGTAAAAAGCCTTGGATCACTGGTCATCCTAGAGGTCCAAAAGATCCGAGGGGAAGGAATTGAAAGGAAAGCTCATCTGGGACCCTTCCTATCGTAGACGAGATTCGATAATAACCTCGTGGCTCTTCTGGATGACCCTCGTAGAAGTCATCCGATTCTGGAAACATCTCAGTCTGACAGGGAAGGGGAGGGCCTGGAATCATTGGCATTGGCACGTCTTCATCATCACTCACTTGGATTTCTTCATTTATGGAGAAATTGTCGTCGATGCACATGGATGGAACATTTGTAATTTTTTCCCAAATAGGTCTATGCCCAATTAGATTAATGCAACCTCATCGAACATCACCCTCGAGCACTCCATCGTGAACTTGCGGCGGGCTGCCTTCCTGATGAGTGTCAATCTTTGAGAACCGAAAGTTTTCCCTCTCTTTTTTCCTTCGATGTCCCTAATGATAGAAGACGAGTTAATGAAAGAAGCTGGGAATAAAGCAGCCTTAATAAGGTCATCATTTTCTACCCATCTCGATTCTTAGATGCACCAGTTATTTAAGGAAACTTGGACTATCTCATTGGAGATTTTTCCCCCAAATCTCCCTTCGTTTTGCTTAGCTAAAGGACTCTCCTTCCTCTTCTGAACGTTTCCTTTTTTTACAGGTTGAGACTTCCATTTTGTCGAAACCTGCTGCAATAAGGTTTCCCCAATTGGAATGTTGAGTTGCTTTTGTTGCTTCAATGTTTTGAATGAGACTGCATGATGAATCCAGGACACGTCCAAGATTTTTGTCAGTTGGACAATCCATAACATTGCTAGTTTTGTTTCCTACTACCTTTGAGCTACCCGAGCTATTAGCTGCCACAGACTCCAAAAGAGGAAAAGGCAAGTTGACTTCTCTTGGTTGGGAGTTGACAACTGAGGCAACCTTTGTCGAGGTAACCTTAAACTCAAGATTTTCCTCGGACCGAGCATGCATTGGGAGTTTTATTTTCTTGTCCTTTGTGCTAGAGTTTGGCTCGGTTGTGCTTGCCAGAGGTAGGGTTTTTGTGCGAGGTATCCTTGGTTTGCCACCATGGGAGGCCCTAAGCCATGGACCAAACTTCCCAGCTAATTTGAACACTGAAATATCGCATCTGCATTCCCTCTCGATGTGTTCGATCCTTCCGCATCGAAAGCAAAATTTTAGTAGGTCTCCATACTTGAATGCTACTTCCAACAGTTTGTCCTTCTTGCGGTTAAGAATGAAACCTGTTTTGAGCGGATCTTTGACTTTGATAGCAACCCTCATGCTCACCGAGCCTTGCCACTGGGACGAGGTGCCATCTTCTAAAAAAGAACCGTAGAACATAGGAAAGAGTTTACCTATCCATTTCACATTGTCTGTTGTCATCAAGCCAGTGGGAAGATTTTCGACCTGGACAGCTCCTCTAATGCTTTATCAGTTGCCATTTTTTAAGCACCAATAGGAAATCTTGAACAGGCCATGGCTTGGCACCTAGGATTCGGTGTCGATCCTCTACTGTCTTGAACATAAATAAGACGAAGTTGTGTCCAAGCTCATGGCATTCCAAATTTTCGACTTTCCAAGCTTTCTATAGGATAGTTGATAGGGTTAAGACTTTGAAAGGGTTGGGAGACAAGAGTTTTCCAATGAGAGCATGATTCTTTAGAGTGAAGTTGACTTCACTATCTTCATTTAACACAAGCTCATCTAGGAAGTATTGGTTATAAAAGTTTTGGTTAGTTGGGTGGCTGGGATAACCGTTATCCACCACTCCAACACTTAAAGAAGATGAAAGAGGTAATGGTTCCATGATATGGGAGGGAGTAAATGCGACAGGGACCTTGGGAACAAAGTAAAGACAGAAGGTGGGGTTACCAGGAAGAAAAAGGAAAGAAAAAACAACACCAGCTTAAAGAAGTCATGGACGAACATAAATGCCCTGGCAATGCAGTCATCCTAAAAAACAATCAAATCCATTAGAAGACACGGTTCAAACTTTCATTGCACTCACTCAAGAAGCGACGACCTTTATGGAGGCAAAACTCGCAAAGATGGATGTACCTTTTAGCAACTCTGCCCCAATAAATGCCATGGATGAACATTATGACCCAACAACCCCTACCTCAGAAACCATGAAGCACCAGCAATTGAGTCCTAGGGATACTGATGTTCCAAGGCAAGAGAATGTACAAGACTGCCTAACATATTATGAGCCCATGTAAGAAGTTGCCTTAGCAAAGATCGAGGAAACTGAACAGAGCAATGTTGCGACAACACCTAGTGAGGCCGACATTGAAATTGATGATGTCACAACAATATCAGAAGCCTTAGAACTTACGCCCACCTCGGCAGAAACCTCAGAAACCTTGGACTACATATATCTAGAGGAGCCTATGCTGGCAGATTTAAGGCCATCAAAATCTCTAGTGATGGAGATTTTCGAGGGGACAAAAAAAATGGTGTGGGGAGTCAAGAAGCTTTTCGGGATTTTGAGTTTTTCCTTGACCTCCACCACATTACGACAGGCGACTGCCATAACAATTGGTTGCCGCCCAAGCAATTGTCGCAACAGCAAAAGCTACCTTCCACCTTATCGAACCTCGACGAGAATGAGGTAAGTATTTGGTTAAATATCGACATAATTTTTTCTAACATGTTCATGCCCTCAAGAAAAGAAACAAGGTGGAAAGTTCGCATGGACTATAAGGGAACAAGGAAGAAGGACTCTCCCATGCGAATAGTCACTCGATGGAGGGTGCGGGTGGACTATAAGAAGTATCAGAAACGAACCCGGTATAACATAATTTTTTTTCCACATCTTCGATGTTTTCTTTAGGAGTAGATCTTAATAATCTTAGGATTATATTTATTTTTTAGTTAAGTTACTTTTATTATTTCATGTCTCACAACTGCACATCTAGAATCAGCCCTAATATACAGAATATATAACAAGGAGCAGCACGAGCAAGCCTGCTGCCGCCAAAGCAGCAAAAGATGACCATCAAAACAAATCCTCTCTACACTATGCAGCTACTCAGCATAAGTTTTTCTTCCCATTTTTTTCTTGTTTATTTTTTCTGTTTTTTAATGTCTTAAGAATTGAGAGCAATGCCCACCTTGAGTTTGAGGGGTTAATCCTTATTTATTTTGTTAGGCAATTAGTTCATATAGTTGCATATGTAAATCTCCCTTGGTATATTAGTAAAATTGAAATTCCTAGTTAAGTAACTTGTGCCAACGATAGTTAGCCGATTCTTATTTTCGCACCATACTTAAATTGAAATTAACTATGGGAAAAAGCATGAAAAATACTTAGAAAATTTTTAGTTGCCAATATTTCTTTACACTATGTTAGATGTTGAGATGCTTGGGTTCTAAGTTTAACTCTGTCTGCTGATACTTAATGAAATTTTGATATTGGATGCAGGTATACCGCCACGGCAGCACAGGGCAACATGAAAAAAATGATGAGAGAAAAGCAATGCTGAATACCCTAGAGGTGCCCGCAACCGGCTCTAGGAAGGATCATGTGCGAGGACACTCCGTTGCTATCAAAGTCCATGTATCTGAAATCTTTGAAGTGACGGACAAATTAGCATGAGTGAATGAAAGCCTTCACAGGATGACTCTACTCGATGGGTTCGAAGTTATGTAGTTTGCTCCTATCCTAACTTCAACCCATAAGAGTAGTTGTGATAAGCTGAAGCCCTCACTGCCATGATCAGAAAAAAAGAGGCAGAAGTGCTAAACTGTGCCGCCTAGGCGGAAATCTTATATCCTTTTTTAATTTTATTCAACATTCTCTGTTCACTTAGCATACTCAGCATAATCAGCATGTACATAGACCTGCACACACTGCACTACCACTAAAATTTAAATTCTAAGTTATTTCATGTTATTCCCTCTCACAAACTTCTTATAGGTGCCACGGCCTTGAGGTCTGGAATCAAGTTAAAAACTAGATTTTCTTTTTGACTTATGTACAAGGGCATGTTTACTAGTTAGGTTGTATTGCTTGAGGACAAGCAATAGTTCGAGTTTGGGGTGTGTAAAGTATCTAGAAGTTTTATTTTATCTGCACATTCATGCTCATATTATTGTTGTTCTTGAGCTCATTTTAGGCATAATTAGGATCATGCATTGCATTTTACAGTATTTCTTTACTTTACCTTGTTTTTTATAGATTATCTTGGAATTGGTAAAGAAATGTATTGTTTTAGTGTATTTTTTGTTTTAGGTACTAAAGGCTGACAGTGGAAAGAGGAGCTGAGGACATGATGCTGAGGAAGCAGACCAAGGAGCTGTACTGATGCAGTTCCAGACAGAAACAACAGTTGCCGAGTAGCTATCACCGCCCAGGGCAGCAAAGTGAAAGTTGGTAAATTGGAGTGCGATTGGTAGAGCAGAAAATCCTGATTCTAACGATGCCATCCACTCAATTTTCTAACGATTGGGGAAGCAAACAAAGCCACCAGAGGAGAAGAACGAGCTTACTCTTGGAACAAGGCAACGGGAAAAGAAGTCCATATTCAACTCAAAGAATTTAAATTTTAAAGTTGCATTTAATACAAAAGCCTTTTAGGACTTCTACTCCAAGAAGGACTTAGACTAGATCTTTGCCTATATAAACCTCATGTATTTTGCAAATCAAGGGGGAGAGAGATATTGGGTTTTCACTGGACATAGTTAGAGTTTTTTACCGCCGCCATGTTCTAAACTTCTCTTGGGTTTGGGTTTATGTTGAAGTTTAGTTGTGAAGATGGTTGTTTAGGTTTCAAGTTTGTTTTTAATAAAATATTCCAAGTTTGCTTAATTCATGTTCTTCACTTCTTCAATTAGTTCCAAAAGTCCAGTTGAAAAAATCCATTTGTCGTGCACGAGAGTGTCAAACTCACGAAAGAATTAAGTACGGTCACATCATGTCAAGGTGTTGACTAATTCGGCTTAGACATAAGTTCGATTTTTAGCAGCTAAAAGGACCAACCAAACGTCTATTGTATATGTTAGGTTTACGCTGAGATTGCTAGGTATTGCCTACATCACGTGGTGACAGAATCCTTGCCTAGACATAGGAAGGATCACTTTAGAATTGCTCTGCCGAACTTGGAGTATCTGCTAGACTTGCCCCCAAGACTTCTCTCCATTCCACCTGCCAAGACAGCGAAAGTTGCAAGAGCAGAGATCTGATGCGGCAGCGAAAGGGTCAAAACCTCAATCCACCTTTACCCGTCGAGGCAGCATACCGTGGCCGTGCAAAACAACTTGGCCTTTTTAACGCAGTTTCACACTAAGCAGCAACATAACCCCGCTCATCTTATCAACCTGATTTCTTCTATCTCTTTTATTTATGTTTTTACATTAAAAGCTCTTTCTTCAACCTGAATTAATTGTACATTTATTTTACTTCTGTGCAGATTTACACTCGAAGAAGTTATTCCAATCCATGTGGGAGACGATATATTTTATACTATAACTTGACAAAGAGTGTGCACTTGCGCTCATAAAAAGAGAACATTAAAACGCTCTACAGTCGTATCGATACGCCTTGATGTGTACCAATACCCTATGTTTTGAATTCCCCAATGTCTATTTTTCCTAACAGGTCATACTGATACGCTATGTAGCGTACCGATACCTGAAGGTAGTTCAGAACTCAACATCTAGTTTCCAATAAGGGTGTACTGATACGAGTAACTCATGTACCGATACCCTACTGCCTAGATTTGCATTTACTGCGGGAAATAAAGCTACCAACGGCTCCAATTCATCCCCAACGATCACCAACGACTAGAATCACATTTGAGAAGATAAAAGGACCCTTCAAGCACTTTGAACAACTAATGATCCTCGAGTCAACAATCTATTGATTAAGAAATGTCTTAGTGCTCAATTTTCATACTTTTATATAGACAAACACTTGTGAGCTTAATTGCCAATGTATGCTCAAGTGTATTAAGATTGGGTGAGAGCATTAGAGTGCAAACACATACATTTGTAGAGGGATTTTGGTTTGCTTTGAATTTACTCTTGTAAATAGGGTTCCGAAAGCTTTGGGTAGAAGCTTTAGATGCCAGACTTGGGGTAATAAGTCTAGGTTGTAAAGGTTGCCTCCTAAGCCTTGAAAAGATGAAGAATTCTTAGTGAATTGATTGAAATCTTTAGTGGGAAAGCTAAAGTAGTGGATGTAGGCTTTGATTAGAAAGTCGAACCACTCTAAATCATTGTCTTATTTTTCTATCTTTTTGCTTCCACCACCATCATCCAAAATTAATCTTCTCCACCACTTGACAAACATTTCGGTTGAAGATATCGAGCTCCACATGTTCTTTTTAGGCTTAGGTGTAAGAAATCCTTGACCTATTGATTACACCGACATACAACCAGTAAAGGGGATCAAACTGTCTATGACCACCTACAAACCCAAATAAAAAAAACATCGTGACGATCTCTAAACGAGCACCAAATGATCGCTACGGTATGTAAAAATCGTGCCAAATAGTAGAGAAAACATACAAGAAAAGTAAAGGAAAATGTGCCACAAGAGTAGAGATTCTTATTAAAAATAAAAACAACATTATAAGAAAGCAAGAAAAATAATAAACACTAGTTGTGACAATCATCATTAAAATTGTCGTTGCAGTAAAAAGCAATGAAAAAAAAACTTAGCGGGGCTAGTAAATTTGGAAGAGAAAACTACACATGTTCGGATTCAATAACACTTAATCAAGATGACAGATGGAAGGGATATTTGTAAAACTAATTTAGTTTTACACTAATTCATGGTCATTGGATTAGTGAAATAGATGGATGATATTAACGGTAAAAAATATAAAGATTATCATTTGAAAAAAAAAATAAGAAAGAATCTTAGCCATTTATTTCTATCATCTAACGGTCCAAAAATAGTATAAAATTTATTAAGTTTTACACAATGTAAGTGGATCATAACTATATATATATATAATATTTTTTGTTTTTGAAAATTGTTATAGTATTACCTCTTTTACATTGTGTTACGAATTAACGTTTGGTAGGAGTACTTATTTTTTAGTACAAGAGTCAGTAATAAATTGATTTTCTATTTTTTTTAGTCACTTGCATGGTTTAGTTTGGATAAAATAAAGGAATGTATATATATTTTTTTTGTCCTACTCTCAGTTCTTCAAGACTTCATCTTGATTAATTTGGACTGACGCGCGTCGCACACATAATTTCGGTGGGTGAGTCTCCTAGTAGAATTTTTTTGCATACTTGAGTCCTCAAACTTAAGACCTACTTAAGTAATATCAAGTTGCTTACCACTTGAACCAACCGTCGTGGGCAAAGGAGTGAATGAATATCGATTGTTTTGAATATTATCATCTTTTAGTCGAGTTTTTTTTTTACTCATTTTTCTGATGTCTAGTTAAAATGTGTAGTGATTCTCTTTTATGTTTTGACAAACTTGGTAAATATCGATTGACATATAACAATCTTGCCAAGCACAATACTACACCATTTACCAGTTTGCTTAGATTGGGTCATTGATTTGTCACTATGAGAATTGACAAGGGTCCTTCAAGGCAAACCTGTCATGTTGTTGGAAGAATTTGTGAGGGGTTTTGAACCTCCAAAGAGCCTTCCAATTCGGAGCAATTGTATCGTGCTGCTGCAAGATACCGGCATATGCAGATTTAACAGTCCAGAACCCTCTGGATTGCAGCTCCTGATTTCTGACATCTTGTGCTTTCCGGGTCAAATCGTATAAGGTTGCAACTTGCATGTTTGCTTGCAGTATTTAGAAAGCAAAGTGGGTTTAGTTCAATTTCCGTGCTTGTTTGTTTTCAAAGAAAAGCATCATTAACGGATGTAAATCTTCTGTCTCTTTTCAGTATTTATGTCTCATACGTAAAATTAAATTTAGAGTTTAAGGTTTTAAATTAAGATTTATGGTTAAAGTTTAAAGAATTTAGGGTAAGGTGTATTTTTAGAGTGTATGGTTTAAAATTTAGAATTTAGGGTTAAAATTTAGAATTTAATTTTATAATATTTTTAGTGTTAAGACATAAATAAAAACGTCGAAAAATAACAGATGATTTCTATCCTCATCCAACATCCTTGTTTTCTTATTGCCTAAAGTTAAGCCAATTTTATGGACAGGCTGACAGGGTTTGGTCCAATTACACATAAATACAACGACAGTGAGTCACATACTCACATTTATGGTTAAAGTTTAAAGAATTTAGGGTAAGGTGTATTTTTAGAGTGTATGGTTTAAAATTTAGAATTTAGGGTTAAAATTTAGAATTTAATTTTATAATATTTTTAGTGTTAAGACATAAATAAAAACGTCGAAAAATAACAGATGATTTCTATCCTCATCCAACATCCTTGTTTTCTTATTGCCTAAAGTTAAGCCAATTTTATGGACAGGCTGACAGGGTTTGGTCCAATTACACATAAATACAACGACAGTGAGTCACAAACTCACATTGATGTAACCCAGCCAATTACTTGTTTTACTAATGCTTGGATTTCTTACTTTGTGTTCGGTTGTTTGGGTCTGAGATTGAAATTTTAAAATATAAATATAGATATATACTAAATTAAACCCTAAGGATTAAATTCATAACTTTATACGCTGTGTAAGAAAAAAAACTTTGACCTAAATGTAGACGCGAACAAAAGAAACGAACGGGATTAAATAGAAAAAGAATGAAGGTGGAAGAATGTAACACAAGCAGAACACCTTTTTATATATAATGTTTAAATTTAAATTACATATATATCTTTAAATCAAAAATATATTGTACGGCTAAATATACTTGAATTTACAATTTTCATGATTTTGAGAACAAAAATAAAAACTGAAGTGGGACGAACTATGATCCTTTTGAACAACATGGCTGGTACAAGTAATAAGCAACTTGATATCGTTTTGTATATACATAAAATTTTTATTAGGAGACTCGTCCACTAAAATTAGACATGCGACGCAGATCAGTCTAGATTAATATAAATAAAGCCTTAGACAACTAGAAGGGTAACAAAAAAAATAGAAGAAAAAAATAGTATTTCTATTTTTCTTAGTCAATCATTTTGTAGGAAAAAAAAAGTACTTCCTGTATTTGTTTAAAGGTTGGATTTGTTTAAAATTTAAGGTCGGTTTGAAATTTAAGGTTTTAAATGAAAATATTGTTAAGAATATGAATTTCAACTAAAAAATACAATAATCTAAAATATGGAATATTCTCATGCTTTAGAGTTTAGTGTTTAAGGTTTGACTCATTTCCTCAATTTATATTATATTATTTTTATTTTTATATGATTAAGGGTAAAATTTATTTATGTAGTAATTCGAAATTAGTAATGTTGTCACTTTTTTTATTTTCCGTAATTTTGCCCTTAAAGTTAGTCAATCGCAACAATGTTTTCTTTTGACCGACGTTGACCGTTAAAGTGCTGACGTGGTAGTTAACGGTGAAGTCATTTTATGCAATTTTGCCCTCAAAGTCATTCAATTACAGTAAATTTGCCCTTGGTTTATTTAATTTTTGAATAAAATTAGATAAATAATTTAGTTTTTTAAGTTAAACTTTTACAAATAGAATATATGAAAAATCGATTAAAAAATTGGTGTAAATACCAATTGAGCCCCTGGTAATTTTTATTTATCCAATTTTATTCAAAAACTAAAATAGACCGAGGGCAAAATTGCTACAATTGAATGACTTCGAGGGCAAAATTGCATGAATGACTTCACCATTAACTGCAACATCAGCACTTTAACGGTCAACGTCAGTCAAAGGGCAACATTATTGCAAATGACTAATTTTGAGAACAAAATTACAAAAAATAATAAGTAGGGACAACATTACTGATTTCGGATTATAACAGAGATAAATTTGACCATTTTGCCTAAAATTAAATGTATAATAATATAAGATACTCTAATATAAATATTAAAATATATGTTAAATTGTCAATGTATAAACGTAAAAATTTTAATAAAAATATATATAATTATTAAATACCAAATAAAAATAACATAGCCGCATATTATAGTTATTTCTCGTTGTTTTTTTTTCTTCCTTTGTTTTTATTGTTATTTATTTGTTAACGGCGACATCGATTTTGGTGTTGATTGCCGACCGTTAATATTTTTTGTTTTCATACTCTCTTATTTTTTATTGTTTCTTTTTTTTTGTATTTTTTAGTTTTGAATAGATAATTCTACTATTGTGGCACGTTTTACTTCACATTTTGATACAATTTTATGTCTTTTGACACACTTTTTTCTTAACCAGTCGTTCTTTTATTTGATTTTATATCAAAGTTGGTTTGACATTGCCACGACTAATCAAGATGTCCCTCTTTTGATTATTTCGTTGATCTCCTTATTTTGGACCCTCGAAGTAGATTTGGATATAAGCTCACAATCATTATTTCATATTTGTGATTGAACTGTGGTAATAACCGTATTGTCAACTTGACTTGTAATATGAATTTTTATGTCGTTTGTTGGTGATTGTCTTTCATCATTGATTAGTTGTGATATTTATATTTATCTTTTGTTTTGAGTCTTTTAAATTAAATTTTTATATTTTTTTTGTATAATTCTCTTGTAATCTTGAGACACTAATTTTTTATTTCAATAATTATAAAAATATCTCTAAATTATGTATTTTTGTTTATTATAATATAAACTTTCAATATAATTTTAGATGTATCATCGCTAAATAGACCTAACATATTACAATTAAAAAACAGATTTAATGAGTCATTTATAAATATAAATAATTTAAATTTTTTACTTCATATCAATCCGAATTTAATCGTCCGAATTCGACCCGACCCATAAACTTTTTTCACCCATCTATAACAGGCCGAATCTCCAAGCAAAATTTGAGAACTTTCTGTCTAGCACTCAACAGCTATGGCTTCTTCTCTAGCTCTCAAGAGGCTCGTCTCATCGAACATCCTGCCAAGCTCCTTGCGCGTGGTCCGCCCAATTGTCACCGCTCCGTCCACCTCCAGAATCTCTAGCACCAACGCAATGCGCGACGGTAACGGCATGGATCTGTTTCTCATTTTGAGTTCTTTCGCCATTTTTCTTTCTTCCGATAATCTAAAATTGATGCTGATTTTGCCCCTTCCATTTCTCATGTTGCAGACGTCTTTGATCCTCTCTCTCCAACAATGAGCCCGAGCCAAGTCGTGAACACGAGGGATCAGTTAATGAAGAACCCATTTTTCTCCGCTTCCCGTGGCATGGCAACGCTTGCGAAAGGCAATGAGGGGGAAACCAGCGAGCAGAAAAATATCCTTCGCCCGTTATCTCCTCATCTTCCTATTTACAAGCCACAGCTTAATTCAACGCTTTCAATCTCCAATAGAATCTCCGGGGCTTTCCTAACCACTGTACTTTTGTTTTCTTATCTTCTTTCTCTGAAAATGGGTTCGGTTTGCTTAACCTATTCGAGTTTCTACCAATTCTTCTTTTATTCAGCAAAGCTTTTCCTAGTTTCCGCCTCAGTTTCTGCCTTAGCCATGTCCTATCATACATATTATGGGATTCGTCATTTATTGATGGATTTGCTCAAAGTGGGTGTTCCTAAGGTCAAGTGAGGACGAGAGGAATGATGTGGTTTAGCTTCAAATCGAATGATTTTCTGGCTGAGTGGATTTGTGTTTCCAACTTTGTTTGGGAAAATAAGGGCTTGGAAATAGCATGAAAAAGTGCTAATGCTCTTTTTTTGTTGTTGAATAAATCAATGTGTTGGTGTTGAACCTTCAAAACCCTGTTAATGCTAAAAGCTTCTTTGAACTTGTTAATTTTGTGATGTGTTGAATTAATGATCTCGATGAACAAGGATTTTAGCATTCTGTTTATCTTTTGAAAGTTGAGGTTTTCTTTCCATCATATTTCCTTTTGTTAACTCTGTTTTTGTTGCAGACTGATATGGTTTATGAATTGCTATGCACAGCAACCGAGTATGTCTCGAATCTATATCTTCTTATATTATACAGCTTTTTTTTTTATTTCATTGTAGATATTTTCTGATCATATCAAAATCGCTCCTAAGTAAAAGGATGGCCTGCTTCGACCGGTATTTAGTTGTTCTAGTCATAACTCCTATGTTATCAGTTAGATTGTTTGATACATGGTAGGAATGTATTGCGAACTTTGATTCAAAATGGGATTTTGTTGTTTTCCAGATTGGAAGGTGTCACCTCAGCTATTAGGGTAGGTTACAAGATTTATTTGCCTAATCACTTGATACTCTAGATAAAGGTAGAAGAAAATGCACTACTTTTAAATAGTGCATTGGATTTGAAATTTGGAGTCAAATAACAATTTCCATATCTTCTTTGACTTGTGAGATCTCTGAAGACTTCGATTCTTCATATCTTCTGAATTGTCTTCCCCCCGAAAGTCCTCAGTTTTCCTTCCCCATATTGTATCTGAAATTGCTTAGAAGAGCTCTGTACTTACGGTGCTCGATGATGCCACATGTGATAATTTTAACAGAACTTAACCTCTTTAATTTTCCATCTGAATTAGTTTTAATTTTATTGGAGATAAAACATTATGGCTCATAGTCTTTGAATTTTGATTCACCAAAGTTTGGATTTGTCTTGAATTCTCAAGAGCATGTGGAGAGCAATAAGAAGAATTCATTTGGTGGATAGGCTATTCTAAATGTGAATTTATAAACCTGTGTATTTGACTGTTATATCCTGCCATTAGTTGAACTTAATATACTGCTACATCTTTTTTGTTTTCAGAAAGATGTAATCAAGTTTGTATATAGTTATTCTTGATAGTATGAAGGTGACTTTATTTAGTTGGGACTGTACATCTCCTGCTCCCTCATGATATCTTTTTTTTTCTCTCAATCTTGCATTGTAACACCCTTAAAATTTTAAGTAAAAGAAATAAAAGGGGGGGGGGGGGGGGGGAGTTTGCTGTTGTAAGGTGTCGAACCCGTGTCTTTGGCATGTTAGGCAATTGTCTTAGCCAACTTAACTGAGACCATTGTCAGTCTTATTTGCCTAAGATAAACTTTTAACTTATGCTCAGTTTCCTATTCAGAATAGGATAAGTCAGTCAAACTCCTTACCATCATTAATGCTTCTTCTCCATCGAGGCAGAGAGAGACCGTGAGAGAGAGTAAACCAAAGGTCCATCTCTGTTGCCGTTCGATCTCCCCCACCGGTGGTCCGTGGCATGCACTGCCGTGTTCGTTGGACTCGTCACCGCAACCCGACCTAAACCCGGTTCTCCACTCGCCGTAGAACCTCGCCGTTGGCCGTAGAGACCGTCTAGAAGTTTCGTCGTGAAGTGGGGGCTTGCTCCTCGGTTTTTCAACGATTCTGGCTGATTCCGTCACCGGTTCATCACACGGCCACCAGATCTAGGGTCCTCGCGCCGCGAGGAGAAAAACCCAAGTAACAGATTGTTTGTCCGACGCCGTGAGGGGCTTCATCAGAGTTACGTGGATTCCGGCCACTTCGAACCGTTCAAGGTAAGATCCGTTCGTATTCCGGCTTTGTTTCTTTGTTTGTTCGACGTGATTGATTTGGGTAAATTGTGCGCTGTGTTTTTTTTCGGCAGATCGGTGTCCTTTGGCGTCTCCGGCGGTCGCTCCGACAACTGTTCGACGACCAGATCTGGTTAGGGTGAGTTGACCGGTTTAATTACGGTCCAAGGGTTCAAATCGGTTTGAACCGGTCCAACCTGGTCTGAGCCCAAGCCCAATTCGGTCCAAACACAAACCGACCCAACCCGTTAACACGATCCGTCTGCTCGGCCCATTTGTCTGACCCGACGTCCTAACCCGAGCCCATACCCGAGTCTGATCTATATCCGAGCCCAACCCATCAATCGAGTCAGCTCAGTGAGTCAACTGAGTCAACCCAATTTACCTCTGCCCGTTGACTGCCGACGTCAGCGTTGACTCTGACCTCGTTACCTGCTGACGTCAGCATTGACTTTGACCGTTGACCAAAAAGTTAAATTTTCCGGAAACTCTTATTTTATGTTTTTCGACGTCTTGAGCCCGTTTTTGAAGCTTGTTTTGCAAAATTCTGATCCGAAAGCCTCTAAATCTGACATTGAGCCCGAACTTGTTTATGTACTTAATTATTGGTTAAGAGCTTGTGAGTAAGGTATGATCTTGGAATTTGTGTAATTGAAGGTATTCTCGGTTCCTTGGATGCACGATGTTGAGGAATGTCAAATTCGGGTTCGAGGGTATTCGAATGTCGTATTATGAATCGACTGACGTAGCTCGGAGTTAAGGTAATACACTACTACCCCTTGTATGCTTTATGTGCATGTCGATATCCGGTTAACGCATGCATGCTTATGATGAAGTGTTTTGTAAACTCTGCTTAAGCCGAATTAGATACGAGAAATAGGTATTAAAATTATTAAAACCAAAATATTTGAATAAGAATACTAATAGACCAGAAGTATCGAAAGTTAATAGTAATAAATAATACAGTTAAATCTGCAACTCGATCAATGGTGTCTAAGATTCAATGCTCATAATATGGAGTAAAAGATATTGTATATGAGATTTTAGAAATGCCCTTGATGTATAAGAATGACTAAACTGCCCCTAATAAAGGAAGTGACCCGAAATCTGCATTCGAATTGATTGAAAAATTACCCCACCTAAGATGTATGTTCTATTGGAAAAGACTTCGGCATCATTATTCAAATGCGTGTGATACTAAAAGAAACTTGGATTTCCCCCCGAGCTCTGTATAACACATGAAGGTGAATTTACTGGAATTATCGTTGTATTCTTAAGCTGATCCTTACGACAGTAATGGATGAATTAATTGGAATGATCGTAATGACCAAAAAAATTGTAGTGCATTTGAGCACTGAAATTCTTAATTAATCAGAATGCCAATTTTACCTTTAAGTTCTAAAATGTGTAAACCATCTATAAGGGCCGAAGAGATCAAAACGACTTAATCTCTACCGAGTACGTAAACGATGGAGGTGCTAAATAGCAAAATTTGACAAAAGTGGTGGATTTATCCCAATTTCCAAAATGACCGAAAAGCCTTTTTGAGTTAAATAGGCAGTTATGCATTTGATAAAATTTTGGGATTTCTAATAAGACTTTAAGGGCTAAAGTGCCCCTAAGTGTTAGGAAGCACACTCATGTATGTTAATCACCCCTGATATTAATATAAGGTTGGAAGTTTTCCACACAAAATATAAGTTCGGCTACTCTATGGCAAGTCCTGTGGTGAATTATGAAAGCAACCGTTCAAATATATATTAAATATTGTAAATCATCATTTTATATTACTGGGCTAAATTATAAAAATTACCCCTGATAATTAAAAGATTAAAATACCCATGTTGGTTAAAGTAGTTAAGATAGCCCTGAATGTATCTGATATCGTGAAAAATCTTGACATAGAAATCTCCGAATGCCTGATTGGAAGCCAGATGAGCAAATAGAATTTTTTGAGCGACTGTTTATGCTATGTTGGTATAAATTATCAAAATGTCCATATGTGATAAAATGACCATAATGCCCTTGTAAACTTAAATGACTAAATAACTCATGATACGTCCAAACTCTCAAAGATCTTGATATATCACCTCCTGAATATCTGGGTTAAACCGTTAGTATGAACCCCTTTTAATAGGGGCCACGTTTTAGAAATTCGTACAAATTGTCAAAAGTTTAATGTGTCCCCTTCCGTAAATGTCAAGTATCTCCAAGAAATGATCTGTCCCACTTAGTGTGTTCCATGTGTGATATATTCTGTTGAATGGATTGTATAATGATTTAATCATGAATAATATTATGTTTGATGAATATTTCAATTGTTATTGAGATTGCATCACTATGTTGGAAAATGAGATGAAATGATGAACTGGATATATGATGACATTCTCTGTCTACATGATGTATGTCTGCTCAATACGTATATTTGTTATGTGATTGATTGATCTGTGATGGTATTGCCTGACTGCCTGATGAACTTGATAGTATGATATGTTAGCTTGACCTATGATGGTACAATCTGTTCGCATGATGAATGATGTAAATGTATGCTTTGCTCTATGGTATGCCCATTTATCTGTCAAAAGCATGAATTTTTCGTTTCTGATACTCTGAATAGAATGTCTGTCACATGTATTCTGTTACTCATGTCTGGAATCTGAACACCGATTATTATCTGGGGTATACTGTTGGGTTATATTATGAAGTCTCTGTCGGTACAGCCCTGATCCAGCTAGTAAATCCTTATGGACTCAAGGTCTCCCCTTGAGTAGGTTCCGATGCTTTAGCACAGGTAAATCCTTATAGACCTAAGGCAGCCCCTTAGGTGGCACCTATGCCCATCGGTCCTAGGGTAAGTCCTTATGGATGCAGTTTTGGGGGACTGCATATTGATGTAAGGTTGGAGGGTAGTTACTAGTAAACCCTTGTATGTACTTGAACATTTGCATTGAATTGTTATGTGTTCTCATGATATGATTGGTATGCATTTATGCCTTTTTGATATGCACCATTTGGGACACACTAGACTTTAAACTCGTTTTCATCTTTGTAAACTATCAACTTGTATAATTTCTGTTTGTTACTCGAAGTTTGAATAAAGAACAAATATCGTTATTCTCAAGTATAATGTAACCCTACAATAACAGAAAAGAAAAGAGAATTGTTACTACTTGGAACGTCATGAAAATATTATGCTTACCATGTATCTGCATGAGCTTATAGTATCTCTGGTAGTTTTGTATTACTGAGCTTTTTCAAGCTCACGTTGTTTTTACCATCGCAGGTTAAAAGAATATAGCATGACATAATGTTTGACATCAGTGTTCGGAGTTCCCTCGGCGTTGCCTCTGGAGTACGGTACTGTATAGTTAGTGGACACGTATGTCATGTATGTCACGTATTGTTTTATGATAGAGTCTGTAAAGCACTTTCTGAAATTCTTGTTATGTGTTTAAATGATTTTCTGAAATAGAATTTTAAACAGAAGTTGATTTTACAGTTTAATAAATGTTTTGAGGAAATAAAAATGTTTTTATGTGTATTATTTTATTGTGGGTCGTTCTTGTGACTCTAATGTGACTTCCTAAGATCCGTTGTAACGCATAAGCGGGTCTAGGATGTTACATTTAGGGTTTTCTATAGTCGAACCGATATACAAGAGGTCACTAGCCGGACATTAGGTGGTAAATGTGTAGCTAGTCCAGGTATTAATAATAATTCTTGTTTCTTGTTCTATCACAAACTGCCTTGTTTTTTTAAGGTCAAGTAGCTCAACTCGGCAGAAAGATAATACCATGTGCCGAAAAGCTTAGTCGGGGCATTGTAGGGCACCGTGCAGAATCTTTAATTAGGTAGCTAGGTTGGTTGGAATGTTGAAAGAGCTAGGGAGTAGGGACGAATGTATGAAGCTATATCAACAGAATCTCAGCCTATTAAAGAAACTAATTACTACCAACTTGCAGCAGTTAAGTAGTGCAACTTAAAGCCAATAAAATTAGAATGGTTAACCTGCCTATGGGGTGCTTCTTTGAACCAATAGGAACAAATAAGATTGTGCAATTAGGTCCAGATCAGGCACCTTCTAAAACTAGTAATGGATAAAGTTTCTGGGGTCGACAGCCAGAAACAAAATCAGTTTTGGTACCATTAACTATATGCATATTTGAGCCAAGTTCTGGGGTATCGAATATCAATAGGATTGATCAGACTTTAAACTCGGCTATGAAACGATCCGGCTGCTGCATTTCGGCAGGCGTTTTGATCAACTCAAGGCCAAGACAGGCATCAGAAGGATATGGAAATGAATAAGAATAAGGTAATTGATCCACTCTGTCTCTGCGTCTCTACTACAATGGAAAAGGAATCATCTTGACCCGATTCAAATAAATATCCAATTCGACCCTCAAATAACAGATTTGAGGCCCAGCAAACTGCTTGCTTTGCCAGGGGAGTTGTGGGTCCAATTGCTTCGATTTGTTTTCTTCCTTATATTCCAAGCATAAATTAATAGATTAAACTAGTTTTCTTTACCCATAAGATGCTTTAATGATTGAACTGTATTTATTTAATCCATATGAAGTGTTTTTAAAGGATTTGCAAATAATATAAGCAGGAAACTGAATCATAATTAATAATTCACAAATAATATATTAAAGATATAATAAGTGATGTTAGTTGAATTGTATGTATGCGTGTATGATGTATAAAAGATATATATATTTTCTGAAGAAAATAAAGAGTTAATTGCCCTATATGTTTTCAAACTATGACCCTCACTTTAAATTGATTCTCAAATTTTGAAACGTTTCATTTTCGTTCTGAAACTATGACTCATTTTAAATTAGTCTCAAATTTTTTAATATTACTATTTCATCTTCAAAGTATCAATATATGTAACATTAACTATCGTTTATGTCACAACATATTATTAATACACATCAATATTGACATGATGATTAACAATTTTTTAAGAGTTGTGCTATACATAGCCCTTAAGGCTGTGAATAAAAACTACTATATTCTTATTTTTAATTATTTATTTTACTTTTCAATAGAATCTATTACGATGCAATTAATTACATTCTTAAAAAATTAAACATCATTGATTTAGGTTATTTAATGTAATTAATAATCACGTAAAAATGTTTAGGTTTTAGGGTTTATATTTTTAAGGTTTAGGATTTTATTGTTTTTATGGTTTTAGGGTTGTAGTATTTTATGGTTTCCAGGGTTTAGTGATTAAGGATTATTGTTTCATGGTTTAAGATTTTAGTGTTTTGTGGTTTAGGGTATGTTTTAGGGTTAAAGGGTTGTGGTTTATCACTATGATTTAAGGGTTTATGGTTTATGTTTTAGTGCTTAGGGTTTAAAGTTTATGGTTTAATGTTTAGAAGTTTATGATTTTTAGGGTTTTAAGATTTATGATGTTAGGATTTAATTACATTAAACATTATAAATTAATGATGTTTAATTTTTTAGGAATATAATTAATTACATTCCAATATATTCCATTAAAAAGTAAATTAAGCATTAACAATAGGAATATAATAGTTCTTATACACAATCTTTGAGGTTGTGTATAGCAAAACCCATTTTTTAATATCCAATAAAAAACAAATTTTAAACGATTTTATTAACAATAAACGTGATTAGAACATGTCAATAGTTTGGAGATGAAATTTAAATTTTTTTTAAAAGTCTGATGACCAATTTAGCATAATTGTCATAGTTTAGGGATGAAATTGAATATTAAAAAATTTATGGACTAATTAAAATGAGTCATAATTTGAGAATAAAATAAAAAGATTTTGAAATTTAAAGATCAATTTAGATTGAGGTTTATAGTTTTAGGATATGTAATACAATTTGCTTTAAAAAATAATGCAATTAATGTAGAACGCGTCTTAAAATTTGAAAACCATATCCATATGTAAATAATGTAGAGAATCAGTAGGATTTCGTTTCTTACCAAAAGCTTTGATTTTTCTTTTGAATTTATATAAGAAAAAAAATAAGGAAAACTACTTGAATTGTCACCCAATTTTTTAGGATGTTAATGTTTTGGTCGTAAAAGTTAATTTATATTTTTGTCATTTGACTTTTAGGATGTTAATATTATAATCATTCAAGCATTTAAACTCTAACTATGGTTAACATTTTAGTCATCCAACTTTTAGGCAGTAATGTTTTGTCTATTCAAACAATTTTTAATTTTTTAACCACTCAATCATTGTATTTTTTGATAGATTTAAAATTAATTTATCATTCATATTTTAGTCATATTTAATCATTTATTAAAAATTAGTTACCATTTTTATTTTAGTATTTTTTTCTTCTTAATTACATTATTTTTTCTCTTTATTTTTGACAATTTTTATTTTCAAAACTACAAGAAAAAATTAAATAAATTTTATTGACTAATAAAATATTTAATCTATATTATTTTAATAATAAAATAAATAAATTTTTGGTTAATAAATATTTTATTTTTAATAATAATGTAATACGTATACATGAATTATATGATAATATAACTCACTTTTACGGTATTAATAGAAAATGAGTTAAAGAAATTTATTAAAAATGAGTTAAAGAAAGCTATAATTATTTTAATGTTTTTATAGAAAATTGTGCATAAAACCTTTTCTTATTTTAAAATATTTTTTTATTTTTTTCAATATTTAAATGAATGATATCCACAAATAAGAGTAATCGTATGGTTTGATATAATCATAGTTTAGTTTATGATTCCATCCAACATAAAATGAAAATAAGACTCATTTAATAAACCTATTAAAAAACCCATTAATAAATTTTATAGCGAATAAAAAATTAGAATGTAAATGAAATGAAAACAATAAAATATTAGTCAATGAATTCCTTACTCGTCATTGTTTGAAATTTTACTTGATTTTCTAATGAATATAGATATTATAAATTATTATGACTTATAAGTTTACATTTATGGATTTATACAAGTTATTTTAGTGCACAAGTTGTGTAAAAAATATTATACAATCTTTCTTTAAAAATTAAATTTTAAATTACTAACCCTAAAACTTAAACTCTAAATATTAAATTTTACCCTAAATTCTAAACCCTACAATCTAAAACCCTTAAACTCTTAATCAAAACTTAAACTCTAAAGCCTAAATCTAACAAATTTGTGTATTAAAATATTTTCCTTATATAAGTTAGAATTTAAGTTAATAGTTACCAAATTAAAAAATACATTAATTAGTATTTATTGACAATTCATTTATACATGGATATTAAATGTAAAATAATTTCTATATAAATTATATAATTGATTTTTCAAAAAGAGAATCTTATAGGAATAAGGTAAAAGGTAGGTGAATATTGTTGTTTATCCTTTATTAAATTGATTATTATTCGATAAATTTTTGGTGTAATTTTTTACATAAATATCTATTTTAACTCTAAAATTTAAGATCTAAATTTCTAACTTTAAAACTCTAATCATAAGCCTTAAATTTTAATCTCTAAACCCCAACTTTAAATTCATAACACCTAAACCCCTAAACAACTAACACTTAAATCTTAAATTAAATCTCTAAACTTTAAAATAACCTAGCTTATAAAATAATTTTCCAGCATCAAATATAAGATAACAATCCTTATTAAATATTATTATAACACAATTTAAATTTTTTAACACTTGTATTAAATAAATCTATTTTTTATCCATTAATTAGATTACAACAACCAATGCGAACCGGTGTGTTCTAGTAGCGCAGGCATTGACCCATCCGTATTGCTTAGCAAGTTGGCTACAATTTCGGGGATGCCAAACACACAGAGCTCTTCTCAAAAAATGAATGTTTTCTAATTTAATTAAGGGAATCATTAAATACAAATACGAACCTTCCTAAGAATTTACCAGGAATAATTAGAGTCGTGTTCAAGCAAGGAAAACAGTGTTAGTCCACAATGCATTCTCACTTTGACCCACCTAAATTATATTATATATACACTATTAACACATATGAGTGGTTAATTAAGCACCGCATATTACAAAATATTATTCCCCCCAGCGCAGGAGCCTGATTCTTTGTCAACCCTGCCATGGCCGCTTCTCAGATAGCCTACACAGGAAACGAGATCTCTCCGGCGGTTCCCCCGTGGCTAAACAAAGGAGACAACGCATGGCAAATGACGGCATCCACTCTGGTGGGGATTCAGAGCATGCCTGGACTTGTAATCCTCTATGCCAGTATTGTGAAGAAGAAATGGGCAGTAAACTCGGCTTTTATGGCCCTTTATGCCTTTGCCGCGGTTCTCATTTGCTGGGTCCTTTTATGTTACCGTATGGCCTTTGGTGACGAGCTCCTCCCTTTCTGGGGGAAGGGTGCTCCGGCTCTTGGCCAAAGCTACCTCGTTGGCCGGGCCAAAGTCCCCGAGAGGGTCGCCACCGAGCCTTACTATCCCATGGCAACGCTTGTATATTTCCAGTTTACTTTTGCTGCTATTACTCTTATTTTGCTTGCGGGTTCGGTTCTTGGTCGCATGAATATCAGGGCATGGATGGCGTTTGTGCCACTTTGGCTTATATTCTCCTATACCGTCGGAGCTTATAGCCTCTGGGGCGGAGGCTTTCTCTATCGATGGGGCGCCATCGATTACTCCGGCGGATACGTGATTCACCTCTCCTCCGGGATCTCCGGTCTCACAGCTGCATACTGGGTAACATAAATCATTCACACTTGTTTAATTGAATATATATCATGGATTCCAGTTTCAATTCAACTGATTCGTTCAATACGAACAGGTTGGACCCAGGATCAAGAGCGACAGAGAACGGTTTCCTCCCAACAACATTCTTCTGATGCTGGCGGGTGCCGGGTTGCTATGGATGGGATGGTCGGGGTTCAACGGAGGAGCCCCGTATGCTGCAAACATCGACTCTTCAATAGCAGTACTCAACACGAATGTTTCCGCAGCAACCAGCATTCTTGTGTGGACATGTCTCGATGTCGTGTTCTTCGGGAAGCCTTCCGTTATCGGCGCGGTTCAAGGAATGATGACGGGGCTCGCTTGCATCACGCCGGGAGCAGGCTTGTTTCAATCCTGGGCTGCTATAATCGTGGGAATGCTTGCCGGCAGTGTTCCATGGGTATCCATGATGATCATTCACAAAAAATGCAGCTGGTTACAAAAGGTATGTCTACCGTACAGTATTCGTCCTTATCTGGTTTGACCAACTGTTGGTTTATTTTGTTCGTTTCCATCACTTTTTCCACATTGAAATTTATTACATTAATGTCTAGAAACCAGAAAGATTAAAATTAGGTGTCTGGTTTTGACTTTGACAACACGTGGGAACTAAGAATTTGTCCAAGGTCATTGAATTTAGGGGACTCCTGGTCCCAACTCCCAACCAAAGGTTCACATTTGAGTTTTGATCCCACCACAGACCAAGTGTCATAAAATTTAAATTATCACCTCAACTTGCAAATAAATGATCAGGTTCGCCCCCCTTTTGGAATTGATCTTTCCTGTCTCTTTCACGGGTGGAATTATGAGTTCTTCTATTTGTATCATTAGCATAGCAGATAATTGTTGACCATTATTTAGCAGCCATCAAAGTTTGTCGATTGTGATATTTTCACACTTGCATAATCATGACCACAGGTAGATGATGCTCTTGGTGTATTTCACACGCACGCAGTGGCCGGCCTGATGGGCGGTCTCCTTACTGGCCTATTAGCGGAGCCGAACCTCTGCAAGTTAATACTTCCGAGGGAGACGAGGGGTGCGTTTTATGGAGGGAACGGAGGGGTTCAATTCGCAAAGCAAATAGTAGCGGCCTTGTTTGTTATTGCTTGGAATGTAGCGTCCACCACATTGATTCTACTAGTAATAAAGCTGTGTATACCATTGAGAATGCCTGATAACCAGCTCGAGATCGGAGATGACGCCGTACACGGAGAAGAAGCGTATGCTCTTTGGGGTGATGGAGAACAATATGACCAAAGAAAGCATGGTTGGCATGCGTCGGAGATGACCTCGCCTTCACCTTACGTCAATGGTGCAAGAGGAGTAACCATCAACCTGTAATTAGTTGTGCATATCATATGCATTTGGTTTTGAATTTTAGCTTATGCTGTTTGGTATTATGTGATTAATTAGTTCAATTACTTTTATTGTGTCAAATGTTGAACTAAAATTTTATCCATCGCCTGTAGACTACATACTAGTTTGCTCTCATGCTTTTCAAGCCTTTGCATTCCATACTGTTATGAACTTAAACGTCAAAACTAATAGGTTTCCGATGCCGAAGTCGCTGCAACGGCAAAGAGATGACTCAGGATGTGGGGGGCAGCTATTCTGGAGCCCCACTCCAACACCTCTTTGCAAGTATCATCCTTGTGAAATGTGAAGCATCACCTCAATGAAACATAAGCAAGTCTTTATTGGCCCCTCTCACCATTTCGAATGCTTCGATGAGCTCTTCCTTGCAAAACGCATGAACCAATTTATGCAAATCACCATTCCTCTGTCAATACAACACATTCGGACACAATACTAATCAAGTCTGAATCGACACACATCAGAAGTCCAGCACTTGCCCTCGCCATTACGAATCAATGAGGCGAATGGCGGTAGGATCAATGGATCATGGATCTAGGAAAGTTATGATTAAGCCAAATGACCCAAGCGGAACAAGATCATAATTAGAAACTTATGCATAATTTACAAGATAACGTTCCAAGTCATTCAATCCAACCATAACTGGGTATATATGCACATATACACATATATTTTGGGGGATACTAGTCGAAGGCACATGTGCAAGCCAACGCTAGTCCGCTATGACTGATAACAAATTCACGTCTATGCGAATAATCAAGCCATGTCAATTACATAAAATTAAGAATTCAAGTATAACATAGACGACCAAATTCTCAAGACATATCATAACATGTACAAACAATTAATCAAGATTGACATTACAAGCATGTCATATCGTACAAAAATTGTCATCACAAGCATTTCAAGTTTCCATAACCAAATATGTAAGTAAAAGTATTCAGGGTCGTTCTTAGAGTGGGTCATAAGGGTGACGGTCAGACCTACTCTTATTCAGGGCTTACAGTTTATAATTAATAGTATTTAATTTTAATGATAATTTACTTTTTTAATATTTATTATTATGGTCTAATTTTTTAACATTTGTTATTAGGGGTTATTTTTTAATATTTGTTATTAGGCATGCTCTTAAAATTCAATATTTTTCAATATTTGTTATTATGTGTCCTTTTTTTACAATACTTATTATTAAGGGCCTAACTTTTTCTAATGCTTATTACTAAGGTTCTATTCTTAAAATATAATTTTTGTCAATATTTTTTTATTAGAATTCTATTTTTTCACCAACACTTGTTATTAGGGCCATCCCCCATATTTGTTAATAGGTACAAACTAACTCAGTAACCACTCAACTATTGAGTTTGACTTGTTTTGACCACCGAAGTACAAAAATTTAAAATTTGACCACTCAATTATTTAATCAGACCTGTTTTGACCACCAGCCGTTAAAATCTAACGGAATGATGGCGTGACTGTTAATTTTTTTTATAACTACACATTTAATTCATGTTAGTTACATACTCTATCAATTTGATTCTAATCTTAATTAAATAATTATTTTCTATACTATTTTAATCCATTTTCAGAAATCAATGACTCTTCATTTCAAAGAAAACCCAATAATTTACTACAAAAAAGTAATTAAAAAGAGCTGAGAATGAACGACCTTTCTCGGCACCCAGATCCGAAGCAGTGAAAGAAGAGGAACCATCAGCATCACCAGCATGTTTGAACTCCTGCGGTTCTTTAAAGCCCATCCAAGGCTTAACCCAAACTTTGGCCTCATAGAGCTTCTTTTTTCCTGTGTCCATGGCTTCCACCATCAAATGGTAAAGCGTTCCAGCCACCACTTGCTCAGTTGCTCGCTTGCTTTTACAACTCTCACAAACTCGACTGTTGCATTCTCTTTCTTGTTGTGCTCGTCGACGGCAAAGCGAGCGAAGCTCTCGAGCCCAGCTCTGTTTTTTTGGATCCCTGGGAAGGGCAGATTCCGTTGGAAATTTCAACTTGCCATAAGCTTTGTTTTAGAGATATGCATCGTCATTAAAACCGTCTTAATGCCCAAATTTGTTCAATGGCCCGACGACAACAAGATGAAGAAAATCAAAGACGAATTCGAATCCGCCACTGGAATCTCAAACGTCGGCGGTGCAATCTACACCACCCATCTCCCGATCATCGCATCGAAAGCCAATGTCACCGCATATTTCAACAAAAAACTCACAAAAAGAACCCAAAAGAACTTGTATTCAATCACACTTCAAGGAATCGTCGACAAAACTGCGTCTTCACCGACGTCTGCATTGGGTGGCCTGGTTCGGTGTCGAACGAACAAATTATAGATAAATCTGTGTTTTATTAGAGTGCCACAAAAGGACATCTAAAAGATATTTGGGTGGTGGGGAGCAAAGGGCATCCATTAATGGACTGGGTTTTGGTCCCTTACAGCCAGCACGCATTCAATGAGAAAATTGGGGAGATTGAGAAAGTGGGTAAAGAAGCATTCGCGAGATTGAAAGGAAGATGGTCGTGTTTGCAGAAGAGACGATCAAATTGATATAATATGTAATTAACGGGGACCAAATATGTAGTTATACAAATTTATTTTAACAGTTTTGTCACCATTCCGCTAGATTTTAACGGCTGATGGTTAAAATAGATCCAATTAAATAGTTAATAGTCGAATTTTAAATTTTTGTAGTTCGATGGTCAAAATAAGTCAGACCCAATAATTAGTTGGTCACCCAAGTAGTTTACCTTAAAATTTATTTTTTTGTCTATTACTTGTTTTTAGAGTTTTTTTTATAATATATTTTTTTATTAAGAGTCTATTCTCTAAATTCAAAAGTTTTAACACTTATTATTAGGGTGTAATTTTTAAGTTCCTACTAAAATCTCAAAAATAGCACACTAGTATTATCAATACTCGTATTTTTGCAAACTGTACCCAATACATTACCACAATCTTTTATAAATCAATTCATTAGCCTTATACGTATTCTAAATCAAGGCTTAACTATAAAATATGTACCTATTTTTTATAATAGGTGTTTAAATTATTTTTTGACTGAAATAAGTGCATAACGTTTTATTTTTATTCATTTTAAAGTTAATCTGTCAAAAAAATTCATTATCTAATTATAGCTTGACATGTAGATTATATTTTTTATTTTTATTTTTAAAACCAAATTAAAAAATAAATTAAATTAAAAATATCCTAAATTTTAAAAAATTATAAAAACAGTCTCAAATTCCTAAAACCCCAAACCCTAAATTTTAAAATTGATGGCATTGTCGCCATCAATGGCCTGCCGAACCTCACCTCCTCTGCCGCCGGTGTCCCCCGCCCATCGCCAGTAATCGGCGGGAGACGTGCCAATCGGACGTCGAACGATTGGAGCGTTTTGCGTTCGTTGTACGTCGTCCGATTAACACACCTGTCGTCGGTTACCAGCAATGGGTGGTTGGGGGAAATGGGCGGGGAACTCCGACGACAAAGGTGAGGAGGTCCAGCGAGGGTATCGGCGACGACAATGGTTATAATTTTAAAATTGGGTGTTTGAATTAGGGGTTGTTTTGAAACTTTTGAAAATCTTAAGAATTTTTGAAAACATTTTCTTTTTTTCAATTTTTTGGAGAAAACAAAACAAAATAATACGTGTCAAATTTTGATTGGCTGTTAAAATTTTTTAACGACGTTTACCTTAAATCAATAATAGAATGAAGCTTTAGGCACCTATTTCAGTTAAAATGAAACGTTAGACACTTATTTCAGCCAAAAAATAGGGCAAAGTTTGTGTACCAATTTTATAGTTAAGCCTTAAATCAATTAGCACATAAGGATAATTTCATTTGTTAGGCCCAAAAAGGGAATTTTGATCTTTTATGAAACTTTAGGTTTAAACTAGGTTTGGAGGATCATTTAAAAAATATTTATACAAGTAATAGTCTAATAAGATTATAGTAATAGTATCAATCATTTAACTAAAAATTCAAAACATGGACAAAATAAAATTAAACAAGAATTCAAGGACAAAACTGAACAGCTTGAAAACTAGAAAGACTAAACATCACATTTACCCAATATAATCTTATAATTTGTCGTTGACTTTTCTTCCCGTGGGCCCCATTAAAACAATACCAACATTTCTCTCATTTTGTATTATTCACGTGGGCCCTCTTAACCATATCCCCTATAGTTTAAAATTTAAATTCTAAACTACAAGTACTAAATCCTAAATTAAATTTCTATACATTAAATTAAACTCACTTGTAAAAAAAATTACATATACGGTATAAGAATCTAATTTAAGGCTAAAAAGGTAAGTTTCAAAAAATGTTATATTTTTGATAATATTTTAGGTTAATTTTTTCTTCCAATAAGTTTCGAACCTTGGTATTTTTTAAGTTAGTGTTTTTTGGCAAGTTTCGAAACTTAAAAAAATTATAAAAAAAATTAATCTAAAATATTATAAAAATATAACATTTTTAAATTATTTGGACAAATTTCAAAACTTGCCGTTTTCTTGCCTTAAATTAGGCTAGTTTGCCCCAAACCTCCCCAAAACCATGCTTGTACAAGTTTTAAATAGTTATACCTTTTAAATATGAAAACTTCAGATTTATTTGTTTTATTAAGGATAAATTTACTTGATGCCAGAGTTTAATAACAACCATATCATTTTTATAATTTTTTTAAAGAAAGAAATTGGCTTGCTTGCTTGATTTGCTAACACAGTAGCAGCTGTAGATACAAATGACTTGATAACTTGAAACAGACGAACTTTTTACAAAAGTGATAAAAATATTTGATTCCAAGTATCTGGAACTCCAGGCAGGCACCAATGGATGCAGTCTGCATGGCGTCCGGGATCGGCTTTTTCCTCGTCGTTCAACAGCCTTCCCCCGGTCTCCGTATAGATGGACGAATGCGCATCTACCCTGTACTCCGACAGCTGCGTTATATTAACAACCGTAACCGCAACTTTCATTTTCTTCACCACATCCGCCACCACGCCCATCATTGTCTTGTCCGAACCACTTCCCCACATGTTCCTCTTCATCACCGGCTTCGTTTCGTTGAAACATTTCAGCCCATTGTTCCTACCCCAGTCCTCGCTTCTGCGGACAGAACAGACTATCCTCTTTAGCAAATCCAAATGAAAATTTAGCTTCTTGTTTTTTGTTCAGACACTAACCTTGTATGTATAGGGGACATAGTTGTGAAGAAAACACGAGTCTTGTTGGGATTTATAGTAGAATCGATCCAGTTAGCCCATGTCTTCAAACCGATTTGGTAGGCAACCGGTGTGTCCAGCTCTGAATAACCTTCTTCACCGTTTGCGAACGAACCCCATCTGTTCTCAGCCCAAAGTTCCATGTTCGAAATCAATACCTTGACTCAAAAGGAACAGGTTACAAGGGTTTTCGACAGACAACTTACAGTGTTTTAAGTCTAAGACCACTCATCCACCAAACGTAAGTATTGAACGCAAGGATATCAACTCCTTCCCAGTGTTTAGAGTGCTTGGCCACGGAATCAACTTTCAGTATTCTCTTCCTCGGATCCAAAACGTCAATATCCGAATTCGATTCGACAAGAAACGGGGCCCAGTAAAATTCGATGGTTGCATTATATTCCTGAAATAGGAGGGGAAAACGTTAGCTTAGTTTTCAAGTGTTTAGAAAACCTATCAATAAAGTTGAATACCTTAGCTTTGAAGACAGAACGAACTTTTCCCATTTTCATAGACTTCTTCTCTGGAGGTATAGTCCACTCAACCATACAAACGAAAGATTCCCATTGATTTCTTTGCAGGGAATCACCTGCAAACAGAAGCCTTTTACCTCGAAGCTTTTTAAGTGCACGTTCTGGATCAAATCTACTCAGACAAAACAGAAAGAGAACTGGTTTCAATTCCATGCAAGAATCAAGGAGACCATTTTTAAGTAAAAATTTTGTTACCTGGGCAAGTTGCAGTCGTGGGGTTGCCACTCCCAGTGACGGTAGTCGAAATCAAGGCGACCATTTTTGACGCAAGAGTATTGCCTGTCCAGGTATGGACAACTACTATCATTGTACAATGGCATGATAGAGCGGTTGAACACCCACTTCCCTCGAGTAATATCACACTCTTCCTGGTCGAACTCGAACTTGTCGTCGATTTCGGTGTTTTCTAGGTTCTCCTCCGCAGTTTGATGATCACCTGTCGGACAATGACAGTTCAATATCACAAGTCTGAACAGGAAACATGATTTGAATTTCAGTAATAACAGTTGAATTAACTTACTAGCTTTTACAACAGCAGCTCTTCTAGCACAGGACTTGGATTTGAGAATGGGATTGGAAGAAAGAAAAGATAGTCTTTCGGTGTATAAAAGAGCGAGGAAAGCAAAAGCGCCGAGTATAACTGTGATAACAGAAAGAGGTAGCTTTCCTCTGTAAGCTTTCATGGTGATGGTTGAAGGAGAGGCCGCAAAGCTCATGGTTTTGAGGGAAATTAAGCTGAGATGAACTGAACTCAACTGTGGGATAAAAAAGTATGAGGAGCTGGTATTTATTTTACTTTTACATTAAATTTGACAAGGTGTGTGGAGTAGGAGTAAAGCTAAAGCCAAGTATGGTTGGGGTTGGGGTCGGGGGGGTTTGACATCCTATTTTAGAAAAAAAATAGTGGGTGGTTAGAGAGTAAGCTCAAAGGCTAATATCTTTGTTAGAAGCTACATCTTCTCAATATCCATTAATTTAACCAATTGAGTGCGGCTCCATCAAGTTTATACTAGTATTTTCATTATGTACGAGTCAAATTTTTAAATGAAAATAAAATTCTCTTGTAGTTATTTTCGATATCAAACTCTTTATTATTCGACCTGAATAAGCTTAACATGGATGATATATTATAAATAGGGGTGAATATTCGATCGAATCGGATCGAATGCTATTGAAACGTTATTTAATCTCTCCCACCTTTTGACTTCTTAAATTGTGTCTATTTTCATATACAAAATTGGTGAGTGTGATCAGTTTTGAGCTTTCTGTAGCAGGTAAAAATTTCCCTAATCGTATAGTTTCCCACCCCAGCAGCAGAGGAAGCTTGATATCGCCTCATGTCACCACAGTATCTTTCAAGGTCCTCATACATATATATCGAACTGTTAGGAAAAATCCCAATGGTTGGAAATGACGTGTGGTGAAAGGTACAGTGTCAAATTCATATATAAAATAATAATACAGCAACTCGAGAATCCATTGGGGAATGTTGGCATGATATACTCGTTTTTAATTTTTTGGAGAGAAGAAATCTCAATCTCCCCACCTCCTTCCCTTTTTCTTTTGTAATTAGTTTGAATGTCTTTGCTCAAGTTGATGTCGACATGCGTTTTGGACTCTCCAACATTATTTTTATTTGTTTCTTATTACTGTTTTCGTAAGCATTCCTAAACTATTAAAAACGTTTCTAAGCTCATTGAATTTATATATGATCGGATTCTTAGATACTTTCCAAAGCTGATCCTTAAATATTTAAGTATTTGTTAACAGTATTAATTTTGGTCCAACTAGAACGGTGGTGTCCCAAGCTGCTATTATTATTTCAAATCGATAATTAAATCCACCAACTCATATGCGGGAATCAGATTAATGAGGTGGTAAATGCTTAACAATTTGGAAAAGGCAAAATGGTATGAATATGGTAGAAAAATAATACACAGATTTGGGCATGTTGATTGGTACAGCTGCAACCATTTTTCAAACCCGGGAGGCCCCTGGCCCCAATAGTTGACATGTTTGATATGGAAACATTTAAACAAGAAGCTGTTTTGGAAGCAACAGCGTGATCATCAAGATATAGAATCCATTTCCTTGGGAATGAAATGAATATGGCACAGATAAAAGGTCATTGTACCGACTGTCGGTATCGACGAGAAAGTAAAAATAATCGCAGAGGCGCATCGGCATTTGGTTTTGGGCCGGGCAGTCAGCTTGTGTGAGTGTGACGATGGTTGTGTCGCTTGAAAATGAATTAAACCGTGGAGTGACATCGCAGCAGTCCTGGGAAGAAAAAAGCAGGAGTTGTGTAGGAGGCTGGGGTTGCTATTTGGCTGGTATTTTACTCGACCCTCATTCCCTTTTTAATTATTTGTTTGAAAACCAAGTTTGGTGCGTTCGTAAGTTGTTAAAGGAAATAATTAAGTCTGTGGTTAAGGAAATGTCGCAATTTGCTGGAATAGTAGCAAGGCAATGATGCCGTGCCGTGGTGGTGCTGGTGCAATTCGCTCCGCGCCCCGTCCTCCTTACTAAGCAAATTCTATTTTAGTGAAACTTTTTTTCAAGGGATTTTGTTTGCAACCACGCACTTTCTATTATTATTATTATTATTTGAACAGCTTTTACCTTTTACCAGTTTAATTAAGGGTCGCAACGACGGATTAGATTTTTTTTACATGAAGTGACTCAATATTATCACAATAAAATCTGAATTTACAAATAACTTTATTTGTTTCAAATGCAACTTAAAAATTTAATTGACACCTAAAACTCAAGGTAGAAGTAATTATTACCATCAGTCCATAATTAAGACTGTCAATCAATATAATACGACTCGATGAGAAAACGTCACGTGAGGTGATAAGAAAACATCGTATAACACATATATTTTGTAAAATATTTTTTTTAAAATCATACAATTGTTTTAATAAAATTATAATCTTAAAATATATTTTTCCTGAAAATATTCGTTTTAATGATAATTTTTTATTTTTAAAGTAAAAAAATACTTTTATAACGTGACATTTTTATTAAGCTTAAATGAAAAATTAGCCTTTAAATTATATCTTTATTTGCTTTTAGTTTTAAAATTATTTTTTTGTCACTTTAAGTCCCTAAACTATTTTTTGGTCAAAATAAGTATTTATATTATGTTATTTTTTCTTTTAGTCCCTAAACTATATGTTAGTCAAATTATTTTTGTGATGTGTCAACATCTTATTGGTCGAAATAATTTTTTTGACTTAGATTACTACCAAACTTAAAGTAACTAGAAATGATAGTTTAAAGATTTATTTTGACCGAAAAATAGTTAAGGACTAAAAGTAAACAAAAGATATAATTTAGGGGTTAATTTTTTTATTTAAGCCTTTTTTATCATCATATCATCTTAATCGGTTGCATTGGTCATAGACTAATGGTGACAATAATTTTGTAAATTTAGGAATTGAAGTGATACTAAAAGTTCTAGGTATCAAAATTATAAGAGTGGATATTTTTGGGGCCCAAATATGTATAGAATAATTGTACTAGACGACCTTAAACTATGTCACTTATTTTAAATTGGTCCCTAAACTATTATATATTCCAATTTCATTCTAAAACTATGACCATCATTCTAAGTTGGTCCCCAAATTTTTAAAAATTCCAGCTATGACTTTCATTCTAAATTGGTCCTCAAACTTTTTGAATATTTTAATTTCATCCCCAAATTATCGGTATATGCTAACCTTATCTTATGTTAATAAAACTGTTATAAAAATTGTGAATTCCCATGAGACATTGATGTGTAATATGTAATAATATAATTTGGTATAAACGATAATTCGATGATGAAATTGGAATATTCAAAAAATTTAGAGACCAATTTAGAATGAATGACATAGTTTGAGGATGAAAATGAAACATTCAAAAGTTTGGTGACCAATTTAAAATGAGAGACATAGTTTGAGGATGAAATTTAAAAAGTTTAGAAACTAATTTAAAATAAGAATCACAGTTTGAGGACGTGTGCTATAATTAACTCAACATGCAAACCATATCTTGAAAAGTTTATACTTTGTAAGGCAGCTGAGTTGAGCCAAGTTGTGACTTGTGAATCCAAAGTCAAGCCCAAAATCATTTCTAATCCCCTTGTCTCGTCCCATTTCCATTTCCATTTCAAGCAAAATGGAAAAATCAATCTTACATTGTCTTTGGAGTTCCAAGTTCCAAGTCATGCTTGCAGTTGCAGACAGGTTTTGTTCCAAAGTCCGAACATTCGTGGTCAGTACTGTAAAAATACTGTTTGTAGCGATCCATACGTACTACTTCCATTTTTAAACCAATATAAAATTTACAGACATATGTACAGGTGTTATAAATTTCTGATATTTTAAACATTTTATTTAATATTTCGTTTGTCTAAAGCATTTCATTTTTTATAATAACTGAAAAATAAAATATAATGACTAAACTGAATGGGAAGTCCAAGGTGGTTGAATTATAGGTGAAAATTGAATTCTCAACATTAACCATCCTTGAGTTTTGAACAAAGAGCATGCTTCAATTCCCACCAATCCACCAAGTTGCCATTGCAATTGATGGCAGTGAAGACAACCAGAAAGAGTTGCCACTTGATTTAAAAATAATTAAAATTATCTATTAATACGGCATAAGTGCTTCATTATTACATTGTCACAACCTACATAAATTCATCCAAATCCCCAAACATATTTGACTTTTGAGCTGATAATTTCATCACAAGTGTGCAACAGCCACCATACACAGTCTGCCCCAAAGTTCATCTGCTGTGTTTTAGCCTCCTTTTCCTATGAAGAAATCTCCTCATACAATAGGGAAGAGAGTCGAGGATCACAGGCGGCTCTGCTTGCTCGTTGCGGATGCTTTAAAACTGGCTATACCAGTGATTTCCCTACCAGTTACCAAGGAGTTGATGTCATACGTACCTTCATATGTATAAATGGGTTCCAAATCACAGAATGCCTGCATGGGATGGTCGCACCAAAATAAAAAAAGGAAAACTCAAAAATGTTTCTTGAAGGAATTGAAAAAAGTGGTTCTGTTTCGAGAGCATAGAATTAGAACCTTTGCAACAAGAAAATCAGCCAGAATTCCATTGCCACCGAGCAATTCCCGGCCAAGAGCAACCGTCTCTCTTGCCCTCAATGTGATCCATGACTGAAGAACATAAATATTTTTGTCATGGCTATGCAATTCAGATCGAAACCTCGTATGAAATCACAGGTTCCTAAATCTTGTTTATACCTTTCCCAAGCTGGCATGACCGGCAGTCATTGTACCCTTGTCATACAATTTGCAAAGGCGCCAACCAACAAGGGTCATTGCTTGAACATTACCTAGCATTATAGCAAGCTTCTGCTGGTTAATTTGAAATGCTGCCAATGGTTCTCCAAACTGTTTCCTCTCCTTCAGATACCTACATCACAGCAAAGGAAGAATATGGTCATCTACTAAGCTCGACATGTCGCTGCTTAACTTGGGGATAACAGCAGCATTGCAATACCTCAGACACATGTCATAGACACCCATCGATATGCCAATAGGTTGCCACGCAACCATTACTCGTGAAACATCCAGTACCTGCTTGCATGAATAATGCATATAATCCACCGACTAGGAAGCAGAAAGATTAGATGAGATGTTATTGTTATCTCAGAGGTTATTCAAACGAACCTTGCTTGTATCTAGAAATGAATTCAGCCCAGGTAACCTGTCCTCATCAGGAACAAAGACATTCTTTAAGAGAATATCACCATTTTGAACCATTCGCACTCCGATCTTGTTTGCTATTTTGGTAGATGTCAGTCCAGGGGAATCCTTCTTAACAATATATCTGGAACAGATGGCAGAAGCATTCAATTTTAAGGAAAAAGAGCATGCAGTGACTAGCAAGCATTCCATTAGATGGCTCTTGCGTGCAGGACCAAATGCTAATTTCTTTTCAATGTCTTATGTGTTATTTCACTTACCCGTTTATCTGATTAGTTGTGGTATTCCTGGCAAAAATGACCAACACGTCCGCAAAAGTACTGTTTCCTATCCAGCGTTTTTGACCATCAAGTATCCAACCTCCCTCTACCTGAAGTTTCGATACAGTAGCAAACATGATACATGATGCATCAGAAAATTTAGAATTCTTCATAGTGATTGTAATCTGCTATAATAAAAATGACAAGCAAAAACCAATAAACAAGGTTAAGGGCAGACCTTTCTGGCAGTTGTATTCACATGACTAGCATCACTTCCATAGTCAGGCTCAGTCAAAGCCTAAAGAGAAAATGATAAAAGATTGAGTTAAAGCTGAAGAACAATACGAAACCCTAAACCCAAAATGTTAACACTGAAAAAAAACGTACCCAACAAGCTATTGTCTTTAAATGTGCCAATGGAAGTAAATACTTCTGCCGCTGTTCCTCTGACCCGCATAATGCTATTCGTGGCGGTCCAGGCAATTCATGCAAGATCATAATTTCTTAGTAATCTAAGAACAAATAAATCAAGAATACATATGTATATGTGACATAAATCAATATGCAGAGAAAAGGCAAAGTTGTTTCATAGATCTCACCAATGGTAAGCATGCCAACAGAATGCACCAATAAAAAGGTAGAGACACTTGCATCAACTCTAGCAACCTCTGCATTTGCAATAGCACTAGTAGTGACAGAGAGACCAGGGCAACCAGGACCCTGAAAGTTAGAAATAACTAAACATCAAATTCACTTGATTTGCAATTCAAGAAAGAAGGAAATAAGTTTTTTAAAAAACAAAAAATAGAATAGGAACAACCTTGGTAGTATAGCCAGCAATTCCAAGATGAGCAAGTTTTGGAACAATTTCGAATGGAAACTCAGCCTTCTCCGAGTACTGGGGAGAATTATTCAAATCAGTTGGTTTCTTAGTAAACAAGTAAAAGAAGATAAAAATCAATGCATGAAGCTGTCATCATCTATACCTCCGCCATTATAGGAGCTACTTCTTTTTCCATGAACGCTCTTACTTTCTTTCTAAGTGTCTGCTCCTCGGGACTCAATAGATCATCAAATTGATAATAATCAGAAACTGTAATTTTCCCCCCAAGAGCAAAGCAGGCATGTGATTAGAAATCAAGGGGCTTCCCATTTGATAACAAAACAAAAAAAATAGAGAAAACCCATCAAATGATCTACCAGTTTAGAACCAATAGTTGTAAGCAATACAAAATACAAATAAGCAGAAGAGCTAAAGACAGATAATAATGAATGGGAAATGAATACCAGAGGGAGGGAAAACAGAAGCCGGAGTTGCTTGAGGGAATGCAACCGAGACATCCAAAGGTGGCGAGTTAAAGTAAGAAGGCTTGTCGTTTTTTTCGGTTTCATCTGTGGAGACATCAAATTTATATGACCAAAAGCCAGAACAACATAAGAAAAAGTAAGATGAAAGAGCAAGAAAGAAAGAAAGGTAAAGTTTTGATAATGAACTGGCAGAAAAAACGAACCTTGAAAGTTGGAGTGAAGTGGCATGGTGATCAATCGAGATGTTTCTGATAAGAGAAAGAGATATTTGGGATAGAAACAAAAGGAGGAAGAAGAAGAGGGAAAAGGAAAAATATTGAGTTGGCACGTAAGTTTAGGCCATTGGATCCCCAAGAGTGAAAGCAGATAGAGATGCCACGCATGAATAGATTAAGTAACGATCCAAGTGATGGCACGATATGTGTTGGGGCCAACCCTTAATTAATTATAAATAGTCTATACCTACTATATTAAATTTTAGCTTAAACGTTAAATAAGTGCCCAGACTATACTATTTTTTCTAGTTAGGTACTTAAATTATTTTTCAGGTCAACTAGGTGCCTAACATTTCATTTTGTATCCCATTTAAAGTTCGTCGTTAATTTTTTCCGTTAAAAGACACGTGTCACTTCTAGAAAAATTCATAATTATATTAAAAATAAATAAAATTAATAAAATAAAAATATATCATGAAAGTTTCAAACATTCCCAAATATAGTCCCAAAATCCTTAAACCCCCAAATCCGACCACTCACGTAGCTGTCGGCCGCGTTGCTAGCGACGGAATGAAGCGCCCTTCCCTCGCCAAATAACCTTACGTCGTTCGTCGCCCTTCTTGCAGCCATTCGTCGTGGATCGTTCGAAAGAACCATTCGACAATTTCGTATATTCGCATAACGTCAGTTAATTTCCTGTGACGTGATGGTGGGAGAAATGGTCGTGATGGTCCGGCGACCGATTTAGTGGGTGGCGGCATGGCAACTGACGGCGAAATCAGCCTAAATTGGGATTTAGATTTTGGTGGTTTAGGGATTTTAGAAATTGAGGGTTATTTTGTAAAATCTATAAAAATTAAAGATTTTTTAAAATTAATTAATTTTATTTATTTGTAATATAATTTTGAATTTTTTTGGTGGTGACACGTGTCTTTTAATGGAAAAAAAAAATTAACGGCGAACCTTAAATAGGTTACGGAATGAAATGTTAGGCACCTAATTGGCCCGAAAAATAGTTTGGGCACCTAACTGAAAAAAAGAGTATAGTCTGAACACATATTTGACGGTTAAACCTTAAATTTTTATAATTTACGACCCTTCAAAGGATTTATCGAGGGAATATTCCTTATTTTTAGAATTAATTATAAAAGTATCTCCATTAATGGTTATGTAGTAAAATATATTATTTCGGTCTACGTAAGGTAAACTGGTTTTTGATTAAGCGCGAGATTGAAACTCAATTTTTAACTAAACGCAAGTTATGTATTGAGTAGGTAGATAAAATATAAAAAAAAAATTATTTTACCAAATTTTTTTTACACAGAACTCGCTTTTAGCAAAACGTGAGTTTACCTTGCGTAAACTAAAAGGACGATATTTTTTTTACATAATTATTAATGGATACTTTTCTAATTAATTCCCAAAAAAGAATATTCTCTCAATATAGCCAAGTTCAAATGTATTAATGACACTATATTAAAAAAATGGGTAAAGTTCACAAATGGTTACTAAGTTTTAGTTAATTATTCAATTTGGTAATTAAACTTCTAATTGCTTCAATCTTACCATTAAATTTTGTGTTTTGCTTCAATTTGTCACTAAGGTCTTCACGGACGTTAAGAAAGTGACGTAGCTATTAACAAATTTTGTATAATAACACATTTAGCCCTCCACATTTGTATATTCAAACAATTTACTTCTAATTCAAATAATAATAATAAAGTTAACCATCAATATTTCACATTATTTCAATTTGATCTTATTTTTAATTAAAAATAATTTAACCCTAAACTCATAACACTAAACCTAAAACCTCAAATCCATAAAACTCAAATCAAAATAGGACCACTCTTAGAGAATCCTGATTTGCTTTCACGGTCCGTTTATGCAGCCGATGACACAATTTATGCAGCCTTTGATGTCGAGCTTTCCTTCTCAGTTCGCTGAGCTTATATCTTAGTCAAACAAGAGCATTGACTATTCAACTTGTGCCGATTAATGGTCTTTACTATATATTGATACGTGAATACAAGTATAATGTCATATGTGTTAGGTAACTGGTGACAATGTTTAGGGGTTAGATTTATATTCTATATGTTTGTTTGACTAGTTTAGGGTTTAGGGATGAAATTTAGAGATTAAGAGTTTAATGTTCAATTAATGCCCTACAAATCCTTATTTAACGGAAATTAATCTTTATTTATTTTTAGGGTAAACTACACGAAATGCCACTAAACTTTAACCTTTGAATCGAACATACCACTGAACTATAAAATGATACTATTGTACCATTGAATTTTGTTCAATCCAAGCACTCGACCGTTAAATTGTAACGAAGCGTTAAAACCAAAACGACATCATTTTGGTATAGTTGTTTTGATGCGTAAGATATGTCAAAACGACGTCGTTTTGTTAGTAAAATAATTAAGAAAACATTCCATTTGAGGATGATTGAACCAAAGACCTCTAAGATAAAAGATTTACACTAAACTACCAAGCCAACTTAAATACTTAATATAATCTTAACAAAAATAGTATGTAAATAATACTATAGTTGAACTTAATTTCATTTATCTTATGATATAATTTTATAATACCTATTATATAATTTTATAAATATATTAACTTTATAAATAAATATTATTTATAATTTATGTTATAAAACTAAAATATTATTTATAACATATATAATTAAACCCTAAATTCAAACCCTAAACCATTGTAACTAAACTGAAACCTTAAATCATGTATATAAATAAATGCCCAATCATAAACCCTAAACTATATATGTAACTACACTCTAAACCTAAACCCTATATATAACTAAATCTTAAATCATAAACAGTAAAACTAAAATATTATTTATAATTTATATTACAAACCCTAATATATATTATAAATAATATTTTAATTTTAGGATTTTGGGTTTGAGATTTGAGATTTGATTATATATATTTAGTGTTTTGGGTTTTAGATTTAATTTTATATATTTAGGGTTTATGATTTGTAGTTTAGTTAGTTACATGTATGATTTAGGGTTTAGTTGAATATATTATAAATAATATTTTAGTTTTGTAATATAAATTATAAATAATATGTGTTTATAAAGTTAATATATTTATAAAATTATATTATAAATATTCTAAAATTATATCATGAGATAAACAAAATTATGTTCAACTGCAGTATTATTTATATACTATTTTCGTTAGAATTATATTAAATTTTTTAGCTGGCTTGGTGGTTTAGTGTAAACATTTCATCTTAGAGGTCATTGGTTTAATCCTCCTCAAATGCAATGTTTTCTTAAAAAAATTCTAACAAAATGACCTCGTTTAACAACGAGGCCAAAATGAGCCGTTTTAGATTTAACGATCGAGTGCTTGGATTGAACAAAAAACAAAGTTCAGGGTATAATAGTATCATTTTATAGTTCAGTGGTATGTTCGATACAAAGGTTACAGTTTAGCGGCATTTCATGTAGTTTACCCTTATTTAATTTGTGTAATTTAGTCCAATATTTTTAATATGGTGATATTTTTGTTCATTTTATTTCCTAAAAATTTACTTTTAACTGAAATTTACCCATATTTATTTCTATTTTTTGTATTTTAATTCAAATCCTATACTTTTTGTATTTTAGTCCAAACCATATAAATTATAAGTCCCTAGAAGAATTATAAAACTAAAGCTCCAATTTAAATTTTAGCCTAAATTGGGACTCGATTGAATTAAAACCTAAAAGTAAAAAATTGGGACTTAAATGAAAACCTTTTAAAGTTAGATGGACTAAAACTTGAATCTTTTTCCCTCCAAATTCTAAATTGCAAGCCAAAATTGCAATTTACATATTTAATTTTAAATTTTAAATTTTAAATTAAATAATTAATTTATTTTTTATCGGCCACTCTTTAGGTTATAGATTAATTATCCTTTAAGGCCTTACTCATTAAAAGTTTTCATTTTAGTCCTAATTTAAGTTATAGCTTAATTCAATTTAGTCATAATCATATTTTTTTTTTAAATTGTAACATATATCGGCATCCCTAAGGGATACTTCGGCTCATATTAGTCCAAAAAATTTATTGTTATCCGAAATTGACCCATAATTACCAAATCCGAAGTCTATTTGTACACGGTAAGACCCGACTTGAAGTTCAACCGAAACCAATAATACCCGACTTGAACTTTATCTGCCAACAATGTGACCCGACCTGAAGCCCATCCGAACCCGAATTAACTGATTCGGACCCAAACTAGTTTAGCATGAACTGAGGCTTACCCGACCCGAACCCGAACTCAACCTAACAATGACTCAAATTCGTGTCAACTCGGACCCGACTTAACTCGAGTCGAACTATTGAATTGACCTGAAACAACACACCTAATTTGACCTGACTGAAATCCGTCCAATTACCTGATTTGACATCCATATTACATGCAATTCCCACACAACTAAAAAGAAATAAATTGTAACCCGGCAATCAACCAACTGCCTTGAACCACCAACACTCCCGTTGGTGATTATTAAAGTTTTTGAACAATTTTTACCTAGGGAGAAGGGGAGGGAAAATTTGCTCCTAATGGGTTTTGAACCCGCAACATATAAGAGAAAGAGAATGTGTTAACTGAGAGCTTTAACCATTTGCTCTAGAGGTTGTTGACAGAGATCAATAAAATTGAATAATATTATATTTATGTTCAGAAATGACAAATTTCAAAATGTAATCCCTATAAATTTGATTGCCTTTCAATTTGGTTCTTGTAAGTTTATTTGTATTTCAATTGGGTTCCTCTAAGGTTGCCACAAGAACATGGAACAAAAATAAAATTTTCGGAATACAATAAACTTATGCGTACCTAATTATTATGAATAGTGATATATTTATGTTCAGAAATTAAAAAAATTAAGCTCAATACGTTATAAAAAAATCAAAGTCAAATATTTAAAGTTTTCGATAAAAGTTGACAAATCTAAAATTAAAGGCCAAAAATGATGTTTATCATGACGAAAACGACAACAATGCAACTATGTTTCCTTACCAGCATATAGAAATTTTTTTTGAATATATAGATCTTAAAATTTTAAGTGGATTAAAAATATCGTCTCAATCGAACACTTGAGCACAAGGTTATACTCTTTTAAATTTTTAGAATTACACTGTAGTTGAACAAATAAATGATTTAATTCAAAGAAAATATCTCATGCACTAGCAGTGGAATTTTTTGTGTTGTTTCCACAAGCGCTCTGATTTTACGCTTTAGAGATTTAATTTAGGATTTATGGGGTTTAGAATTGATGGGTTATGATTAGAATTTACGGTTAGAGGTTATGGACTTATAGTTTAAGTTTTAGTGCAATATGTTTAAGATTTAGGTTTTAACTTATAATCCCTAAACTCTAAATTCAAATCACAAATATCTAAAGTATAAGCACATAAACCTAAATCTCTAAACTATAAACTCTAAATTAAATCTCTAACCCTTAAAATTATGACACTTGTAAATCAAAAAAATTTACTGTCTATGCACGATAGAATTACCCATAATTTAATTGTCTCTCACAAAATAGTGAGATTTGTGTCGAGTCTTTAACATTTTCCTTTTAGTCATTGTAATTGTAACCCCCTAGACCCGCCTATGCGTTACAACGGATCCTAGGAAGCCACATTAGGGTCACAAGAGCGACCCACAATGAAAATACACATGAAAACATTTTTCTTTCTCAAAACACTTATTAAACTGTAAAATCAACTTCTATTTAAAATACAATTTCAGAAAAACATTTAAACACATAACAAAAATTTCAGAAAGTGCTTTACAGACTCTATCACAGAACCATACGTGACATACATGACATACATGCCCACTAACTATACAATACCGTACTCCAGAGGCAACGCCGAGAAAACTCCAAACAATGATGTCAAACATTAGGTCATGATATTTTCTTTTAACCTACGATGGTAAAAACAACGTGTGCTTGGGAAAGCTCAGTAATACAGAACTACCAAAAGATGCTATAAGCTCATGCAGACATATGGTAGGCATAACATTTTCATGATGTTTCAAGCAGTGATAGTCTTCTATTTCTGTTCTACTATTTCGAGGTTACATCATACTCAAGAATAATGGTATTTGTTCTTTAATCAGACCTTGAGAATTAGACGGAAATTATATAGGCTGGTAACATACGAGGTAGGAATCAGAGAGTTTGACGTCTAGTGTGTTCCAATAAGTGCAGATAAACATACATAAGTACTTAACATCATATCATATGAGCACATAACAGATTAAATGCAAATGTTCAATGATCATACAGAAGTTTACAAGAACTACCCTCCAACCTTACACCAATATGCAGTCCCCCAGAACTGCATCCATAAGGACTTATCCTAGGCTCGATGGGCATAGGTGCCACCTAAAGGGCTACCTTAGGTCCATAAGGACTTACCCTAGGCCCGATAGGCATAGGTGCCACTCAAGGGGAGACCTTAAGTCCATAAGGACTTACCCTAGGCCCGATGGGCGTAGGTGCCACTCAAGGGGAGACCTTGAGTCCATAAGGATTTACCAGCTTGATCAGAGCTGTACCAACAGAGACTTCATAACATAACCCAACAGTATACCCCAGATAGTAATCGGTGTTCAGATTCCAGACATGAGTAACATAATACATGTAACAAACATATTTTATTTAGAGTATCAGAAACAGAAGTTCATGCTTTTGACAGATAAATGGGCATACTAACGAGTAGAGCAGACATTTTCAGCATTCATCATGCAAACAGATTGTACCATCATAGGTCAAACTAACATATCATACTAACAAATTCATCAAACAGTCAGACAATACCATCACAGATCAAACGATCACGTACCAAGTATACAGATTGAGCAGACATATATTAGGTAGACAGAGAATATTATCATATATCAAGTTCATCAAACATAATATTATTCATGATCAAATAATTATACAATTCATTCAACAGAATATATCACACATAGAACACACTAGATGGAATATTTTATTTCCCGAAGATACTCGGCATTTACAGAAGGGGACGCATTAAACTTTTGACAATTTAGACGAATTTCCAGAACGAGGTTCCTATTAGAAAGGGGTTCGTAAAACGATTCATATTATTTATTCAAGAATTGGTACATCAAGATCTTAGAAAGTTTGGATATACCATGAGTACTTTAGTCATTTAAGCTTACAAGGGCATTATGGTCATTTTATCATACATGGGCGTTTTGGTAATTTATACCAACGAGACATAAACAGTCGCTCAGAAAATTCTATTTACTCATCACTTTTCCAGTCATGCATTCAAAGATTTCTATGATAAGATCTTTTGCGATATCAGATACATCCAGGGTTGTTCTGGTCACAATGGCCAACAAGGGCGTTTTGGTCATTTAACTATCAGAGGTGATTTTATAGTTTACCCCAGTAATGATAAAATGACGATTTACAATAGTTAATATTTCCAGAAGTTTTTCAAGCCTCCAACTGTTCGAACTAACATATTCCTACATTGCAGTACTAACCAACTCTTATATTAATATCAGGAGTGATTAACAGACATGAGCGTGCTTCCTAACACTTAGGGGCAATTTAGCCCTGAAAGTCTCATTAGAATTCTCAGGGTTTCATCAAATGCATAATTGTATATTTAACTCAAGAGAGCATTTCAGTCATTTTAGAAATCGGGATAAATTCACCGTTTTGTCAAATCTTACTATTTAGCACCTCTATCGTTTACGTACTCGGTAGAGATTAAGTCATTCTAATCCCTTCGGCCCTTACAGACGGTTTACTCATTTTAGAACTTAAGGGTAAAATCGTTATTCTGATTAATTAAGAATTTCGGTGCTCGAAGGCACTACAGTCTTTTTGGTCATTACGATCATTTCGATTAATTCATTCCTTACTGTCGTACGGATCAACTTAAGAATACAATAATAATTCCAGTAATTTCACCTTTAGGTGTTATACCTTCATGTGATATACAGAGCTTGGGGGAAATTCATATTTCTTTTAGTATCACACACATTTGAATAATGATGCCGAAGTCTTTTCCAAAAGAACATATACCTTGGGTAGTGTAATTTGCATAATCAGGTCGAATGCAGATTTTAGGTCATTTCCTTTATCAGATGGGTAGTTTAGTCATACTTATACTCCAAGGGCATTTTCGTAATTTCATAATTAATATCTCTCACTCCGTATCCTAGACCTCGATTCTTACGCATTGATGATTGAGTTGCGGATTAACTAAATTTAATTATTAGAACTTCTGATGCTGTTAGCCCATTAGTAATCTTATTCGGATAATTTGGTCTTATTAATATCCATACTTATTGCTCGGATCTGATTCAATTTAAGAAAAATTTACAGTATACGTCATCATAAGCATGCATGTGTTAACCGAATATCAACATGTTCATAAAGCATACAAAGGGGTAGTAGTGTATTACCTTAGTTCCGAGCTATAACAGTTGATTCATGATACGACATTCGAATACCCTCGAACCTGAATTCGGCATTCCTCAACATCGAGCATCCAAGGAACCGAGAATACCTTCAATTACACAAATTCCAAGATCATATCTTACTCACAAGCTCTTAACCAATAATTAAGTACATAAACAAGTTCGGGCTCAAGGTCAGATTCAGAGGCTTTCGGATCATAATTTTGCAAAACGAGCTTCAAAAATGGACTCAGGACGTCGAAAAACATAAAATAGGAGATTTTGAAAAATTTGACTTTTTGGTCAATGGTCAAAGTCAACGCTGACGTCAGCAGGTCAGCGCTGACGTCAGCATGTCAACGGTCAACGGGGGTCAGAGTCAACTGGTCAAAGTCAATGCTAATGTCAGCATGATGTCAGCAGTCAACATGGGTCAACTGAGTTGACTCGGCAGGTTAACTCACTGAGTTAACTCGACTGACTCATCGTGCTGACTCGGACTGAGTTGACTCGGTAGACGGGTTGACTTGAACCGGGTCAACGGGTCGGACAGGCAGGTCGGGTCAACGGGTCGAACATGCGGGTCGGGTCAACGGGTCAGACATGGGCTCAGGTTGACTGGGTTTGGGCTTGAACCAATTAACTAACTAGGCCAGTTTGAACCGATTAGGCCGGTTCAACACTTACCCCCAAAGTTTCTGATGGCCGGACAGTGGCCGGACGGTGGCCGGAATGGTCGCCGGAGGCCTAAAATACATTATTTATGCAAAAAATCAAAAACCGATCACACAAGGCATCAAACCAAACCCAAAAGCATCACATTACGAGCCTCGATCTTACCGGAAAAAGCTTTAAGTTCCAGATCTGGCCGGAAAATTGCGTTGCTCCGATGAGGACTCTCCCGGTGTCGGAACAACGATCGGACATGTGGGTTTTGCTCTCCTTCATGCGCTGAACACGCATGCACGATCGACGCGCCTTGCCGACGACGGAGGCGGCCGGAACGGAGGGAAAACAGATGCGGGTTCAAGGGGGTCTCGACGAAGCTTCAACTCGCTCTCAACGGCGAACGGCGTGACGCACCAGCGAGTGGGGAGCTGGGTTTTTGACACGGACAGACGGGGACCCCGATGGCGGTGGCCGTGAGCAACACGGACGGTGGACGGCGACTGAAACATTGGCAAACAGAGGCGGCGGGGCAAGGGTTTCCTGACGAAGCCTAACCGGATAACCACGGTGAACGGCCGCGAGTGGCTGGTGGCGTTAGGCTCTCGGCACGACGGCGAGCACGCCGATGGTGGTCGTGCACACCACCGATCGACGGTGACCGAGATCGGGGCTGGGGGAAGGTGGAGAGACTATAGATATTCTAGATCTCTCTCGATGAAGAAGGGATAGATGGTAGCTGAAAGGGTTCAAACCTTTATTTAATTTTGGTATAATCTAAACAATAAACATAAAAGAGAACTGAGGTAGACCATAATAAAAATTTAACTTAGCTCACACGACTAAGTCACACGAACTCCACTTTAGGGGTCATGGGTTCAAAACCCACTTATTTTACTTTTATTAATATTCTCTCATTTTTCAGTTATTTTTTTTTTGGTGTTACACTAATTTCACGCTTTTATATTTTAATCAAAATTACAAAAAATAAAACTAAAATCACCGATAACTGCGAATAGATTAAGGGCCACTTTGACATGGCTTAACAAATAATTTTTACTTAAAAATTTATTTTTCACCTATAAACAATGTCAAACACTTCTAAATTAGTTTGAAAATTAACTTTAAAAAGTCATTTTTTACCCTGATAAATATCTTTATCCAAATAAGAAAAACCCATTTTACGGCTCGATAGATTGAACATTCCCCCCTAACTAATAGTATTTGCTTAATGCAATCTTGCATCTTTTCGGTATATAGTCCATTCAATAATTATAAAATGGATTGTTTTTAATCATGGTCGTCTGATTTGGATTGGACGGTCAGACTAGATTGATTGAAAATTGACCGAGAAATTAATTACGAACAACAATTTATAAAATTGGATGGATCAATAACAACAAAAGAACTGTGGTCTAATAGTAAAACTAAAATTCGAAAATAATCCAAATGACCATCTTTTATATACATATTCAAATAAAGTCAATTATAAATTTGTTTGTTTACTCGACTCGATAATTGATAATTTGATTAAATTGATCTGATTTCTATTTTTCACATCTTTTCAAATTATTGTAATTTTAAATCTGTCGGATTGATTAACTCAATCACTAATGATCTGAGTGATTTAATTAACGATTCGATTATAATGGAAATGAAAAGTCTTCAACAGTTAAGTAGATAAAAAAACAAGGAAATGGGGGAAAATGGGAAACATTAGTTATTAATTGGGACGTAGTTCATGTCGGCCTAAAGCTACATCAAACCCATAGATGTTTTTGCGGCCCATTCCCGCGTGATTTTCAATATATAATGGAGTGTTGAGCGGAGCCCGTATTTGTTTTGTTTTAAAGAAAAATAAAATGTTTTACGTAAGTATTATAACACACGTGACATAAGTATGTATATGATGTAATAATAAGTGATGTCGGTTGGAATAGACAAGAAAAAGTTGAATCTGCAAAAACCAAAACGTAAAGTAAAATAGTAGAGGCGGATGTCGGCATAGTTATCCAAACCAAAACGCAGATCCTGTTTTCATGAATTTTTGTGATCAAATCAAAATAATGCAAAATCTGTCAGTCCAACTCCAACCCATACATTAGTTAGCCAGCGCCATCAAATAAAGCTGCTGCGCCTGAAACCCATGTGGTTTTTAAGTTCAAATATTTATTCTTATGTCTCTCTCAAAATAAATTTGCTGCCCCCAGAATTGTTGTCTTGTCTTGGTCCAAAAACCAAATAGGTAATACCCACTAATTCTATCTTTTCCATTTTAAATAAATATTTATATAGTATTGTTTTTTCGGCGTAAAGGTCTTAAGTCCTTGAGTTATGAGATTAAATCAATTAAGTTTTTGAATTAATAAATTAAATTAATTAAGTTTTTTTGATTAATTTTGATATTTAGTTTTTGATAGTTTTTTTCAGATTTATTAGCGTAGTTTACCATGTCACAGTGTTTTCATTTAACATTTTTATAATTTTTTATTTTATTTATTTTTTAAAATTCTAAAAAGTCTTAAAAAACCTTACAAAATTTATAAAAAATATATATTTTTAGAGAAATTTGTAAATGCAACATGATAGAAATGCGTGTATGATGTGTCAGTAATATATAAAGAAAAACTCTCAAGATTTAATGGCCAAAATTGATCAAAAAATTAATTGATAAATTTCTTAGTTCAAGGTTTTAATTGATTCAATTGCTTGGTTCAAGATCTTAATTGGGTGCAAAAAAATATTAAAAACTTAATTATTTTTCTAAAAAAAAACCTCAAAGGCTCATACACCCTTAATTTTTTTTTACAAAGTACAAATGTTTATAATTACTGATTTGGCTTATATATTGGATACTTTCTAGGCGACTTTACCCAAATATCAACACACAAAAATTTATTTCCCTTTCTGGCACCCATGTAAAATTATTTCCAGATCTAACACATTTTGAGTGAACTAGTTGAACTGGTATGGAGATTTATTATTATTATTATTATTATTATTATTATTATTATTATTATTATTATTATTATTATTATTTCAATTTTTTAATAAAACTCGTCATAATGACGATTTTTATTTTATAATTTTAATTAGTGAAAGAAAAACCTTTAAGCATTAAAGAAACAAAAAATTATAAAATTCACCCAAAGTGTATTAAATCGATAAATAATGTTATATGGGCGGCAAAAAGAAATATATTTTTTTAAAGATGATATTTGATTAAAATTGCCTACTTTCTATTAAATTTATTTTGTCCAAATATTCATCATTCATTTCGTGATTCATTTAATATTTTTTAATGCTGTTAATTTTTAAACACTTTGCTCTTCAAAAAATAAACTCTAAGATACTATTTTGATACATTCTTAACACCATTAACCCTAAAATAATGTTATTATGTAAATTAATAAAATGGTAAAAATTAGATAATTATATAAAACATTTAAATTTAGTTTTGACTACTGTTAATTTATCGTTGACTTCCTCCGACTAAAATTATATATATATTAAACTCGAGTACCTTTTGTTTTTACAATATACATTTTATTTTAATTTTCATATTTTCAAGTTTATAAAACTATCTGTTTTTTTTTTTACAAATTTTTAAAATTTATCTTTACATTTTTTTGCAATCTTTAGTAATTTTAAAAATGATAGAGAATTTTATATAATTTTCATATTTTCAAGTTTATCAAACTATCTGTTTTTTTACAGATTTTTAAAATTTATCTTTACATTTTTTTTGCAATCTTTAGTAATTTTAAAAATGATAGAGAATTTTATATAATTTTCATATTTTAATAAAAAATGTATATATTATGATTATTTTATAAAATTCAAATATTAAATATATTTTTATTTTTTTAAAATAGATTTTTTTCATTAATTATTATTATTTTCCAAATAATTAATCATAATGACATCAGTATCATCAAATATCATATGTAGTGAGATCCACTAATTGACCGAGTGACCAATAATGCTCATATTATTTTATATTTTATAGGTTTGAATCTTGACATTTATTTTGATAATGTAATGCTCTATTTAAATAAAAAACGGTATATGTCACAGTTAATGACATTGAAAAAAAATCAAAATAGCTTTTTCTATATAATAGTTAAACTGTTTATATGCTTCTAAACTCTTAATTTAAAATGCATTGTGTGTTTACACCTGTTTGAGTATAGACTTTTTTTATTAAATATAGAGTTTTTACAATCAAACGTAAAGATTTAAATTTATACAAAATGAGACAATATAAAATTTTTTGACCATTCGACTAAATAATGAATCTCTAAATACACAACTTTTTAAATATTATAAGAATAACTATACGAAGTAAAATTAATATTAAATTGAAACAATATCAAAATAATTCATGGATGAAAAATTAGATATCAACTTGGACCAAACAAAACTAATAATGGCCGAACTTCGTAAAAAGCAAATTAATAATTGAAACATTTTAAGTATATTATAATTTGCGCCGAAATTGCTCCCCTCCAAGTCCCCTATATAACCCCTAGCACTCAAACTCTTTTCACCTGTGCATCGAAACCTGAATTAATAATCTCTGTGACTTCCTCGACTTTTTGTTTCAACAATGATGAGTTGGCCCGAGCAAGTGGTTCGAGTTCAGTCTCTGTCGGAAAGTGGCATGCGTGCCATTCCGAACCAATATATTAAGCCTCCAACCCAAAGGCCTGTCTTCAAACTAGCTTCTCAGTTTGACCGACATCCCGACATTCCCGTCATTGATCTCCACAACCTGTTCGGCAAAGACCCAATCCTCCACCTCGACACCCTGCGCCGTATCTCCACCGCCTGCCGCGACTGGGGCTTCTTCCATGCCGTGAACCACGGGGTTAGCAAGGAGCTGATGAGGCGTGCGCGCCAGGTCTGGCGTGACTTCTTTAACTTGCCGCTCCAAGTGAAACAAGAGTACGCGAATGCGCCGACCACCTACGAAGGGTACGGTAGTCGGTTGGGAGTCGAAAAAGGAGCGAATCTCGATTGGAGCGATTACTTTTTCCTACATTACTTGCCGGTTTCTTCGAGGAATCAGAGCAAGTGGCCCGAGCAGCCGTCATGTTGCAGGTGCGTATGTGTTTTATTTGTTATAACATACTATATATTATCCATAAGGTCCATGTTTTATAATGAATGGAACTAATTAAGCCGTTGAATCTTGATTCAGGGGAGTGGTAGCAGAATATGGTTGCGAAGTTGTAAAACTATGCAGAACACTTCTGAAAGCAATGTCAACAGATCTCGGACTCAAGGAAGAGTATATAGAGAATGCGTTTGGTGGAGATGACATGGAGGCCTCCTTAAGAGTGAATTTCTATCCAAAGTGTCCTCAGCCGGAGCTTACTCTAGGTCTTTCCTCGCATTCGGACCCCGGTGGCATCACCGTTCTCCTTCCCGATCGCGACGTTGCTCGACTCCAAGTGTGCAAAGATGGTGATTGGATCACCGTGAACCCTGTTCCAGATTCTTTGATCGTTATGGTTGGAGATCAGATCCAGGTTCGTTTCCTTGTCTCTTTTTTGTTGTTAATTATAGGTATTCGGCATATTCCCACTCGTTACATACATGCATGTATATCAAATGTAGGTGATGAGCAATGCAATTTACACGAGCGCTGAGCACCGTGTGGTGGTGAACTCGGCAAAAGACGGGGTCTCCCTGGCCATGTTCTTTAACCCGAAGAGTGATTTAGTGATGAAACCAGCGGAGGAGCTAGTGAGTGAGGAGCGGCCGGCGCTGTACGATGCCATGACATTTGAGCACTACAGGCGTCATATGAGGATGAAGGGTCCTTGTGGCAAAGCACGGCTCGAGTCCTTGAAATTCAACAGCCCCTAGTAATTGGGAGATTAAACACTGGCATGGTATCTAAATAATTCTCTCTCCGAATTTCTTTTGATCGGGTTATTTGAAATTGTAGGTGTTGTATAAATAAATCAGGCCTTAAAATTATATAAGATGAATCAGTAGATCCATCATATGTATGGATAGACCTTGTTGCTCTTGTTAATTGAAGTTTCCTCTGTATTACCCCTAAAATCACCCTCAATATTTTACATAATTTTATGATTACAATAATATTAAAATTTATAATATGTATTATTAATAACACGTTGACAACTGACTTTTCTCCAACTCAAACATGACATATATGATCTGATTATAAATATCAGATTGACCTTAAAATTTGTCCAAGAAAGGAAAGAAAGATGTTTGTTTACAGGCAAAGTGGGTTGCGGCTTATGCCCGTAATCTAATTGTCTACAGTGTATAAAAAGCACAACAGGAATGAAATGTAGTATTGTGAGATAATCATGGTGAAAACTTTAAGGAACTAAACATGTGAGTTCAGATGTCATGTTGTGGCAATATCATTCATGTTAAAATTCAGTAACATCATTATCAATCACTAACTGGGATCCTAATTGAGAATTGAAACAGAGGAATAGGACAATACATGAAAAACCTGTGCAAAGTCTAACCATACCATGTCGGATACATACACCTATTAGACACTTACATCCGAGGCTGAGTAACATAGATTCCAATTGACAAGTGAAAATTACAGTAGAACGCAAAGAAATGCGTGCTTAAACAAGATGTAGGAACTGGAAAGCCATGTATCTCTCAATAATTCATCACTTTAGCTTTAGTAGCAGCATTTCTTACCAACATTTTAGTATTCAAAAGTCAGAACATTTTAGTATTCATCACGTTAAGTTTTTGTTCTGTTTTGGTATCCGGCCGTTAAAAATTAACGGAAATAATAACGTAGTTTGGTATAATTGCAATTTTAGTCCAAAACACTTTTATTGAATTTTGTCAATTTAAAATATCATCTTAATTTTGATTAAATTTTGTCTCATCCCTCGTATTCTCGTCGGTATCTCGATCATGGAATTTGGGTCCTTCAATGGACCCCTCATTATCCCCCATTGATCCTCAAATCCTATAATTTCGGTTGTCCCTAGTGTATTTTTTAAACTCCAAAACCCGTAAAAGTGTTGGGCTGGAAGAAGAAGAAAATAGAGGAATGTAAAATTTTAATCCAAAAATTAAAATAATATTTAAATTGATAGAGTTTTAAACTAAATTGATAGATTGTATAAGTTTTTGGACTAAAATTATTATTAACCAAGCCACGTCAACATATCCATTAATTTTAAACGACAAATGTACCAAAACAGAACACAAACATGACATTAGGTATTATTTTGTCAAAAATAATAGTCGGAATGCTAAAATAATAACACAAACATAATTAAGGTACTAAATATATAATTTTCCCTAAATTTTATGGAGGCCTTCCAGTTTGAACAAATAACAATGCCCTTGAACATGTCTATTTTATAGCTAAACAAACCAATAAAAATAAAATATTTTTTCTTTTCTTTGTCATGTTTCAACTAATTTAATTTTCTATTTTTCAAATTTGTTTTCCATCATAGCAAGCTTCTTTTAATTTGTATTTTATACTCTGCCAAGCAAATACTCAAAAGTTAAACTTCAAAGTAAGGGAATTATATATATAGCTAGGCGCCTAGACAAGACATTGGCTTACAGAGAAATGCCCAAAGCAAAGTATATGGGGCTACAAAATATATTCACATAGATATGCACACAACTGCTAGATGCCTAATTTCAGATGATGCCCATAAGTACCTACAAACACAATGCAAAGGAAGGTTTGTACAAACTAATTAACATACACTACAATCACACTCTTGTTGTCCACCACTCAGCAGCTTCATTCTCGACCCTCAAGCAGCGGCAACCGACTCCGGATTAGTTGCAGCTTCCACCTTCGATGGAGGAGGACCACCGGGACCGGAGGTAGCGGGAGTATCGGGTTGTTTAGCATCTTTCTTGGCCTCTGCCGGTGGTGGCGGTTTGGTCTTCATGTGGGGAGGGGGATTATGCTTCAGCTTCACAAGTATCTGCCGCATCCTTGCAAGATCGGTTGGCTTTCCGGGCTTAGGTCCCTGGATCACAACGACGGAAGGTTGCTTTTCTTTATCCTTCTTCCCCTTCTTCTCTATAGTTGGCAACTCGTGCGGGATGAGCTCTGCAGTTGCCTTCCAGTAATTTTTCTCGGCCTCAGCATGGAACTTCTCCCGGTTTTCTAAATATATCTGCCAATATATGAAATCTAAACATGAGTTGTTTTTCCCATAGGAAATGAAGTTCACCAACATGAAATTGATGAGCAGAACATATAGTAAATTCAATGGAATACACATGGTAGTATAAGAAATAAGAATTGTGGTTTTGATCCATCACCTTTTCCTTGTCTCTGTTGGATGCTTTGTTATTTTCAACAGATATTCTTATCTTCCTATGGAATTCAGCTTTGTACTCATCTGCTTCCTTTATTATTTGCTCCACCATCTCCTTCTCCTTCTTCTCCTTCTCCTCCAGTCGAATCAGGTTCTCTCTGCGAAAATCAATAAATCGAATCCCAGTAACGTCCTATAGAATTCAGCTTTCTACTCATCTGCTTTGTAATCGTAAACTTACCTGCGCCACTCTCTCAAAGCAGAGCCTATATCTGGCTCCATCTCAGCAGGCGGAGGCAAGACCGGCCCATACGATCCTCCAAACTGATCTCCGTTGACTCCCTCTCCGTTCTGCTCCGAGGAGAAAGCAGGGTGTCCGCCGCCGCTACCGTAGATCGGAGGTGGAGAAGGTGTTTCGGGTATGGATTGAAATGAGAAGATGTCATCTCCAGTACCGTGGGACTGATTGTTGGACATGGGAAGTGAATCGGGTACTGAGTCCTTGACCGAGTCGGCGTCCAAGGAGTGGGATTGGTGGGAAGCGAGGCGAGGGTCGTAGCCTAAGTAGCCATCATCATCAAAAGACGACATCGATATTCGATATTTGCGGGCTCTATTTGTCCCGACCCGACACTACCCTGCCCGATAGCTGCTGTTTCACTGAATATCTGTCGCTCTGTATATGTTTCTTGTTCTTCTTCGTGGTGTCTTAAAAATGGCATTAAGTTGACGAAGAACTGACAGATGGCAGTCAACAAGTCATGCTGCTTATATTGAGTTTTTAAGGGTAAATTACGTTGAGATCACTAAACTATTAACGAGGTTACAAATAGGATAAATCATTATTAAAACTTACAATCAAGTCACTCAATTAAAATTTAGTTACAATCGGTTCACTCCTCTGTTAAAATTCAAATAAATATCTAACGGTGATTGATATAATTATAGTTTTAATCCTAGACACTTATGTATTATACTAGTTTAACCTAATCTTTTTCTTTGCACCATTCTTAGCAACATAACCTCCTTCTTTCTTTTGTTTCCTTAGCTGGTGGTCGACAATTAGTCTTAACATTGGTTCTCGATCACTGAGTCTATTTTTTTATTATTTTTAATAAGAATCTCTGTCTTTGTGGCACACTTTTTTTTGTTTTTGTAGTTTCGTTTCATCTATTGTTTTAACATAATTTCAGCATACCTCAGTGGGTGTTTGATGCTTATACAAAGATCTTCACAACGCTAGTTTGGTTCGCTCACCACTCATTTTTCACCTCGTAATACGCCTTGTTTGGATAGAGACAAAGATATTCAAGAAGGCTTCTAGATTTTGACGGTATGCTAATCTCTATGGAATTATTTACTTTTCTTTGCACTTTTGGATTTTTGTATGAGATTTTGGTGGATTAGTCCCCATTATTCTCACTTTCTAGATGAATTGCATTTGTGATATCTCCCATAGTTTTTTTTTTTAATAAAATTCAGTTGTCATTGTTAAAAAATGTATTCTATTATTTTTTGGTTGCTCTTTCAGTTTTCAGGTTTCGCTCTGACTAATTTAGATTGATCCATGTCGCACATATGATTTAATGGGTGAATCTTCCAGCTATTTACCACTTGAACCAAGCCGTTAAAAAAATTATTTTATTAATTTAATTGTAATTCAAAATTATTCAATCTAGAGTTAAATGTACACATGGATCCTCAAATGATAGGCCCATTATTTTAGAGCAAATCAGCCATAGCCCATAGTAACATTAAAAAAAAAAAGCCATTGTCCATCAAAGTTCATATATTGATTTATGGGAGTAGGGATGGTAACGGGTCGGGTCTGGTTTTTTGTCGTCCTAATTTCGACTTAAAATTTAAATCATTTGACCTGATTTCGACTCGATTCGATATTAATATATTATATCCTCGATCCGATCTGACTCGACATAATAAAAAAAATAATTTAACATTGATATTTTAATAAAAATCTGACATGACCCGAAAAAAATTAATAAAAATATTAAATATAAATATACCGGGTCGGGGAATTTTCATCTTAAATTCAAACCCGCCCCAATCAGAACTCAATTTTTTAAATTAAAAAACCCTCCCCTACCGGGTCGGGTCAGGACCCCACAGAGACGGGTCAAATTGCGATCCATGCGGGAGAGCACCCAAGGATTAGAAAGTTACAATAAGATTGTAACAGTTCATCTTCAAGCAGGCAATACAGTAAAAAGGATCCCAACCAAGGAAAATGGTAACAGACTGACGGTGGTGTGTAATTAAGGTAAGTGTTTAAGTGACAACCGACAACACATGCATTCTTTATTGATTTATTTTGAATGTCATCAGTGGGTTTGATACTTTGATTTCGTGTTTTTCTCATTTCTGTCGTTTTTGTGTAAGGGGTTTTCTTTGCATGCAATCAGATTTTTTGTTTATAGTTTTATGTTTCTACCTTCTTGTATGTATTTATTGCATGCAAGCTAATTATTAATTCTGGTTCTTAGCATTTAATTCTATGATGGTGTTCTTCAATTTCCATTTTCAGTAAATTTTGAAGTAAACCAGAAAGTGATGCTTCTGTTTTATCGGTTGGGGCCTGGGGGTATCAAATTCAGCAAGTGGTCATTTGTTGATTTGTATGTTATTTTGTAAGTTTAGTGTTTGATGAAATGCCCGAGTGAAACTCCGAGGAGTGTGCTATTATAATGTACTTTTTTAGGGCTTTTCTTCTTTATGAGTTAGCTAAGTGCAAAACGAAAATTCTTTTGAGCCATTTTTGCTGGGGAAAAATGGATGGTGGATTGATAAATGTTTGGCTATTAACGATGATTGAAAAGAATTGTTTTGCTTTATGAGGTTATTCAAAACCCTTGTGGATATCTTAAGATTGATATCATGTTTGACAGGTAAGTTCTAGTATTATTCATCAATGTATGCATACGAAAACCAACATAATTGCATTTGGCTATTTATAAAAATGGATTTATTTCTTTTCGGACTCATTTCTATACATGTTTCCTTTAATTAGTTGTGATTGATAAACAAATTGGTATGCTTTGGATAATTGCAATGCATTTTAAATTATTGTTGTTGGTGGAAGATTTTTTTTAACATTGTTTCTGTTATTTTTTGTGTTTTTATTAGTAACTTCACGAGTTCTTAATTTTCCAGTAGTTCAATATGGCAAGCTACTTTAGAAAAGTGTCTACTTGAGTCATGAGAGAGATATTGAGTTATTCTCAGCCTCTGCTTAACTCTGCTATATTTATTTTTCTGTTTTCGATCCTATTGCTTGTTACTCTGTCTCATCCATTTTTTTTCTAAAGCCTTCTGTTAGCTGAAATAGCACACCATTATTGCTGCTATTTTTTGTTACACTGCTACCTGCTGCCACTATCCGCTGCTGCTATTGATGTGAAATTTGTTCACACTGCTACCGAGGTCTTTAGAGGCAGCGGACATCACCATTACTGCAAAATAGTAGCCAGTACACCTCTACACCACCGCTATTTGAAACCCTCATTTTTAGCACTTTAATACTTGGTTTAGTGACTCAGATTCACTCTGCTGTTTAAAAAATGGAGGAGCAATCTTTTTTTGATAGAATGATCACTCATCTCCGTTCATCTTGCAAGTAAGATCATTTTTCGTTCATCTTTTGTTCTTGCAAATTTTAAGTAAATTTTACATTACTTCAAATAACACTTTCTTTTTACCCTTTCTTTTCTATCAAGTTTTAAGCATATATTTTGGTATTTATATGAATGTTGTTTGATAAAGCATTTGTGTTTATCTTTTTTTTATATGTTAAACTCAAAGGTATTATACTGGTTATCCCAAAGATCTTGGGCCATCATGGGTTATTCATTTCACATCCGAGCGGGAATTTGTGCAACTGCTTCATCAAGGTCATCCAGTTGTTGTTGCATTCACTATAAGGTCATCTAAAACCCCAAATCCTTCCTTTTTCACCCTTATATGTATACTCCTCTTTCTAGCTCATCCTTTATGTCTTTATTTTGATAATGCAGGGGAAACTACACAAAGCATCTTGACAAAGTACTGGAGGAAGCTGCTGTTGAGTTCTATCCAAATGTTAAATTTATGCGTGTAATTTTCTTCTGATAAATGCCTAAACGAAATAGGTCACTACTCATTACATTTTACATTCTCAACATAGCATAGTTGTTGAGTGGATGTTTGCTAGTATGAGAGAGTATACACTTCTATTCTTTCAGCATTTGCAGTTTAAAAATGGCTAAACACTTAGCTTACCAATGCGGATATCCTGCTAATTTCAACTTCTAGACCTTGAATCTGAACCTTGGGGAACGGGGGATGGGATGATTACATGGGAGATGCTTATATCCCCTTATCGGGCCCATACCTAAAGAGCTTTTATGCACCAAACTACCATTGCACCATAGAACAACCCTAGTTTGTGTAGTGGTGTCTGTGATATGTTGACAGTATTTCTGCCAACTGACTGTAAGCAGTTTCTTTATTCTTTTCTTACACTCACATCCTAGTTTTTTGTGTTATTCTCTTCCAGGTTGAGTGCCCAAAATATCCAGGATTTTGTATTACACGGCAGAAAAATGAATACCCATTCATTGAAATCTTTCATAGTCCAGAGCAAGTATGCAACTCCTCTTTATTTCCTTTTTCTCCTTTGCATTGCTATGTGCTTGCTTTGCTGTAACCATTTGCCATTAACCGGTTAAAGCATACAGAAGTTTATGTTTGACTACTTTGGAGTTGATCAACGATTGCATGATTTTTGTATAGCATGTATAAATCTAACAGTTGCTAAAACTATAATCACCTGAAGAATATTTGCTCCTTGCTACTTTTGATTCAGTTATGGCTTCTTAACCTGTAGGCTCTTTTAGAATCAGAGCACGTAATCAAATCATTTTGGTATGTTCCTCCAAAGTTCATTGCTTGTGAAGGTTTTGCATGAAAATTTGCTAGCTTTGCAGCATTGCAGATCATGACCAATACAAATATCTTATCAGGTGAAATAAAATATAGAAAAAATTCAAGGAAAGAAATAGATGGTCAAGTACTGTTTCTGTTTTCTAAGTTAACGGGAAAATAGTTCCTATATATTCTGTGTCTGACTGCAGTATTGTGAGAAAATTGTATTATGAACTTGAGACAGAGTGTTTGTGTAGGAAATAACTAAAACTTAAAAGAAAGAAGGCTAAGTGACTGTCATAAAGTGTTAATGACAACAATAGAGTCACTACTGGATGTTATTCTTTAGTGTTTCCTTTCTTCTAACTTCCAAATTAAAATAAATGTGAAATTCCAAACCTGTTATACTTATTGCATCTTGCGGCAAGTGAACAAATACGATATATGTAGAGGCTTGAACAAAGGGTTTGGTTAATGCTGCAGTGGAGAAGTTTGCATAATGACAATGTAAGCAGAATTATACTTTAGTGGGACAATGGAGTTGTTCACTTTCAGCGGTTAAACCTTGAGGAAGAGTTCTGATAACTAAAAAAGAAGGCCATGCTTAGGCTAGGGTAATCCGGATTCCAAGGAGGATATGGACTATGCTGCTTTAAATTGTGGTTGTTTCTGCAACATAAAACATGTGGACCCTAGGCGCTTTGAGCCAAAGCACACCTTTAAAGAGAGTTACGAGATATTACATAGTGCAGTAGTTTATTCTCTACGTTGTTTTACCATAAGTTCATATGCAATTGAGCTTGCATTAAAATGAATCTCACAGGAACAAAATATGTTTTAGTACAGCTTTTATTGCAGTATGTGTTGGAGTCTGGTATTTGTAATAACATTAGTGTTTATGCTTGACTGTTTGCAGATGTTCCATCAATATTGATGTTGAAAAATCTTGTTATGTCTGATGGCCAATTTTCTGTGTTATTATTTAAAAAGAAATTCTATTGCAGGCAGAAAATCAAGGGAGGGTTGCTGATCCAAATGTCACAAGATATTCCGTAAAAGTTCTACCTGTGAGTTTCGGATTCCTTTTCCCCTAAAATTCATTAGCATAGCATCATCAGTGCCTTCAACTGTTGTTGATTTTTGTTTCTTTGCTCAATATGTTTCCCTCTGCAAATACAGTTTTGATAAACTTTCAAATATCCATGCTGCTTATATAATAGACACTGCAAGCAAAGATTGTATGTTAAAAGCTTTTCATAGGTTTGTGGGTATTCTGCGCATTAAGTCACTTGTATATGATCATCGTTAATTTCATTTATCAATCACTTGGTTTCATAACAAAATGGGTGTTATTTCTGGAAACTGAAGGAACTAGAATTTCATAGTCATGGTTCTATCTAAATGTTAGTAAAAATGAAGTTAACTATGTTTTTTCTTCTTTTTTTCTGTTTGTTATTGTTATCACATGGAATTCTTATCTGTTTCTGTTCTTACATCTATTGCATCCAGTTCAATTATGATCTCAGTGCTTATGGATTTCGAGAATTCTTCAAGCGTCACGGGATTCAGGCATCGGAATCGGAACCAAAGTAAAGACTCAGTGACATATATCGATCTCTTTGCTCGATGATGATGATGCATGAACACCGCTCCATCACATGCACAAATGTAACATATTTGGTCTCTCTGTTTGAGTAAGTTCTTATTGGGTTTTACGCATGAACATCTGCTTCAATTAGTTGAATGTATCATTTTTGCTCGAAAAGTTGGGTTCAAATCTCTATATCTGAAAAAGAAAACCGTTTGGAGGTATATGATTTAGAAATCAAATGTCACCTGTATTCGAAAAGCATTTGATTTGATTGAATAAGTGATATCAACCTTAGTTATTAAAAACGAAAATTAATAAAATCATTTAAAAAAAAGGATAATTATATCTTTTCAAATATCTATATAAATTTTTTAAAGAGTAATTATTTTATTTAGGGTTTAGAGACTTTGTTTAAGGTTTAAGAATTTAAGTGTAAGGGTTTAGAATTTATGGGTGATGGTTATAATTTAGGGATTAGGGTTAAGTTTTAAGGTTTAGGTTTTAACTTATAAACCTTAAATTCTAACCCCTAAACTCTAAATTTTATTCACAATCCCTAGATTTTAAACTACTCAATCTAAACCCTTGAACCCTAGTACCCTACACCTTAAATTAAACCCTAAAAGTTTCCACAGCTAGTGTATTAAATAATTATCCATTTTTAAGGGTAATTATTTTATGCACAAGCGCTTGTGTAAACCAATTGCCTTAGTTTTAAGGTTTATGGACTTTGTATAGAGTTTAGGGATTTAAGTGTAATAGTTTTGAATTTGAGGGTTGTTGATAGGATTTTAGATTTATGGTTAAAATTTAGACTTCACATGTTAAAATCTAATTTCATAACCATATTATCCTAAACTCTAATCCCTAGCCCTTAAACCCTAAATTATAATATGAACCCTAAATTTTAAACCCCTACAATAAAACTGTTAAATTATAAACTCTAAATTAATTTTTTTTGTTGAAATAAAAAAATTCCACCCATATTTATATGGAATAATAATTTTTTTTTAAAATATATACTTTTAAGGGGAAATCAACTCTCAATAACTTATTCTTGCAATTCCTCTTTAAAATTTTAAATTTATTTTTTATGATGTCTTGAATGATTGGATAAATTATATCATAGGCTTGACTCGTCATGTCATTTATGGTCCCAAACAATAAAAAAACATATATTTCATTAATTTTTTCATATCATATTTTTACCGAGTGAATCTACAATTGGTAATTAGTGTTTTTTAATTTAATTTACAGTAAATCTGAGTGAAAATTCACACGGTAAAAAAGTAACATGAAAAAAATTAATGAAATAGATACCTCGCCGTTACCGAGCTTCCCTAAAACTTGGGAATTATTATTGGTTTGTTTAGTTAATAAGCAACCATAATTAGCTCTATATTTAAGTTTTAAAATCACTTCTCTGCTAAAATGGAGAATCCTTAAAATTTTAAGGGAATTAAACTTATAAAATTTTAAAGGGGTGAAAATATATTTTCAATAAAAAATACATAATAAATTTTTAAAAGATTTTTAAATCGTATAGAAAATTTAAATTTTTAAGTCCATCCTCAATCCGTGTATAATAATAGTGTTAATCGCTCTTTAAAATAAAGTTAGTTTAGTATAGATAATTTTTTAATTACAATAGGAAAGTAATACATAAAACAAGAATCGATGTCCTTTTTTTCAGACCCATCCGTAATTAAGAAGCAGCCCAAAGTCAAACCGCCACATATACAGCCCCCCCCCACCCCCCCCCCCCCAAAAAAAAAAATATTAAAAATTCCGTTGCCGGGACTTGAACCCGGGTCTCTCGGGTGAGAGCCGAGTATCCTAACCAACTAGACTACAACGGATTCTTGGTTTAAAGTTTTATCTTTAAATTTTAATATATAAATGAAACAAATATGAAATGTATTATCAAACGTGATGATAGGCCCAAGTTTGACAATTAAACATGTTCCCTCTGATTTGCAAGTTATTCCTTAAAAGGACACTGAAAAATGAATCACACTCAAAATTTTATCCCTTGATTTCGAAGAGATACTTAAAGATGCTGCAAAACTATGTTTAAGCAACAACAATACCATGAACATGAGTAAGAGAACATAATCCCATATATTTTTTTTAAAAAAATTATCATATAAATTAAAAAGTAAATATTTGTTTTGAGTGGAGTTGGCGGCAACAACCCCTCCCACCTCATACATACCTCTGTTACTGGTCATTATTATTGTATAAAAACAACCAAAATTGAATACTATAGCGAGTTATACAAAGTAAAGCTCTCCGATACAAAAAAAAAAAAAAAATCATGTTACATGAGTAGAACATAATTGGTTTCCATCCTACCAACACCTCAACTCTTACAACACTCTTAAAAGTGAAAGAATCCATCAAATGTTGCTGGGATACATAAAAAGAATTAATTACTGCTTATTTGATTGGAACTAGTTTAATTACCATGGATTTAGGAGGGAGGTAAACTTAAACTTGGCACCAACAATACCACTGTTTCCATGAGCCCTTATTACTTTACCCTAAATACATCCACAATGACATGGGCAGATCTATATGAAAGTATGGGAGAGCAACAACAACCCCAAAGGACAAGAAACCCAAAATACGATATCCGAAAACCAAAGCAAGAACCGAAACTTAACAGAAACCAACACCATTTACAACAACAAAGGTACAAAACATTGAAGAGATTTGGCTCTTGTGAGAGCTCCATCCGGATGTAGGCTCCCTCTTTCGAGGAGAAAGTGGGTCTTGTCATCAAAAGCAAACCTTAACATATACCTATAGCGGTAGCAATGATCCACTCCATATAGGAGACCTCAACGAACATCCACCAGGCAGCAACAACAGTCTTGGAAAAAGAGAAGAGATCACTCGACAACAATGTCCAACCGTGACTAATGATCTCTGGGGAAGAAAATGAAAGCACCACCATCCATCAACCCTTCCCATTATCGAATATGGTAGTAACATCAGTGATCATAGACGACGTGGATGTTCGTCATACTGAGATTTACTTTGAAAGACTATTTAAATTCTTAAAAAAATTAATATCTAACTGCAGTGAGATTTGTTCTTTGAATTACTAAATCTCACATTGGTTAGATATCGATAAGTTTAAGTGTTTAAATATTTTCTTTTAAACACTTTCTTGTTGAACGATTGGATTCAATATTATGTTTATGTGTTTCTTTGGGGACAAAAAATTGTATATTTTTTCCCTGCAATATGGTATTTCCATTTTCCTTCATTCTAGTTGAGCGATTGAGTTCAATATTATGTGTGTTTTCTTTAGGACAAAACTTGTATATTTTTTCCCCACATGTTATTTTCCTTTACTTTCATTCTAGTCAATGACAATTAAATTTTATTTAAAATCGTTAGAAGGTATGCTCAGTCAACCACGCCTTCCTTTTCTACTAACCAGATGCATCACGTAGAACAAAGATGTGTCCAATCATACGCACACAAATTGACTTAAAGGGGGCTGGAGGAGGCAGTCACCCTACAAGTTTAAATTTTTTATATGATTTAGAAGATCTACCCTTCAGACGGCCAGCCGTTTTGCCACCAGCAGTGAGACCGACCAGCGGCTGGTCTCATTGCTTTGGTCTTCCTTCGACAATAGAAAGATTGCAACGAAGATTTCAGCATCTGGCACTCTAGTGGGTATTCCAAACTCTTATACACCAAACACATTGACGAGAACATCCAACAGCCTCCACGACGGAGCAGCTCAAACCCTTGGGGTTCATATCCACCCCTCAGTTTGCAGGATTTTGAGGGTTCAGCATCTTGTCGCTGTTTTGTCCATCAACTGATGGGGTAGATTCAAAGACAGCGGTGTCCATCCTCTGGCCTTTTCTCTTCGTTTCCTTCGCCTTTTTTCTTTCTATTTTCCTTCTATTGTGATGGCGCCTCTGTTCTATTTTCCTTTTCTATGGAACCTATATGTTGTTTAGTTGTGTTAATGGCAGGTAGCTTGAGAGTACATATCAGTTTAGGACTTGCCGCATTCCCAGACTCGCATAACAAATTATTTCAAATCCCCCCGTCTGCTAGAACCATGTTAATCACTGTACATGTGCTTACGACATGAATTATGATTAACAAAACAAAGGGGTTGTTCTTAACACATTTTAATATCAATGTTGTTAGTCAACGTAACCCTTTTCCTGCTGGATCGAACCCTACTTCCTGCTTTAAATTTGCAGGTTCCCATGTTGATTCATATCAAATACTGAGTGCAGGAAAATGCAAAGCGGTTGCTGAATATGAAATTTGATTCCAAGTTTGCAAACAAAACCCGGGTGATATTTTGGAGGAAAAACAGAATATGATTGGTGCAATTTTGATATTTCAATGGGATGGCCATAAACGACCATTAACCACAAAACAATTTCAAAGATTCAAAGTACTAAGAATTACTATAATTAGGACCAACATATCATATACTCCGTTGCAAGAATGAACCATAACCATTATCATAAGAAATGCTAGCAGTTCGTACGGCTCTCAAATACAAAATTTATGTAAATTGAATACGAAAACACGTAAAAACAAAAGCCAAAATTGCCATTGTTTTCCATCCCACTAAGACCTCCAAATGTTACAGTAGTCCATGAAGTGAAAGAATCGATCGAATTACCTCATATGTTGCTGGGATACATAAAAACTCTAACCTTATCACCCTATTCAACCAAAGAAACAAAAGAATCTCAAATCAGCAAAACCAAAACCAAACAAAACTGTTCTAAAAATGGGTAATAACTACAACTTAGTAGATTCCAACAGGTATAATTACCATGGATTTAGGAGGGAGGTTAGACTTGAACTTGGCACGAACAACGCCACTGTTACCATGAGGCCTTGTTACTTTCCCCCAGATACAACGATAATGAGAGCCGTTCTTCTTCACTTTCGCCTTGTAAATATACGCCATTCGCTTCCCCCGGTACCATCCTACTTCTTCCGTCGTGTTCACTCCTTCGATCTGAATCAGTGATGTGTTGGGATACTGGTTCGACTTCGACCTTTTCCAGAAACAAAAACATAAACCCATTTTTAAACACCAATCCAAATGCTGCCATACCAGATCAACCCATCAAAAAGGAAGAAAAACAACTGTGTTACCTCTTGTAACCAAGAATGGTTCCACGAATGTAGAGCCTATTAAACAGAAAATTTTGATGCTGAATTAGAAAGAAGATTGAAGAAGATAAGAAAAACGAAACTGGGGTTTGGGAATATTGGACCTGACGCGCTCTCCTTGGCGGCCTTTCACCATTTTCGACTCGAAAGAATTCTCGTTGCCGCTTTCTTTGTCCGCGAAAGAACAGAAACCCTAGAAATAATCGAAAAAGTTTATTATTATTAATATAGGATTTTCACCATTGGGCCTTTGAGTACCCATTTTATTAGGCAAGCCTGACCCTATGTTCTGTGTTCAGCCCAGAAATCGTTTTCTTTGGTTAAATTTCAGTTCTGGTCTCTCTATTGTGTTTAAACTATGCGTTTTTGCCTTACACTTTAACTTAACATAACATAACATAACATTCTTTCTCTACTTTTATAATTAGTCATCGATTGTTTGGTTATTGCAGTAATACTATACGTTACAATTCTAGTGAGAAAATTTAGGTATCAACTTTGGACACAAACTTATTAGAAGGTTCAAGTTCAACCACAAATTTTAAACATACATAAATCAAAACACAAATATCTGATATAGATTTTTTTAGGGCTGATAAATAAGTTATATTCCTATTACTCGGATAATACATTTGTTGGAAATATTCTTTATGTCAACTGACTTATTTTTTATTTTGATAAATATGATGAAAAGGGTATTACTATGTACCTCGCTAAAAACCTTCTTAAATCTAAGTGAAAGAAAAAGAGTGCACGCAATAGTACTTAGAGAATAACACAACGAGAGAAGCTCGACAACAATAACAAAAGAACACAAGGACAACAACCAAAGATCAAGTAATCCCTTGCCCCATCTTTTGTTGAACTAAATCCATTACCTCCCCGGATGGCACATCAAAAATTTGTTCACCCAAAGGTGATCTTTAGAGAAAAACGGCGAGCCTAGAATGCCCGTGAAGAATATCCGTTATAGTCGTGTTGTTTGTCTCAATGACAATCATGTGCAGCCCCCGATTCTAAGTGAATGAGAGCATCATGGACGTCTCATAGCTCGACCATTAAAACTGCGCAAACTCCGAGACTATGAGCAAAGCCAAACATTCGTTCGCCTCCATCATTCCGTACCACACCTCCCACTAGTGCCATGTTCTTGCTACCCCCAAATAGCCCCATCCACGTTGACCTTCACCAGTCCATCGTTGAGGCTTGCAATCCGACCAAGGCTTGCACAACCATGTTCTGCACCCGTGTTGCTTCGGAGGTGGCGACGATATCATCCCTGATTCTCCTACAAATATACAAAAGATCATCTTTCTCTATATGATCGATATTGAAGAGCATCTTGCACTGGTGTATAATATTCAACATACAATTGCAAAAAGAATACTCCAATCCTTCTCATTAGTCGAGAATCCACCACGCCCCTACAAATTAGTAAGCAGCGAATTAACCTCCTCCATAGCCCTAATTTGGATCCTATATGATATTTGGATCCGCCCTCATTTAGATGCAGAAACTGTATTTCTACGACAACTTACCTTTAAAGTTAACTTGTATAGCTGAATTTCGTGATAGAATTCTTCATTGGAGAAGAATAGAGAAATAAGAAGAGAGGACGATACTCTCAGATTTTATTAAAAACCTCTTAATATCTCAAAGTGAGACTGAGTTGAATATATACAAGAGTTTTGTTAGTCAACAAAGTTAACTGAGGTAGTTACTAACAACAACAACCTAACCACCTGCTGACTCAACTTAACTAACATCAATACAGTTGAAATCTATCTAAAATATAGGCTTAACATTCACCGTGCTTTCTCATTTCTAGACAACAATCTTCATATGTTGACCACAAACTTACTTTCACTAACACGAGCGGACTTTCTAAGAAAATAGAACAAAACAGAAACAAAATACAAAGAACGCTACTACTAGGATACAGAAACTGAAAGCACAACAAGTTTTCCACGAAATTTAGTGAACAACGGTGCAATCAATGGTTTTGTCAATATGTCAGCAATTTGTTCACATGCTGGAACTTCATTCACCACCAATGTGCCAGCTGCAACCCTTTCACGAACAAAGTACATATTAAGCTCCACATGTTTGAACTTTGAATGCAGCACTGGGTTTGCAGAAACTGCCACTGCATTTGAATTATCACACCAGAGAACAGGTTGACCAGCAGGAACTACATGAAGCTCACGAAGTAAAGGCTGAAACCACAAAACCTCAGTTATGGCACATGCAACTGCATGATACTCAGCTTCTGCCGTAGACCTAAAAACAACAGATTGCTTCTTGCAACCCCATGAGATAGGATTTCCTTCAAAAAAACATACAAAACCATGTAGTAGACCTACGATCATCTACATCAGACCCCCAGTTTGCATCAGCAAAAGCCACAATATCAAGATGCGATGCAGCAGTAAAATGTAATCCATAATCAATGGTAGCCTGAAGATACCTAAGCACATGTTTAACTGCCTGAAAATAAGTATCTAAAGGCTTATGCATAAACTGACAGACACGATTGACTACAAAAGAAATATCTGACCTTGTAATGACAATGTACTGTAAAGCTCCAACAATACTCCTATATTCTGTAATATTATCAATAGGAGAGCCAATCTCAGCAGACAAAGAGCAACTAGACACCATATATAGGAGTAGACAACCCCTTAGAACTAGCTAGACCACTCTTTTCCAGTAGTTCAGTAATATACTTTCTCCGACTCAACCACAAACCATTATCATCATGATGGACCTCAATACCCAAAAAATATGCTAGTACCCCTAAATATTTCAGAGAAAAAGACTTATTTAAATCATCAGTGACATTCTGAACTACATGCGCATTATTTCATGTGATGATTATATCATCGACATACACTAAAAGATAAATAATGTTAGGACTGCAGTTCCAAACAAACAAGGATGAATCGGAATTTGAAACACAAAATCCAGCAGATTATAGATAAGAGCGAAGCTTTTCAAACCAAGCTCGAGGGGCTTGTTTCAACCCATAAATTACCTTATTTAACTTGCAAGTTAACTTTTTATTACCTTGTTCAAAACCCGGAGGCTCCACCATGTAGACTTCCTCCGTCAAATCTTCGTTCAATACAGTTGAAATCTATCTAAACTATAGACTTAACACTTTGACCAGGAGGGATATTTTTTGATTTTGCTTTGTGAAATTAGGATTATGTATACTCTGCATCTGTTTATTTTACTTGATAAACCGCATTTGCGTTCCATGATTAGACATTTAAAATTTATATTTCTTTTTTTTTTAAATTGAGCCATTTAAATATTTTAAAAATTATTAATATATTTAATTTTTTTAATTAAATCCACTCTTAAAATTTCTACAAATTCTCATTATGTCTAACTTTAAAAAAAATCAATTTTCTAAATTTTTATGAAAATTTTAAATTGAACTCTTTAAATTTTTTATAAATATTAATATAAATTTCTGTTTTAAAAGAGAGTTCAACCGACCCCTTAAACTAGTATGCCAAAATCTGCCCTGCAATCAAAGACCTGGGGTAATATGCAAGCGAGTACGACATATCATCTCGGTGGTGCCTGTGGCACGTGTTACCTTGTCTCATCATCGTAAATCTTTTAGCTTTTAAATTGTTGGATTAAGCCGGGTAGTTTGGTTAATGACAAAAAATCAGTTAATAAATTAATCAACCGATGAATGCACAGCTTTTGTAGGAAGGGATGGACCGAGGGGTGTTGGGGGTTTTGAAAATTATATATGATTTAGAAAAAATTTAAAATTTTTTTATGTATTTTCTATTAAAAATTTATTTTTGCCCCCCTAAACTTATATATGATATTGAGCTGAGTTTTCGATTTATGTGTGTTTAATTTGGTTTTAGTCCCTCTGCCATGTAGAAATTTAGGGTTTAATCCATCTTCTTTAATCTAACATTATTTGGTCTCTTTTATTTTTATAATATTATTAGTAGGTCAAATTGATAACAATATTTGTTGGGGGAGTAATCACTAAAACCATTTACTAGAGTTTTCGTTGTCGATGTGAACAAGAGAACCAGCAGCGTCATGGGAAGCATGCATATAGACGAAGGAACCGAATACGCATCTCAAACAAATGGACTCTTAAACTAAGAGAAAGCAACAAAAAATCCAAAGGGGAGACTGGTAAAAGGCCAAACGCGTCTTCAAAGGCTTAAACATAGCCCCTGCTTCCACTTTTTCCTCTAAATATAGAAACTGAAACATTCCCTTTCGGTTTCATACGTACATTTGGCATTTCTTCTTCTCTATATATACCCTATTTCACTCCTTTCTTTATCATTCACTCGACTACAACACTCTTCAATCTCAAATCCCAAAGAGAATTAACCTACAGACTAACTTCATCTCTACTTTAGCTTTAACTATGGCTTCTTTCAAATTCCCTTTCTTTCTCTTCATTTCATCTCTCTTCCTCCATGCTTCTCTAGGTACGTAATTGCAAATGGAAACATCTCTTTTACATATAGATTTGTTCATGTTTTGTTGAAACTTGAACGTGTTTAACTTTTATATCTTACTCATGTTGTGAACTGGTGCAGCTGAGATTGTTTGCGAGGATTTGCCCCCAGATGTGTGTGCGTTTTCGATATCCTCTTCCGGGAAGAGATGTTTATTGGAAACAACGTTGGATAAAAATGACGAGGTAGAGTACCAATGCCGGACGTCGGAGGTGATGGTGGAGCGAATGGCGGAGCATATCGAGAGCGACGAATGTGTGACTGCTTGTGGGGTTGATAGAAACGACGTTGGCATTTCATCCGATGCCCTTCTCGAGCCAGAATTCACCAACAAGCTTTGCTCCCCTGCCTGCTCCCACAACTGCCCCAACATTGTCGATCTTTTTTTCAATCTCGCCGCCGGTGAAGGTAATGAATTTCCCAAGCTTTCTCTTTCGTTATAGGTCAAATTATGGTTTCAGTCCCTCTACTGTGCTTTAATTAGGTATTTAGTCCCCACACTTTTGTGGGAGCTATGTTGCATTCAATTCAATCAAAGAATAAAAATGAATGGTATATATCCCAATGGTTGGTTGTTGCAGGAGTGTTTTTGCCAGAATTGTGTGAAGCTCTGCGCATCAACCCAAGGCGGTCCATGGCGGAGTTCATTTCGAGCTCCGGGGAAGCCTTTGCCCCTGGTCCCAGTGAAGCAGAGTTATTTGAGGAAGAAGCTCCAGCTCCAGCTCCAGCTCCAGCTACAGATTCAGAATCAGACTCAGATTCAGATTCAGATTCCCTGGAATGATCAAATTCATTTGTAGTTTTTTTGGTTATGATTTCAATAATCGGGTTCATCAGAATTTCAGAGAGAAGAGAGGATTCGGGGTTTGTTTATAGGGGTGGAGTTTGAACACAGGACTGCTGCTTATTCGTTTCGATTTGTTTTTTCAGATAACATAGACATCCACATGTCTTCCATTTCATTCATTATAAATAAAACAACTATTCTCTCTCAGTAATGAACAGTTTTGCCCTTTTTTTCTTGCTTATAATGTATGATTATAGAATGCAGGGTGGTTTTCCAAAGAGAATTTCAACTTCCTTGATGCCAAATTATGTTAATAATCTAATTACATTAAACCATTGGGAACGGAATTAGGATGAAAGCATAGTGGGTAATGTTTAATTTGTCTAATTCTAAAGTTAATAAAAATTTAAAGAGTAATTAAATCAAAAAGGTTAGAGAAGCCGCAACTTAATCTCATTAATTTCACAACTAATGGGGAGATAGAGAGTGGATATGACTTAATTTCATTGATTTCAAAAATAACAGACTTAAAGAGCAGTTGAGCTAGAAAAGTTGGGGGATACCATATAATAGTGATAAAATGACCCTTTTTTTTATATATATATCCAAAACTTTAACACACTAACTTTAATGAAATTGACTAAATTTTTATATAATTAAGTTGTCAAATACTCAAATTTAACCCTTTTTTTTATAGAGAAGTTGTCAAATTATTGAAATTTTCCACGACCGCGACATATAAATATTGAGAATATATATAATCGTGTTTTTAATTAGGTGAGAATATATATAAAAAAGAATATAGTTGAAAAGACAATGATGTTAATCTTAAGTGACCATGGTTCGAGCACTCCTGTTAGCAACATATGTGTTATTAAAGGTTTAAAAAAATATATAAACAATTGATATTTTTTAATCATCTTAAGACTATTAAAAACATGAAGTAGCGAAGATTTTAAGGCCTCGACCCATCAAATTTTTAAAAAAATGTCATGAGAACTCTTCAAATTTTCAAAGTTTTTTTTAATTTGACTCTTTAAAAATTAAAAAAAAAAATTCTATTGAATCTTCGAAATTTTTGAAAAAAAATATAATAACCGTTTCAAATTCTTTGGAAATTTTGGTCAGGCCTTTTAAAATTTTCACCAATTCCTTAAATATTTTTTGAAAATTTTCATCAAATCTTCCATTTTTTGCAAAAAAAAAAATCATCAAGTATATATATATATGATTTCTTTTTGAAAATATTTATATGTTTTAATACATTAAAAATCAAATAATATACCCTATAATAGACCTCTACAGCACCCAATCGTAATTATTCAATGAATAAAATAAAAACAAATTTTTAAACCAAAAAATCAAATAATATATACAAATAACTTGTTTCAATACGTTATTTATAAGTGTCTGATGAATTTTGTTAATTCCTTTTGTTTTTACTCCTACAGTAGAAATGTACAATACCAATCAACATTAAACAATCAAATTTATAAATAAAAACTGAGACACGCAGATAGGGGAGAACATCAGAAAATGATTGTGGACCAGTTTTATTACCAAAGTGCAGAACATGAATAATGTACAGGGCAGGGTTTTGGCGTCTGACAATATGTTAATGTATAATGTATAATGTATAATGTATAATGTATTATTACATCCACAATCTATTGTCTTGAAATCATGAAAGTGAAACCCAAACTTAAAAAAAATTCACAATCTTACCCAAAGAAACCAAATAACCCAAATAAATGAAATGGAAAACAGGAAAAAAAAATTATGCATTGTCATAAAAACACTTTCAACAACGATTTTCGTTGTCAATTGATTAATTATCTCTAGCATCGTGGTAGATCCGCCGGCGGTGGAGGTAAGGTCGTATCCGGTGTCGGTCCATTCTCGACCATGAAGACAGTGGCAAGGCCAACCGGCAAGTGCATGTCTAGGTGACAATGCAATATCCATACACCTGCACGGTTCGAGATCATGTATTAGAAACAAGAATTTAAAGAAACCTCTCGGTCTAATTTTAGTTTTAGTCCTACCACCATATTAATATGATAAGTAAACATCAATTAATTATTTAAAAAAAAGGATTTGTTGAACTATCATTTTCATCTCCACTGTTAACCTACAATTAACAATTAAAGTTGACTAATCTAACTTAGTTACGAAATTAAGTAAATGATTAGTGAAAACTAACCTGGATTATTAGCCACGAATCTGATGACGGCCCATCCCCCTACTGGCACAGCAACCGTGTTGCGTATCTGTGGGTTAATTAAATTGAATTTCTTTCTATCAGTTTTAGGGTTGTAGTTTCCGAAGCCTTGAGCCAATATAAAGAAATCAAAGCCATGGAGGTGCATGGGATGATTCTCTGGTCCAAGGATATTCGTGTTTTGAAATATGATCTCCACGACCGTGTTGAACTTAAGTTTGGCGACCTTGGTACTTTTCGGAGCGAACAGCATCGGAAGGTTGCTGTTAATGGAATTGTTGGTGTAGTCGAATTCGATGGCGGGCTTCGAAGGGAAATCGGCGGTGAAAACGCCGTTGACGTTGTTGTAAAAGGCTTGCAACAAGGAAATGCTAGTAGGTTTCACGAAGGATTCGTTGTTCATGCTGGCCGAGAGTTTTGGACCCGTGCAACTTGTGTTCGCCGGGCAGGGCTCGAGCGCCAACCCTATGGTGACGAACATTTTGTGATCCACCTTAAGAGGGACTGGATCCCAGAAACGAGCACCGACCGATCCTTTAAGGCTGGAATAAAACTTGTGCGCGGTGGAGGTGTCGTTGAATGCCGGGAGGGCCGGCATTAGCGGCGTCACTGGTGACGGACAGCCGTCATAGACGAGGACACCCCTTGTGGTGGTATTAGCAAACGGTACAAGTTGACCGTTTACGGTTGCAGTTGCATATGGCTTAGCGGCCATGTAATACGACCCGACCGGCTGATCTGCGGTTAACAGAACATCGACCGTCTGGCCAGGGGCGGTTACCACGACATCGGTGACGTACGGCTTGGTGTAGCTGGAGTCAATGGCAACGACCGTCATCTTATGATTGGCTATCTTGTAGAAGAGCTGGTTATTGACTGCAGCATTGATAATTCGTAATAGATAGGTCTTCCCTTTTAACACCGTAAGCTCGTACATTTCTGATCGGAAAACCACGGGTAAATCATACTAAAATAACAACACTTATGCTAACAGTCACAAACCTCGATCGTAGACCGTAAAACAAACATTTAGAATATTAAAAAAACCGACTACACAAAATAATAATCATGTCATGAATTGACTTACGATGTTTAGAGCATGGGTAGAGATCACCTGGCCATCCATTTATCGTAAAAGCATCAGAAAGGTTAGGGGAAGTTCCCGTAGCAGTTGCCAGTCTCTCCACATCAACAACGTTAGCGTTCCACCACTCACCTAAAACGATGGGAACTTCCTTGTAGGGCATAGGGAACGGATAAGAGTGGCCGCCTCGGGGGCGGATGATAAGTGCACCGTAGACGGTGGCCCGGAGAAACGAGACATGAGCATGCCACCAAAGGGTCCCCTCCTGTTTAGTGATTGTGAATTTATATGTGTATTTGCGTCCGGGTTGAATCGGACATTGAGTGATCATGTTAGGTCCATCCGCCCAGTTACTCAGCATCTGAAACACTCCATGCCTGCTCAAAGCAATAACCACTAATTAATTATTTTATGTCTCTTAGCAATGGTATTGAAAACGTATGAAACTGACTTGTTAATATTATACAAATAATTGACTATAAAATTAGTTTTAGTACACATCAGTAGTAGTTGGAGTTGTGCAATCATTTACATACAACGAATTAAACTAAAACGGGTCACGTTGAAAAATAAACTATACAAAACTTAACACCCTAATACTTATCAGGGAGGATTTGAAACTAAACTTATTTTTTCATAATAAATTCATTTACCAGTGAATAGTAATGTTGTTAGGTGACTGATTAACGACATGAACAATCAGTGTGTCGCCCTCTTGAACGTGAATTGTCGGGCCAGGGAAGCTACCGTTTACTGCAGTAACCACCTGCGTTTTGCATAGCCTATGAACCGTCATATTTTTCACCTGCCAACAAATTTAAATAACAACAAATGTTAGGGCGTACGTAAATTAATATGGTTAAAGAAACACGGGTTAAATTATGTGAAGGAATTACGTAGAATGTGCGCTCCACTATTCCGGTAGCTGAAGTTGCGGAAGCAGCAAAAAGAAGCAAAGTGCAGGCAAACAAGAAAACATGGCGCCCCATTTGAATGTGAGAGAAAAGAAGAGGGCTGGAGAATGCTTTGCAGATAGTAAGAAAAATGAGAGCTATTTCTTTCTATATATATATATATAGATTAGAAATACGAGGGTTCCTCGTGGAACTTGCATCATTCCAATTGTTTTAACGTGGAAAACAAAAATAAAAAGTAAAAATGATTTCTTGGTATTTTTCTGTCATATGTCAACTACAGCCTGCAATATCCAAAATAATAAAAACTAAAAAGGATTGACTTTGGCAAACCAATTGCGTAAGAACACTAGCTAAATATTTTTATGCTTCTAGAAAATTGAAATGGACAATTTATTATCATAGAATTTTGGTTGGTGAAGCAAAAAATAAATACAATTGTGATAATAATATTTCAATGTACATTGATCAATCGATTAACAGTGCAATTCTACAACTAGTTAATTTAATGGATTTTGACCTCTTGTGCTATTTAAGTTTTGTTATTGTAGTTGTAGTTATCGTTATTTAAACTCGAATCATTAAAGGAAATAAATCTGTGGGAGGTACATGTTTGAGTAATTGGTGATATTAAATGTTTTGTAGACAGGGACGAAGCCAGGATTGAATCATGAGAGGGCAAGATGTTTAACTTTGAAATGGCTAGGGTCTTAAAAAGTAATTAAACCATAAAAAATTAAAGGAGACAATATTTAATTATACTAATTTTAAAATCAAAAGGTATTAAAAGCAATTAAACCATAAAAATTAGGGATCAATGCTTAATTTAATTATTTTTAAAATTGATAAGATTTTAAATATAAATTATACCAGTCAATTTTGAGAATGACAAAAATTTAATTAAAATAATTTCTAAATTATCAATGACTTAAAATGTAATTAAACTATTAAAATATGGGGCAATTACCCCTCTCACCCTAAATATAGTTCCGTCCTTGTTTTTAGATGAAGAGTTTCTACCGCTGACCGAGGGTTGTGCTGAAAATGAAGATTCTTTTGCTAGGTTGGTTTTCGGGGGTTCATTTATTTGTTGTGTGATTTGGAGTTGGGTTCTATCATTGATTAGGGGCGAGTTTAGATTGTGTTTTTTTTTTTGGTTTATAATATTGGTGTGATCGAGTTTTGCGTTGTGTTGCATTAAGCGATTATTATTTTTTTTTCGAATACAAATGAGGCCGTAGCCAGGTGATCAGACGTTCACAAGCATTACGCGATTATTGATTTTAGTTTTTTCATATTTTGAGGATGTCTATCCTATAGTTTTATATCTTTTGGGCCTTTATTAATAATAAAATCTAATCGGCTTTGAGAAAAACTATTAGAATCACTCCTAGAACTGATATATACTGATATTTAACCGAAGAAAACGATGTAAACAACTACCCATAGATTAGAGTAATCTTTTGTATAGCTCAACATCCTATAATATATGTGGAAAATTGTAAACAACCTACAGCGTGTTGGAAATAATATAGTATTTGATAAAGTCATCTACATCACTTTATAAATAAATACAGGAAGCTATACTTATTTATATATTTATTTATTTACCCTGATCTGCTTGGATTAAAGAAGTTAAGAACTAAAATATAAATTAAAGAAATTAACTCAGTATCCCTCAATTTTTTATAGTTTTACTCTGATTAATCTAAACTGACCCGCGTGTAAGCGATATCAAACTGCTTACCTCTTGAACTAACTTTGTTGATGGTTAATATCCTATTTAGTACCCCTAACAAATTTTATTTTTACAGTCCCGATTGTCAAGAGACTAAAGGGTTCACAACCATCATATTTTACATATCTAATTCCAATGGTACCACATTTAAATCTGAATTGTCTATATGTTAGCTAAGATGTCAAATTTGTTTGTTACATATGGCACATTACCATAAAGTATAAGATTTTGCAATATATATATTTGCTACATAAATTAAAGATATATTAGTAAAACATGTGTTATTTAGAATGAATAACACATTGAGAGTTAGGTAGGTGGAACATTATTTTAGTGAGTCTAGATAATATAGAAATGCCCTAAATAAGTCATCTTCAGAAACTGTTACATATCAGAGCCTCGGCAATTGATTTCTTTTAATGATTTTGCAGGAAACGTTTTGGGTTTGGCTTGTTAGTTAGCTGCGTTGACCAATTAATAAAAATGGATTTTGGAGATATAGACGAGGGTTTGGTATATTTTGCACTCCGAACTAAGATGTCGCCCTCATTCAAGACTCAATCTAAGGTTAGGTATCTGGCATTAATTACTTTACCAACGTCTCCTTTTATTTATATCTTACAGGAAAAGAATGCTCAAATCTAAGTCTTTTAGAATGAACATTATTATATTTTCCATTAAAATCCCTCGTTAAGTTTTCGTTTAATTAATGTTTAATAAATAATTAAAGACACGTTATATAAATTAAGATTGTTTGTGAGGAAAAAAATTATCCTTATAAATATAATCATAACTACAATCTATACATTCGAGTAATTATAACAAAAACTAAACATTACAAAGCATGGCCGAATTTATGATACGAATGTATTTGGACTTAATCTATAATAAATATGTATAAACTTACGTATGGCAAGATTTAAATTATAATAATTATGGAACCCAACGAGTGGTCCCATAGAAAATATAGTGTTTATATTAAGAGATTAAGTTCAAACAATTTTATTTGTAAGGTGTATCTGTCTTATCAAACGATTAAAAAAAATATAAACATATACTACTTTATATTTACCTTAAGACTATTCAAAAATATTATAATAAATATAAAAAAATCAGAAGGCGAGACTCAAACTTAAACTTTCAAAGTTCCCGTTAGACCTTAACTTCACCACCAAGCCAATACCTCATCAGCTAATCTCTTATATATTTAATCAGGGCGAAACCAAAAAACTTATATTGAATTATGAAAATTTGAAAGGATCAAAATACAGGTTTGTAATTATATTCTATAATTTTATCAAAAACCCTAGTGCCGCCCTGATATCAAATAAAATCAATCTGGCATTAAACCTACTACCCTATGACTATAGGGTATATAAATATAGTTGTTTCTTTTAACAAGACTCAAAAAATTAATATTTTTGTCTGAAATTACATGACAAATGGAGACATCTTTGAGAGACATCTTTGAGAGGTACAGTTACCCAATTCCCTTGAACTGGAATCAAAACACAGTCAACAATAAATTTACTTTCCAGCCATGGCTTAATTAGCTGGAACAACTTTATCCCCATAATTAACATGCTAAATTTGCTAATTAATCACATCAACTTCACCTTAATTACTCGGTTCCCGGCTGCCGAACATGGACGTCAATAATTAAAAAGGTGCTTGAAATTGTTAAACCGTTGATTTGCTAGAGGAAGATGTGGTCTTAACATGTTGCAGTTGGGACCTAAACATTCCTGCAAAGCAACTGAATCAAAGCCTGGAAATTCCATTAGGAATGTATAGGGAAGTTAGGATATAGTTTGAGTATTGAGTAATGTTTAAGTAGTTGAAATAATTCTGGTAGGGTTTGGAGGGATGTTGGAATGCATTTTTCACGAATATATATTTAATGCATAGTGATAAGTAAGTCTTAGCTAATTTGGGCACATCTATTTTTATATATTTGATTGGCTGCTTAAACACGAAAGGTGATTATGGTGTCGTCTTTGGATTTAGTCCATGTAATTTTAGTGGGTCATATTATATTTCTCAATTTTTATATTATTATTATTTAATTAAAATTGTTAATACTATTAACTATTTTGTTTATAAGCTTGACTGGATTTTTTTAACCATCCCTGGCAATTCAGTGTTTGTAGAAAAATACACATTTAATGGTATTAATTATTTGACTATCTAATGATACGATAAAAAAAGTGAAGAGATTGAATTATGTTAAATTAAAGTATAAGTATTAAGAGATTCATTAATTGATTGAGTATTTAAAATTTTGAATCTTGATGTTTATCTTAAAAATATAATATCTCTATTCAATCAAAAAAAATATAAGTATTAAATATCAACTTTAATAATAAAGAGAGACCCAAGTTATAAAATGAAAAGGAAATATAAATATTGCTTTCTAAGCATAATAGACTAATAGAGGGATCAAAGTCAAATTTGGACCAAGAAAACAAATGGTATATCTGATAAATTATTGAAAATGTTTGGTTAATTGAAAAAAGAAAACTTTCAAATTCAGTGGTTCACTTTTTTTTATAAAAATCATAACCATATTAATTTTTTTACATAGGCCATGTTTGGTACTTTATTAATAGCGAATTACATTAGCTGATAACTATTAGATTATCTGATTGACCAGCGAATTGTATTATCTGATTGTAAGTGTTTAGTAAAATTAATCGATAGTTTATAGTTGTTTAATTATTTAAACAGGCAAAATAAATATAAGGACATGATTATATTCAATACTTGTTTGAATAGTTTATTAGTTATCAATATTTTGTATATATTAATATTATGAGTCTACCACGTGCGACGAACATTGATGAACACCACTAACGATGAACACGGATGAACACCATTAATTTTTTTTAAAAATTTAAAGAACTAAAATTATAATTAAAATTGTCTCTTAAAAAATAAAAATCAAATTTAATAATTACTTTATAATATTTTTTAACAGGTTAGAAACAAATATAACCAATTCTCCTAGACCCTAACAAAATCAATCTCTTAAAAAAATAGAAATCAATTTATAATTTTTTAATAGATTAGAATCAAATATATCCAATTCTCATATTATTGATTCTAATCTATTAAAAAATTATAAACTGATTTCTATTTTTAAAGAGATTGATTTTGTTAGGGTTTAGGAGAATTTAGTATATTTGATTCTAACCTATTAAAAAATATTATAAAGTAACTATTAAATTTGATTCTTATTTTTAAGAGATAATTTTAATTATAAGTTTAGTCCTTTAGATTTTTAAAATTTAAAAAATTAATGGTGTTCATCGTTAGTAGTGTTCATCAATGTTCGTCGCCCGTTGTAGAATTTTCCTTAATATTAACTATATTATGAAAATTAAATTGTTTAATATAACATTACTAAACATATTTGAATAATCTATGACCCTGTTTGGCAATTAGCGGATAGCTGATAGCGGATTACATTAGCTGATAGCTGATTGTATTAGCGGATTATATTAGCTGATTGTATAAAAGTGTTTGGTAAAATTAATTGATAGTTGATAGCTGTTAGATTATTTAAACAAGTAAAATGACATATAAGGACATGTTTATATTCAATAATTGTTGAATAGTTTATTAGTTATCAATATTTTGTATCTGATTATTATTAATTAGATCTATAAAATTATTTTTAATATAACTTTTCTAAACATATTCAAATGATTTATATATTAATTTATTATTTATATAATTAGTTTAATATAATTTAATTAATTAATAAATTTAAATACACCTATAAATATGTGGTAATAAAAAGAAAAAAAGTAAATAGGATTAGCTTATAAATAGGGTGAGAAAATATTTAATTTAGGTTATTTTGAGATATTTGGTAACTGGTAAGGGTAAAAGAGTCTTTACAACTCTAATATCAAACTTCTAATATCAAAAGGCTCCTATTATGAGTTTTTTCAAAATTAGCGGCTTCACCCTAATCCGCTCTTTCAATCCGCTATTTATCAAACAACAATATTAGCGAATTTGACTAGTCAAACATCTAATTATGGCTCAAACCTCTAATTTTTGCCCAAACCTCTCTTTACCAAACAAAGCCTATATATTAATTTATTATTTATATAATTGTTTTTAATACAATTTAATTAATTATTAAATTTAAGTGATATTTGAAGTATATGTATTAATATCATATATTTGAAGGAAAGTAATTATTTAAATTACATATGAGAGTATATTTTACTTCAAAAAGTATATGTGAGCTATTTAAGTACAAATATAATTGTGTGAAAATAAAAAGAAGGAAAAAAATAAAAATAAAAATATTAACTTATAAATGTCACCATATAAATTAAAATAGAAAATGATAGATTTAGGTTATTTGAAATTTTAGCTTAAACATCTAATTTTACCAAACGTAGTCATAGTATAATTTTTTTTGGTAAAAATATTGAATATAATAGGTAACTTATTATTTTTTTGAAAAAAATATTTTATTACGGTAAAATATAATCACTAGCTAGTATTTCATTAAAAAAACTTTTAAACTTAAATATAGAAAAAGAGTACACCAAGCCAATGAAATAGACTGATATAATAACAACCATACCACATTAAATCAAACAAAGAGGAGGTGAACTCATAGCAAAGACATTGAAACATTCAAGAAGAAACTATAGAGGGTTCTTGCCAAGTTCAGCCGCCGAAGGGTTCTGGACGGGTTGAAGGTATTGACGAGATGGAAGCTCTTGCCACTATAGAGGTATGTGAGTCAGTTGGTCTGTCCTTTAATGCTAGTCAAGCTACTGTGGTAAATCGTTTGTTGGAATTGGATACTTCTGATTGAGGTATCCTAAGTTGGGTAATCTGCTAGTGTTTTTAATTGAACTATTATGAAGAAAAATCTTTTCGTCTCATGGAATATTCGGGGGTTAGGGAGATTTGATAAAAAGGCAGCGGTTAAACGTGTTCTTCGCAATTCGAGACCCTCGGTTGTTTTTATTCAGGAATCTAAATTACAGGTGGTGAATGATAGGATCTGTAGGTTATTTGGCGGAAATCTTGTGTATTATAAGTTTGAGTTTTCAGCTTCGGTAGGATCAGCAGGGGGCTTAATTTCTGTGTGGGATTCGAACTTTTTTGAATGTGATTACTCGTGGATTGATAAATCTTTTATTGTTCTGGTTGGTAAACTGGTTGATTCTGGTATGCCCTGTGCTCTTGTGAACATATATGCCCCGTGTTTGGATGCTGAGAGAAAAGTTGTTTTTGAAGAAATAAAGTCTAAGTTGGCTAGTGTTAATTCTTCGCTGATCATTGGGGGTGATTTCAATGTGGTTAGGGATAGGTCGGAAAAAATTGGGATATGTTTTAATAAGAGGGCAGTTGCGGTTTTTGAGTCCTTTATCAAAGATTTGGGGTTAGTGGATTTGCCTCTTCTCGGTGGCTCCTTTACCTGGTCAAACTACAGGGATAATCCATCTTTTAGTAGGTTGGATAGGTTTTTAGTGTCCGATGCCATTATGAATTTGTGGCCTGATCTTTGCCAATTGGTCCTACCGAAATCTCTTTCGGATCATAATCCGATATCCTTAGCTTGCTTAGGGAATTGCTGGGGCCCCCGCCCGTTTAAATGGTTTGAATCTTCTTTGGAGCATGAAGAGTATGTTGATCTGATTCGGAAGGTGTGCAGTAATCCTTTGAAACTCAATATTTTGTCGCTGCTTGGAGAGTGTAAAAAAGCAACAAAAAGCTGGTCTGCATCGAAAATAGGGGGTGACAGTGCTTCGGTTGAGGCTCTGGAAAAGCACTGTGCTATGTTAGAGGAGGCTATTTTGAAAGGTGATCATCATTTAATTAGTGATCTTAAAACTGCTAAGGGCTTCTTGTGGAAGGCCTATCGTAAAAGTGAAAGGGATTGGCTACAGAAGTCGCGTCTCAAATGGTTCGAGTTGGGCGACAAAAATACGAAGTATTTTCACTCCGTTGCTTCCTTTAGAAGGTGCAGTAATATGATTGTCAAAGTAGTGCAGGGGCAGCACATTTACACTTCTCCTTCGGATATTAGGAATATTATTTCAAATGCTTTTAAAGATGGGTTCAATTCTTCGAAGACCATTCCTATTGGTAAGTTTGACTGTGAGCTGAAGCGTATTTCTCCCTCTGTAGCGGGGCTGCTAGAGAAACCCTTCTCTCTTCAAGAAATCTGGGATGCGCTTTCTTCCATGGATGGTTCGCGCGCTCCCAGCCCCGATGGATTCAACATGAATTTTCTCAAGCATTTCTGGCCTTCTCTTAAGGGCGAAGTTCTTACTTTTTTTGAGCAGTTCAGAATGGTAGAGTTGATGATTTCTCCTTTAATCGCTCTTTCATTCAGCTTATCCCAAAAGTGAAAGATCCGGTCTCGGTTAATGATTATAGACCTATAAGCCTTGTGGGTTCTGTTTATAAATTGCTGTCTAAGACCCTTGCGTTGAGAATCAAAACAGTTCTACCAAGTATTATTGGGGATAACCAGTTTGCTTTTTGCGCGGGGCGACAAATCCTGGACTGTTCACTTATCGCGAATGAAGTGATAGATTATTCTAATAGACAAGGTCTGCAAAGTGTGGTTTTTAAAGCAGATTTTCGTAAAGCGTATGACTCTGTAGATTGGAATTTCCTAGTGTTTGTGATGAAGGCTATGGGGTTCGGGGAGCTGTTCTGTGGTTGGATCCTATCGTGTATCTCGACAGCTTCCATTTCGGTTCTCGTGAATGGATCGCCCACTGAGTTTTTCCCTATCAGTAGGGGTCTTCGACAAGGGTGCCCATTATCCCCTTTGCTATTTAATTTGGTGGCTGAGGCGCTTAGCGCCTTCTTATCGAAAGCAGTATCTCTTGGTTTTTTCGGGGGCGTGAAGATTGGGAGTGATCCGATAGAGGTTTCTCACTTACAATTCGCAGACGACCTTATCATTTTCTGCGTTGCTAGTGAGACCCAAGTAAGAAATGTGGTGAGGTTGCTAAAGGGTTTCGAGCTTGTATCGGGGCTGAAGCTGAATTTGAAGAAATCTTCCCTTTTTGGTATTAATGTTGATAATGGTGTGCTGGATGAGTGGGCTGCGTTTCTAAGGTGTAGTAGGGGTTCTTTTCCGTGTTCTTATCTTGGTCTTCCGTTAGGAGCTAAGAAGAATTCCGCTCACCTGTGGGATCCGATTGTTTCGAGAGTGAAGAATAAAATTTCTGCCTTGTCTACTAGATTTCTATCGTTCTCGGGTAGGATCACTTTGGTTAAAGCTGCCTTGTCCAATTTACCCATCTATTTCATCTCCTTGTTTCCAATGCCCAAAGCTGTCAGCTCTGAGCTAACGAGAGTGGTTTCAAACTTCTTATGGAATCAGAAGGAGAAGAAGAAAATTCATTGGATCAGATGGGAAGTACTGTGTCTTCCGAAGTGTTTCGGTGGGTTGGGGCTGATTAATTTCAACCTGAAAAATAGAGCCCTTTTGTATAAGTGGATTTGGCGTTATGGCACAGAGACGGATTGTTTGTGGCGTAGGGTGATTTCGGCCAAGTATGAAAGGGGATCTTCTTCTCTGTTACCTTCTAATCTTAGAGCTTCGAATAAATCTTGGATTTGGAGAGGTATCACTGCTCCTCTTTTGGATCCTAATAATATATTTAATTGTAATATTAAGATGATTGTTGGAGATGGGAAGAAAGTTGCCTTTTGGTTAGATAATTGGTCTGGATGTAGTCCCTTGAAAAGGGCGTTCCCTCGTATCTTCTCTTTAGCCGTAAAACAGTCTGGACCGGTGGCTGATTTTGGTACTTTTGCTAACGGTAGATGGACCTGGAACATACCTCTGCGTCGCAGGCTGTTCGATTGGGAGCACGATGTGTGGGATGAATTTTTGCAGTGTATTAACAGTGTGCTTCCTGGGAGGTTTCAGTGTGATAGCATTAGATGGACTGGTCCGGGTAATGGCTTGTATTCGTCCAAGTCCTTTTGTGAAATTTCAGGTAGGGAGAATCTGGTTCGGAATGACGTTTGGAAAAAGGTTTGGGTGAATTTAGCCCCACCTAAGGTGGAGGTATTCATATGGAGTGTTATTCATGGGAAAATCCCGACTAAAGACCTCTTAGTAAAACGGGGCGTTAATGTCTCGGGGCTGCTTTGCCCGTTTTGCAATATTGTAGAGGAATCTATTAATCATCTTTTTTGCAAATGTCACGTTTCATGGTTGATTTGGCAGAGGTGGTGCGGGATTTGGAATGTTAATTTTGTTTGTCCGAGTAACTTCAAGGTCTTAATGGCTCAGTGGCTAGAATTGGGTCATCGATTTAAGAGTAATGAAGTTTGGTTGATGGCTTTTCAGTGTATAGTTTGGTCTTTATGGTTGTATCGTAATGATGTTGTTTTTAAAGGCGCTGCTATTTCTGTGAATTCCCTGTCTGAAAGTTGCTTGGTGCGCATGGCCCTTTGGTGCAAGGCGAAATGGCCGCTAATCTCTCCGGCTGTGTCGGATCTTATTCAGAATCCATCTCTTTTCAAAGATATTGCTGTTTTGAGCAATAAAGTAGTGTGCTCACAGTGGCGTGCTCCGGCGGTTGGGTCTCTAAAATTCCAGGTTGATGGGGCGGTGATAGGAGGTGTTGGTAATGCTGGTATTGAGGGTGTGTGCTTGAATAATGATAATGTCATCTTGATTCAATTTTCTAAGTTTGCAGGGCTAATCGACGTCTCGTCTGCTGAATTGTTGGCTGTCTTAGAAGCATGTCGTGTGTTTAGGTCCTCCCCTTGGTTTGGCAAAACCAAGCTGATTATCGAGTCTGATTGTAGCAATGTGGTTGAATGGATTAACAAGCCTATTGTAGCTCCGGTCGTTTTCAGGTCCTTGGTCGATGAATGTGCTGATTACTGCTCAAAGTTTGGTTGGAGTGTTCATGGGATTCCTCGAGAGCTGAATGCAACGGCGGATAGATTGGCTAAGTCTGGGATTTCCAGATCGACGCCGCTTCTTTGGATGAAGAGCAGTGTTGATGCGCAGCTGGGGTGCTGAGTCAGGGGAAGGAGTTTGGTTTTTGCTGATAGTATGAGAGCTTTCGTTGGTTCTGCAGCAGTGAAGTTTTTATGTGGTCCTGGGCTATGGCTACTTCATTTCCTCCTTACCGATTTTGGAGTGATCAGCTGCTGTTTGCGGTTATTCATTCTATGTTCTTGTGGTTTTTTTTAAGCGGCTGTCGGTTAATGCATAATGTTGTGGTTTTGTATCCGGTCTTTTTCATGGTGATATATTGTAATACATTACTTCGTGACGCTCTTTTTCCTCCATTTTAGGTGTAGGGAGGTTTTTTAACGAGGTCCGAAGTAGTGTCGGTTAGCAATAAAAGTTATAAGTTTTTCAAAAAAAGAAGAAGAAACTATCAGGGTGGAAATTAAAATTGCTCTCTTTTAGGGGCAGAATTGCCTTAGTCAAATTGGTTGTCGTCAATTTGTCGATCTACTTTATTTTGATTTTTCGATGCATGCGTCAATCAAGTCGATTATTTCTAACTTGGTGGCAAGATTCTTATGGGGCTCGTTCAACAAAAAGTAACTTATTATTTAATGTTGGAAGTATTTTATTGGTTCTATTACCTTATATTTGAAAGAACGAAAATTCTCTGCTCCTTTTTATGTCTTTATCTATGTTACAACACTAAAAAAATTAAACCTTATATTCTAACTCTAAAACATAAATACTAAACCATAAACTCTAAAAATTAAATCTTACACCCTAAATCATAAACTCTAACCATAATCGCCAACTCTAAACCCTAAACTCATTTTTTAGTGTTGAGATATAAATAAAAGCACCAAAAAAATAGAGGATTTCTATCCTATTTGAAAGCATTTATTTTTAATATGAAACCGAGATATTCAAATTATTATACTTAATTTTATCTTTAATTATCAAAATAAAAATACTATATTAATAAGTTTAAAGTTAACAATTTTTTTTGAATATGCTGGTGCGATGCAACAGTAGCATCTGTTCAACTTTCTTATTCTTTTCAAAGACAACACACACATAGCATCTGTTCAACTTTCTTAGTCTTTTCAAAAACAACACACACAGCATGGCATTACTGGTGCTCGAACCCGGGTCCCAAGAAATGATAAACATCTACCTTTGCCACCAAGACACAAGGGGATGAGCGTTAACAATTTTTGAAAATGAAGATTTATTATTATTATTATCAAATAAAATTGTTATACTGAAAACTTTTATCGGTATACAAAACAACTTTATAATATAAATTCAATATTAAAATTCAAACACGTTCTTAAATTGCACCTAAAATTAGTGAACCGTGTGTTATGCTAGAGCCTAGATGGGCTTCGGGAGCTGCTTTCCCAAGATTATTGATCAAGCTCAGGGGCCTAGTTTAAGCCTGATTTCATTGTAGCATCTCCTCACCCGATTGATTACCTTTGTATTCAAAATGGAATAAGAAATAAGGATATATATTATATACTACCTTATTAATTTGGAGTCAATTATGTTGGATATGAATAGAAAGAGTGAACTTAAGTTGGACCCAATTGTTCTATAAGAAAATATTTGAAGTCAACATGTCTGTATGGATACTAATTTCAGCATATCTAAAATCAGAAAATACGTTAAAAGATTTAAGTACGTGTTATCATTATTTGATGTCATGACGGTGAAAATATTTTATTCTATAAGTAAATGGATTAATATCCTATACAGTGGCGGTGGAAACTTAAAGTTTCCACAAGCGCCTTAGTTTTAGGGTTTAGAGAGTTAGTTTAGGGTATAGGGTTTATGGGTTTAGGTGTAGGGGTTTAGAATTTAGGGATAGTTGTTTCAATTTAAGGTTTAGGGTTATAATTTAGGGTTTATAGGTTAGGGTTTAGTTTTTAGGGTAATATGGTGAGGATTTAGGTTTTAACCTATAAACCCTAAATTATAACCCTAAACCTTAAATTGAAACAACTATCCCTAAATTCTAACTCTCCACACCTAAACCCCTAAACCCTATACCCTAAACTAACTACCTATACCCTAGAATTAAGGCGCTTGTGGAAACTTTCAGTTTCCACCGCCTGTGTATAAAAAATTTATCCTAAGTAAATGTATGATTATGATAAGGATTAATATCCTATACACCGGCGGTGGAAAGTTTTTATTTCCACAAGCGCCTCAATTATAGGGTTTAGGGTTAGTGCTTAGGGTTTAGAGTTTAGGGGTTTTAGTGCAAAAGTTTAGAATTTATGGTTCATGTTTAGAATTTAGGAATTAGGGTTAGAATTTAGGGTTTAGGGTTAGGGTTTAGTTTTAGGGTAATATGGGTGGGGATTTAGGTTTTAACCTATAAACCCTAAATTTTAACCCTAAACCCAAAATTCTATCAACAATCCCTAAATTTAAAACTACTACAGTTATACCCTTAAATTTTAAACCCTAAACGAAGTCCCTAACCCTTAAAACTAAGGCGCTTGTGTAAAAAAGTTTCCACAAGCACTTGTGTATAGAACAATTACCCTTATGATAATGGTCTTTTTATAAATTTAATAATTTAAAAACAAGGAAAAGTATGTGTTTGTATTTGCATTTTTATTATTTTTGTGCTTTTTAATTGTTATAAAATGACATAAATTTTTTTCTGATGGTAGGATATCTGTTATTAATCTCAATTCAATGTGAACACAAAATAGAGGACATAACTAAAAAAATCAAGCCAACAAGCATATCTAATACACCCATTATTTATGTCCTCTAAATTTATTCGAACTAAAATAAATATAAAAAAACTGTTAAAAATTAATGGTCAAAATTGGTGAAAGAACTTAATTGATTTAATTTCTTAATTCAATAATTTAATTGATATTTTTTCTTCAAAAGTTCAAGAACTTTTGACACCTTTAAGCCAAATAAATACATCATAAAAGTAGAGATCAAAATAAGTTAATGTATTGTGATTATGTATTTAAATTTAAGTCGATGGTCTTATCATCATAGTGGTTAAGTAGCATAGATATCATAGTGTTCAGGGTTCGAGTCTTGCCTCTTCTCAATTACAAAAAAATATTGGGTAATCTTTACCAGTGGTCCTTTTAGTTTAGTGTGTGTTTTATTTTGGTCACTAAAATTCAAAAAAAGATTATTATGGTCACTTACGTTTAGAATCGTTTCTATTTTGGTCTCTTGGCCATTAGTCTACGTTTAGAATGATGATGCAATTGAGGATGATGATGAAGATGGCGATGGAGATGCATAGTAGTTCATCTTTGCATATCATTTATGTCAATTACGATATTTATGCACTTTCATTTATGTTTTTAGGATTAAGTTTGCATTTCCAAACCTATGCTTTGATTTTCTGTTATTTAGATTTTAAGTTGATGTTATCTTTCATTTGAACTTAATGTTTATCAATATTATGTTGCTTGGTTATTATTTATACCATTTGCCTATTTATGCACTTTATATTATGCCTCAATTATTTTTAATCTAACAAAAAGGGGGAGATGGAACAAGCTCACACTTAATATTTTGATTTCCAAACTTAAATGTCACCTAGCTAATATTAAGGGGGAGTTATTTTTGCAAAGTTTTTCAAAGTATAAAAAATTTCAAGTTTTGGTTTTGTTATATCAAAAAGGGGAAGATTGTAAAACCTATGTTTGATTTTGATATAACTAAGTATGTTAAGGATTAAATTTAAAACTTGAAATAGATTTTTAAGTCTCTCAAATGACTTATAAATCATCAAGGCTTTAATCTGATTTGAAAAACTCAAACTCTAAATATTTTCTAAGTGTTCCAAAGCCAAAGTGTTAAAAAATGTCCAGGTGTATCGATACGCTTCCAGCCATATCGATACCTTTTTTTGCAAAGTTGGCTACTGGAAAGACGCATTTCGATACGCCCCTTAGCGTATCGAAACAGATTGAATCTGTATCAATACGTCCCTCTGTAAAACTGAAGGAGTTTGATTAGCGTACATACGGTTCCACCCATATCGATACAAATTTAATGAATTTTTAAATTCGAAAGCCTTTAAGTTTTTGACCGTTGGTGTCAGCCGAGTAGGTAACTAACATTTAAAGTGGTAGTTGTCCCGTATCGATACAGTGTACCCCGTATCGAAACGAAAACTTCCAGTGAGCTAAGTTGAGAAAAATGTATCGATATGGTCTTACATGTATCTAAACGGTCCATGTCCCGTACCGATACGCTTACACGCGTATCGATACGTCATTTTTATTATCGTGCAACGACTCTTTCTGTTTTGAGACATGTATCGATACGAGTCCTCGTGTACCGATACAGATAGCTGTAGAATTGCATTTATGGTGGAAAGAAAGGGTCCCAACGGCTATAATCAATACCCCAACCACCCAAATAGCTAGAATTGATAGAGAAGATATAAATTGAAGCTAATTGAAGACCAGCAACAACTATTGCATCAAAGATAAACATCCAAGCAAAAATCCAAGCTCATTGTGCTTATTTTTCAATTTCTTGTAAACTCCAAATTGTGTAGTGTTCAATTCCTATCTTATCATCAAATTTGGGTTGAGTGTTTGTACTTAAAGGGACAATCTTGTATTTGAGAGATATATTTCTTGCCTAAATTCTTATTTGTTCACTTGTGAGGGTTTGGTCAAATTTTGGGTAGAAAATTTGACCGGTTGTGTAAATGTTACCTCCTAAGCCTTGAAAGGGGAAGAACAAATTAGTAAATTGTTGGAAATCCTTAGTGGTAGCTAAGGTAGTGAATGTAGAGTTCATTTGAAACTTGAACCACTCTAAAATCTCTTGTTCTTTATTTTTAGCTATCATTTTACTCCAACAAATTTTTAAAAGCCCAATTCATCCTCTCTTGGCTTTGTCAATTCATTGATTCACTCAACAGTAATAAACTTGCACTTCTCTTTAATAGTAAGCATTAATTTTCTCGTTCAGGAAAATACATTAAACCCAAAATCATAAACACACTTATCGTAACAAAACATGAAAATATAAAAAAAAGGACAAACCTCACATAATGAAATAATGTGTGATGGAGACATCATATTATGAAGGCATAGCCTACATTGCACTTATTCTGCACCGCAAATGGGAATATTTAGTAGTTGCAATAGTTTCTTTTTTGGTATTGAGAGCCTATAGTGCCCATCACCACCCCATAGTAATACCTTAAAATCAATGGGCAAATAGAGAAAATCATAAGTTCCCTGGTGGTTTTCATCTATGGCTGCCATCAACATCTTTGAGGTAAATCTGAGGATAATTATGAAATAGAAATTATAAACCTAACCAGCTAAGTGTTTATTCAATTTTGATTAGATAATACATATTAGAGGTTATAATATATATTAGAGGTTAGTGTTTTGAATTAATTTTTTGAGTTTTAGTTTTATAATTTTTGGGGAAGACGGTGAAAAATAAAATTTTGAAAGTTTGGGGGGTTAAATTAGAAACTATTTTTTTTAAGTAACAAAGACTAACAGCCAAGGGACCAAAATAGAAACGATTCTAAACGTAAGTGACATGAATAATTTTTTTTGAATTCTGGTGACCAAAATAGAACACACCCAAGGGACTACTAATGAAGATTACCGAAAAATATTAAATTTAAGAGTAAATTGTATATCTTATCAATAAACTTTATATGTTGTGGGGTGGTTGGTTTTGAGTTGCAATTAACTTTGTATACGTGTAATTTTTTTTAATGAATAAAATATCATTTATTTATATAAAAAAGATTAAATTAATTTTTTTAAATTTAATGATTAAAATATGAATGAATAAAAAAAATCAGTGATAGATTTTTGAAATTTACATTCAATTTAAATATAATATAAAATAAAAACTCAAACTATTTTATAACGTGCTCAACTTATAGGAGTAGTAACTAACTAGAAAGAGGGCTTGAACCTCCACCCTTGAGGTTAACAGTCCCACACTCTAACCAACTAAGCTATTCCAGCTTACATTATTTTACTTAAACAGTTTCATAAAATTGGATTTCTTTTACAGCACGTATAGATATACTCATACTAAGAGTGTGACTGTATTATTCATAACCGATTGTATAGCTATTGCTGCAAAAGTTGAAGATCCACGATTCCTGAACTGGATCAAAAATGGAGAATCTAAGACCTCAACCACCCCACGTTATCTTCTTGCCCTTCCCAGCGCAGGGCCACGTCAAACCCTTGCTCAAACTTGCGGAGCTTCTCAGCCATGCCAGTTTCCATGTCACCTTCATCAACACCGAATTCATCCAACACCGTCTCCTCCCCTCCATCGACATCGCCGCCTTCCACAGCCGCTTCCCTAACTTCCGCTTCTTGTCCATCCCCGACGGCCTCCCCCCTCACCAACCACGCGCCCTCGAAGATCTCCTCCCATCTATCGGCTCCGCCACCGTGGCTGCACTTCGACAGTTGTTGGTTTCTGATAACCTCAGCCGTGCAACCACCTGCATAATAGCAGACGGGATCATGCCTTCTTCTGCCGTAACCGCCGGTGAAGAATTCGGGATACCTGTGTTGGCGTTCCGCACGTTCAGTGCTTGCTGCACCTGGACTAACTTTCATTTGTCGAAACTCATTGAAGAAGGGGAAGTTCCATTTCAAGGTTAGCTTAACCCTTACAGGCTCTTTTATCAATTACTATGTAATGGAGTAGATTTTTCTTCCCTTAATCATATACAGTTATACACACATGTTTTGTTTTTGAGTGTACAATTTTCAGATAAAGATATGGACAAGCTGGTGACTTGCATTCCAGGTTTGGAGAATGTTTTAAGACGTCGAGATCTTCCAAGTATTTGCAGGGTGGAGAGTGTTGGGGATCCCATATTGGAATTCTTTATAAAGGAGGGTAGGGCCATGCTGCGAGCATCTGCTCTCATACTAAACACATTCGACGAACTAGAAGCTCCTGTGCTATCTAAACTCGCCTCTTTCTTCTCCAAAATCTATACTATCGGCCCTTTGCATGCCCTCTCAAATGTCCGTATCAACGGCGACCGATCACCTTTAGCATCCACAACAGGTATTCTATGGAAAGAAGACCAAGGTTGCATCACCTGGCTCGATTCCCGGCCATCCGAATCAGTCGTCTTCGTTAGCTTCGGGAGCATAGTGAAGTTCACGCATGACCAAATGCTCGAGTTTTGGCATGGCCTGGTCAACAGTGGCAAACCATTCCTGTGGGTCATACGACCCGACTCGATCATCGGAGGAGATGGTAGTTCGGGTCAACTCCTGATGGAGCTCCAAGAGAGGACGAAAGGCAAGGGGTTGATAGTGAGTTGGGCACCTCAAGAGCAGGTGTTGGCCCACGGAGCCGTGGGCGGGTTCTTGACGCACGGCGGTTGGAACTCAATCATGGAAAGCACACAGGCGGGAGTGCCCATGATTTGTTGGCCTGCAATATCCGACCAACAAGTGAACAGCAGGTTCGTGAGTGAAGTGTGGAGGGTGGGTTTGGACATGAAAGATACGTGTGAGAGATCAGTGGTTGAGAAAATGGTAAGGGATTTGATGGAAGCTAAAAGAGATGAAATCATGAAGGTGATGGGTGTGGTAGCAAAGCAAGCTGAGGATAGTGTTAAAGAAGGTGGATCTTCTTACCGGAACCTGAACACATTGATTCAAGACATAAGCTCAATGACTACTTAATTTAATTAAAAGTATATGACTATTTAGTTGGGGTATTAATGGGTTAAAGTGGTGAAAATTTATAGATAAAAATAGAAATTTTAGTTGAGGAGGAGGAGAAAAAGAAGAAAGAGGAGAAGAAATTATGAAGAAAAAAATAGAAGAACGAAGGTTTAAAAAATAGAAGTATATGACTTTGATTTTTAAGTGTAGTAATATGATTTCGTTTTTAAATTGTATTACATATTTATAATTGATATAATTGATATAACTTTCAAAGAAACGGAATCTGCTCAAACGTCAGGCCAAAATAGGATACGCTTGCCATCACCGATCACGAAAGAAATATTTTTGGTAAAACAATTGTCAGGCCTCAACAGATGAGACGTGATGTTTCTCCAAACCAAGGATTTATTCCTCTGCTTAAGGTTAACTGGGAGTAATGAAAGCTGATACGATTCGTAAATTGCAGCTAAGATTTTACGCCACAAACTATTAGGTTCAGAACCATACCTCCAGAGCCACTTGCACAACAACACTTGATTTTTCGTTTTGAAATCAACCAATCCTAACCCGCCAAAATCTTTTGGAAGGCAAACGGAATCCCAAATGAGCTAGTGTATCGCTCGGTGGTCAAGGGACCCCCACAGGAACTTGGCAATTAGTTTTGGCAGATGTGAACTAATCGAGGCAGGCATAGGAAACAGAGATAAGTAGTAAATGGGGAGATTGGTCAAAACCGACCTGATAAGAGTAATGTGGCCCCGATTGAGAGCAGTTTAGCTTTCCAGCCGGCTAATTTAGCTAAGATTTTACCCATTATCGGCTCCCAAATTTTGGAACTATTTTTGGAATGACCCAACGGTAATCCGAGATACTAGCAGGGAAAAGAAGCACTTTTGCAGTGGATTAGGGAGGCCCAATAAGAGACATTACTATCATCGACATTAATACCAATGAGCTTAGTTTTACTTAGATTAACTTTAAGCTCAAAAGCAACCTCAAAACCTCTAAGGATACGAATGACGTTTCGAATCTGCTTTTCACTATCACCACAAAAAATGATAAGGTCGTCGGCGAATTGCAAATGAGAAATTTCTGAGACGTTAGAGCCAATATGGAACCCGGAGAAGAAACCATTCGAAACAGCTTTAGACAATAGGGAACTAAGAGCCTCTGCCACTATATTAAAAAGAAGTGGAGATAGTGGGCAGCCTTGACGAAGACCTCAAGAGATAGGGAACACTTTAGTGGGGGAACCATTGACAAGAACGAAAATGACTGCTGTTGATAAACAGGATATAATCCAAGAGCACCATAAGTCGCCAAAATCCATCTCCTTCATCACAAATACTAAGAAATCTCAATCCATAGAGTCGTAGGCTTTATGAAAAATCTACTTTGAAAACCACGCCCGATAGACCTCTTCTTTTAGTGAACTCGATTAATTCATTAGTGATGAGAAAACAATTCAGAATTTGTTTTCCAGGGCAGAAAGCAAACTGACACTCGCCAATTACATCATTGCAGACACGTTTAAAACGAATGGATAGAACTTTGGCTAGTAGCTTGTAAACGCATCCAACCAAACTAATAAGGCGGTAGTCTAAGATAAATTTAGGATCAGTTACCTTGGGTAGCAGAACAATAAATGAATGATTGAAAGATGAATCCTTAATTCGACCATTGTAGAAATCCGAGAAAAATCTATTGATCTCATCTTTCACAGAAGGCCAGAAATGTTTTAGGAAATCGATGTTAAACCCGTCAGGACCAAGTGCTCTAGAGCTATCGAGAGCTTGAAGAGCGAAGAGGATTTCTTCCGAAGAGAAGGGACATTCCAACATAGTAGAGGCAGACCTGTTAATTTTTTTTAGCTGACAATCCAATTTGGCTATATGGATCGTTAACGATGTGTTGTAAATGTTCTTGAAATGAGATTCAACCTCCTTCTTAATTTTACTGGTGCCACAGATGACATCCTCCCCAACTGTTAACCTTGTGAAAGCATTAATTCTTTTTCTCGAGGAGGCCACAAAGTGAAAGAATCTCGTATTTCTATCTCCGGCGGCAAACCACTTCAAACGAGATCTCTGCAACCACTTGTGTTCTTCGATACGAATTTGTTTCCACAAATCTGATCTTGCACGTCTAAGGTTAGCAACTAACTTTGCATCAAAGGCTCATTTGGCAATTGTGTCTTCCAAAGCCGAAACCTGATTTTCAAGAGCTTCAATAGACACGACCCGACTGGCCTGTTTTAGAGCAATAACACCCTTTGAAGCTTTTTTACATTCACGAAGGATATTACCAATTCCACTGCCTTTTTAGTTGACACAAGTCCTCGAGATAGTTTTGGCCATTACTTTGTCCTCATTCCAATAATCATACCAACGGAATGGCTTTGGTCCCCAATTTTGGTTCTTCACAAATAAGGCTACGGGATTGTGTTCAGATATGCTCTTAGGCATTAGGTGTGAGAAGACATCTGGCCAACTGACAACTATTTCTGGGGAAATTAGAAAGCGATCTAACATGCTAAAAGAAGGACTTTCACGCATACTTGACCATGTGAAATTACCACCCTCCAAAGAGAGATCGATAAGGCCAAGATGATTAATGAAGTAATTAAAATCTTCCATCGCACTCTTATTTGAGCAAACACCCATTCTTTCTTCAACAGACCTAACTATATTGAAATCCCCTCCCATTAGGATTGGGCAATTGAAACTGGGTAAAATGGTGATCAGATGTAGAAACAATGATTTCCTATTAGCCGGATTATTAGGGGCATAAATATTACCCAACAAGCAATTTAGACAGCCGGATTGAAATTGTAGCTTACCCACGATGAAGATGAAGTTCTCTTTGATGATAGAAGACTATAAGTCGAAATTCGAAGGGTCCCAAATGACAATAAAACCATCGGCTGAGCCGACAGAAGGGCCATGCAACCAGCGAAAAGACCTCGAGCTTTCGGAGATCATACGAATTAATTTATCGTCAACCACTCTGAGTTTTGATTATTGGGTAAACAGCACTTTTGCCCCTGATGAAGACAATAATCTTTTAACAGCAGCCTTTTTTCGAATCTGCCTAACCCTATGATGTTCCAAGATGCGATTAAACACTGCTTCATAAAGATCTAACCAAAAAACATAGAGTTACAAACTGTCCCTCTCGAGAACTACAATATCACTGGCCGGAACCTTTCTCAACGTCCATATCAATCAGCCTCTTGCAAACCTCATCATCACTTGCTTTAAAAGACAAACCATTTGATCTACAAGCTCTAGCTTCGATTAAATTTTGCTGCTCTGAGGTCGAATTGAGAATTTCCTACGCTCCAACATCAGAATTGGTCCTAATTGCCCATATAGAGGGAATTTGATCCTGGTTAGTACAAACCTCAAAGTCATGGCGAGAAGCCCTACAGGGCCCATTATCCGGTTTGAACCCAATATCCCAAGGGGGCAACCGATTGTGTTTCTTTAAATATTTGGGCTTGATTGAAAACAAACCTGTCTTAGAGTCCAACACAGGGATATTGACCCCACTACACCCTGAGGATTTGGAAGATTTAGAAGCCAAAATGACCGGAACCTCAAATAGAGATTCGTTCGCATCTTGCCTGTCGCAAGAAGATTCGGCAACAGTGGGGCCCACATACATTAAATTGTTCATGTTGTCTGCTAATGATGCATGGGAAACGACATTGCCATCTAGGGGAGAGATAGGCTCTACGTTGGAACCTCCCCCCCTAAATGGGAAAAGGATCCGTCGCAAAAACATTAACTGATGGAGGTAAATAGTCGTGACGACAGCTCTCAACCTCATCGACAGTAATGTCTGCGAACCCTTCATCGATCCAACACCAGTCATCTTCAAAATTTGCAGAAACACGAACATTGTGAGGAACATCTGACAAATTGCTAACCCCGACTAGAATACGAGCCTGATCGAAACAATTTTTGTTCAACGTATCCTCGTCAACCTTGATAAAAGAACCCCACTGTTCGACAATGTGCTGGAAAACCGAGTAATGCCATGCAAAAAGGAGAAGCCCTTTCAAAGTTACCCGACGAAGAAGCTTCCTCTTTACAGAAAATTTTTCAACTGAATCAAAATCTACGAACCAAGAATTGGTTAATGAGCTTTTGAGATCCCAAAAAACTGCTTTTGTTCTTCTTCCAGGAACTGAATTATAACAAAAGAACCAGACCACGGGCAAACTTTGATGTTGAACCCCTCCGACAACAACGCTTGCTGCACAAAGTCGGCGTCATACATACCCTTGACTTGGCACACTAGGCAGTGTTTAAACCATTCCAAATCAGATGGAGGAAAAGACACATGAACGAGACCGGGATCCAAGTTTAAAGAAGAGTTGGTGTCAACCTTAATAGCCTGAGGATCGCCCATGATAAGTTCTTCACTTGCCGAAGAAGAAAGGATAATATTTTAAGATATGACGTGTTAACTCGAATAACTCGAAATAACTCAAAATTGACGTGTCAACTTGAATAACTCAAAATTGTTTGACTCGACTCGATCGAACGCTCACCTCTATCTTAAGATATGACGTGTTAACTCGAATAACTCGAAATATTCGAATATTTTAAATTATTTTTTCTTTTAAATCGAATATTTTTAAAATAGAGCATTTAATGTTTCATATTTAAATCACATTGAATATTTAATAACTACTTTAAATATTCAATTTAATTTAAAAACATTCAATTTAAAAGAAAAAAATTGATTTAAAATATTCGAATAATTAATTAAATTTTTATAGGAACTCGAAAACTCGACTTGACTCGATTCAAATCGAAAAAATTTGAAATAAGGTTTGAGTTGTAAAATATGATGCGTCAACTCGAATAACTCAAATTTTTTTGACTCAACTCGATCGAACGCTCACTTCTATCTTAAGATATGACGCATCAACTCGAATAACTCGAAATATTCAAATATTTTAAATCATTTTTTCTTTTAAATTGAATATTTTTTAAAATAGAATATTTAATATTTTCATATTTAAATCATATCGAATATTTAATAACTTCTTTAAATATTCGATTTAAAAAACAATAGATTTAAAATATTCGAATATTTAATAACTACATTAAATATTTTTCTTTTAAATATTCCAATATTTAATAACTACTTTAAATATTCGAATATTTTAAATTAATTTTTTCTTTTAAATCGAATATTTTTAAATTAAATCAAATATTTAAAGTATTTATTAAATATTCAATGTGATTTAAAAGAAAAAAATGATTTAAAATATTCGAATATTCGAGTTGACGCGTCATATCTTAAGATAGAGGTGAGCGTTCGATCGAGTTGAGTACAAAATTTTCGAGTTATTCGAGTTGAAGCATCATATTTTACAACTCAAACTTTATTTGAAATATTTTTATTCGAATCAAATCAAGTCGAGTCGAGTTTTCGAGTTCCTATAAAAATTTAATTAAATATTCAAATATTTTAAATCAATTTTTTCTTTTCAATAGAATATTTTTAAATTAAATCAAATATTTAAAGTAGTTATTAAATATTCGATGCGATTTAAATATGAAAATATTAAATATTATATTTTAAAAAATATTCGATTAAAAGAAAAAATGATTTAAAATATAAGAATATTTCGAGTTATTCAACTTGACACGTCATATCTTAAGATAGAGGTGGGCGTTTGATCGAGTCGAGTCAAAAAATTTCGAGTTATTCGAGTTGACGCGTCATATTTTACAACTCAAACTTTATTTGAATTTTTTCGATTTGAGCCAAGTCGAGTCGAGTTTTCGAGTTCTTATAAGAATTTAATTGTAATTATTTATCATGCACCATACTTTGAAATTTTGCTTTAATGACCAATTTGAAAGAATGCTTAAATAAAAAGGGCTAAATTTAGTGAATTGTTTCAAATTAGGACTAAATTAATTGATTGTATAAAGTTGAAGGACTAAATATGTTATTATACCAAAGTTTTAACAGAAACTTAACGGAATTTAACGTCTTGTTACTGTTTTGTTATAAAACATAAAGTTTAATTACCATTTTGTGATTTTTGAAAGGTTGGTTACCATTTTGTTTTTTCGGGTATAGTTTAGTGACCGTCTGTGTACTTTACCCTAAATTTTTATCATTTCTGAAGCAGGGGAAACCGAGCTTCACCTCTATTCCTTAAGCTGGCAGCAAATTCCAAATTCCTCGTTTACACAATTAAATAACCTCCATGCTTGCCCCCTTCTTGGTCATATGTATGTAAGCACACCCTTCAAATTCATTATTTTTTTCCTTTTTAACATTTTGTGGCTCTCCCTCCCTTACTAATTTAAGTTTTAGATTTCGTTAATAGAAAACAGAGTACATAACCTCCTCCAAAATTACTTTTCACTAGAGTTGGCAAACGGGTTATTTGGTTCGGGATTCGGTTTGAATCATTTTAGTTCAGGTTATTTCAGGTCTGACTACATTTAGTTTAAGTTCAGTTCAGGCCTGGTTCGGTTTTAGTTTGGGTCTATAGTGATTTCGGTTTGGGTATCGGGCGTCGGGTTGATTGATTTTCAGTTCGGTTGACTTTCGGATTGGGTCAATAGGATATCGATCGATTTTAGTCAGATTTTCAGACCGAGTTAGGTTTTTCCACCCTATATATAACTTTTATATAGCATGCATATTTGACTTTTTGGTGAGTTGTGAGACAGTTAACATCTCATTTTTATTTATTTATTTTAATATATATTCTTTATTTCGGGTTGCCTTCGATTCGGGTTGCTTTCGGCTCAGGTGAAACCAGTTTGGTTCTATTCGGTTCGGGTGAAATCGATTTGGTTTTATTCGGTTCGGTTGAAAATCAATTCGGGTCCATTTTCGGTTCAATTGAAATTCAGCTCGGTTTCGGTTCGATTTATTTCAAATTTCGGATCAAATCGAATCACCATGTTCGAGTTAATTCTGAATCTCGATTCAAATAAATCAATTCAATTGTCGAGTCTCAAGTCAAATTTGCCAAATGTCGCGACCGTTTTTTAAAAACCGCTTTCTAAGTTTTGGGAAAACAATCTGACTATTAAAACTTGGAAAATCGAGGTTTTTAACCAATTTTATCTTGTAATTAATTAATTCTCCGTTTTTAATCAAAATCCCTTTTTATTTTGCTTAAAAATCGTTTTGGAGTCACCACCGGTCATTTTGGTAGACCGGACACCATAAAAACGTACTAGAGATTCTTTTAAAAAGTTTGGGTTCGAAAGTCGATTACGTGTAGGGAAGGAATAGCACCCCTACGAGCGCCCGTTATCAGTACCTCATTAATTACACGTAGCATTTTGGACATTAATTTGAATTTAATTAATCTTTTTAACTGTAAAATGAATGTATTCCAAATGTGAGTATCCTTTTGTAAGAAAATACATTTTTGGACGAATATTCCTATGAAACATTTAATTGCATTAGAACATTTCAATTTATATTCGAAATGTATCTCAACACAGAAGGTTTAATGCATGTCAAATTATTGTCTTGCTATTTTTAAGTAAACCCTAATTAGGTTCTATTAATTTGATTAAATAAGAAATCTACGAATATTATTAATTTTTAGACATAAATGGTAACACCTAAAATAATATTGGACACTACCTTTAATGGATCCAAAAGTAATAATATTCCTAATTAAAGTTATTCTAATTATTTATCTTATTTTAGTTATAATTAATAATTAAATTTGAATATTCATTGATTAACATCACTCTACAATGTGATACTAATCAATCTTGAATATTCAAACTCTATTTCAAATATCCATTTATTTGTACAATACCCTTTCCTATTAAATTAATTAAATCTAATTAGAGAGTCTAATTCTAAAAGGCTCTAGTTATTAACATTAATTTGAGGACTAAATTGTCTAAAATATGAAATTACATGCTCAATTTAAAACATGCAAATAATCATATAAATAATTAAACAATTAAACAGATAAATTAAAACTGAAAAGGAAAAAATTTAAATTAAATTGTAAACTGGAGAGTTAAAATACAAAAAAATGGTGACTGAATTATAATGCTCTACAAAATTGGAAGGACCGATAGATTAGCCCTAAACTTCCCAAATCTCAACCTAAAACTACCCGGATTCGGACGAATCCTCCCCTACTTCCCCGTTTTTGACTTCATCGGAACCCTAAAACCCTCACCAAACTCCGGCCAATAGAGATGAGCTTCAATCGAGTTTTTCCATTGAATTTTCACTTTATTTTCTCTCTTATCACTTCGATCTAACTCTCTTAATATGTATTTTTGCAGGGAATTAAAAAGGAAGAAAAATTACCGTTCTCAGCGGCGTTAATGGCGGTGCCGGCAACGTATTGATGTCTGTTCTGACTTTCGGGACCGTCTCCGGCGACGAACCAGCTTCCGCCGGCGGTGATTAAGCGTTTCGGCTTCCAATGGCGGCAACCTTTCGACTTCCCTTGCAGGTATAGTTCCCAAAATGCCCCCCGTTCTCTCTCCTCTTTTTATTATTACTTTATTATATTATTATTATTTTTAATGTAGTAATAACGGTGGTCATTAATTATTTTCTGAATTTTCTCTCTCCCTATTTATAGGTGGTCATAGATGATGTCATCAAAGGAGCTTAATCCATGTGAATGTTGAATGAACCAATAGAAGAGTGTCACGTGGCATAGATTGGGCGGGAAAACTGATTTTTTTGTGTTTCTTGAGCTGAACATTTGTGTTTGTTTGGGTGAAAAAATGAGAGCAGATTTTATTGGGCTTTTGGATTTTAATATGTAAAGGGAGTTTATATGTAAAGGAATAATTAAAGGATTTGGGCTTTTTATTTAATTATTTTGACTTTATTCATTTATATCTGATTTTAACTTATATCGTATAATTAATATAGTAAACATCCTGAACAAAATACGGGTTCTACACCAGATCTACCTCCATCGTTTGGTTGAGATAAAATTGAATTTTACTAGTTTTAGTTATTATTTTAACAAGTGAACTAGGTTTCAAAATTAGAAGAACAAGTTTTATGACCCATCTCTCTCTATGGTTCAAAGTGTGACACTTAATCTTTCTTTTTCGTCCACCGAACCATGTGTACCCATATCTGGCTATTTTTCTTTCTTTCTTTCCTTTTATCCTTTACACAGGGAAATTTACCTAAATATTGTTGTTGAATTTTTTTTCTTAGCAATATAGTCATCATCACTTTATTTCTAAGAATATAACGATTCACTGTTCAAAATCAGAAATCGGATGGAGCATTATCTGACTTCACTGTTTATTCACTTTTCTAGATATCTTTTTTAAGTTAAAATGTTGAAGACGGTGGGTGAAGAGTCCGACTTCAGTGTAAAATATTGTTTAAAGCAGGAGAGAGAGCAATCCGACTTTATTTGTTTATTAATTTCTTGACAAAACACTGTTCAAAATTGGAGGGAGAGCAGTGCGACTTCTGATTTTTACAGTCAATCATCATATTCTTGAAAATAAAATAATGAGGACCATATTATTGGAAAAGAAAATTCAACAACAATATTTGGTAATTTCACCCTTTACGCATGTAATACTAAGCTCATCATTTTTGGCATAATCAAGACTTTAGCTGTTCTTTTACTTTTCCTTTACATGAAGAGACGACTTAATTAACCACAAGCCCTTAATCTTTTTTCCTTATTAACACTTTAAACATTAAGATCTTTTCTTAATACTTTAGCCACCAACCTATAATCTTTTACAATTTGGTCGCTATTCACACTCAATTACGCATTTAGTCCCTCCATTTTTTCATCACTTACATTCTTACAAATTAGTCCTTAGTGCCTTAAATCTTCAAAATTGAATTTAATTATTCAAAACTAATCGAATCAAATAATTCAAGGGACTAGATTTATTTGTCTGAAAATAAATTTCGGTCACCGAAAATTTACTGAGCCGATTTTTCAGTATTACATTATAAATGCCATTGAGAGGATGAAGAGGGTCTAACTTAAAGTAATTTAAAAATATTAAGACTTAAACTTTTTAAAATTAAGACTAAATTAATTGAATGTGTAACTATAAATAACTAAATTTGCTATTATATAGAAAGTTTAACAACCATGTAACCTCTCTAAAGTAGATTAACGGCACACTTACTATTTTATAATAAAATATAAAATAATAATTATTATTATGTAACTTTAGAAGGGTAAACTACTGCAGGGGTCACTCTCGTTTCCCGTTTGTACAGATTTAGTCACTACTTTTGAAAAGTGCCAATAACTGATTATCTACGTTTTCGATGTGTAAAGACTTGGTCACTCCGACGTTATAGTCCGTTAGTCCCCTAATGGATTGCTGATGTGACGCATTTAATTAAAGGAAATCTTGTAAAAAAACCCTAAACTTTTTGTTCTTCTCATCCTCACTCACGTTCTCTTCCTCACCCAAGTTGCAATGAAATTACCCTGCTTACGCACATAAGCCATAACTACCCTACTCTTTAAAAGATCGCACATCTTGAGCTCGAAACAGTTAGAGCTCCAAAGAGTCAGAGTTCTAAGTACTATACTGGTTACATCATTACCATCATCATGGTAACCATACCCAGACAAGTTAGAGAGAGAGAGAGAGAGAGAATTTCATCTGTTATACCCGAAATTCAATCTATTCCGATGAACATGAATTTTAATCAAAGTACATCCTCCCCCCCCCCCCCCCCACCACCAACTAGAGCAGTAAAGCTTTGGCCGTTATGCCACATTATCTCAGATTACACCCTTCTGTGTCAAATGCCATCAGCTCAAGTTTATTGCAATGGAGCACAACTACAAAGGTTTATCCCATCTAGATTTAATTCATCATTACTTAAGAAACAAAAATGAATCATTTCAAGTTGAATTCTGCAATATATCAATAGGCCCGTGTTAAGGATAAATGACACCATTACAGTACAACCTCAGGATCAACATAATTTCCTGGATGCTTGGAAACCAAAGCTCACTAAAGACTTCCACAAAAGACTTGAAAAAAAAATCCCAAATTTCTCGAAACCTTACCAACAGTATGTGAGCTTGGAGGTTGCGAGAGCTTCTCACATTCATCAGCAAGCTGCCCAACAAATGAATAATGCAAACAATCAAATGTTTTACCTAGTAAAAGGATCAACTCATTTTGAAATGTGAAAAAAACAACTGCATTTTCATCTCCACAAAAAAATGAATGATTTCTTGTATGTTAATAGTTGCAGTAAATGTTGAAACACCTCCGACGTAGCAACGGCCGCCAATGAATGACGGTGAAGCAATTTAGGGCTGATACGATTTGGGATAATTTGAGGAAAAAGTCTACTTGTTTTATTAAATTCAATCAAACAAAGTTTTACAGACTTTGCTCTACATGGGCTTTGAAACTCAATACAATATTTATACTAAAACCAACTGAGATCTGCTAACATAACAGACTCTATTAACAAACTAACAGAAACATCTTAATGGGCCTGATCGACTTGGGCTGAATGTTCTGGAGACCTAAAGAACTTTCTTGATCAGAGAGGTCTTGCTTTAACATTCGCCCCACTTTCTTTGTCTTCTTTGAAAATTGATGAAGGCACAACATTCAATTTTTGACGCAGAGAAACGAACGATTGAGCAGACAATGGCTTGGTAAAAAGATCTGCAATCTGACAACTTGCTGGCACATAACCAATCTGTAAAATATTGTTCAACACTTTTTCCCGAACAAAATGCAAATTCAAGTCTACATGCTTCGTCTTGGCATGCATCACGGGATTAGCCGCCATTGCGATGGTGCTTGTATTATCGCACCATATCTTCGGCAAGTCATGTAAAGGAACCTCCATATCTTTCAACAAATTCCTAACCCACATGACCTCAGATGTTGCATCGGCTAAACTCTGATACTCAGCTTCGGCAGTGCTTCGCGACACGGATCGTTGCTTTTTAGAGCTCCAAGTAAGCAAATGATCTCCAAGATAAACACAGTATCCAGAAATAGACCTCCTGTCATCAGCATCACTACCCCAATCGGCATCCAAGAAAGCAACAAGATTGGGTAGAACACGTTGATGTGCAGAAAACCACAATCCGAAATCAACAGTTCCTTTGAGATATCGTAAAATTCGCTTGACAGCACACCAATGAACAACAGTAGGAGATTGCATATATTGTGCTACTCTATTGACAGCATGAGATATGTCGGGTCTAGTATGACAAATATAAAGCAACGCACCAACTATGCTACGAAATAGGGTAACATCAGAAAAGAGTTCGCCATCATACTTACTTAGCTTTGGTGATGTAGCCATGGGTGTGTCAACTGGGTTAGCATCAGCCAACTGACATCTCTTTAACAAGTCTGTAATGTACTTTTGTTGAGAAAGAAAAATTCCAGCCTTGCTGACAGACGCTTGGATGCCGAGAAAGTAGTCCATCACTCCAAGATCTTTCAAGGAGAATTGTTCATAGAGTTGTTGTTTAACTTGGCAAATATGTAACTCAGAATTGCCGGAAAGAAGTATGTCATCCACATACACGAGAACATAAGTGATCACACCATCAACCTTATACTTGAAGAAGGAAACATCAGCCAAAGAACACTGAAAATTGATGGAAACCAGAAAATTCTTGAGTTTAATAAACCAGCTTCTTGGTGCTTGGCGTAAGCCATATAAATCCTTGACCAATTTACACACAAGTGGTGGTCCGGAAGAATTATTTTGCTCAAAACCGGGGGGTTGATGCATATATACATCTTCATGAAGATCGCCTTTTAAAAAGGCATTGTTGACGTCGACTTGGTGTATCGTCCATTGATTCGTCACAGCCAAGGAAATCAGAACATTAATTGTAAGAGACTTCACCACAGGGCTAAAAGTATCAGTAAAATCATGCCCTGGTACTTGAGAATAACCCTTTGCCACAAGCCTCGCCTTATATCGGCTTATTGAACCATCAGCATTTCTTTTGACCTTAAATAACCACTTACAACCAATTATTTTACGGTCAGATGGTTGTGCAACTAGCTGCCAAGTACCATTAGAAATCAAGGCTGAATATTCCTCCATAACAGCAGTTATCCACTCTTCATATTGCATAGCTTCATATACAGTGGAGAGTGTATCTTCACAATTAGTTAGAAAAACTTTAGGCTTGAAGATGTCGTGCTTGCTACGACTTACCATAGAGTGCACGTTGCTGGTTGCAGGTGTGGAAACGGCAAGTGATTCTTCATGTGCTGCATCGTAAGTACCCTGTGGGTCAGCGCAAGGAACCGATGCATCAGTGGCATATGGTTCTTCATGTGGTGCATCGTAAGTACCCTGTGGGTCAGCACAAGGAATTGTTGCATCATTAGTTTCCAAAGAAGCTGAACCAGCCCCAAAGCCACAAGAAGACTCATCAGAATTAGAAACATCAGCAAAACTTTCTGATGTAACAGGGGCTGTAGCAGTATGAGAAGCACTAAAGGTAGCAGATTTTTCTGATGTAAATGAAACTGAATTACCAGAAGCAGATGTATTAGGAGATGTGTCCATTCTGATCTCAGTGTACACGGATGCAACAGTATTTGCTGGTGGAGAAGACATTGCAGTAGTAGCAAATTTGCTAAACTCAGTATGAACTGGAACTGGTTCAGACTCAAAACTAGCATGATCAGATGATGCAGCAAAGGGTGGTTGCTGAACAACAGATGGAAAACCAGCAGCAAAAGGAAAAATAGACTCATCAAATCGCACATGACGAGTAACATAAACTCGGCCATGAGAATCAAGACACTGATAGCCTAAATGCTTTGGAGAATATCCGAGAAAAACACATTGTCACGAGCGAAAATCCAGCTTGTGACGATTAAATGGCCTAAGATACGGGTAGCACGCGCAACCAAACGTCTTAAGAAACTGATAATCTGGTCTTCGACCGGTCAACCTCTCATAGGGGGACTTGTTGTCAAGTGCTACAGAAGGCAAACGATTTATGATATAAGTAGCACTCAATATAGCATTAGACCAGTACTTGAAAGGAATAGAGGCTTGCGCAAGAAGACAAAGAGCAGTCTCAACAATTTGACGATGTTTACGCTCAACCACGCCATTTTGTTGAGACGTATGGGGACAGGTAACCCGATGTTGTATACCCAAGGTTTGCAAACGAGTGGACAAAGCTTGAAACTCTCCCCCTCCATCGGTTTGAACAGCGCGAACAACAGAAGAAAACTGAGTCTTGACCAAAGCAAGAAAAGAATCAAACGCTGCAGAAACCTCACTTTTATTTCTAAGAAGATAAGTCCAACAATTTCTCGTACACATGTCAACGAAGGAAACGTAATATGAAAAACCAGAAGACACTACTGGAGCAGGGCCCCACACATCCATCTCAACTAGATCAAATGGATTGGTGTAAACAGTGTGTGAGTGCTGAAAAGGTAAAGCATGCGCCTTCCCCATCTGACAAGCAACACACAACACCTTATTGTCAGGAGAAATCTTCGTGTCTAAGGCCAAGCTAACCACCTCAGGAGATGGATGGCCAAGACGCTTGTGCCAAAGCCAGTAAAGAGTACTATCTTTATTTGCTATAAGATTGTGAACCGAAATCAACGGATCTGAAGCACTAACAGAAAAGGAATATAGACCATCTTCCTGCACCCCACGCAAAAGGACAGTCCCTGTTCTTTCATCCTTCACGCAACAATCACCAGAATGAAACTCAAAGTATACGTTGTTATCAGTAGCAAATTTAGACACAGATAAAAGACTGCGAGAAATCTGAGGGACATATAAAAGTTTATCAACAAGCAATGTGCGGGCAGAAGTGGCTGATGTGGGAATAATTGAATAACCAGTATGAGCAATTTTAAGTGTAGTCTTGTCACCCAAATATACTTTACCCTGTCCAGTATAGCTTGAACTTGAAGACATAGAAGACTTACAGTGGGTGACGTGATGAGTCGCTCCAGAATCAGGGTACCAACGAACTGTACCACGAGCAACACCAGGAGCAGTGAGAGAGTTGACTTGAACAGAATCTCCTAACGGTTGACTCTCGGACACATCAGACTTGCCAGGTGAAGCATCAACAAAAGGCTCATAAGTTTGATCAAAAGAATCACCACGACAGTGACAAGTATTAGCATAAGAGGCACCAGGTTGCCGTGGTTGCTGTGACGTAATCCCTTTATAGCCTTCATCGAACCTATGCCAGCAAGCATCTGCCATATGACCCAATTTGCCGCAAATTTGGCATTGAGGTCGCCCAGAGGAACGGTCGCGATAACCCCTGCCACGATAGGATCCAGGACGAGAACCTCTGCCACGATCATGTCCTCGAAAAGACTGAGAATAAGTAGACTGACCCTGCGACTCCTCACTTGTGGCCTGAGTCAAGTTAATTCCAACAGGAGATTCAACAGTATCGAGTAGCCGTGATTCAGCATCAACTAAGACAGAAATGACACCTTCAAGGGTATATGGAACCTGACTGGCTGTAATAACAGCAACAAATGGAGCAAACTCCGACGGAAGACCATTAAGAATTGTGGCAATGTGCTCGACATCCGAGACCTTATTCCCAGACAAGGCTAATAAATCGCAAATCTCCTTAATACGGACAGTGTACTCCCTCATCCGAAGAGAACCTTTCTTCATAGACCGAAGTTGACAGTGTAGGTGCATAACTTTTGTCGTCGATAGCTTGGAGTAAAGACTAGTAACAACAGACCAGATTTCAGCTGAAGTCTCAGCGCCGACAAGCTGCGGTAACACAGTGGAGCTCACGGTGGACAGAAGCCACGATGCCAAAGAACTGTCCTGCTGGACGAATCGCGTATAGGCAGGATTCACAGCCCTCTCACCAGCACGCTCAATAATCTTCACAGGTTTAGGAGTATCTGGATCGATGTACTCTTCTAATCCGAGACCTCGTATTGTAAGGATTACCTGCTGCTTCCAGAGAAGGTAATTTGTGTCATCCAAACACACTTTGATCCGTTTGTTAGAGAACAAGTGTGACGAATCAGAACCACCGTGAGACGCAACATCACCATCACTGGCAACCTCAATAACATTCACCATATTCAGAGCAAATGAGAAAACAAGACGCAGAGAAGAAGCTGACCTCAATCGAAGCTTGAAGAAAACAAAACACACTGCCGCGATCGGAGCTGAAGAAAACAGAACAGAGTTGAAAAAAAACAAATCGACCACGAGCGAAGCTGAAGAACCAGAACAGAATGACAAATTGACCACGAACGAGGCTTAAGGAACAAGAACACAGTGAGCACAATCGAATCGGAAAGAACCAGGGGAGCGAGAATTGGTGAACGCGAGATCAAGAGCTACACGACGGACAAGACGAAGCCGGAAACGGAGAACAACGGAAGCGAAATCAGAACCAGGATGATTAGAGGCGAATGATACCATGTTGAAACACCTCCGACGTAGCAACGGCCGCCATTGAATGACTGAGAACGGTGACGGTGAAGCAATTTAGGGCTGATACGATTTGGGATAATTTGCTCTACCTGGGCTTTGAAACTCAATACAATATTTATACTAAAACCAACTGAGATCTGCTAACATAACAGACTCTATTAACAAACTAACAGAAACATCTTAATGGGCTTGATCGACTTGGGCTGAATGTTCTGGAGAGCCAAAGAACTTTCTTGATCAGAGAGGTCTTGCTTTAACAGTAAATATAGAAAAAAGGGGAAATCACTGTAAAAACACAACCGCTGTCTAAATGTACCTAAATTTAGAAAAATTTAAATCGCAAAATCACTAGTTAGTTAAATTAGTAGTAAAATAATTAGCTTATTTTCCAAATAATCAATCCCTCGTGCAACATTCTTAATTTCGTTCCTTCTCTATCATTTAACTGTAAGATCAAATTAGTAATAAACAAAAGTAACCATTTTCGCTCGCGCAAATGTTCTTCGTCTTTCATCCTCCTCAAGTTGATGAAGTTGATCCCTAATCTTCTGTCCTTTATCCGGCAATTTAGAGGCAAAACATTCCAGATTCCGCTCCTGCCGTTGAATCTTCTCTTCCAGGTCAACATCAGTCAAGTTTTCCCAAAATTCCTCTTTGCCATGATCATCGCAACCTCCCCTTGTGCCGGATTTCCTCGGCAGAGGTTGTGGCTCCGCCTTGATAACCACTAAGGGAGGCGGTGACTCTCCATCCCCGGCGTCCTTTGAGAGTAGTCTGTTACAATCAAGGTCTAATTTTCTCTTTCTGCTCTATGCTGCTTCCATGCAAATCAAATGAATGCTTAATTTTCCCACTTTTTGTCTGTGGATACTTCCGGTTACGGCTCTTTTCGCATCCACATCAGCAATCTGTTAAGGGAATAACGGACTGAACATTTATTGACACTTTTCAAAAGTGGTGACTAAATCTGTACAAAAGAGAAACGAGAGTAACCCCTGCAGTAGTTTAACCAAAGAAGAAAAGAAATAACGGACTTCATTTTGAGGATAATTTAATGAGCATTTAAGTACTTTACCCTTTTCCAACGAAAAAGAAGAAGAAAAGAATAACTCACTTCATTTTCGCAGTGAACCTCCAAACTTTGAAAAGAAAACCTCATATCAAATTTTAGATTTAATTTAAGCTCCAAAGATGGAGAATCTAAAACCACAACCACCGCGCGTAGTCTTCTTGCCCTTCCCGGCGCTGGGCCACGTCAAACCCATGCTCAAACTAGCAGAGTATTAGAATACTCTTCTATAGAAGAATAGGGAGAAAGAGAGGCAGTACTCTCTAGAAGCTTTATTAATAAACCCGTAATATCTCATAGGAGACCGGGTGGGCTTTATACAAGATTGGGTAAGTCAGACTAGTAACAGCAATCTAACAAACTCCTAACTGAACATGCTGACTCACCTCAACCAATCCACAATTACAACGGTCATTAAAACTAACTGACTATCCTATACACATAACATTCACCCTACTTTCTGCATTATGAAGAGCCTTCTTCACAGCAAGACAACTGAGTAGCATCCTGAAAAACACACCAAACAACAAAGAAGAAACAACTGAAAAGAAAATAACCAGAAATTACCTTAGCTACCTGCAGCAGACTCCGAACCAGGTACAACAGCAAGTTTGGATCGAAAATGAGAAAACAGAGGAGCAGACAGTGGTTTTGTCATAACATCAGCAACCTGTTCACACGCAGGTACTTCATTCACCAACAACTGTCCAGCAGCAACTTTCTCTCTGACAAAATAGAGATCAAGTTCAACATGTTTGAACTTGGAGTGAAGAACTGGATTTGCAGAAACAACAACAGCGCTCGAATTGTCACACCATAACACAGGCGTGTCTTCCAGATCAATATACAATTCACTAAGTAGAGATTGAAGCCACAAAATTTCAGTGGAGGCACAAGCAACAGCACGATACTCGGCCTCGGCTGTTGAACGAGAAACAACGGGTTGTTTCTTTGAACCCCAAGAAACAGGATTCCCACCAAAGAACAAGCAAAAACCAGTAGTAGAGCGGCGATCATCTGTGTCGGAGCCCCAATTTGCATCAGCAAAAGCCGTGATATTCATACGAGAACCAGAAGTGAACTGTAAACCATAATCAATAGTTCCACGTAAATATCGCAGGATACGCTTCACTGCTTGAAAATGTGTATCAAGAGGTGCCTGCATAAATTGACACACACGATTGACAGAGAAGGCAATTTCCGGTCGTGTTATCACAATATACTGCAAAGCCCCTACGATACTCCTGTAACCAGACACATCTTCCAGAGGAGCACCATTAGTAGTAGAAAGATGAAGATTCGTAACCATGGGTGTTGACAACTCTTTTGCATTTTCTAACCCAGCCTTTTGTAACAAATCTAGTATATATTTCTTCTGATTTAAGAATATACCCCTACTGTCATACTTAACCTCAATCCCTAAAAAATAGTGTAATAAGCCTAAATCTTTCAGAGAGAAATGTTTGTGCAAATCATCTATAACAGCTTGAATCTCAACATCATTGCAACCAGTGATTATGATATCGTCAACGTAAACTAGAAGATAGATTACCTGATCACCTACCTTTCGAACGAACAAGGATGAATCGGACCGAGATGGACAAAATCCAACAGATATCAGATATGTACACAATTTCTCAAACCAGGCCCTTGAAGCCTGTTTGAGACCGTAAATTGCTTTATGAAGCTTACACACAAACCTGCGTTTATCTCCCTGTTCGTAACCCGGAGGTTGAGTCATGTATACCTCCTCGGCGAGATCACCGTTTAAAAACGCGTTATTGATGTCGACTTGTCGTAACTTCCACTGCTTCGCCACTGCTACTGAAAGGATTGTGCGAACAGTGACCGGCTTGACCACGGGACTGAAAGTTTCATGAAAATCCGAACCAGCTTGCTGAAGATAACCTTTCGCGACCAGCCTAGCCTTGTATCGAGAGACAGACCCGTCGGCATTCCTCTTTACTTTGAAAATCCACTTGCAACTAACGGCACGTCGATTCGGAGGTAGTTCAACAATAGACCAAGTGTTGTTCTTGACCAGTGCATCAAACTCCGCCTGAGCTGCTGACCGCCAGTGAGAATCCTTCATGGCTTCATAAATACTCTGAGGTTCACAAATCTCAAACGAGGAAGGGACAGAAATCTCAGCATTAAAAACCTTCGGTTTATGGATACCGGCTTTAGCGCGTGTCACCATCGGATGTTGATTTGCTACACTTGAAGCAAGAAACCCAGCATCAGAGAGTGGACGATCGGAGATAGGAGGCGGCGCCGCAACAGAAGACGAAACTACTTTATCAGGAGATGCCCTAATTTCATCTGTATTAGATAAAGTAAAAACAGGAGCAAAATTGTTAGACTCCTGACTACCAGCAATAAAAGATGAATCCAAGTCCACTTGGTCATTAGAGAAGCCCAAAAGATTATCACTCTGAGGACCCAAACTACTTGAATGACCCACTGAACCAGTCAACGGTGGTTCACCCAAATTAGAGGAATTGTGGGAGGAAATATTAACATCAGATTGGCGTTTCTCATATAAAGCAGGCCCGGTTAAATTATCTGCCGGAGGACCAGGCTGTGGATTATTATAAAGCGGCCCACTAGGAGAGACACCATGAGATGAATGCAGCGGTCCATGCAGAACAGGCCCAGCAGACTGAACCAGCCGAGGAGAGGACGATCGCGGTCGTAATAATCCAGTATCAGAAATACAAGGAATGGGCCGTTAAACAACGGGCACAGACCCAGTTGAAAAAACAGGCGGTATGGGCTGAAATGACGAAGCAGCAGCCGGGCCCGAAGAAGTGGACCCATTAGAACCACCAGACACACCTGATTGCCCCGGAACAACAGTAGGAGTGACAATCGAAAAAGGAAGACTATCCCCTCTAGGGAAAAAAGGCTCTGGAGAATCTTGAGACTTTATAGAATTCGAAGACAAGACTTTGGGAAACATTGTTTCATCAAATATGACATGTCGAGACAGCAGAACTTTTCCATCAGGATTGAGGCATTTATAGCCCTTATGACGTGGACTATAACCCAGAAAAATACATTGCGTAGTCCGAAAATCAAGTTTGTGTCGGTTGAATGGTCGTGTTAACGGAAAACACGCACACCCAAAAGCACGTAAAAACTCATAATCCGGTTTGGTTTTGTACAACACTTCAAATGGAGATTTACCACCTAGGAAAGAAGTAGGTAACCGGTTGATTAAAAACACTAAAGTGATGAAAGCATGACTCCAAAAATCAAAATCCAAGCCCGCTTGAGCCAATAGAACCAAACCCATTTCGACGATATGTCTATGCTTTCGCTCAGCTTTCCCGTTCTGCTCAGATGTGCTGGGACAAGTAATACGATGTTGAACACCATGAACACTCAACCAGTCAGATAAGGGCTTATACTCAATGCCACCATCAGTTTGCAAAGCCTGAATTTTACAACCAAATTGAACTTCAACCAGACTATAAAAATTCATAAAACACTGGGCAACATCAGATTTGTGTTTAACCAAATATAACCAGGTAAAACGACTATGAACATCGATAAAAGAAACATAGTAAAGAAATCCATCATATTCAATATGTGCAGGACCCCAAACGTCCGAAACAATTAATTAAAAAACAGAATCATAGTTTGTTGAAGACAACTGAAAAGGCAGTTTATGTGCCTTTCCTTTCAAACATGGCACACACACATTCGAAAGCTTATTATCACACACAGTGATGTTACAAGAACGTAAAGCAGACTGAAGAACAGGCAAAGACGGGTGACCAAGACGTTGATGCCACAACTCCAAAGGCAAGCGAGACTTGGAAGTGGAACACGTCAAGGCTGACAACTTATTCGAAACAGAAGGTAAATCAGAGTTCAAACCACCAGCCGAACAGAGCTCATAGAGCCCTTCAGGAGTGAGCCTCCCCTGTAGTAGAAGCGTTTTGGTCCGTGCATCCTTTACAAAACAAACACGGGGGTGAAACTCAAAAAAGACATCATTGTCTCGAGCAAATTGTGAAATAGAGAGCAGATTCTTTTTAATATCCGGTACACACAATAAATTGCAAAGATTTAAAGATCTGTCAGAACTTTGTAAAACACCACAGCCCACATGCGAAATACTTACCTGACTCCCATTACCCATATGAAGAGAGTCCATACCTGAATAAGCCACCTCAGACTGAAGATTGGAGCGATCATTCGTAATATGGTGAGTTGCGCCAGAGTCTGGATACCATACTACTTCCCTAGAACCAACAGAACTAGGTGAAGGCATACTGGAATATAAAACATGACCAGAGGTAGACGCAATAGGAGCAGAAGGACCAAGATGATGAAAAGATGATCCAAAAGCATTGGTAGACCCAAACACAGGACCAGGACTAACAGCAGCCACATTTGCACTTACAGGAGAGGTCGAAAAATAAATTGGAGCAGGACTAACAGGCACGGAAGATGTGCTAACAGGCACAAAAGTAGGACTAATAGGCATAGGAGATGGAGTGAACTGAGGGGAAAACCCTGTTGACGACACAAGGGAAACACCATGAGAATAAACCTGAGCATGAGATGGATTGTAAGTTGAAGCAGCACTGGACGAGTCAGGTCTGGAACCAGGATTAGAAAAACCTCCTCGACCAGCAGTAAAATCTGAAGATCCCTGACAATTTCGATCGAACCGATAGTAACATGTAACACCCGTGTTCTGGGCCTAGGAGTTAGTCGGGTGTTAGTTCGAGTTAAATAAACTAAATTAAAATAATTCGATTTCAAATAATGGTCTAAATGAGTTTTATAAAGTTGGGAAGGACCTATTGGGCTATTTACCCAAGTTTTAAATAAAGGAAGACCACTTTATGGTAAAGTTATCTTCCTCCCCCATTCTTCCTCCTTTTCCCATTTTGAAAACCCCCCACCATTTCTAAAACCTCCCAAGCTTGGAATTACTATTCCATCAATTTTAGCACCCGATTTCCACACCATTTTAAGAGGTAATTGTATTTTCTCAACCTCCTCTCCATCCTTTACTTGCTTATTGTCTTAAATTTCAAGAATGTGGGTTTTGAAATATTAGGGTTTATGATGAAAATTGGGTTTTAATGGGGTTTTTCATTTGGTCTTAAGAAATTGTGTTAGGGTTTTTGTAAATCATGCTAAAGTATACAACATATATGAATTTGGTCAATTTTGGATGAATTTTCGTAGGGGGTCTTTAGGGCCAATTTTAGGGTTTGAAAAATTGGGTTTTTGAGAGGATTTGTGTGGGAATTGAAGGGCTGATAGTCTAGTTATGTTAGGAGGGTGATTTGGGATGTTTTGGAAGTCTTTTGGATGCTTGAAATTGGGTATTTCAGCCCTTGATTGTGGGAGTCCGAAAATTGGGTTTTGGGGATGTTATGTGATTTGGAATTTGTGGAAATTGAGTTGTGTTTTGCGATGTGGATTGATGATTGAATTAGCATTGATTTGGGAAGTGATGAATGTATTTTGTTTGGCTAGAATCAAGGGGAAACGTTGAAGGAGCTTTGGGACCGAATCCGGGTGCGTAGGAGAATTGTTCGATTTGCTAAGGAAGGACGGTGAGTGGTCTAAACTTGTTTTGAAGTTGGTTCGAGCATGAGTAGTGTGTGTGTGTGCAAGTGTGCTTGGTAGGCCACTTCCTTTTAATCCAAGTAGTTAACTTAGTCTAATTGCCTTGAATGCTATGTGCTTGATGACTATGCTCAAATGCTTGTGATTAGATGAAGCATGTATATGTATATCATGTTGTGGACATATGTGTTGAGCATGAATGTGTTGATGATATGTGGTTGGTGATACATGTTGTGGTTATAATAATTGGCACTAAAAATTACCGGTTGTAAATGATCGATCATTAGGATAGTGTGCACACAAATTGAGTCAAAACGTACGTGGCCTTGATGGCGTTAAGTCATCAAGGAGGAGTACGGTGATGTAGCATTCCACCGGAAGCTTGTTATATTTCTACGGGATGATGAGTGGAATCCCATCCGTAGGGCATGTGGCGATGAGTGGAATCCCGCACATGCAAGGTCCGGTGATGAGTGGAATCCCACCGAGGTAAAGTGTTGTCAAGGTTTTTAATCCGCACAATCGGGGTAATTAAAGTGGCCAATTAAACTTGTTTATGTAATGTGACATATGATGGTGATATGTGTTTTGATATATGGTATTGTATTTGATAATTGATAATGATGTGAAATCTTGTTAGGATTGAGAGACCATATATGCCACTTGAAAGACTAGCTAAGTCTACTTGTTTATTTGCAATGCTTGATATGTGTAAGACTAGGATTACATGCTTGAACCCTGCATTGTTGTTGTTTTCGTTTTAGAGCACCCTCACTAAGCTTATAGCTTACGCTCTCAATGTTCAACAATGCAGATCATTAGCGTGGTGTTAGCTCGAGGCAAGGCAAGAAGGGCATCCAAGTTTGTAGCTCAAGTATGGTTATCGATTTTGTAATAGCTAGCAATGTGGCAAAGGTCTTTGTATGAGCTTGTATGACTCATTTGAATGATGATGTTGTTGAGTTTGATTATGGTTTGTAAGCATGCAATACTTTGATGAATGTTGGTGTGTATGATGATATGCTCTAGGATGCTTTAGGTTGTCTTATGCTGGGTGCTAACCTCTTTTGAATGACTTGTGGCCTTATGATCCTTATGAGTCTTTATGTATGCTTAATATTGCCTATTTTGCTCCTTGAATCAAATGCTATGTATGAAAGCTTGAATCCATGTTTGATTGATACCTATGGCTTAAATACGTGTGCTTGCATGTTGGTATACGCTTAGGTGAGTCGAGGAATGCATTTAGAGTCGGTTTGGGGTGGTTTTAGTTGAATTTGAGGAATTGTAGTGCAGGGGGTATCGATACCCCTGGTAAGGGTATCGATACTCTCTTGCCCAAATGCCTCAGATTTTGCCTAGGGTATCGATACCCTTAGGGTATCGATACCGTCCAAAGTTTCTGTAATCTGGGTTTGGGAGTTAGATTGGAGCGTATCGATACGGGGTCCCGAGTATCGATACGGGTCAAACCTGTTGACCAAGGAAGGTTGACCGAGGAAGAGGGTATCGATACCCTGGTAAGGGTATCGATACGGCCTTCTCGTGTTGACTTCCTGGGTTGACCTAGAAGGAGGGTATCGATACCCCTGATTAGGGTATCGATACTGTCTGCTTTATAAGCTAAAAATTGACTGTTTATGCGTGGTTGTGATTCGAATGTGTTTTTCCTTTGAACGTTTTCCGCTGTTGTGAATCACATAGGACTTAACATTCATCTAGGCAAGATTAACATTTAAAAAAAAATAGGGTTGCTAACCGAGGGGGAATCCTTTGGGTTTCGCTTCGGTTTTCCCCGTGTGGCCCACTCGGACCGGTTATCCGGCCAGACCGGGATGAGGGGGTTACATTTGTTGGTATCAGAGCCTGAGGTTACCGAGACCTCGGGCAGGTAAGTGAGGTAAGGTTAAGGTGTTAAATGCTTATGTTGTTCAATGCATGATTTGCCATGAATCCTTGATGCTTGATTGATCGTATGATGTTTTGTATGCATGAATGGTCGTGTCTCGTGTGAGTGTGTGCCCATTGCTACTACTACTTAATTTAAAAAGGATTTTTGAAAGAGGAATACTTGAGCACTATTGGACCCTTGCTTTGACTAACGTAATCCTTATCTGTTTCTTGTTGTAGTTTACCTTGCTAGTTGAACCATGAGACCACGTGGGAGGCCTAGGATGGTTCGACCGGAACCACGGGCAGAGGCTCTGAGAGTTGAGCCAGTTGTGAGGGTTGAGGCTCAAGTGGGAGAGCCAGTGGTTGGAGTTGGAGCTCCTCCACCACCTCCACCACCACCACCTCCTCCACCGGGAGTGGGAGGCGAGGCTGAGCCCAGAGGAATGGGACCACAAGGAGGCCAAGGTGGCCAAGGACCGGCCGGAATTGACTTAGCTCCGTTAGTTCAGGCAATAGCCGGGGCATTCCAGGCTGCAGTAGCTGGAGGTCAGGCAGCTCATCATCAGGGTGAGGGCACCGGATTACCATTAGAGAGACTTCGGGGCCTTGGGGCCGAAGAGTTTAGAGGTGCTACTCCGGAGAGGTCAGAAATGTGGTTCGAGAAGACCGTCCGTATTCTTGCTCAGATGGGATGCACTGGTGATCGTAAGTTGGGTTGTGTTGAGTCCTTGCTACAGGGTGATGCCTACACCTGGTGGGTCACCGTTACTTCGGGGATGGATGAGACTGAGATCACTTGGGAGTTCTTTGAGACAGCCTTCCGGAAGAAGTATTTGGGTCCGCGATACCTCGATGAGAGGAAGAGAGAGTTTATGGCATTGCTTCAGGGGAGTATGTCCGTGACTGATTACGAGATCCGATTTGTCAGACTGAGTCAGTATGCACCCGAACTTGTGCCAACTGAGGTAGAGCGTTGTAACCGCTTCCGATATGGGCTGAATGAGGAAATCAAGACTTATACTCTAGCCTCTGATTACTTTGATTTTGATGTATTGGTCTCGAGGGCCAAGGACTTAGAGCACAGTTTGAGTTTGACCAGGCGGTCAGGTGGATCTAGTTCGGGTAAGAGGTCCAGCAACTTTGATAGAGGTGATGCCAAGAGGCATCGGGACAACAGGCATCAGTATGATCATAGGCGTGGTGGCGGTAACCACGGTAGGGGCCATCAGGGTCAGAAAGCTGGTGGGAAGTTGCCCACATGTGCTACCTGCGGGAGGAACCACACCGGAGAGTGTTGGGGGAACTACCATTCTTGTTGGAGTTGTGGTGCTAGAGACCACATTAGGCGTGACTGTCCACATCAGGTGGGACAGGCACCAGTTCAGGCTCCTGCTAGAGCCAATGACTTTCAGAGAGGCCGCGGGCGCGATAGAGGTAACTTCCAGCCAAGGAACGATGGTCAGAGGAACATAGCTCATGTTGTTGCAGTCCAGCCGGAGGGCGGAGGACAGGCTAGGGTTTACGCTCAGCGCGGGGAGCAGCATGACACCGATGTGATCGCAGGTAACTTCTCGATACAGTCCTTGGGTTTGCTTTCTTTGATTGACTCTGGGTCTACACATTCCTACATATTGAGTGAGCATGCACAGTCTTTGAATTTGCCTTGTGAGTTGTTAGAGGTAGGAGTTAGTGTTACTAGTTCTTTTGGGGACACGGTAGTGGTTAGGAAGATGTATCGAAGGTGTCCGTTGATGGTTCAGGGACATGTGTTTCCAGTGGATATGATGGAACTTCCCTTCTATGGTTTTGATGTGATTCTGGGTATGGATTGGCTCACGGAACATAGAGCTAGGATAGATTTTGAGACTAAACGGATTTCTTTGAAGCTCACAGATGACTATGAGATTGTTGTGGTGGGTGAGAATGTGAAGTTCTTATCCAATGTGGTTTCAGTGTTAGAGGCTAAGAGGTTAGTTGAGTTGGGGTGTGAAGCATACTTAGCGTATGTGATGAACCCTAACATGAGTGAGGTTAGACCTCAAGACATCCGGACAGTGTGTGATTTTCCTAGTGTGTTTCCGGAAGAATTGCCAGGGTTACCACCGGACAGAGAGGTAGAGTTCAGCATTGAGACTTATTCTGATTCAGCTCCTGTTTCGATTGCTCCGTATCGTATGGCACCGAAAGAATTGAAAGAGTTGAAGACTCAGTTGCAAGAATTGACAGATAGAGGTTTTATTAGGCCTAGTTCTTCACCTTGGGGTGCACCAGTGTTGTTTGTGAAGAAGAAAGATGGGAGTATGAGAATGTGCATAGATTACAGACAATTGAATCAGTTGACAGTAAAGAACAAATATCCGTTGCTTAGAATTGATGACTTATTTGATCAGTTGAGGGGAGCATCGGTCTTTTCGAAGATTGATTTGAGATCAGGTTACTACCAGCTAAAGGTCAGAGAGGTCGATGTACCGAAGACAGCCTTTAGGACTAGGTATGGACACTATGAGTTTTTGGTCATGCCATTTGGGTTGACTAATGCACCGGCAGCTTTCATGGACATGATGAATAGGATTTTTCATCAGTATCTAGATCAGTTTGTAGTTGTGTTTATTGATGACATCTTGGTGTACTCGCGAACTGAAGAAGACCATGACCGACACTTGAGACTTGTTTTGAAGACTTTGTTAGATCATCAGTTATATGCGAAGCTCAGCAAGTGTGAATTCTGGATTCGCGAGGTAGTCTTCTTAGGACATGTAGTGTCAGCTGAAGGCATTAGAGTTGATCCGAAGAAGATTGAAGCCATTGTTGAATGGAAGCAACCGAAGTCAGTGACAGAAGTACGTAGCTTCCTAGGCTTAGCCGGATACTATAGGAGGTTTGTAAAGGGTTTCTCTAAGTTAGCCGCTCCATTGACACAGTTACTTCAGAAGAGTGTTCAGTTTGAGTGGACAGATTCAAGACAGAGAGCCTTTGAGAAATTAAAAGAAGCTTTGACCCAAGCTCCGATTTTGATTCAGCCTGAGTCCGGGAAGGATTATGTGATTTATAGTGACGCCTCGTATGTAGGGTTAGGATGTGTTCTGATGCAAGACCGAAGAGTAGTGGCTTATGCCTCAAGACAGTTGAAGACTCATGAGCGCAACTATCCGACCCATGACATAGAGTTAGCTGCAGTTGTGTTTGCTCTGAAGATTTGGAGGCACTATTTGTATGGTGAGAAATGCACAGTATACACCGACCACAAGAGTTTGAAGTACATTATGACTCAGCGAGATTTGAATCTCAGACAACGTAGATGGTTAGAGTTGCTAAAGGACTATGATCTTACTATTGAGTACCATCCGGGTAAGGCCAATGTAGTGGCCGATGCATTGAGTAGGAAGGTGGCCGTGGACTTGAGAGCCATGTTTGCTAGACTGAGTTTGTCCGGGGATGGTGGCTTGGTAGCCGAACTTCAGGTTAGACCTACTCTAGGTCAGTTGATTCGAGAGAAACAGCTATTAGATAGATCTTTGGCACCTCACGTGCAAGATATAGCCGAAGGTAGATCTTCAGACTACAGTTTCAGTTCCGATGGGGTCTTGTGTTTCAAGGACAGAATAGTTGTGCCTGAAGACAGTGATTTGAGACGTACGATCTTAACTGAAGCCCACAGTAGTCCGTTTGCTATGCATCCAGGAAGTACGAAGATGTACCGTGATTTGAAAAATGAGTACTTTTGGGTTGGCTTGAAGAGAGATGTAGCCGACTTTGTGAGTAAGTGCTTAGTGTGTCAGAGGGTGAAGGCAGAACATCAGGTTCCCTCAGGTTTGTTACAGCCGTTGAGAATTCCGGAATGGAAATGGGAGAACATCACTATGGATTTTGTTTCGGGTTTGCCTTTGACTCCTACGAAGAAGAACTCAGTTTGGGTGATAGTAGATCGTTTTACGAAGTGTGCTCACTTCTTGGCAGTCAACACTACTTACACCTTGGATAGATTGGCCGATTTGTACATTGGTGAGATTGTGAGGCTACATGGTGTGCCGAAGTCCATTGTGTCAGATAGAGATCCGCGGTTTACTTCGAGATTTTGGGAGAGTCTGCATACAGCTTTGGGTACCCGTTTGAACTTCAGCACTTCTTATCATCCTCAGTCAGATGGTCAGTCAGAGAGGGTTATTCAGATCTTAGAGGATATGTTGCGATGTTGTATCATTGACTTTCAGGGTACTTGGGAGAAGCATCTGCCTCTAGTAGAGTTTGCGTACAATAACAGTTTTCAGTCGAGCATTCAGATGGCTCCATATGAGGCTTTGTATGGCCGGAAGTGTAGAACTCCAGTGTGTTGGGCCGAGGTAGGGCAGAAACTGTTACCTATGCCGGATTTGCTCAAGGGGACAGCCGACAAGGTAAAATTGATTTGTGATCGCTTGAAGGCTGCTTCGGATAGGCAGAAGTCCTATGCCGATTTGAAGAGGAAGGAAGTTGAATTCTCGGTGGGTGAGAAGGTGTTCTTGAAGGTGTCTCCGTGGAAGAAGGTGATGAGATTCGGCCGAAAAGGGAAGTTGAGTCCGAGGTACATAGGACCGTATGAGATTGTGAAGAGGGTTGGTCCCGTTGCCTATCAGTTGCGTTTGCCATCCGAGTTAGAGAAGATACACGATGTATTCCATGTCTCCATGCTTCGTAAGTATAGGTCCGATCCATCACATGTTATGCCCGTAGAGGAAATTGAATTGAATCCGGACTTGACTTATGAGGAAGAGCCCGTTGAGATCTTGGCTTCTGACAGTAAAGTGTTGAGGGGTAGATCCATTGAGTTAGTAAAGGTGCGGTGGCAACGTAGAGGTGTGGACGAGGCCACTTGGGAGAGGAAGGAGGATATGGAAAAGCAGTTTCCGTATCTCTTTCAGTCAGGTAATTTCGGGGACGAAATTCCTTAAGTGGGAGAGAGTTGTAACACTCGTGTTCTGGGCCTAGGAGTTAGTCGGGTGTTAGTTCGAGTTAAATAAACTAAATTAAAATAATTCGATTTCAAATAATGGTCTAAATGAGTTTTATAAAGTTGGGAATGACCTATTGGGCTATTTACCCAAGTTTTAAATAAAGGAAGACCACTTTATGGTAAAGTTATCTTCCTCCCCCATTCTTCCTCCTTTTCCCATTTTGAAAACCCCCCACCATTTCTAAAACCTCCCAAGCTTGGAATTACTATTCCATCAATTTTAGCACCCGATTTCCACACCATTTTAAGAGGTAATTGTATTTTCTCAACCTCCTCTCCATCCTTTACTTGCTTATTGTCTTAAATTTCAAGAATGTGGGTTTTGAAATATTAGGGTTTATGATGAAAATTGGGTTTTAATGGGGTTTTTCATTTGGTCTTAAGAAATTGTGTTAGGGTTTTTGTAAATCATGCTAAAGTATACAACATATATGAATTTGGTCAATTTTGGATGAATTTTCGTAGGGGGTCTTTAGGGCCAATTTTAGGGTTTGAAAAATTGGGTTTTTGAGAGGATTTGTGTGGGAATTGAAGGGCTGATAGTCTAGTTATGTTAGGAGGGTGATTTGGGATGTTTTGGAAGTCTTTTGGATGCTTGAAATTGGGTATTTCAGCCCTTGATTGTGGGAGTCCGAAAATTGGGTTTTGGGGATGTTATGTGATTTGGAATTTGTGGAAATTGAGTTGTGTTTTGCGATGTGGATTGATGATTGAATTAGCATTGATTTGGGAAGTGATGAATGTATTTTGTTTGGCTAGAATCAAGGGGAAACGTTGAAGGAGCTTTGGGACCGAATCCGGGTGCGTAGGAGAATTGTTCGATTTGCTAAGGAAGGACGGTGAGTGGTCTAAACTTGTTTTGAAGTTGGTTCGAGCATGAGTAGTGTGTGTGTGTGCAAGTGTGCTTGGTAGGCCACTTCCTTTTAATCCAAGTAGTTAACTTAGTCTAATTGCCTTGAATGCTATGTGCTTGATGACTATGCTCAAATGCTTGTGATTAGATGAAGCATGTATATGTATATCATGTTGTGGACATATGTGTTGAGCATGAATGTGTTGATGATATGTGGTTGGTGATACATGTTGTGGTTATAATAATTGGCACTAAAAATTACCGGTTGTAAATGATCGATCATTAGGATAGTGTGCACACAAATTGAGTCAAAACGTACGTGGCCTTGATGGCGTTAAGTCATCAAGGAGGAGTACGGTGATGTAGCATTCCACCGGAAGCTTGTTATATTTCTACGGGATGATGAGTGGAATCCCATCCGTAGGGCATGTGGCGATGAGTGGAATCCCGCACATGCAAGGTCCGGTGATGAGTGGAATCCCACCGAGGTAAAGTGTTGTCAAGGTTTTTAATCCGCACAATCGGGGTAATTAAAGTGGCCAATTAAACTTGTTTATGTAATGTGACATATGATGGTGATATGTGTTTTGATATATGGTATTGTATTTGATAATTGATAATGATGTGAAATCTTGTTAGGATTGAGAGACCATATATGCCACTTGAAAGACTAGCTAAGTCTACTTGTTTATTTGCAATGCTTGATATGTGTAAGACTAGGATTACATGCTTGAACCCTGCATTGTTGTTGTTTTCGTTTTAGAGCACCCTCACTAAGCTTATAGCTTACGCTCTCAATGTTCAACAATGCAGATCATTAGCGTGGTGTTAGCTCGAGGCAAGGCAAGAAGGGCATCCAAGTTTGTAGCTCAAGTATGGTTATCGATTTTGTAATAGCTAGCAATGTGGCAAAGGTCTTTGTATGAGCTTGTATGACTCATTTGAATGATGATGTTGTTGAGTTTGATTATGGTTTGTAAGCATGCAATACTTTGATGAATGTTGGTGTGTATGATGATATGCTCTAGGATGCTTTAGGTTGTCTTATGCTGGGTGCTAACCTCTTTTGAATGACTTGTGGCCTTATGATCCTTATGAGTCTTTATGTATGCTTAATATTGCCTATTTTGCTCCTTGAATCAAATGCTATGTATGAAAGCTTGAATCCATGTTTGATTGATACCTATGGCTTAAATACGTGTGCTTGCATGTTGGTATACGCTTAGGTGAGTCGAGGAATGCATTTAGAGTCGGTTTGGGGTGGTTTTAGTTGAATTTGAGGAATTGCAGTGCAGGGGGTATCGATACCCCTGGTAAGGGTATCGATACTCTCTTGCCCAAATGCCTCAGATTTTGCCTAGGGTATCGATACCCTTAGGGTATCGATACCGTCCAAAGTTTCTGTAATCTGGGTTTGGGAGTTAGATTGGAGCGTATCGATACGGGGTCCCGAGTATCGATACGGGTCAAACCTGTTGACCAAGGAAGGTTGACCGAGGAAGAGGGTATCGATACCCCTGGTAAGGGTATCGATACGGCCTTCTCGTGTTGACTTCCTGGGTTGACCTAGAAGGAGGGTATCGATACCCCTGATTAGGGTATCGATACTGTCTGCTTTATAAGCTAAAAATTGACTGTTTATGCGTGGTTGTGATTCGAATGTGTTTTTCCTTTGAACGTTTTCCGCTGTTGTGAATCACATAGGACTTAACATTCATCTAGGCAAGATTAACATTTAAAAAAAATAGGGTTGCTAACCGAGGGGGAATCCTTTGGGTTTCGCTTCGGTTTTCCCCGTGTGGCCCACTCGGACCGGTTATCCGGCCAGACCGGGATGAGGGGGTTACATAACATTTCTGAACTAGGTGTCCAAACCTCCCACATAGCTGACACTGAGGTCGATTTGACCCATATCTTCCACGACCTCGACCACGAGGAAAATAGTTTCCTCGTTGACCTCTGAAAAGGGAAGGAGACTAAAAATCCTCAGAGAAATCCTCTTTATCATCAGAAGCATCAATATGACCTGTCTTATGACTCGAATGAGAGACAACATTAGCTTGAAGAGAATAGTTATCAGCCAAAAAATCCTTCTGCCTAACTTCACAGTCAAAAAGCATGTCAGACAAACTTTCAAGTGTAAGAACTTCTCGAGAAGCCACAGCTATGACTGACTCAAACTCAGCAGTCAACCCGGCAAGTATTACACTGACCTGTTCTTGCTCAGTAACAGTGCTACCAGAAGCATTTAAAGTGTCACAGATCAGCTTGATCTTCGCAAGATAATCACTGACCGACAGACCTCGTTTTCGTTGTGAGTGTAGACTATGGCGCAAGGATGAGATCTTGGAGGTGGATTTCGCAGCATAGCGTCGAGACAAAGTGTTCCAAATTGATAGAGCCGTCGTGAGACCCGTGAGATGAGGCAAAACATCAGAACTCACTGTGGAGAGGAGCCACGAGGCTAGGAGTTTATCCTGTTTCAAATACGCAAGATATATAGGATTGACAACTATCTGTCCAGACGAATCAGTAATAACCTTGTCAGGAACCTTATGATCTAAAATAAAAGACATAAGACCATAGCCTTCCACAATCAAAAGTACTTGATGTTTCCACAGAACATAGCAGTTCTCAGTCAGTTTCACAGTATCAAGCTTAGGCAATTGTTGAATATTATATTCAGTAGAAGAAATTGTAAGAGAGGAAGGAATAGAATTCAAACCCATCGGATCATTAGCAGAAGAAGAATCAACAACCATGGCTAGCACAAAGACAAGAGACGAGGCACAACTCGTAGAGACAAAACAACAAACACCTTGCGTGCACAACAAAGCTCTGGAAAACCTTTCAGAGACAAAACAACAAACACCTACCGCGCACAGACGATCAGAAGCACAAATCTTCTCAACAACAGAAATTGAAACAGCCAAACAAGCTATAAAGAGCAGACGTAAGTAACAATCATCAGAAAAGAACCTCCACAGTAAATCCAACACAGATCAAGAAAACAAGGAAAACTCAGCCAAACGAGAGCTACGATGTCAAAAAGGAAGCAAAAACCTAACGACACAGCCCCTGATTTAAAAGATTTATCCACAAATCACTCATCTGTTCTTTACACAATCAACACGAACAGATTTTCTAGCGATCCAAAACTAACTGACTATCCTATACACATAACACAGAGCTTCTCAGCCTCGCCACTTTCCATGTCACCTTCATCAACACCGAATACATCCACCACCGCCTCCTCCCTTCCATCGACCTCGACGCCTTCCACCGCCGCTTCCCTAACTTCCACTTCTTGACCATCCCAGACGGTCTCCCCCCTCACCATCCACGCACCGGCGCGGATCTCTTCTCATCTATCGGCCCCGCCACAACTAGCGCACTTCGTCAGCTGAGGGTTTCCGAAGATCTCCTCAGCCGCACAACCACCTGTATGATAGCAGATGGGATCATGTCTTCTTCTGCTGTAATTGCCGGAGAGGAATTCGGGATCCCTGTCTTGGCGTTCCGCACGTTCAGTGCTTGCTGCACCTGGATCTACTTCCATTTGTCCAAACTCATTGAAGAAGGGGAAGTTCCATTACAAGGTCAGCTTAAGCCTTATATAAACCTTTTTTTAATCAACGGATATTTAGATCTTTCTTCGTTTAGTCATATGCATATATGTTTTGTTTTTGCAGATCAAGACATGGACAAGCTGGTGACTTGCTTTCCAGGTTTGGAGAATGTTTTAAGACGTCGAGATCTTCCAAGTATTTGCAGGCAAGGGCGGTGATTATTCAATTTTATTCTATTCCGGGAAAAAATCAATTATCAATTTGAGTAAATAAAATTAAATTAGTTCATCAAAATTTGATGTAGAGTCTAGCATTGCTCGTGTTGTTTAAAGTAATATTTCCGGATTATATTTTTCTCCTTTTTGCTGTCTAGGATTTTGTCTTGACTCATTTCTGATTATTAAAATGATTTTTTTAATGAGACTCTTCTTTATTTCACAAAATATATTAGAAAGAGTCTTTTTTGTTCAAATAAATTGATTGAAATTATTTCGGATCAATTGAGTAATTGTAATAAACTGTTTATATTTTCATAATTGCAGGGTGGAGAGAGTTGGGGTTCCCATATTGGAATTCATTATGAAGGAGGCAAGGGCCATGCTGCGAGCATCTGCTCTCATACTAAACACATTCGACGAACTAGAAGCTCCCGTGCTATCTAAACTCGCCTCTTTCTTCTCCAAAATCTATACTATCGGCCCTTTGCATGCCCTCTCAAATGTCCGTATCAACGGCGACCGATCACCTTTAGCATCCACAACAGGTATTCTATGGAAAGAAGACCAAGGTTGCATCACCTGGCTCGATTCCCGGCCATCCGAATCAGTCGTCTTCGTTAGCTTCGGGAGCATAGTGAAGTTCACGCATGACCAAATGCTCGAGTTTTGGCATGGCCTGGTCAACAGTGGCAAACCATTCCTGTGGGTCATACGACCCGACTCGATCATCGGAGGAGATGGTAGTTCGGGTCAACTCCTGATGGAGCTCCAAGAGAGGACGAAAGGCAAGGGGTTGATAGTGAGTTGGGCACCTCAAGAGCAGGTGTTGGCCCACGGAGCCGTGGGCGGGTTCTTGACGCACGGCGGTTGGAACTCAATCATGGAAAGCACACAGGCGGGAGTGCCCATGATTTGTTGGCCTGCAATATCCGACCAACAAGTGAACAGCAGGTTCGTGAGTGAAGTGTGGAGGGTGGGTTTGGACATGAAAGATACGTGTGAGAGATCAATTGTTGAGAAAATGGTAAGGGATTTGATGGAAGGTAAAAGAGATGAAATCATGAAGGTGATGGGTGTGGTAGCAAAGCAAGCCGGGGAGAGTGTTAAAGAAGGTGGATCTTCTTACCGGAACCTGAACACATTGATTCAAGACATAAGCTCAATGTCGGGCAGAATGAGCATTTTATGATTTATTCATAATTTAGTAACCAAAATAAAAAAGTAACTAAAACTTTAGCGACCTTAATTTTTTTTTTATCTAATTTCAATTTTGGTCAATTTTGAAGTGGAATTATTATGAGTGCAAATTTTTTTTTGGTTAAATGTTGAGTCACTTGCAATTTCACTAGCCGTCAAATGGTGTCTTTTAATTTGTCTACCGGCTCATAAATGGGTAGAGAGACACACGATGAAGTACACAGGTTTGGTTGGTTGGTATAAATACCGCTGAATATATGGAAGGGATGAATGGTAAGTATAATTAAGGATCTTAATGGTTCAAAATGGGATTCATTAGGAATTCCATTTCAACATAATGCAACGCTTATTATCCCAAAACCAAATGAATACTATTACTTTCTTTCACACCTAAAAAGACCCCTCCACTAAACTACCAACTTCCATTTTAATTTTTCTTCTAAGTTCTAACCGTAACTACAGAGCTCTCAATATGTCCATTCTTGAGGTAACCGAATCTCATGGCTGATTCCTCGCTGTTGTCTGAACTTGTTTTCCTTAGCAAAGTCATTCCCACCACTTCTATGCCTCGAAACAGCTCCTGCAATAGCCATGATCCAAACAAACTCAACAAAGATTCACAAGGTACAATATCAAATACTAAGATTTTGCCAAGGAAGTTCTTTTTACCACTTTCAGTAGCGTAAAACCGAGACAGAAGATGTGGCTGAGCGTTAATCTCATCGAGATTCAAGTTCAAGGCCTGAACCACACGAGCTGGAAGCAAAACAGTAGGACCAGCTGGTAAAAAGGGAAGAAAAAAAAATCAGATACAGAACAATATCTGAATATAAAAATCACTAATGTATTAAAGGAAAAAGAACAATTACGGACCCTGCTTCTTGCGGGGTTCAGCAGTACGAGGCAAGAAAACACCGGTTCCAGCACATTCCTTCTTGCCAGTTGGATTGCCCAAGAAAACAGCCCGCATACCCGACCCATTTTGAGGCTGCTGCAATGGAGGCCATGCAGAAGGCCTATTAGGACCATTACTTCCCCCAACACTGTTTTGAAGGACCACATGTTGCCGATGGTGCTGCTTCTTGCCTCCCCGAACTCGAGCGTTATGTTGTTTCATTACCTGGCTTTGCTCTACTTGCTGAAACTGCGGAGAAAAACAGCCAAATTAAAAGCCTGTAGGGGAGGGGCAATCAGAAAAGAAAAGAAAAAAAGAAGAAGCAATTTTAGCTGTGTTTTTAAGGTTTTTACTTGAGTGGCCCGCGATGAAAGAGACTGGTGAAGCTGAGAGCCAGAAGGAGGGAGGTTTCGCGAGGATTTTTTTGTTGGTGGTCTTAAAAAGCTTTTGTTATTGAACCCACCATTCATTGGTACCCTCTTTGCCTCCTCTGCCGCCGAACAAACCAGAGTCCATGTTCCCGGCGGCGATGAAACTCGAGATTGGCAGTTCGAGTTAAACGCACATAGTGTTGATTCGGGAGAGCTGGAAAAGACCCAATCCTAAAAAAAAACGTAGAAAGAACAATGAAACCGGCATAAGAAATAATAATCAAATAAAAAACTCGCAACAGAATTACGTGTTTAATTATAAGCATACCTTGTTATGTTTAGAGTCGTTGCCGCCAAAATCATCTTCAAGAGTATAGCGAGCCATCTGACGAGTTAACCCAACGAGGTAATCCTCTTCATCACTGTCTGTCTCGGTAGAACCCACCACAGACTCAACGGGAGAGCTTAGATTGGACGGTAACTCGTAGGGAAACAAAGAGTCGGTACTGTTGTTAATTTTACTCTTCTCCATAAACAAGTCATCATCGGCTAAAAACCGAGGCGGAAGCCAAAACTCACCGTCGTCTAAAACCTCCGCCATGAGCAAAGATAAATGGTTGAGTTTGCTGCAGAGATTTAATGATAAACCAGATGCACTACTGTTGAAAAAAAAAGTTCCAAAGCAGTGATTCAGAATTCTCAACAAAATCAACCCAAAAGGTGTTTAAATATAGAAATAAGTGAGAGAATGAAAATTAGAGAATGCAGGTGTGGGGGTTAGAAAAGGCAAGAAAAATCTTGGGGTGTGGCTTAAGGAGAAAGGTAACAACTAACAAACACGTTCTTGGGTGGTGGCAGCCAAGATTGCAGACAGTGGAAACTGGAAACAAAGTGGGGCTCAAGTCCAGCACTTGGGCTTATGCAGATGCAGTTGCATGTGAGTGTGACAGCTGTCAGGCCCACATGTTTTTTCTTTCCGTTTACCTTTAAAGTTAAGTAATATCTGAGGTTGATGATAATATATATATATAGAATAAATATTACATACACGAGCTGTGGAAACCGAAAGTTTTCACAAGCGCTTTAGTTTTAATGTATAGTGAGTTAGTTTAGGAAATAGAGTTTAGGGGTTTAGGTATATGGAGTTAGAATTTAGGGATAGTTGTTTCAATTTAAGGTTTAGAGTTATAATTTAGGGTTTATAGGTTAAAACTTAAATCCTCACCATATTACTCTAAAAACTAAACTCTAACCTATAAACCCTAAATTATATCCCTAAATCTTAAATTGAAACAAGTATCCTTAAATTCTACCCCCTACAGCTAAACTCCTAAACTAACTCTCTATACCCTAAAATTAAGGCACTTGTGGAAACTTTTAGTTTCCACTGCCAATGTACAAGAAACTTAAATTAGACACATTCTTTTAATTTAAAATCTAAATTTCTTTTACTCTCAAATTGGTACTTAAATTAGATAATATCTTCTTTCAAATTAATGCTAAAATTTATATATTTTATTAATTTGGTTATAATTTGAAATAATTCAATAGATTTAACTATATAAATTTAAAAAATTTATTGATTTACTCTTAAATTGGTACTTAAAAAGTGATCGAAATAAAAAAAATACGATAAATCTAAAAATAATTTAAATCCATCATAATTGGATTTGAAGAGCATGATTTTAAATCAAATGATTAATTGAAAAAAAATATCAAATCATAATTTAAGAGTGATTTAATGAGTCACTAAACATAAGGGAATTGGAGTTAAAGCAAACCGAAGGGAAGAATGACGTGGGAATGGAGACGTATTAGATGAACGGAGTCAGCAATTTTGACGTTTTGGTTAGATAAGTTGATTTGGTCAAAATTTCTTCATTTCCCGGGGCCTCACCTTTTGCTCCGTCCGTTTGTACGTGTGTCGTTATCTTTTACATTCATTTACGGCGTGTCGTTTTCAAATTTCCCCAATTCTCGGCGTTGGACGGTGCTCCACTCCTGGACGCAACACCCTCCCATCAACTCTATTTCATAGCCTTTTTCAAATCCACAACCCCACTATATTTTAAATGTTTTTTCAGGTAAAGGACTAGGCCACTAGGGACATGCTTTACCTGCGAACAGGGACAGCTTCACAGTACTACTCGGCTGTTAAAAAATATACCGTACATTTCATCAACCTTTACCAATCTTCTAGCTCCGCGTATGATGCACTCGCGATCAAACCCGTTCGTTTCCTGACAACTGAAGATGGATCCAGCTTTCGTGATTTTCCCTCGGGAAGGAGGCGCGTGATCGTGAAATTCTGTATTGAAATGGACATGTCGGCGTGCCAGACATGAACTCGTTTTGTTCCCTTAATTCCACATTCCAGTTTTTATGAACATAATCTCCACCAAATAATCTCAACTTTGATGACTTCTTTTAAAAAAAAAAAAAATTGACGGGTTTTCTATTGTGAAGCGGTTAAAATGAGATTAAATATAAATGCTTATAAAAATGGAATAATTTATAATCCATTGGTAAAGATTTTTTTCTATACCATTTTTTTTATTTTGATATATACAAAAATCTTTACTAACTAATACACAAAATTTTACTATTTTTTATAAAAGAATTATATATATCAAAATAAAAATATATCGCCTAATTTTAATTTCACCTTAATGTACCTCATCTTAAAATCACCCAACTTTGACGCTTCAAGATAATTGAAAAACGTTGTTTTCATACTACAACTAGCAAATTCGTTTTTGACCACTTGATTCTATTACATTCATGTCCAGTGGACCCTCACCGGTTGATTTGAGTTTGCATAGATCCAATTATTATAATTCTTTTGAAAAGTAAAAAGTCTAGTTAAAAAACTCCTTCGTGATTAATATTCGGAACAAGATTAAAATCAGACAACAAAAAATAAACAGTGCCCAAATTATTATTATAGATCAAGTAAATTCGAGCAAAACGTTTTACAAGAAACACTTGACAAAGAGAAACCAGGTGGAACCAAGTCCTCACCAAGAACACACTGCAACAATAAGGGTGATATCAAAAACATAATAACATTGTGACAGCAACCTCGACCATCCAATTACTATAAATTATTTAAAATAAAAAAATCTAATAAGAATTTTAAATAAAAATAATAATGAAATAAATACTTAATTTTTTTACTAAATTGACGTGTATTTTTATCGAACTCATACAAGATATAATAACATGAGAATTCTTGATCACTCGATTAATTAGTAGATCTCAAACTAATAGTTATTTTTTACTCCATGTATATTCAAACATATAAAAAGTAAAAAAAAAAATCATTTGACAAAAAAATTCAAGGTCGCTCTCAAACTCTGCCTAATTTTGTCACTGAATCTATTAATCTAAGTATTTTATTGAGCACCTCCAATTATCTTAGTCATTGCTCTTTGAAAACGTTACTTTTAAGCAATAGATATGGTGCAAATAAATTATAGTGACTCTTCACTGTGGCTAAGCACATGCGTCGCTAGCTTTATGGTTACTCTTCTATTACACGTTTATCTAGCATGCAATTTTGCAAAACCTATCAAAACATTCCACAAATATTAAATTTTCTCATCGTTTTTTCTGTAACAAAATGAAAATGATTTGGACCGAGACCGACCAAACCAAGTCTAATTCCGGTTTTAACATGCTTTAGTGGAGCCAAGCAGCCCAAAAAATTGACCTTGTCTTATATCGTGTATGATAAGGATAGCCAGGAACGGACGTAAAATTTTATATTAAGGGACGAACTTATAAAATTTCAAGAGATGTGAACTTATAAAATTTTAGAGGTACAAAAACAATTTTTTAATAAAAAATATATAAAAATATTCTAAATCATATAAAAAATTTAAATTTTTAAGAGAGACGACCGCCCCTCTAGCTCCCTCTAAGTCTATCCCTGATGATAGGCTTAAGACTTTCGTTCAAAATATGGTTGCTAGTTGGTAAATGGGACATAAAATAAGACAAAGATTTGTGTTTTTTAATTACAGGCGCTAAGCTTGTTAAATAAAATATTAAATGGGTGTTTTCTCTTTTGTTTTCTTTTGACAAAATTTCGAACCTACAGATCATAAATTTAATGAATTAGAGGCGGCTGATGATTCTTGAATTGGCATTGGCAACAGCACTTATAACCTTTATTCATTAAAAACGAAATTGTGTGAAAGCAACGAATCCTTTTTTAACTTTTTGAAATAATGGCCAGTGGAATATAAAGTTGATTAATTAACAAGAAATATATATACACGTGGAAATTATCAGTAGTATGAAAATGAGGCGTGCACATTTTATCAATTCATAATCCAGACGTGAGACGTGACAGTAGTAGCTAACATGTTTTTGTATACTTTCAAGTTTCAAAAGGTATATTGCTGTAAAATCATTGTTGATTTCTTGATAAATATTTTGACGAGATTATTTAATATAATATTGTCAAGGTTTAGCAGCACCATTGCCCCTAAATATATTTAATATAATATATGGCAGTCATCTTGCGGAGTTACTCTCGCGGAATTGGGAAATCAAGTTTGCGTGGACTCGACGGGATGCGAATGGCGTAGCTGACGCTCTTGCGAAATTGGCGTTGAATTTACAATTTGACTACCATAGATTTTTCGAACCTCCTGCTGCAATTATTGAGGATCTTCACCGGGAAGCTAGGGAGGATTGAGTGTTTTTCAAATAGTGGAGCTTGGATGAGGTTTGGCAATTTGGCCATTTGGCGTGATTCCGTTTTCTGCGGCTATATTGTTGCTTGGTCGATTTGGTTTTGTGGTTTTTATTTGGCTTAGGTTGTTTTGTTTCGGTTCTTTTGTAATCTAGCGCTACTATACGCACTCTTTTTCCTCCGATAGGTTTAGGGAGGTTTTTTAACGAGGCGTATAGTAGGTGCTTCCCCTTTAATTCAAAAAAATATCGTGACTACGGTTTTTTAAAAAAATTTCTATGCCAGTAACATTGTTTTTTCATTTTATTTGTCCGTCCGCGGCGGCACCAACTTTAGTATTAATTGTTGGCTGTTTATAATTTTTTGTTAGTTTTTATTATATTATATCTATAAAGTTTTATCTAATTTTTATTGAGAATAATTCAATATTTGTGGCACATTTTTCTTAGTCTTTTGACACTTCTTTCTCTATCTTTTGGCACGTTTTTTATCTTTATTGACGATTGTTTGGTCGTTTTTATTGATTTTTATTTTTTTAAGGTTGTATTTGACATCGTATCCACTAATCAAGATGTCACTTATTTGGGTATCCTACTGATTTTCTCTACTTTGGATCATCGAATTGGATTTGGATACGCGGTTTGCGTTTGTAGATAGTTTTCTCACGACGCTCGGCTTTGATTTGCGATGTTCAGTGGTCTTTCAGTAGTTTAATCCCCTTTGTGGTTCATTTGCCGATGCAGTCAGATCTATTCGTATATATTTTTTGTTCGAGTCTTTTGATTAGGATTTTTAACATTTTCATTATATGGTCCTTATATGATCTAAAGTGACTAGTTTTTTATGCCATTGATCATTTGAAAATGTTCAAACTATGTGTTTAATTTACGTTTTTGATTGTAAATTCTAATTGCAATTTGGATTTTTTTTAATGAAACTAACAGTTTTTATTAAAAAAATCATTAGACTTAAAAAATTTAATTAAAAAAATCACAGAAATTTAAATAGAGGATTAAATTTCAAATATGTAAAGAATACAAAATTTTGGAGTATACATAAACTAAAGTTCAAATCTTATGTAATTATCTCTTTTCCTCAACAATATATACCGAGAAATAAAATAAGGTATTTTTTTCCCAATATCATTGTTGAAATAATAGTGTGGATGTTCTTTTACCTTTCATCTTCATAATGTTTTGATCTTTCACTTTTTTTGTAATACTCTTTGTTTTCGTGTAATTCTTATCATATAAATAGTGATATTGTAAAGTTCATAATACAAACAAAAATATTTTTTATTTTGTTTTTTATTTTTTAAAAATTAAAAAATATGCTTAATTAATAGGGTTAAAAACTTGTTTTTAAAAATGAAATTAGTGAAAATGTGTTTGTGTCTAGTTTTTTAAAATAGAAATGAAAATAATTATTAAATAATTAAAATATAATATAATTAGAAAAATATAATAATAATAATAATAATAATAATAAATAAATAAATAAATAAAATATAACTAAATAAACCAAGGTTTTAAAAAATAACATTAGAAGGATTCGAACCGGAGTTAAAATGAAGTTAAAATAATAAAAAACTCGTGTTTTCTTATATTCCACTTACTAAAACATTTTCAATGATTTTTTTATGTTTTTAAATTTTCACTTGTTTATTTTTATTTTTTAAAAATTCTTTTATAATTCTACGTCCAAACATGTTTTCTTCATCGTTTTGCATTTTCTAAAAAAATAAAAATGGATTACATTCTCTAAAACCAAACGAATCTTAAGTGTTGCACCAATCATATTAGATACATCCTCTTTGTACTAAAAAAAAATTGTACAATTCAGTGTAAGAAGGGTCCATGAGGAGTTGTCAAAACACAAACTAGATTAAATTCTCAAAATCAGCAATCATGTTTCACGCTTATTCCCAAAAACGACGATCTGCTATAGATTACATCGGCAAACAACCCAAAAGAAGATCAAACTCTACGTGACTGTCGACAAACACAAATCAGAAACAGACGTAGTGAAGGTCATCGTATGAGCACTAAAAACCTGCAAAAGTAACATAAAAACGTGTCATAAAAGTAGGAAAACGCAATAAAATATACGAAAAAAAAAACAAAACAAATGAAAAAAATAAAAGAAATATAAATCAGCAACCATCAGTAACCAATATCAAAACCGGTTCCACTACAGATTAGAAAAGAAAGAAAATAAGCATCTAGGATTCAAAGAAAAAAGAAGTAAGCTGTCACGATTATAAGATGTACTAATATTAAAACAATCGGGTCCATAATATATATTTTAAATATTCTCTGTATGACTGCAGAGATGACATTTAATTACCAAAAATAAATTTAGGATAATAAAAGACCTAATTAATAAGATGCTAAATTTTAAGAATTTAACTAAAGTATTTTGAAGTTAGGTCGATGTAGAATGAAAACGTGATTTCGTGACATTAGATGTAATTAACCGTAATTTTCAAGATTGGCAATCTCTAAAATGTTCTGATATTGTAACATGGCAATTATGATTAGTTACTTAAGATTGTAAACGAACCGAACGAATACGAATAAGGGTGTGTTCATGTTCGTTCGTTTAATTTTAACCTAACAAATGAAAGAACACGAACATAAACGAACACAAAATTTATTGTCCGTGTTCGTTCATTAAAGAATGTAGGTTGTTCGTATTTATTCATGTTCGTTCGTTTAAATGGTAAACGAACATAAACAAACATATATAATTTGTTAAATATTTAATATTTTTGGTTAGTTCGATTAATTTAGTTAATTAACCGATTTTAAACCGAATTAATCAATAATTGAAATTTGAAAAAACTCTTAATCATTAGCCGAAACCTAAAATTATCTAATAGATTAACCAATTTTGTTTTGGTTCGGTCGGTTAGTTCGGTTTAACCGAATAATGAACACCCCTAAACACATGTGAATAAATTTAAATGAACATAAACGAACATAAACGAACGAACGAATTACCGAACGTTCACAAACATAAATGAACGAACAAGCCCTTTATTCGTGTTCGTTCATTTAATTAAACGAACAAAAAATCTTGTTCATATTCGTTCGTTTAATAAATAAACGAACTTCTCGTCGAATGGTTCACGAATAATTCGTTGAACGTTTGATTCGTTTACAGCCCTATAATCATGACATGATGGGACACTAGTGGGCTTTAGCATGTGGTCGGGTTATGCTGCTTCAACCAAAAGGACCCACAAAGGGCTCCATTTTTAATCCCGTCAAGAATTAAGTACCTAAATCTAAAAAAATATTATTGACTGGGCTGATATTAATAGAAATTTATCTAACAGATAGTTTTAAAATTTTAAAATTTCACTCTCTAATAATTAAAAATATATTATCTATATCTTTTATTTAAATATAATTGAAGTATTTCTTAAAATTTTAAATTTTATCTATAACTTCATTAATTTGTCAAAAATATAAGTCATAAAAATGTGAATTTTTTTATGAATATTTATCTATGTGGATGTCTATCATGATTAGAAATTTATCAAAGGAGTTTGATTTATTTATTATTAGGAATATTATCTCTATGAATTAGAGTTTAATGTATCATGTACTTCTTATGCCTATAAATAGATGATTCATTGAAGGCATTGTATACAAGTCTATATTTTAGAATAATACAAATCTCCCTCTTTCTCTCATCTCTTTGTTCTTCTTGTTCTTATTCTTGTTCTTCTTTATTTTATTCACAACACGTTATCAGCACGAGACTCTAATTAACTGAGGTATTCATCGTTATAATTCAAAAGAAATTACCGGGAAGAATTCGATTATAGAATAAACCAAAGATAAGTTTTTTTTTTCTCCTTATTTTTTTAGTTATCGATTATCTTTCTCTTTATATTTTAACTTTGTTTTAATTTTTGAAATTTTTGGAAGTATGTTTAATTTTATTCGAACATTGGAAAGAGATAAATTTGTGGCTTCTCACAAACCAAAAGACGAATCGACATAGACGAAAAGGTTGCGTTTGGTGTAAATTAAGTGTGTTTTCTCTTGTTCCTAAAAGGTTTAATTAGCGATATGCTTATTTATACTTTTACTTATATGATTATATTTGATATTTTTCATATTATTATTTATGTCATTTTATTTGGTAAAAGTTAATATTTTTAACCGTGTTTTGAGTTTTACATTATATGCTTAAATGGCTTGGAAAGAAATGTGATATAAAGGGACTATGAGAAGCTATCTCAGTCATATGCTATGTCTCCATTGTCCACGAGAGAAAAATCAATATCGGTAAATTTTGGTTTTATTTTTATTCTTTATATTATTATTTTAAAGTGCGATAAATCATGATGATTTTGAATTTACAAGAAGATTATTATAAAGTCTATATTTGCTCGAAAGCAATATTTCTTCTTCGTTGAAAAACTTGACCATAGACTTCTCCCAATTTCAAGTTATGAAAATTCTTCTTGATCCAAAAAAGTTTTATGGGAGGCATTCCTTGAAGTGAATGCAAAGCATGATGTTTATTCCATGCGATTATCAATGATGGGGCATTCCCTGAAGTGAATGCAAGCATGATGTTTATTCCATGCAATTATCAATGATGGGGCATTCCTTGAAGTGAATGCAAGCATGATGTTTATTCCATGCGATTATTGGATCTGTTTCATTCCTTGAAGTGAATGCAAACATGGTAAATCATTATTCAATTAGAGACATAATTTCGATATAATCCAAGTATAATTGGCTGGACAACCCGTTCTGCGAGGCTACTGGTCTCAAAGGAGGTTTTTAAAGGACCTTGTGGACAGATTTAACAATGCCACGTACGACGATTAAATCTTTGTTCTCTGTGATAAGGATATGTGAAAAAGGTTTTAAAGGCCCACTGGCTCTACTCCATTCCCTGAAGTGAATGTGAGATTATATTATGGAATGAATAAAAAAATCACATTGAAAGTTGTGGTCGTGGTCGAGGCTATGAATATACACATGAAAAATATAATCGTTTTAAGAATACTTCTACCCGCTGGTAGCGAAGTTATAAGGATGACAAGAGTGATAAAGATCATTCTAAGGAAGTGATCATTTTACCAATGTGATGTTATAAACCATTGGTTTCGTACTTGTCAAACGCCAAAGTATTATGGACTTTATCCATAATCATAAATGATAAATGAAAAAAAATATAAACAAAGTTTGTTTATGGCGAAAATAATTATGGCGTTATTGGTCCAACTCAATTGGATATTGTTAATTTTCTCATAACCCTTGAAGGGAATAATTTACCATTTATTTTATTTCCCTTATAACCTCTAACAGGAATAATTGTTTTTTTATGTTAATTCATTTTATTTATTATTTATTTATGTTAGTTTGCTTTATGTTTATTTATTTCACATATTATTTATTTACGTTTTATGTTAATTTATTATTTGAAGAATATGATTACTTCCGGAATAAAATATACAATGAATTGTGGCTATTTATGCCTAAAATTGTGGCTATTTATGCCTAGCAGATAATGCAAGTACTCATATTGTACTTAAGCATAAGAAATATTTTTCTGATTTAAATGCAAGGGGAAATATGAGTAGTATTTCTCAAAGTACTAAAATATCAATACTTCGGAAGAGCACTTGAAAGTTTATCTCTGATAGATAAACGACTTGATATGATGTGCTATATTTTATATTTTTCATTCCTCGAAGTGAATGATACAAAGTACATATTTTCATTACCTGAAGTAAATGAAACAAATCACATTTTGGAAGGTGCACAATTATGCATTTCTCGATTAAAATGCAAGGGAATAATGTGAGTACTATATTCGAAAATACTAATGTGAGTATTATATCACAAAAGGCTCTGATTGAGCAAATATGTTATTATCAAATAGAACTTTATTCCATATTCACAGTGCGTTATACTCGTCAAAGTCATAAAGAGAGCAATATGAGTTCGCAAACTATCCCTTTGGAGATTATAGATAACATATGTTATCAATTGGCATTGAAATAAGCCAATATGGATATAAGTTTTGGTAGCCAAAAAGTCAGTTGAAAGCTCTAGTTGCTACCAAAAGATAATTTCAATTGAAAGCTCCGAAAGAGCTAAATATATTCCTATTTAAAGGAACAATTTTGATGGTCGTACTAGACATGTACGAGTAAGATTGAATTACATGTTATGGTAAACAAGAAGTTTATAAATTCAGAGATATATACACATATATATAGTTGGCATGATCGGTTAGACCATCCTAATCAATAATTGTGCAAAAATTATTAAGATTTACATGCACATGTATTAAAAGAACCTGTAGTTCTTGTGGTGCTTATTCTCGAAGGAATGGATTAAATTCCACTTATTAAAGAACGTGAAGTTCTTGTGTTGGTTAAAGGAATTGATTAAATTCCACTTACTAAAAGAACATGAAGTTCGTGTGTTGTTTGTTCTCAAAGAATATAGATGATCCCACTTACCAAAAGAATTAGAACTTAAAGTTCTTGTACTGAAGTTAAGACTGTGTGTCTTGCATATCTGAACGAAATATGGGCCCATATATCCACAAATGTGGAAAGTTTTATATGATTTTAGTAGATGCATCTACATTGTTTTATCGACTTACAACCAAAAGTTTGTGAGATTGATTCTAAAAGATTCAGATTATGCAGTTAGACTATTCGTCTTGAAAAGCTAGTAGGTTTATATTTTAGGCTATATCAATTGTTACAAAGCCTACTGATTATGAAAAATATAGTTTAGCAAAATTTCAATTGGATGCCTCCTATTTAATAGCTAAACTAAGAGAACAAAAGAGTTATTATTTATATGGTGTTTCCATATAGCAACACTTATACGCATCAAGCCAACGAGTTATAATAAACTCCCCGTTATGATTGATTTTTGGTCAGAAACCATACATTTCCCATTTTATGATTTTTGAATGTGCGATATGAATTGCTCCACCACAACGCACAAAATGGGTAAATAAAAAAGGTTGAGAATATATATTGAGTACGAGTCTTATTTTATGTTTAAATTCTTAAACATTAATTGGAGAATCATTTATGACATGATTTTTCTCAACATCGGGGGAGATAATAATCAGCTGGATAGAGGAAAATGAATTATCATTATCTAGATCCTCGTATATGAACTAGAAGTTCATAAGATAATTCATGTTATTACATGTCAACTGCTAGACATATTTACTGACCCAATGAGAGTAATTAAGTCTCATATACCAGCTGAAATGATGTAAGTTTAAATTACATGTTAGAGCGAGAGAATGTAAATCATGCCTGAAGCATGATAGTTGAAATGGTTCCAATGATCAAAATTCTCGTAAATAGAAAGTAATATGAGATGGTCATATATTGGAGGCGGGTGCTCCTGAAGAGACCCAAGACAAAACAAATAATAAAACTCTATAAGAGTTTCAGGTACCTGAAATAAAGATTGAAATCTTGAAGAGATCTCGATGAGTTATGTCATTACGAGAATGGAACCAGAAAATTGGAAAGTTGTCGACAACGATTTTACAAACAATTTTACATAAAATACCTCTATAGAAGTAAAGAAAGAAATCGATGATCTTGTATAAAATCTATCCAGAAGTATAGATATTGAATTGACCAATGTTGAAAGACGCTTTGAACTTCTAAAATAGAAGTATTTGGACCAGCAGTCCAAACACCTAAAGGTGTAATGCAAGTGAGGCACAAATAAGTAGTCGTAAATACGACTTGAACTATAATTTATGAAAAGTTTTAATTACTTCATGGTGGATGCAATTACTTTGGCAGTTTTGAAAATTTTACATGCGTCTAATTATTTGTGGATCCATATTTATCCTTGAAGGATCTAAAATGCTATAAGCATTTGAAAATTTCTGAGGAAATTTATTTAGAAATTTATTTAGACATGTCTCATGAATATTTTGGCGCACTTGGTATAATTGCCTTAGTGAATACTAATTGAGAAAATACTATAAGAATGATCATATTTTCTTATGTATTTTATAAAAGAGTTTGGATCAAGATCCATTATGATAATTTTAGAACTCCTAAAGAGCTTCAAATTGGAAACTCGTGAAGTACTTTCAATACAAGTACTTGAATCTTGACATCAAGTTTATCTCGACCTGAAGATCGAGCATTTTTATATATTTCTTTTGTCTATGAATAGATATAAGCTGACAGAATCTTAAAGAAGATTCAATATGAATAGTGCATATCTATTGAGTATCCCAATAGTTGTAAGATTGTTGGATGTGAATAAAGATAATTATATCTTTTCTTGGTCTTGAAGCACTATATATTAGTTGGTCAAGAAATATCTATGAATATACAAAGATCATTACATTTAGATCTTCAAACATTCGTTGATGCCTCCTCAAATGTCGTAGAAATAATTGTTATGCATGAGGCAAGCCAAAAAATGTGTTTGGCTAAGACTATTGACCAAACATATCCAAAAGATATGTGAATATACTTTTACAAGATATGATAAAAGCTATCTTGTGTGAAGATAACGCAAGATGTATATCTCAGTTTGAAAGTGGATACATCATGAAACATATTACTCCAAAGTTTCATCTCTCGCGATCTTTAGAAAAATGATATTCAAGATTAAATTATGAAGATTCAAAGATCTTCTGTGATGTTTGCATGAGGGGGAGTAAATACGCGTTGCACTCTTTTTCCCTTAACCGAGGTTTTGTCCCAATGGGTTTTCCTGGTAAGGTTAGGCAACATGTTATGCGTACCAAAGATGTGTGTACTCTTTTTCCTTCACTAAAGAATTTTTTTCCCACTGGATTTTTATCTTAGTAAGGTTTTAACGAGGCACATTATCTTCATAGACATCCAAGGGGGAGTGTAATGAATATTTATCTATGTGGATGTCTATCATGATTAGAAATTTATCAAAGGAGTTTGATTTACTTATTATTAGGAATATTATCTCTATGAATTAGAGTTTAATGTATTATGTACTTCTTATGCCTATAAATAGATGATTCATTGAAGGCATTGTATACAAGTCTATATTTTAGAATAATACAAATCTCCCTCTTTCTCTCATCTCTTTGTTCTTCTTGTTCTTGTTCTTCTTTATTTTATTCACAACAAATTTGAATATATTTTTTAATATTAACTTATTTCGCAAGTCTCAATCAAAATAATTGAGAAATATATTATATTTTTATTTTCTTTTTGTTATTTTTCTAAAGACATTGGAAATGATTTATAAGTTTTTTTTTAATATTTTTTAAATTTTAACCTTAATTTTTATTTTGTTTTGTTGTTTACATTATATAGTAGAGTAAAACCCTAGTTATGTTTGCGAATTCAATTGTTTTTAAAAATATATAATTATTTAAAACAAAATATGTTTAAATTACATTTATTAAAAATAATTATATAGTATTTATAAAATGTAATGAAATTACAAACTACAATATTTATTTACTTTTTTTACTTAAATTTTATTTTTTAAACTAATTTAAGGTTTAGAAACTAAACTATTTTTTATAGGGTAAACTACTGCAGGGGTCACTTTCGTTTCTCGTTTGTACAGATTTAGTCACCACTTTTGAAAAGTTCCAATAAGTGGTCATCTACGTTTTCGATATGTAAATATTTGGTCACTCTAACGTTATAGTCCGTTAATCCCCTAACGGATTGCTGATGTGGCAGAATTAATTAAATGATAATATCCGTGTGTATTCCCAAATCCCACGTGAATAATAACGTGACCAAGTCTAAACAATTATAGATTTGTTGTTATATTGTTTTTGATCCGGTCCGACCCGATTTATAATCAGGTTTAGCATTCCCCCTGGCTCTATAAAATGGTTCTCTAAACCCCTCAACGAAAGCAGTGGAAATTGCTAGAGCAATATTAGACTTAGTATCGATAATTGGGTTCTGGTTTCAGTTTTGTGATGCAACAGAGAGGAAGAAATAACAACAGCAGATCAAGGTCTTTCTCCAGATCTCGACTTGCAATCGAGGGATTTTAACTCTTCTTTTTTCTGAATTTCATTTCCAGAAAAATTTAAAACTCGTCACCACCGAAAGGTGACTAGAGATCTTCAGTGTTAACAATGACGGCTAACGGTGAGATCTCCAGCTCCATGTTAATATTTTGTTGTGTTGTTTTTGAACTTAAAAAGGAGATTTCAAATTGATTGACGAAGTATAATGAAAATTTGCGAACTGATATGGATCTCTAATCGACATTTAGCTTAAAAACAAACAAATAAAATTTGATTGTTTGAAAATGATAGGATTTGTAGGAGATGAACGAAAAGTTCAAAAGAACTATTGGATAGAGCATTCAGTTGATCTGACGGTGGAGGCTATGATGCTCGACTCTAAAGCCGTTGTTATTGACAAAGAGGAACGTCCCGAGGTACTCATTTCTTTCTTTTAGTTTTTTTTGTCCATGATGTAAAATCATATGAGCAGATATATTCAAAATTAAAAATCATTTGTTGTTTCATTTCTTGTATTTTGTGTCTATCTATCAACCGTTTCTGACATCACAAATTATCTTTCTGCCTTGTCCCGTTGCTTGCAGATGCTCAAGGATGCTGGTTTTGATGTGGTTGTTGCAGAGGATCGAACCAACAAGGTTCGGATAAGCCTACCATTTACATTTATATTTATATTTTTGTATAGTCATGAAATTACGGAATCTGTTGGGGTTGGGCAAAGCTACACTAATAATATTCTGCTTGTGGCTTTAGTTCATACAAGTTCTGCAGCGTGAATTAAACAAAGTCAGGACGAGAAGGATGCATTCATCTCCGACTTCTCTCAAGTGAGCCTCGTCTTCCATTGTTTCGATAACCTCCTAAGATCATTTAAGAAAAGAAAAGTAGTTTATAATGTTGTTTTTCGAATATGCAGGAAGACTATGATGAAATAGTTGAAGGGTTGAAGGCAAAGTTGATGAGGAGCTCATCAGGCGAGCAGAGATAGGGGCTTTTTCTTGCCAAGAAAAATTAAGTCCCGCTTCTCATCTCCTTTTTAATTAATTCCGCCACATCAGCAATTCGTTAGGGGATTAACGGACTATAAGTCGGAGTGACCAAGTTTTTACACATCGAAAACGTAGATGACCACTTATTGGTACTTTTCAAAAGTGGTGACTAAATTTGTATAAACGGGAAACGAAAGTGACCCCTGGAATAGTTTAACCTTTTTTTATATCGGGCCATTTCTTGTTATTTTTACTTACCCAAAATCTCTTTATATATACATAAAGAACATTTTTAGAGCATAGACTAGGTCATGGCCTAGTCCTAGATCCGCCCCTGACTCTAAGTATGGTACACCAAAAGATATGATGTACATTTTTTACATTCTTACAATGATTATAAGATGGTATTTTTTTATTTTTAAATTTTGACATGCACACATTTTGTTGACGAAATTAATTGAACTCAAATATTTTAAGATGAATAACTTCTTCTTTTCCACTGAAAGCACTCATTAAGATTCTAATGTGATGTACACTTATCTAAATATTTGTATTTAAATGATATATTAATTGATATTAGATTTTGTTTTTTTATCGTATAGATTTTGAATTGAATTCCATTCTATTTATATTTTTATATGTATCATTTTTAATTGTTTGTAAAATTTTAAAATAAATATTAAATTAAAAGTTATTATATTCTTAAAACAAATGTCGAGATTCGAACTCATACAAGATGAAGACCATATGAGTATCTTTGGTCACTCGTAATGGCATCTGGCAAGAGGGAGCAGCATGAGCGACCGCTTAGGGCCCCACCTTCATAACTTCACAAAATTTTCAAGTGTCAATCTAGTAAGTTATTGGTTGTCTCTTATTTTTTAGATATATTTATGGTGTTTTCTTAACAAAACAATAAAAATAATGTGTTTGATATTTTTTAATCATATTTTTATGGCTTATTAATATAATATTTTTTTGACAAATCTTAAATCTAATCCAAATATTACATAGAGGGAAGGGGAAGAGAGAACTCTAGGGGAAGGAAGGGGACTATTCCTAGTGGCCAGTGGGTCTAGATTCTCTAAAACTCATGACCTAAGAGAAATGAGGGAACAAAGATAAACAACTTGACCAACCAACTAAATATACTTACTTTTGTTAATAAAATATTAAATTAATTATCCAAAGTAATAAAACATATATAAAGGGTTATTGTTTAATTTTTTCTCAGTGCTCTAAAAATTCTAAATGGCCGATGAAGCCTGATTCGAACTTGGTTAAGTAGGTTCAACCTTGGCCCGTCGAAGCTTCAAGCAGGCCTGAGGAGGTTCCCTAGGCTCTCTGGTAGCAATTTGGATTGCACGGTGAATATTCGATTCTTTTTTTAATAGTCTAAAGATAATTATCAGGTAGTATTTGTTCGTAGATATTCTTAACCCTTTGACAATAGGCATACACCTTGTAAACAAAGCGATTTGAACTCGCGTCTCCTAAGATGAACAACATCCGTTTTTCCACTGGGACACTTGTTGGGTTCAGTAATTAACATATTTTGATGTTAAAAAATACTACATAGTGTTAATTTGGATTGTGAACTCGGATATCTGAATTTGATTTCGAATTATAAAATTGAGAAAATGTTTAACTTAAGATATTTAAACTTTAATTATACAATTTTTGGCGGATTCATATATCTAATGGATAATAGTATTTAAATTTAGATGATGATACTCAAATAACTTATAAATACAAATAAAATTCGGATAATTCAAAAAAATACAAAACTCCAACCTATTGTTGTAGTTCTTTAGACAGTAAAAAGGAAATTAAGTTCGACCAGCAAACTTGGGTAACTTTTTTTTTATAATTTGTTTTGATCATTCGACACCATAGTTACTGTTCTAGGTATTTCTGTTAGGGTTATCAATGAAAATTCTATAGATTCTTATAATTAACGTTTGTTTTGTTTTTAATAGAATCTAATATAATACAATTAATTATATTTTAAAAAGTCGTGTTTAATTAATTTAGGGTGTTTAATGTAATTAATACTCACCTAAAAAAGTTTATGGTTTAGTATTAGTGTTTTAGAATTTTAGGGTTTAATGTTTAGGTTTTTTAGTTTATGTTTTGGATCTTAAGTTTAGGGTTTAATGTTTAGAGCTTAGGTTTATGGTTTATAATTTTAGGCTTTAATTTTTTGGTTTAGGGTTTTATGATTTAATGTTTAGAGTTTTATGGTTTAAGGTGTATGGTTTATGATTTAGGGTTTAAGGTGTATGGTTTAAGATTTAGGGTTTAAGGTGTATGGTTTAGGATTTAGAGTTTAAGGTGTATGGTTTAGGATTTAGGGTTTTGTGTTAAGTTTTAGATTTAGGACTTAGTATTTAGGGTTTAATGTTTAAGGTTTAGAGTTTTAATGTTTAATTATATTAAAAAGTTTAGATTAATGGAACACACATTTTTAGGAATGTAATTAATTACTGTTAGGCTTGATAGACTCAATTTCCTTCAACCGATTTAGCTAGTCAAGTGGTGGAGAAGATAGATTTTGGGTGATTTTGTGGGAAGTAAAAATTAGACAATAAACACAAGAATTTATAGTGGTTCGGCCTTCGAACAAGCACCTACATCCACTAAGGATTTCTCAATCAATTCACTAATTGATTCGTCCACTTTTTTAGCTTAGGAGGAAACCCTTACAAAAGATCTAAGCTTTCTAACACAAAGCTTGATCAAAACCTCTATACAAGAGATGAATAAAAGCAAACTAAATTTTCTCTTGCAAGGTTGATGTTTGCACTCTTTAGCACTCACCCAAACCTAAACATTTAAGCAAATTTGACAATTTTGGCTCACAAGTGTTGTTTACACAAAGAATGAACAATTAAAGCCCTAAAACAAAATTCTCATCATATAGTTGTTGACAATTGAAGCCTTAGTCTTCCCTTGATGCTTGGAGGTCCCTTTTATATTCCCAATTGAGTTTGTAGCCGTTGAGAACCGTTGGGATTGAATTGAAGCCGTTGAAGACTTTATTTCCCACCATAAATGCAGTTCTGGTGATGTCCGTTTCGGTACACGGATAGCTGTATCGAAACACCCTTCTTCAGAACTAGCCGTTGAAGTCTGATTCAGCATCCCGTTTCGAAACACCATAGACTGTATTAAAACGTCTGTTTCGAAACGCCTGGCCTCGTATCAAAACACCTGCAATTCAATAGACCATTGGGAAATAACCGTTGTGGGGGGGGGGGGGGGGTGACCTTTGGGGTGCCTGCCACATACGCGTATCGAAACATGAAGGCTTGTTTCGAAACGACCCTTGTTGTTTCGATATGGCTAAGGCTTGTATCGAAACACATTTTGGCAGTTTCAAAACGCATCGATACAGATATGCATATATCTAAACGAGTACATTAAAATCACATGTTTAGCTACTTAAAAACGTTTTAAAACACTTCAAAACCTTTTTAAATATCCTCAAACTTATTTTCAAGTTGTTTTGACTTAAAGCATATTTTAATTTTTTTCAATTTAGTCCAAAATATTTTTCAATTTATTATATCAAAATCTATATTTTTACAATTACATTCTACTACATTCTATTAAAAAGTCAAATAAACATTAATAACAAAAATCATATATTGACAACACTAAAAATTGTCAATAGCATAACCCTTTTATTGATATCTTAACAAGCAATAGCATTAAAAAAATCTCATTAACAGCATATTAATTATTACCTAAAAAAACTACATCAAAAAATTATAGAAGCCTTAATCATGTTTAGTAGGGGTGTTTAAAATTGGCCTGATGACTATTTATTCAGAGGCTTAATAAGTCGAATATCACTATCACATTATTATTATGTTTCATCCTCCTACTTTTTTAAATAGTATTATGTGCTTATTGGATTATTGGATAGTCATTAGGCCGATTTTAAACACCCTATGTATAGACTCTATAGCAAAGAGCTTACCTATTCATCACAGAATCCTAATCTTTTCGTAGAATAACTTTGCCTACACGGGTACTCAAAAATATCCGAAACTATTCGAATATTAAATATTCGATGTGATTTAAATATGAAAATATTAAATATTTTATTTTAAAAAATATTCGATTTAAAAGAAAAAAATCGATCGAGTCGAGTAAAAAAATTTCGAGTTATTTGAGTTGATGCGTCATATTTTACAACTCAAACTTTATTTGAATTTTTTCGAATCGAGTCGAGTTTTCGAGTTCCTATAAAAATTTAATTGTAATTATTTATCATGTTACCATACTTTGGAATTTTTCTTTAAGGACCAAATTGAATGAATGTGCAAATAACGAGGTTAAATTTAGTGAATTGTGTCAAATTAGGATTAAATTGATTGAATGTAAAAATATGAAGGACTAAATGTATTATTATACCAAATTTTATAAAAGTCACCTAACGGCATTTAACGTCTAGTTACCATTTTGTTATAAAATATAAAGTTTAATTGTCATTTTGTGATTTTTGAAAATTTGGTTATCATTTTGTTTTTTTACCAAAGTTCAGTGATCGTCTGTATATTTTACCCTTTAATAAAAAAATTGATATACCCAATCCAATTTTAATATTCTGGTTTTTTATATTAAAAAACTTAATAAAAAAATATATATTTTTACTGAAAATCACTCAGCCAAATATAAACTCATGATCCCATGTGCAATGATTCTTGTAGTCAGACGTATTTATATTGATTTTTATCGGTTTTAATTTAGCAAAACTTTCAATAATTGACAAACGGCGGCAATATAAAATGGATAACATTAAATAATTTTAAAATTATATGATAAAAAAAACAATACAAACATGAAAACACGTGCGAATTTATATAATACTATATTATTTGGATGTTCATGGTGGTTAATTTATAAAATTGGAGAGTTTCCAATTCATATCTTAATTACGTGGCCAACTGTTGATAATTTGTCTACTTGCGTCATGTATTCGGCCAGTCATGTTCAAATATACATAATTAAATGAGCTTAATTCATCACATCATTCATGTCTATTTAATAATAACATTTAAAAATTATATTAAAATAAATAAATATTATTAGATGAATTGTAGAGTATGAATGACGCGGTGAGCCGAGTACATTTAATAATTTATCTAATAATAATAATTCAATTTAGTTAAGTATGAAAACGTGTATCTCCATTTCAATTTTCATTACCGGACAGGTCTAAGCAAGCTCGCAGATCCGATGAAGAATTGAACGGCCCAGATTAATCATTTCTCCTTGGCCTTTCAAACTTCCAAAACACACTATTTCACGGTTTCAACCCTTCTTTTGGTATGATACTATGAAAGGTCCTTGTATTATGTCTTTTTAAGGGATTTAATCCTTTCGCCATAATTTGATACAACAGTATGAGGTCAAGTTTCTTTTCTTTTACTAATTCCATCAAATAGTTTGGTCCAACTTGCCTTTGCTAAACCTATCATGTGACATATATATTTTGAACTTTGTTGGTACAGAGCATCTAACACCACTTGTAGAAGAGTCACAGCCAGTGAACTCATAACGCAGACGAACAACGATAACTTACGACTGTGATCTCTTTATATGTGCGAACGAATAAAAACAATCACATATTGAACAATCAGATTTGTGAACCCACCTAGGCAGACAATATTAAGCGGTTGCGTGTCAACACACGTGACTGCTATTGATGACAAAGTAAGTCTAAAATATCACCTCGTAGCTAGTCCAATCACACCACCACAACAACCCGTAGCGACACATGGTATAAAAAGGGAGCATGGAACATAGAAAAATCACAATCTTCCATCTTCAAACAAACAAAAGCAAAAGACCACGCTTGAGCCTTGACCTAGAACCTCCACCAGAACCGATGTCGGACCACCTTCTTCGATCTTTGCTCACTTTACTAGTCAGTAAATTTTTATCTTTAAAAAAGTAGACAAACTTTTATTATATTTAGAAGGCTTAATAGTCATAAAGGTGCCCAATCTATACCTTTTTTCCAGTTTAGTGCTTAACGTTTTTTTTTGAGTCGCTTTGGTGACTAATGTTTCATTCTGTAATTCAAATTGGATTTTTTCAATAAATTTTTTTCGTTATCCAATAAAAACACGACATGTGGCATATCATGGTATTTTCTTTAATTTTATTTTCCTAAAAATAAAAAATCTTTAATTTTATTAAAAAAACAAAATCATTATTTTTTTTCTAAAACTCCCAAACCCAAACCCTAGATCCTGAAATTCCTCCCCTCCCACCATCGATTCAACCTCAACCGGTCACCCTTGCCTTCGTCGGCCCCCACTACTGAAAGCCCCATGATCTCGTCGTAAAAAATTGGCGAATGAACCGACGATTGCTCGACAAACATCTAAAAATGAAGAAAAAATTGGGCTTCTAACCGACGGCTATAGGGTGGAGGATGTTGAACGGTGAAGTACCCGACGCTTGGGTGGTGAATCGCCGGCGTGTGGGGGATGTCGAACAGTGAGGGAATGTTATTTGAGGGTTTGTTTGAAAGAAATTAAAATTTTAGGGTTTTTAAGAAATACATAGTTTTAAAGTAATTCACAAAATAAATAAATAAAAACATGCCATGTGTCATGTTATAATTGGTTAACGAAATTTTTTTAATGGTCAAACGAAAAAAAACTCAATTTAAGTTACTGAATGAAACATTAGGCACCAAAGGGGCAAAAAAAAACGTTAAAACACTAAACTGGAAAAAAATATATAGATTGAGCACATTTTGATTATTAAGCCTATTTAGAAAGAAAATAAAAGATAAGGAAAAAAACAATACGTATAATAGTTGTGTAATTGTATAAGATAATGATAACGTATATTTACTATGGAGCAAAAATTTCCGTCCTTTTCTGATGTCTCTATGTATTTTTCAACACAAAAAAATATTTTTTTATTTACTCCATCACCATCCATTTTAAAAAGTATACAATTTTAATTTGGTTCCACGTTCAATTTTTTTATTTTGCATATTAATTTTGATTTTTGGAATTTTACTTTATTCGACAAAATTGTTTTTTATAGTTTTCTTTGACATCTTTGAAAGATTAATTTTATTCACAAAATTGAATTTCAAGTAAATGAAAGCAATATATTGATCATTTTGCCGAGATGGAAACGAGGTGATTAATGCTTTTTTAAGCTCACTTCGTATAATTTTAAGGTTATTTCTCTCATTTTATTTGAATTTGAGTCTCTTTTGCACGAGGATACTAATAGATATTTAGCTTAGTTTCTATAACATGTTGCTCATCCTTATTTCATCGAAAAAAATTTGATAATTCTTATATGGAGTAGTATTTATAAGTTATTTTAACTATTTAAAATATAAAAGATTTATTTTTACATCGTGAAAATAAAAAAGTATAAATTAAATAAAAATTTTGAATTAGTACGAAAAATTATAATTTTAAACTTAGGAACCATAAATAGCTCAAATACTACTGTTCGGTTCACTTTTTGATTTATTTGGTTTCTTTGCTCGATCCTAAGTAAAGGACAAGAAAACAACCAAATTAATGTAGGACTAAATCAACTACGATCGCATAGGATAGGGACCTCCTATAAAATTTGTCATTCTCCTTTTGTCTTTCTGTATAAATACAAGCATGCCTTTTCTACATGAAACCATCATTTCTGCATTCGATAAAAGTGAGAAAAGTGCAGATCGAGCAAAATGCCGGCCGATAGGAAGGTTGGGGTGGCTATGGATTTCTCAATGAGCAGCAGGAACGCTCTCAGATGGGCTATCGACAACTTGGCCGACAAAGGGGACACCTTCTACATTATCCACATCAACCCCAACTCTCCCGATGACTCTCACTCTCACTTGGCCAACTCCGGTTCTCGTATGTTTCTCCAAACCTCAAAAACATTCAGCTTTTTTCCTTTCATTTTCTGGTACATATCGGATCTGATCTTGTGTTGCTTTCGGACCTCGCAGCTCTTATTCCTCTGTCACAGTTCAGACAGCCGGAGATCATGAAGAAGTACGATGTTAAAATCGATATCCCGGTCCTCGACATGCTCGACACTGCCACCAGGCAAAAAGAGGTAAACGGTGAACCCTTCTTGTTTTTTTTTTACAATTAATATAATGTAAAGTTGAGAGTTGAGGCTGATATTTGTGTTTTGGATTACAGATACAAGTTGTGACGAAAGTGTATTGGGGAGGAGATGCTAGGGAGAAATTAATTGATGCCATTGATGATCTAAAGCTTGATTCTTTGGTTATGGGCAGCAGAGGTCTTGGAACCCTTCAAAGGATCATCCTGGGGAGTGTGAGCAACTACGTTTTGACATATGCTTCTTGCCCTGTTACCATCGTTAAGGAGACCTAGCCATCTTCAACCTCCACCTACTTCTGATCTGATCATGATTTTTTGTTGTTTTTATCCCAAAATAAGTGTGTGCTTTAATCCACACCGATCCTCTGCTCCTGTTTGGTTTTAATGCACCGTTCTGGTTCTGGTTTCTCTTACTTGTATGATTATGGTTATGGATATCTTTTGTACTGATTCTTGTGCTCGTATTATCGAAATCATGGTACTTTCCGATTATGAACTCATTTTGGGGTTAAATTTTTCCCCAACTGATGGAAAAAATCTAGATCTGTGCCAAAAGTAATTTACTGTTATCTTAAACTCACAGGTTGGGACGTGTCATCGTTTTAATCGACTTGCAAGTATCAGGTTTTGGATCTAGTCGCCAGTCGGGTAGTAATTTTGTATTTGTTTTATTTAGTTATACTTATCGAGGTCGACAACTAATGGGTTGTTGTCTTTAATATGGAACAAATGGACAAATGCTAATTTAATAATCAATTATCCCTAACTTTTTATTTATTTATTTACGTCTCGAAAACAAAACAAAGTCAACGTTAACGTTATACGAGACACGTATGCATTATTGGTTTGTTTGTAACTAAAATAAGTTGCATTGGAAATCCTTTTTGTTTTGATTTTGATTTTGATCATATTATTTTCGGAAGTTACTTATTAAACTTTAATTCTTGTTAGATTAATGACATAACAATTAACATATATTATTTAAAAATGTCATTTCTAATTTGAATTGCAAACTTGAGACCAAATATTAATTTAACATTTCAATTCATTTTTCAAGTTATGTTACATAATTTATTCTTTCTTACTTAATAAAATCAGAAGAATCTATCGCTCTTCTTTTCTACGGATAATAATTTTTTATTTTTTTCGGTGTCCTTTTTATGCTCCAATACTAAAAAAATATATTTTAAGCTATAACTCTAAATTTTAAATCATATACTCTATATTCTAAAAATACACCATATCTTAAATTTCTTAAATCCTAACCAAAATCCTTAACTTAAACTCTAAACCTAATTTTTATTGTAGGGACATAAATAAAGCCACCAAAAATTTCGGTTTTCTTGTAATGTGGTATCGCATAGTCATGCCGCACTCTTTTTCCTCCAACATAGGCTTAGGGAAGTTTTTTAACGAGGCGTGTGACTATATCGTTTTGTTGATAATAAAATTTCGCCTATCTTTAAAAAAAAAAGCCACCAAAAATTACAAAGGATTTTTTTCCATCTCTACCGCCCTCTTCTCTTCTATTTTTCTATCAATATATATTTCCCTAAATGGATGACAAGTCCCACAAAATCATAGCCATAACTTCAATAAAATTTGTCTGATTTATGTGCGCCAGCGTCAAATTGAACTATCGTATCATGGCAATTGGGGAAGAACTGAAGCAGAAAAAGGGAAAATGAGATGTGGAGCTGTAATTGAAGAAAGATCGAGCGGCAAAACACTATTACAACAGGATTAGCAAAACAACAGCGTTGCAAGTAATCCAACTTTTGGGCCTTCTCAACCAGTAGACAACCCAGCTAGCCAGGGTCCATAAGATCACGTGACAGAATTGAGCTTGAAGAGCTGATGAGGCAAGACAGTTATAGTAAGTTGTCCTGACCTGCACAAGTGTCAAAAAATAATTAGTAGATGTACTGTATAATCCAGCTAAATAGGAGAACGTTGTAAAAATTTATTTTATCTTATCGAATAAATGAATACACAACTCTTCTTTCTCATATCAATTCTCTCTATTTTCTAAAATCCTTTCTGCCTTTCTATTCAATCCATAACATGTCATTGAGGCATATTCTTTGCAACAAGTTTCATCCTCTTCTCAACATTTAGATCTATGTAATTCAATCTTAAACTCCGTAAATCTAAATAGGTCATAATGGATGAAATAAATGTTTAGGTTTTTTAGATTTAAGGTTTCGTTACGAAAATCCTTATGGTCAAGTCGTAGGTAACAACAAGGAGAAGCTACAATTAAAATTTTTGTTATGATATAACGTCAGAATTTGTAAATCAAGTCTTGAAAAGTTCTAAAAGTTTATAGATTTATTTAGATTTCGACAGGTATACAAGAAAACTAATCGGACAACAAGAAAAAACATGAAGGGACAAATCTTTTTATCCTTTTTACGGCTTATACGATGGTGTAAAGACGACGGCAAATAGAGTTCTTCATGAAAAATAGGAGAAGAAAAAAAGATAAGAATAAAAGAAAAGATGTATTTTTGCTAGCGTTTAGGGGTTAAATTAAAAAATAATCACTTTTATTAATGTACTAATATATGAGTGGCTATTTTATGATAAATCAATAATTTAAGAAACCAAAATATAACTTTTAAAAGTTGAATGGTCAAAATAATAAAATAAAATAAATGTGAGCTCCAAATATCCGGGAAAATACTAGGAACCTTTAACACGAGACGTATACGCATACACGTTTTTCATAAATGCATGCACTTTCTCATAAAATCCTTGCTTGGACACTTCACACTTCTACGTCTTTTATATTTTGTATTCGTTTTATACTTTATAGTTGGTGTTTTAGGTTCATGATTATCTTTTCTAATTAAAAACAGAGTAAACTATATCAGATACTGCTGAACTTTGAACGTCAATCAATTATATCATTAAATAAAAATCGATATTATTTTAACATTGAATTCTAATTTAGTTTTTAATTATATTATTAGACCATTAAAATCATTCCACGTCATTGCACGTGAAACATTAAAATTCATCCATGTCAATAAATTTAATGGTTCAATAGTATAATAAAAAACATACACTAAAATTTCATATTAAAATAATATCGATTTTTCCTTTAATAGTATTTGGTTTAGTTTACTTTTAAAAATAATATTATTTTTAAGATTTGAATTTATATTCTCATTAAAAATGTAAGATGTCTTATCACCCCACCCCGATATAAAGATTACCTATTTTCATTGGGGAAGAAGTGTAATGTATCTATGGGTGGTTCAAATATAATTTGGGCTTTGATAATATTGACCGGCATGTGTTCATAACTAATATAAGCTTAATGAGGCCTGGCTGATTGGTCTCAAGGGTGAGAGGTTCCCGAATCACATGGATCTGAATTCAGATTAAATCTAAACCAGCTGCTACACCCCAGATATATAGAATGGATCATTGTTGCCATATTCATATGTTTGGTAGTAAAATTATTGGGCTCTTTTTGTTTTAAAATGTTTGGAAAATGAGCCAGTGTAATGGTTAAAAAATAAATTATTAATTATTCGAGACAAATTTTATCAAATAATGTTATCCAGTTTATAATATGACGTAACACTATCAGGGACGAAACTAAGAATCAAGATTAGAAAGTAAGATATAATTAATCATAAAAATAAGAAAGAAGTATTTTTTTGCATAATCTAAAGGTGATTACAAGGTAGTATATGTTCATGCATATTCTTAATTTTCTAACAAGACTATACATCTTGTAGGCAAAGTAATTTGAACTCATGTCTCTTGGGATGAACATTATCCACTTTTCCACTAGAATACTTGTTGAATTCTAAGAGAAAAAATTTAAATAAATTAAAATTTAAGAGTTTAAATAGATAAAAATATATTGTAAGTAGGTCCAGAAACCTAAACAGGACTTTGAAGTTTTCCTTATAAAGTGGCCACCAATTAGAGTATAGTATTACTTAATTTGAGAGGTTTAGAATTAATCACTTAATCGGTGAGGATAACCCTTTCAATTATTGTTAATCTTTGTGTTAAGAAGTTGATTTATCATGATAATTGAAGATTGCAACCCATTTGGGCAACACATTTGACTGAAAAACAGTAAATGTTTTCGAGACACAAATCACAATTGTGCTTCCAGCTGCAAAACAATAATTCAAAGCTTACAGTTACAGCTACCCTTCTTTTTCATGGGCCATGTCTGAAATTTTCCACATTTCCATACAACCTTGCATTAAATGACATGCAACTTGTTGCTGTTTATATCTTATTTCATGTAATCAGTTAAAAAAAATCCAAGTAATGCTTTAATTATACAAAACAAGAAAAAACATGGACGTTGATAGATTTTCTTCATCTTCAAGCTATTAAGGCCCCCATTAGCAGCCGACTTAGCTAGACATTGTTCTATTATTGTTTTTTTCTTATTAACTAAAGAGATGCACAAAGTTTTCTAGTTCCATTGAATTATTCAAAATAAAAATAATTTAATATAAATCGATTTTATCGGGTTGAATAGGATCATAAAGACAATAAAATCTTATCATTTGAATTTTGTTGCATTCTTAATGTTAATTAAAATGGTCAAGTACAAAGGAACAAAAGCTCACATATAATCATTTCGTAGTAAAAAAATGATCAATACTCGAGTAATACCGATGAAAACACGGACGAGTGTAAAGTGAGTCGGAGTAAATATACAGTCTAACACTTTATATGTTTTATTACACAATGAAAAAATACACTTTTTTTTCTAATGAATCTGAGTATAGATCTAAATTAGTATGCAAATAAGCATATGAATAAAAAATTGTTTAACCACTAATATTTGATTTATTGGTCAACTAATTTGAATTAAATTTTATAGAGATTTAATATAAGAACGACCCTCTCAACCTAATTTTTTTCATTTACAACAGATAAATTAACATGAAAAAATAATCAATAGCATAAATTAGAAATTAATGCATAAACGATTTTAAAATACTTGTAAAAATTTAATTAACCCAATCCACTAGTTTCATTTTTTCTATGGATAGTTCTGAAAATTGTTGTTTTCTTCTTCGTGAGTGTTATCTTTGACAACAATTTTCATGTCCTCGGTTGGTTTCTAACTTTTTCATTTTATTGTATATAAATAAACATCATTTTTATGAGTGTGTATTTTTTTTAAAAAATAATTTTGTTTCATATGTTTTGCTTTGTCATAAATCACATTTTATTTATTTTCATGGTAGTTTCTTTTTGTCTATTTTTATGAAAGTTGTAGTCTATCTTTGTGACATGTTGTATTCTTTTGTGATAGTTTTTTTCTTTCTTTTAAGAAGGTCGGTGGCCTCTTCAAATTTTGATACACTTTTGTGATTGTTTGTAGATATGTCAAGATTTTGTAGTGAGGAAATTTACATTAATCATGAGACATTCTGATTGAAATAGATAGTTACTGAATTTTATTTCGAAGACTATACAATTTTAACCAAAAAGTGTTGAATTTTAATTTTTTTGTTTACATACCCTTTGCTTTTTAATGTAGGTTTATTTTATTTTATATTCTCTCAGTCCCACTAAAATGTCACATGTTGGTCAAAATTGTTTAACTTTGACTATAATTTATTTAAAATTTATAAAATATATATTTAAAAACTACTTGATTCAAAAATTTTGAAATATATTTTTTTTATATTTTTATTAATAATAAATTTTAAATTATAAGAAGTCAAACATAAAAAAATTTGACTCAAATGTGACAGTTTAATGGGACAGAAGGAGTATAATTATTCTTTTTTTTTTCGAAAAAAGAAGTATAATTATTCATGATTTAAGGTATACCATGTTTTAATCATTGTCACTTTTAATAAAATTCAGTTAAAAAGAATAACATAAAAACATACCGGTGAAAATATAAATGGAAGTCTTGTGAGAGGGAAGACCCAATTTACGAGGATGAGTTGCAGAGAAAGATAAGGTGATTTACTGATTGGTAAAGTATGCTGTATGCATGCTGACAAATTATAAACAACAGCAGTACAAGTAACAGTTTGAGATTCAGCTGGACCAACTAATTTACAATTTAATATTGGATGAAAATAATTAGCAAACTCCAAAATGGATGTTACTCTATTTAAAACGTTTGGAAATTGGAAGTTTCGTAATTTGTGGTTTGGAAATCCCAGAGTTAAGTTCAATGTCTTCTGCCATTCATTTTGGTCACCAAATGTGTAGCTTCAGCAGCTGGCTCCCGCTCTTTCTTTCATATCAAATTCAGGTCCATTTGCTCTACAAACAGCCAAATCTTGATTTCTACCCTGCCTTTAAGGGCTCGATGGCACTAATTTAATTACAGATTGAAAATAAATATAATGTCTGAATGTAATTATGTAAACTTCAAGTAATGGGAAGAGTGAAGAAAAAAAACGAAAACAATTTTCATTGTTAACGAAAAGATTTCAACAGATTTTTTTAAGTTCTGTTCCCTAAGATAACCAGATAGTGCTAGCAGAAGACCACAACTAAATTTAAATTCAAAATTAATCATGATTAGTAAAACTTCCATAGATTTGGAAAATATGGTATAATAATTGAAGTTAGAAAACTTCCAATGAAAGTGTTTAAATATTGGTCGATAAATAAATTTATTGTGCTAACTACACATCAATCATTAAAAAATACTACAATTACGAGGAGTTTCTGTGCTTCTTTTTTTTGTAATAAATATCACCTTTGAAGACTTTCAAAATAGGTGAAACTTTTGAATACAATCTTTTATCATAGGTTGGAACAATTAAGACACATACAATTATTAACTTTTATTTATATGAGGAATCATTGTCAAGTAAATTTAATTTGTATAGTTGAACCCAAGAATACTGGTCAATGGAGCTGAATTTAGTATGAGAGAGAAGAATACTGGTCAGTTTGGAGTTAAAACGTATTAGTAAGTTTGTATGAGTATTTTTTTTTTTTTTTTTTGGGGGGGGGGGGGGGGGCGGGATTAGTAGTTTTAAGGTGTAACATGTCCCCTGATATTAGTTTGATGAAAAATTATTTATAAATGTATTTTCTTTATAAGTTAAAACAAAATTTTCACAGTGATATGATATATTCAACAAATTTTATGGTTTATTTTACAACTATGTTTAATTTTACTTAAAAAATTAAAATCTAAATCTATAATTGATAGAGTTAACAGTAAATTGATAAAAATTATAAATTTTTGGGACTAAAACTGATATTATCAAAATTAAAAATGAGTCATGTCATCATCTCTAGGGGTGAGCATTGTCGGGTACCTCATTAAGCGGTCCGTGTCCCGACTCATTATATTCGGGTACTTGAGATTCGGGTACTCGTAAAATTCTAGTACTCGGGTAATCAGGTACTCGGTTCCTATTATTTTTATTTTTTAATTCTAAAATTAATAAAAATCACATGTTAAACACAAAAATATTAAAAAAAAATTAAACTTAAAACTTAAAAGAATATAATACATGTAACCCCCTCGTCCCGGTCTGGCTGAATGACCGATCCTAGTGGGCCACACGGGGAAAACCGAGTGAAAACCCCTAAGGACTCCCCCTCGGTTAGCAACCCTATTTTTTTCATTTTAAAATCTTGTCTAAATGGATATTAAACCCTAAGTGATCATACAGCGGAACAACATATACAAAACAATCGAACGAACTCAAACAAACATGTTACAGCCCAATTTTATACTTATACTACAGGCGGTATCGATACACTTAAGGGGTGTATCGATACCCCTTCACTAGATTTAGGCTTTAACTGCAGACGGTATCGATACACTTAAGGGGTGTATCGATACCCCCTTAACTAGGTCAACTAGTCAAAGTCAACCCGTAGAGGCCGTATCGATACACCCAAGGAGTGTATCGATACCCTCCCCAACGGTTGACTTCCTACGGTCAATGCTAAGATAACGGTATCGATACACCAGAGGCTGGCATCGATACCGACCTGGACAGTAGCTCCAGTGACCAAAATAGTATCGATACACCTCTCAAGTGTATCGATACACGAGGCCTGAACAAGAAGGTGGTATCGATACCGTACCAACCGTATCGATACCCCTGCACTGCAAAACCTCCCAGACTCAGCAAAAACGATCAAGACTCGAATCTAAATGCAATTTAAGACTTCCCTAGCCCCAACCAAACATTCTTACAACATTTACACATCACTTTATAGCCATACAAGCACCCAACATGTACATACATCAAGGGAACATGCAATTGAATCAAAGATGACACTTAAACATTCAAAAACTCTTACTTCAACATTCAACATAAGGCAAACTCAAGGGTACTTAACCAACATTCAAGATAAGCAATTTAGGCATGAATTACAACTCAAACATGGCATCACAAGCCATACAAAAGCAACATAACATGAAGTCTAAACAAGCTCCTAAACAACCAACAATCATCCATCAAAAGACACATGTCTCATTGCTTAAACTATTACATGTTCAACATTTAAAAGTCATACTTGATGTACTCAAGCCAACAACCACACTTGGAGGCCCTCCACTTGCTCAAGCAACCCACGAACTAAGGATCTGCAACGTTGAACAAAGAGAGCGTAAGCAATGATGCTTAGTGAGGGTAAGCTCTAAAAACAAACCTCAACATTGCAGGGTCTGAGCACGATCTAGCCAAGACAAATCACATTTAAACCAAGGATCCACAAGAGCCACAAGATAAAGATGCATAAGCAATATACAAGTAAATGTCATGATCAACAAGCTCTAAATCCTCAACACAAGTAGTCACATCAAACATCCAAATAAGGATCATTAATCTCAACACATTGATACATTTATCAACCAATATTGGCACCTAGCTATGACCCGAATACGCAGATAGACATGTTGGAACTCACATCCAACAACCACATTACCTCACGGTGGGATTTCACTCATCACCGATCTCGCGGAGGGGATTCCACTCATCCTCACGCCCCGTCGATGAGATTCCACTCATCACCGACTATATTTAAATACAATTTTCGGGGGAACCCGTACTCCTCATTGGTGACTCAACGCCACCAAGGCCACGCGCGACTTTAGACTCATGTGTACACACTAACATCCTAATGATCGATCATTTGTATTCAAGTATACTAGTGCCAACATTTACTCATTTCACATTACTCATTCCAATCATTTCCGTGCTTAGCACGTACTCATCAACAACCATCATCATGCATGTATCAAACATCACAAGTCATATCTCATCCCACATGTATAATACAATATACATAACCATTCATATCACATAACATACGAGACATACACAACCACATAAAATAGTTCAACCAAAGGCTCTAGATCAAGCTTAGGATTAGGCTACCACCCTAATCCTAACTCTAGGTGGGTCTACCAAGCCCAACCTAGTCCATATACTCGAACCAACCATTTTAAATCCATTTAAAATATTTAACCACTCACCTAAGCTTCCGAGCTCAAAGACCAAGCGAGCAACTACCTTCAATTCCCCGGATTCACTTCCGATGCTTCACCGATGCCCAAATTCGATTCTAATCAATCCCAAACACAAACAAAACATTCGAAATCAATAACTCATCATCGGAACTAACCCGGATTATCATTATCAAGCATCCAACACTCAAAATCAACCCCAAAACAGAATTTTCGAGCAGCCCCTATAACCCACTGAAATCTTCCATTTCAAGCATCCAAACAACCACCAAACACACCCAAAGCAACCCTCATATACCATACTAGCACCAACCCTCAAAATCCAACATTAAACAACCCCAAAAACCACTTTAAAACCCTCCAAAAATCCCCTTGAAGCCCAAATCCGAAAATTGCCCAAAATCATTTGAAATTCATATATGTTATACCATTTGACCTCTATATACCATAACTAAGCATATTAAATCAAAATATTTCACTTAACTACATAAAGTTCTCATTTTTAATCAAAATATTCAAAACCTCCATTTCTAAAATCTTCATGGAAACGAAAATAAAATGTACTTTTAAGAAGAGGGAGACGAGAGGAATTCAAAAATACCATTACCTTTCAATTTGGAGTTGAAATGAAGAAGCTTTGGAATGAAATAGTGAATGGGAGAGGGAAACCCTTTTTACGTTAGAGGATGGAGATGAATAATAGAGAATGGTGAGAAAATGGGTGTTTTTAATTGTTTGTTTAAATTTAAAGGCTAAAAGACCATATTGCCCTTAATGAAATGGGGTATTCACAAGGGCACACCATCTAGGGCTATTTGGGATTAAAACTCAAAACATGGTCAAACATTAAATCAATTAATTTGGAAACGAAACCCGAAATTCTTAGGAATCATTTTAATTATAAAACCATGCCCAAAATAACATTAAAATATTATTTTCACCTAACCCCTAAACCCGGGTGTTACAATATAAACATAGAAAAAATGTAGGGATTTAAACTTAATTTTAGAGCGAAAATATTAAGAAACATAAAATAAAAATATAATTTTAAATATAAAAAAATATATTTTTTTTATCGGGTCGGGTCGGGTACCCGGTAAGGGGAAACTCCCGACCCCTGTCCCGGGAAATTTACCGGGTCGGGTACCCGGCGCGGTCTGGTAATTTTTTTCCGGAAATTACCCGACATTTTAGGTTTAGGTCATTGGGTTTTTCAAGTCGGGTATTTTTGCCCACCCCTAATCATCTCCATTAAATTTTAAAAGATTGGGGTACCAAAACATAATAAAAACATAATATCATGTACTATTTTACCAAAAAAGTAAGGGTAAACTACAACCGAGGTCACTCAATTATAGACAATGTTACATTTAGGTTACCCAATTATTAAAAGTTAGACTTGCGTCACTCAATTATGAGTAAGATTACATTTGGATCACTCAATTATTAAAGGTTAGATTTGAGTTTATCAATTATGGGTAAGGTTACATTTAGGTCATCCTTCATATTTAAAAAAATATATCAACTTAGTCGTTTTTTTCTCTTTCAAATCACTTGTATACCCTTGTTAACACTAGGGTACTTCATTTGCGGGGACGAGACTATGTGTGGGTGGGGAGGGGCAATCTCCCCCCACCTCGAAGAATTTTTTTTCACATTTGTCTCATTTTTTATTTTTTTTAAAAAATAGTTTATTTATGAATTTTCTCCCCACTTTCAAACATTTATAGTTTGCCCCAACCCCAAATACTGGCTCTATCCTTGTTCATTTGAAACCATTAATTAATCTAATACATGAATTCATATATGTTTTTTAAATATGAAAGGTAACCCAAATATAACATTTTCCATAATTAAGTGACTCAAGTGTAACTTTTAATAATTAGGTGACTTATATATAATTTTACCAATAATTGAATGACCTTCATTATAATTTACCCAAAAATAAGTTGGAGGTAGCACAAAGGTAACTAAACTACTATTTAGGTAGTTTTCCCTAAAAAAAAAATACATATTCATATCATATTCGGTTATTACGTTCGGTACCATATTCACGTAGCTCATATAAATCAAAATTCGAGTAATTAAATAATACACCCACTATGAAATCTAACCATTGCCCTAAAAAGTAAAATAATCATTGCAAAACAGGGTCTACATTTAATTTTTTATATAAAAAATCAACATGTTTAAATACGAAATCTTAATAAAAAATGGAAATTGACAAGAGTAATGATGAAAAAGAGAATCGAAAGCATCGGTACCAAAACGGCAAACTCGTCCATTCATTTCGTTGATCATTTCATATATGTTCCCCTTCTCACGTGCGACATTATATATTTTTTTAATTTACAAAAAACAAAACATATTTAAAAAAATGATATATTTTAGTTTATTTAGCATGTTACTAATCTAATATATATAAAGGTGTAATTTCAAACGTACTTAAATATTTATATTTATATTTATAAATAAAATAAATCTCGATAATATAAATATTATATCAAAATTTTTATTCAAAATTAACTTATTTATTATTAATGTAATTTCTTACATCTATTAGTGGAGTGAGAATCAGAATATAACTATGTTTTTATAATATACTAAAAAATTGAATAAAATAATGGAAAATACTTTGATGCACAAGCTGTGTAAACTTTAGTTTACACAAGCCTTTTAATTTTAGGGTTTAGGGTTTTATGTTAGGGTTTAGGGATTTAGTATGTAGGGTATATAATTTAAGGTTTATGGTTAGAATTTAGAGTTTAGAGTTTAGGGCTTAGGGTTTTGGTTTAGGTTGCTAGGGTTTGTGATTTAGATTTTAAATTTTATAAAAGGATTGTGTAAAAAAAATTTACACAGCTTGTGCATCAAAATAAAACCCTAAAATAATATACGACACCTTCAAAAAGGGTATATGTTTTTTTCATAATTTTGTTTGTGATATTTTTTACACCACATATAATGAACATCTTAATTATCACTTATTTTATAAGCAGGTGCCCCCAAATTTTTTAATATTTTAGATCTAGCCTCTAATTTAAAAAAAATTAATTTGGCCCTTCTAAAAATTTAAAAAATTTGTATTATATTTTAAGATTTTAAATATTTTTAATTGAACCCTTTTTAAAAAATTTAAAAGTCTCGATAATTCTCAACTTTTATATATAAAAAAAAAGAAATAGTTAAACCCCAACTTTTAATCTATAAAAATTTGAAAATTTTAATTTAAACTTCTAAAAAATTTAAAATAGGCCGGCACAAGCTTTAGTGTCAAGACCCGCCCATGTCTATAAGGTATATTAATGATATTTTTATAATGATACATTATTGTGAAAAACATAAACAATAATTTGTTTATTCTAATTTAAAACTATCAATTTTATAAGTGGATTCATTTTATAAAATAATTTAAAAATTATAATTAACATAATTAACAACAACAAAACACTGTAGCATAACAATAATATAAACAAATTATTTATGGATTTGATTATAATATAAATTTAGACTTTTATTGTCTTTATTTTTAAAGGAGTATTAATGATAAATGTATTATTATGGTTTATTTTTAAAGAAATTTGAAGGGTTCTAAGTTAGATTTATGGAGTACACAATTTTTTTGATGAAACATATATCATATTTATGTTCGGGAAGCTAGAAAGAAATGAACCAAAAAATTAGGGTCTAACCATCATTAGTGACGATAGTCAGCAGCGGTGAGTTAAGGTAGGTGATTTTGGTCGGATTTAAGGGTTTAAATTGATATTTTATCTAAAGTTTAATAGTAAAATTAGTATTTATCTAAAGTTTATGAGTTAATTAAAAATAAATTCATTTTATTAATGTGTCACGTCATTAATCTAACAGGATTTAACACTTAAGTAAACAAAACGTTAGCAGATAATGTAAATAACTAAAATGTTGTAAAAAGATAATACAAGTGACTAAATTATCTTAATTTTTTTGAAAAATAAGCCATTATAAAAATATAGAAATCTTCTTACTTTTGGTGTCCCTATTTATGTCCATACTAAAATTTAAGTTTAGGGTTTGGAGTTTAAGATTGAAGGTAATGATTTAAGGAATTTAGGGTATGGTGTATTTTTTGAGATAAAAAATAGAATTTAGTGTTATAACTTACAATTTATTTTTTAGTGTTGGAGTATAGAAATAAAAATTAGGGTAAGGATTTTTGTAAATTATAAAAGGAAAATCACTGTTACGACAGTTAATAAAAAATGAACAAAAATCTTTTATTTTTTTCGAAGTAATTTTTATGTCCCAACACTAGTTTTATATTCTAAATTTTAAATCTAAACCCTCAAAATTGCACTATACCTCTAATTTTTTAAACCCTATCCTTAAGCATTAACCCTAAAAATCAAAACATTTAATAATAATTAGATTAATTTTTAAGTTTAAGTTGAATTCCTCAATTTTTTCTGATATATATATATATATATAAATTTAATTACACAATATAATTTTTTTTAACTTTTACATGCTTATGGGATTGTTAGATGAAATTGATGGTTGAAATTAATAGTGGGTTATATAAAAATTGACATTTGAAAAAAAACAAAAAAAAAGTTAGTTTTAGCTATTCATTTTAGCAATCGAACGTGTAAAAAATGAAAGCAAGATTTTCTTTTTAGTTTGATAATTGATTTGCTGGTTAGAGTAACTGTAACCCCAGGGCATAAAAGACCAAAAGGGTTTGAAAAAACGACAAAACTCCTCCCCCCAAACTTTCTGTCAGAAATATCTGCAACACAGTTATGTTGAATAATTACAGGAAGTAGCCGGTCATCCCCCGGTTTCTCCAAACATCAGTTCGTCTCCAGGAACAGAGAAACAAAGATAAGAAAGAGATTTTGTCCGAGGAGTGAGTGATCGACAACTATGAGATGGAGTTTGTTCTGTTGGAGCAATTAAAAGTAGTTACTGTGCATCCCATACCCAAAATCTCAGTCTCTCGAACGTATCACCGCCACCTCCCCCCCTCTGCCATGTTTTCAGCTGCTGGATCATCATAACCTTTCATTTCATCCTCCCCGTTAATAATAATCACCACTCTCTTTTTATATCACAATCCAATCTTCTTTAACTCTCAAATTTCAAGCGTATATCCTTCTCCTCCTCTTTCTCTCTCCCTCCTAATCTTTTTCTTGTTGCAGTACTCTTTCTTTACTGGTTTTCATTCTCTCCCCCTAGAGTTTTTTCTGTTCTTGAGTGGCTATGGCGGAGGGTTTTGAGCCCTACCATGTCCCACAACAAAGTAGAAGAGAAAAGCTAAGAGTTGTGGCTCAAAACCACCCGGCTTGTTTTGAATCCACGGCTGTTGCTCTTTCAGCTTCCTCGGGTTTTCTTCCTTTCTACGACCCTTCTCTTCTTTCTTCTGATTTGTTAACTGCCACTGCTGGGGGTAGCCACGGCTTCCACCACCAGACTGGTAAAAATAGTACCATTTGTGTTGTTAAAGAAGGTGTGAATTTCATGGGCTTTGTCAACGGTTCTTCTTCTTCTCCTTCTTCTTCTTCGACTTATCACCCTTATTTGAATTCACCGGCGTCCTTACCCTTGAACCCTAGCACGATTCAAGACATGGATAATAATAATAATAACAACCCATTTCTTTATGCCCCTCAAAGCCTTCAAAACCTAAGAGACTTGGACCACTCGTCCTATAATAACGCTGCCGAAGTCGTCGTATATAAACCCGAGCCTAGTGCCACCGGTCAAGGCTTGTCTCTATCTCTATCTTCTCAAAATACTCACCGAAACAATCTTCCTATGGGGCTAAATCTACAAAGCTACGACTCTGCTGTCTATAACGACAAGGTTACTCCCACTGGATACGTGGCTTCTACTTCGAATGAGGTTTCCCGAAGCTCGGTCCCTCTCGGTCCTTTCACGGGCTACGCTTCGATTCTGAAGGGATCAAGGTTTCTGAGGCCGGCACAGCAGTTATTGGAAGAGCTTTGCGATGTGGGTGGAGGAAGTTACGTTGAGAAAATCACCCCCGACTCTTGTTTGATGGAGAATCTGAGTGCTGCTGCAATTATTGATGAATCTCTTGGAGTGGGAGATGGTGGCGAGAGTGGAGGAAAGAAATCAAGGCTAATTTCAATGCTTGACGAGGTATTAGAAAATGCAATTTATGTTTTCCCTTCAATTTGCCCTTTAAATTTGTAGCATATCCAAGTGATATTTGGATCCGTGTCCCTTATCCCCTTTTAATCTTCCTTGGAGATGGTTGTTTGTGAAACCCGAGCATTGCTGTCAATCTCTGCTTATTAAAATAGCAAATGTCAGATACTCTTAAATGGCGTTAGGTTTAGTCAGATATGGAACCAACATGCAATTTTTTGTGGTGTTGCTTGCATGCATTATTGGTGCCATCTAATACCGATTCCGTGACATTAAAGCTTTTTTTCCCTTCCTCCATTTGACACTGTGCGAATTGGATTCTTGTTTTTGAATTTGATGAATGGCCTCGGTGATCACAAAAAATGTATATTATTATCTCTTTATGAAAAGGTGAAAGGAGGAGAATATATGCAGGAAGATTGGTGTTAGTAAAGTGTCTGACAATCATAGAAAGACTTGTAATAAGTGACAATGTCGCCCGGTTTGGGGCTTAATATGCTTTAAAGTAATGTAAAGGAATCCATTTGAAAAGATATGTACTCCCAAAAAGTTTGTGGAAAGCATAATTGGTTATTGCAAGCTGCCTACAGAAGACAAGTAGCTTGCAATATCTTACCTGCTTTGAATTACTATGAAACTAGTAGTGCTACCTAACAGGTGAATATTATGTTTTTGTGACCAACAATATAAATATATATATGTGTGTACGTGCACACATATGTTTAGATGGACTGATTACTCTATGTTAGTATGTCCAATTTTACGTGGTGATTAGAAAATGCAATGAATTCCATAAATTAATGAGTTTACAGGGGGTTATGCTTGTTATTGTCTGGCTTTATTGGAATCGTTTCATTTAAGTTGGTGGGATATGTAGAAGAATATACCGATGATTAGATAAATATAAATTTGGGGGGTGAAATTCTGTCTGAATACCTTTGTGTTACCTGTTGGGAAAGATAAGTGTGTTCCATCTTAGGGAGGAGACATGGCGGTATGGGCCTTTTAATAAGGATGAACCGCATTTCCTTCTAGATGGGTGCTAATTTGACTGTCTAACATAAAAAGATTAATGCAGTGTATCTCACATGGGACACTATTAGGTTAATATGTCTTTTGTTTTATTTACATGGTAAGCGGCGAGCTCAACCTTCGACGATTTCCTAGTGGGGCAGTATCCTTGTTTTCCTTGGATCTCTTAGTATGCTTCACCAGTGATTTGTCTTTTCACTATATGAGTTGCTTCGTGTATCATTCTTCAGCGGTTAAGGTTTCTAGCAGTATACTAATATCCCAGGTTAGAGAAATGTTGTCTGTTCATGTTAGTTGTTACTCGATCAAAAGTTGGAATGTGTTGCAGTAATTCAAGGGTCACTTTCTTTACCATTTTAATAATTTGGCGACATTATTTTCAATGTGTTTATGTTTGTCAGTATCATCAAACTTTGCAACTTGCTAACCGTTTTTATTATTATTAGGTCTTCAGGAGGTACAAGCAATACTATCAACAGATGCAAGCTGTAGTTGCATCATTTGAATGTGTTGCTGGACTGGGCAATGCCGCTCCATACGCAAACTTGGCGTTGAAAGCATTGTCTAAACATTTCAGTTTCTTGAAGACTGCAATAACCGACCAGCTTCAGTTCACTAACAAAGCTCATGGTCAGATAAGCCCCGGAAAATATGAGGGTCCGAGGTTTGGAAGCTCCCACAGAAGCTTTTATAATCGGCCAGTTCATGACTCCGGTTTCATTGAGCACCAACCAGTTTGGCGGCCTCAACGAGGCCTTCCTGAGCGTGCTGTAACTGTACTCAGAGCATGGCTTTTTGAACACTTTCTACACCCGTAAGTACTTGAACTGCTAGAGAAAATCCGCAATCTTGTTCCCTTGAATACCTCATATGCATGCATTAGTTCATTAACATCTATATTTTATGTTTTAGCTATCCAACCGACACGGACAAACTAATGTTGGCAAAACAAACCGGTCTATCGCGTAGCCAGGTTTATTAAATTGTAGTTCCTACGTTCATTAAATTGTCTTTTGCAAACCATTAATTCTTTGATTTAATTAGCAATTCCATGTTAACATCAAATTGGGAGCTGTGCTTATTTAAGCCTTGAAAACATACTCTTTTGAACCAGGTCTCTAATTGGTTTATAAATGCAAGAGTAAGGTTGTGGAAGCCAATGGTAGAAGAAATACACATGCTGGAAACAAAACAAGCTCAAAAGGCATCCCAAAAGGACCGAAATGCCAACAAGTTGGGTGATCATCTGTCTTCGGTGAACTCTCTTGGATCCGAACATCCAGCTACATCGACCCAAAGGAATCAAGATACCACATCGAAGCGAACTAGAAGTGAACTTACTGATATACCTATGAGAAGCGAACCACTCAACTTGCCGCTCAACAGCTTGTCGAGCCATCCGCAAATTGGTGCCGGTGTTAGCATGGCAGGTGGAAGTAGTGGTGGCGTTTCCTTGACACTAGGTCTTCACCAGAATAATGGTATTGGCTTATCAGAGCCCTTTCCTATGAATGCAGCTCAGCGTTTCGGCATCGGGGTCGAGGTAAATAATGAAGGTTATGTAATCGGTGGGTACGAAGCACAAAATCAAATGGGAGGGCAGCTTTTGCATGATTTTGTAGGATGAAAGTGGATCGGAGAGAAGCTTCCCGGGGCATTATTTAAATCTAATAGTGTATAATACTAACGAAGTTCCACGTAGATAAAGCCAATATATGTTATCAGAATGCAAGATGAAACAAAGAGTAGTCAAAATGACTGTCTTCGTGCCATTTTCTTATAGAAATGTCTACCAACAAAGTATTGGCGTAAAATTCTTCTGTAAATTTATAATTTACGAGATGAAACCTTTTTATATAATGTCGAGGCCTAAGAAATGTGCATTTCATTGTATTCAGCACGTAATGAAAAAAGCACATTTCTTTCAAAAAAATTTGAAACAAACAGCTTTGGGAGATGGGTTTAGATGATTAGGTGTTTGGTTTTGGTATTAAAAATGACATACTGTAGTTGCATGGCCATGGATAATATTGACAGACGGTTAACTGGTTACAATGGTTTCTCAAATTATTTTCTTCCATCTTTAAATTATCTTAGGATTGTAACGTGTATGATGATTTTGTTTACGTTGAGGGCATACAGGGTAGGTTTGGGCAAGATTAGACTCGAAAAAATTGAATTATTCGATTTGACTCGATGCAGAAAAATGGACTCGTTTTAACTTGATGTGGAAAAAATAAAGTTTGAGTTATAAAATGAAAATTCGAATAACTCAAAAATTTTAGTAATTAGTTGATAGTTTTCAAGTTCGAGTCGAGTCTGTTAGTTATGCTTAATATATTTTGTATATAATAAAAATATGAATATATATGTATATATATTATAAATGAATATAGAAAGTCGTTTAAATTAGAATCAATACGTATTATAACACTATAAATAATTACAATTAAGTTTGTATAGAAACTCAAAATTTTGACTCAATTCAACTTGACTCGAATTTCATAAACTCGACTCAATTTAAAAGAATTTCAAATAACGTTTAAATCGTATAATAAAACTTATAAACTCGAATAATTCATTGATCAAATGTAAGCCCTATGTAGGGGAATAGGGAGCAGGCCATAATTTCCCCACTTTTCTTCTGCCCCCGGAAGAGGCGGGGAAAGAGGGGTTTTCTTTATACGTTTTGCTTTGGTTCAGAGTTTGAGGAGTCGAAAAAGGAAAAGGGGAAGTGTGTGGTCCACTCCATCGGTAGCTTGATTGAAAGTTTGGTGAAAGTTATATTTGTTAGTTTTAAATCTAAATTCGAATAGGGTAAACTACAGCGGAGGTCATTCAATTATGAGTAAGATTATATTTAGGTCATTTAATTATTAAATATTATATTTGGGTCACTTAATTATGGGTAATGTTACATTTGGTTCACCCTTCATTATTTAAAAAAATATATCAATTTAGTCATTTTTCTTTCAAATCACTTGTATACCCTTGTTAATACTAGAGTACTTCATTTGAAATCATTAATTAATATAATACACAAAAGATAACCATAATTTAGTGACACAAGTGTAACTTTTGATAATTGGGTAATCCAAATGTAATTTTACACATAATTGTGTGACCTCCGTTATAGTTTACCCATTTGAATATTTTTTTAAATTTGCTTATCGGGTCTAGAACCACAACCTAGGGAGGGAAAGAGTCAACTGAGAGTGTTTAACCACTTGCTCTAAAAGTTGTTGACACTCATTCGAATATTTAATTCGACTTATGTGAATTTAAATTTGATCATAAAAAGCTAACCATTTAAAATTCTTTAATCGTGTAACAAACCCTAGCCGCTCTTTACTGCCAAAATTCCTTCAATCTTAGTCATTTTTTACTTTGATCAATCCCTTTGATCGGTGGTCGACAATCAATTTTAGTATTGGTTGTCGACCACCGGATCTATTAGTTTTCTTGTTTTTATTTTAATAAAAATCTATTTCTCTGTCCTTGTGACACGCTTTTTCTTCTGTCTTTGTAACATGTCTTTGTTTTTGGTTTGTGGTTTGGTTCATCTGTTTTTGTGGCATGTTTCAGCATACCCTAGCGATCGATTGTTGTTCGCACAGAGATTCAATCAGAGATAGTTTCTGATTTATGTTTTTGTTGGTGATTACTTGAAAAGTTATATCCCCACTTGGTTGATGATTGTTTGCCGATGAAATCAGTCATGGGTAGCGGTACTTTTTGCTTGACAATTTGGATGGCGCACCACTTCTTCTTTCTTCTTTATGCGTCTCGTTTGGACAAAGACAAGAAAATTCAGGAGGTTGTTAATTTTTATTGGTATGCTTATCTCCATAGAAGTTTTTATTTTTCTTTGTTTTTGAGTTGTAAGGATTTTTGGGTTGTTTAATCCAAATATTCTTCTTATTGAACTTTCAATGAAGCGATATAAAAAAATCAATTTTAAACTCGTATGATTCTAATATAAAACAATTAAATATAGATCTAAATCTGAAACGATTAGTATTATTAATATTTATAAACCTTAGTTTAATTGTTCAATCTTGCTAATATTGCACGCCAAAATTTGGTATGAATATACGTTCATGTAATCATACAAACTTTAAAAGATAGATCACTATAAACTCAGCAAACATATCTTATAATAAGTATTTGACTTATATTACAAATAAATATTTAAAGTATATCAAGTTTTCATTTAAGTACTTACAATATTTTTTGGTCAAAAATAAGTACTTAAAGTATACTTGTTGGTTAAGTTAAGTACTTAAAGTATATTTTTGATCAAAATAGGTACCTAAAGTATTTTTTTGGTCAAAATAGGTACTTAAAGCATATTTTTTTATCTAGGTTCCTAAAAGTTGTCACGCGATATTGATTAAAAAATTTATTATGTACTTATTTTAACAAAAATATATACTTTAGGTACTTATTTTAATAAAAAATACTTTAATACCTATTTTGACAAAAAATATTTTAAATATTTAATTTAACAAAAATATACTTTAGGTTTTGACCAACAAATATTTTAAGTACTCAAATGAAAAGAATAGTACACTTTGTATACTAAGTGATATAAGCCTAAGTATTTTTTATGACAAAAACAATGATACGTTTGACAATCTCTTTAAAATTTCTAAATCTATAAAATAAACTAAATTATTGAATTATTCCAAATTTATAAAAATAAAAGAGATAGATGAGGGAGAAATTGGCTCAATATTGTACTTGAAAAAAAACATTTTGTAGTGTATTGTACTAACCGAATTAGTTTCAAATTTATTATAGTTTGAACAGTAAATTTAAAGACGGATTGAGTACAACCCGTCAATGAATAGTGAACTATTTTTCCTATTAAAAATTGAAGAAAAGTGAAGCAGGATTGAAATCCTGCTTCCACCTGGCAATGCTTTGCTCTCATCACTGTTTGAAGACGGAGAGAAAGCAATTCGACATCAATTTTTTAATGAAAAAAATTAAAACACTGTTTAAAAACGGAAAGAAAGCAATCCAACTTCATAGTAGAGATTACAATAAATTTGAAAATAATTTGAGAAGTACTATACATTCAAAAAAAAATTCTTCAACAACAATATTCAACCAAGGAAACTGGTAAATAAGGTACGAATATAATCACTATTTTGTCTAAGAGAAAGCCGATGCAGAATACGTTGGAAGCCCATTAAGACGTGGATTGATGTAAGCACTGTTCAATAATCTTTAAGCTTCCCAAGGAAACAAAAGAGTTGGATTATACAGTTCGTCCATTCGATTCATATAGATTGTGTATTAGGCTTCTCCTTTGCTTGCATTATGTCACCAATCTTGAGTGTCGTGGATGACTGTGTTCAAAGTTTTATCCACGGCATTCCTGATATTTTGTTTTTAAAGTTTTTTCTACATTATTTCAAAGTATTGTGTTCAAAATTTCATCTACAACACTTTTAATATGAGTAATTATTGTCAAATTTTTATTTTGTGATCCTCAGTTTATCCAGGCGTACGACACCTCCCTGCTCTCTCTTAAATTTTGTCCATTTAACTGTTGTTGCACATCTGACATCAATTCAGTTTTTATATATATATATATTTTCTTTTCTTGTAGTTCGAAATTCTGTTGTGCCCGTCTTCAATGGTCTTTTGAGGCCTCTGTTTGAACAATTAATTATACATAAAATGTGGCAACAAAATAACAGTTACAGATTCACCATAGACTAATAAAACTCCAACCCTATGGAAATTACCGTGGTCTTTTAAAAAAATTCTAGTTTTCTTTTAATATAGTCGTTGCATGCTATTTTTTTTATTTTTAAATTAGCCGGCGATCAACAATCATTTTGATGTTGATTGTCGATTGCCGGTGTTCGTTGTTTCTTTTGCTTTTATTTGTTATGTTTTTATTTTAATAAAAATCTCTGCTCTTATGGCACGCTTTATTCTGCCTTTGTGGCACGTTTTCTTTCTTTTGTGGTTTTGTTTCATCTGTCGTTTTGGCATGATTTCAGCATACCCTAGTGGTCGTTTGGTGCTCGCACATAGATATTCACGGTGCTAGTTTCTTATTATGAATATGTCGGTGGTCATAGAAAGATAGATCCCCACTCGATTCATAGTTGTTTGCATATGTAATCAGTCCTGGGCAGCGGAGCAATCTGCCTGAGAGTTTGGCTCGCTCACCGCTCATTTTTCATCTCGTAATGCTAATAATTATGAAAATATTTGTAACACCCGGGTTTAGGGGTCGGGTGAAAATAATATTTTAATATTATTTGAGGTTCGGTTCTATAATTAAAATAATCTTTTGGGCCTCGGGTTTCAAAAACAAACTTTTGATGTTGGACTAAAATGGATGAAATACAAAATGGAGGGATTTTAAAGAATAAAGGAAATAGCCATTCATTAATGGCAAACTTGTAAATAATACAAGTTCAAATTTTAAATTCCCTTTTATCAAACATTTCACTATTCACTCTCACCTCATCCACTATTCCATCTCATTTCTCCTTCATTTCAACTCGTTTTTGAAAGGTAACATCATATTTGACTTCTCCTCAACCTCCTCTCTTCAAAAGTACAATTAGTTTTTATTTTCATTAAAGTTTTGGAAATGGAGATTTCAAGGGTTTTGATTAAAAATGATACATTTACTATGTTTAACTTAATATTTCGATTTAATGTTGTTAGTTATGAAGTCTAGGAGCTAAATGGTACCACATATATGAATTTTTCTTGGTTTTGAGCACATTCTCGAAATTGGGTTTAAAGGGGGGTTTTTGAAGGGTTTTAGGTGAGTTTTGGGGGTTGTTTTATGTTAAAATTGGTGGGCTAATGTTAGTACTATGGTTAGGGGTTGCTTTGGGATCAATTGTGGGTATAAAATCATATTTGACTATTCACTCTCACCTCAAATCATATACAAAATGGAGGGATTTAAAGAATAAAGGAAATAGCCATTCATTAATGGCAAACTTGTAAATAATACAAGTTCAAATTTTAAATTCCCTTTTATCAAACATTTCACTATTCACTCTCACCTCATCCACTATTCCATCTCATTTCTCCTTCATTTCAACTCGTTTTTGAAAGGTAACATCATATTTGACTTCTCCTCAACCTCCTCTCTTCAAAAGTACAATTAGTTTTTATTTTCATTAAAGTTTTGGAAATGGAGATTTCAAGGGTTTTGATTAAAAATGATACATTTACTATGTTTAACTTAATATTTCGATTTAATGTTGTTAGTTATGAAGTCTAGGAGCTAAATGGTACCACATATATGAATTTTTCTTGGTTTTGAGCACATTCTCGAAATTGGGTTTAAAGGGGGTTTTTGAAGGGTTTTAGGTGAGTTTTGGGGGTTGTTTTATGTTAAAATTGGTGGGCTAATGTTAGTACTATGGTTAGGGGTTGCTTTGGGATCAATTGTGGGTATAAAATCATATTTGACTATTCACTCTCACCTCAAATCATATACAAAATGGAGGGATTTTAAAGAATAAAGGAAATAGCCATTCATTAATGGCAAACTTGTAAATAATACAAGTTCAAATTTTAAATTCCCTTTTATCAAACATTTCACTATTCACTCTCACCTCATCCACTATTCCATCTCATTTCTCCTTCATTTCAACTCGTTTTTGAAAGGTAACATCATATTTGACTTCTCCTCAACCTCCTATCTTCAAAAGTACAATTAGTTTTTATTTTCATTAAAGTTTTGGAAATGGAGATTTCAAGGGTTTTGATTAAAAATGATACATTTACTATGTTTAACTTAATATTTCGATTTAATGTTGTTAGTTATGAAGTCTAGGAGCTAAATGGTACCACATATATGAATTTTTCTTGGTTTTGAGCACATTCTCGAAATTGGGTTTAAAGGGGGGTTTTTGAAGGGTTTTATGTGAGTTTTGGGGGTTGTTTTATGTTAAAATTGGTGGGCTAATGTTAGTACTATGGTTAGGGGTTGCTTTGGGATCAATTGTGGGTATAAAAGGTGTTGGAAACATGAGTTTTGAATAAGGTTATTGGGCTGCTCGAATTGGTTAAAAGTGGGGTTTGTTCATGGCTTGAAATGTTGAGTTTAATGTTTGAATTGTATTCCGGGTTAACTACTTTGATGCTTGGGCTGATTGGAAGTTGTTTGGTTTGTGTTGAGGTTGTTTAGAGGCGAGAACTTGTGTCGGTGAAGCATCGGGAGGAAATCCGGAAGCTTGAGGGTGGTTGCTTGCTTGGTATTTGAGCTTGGAAGTATATGTGAGTGGTTAACGTTTTAAAGTGGTTTTAAATGTTTGGTTCGAGCATGTGGACTAGGTCGGGCTTGGTAGACCCACCTAGAGTTAGGATTAGTGTGGTAGCCTAATCCCAAACTTAAACTAGAGCCATTGGTTGAACTTGTAATGGATGTTTATGCCTCGTATTATTTGTGATATGATTGTTTACGTATAAAGTGTTATGCATGTGTGATGAGGCATGGATGTGATGCATTGTGTTATGCATGTGGATGGTTCATGATTGTGATCATGGTGAGTACGTGCTAAGCACGGAATTGGTTGTAAATGATAATGTGAATTGAGTTAAATGTTGGCACTAGTATGCTTGAGTACAAATGATCGATCATTAGGATGTTAGTGTGCACACATGAGTCAAATTCGCGCGTGGCCTTGGTGGCGTTGAGTCACCAAGGAGGAGTACGGGTTCGCCCGGAAATTATTATTTATATATAGTCGATGATGAGTGGAATCCCATCGACGGGGCATGAGGATGAGTGGAATCCCCTCCGCGAGACCGGTGATGAGTGTAATCCCACCGTGAGGTAAAGTGGTTGTTGGATGTGAGTTTCAACGTGTTTATCCGCGTATTCGGGTCATAGCTAGGTGCCAATATTGTTTGATATGTGTATCAATGTGATGTGGAATGTGATTTCTACTTGGATGTTTATATGTGTTTACATATGTTGAGAAATAAGAGCTTGTTGAGCATGACATATAATTGAATATTGTTCATGCATCTTTAACATTTGGCTCTTGAGGATCGAAGGTATAATCATGCATTTACCTTGGTTGAGATCGTGCTTGGACCCTGCATTGTCGAGGTTTGTTTATAAAGAGCTTACCCTCACTAAGTTTTATTGCTTACGCTCTCTTTGTTCGACAATGCAGATCAGTAGCTCGTGGGTTGCTAAGTGCAAGAAGAGGCCTCCAAGTGGGTGTGCTTGTGGTGCTAGCTATCAAGTATGGTTTTTAGTTTATGATGTAATTGTCAAGCAATGGGACATGTAATCGTGTTATGATGCTTTTGGAGTATGTTGTTGTTTAAGAGCATGTTAGACTTCTCGTATGTATTCGTTAACTTGGCTTTTGGGATGTATGCCCTTGCTTGTAAACCTTGTTGGTATTTGCTCACCTTGAATTGTTTAAGTGTTGACTATGTTGAAGTATGCTAATTGTAATGCCATGTATGGTCTTTTAGAATGAGTGCTTTTGTATATCTTGTGTTTGTTGTGTATGGTTGCTAGGGAGCATGCCTCTAGACTGTATTTGTATGTTTTGTAGGCCTCGAGTAATTGTTTCGGACGTTTGGAACCTCTAGGAGTTGTCCAAAACAGATTTTGAGGTTTTGCAGACAGCCAGTGTTTCGAAACGGGCTGGGTCATTTCGGAACGGGTTAGGCTTTAGGGACCCCGTATCGGAACTCGTTTCGATACGGTTTGGCCACTGTGAACCCCTGTTTCGAAACGGGTATCGGAACACTTTGGCTACTGGAAATCTGAGAATTTGCCGAGATAATGGGGTTTCGAAACGGGTCTAAGTGTTTCGGAACGGTCAATATCTCGTTAACCACGAGAAGTTGACCGTTGAGGGTGTTTCAGAAAGGTTGACTTTCGTTCCGATACGGCCTCCTAGTGTAGGCTTAGAGCCGTTGACCAAGTTAAGGCGTTTCGATACACATTGAGGGTGTTTTGAAACGGTCTGCCTAATAATCTAAAATGGACTGTTTTGCGTATGTTGTTCGAGTTATCGTTTTATGAATGCTTGTCTTTCCGCTGTCGTGATCACGTAGGATCTAAAGGTGCCTCTAAAGAAGATGAAATCAAAAAGAAATTTTTAGGGTTGTCAACCGAGGGAAAACCTTAACGGGTTTTGCTTCGGTTTTCCGCGTATGGCCCACTCGGACCGGTCAAGCGTCCGGACCGGGACGAGGGGGTTACAATATTTATTTTTTTGCACTTTTATGTTTTTGTATTATATTTTAGTGGATTAGTTCTCATTATTCTCCCTTCTGAATACATTGTATTTATAATATCTTTTATGATTTTTTAATATAATTTAATTGTCACTATATATATATATAATGTAATAATTAAATAATAAAAAATAGCTCAACATTTTATTAACATTGAATTAATAATTAATTGTTTCTAAAAATATGGTTACATATGTCATGTTTGGCAATTGGCGGACAACTAATAGCGGATTACATTAGCTGATAGCGGATAGCTGATTGCATTAGTTGATTTGACTAGCGGATTGTATTAGCTGATTGTATAAAAGTGTTTGGTATAATTAACTGATAGCTGTTTGATTATTTAAACAAGCAAAATAACATATAAGGACATGATTATATTCAATACTTGTTTGAATAATTTATTAGTTATCAATATTTTGTATCTAATTAATATTAATTAGATCTATAAAATTATTTTTACTATAATTTTTCTAAACATATTTGAATGATTTATATATTAATTTATTATTTATATAATTATTTAAATATAATTTAATTTAACTAATAAATTTAAATACACATATAAATATGTGATAATAAAAAGAAAATAAAATTAAATATGATTAGCTTATAAATAGGGGGAAAATATTTAATTTAGGTTATTTTGAGATTTTTGGTAGCTGATAATGGTAAAAGAGTCTTTACAACTATAATATCAAATCTCTAATCTCAAAAAACTCTTATTATGAGCTTTTTTAAAATTAGTGATTTAACCTCAATTCGCTCTTTCAATTCGCGATTGACCAAACAATAATATTAACGGATTTAACTGGTCAAACATTTAATTATGTCTCAAACATCTCTTTACCCACTAGGGCCATAGTATAGTTTTAAAAGAAAGTGATACGTTCATATGATATTTTGTACACTATCATTATCTCTTAGATGTTACAGAAGCGTAAAATTGGTCTATCAGATTTTTGGTTCATTGTAAGTTCCCACGTGGTAAATGTGGAAAATGTGCTCATTCAACCACGTGGTAAACGTCAAAGTAATTTCTTCCCCTTTTTTCTCCTCTTAGTTGCTTACATATTTTAGGGTAAATTTTATTCAAGTCAAAACCATCGAACTATAGATTTAGTTCTATTCGACCATTAAATTATAATTTTTGTTAATTAGCCCATTAAATTTTTAAATGATTTCAATCAAACTACAAATGATGATGTGATAGTTAAATAAATTTATATGATTACATATTTAGTCATTACTTACAAATCTGATCAGTTTGCTTTTAATATTAATTAAATTCAATAAATTAATCATTGAATCAGATGATGACATGATAAAACTTTAGTGGTCTAATTGATAAAATTCATAATTCGGTGATAAAAAAGAACCGTATCTATAGTTGAGTGATCTAGGATGTAGTTTATCTTGAATTTGATAAATAGATTTTCTTTGTTAGTAAGAATATCAAATAATTTATGGTTTTAATAATATTGATTTATTATTATAATAATCGTAATTGATATTTTAAAGATTCGATGTTATTATATAAGTAAGGGAATTTTAATTATATAAACTTACTTACAAAGAGTAAATATTAAATTCTGACATAATAGAGGACCAAAATCAGATTTTGACCAAAAGAAGGAAGCATATTCCTAAACTATACCCAACTCCCAAGATTGCCTTAAACCGCCAAAAAAAACCCCATAAGGGTTTCTCCCGTTTTCTTTTACTTCAAGCTTCAAACTTTACCAAACTCAACAAATATATACATATTTCCCTTCTTGAAAACCCATGTGATTATCAAATCCCAGAACCCCCATTTGTTTTTTGAAACGAGAAAAGGTTTGAGATATTATGAATATGGAGGCAAGAGTTGGGGTGGTGGTTGAAGGTGGCCAAAGGGCTTTGACTTCAGCTCACGGAGCCGTCGTAGATGCCGGGGCTAGAAAGTTCTTACAACCGCAACAGCAGCAAGGCCATTCTTCAAAGCAGGGGTTGCATCCGCCGATTGGAACTATTCAACAGCTTCTCGCCGGTGGTATTTCCGGTGCTTTTGCCAAGACTTGTACCGCTCCTCTTGCTCGTCTAACCATCTTATTTCAGGTGTGGTTTACAGTTGCTTCTTTGTGTTTATCAGAAAATAAAACGTTAATTATTTTATTGATTTTTATTGCTAATTTGGTCTGGGTATTTCATGATTTTGTATGTTTTCGTTTAGGTGGAACTGGGTTGGGACTTGGGATTAGGGCATTAGGCTTATTCTGTGAAATTTGAAGCAAAATTGGTTGTGAATTGTACTTTAAGTTGTGGGTAGACCTGTCAATTTTAATCGGAACCCCAAAACTTGACCTGTTTAGTTTAACCCGTTTTCGAACTTACTCCAACTCAATTTGATCATAAAAATAAAGCCAACTCCTCAAACCTATTCAAATCGAATCCGAAAAGTAACTCGAAATGGCTTGAACTCGAGAGACTCAACTCAAAAATCCAACCAGTAAATTTGAATGATCCGGACCGAAAATTAAAAAAGAAAAAATTGACTTGACTTGACCCAGATTGACCCTATTTAAAATCAGCTCAATCCACGTGTTTAGGTGTTTAGTGTATTCTATAGGCATTTAAGTCAAATTGAGCATGAAATAACAGAGTTGTAGCTGCACCTTAATGATTTTGAATTATATTATATATTTCAGAATGCCGATCCCGAGTTTAATGCTGCTGGCTGTTACATTAACAGCATGCAATTACGAACTACCTTAACCGTTGAATGATCACATAATTTTTCAGGTGCAAGGAATGCACTCGGATGTATCATCTTTGAGCAAAACTAGCATATGGGGTGAGGCTTCACGAATAATTAATGAAGAAGGTTTCAGAGCATTTTGGAAAGGCAATCTGGTTACCATTGCTCATCGACTTCCCTATTCTGCTGTCAACTTCTATGCCTATGAACGCTACAAGATTGTATGCTCTCTCTCTCTAATATCATAGCTTTGTTTTGTAGTTCCCAGTAGGATTTTTCATTTCATTCGTTCATTCTTTCATTTCCTTGTTTTTTGCAGTTGTTGCAATCTATTCTTGGTCTGGAAAATGAGGTGAAAAATGCCAGTGCTGGTCTCGGTGTGCACTTTGTGGGCGGTGGGTTGGCTGGAATGACTGCTGCCTCAGCTACATATCCTTTGGATCTTGTAAGGACACGACTTGCAGCGCAGGTAATTTCAGTAATATCTGAGTGAGTAAAGCACTTGCATTGCACACCATTTGAACACGGTTCACATGTAGTCTGCTGATCCACATTTATGCATACAGTTTTACTGTTTTTGTTCTTACCCTGATTTCAACCATACGTCTGAACTTTGCAGAGAAATTCTATGTACTACAGAGGTATTTGGCACACTTTTCATACTATTTGCAGGGAAGAAGGATTTTTGGGCTTGTATAAAGGACTTGGAGCAACACTATTGGTATATGAATTGTTCTTCCTGAATTCTTTATTTTCCTATCTCATTGTCTGCAATTGCTCATGCAGTTCTACATTCGATGCAGGGTGTTGGACCAAATTTAGCAATAAGCTTTTCAGTTTACGAGTCTGTGAGATCTTATTGGCAGTTGCAAAGGTAAACTTCTTTTTGGTTTAGATTTATCGAAAACATGTCCTCTTTTGTGTTTTCTCTGCTTGGTGTCTTTAAGCTGTAAATCATTTTGAAATTTCTCACTGTGCATCAGGCCCAATGATTCCACTATTATGGTTAGTCTTGCTTGTGGCAGTCTCTCAGGCATTGCATCATCAACAGGTTAGTAATCTGCAGCCCTGTCCTTTTGTTTGACACTCCTGATCTCCTTGATTATTTAGAAGTTGCGTTTGATCTTTGATCTCCGCGTGACTTCCTTTTACTTTGCTGGTGATTTGCAGTGACATTCCCTGTCGATCTTGTAAGGAGACGTATGCAACTGGAAGGAGCTGCTGGACGGGCCCGTGTTTACAAAACCGGGTTGTTTGGGACTTTCAGGCACATAATCCAGTCTGAAGGCCTTGGTGGCTTGTACAGAGGGATTCTGCCCGAGTACTACAAGGTGGTTCCTGGTGTAGGCATAGTCTTCATGACCTACGAGACTCTGAAGATGCTTCTATAAAGCGTCTGCCATCCCTACGAGTTAACATCATCTCATGCTCCAGTTTCTGGCAGGGTAAAAGGGGAAAGAAGTCGGTTAAATTTTGGTTTTGTTGCCATTGGTATATATATAGGTAGTTAGCACTCTGAGAATGACTGAAGTACATCATTGTGTAGTGTTCCAATATGCTTAGGCCTTAACATTCATAGAATTAGCAATTATACACGACTTTTTTGTAACCTGCCTCCATGCACATCAGACTGCCTGCCATTGTTCAATTCTTTTGTAGTTGAAGCAAGTTTAAATTACAAACGATGGTTTTATTGACCAAGAGCTTTGTTATTAATTTCAATATATTGAAAATGACTGTTGCTGATTTTACTATGTATTTTTTAATTGAAAGAATAATCATCCTTTGATTAAAAAAATTGTAACATGATTGAGGTACTAACGTCTTTATTCTATCTTCATCCTCCCCGGTTGGAGGGCATGACATTCGGTTGAATTAACCGAATATTGAAAATCGATTGAATTAACCGAAAATGATTCCCTAATGTCTATCAGGTTTAGTTAATAATCAAGTTAACCGTTTGAACATCTTAGGCTTAAAATATAAAAATTGAGTTCTAAAATTCTCTAATCAAATCCTAATCAAAATTACTTAGACCACCAATCAATGAACTAAACTCATTCGATTAATTTGATTAAAACTGAAATATGCAACACTGAGGGCTACTGGATTGCATAAGTGGCAGCGACATTACATTGTAGCAAGTGTTGGGGCGAAGTTGTTAGGCATAAGATGCATGTAGGTGGAAAGTTAGCATGGAATTTATTCTAAGGTGTTTATTAAGTTAGCTTTTGCTTCTTTCGGCATATGAGCATAATGTTCATGGTTTCCATACATAAAATCAGACGCATGCTCCATTTCCTTGTCTGATGTTAACCCAAAGATGATTGGCATGAGTTATGACATCCGACATGACATAAGATTCCCACACCAATAGGCAATAGTTTGTGCTTGGTTTGGCTGCATTGCATAAACTGCTCAACGTGCATCTAATTAGCCCTTGACCACGAAAGCAGATACTGCAGCAGAAGAGACCCCTAAACTTATTAGAAGAAGTGTTCCTAAAGCTCAAGATTCTCCCATTGGAAAATGTAAGGTTGAAGCAGACTGGAAACCCTTTCTTGTTTCATAGTGATAGGTTTTGGCAAAAGAATGTTTCTTTTTCTTCACGATTATCAATATGAGGGAAGATTTTTCAAGTCATGAGGAAAAAGCAGTCAAGATGGGCACACAGTCATTGCGTATGGGGAGTAGGGACATAATTGGTTTGTGAAGAACAAAATCAATGATCCATGATACGCCATTGAAGCAAGCACCTTATTCCATGTCAGTTTTGATGGAATGGAATAAATCTTCACTATAAATTTGGGTATTCCCATGCATTAAGGCCTCAACCTCAGCCTTAGTTTTCTCTGCAAAAATAAAAAAGAAGTTGTTGATAGAGATGGTAAGGACCGGGTAATCTGCATCCTGAGGTTTGGGTCAGCATGCATGCATGCGCCTAGTCCTTGGGATGCAGATTACCTCTTCCTCACTCGCAATCTAAAGTTGGTATTTTTGTTTCAACCCTATGGTAATCTACTTCAGCTCAAAATCGGTTCTGCTATATATTAAGGCATCGTTTTTGCAGGCTCAAGTTCTCGAGCAGGAGCGCATTGTAATTCCGTTAAAACCTTAACATGTCTGACCAATATTCTCCACAATTTTCGTTTCTAGTTATAATACGTAAAAATGTGAATTTCCTGCGGACGTAGTGTCATGGTTGTATAGACAGTGACTGTCAGGAATCCCTCATTTGTTGTGTAGTTGAGTTGGTATTGAGCATGTTCGAATTACCTTTTAACATGTGAGTTAAAGAAAATTGTGAGTCAACATTTTTTCTCTCTACTTTTTTTTTTCCTTCTAATTTTTTCTTTTCTATTTGGTGCTGTTGAGGTTTGGTCAAACAGTTATCGTTCATGCTTTCGCGGATGATTCTGCTCTTTTTTGGTGCTTCATTTTAGCGCCTCTACTTATGTTTTATTATCAAAAATAAGTTTAAAATTTTAAGTTAAAATTTATGGTTAGGGTTCAGAGGATTTAGGGTAGAGAGTATATTTTAGGTTATATGGTGTAGGATTTTGAACTTAAAATTTGGGTTTAGGGTTTGAAATTTAATTTTATAGTATTTTTTAGTGTTGGGACATGTGTAGGGCACCAAAAGGGGGCAGAAATTTCTTCTTCTTTTTCTTCTTCTTTTTCTTCTTCTTCAAATTTAAATTTGTGTGTTTTGATTTAATAGTCTTCTCTTTTTTAAATATAAATGATGGATGCTTTTTGTCTGTTTTTGCAGTATAATTTTTATTTTATTTTTTTGGCACGTTTTTTCTGTTCTTGTAACATCTTTTGAGTTGTTTGATAAAAAAGAGTTGATTTGATATTGTATTTTTAATTGACGGTTATTTGATTATCAAGCTGGTTGATCTTTCGTTTAGACCTTCGAACTAATTTTCTCGTATTGATAGATGTTCACAATCACTAAAGATAGTTCGCAGTTGAGTTGTGGTAAAACTAGTTTTGTCAACATACTATCGTTGTTATATACATTTTTATATTAGTGTTTATCCTTCACTTTACCAACAACAATAATGTTCGTTTATATATCATTTTTTAGTTTTTTTTTTGTTAAGTTTTAATTTTTTTTCTTGTATGATCTTATTTTAAATTTTAGTGGTTAGTTTTTTACACATCAATGATTTTAGGAGAAATCACCAAAAAAACATAATTAATTTAGTCTAATTTGATAAAATCTTCGTATAAATTTATGATATTTTCTTTTTAAATTGTGAGCAAAACAAATAATGCCTTACGTATCGATGTAGATCGTGATATTTGATATTTAAACTGGCTCTGAGCTACTAGCAATATCCCACCTTGTTCTAAGTTCAGTTTTACTTAAAATTTTAGTAGTTAAACTTGAAAAAAAAAATCCTTTTAACTCTTACCTATCGGCCTCAAAATATCAATAATTATTGTATTTTATTGATTTTTATAAAATTAAATAGTATACATATTATAAAACATTATAAAAATAATTTAATGTTATGGATTATAATAAAAGTGCAAAAACTCTAAGGGAAAAAGTACGAGGTCATGTTTTGCAATTAACGAATTAGTTGATAGTTGATTGATTGTATTCGATAGTCTGACTAGCGGATTATATTAGTTGATTGTATAAAAGTGTTTGGTATAATTAACTAATAGTTGTTTGATTATTTAAACAAGCAAAATGACATATAAGTACATAATTATATCTGATACTTATTTGAATAGTTTATTAGTTATCAATATTTTTATCTATTAATATTAATTAGATTATGAAAAAATAATTAATATAACATTACTAAGCATATTTGAAGCATCTATATATTAATTTATTATTTATATAAATATTTTTAATATAATTTAATTAATTATTAAATTTTAATACAAAAATAAAAGTGTGAGAATTAAAAAAAAAACAAAAAGTATTAGTTTACAAATGTTACAATGTAAATACATGAAAGTGAAGAATTAAAATAAAAAAATGTTAAATTTAGGTTATTTGAAGATTTTTTTATAATTGTTAAGGGTAAAAGGATCTTTATAACTTTTATGTTAAAACCTCTAATTTCAAAAAGCTCGGCTTTTTCAAAATTAGAGATTTCACCCAATCTGCTATTTTAATCCGCTATTCACCAAACATCAAAATTAGCAGATTTAATTGGTCAAACCTCTAATTTTAAATCAAACCTCTAATCTTAGCTCAAACAAGACCTAATCAAAAAGGTAAAGATGGATGATTTGGTAATTTTGTTGAGGTGGACAATAAATGATCGAAATCTAAAGTGGCAATTGGGTCGTTCGGATCATTTTGGGTCATGTTCGATTTAGTCGGATGGAGTTTGATTCAGATTTATTTTGGTGCGGGTCAGATCAATTGAATTTTGTGACTAATCAATATCGGATCTGTTGATTTTTCAGATTGGGTCAATATTGAATCGGTCGATTTTTGGTTCTGGTCAATATCAAATCACTTGCTTTTCGGGTCAAGTCAATATTAAATCAGCCAGTTTTCAATTTTAGTCAATATATGAAAATTGTATGTTTCAGGAAAAATATATATGTGAAAATGGTCTTTTAAAGGAGAAAATATTATATTAAACCATTAAACTATTACTAAAAATGGTTGTTAATTAATATAATACAAAAAGAGAATAAAATATAAGCAAATTAAATTCGGGTTACTTTCGGTTCAGGTCGATTTCGGTTTCGGTTTCTGTTCGGATTGATTTTCGTTTCAACTAAAATTCGATTTAGCTTGGTTTGCTTCAGGTTTGAGTCAAGTTTAAGTCATTATGTTTGAATCTAAATTAAGTTTCGGGTCGGGTAAAACAGTTCAAATTTCAGATCTCGAGTCAAGTTTATCAAATCCATCGAAATCTAACTTCAATCCGAATTCAAAAAATTTAATTGAAAACTTTCTTACCTTGAATTTGTTTTTTTTAAATGACCCCTATGGAATCAGAACCAAGTCAGTTTCCATCCACAATCGTGAACCGTGACATTTAGTATTAAAATCGACTTTGAATATTAATAAAGTGTGCTATTGAGGATCATATTTTTAGAGAGAAACCCTGAGTTTGATTATAGTACATAAATATGAAGCAAGGTAGGTAGCATCCTGAACCTATGTTTTTTTCTTTCTTTCGGAGGATCCGATTAGAGAATAATTTAAAGCTGAATACTTTGAATCTTTCTTTAATCATTGCCGTATAGAGAAATTGCCTTCCCTGCTTTGCGCTCCTCATCAGCTTTTTCATCCATTAAAATAAGCACTAATGCTGGCGAATTTATTTTCTTTTATAAAAACAAAGGAATAATGCACCATAGAAAGATTGACGCTACTTCTAAAACAAGGTTCCATGCTTAACAATACTTCTTTATTGATGAAATGAGCTAATTAAAGAATTCCTGCTTGATGTCCGGTTAAAAATATAGGATAAACACACCATAACTATATGATTACATCCAAATCCGGATTTATTATTTTTCTTGTTTTTTTATATTTTCAATAAAATTTTTTATTTTTGTGGCACACATTCCCTCTGTCTTTGTGACACACTTTTTATTTAGTTCGCTTACCGCTCATTTTTCACCCCGTAAAAGCGTCTCGTTTAGATTAGAAACAAGGAGATTCAAGAAAACTTTTCGATTTTAACAGAATGTTAATATTTATAGAATTATTTACTTTTCTTTGCACCTTTCTTTACACCTTTAAATTTTTGTATGAAATTTTGGTGGACTAGTCCCATTATAATTCCTTTGGATGCTTCAATTGCCATTGTCAGAAAAAAGTAGAGAAAATAAATTATGACAAACCAATGTATAAGGATTAAATCCACCAAAATTACATTTTGATCAGTAATCCCTTCCAAGTAGGCAAGGTGTAGTTGAGGGATGGAAATCATCTGCCCCCAAAGTATGCCCCCATTTGTGCCCCACTTTAAAATAGTGGGTTTAGGGTTTAGGTTTTGGGGTTTAAGGTTGGGGCTTAGGGTTAGGGTGTAGGGAATTAGGGGTAGGGTGTATTTTTTAGAGTTTAGGGTTTGGGGTTTAGGATATGAAAATTAGGGTTATGGGACAAGATTTAATTTTTAAGTATTTTTAGGCAGGGGCATAAAAGGAGGCATGGTTAGGGGGCAGGAGGTTTTTACTCGTAGTTGAGAAGCTCCTTTATGGTATTTTGTTTCATTTTAAGGAACCTGAAAAGAAAGCATACCAACTACCAAGTAGAAAACAATAGCACATCGAAACATGTTAACCTTTTTTTTCATTTTTTTTTTCTTTTGATCGCAGAAATGAGAATATTACAACATCCAAAGAGGACACAGTTGACGGATTAACACCTCGGTTCCCTTTTATCAAAGAATAACTGTACAAATAAATATTTTTTACACAATGCCACAGGGCAAGTCACCATGATACAAGAGAAGAAAAATTGCTTACTCTACGGCTGATCCTTGCCCTTGAGAAGTGACATCCTCTGAGATCTCGAGTAACCTTGCCTGTTTCTAAGAAAATCGATGTAAGTTCGAAGTCTGTACCGGTCTGAGTTTGTGAGGGAAAACGGAGGGCTCAAAATGAGGGACGGTGCTTCGACTAGAAGGAAGACTAATAAACACACTGCCTTCGAATACAAAATTGCTGCACTTTCCATTTCACCCATGAGCTCATCAACCTGCAAAGATTCCATGCAGGACGATTTTCAACAGGTACATACATTGTAACATTTCCTTCAATTGTTATGTTATCATGGGATTCATCAAATAAATATGTAACCTCATTTTATAAAATATATTTGCTTCATCTATCATCCTATCTTTTGTTGATTTTTCAGCTCATTCGAATGGTACAAGGCAATAATGGCTAGCCAATTAGATTGATAGATGAATACTATTTAGGCTATTGAATGATACGTAGGTTAGAAGAAAAAGACTCACTCCTCCACGTCTTCCCAATGCAAGGGCGGCCTGAAATATCATCTCCATTGCATCCGGCATCTTCGTACTTCCTGCAATCATGATGATAAAATGCTAATTTAGAAACTTAATTTTTTTTATACAATAGAGGCAAGCAGCATGACTTTGTTTCCTTACACATCAGCAATAATTGAAATGCTTAGTGCATTCAGGTTGCTCTCTCATTCTCTTGAGCAATTTCAAAAGTGGAGCAACAAATATTGATAAAGGGAGTAACAATTATCAAAGGCATACCGGGCTCAATAGCCTTGGCAAGTTCCTCAGCATGCTCAACTTCCCGGAGAAATTCCCTCTCTATCTCTGAGGATACATCTTCTGGGCATTCTTCCATATCAGATGTTCCATGTTTCTTGCTGGCACTCCTCCTCAATCTGCTTGTCTCTTGGCTTGGACTTCCTTCCATTGCTGATGCAGCCTGTGTATGGCATATATGCAATGCTTGCTTCCAAATTGCAAGAATCACAAGCTGGATTGAGAATGCTTCGAGATGCCTACCAGCCTCGGTCTATCAAAGAAACATGTTAATGTTACAATATAAAACATCATCGATAAACCTTGTGATAGCAAAGAAAATACCAAGAGAAACTAACTAGCAGAATCTGCTACAAAATCAACAGCAATTCCAATTAGGAGTGGCATTGAGTCGTATCATTTAAATATTCTACTACTGCAAGAATCTTACGGACCCAAAAGGGTAATAGGCAGAAAATCTAAATGTTGAAGCAGCTTACACTGGATACTTCAACCACACAACATAATACATCTAGCAAGTTGCAGTGAGATCACTCATCCACTAAATGCCTTGTGTAAGCATACAATACAAGCTCATCAACATATATTAATAGACCATGCAAGTAAGTTATTTTACTATTGTGCATAACAAACTTATAGTAGGTGTATTATGTACTAACCTTCTCATGCACTAATTCTGTAATCGCAAATGCGCACTGCTGTAATGACTTTATCCTTGTCATGCAATGAGATGATGGCTGTTCCAGAGCATCTCCAATATCCATGGATCCTGGAGAAGTCCCGGGGCCAGAACTCTGGCTTTCCAAGCTTCCTAGATGATATACGTTAATATTGGTTGCACCAATGATAGGCACAGGAGCTGTTGATGTGGTATTACTGTTAAAGGGGATCAGGGGTGGACTCTCCGGTTTGTATGGAATGTGGTTTGGCTTGGAAGTGCCAACCGAAGAACATGACACATCCATGGGAGGTCCAGATACAAGAACATAATCTTGTTCGATCAACTCCAGTGTGTCCCCAACTGCCAAAGCAATGCAAGAGTGACTATTAAACCAGACATTTTATTCAAAGTATGACAATGGCTCATAACACGTATACTTAGCAAGACATATCAGGAACAATATAGTATGCAAAATGCAACATATAATATTGCCGGTACCTCTTGAATGAGTACTCATAGATCTTTGATCCATGGATATGGGAGGTTCATGTATAGTTTCACCCGAACCCTTGCTGCTTTCATGTCTAAAACTAGCATCATCCAATTTATGTCTTGTACCACTGTATTTGGATGTAAAATCCAATTTATTCAAAGGAATAGAAGATTGTTCTCTAGTATCTTTTGTATCGGGAGAAAATCCCTGAGGAGATTTCATTGAAGACCTCTTCTTTCCAAAGGAAGGGCTCCCTTCAGGACCACTGGAATCATCATCCAGAAAGAAAGGAAGACACTCCTCCTGAAAGCTTTCATCAGTATTCCTTACAGGACTGCTTTCGAAAAATGAATAACCAGCCCTTGAAATTCTCTGACTCCTGAAAATACAGGAATGGTTCATTATTTAGGGAACTGAAGGATAATGTACATCAAGACAAGATAATGGGAACAAACATTTCCTCATTTACCTCAACGGTTCATTTGGTTGGCCCTGAGAAAGAAATGGGTGATTAAAGAACTCTTCAAATGTTAAACGCTCCACTGCAAATACAAGGATAAAGGGCACATCATGAATGAGGACAAGAGTATAAATAAGAATTGCTCAGCACAGTTTATAATGATAGCATTACTGAACGAAACGTGACTCTTATGGTACTCTTTGCTCCATATCTTCACAGATCAGCTAAAGCTTTATCTTACGTTCATCTTCATTGTGTGATCTAAGTGTTCGGAGGCTGTTACTTAGATCAGAATAATTATTGCAAGTTGTAAGCTAAATTAACAAATATGAGGATAAAGTCATTCACGAAAAATTGCAAGCCAAGACGATAAGAACTATAGTTACAAACTAAGCAAATTCCAGTTGAGGTTGAAGCCTATAAATTAAGGCGTTCTTTGATTTGATGTACTCTAATATTGGGCTCCTCACTGTCCTAGAATCAGGTAGCACCTAATAGTGAAATTGTGGTTATGTTCACTAATATGTCAGCAGATAATTCAATTGTACATGTTAGATTTGTATTTAATATCTACATTTGTGAAATACCTGGATTACGACGCAGCAGTCTTAGACATAAATCTCTGCAATCAGTTGTCAAATAATTGTTTTCCACAGGGAAAATCAACTCAGTTGATTTCATAATATTCTGGAGTAACTGCATAAGACAAGATATGAAAAATAGATCAACAAAAATGTAAACGCATCAAAAGAATCACCAGTTCAACTCAGGTGACCGATTGCAAGTCTAAACTTAGAAGTTTTGAGAAACCCAGGGACTACTTTACACAAACAAAAAGTTCATTAAACCTGAATTTGATTGTTTCCAGTGAAAGGAGTTTTCCCAGTAACAAGCTGAAATAAAATAGCCCCGACACTCCAAAGATCTGCCTGCATATTAAAGTCAATATTAGCAGGCAGTAATTTCAGGTAAGAACAAGAAGAGGGAAGAGGAGCCTTGGGGGGGAGGGGGTAACTATCACCTTTGCATCATACTTCTGCAGTTGCATTATCTCAGGAGCCATGTAAAGTGGTGAACCACATAATGTTTCGGCAAGCCCCCTGGGTTGCAGGGATCTGACAGAATAAAAGTGTTATGTTGTAATCATTGACTATGCATGAAAAAAATCATTAGAAAAAAAAGATTTCCAGAGAACAGTTGGCACTAAATTAAAATCATTTTCATCTTCTTTCCCCTCTCCATAATAAGGGTTATATAAACAAATGAACATCATTTTAATTGCAAAATGAGAAGGGAGAAAAAAAACACACCCTATAAGTAGGTGGGTCAATGTGATCATTTACCTTGCAAATCCAAAATCTGCAATCTTTAAAACTGCACTGCCATCATTTGTTGAGAGAAGAAGGTTCTATACCAGAAACAACAACATCACAAAGAGAACCTACTGAAAGAAAACTTTTCAACATGGACAAGGCCAGTCTACACCAAAGGATATTTACACAACGTCATCGCATTCCATAATAAGGTTCAAAAGCAAATCCAATTTAGAGGGGGGAAAGGTATAATATCTTACATCTAATTCCTATTTGATTACAGCAACAGCAAGGAAATAGTATTTATTTATGAACAGGCTTTTGCGTTTTTCCTTAATAGGCATAAGTAGAGATAAATTATATCAAAACTCAACTTGAACCACAGACAATTATACCTGAGGCTTTAGATCCCGATGTATGAGATTATTGTCACGGAGAACTCGCAAGCCAGCCGCTACACAAAGATAATTATAGAAGTATAAGAGACCAGATTTTAGTGGCTAAGGAAAAGAAAGAAACAGCCAGACAAGGTCTGCAACATACCTAGTTGCTGCATGAAATACTTTGCAGTTGCCTCAGGGACACTTCCATTGCGTGTAATATACATAGAAAGGTCACCCCCCTTGCAGTACTCCAGTACAAGGTGTATCTTCCCAGGAACCTATTTAAACCAAAGAAATGATTAAGATATATACCATACGATGGCTTGTATAACTAGTGAAAGTAAAAAAGGAAGGAAATGGCATATCAACATTATCCTAACAACTTTAACTTCAAATCAAAAGTATATTACAAGTGACATTTTTCCAGTCCATGGATTGAAGGGCAAATATTTTAGATAGATATAAAAGCTGAAGCTTCACAAACAAATACATGAAAATAGCTTTTAAATTTAGTTCCCCTTGGCCACTGCAAATTTACCAATTGTTTCTTAACGATCCTCGAAGCTTCTCCCTTAGTATTAGTTGTTGTGGAGTGAACGGAAAACACAATGAAATTCCATCGCATTTTGGTCTTTCAAACAGCAAACTCTCTACTTAATAGAAGCTTAAGTAAAAACATTATATAGATTGACTGAAAATTCCATCACCCGTTTGTTCATTCATTATCTGCTTCTATCAAACACAACTATGGCCAAATAACTCCTTTTTCAATGGAAAGTCGGCAAGATTTTTCAATAAAAATAAATAAATTATTCTCGTTTTAAGTACCGTATCTTAAAATATCTTCACTAAAAATTACAAGTATCCGAATTCTCCCTTCTTTTATCATTTTCCATGAAAGAACTTTCACTCGGTAAATGGCACCTCAAATTTCAGTCCCTACCTTACACTTAAACAGCTCAATTTCTAAAAATAAATACAAATAGTTCCGTTTCCGCCACTCCTACCTCTACTTTCTGGCATCCAAACAACTCCTAGAAAAACTAATAGCGGAATTTTTTTATAAAAATAAGAACAAGAAGAAACGAACCTCAATAATATCATGCAGTCGAATAATATTAGGATGATTAATTCTCTTCAAAATGAAGATCTCCGACATCAAACTTTCCTGCAACTTCTTATTGAGTCGACCGGTTGATATCTCCTTTATCGCCACCTCGGTCCCATGAACTCGATGCCTCGCATGCCAAACAATCGAGAACGAACCCGAGCCGATTTGCCGGCCCACTAAATAGTTCCCCACCACTCTTCCCCTCCCCGTTGCTTGAGCCATTACAGACGAACCTTGAATAAAAAGAGACAAAGAAAATCCCTACGATCCGACGCCAGAACTTTAAGCTTTAAAAAGGATAATAGTACTGAATACTTGAATTTGGATCTTCGGAAGATCCGAGCCGTATTTTAATTTGATTTTCCGATTGGCCGTGCAAAGATAAATAATCTGATGAAGAGAGAGAGGGAGGAGAGTGAAATGAGATGAGATCTTATTGATTAATGAGTTTTATTTTTTTGCATTTAAATTATTTCTGTTGAATTATTGAGATTTTAATTGGGATTAGCGAACGTAATCGAGGATTAACGTTCTGTGATTTTGATTGTTTTCGTAAAAACCACAAGCTAAAAGCGTATTAGACGGACTGCATAATTGTAAAATACGGTTACTTATACGGTGTGAGCAGTGAGGTGGCAGGTTTTAATTGGGTGGATGAGTAAGCAGCTTTGGGTAGGTGAAGATGAAAAAGCTGCCAGCTTTTCAAAATGTGTCGGCGAGGCATTGGTTAGATAATCTTAATTCGACTTTTCCGCCTTATGTAAAAATAGTACAAAATACATTTTTTAGTTTAACGTGCTTAAATTATTTTCTTGTGTAAAAATAAGTATATAACATTTTATTTCATTAATTGTCGGTGTTTAATCTTAAAAAAATCGTTAACCTATTAAGATATTTCACAAAAAACTTTTAATTATTTTTTATTTTTATAAAAAATCTTTTTATTAAAACAACTCTAACTTTAACATATTTCACGAAAGGCCCTAATTTTGAAAATCTAAATCTCAAATCAACCATCGTTTGTTGTTGTCGTCACGTTTGTCACTGGAATGAAGTTCCATACACTTGTCATACGATCTAAACGTTGTTCGTCGTTCTTTTAGTCGTCGCTCGTCGTTCATCGTTCGAATGAAGATTTCATGTTTGGCGTTGGATTAGGACGACGTTCTTCTTTTTTCGACGACGAAGGAATAATGTAAACGACCGTATGGTTCTTTTAACGAGACTAGTGGGTGACGGTGTGGCAATCATCGGCAGCAATGTTTGAATTTGGGATTTTTTTTTGTTAGGTTTTCTGATTTGGAGTTATTTTGTGAGTTTTGAAAATTTTAGTTTTTTTAATAAGTTAAAAATAAAGGCTTAAAGATCAAATTAGCCATCAACATAAAAATCAATTCAACCCTTATAAAATTTTTGTACTCAATTTAGCCCTTCAGTTACTGTTAACCAATTTTGATTGATAACTCATAAAAATAAGATGTTAACACCATAAGAGTGTTACGTAATTAAACCATAAAAATTTTTAAATTGAAAAATATTAAAACGGTGACACGTGACACACCCTAAGAGTGCCACATCATTAAACCCGTAAAAAATTCTAAAAATATTCTTAAAAAGATCTAAGAAATTATAAAGATATTAAAAATGTTCAAAAATTATTAAAAAAATAAAAATATTATAAAATATAAAAATAATATGTCGAGCCTTTGACATTTTTTAATTTTATTTTAAGATACGATTAATTGCATGTCAAGCCTTTAAAATTTATAATAACCATTAAAAATTAATAATTTTTAGCGGTATATTATAGATTCATCCACTCTTGAAACTGATTATATATATTTATGTAGCGGTACCAGGATGTTTTAGGGAGAGGCCGTTAATTTGAGACTAATTTAGGGCTGACCGATTCAGCAGGTAACAAATTGTACATGAATTCTTATGAGGCCTGTACATAATTACTTACTGTAACTGTAAGAAAAACGGTATCTATATAAAATGTTACAACGTAAGAATTTCGGTAGGTACACAAATTACTACAAATGTTGTAAGGAAACGGTAGGTACTGAAACCCTTACACGAGATCACCAAAACAAAAATGGCTCAAATTAGGGTAAACATTTGTGTACATACATAATTTCTTACGCAAAAACCTATTTTACTACAAGAAATGTAAGGATTTTTGTAGGTACACAAATTACTACAAAATATACATAAATCCCTATAGGGATAGTAAGAAAAACGGTATATATGAAATCCTTACACGAGATCACCAAAGGCAAAAGGGGCTCAACTTAGGGTAAGCATTTGTGTACATACGTAATTTCCTACGCGAAAACCTATTTTATTACAAGAAATGTAAAGATTTCAGTAGGTACACAAATTACTACAAGGTATACATAAATTCTTACAAAAGTTGTAAGAGAAACGGTAGGTACCGAAATCCTTACACGAGATCACCAAAGTCAAAAATGACTCAAATTAGGGTAAGTATTTGTGTACATACATAAATTCCCATGCGAAAACCTATTTTATTACAAGAAATGTAAGGATTTCAGTAGGTACACAAATTACTACAAGGTATACATAAACCCTTACAAATGTTATGTGAAAAACAATATGTACCAAAATCCTTACACGAGATCGCCAAAAATGGCTCAAATTAAGGTAAGCATTTGTGTACAAACATAATTTCCTACGCAAAAACCTATTTTATTACAAGAAATGATAGGATTTTAGTCGGTACACAAATTATTACAAAGTATATAGAAATTCTTACAGAAATTTTAAAAAAAGTATGTACAAAAATCATTACACGAGATCACCAAAGCCAAAAATGGCTCAAATTAGGTTAAGCATTTATGTACATACATAATTTCCTACGCGAAAACCTATTTTATTACAAGAAATCTAAGGATTTCAGTAGGTACACAAATTATTACATGGTATATATAAATCCTTACAAATGTTGTAAGAAAAACGGTATGTACCAAAATCGTTACACGAAATCACCAAGGACAAAATAGGCTCAATTTAGGGTAAGCATTTGTGTACATACATAATTTTCTACGCGAAAACCTATTTTATTATAAGAGATGTAAGGATTTCAGTAGGTACACAAATTACTATAAAATATACATAAATCTTTATAAGGATTATAAGAAAAAACAATATATACCGAAATTCTTACAACATATCAGTAAAAGTGAAAGTTGTACTTTGTGTAACCATAACTATCCCGTCACATGCTTTCACAACGTGCAAGCTTATTAACCCTATAAAGTATTGTTTACTTCTCAAATTTTTATTTTTCTCGCTTCTTGCAAACCGAAAACTCAACAAATACTCTCAAAATTCATCTCAAGAATTTTGCCTTAGTCTAGCAAAATTTGTCACCTCCTCAGATTGCTTCATCATCTTCTTAAAGTTGCGAGAGTAAATTTATCTAAAACTCATATTTAGCGAATCTTTATTAATGTCGATATTGTAATGAATCTTTACAATTATGTTATTTTTTATGCTTCAAATCTTTAATACGATAAGAATTTTGTGGCTGCTTTAGTTTCCTAAACATGATTTTAACAATATTCATACTTTTTAAATACTTATATGTTTATGGGTATTGCGAAAATCATATAATTTTTTTATAAATTGATGCTTCAAATGGATGAATGTGGATTGATTTACGCTGTTATTTGTTTCTTATCTTGCAGGAAATTTTAGTGGTTCATTTTTAGTATCTTTAGAAAATTTAGTTCCCTTGCCCACAAAGTATTTGATAAAGTTTCTAACAAAAAAATATTCACCATAAAATTTTTGTTATTGTCATGGCTCCTAGAGCTAAACGTTCACATAGAAAAAAGGTAAATCCTCGCCTGTCGTTCCACCTCAACTTTAAAACTTTGAATTTGTTGAATCTTTATTTTAAAGATGATGAAAATATTGCTTGTTCTCAAACCTAATATTTTTTCTCGTCTGTATCACTTCCACAAATATTTTTTTATAATATGTACACTTTACAAAATAATACACAACACACAATCGTATTTCAAATTTCTCACTTACACTATTGTTCATTTTTTATCGCCCTTCAGTCCTTTACATTCACTTATACTATAAACACATCATTTCAGAGTTAGACTACGCAATATATATAACTAATCAACTAACAATTTCAACAATGTTATATACATTCAACTTTATTTTTTTTTTGAAATAAGTGTCGGTTTTTATTGAAGTGGGTTAACACGTGGGTTACAATCCAAATAATAAAGGCAGTACAAACAATAAAAAATGAAAAGACAAAGCTGTGAAACAAAATGACACCCACAAAGAAGCTAAACCACACCGACAAAACGTCTGAGACCAAACTCTCCGACGAGGAGAGCAAGATAGAGCTGTTAAACATGCAGACGAAGAAACGATGATAAGGATCGGAGGCTCTGGGTTAAGAAGAAAACTTGTTCGTCAAGTAGAGGAAAACAACCGGCGTCGATCTCGATCTACAATTACTTCAACCGGTGTCGGCGCCTCTTCAATCCAGATCCGAGGTTCTTGGTTAGAGCGGCCCAAACGAGCTAAGGTATGAGCCGCATCATTCAATTTTTGATTGATATACCCAAATGAGATTCTTTCAAACTGACCACAAAATCCTTTAATGTCAGAGACCGGGGCGAAGGTTTCGGATTTATCGATCGACGGTGAGGAAATTTTCTTGATGATGGTCTGGGCGTCTCCTTCCACAGAAATCCGTCGAAACCCCAGTTCTGAAGCCAGTACCAACGCTCTATAACATGCAAGAGCCTCTGCAATTTCGGGACTGGAAACGTACCGATGAGGGTAAGATGCCACTACCATTATCTCATCTTCCGAGTTTCTAATTATAATGCCTGAAATAGAAGTCTTAGAAGCAGCGTTAAAACTTGCATCAAAGTTTAATTTCATCTCATCCCCAGATGGGGGTACCCAGGTCGGAGCAATTTGAGAATCAGGCTTCTGGGAAATGGTCCCATGACAGACTCGCAACTCCGCGATGTACTTCTTCACAAAAGCAGATACTTCCGTTGGTGTTTGGGAGATGCTTTCATGGACATTACGGTTACGGTAAGTCCAAATGACCCAAATTGCTGTGAAAAAAAGCTCAATAACTGCTGATGAATTACATTTAAAAAGATTAGATAACCAACTCAGCCAATCTTGCTCGTCCGATACATGAGGCAAAGAGATATTCAACCCTGAAAAGACTTTCAAAGAAAACGGGCATTCTGAGGCAAGATGATAAGTAGATTCCGCACCAATACCACATAAATTACATTCCAAATGTACCTGGATTCGTCGAGTTCGTAAGTTAATAGTGGTTGGCAGGTAATTTTTGAAGAATCTCCACACCATTACTTTAATTTTTGCTGGTAAATTAGCAGTCCAAAGTTTCTTGAAAATAGATGGAGTATCAGATTGTTGTATTGTTCCACTTTTATCTGTCATATACTGTTCTCCACACAATAGTTTATAACCACTGCGAACGAAATACATACCAGACTTATATGTGCACCAAATGATCGTATCTTCGCGACTATAGTGAGGTAGTTGGATACTTAAAATATTGTTTGCTTGTACTGGGCTGAAAATAGAGTTAATTATATCCATATTCCAGCTATTAGAAGTAGAGTTAATAAGATCAGAGACCCTTGAATAGGAAGGGTTACTGTCCAGAACTTGCAATCTACCAGAAACAGTATCAGGAAGCCAAGGATCTGACCATAAGTTAACCGACTTTCCATCACCAATCCTCCAGCCATATCCTTTCTCTAGGAGACCTCTAGTACACCAAATGCTTTTCCAGGTGTAAGATGGATTAGAGCCAAGAGAAGCGTTTAGGAAATTACTAGTAGGATAATACATGCCTTTTAGCACTTTAGAAAGAAGACTGTCTGAGTTTGTTAGGAGCTGCCAACCTTGCTTAGCTAAGATAGCTATATTGAATTTAGCTAGGTCTCGAAATCTCATTCCCCCATTCTCTTTCGGGGCACACAAAGACTCCCATCTAGCCCAGTGAATACCTTTTTTAGTGCCCCCATTGTGCCACCAAAAACGACAATAAATAGTTTCTAAAGCACGACAGAGAGTAATAGGAAATAAGAAACATTACATAGCATAGACAAGTATTGCTTGCAATACAACTTTAATAAAAACCTCCTTACCCCCCATTGATAAGAAACGACAACTCCAATTATCCACCTTTTTATTAGTACTGTCGAGAAGGTGAGCAAACACACCTCTTTTATTTCTTCCAACCATAGTAGGTAGACCCAGGTATTTTTTCGGGTTTGTAGAGATTCTAACGCCGAAAAACTCACCAATCTGTCGACGAGTCGAGGAAGGAACGTTCGAGCTGAAATAGACCAGAGACTTCTCAAAATTAATCTTCTGTCCAGAAGCTTTTTCATATACATGGAGAAGGTTCTTTAAAGCAAGAATACCAGCAGATGAGGTATCACCAAATAAAATACTGTCGTCCGCAAAGAAGAGGTGCGTAAGGGTGACACCACTACGACCCACCTTGACCCCCTTAAACTCATTTCTCATTCTAGCTGTTTTGATAAGTGCTGATAATCCTTCCGCACAGAACAAAAATAAATAGGGACTAAGAGGGTCCCCCTGACGAAGACCACGGGAAGGCTTGAAAATCTCACCAGGCACATTATTTAAGACTATACGATAAGACACTGAAGTAACGCATTTAAGCACCAAATCAATCCATTGAGTAGAAAATCCCATAACATCCAACATTTTACGGATGAATTCCCATTCAACACGGTCATACACTTTACTCATGTCCAGCTTTAGGGCGAATGCACCATTAGAACCATGTTTCCGCGATTTCAGCGAATGAAGGACCTCATATGCGAAAAGGATATTATCTGAAATATGGCGTCCCGGGACAAACGCACCCTGAGTAGTATCAATACACACATCAAGCAGTGTGCATAGTCTGTTTACAATGGCCTTAGCAATGATCTTGTAAAGAACATTACAAAGGCTAATGAGGCGAAACTGAGTTAAATAGACTGGGTTAGATACCTTAGGAATGAGGACCACATTAGTTCCATTGATGGCAGAAAGATCTCCACCCTCATTAAGGACTTTTAGACAAAAATCCGAAACCTCTTTTCCCACAATGTGCCAATAATGTTGGAAAAATAAAGCAGGATACCCATCTTGACCCGATGCTTTAAAAGGTGCCATTCCTTTAAGTGCACAATAGATATCCGCAGCATTGAAAGGCAACAATAAATTCTTATTCATAGCTGGTGTAATTACCGGTTGAACAATATCTTGTAGAAAGTTCAAGTCACTTGTTCCTGCACAGGTGAACAGATTTTGATAAAAATCAGTAGCAACAAAAGCCATGTCTTCATCACTAGTAACAGTATGCCCTTCGTCAGTTCTTAGGCTAGATATTCTGTTTTTCTTCTTTCTATACGATGCCCAATTATGGAAAAAGCGAGTGTTGCGATCCCCATGTTTAAGCCAATTAGAGTGTGCACGCTGCTCCCAGTAGAGTTCATCTTTGTCTGCTTCTAAGTTTAAAGCAATTTTAACATCAAGAATTTCTGCCAAAGTATCATCATCCGCGTCTAAAGTAGACATGTTCTTAAGTTTCTCGTTCAACTCATGAGAGCGCTGACGCCTATTCAGAAAATTCTCCTTGCTCCACTTGCTCAATTCCTTGCTTAGAGAAAACAGCTTTTCTCGCAAATCATCCATAGTAGAACTCCAAAAACTTGTTATAATTTCTTCACACTCCTTATCTAGGGTCCAGTTGGCATCAAAACGGAAGAAAACTCGATCACCACTAAGTGTTGACTTAGGCTCAGTATCTATGAGGACGGGGCAGTGGTCAGAAATGGTATGCGAGAGGTGCTCCACAACAAAATTCGGAAAACAAGCCCTCCAGGATGGATTAGCTATGCCTCGATCGAGCCTTTCACGAACATTATTACTAGAGAGACGTCCTCTTTCCCAAGTATACCATTTACCTGAAAAACCCAGGTCAGCTAAGTCACAATCGCGCATGGCACTTCTAAAAGCCTCTATATTCTTCTCGGATCGAACACGGCCACCTCTCTTTTTAGAAGCAAGCATCACTTCATTGAAATCTCCCGCCACTAGCCAAGGAGAAGTACGATCAGTATCAAGGGAACGTAAAAGATCCCAACTTAAGGAGCGTTGGCTCTCCATCGGGTTGCCATAAAAACCAGTGAAACGCCACTGCAAGTCCGAATTAATATCCCTAATATCAGCATCAATGTGGTTAATCGAAAAACTTCTGATAGAGACAGACAGACTAGGGGACCAAGCCAAAGAAAGCCCTCCTCTTGAACCTTGAGCACTTACATCGAACCCATGTGTAAAACCACAGCGAAAACGTACCCGAGCCATACACTGTGAAGACAATTTTGTTTCCATTAGAAACAAAAGTTGGGGAGAAATTGACCTCAGTTTATTCCTGAGTCTGCGTATTGTCCGTAGTTTCCCCAGTCCACGGACATTCCAGCTGATTATTTTCATTGTGTCTGGCGGGCCTGAATAAGGTCGGCCGATGAATCAGTTGGGGCACCATTCGGGTCAATCACATCTAAAAAACCAGTGGATGCATTCAGGGTACGGGCCCTTTTAGAACCCTCTACACTTTCAATTGGGCTTTCCTCCTCAGAAGAAGCCATTAAGGTGTCAAAGCCATCAAGCCGGCCCAAAGTCGGACCAATCTGACCAATAAAAGGAGAGTGCGTTATTAAAGGAGGGGAAAAATCAGGGACTGCCACCTAAACAGATTTACTTCCTCCTGCAATTCCTCCCGTAAATATGCCTGATTGAGCAGGATTTAAGGAAGAATTAAAAGCATTCAAATCAGGCTCTTCTCGGAGCCATGGACTGGTCGGAATAACCGAACGACGCCGTGGAGCACGAAGAGAGGCATCACATGCCATCGGCAACTCCTTTCCCACATTAACAACACGGACTGGGCAAAAACTTTCACCATGTCCTAGTAATCCACATACAAAGCAAAAAAGGGTCAATTTTTCATACTCAAATCTTACGTAGTGGGGCTTACCGTTCGGGAGCATAATCTTTTTTTTCCATTTCAATGGCATACGACTATCCACTCTCACACGGATACGCATAATTCGTTTGTAGCCCAAAGAAGAATCAGAAGAATCATAATCCACGAACGTTCCAACGAAATCACCAATGAGTCGATCAAACTTTTCCGATAAGAAACCAAGAGGCACATCATTAACAAGAACCCAAAAACAAACATGGAAGAGGGGGATCGAATCTGCCAATTCACCCTGCTGAAGTCTATGTAAAATCAAGAAATGAGAATTAAAGTACCATGGGCTCCCCAGATCTACGTGATCAGCATCAATATGGTTAAAAAATCGAAACAGAAAACGGCCATCCCCAATATCAGTGATTGCAGTTCCCCGACTGGTTTCCACACATTAGCCAGAGTGGCTTTCATTGACTGGAAGTTAATCACACTCGATGTCAGGAATCTGCCAACAAAGCAATGATCGAAACTTAGACTCGCAGCCGAAACATCAGGCTCATACTGGAGGCAATCATCCTCCCCATCCGCAATGGCCAAACGAGCAAGATCATCTTGAACGTCCGACATTTTAGAGAAAGAAAAAACTTGGAAAATCAAGACTGAAAAAAGCGAAGAGAGGAAAGAAAACGTGCTACAAGAGCAGAGAGAAAACGTGCTACAAGAGCAGAGACTAGAGATATTACTTTTTTTTTATCAAGCTCAAATCTGAATCTTATTTCAAAAGAACATTTTCACACAAAAAGCAATGGGAAGTGCCATAATTTGAATTTACATTAATAAAAAGCAAGGTTCTTTTTAGAGTTGAAAGTTCCAATGCCTTCTTAGATTCTTGGGGTTTAATTTTATAATTTTTGGGGAAGATTGTGAAAAATATTTTTTTTTAAAGTTTGGGTTAAATTATAAATTAATTTTTTAAGTAACGGAGACTAACGACCAAAGGACCAAAATAGAAACGATTCTAAACGTAAGTGACCAGAATAATTTTTTTAAAATTTTGGTGACCAAAATAGAACACACGCTAAATAAAAAGAACTACTGGTAAAAATTACCTTTTTTTAGGGTAATGTTCACAAACAGTCCCTTTCGTTTGGTGTTTGTTCTAGTTTGGTCACCAGATTTCAAAACAGCTTATTGTGGTCCCTTACGTTTATAATCTGTTTTATTTTAGTCACTTTGCCGTCATTCTCCGTTAGAGGAGTAACGGCCGGCTGACATGGCAATTTTAAAATTAAAAAAATTCCACGTGTATAATACACGTCATTGTCCACTCCACCAATACGCCAACATGGACTCTACATTTCAGGCCTTGTTCCTCTGATATTCAAGGCATGTGCTTCTGCTTCAGCCCAAACTTATGGAAAATCTTTGCATGCCGAGTCAATCAAATTTGGGGTATTCACTGATTTTCACATCGCCTCTTCATTGCTGAGCATGTACTCGAGATGCAGCGATTTGATTGATTCCCGGAAGGTGTTTGATGAAATGCCCGAGAGAAATCTGAGGCATACTTTGCAAATTTATTACACTTCAAATGCACATAACTTGATGCTATCAAAACTTTCTTTGTGGTATCACTGTTACAATGGAAATTTTCAAGTAAAATTAATCAAATTTCCCCAACACTCCAAATCTGGTAAATAGGCAGTGAATTCTATGCTCTGCAACATGCAATATAGCACCAACGCGAGAGAAATGTGGTGCCTATTTACTGCCTCTTCAAAGCCTAAGGTAAGATGGATCTCTTAATCCCCTAGTTGTGCTATATTGTTTGTATTTTTTTAATGAGTTCTTAAATCTTCTTTCGCTTAATTTTCTTGGTCTTCTAGTATCAAGCATAGGACAACAATTCTTCAGAGAGGACTTGCTGATCGTTCTTCGGCTGTTTTGAAGGAGTGTTTAAAGTTAATGACATATCAGTGGCTAGCAAAGTGCTGCAATGGAGATCCTGTAGAACTTCTCAAGTATCTCGATGTTGAAACCTATGAATCAGTTGGGGAGTCTGTTATGGAGTCTCTTCTGAAAGCTGGTTTGTGAAACTGCAGAAGGTAGAAAGTATCCAGCAGTACATATTAAGAGCATCAACAAATGAAATAAATGAAGGTTTGTGGAGATTTTAGATATTTCTGTTAAACGAGTAAAGATTATCATCTTTATTTTCATTTACAGTCCTTCCATTTTGGTAACAAACTATAATAATGCCTTTGTAAGCATAGTGGTTGGTGTAACAAGCCAATTTATACAAGAAAATTCACATGCCAATTATCTTGATTTTTTTCCTGCTATTATTCCAGGAGATTCAGCAGATGGTTCTCTTAGTATCAGGCTAATGGAACCCGAGGTCTGTCTTTATTGGAGGATGGTATGCAAACATTTGCAGATGGAGGCACATGCAATATAGCACCCTAAATAGGCACCACAAACAATATAGCAAGTCCTCTTTAATTTCTCTCGTGTTCCATGCCACCACATTTCTCTCGGGCATTTCATCAAACACCTTCCGGGAATCAATCAAATTGCTGCATCTCGAGTACATGCTCAGCAATGAAGAGGCGATGTGGAAATCGGTGAATACCCCAAATTTGATTGACTCGGCATGCAAAGATTTCCCATAAGTTTGGGCTGAAGCAGAAGCACATGCCTTGAATATCAGAGGAACAAGGCCTGAAATGTAGAGTTCATGTTGGCGTATTGGTGGAGTGGACAATGACGTGTATTATACACGTGGAATTTTTTTAATTTTAAAATTGTCATGTCAGCCGGCCGTTACTCCTCTAACGGAGAATGACGACAAAGTAACTAAAATAAAACAGGTTATAAACGTAAGGGACCACAATAAGCTGTTTTGAAATCTGGTGACCAAACTAGAACAAACACCAAACGAAAGGGACTGTTTGTGAACATTACTTTTTTTTTATTATCGAAATCCAACAAATATTACTTATTTGGCTTCATTCAAGGGTCTAAAATATAGAGCCTCTTTTTAGCCTTCTTTAAGCCGCCTTTTTTAAAAATGGCCAGTGGTACCACAACACACATTCCCGATCGATTTAGTATTAAAATTTTGGGTAAACTATCTGTTTGACCACCAAACTATTGAGAAAGTTTTAAAATGACCACCATAAAAAAAACGCGCCATTTCAGTACCCAAACTATTAAAATGGGATCATTTTGGCCACCTGCCGTTAAGTGTCTAACGGAAGGTGACGTGGCAGTTAAAAAATTAAAGGTATAATTACACATTTGGTCCTTACTATTTACACATTTTTTCAATTTAGTCCTAATTTTAAACTAATAAAATAAATTAATTAGGTGGTGACACGTGTCAACACCTTATTGGAGGAATTTAATTATTTATATTTAATTAATAAATTATTTTCCTCCTCCAATCAGGTGGTGACACGTGTCACCACCTATTTAGAGGAGGAAAACGAAATTAAGTGCAAATGCCACCCAGGGGAATCGAACCTGGGTGGTGTGGGTGGAAAGGCAGTGGTTAAGCCACTGCACCAAGCCCAACATTATGCTTTAAAACACCCAACTTAATATATAACTCTTATTGATTTCTACATTTATAACCCAAAAGCTCAAACCCTAAACACTAATTTCACATATATAACCTTAAGCCTTAAACCCTAAATATTTCAAATTAATTTTACACTCAACATTTCAAATTAATTTTACATATATAAATCCTAAACCCAAACCCTAAACTCTAAAGCCCAATTTAAAATATTTGGTGTGAAATTAATTTCACATATATAACCCTAAACCTTAAACTCTAAATATTTCAAATTAATTTTACACTAAAAATTTCAAATTAAATTCACATATATAAACCCTAAACCCTAAACCCTAAATATTTCAACTTAATTTTACACTAAACATTTCAAATTAATTTCACATATATAAACCCTAAACCCAAACCCTAAATATTTCAAATTAATTTCACGCTTAATTTCAATTAATTTCACATATATAAACCTTAAAACCTAATCACTAAATATTTCGAATTAATTTCACACCAAATATTTTAAGTTGGGCTTTAGAGTTTAGGGTTTGGGTTTAGGATTTATATATGTAAAATTAATTTGAAATGTTGAGTGTAAAATTAATTTGAAATATTTAGGGTTTAAGGCTTAAGGTTATATATGTGAAATTAGTGTTTAGGGTTTGAGCTTTTGGGTTATAAATGTAGAAACCAATAAGAGTTATATATTAAGTTGGGTGTTTTAAAGCACAATGTTGGGCTTGGTGCAGTGGCTTAACCACTGCCTTTCCACCCACACCACCCAGGTTCGATTCCCCTGGGTGGCATTTGCACTTAATTTCGTTTTCCTCCTTTAAATAGGTGGTGACACGTGTCACCACCTGATTGGAGGAGGAAAATAATTTATTAATTAAATATAAATAATTAAATTCCTCCAATAAGGTGTTGACACGTGTCACCACCTAATTAATTTATTTTATTAGTTTAAAATTAGGACTAAATTGAAAAAATGTGTAAATAGTAAGGACCAAATATGTAATTATACCTTTAATTTTTTAACTGCCACGTCACCTTCCGTTAGACACTTAACGGCAGGTGGCCAAAATGATCCCATTTTAATAGTTTGGGTACTGAAATGGCGCGTTTTTTTTATGGTGGTTATTTTAAAACTTTCCCAATAGTTTGGTGGTCAAACAGATAGTTTACCCTAAAATTTTTGTAACAGTATATTGAAGTTAGAAATTGTTTAGTATGGTTGTTGGGTTAAGTGGCCCAACCCGTATATATTTGTGCTCCGAGCCTTCATAGTTCCAGCATTTTTCACCAGAAAAAAAAATCTCGCACCACAAAACGCTTCCAAAACCAAAACAATAAAAAACTCAATCGGCTCCCACCAAAAACACCTCACTCGATCAATCTCGATTTCATTTCCCTCGGTTTCACTTGTTCGTAAAATTCCATTCCTGCACTCTTTTATTCTTGTTTGGGAAGTTTCTTGCTTTACATCGAGTGATCGAAACATTATTAAATTCGATGGATTGGGGAAACGTAACCGCCGAGGATCTGATCGACGCGCTTCGTGAAGTTGACTGGTCATCACCGCCGCGACCTCTCTCCGAATTCTTCTCCCGATTCACCGTCCCTCGATCATCGGCCAAATGGAACAGCCGCTTTAAATGCAATCTCTACTAGTAATTTTTCTTTTTAAAATTCGAATCAGTTTGAATATTGATCGGTGCTGTTTGGTCTCCGAGAAAACAGATGAAATTGTTCCATAAAGAAGAAATTTCTCTAGTTTTTTCTTTTTCTTGAGCGTGTTTTGCGAATCCTAGATCAAATACTTCGTTCTTTTAGTTTCTTACTTGATTTTTATGCTTTTTTGACAGTTATCGAACCAATTATTTCATTCTGATTGTTCTCATTGTTGGTAAGTACACACTCGAAGTTATTTTACTAGATGTGTTTTCTTTTTCCTTCTAATTTCTTTGATTTTGCAGGTTTGGGATTCTTGAGGAAGCCGGTTTCCATTTTAGCTGCGATTTTAACAGCGTTAAGCATCGCTTTTCTGAATGATAGGTAATCTATATTACAACTATCTGAATTTCAAGTAACTGAGGTTATTATTTTGAACGTTACCTTTGAAATGGATGGATGCGCTCTATTGCTATAGTATTGAAGGCTGCTATGGTTAGATTTAGTTTTCACATTAATAGATGCTAACGACTGTTTTTGTCATATAGTTTCGCTGGTACTTTTAGTGAGAAGGTGACTAGAACCGTGAGGCAATTCTCTCCCCATTTAGCAGCTAAGATGAGGCCTCCCCTAACGTAAGTTTTATTTTCTTCTGTCAATGTCTGTTATTCGGGGATGGGTACTGGTTCTTAAGTATCAATTGTTCCATTATTGCCAGGCCTGTTATTCGAGGACGTCCATCAACTAAAAGAATAGTTCACATATGCGGCCGGCCTCGATGGGTTTTTGTCTTCATATTCTCTTCTGGTATTAACATGTTTGAGAAATCTTCTTTTTCTTATTAAGTAGAATTCATCAATTTGCAGTTGAATATGGTAGAGTATAGACAACTTATTTTACCCTTCTTGTTGCAGTAAGTTTCATCCTTTGGTATGTATCCTGTGGTCTCTTGACTGTGCTATGGGCACTTGCTGTTGCACTTCTTGGTAAGTCACCGTCATGTGTCTTTTTTTTCTTCTCATTTCCCACCTTAAGCTTGTTATGTTTAAATCTAAATCTCTCTCTCTTTCAGCCATTCTCCTTCATGCAAGTTTTAGAACACCGAACCTGAAGGCTCGTCTGAACACTTTCCGTGAGGAGTTTCGTGCAGTTTGGCGCAATTACAGTGAACTATGAGCTCTTAGTCTATATCATGTGAGTATGCATCCAATTTTTATGTTGATTTAGTTTATTTTTATTAAGATTTTCATTTGATCGAGTTTAGTGCTGTTACTCTTGTTTTACTTTTATACTGTCAGCTGTTAACCTGTTGTTCACGTTCACCGCTTTTATTGATTATGGATTGTTGTGTATATTCATGTCACATGCTACTCATATATTCCATGATTGTGGACTTTTTAGTTCACTATCGTGACATGCACATGGTGCATTAGTATCTCCTTTAAATTCTCTCATTTATTTGTGCTCTCTTGTCCAGGCATGCCTACACCTTCTCTAAATAATGTTACTAGTTGCCGATTCTATTTAAGTATCATTTAGTGCTTGATTTTCACCCAAGTAACTCTGTTATTGAAATGGAACTTATTATTCTAGGGTTAAATACTAGGTGATAAATGCTTTCTTGATTGATAGAATAGGGGTCCTCAAATGATTTGTCTTTAGCTATTGCTATTTGCTGGTGTCTTTGGGCACTTCCTTGAAGAAAATATGGCTGGGGAAAAACATTGAATTGGATAGAGATACGCAGATGAATTATCCTTAGCTGTTCTTGAATGCTTTGGTCGTCACTGCCATTGGGGTTCTACATGATGATAATACTTGGTAACTTTTTGCATGTGGTATGCAACGAGGAAAATGTTTACTTCTCTAATATAATATCGTAAGAGTGGTTTTGGATTAAGTAGAACTTTTTATGGACTAGATTCAAAATTATAACTCTGGTTTACACCGGGTCTAGTCAAAATACTTGGTCTCTATGCAAAATGATCGACAGACCAGACCCTTCCAAATTTAACCTACCTCTTGAACCATTGACGTAGTAAATGTTGGGAGAACTACTTGTACCAGAATTTGTTAACATTATCATTTCTGAATTATGTTGTATTCTTCGCTTATAACTTCTAGCTTCAACAGCCCTTCTCTAATTGATTTGTTTTAGTACAAGTTCATGGAGTTGCTTTCTATGATCCTGATTCTCGATGTTCGGTTTCAGGCTGCTGTTGAAGTTTCAATGAAATAATTCTTTAGCTGGATTAAGGTGAAGAAGGCTTCCAATCTTTTCATATAACAGACAAGTTGTAAGTTGTCAGGACCTCCGATCACATTGTCTTTGTAAATCTGTTTTTATTCCTTTTCGGAGAGATCATGGAGGAATTTTATTGATAGCCTCTTTCGAGGGAGAAAAAAAGAAAACACCGTTCAGATTCTTTGTAAGCGGTCAGCTCAAATATGCTTGGTGCTTGTATGGGCAAGGTAGCTGCTGATATTTCTTTTAGCTGTACTTAGTTACTTCTAGTAGTTTAAAGCTGAGAATAGTATCTTTATAATAAATTAGTATTAATTACATTCAATGACTTAATTTACTAATATATATTTTTTTACTTTTAATGAAATTATAAAATACATAAAATTGTACTACAAAGTGTAGGTCTCATTCATCACCAGGGAAAGGAGTGTCACAAAGCTACAACTAGGAAAAGGCTGGTACATTAAGGCCCCGTTCACCAGCGCTTGAACGGGCGTTGGAGCCGCCAATGCTGAAGCAGCGCTGAACAGGGCAGTGAATGGGTGTTGGCCCCGCCCCTCCCACCGAATTTTACTTTTAAACGGGCGTTGCCCTGATTTCACATTAGAAAGGAAATAGAAGGTCATGAGGTATAAAAGCAGTAGTGTTGAACATTCTAAAAATCATTTCTTAAGAAAAAAAAAATAATGGTCTCGTGACAAATGATATTAGGATAGGCAGAGTAAACATAATATCATAGGCAGAGTAAACAATCGTGGAAAGAAGCAGGTACATTCATAAAATTCTTATGCACATTTTTATACACCAAGGAACGAGTATCTTAAAAGTTCCACTCAACGCATAACAATAACGGGGGAGGATATCAACTCTTAACAAGTTAAAAACGCTTTAATCCACGCAACGAAATGTTCAGGGCAAATTTCATGTTGTCACAAGCTGATACATCGACGCTTACACAGATTTGAAAAGGCTAAGTACATCAATGCTGAAATTTTGAAATGGCCAACAGCCACCTGCTGTGTACCCTCCATCCGCCAAAATAACTTGTCCGGTAATGTACGAAGCAGCAGGTAGGCAAAGGAATGCCACTAAGGATGATATCTCTTCAGGTTCTGCCATTCTCGGCATTGCTGTTCCGGCGATGAGCCTTAAAAGTTGCTCGTGGTACTGTATGTTTGGAGTCGGAGTCTGAAATAGTAACACGAGAGTATTGAAACCAAATCAGCATCAAAAGGAATGTCTATAATTCTCGATTAAGATAAGGTTAGAAGGTGAATATACATCTCTTTGGATCGTGGTTTTGACACCCCATGGTGAAACAGCGTTGGCCCGAATGTTATCCTTTGACCACTCGCATGCCAAGTTCTTTGTTATCTGGTTGATTGCTCCTGGAATCCAACACCATGGTTAATTTGCAAGATTCTAGCTAACATCTACATAGATTATTCAATTAGACTGGTCGGGTTGGTTTTGAGTCGGATCAGATTCGATCTAGAGCTATACAAGTCCAAACCTTTGGATGCCGCATAGGCAGATAAACCAGGAAGGGCCATTGAGCCAGCAACTGAGGAGATAAACACAACGCTTCCGTATCCGGATGCTTTAAGGAAGGGATATGCAAGTTGAGAAAGATGGTAAGGAGCGTCAAGGTTGGTACTCATCACTGTTGTGTAGTCTTCCACGCTATGTTCCTCCAAAGATTTCAGCTTTGTAATGCCTGCATTATTCACCTGAGGAGAAGCTAATTGCTTTCAATTTCAATTCGACCAAACAAAAACCTGAAATATCCTTGAATTCTAAACTTAAAATGATTATAACCTGAAAGCTTTAAAATCGAATTGATTCTAGTTGTTGTACTTCCCGAAACCAAAAATAAATTCTTAGAAATAAAAACTACGTACAAGGATGTTGAGTTTTCCATCGAAAACTGAGGAGACAGTCTCCATAAGCTTCTCTCTGAGATCTGTAGATGAGAGATCACAGACAGAACCACTCACTTTAAACCCTTTGTTCTTCCATTCCTCCAACCTATCATTAAGCTCTGTCTGGTTCCTGGAACATGTATGAACTACTGCCCCAAGTGCTGCTAGTTCTTCCACCACAGCAAATCTGACATAATACAATTAAGCCATCAAACTCAAGTACAAAGACTGACGCCATAATTTCTCAGAACCAGAATGAACTAAGGCTTGTAAAAAAAAGGAAATAGATGGAGGTCGAAGTCGAACCCTATGCCTCTTGTTCCGCCAGTCACAAGTGCGGTCATACCCTGAAGAGACCATCTTTGATTCTTACAACCGGCACCTGCTACTGCTCCGGCCATCTCAGCACTGCAACTTTATCTCTTGTTCCTTCTTTCTTCAGTTTTTGAACGAATAGGAACACTCATTGGAGCCTGGTTTTAAAAGCTTAACAGAAAACGTGGATGAATAGTTTATTATATTAAGTTGTTAATGGGCTACCCTCAACATAAAAAGACAGAGCAGAAAGGTCGAAAACATCGTGCTGCATGCTTTCTTTTAAAAATGGGTTCAAAACTTGTCTGCAAATGTGACCAAAATGATAACACAAATGACCAAAATGTAATTTCTAAAAATGAAGTTATAAAAGAATAAAAGTAAGACAATCTAAAAAATAAATTGATAACGCAAATGAACAAAATATAACTTTTGAAAGTGAAGTGGTATAAATTATCCAAAAAAATAGATATTATTATATTATACTTCCTCCGTCTCACAAATTTTGTTTCTTATTGATTTTTTTTGGGTCAATTTTTTTCAACTCTGACTCATAATTATTTAAAACGTATCATTGATAAAAATATGAAAAAATATATTTTAAAAACCTCTAATCGAGTAGTTTTCAAATATATATTTTATAAAATTTAATCATTTAAATATTTAATATAATAATAGTCAAAGTTTAAAAATTTTGACTTTCAAAAAGTCAATAAGGGACATTTTTTATGGGACGGAGGGCTAATAACTTTGAGATCGATCAATTTTAATTTGGTTAGGCTTTTTGGTTTTTTATTTTTTATAATTATTATTTTATTTTAAAAAATAATTTTGTTTTATGATTTTTAAATATTGTTTCATAAATTTAAATTTTCAATTCTTGATTTTATTGAGTTTTTTACTCGGTCCTAAAAATCAGCTAACTTCAAGGTGGGGGTTTAGAATTAAGTAATTAAGGAAAGATTTGCATATCTTAATTATTTACCTAAAACAATTATTGCTTGAAAATGGACGTCATATGATACTCCATTAGATAATATACAAGTAATATCAGGTCTCACAAATTTAATATTAGGGATCTGTTTGATTCTCATTTCTTTATTAATTCAATATTAATTTTTCATAACAAAGACAGTAAATGTTTATTATTAAGTGACCTTCTTAATTCAATTTATTACATTTAAAATATCAGAATTCAGATTTTAAATATTGTTTAAAGTACTTAATACACAGGAATAACAGTAGATTAAATATTTGTAATTTTTGAATTATTTAAATATCACTATATGATTTACCATGAAAAATGGCCGAAACTTAAAATAACCCAAACATAAATGACTAAAAAAATTTAAAATTCAAACAGATCCGACCCAAAATGAACTACCCGCCGAACCGAAACTGTAGTTATTCTGCAGGCCCAAGTTTTGTAGAGTTGTTGTAATTGTACAAAAGTCCAATCCGATTTAGGAAAGCCTGTAACTGTTTACGTCACTTGGTCCAATAATTACACGACACATTATCCAATTGGGAACTTTCTGGGCTTATGTTCTGTTGAAAATACCTTTGACTTTTCAGTTTTCCTTCCATAATTAAATGTTTTCCTTTCCATAATGCCATTCGGAATCACCAAAAACTCAAATTCAAAAGAAACCAACACAGACTTTAAAGGGATTTGATATCTTCCAAAATCTATTTTCCATTTCTCTTCCGCTACAACCATGTCCGACCCTTTCAAAACCTGGAAATTCTTTGTTTCCACCATCACTTTCAAACCACTTGATCTTTTAGTTTTCTTGTTCAAAACAACTCTAGCTATTTTCACCCTTGCTTCCATTTCTCTGTTTTTTCACTTTGCTTTCTCTAATCAATCCATTTGGCTCTCTTCTCCACTCTGTAATAATAACCAGCACCAAAACTTCGTTGCCTCCGGTCAGGCTTACGGGAGGACGAATTTATCCCACGTCCTCATCGGCATCGGCGGCTCAGCCAAGACCTGGAACGAGCGCCGCAGATACTCTCAACTCTGGTGGAGGCCTAACGTTACCCGCGGGTACGTTTGGCTCGACGAGAAACCTCCCGGCGGTGAAAAGTTGCTGCCAACGTCCCCGCCGTACAAGATCTCCGAGGATACTTCCAGGTTCAAGTACACATGCGGGTACGGGTCACGTTCGGCCGTACGTATGGCCCGGATAGTGAAGGAAAGCTTCGAGCTTGGATTGGATAACGTGAGATGGTTCGTGATGGGGGACGACGACACGGTGTTTTTCCTCGAAAATCTGTTGACCGTTTTGAACAAATACGACCATAATCAAATGTATTACGTTGGTGGGAACTCGGAGAGCGTGGAACAAGACGTGATACACTCTTACAACATGGCGTACGGCGGCGGCGGATTCGCCGTCAGTTACGCTTTGGCGGCGGAGCTCGTTAAGGTCTTGGACGGCTGCATTGACCGGTACGCGGCGTTTTACGGGTCGGACCAGAAGGTTCAAGGTTGCATGAGCGAGATTGGAATTCCGGTCACTAAAGAGCTTGGTTTCCATCAGGTTAACGTTAATCCTTTCCATTGTTGTCATGAAATTAATGGTCTAATTCTGATTTTAGTCTCTTACACTTTAATTTGATATAATTTAGTCCCTATAATATATCCAAATGTCAAATGTCAAATGTCATTAACTAGCGTAATTACAGGTTGATATTATTAACATATGGGCTAAAATCATAATTAGATTAAAAGGAAACAAGGTCATTAACTTGCTTAATTACAGGTTGATATTCGAGGGAACCCTTATGGTTTACTAGCGGCACATCCTTTGGCACCGTTGGTGTCACTTCACCATCTAGACTACGTTCAACCCATATTTCCGGGTATGACCCGGATTGAATCACTGAAGAAGCTAATAACCGCTTACGAAAAGGATCCAAGTCGGGCCCTACAGCATAGTTTCTGTTACGACTTGAAGCGTAACCGGTCCATTTCAGTGTCGTGGGGCTACAGTGTGCAGTTGTACCCGTATCTAGTAACGGCCAAGAAGCTTGAAACTGCGTTTTCAACGTTCCAGTCATGGAGGACATGGAAAAACGGGCCCTTCACGTTTAACACCAGACCCGTCGAGAAAGACCCATGTGAGAGACCCCTTACTTATTTCCTGGATCACGCCGAGAGCGATATCAATGGGGAAAGGACCCAGACCAGATACGCAAGGCACGTTGAAGAGTCGGACAAAGAATGTGGCAGGCCGGACTATGGTCGTGCTTCGGGTGTTAAATTCTTCGGCGTCTCGAGTGCGAAGTTGAACCCTGCCATTTGGAGCACGGTGAGTTTCTCCCCGCCAAATCTTCACTTTTTGTCATTTTTTAGTTGGCTGAACACAATTTCGGTGACATCAAATGTGAAACGTTGCTTGTTTTCGTGGGGTTGTTGACCAAGTTGATTGGGTTAGACTTAGACACTTGTTGTTGCCTAGGTTGGTTGAACCCGACCGCGATATTTTAGCACAAAAATAGGTGACCTATATGGTTCCACTCACCACACGACACCAGTCCATGGAATTGGCAAAATATCAAATCTTGACTTGTGTGGGTGGGTTGCGCCCACTTTGTCAATCTTTTATTTATTTTGATAAACCACTTTGTAGCAATCTGGTTGGCCTAACAGTCCAACAAGGTAAATTTTGACAAAGTGGTCTTTAATAACCTGTTTTTATTGTTGCTTTTGGTGTTAAAAAGTTATTTTACCGTGCGTCTCAAAGACTTGTTTTTTAAGTCGAGTTTTTTCTAAAGTGGAAGTGTAATGCCTAAAAGTGACTTTTCACCTCTATTGTGTAAAAAGGTTTTAGACATAACGTGGTGCACGTACAGAGCAACAAGGGAACGTGAGCCTTTGCTCTTCTATATTTGGTGTCCTTAAGTTTTTGCGCAATTCCTGGAAAGCAAAATATATATATATATATACACACAAGGTTGAAAATTTGATATTTGAATGACAATGACACATTTGGTTGTAATAAACAGGCACCACGTAGACAATGCTGTGAGGTCGTCAACGGCGGAGAAGGGGCGGAGCACCTGGTTCAGGTCAAGATCAGAGGCTGCCGTAGGTACGAGACGGTGACTCCTCCGTAGAACGTTCAAATTGACATTGACCACAAGGGGTATATATAGTCAGGGGAAATGCCAATTGCCTGCCGTGTAAATAAAACAGATATTTCTGCACTAGGATGCTTTCTCCCTCCGGTTTACTTACCCCTAAGCCATTTTTGGCGATTTGAATAGTTATATTAAATTTTTATAATTTCACAAACGTGCTGAAAAGTAAAATATGAGAATTTCATTTATCTTTTACTTGATTTAAGAGTTACTTTGTCCTTATAGTAGTTTAAATTTATCGATTCTTATGTAATTTTTATATTAATTTGGCCTTTGAACTAATTGAACTGTATTGATGTTTCAATGTTTGTTTATTGAACGAAGAAATTCAATATTAATCGTTACAATGCTGACGTAATTTTTATGTGTGAAAATGACTTGGTTGAGGGATTAAATTAATTTTTCGGTCAAATTTGAGGGCAAAATTGATTTTCTTATTGAGTACGGAGGTAAAATTGATTTTTTTAGTAAAAACAATGTGAATTTAAGAAAATTTGATTTTTTATATTTTTATTTGAATATTTTAAGTTTTTAATATTTTTTAAATTAGTTATTTTTGCCTAAAAATTAATTTTACTCTCAAACTTGTTCGAAAAAATAATTTTGCTCCTATGCCACGTCATCTTCACAAGTGGACTACCACGTTAGCATAGTTTACCGCCATGTCAACACTATTAAATGTCACGTCATGATCGTAATGGTCAATATTGGATTCCATCAATAAAAAACATTGATGCAATTCGACTTGTTTATGGTCAAATTTATGGGAAAAAAACTTTAAGAAAAACTAATAAATTGAGATATTGCAGGGACAAAGGTAACCCTTAAGCGTTTTGATTTTACATTAACAATTGGGCACTTTCATTTAGATTTTAGGGTTAGATAAGGGGTGTTGAGACATCTATAACCTTTGAAAATTTTAAATTCTAATTTAGCACGTAAAAAAATTTGTAATTTGAAGTCTCTAATTTTTTAATATCTTATATTTTTATAAATAAAATCTTGCATTCGTCCGTGCTTTTATTTTTAATCCACGTATATCTATGATATATAAAAACATAATTTTAAATGAAATTTGAGGCTTTGTTTGGCAAATTATTTTTTGAGTTAATAATAAATATAAAATAAATTACAAATTAGACAATTTTATTTTTAATATAAATATTATAAAACATATATTATTTTACAATTATTTATGTATAAACATTATTTTAATAATAAATTATAATTAAATAATAAGAGTAAAAAGTAATTTTATTTTCAAACTAACTTTTCTATCTAAGAAGCTATAAAATCTAGCTTCTTAATTTTAAAGAAAAATCTAATTTTAAAAGCAACAAAAAATAACCTATTTTAACTAAAAACACTTAAAAAATACTTATAAGTTACTAAACGCAACTAAAAACAGACCCTTAAAAAACAATTCCCTAAATAAGTGGCGGAGGTGTGTGATGATTGGGAGCTTGCCTCACGCACGTTAATTTTCTTTCTGCCATTTATTTATTTATATATACATTTTAAAACAGACATAATCAAAAATTTATCTCTTTTTAAATATTTATATTTTACACTTAATTTTAAATTTTGGTTCTGTTCTTACCTTTAACGTTGCCATAAACAAAGGATGATGAGATCAAATCCCCAAATATAAGATGGAGAAAAATGTCATGGATCGGTGATTTTGTTTTACAAATTAACCAAGGATTCCATAGATATCGAATCAAAAACATAAAAAAGCGATGTGTTGCAGAATCGCAACCAGTAAGTTACAAGAAAAATGGAGTATAAAATAGGTGTCTAAATTAATTTTTTATTACTTAAACTATCTTATTTCTTTAGGTACTTAAATTATTTTTTTATTATTTTTAGGTACTTAAATTATCTCGTCTTTTTCTTTTAATTGTCTAATTTTTTTCTTCTTTTAAGTGCCTAAACTGTCATTTTGTTACTTAAAATAGGTGTCAAAACTATTTTTTTTTATCAAAGTAGTTATCTCAATTTGACTTTAAAAGGACAAAAATGATAGTTTGACACCTAAAAGCGATGTGTTGCATAATCGCAACCAGTAAGCTACAAGCAAAATGGAGTATAAAATAGGTGTCTAAATTATTTTTTATTACTTAAACTATCTTGTTTCTTTAGGTGCCTAAATTAATTTTTTATTATTTTTAGGTACTAAAATTATATCGTCTTTTTCTTTTAATTGTCTAATTTTTTTCCTCTTTTAAGTGCCTAAACTGTCACTTTCTTACTTAAAATAGGTGTCAAAACTATTTTTTTTTATCAAAGCAGTTATCTCAATTTGACTTTAAAAGGACAAAAATGATAGTTTGACACCTAAAAGAGATAAAAAAAATAATTTAAACCCTTAAAAAACATCATAGTTTGGACACTTATTTTAACATTAAGCTTATAAAATAAAATTAAATTAAATAAAGAAACATGACAATTATGAAAGCGTTGGTGACATAATCCACATAACCTCAAGGCCAGTTTGACATTGCTTTTAAAAATCACTATCATAAGTGATTTTAAAAAGTTAGTCGTAGGATTTTAGTGTTTGACATTGCTGTCAAAAGGTACTTTTGAATAGATAAAATGCTTATTTTAGACATGATATTATAAAGTAAAAATAAATAAACATAAATAATATTTTTATTTAAAATATTAATATTATTTTAATGTCATATTTAATTTATTATTTTAATTGATCACTTATTCCAATATTAATATATTATTAATATTTAATATATTAAATAAAAAATTACAATATTAATATCATTTTGATATTAATAGTAAGCACTACTATTTTTATGGACACTTTTATGCGTTACTTACTTTCAAACGTAACCATGTGATGCCCTCGTCACAATGCGAGATCGGGCATCGCGATACGTTCAGCGTAAAATTAGACAATTAAAAGATCATTTCGATACTACTTGTCACGAGATTATTATTTTGTTCTTAAAAGACATGTCTAATAAAATATGTAACACTATATTTTTATACCCAATACCTTTCTTTCTTTTTTCTATGTGGGATTGATGTTCCTTGCTAATTTTATTAGGGGTGGCAATGAGGCGGATCGGGGACGGTTTTGCATTTCCCACTCCGTCCCCAACAATTGCGGGTACGGTTTTGAGGAATTCTCATTAGATATTTCGGGGATTTTCATCCCCATACCCATCCCTTACGGATCACCGCGGTTTTCGGTTAATCCCATACCCAAAAAATATAAGTTAATTTATAAAACAAATATTCAACATTAAATCTCCAAAATTACAAACATAAAAGATAAATTTAGTTTTATCAAACAACAAACAAATAATTTCAAAACTATAAAACATGACTTAAATATTAACTGTTTGAAACATGACATCTTGCACTACCTTTAAAAGAAAATATGTGATTAATAATCTATAATTTCAAATAATGATATATTTGTTCTAAAAGAAACTAGAATTGATAATTTTTACAATCATATAAAGTACTTCTTCTAATTTTACTCGTACGATTTATGGTGAATTTTCGAAGTCGCTGTTATTGTTGTTTTTAGAAACAATATGTTGTCTTTTCTTCTAACATTTGCTCACTCAAAAATTAATAATTCTTAATATGTAACTCGAAATCAATAATTGTTTGTTTAAAACAAATCTAGAATTTGGTGTGATTATATAAATATAACGCTCACTTCCTAATTTAACTTGTAGAATTTTTGGTGATTTTTCAAAGTCATTACCCTTATGGCCATCAAACTTCGTAAAATATCAGGATCCCTACGTATATTTTTGGGGATCCCTACGGTGATTTATATGGGTACGGTTCGGTTATCCCCACGGTTCGGATATAGCAATCCTCGTCCCATCTCCATTTGAGCTCCGGTTATAAAACTTCCCCGTCCTCATCCCCATGGGCAAGGATTTCGGTTATTCCTCATGCCCATCGATTCGAATCCTTACGGTTTTCGGTTATTCCCCACCCGATTGCCACCCCTAACTTTTAGGCGTGACAATATGCTTAACTTCGTTTGTTTTTGAAAGGTTTAATATAATAGGTTGAAAAGGATTTCTAAGTTTATATACAAAAGTTGTTTTAAAAAAATTATATAACACTTTGGGAACAACTGTAAAGTTCAGGTATCAAAATGCTCAAGAAAATAATCGGCATTAGCCATAGATATCATATTGAGAACAATTGTCAAGTTTAGCTATTAAAGTGGCCAAAGAAAAAAACTTAAGTACCGATTTCAGAAAAAATATAAAGTTTAGGAGGCATTTAATATATTAAACCAAAATTATAATAACAGATACCAACCTCCAAATTAATAGCTTCAACTTTTCTCCGCAAAACAGAACAATTTTCTCTTCTTTTCGTTTGTTTTTAAAAGGATCGCCTGATATCAGCGGCACTGGAAACGCCGACGTTTTTCACGCCGGCGCATCCCCACTTATCCGAACATTATATAGTAAACAGCTAAACCATGAGGGCGAGGCTAGGCTTCAGCTTTTCCTTCCCCGTAACCGTTGTCGTTTCCGTTATCGCTTTTGTTTACTTTTGTACGGTCTTCGTTTTCATTGACCGCTGGTTCGGTCTAATGACCTCTCCTGGCATGATTAACGCCCTCGTTTATACCGGCGTTGCCGTCATGTGTATGTTTAATTACGCCGCTGCCATCATGGCGGATCCGGGTCGGGTGCCTTCTACTTACATGCCCGACATCGAAGATTCCAAAATTTATATCCACGAGATCAAACGCAAGGTACTACGTTCAGAAAATTCCATGTTTTTCCTATGTATGTTTCCTGTCTGAATTTGTGTCCTGTTAAATTTTATGTTTTTAATGCAAATGATTAATGTTTGCCATTTGGATTTACTGGAAATGGTGAGAACAATGTTGGGTTATTGCATTAATCATGTTGTGTAGGGAGGGGACTTGAGATACTGCCAAAAGTGCTCTCACTTTAAGCCTCCTCGTGCACATCACTGCCGTATTTGCAAGAGGTGCATTCTGAGAATGGTATGTGCAATCTATGTTATTCATTCATGCAAGTCTCGATCATGTGCTGAAGTGCTGTTCCTTGATTTTAAGGATCACCATTGTGTTTGGATCAATAATTGTGTCGGCCATGCCAACTACAAGGCCTTCTTTGTCTTCGTTGTATATGCCGTTATCGCTTGCTTCTATTCTCTGGTATGTCCTGACTCCTGAGATCTTGAAATCGTCATCAGCCGAGTTCAGATGAAGTGTTTTGTTCATTTTCTCTCTTCTCTTAATCGTCAGGTTTTACTCTTGGGTGGCCTTTTCGAGTTCAGTGATTCCCAAATCGATGAGCAGCGGAGAGATTCTTTCAGAATCATATATGTAATGTCAATGATCATCGACCTTCTCGAGCTACAACTCACTACAATAGTGCTATGCTTATGATTATGAATTGGCATTTTCAGGTTATTTCTGCACTGTTGCTACTCCCATTAAGTGTGGCCTTAAGTGTTCTGCTAGGTTGGCATATCTACCTCGTTTCGCAAAACAAGACGACGATTGAGGTAACGAGAATGTTACATGTGTCGTATTTTGTTTATTTCAATTCTGATCTTAAATTTCAGACATTAGACATTTCCTTATAATCTTTGTTCAAAATTGGGCAGTATCATGAAGGGGTGAGAGCATTGTGCCTTGCAGAGAAAGGAGGAACGGTGTACGAGCATCCATATGATCTTGGGGCTCATGAAAATCTGTCGTCGGTAATCACTAGTAATGGAACTGTTATCTTGGTGAATCGGAGAAGACCTCATTGTTTTTATTGTTAGCTTTAGCACTCCAGTTCAGCTGACCTAGACTAGATTCAACATCACCAACTCGGTGCAGTCTTCATTGTTTCATCTGCTGCGGTCTTATTGTTTCAGGTTTTGGGTCCAAGTATCTTCTGCTGGATATGCCCCACAGCGAGACACATAGGTGACGGTCTCCGCTTCCGAACATCCTACGATACCGCATCACGTCAAAGTTAACCTAGCACGTACACAATCACCTTGCTGTCGTCCGGGAAACAGAAATTAGGAATGACGGTCCATCGCTTGCTGTTGACGCGAGTGGTAATATGGATGAGGATATGGAAAGGTTCACTGTCCATAACCAGGCAATACAAGTCTTCGAAACAAATAGAATTAGAAGTATGATTTGTGGAGTTGTGTTTTTTTCTCACCCTGGTTAGTTTTTTTTTTTTTTTTGCTACTTTTTACGCATTGTCCATAAAAAAGGCATAAATGTAGAAACTCGTATATATGGAGTACATGAAAACTGTAAAAATCCTTGTAACTCTAAAATACAAACAAAAGTTTTGGTAATATTTGGCAAATACAAACAAAACTGTTCATAAATTTAGGCCTTTTATTCTTAATTCTTATAATTTTCAATGTAATAATCGGCTTCATTGAAATAATAAAAGATATTTCTAGAACAACAGACACAGTAACACCAGAGCAAACAAATATAGAAAAACAAGAACAAGCAGTAAAAACTAACAACAAAGAGAAAAAAAACAAACAAACGTAGAGACAACAAAGTAGAAAACTAAGCAGCAAGCCTTTAAGACCAACAAGAAAAATCGAAGCAAACAGAATCAGCAGCACTATTTTTCGTTTGCATGTTGTTTTAGGATCAGCGAAGGATGAAGCATGTGCAATAATACAGCAAGAAAGTCATCAACCGATCATCGCGTCAGGATCGTCGACTTGCCGATGACTGATGGACTAAAAAGGAGACGGAACCAGAGATCCAAAGCAACGGTCTTCAGTCGATGGAAAAACAAGCCTAGACCACCTCCGAAGAAACCGAACAGCATGCAAAATCGAGAGCCTAAAACCCAGCAAAAAACTAGAATAAGGAGAAAAGAAAGGAAAGGGGGAGAGTTGAAGCTCTCCTTCACGCTCGCATCCACATGTCATTTCGTAAAGAGGACTTGAAACAACGACTTTAGTCGCCAGAAAAGAATCTCTTCGTACATGCAAACGGGGTACACCGAAATATCAAAAAAAAAAAGGGTCAATCGTCAAAAACAACAACAATTGACCACCATTAGTAAAAAAATAAAACTAAATTTAGAGGAAGAAACAGGAAAGAAGATAAGGGAGATGATGTCGTAACCCTTATTTTTTTTTGTCTTCCAAAACAGAACCAGATTTACATTTATTAGTATATTAAAGTTATTTTTTGAAAAAAAAAATATTTATAGAATGAAGTTCAACCGGTTGGAGCAATACAATTTTTTTTTTGCCAACGAGCAATACAAATTTCAAACTAACCTTTTTAGGTAAACAAATGTAACACAGTAGTAATAAGTAATACGGTAATAATTTGTGGATAGTGGGCCCATCTAATGTACTGAACAAGTGAACATCGCGCCACACCCACCGCCGAAAAACTCACGTGGCCTAAGCATGGTCCTTATCTGAGTTATCAGCTCACTCGCACCTTCGACGATGAAAAGAACGACAATAACGTGTCCAAATATGATTGGCCAATGTTTCCCACGCTCAACTACCGAGAATCGATGAAATTTTCAACTGTATGACAACTTGACAAGTGGGGAAATGGCGGATTTAATACCGGATATCCACGAACAAGGGAAAAAAGTAGTCCTCTTTACCTTCCCTCACCTGAGAATCGAAGATATTGCCGGCGGTGTTCGTGTTTGTCAGGAAATGGAAATAGATAATAAAAAACCCAACCCATCTCAGATTAAGAGGTTCGGTTTCTGGGTCTCTAATTTTCTTGCTAGTTAATTTTCTTTCCAATCATAGAATAAGCTAGCGCCTTTACTAAATTGAGAGGGTTTTGTGCATGGTAGTTATGATTTATGGGAGTCGGTTAATAATTTGATTTGATCATTTCTTGTTTATTTAGCTTTGCAACTGTCATTTACCAGCTATGGCTTCTCTTTGCTTGATGGGGTTTTACCCTTTTAGCTTCTAAGTTAGACGGGTCGGATTGGTTTTGGATTAGATCGGGTTGCTTCAGGTTTGAGCAATTTCGAGTATGAGTCATTTTGGGTTTGTATAATTGGGGTTTTCCAGCTTAGTTTTTCAGGTCAGGTCATCTCGGGTACGGTCATTTTAGGTTACTTCTTTGGATCATTTCGGGTTTACTTGTGTTCGGATCAGAATTGAAATGTCTACTCCACTTGATATACAGTTAATTATTTCTATAATAAAGGATGTTATTATTTATGCATGTGGTAATCATTTATTAGTTTATTATACTGGATTTTAAGTACCTTAACTTGTTGATCTGGTTTAAATCCTTAATGAGGCAAAAAATAATTAATGGCTGCAGCGTCTCGGATATTTTTCTATGTTACAACATTTGGTTAGCAAATGTTAAAGGGAGTTGATCTTTTTTGTAGGGTACCTTCCGACTTCTTATTCCCATTTCTATTTCGGTTTTCAGCTTTCTTGACAAGTCCCTCATCGTTGTTGACATAAACAAGAAACGGAAAATAGAGGCTGAGCAATTGGGCTTGCCGTCACCAAAGCATCAATGTTGGAAGCAAAGCTTGTCGTTGAAGCCTCCTACCTTAGGCAGTATCACAGAAGTAGAAGGGTTCAGTCCCTGCACTTTCAAAGGAAAGGGAGGGGCTGTTTATGATGTATCTGAGTCTGTAAAAGATAGCAATAGCTTTGCCGAAGATTCGGACACTGCAATGTCTATGCATGCCAATGGTAAGTATTTGTTATATAACAGTGCTTCCTCCTCGTCACCTGATTGGGGATCCAGCTCCCGAGGTTCCCATTCCGATGGTACGACTGTTGCATCAAGCAGTGTCGAAAAAGATGTTCTATCTTCTCCTGATTGGGGATCCAGCTCCCGAGGTTCCCATTCGGAAACTGCTGATGCCATACTAGCTGAGAATCTTCAGGAGAAACTCGCTGAGTATGGAGATGATATAGATTACATCTACTCGGGATACGGAAATTATACCATAGAGAAATACCAAGATAAGGAAATCGAAGAAATTCTTAACTCCAATGGGGAAAATCCAAACGATTATGTTCTTTCATCCGGACGATGGAGCCTTAACCAAGGTAATTCCTAACACTGAAAATATATATGCATTGCTTATACAATCTAACCAAGTGGTCTATTTAATTTGGGTTTCCTTCATATATACGTTACTGCAGAGGCTACACAAAACAAAAGGAAACCAACCATTGATCAAGAGTTCGAGCAGTACTTTTCCACGCTTATGCTCTAGAGGAGACTACTTAAATCTGAACATCTCTTCTGTCCATGCATTATGTAATGTGGCTTGAACGACGTTAAAGTCGAAATGTAAAATTTGGCTTGTTTTGGGGATTATTTTGAGGTAACTCTAGCCTTTCTATCTTCAAGTTAACTCAACTTTGGTTGTATATATTATTTGATAGTAATAAAATCTGGTATTATGCAACTATTCTCATTGCTCCTTTTCATAGTTTTCCATGCAATTTTTTCTTTTTCGTGTTAATCATTTTATTGTTTTTACTGTTTGTTTAGAAATATGTTTGATCGTTAAGCAAGTTTTCCTGAATGCATGCAACTTTATAGCATGGGATTTCATGCACAGTCCAATTTGGTCTCATTTCTGTATTTTTTTTATGATTATGCAGATTTTGTTTATATGCCGAAGGTTTCATTAGTTCGATCTCTTGATTATTAAGCCATTTCGAATATATATAAGGAGATCGAGTTTGGTTTATTTAGTGCCAAGTATGCGTATGCCGGGGTTGGCCGAAACTTTTGCTTTAAATCTGCGGTGATTCAGCTGACTCATGATATAAACCAAGCCGTGGAAAGTGTGGGTGTCTTTGGACTTTGGAGTACAGGTCCATTTATACTGTTGATACAACTCCCTTCATGATGGGATATATAGTTCGGATTATTTTGAATTTGGGGTTATTTAGGTTTTGTTATTCATATTTGACACTTGAGTTCGGGTGATTTCAAGTTACCTATTCGAATCGTTTTCGGGTTCGAGTGAAAGCTGGTGGCTACCAGGAATTGTGAAAGTGGACGCCATTTTAGTGTTGCTTGAGAGCATCAAAGACTGCTACAAAAAGCTTTACCATAAATCAACAAACTAAATTTAATGGCCTCCTTGTTGGAAAGCAGAAACGCCATTGGCATCCAGCGAGACTAATAATTCATCGCCCCAATTCTAGCCCAACGCCTCCAAACAGGGCAAAATCAAAAGAAAGTACTTTTTCTTACAAGTTTTGTTTAATTAAGACAATTAACATTTTTAATAAACACGACAGAGTTGAATACCAAATATAAAACATTGCTCAGAAAACCCAAATTGGTGAACGTGGCAACACTGTCCAGCATGAAGCCATAACCATTAATGTCCAAATTAACTGTATATAATTAATTAACTTTCAATTCTAAGATATGGGAAAAACATAAGATTTCTAAGATTGCTAAATCTCGTGAGGTGTTTGATGCCAATAAGCTTTCGGTGTATATGATTGTTTGCATGACAGCAAATTGAAGGAGAATCGTGCGTGACTGGTCTGCTTTTCGGTTCTTACTTTCTTCGCGCGTAAATTTTATAGTCCATGTTCGAGATTCGTGGCTTTTTCTCCTAACAATATCATTTTCAATAATTGAATTTGTATTCTCTTCTTGAGAGAGCAATTTACTTTGTCATTGCACCCAACACTTGTTCGTTCAGTTCTTACTTCTTACCTTCTCATAATTTACTAATATAATTCGAATCTAAAAATTCAGTCCGATCATCTCATATTCGAATCAGATCATATTCAAGTTTTAAAAAATTTAGAGATAAACTCAAAGCTTGAATCCAATCATTCAGAAAAAAGATATTTTGGATTAATAAAAAATATATATTTGGTTTGACTGGTACAATCATATGATTGTAAAATCAATCATTCAATAAAATGATTTCAAAACTTTCAGAATAAAAACAAATAGTATCGTTGCATGAAGACCCGAATCATCCAATAACCACAAAGTTAGTACGCAAATTGAAAGGAAAAATAAATGAATATATAGATTTAGCTAATTTTGTGGACTTGAATTTCTAAGTCCAGCTAGGTTTAACTAAATTATTTGCCTGAAATATTTGAATATTAAATCAGATTTTATATGATCATCTCCCTTTCCCAGTCAACCAAACTTCACCTAATCGAAGCTAACAGTCTTCAATTCACAATTCTACTTGATTATAGAAACTACAATTAAACCAGAATTAAATCCATAATATTACTTTAACAAACTCTGGAGTTGAGTTGTTTTCGAATCTGATCAAATTAAATTTTTAAATTTTTACAGTGTTTAAATTTAAATAATTTGTGTAACATTTTAAGTTTTAATCATTAAATTTTTAGATTTAAATTTAATACACTGGCGGTGAAAATCGAAAGTTTCCACCAACGCCTTAATTTTAGGGTTTAGGATATTAGTTTGGGGTGTAGGGTTTTAGGTGTAGAGATTTATAATTTAGGGATGGTAGTTAAAATTTAGGGTTTAGAATTTGGGGCTTAATTTTTAGGATAATATGGTTAGGATTTAGGTTTTAACTTATAAACCGAATTATAACCTTAAAATCTAAATTTTAATCACTATCCCTAAATTCTAAACTCATACACCTAAACCTCTAAACTCTATCCCTAAACTAATACCCTAACTCCTAAAAACTAAGGCGCTTTAAGACACTAAAGTTTCTACCGCTAATGTATAAGATAATAATCTTATTTTTTTCAGATCAATTCATTTTAACCGCTAACCATTTCGAGTCATTCCATTATTTATGTTAATAAAATAAAATCAAAGTGATGATGGGCAAAATAATTGAAGGGGAAAGAGTTAGAAATGGTGCTGTCAAAACACCCAGCACTCCACCACACAACACAATATATATATATATATATATATATATATATATATATATATATATATATATATATATATATATATATTTCAAATACGTAACCATCTTCTTGATTACTCATGCATCTATGAATGAGATACAATCACTAATTTATTTCTTTGTATTTTCCCCAATTATTTGAACATCTTAATCAGGTTAGACTCGATGATTTATTATCTATATATTCTATTATGCTATACATATTCGTGGATGAAAAAAAAAATACTTATTGATTAACTTTTATTAAAAAATTATAAAGTAATGTAAAAAAGTATTGTAGTTTTAAAAAGAGAAGTGGATTATTTATTTAACTTTATGAATATAATACTTTTCTCTTGCAATTTTATTTTATATGTTATTTATTTTAATTGGTGTGTAGTTGACTCGCAACATTAAACTTAATAAGTAATTTCATGTTAAAATATATAAATATTCTGAATTTGTTGCACAAAAAATTATTAAATAAGAACTTTGTTTTCTAGTTTTTCTCTCTCTTTTATGTAGTTTTTTAGGTTTTGTTTAACAGATCTTTCTCTTTTTTAATGAGAATGGTAGAAGTTTTTTATGCTTTTGTAGCTTGTTTTTTCAAACTTTTGTGGAATATTTTTCTCATCTTTTATAGTATTTTTTTCCAGGATTGAATTTGATTTCATCTTGATTATTTTGTTTATCTATTTTTGGTTTGAACCTTTAAATTGTTTCTTTCGTATTGATAAGTCCTCGCAATCACCTTATATGGTTTACACATATAATAAAACCAGTTGTCAACACGTTGTTATTGTCAGATTCATTTTCAGGTCATTCATGGTTTTTATCTTTCTCACCGAAGAACGTGTTCGTTTAAGTGTTTGCGAACGTGTTCGTTTAACCGTTCACAAACTTGCTCGTTTATATGTTCAAAAATGTTAAAAAATTACAATAAATAAAACAAATAAAACAAAAGCAACAAAATAAAATTTACATTTCAACATGAACTTATGTAACATCCTTAGCAACAACAAAAAGTAGTATTTTCATCATATAAACGAGCCTATAAACGAGCTTGTTCATGAACATAAACTGTAACGCCCGTGTTTTGGGGTTAGGAGTTAGTCAGGTTTGTAGTCCGAGTCAATAAAATTAAATAAAATCAACTCAACCTAAATTAAGACCTAATTGAGCTTAAATAAAAAGAGGAGGGACCAAAAGAGTAATTTGACCCAAAACTTTTAAAAAGCAAGACAACTTTATAGAAAAAGTTGTCTTCTCTTTCCCATCTCCCCCTTTCCCAACGTCAAACACCCACCACCATCTTCAAACTCCCTCAAATTTCCAAGCTACTATTCCATTGGGTCTCTTCATTATTTCAAGGTGTTTTTCAAAGGTAAAAATGTTTTCTAACTCTCCTCTTCATTCCCTATCCATACATTGTCTTAGATTTCAAAAATATGAACTTTTGAAATGTTAGGGTTTTGACAAAGTTTGAGTTTTTATGAAGATTTTCACTTCATTTCGAAATATGGAGTTGGGTTTTTGATTCTCCACACTAAAATGTATATTATATGTCAATTTGGTTGGATTTGGGTGAAAACCCGAAATGAGGTTTTGAGGCAATTTTAAAGGTGTCAAAAACTCAATTTTTGGTGGGTTTTAGGTTGAAAACAAATGGCTGATGGTTTAGGCATGTTAGGAGGGTGATTTGGGACCTTTTGGGGGTCATTTGGGTGATTGGAAATGAAAATTTCAGCAAGGTTTTAGGAGAGCACGGAAATTGGTATTTTGGGTGATTATGTGGATTGGGAATTTTTTGAAGTTTGCTTGTACTTGTAATGTGAGATGGTGATTGAGTTTTGACATTGAATTGTGAAGTAATGAATGTGTTTTGTTTGGCTAGAAGCAAGAGGAAGCGTTGGAGAGGCATTGGGACCGAATCCGGGTTCGTAGGAGAATTGTTTCGGTTGCTAAGGAAGGGCGGTGAGTGGTTTCAAACTTGTTTTAAAGTTTGGTTCGAGTATGTGTAGTGTGTGTGTGAAGTGTGCTTGGTAGGCCATTTCTATTTAATTCAAGTTGTTAATTTAGCCTTGTTCTTCATTAAATGCTATTGTGTTTGCCTATCTATGCTCTTGTGAAATGTGGTTAAATTGGTGCATGTATATCATGAAATGTATATATGTGATGAGCATGGGACGTGGTTGATGATATGTGATGTGGTTATGAAAATTGGCACTAAATAAATTACCGGTTGTAAATGATCGATCGTTAGGATTAGTGTGCACACAAATTGAGTCAAAATGTGCGTGACCTTGATGGCGTTAAGTCATCAAGGAGGAGTACGGTGATGTAATATTCCACCGGAAGCTTTATTATATTTTCTATGGGATGATGAGTGGAATCCCATCCGTAGGGCATGTGGCGATGAGTGGAATCTCGCACATGCAAGGTCCGGTGATGAGTGTAATCCCACCGAGGTAATGTGACTGTTAAGGTTTAAATCCGCATATCCGGGTAATTAATAGTGACCAATTAAACTTGTTCATGTGTTGTGATATATGATTGTGATATATGGTGTTGTTACATGATGTCGATATTGATGATTGAGCTTGGTAGGATATGAGAAACCATATTATGCCACTTGAAAGACTAGCTAGGTCTACTTGATTATGCTAGTGTAGGTTGTATGTGAGATTAGGATTTACATGCTTGAACCCTGCATTGTTGATGTTTTTCGTTTTAGAGCACCCTCACTAAGCTTATAGCTTACGCTCTCAATGTTCAACAATGCAGATCATTAGCGTGGTGTTAGCTCAGAGCAAGGCAAGAAAGGCTTTCCAAGTTTGTGGCTCAAGTACGGTTATTAATTTTGTATTAGTTAGCAATGTGGCAAGAGTTTTTGTATGAGCTATGTATAACTCATTTATATGTTGATGTTTTGGATTGATTATGGTTTGTAACGCATGTGATGCTATGATAAATGTTGGTGTGTGGTGGCATGCTTTAGATGTTTAGGTTGCCTTGTGTGTGTGAGTGCAAACCTCCTATATGATGACTTGTTCCATTTTGGCATTTTGAGCCTTTATGTATGCCCTTTTATGTTAGAATATTGCTCTTGCTTGAATGCCATGTATGGATGCCTTGTCTCATGTTTGGTTGTTACCTAAGGCTCATGTATAAATGCTTAAATGTTGATATGTGCTTAGAAGTGTCTAAAAATGCATTTAGAGTCGTGTTTGGGGTCGTTAAGTTGGAAAATGTGGAATTGCAGAGCAAGGCGTATCGGTACGCCTAAGGGCCGTATCGATACGGTCTTGCCTGTAGAGCTCATTTTTTGTTGGGCGTATCGATACACGATGGTGTATCGATACGGTTTTTGGTCACTGGAATTCTGAGAAATTGGGGAGTTTTTGGCGTATCGATACGGTGATGGGGTGTATCGGTACGGGTTTATCTCGTTGACCATGAGATGTTGACTAAAGAGGGCGTATCGATACGCTCAAGGGCTGTATCGATACGGTCTTCTTCAAGTTGACTGTTTGGGTTGACCAAGTCAAGGCGTATCGATACCCTTGATTGGTGTATCGATACGGCCTGCCCTGTAAACTTAAAATGGACTGTTTGTGCATGGTTGTGGTTCGAATGTGACTTCCTTTGATTGTTTTCCGCTGTCATGATCACTTAGGACTTAACAAACCTCTAGACAAGATTAAAATGAAAGAAAAAAAAGGTTGCTAACCGAAGGGGAACCTTAACGGGTTTCGCTTCGGTTTTCCCCGTGTGGCCCACTCGGACCGGTCATCCGGCCAGACCGGGACGAGGGGGTTACATTTGTTGGTATCAGAGCCTGAGGTTACCGAGACCTCGGGCAGGTAAGTGAGGTAAGCTTGATGTGATAAATGATTGTGTTGTTCGATGCATGTCTTGCCATGAATTCTTGAATATTTGACTGATCGCATGATGTTTGAAGCATGAGTTGTTGTGTCTGGTGTAGAGTGTGTGCCCATTGCTACTATTACTTAATTTAAAAGAGATTTTTGGAAAAGGGAGTACTTGAGCACTATTGGACCCTTGCTTTGGCTAACGTAATCCTTATCTGTTTGTTGTTGTAGTTTATACCTTGCTAGCTGTAGCATGAGACCACGTGGGAGGCCTATGATGGTTCGACCGGAACCACGGGCAGCGGCTCTAGGGGTTGAGCCAATAGTTAGGGTTGAGGCTCAAGTGGGAGAGCATGTGGTTGGAGTTGGAGCTCCTCCACCACCTCCACCACCACCACCCCCTCCACCTGGAGCGGGAGGTGAAGCCGGGGCCGAAGGAGAGGGACCACAAGGAGGCCAAGGTGGCCAAGGACCGGCCGGGATTGACTTAGCTCTGTTGGTTCAGACGATAGCCGGAGCATTTCAGGCTGCAGTAGCTGGGGGTCAGGCAGCACACCATCAGGTTGAGGGCACTGGATTGCCTTTAGAGAGACTTCGAGGCCTTGGGGCCGAAGAGTTTAGAGGGGCTACTCCGGAGAGATCAGAGTTGTGGTTTGAGAAGACTGTCTGTATCCTTGCTCAGATGGGGTGTACTGGTGAGCGCAAGTTGGGATGTGTTGAGTCATTGCTTCAGGGTGATGCCTACACTTGGTGGGTCACCATTACTACGGGTATGGATGAGGTCGAGATCACTTGGGAGTTCTTTGAGACAGCTTTCCGTAAGAAGTATTTGGGTCCGCGATACCTCGATGAGAGGAAGAGGGAGTTTATGGCATTGCTTCAGGGGAGTATGTCCGTGACCGATTATGAGATCCGATTTGTCAGACTGAGTCAGTATGCACCTGAGCTTGTTCCTACTGAGGTGGAGCGTTGTAACCGCTTTCGTTATGGGCTGAGTGAAGAGATCAAGATGTATACTCTAGTTTCAGATTACACTGCTTTTGATGTCTTGGTCGCGAGGGCCAAGGACTTAGAGCACAGTTTGAGTTTGACCAGGCGGTCTGGTGGATCTAGTTCGGGTAAGAGGTCCAGCAATTTTGATAGAGATGATGCCAAGAGGCATCGAGACAACAAGCATCATTATGATCATAGACGTGGTGGCGGTAACCACGGTAGGGGCCATCAGGGCCAGAGAGCTGGTGGGAAGTTGCCCACATGTGCTACTTGCGGGAGGAACCACACCGGTGAGTGTTGGGGAAATTTTCATTCTTGTTGGAGTTGTGGGGCTAGAGACCACATTAGGCGTGACTGTCTACATCAGGTGGGACATGCACCAGCTCAGGCTCCTACTAGAGCCAATGACTTTCAGAGAGGCCGCGGGCGCGGTATAGGTAACTTACAGCCGAGGAACGATGGTCAGAGGAACATAGCACATGTAGTTGCAGTTCAGCCAGAGGGCGGAGGTCAGGCCAGAGTTTATGCTAAGCGTAGGGATCAGCATAACACCGATGTGATCGCAGGTAACTTCTCGATACAGTCTTTGGGTTTGCTTTCTTTGATTGACTCTGGGTCTACACATTCCTACATATTGAGTGAGCATGCACAGTCTTTGAATTTGCTTTGTGAGATGTTAGAGGTAAGAGTTAGTGTTACTAGTTTTTTTTGGGGACACGGTAGTAGTTAGGAAGATGTACCGAAGGTGTCCGTTGATGGTTCATGGGCATGTGTTTCCAGTGGATATGGTGGAGCTTCCTTTCTATGGTTTTGATGTGATTCTGGGTATGGACTGGCTCACGGAGCATAGAGCTAGGATAGATTTTGAAACTAAGCGGATTTCTTTGAGGCTCACAGATGACTATGAGATTGTAGTGGTGGGTGAGAACGTGAAGTTCTTGTCCAATGTGATTTCAGTGTTAGAGGCTAAGAGCTTAGTTGAGTTGGGGTGTGAAGCATACTTGGCGTATGTGATGAACCCTAACATGAGTGAGGTTAGACCTCAGGACATCCGGACAATATGTGACTTTCCTAGTGTGTTTCCGGAAGAGTTGCCAGGGTTACCACCGGATAGAGAGGTAGAGTTCACCATTAAGACTTATTTTGATTCAGCTCCTGTTTCGATTGCTCCGTATCGTATGGCACCGAAAGAATTGAAAGAGTTGAAGACTCAGTTGTAAGAATTGACAGATAGAGGTTTTATTCGGCCTAGTTCTTCACCTTGGGGTGCACCAGTTTTGTTTGTGAAGAAGAAAGATGGAAGCATGAGAATGTGTATAGATTACAGACAGTTAAATCAGTTGACAGTGAAGAATAAATATCCGTTGCCTAGAATTGATGACTTGTTTGATCAGTTGAGAGGAACATCGGTCTTTTCGAAGATTGATTTGAGATCGGGTTACTACCAGCTAAAGGTAAGAGAGGTTGATGTACCGAAGACGACCTTTAGGACTAGGTATGATCACTATGAGTTCTTAGTCATGCCATTTGGGTTGACTAATGCACCGACTGCTTTTATGGACATGATGAATATGATTTTTCATTAGTATCTAGATCAGATTGTAGTTGTGTTTATTGATGACATTTTGGTGTACTCGCGAACTGAATAAGACCATGACCGACACTTGAGATTAGTTTTGAAGACTTTGCTAGATCATCAGTTGTATGCGAAGCTAAGCAAGTGTGAATTCTGGATCCGAGAGGTAGTCTTCTTAGGACATGTAGTGTCAGCCGATGGGATTAGAGTTGATCCGAAGAAGATTGAAGCCATCGTTGAATGGAAGCAACCGAAGTCTGTGACAGAAGTACGTAGCTTCCTAGGCTTAGCCGGATACTATAGGAGATTTGTAGAGGGTTTCTCTAAGTTAGCCGCTCCATTGACACAGTTACTTCAGAAGAGTGTTCAGTTTGAGTGGACAGATGCAAGACAGAGAGCCTTTGAGAAATTGAAAGAAGCTTTGACCCAAGCACCGATCTTGATTCAGCCTGAGTCCGGGAAGGACTATGTAGTCTACAGTGATGCTTCTTATATAGGGCTAGGATGTGTTCTGATGCAAGACAAGAGAGTAGTGGCTTATGTCTCAAGACAGTTGAAGACCCATGAGCGCAACTATCCGACCCATGACATAGAGTTAGCTGTAGTTGTGTTTGCTCTGAAGATTTGGAGGCACTATTTGTATGGTGAGAAATGCACAGTGTACACCGATCACAAGAGTTTTAAATACATTATGACTCAGTGAGATTTGAATCTCAGACAGCGTAGGTGGTTAGAGTTGCTAAAAGACTATGATCTTACCATTGAGTACCATCTGGGTAAGGCCAATGTAGTGGCCGATGCATTGAGTAGGAAGATGGCCGTGGACTTGAGAGCCATGTTTGCTAGATTGAGTTTGTCCGGAGATGGTGGCTTGGTAGCCGAGCTTCAGGTTAGACCTACTCTAGGTCAGTTGATTCGAGAGAAACAGCTCTTAGATAGATCTTTGGCACCTCACGTGCAAGATATAGCCGAGTGTAGATCTTCAAACTACAGTTTCAGTACTGGTGGGGTTTTGTGTTTCAAAGATAGAATAGTTGTGCCAGAGGACAGTGACTTGAGACGTACGATCCTGACTGAAGCCCACAGTAGTCTGTTTGCTATGCATCCTAGAAGTACGAAGATGTACCGTGATTTAAAGAATGAGTACTTTTGGGTTGGCTTGAAGAGAGATGTGGCCGACTTTGTGAGTAAATGCTTAGTGTGTCAGAGAGTGAAGGCGGAACATCAGGTTCCCTCAGGTTTGTTACATCCATTGAGAATTCCGGAATGGAAATGGGAGAACATCACCATGGATTTTGTTTCGGGTTTGCATTTGACTCCTACGAAGAAGAACTTAGTTTGGGTGATTGTGGATCGTTTTACGAAGTGTGCTCACTTCTTGGCAGTCAATACTACTTACACTTTAGATAGATTGGCCGATTTGTACATCGGTGAGATTGTTAGACTGCATGGTGTGCCGAAGTCCATTGTGTTAGATAGAGATCCACAATTTACTTCTAGATTTTGGGAGTGTCTACATACAGCTTTGGGTACCCGTTTGAACTTCAGCACGTCTTATTATTCTCAGTCAGATGGTCAGTCAGAGAGAGTTATTCAGATCTTAGAGGATATGTTGCGTTGTTGTATCATTGACTTTCAGGGTACTTGGGAGAAGCATTTGCCTCTAGTAGAGTTTGCGTACAATAATAGCTTTCAGTTGAGCATTCAGATGGCTCCGTATGAGGCCTTGTATGGCCGGAAGTGTAGGACTTCAGTTTGTTGGGCCGAAGTGGAACAGAAGTTGTTACCTATGCCGAATTTGCTCAAAGGGACAACTGACAAGGTAAAATTGATTTGTGATCGTTTGAAAGCTGCTTCGGATAGGCAGAAGTCCTATGCCGATTTGAAGAGGAAGGAAGTTGAGTTCTCAGTGGGTGAGAAGGTATTCTTGAAAGTGTCTCCGTGGAAGAAGGTGATGAGTTTTGGCCGAAAGGGGAAGTTGAGTCCGAGGTACATAGGACCGTATGAGATTGTGAAGAGGGTTGGTCCGGTTGCTTATCAATTGCGTTTGCCATCCGAGCTAGAGAAGGTACACGATGTGTTCCATGTTTCGATGCTTCGTAAGTATAGGTCCGATCCATCACATGTTATGCCTGTAGAAGAGATTGAATTGAATCCGGATTTGACTTATGAGGAAGAGCCCGTGGAGATCTTAGCTTCTGACAGTAAGGTGTTGCAGGGTAGATCGATTGAGTTAGTAAAGGTGCGGTGGCAACGTAGAGGTGTGGACGAGGCCACTTGGGAGAGGAAGGAGGATATGGAAAAGTAGTTTCCGTATCTCTTTCAGTCAGGTAATTTCGGGGACGAAATTCCTTAAGTGGGAGAGAGTTGTAACGCCCGTGTTTTGGGGTTAGGAGTTAGTCGGGTTTGTAGTCCGAGTCAATGAAATTAAATAAAATCAACTCAACCTAAATTAAGACCTAATTGAGCTTAAATAAAAAGAGGAGGGACCAAAAGAGTAATTTGACCCAAAACTTTTAAAAAGCAAGACAACTTTATAGAAAAAGTTGTCTTCTCTTTCCCATCTCCCCCTTTCCCAACGTCAAACACCCACCACCATCTTCAAACTCTCTCAAATTTCCAATCTACTATTTCATTGGGTCTCTTCATCATTTCAAGGTGTTTTTCAAAGGTAAATATGTTTTCTAACTCTCCTCTTCATTCCCTATCCATACCTTGTCTTAGATTTCAAAAATATGAACTTTTGAAATGTTAGGGTTTTGACAAAGTTTGAGTTTTTATGAAGATTTTCACTTCATTTCGAAATATGGAGTTGGGTTTTTGGTTCTCCACACTAAAATGTATATTATATGTCAATTTGGTTGGATTTGGGTGAAAACCCGAAATGGGGTTTTGAGGCAATTTTAAAGGTGTCAAAAACTCAATTTTTGGTGGGTTTTAGGTTGAAAACAAAGGGCTGATGGTTTAGGTATGTTAGAAGGGTGATTTGGGACCTTTTGAGGGTCATTTGGGTGATTGGAAATAGAAATTTCAGCAAGGTTTTAGGGGAGCACGAAAATTGGTATTTTGGGTGATTATGTGGATTGGGAATTTGTTGAAGTTGGCTTGTACTTGTAATGTGAGATGGTGATTGAGTTTTGGCATTGAATTGTGAAGTAATGAATGTGTTTTGTTTGGCTAGAAGCAAGAGGAAGCGTTGGAGAGGCATTGAGACCGAATCCGGGTTCGTAGGAGAATTGTTTCGGATGCTAAGGAAGGGCGATGAGTGGTTTCAAACTTGTTTTAAAGTTTGGTTCGAGTATGTGTAGTGTGTGTGTGTGAAGTGTGTTTGGTAGGCCATTTCTATTTAATTCAAGTTGTTAATTTAGCCTTGTTCTCCATTAAATGATATTGTGTTTGCCTATCTATGCTCTTGTGAAATGTGGTTAAATTGGTGCATGTATATCATGAAATGTATATATGTGATGAGCATGGTATGTGGTTGATGATATGTGATGTGGTTATGAAAATTGGCACTAAATAAATTATCGGTTGTAAATGATCGATCATTAGGATTAGTGTGCACACAAATCGAGTCAAAACGTACGTGGCCTTGATGGCGTTAAGTCATCAAGGAGGAGTACGGTGATGTAATATTCCATCGGAAGCTTTATTATATTTTCTACGGGATGATGAGTAGAATCCCATCCGTAGGGCATGTGGCGATGAGTGGAATCCCGCACATGCAAGGTCTGATGATGAGTGTAATCCCACCGAGGTAATGTGATTGTTGAGGTTTAAATCCGCACATCCGGGTAATTAATAGTGGCCAATTAAACTTGTTCATGTGTTGTGATATATGGTGTTGTTACATGATGTCGATATTGATGATTGAGTTTGGTAGGATATGAGAAACCATATTATGCCACTTGAAAGACTAGCTAGGTCTACTTGATTATGCTAGTGTAGGTTGTATGTGAGATTAGGATTTACATGCTTGAACCCTGCATTGTTGATGTTTTTCGTTTTAGAGCACCCTCACTAAGCTTATAGCTTACGCTCTCAATGTTCAACAATGCAGATCATTAGCGTGGTGTTAGCTCGGAGCAAGATAAGAAAGGCTTTCCAAGTTTGTGGCTCAAGTACGGTTATTAATTTTGTATTAGTTAGCAATGTGGCAAGGGTTTTTGTATGAGCTATGTATGACTCATTTATATGTTGATGTTTTGGATTGATTATGGTTTGTAACGCATGTGATGCTATGATGAATGTTGGTGTGTGGTGGCATGCTTTAGATGTTTAGGTTGCCTTGTGTGTGTGAGTGCAAACCTCCTATATGATGACTTGTGCCATTTTGGCCTTTTTGAGCCTTTATGTATGCCCTTTTATGTTAGAATATTGCTCTTGCTTGAATGCCATGTATGGATGCCTTGTCTCATATTTGGTTATTACCTAAGGCTCATGTATGAATGCTTAAATGTTGATATGTGCTTAGGAGTGTCTAAAAATGCATTTAGAGTCGTGTTTGGGGTCGTTAAGTTGGAAAATGTGGAATTGTAGAGCAGGGCGTATCGGTACGCCTAAGGGTCGTATCGATACGGTCTTGCCTGTACAGCTCATTTTTGGCTGGGCATATCGATACACAGGGGTGTATCGATACGGTTTTTGGTCACTGGAATTCTGAGAAATTGTGGAGTTTTTGGCGTATCGATACGGTGATGGGGTGTATCGGTACGGGTTTATCTCGTTGACCACGAGATATTGACTGAAGAGGGCGTATCGATACGCTCAAGGGCTGTATCGATACGGTCTTCTTCGAGTTGATTGTTTGGGTTGACCAAGTCAAGGCGTATCGATACCCTTGATTGGTGTATCGATACGGCCTACCCTGTAAACTTAAAATTGACTGTTTTTTCATGGTCGTGGTTCGAATGTGACTTCCTTTGATTGTTTTCCGCTGTCGTGATCACTTAGGACTTAACAAACCTCTAGACAAGATTAAAATGAAAGAAAAAATAGGGTTGTTAATCGAGGGGGAACCTTAACGGGTTACGCTTCGGTTTTCCTCGTGTGGCCCACTCGGACCGGTCATCCGGCCAGACCGGGATGAGGGGGTTACATAAACGAATCGAACAGACGTGCGTTCGTGTTTGTTCCTTAATTAAGCGAACATAAAAATTTTAGTTATACTCATTTAGTTAGCTTAATAAACGAACGGTTCGTCGAACACTCTGTTCATTTACACTCCTAATAGGGTGTGGAATTTAAGGTTTATAGTTTGAAGTTAGAGTTTAGAGTTTAAATTTTACATTTTATGGTGTTAAGGCTAGAGATTTAGGTTAGATTTTATAGCTTAAATATGAAGAGTTATGTAAAAAAAAAATAGACAGTTTATGTATCAAAATATAACCTTTTGTTCTATGTAACATTATATTTTAAAATTTTTTGTCCTTATTTCCCTCCATTATTTTTTCTCTCAATTCTTTATCTTTTACTGTTAAATTAAATTTATGTATTGGGCTACATCAGGGTTAGTCATTTTCACTTATGTCAATGGCGGCATTACCTCCAATTATATGCACATCTGGACATGAATTATTTATTCCAATTATACATATAAACTCAACTAAAAAACATTTTTAGTGTTGTCACGCATCACTTATATTCCATTTCATGGAACCATTTTCCCAATATAAATATATAACAACTTGTCTTCATTTTGCAAGTTGCTCACTCCAAATAATCGTCCAAATCTACCCCTTTCTTTTAACACTAACCCTAAAACGTATGGTTTAAGGAGCTAATCAAATATATTAATTTGACTATTTATCTCTAATGTGATGACTTCGAATATTTTCCGATTAATCGATCGAAAACGGTATAATTTATATTTGATGTATTGTTTAATATTTACATAATAATTTGGGTAGCGGGCGTAATTTGTTATTATCTCTCCAATTATAGAGGTACTCTAGAAAGTGATGCCATAATATATTTTAGTTCAAGCAATGATTGAAGCCAAGCAAGGGTTAAGGTAAAATTCACATGAATTGCATGCCCTATCTACCCTAATTCAATTATTTAATTAAATAGATCTACACTGGTTTTTTAATTAAATAGATCTACACACGTCATCTATAAGATTTTCAATTCTTTCAATTAAAATATTAGAGAGAGATTTGGAGAAAAATTGTATTTAATTAACACATTTTACATGAAATTAATATTTAATAAATATCTTTAAAACAAGTGCATTAGAAAAATTACTATAAAAAATTCCCACCATGTTCACACCTGTATAGTAACAAATTAACAATAACAACAACAATAATACCATAACATAAAAAAATACATATTATTTATTTTTTTGAATAAAAATACATACTATTCTTAGATTTGGGTATATATGGATGTGACTAAAATACATGAATGAACAAATAATGGAAGTTGTAATTTATAAGGATTTTCTGGATTGGATCCAGGTGGAATCAAAAACTGGCATCTTCCCTTTATATAGAACCAAATGAAGATGACCTGTTTTTTAGGCAAAGCTTCTTTTTCTGGTCCTTTCTTTTGTGCCAAACTCAGTATAAAGTTCCAAAGAACAGGTTTACAACTCAGCACACAAAATATAAATAAAAATATAGTTTCTTTTTATGGCATTCAAACTTGATATTTAATTTAATATAATTTAATCTTTTTACTCCTAATAAGTCTTAAACTCACAATTTAAGAAAAGGACATGGTGTCAACTGAGAGTTTTAACCACTTACTCTATATACTGTTGAAATTAATCTTTTGTTTTTATAATGCTATTAGTAGGTTTAAATTTATAACAACATCAATTGTTTGTCTTTGAAATTATGAGATATTTAAAAAAAAAAATTAAACATTTGATTGACATATAATATATCGTTAGTTAAATATAATCAATTAAATTTTACATAATCATAAATGTGTAACGAGATTAAAAAATTTTAAAAAAATCTCAACTTCGTTAAATTGAAGTATAAGAAGATTGAATAGCATAATTCAAGAATTATTTTAAGATGCTATATTAAAAAAATTATTTATACCGTTACATTAAAATTTGCAGCAAATTTCTGGGAAATTCTGGGATTTTGCTGTAATAATAAACAAATGAATAAATTTGGACCGTAGAAAACACAACAAAAAAATGTAAAGATTAAGGAAAGTCCTAACAGGACAGCTAAGCTAACTCTGTTTTACTTCCTCCTACACATTTAATATAGCAATGAAAATATTAAATTTTTTTCAACACAAATTAATCAAACGTGAATAAGCCAACCATCTGTTTTGCCTATAAAAACCCACCTCGGCCTTTGATCTCCTTCCCCTTCTCCCTTCGCTCTCTGTTCTTCATTGAGAACAACTTTACGATCTCTCTGCTTCCTCTGTTTCTTAGCCTTTACAAGACTCTTCCTTTCATTAGCTTATCTTGTTTTTGAACCCGGTATGGTTATTTATTCATTGTAGCCTTAAAATTTTCCTTTTGTTTTGACATTTTCAACCATTTCTTTGTCATGCTTTTGCTAAAAAGCTTTCAACTTTCTGGGATTTTGTTCATGAAAATGCTTTCCATTTTGGGGTCCGGTTCTATAAAGAAACGTATAAAATGTATCATTTTGCTTCCTTCATTAAAAGTTGGGTTTTTTCATCCAAAAAAAATTGTGGGTCTAATCACTTTCCAATTCAAAATTGTTTAAAGTTCACCATTTTAGCTGTTTTTAACATATGAAAGCGCCGTTACTTGCATTATTGAATACATGTTCTTGAAATTCGATATTCAAGTTGTGGTTGTGGTTTATCCACTCATGAACTCACCAATGCCATGTTCTTGTCCACTTTGACAAATGCGTGTCCCTTAACCATGGAAAGAAAATTTTAGTAGCAGATTTCAAATAAATATAAATATCATCAGTTTGGTTGTGTTGGTTTCAAGCTATGTTGGACTTGAATGTTAACTTCTTTTCCATTGCTAAATTTAGGTCCTTTGATCAAGTTCAAAAATGGAATACGAGAACAAATACACTCTAACTCAAAGGCCTAAATATGACTGTCTTTTGTTCGGTAAGCTCCTTTACTTGAAGAACACAAAGTTTGATATGGTGATTTTGGACTAATTCAATTGAAACTGCAAATATATTTAACAATTTTGAGGAAATTGCAGATCTTGATGATACCCTTTATCCAAAAAGTTCTGGTCTTGCAACAGAATGTGGGAAGAATATTAAAGGTAAAGGATTTGTGTTCTGGTGCTTGGCTACTACCATTTTTACTGTCAAGATTTCATGGTAATTTTTTTTCTTCTTCTTTTTCTTCAGATTACATGGTTGAAAAACTGGGAGTAGAGAAGGACAAAGTTGTTGAATTGTCTGACCTCTTGTATAAGAATTATGGGACAACAATGGCTGGCCTTAGGGTATTATATACTTCCATTAAACTTTTCCTTTTTCAAGCATCCTTTTCATTAGGGGGGAAATATAAATTAAATATGTATTTTTCTTTCATTTGCAGGCTGTTGGTTATGATTTTGACAATGATGAGTACCATAGTTTTGTTCATGGAAGACTTCCATATGAGAACCTAAAACCAGAATCTTCATTGAAGAGTTTATTGCAGACTTTGCCTCTTCGAAAAATTGTAAGCGGTTTGATTACTTGATGCATAAGCAAGTACTGATCATGCTTCTTCTTCTTTTTAATCTAATTGTCTCCTAACAAAACTTGATGATTTTGTTGTTTTTAGATATTCACAAATGCAGACAGGGTTCATGCTGTTAAAGCCCTTACTAAGCTCGGATTGGAAGACTGCTTCGAAGGGATTATCTGCTTCGAGACTCTCAATCCTACTCATAAGAACACGGTTTCTGATGACGAAGACGACATCGAGTTCTTAGGATCCACCACCGCTGCTCCAACAGATGCTCCTAGAAGCTGTCAAATTTTCGACATGATTGACCATTTCGCTCACCCCAACAATGGTGCAACATTACCCAAGACGCCCATCGTTTGCAAGCCGCAGGAATCTGCCATAGAGCGTGCTCTCAAGATTGCCGAAATCAACCCTCAGAGAACCGTAAGATGATAGATAATTAACTGTTGCGCGTTTCGTTACTCATTACATTTTTATGGTCTACTAATGTTCTCCTTCATTGGAATTTTGCTGTTTCAGTTGTTCTTCGAGGATAGCGTCCGCAACATCCAGGCCGGAAAACGCGTCGGCCTTCACACTGTGCTGGCAAGTCCTTGAAAGCTTTGATGTTTTACTTAACATACATACAACCATAAAACTAACTCGACGTGTTTCGAATAAAAATTAATGCAGATTGGCACTTCCCAAAGACCCAAAGGTGCAGATTATGCATTAGAAAGCATTCACAACATTAAGCAGGCAATACCAGAGCTGTGGGAAACTGGTAGAAAATCCGAAGTCAGTTATCCCAGTCAAGTTGCGGTCGAGACATCAGTTAGAGCTTAGATCCTACGTTGTTGTCCCCATTCCTTTTATTGTTTAGAAGATGATGTATATTTATAATAATAAATAAAGGAAATTCTCCTTTTTTGAGTAAAAATAGTTATGTTTTAGATGGCACGATATGAATATAATATATGAGAAGTAATTTAATCATTTTCTCTTCATATAATGGAGGTGTTGTACATAATATATTTGAAGATCACAAGGGGGTCAGCTTGATGCATGAAAATACAAGGAACTTGACTTGTTATGATTAATGTAACGTATTAGTTCAGACAATGTATGTGTTTTAAGCTTATCGAAGGGGATAAGCTCAAAGATGTGTAGAGTTGCAAGCAAAAATAAATAAATAAATTTGCAGCAAAGCAATATTCAGCTGATCTGGTTTGATAAAAATATGGGTAAAGTTTAAACAAACAATAATATATATGTTGGTAAAATTACATCCAGCTTAGCATCCACAAGCACCCTAACCGAGCTAGCTAAGTTACTTTTTTTTTTCGATTAAAAGGGAAAAGAGCGTCTAACACATGCCTCGTTAAAAAATCTCCCTAAATCTAACGGAGGAAAAAGAGTACATGTGTTAGAGCTACAAGAGAAAGCGAAACGAACAAAAAACAACCAACACCCCAACATAAAAGCAACGCCCAACCATCAACCTATGCCATCCGAATGAAAGTTCAAACCATTATTCCTATCCGCGTCAAGCAAGGCCAATATATCCACCGGTGGCTCCTCCCAAATCTTTGTGCACAAAGCGTCACCCCGTATGTCCTTCGCCAACCAATCCGCCACACTATTCGACTCACGATTTACATGCTCAAAAGAGACCTCCCAACCTCGCTTCATAACATCTGCAATCGCTACGACTAGAGCACTATCTGTTCGTTCCGTAGAATTACGCAAGACAAGGCCAATCGCCTCGCGACAATTCGACTCGATAATGACCTTCCGAAATCCAAAATTCCATCCACGAAGCAGCCCTTCCAAAATTGCCCAAAGCTCAGCGATCAAAGTCGAACAACACCCAATTTGGCGAGCAAAACCAACCATCCAATCACCCGCATCCGTGCGGCAGACCCCCCCCCCCCCCAGCGACGCCTCGCCCGTCAAAAGGTTCACAGCGCCATCGACGTTAATCTTCACCCACTCGCTTGGAGGACACTTCCATCGGTTTTCCCGCGATACCACACGAACCATTGTGTTCGCAACGCCAACGGCTGTCACATTTGCTGCTATAACCTCCTCTAAATACCGCAAACTCGCAATCTGCAAGTCCTCTTTTTCGATAAAATCTGGGTCGAAAAGCTTCTGGTTTCTCCTCGACCACAGTTTCCAGCAAATGATCGAAAATAAAAGATACCAATTCTGGCCATGAGCAGCACCCATACCTCCCTTCGTTACATTCGCTACTAACCAATCCGCTGAATTCAAGCTGAAAAAACTACTGCTCTCGCTGAAAAAATTCCTCCACACCCCTCGCGCGACTGTACAATCTTGGAGCACGTGGATCACATCTTCGACACCATTACCGCAAACCCCATATCAATCATCATCCGCCATATGACGCCGCACCCTTTCCAAATTTGTCAGTAACCGTCCTCTCGCTACAATCCACATGAAAGTGCGGATTCGATAGGGCAATGGCAGCGTCCATATCAACTTCCATACCCCCGAATTAGCTTCAGCACCAACACCCAATAAACCATGATAGGCCGATTTGACGGTAAAACGATGCCGCTTATCGTCATGCCATCCAAGTTGGTCTGGTCCAAGGCGATGAGCAGGCGGGTAGCACGCTAAAATATGCTGTACCACCCCCTCCGGCAACGCCCCGCGAAGTGCTTGCACATCCCATTGCTCATCAATTGTCGTATAGGCCACCACCGGACAAGGCTCAGGCTGATCATCATCATGGAAGTACCCCACGAGCGGACCCAATTCACCTATCCAAATATCATACCAAAAATCCACCGTACACCCATCACGGACTATCCAACTCATCCCCTCAATAACGTTATCCCAAACATTGCTAATACCAGCCCACAATCGACTACCATTACGAACCGATACATTACCCGGCAAAACACCTTTAACTTTATACTTAGCGCGGACAACCCGAACCCAAAGTTTATCATTTTCCGTAAGCACCTGATAGCCCAATTTCATAAGAAACGACTGGTTAACTAATTCCAATTTCCTCAAACCAAGCCCGCCTTCCATCATGGGTCTTTGCACTTCGTCCCAACGTACGAGGCTAATTTCCTTATGATCTCCACTACTTCCCCAAATGAACCCACGGATAAGCTTTTCAATTTCTGTACAGACACATTTCGGAAGCCATGAGGCCTGCATTGTATAATTGCGAATCGCCTGTAGAACGGACTTAGCCAAAGTTACCCGCCCAGCAAAAGCAAGAGACCGAAACGATCTCGAATTCAACTGATCCTTTACCTTATCAATCAGGTAACTATATGTCGCTCTAGACACTCTATTATGGAGTAAAGGAATCCCCAAATACTTCCCCAAATCCGCAACTTCATAGAAGCCAAAACCACCAACAATAGAAGACCTCAAATTCACAGGGGTATTACTCGAAAAATAAATATTCGTCTTAGGCCTGCTAACTTTGTGACCTGAAGACTCACAGAATAAACCCAGCACACGGCTGATAACATGCATTTGCGACATAGAAGCTTCAGAGAACAAAACAATATCACCAGCAAAAAATAAATGCGAAATACTAGGTCCACCCCGACTCAATCTGATCTCCGACCATCTTCCATTCGCAATCTCCACATCAATAGCCTGAGATAGCCACTCCATACATAACACAAAGATGTACGGTGACATCGGGTCACCTTGACGAATTCCACGGGTTGGAGTGAAGCTTTCCGTCAACTCTCCATTCCAACTTATATCAGTTGTAACAGACGTTATACAACACATCAAGTGAACAAAATCCTCTGGTAGCCCAGCATCAGCTAATGTATCCGCAATAAAACCTCATTCAAGTCTATCATAGGCTTTTTCAAGGTCTATCATCAAAGCCATCCAACCTTTACGCCCACGTTTAGAACGCATTGTATGTATAACCTCCTGCGCTAAAATCACGTTATCCATAATGTTTCTGCCCGGTACAAAGCTCACCTGAGATTGGGAGATCAAATTAGGCAACAACGGCTTGAGGCGATTGACTATAACCTTAGTCAATGTTTTATACACCACCGAACACAAACTAATCGGCCGAAAATGTCCAAAAGTTTCCGGCGGCACAACTTTTGGAATTAAGACCAAAATTGTCTTATTAATCCCATCACAAAGCTCCCAAGAGGTGAAACAATCTCGAACAAAACCAACAACGCTATCCTTCACAATGGGCCAATTCCTCTGATAAAACATAGCATGCACACCGTCAAACCCGGGAGCTTTCAAGGGCTCCATATCAAACAAAGCCTTGCGGACCTCGTCCTCCCCTACCGGCAGCACCAAACGCGACCTGCCCAAGTTCGATAAAGCCGCAAAACGCCCACGAATACCCCACTGTGGTAAGCCGGACGGGGAAGCCGTAAAAAACTTATGGAAAAACTCAACCACACCTTGCTTAATTTCGGAACTATCATCACTCCAAACGCCATTATTAAGCTTAATCATAGTGACTTTGCGTCGAACTTGCCTCGCCTTAGTAGTTCGATGATAGAATCGCGTATTGCGATCACCGTCCCGAATCCATTGAGTCCGGGCGCGCTATAACACCCATAAAGAAATAATAAAAAATGAGAGAATATTAGTAAAAGTGCAATCAGTGGGTTTTGAACCCATGACCCCTTAAGTGGAGTTCATGTGACTTAGCCGTGTGAGCTAAGGAAATTTCTGATTATGGTCTACCTCAGTTTTCTTTTATGTTTATTGTTTAAATTATACCAAAATTAAATAAAGGTTTGAAACCCCTTCAGCTACCAGTTACCCCCCCTCATTTTTGGTGTTTCTATTCGAATGAAAAAAAACCCAGAAAGTTCTAAACTTTCTCCCCAACCCCCTTCACCGTTCTAGCTCCGATATGCCCTCACCGCCGCTCCGTACACTCCACCGCCGCCGTCGATGTGAGCCCCGTCAGCCCTGAACAACTTTCTGTCAACCACGCGCGACGTCGGCCGGTCGTTTGCAGTAGAAAACATATCCTGAAGCTTAAAGGTTCGATCGCCGCCGTTTTCCTCATTTCCGGCCGTTCCCGACGTCGGCTCGCCTCACCGTGGGCACAGTCGAGCTCCTCGTGTCCCGATCTACAAAACCCATGTGAGTCACCTCCGATTTGCCGCCGTTTTGCCCCTCGTCGGAGTAGCGCAACTTTCCGGCGAGATTTAAATTTTGGGGTAAGATCCGGCTAAATTCCGACGCGTTTTTGACATTTTGGTTCGAGTGATGTTGTATATAGCTGAAACATTTATTTTGTGCAGGTGAATCGGACGAATCCGACATTTTCCGGCGAGATTCCGGTCGCCGCCGGCGATGATCACCGTTTAGGGTAATAACCCGTTAACCCGACCCAAAACCCGTTAATCCAACCCGACCCACTCTGCCCATATCCGACTCGACTAAGTCAACTCGCCCGAGTTGACTCAGTGAGTTAAACCATCGAGTCAACTCAGTTGACCGATCCAACCCGACCCGTTGACCGAGTCAAACCAGTGACGTCAGCATGACGTACGTGTTGACTTTGACCGCTGACGTCAGCGTTGACCGTGGACTTTGATCGTTGACCAAAAAGTCAAATTTTCCGAAAACTCCTATTTTATGTTTTTCGACGTCCTGAGTCCGTTTTTGAAGCCCATTTTGTGAAATTCTAACCCGAAAGCCTCCTAATTGGACCTTGAACTCGAGTCTACTTATGTATTTTATTAATCAATTATGAGTAAGGTGATTAAAGACTGAAATTGGAATTTGTGCGATTGAAGGTATTTGAAGTTCTTTGTATTCGGGATATTGAGGACGTCGCATTCGGGTTCGAGAGTGATCGAACGGGGTATCATGGTCGACCGATATAGCAAGTATTAAAGGTAATACATTACTACCCCTTGTATGCTTTATGTACATGTTGATACCTGGTTAAAGCATGCATGCTTATGATGAGTGTTTTGTGAACTCTGCTTAAGCTGAATTCGATACGAAAAATAAGTATGAGAGTCAGTAAGATCAAAATACTCGGATAAGAATATTAATATACCAGCAATGTCGAAAGTGCTAATAATAATACAGTTAAATCTGAAACTCTATCAATGGTGCCTAAGAATTAATGTTCAGAATGCGGAGTATGAGATGTTGGATATGAAATTATGAAAATGCCCTTGGAGCATAAGTATGACTAAACTACCCCTCTGATAAAGGAAATGACCTAAAATCTGCATTCGACCTGATTATGCAATTTACACTACCTAAGATGTATGTTTTAATGGAAAGACTTCGGCATCAATATGCAATACATGTGTTATATAACTTGGATTTTCTCCTCAAACTCTGTATAACACATGAATATGAATTCTCTGGAAATATTGTTGAAATCCTAAGTCGATCCCTATGATCCGTTGTAGCGTGGATTAAATGAGAATGATCGTAATGACCAAAAAGACGGTAATGCCTCGAGCACCGAAATGTCTGCTTAATTTGAATGATGTTAAACCCTCAAGTTCTGTAATAAATGAATCGTCTGTAAAGGGCCGGAGAGTTAGGGCACCTTAATCTCGTTTGTGTACGTGAGTGATGGAGGTACCAAATGGTAATTCAGAAAGAAATGGTAGATTTATTTTAGTCTAAAATAACCAAAATACCCTCCTGAGTTAATCGGTAACTATGTATTTGACGAAATTCTGGATTTGTTAATAAGACTAAAATTACTAAAAGGCCACGATAGCCTAAATAATCGGAACATCACTGAAAATACCCGAACTTAAAAGACTTTAATTTAGAAATTCTTGAATGTCCGGTTAGAAAAGTAATGAGCAAATAGGATACCCGAGTTCTGTGAACCATTGCCCTCAATGTTGGTATAATTATCAGAATGTCTATGAACGTCGAAGTGACCATAATGCCCTTGTAAGCTTAAAAGACTAAAGTACCCATAATATATCTGAACTTTCTAAGATCTTAATGTATCACCTCCTGATTATCTGAGTTAAACCGTTAGTATGAACCCCTTTTTATTAGGGGCCACGTTTCAGAAATCCGTTCAAGTTGTCAAGAGTTCAATATGTCCTATTCAATAAATGCCAAGCATCTCCAAGAAATGATCTGTCCCACCTAGGGTGTTCCATGTGTGATATATTCTGTTGAATGGATTGTATAATTATTTAATCATGAATAACATTATGTTTGATGAACTTGATATATAATGACACTTTCTGTCTACCTGATATATGTCTGATCAATCTGTATATTTGGTATGTGATCGTTTGATCTGTGATGGTATTGTCTGACTGTTTGATGAATTTGTTAGCATGATCTGTTAGTTTGACATAGGATGGGAAAATCTGTTTGCATGATGAATACTGAAAATGTCTGCTCTGCTCATTAGTATGCCCATTTATCTATCAAAAGCATGAACTTCTGTTTCTGAGGCTCTGAATAGAATATGTCTGTTACATGCATTATGTTACTCATGTCTGGAATCTGAACACCGATTACTGTCTGAGGTATACTGTTGGGTTATGTTATGAAGTGTCTGCAGGTACAGCTCTGATCCAGCTGGTAAGCCCTTCTGTTAAGCTCCTACGCCCACGGGCCTAGGGTAAGTCTTTCTGGACCTAAGGCATTCCCTTAGGTAGGCTCCTACGTCTCAGGCCTAGGGTAAGACCTTCTGCATGCAGTTCTGGGGGACTGCATTTTGGTGTAAGGTTGGAGGGTAGTTCTTGTAAACTTTTGTATGAACATTGGACATTTGCATTTAATCTGTTATGTGCTCATATGATATGATGTTAGGTACTTATGTATGTTGATCTGTACTTATTGGAACACACTAGATGCCAAACTCTCTGATTTCTACCTTGTAAGTTATCAACCTATATAATTTCCGTCTAATTCTCAAGGTCTGATTAAAGAACAAATACTATTATTCTTGAGTATGATGAAACCTCGAAATAGTAGAACAGGAATAGAGGACTATCACTGCTTGAAACATCATGAAAATGTTATGCCTACCATATATCTGCATGAGCTTATAGCATCTTCTGGTAGTTTTGTATTACTGAGCTTTCCCAAGCTCATGTTGTTTTTACCATCTCAGGATAAAAGATCAGACGAGTTGCACCTATCAACGTCGGTATGGGAGTTTCTTCGGCTCGTCAGGGAGTATGGTATCTGTTTAACTAGGGGGCATGTGTGTCGTGTTTGTATTATACAAATGAGCCTGAAACTTATTTTCGCAACTTGTATCATAATTGTTTTATCATTTTGAATGATATCTGAAACTGTATTTTAAATCATATATTTGATTTATGATTTTAAAGGTTTAACCATATATTTATTTGAAATATTTATTGTGGGTCGCTCTTGTGACCCTAATGTGACTTCTTAGGATCCGTTGTAACGCATAGGCGGGTCTAGGGGGTTACACGCGCTGAAACCACAAACTTTCCTCCTGTGCTAGAACATCATTTAATTCATATTTCAAATTAACCTCGAGCTCACTCAGGAAAACATTAGAGGAAAATTCTAACTTCTTCTCAATCCCTTGTATTCGAGCTAACAACTGGGATTTCCTTTTATTGATATTGCCAAAAATCTCCTTATTCCAAATGCTCGCCTCCTTCGCAAAAAGGCCTAGATTCGTCATAATATTTTCCTTAGGCCTCCAAGTACTAGTCAACATATCAACGAAACTCGGATTGTCTTGCCAGGCAGCCAGGTACTTAAAATTCGCAGGCACACGTTTAGGGCTAGACAAACACCCCACCAGCAAAATCGGGCGATGATCAGAACCGATTCTTGCCAAGTGATAAACACAAGAATCCGGCCAACTATCCCACCACAAATCATTACCAATGCAACGATCAAGTCTTTGATGTAGAGTTCCCCGCTTCCAAGTATAGCGCGGCCCATGAAAATCCAAACAAGACAACCCCGCATTTAACAAGAATTGCCCCATCTTCTTGCAGACACCATCGCGCTTATTCGATCCACCCATACGATCAGCAACACAAGGGATGGCATTGAAATCCCCCCCCCCCAAATCCAAGGCTTAGCCGTCTGCGGTTGCAATGCAGATAAAGCATTCCAAAGATGATTCCGACGTCTACTATTCGGACTCCCATAGACCACAGTCAAAACACAACTTTTACCATTATGCTGATTCACACAACTCGCATGAATAAATTGAGTAGACACGGCAAGCACATCAACACTAATCGTATCTCTCCACAGGACCCAAATCCCTCCAGAAAAACCACATGCTTCAATCCGGAACGAATGAGCAAAACCATGCCGTCTAATAAAGGCATCCGCCTTCCTTCCACTAATACGAGGCTCCATCAAAGCAACAATGTCCGGCTCCTGCGTTCTGAAAATTAACTTCAAATAACGATTAAAATCAGGGACTGACGCGCCCTGGACGTTCCAAAAGAGTACTTTAATCATTAAAATAAGATAAAAAGCGATGGAAAAAAGAAATCAAACCGTCCCTCCTTTGTCATCAAACACCGTATTATCACGCCATTGAACCTTTCCCTGTGGTTCCGTCAAGGGCGAATTTGGGGGCAGAAGATTCGCCACGCTATCAGAAGGTTTATCCTTCAACTCCGTCGTCATCTTCGATATCCATTGTCCAACATCAATCGCTTGTTCTTTGTTAGGATCCTTATTTTCTTGTCGCACAACTAGATTTTTCTTCACAAAATAAGGACTCTTTCTTGCAACGGACTTGATTTTCGATAAGCGCCTCTCCGTTGATGCCACCCCATTCCCAACAACTCCAACATCCCTGCCTCCCTGTGTTACCCTCTCCGCCTCACTCGACCCTTGTGGAACCACCTTAACAACCGTATGATTACGAGGATCCAACTTACTAGCAACCGGTACAACAACCTCCATTGACGCCACCTCGTGCACAAGGCTTGGCTCACAACCGACAACAGCTCTGTTTGCAACAACATTTGTCTTGTTCGCCAACACACTAGCACTCATCGAAACCCCCTCTACAACCTTCGAAGAGCTACCCACTTCCCTTGTCGAAACATGTGATGTTACCGTTTGCGGAATAACCAGCTTACCTTTCCCCCTCTTATTATTTCCGCTGCTCAACGTGTTCCCCTTCGAAACATCCGAACCCCCAGCTGTTGTTGGTTTGTCCACCACAATCAGATTCGGGATCTCCTTCCCAGAGCCATCAGCACTCTCAACATCAATAATCCTAAGCGCATCAAATCGACCACCCTTAGCACTCTGATCAGTGCGCGTTCCAGCACCCAACCGATTCCCATCACTAACATTGCTGCCCCGTCGTTGCCGTCGGTTTACCACCTGCATCCAAGGCCCAAACTTTTCCTTCTCAACTTGCGCCTCAAACTCACTGGCTTCGCTAACCACTTGCTGCGCCACCTCAACCGTAGGTTTGCAAGCCTCCAAAGTGTGCCCATACTTACCACAAGAGAAGCAAATAGTCGGCAGCCCTTCATACTCAAGCCGTTGTTTTCGACCATCAATAACAATGTACGGGGCTAGCGGTTTGTTCAAATTTACCACAATCGCCAAACGCGCAAAACGTCCCCTCCTCCCCTCCGCCGTGTTATAATCAATTTGCACCACCTTCCCCAAAGTCCCCGCTATGTAACGAAACATACTTTTAGTATAATATCGATACGGTAAGCCCGGCAAGCGTACCCACACTACAATTTGGTCCGGATGATCAACCGAAGTCGAAAAGTTCCTACTCCATGGTTGTACCGTGAGATAGGATCCATAAATTAACCAAGGGCCACTGGTTAAAACCTTCTCACAATCTTCCGCACTTGCAAACCGAACTAGAAAATAATCGTTGTCCAAATCTATCAACGATATTTCCCCACTAGGGTTCCATAAGCTCTTGATACGGGAAAGCAAGGTTGCATATCCTATCGACCGTCCCAAGAGTCTAACAACTACCGAATTCTCCAATTTTGCATCAATTTCAGAATGTAGGCGCTCCGAAAAATCAATGGTCGGAGTTCCTTCTATAAAACGTACCTTGACATCCTCCGGGTTCAATTCTACATCCAAGTCGGGAATCACATTCGCCCCCTGCTTCCCCATATTCTGACCAAGCACCATATCCCGAAAGGTCAGCTTCGTGCTCGATGCATCCGTCGCAGCAGGAGGAATAGAAACCTCCCCCTGCCATTGCACTTCCACGTTGTGGATCATCCCCTTCCCCCGTAGGACTCGCTGTATCACAAACCATCACATCCACAGCAACAACCAATCCTGAACTCTCATTCAATTCCGTCACCAAAGCCTCATCACCAGCCAAATCCATCGTCGTCTCAACCGACCCAGATGCAGCCTCCGTCGACAGGTCCGCAGACATGTTCACGCTCACAGTAGGCAACGGTGGTCCATCATTGTCGTCTGGCGGTCTGCCCACCAGGCCTCCGGTGGACGGCAGCAAGCCATCAGATTTTGATTCCACGCTAGGGTTGAGAGAAACCTCCGAGATTTTCGGAGCAGACATAACGCGATTCACAAAGCTATTAGATAGTTGTGCTAGCTAAGTTACTTTTATATTAAATTTATTTTATTTATAATATTAAAATTTAAACTTCACTCTATTCTAAAAATTTAATGTTCGGTCGTATTAAATCAATTAGTAGTTGATTATTTGTTTTTTAGTCTTAAAAATGTTATATTCATTTCACCGAACAATTTGATGACAATCCACATTGAAATGGGCTTGGAACCAACACTAACCCCTTCCCAGGTCATTTATTGGTTATATTTGTAGCCACTGCAATGTCATATCGTTCCACCAATTTCTTTTCTTTTTTTAATTTAATATCATAATATATATATAGTTCATTCATCAACATAATCTTAATATATAAAAAGATAACATATATAGTATAATCGATTTTAGTATATGTTTATTATAGATATTAAAATATAAAAAATAAAGCTAAAGGGCTTGTTTTGCCCTCGAGTTCGACTTAATTTTGCAATGTTCTCCATCGCACGAAAAATGCGTTCAATTAAGTTCTCTAGTTTGCACATTACAGCAAATTAGCCCCTTGATCAACGCTAACTAACGGAACTGTTAGTCTGGCTGTTAACTGTTAATGCATCAGCCGTCTTCGCTGATGTGGCATGATATGTCAGTACTAAAAAGTCAAAATGCTAACGTGGCATAAGTGTTGACATGGAAAAAATAAATAAATAAAAACTTTTTATATTTATTTTTATATTAAATTGTAACCAATCAGATGATGACACATGGCGTCATCTAATTGGTTTTAAAGTAAAGAGTTAGAATAACTTTAAATATGTAAAAGATAGGAGTTGAACTTAGGACGTGGTAAGAAGCACAATGCTTTTCCACCGAACTAACCTTTTATAATCAAACACCAAATGTAATATATATCCTCATTAACCCACTCGACCCGACCTAGCCGCCAATCCGCATCGAACGGGTTATACGGAGAAAACCGAAGCGAAATTCATTAAGGCTCTACTCCGATTAACAACTCTAAAAAATTTCTTTTAAAGTTATCTTGTTTAGATGTATTGAACATATCTTAGGTGAGAGAACACGCAGCGGAAAACACACAAGGATAAAAACCAGCAAAACAAGCCATTACAACAACCCCTTTTAAATTTTGCAACAGGCCGTATCGATACGCTAGAGGAACGTATCGATACGCCTGAACTTGGTCAACACCCCAAGTCAAACTTAGGGAAACCGTATCGATACCCACAAAGTGCGTATCGATACACCCTCAACGGTTAATTTTATTATGATCAACTACGAAGACCATACCGATACCCTCAGAACTCGTACCTGCAAAATCGAACTACCTCCATGTCATGAAGATGTTATCTATTTGTTGGAATCATTGATGGGTTCTAAACAACCGGAGAATCCCTTGCAATACTGAAAATCTTATCCCGGCAAAGCTACTATAAGTCCATAATCGTGGCATGCGGCGTTTTGCCTTCCATCCTAAAACTTCTTGACACTACAATCAAGGAATTTCATTTGCTGAAGATCCTAGGGAATTTGTCGAATGGCAGCAAAGTTGGTTACCATATTACATATTTGGGTTATGTTTATAAGTTGGTTTCTTTTCTTCAAGATCCAAATGTTGCAGGGTACTGCATTGAAATTATAAACAACATATGCAACATCGAGGAGGCTAGAGTTAAAGTCGTTGAAGCCGATTTATGTACTTCGATCACCACGATCTTAGAATCCGGTAGTAAGAAGAACAAGAGCTTACTGTTGAATTGCTAATGACAGAAAGCATAATTCAACCTCTGGCCAACATATCTGTTAATGGCAGTTATTTGGATAAGCAGGGGTGAGAAAGAAGATGAGCAGCCATGTTATTTGGATAAGGATATATATTATATTTAGTGTTTGTTTACAAAATTAAAAGGTTGGTTTGGTGGTAAAATATTGTGCTTTTTACCACCGAAGACCTAGGTTTGACTCACATCTTTTACATATTTAGAGTTATTTTAACTCTTTATTTTAAAACCAATCAGATGATGTCATGTGTTATATATGATTAGTTATAATTTAATACAAAAATAAATATGAAAAATAAGATAAAAATTATTTTTTTTAATTTTTTTACCAGGTTAGTATTTTGACTTTTCAACGCTGATCTGGCATGCCACGTTAGTTTGTAGCCCATATTGGTACAAGCCTTATAACTGTCTTCGCTTCTTCAACTTCACCGATGCTACACACCTTTCTTTGTTCTTTTGAACCATTTGAATCAAGCAAAGCTTTATTGAGGAACCTACACATTAGAAAACCCATATTGCCATTTAAAAGATGTTTGCCATAGAATTGTAAATCGAAATATTATTTTCATACATCTTTCGTGAAACAAATATTATGGAAGCATTAAATTTTACAGGATGCTAACATGCACATATGTCAGCTTGCAACCGTATTTAAATAATACAGGAACTTATATCAGATGCCATTAAAGTAGAAAAGTGAATTTTCAGCTTGTTTCCTAAACTGTGTATAAGGCTTTAGATATTGATCTTCAGTAAAACTCACTTGAATTGCTTGAAAGTTTCAGTTGGAATAGTTCCTTGAACCTCTTCGTCTGCAGCTATTGCTGAAGATGCATTTTTTCAATTCCTGGTAGCTAAAATGAACACTCGACCGATTCTCACAAATGAACTTTCGTCATTCCCTTTGATACAAAACCTGTAAGTCAGTGTTCCAAACACAAAAACAAAGAACACAACTAAGGTTGTCTTGGATGTAGGGTGAAATCCAAACACAAAAACAACCAGTACAACAATCATTTGTAATGGAAGCTGACGCTTTTAATCTTGGGGGAATGGGTTGTAGTGTTGGATTATAGCCATTGATTTAATTTTCTGGAGTTTTAGTTTTATAATTTTTAGGAAGATGATGAAAAATAAAATTTTGAAAATTTGGGGGTTAAATTAGAAACTAATTTTTTAAGTAATGGAGACTAACGGCCAAAGGACTAAAATAGAAACGATTCTAAACGTAAGTGACCAAAATAATCTTTTTTAAATTTTGGTGACTAAAATAGAATACACCCTAAACGAAAAAGACCACCGGTAAAGATTACCTTTATTTAAATAATTATAAGATCAGCTTCATTCACTGAATCATAAATATAAATTAATTTGATTAAATGGTTAAAAGGAAGGTGCTAATTAACATGTAAAACGTGGAAAGATTAAAAGTTCATTTGAATAGGAATAGTAGTATGATCCAAGCTTTTACTGTGCTGGCCATGGAAGTAAAATTTCACATGATTCACCCTGTAAAGCTCAATTGAATGAGTCATAATTCAAACTGTGAACATACACAAACCATGGGTAAGGATTCGAACTCGAGTTAAATTGATATTAGAATGATTAGAATTCGGACTAAATAGAGTTAAAATTAAAAAAAAAAAAACTCTTGTTTTTATTTTTCTATTTTTCTAAAACATTTTCAATGAAAAATAGTGAAAATGTTTTTTTTTCAAATTTTCATTTGTTTTTGTTTTTATTTTTAAAAATTATTTTTAAATTTTACAACTAACATTTTTTCGATATTTTTTATTTTCCAAAAAAAATGAAAATGACAAGTATTTTCTAGAACCAAACGCACCATAAATTTTCATGCGCTTTCAACTTTATCTCACAGTGAATTATATTAATATAATCTCTTTTTTATTGGCTTTGCATATTTGGTAAACATTTTATTTTTTAATTTGCTTTATTTATTGGTAGGAATAGGTAAAACTCGGCTCGACTTGAAAAAACTGAATTATTTAACTTGATGCGAAAAATATCGGACTCGACTTGACTCGACTCTTAATTTCATAAACTTGACTTGACAAAAAAATTAAATGAAGTTTGAGTTATAAAATGAAAATTCTAATAACTCGGATGTAGTAATTAGTATATCAGTTTTCAAGTTCGAGTCTCTCAAATTTACCAAACATATATATGTATTATATATGAAGAAAAAAAATATGAGCAAATATATATGTGTATTGTATATGGTTATAGAAAATGTATAAATCAGAACTAATTAGTATCATAACATTATAAATGTTCACAATTAAATTTGAACAGAAATTCGAACTCGACTTAACTCGAAAAAATTCAAATAAAATTTGAATTATAAAATGAGACTCTTCAACTCGATCAACTCAAATTATTTTGATTTGACTCGATCGAATGACCACCCCTATATATTAGCTTTAGTTTTCCTTTCCTTCAATTGAAAAGATGAATAGATAGGGGGGATTCTAGGGACAAACCTTTAAATACAGGCTAAAAAACAGCAGATGTAAAAAAGCGGTACACAAATTGGTACAATTTTGTAATAGAATAATGCATATACATTTTTATTACAAAGATGCACTATTTACTGGATAAAAAAGCAGTACATATTTATTACAAATAATGTACATAAATCTTTACAAGTTTGTAACACAAAAGGTACATACCTTTTTTATTACGCTATTTCACCAAGGGGCATCCATACCACCTTTAGGTGGTATCGATGCTGGTATACAAAATGTGTATGTACACAACTTGTTACAAGGAAACACAATTTGGTACAATAATAACAAGGGGCATCGATACTACCTAAAGGTGGTATCGATGCTGGTTTGGCAGACATGAAAAAAATGGTACATTTGTTATACAAAATGTGTACGTACACAAAAATATTACACAATGTGCATATACACAAATGAGTACAAAAATATACACAAATTGTAACAATTTTATAAGAAAAAAAGGTATATACCTTTTTTAATATGCTATTTCACCAAGGGGTATCGATGCTGGTTTGTATTTAGCCTGTTTTTAAGCCGCATGTTTTTAGAAAAACCCAATAGATTGAAGAGTAGGTTTTATGAATTATTTGAATAGGTGAGGGCTAAAAGCTGGGTAAGGTCATCTGTTGTTCGTTTGAAATTTTAGATATTGAGAATCAATATTTTTTATAATATATGGTTAAATAACCCTTTAAAACGGATTATTTATAATTTTTTAGTTTTCAAAACAAATCACGAACTTTTTAAATATCATGTTTGTCTTTATAAACTTCTCAAAAGAAACTATTAATACAAAAATAAAATTTACAGTGTTTTTTTTTTGAATTAAGAGAGTCCTAAACAAAGGAACTAATATCGATCACCACGAGCCTAAGGGGGACCATTGATATCGCGCTCAAGCAAGGGCAAAACAAATGTTGGGGGCTGCGAATGAAGATGTAGCTGGTAGGCTGTAGGAACAGTGAACTTCGACAGGGCGTCGGCAACGTGATTACATTCACGGGGTATCTAAGTGAAATCGACGTACCAAGCTCTATTACGCATCTTGTGAATAACATTAACAAGAGAGGAGGTACGAGATACGGAGGCGGAGAGTGCAAGATTGACAGCTTGCTTGCAATCTGATTGAAGCTGGAGTCGTTCAGCGCCAATGGACCAGGCGACTTGCATGCCAACGAGAATGCTCCAAAGTTCAGCTTGGAGAGGAGACACCGAGCCAACTTGCTTGGAATATCCAACAACCCAAACACCCTCGGAATTGCGAATCACGCCACCAGTATTCCTTGCATTTGTTGCGCGTGAGACTGCCGCATCAGTGTTCAAGCACAACCAGCCAAGAGGAGGAGGCTGCCATGCGATACTCGCAGCAGCAGAAGCGTGCGAAGGGAGAAAGGTGCAATCCTGCCCTCCAAAATGCAGTGCCCATACAAGGCTTATTCGAAAGACATCACCCAATGGCAAACACGAATCCGCAAATAAAAATTCATTACGCCGTTTCCATACTTGCCAAACAAAAGAAGCAAAGAGTAAACGCCAGTGAGCAGACACATTACCAATGCTCGTCGAAGTGGAGATATTTGCGATAACCCAATCGAGAAGAGGCAAGGCGAAGAAAGTATCATGGTTTTCCGTCGAGACAATTGAAGTCCAAAAACCCCGCGTGGCTAAGCAATCGCGCAAGATGTGCAAAATTGTCTCAGACGCAGCACCACAACAGGGACAAGAGGAGTCTGAAGTCAAGCCTCGACGCAATCTCTCTTCATTGGTAAGAAGGCGGTTATGAAGTACAAGCCATAAGAAAGCCCGGATGCGTTGAGGTATCGGTAAGGACCAAACCGTTGACCAAGCTTTATCCGCAACACCCCAATTCGCCTCAACAAAAGTTTTGTAAGCCGAGCTAAGGGTGAATTCCCCGGTAGGTGATAAGGACCATGCGGCCATGTCGCATTCTGCATCAGCATGTGGCGGTAAAATGCCCAAAATGTGCGGCATTGCTTCAAGCAAAAACAGGGAAGAGATACGCTCGACGTCCCATTGGTTGTTGTCGATCAACAAATCAGAAAAGTCCAACGCAAGGGGGGCTGTTGAGGGGGCACGACGCCAATCTCTCAAAGGTCCTAGTGTTGGCACCCAAATATCATTCAAAACATCAGTAGAATTGCCGTCACCTATAAGCCAATGGATATTCCCACGGATTGAATCCCATACATTAGCGATCCCACGCCAAAGAGGTGAGCAATTGGGTCGAGCTATAGAAAGAGGACACAAGGTGATAATTCTATATTTTTCACGTAGAGCACGAACCCACAAGTCATTAGGCCGGCTAACCAAATACCACGCGAGCTTGGACATGTGCGCCAAGTTTCGTTCAAACGAACGTGCAATTCCAACGCCTCCGAAACATAGAGGGCGGGTGATTGCCTCCCAATTTACAAGAGAGATGGGACGTGATGCGCGGGAAGAGCCCCAAACAAAGCCGCGAATCAGTTTATCAATCTTTTCACAAACTCCCACAGGAAGTTTCGCTGTCTGCATAAAATAGGATGGGATGGCACATAATACAGACTTGGCAAGGGTAATTCGTCCCGCAAGAGAAAGGTAACGTGATGCCCAGCCATTAAGCTTCGATCGGATACGGTCAATAATAAAGTTGTAATCAGATAGACGTACCCGTTCATGTTGAACCGGAACACCTAAGTACGTGCCAAGTGACAAAGTTTTCTGATAGCCTAGAATCTCACAAATCTCATCCTAGATACATGAATCAGTATTTGGGGAAAAATAAATCTGTGACTTACGAGCATTAACTTTGTGCCCCAATTATCTTCCAAACTCCTGAAAAATGCTCGCTATATTCTGTGCAAATTTACAGTGTTTTTAAAACACAAGCAATAATAATTATAGTACAAGACACGATATATTCATTTTTATGTCATATTTAATATTTTATATTAAAAAACAAAAATATAAGGTAATAACACAAGAAATATTACTAGAATAATATCACAATTAATGCACAGTTGTAGTTTAAATCTTGCCATGATAATACTAATATAATATTATCAAAATAATATCATAAGTCAAGGTATTAATATTACCATGACACACGCACACATGTATTTATATGGTTAAAAGAGTATTTTTTGTTCTCGAGTTCGATCTAAATTATCAAAGTTGCTCTTCGCGCGAAAATACGGTTAATTAAGTCTTCAACTTCGTAAATTGTAGCAAATTAGCCCATTGACCAATGTTGACTGACGGAATGTGGCCGTTAACTGCATGCCATGTCACGATTGACTTCTCAAAATGCTGACGTGGCATCAGTTTAAAAATAATAATTATTTTTTAGCATCTCATGTTTAGGGGTGGGAATTGTCGGGTACTCGGTTCATCCGGGTACTTCAATCTTTGGCCCGTGTCCCGACCCATCTCATCCGGGTACCCACCTATTTTTTTAATTCTAAAATTTTTAAAAAAATCAGATAATAAACAAAAAAATATTTTTTTTAAAAAAAAATTAAACTTAAAACTTAAAAGTGTATAATACAAACATAAAAAGAATTTAGGGATTTAAATTTAGTTTGAGTAAAAATATTAAGAAACTTAAAATAAAAATATAATTTAAAATAAAATATATATATATATATATATATATTAAATATTATCGGGTCGGGTCGGGTACCCAGTTACTTAAAAATTACGGCCCATGTCCCGGGAAAATTCTAGGGTCGGGTAAATTTTTTAGAGAATTACCTGATATTTTTAAGTTCGGGTCGTCAGTCGAGTATTTTTACCCACCCCTACTCATGTTGCCATGGCGACTCTACATACCCAAAGCCATTTTCAACAGTATCATCCCCGGTTGTAGTCGACGACCATGGAAATGAACTCTACAACTCCACAATTGTTTTGTCGGTCAACGTTAATCAAGAAACTAATTTACTGTAATTCGCGAAGTGAAAGATTTAATTGACTGGGTTTTCGCGAGAAGGGCAACATAATTTATTTGAATCGAACTTGGGACAAAAACAGCCTTTAGCATGTTTATATAAACCATTAAAGGCCAAAATTACTAAGTAATACCTTAAATGGCAAGATTTAAGGCATATAACGTAAATTAAGGGTAAAATTACCTTATACGCATAGCCTCATAGGATCACTTTGAGTAGGGCTTCCAGATATTAATTTGGCAGTCAATTATTTTCACCGAATGGAAATTATAATTGTTTATCGTACCAACTATGTCTTGTTTATAGCAAAGGCCTTTGACATTGGGTCATTGACGTTTTGTACATCAAGCGTGGATATATTGATTGAGTAGGAAACTGATCACATATGGTAATGCAAAATAAAATATTAGTCGACTGGAAATAAATTGGAAAAGAATTACACAAATAATTTAACCTTGTCGTGGTATAAATTATTGTCTTAGGCACGGTAATTTGTATTTCTTAAATTAAAATTAAAAATCTGTTATAAGATTGTTAGAAAAATCGTTAATCTAATAAGCATAAATAAATAGTAAAATTAAATAATGATATTATTACTGAATCAGATATGATATAAAATAAAAACAAGCATACTCGTAATATAAATTGAATATTAAAATAATAAATTGAAACTTTTTACTTGTGTTTGGACATCAATTCATATGAGTAAAAATGTTAGACGTGTGAAATCACATTCTTCTATTAGTTTTGAAAATTACAGGGTAAAACAATAAAAAATTCTTTAGGTTTACATGGTATTTATAGGGATTTACATAGTAAACTATTGGAAATTTAAACATAATGAAGCATTTAATATCGAGAGTTAATGATCCTTTAAAGAGTAACTTCTAAAATTACTGTCTGAATTAAAGTAAAATTTTAATATTTATCATTTTAATTCTGAAACATAATTTGGTAAAGATATGCTTTATTTAAGGAAATTATTTAGGGTTAAAATATCTGCAAGAGCACTGAAGGCTAGATCAGTCCGAACATTCACATCACCCACGTCGTGCACAGTTGCACATTTACTAACCAATAATTGGTATCATGTTTTTCTTCAACAACATTTGGATCAATTTCTCATTTAGAACTAAAATTATCGAATTTTTTCTAACAATCAATACTTAAATTATTTTTACAATATAAATATTTCAATAATTTAATTGGAAAAAAATAAAAAATGATTTAATTCAAAAGATAAATTATTTTACAAAATCTAATATTTCTTAGATTACTCTTTAATCTTTTCAAAACTCATAACCTTTAAGAATTTGCAATTAAAAAAATACAATTGTAGTTTGGGTTACAATTGCCGGAGACTTGCATAAATTATGGGTAAGTTGGTAGATGATGTAGAATAAAGACAAAGATGAGTGCACATTGGACGGTCCAAATTCTAGCTTGAATATTTTTTTTTCATCAAACAAATTATAGCTTTAATATAAAAATACCTTAAAATTGAATTGTGATTTAATCGGAACATATCTATTGTAGAAGAAAACAATTGACGGTAGTGTGGCGGTGCCGTAACAAGGGGAACAGCAAGTGTACGACTTAATTGTCGGCAGATGGCACACAACGACCATGTGTAGGGATTGCCATTTCATCCGGATTCGAAGGGTTTCGACTCGATCTAACCCGGTTAGGTCAATGTAAAAAACGAGTTTAAGTCGAGTCTAGTTTGTATTGAGAGTTGGTTTAGTTTAGGGTGAAAAAATTTGACCTGCCTACGGCTAATAGTGTAAGTTTTCTCTATATTTTTTGAAATATTTTATAATAATATCTCATCTTTATACATATTTTTTATAATTAGATCTATAAAATTAATTTATTTACAATTATGTCCTAATTTTTTTAATTAAATCCCTAAAATTGATTTTTATATAGATCAAAACAATTTGAGTTCGAGTTTAAGTATATTTTTTTTTAAGTCGGGCCGAGTCAATTTTTTTAGAATATGATCGAATTTAGGGTAGTAATTTTTAGGTCGAGTTTGAGTCGGCCAAAAACCTGATCCGATCCGTGTCCATCCCTAGTCATATGGTGCCTTAGACTTTGCTTGGTATGAAGGATGAAAAATTTGTTAATCAAATGGTTGAGATTCAAAGTAAGAAGGTGGTTATGAATCTTCACTATTTAATTAACAATTTTTTTATCTTTTCATATTTTTATCTTTCATACCAAGTAAAGCCTTACGCTCTACTCAACTTGTGATGTCTATATTCGTCTTAAAAAAACCAAAACAGTTGTTTTATTTATTTTTAATATTTAACATTTTTATTTCTAAACGGGCCGACTATTCTAACCCGCCGAAGGGAATGCAATCCTTTGACACAAAGCCCCTTTCAAGACTGGGTTTGGGTCAAATTTTATTTTACTGTGCGAGTCCAAAAATCCAAAACCCAAAACCTTAAGAAAGCAAGAAAACGAAGGTTAATCTTTTTTACTTACGAAAAGAAACGTACAATTTTTTTTCTATTTTATAAAACGTTCGATTTTATAAAAAAAATCATTTAAAAAACATGAATGAATTTAGTTACTTTTATAATATTATATTTTGATACTATAAGAAATTATACAACCTTCTTGGCTTCTTCAAAATCTACATCTTTAACATCAAAACTTTAAATCTTGAACTTCGAATCTAAATCATTAACACTATTACTTAAACCCAAACTCTAAACTCTAAATTAAAATCATAACCCTTAAATTTGACACATTATAAATTTAGTTTCGAATTTGGAGTTTAATTCTTTATGTTGTAAGATTTAGAATTTAGATTTTAAAATTAAAGTTTAGAGTTTAGAACGTAGGTCTTAAGGTTAGTAATTTAAAATTTAAAAATTTAAAATAGTTGTGTAATTTTCTTTTATATATACTATGTATAAAATGTAACCATTAATATTTGATGCACAAGTAATATATTTTTTTTTACACAAAAATGCATATATAAATTCACAACCTCAAATCCTAAAACTCTAAACCTAACTCCTAAACTATAGATTATAACTTTAAACTATAAATTCAAAACATTAAAATCAGACTCATAAATCCTAAACTAAATACCTAAGTTTTAAATTAAAGTCATTCGTAAAAAAAAAAACAAGTTAAATTTACCCTTAATATTTATATAATTTTGTCATTTGACCCTTAACTTTTTTTTAAAAAAAGTCTTTGAATTTCAACTTCAATCTTAAAAAAATCTAATGGTTATTTTCAAAAGAAAAAAATACTAACCAAAATGATATTGACATAAAAGTCTCATGACAATATATGCACACTTCATGGTTTTTTAGTTTTTAAATATTTTTATAATTTTAAATAAATTATTAATGTGATATGTAAGACAAATAATTACACGAGAACATAAAGTATATACGAACTACCACTTCAAAATCAGTAATATTTTAAATGATAAGACTCTATTATATGAAACCATACCTTTTACCCCCCCCCCCCCCCCCCCAAATAATAATAACTCTATTATAAAAAAGGTTAAGGGTTTGATTTGAATAAATAAAAGAATAAGAATCAATTTAACAAAAATAAAATATTATGGACTAAATCTGCCCATATGCCTAAACGCATAGGCGAATAAGATTTTAGAGAGGTGAGAAACGAGATTAATAATATTATTATCCAAACAGACGACAGCAGGAACACGCTATCCCTCAGATTATTCCAGACAATCTTTAACCATGTTATTCAAGGAAAGGAAGTTAAGGGAAGAGTGAGATAAATTATTTATACATAAAGCATGAGAGAAACCGACCTGTTTGGTTCATTGCTTTGCCCATAGTGAACGACTAGTTTCATGACTGGGAATTAATCGTCAGCGATTCAGGGACTTGATAAATTTCTGGGTTTTTTTTGGATAATTCCAAACTCGAATAAGATTTCATCGAACAAGTAAACCTGGGGAGTCGAGAGGGCTCCAGATTAGGGCCGTGCTTGTCTTGCGCCGATTGGCTGCTTCGTTACTGCTATTTAATTTTCCGAAAGAAAATGGAATCGCCTGCCGGTTCTTCGCCGATTAAGCCCCGTGATCGAGTCGTACGGGTACGTTCTTTCTTTTTTTAATTTTCAAATTATTCAATCGGGTGAAATGTGAAAATGTTGAAGTTTAATTTTATTTTATTCTATTTTTTTAATTCCTTATGTTGCGAATTTGTTAATGTTGAAATGAATAAGCTGAAAGAACTATTGGTTTTGTAATCAGAGGTTAGCCGCTTTAGGGATTCCAAAGGAGTACATCGAAAGGTCTTATGAGGGGATAGTTGATTATGTTAATTGTAATGGATTATTGTTGCCAGAGATAGTTTCTGCAATCTTACCTGCAGACGAAGATGTGGCGGAGTCTATACAAGATATTAGTATAAGGCCTAAGAAATGGATGTGTTTGACTATGAAAAATCAGTTCCGTGAGAGTATGCTTTGGTTACAGTGGCTGATGTTTCAGAATGAACCGATGAATGCTTTGAAAAACCTAGCGAGTTTGAGTGTTGGTCAACGCGGTGTTTGTGGTGCGGTTTGGGGATCAAATGACATTGCATATAGGTGCCGGACATGTGAGCATGATCCAACGTGTGCTATTTGTGTTCCCTGTTTCCAGAATGGGAATCATAAGGATCATGACTATTCGACTATATATACGGGTGGTGGTTGCTGTGATTGTGGGGATGAAACGGCTTGGAAACAGGAGGGGTTTTGCTCAAAGCATAAAGGTTCGGAACAGATTCAACCACTTGATGATAGCATAGCAAATTCTGTTGGTCCAGTGCTTGATGCACTCTTTGTTTGTTGGAAAAACAAGCTATTTGCAGCAGAACATGTATTTCATGAAAATATGAGAGCAACTGATCATGGTGCTGAACAGAGGAAGGCTGCAAATGAACTTACTTATGTGGTCGTTGAGATGCTCATAGAATTTTGCAAGCATAGTGACAGTTTGCTCAGTTTTGTGGCTAGGAGGGTAATTTCTCTAGACGGTTTATTGGATATTCTGGTCAGAGCAGAGAAGTTCGTTGGCGATGGTGTTGCAAAGAAACTCCATGAAGTGCTGCTGAAATTGCTGGCAGATCCTGTCTTCAAAAATGAATTTTCAAAAACATTTTTAAGTTACTACCCAACTGTTATAAATGAAGCCATAAAAGAGGGAAGTGACAGCATTTTCAACAAGAAGTACCCTCTAATCTCAACTTTCTCTGTCCAAATATTCACAGTGCCAACACTAACTCCTCGTCTCGTGAAGGAGATGAACCTATTGGACATGCTACTGAAATGCTTGGGAGACATTTTTCTTTCTTGTGCTCGAGAAGATGGCCGTTTGCAGGTAACTTCTATTGTTCTTGTTTCCTTTTGTAAACTAGGTCACAATTGCATGATGACATACAATTTTGGCATTAAAAGAAGAACAGAGCCTGAGATTTGCTCACATTCTATGTCATCTTGGTTATCACAATAAAACATAACTCTTGAAAATGGTTATTGAAGAATTTATTGTACTAGTGGTGCGTTAGAATTTTGACAGTATATATATAATTTTTGTGTTTTCTTCTGTTGCAGGCTGCTAAGTGGGGAAGTTTGTATGACACCACAAACCGTGTAATTGAAGATATTCGGGTTGTCATGAGCCATGATGTAGTCTCCAGATATGCAATACATGAGCAGAAGGACATTTTAAGAACTTGGCTAAAGCTTTTGACTTTTGTACAAGGGATGAACCCTATAAAGAGGGAAACTGGCCTCCATATTGAAGAAGAAAATGAATCTATGCATTTGCTTTTTGTTTTAAGCTATTCTATTTCCAATATTCATTCCCTTCTGGTAGATGGGGCATTTGCTGTTGCCTCAAGCGAAGAGGCAAATATTCTTTCTTATGCTTATAGGCAAGATGTGTATGATGTAGATAGCATGAGGCATGCCAAAGTAGGAAGGCTCTCCCAAGAGAGTTCTGTTTGTAGCGGACCAGGAAGGAGTGTTTCAAAGACTACTGAAATTGGATCTGACTCCGCATCTCATCTTTTAATTCCCTCCTCTGCCTTCTGGTTAATACAGGAGTGCTTAAGGGCTATGGAGACTTGGCTAGAAGTTGATGGTGGTACCTCTGCCTCTCTTCGGAGTTTATCTTCTCCAAATAGTAGTAGCATTTCTGATAGCAATTTTTTGGCAATAAAGAAAACATTGTACAACATTAAGAAAGGGAAATACTTTGGGAAGCTAACTGGTTCAAGTGAGAATCATAGCTCACAATGTTCTTCTCCTGTTTATAGTGGAAATCAAGCAAGTGATGATATGGACATTGCTAAAAATAGAGGCTCAGACAGTAAAAGCAAGTCAGATGAAACTGATCCAGTTTCATGTGGTTATATGGGTGATGTCAGTGCCATGGAGACAGACAGTGGCGTAGGACTAGCTACTCTGCGTGTTTTGAGCTTGTGTGAATGGCCAGATATTGTTTATGATGTTAGTTCACAAGAGATATCTGTTCACATTCCGTTATATCGATTATTTTCCTTGCTTCTGCAGAAGGTATTGAGAATGTCTTATGGTGAATCTGTACTGCCAAATATAACAAATGCTTGTTCAGCAAGTTCAATATCAGCACATGCAGATTTCTTTGGTCACGTCCTCAGGGGCTGCAATCCTTTGGGGTTCTCTGCCTCTGTTATGGAGCATCCCTTAAGGATTAGGGTATTTTGTGCACAAGTTATTGCTGGAATGTGGCGGAAGAATGGGGATGCTGCCCTAGTATCTTGCGAGTGGTATCGCTCTGTTCGCTGGTAGGTTAAATTTGCTTTATTTGTTGGGCATAACTAGTGGGAAGAAGTCCCCAAAGTTTCCATTTCTTAGTTCTGATGTTCTTTACTTGCAGGACTGAACAAGGTTTGGAGCTTGATTTATTTTTGCTGCAGTGCTGTGCTGCACTTGCTCCTCCCGATCTCTATGTTAAGAGAATTGTAGAGCGCTTTGGGCTTTTAAACTATCTTTCTCTGACTCTTGAAAGGTCAAGCGAGTATGTTTTTACCCTTTCAACTTCTACTTTTACATCATTGAAATACTTTTAATTCAAGTTTCTTTTGCCTTTTCCATTTGAATGGATAACTTTAAGGAAGGAATGCCTATTTTATTAGGAAATTTAATACTCTACTAGGATGCTACTTTTGCTACTTGTTGCTGCTAATAGGGTAAATACATTTTGTTAATTCGGTCTAAGTTTCTTGCTTTGGCTTCATTTTACATTCTTAAATTTAGCTATTAAGTAAATGTATATAGCAAAAATCAAAATTATATCCCTATTATATAACTTCAACAGGAGCATGATGAATCCTTGTTAAAGTGAAAACATTCTTTTTCATACATAAAAAGTCTTTTTTTATTGCTTGGGAAGTGACATCAACTAGCAAAGATGGTCCGGACAGTGGCATTCCCATGCACCTATAAGGACACTTTAAGATTCTGAATTTATGTTTTATATCATGATACACTATTAGTATGATAAATGGTACTGTCTTTCAGGTATGAGCCAGTTCTTGTTCAGGAAATGCTCACTTTAATCATGCAAATTTTACTAGAAAGACGATTTTGTGGACGGAACACAGCTGACAGTTTGAAAAGAGAACTGGTTTATAAGTTAGCCATTGGAAATGCCACTCACAGTCAACTAGTGAAATCTCTACCTCGCGACCTTTCTAAATCTGACCAACTTCAAGAAATTTTGGATAGAGTTGCTGTATACTCTAATCCGTCAGGCTTTAATCAGGTTGGAGTTTGTGGTCTTATATATCCTTTCAATGTCATGGGTTGTCAAGATACTTTTTGATCTATTAATATTTCTTGATGTTGATGCTATGCCAGGGAATGTATTCATTGCGTTGGGCCTATTGGAAGGAGCTGGATTTATACCACCCTCGTTGGAACTCGAGGGATTTGCAAGTTGCAGAAGAAAGATACTTGCGTTTCTGTGGTGTTCCGGCAATGACTACTCAGCTGCCTAAGTGGACAAAAATATACCCTCCTCTAGAGGGAGTTGCTAGGATTGCAACATGCAGAGAAACCCTTAAGATCATTCGTGCAGTATTGTTTTATTCTGTTTTCACTGATAAATTTACTGAATCACGTGCTCCTGATGGAATCCTTATGACAGCACTGCATTTGCTTGCATTAGCATTAGACATTTGTTTTCCGCAGAATAGATATGGTGGTGTAGGATGTCATATTGGAGATTCAAATTCTATTCTAGCTTTTGCTAGTGAAGAAATTACTGAATCATTAAACTATAGTGCTGGCAAACAGAGCTTGCTATCACTACTTGTTGCATTAATGAGAATGCATCGGCGAGACAATGTAAACAGCTATATGGAATCCAGCAACTGCAATTTCTCTCCTTTGATTGAAAGTTCATTGAAAAAGTTCGCTGAAGTTGATTCCCAATGCATGACCAAACTGCAACAACTTGCGCCTGAAGTGGTCAGCCACCTATCAGAATCTACTTCTAATACTGAGAGAAGTACATCAGGTTCAGCCTCTGATAGTGAGATGCGCAAGGCGAAAGCTCGTGAAAGACAAGCTGCCATAATGGTGAGTGAAGCAATCTTGAAAAAAGCCTGGTAGGATGCTGGTGAAAGATCTAAACGATCTTTAATTTAGCAATTTGCTCCTCTGCTAACATTAACTATAATGTCTCATACTTGGCCTGTATAAAATTTCATCTGTGATTCCTTTAAAATGAGGATTAATTAAATCAGAGGCCCATGTCTCTCTTCTGAATCATGTATTTTCGTGGAAGTGATCTGGGTTTCACCACATAAAAGGGGATTGCTACTCATTGGATTATGCCATGTTCATTTATTTACTGGCCTGGTGAAAAAGCTTGTATTAAATGCTAAATGGACCATTTCCTGCATTTTAAGTGTTAGGTGTGTTGCCTGACTGTTGATTAACAAACTGAATAGACCCTTTAAATGTGTCAATTCCTCACTGCTATCTTTGGGTAACAGTGGAGTCAATCAAAATATGGAAATCAAAGTAAAATGGAACATGATCTCGGTGTATTAGTTAGTTTGTGGATTTGAATCATTTCTGTATTATGTAAATCTTCCTGCAGGCAAAAATGAAAGCAGAGCAGTCTAAATTTTTGTCAAGCATCGCTTCCATTGCCGATGATGATTCTAAATCTGAAGCAGAAATTTCTGATTCTGACACGAAACATGAAGCAGAAGGTGCTGTGCAACAGAGTTGCTCTCTTTGCCATGATCCTACTTCCAAAGCTCCTGTTTCTTTCTTGATTCTTCTCCAAGTAAGTTTTATTCTTCAGGTTACCCATCACTTTGAGACGAACAATACCTTATTTTTTCCCTTCAAGAATTAACATTTTATTATTTCTTAAAAAAGAAATCTAGGCTTTTGAGCTTTGTTGATAGAGGACCTCCATCGTGGGATCAATGTTCAGACAAGAAGCAAGGTTATATTCCTACAAATAGGTTGACCAACCAGTCAAGATCAAATGCCTCTGCCAGCAGTTCAGGATTGACTTCTTTGTCAGCGCAGTTGACTGAAAATTCAGTTGTTGAGTCTAACAATAATGTGCAGGAGCAAGATAGGGAAGTAAATGTCATTCTTGAGTTTTTCAAGTCTCGTTTTCCTTCAGTGAGGAGCATTCAAGCACCTTGCACGTCTACTGATGTGAGGGATAGTACTATATATAGTTTGGGGAAGGTGGAAGAAGATATGTACATATCTATCCGTAACGAAATGTGTGATATTTCGTTAAGCTCAAGCTTTAGAACAGATGAAGCATCTTCTGCTGTTGAATGTTCCTCAGAAAACTGCAGGGATGCTGAATCTGACATACTTGGAAAATACATTGTTGCACTCTCAAGTGAGACAATTGAAAACTCTCTGGGTACTGAAAACACTGATGTCGATAGAGAGTTGACGGGATCTACTTCACAGCCTCTCGTATATGATGGATTTGGCCCATTAGATTGTGATGGAATTTATCTGTCTTCCTGTGGGCATGCTGTACATCAGGGTTGTCTCGATCGCTATTTATCATCACTGAAGGAACGGTAAGTTTTCTCGAAAATATGGTTTAGTTGTTATTAGATAGATTTGCATATTTCTTTTAACATTATTCTGAATGTCAATAATAGAGTGAGAATTCAAAGGCTTTGCAACCATATACCACTGATCTTTCTCAAAGCGATTATGAGGTGTGAACTTATTGTTTAGTTCATTGTTTGGACTTCACATTGTCCTTTTGGTGAAGCATGCTCTACTGAAACTCCAAGTATAGGTTTGGAGCTTGAATCATGTAATTGGAGTTTTCCATGCCTAAATTTGTTGCCATTGAAAGGCTCCTAGCCTTGTAGTCCGGGTTAATTTCAATCTCACTGTGCCTTTAAATCCTCAAGCATCTTGTCCCTACCTCTGGTTAATTCCAACCTCATCATGCCTTTTATAATTGTGAGTCTGTTAGTTGAGACGTGAGGATGCCTTGAGGAATCTTGAGTTCATGATTTGGATAGGGTTGGAAATTTATTTGTAATTTCATTAAACAAGGGACCAGAAGTTGCAGAAATGTCTTTATCTTTGAGACTCTAAATGATGCCTGCCTGGAAGTGATCTGGCATAAAAGTGCATAAGATATCTTCTTGCTCTGTGGTTGCAGATTTGCAAGGAGGAGTTTCTTTGAGGGGGCACATATTGTGGATCCTAATCAGGTATTAGCTTCACAAAAATGTATTCTTTTACAAAACCTTATCTTACATTTGATGTTGATCTTGTACTTGTTTGCTTTTGTCAGGGAGAGTTTTTGTGCCCTGTGTGTCGTAGACTAGCAAATTCTGTATTGCCTGTAGTTAATGGGACTTTCCAAAAGGCTGGAAGGCAGCCTACGACTTCAACTGTTGATCAAGTGCCTTCATTTGGTTCTCCATCTGCAGTAAGCAAAGAAACCTGTTCCCTTCTGCTTCAGCAGGGTTTATGTCTCCTAAAAACCGCTGCCAAGGTGGTTGGGAGACCTCATTTCTTTGAAGCTCTTTCTCTTCAAAGAAAAGAGAATTTAAGTCAGGATCTGGAGCCTATATCTCGTGTGCTGTCTAAAATGTATTTTTCGAAAAAGCGGGATAGATTCTTAGGATCTCCAAGGTTAAGCCTCCCAATAATTTTATGGGATACTCTTAAGTATTCCCTAATGTCAACAGAAATTGCTGCTCGCAGTGGAAAGACTTCTATGGCCATAGATTATACTCTTACTTCTTTGTATAAGGAATTTAAATCTTCTAGTGAATTTATATTTTCCTTGTTGCAAAGAGTTGTTAAGAACCTGAGCAGTACAAATTCTCTTCATGCTCTTCAAAGATATAGAGGTCTTCAACTGTTTGCAGCCTCTATTTGCTCTGGGTCTGTCCTTGTTAACCACAGGACCATAAATAAACAAGAAGGTAAGTCTTTAACTAATTATTGCTTTGAGATTCGCTTGAAATTTAGCACATTTATGAAGAATGTTTGATACTAAGTTCTTGATGATGTAGAAATATTTAACAAATAAAAATCATGGTTTATCCAAGTTTGATGCTGCTTATGTGTTTTGAAGGATCTCTAGTCTTTTTATGGTTTGTGAATCACAAATAAATTGAAATAGGTCATTGCTAAAACTGAAGCACGATGATAAAACTTTCCACTTATGCTAATGAGATGACCTTTTTCTACTTAACCAGTAGCAGGGATAAAGGGACGTAAGAGATGGAAGAATGTTCTTAAAAAAGTGAATGAGAGGACCACAATTATTGTGTGTGTGTGTGTGTTTGGAGGGTTGGTGGATGTTTATTTGGCTGTAACTGTATATGCAATCATAAGTTGTCTTTTGAATTCTTGTGGTATAAATTGGACTCTTGATTGCATGTTGACAGACAATCTTCTTCTTATCTTGAAACAAGATGATAAGGAAGCGGTATATCCTGATATTCAATTATGGAATCGGGCATCTGATCCTGTTCTTGCTCGTGACCCTTTCTCATCATTGATTTGGGTTCTCTTCTGTCTTCCCTGCCCGTTTTTCTCATGTGAGGAGTCCTTGTTATCCCTTGTGCATCTCTTCTATGTTGTCTCTGTGATTCAGGTTTGCCACTAACTCCCTTCATGTAGGTTCCTTTGCCCTATTAGTATGGTTTTCTTTTCTAAACTTTCTGTTGTCTGACTTGAACAATAAATTTTGATTACTGACAATATTTCTGGTCAAATGAAACAATATGAAGAAACATTAATGCTTCTAAACTTCTTGGTAGATTTTTGTATGATTTTTTCAAAGCAACATTGTAGAAATCAGAGTAATTTTCTCTTCTTATTCATTTCAGATTATATTACATATATACACAAACTTTATCTCTATCTTAGGAAACTCTAAGTTTAGGAAAGAAACTAATCCTAGGAAATATAATCCCTTAGAATAAGGGATTATAAAAGATATTTACAGAATCAAAGGAAATAAATTTACAGAATCCCTTAAAGTAAGGGATATATATTCCTACAAACATGTTAAGCATCTTACCTAAACCAATTGGGAGTAGGGGAAGAGACCCAATTTTGTATATAAGGAGAACTGGAAATTGAAAACTTAACCTATTTGTGATACACCACTTTAATGGGCCCAACACATGTAGGTGAAGACAGAGAACCTACCATTTGACAAGCTTGGGAGGGGTATTAGGCAGAACAACTTGCAATAACAACATAACAGAAGCTAGGCTTTGATTTGATAAGCATCGAACCTAAAACCAAAGGCAATCCAAGACTCAACTGTGGTGGAATATGTTTTCCTTTGGGGATTTGTTTCAAAGGATGGCATTAACTGTTTGAAATTTTCCTTAAAGCAGTCATGTTCTATTAATGAAATTATTTAGTCACGATAATTTGGCATTACAATAAAATTTCTGAATGTGATTTCCAATTTCAGGCTTTAATATGTTGCCAGAGACATGGTTGTAAGTTCAATGGATTAGATCCCCATCATCGCCTAATTTCTGATATCTGTGGCGTTCTTGGAGATTCTGTCTGTGCTCACTGGTATTTTGTGTCAAATGATGTTGACCACTCTTGTGATATTAAACAAATGATTCGAAGATTGAGTTTCCCATACTTGCGGAGATGTGCATTGTTGTGGAAATTGCTCAACAATTCTGCCCCAGCACCATTCTGTGATAGGGAAAACGTGTGGGAGTCATCTCATGTGACAACTGATATGATGGATACGACTGAAAATGCTTTGGTGGAGCTTGGTGAAATACAAGAACTAGAGAAGATGTTTAAGATTCCTCCTATAGATGTTGTTCTTGAGGATGAAATCTTGCAATCATTTGCATTAAAATGGTTTCATCACTTCAAAAAGGTACATGAAACTTGCAGTTTCCAAAATGTTTTCTACTGCAATCCGACAGTTCCATTTAAGTTGATGAACCTGCCACATGTTTATCAAGACCTATTACAAAGGTTTGTTCCGAAATCCGTTCTTAGACATGCAGATATTGTTCCTCTTTCAAGAATATGAAGTTCATGAGAATATGTGTTTCAACAGGTACATAAAACAATCTTGCCCTGATTGCAAGGCTCCCCTCGTTGAGCCTGCATTATGCCTTTCGTGTGGTAGATTATGCTCTCCAAGTTGGAAATCGTGCTGCAGGTTAATGTTCATCTTTCTTTTCTTTTGCTGATTTTGTGCTTAACATGCGCATTTATCCACGATTCTCCCGTATTTTGATTGTTAAGATTCTTTAGTAAATCTAAAGTACTGATCTCTTTCTTTAATATTTGTCTTACTAGGGAAAGTGGATGCATGGCTCATGCAATGAACTGTGGTGCTGGAATTGGTGTCTTTCTGTTGATAAGGGTATTGATCTCCTAGTTTTTGCTTGGAACTTTCACCTAATATTTTTTCAAAGTGGCTAATAGTCTTTTGTTGTAACAGAGAACAACGATCCTGCTACAAAGATGTGCACGTCAAGCTCCTTGGCCGTCTCCATATTTGGATGCTTTTGGTGAAGAGGTAAAGCATATACTTTTTATTAGCACAGTTTGTAGCAGTCATGTATTTTGGTAGCTTGAGGTTGAAGCAGATAAAACATTGGTTAGTATTTAGTGTTATAGAAACAGACATTGCACTTTCAGCCTCTTCTACTGTAACCTACAAAGGGTGGTTATGATTGTGTTATCACCTTATCGGTATTGGCCGTAAAGGGCCTTATTTTACTAAGTATAGTAAGTTCACGAGCCTCGGGAAATTTTGCCCAAGGATCTCCTTGGGTTGCAATTCAATGCAAAGAGACCTGGGAAATTTTGAATGATTCATTCATAAAGGTTAATCTACTTGGTATTTTTAAACTTGATTGAACCTTACAAAATGTTAGAGATTCTGGAGCTGATTTATTTTCGTCACTGTAAGAACGTATATAGAAGGTGCAAGTATCCTTGGAAATTATTCGTTCGGTTGAAACTTATATTAGATACCAGAATTCTTGCTTGTGTCATGGTACTGAATCTTAAACTTTAAATGTGTACTCGCTTGTTGTATATTTGTACTTGCATTTCATATCCTATCGAAGGGTTTTCTTATGATCTATTTGTGATATTGTCACTTATTGCAGGATATTGAAATGCATAGAGGAAAACCACTGTACTTGAACGAGGAACGTTATGCTGCTCTAACTTACATGGTAATTTCTAAATCCTTTGTTTCCCTTGTATATTTGTTATCGGTTTTACATTTTCCTATGTCCATGTTCGCAATAATCTATTCTCTCATGAATGAACAGGTTGCTTCTCATGGTCTTGATCGGAGTTCGAAGGTTCTAGGCCAAACAACCATTGGTACCTTCTTCATGGTTTAGCTTGGTTTCAAGTCATGATCAAGGCGTTGGTTAATCTTTGGCTTCTTTTTATTTCTCTATTTTCTAGCAAGACGTCAAATTGCTTAGAAAATGGTTCTACAAAACTGAAGGTTGCCGGTATCTGTAAATGAATGCACAAACTATGGATCTCGGACAGTGATGTTTGCATATGCCCGTTTTGGCTGGACATACCGGTAATCAGGTCAGTTGAGTAGATCGAGTGTTTCTTTTTCCTTTTTCTTTGCCATTTGTGTATTTTTACTCTGTTAATGAAAAGTGATTCTTCAACATTTTCTCAATTTAGTTTCTATTAATTTTATGGGTTTGTTTGTAATATGCTGTGTACATAGTTGCACATTTTCTCGAGATCTCAGCTCCTCCCTGTATGTTTCTGGTTAATTCAGTGGCTGCTGCTGCTATTACTTGTATTGCCCCAACTTTTTCATTTTTATTATATTTTTCAATGGCGGCTGCTGCTACGACGACGAAACTAGGACCATTACCATTAGTCGATGCTGTAATATGCCATGGCTGCTGCTACCACCGTTCAAAACATACTCAGCTGCAGCGTCGACTAATGATCCTCTGGGTTTTACAGCTTCCATGGCATCAGATTTCTCAAGTATCGTTTCGGTAAGTTTCTCAACTACTTGATCACAGGAGACATCGTTTCCTCCCATTTCATAACGGCTGTCATCCCAAAATCAAACAAATTCATCCTACCATCAAACATACTTTATATTTAAGGGTAAATTACAATTTTACTCGCTCTTATTTTGGTCACTAAAGTTTATACATTTTTAATTTAATCACTCAACTTGATTGAGTTTTCTTTATCACTTTACCGTTATATCAGTAACTCAGTAATGATATGATATTTATATATATTTAAGCCACGTAAGCACCAGAACAAATTGAAAAATTAAAACCCCTCTTAAGATTTTAAACCCTGCCATTTACAACTTCATTTTGTTAATTTCCAGCTTTCTCCCGTTGAGGAAGTACAACAAATAACTGTTTTCTTTTTCCTCGCAAAATCAGAGTTATTTTATTGTCATATAAGGCAGCAATGTTCTGCGTCTAAACTTGGGACACCAGAACTGAGAGGAAACTAAAGCCTCCAGCAGCTACGAAACAGAACAAAAAATGGCAATGGAGAATATCAACTCAACGTTCAAACTCTAAATTACCTTCGCACCATGAAAACTGTGGCTCTACGCACTCCAGCTTTAGCATTTGAAGCACATGATCCATAAACTATCCGAACTTTGAAAAGTTTCAGATAACTAAAATTTTTCATATCCTCATCTTGGTTAGACCCGAGATCCAAGATCTAAACCGATTTATTCAACCCGAGACATGATATCAATCCGAACATGGTAATCTATATTTAATTCAAAAATTGAAATAAACTGAACTAAATTGAAACCGACCTAACTTTTAGTTGAAGTGAAATGAACCCTAATTGATTTTCGAAAGCAACCCAATCGAAGGTAACCCGAAATAAATAAAAAGATATTAAAAGGAAAAAAATGGGATGTGAACTTCCGCACGACTCACCAAAAAGCTAAATATGCTTGCTTTATAAAGTCATATAGGGTGTAAAAAAATTGACCCGACCTGAAAACCCGTTTGAAATTGACTGGTCTCCAATTGACTCGACCCGATGCCCGAACCAAATCACCACAGACTCGAACTAGACCCGAAACGAAAGTAATCAAACTCCAAATGACCCGAACTAAAATAATCTCAACCAAAACTGATCCGAGTGACGCCTTTTGTCACCTCTAATCTTGGTCGGTGAAAGAATTAGAAAGATGAAACTGTTCTACAAAGGAAAGTTTAAGTGGAAGGAGATGTTGGTAGCAGAAGATGTCTTGCTTTCTTGCAAGGTCCCTCCTGAACTTCTTTTAATTTGGTCTTGTAGCACGATGTTTATCTCTTTTTAATTGTTGTGGTGTTTCTACATCTCCAAGTTTTTTTTTGTCTTCATTTAATATTGAAGGAAAACAAATATATTCAAACACTAAAAAATATCATAAGAAAAATAAAAAATAAAATGTATAAGTTATATAGTTGAAAACTTTAGAAACAATCTAAGTATCCTTATAATAAAACAAGAAAAAGACTTGTTAAAAGAAAAACTTCTAATAATTTTAAGTATAATAAAACTAAGTGTAGATATTTTATATGTGATGAAGAAAGTCATCTAGGAATTAAATGTCCTAACAAAGTCACAAATACTAAGAAGATGATTAAAACTTTTAAAGAACAAGAATTAAAAATATGTTTTTGAAGTGAAAATGAATATTTATGTTAAAAATAAGGTATAGTTCTAAAATTTAATTAGAAGAAATTCTTGATAATGAACAATCAGAATTTTTTTTGAAAAATACTTTGATACACAAGTCTTTCAATTGTAGGGTTTAGAGTTTATGAGTTTAGTGTATAGGGTGTAGAATTTAAGGTTATAGTTAAAATTTAGAGTTTAAGGTTTATGATTTAGGTTTTAGAGTGCTAGGGTTGGAGATTTAGATTTTAAATTTTGGCTTAAGTACAAAATAAGTGCTCAAACTATGTCTCTTTTTTCCAATAGGTTCCTAAAGTATTTTTTGGCTGTAATAGATGCCTAAAGTTTCATTTTTAGTTGAAATAGGTGTCTAAAGTATTTTTTTTTTGACTAAATATGTGTTTCAAATTTTGTTTTTGGTTGAAATAGGTGCCCAAGTAGGTGCCTCAATTGACTTTAAAACAAGCTAAAAATGAAACTTTATGCACCTATTTCTAGGAGTGTTCAAAAATGCTCGATCGACTAACCGAACATAAATAACCGGGTATTTATTTGATATTTTTTTGCCCAGGTCGGGTACCTGGCCCGTCATTTCCCGGTCGGGCCCGAATCACAAAACAGAGGTATACGATGTTTCTATGGTTTATTTTCTAAAGTTTTTAAAGGTTTGTTTTCTTGGGCGACTTTAGTTAGTTGTTTCTCCTTTATGTTCATGTTGGTTGTTTACTTTCCTTAATCAAATATGCTTGTTTTTTTAATTTGTTTTAGGCCACAAATGGGCTATTTGTAGCATTCGATATTCGGGTTGGATTCGTTTATACCGTGTATTGGGTCTTAAATTGATAGTCAAACTCTCGGGATTAGATTATAAGAATATTAGACTAAATTATAAAAATTAAAAATAAATATAGGTTAATTTCGGATTAAATAAAAATTTTATGGACTAAACTAGACAAAAATAAAATCATATTAAAAATATTGGGTTCGATTATAAAAAAAATAGAAATACATATAGGTCAATTTTGAATCAAAGAAAAAAATTAGGGATTAAATTGAACAAAAATAAAACTATATTAAAAATGTTAGATTAAATTATAAAAAATAGAAACAAATATGGGTCAATTTTAGATTAAATAAAAAATTTAGGGACTAAATTAAATAAAAATAATCAAATTAAAATATTGTACTAAATTATAAAAAATAAAAATAAATTATAATTTTTAAAGCTTAATTTTCCCATTATTTCATTGTACTAAGCAATAGAAAAAAAAATTATTTTATTTAATTTTTTATCCTCTCAACAAAGTATGCTAATAGAAAAAAATATATATTTTTTTTATCTTTTTATTTCCAGTTTTCTTTCCTTTCTACCGAACAAAACCGTAAAGATATCTACTATAAAATGAACGCCTCGTAGGCTTGTAGGCTGTAGCAGCAGTTTGGTGCTGATCTTTCGGTGGGTCCAAAATGAACCAAGTCTAATAACTGTGGTTATGGGCGGAGGCAGAATAAAGCAGGGAAAAAGGGGTATGATCCCGCCAACTTTTTTATTCTCATTAGTAATAGAATAGGGTTTTTTTAATAAAAAAAATAAAATTAGTACTATAATCCCTTTAAAGTTTGTAAAATTTTATTATGGTCCCTCTTAAAAATTTTAAGGGTAAACTATACTAATAATCACCGAACTATAGGGTTGGTGTCAATTTGACCAATATATTTTTAATTGTGTTAAATATACCACATAACTATTTAATTGATTCCAATGTAGCCACCTGCCGTTAAAAAAATAAAAAGTTGGTGGGGCTGTTAAAATAATTGGTATAATTACAAATTTGGTCTCCTTTATCTATACAATCTATCAATTTGATCCTAATTTTAATTTTGCCACTAAGTCAAGCATATACTTGTGACATGCAATACTAATAATAGTATATGTGTTGTACATATGGAGAAAAAAAACAATATACTCACCTTTGGTAGAATTCGGACTTAAGAATCCTTAAGGGTTGAGGCATGGGTTTGCCACTAGGCCAAATAAGTATTTTTGATATGAAATACTAACTATAATATATATCTTATTCGGTTGTAATTTAGTTTAAAATATTATATAAAATAATATTAAAATAATCAAAATTTTAAATTTTAAAAGAAAAACAAACATAAAATATTAAAAAATAATTTTAATTTTTAATTATTTTAATATAATTATATATTTAATATTCCAAATTAAGTTTTCCTTCAATTGATTTTTTTAACTTAATTTTGATTATTTTAAATTACTATATATATAATATTCCAAACTAAATTACAATCGAATAAGATATATATTATAGTTAGTATTTCAAATTAAAAATATTTATTTGGCTTGGTGGCAAACCCATGCCTCAACCCTTAAGGATTCCTAGGTTCGAATCCTACCAAGGGTGAGTATATTGTTTTTTTTTTCATATGTATAACACATATATTATTATTAGTATTGCATATCACAATTATATGCTTGGTTCAGTGGTAAACTCGTGCGTTACTCACCCAAGTTCCTAGGTTCGATTCCTACCAAGGGCGGTTCTTTGATTTTTATTTTTCCTACTCCAATTAAAATCCCCCAAGTTGTCACCCTGATTGGAGGGAGAAAATAATTAAAATCCCCCAATTAAAATAAATAAATTTTTATTAGATTAAAATTAGGATCAAATTGATAGATTGTATAGATAAAGGGGACCAAATTTGTAATTATACCAATTATTTTAACAGTCCCGTCAACTTTTACGTTTTTTTAACGGCAGGTGACTACATTGGAACCAATTAAATAGTTATGTGGTATATTTAACACAATTGAAAATATAGTGGTCAAATCGACACCAACCACACAGTTTGGTGGTCATTAGTATAGTTTACCCTAATATTAATATGTATACTTTTATTTTAAAATAAGTAATTATTCCATGTACAAGCGTTTGTGGAAACTTTGTTTACAATCTATACACTCTATTTTGGGTTTAGATTTTAGGGGTTGAAGTCTAGTCGTTTTGAATTTAGGAGTTTTTAAAAGAATTTAGGATTTAGGATTAAAATTTAAGGTTTATAGGTTAAAACCTAAATCCTTAACTATATTACCCTAAAACCTAAGCCCTAAATTCTAACTATGAGCCCTAAATCCTAGACCCCCTGCACTATAATCCTAAATTAAGGCGCTTGTGAAAATAAAAATAAAAAATCACATATTGTATATGAGATAATAATTTTTTAAATTTAATCAAAAAGTAGTCATTTGGGTCACCATATTGGGAAAGATCAAAACCAAATCTAGAAAATATTTCGACTATAACTCAATTTGATGGATAAATCTTTTTTAATCTCAAAATTATATTTTTCTTTTGGTAGATTATATGTCTATTTTATAGTCTATGTTCGAGATTTATAGCTCTCCCTTCTAGTAATGTCTTCTTCAAGGTTCGAATCCAGATTTTCTCAATGTATCATTGTCATTGCACCCAACACTGGTCGGTAATCTCAAAATAATATTCCTTCTTATTTATACTAATCTTAAGCCAAAAAATAGCATTTAATCCTATGAAATTATTTTTTTAAAAAAAACTAACATTTATTCTCTTATTTTTTAGAAAAAAAAGTCCCTCAATTTTTTTAGAAAGAATTCATTAAGTTTCAATTTTTTGAATATTTTTAATAGATCTCACCCCACACTTTTAAAATCTCGCTAAGGTTTTTAACTTTTTTTATAAGCTTTAGTTAAACCCAATATTTCACAATTCATATATTTATATATGCAAACTTTTAAATGTCAATGCTCCTAGCTATAGGACGAAGAGAATACACATATATATGCGTGTGTTCGAATTCGTTAACCAGTATAAATTTTAAAAGTTCTACATTTTTTTTATCTTTGAAAAAATACGTTTTACGCTATATAAGTGGATTCTAATCTATATATATGTACAACATTTTTTGTTTATTGTTTTATGGTGTTTTGATGGTCACAACTCACATGATCATTTACATATGCACCATTTATGGACATATTGATTTTCACTAAATGCGAAGGTCCAATCAAATACTTCAAATCTCCACAACTTAGACGAAAATGGTCCTCTCATGCTTGAGCCAACACCATTGATGGGATCATGGCTTGATACAACGGTTAATGTAGGTCAAGAACTTGTTTATCTTCTGCATAAATATTGCAATAGATTGTGAAGACATAACTAAAAGATGTTTAAATTACAATTTATTTATAATATAAAAAAGATATATACCCAATCAGATTCTACGGAGTCTCGATCAGAATTTGAGTCGTGTTTTTCAGTCGAGGTAGCGTCAACGAAGGCGTGGTCGTTCCCAAGGCCATGCATAACATGACTCTTACATTGCTTCCTTTTGTCACGAGCTCGCAAGAAAACCATTGAATAATTGGTGGCTCCTTTCTCTCCCCACCCTCCGAATCTAGGAATGGACACTCCTTCGTAGTTCTTGTTCTGTCGCAGTTTGAATAATTTAATGACATTGTATATACATGTCTGAAACAAAACATTGTGTGGGTTTAGAGATTACCTCTGTCGGGCGAGACATGGTGCTGGTGGTGAAGTATAGGAGGTGAATTGATTAAGAGGCTAATTAATGACTTAATTGATTATTGATTTACTAAATCAATATGTGTTTTACGATATAAAGGTGGGGTTTGTTTGGATTCGTTGATTGTGTTTTACGACAATCTAACCAAGTTAGGTTATATAAACTATTAATTAAGATTTGCAGCTCCAAGAAACCATTTTCAGTTCTTCTTCACTATTTGTTTTGTTTTTCATCTTCAGATGATGTTATGTCGGCCTCTTTCATTTGCATTTAAATTATTATATCTAAAATTTTTAAAATAAATTATTAAAATAAATATTTATCAATTTATACGGAATCGACATACATTAAACATAATTGTAAGGCATGTTGCATTCTTAAGAAAAAAATTAAAGATATATTATTATGAGTGATTGTTACAAACTCTAAAAATAGACCTTAAAATAAACATGAGAGATAATAAAATATTAAGAAGGTTATATAAACTCACATTCTCTCCTTGGGAGTACAATATGTCTTACCAGTTACCAATACACCTAACACTTGTTGGTGATAAAATTAATTAGTTAAATAAAAATTGATTTTAATTTAACTCAATAATATTGTAAAATTGAAAATACATCGAACAAGCAGAAAGATCGATTGAATTATAAAAAATCATCAATATTGTTTTAATTAGTGAAATATACATTTTTGAAATTTAAACCATAAATTAAATTTAACTTGATATGAACTTCAAAGATATTAATTTGATTTAGCGTGATAAGGTGTTATGCCCTTTAAGTAAGGTTGAGAGTTTAAATCATAACGTTATAAATAGAACAAATTGAGTTAAAAATATCGTCTTATAATGAACTTTTACGACATCTAGTCTGAATTAATTAATTACACAATTAGAGGGTAAATGGAAAAAATAGCGTATGAGGTAATAATATAAATAATTTTATTTAAGAGAAATAAAAAAAATAGATTGCGAGTAAAACTTTGTAGGAGTAAGTGTTATAAGAAAAATTATTTAGACATGTTTTTTAGTTTTTATTACACAATTTTTTAGGGTTAAAGATTTAATTTATAATTTAGGGGTTAGTTTGTAGGTTAATAATTAAATATTTTAAAAAATAAATACCCGTGTTAAAATATGTAGGAATTTTGATTTGAAATGTATGTAATAAAAAAGAAAGAAAATGAGAATAAGAAGGGGGTAGGTATAAATGGGTTCCGTTATAAACGAAAACGAGTGAATTTTGATTAGGGTAAAGTATACAGACGACCACTGAATTATGGGTTTAATGTTAAAATAACCACTATATTATTTTTTTCAGTAAATGTATCACACAACTATTTAAATGGTTCTATTTTAGCCACCTGTTAAAAAACCGAAAAAGTTGACAGAATTGTTAAAAAAATTGGTATAATTACACATTTGGTCCTAAATATTTATACAATATATAAATTTAGTCATAATTTTAATCTAATAAAATAAATTAATTATTCAATAAGATGGTGACACGTGTCACCACCTTACATGGACATTGCTTCCAAGGGGAATCAAAACTGGGACTTTAGAATGCAAAAGGCAAGTGCTTGTCACTAGGCTAAGCAATTCTTTGTGCTATGATATACAATCTTTGATATATATTTACATAGTATTAGTGCCCAGAAAAATTAAAGAAGGTGAAATGATGTTGAATGGATTCAAACATGAAACATTAGAGTGGAACCAAAGCCTTGGAATCTATTGAGTGCCACTATGTCTCGCTTCTTTAGCTTTGTATGGTGATCAACCTATTCAATGCAACACCGAATATATGTTTAGAAATCCTGCAATAGTGTCAGTGGTAGTTGTACTTATATATTATCACATGGAACCTGCCAATTAGTCTTTTGTGAGGCATTTCTCAGCTTCACTTCTGATATTTGAAATGCTTTCGCCATGCTTTTCTTGCACTGTTTTAAGTTGATCTACGGAACTGTTCGCAAAGGAGTCTATTTCCTTCTTACATTCCTGATCAGGAAGTAGTGAATCTGCCAATGGACAGTATTTGCAGAGTTGGAATGAGAAAAAAAATGCAATTCTAAAATGGCAATCATGCTCTAAATGTACAAATAAGTTGTATTACCATTGATTGCAGCCGCTATATCTCCAGTTCTAGGCGTCCATAGAGGAGTGTGCAGATAAAAGTTCTTCATGTACTGTGGGATTTCTTCTGTTATTTTTGCTGTCAATGTAATGACAAGAGAAAGCCTTACCTAACAGTGGATTTGACCTCAGCAAGACTGCTTGTATTAAGTTCATTTATGTATGTTTTAGCATTTTCCCACTGTTTCTTAAAAACATTCACTCTTTTCGAGCTGCATTAAATGAAGAGAAAAATGGATAGAGAACTGGGATATCGCGGCCTTGCAACTTGTCAATTGATTTACAGAAACAAAAAAATGTTGAATGAAAACTTACCATTCTTTAAGGCCATCTTCTATGATGCTTGTAGATTCAGCCGCTGAGAAGGTGTCTTCCACGAAATGACTTTCCACATTTCCTTCCCAACATCCGCTGAAACCTGTTGCAGCATGAACGTCTGCTGCTGCAACATTTTATTATCTTGAATATTTCTCAGAGACCTGATGAAATAATTAATTCCATGCATGTATTCGGGTTTTGCAAGGAAATAAAGTGGTGGATTCGAATTAGATTAAACAAATCAGAATCACATGCTTTTGATAAGCAAGTTGAAAAGTAGTTCTCCCGGATAGCATACCTTCTCGATGAAAATGTAAAATTCATTTCCAGAAGTATTCCTTTGGATTTTGTTGGCAAGTTCCTTCATTATTACAACTCCTGATGCATATGTCTCAATCTTAGATTCCAAGGCTTTGGTTTCCACTCTAATGTTACAGGTTCGAATCCACTTAACATTATTTTCTGTTCTTCAATTTTTTTGGGCACTAATATTATTTAAATATATATATATATATATATATATATATATATATCAAAGATTGTATCTCATAACACAAAAAAGTGTTTGGCCTAGTGGTAAGCACTTACCACTTGCATTTGAAGGTCCTAGTTTCAATTTCTCTTGGGGGCAATGTCCATGTTAACATTTTCCCACCTCCAATAAGGTGGTGACACGTGTTACCATTTTATTGAATAATTAATTTATTTTATTAGATTAAAATTAGGACTAAATTGATATATTGTATAAATATTTAGGACCAAATGAGTAATTATACCATTTTTTAACAGTTCCGTTAACTTTTTCGTTTTTTAACGACGTGTGGCTAAAATGGAACCATTTAAATAGTTGTGTGGTGCATTTGCCGAAAAATAATATAGTGGTCATTTTGACATCAAACCCATAATTCAGTGGTCATCTGTGAAGTTTACCCAATTTTTAATTTTACTTTGATCTCTTTTATAATTTTTTAATTTTTTTTAAAAATTCATTTTGATCACCTTTTATAAATTTCTAGTTATGCCTCTGATTGTGTGAACATTCTTTGGGGACAATAAATCTACTCTACTTCTAATTTTAGGGTTTTCATTGGATAGGGAATTATTACATTTTAAAGTCAAATGTTAAAAATTTAATTCACACAATATGAATAACCATGATCATTCGACCAACAAATAGATCTCATTATTTTTTGTATTTTCGATGTTACTTACACCGCCTTTCTTACAGATACAGTCTTAATTGATACATTGAAATTTTTTTTGGTTGCCTCTCTGATTTCCAGGGCTTTGTCCTGAATAATCAAGATCGACTAACGTCTTACATCTGGTTTTGGTGGGTGAGTCTTCCAACGAAAATTTTCTGCATACACGTCTCAAATTCAAAATTTTGCTTAAGCGATACCAAGTTGCTTGTCACTTGGACCAACCCCTATTGGTTAATACATGGAAGTTTGAATTAACTTATAAAGTAGTTTCGGCCTTGAGTTTATTTGGGCCAAAGTCTCGGCCTAATTTAAATTACTTTTACTTTCCATTTGGGCTAAGAATATAAAGAGGGAAAGACGGAAATGCCAAAACTGCAATATTTTGCAACTTCATAACGATCACTTCGAAAATTTATGCTGCTATATATTTACATAAAATTAGTATATGCAACTTTAAATGATAAAACTATAAATGCTGAAACAATGGTTTATTACTATATTGAATTTTGAGATTTAATATCTAAATTTTAATTTCACATAATTTGTGTATATTTACATAAAATTAGTATATGCAACTTTAAATGATAAAACTATAAATGCTGAAACAATGGTTTTGTTTTCATTACTATATTGAATTTTGAGATTTAATATCTAAATTTTAATTTCACGTAATTTGTGATTTAAATATTTTTAAATTTTCACACCCGCGTTACGGTTGAAAAATAATAGTTTATATTAAAAATATTAAAAAAAAAATATTTCAATAATGATTATAGGTTGAGTGATAAAAGATTTATCTACCGAATATAATGAACATAGATTCAATCCACCCATATATAAGTAATTTTTTATTACAAGTAGTATTTGTTCTAAATATCTATCAACCATTTGACAATGCATGCTCAATCACCCTGCTGCAGCTGTTGGTGCTCAAACCCGTGACCTCTAAAAACAATAGCCGCTCCCTTAACCACAGATACAAGTTAGTCTATGCATATATAAGTAAATTCTAATTATCTTATTTAAATATCATATAAGAGTAAATTTAAAAAAAATATATATCATATAAGAGTATGAAGAAGAAGAAAACAACCTTACAGTAGTATTTAGGACCCCTTTAGCATCGTTTAAAAAGAATTTTTGCTCAAATTTTTAGTTTTTGGGTTAAGAATCACTTTCGAAGATAAAGTTACCTTTCTACCTTTGATTATTTATATCAAATTGATTTTTAATATTTTTTTTCTTAAAAATGTATAATGCTTATATTTTTAAGGCTAAAGGGGTATTTTTGTCCTCAGTTCGACCCAAAAAATCAATTTCGCCCCTCGCCGAAAAACGCACTCAATGTGGCCCCTCAGTTTGCGAAATCGATCAAATTGACCATTTGACCGACGTTGATTGTTACGATGCTGACGTGGTAGTTAACGGTGATAGCGTGGTGGTCCACGATGCTGACGTGGTGGTCCACAGTAATGACGTGTCAGTACACGTAGGATGATGACGTGGCAGAAGGGGCTGAATTGATTAATTTAACTGAATTCAAGGGCATAATTAATTTTTTTACCGAATTCAGGGGCATGACTGATTTTAATTGAAAGTTCAATAACACACTTAATCCTTAAGCTAAAAAGTATTAATATTTAAATATTCATAAAAGATTAAAAAATAAACACACCATACTGAATTAAAAAATAAGTAAAAATATTAAAATTCTAAATAAAAAAGTTATCAATATTAAAAAAATCAAAAATTTAAAAATATTTATAAACCATTGGAAAAGCCTTGTTCCTTTAATATATTTTTCAATAGAAACATCATTGTATTGGAGTAGTAATAATTAATAAAACTAAAATTTTCCTTTTCTTACATCAAATATTAATGAGAGTCAATTTGATGTAAAAAAGCGAAATAAAATTTGATTTTTATTGTTACTCTAATACAATTTTGATTCCACTGAATTTTTTAACAAATGTTAATACTCAGACTAACGAAGTTGAAAATTTTTTTGATGAAAATGTTCAATTTTTTAATATTTTATAAATACTTTTTATTTATTAAGTTTTTAAATTAAATTTTATCATTTTATAATTTCTAAAACATTTTAAATTTTTATATAATTTTTATTTTTAGTAATTTTTAAAATATTTTATTGATTTATATCAACTTTATAGATTTTTATTAAAAAATAAGATTTTTTTGATTTTTTTTAGAGTTCACTTTGCTTATTATAAAATTATCTCCACTTAATAAAATTATTTATCCACTTTTAATATTTTAAAATTTAATAATTTTATAAATTCTCATTCAACTTAAATATTAAATAAGTTATCAAATTTTTAATTAAAATCAATTATGTCCCTGAACTCGGCAAAAAAATCAATTATGCCTTCGAATTCAGTTAAAATAATCAATTCAGCCCTTTCTGTCACGTCATCATCCCATGTGTACTGCCACATCAGCACCGTAAACTACCACTTTAGCATCGTGGACCGCCACATCAGCATCGTTAACTATCACGTCAGCACCGTAACGGTCAACGTCGGTCAAAGGGTCAATTTGATCGATTTCACGAACTGAAAGGCCACATTGAGTGCGTTTTTCGGCAAGAGACAATTTAATTTTTTGGGTTGAACTCAGGGACAAAAACAGCCCTTTAACCCTTTTTTTTAATAACAAACAAACGATTTAATCCAAGAAAAATACATATCTCATCTCTTTAACATAAATGGTTTGGTTTTAATGAATTTCAGCTCAGTAATTTAACAATAATAATTCTAGTTAATAACATAATTAAAATAGAATGATCAAATTACGTCATATTAAAATATAATGACTAAATTGTAGCTAACCAGAATTTAACTAAATATTTTTTTTTGCCTTCAAATATTAAATATATAAATAATGAGTTGAATTTTAAATAATTATTATAGTTATAATTAACTTATATACCTTTCTATGAAAAAACCAAGTTTTTTTTCATAACCTCTGCAAGCTTTTCTTAATCGGTGGCAGCAATCAGTCTTAGTATTAGTTGTCAACCACCGGTGTTTATTATTATTTTTTCTCTTTCATGTTTTACTTTCTTAATTCTAATAAGAATCTTTGTTCTTGTAAGACACGTTTTCTCAGCCATTGTGGCACGCTTTTTATTGACTTTATGATTTGTTCCATCTGTCGTTTGACACGATTCATCATACTTTAGCCGTCATTTGGTGCTCGTATAGAGATCCTCACGACGCTAACTTTCTGATTTGATTCTATCAATGGTCATAGAAAAGATTAATCCCCACTTGTTTGATGGTTTGTTAGACAATGTAATCATAATTGTGTAGCGGAGCAATATGCATGATAGTTTGGTTCACTCACCACTCTTTTTTCATCCTGTAAAGCGTCCCGTTTGGCTAGAGACAAGAAGATTCATGAAGTTTTCTGGGTTTTGATGGTATGCTAATCTCCATGAAAGAGTTTGCTTTTCTTTACACTTTAGTATGAGATTCTTAGTAGACTAGTCCATTTTTATCTCTTTTTTTAATGTATTATATTTATAATATATTTCATGTTATTAATAAAATTCAGATACTATTCTTAAAAAAAAAAAAAACTTATATACCTTTCTTATGTTAAAGGATTTTTTTGACTCCTTCAAGAAAAGCTTACAGAATATCATCCATCAGAAAATTGTACTTCCGGCAATCTTTCAAGAGTCGGAAAATAGAAGTTGTGAAGCTAAAACAACATATAAATACCTACAAATATAATACTTGATTATTAAAATTTTGACCAACTATACGATAAATAACACCTTGTAAATTTCCGAGACTTTGTAATGGTTAATAATAGAGAGCAAGAAATTCAAAGCTTATTTCGCCAACAAAAATCAGAAAAAACACCATTACCCCAACTTTGAGGTTTCTCCCAAATATGAAATTCCGATCATCCCATCAAACAACAGTGAACAAAAAGCCAAAATAAAGTTATGAAATTATATTACAGAGTAGTGCTAATCAACATCAACTATATATATACACATGTTTTGGCCACTAAAGAGTGGCTGAAATGATGCATGAAAATTCCAACGTGGACTATTTTGGTGAAAATCAGATTGCCATAAAAAAAAATTCTTTCTTTTGGCCTTACTTCACAGCGAAGGCAACTCTTTGGAAGATAAATTCCAGTATGTCATCTTGGGTGGGTCTTTTTAGCTTGGCTGGCTATTGAAATTTCATGGTGGACCATTGAAGGAGGAAATAAAATTATAAGATCATGGGTGAGTCTTCACAATTCATCCTTTGTGTGTTGTTGGCTGGCAATAAAAATTAAATTTTAAGGTTGGCTAAAAATAGATATATTTACGGGTCTGATTCGACTGTATAGTGTCGGTTCTGTGCTTTTGGTGGCCAGGGCGAATTTAGAAAATGGACCGTAAATCATAGATTTAAATTACGATTGTTGTCGTATTTGCAGTCGTGTTATATTTATTATGGTTGCAAACATTACATATGCTATTTTGGTCACTGCGAGTATTATGGTTGTGAATTTTTTTTTTAATAACCTACGCTATTGTGGACATAACAGTTGTATGTATTGCGGTTTCAGATGGTGTCGCTACAGCCATGTAACGGTCGTTGTTGTGGTTGCATACAACAATTTAAATCCTTATCTTTAATAGTAAGTAATGAAAAAAATAAAATTTAAGAGTATGTCTATAATAAAAATTAATGAAATATTGGGCCCCTAATAATAAATATTGAAAAAAAATTAAGAGTACGCTCATAATAACAAATATTAAAAAAATCAGGTCCTAATAACAAGTATTAACTATTAAAATTGAATTTTAAGAGTATACCCCTAATAAATATTAAAAAAAAACAAACCCCTATTAACATGTATTAAGAATTAGATAATAATAAGTATTAGAAAAACAATGGGATCATTAACAACAATATAATTTAAAAAATTACAAACATGTAACTTCCTTTAGCGGCGGTTCTAAAACGACCCCCTTTATTACTCTGGCCAGATTGGGCCTGGAACTGTGTTTCAATTCTAAAAAAATATTAAGTTCAAATTTGAATTCAATTTGGTATGATAATTCGTTTCATTGTTCATTTATATGCATACAATATAAAAAATAAATACTTTTATATAAGTGTTTTTAATATTTTATGATTGAATTTAAATTAAATAGTTTCATTATTTAATTTAAATTAGGATCATACCGATCAAATTAAGCGGTCTACCAACTAATGGACCAGTCCGGTTCAACAAAGGTGAGGAGAGATTTCATATATTCGTCTTCCATCTCAAACATTACAAACCCACCTTACATTTGTAATAAAATGAAACACCCACACATTCACGCAGGCACTCAATAGTCAATAGTAAGAATCAATGACAAAGTCCAAAGGTATGGAAACTTTCTGGATGATAAACAGCACATAACGACCAGGCAGAACAATTACACGTACCCAGACTTATCTACAGAAGGATATTCCCAGATCAGAGGAGCAGTCCTGGTAATGCCACTCTTTGCCTATTTATCTGCAGTAACATTAGCAGCCCTCGTAATCAAAAGAAGCCTAACTGCCAAACCAAAAAAGATTTCCAAGGAATATCGGCCGAATCTATAAAAACTTTAGGGGAAAGTTGACTGAAAATTTTTTAGGGGTTAAAATGCATTTATCATTATATTAATTTAAAAAATACAACGTTTAATGGGATTAAATCATAAATCAATCAATTTGAGGGAGTCAAAAATATTTTTTTTCTACCGTGTTAATTTAAAGGACTAAAATACAAGTTAACCATTCAGGCTACCATGGTTCGTGTTCGGCAGGGATGGAAGTAGGATTTTATGTTTGAGGGACGAACCTATAAATTTTAGGGGGACCAAACTAAAATTTCAATAAGAAGTACATAGAAAATTTGTAAAAGAATTTTTAAATCATATATGAATTTAAAATTTTTAGGGGGAGACGACTGCCCCCTCCAACCCCTCTCCAGGGGCAGATCTTGACAACGAAGTTTGAGGGGGCCTATTTAAAATTTTTGAAGTTTTAATTTAAAATTTTCAAAAAAATAGGGTCTAACTAATTTTTTAAAAAAATATTAAGATTTAATTAGAATTTTTTAAAAATTTAGAAGGGGACTTAATTAAAAATATTCAAAAATTTTGAAATGTAATAAAAATTTCTAGAATTTTTAAAAAGTCAAATTTAAAAATTTAAAAACTTTTAGGGACCAAATACTGATTTTCCAAACTTTTGGAGAGGCCAGGGGCCTCTCTGGCCCACATAAGGGTCCGCCCCTGCCACTCTCGATTCATCCATGGTGCTCGGCTCCTTGACGTCTTTCCTAATATTATACTCAAAAAGATTTTATAACCTAAATTTTCAACCCTTAATACTTTAATTCATCAAAACAACACTTAAATCTTAGGTGTATTGTTTATTGCATCTTAAACAAATCGATTTGGGATTATGCTCTAATTGCTTCCTCGTTATTTCTTCTTAATCTTATGAATTACATTTTAATTAAAATAATTTAATACAGATAATATTAATCACTTTGTTCGATGGGCACATGCTATTGATGGGTCAAACTAAAATCTTCGTTACCCCACCAATTTGGTACGTCGGCTCCCTTTTTTTATATTTAAAAGATTTAAACAAATAATAATAATTTGTGGGGCAATAAACAAACTAAACAATATATAATCAAACTGAGTGCTTCCTTACCCAAGCTTCCATTTTCATTTCCATGCAAATTAAATAAAACAACACAGTAAAGCCAAGCTCCTGTTTTAATTAATTAATTTGATTAATTCAATTTTAAAGAATAGACAAAATAAATACAGTGCAATAAAGGGAACAGATGGAGGAATGTTTTTGTAAGTCATATTTCATGAAACAATAAAATATGTTATGCGACCAGCAAAAAAGTTTGTATTGAATGAACAAGAAGACAACCCTGTATGCATATATTGTAATGCTGTAATTAAAAAAATACATGTCTTTTCATTATCTTTTCATTTGAAAAATACCATTTGCTTTTAACAATATATTGTATTATTGCTATTAAATCCATAGCTGAGTTGAAATCACGTGTTAATCGCATACCAATTCATTTAGAAAATTACCAACAAATCAAATCAAAATAAATATAAAGCGACCTACATGTAAAATAATAATTTTAGGGGACTTAATCATAAAAATTATAATTTTAAGGACTAAATTATAAATAAAAATTCAATTTTAAGTACCTAATTATAATATATATATATATAAAGAGGAGGTATTGTTATAAATATCCCTAAAAAATTAAGGAAAAATATATAATTAGTCTCGGGTCAGGCCGGATACTTTCCACCGCAAATCCAACCCGACCCGATTTTTTATTAACAAATCCGACCCAATCCGGCCGGGTCAGGTAAAATACCCATATAATTGTCTTCAAAAAAATATCAATCGAACTAAGACTCGATTCGTATACCTATATAACTTCTTAAAAATAAAATATTCATATTAAAAAATACATGTACATTATATGAGGGATAAAAATGCTTTGCTCCTTTTCGGTGCCCTATATATGACTAACACTAAAAAATACTAAAAAATTAAATTTCAAGCCCTAACTCTAAATTCTAAATCTTAAACCCTACAGCCTATACCCTAAAAAATACACCCTACCTTAAATTTCCTAAACCATAACCCTAAACCTAATTATTTTAAGTATGTGACATAAGTAGAGGCACCGAAAAAGGCAGAATATTTCCATCAATATATACGAGATATTGTTTATTCTAAAATATTTTAAATCATTTTTTTTCACATGCATAGTGAGCGTACACAATATCAGGTAAGTTTTAAGAATATTTGTTGAATGATCTTTTATTCGCATATGTATAAGAAATTTCACAGCAGCCAATTTTATATTCCTTTTCTCCCATTTCCAAAAGGCAGAGTATATGACAGAAATTTATAGCAGAGTTGTCTACTTTAAGAAACGTGGAAAATTGAATATTAAGCTTGAGTTCTGATAAAAGTCTGATCATAAGGATCTTGAAAGGAATAAAGTTAGCCCAGTATAACAGGTCAAATGTCTAAATTGAACGCGCCTCACGCGCGCCAGACTCTTCCCTCCAAAGCTCCCGAGCCTCGGATATTTGTTTTGATCCGCCAAAACCGGCCTTTTTGCTTGGTCGCTTTACGGGCGCCTTTGTCGCCGCCGGGGGGCCAGCTGATTGTCGGTTTTTTAGGGGACGACGATGACTGGTGGTTTGCTCGCTGGGGTTTCGACGGGGGTGGAACGAGGGAGGCTCGCGGTCCGGCAGTGGCTAGCGTGGGCACCGTCTATAGGCCTCCAGCGACAATCCATGTTGTCTTAACTGGTGCAGGGTCTGTTGCGGACGGGGCGGTGATAGCGGCTCACGGAAGTGGTTGTCCCTGGCTTTCTGTTGAAGCTAGGATTCTGTTTGGTTTGCAGGGGGAGTACCTCTACTCTGGTCATGGACACAACTCTTCTCCGGTCAGAGTTAGCTTCGAGCCGGGCGGGTCGAGGGGAGAGTGGCACGCTGGTTTTGAGTTGTCCGACTCAGGGTCTGGTATGTCTCCGGCAGCGATAACCGGAAACCGACGTGTTTCCACATCCCGGGGGACGCAAATCGATGGAAAACTAGGCATATGGGAAGATACGACGGTAGTTTCGCTGAATCGAGGGTTGGGAGTGGCTTCGGGCCAGATTTCTTGTCTCCTCGACGGTGGTAAGTCTATCGGAGCGAGGATCAACCCGTCACCGCAATATCTGAGTGTGCTCATGTCGGAGGAAGCTACAGTACCAAGGGCAAACTGGTCTTTCAACCTTCTGCCAAGCCAGGTCACTCTAGGAACCCACCTTTCTGTTTTTGGAAATTTCCTCTTTCTCTTTTCCGGATTTGGTGGATCTGGGATCAGATTTTCTCTCTTAAAGTCAAACAAATCTTTATGTGTTGGAATTTGGGAAGTAGATGAGCTGTGGAAATATTTTGGCCCCACCCGAATGCTGATTTGGGCCCTTAAAAGGCTCTGTGTTTTGCTGGTTAGTAGCTTTGCTTGGGACCCTGGAGGATCCTTCGCTACTGTAAAAGTTCGAACTTTATGGTTCTTTTCGATCTGGTCTCTGAAGAATGTTGCCTCAGCTGAAGCGATCCGTTTCCACGTGCCGTGGCCACAACGTAGGGGCTACGTTCCGCTTGCCTTGATAAGGCCCATCTCGTGTAGAGTGGGAGCCTGTCTCCGATGGGAGCTCTCAGGAGAGTTTACGAGCGTATCCCTGTTGTCTCAAGCCCCGACAGATCGTGGATGGATCGTTGCTGCTCCTGCCGTGTTTCGGCTGTTGTTTGAAGCTATCCCTGGTTGTACCAGTGGACGCTACCCTTGTTTTAGCATCTCGTTTATGCTGGTTTTTTTTCCGATGTTTATGGTCGCCACGACAGCTTTTGGTTCGTGGTTTGTTTTTCGAATTCTTAGGTCTTGCATGGCCTTTTGCTTTTTCTTTTTTCGGTTGTTCTGATGACCTCGTGTATGCACGAGATCTTTGTTTTTCGGTTCCTGTTCTCTTCCGATGATGCTAATGAAAGTAATCTTGGTCAAAAAAAAAAGATCATAAGGATCTTGCACCTAAGTTGGTAAGACATTCCCACTTTCACTAAATCCTCATTGATAAGTAATTTAATAGATTTGAATAATACAATAAAATAATTTTAATATTCATATATGCACAGGCAAAACTAGCTTAGATAATAGGGTGCCAGTTGACACTCAAAAATCTTAAAAATTTTAAATATATATTATGAAATATATAAAAATGAAAATTGATATCATTTTAAAAAGAAACTAACACCGTCCATTATTTGACTTCATCCACTTTTAATAAAATATGAGTTAACGCTCAAAATTTTGACATTACGATCTAACTTTTCTGGCTTTGTGTCATCCATGCATACTATAGTTATATATGATTCGGTTTCGATTTAATTCGGTAAGCTATTCTAGAAATCACCGATTTTCGGTTAGGTTAACCTCGATTTTTAAAATTTTGTATTTGTTGTGAATAAAATAAAGAAGAACAAGAATAAGAACAAGAAGGACAAAGAGATGAGAGAAAAAGGGAGATTTGTATTATTCTCAAAATATAGAATTGTATACAATGCCTTCAATGAATCATCTATTTATAGGCATAAGAAGTACATAATACATTAAACTCTAATTCATAGAGATAATATTCCTAATAATAAATAAATAAAACTCCTTTGATAAAGTTCTAATCATGATAGACATCCACATAGATAAATATTCATAACACTCCCCCTTGGATGTCTATGAAGATAATGTGCCTCGTTAAAACCTTACTAAGATAAAAACCCAGTGGGAGAAAAAAAATTCTTTAGTGAAGGAAAAAGAGTACACACATCTTTGATACGCATAACTTGTTGCCTCATTAAAAACCTTACCAGGAAAACCCATTGGGACAAAACCTCGGTTAAGGGAAAAAGAGTGCAACGCGTATTTACTCCCCCTCATGAAAACATCACAGAAGATCTTTGAATCTTCATAATTTAATCTTGAATATCATATTTTCTAAAGATCGTGAGGGATGAAACTTTGGAGTAATATGTTCCATGATGTATCAACTTTCAAACTTGTAAAAGTAAATCCACATATCTTTTGGATATGTTGGGTCAATAATCTTAGCCAAACACATTTTTTGGCTTGCCTCGTGCATAACAATTATTTCTACGACATTTGAGGAGGCATCAACGAATGTTTGAAGATCTAAATGTAATGATCTTTGTATATTCATAGATATTTCTTGACCAACTAATATATAGTGCTTCAAGACCAAGAAAAGATATAATTATCTTTATTCACATCCAACAATCTTACAACTATTGGGATACTCAATAGATATGCTCTATTCATATTGAATCTTCTTTAAGATTCTTTCAGCTTATGTCTATTCATAGACAAAAGAAATATATAAAAATGCTCGATCTTCAGGTCGAGATAAACTTGATGTCAAGATTCAAGTACTTGTATTGAAAGTACTTCATGAGTTTCCAATTTGAAGCTCTTTAGGAGTTCTAAAATTATCATAATAGATCTTGATCCAAACTCCTTTATAAAATACATAAGGAAATCTGATCATTCTTATAGTATTCACTAAGGCGATTATACCAAATGCGCCAAAATATTCATAAGACATGTCTAAATAAATTTCCTCAGAAATTTCCAAATGCTTATAGCATTTTAGATCCTTCAAGGATAAATATAGATCCACAAATAATTAGACGCATGTAAAATTTTCAAAACTGCCAAAGTAATTGCATCCACCATGAAGTAATTAAAACTTTTCATAAATCATAGTTCAAGTCGTATTTACAACTACTTATTTGTGCCTCACTTACATTACACCTTTAGGTGTTTGGACTGGTGGTCCAAATACTTCTATTTTAGAAGTTCAAAGCGTCTTTCAACATTGGCCAATTCAATATCTATACTTTTGGATAGATTTTATAAAAGATCCTCGATTTCTTTCTTTACTTCTATAGAAGTATTTTATGTAAAATCGTTGTCGACAACTTTCCAATATTCTGGTTCCATTCTCGTAATGACATAACTCATCGAGATCTCTTCAAGATTTCAATCTTTATTCCAGGTATCTGAACTCTTCAAGAGTTTTATTATTTGTTATGTCTTGGGTCTCTTCAGGAGCACCCGCCTCCAATATATGACCATCTCATATTACTTTCTATTTACGAGAATTTTGATCATTGGAACCATTTCAACTATCATGCTTCAGGCATGATTTACATTATCTCGCCCTAACATGTACTTTAAACTTAGAGCATTTCAGCTGGTATATGAGACTTAATTACTCTCATTGGGTCAGTAAATATGTCTGGCAGTTGACATGTAATAACATGAATTATCTTATGAACTTCTAGTTCATATACGAGGATCTATAAAATGATAATTCATTTTCCTCTATCCAGCTGATTATTATCTCCCCCTGATGTTGAGAAAAATCATGTCATAAATGATTCTCCAATTAATGTTTAAGAATTTAAACATAAAAGGAGACTCGTACTCAATATATATTCTCAACCCTTTTATTTACCCATTTTGTGCGTTGTGGTGGAGCAATTCATATCGCACATTCAAAAATCACAACATGGGAAATGTATGGTTTCTGACCAAAAACCAATCATAACGGGGAGTTTATTATAACTCGTTGGCTTGATGCGTATAAGTGTTGCTATATGGAAACACCATATAAATAATAACTCTTTTGTTCTCATAGTTTAGCTATTAAATAGGAGGCATCCAATTGAAATTTTGCTAAACTATATTTTTCATAATCAATAGGCTTTGTAACAACCGATATAGCCTAAAATATAAACCCACTAGCTTTTCAAGACGAATAGTCTAACTGCATAATCTGAATATTTTTAGAATCAATCTCACAAACTTCTGGTTGTAAGTCGATAAAACAATGTAGATGCATCTACTAAAATCATATAAAACTTTCCACATTTGTGGATATATGGGCCCATATTTCGTTCAGATATGCAAGACATACAGTCTCAACTTCAATACAAGAACTTTAAGTTCTAATTCTTTTGGTAAGTGGGATCATATATATCCTTTGAGAACAAACAACACAAGAACTTCAGGTTCTTTTAGTAAGTGGAATTTAATCAATTCCTTTAAGCAACACAAGAACTTCATGTTCTTTAATAAGTGGAATTTAATTCATTCCTTTGAGAATAAGCACCACAAGAACTACAGGTTCTTTTAATATATGTGCATGTAAATCTCAATAATTTTTGCACCATTGATCAGGATGGTCTAACCGATCATGCCAACTATATATATATGTGTGCATATATCTCTGAATTTGTAAACTCCTTGTTTACCATAACATGTAATTCAATCTCACTCGTACATGTCTAGTACGACCATTAAAATTGTTCCTTTAAATAGGAATATATTTAGCTCTTTCGGAGCTTTCAATTGAAATTATCTTTTGGTAGTAATATATAGCTCTTCTAGAGCTTTCAACTGACATTTTGGCTACCAAAACTTATATCAATATTGGCTTATTTCAAATGCCAATTGATAACATATGTTATCTATAATTCCCAAAGGGATAGTTTGCGAACTCATATTGCTCTCTTTATGACTTTGACGAGTATAACGCACTGTGAATATGGAATAAAGTTCCATTTGACAATAACATATTTGCTCAACCAGAGTCGTTTGTGATATTAGTACTTCCGGATATAGTACTCACATTATTCCCTTGCATTTTAATCGAGAAATGCATAATTGTGCACCTTTCAAAATGTGATTTGTTTCATTTACTTCAGGTAATGAAAATATGTACTTTGTATCATTCACTTCGAGGAATGAAAAATATAAAATATAGCACATCATATCAAGTCGATTATCTATCAGAGATAAACTTTCAAGTGCTCTTCCGAAGTATTGATATTTTAGTACTTTGAGAAATACTACTCATATTTTCCCTTGCATTTAAATGGGAAAATTATTTCTTATGCTTAAGTACAATATGAGTACTTGCATTATCTGCTAGGCATAAATAGCCACAATTCTAGGCATAAATAGCCACAATTCATTGTATATTTTATTCCGGAAGTAATCATATTCTTCAAATAATAAATTAACATAAAACGTAAATAAATAATATGTGAAATAAATAAACATAAAGCAAACCAACATAAATAAATAATAAATAAAACGAATTAACATAAGAAAACCAATTATTCATGTTAGAGGTTATAAGGGAAATAAAATAAATGATAAATTATTCCCTTCAAGGGTTATGAGAAAATTAACAATATCCAATTGAGTTGGATCAATAACGCCATAATTATTTTCACCATAAACAAATTTTGTTTATATTTTATTTCATTTATCATTCATGATTATGGATAAAGTCCATAATACTTTGGCGTTTGACAAGTACGAAACCAATGGTTTATAACATCACATTGGTAAAAGGATTTCACTTCCTTAGAATGATCTTTATCATTCTTGTCATCCTTATAACTTCGCTACCAGCGGGTAGAAGTATTCTTAAAATGACTATATTTTTTCATGTGTATATTCATAGCCTCGACCACGACCACAACTTTTAATGTGATTTTTTTATTCCTTCCATAATATAATCTCACATTCACTTCAGGGAATGGAGTAGAGCCAGTGGGCCTTTAAAACCTTTTTCACATATCCTTATCACAGAGAACAAAGATTTAATCCTCGTACGCGGCATTGTTAAACCTGTCCACAAGGTCCTTTAAAAACCTCCTTTGAGACCAGTAGCCTCGCAGAACGGGATGTCCAGCCAATTATACTTGGATTATATCGAAAATTATGTCTCTAATTGAATAATGATTTACCATGTTTGCATTCACTTCAGGGAATGAAACAGATCCAATAATTGCATGGAATAAACATCATGCTTGCATTCACTTCAGGGAATGCCCCATCATTGATAATTGCATGGAATAAACATCATGCTTGCATTCACTTCAGGGAATGCCCATCATTGATAATCGCATGGAATAAACATCATGCTTTGCATTCACTTCAAGGAATGCCTCCCATAAAACTTTTTGGATCAAGAAGAATTTTCGTAACTTGAAATTGGGAGAAGTCTATGGTCGAGTTTTTCGACAAAGAAGAAAAATTGCTTTCGAGCAAATATAGACTTTATAACAATCTTTTTATATATTGAAATTCACCATAATTTATCGCACATTAAAATCATAATTTAAAGAATGAAAATAAAATAAGAATTTACCGATATTAGTTTTCCTCTCGAGGAAAATGGAGACGTAGCAAATGACCAAAACATCTTCTCATAATCTCGTGTCTCTTTCCAAGTCATTTAAATACATGTAAAACTCAATTCATGGTTAAAATATCAATATCATCAAATAAAATATTATAAACACATATTGATCTTAATACAAAGTTCAATCATTGTGTCAAAAAATAAACATATATGAAACCATAATAATAAGATCTATATGTATGGATTGAATTGAATATATTAGAAATCAGAGGATCTATGTCATAATTCTCTCTTTAAAAAAAAACTAAACCAACAAAGGTGTTTCATTAATGTACAGATCTTTGTTACTAAAAAAAAAACCTTAAACCTAGAGTACGTATTTTAATTAATTTATATGAAAAACTACCATAGGTCTACGTACATAACTTTGTTATTCATAATTATAAAGTATAGTCATTAAATCGAACATGCTTTACATGCACCATCATCAAACTTCATGAATTTACAAATATACAAACACAAATAATAATAATTAAGTATGAAAAACATAAGCAGTTGAGTACCAAAGATGAAAACCCACAAATACTTTCGCTTAACAAACCTTAATCGATTCCATCGTTCCCTCTTCGTCTCTGTCGATTCGTCTTTTGGTTTGTGAGAAGCCACAAATTTATCTCTTTCCAATGTTCGAATAAAATCAAACATACTTCCAAAATTTTCAAAAAAAAATTTAAAACAAAGTTAAAATATAAAGAGAAAGACAATCGGTAACTAAAAAAATAAGGAGAGAAAAAAAAACTTATCTTTGGTTTATTCTATAATCGAATTCTTCCCGGTAACTTCTTTTGAATTATAACGATGAAGACCTCAGTTGATTAGAGTCTCGTGCTGATAACGTGTTGTGAATAAAATAAAGAAGAACAAGAATAAGAACAAGAAGGACAAAGAGATGAGAGAAAAAGGGAGATTTGTATTATTCTCAAAATATAGAATTGTATACAATGCCTTCAATGAATCATCTATTTATAGGCATAAGAAGTACATAATACATTAAACTCTAATTCATAGAGATAATATTCCTAATAATAAATAAATAAAACTCCTTTGATAAAGTTCTAATCATGATAGACATCCACATAGATAAATATTCATAACAGTATTTTATTTAACAAAATAGCTTTATTTTATGATTTTTAAGCATTCAATGGTAAAGTTTAAAAGTGTTTTTTTTTTATAAATATTTATTAAAAACATAATTTTTAAGTAAATAATAATAATAAGTAATGCATCTATAGTATTTTAAGTATAAAATATGTATTTTTACATTATAAAAACTATTATAAACTAAATAAAAAAATTAAATTAAATTTCATTAAAATAACAAGTTTATGAACTATAAATCATCCAAACAGCTCAGCTGATCGATTTTTTGTTTTTTGATAAACCATTTTCAGCCCTATTGCATACACGTGCAATAGTGAGTCATAAATTTGCAGCCAAATCCCAAAGAAAAACATATCATGTTGTGTACATGATTTCTTAAGAAGTAATTAAAGCCCTGTCAGTTATCTTTTCTTTTTAATTAAAAAAACAATAATATTGGAATTTAATCATGCACGGAATGCCACCTTGATTTGGCATCCAATCGAAGGGTACCTTATTAAACAAAATAAAATTAAGACAATGATGATGTTGGGGGTCAAGTCCATGCATGGTGATGCTGGCGTTGGACAGCTAAAAAGTGACATCTTAGGATGCTATTTAACCTGAAAAGAAATCTATAACCCGATTTTATTGGCTTATTCAATAGGGCGAAAGCCAGCCACATAAAATATATATGGGATTAAAGTGTCTAAACTATACTCTTTTTCTTACATCATTGTATAATGTTTGTTTTATGTTAAATTAATGCTTAACTTCAACTTTCGAAACTTAAGTCAAGTTTTTCTATCAATAGTCTTAAAAAATATTTTCATTTAATTATAACATGATACGTGACCTGATTATTTATTTATTTAAATTTTTATAAAATTATAAATTTCTTTAAAAACCTCAAAATTTTAATTTTCTTTAATTAAACCTTCAAATCACATCTCCCTTAATGTCTGGCATTCCCACACGTCTGTGGTTCGCTGTCCACCACCCCAAGTGTCGCGTACCTCACTGTTGGGCATCCCCACCCTCTAGTCGTCAGTCAGAAGTTCAATTGGTCTATTTTTTCTTCATTGTTGGATGTTCGTCGATGGAACAATCGACGGCTCATTCGTCGATTTTCGACGATGGGATGATGATGTTTTCAGTTGTGGGGGGTCTAGCGAAGGCAATGGTGGGTGGTGTAGTTGAACCGGTGATGGGAGGGGAGGGTTTTAGGGTTTGGATTTGAGGGATTTTAGAGAAATTAAAAATTTTGGTTTTTTTATAAAATTAAAGATTTTTTTATTTTTAAAAAATAAAGAAAATAAAATAAATATGTCACGTGTTGTGTTTTTATTGGATAACAGAAAATTTTAACATTTGTGACAAAAAAACCCTAATTTAGACACAGAATAAAGCGTTAGACACTAATTTAGTCCGAAACAAAGTTTAGGCACCTAACTGAAAAAATATAATTTGAGCACTTTCCGAAAATTTAAGCCAATAATATATATATATATATATATATATATATATATATATATATATATATATATATATATTTGAGATCAAACGAATATAGGTATAATTGCATTTTTATCTATAATGTCGCCGTTATTGTTTTGGGGTTCAATTGAACTTTTATTGTTTCAATTTTTTATATATAAAATTAGTTAATTTTGGATGAAAATTATGATATAATTGTTTGTCGACTAACAGTCAACAGAGTTGACTAGTGTAATATTCTAAGTGTGCATGAATGCTCATGTGGTATTATTTTGTCTTATACACTATCAGTTAACAAATCATTTACTTTAAAATTTTGAAATAAAAATTTATTTTTAATTTTAAACATTTTTAAATAGTAGAAAATACGGGGAAAAACATGAGTGAAATTCTACTGGTTCATTCGACCATTGTGAGAAATTATGAAACACTATTTTAGGAAAATTATTCAATGACTACACAATCTTCTTTATTTTAGGTGTTATAGATTTTGTTTAGAATTTATGATCTAATTTATAAAGTTTACAGGTTAAAGAGTTAGATTTTAGTTTTAAAAGTATAAATATATAAATTTGTGTATTGTTTTTACACGATATATGTATAGAAAATTACTCTTACTTTTAAGCCTGTATTAATTGAATGATTAACCAAGACATTTGAGAGCCTGAAAAGAGTGAGAAGAAGATTAAGAAAAATTCTAAGTTGTGTTTACCGAAGCGTTTAAAAGGAAGTATGAGTTTTGAACAAAAGATAGAAAGAAACCATGAGCGAGCTGATTCCAACATAAACTCTATAATTTTTGTTTAGAAACTAAAATACTATGCAATCAAAATTTTTCCCACTTTGAAAATAATTTAATTTAGAAAAAATTATAAAAAATAAATTTTCATAAAAGAATTCAGAAAATCATTGGATCTATCAATTCCCTCCAAAACTAAACTCGGGCAACCTCATCAAGCTTTAGCCATCACCATTGCCAGTGACGGATCTAGGCTATAAGTGGGTGGGGTTCTTCCCCAAACAACTTCTTTTACCTTTTAACTAATATAAAATTTTCAAAATTAAATAAATTATAAATTTATCCCCTACTTTCAAACATTTACATATTACCTCCAACCCCAATCTGAGTTCCACCCATTACCACTGTTCCACTTTTGCACCACCAAACATGTTTTTAAGTATTCACCAAGGCAAAAAGTAGCACTTTACGGAACGGTAACCATTACCATGCTCACATTGCACACACATATAACTAAAAAAATATCCTCTCAAAAAGACTAAATCATTTATAGCCATCACCAACATAAGAGATTAATTGTGTAGAAACTAAGAAATCTGTGTTGTTGTTATTGAAACTAAATCGAGTAAGTTACAAAGTAACCATGCATACCTTTATATAGGTATGTTTACATAAGAACCCTACTAACCCTACTAACAGAAATAACTAACTTCTTTTATATATATATATATATATATATATATATATATATATATATATATACTTAATATACCCCCCTCAAGATGGATTACAATGGATATTAAGTAATCTCATCTTGTCCACCAAAGATACAAAAGTAAGCTTATGAAGGGCCTTAGTAAAAATATCCGTGATTTGATTATGTGATCGAACATGAAAGAGCTTAAGAAATTCTTCTTTGACCTTGTCTCGAATGAAATGGCAATCCACTTCTATGTGCTTCGTTCTCTCGTGAAATACTTGATTTTGAGCCAAATATATTGCTGACTGGTTATCACAAAATAAAGAAGTGAAAGGAATCGAAATCTGAAAGGATTGAAGAAGAGAAGCCAGCCAGACTAGCTCACATGTAGCAGATGCCATTGCACGATACTCGGCTTCACATGATGACCTACTAACAGTGTGCTGCTTCTTGGATTTCCATGAAATGATGTTGTCTCCTAAAAAAGGGCAATAACCAGTAATCGATCTTCTTGTATCAATGCAAGAACTATAGTCAGCATCCACAAAACCAGTGAGCTGTGTTGAAGAAGCCGAAGAAAAGAAGAGTCATAAACCAGGATTTTGTTTAATATAGGACAAGAGATGCTGAGCTGCTACAAGATGTGGTTGTCTAGGTGCTGAAACAAACTGACTTAGCAGATTAACAACATATGTAATGTCTGGTCGCGTATGAGTAAGGTAAAGAAGACGACCAATCAATCGTCTATAGGACTGAGCATCTTCAAGTAAATCTCCATCGTTAGCACTTAGTTTTAAAAAAGGATTCATTGGAGTAGCAACAAGTTTCTTAGCTAAGGAGCCAGTGTCTTCCAGGAACTTTAATGCATAATGGCGTTGTGATAATGAAATCCCAGTGGAATTACGAGCAATTTCAAATCCTAAGAAGTAACGCAATTGGCTTAAATCCCTGAGTTTGAAATGTTGTTGAAGAGAAGAACGTACCTCAGTTAAAAGTTGAATGTCCTTGCCAGCAATGACAATGTCATCCACATAAACAAGAATGGCAACCAAAGTGTCATCAAAACCTTTGACAAACAAAGTGTGCTCTGCTGAAGACTGCTGAAATCCAAGCTTCAAAACAACCTCAGAAAACGCATTAAACCATTGTCTAGATGCTTGCTTAAGACCATATATAGATTTGTGAAGCTTGCAAACAAGATTAGGGTTAGAAACAGAATTGATGCTATATCCAAGTAGAAGCTTCATGTAAACTTCTTCATCTAGTAATCCATTTAGAAAGGCATTACTAACATCAAGTTGTAACATATGCCAACCTTTCGAAGCAGCTAAAGACAACAAGACTTTGAAAGTTGTCATTTTTGCAACCGGGGAGAAAGTTTCAACATAGTCAATTCCTTTCACATGTGTAAAACCCTTGGCAACTAATCGTGCCTTGTATCTCTCCACTGTGCCATCAGGATTGTATTTAATTCGATAAACCCACTTACATTCTATAGCTTTCTTTCCTTCAGGAAGAGGTACTACTAACCAGGTTTGTAAACGTTCCATGGCAGATAGCTCTTCATGCATAGCATCCCTCCAAGCTGGGTCTTTACATGATTGATGGTAAAAGGCAGGTTCAGTTGTAGAAGAAACGTTGGCAATGAATGTAGCATACTGAGAAGAGAGCTTCTCACTCGAAACATAATGTTCAATGGGATATTCTACAAGAGATAAGCTGTTGCAATGATAATCATTGAGATAAGTAGGTTTATGAATAATTCTGGAAGACCTTCGAGGTTCATTAATTTCAGGTTGAGGGATATGCACATCTTGTAAGGCATCATGATTAACTCCATGATCATTGATCTCAGCATGATGTTCCTCAATTGGAGCAGTAGATTCTTCAGCAACATTTTCTTCAAAGGTGTCATTCCTAGGTCGAGCTACAACAGGATCTGCAGTATTGACTTCAGGAATATCCTCATGAGAATGAACTTCATGAAGAACATCAGAATTTTCAGAATTAGATGGAGATGCATCATTAAACATTTGTTGTAATCCCTGTGTTGTGTCACTATGAACACCAGGTAAAGACAAGTTAGAAAAAGGATCAATTGATACAATATCAGTTTTGATTTTGTGAAAAGGAAATATTGTTTCATGAAAAACAACATTTCGAGAGATGAGAATTTGTTTGGTCTTTAAAACGAACACCTTATAACCTTTTACACCAGGAGAATATCCTAAAAATACTCCTGGTAAGGCTCGTTCTGAAAACTTACCCCTCCCAGCACGCAAAATCTTGTATGATTAAAGAAAAGACTTTAGTGATCGAGGGTAATGGATCCATTAGCAAAATCTGACCCCGAACATGTGAAAAAGAATCATTAAGGCCCATCAAAAATTGTAAAACCTGCTCTTTACCATGTTCATCGATCATCTTCTGAACACCACTGCAGGTACAATTTGAACACGTACAGATAGGCTTTACAGAACACAACTCATCCCAAATAATCTTGTGCTGAGTGTAATAGGTACTTACATGCATAGACCCTTGAGCAAGATCAATTAATTTCTTGCAAAGCTGAAACATCCTTGGACCATTGTGTTGCTGGAAACGATCTTCAAGATCCTTCCATATTGCAGCAGCAGTCGATTGATATATCAAGCTAGCTGCAATGTCTTTCGAAACAGAATTCAGGATCCAAGAATTTACAAGATCATTGGCCCTTTTCCATGCACTGTAAGTAGCAACCTGAGTAACAGCAGGAGCAGAAATGGACCCATCGATAAAACCAATATTATTTTTGGCTGAAAGAGCCATTAACATCGAACGCCTCCAACTATTGTAGTTGTCTGTACCAAGTTGCTGCGTGACCAGAATCATACTAGGGCTATCGGATTGGTGAAGATAGTAAGAATTGTCACCATTATTGAATTGATCATCCAAACCGACTTCCCCCATGGCTGGTGATAACGCAGAAAGAACTTGAAAAAGAAGAAAAAGAAACTAAAAAGATTGAACAAAAAATGACTCGGAAAAACGAATTCTTGGAAGCCAAAACTAATTCATCTGATACCATGTAGAAACTAAGAAATTTGTGTTGTTGTTATTGAAACTAAATCGAGTAAGTTACAAAGTAACCATGCATACCTTTATATAGGTATGTTTACATAAGAACCCTACTAACCCTACTAACAGAAATAACTAACTTCTTATATATATATATATATATATATACTTAATAAATTGGGCGAGCACTGATGGGTGATGGCGGATATTAAACACTCAATAATAATAAAAAAGAAATTAATTGGGCTTTTACTAATGGTTGATGGCGGATATTAAACAGTGAGGTGCACGATATTTTGAGTGATGAACGATGAGCTACCAACTTGTGGGAGATGTTGAATAGGGGGAAAGATGAGATTTGAGAGTTTAGTCGAAAGGAATTAAAATTTTAGATTTTTTAAGGAGAGAAGGAGAAAGAGAAAGGCTTTAGCTTTGACGGTGTTGAATGTGCTTTATTCGTTGTTGGTAAGCAGCTTTGGTTCTTGCAAAAGCAACGCACTCAGATTCCTTCCTTTCAACGTGACGCTATTCAAGTTGGATTATATATATACTAATATAGTAAGGGTGAATATATGGTATATTGTCTGTGTAATTTTTTTTAAGTAAACTATCAATTTTTAAGTTAAATTTTTTTTTTATTATTTTAAAATTTTAACTTTAAACTTTAGATCTTAAATTTTAACATAGAACTTTAAATTCTAAATCTTACAACTTAAATCTTTAATATTTTATTCGTGGAAAAAGATTTACCGTCAATGTATAAGATAATAATCCATATAATAACAGTTTATAAACTCATGTCTAGTGTCTATATATATAGTTCATGTAATCGATTTTTAGAATGTAAATAATATCTTTTTATGTGTTTATATTATGATCAATCCTCATACTATTATAGATATTATTTAATTTTTACCGGTTGAATTTTAATTCGACCAACATAGTTCTTGTTGTAACATATGAAATTCAACTTCATGATTTAATTTTTTTTAAGATTATATATACATATCAAGCTGTTAACATAAATTTTTAATAGTATTATTGGTTTAGACTAATTCAAAACATTAATAAACCGTGAGATGATCACATTATATTATATCAGAACCATGTTGAATTACATATGTTGCAACAACACTAATTATTCAGATGTTTTGTTTATGTATTGTTCCTGGTATGATTTTGGTGTGTCCTTTTTACACCACTTTTTAATACAATCTTGTTGACTTAAAAAAAACAAATCTTTAAAAGGTGCAATGACAAAAACTATAATGTGACCATTTTTAGAAATAAGTATTCGAATGAATTTACATTCTAAGCATTCTTTTAAGTTTTTTAATCGGTGATTTTTTTAATAAAAGCTTAGCTTAATTATGATAACATTATTATCAGTAATAGCATCGTCATTGATGTTTGTTGTTAGAAAGATGGTGGTTGAAATTTTCTATGAAACAATAATAACAGTATAAATTGGTTTATTTTTTAATTGGTCCAAAACCTATGATTTAGGTGACTAAATGTTTTTGACAAGAAATTCTACACTTTAGAGCTTAACAAGTCGTCCGGTTCAATCGCTTTGTCTGCAAGTTGTGTGTGTATTGTCAAAACGTTAAGCATATGTATAAATAAATATTGCATTGTAATCACTTTTAGACTATTCAAAAACAAAAAATTGGACCCTTTAAATTAATTTGTAATCACGAGTTTGGTTTTCAAGATGATTTTGGTACCTTTTATGTTTTCACTAATTTGTACATTTAGCCCCATATTGCTGAATATTTTGTCCAGCTTTCTGCAAACAATAACCCAAATTAACCGGGCAACTCAAAGCAACATTTAGAAAGATGAACGAACAATAATTTAAGATGTCGACGAGATTTTGATCTAATGATAAAAAAAAAAGAAGTTCCGATAATTTGGTTTACAATCGTAACTTTATATTATATATTTGTTTAAAAATAAAAAAAGTTAAAGAACAATTTGACTTGCATATAACGTTGATTATAATTTTTTTTTAAATGGAGCAATTTATCTTAAAACTAAACTTTATGTCTTAAACTTAAATTTAGGTGTTCATATATAAAAGTGAGATTCACTAACTACTCTGGTAGTTAAGGATAACAAAAATCAATATAAAATAAATACACTAATTGACTAAGTGGTCAAGAATACTCATGTTAGTTCATATTGTATGAATTTAAATTTTAATATTTATCTTAGGAAGGTAATACTCACTATTTAATCAAAAAAACAAAATAAATTAATATCAAAATACGTATACTAATTCAAAATGCCACGTGTTTGGAAAAGAGATTAGGAGAGTGTTTGTTTGGCTTTTTTATTCAAATATCACCATTGAATTTTTTTTAATAGTTCCTACTTATGAGGAGGGGAGTGAAATTTTACTCATAATAGAGATTTTTTTTTTACATATTTACAAACAAAATAAAAAATAAAAATATACAGAACCGACAATTTAAGAAAAGAGAGAGAATATTAACTAAAACCTTTTAGCCGTATACTCTAGACGTTGTTGACATTTGTAAAGTTTTTTGGACACTATATCTATTAATAATTTAAAATATATGTTATTTTTATAAATAAAAGTGTAACGACCCGAATTTTAGAATCTGTGGGTCAATTTAACTTGAACTGTGAGTCTTGCGTTTGGGTCGAGGTTGTGGGCCTTTGGGTGCCCAAGAAAATCTCGGGCTACCTTTTTATTTTTAAGTTATAGTCTCAGGTTTGTTGGTGACATGAGAAGAGAGATGGAAGGGTAACGTGGTGAACTACCTTATTTTTGAAAGAGGGAAGAGCTTCCCTTTAATTTCTCTGCAAAAAGTTAGAGGATGATACCACCATCTTCTTCCTTTGTTTGTTCTTCATTCCCCCAAAGAAAACAAACAAAGGTAAACTTGTTATCTTTTTAAGTGTGAATTTCGAAATTTTTCTTGAGAAAAGGTTGATCAACATCCATATCAAGAAGAGGTAAGAATGGTGGAGAGTTGTAGAAAAATAGATTCTAGTGGGGGCTTGAAGAAATGAACGGGAATGAAAGATTTAATCTCATTCCTAGATGTTAGATTCTTCTATTTTCACCCTTATTTCATCTAAAATTATTGTAATTCGTTTTACAACATTTGGTTGTAGTGAAAAAAGTGAGAGAATCTTCCAAAGAGTTTAGGAAGATGAAGGTTTGAGGACTTTGGCTTGGAGCTTCTGTTGGGTTTGTAGTACGCTCGAATCGATCACCGAAATCGTCAAGGAGGGTTGTAAATGTTTGATGGTTGAATTGGCTAAAATCGAAATAAAAGTATACAAGTGACACAATGATTTTAGAGTGGTTCGGCCTTCTAACAAGCACTTACATCCACTACCTTAGCACACCACTAAGGATTTCCCAATTCACTCAACAATGAATTCGTCCCCTTTTCTCGGTTTAGGAGGAAACCGTTACAACCCTATCTTTTGGACTTGGCTAAGATAGAACCAACTCTAGTTTTTCTCTCAAGGCTAAACTAGAACCTCTCCTTTTACAAGGGATTTATTTGGTAAACTAAATACCTTTCTAGGTGGGTGTTTACACAAATTTAAGCTCACAAGAGTGTACAAAGAATTTACAATAAAGCACTCTCTAAAGACTATGTACAATAGAATAGTAAAATAAAGATTTAGACTCTAATTCTCTTGACCATATTGCTTGGATGTTGTCTCTAATCTTCTTCAAGTGTCCCAAGGTTGCTTTTATAGTGTGGAATGATATTCTAGCCGTTTATGGTCGTTGGAGATGTTTTGGAGCCGTTGGGAATCCATAAAGTCGAGCTTTAAATGCTCTCCTGCACAATAGTTTCGAAACCATTGAAGAGGTTTCGAAACCTTAAGAGGGGATTTGTAAAAACTAGCCGTTTATAGCCGTTACAGGGCCAAAGTTTCGAAACCTTCATAGAGGTTTCGAAACCTTTGTGCCAAGGTTTCCAAACCTTAATAGAGGTTTGGAAACCTTTGTTAAGGTTTCAAAAACAATAGCTTACTGCCCAGAGAGGTTTCGAAACCTTATAGGGATGGTTTCGAAACTTCCACTTAAAAACACAATTTTGTCTAATTTTTGACTTTAAAATGTATATTCGATATAGGTGCAAAGTCAAAAATATTTTAAACATATTTTTCAAGTTTTAAGGACTTTTGAATTATTTTTGAAATCTTTAAACAAGTCCAAAACATTTTTCACATAATTGTTATATCAAAATATTTCTCAACAGCTTCTTTCCAGTTGAAAAATCAAAATTAGTACACTACTAACTCATTTACATTCATGGGCACCATAAATTTGATGGCTTTGTTGCTTAATTTGTGTTTTGGTTGTTTGGGTGTTTAGAGACCCTTTAATGGTAAAATTCAGTTTTGATGTTAATAACTTGTAAAAATGGTAACAAATCACCATAAATACTTTCATAAGATGTAAGATTGAATTAAGAGGCTAAAAGTTGTGATTTGGGGACTTGAAAAGTGATTTTCCGAGCCTAGAAAGTCATTTCTAAGTTTCGGTATCAGTACACGGGGAGCTCGTACCGGTACCCTAGTGTTTTGGGTTTAAGAACATTGTTTCATTAAAATGAACTGTGAAGGGGTACTGGTACCGTGTTTAACATGTACCGGTACACTGTGTAAAGCAGTATCGGTACGAATCGACCCATACCGGTACGGGAAGGCTGGATAAAATTTCAGTGAGCTAATTTTATATTGGTACGCTATGAGTACTGATACTCAGGGTACCGTACCGGTATGCGATGTTCAATACCGGTACCCACTGGGCAATCTGCCCGAAAATTTGACTTTGAGTTTGAAGAGCTGATAATTGGAGAACGATGGTCCAATGGATTTCTAATGTGGTAAAATAAATTTTAAAACTGAGAAATCAAGATATCCCTCTCTTATACGAGCGTAATGTGTAATAACTTGGTAAAACCTTGGATGACTTGTTGTAATAGCATCCATAGGAGATCCTTGGTGTATCGAGTGATGTTGTGTGTCGTGTCTATGTTGTGCACTGTATTGGACACCTTGTTTGCTTTAGTCACCTTGGTTGATGGGATCCGGATACCTAGAGAGCGTGTTGCAACACCATGAGATGAAATGACATATGTACATTTCTGAGGCTGTGTGATACCGGACCTCACTCAGAGTGTACGTCCCGAGGCTGTGTGACATCGGACCTTACTCCAGGTTTGTGTGGTATGATACATATATGTTGTGTGAGATTAATGCATCTATCATTGCTTGCCATGATATCATCATTAGTTATATGCTCATATTTATGATTTGTATGAAGCATGGTTAAGTGGAAGTGTATCCACTGAGCTTTGTTAGCTCAACGTTCGGAATTTTTATTTTCATTCGCAGGTTAGTAGGTTGGCACTGTTGGTAATGCTTAAGGTGTTACAAAGGCTATATCCCACAATGGTTGGGAAAATGGTTTGTGAAGGGTATTTATACCCATGTTTCCCCCTCCCTTGTTGAGTGGGAAAGAACAAGGGACATCCTCGTGCGCCGTCGCCGCCGTCTGGTCGGCTCGGCTCGGGCTCATTTTAAATGAACTTGAAGAAATCACCATATCTCTTAGAGGTTGAACCATTACAAATGGTTCTTAATTATTTCATAGCCCGATTTCAAGGTGGTTTATATCGAGATAAACTTGATGAAATAACCTATGTAAGTGAGAAGGATTAGCCACCTTCTGTGAAAAATGTTGGGCCGTTTTTCTAATATACTTACTAGAATCCTGAGGTAAGATGGCCCGATTTCATCATCACTATGTACTAGTTCAAGATATGTTCACTAGTGCTTAAGCAACTAATTTCGCTATTGCTCTTCTGAGGAGGTCTGTGTTTGAGATATAGATGAATTCTTTCGCATTAGTGGGTGAATGTTGGTAATGCTTAAGGTGTTACAAAGGCTATATCCCACATTGGTTGGGGAAATGGTTTGTGAAGGGTATTTATACCCATGTTTCCCCCTCCCTTGTTGAGTGGGAGAGAACAAGGGACATCCTCGCGCGCTGCTGTTGTCTCGGGCTCGGGTAACACGTGTCTTCGACACGTCCACGCACGGATATTATCTTTTTGGAGAAAATTCGTAAGGAATTTTCTTAAGAACAAAAGATTATGTGAAAAAAAAATTTCTACGTACTGTTCGAATTCAGAATTTATTCTAATCTGAACGTTTTGATCCAGTACTGATTGTTCGAATATAAACAGTCTATTTATTCGAATTTATCGAATATACAGTCTGTTCCAGTGTTGAATCTAGACTATTTTTCCAGTCAAGTTCATGTGTTGTTACTGGGTGATTATTGCAGATTTAATATAATGTTATGAGAGTTGTTACTGCAGCTGTTACAACAGATTAATTCTGCAGTTATATAGTGGTTTATTTGGACAGTGAAGTGACCATTATGTTCATAATGATCAACCTATAAATAGAGGTGCCTCATGCAACATTAGAATGTATCAAACACACATCAAACACTCTAAAAAGCTCTTTGCTTTCCTCCATCGCCTAAAGTTGCAGTTCTACTGCTGTTCACTCCGAAGTCGAGTGTACGATTCTTGGAGCGTCCGTGTTCACCTCGGGGGACATTCTGCCTGTGAAGCGACTACACTGTTCGGGGCAGATTTGTTTCTAAGGTAGTGGCCAACATACCACGACACAGTTCATCCTATCTTCATTTCTGTTTTTATTATTTCCAGTCAGTGCTAATCAGTCCGTTTTGCAGACATTTACACCAACAGGCATGTGCATTGGTGGAGCACCATCGGAGTAGGATTTCAGCATCGACTTGTTCAGAGTACAATACTTAGATTTATTTGGGCTATGTATTCGTAGGACCTCATATTTGTATTGTAACTCATATTTTGAATTTAAATCGTGAGTCAAATGCTTTTATAATTGTATTTTCAAATTGAGCTCTCATGCAACGTTTTAAATACTTATTTATGTTTGAAATATTTGAATTGACGAATTTTATGAGCAATGAAATGTGATTTAGACTAAACTAGTTGAAATTTTATAGTTGCGGGTTGAACTTGAGACCCAAATAAGACATCCGAGTTGAGGGTGTTACAAAAAAAATTAACGGTAATATTTGAATAAAGAAAACACGTTAAGAGAAATGCTTTGTTCTTGAGAGGTCGGGTATCGCCAAGTGATTCTTGAGCTGGATAGCTTAGAGGTTGTGGATGGATCACACTCGATTAGTACTTGTATGTTGGGGCATTATTTCTTGGGTTTACGACGGAGATCTTAGACGGTTCGGTTGCAACATGTCTTGAGAGATGATAATCGTGTCGCGGATGCGTTGGCAAAACTTGTAGATTGTGATAGTTTGGATGTGGTTTCCCGAGTTATTCCTCATGCTAGAGTTATTCCTTTGTTGCATAATGATGTTTTAAGCCACATGTAATTTCTTTTGTTCGAACTGTTAGCATATGTACTCTTTTTCTTTTACCTAGATTTAGAGAAATTTTTTAACGATGCATATATTAACATGTTGGGTGTATGTTCTTCTATCAATAGAAACACACCTCTTTTCATAAAAAAGAAAGGGAAAAAAAGAAAGCATGTTAAGAGAAATGCATGACAAAAGCACTTGATTTTGCAGTAATGGGGAAAAATATTACTTACCAAATAAAGAAATTGAAATATTATTTTAACAAAATAAAATAAAATACAGGGAGTAAAGGAAGAAAGAAAACTGCAGCCATGAAGCGCGTGTACGTAAGATCCAATCACGGAGACCAAGATTCAAAGTCAGGTCCACATGCTGATAAACCAGTACTTTGTCTCCTAGTGAGTCGTGAAACGAACACGCGCCTACGCGCGTAATTTTTTTTGAAATGGGTCAGACATTCCATTCTCTAGTCCTAAAGCCAGTTTTCCTTTGACAATTTGACCCTACTGTCGCCTTTGGCAGTCCTTGCGTTGTTATTATTATTAGGGTTTGCTCATTTCTATTTCTCTATTCAAATTATAAGTGTTTAAATTAAGGTTTCCTTGTTTATTACAAGGAAAACACACGATATATTCATATATTTAAGAAAACTATGACATGTTTTAGTTTATAGATTTGAGTGGGATTTTGGAGTCTTTTGAGAGTTTTGTCCTTCCATTAATTGCAATATATTTATAATGAGTTAAATTGTCGGTTTTCTTATGTTTATAATTTCATTTCACTCCTCGTTTCTAACATCTCAATAGAAACAAGTACAATCTCGAATTATGAACAAAAAATCATTGGTATCTGTCTCATGTCTCACCTAATTGTTGCCGATTTATCAAGACAGGTTTTTCTTTCTTTCATATATTATCATTACCAATGCATCTACACAATATCACTGTTTTCTTGTGTGCCTCAGCAATCAGCATACAATAATGCAGCAATCAACATAACTGGGAGTGGTTTAGTCTTGTCATTTTTTGACCATAAAATGTTTTATTTTTCTAACAATTAAGATTTAAACATAAATTGTTTTGGAAATTAAATAATTTTGATGTTATTATCAAATAAAAACTTCCCGATGCAATGTGTGGATGCCGCAAACTTAAACGATGGGAATATATTTGACAAAGAAAATTGAGAATTTATGATGTCGATTGTTGACCATTAATGCACTAAAATATCGATTGTTGTGTAGTTTGGTCTCATTTGGACAAAATTACAAGTAGAATGTAGCATCAACACACGTTGTAAACATGCGTAAAAAATGTTGTTCAAACGTTATAAAACATGGCCAACCCTTAAGATCTTCACTCAAGTTAAAATGGACGTCTAGAAAAATAGAGATCATCATGTGGATTGTCAAATTCATAAACAAATCTTAGTTATTAAGAATTCTTTGGGTTCTATTTGTTTATAAAAATACCTGCTTTATAGATCTTTATCACAAAGTGGTTCTAAAGTTCATGCTTTAAATCTTGTGAACGGAGAAAATAAATATCAATGCATGTTGATGACCATTTTGCAATAAAATAATTTTGAAAGTTAGCCTCCATATGTCCAAGATTGAAGTACGAAAATCCAAATCAACTAGGAGGGAAAAGAAGGTTAATAAACATGCAAAATGAAATTCTTACAATGATTCTACATGCTTCCTCTATGTTAAGATTGAAGTTAATCAGATGACTAGGACTGATAATTCGAATATACAAGAACAAAATGTCTCAACTCAATAAACATATTTGATATAATAATAAAATTTTGACTTGGAATTTTTTAAAAAAAATGAACATTAATTTTTTCAACTATTTTAAGTAAATAGACTAAATCTTTAACTTTTATCAAAATACAACGACGGACGACATATTTGTAGCCATTATATAAGTTAGGTATGGTAATGTAACATTGAATTGCTTTTGCCCTTGTAAGAAGATCATCAAAAGACATTGAATTTTTAATATGATGATTATACTTTTTTTTAACAATTTCTATCTAAAGGAATAGAAATTTTGCTCTTATTGAGTATTGAACCCACAACTTAAAGGAAGAAGAAGGTGTTAACTGAGAATTTTAACCACGTAATCTATAATCATTGTACTTGGTAAATGCAAGCTCTATTAACTGATACACTCACTATTGAAACATACTCTAAATTGAAACATACCAATCCTAATAATTAAAGAAAGAAAGAAAGAAAAAGCCTAACCGATTCTAGGGTTTTAGTCCATAGATTGGATATGGAGTTGGAAAGTAAGATACTTTGTCTTCATAACAGTTAATTTTTTCTTTAATTGAAGCTGACATTAACAAAAGCAAAAGAAGCTTCAACACCCAGTTCTTTAAACAAGAGAAAACCCCAAATCTATAAAGGATTGCTAGTGGATGGTGAGCTGAAACTCGAAAGATCCGTCCATTGAGTTCCGCCCCAGTATGGATAATTTCCTTGAACCCCTAAAAATGGCCGACTATTATTATTATTATCTTCCATTTTCACTGAAGCCATTTGGGTTGCCATTGACGAGCTCGGTATCTTAGGCCGAACCTGATGACCAACACCGTATCCCGATGCTTCAATACCTCCACTTTCAAATTGGTACGAAGGTTCCAAGCCTCCAAGGAAGGGAAATTGCGGCGGCGCTTGTTGTAGCCGCCACTGCTCCAAGCCATTCATTGTTAAAAGTGAAGTACCAGCAGCCGTAGCAGCACCGCCACCGCCAGCCCCACCGGCTCCACTTAAAGGACTTCCTATTTGAAAACTTAAGTGATCGTTTGATCCTCCGAGTGGAGCCGAAATCGAACCGTAATTCAACCCGATATCAGCAGCACTGCCACCAAATTCATTAAGATGGTGTAAGGGAGCCATGAACCTGAGTGGAGGAGCCTGAGGTCCAACTCCAAGGCCTAGAATATCACTTCTTCCACAACTGTTTGAAGAAATGGTAGTATTCGAGGAACCGGAAGCCGTTTGACGGTCGCCGCTCACCGGAGATTTCGATTGCCTCCCTTTGCTTCTTTTGTTCCTACGGCATCCGCCTCCCACCGGAACACTCCTTAGGGCACCCCCTCGGGTCCAGTACCTTCTACAAGTTTTGCAAAAGTGACGAGGCTGTGTAAGGCTGTAGTTGTTGTAGTAGCAAAACTTTGTGTTGGTCGATTCACATCTCGGGCACTTTAATGCCACCTCCGGCATAGGTATGTTAGCCAAACGAGCTCGATCGGTCATAGAACCTGGCCGGATCGAGCCTGCTCCTCCACCTCCTCCATGTGGTTGCGGAGGTGGAGGAGGAGGAGGAAGGTGTTGGGCGCTCGCACTTCCACCAGAACCAGCTTGATGATTAGGATGCTGTAAAAAAAAGAAAGTAAGCAAAAAAATTCAAACACTTAGTATATTCAACAAAATATAACAAAAGTAACAACAATAGGAATATTTATCTTTTGAAAAAATTTGCTTTTCCATCAAAGACTTCAAAATGAATAAATTCAAAGAAGAAAAAGGAAAGGAAAGGAAAAGAAAAGAAACCCTTACTTGTTGCCAGTTGGGTGGATCAAGATAAGCTGGGATTGAAGTAAAAACCATGGTTTCCTCGATTAATTTCTCTCCCTTTTGTAAAGGCAATTAATAATGGGGGAGAAATGAATCACATCAAACAAAGAGAGAGTGGTAGAGAGAAAGAAAGCAAAGGGAAAAAAGAAAGAAAGAAAAGCAAAGAAGATGAGATGTGGAATGAAGAGAATCAAAAGGAGCCTTAGCTACTTTATATATACTAATATATTTGAATTTAATACTTAAGTTATTGCTCTTGTTCCTTCTCTCACTCCACTCTTTTTGTTTTATTGATTTAGGGTTTGCAAAAAGGAGATGTTTCTTAACCTTTAAGCTTTTTTTACTTTTGTTTTATTTTTTTCTTAAGCCGATCATATACAAATAGTGAGGTGTAGTGATTCCTTTGTACTTTGAGAAAAAAAAAAGATAGAGATTAGTGGCTCTCCTCTTGCACTTGCATGCAAAACAGTTGGTCACTTTGAAATGTATGGAAATAGAGAAAATGGCAAAACCAGCATATATTAATTGATTGATTTGGAAGCTTTAACTATGATTTTACGATGAATTAATAACTAGCTGATTGTGTAGAAGAGATCAAATCAAATCTCTTTAAGGTTTGAAGTTTAGAATCTTATATTTGTGAAAGGAGTAGATTAGATTAAGAGAGTCGTCCTATAATAGAAACTTGCAGTATTCGATACAGGCTAGTTGTCCCATAATGGAAGCCTACAATATCCAATATCCAAATTTGTTATCCAATATACTTTATAGAAGTGGCTAGTTTTATTAAGAAAATAGGAAATATCCAAGATTGGGTTTACAACCATAGTAGTAAATTAAACAATAAATTTAGACGTTTTTCTATAACCCAAAAGAAACTAGCCACTTGAGATTATATAAGGACCATACAAAGAAAATGTTAAAAAAACCTAACTAAAATACTCGAACAAAATATATATACGAACAGATTTGATTGCATTGGAAAACGAACCATAACAGAGGATCGAACTATTGAAAGACCACTACAAATTATAAATCAGAGCCGCACATCATGAGAAAACGATCCATGAACGCAAGCCATGTATCCAAATCTAACCTGATGGTCCAAAGTAAAGAAGATGGGCAGGATAACAAATTGATATCAACTTATTAGTCGAGGCACTATCAAACACAACCCTTAAAAAATGAAGAAAAAAACTGCTAAACGACCGACAAAGAAAATGAAAACGTGTCAATAAAAATAGATAAAAATGTACTATAAAGACATATATTTTAGTGGGATTTTTAAGAGTATATTTTAATGAGATTTAAATTAACAATAAATGAGAAGAAGAAAAAAATCAAAACATGATGTCAATTGTTCTACTTATGAAAAATATCAATAACGTTAGCCATTAAATTAAAATTTTAAAATTAAAAAAACGCAAAAAAAAAGTTAACTATGAAATAAATTATAGGTTTTTTTTATTGAATTATGAGAGTTAAGGATATATTTTAAGTAAAAAAATTGGTGTACTGCAGTTGAAGTGTCCCGACCAAATGAACCTTTACCCACTGGTTCGGCCTGTGCCTGCTTCCATTGCTATCACTATTAGGCTATTAGTTTGCTTTATATTTGTCATGGGTTCCACTTCCACATGCTCTGGGATGCGCTACAAATTACTATTGACATTTTGGTCCCCCAATTATATATAAAAGGTTTTGGAGATTTTATTGTTTTTCCAACTTCGTCTAATTACCAAACTGATTCATACTTTCCCAATACACTTCCTAAGGCATATCTAAAAAGAATTTCTTTTTGGATTTAGTCCCTCTACTTTCTAAAATATAAGATTTAATCATCGGGGTAGAAACAAAAAAATTTCACAAGTGTCTTAGTTTTAGGATTTAGGGACTCTATTTAGGGTTTAATGTTTAGAGGTTTAAATGTAGGAGTTTTTGAATTTAGGGGTATGGTTAGAATTTAGGATTTAACGTTTATAGGTTAAAACCTAAATCTCTAACCCTAACCTCTAAAATTTAAATTCTACTCATAAACCCTAAATTCTAAACTCATACACTTAAACATATAAACATTAAACCCTAAAGTAAATAATTAAACCCTAAAACTAAAGCGTTTGTGGAAACTTTTTATCTGTGCATGATATATTTTCCATCTACTTTAATATGGCATAAATCGATCTTACAATTTTTAGTATGTTACTAGTAAGTTGAGTTCGACTTGTAACGTTGTTAGTTGCAACCGGTTAAATGATGAGTATAATTTTTCAATATTATTCATTACACAATCAGAGTCACGCGAAAGTTTTATTAACAATATTCGACTAATTATAGATTTACATACGCTTAGGATTGCCTTTGTTATGTTACATTTCATCTTTTTGATGAAAGTAATTAAAGGTGTTATCAATTTGAATTTTTAAAAGGAGTAAATTATGTTAATTTTGAAAAGAAAAATATAACACAATAGAGGGACTAAAACTACACTAATAGATAACATGAATGGGGAATCTTAAAGCTAGAACTATTAGTCCGGTTCAAAACTACCCCATATTGACACCAATCCATTTTTAACGGTCCAATATCAAGTTTGCTTACACGGCCCAACCCAATGTTGAAAAACGAATCGATATGTCATAACTCATAAGTAATGCAAAAAAAAAAAATCAGAAACATTTTAATTTTTTATTTAATGAAAGAGTTAATTGTAACACAAATCACCAAATTATAACATTATTTTAAATTAGTTCTTATATATTTAAATATTTACGTTTAATCTTTAATTTATAATTTTCATTCTAAATTAATTTTCAAACTTTTGAAAATTTTAACTTCACTATGAATCGACAGTCACTATTGAGCATAGTTGTCGAAATAATAATCGAAGAACACGGAAACATAATAAAATGTGCAATTGCCAAGCTAATAGACAACATATGGGAAGCTTGATTTTTCTTTAATTTTACGTTAAACCTGCTTGAATGACAAATCCAGAGCTCAGCTGGTGGGAACGAATAATTATTTATAGAAGATTATATGTGTAATTGCTATGGATTGGTTGGTGCTTTATTGGTTCATCAAATTTACACCATCCAATGTGTTGTATCAAGTATCAAAGAAGATGTGCGTCTCATATTTGTTGTTGATCTCCGATGCCTATGGACTATGCTTATTATATTATATCCCATAATATAGGTCTAGCAATAGATCAAATACTAAATTTATCTTCTAAAAACTAAACGTTAATCAATAGAATAATATGGCAATAGATCAAATACTAAAGGATCATATAATAAAAGTGTTAGAATTGATTGACTGGTCGAGCTTTTCAAATCGATTTTCCCCAGCGGCGGTTCCTCAAACATTGAAATAGCCACACCCACAGGTTCCCCTCGACACAACCCTGCTAGGCTGCTAGCCAATCAGCAGCCCTATTCACGCGAAGATCAATCCTACGGATTTCTACCAACCAAGGTCGGGCCAGCAGATCATGGACAGAAGAACGCCATTATCAATCCAACCAATTTCAAATTTGAGAGCATTTTCTGATAAAAATAAAGGTCAAATTTGAATTCAAAGGGATGAAACGAGACGATCGATGAAATTTAAGACCGACCGACCACCATCTACGGTTGTTAATGGTGACGTCCAACGACGTCAAACAATGGACACAAACGGTTGAGTTTAATTTTATATTTAAAATTATTGTCATATTAAATAATAATAATAATAAATTCCTTATTATACCAAAACAATAATAAAATAATTCATAACGGGCAAAAAAAGAATAGATCGAAAGCTTAATTATTAAATTAAAAATTGTGAAAGTTGAATGACCAAAATAAGAGTGAGAAGATAATTGAGTGATAAACAATATATTTTACCCATTTTCCTATATAGGTTCCGTTCGGCATAGCTTTTCCATCAACTTTTGGAGAAGCTCCACCGAACGAACTGCTTTTGAGGTTTTCGTATGATGCTTTTTTGATGAGATTGCTCACAACAATTGCGTTTAGAGAAGAAAAAAATTTCGACTTCTCCTCAAACGCAAATTCTCGACCCAAACATGAATTCTCGTAGCGGCGTCGAACGACGCCATAAGCTCATTAAAAATTTGAGGTAGGCGTAGTCATAGGGCCGTAAATGAGACGAGACATATTGCGAGCTACTCGAGCTCGACTCGGTCAACACTCGGATCGATTGGGCTCGACCTGGTCTCGAGCTCGGCTCGAGTTCTTAACGAGTCGAGCCGAGCTACTTGATACCCGACTTGAAAAGCTCGCAAGCTACTCGAAAGTATAATAAACTTTTTTTAAAATTTTAAAATTAAAGTGAACTAAAATGTAGGTCGCGTGTTTTTAGTTGTTATGTTATGTTAGCTTAATTTTTAGTTTAACTTTCTTTATATTTTCATGTGTAATTTTTTTCTCCTATTAGAATTAGGGGGTTTTTAATGAGTGACTTGGAAATATTTCTTTTGTATGATTTTATCTACAATGAAATCATGCAGCAGAAACGAGTACAACAACAATATAATAATAATAATAATAATAATAATAATAATAATACAAACATTGTTGTAAATGAAACAAGACAGATCACGAGCTATTAGAGCATGATTTGGTCAAAGCTCGATTAATACTCGATTCGAACTCGAGCTCAGCTCGAATTCTTAATTAACCGAATCGAACTCAGCATACTCAAGCTTGAACTCGACTCGAATGCTTAACGAGTCGAGTCGAGCCAAACTTAGCACTACTCGAGCTCAACTCGGCTCGTTTACCTAGACATGCCGTTAATTGAAAATTCCGTCCTATTAACAGTTCGCCAACCAAAACGCTTGGAAGCCGTAGATGAGCGATTAATCGACGGCTCAAAACTGCACAAATACACATGACACGGATCGATATATTAAACCCACGGATCCATTTATAAGCCGTCGATAACGTTCCAATCCAACGGCTTTCCTTGCATTCTCATGCCTTTGATAACACCGAGAGAAAAACACACCCCTTATTTAAACCACTTTCACGTTTTTTGTACTTCCGAACAACCTCTAATTTCTCTTTTCACCGCTTCTATTTCTCTTGTATAACTTTTTGGATCGACAAAATGTCTGGCCGTGGAAAGGGAGGCAAAGGGTTGGGCAAGGGAGGAGCCAAGCGGCATCGGAAGGTTCTCAGGGATAATATCCAGGGCATCACCAAGCCGGCGATTCGAAGATTGGCTCGCAGAGGCGGCGTGAAGAGGATAAGTGGCCTGATCTACGAGGAGACACGTGGCGTCCTCAAGATCTTTCTGGAAAACGTCATCCGTGACGCAGTTACCTATACGGAGCACGCCAGGCGGAAGACGGTGAGCGCCATGGATGTTGTCTACGCTCTGAAGCGGCAGGGAAGGACTCTTTACGGTTTCGGTGGTTAGGTTGATTTTAGGCTTTAATCGGTTCCTTTGTAAATCATTTGCAACGGATTGTAGTTGTAGGGCTTTTGTTTGGCTCTTAGTGTAATGGTGTTCTAGAATTTGTTTTTCTATCTGGAATGAAAATTTTATCAGACTTAAGCGTTGAATCATAATTCCTCGCTTTAAACATTCAATTTTGCAGTTTGTTAATCGAGTTTTTGAAGATAAAAAACCATTAAGAACACCAATAATTAAGAACATGATATTCATCATTATGAACACCATCTTGGCATCCAATCATTTATTTATTTTCCCCATCAAACCATCCCTCCCCCTTCCCATGTTCTTCAAATTTATTTATTTTCTTAACACTGCCCAAACTATATTTATTTTCTTAACACTGCAGCATTCAACATGAATAAATTAATCTCAAATCAATAATTGTATATTCTTACGGAAGCGAATCATGAGCCATATAGTCAATGTTGTGTTTATCTAGAAATTCTTGATCGATCACCCACGGAGCATCAGGAATGACTTCATCAACCCACCTGTAATAAAATGAACAACGATTTTTTATAAATAAAAATGAAACTTTTCATCTTAAGAGATGATAACAAGTTTACTTCAATTCTTCAAAGAATTTTAAAAAAAAGTTAAGTAAATCTATAATTAAGGATCCATTTGATTGCAGTTAATTGAAAGAGAACAAATCACACAATATCAATTCTAACATAATTATTCCGTAGAAAAGTAAAATTTCGCCTTATCCAAAATTTTGACAATTATAATTCTACAAATTTACTATTTTCTTTTGCATCCAAAGGCGTGTTTTGCTTTAAACTCAGAAAAGCAAAACTCAAGCAGCGAACTCTACAAGAAATGAAGCATCCTGGGGATTTTCATTTCATATAATATTTTCAGTAAAATAACAAGAAATGGTTGAGAGATGAGAGTTATAGAAAAGAGAAATACTTGCAATGGCGAAGGGATTCATAACGTTCTGCATCGGTCATAACAGTTTTGCCCTTGTACTTGTGGGTTGTCTCATCGTTGCAACATCCAACCAGCAAATACGTATTGGGAAACCTAATTAAAAAAAAACATGATCAGGAAAATTAAAAAAAACAACAATTATTTGAAGTAGACTTCATCAACCCACCTGTTAAGAGGAGAGGGAAGAAGAACAGGGGAAGGAGAGGGATGGTTTGATGGGAAAAAAATGGGTTTAAGAGATTTAATTAATTTAATTTATTTTTTATTACTTTTTTTTCAAAAAATTTAAAAATATGCCACGTGTATTTTAACGAAAATTTTAATGTCCGTCACGGCTAAAACTTAAAATGAATTACGAAATGAAACATTAGGCACTTAAGTGGCCCGAAACAAACGTTAAGCACCTAACTGGAAAAAAAGTATAGTTTGGACATCAATCTAACGTTTAAGCCTTTTAAATTACCGTCTTTATTGATTTACCTTTAATATATTTGAATAAAAAACAGTACTGATACATATTAGTATAGATTAAAAAGGAAAATATTAAATTAAAAGTAAAAGAAAACACGTTTGCGCATGTGCACTTATTTTTCCATAGAAATGGATAATTTTGCATATATTTCGTAATATTTATATTTTATTTAGTTTAGTCCACACTTACTTTAAATTCAATTTTAATCATGGTGGTTTCTATTAAATGTTTTCATACATGTAACTTCTTGATTAAAATTGTGTGGGAACATTATTGATGTAAGTTTATTGAGATTTTCTTATTTATTTAGTATATCATTAATCATCAATATTTGTTTATAATATTTTATTGATAAAAGTTAATATTTTGAACTGTATTTTGAGTTTTACGTCATATAATAGCTTGGAAAGAGACAAAAATATTATGAGAAGCTATTTGGTCATTTGTTATACCTATATTTTCCTCGAAAAGAAAATTAATATCAGTAAATTTTGATTTTGTTTCTATTCTTTAAATTATGATTTAACGTGCGATAAATTATAATCATTTTGTTCAGAAGCAATATTTTTTCCATGTCGAAAAAACTTGAATATAGATTTCTCCCAAGTTCAAGTTACAAAAATTAATCTCGATCCAAAAAATATTATGGGAGACATTTCCTGAAGTGAATGCAAGTATAATGTTTATTCCATGCAATTATTGGATCTATTTTATTCCCTAAAGTGAGTACAAACATGATAAATCATTATTCAATTAGAGACATAACTTCGATGTAATCCAAGTAGATTGGATAGACATCCCATTTTACGAGGCTACTGGGCTCAAAGAATATTTTTAAATGACCTTTTAAACTAGTTTAACAATATCGCGTACGAGAATTAAATCTTTGTTCTCTATGAGACACAAATAAGTAGTCGTAAATTTGACTTGAATTATGATTTATGAAGAGTTTTAATTATTTCATGGTAGATGCAATTATTTTGGCAGTTATGAAATATTTTATATGCGTCTAATTATTTTGAGGATCCATATTTATCCTTGAAGGATTTAAAATGCTAGAAGCATTTGGAAATTTCTGAGAAAATTTATTTAGACATGTCTCATTGAATATTTATATTTTGGCGCATTTGGTATAATCGCCTTAGTGAGTACTTGTTGAGGAGATAATATAAGAATGATCATATTTCCTTATGCATTTTTATACTGGACTTTGGATTAAGATTCATGATATTATAAGAACTCCTGAAGAGCTTCAAATTGAAAACTCGTGAAGAGCTTTCAAAGTATTTAATGAAAGTATTTGAGAAAAAAATCTTGAGATTTTATTTTCTCTCGACCTAAAGATCGAACACTTAAATATGAGTTTTTGTCAATGAATGTACATAAGCTGAAAGAATCTTTAAAAATATTCAATATGGATAAAGCATATCTATTCACTATCTAAATAATTGTAAAATTATTAAATTTGAATAAATATAATTATATTTTTTTTCTTGCTCTTAAAGCATCATATATTAGTTGGTCAAGAAATATCCATGGATATAGAAAGATATTTACTTTTAGATCTTTAAACATTTGTCGATGTCTCCTCAAATCTTGTAGAAATAATTTTTATGCATGAGTAAAAGCCAAAAATGTGTTTGGTTAAGACCATTGACCCAACATATTAAGAAGACATGTAATTTAATTTCAAAAGATAGGGTAGAAAAGCCATCTTATGTACAAGTAATGCAAGATGTATATCCAGGGCCGGCTTAGAGGAAGAGCAGCCTGAGCGCTTGCTCAGGGCCCCTGCTCTCCTAGGGCCTCATAATAAAATAGTTATAAGTTCATAAACGCTGATAAATAAATTTAATGATTTAACTCATTGTTTGTAAACGAAATTTTCCATAAAATGGGCCCTATTTTGTCTTTAGTCAACGCCAAACTTCTACCGCTTCTCCTATTAATTGTCAACAATTAAAAAAAAATAAACGTTATCATTTGAAAACAAAGAAACGGAGAACAAGCATTTACTGTATGTAAATTGGTTGTATACAAATGAGAAATAATTGCCTAAAACAATTATTTTTATTTTTTAACTTATAAAACTTATAACATAAAACAATTGCTTTAAACAAATTAGATTATATTAAAAATATGAAATATTTAAACCTTAAAAATAAATAAAGGGACATATAATTTTAGATTAGACTTAAAAAAATTAAATTCCAATAATTAAATTCCTATTTAATCTCTGTTAATTGAATAATCAAACAAATATTAAGAGTAATTCACTTATAAATAATATATCCACACTAGAATTATTAAATAAAAAGGGCATTTTTTTTCAATTTTGAGTTGTCGTTGCCTATGATATATTTTTTGCGAATCAACATCCCATTCTCTCGATTTTTCCAAAGAACTAGATCAATCTATTTTAATTTCTAAAATTATTTGGCTCGAAAATCAAATTGTGTTGCTTCTACTCTTACCTTTTTAATTACATTATTAGTTTTTTCTTGCTTTTTTTAATTACATTTTTAATTTTTACCTACTACTTTTTATTATCTAACAATGAAAATAATGTGTTAAAAAAGTTTAATCGTGTTTCTGTGATTAGTTAATAAAATTTTAAATTAATAATTTAAATAAATGGAATATATTTTGTTCTATAATAGCCTATTTTTGAGTTTTCGCTCTGGGCCCCGAAAACATCAGAGACGACCCTGTGTATATCTCAATAGAAAGGTGAATACATCACAAATCATATTACTCAAAAGTTTTATTCTCACTATCTTTAGAAAAATTGTAACACTCGTGTTTTGGGGTTAGGAGTTAGTAGCGTGAGTTGGTTCGAGTCGGTAAAATCAATTTGACCTTAGTCTTGATTTATTTGAGATTTAAAATAAAATGGGTGGCATTTTCATAATTAAAAGGAAAAGTGGAAGGCCACCTTTTGGAATAAAAAAGGAACACAAAAATGTTGTCTTCCTCCCCATTTCCTTCTTTCCAACGTGAAAATCAAACTAAACCCTCCCAAATCCCTATTTACTATTCCATTTGATTTTTTCATCTACTCAAGGGCATTTTCAAAGGTAATTATATATTTACACTCTCCTCATCATCCCCATCATTTACATTGTCTTGGATTTGAAAACTATCATCTTTTTGAAATTTCAAGTTTGATGAAAGTTTGAGTTTTAATGGGTTTTTCAAACCCTTTTGATTTGTTGAGTTGGGTTTTGGTTTAATCTCATCAAAATACACTTAATATCTTGAAATGGTGGGATTTGGGTGAAAACCCGAATGGGATATTTGGGGCAATTTTTGAAGTGTCTAAAATTGAGTTTTTGGTGTGTTTTAGGGTTGAGTTGAAGGGCTGATGGTATAGGGTTATTAGGGAAGTGTTTTGGGACCTTTTAGATGCCATTTGGGAGTTGGAAATCATAGTTTCAGTTGGGTTTTTGAGGGAGCTCGAAAATAGAAATTTTGTGGCTAGTTGAGTTTGAAATTGGTGAAGTTTGGCTTGTGTTTATGGGTTTGGAGTTTGTGACTGAATTTATCATCGAATTTGTGAGTAATGGTTGTGTTTTGATTGGCTAGAAACAAGAGGAGACATCGGAGAAGCATCGGGACCGAACCCGAAAATTTAGGAGGCCTGCTTGCTTGGTTTGCTAAGGAAGGGTGGTGAGTAAAATTTTAAATTGTTTTAAAGTTGGTTCAAGTGTGTGTAGTGGAAGTGTTGGGATGACCTTGGTAGGCCATTTCGAGGTGGAAGTTAAATTGGTAGTTTAACTCCTTAATTGTTAATGTTGCTTATATGTCATTGCCTATTTTGATCTTGTGAGATATAAAGTGATTCGTATGTGTATACCTTGATATGTGTATATGATGAATATGTGCAATAATTGATGGATGTGTGATGTGGCTTAAAGAAATTGGCACTAATTAACTTAACGGGTGTAAATGATCGATCATTAAGATTAATGTGCACACAATTGAGTCAAAACGCGCGTGGCTTTGATGGCGTTGAGTCATCAAGGAGGAGTACGGTGATGTAACATTCCACCGAAAATTTGTTTATATTATACGTGATGATGAGTGGAATCCCATCCGTAGGGCATCTAGTGATGAGTGGAATCCCACCCATGCAAGGTCCGGTGAAGAATGTAATCCAACTGAGGTAATGTTATTGTCGAGAGTAAATCCGCACATCCGAGTAAACTAATAGTGACCAATGAAATTGCTCTTATGGTTATGATGTTGAGATAATTGATCTATGTTATTGAGCTTAATATGATGTGAGATGTCATATTTATGACTCTTGAAAGACTAGCTAGGTTGCCTTGATGATGCCTATGTATGTTGTGTGTGATGCTAAGGATTGCATGTTTGAACCCTGCATTGTTGTTGTTTTGGTTTTAGAGCATCCTCACTAAGCTTCTAGCTTACGCTCTCATTTTCAACAATGCAGATAATTAGCGTGGTGTTAGCAAGGAGTAAGGCGAAGGGGCTTTCCAAGAGTAGTTGCTCAAGTATGATTTTAGTAACTAAAGTAGTAGTTTAGCAATTGAGCTACTATGTTTTGTATGAGCGTTGTATGACTCATAAATGTTGTTGATGTTTATGCTTTGCTTGAATTTTGTAAACCATGCTATGTCTTTTGAATGCTTGTGATGGTTGGACATGCCTTAGATGTTTTAAGTTGCTTGGTGGTGTATGCAAATCATTTTGTGTTAACTTGTGCCATTTTTGCCTTTTGAAACTCTTAAGTATGCCCATTTATGCAAGTGTTCCCCTTTGTGTGATTGTCATGAGGTATAAGTGTTAATGTTCATCTAGGTTGTTCTTTATGATATGTCTTGGTCGTGTAATGTTGTATGGATGCTTAGGTGTGGCTAGGGGAGTCCTAATAAGCAATTAGAGTTGAGTATTGTATAGTTTTTGCTGGTTTTGGAGACTTGCAGTGCATGGCGTATCGATACGTCTTAGGGCCATATCGATACGGTCTTTGCCTGCAGGACTCAGTTTTGGCTGGGCGTATCGATACACAGGGGTGTATCGATATAGTTTTTGCTCACTGGAATTCTGAGATTTTGGTGAGTTTTTGGCGTATCGGTACGGTGTTGGGGCGTATCGGTACGAGTTTATCTTGTTGACCACGAGATGTTGACCGAGAAGGGCGTATCGAGACGCTCAAGGTCTGTATCGGTACGGTCTTCCCTGAGTTGACTATTTGAGTTGACTTAGTCAAGGCGTATCGATACTCTTGATTGGTGTATCGATACGGTCTGCCATGTATGTGTAAAATGAGCAGTTCAATGTATGGCTGAGGTTCGAATTAGTTTCTTACTTGATGTTTTCCGCTGACATGATCACTTAGGAATTAACATGCCTTTAGACAATATTAAAATAAAAGAAATTTTCTAGGGTTGCTAACCGAGGGGGAACCTTAACGTGTTTCGCTTCGGTTTTCCCCGTGTAGCCTACTCGGATCGGTCATCCGACCAGCTCGGGACGAGGGGGTTACAAAAATAGTACTCCTTCCGCCCCACTTAAAATGTCTCTTTTGTGTTTTAAAATTGTCACACTTAAAATGTCTCATTGAAAAAATCAACTACTTTTACAAGGTGCATTTCTCTTCCTATCATTTCTTTTAGTTTTCCAACAAAACAAACTTTAACTTTTAAGGGGAAAATTGTCTTTTTAATTAATTTATATCACATTTCTTGCACAAATATTTTCTTCCTAAAACTACGTAAAAAGTCAACAATGGACATCTTAAGTGGGACGGAGGGAGTATTAAAGATTGAATTATGAAGATTCAAAGATCTTATGCGATGTTTTTAGGAGGGGAAGTAAATACGCGTTGCACTCTTTTTTCCTTAACCGAAGATTTGTCCCAATAAATTTTCTTGGTAAGGTTTTTAATAAGCCAACATATTACGCGTATTAAAGATGTGTGCACTCTTTCCCCTTTACTAAGAATATTTTTTTCCCACTGTGCTTTTATCTTAGTAAGGTTTTAACGAGGCACATAATCTTTATAGACATCCGACGAGGATAGTTATGAATATTTATCTATGTGGATGTCTATCATGATAAGAACTTTATCTAAGAGATTTGATTTGCTTTATCATTAGAAATATTATCTCAATTAATTAGAGTTCAACGTGTTATGTACTTCTTATTCCTATAAATAGATGATTTGATTAAGACATTCTACGCGCATGTCAATATTAACAACAACAACAGCCACAAAAACAACAACAACAACCACAACAATAAACGTATACCAGGTTTCTAATAGCCTTATATAGGAAAATCATGCCATCTACTGCAAATACTAAATAGACAAAAGGTCAAAAATAACCCCAACATCCCACCTTTTGGTCATTTTAGCTCTATTTTTTTTGTGTGCAAACAACTACCTAACATTTCATTTTTCGTTCAAATTTCACATTTGTTGGATGATAACTGTTAGTTAACTAACGGTAAACGTCTGAGGTTGACGTGCAATGTTAGCAGGGGATGGGGAGATGTCACATGACATTTTTGCTGATGTAGTATTCTTAAAATTTTAAAAAAATAATAAATTGTTTTTTTTTAAATATATATTTTTTAAATATTTTTAACCAATTGTCACATTAATAAAGTGTCATATGGCATTGCCACATCATCTCCCCCATGTCTTATAGACATGCCACGTCAGCCGTTGATCTTTAATTGATTAACGATTTTTATCTAACAAAAATAAAATTTGAACAGAAAATAAAACGTTAAACGATTGTTTGTACCAAAAAAATGATAAAGCTAAAATGATTAAAAGATAAAACATTGTAGGTTATTTTTTACCTTCTACTTATTTAGTATTTTCAGTAGATGGAGTAATTTTCCTATATCTGAGTAGAAATCTGGGGTAGGCGGGGATTTGGCTTTAATTGAAAATTCCCTCCTTTTAACAGTTCGCCAACCAAAACGCTTGGGAACCGTAGATGCGCGCTTAATCGACGGCTCAAAGCTGCACCAATACACATTACACGGATCGATATATAAAACCCACGAATCCACGTATAAGCCGTCGATACCATTCCAATCCGACGGCTTTCCTTACATTCTCCTCGCTTTGTTAACACCGAGAGAAAAAACACACCCCCTCGGACCTCCCTATTTAAACCCATTTCACATTTTTTGTACTTCCAAACAACCTCCAATTTCTCTTTTCACCGCTTCTTCTTCTTCTCTGTATTGCTCTTTGAATCGACAAAATGTCTGGCCGTGGAAAGGGAGGCAAAGGGTTGGGAAAGGGCGGAGCCAAGCGTCATCGGAAGGTCCTCAGGGATAACATCCAGGGCATCACCAAGCCGGCAATTCGGAGATTGGCCCGCAGAGGCGGCGTGAAGAGGATCAGCGGCCTAATCTACGAGGAGACACGTGGCGTCCTCAAGATCTTTCTGGAAAACGTCATCCGTGACGCAGTTACCTATACGGAGCACGCCAGGCGGAAGACGGTGACCGCCATGGATGTTGTCTACGCTCTGAAGCGGCAGGGAAGGACTCTTTACGGTTTCGGTGGTTAGGTTGATTGTAAGCTCTAATCGCCGTTTCCTTTGTAAATCTTTTGCAACGGATTGTTGTAGTAGGGCTTTCTGTTTGGCTGTTAGTGTATTGTTGTTCTAGAATTTGTGTTTCTATTAGAATGTATTCTGCTTTCCATCTGGAATGAAAAATTTCTCAGTTTTAACGTTGAATTCTTACTGTAGCACAATTCCTTGCAAGCTTGTGGACCTGTGTATATTGTTTTATAAATCTCATCTATTTCATTGGGCTTTTGGCCCATAAAGGGCTTTAAGTAGAATTCCGTCCTCTATTCTAGTTTTTAATTCTGAACCGTCATTTTGCTGCTGGTTTTTGGTTTACCGGTAATTGCCTTGTTTATAGGCGATGAAATTGAAAAAAAAATAAGGATTGGTACAAGGTTATTCTTTTAAAAAAGAATTTCTAAACTTTGGTGTTCATTCTTCTATTGAGTTTTTGTCGAACTTGAAGTGCAGAGTTGTTTGTTACCTCGATAACTACAGACTTTTGCCGTGATAGGCTTGACGATATAAATAACAGAAGTTCTTTAAACAATTTAATACCTGCACTACAGAACAAATCAATACAAGCCCATTTTTTAAATATGTTTCACTTTAGTTTATTCAATCTATTTTATTTCTTGTTCAGAAAAATAATTCTGAAATTTTCTTAATTACTGTGGGATATATTTTTAATACTATAACTTGACACAGTTGTACACTTGCGCTCCAATTTAATAATAAGAATTTTTACACGCATCAATGGTGCTTCGAAATCGATTCAGGGACGGAAAATTTAAAAGGAGATTTCTATCTATTCGTGATTAAAAAATTATTACAAATGATGTGGAATTGTTAATTATATATGACGTGGAAAAGGCTGGGACTGTGGCATAACTAGTCAGCTTTTCGTTAGTTTTTAACGAGGTTTAATGTTTCAGTGATTATTTTATTTAGAAATTAAAAATTTAATTGTCATTTTGTTAAATTTAAAAAGTCGGTAACCATTTTGTTTTTTGGCCTAAATTTTAGTTACCTTCCTTGTACTTTACCTTTTAAATTTCAATCCTAACCTAATGATAGTTGCTAGACCCACAAATTCATTCTACTGGCAATTTTTGTTGTTGATTTTGTGAAAATAAAAAAAATACATTACTACCAACTGCTCTAAGACAATAAAACGTTACTTAATAAATTATGATCATGGTCTTGTTTGGTAATTAAATGATTGTAATAACGAATTGAAGTGAACTTCTTGAATTTTAAAATTACTAAAAAGAGTGTTTTTTTTTTATTTAGAGTATTTGACATAATAGTTGTACAAATTCTTTTATTTTTATTAAATAGATATGTATTATATTCTTATATCGAAATTTGAATCGATACAAGATAGAACAATATGAACATCCTTAACGATTAGACCAATTAGTTAATGTCAACTGCAAAGACTCTTCCACTCTTAACAACTACAAAAAAAACTATCCAAACAATCTAAATATGCTCTTAAAATAGAACATATTCGCATTTATAATTAAAATAATAGTTTAAATAAAAAAATATATAAATCTTTAAAATATGCTTAATAATATTATATTAAAGAGATCCACTAATTAGCCTAATAGCTAAGGATGCTCATCTTATCCCATTTTGTATGGGTTTGAATCCCGACATGAGAATGTAATAACACCTATTTAATAAAAAAAATAATGTTATGTTAAAAAAATAATTTTCATAATATAGTTAATATTAATAGATACAAAAAAATCATATTCAAACAAATATTGAATATGATCATTTGGTTATGTCATATTACTTGCTAAAATAATTAAACATCTATATATTACTATAAGTTAATTTTATCAAACACTTATACAATCAGCTAATGTACTCGTTAATTAAGTCAACTATAATCCACTATTAAATATCAACTAATATAATTCACCATAAACTATCAACTAATTGTCAAACAGGACTATATAAAAACATATTACCAGTGTGTAAGTTAGCAAAGGTGACTGCCCTAAACAGGAAAAGTTCAACATTAGCTCCAATGAAAAATTTTTAGTTTAATCCTTAAAAATACGTAATTATAAGATGTAATAATGATAAAATTATACTAAATTAAATAGAGAGGTCCTTATATGCAATGTCACGTCAACTTTTAAAATTTCACATAATACACGTAAAAGATCCAAGAAATAGTTCCATCATGCCCCAATTGATGTTTATCACACATATATACATGTAAATAACATCAGAATGTTTGTCATTTTCAACATTAAATAATGCTATAGATCATGAAGGTAAGAGTAGGATTAAACGAGGAAAAACACAAGTAACACCAGTTCGATTCGAATATAGGTCCAAAACAACTTTGATTTTTAATGTCACAGGTACAAGCAAATAGCAATCCTCTTTGTAATATAGGGCAAATTTGCCCTTTCTGTCCACAGTTTTATAAATTTAAACTTCTATCAAACACGAAACTTACTGAAGAAATCACCTACTCCATCAAAAGCATCCCGCCTTCCACTCAGTGATCTGACTCGCAAATAATGATTCTTAGAAGCTGTACTGAGATAGAATGAAGTTCTATCCATCCCCTGCATGCGCTGTCCCCGGCCGGAGTAAATTGTGTACTAGTTACCTTTCCGGGTAAGTAAGAACTCTGATATCTGTAAATAGCATTCAAGTTCAACCTGGATATTGGCCATACATCAGACATTATTCATTCAAAATATAGGAACTTCTGCAAGGCATGATCAGATAATCTAGAAAATATAAAATTAAGGATATATATGTATGTATGTATGCATGATTGTATATGTAATTGACCTTAAAGGAAGCCTCCACCGGTCCACGAGGAATCTGGTTTTCCGTTGTGACCGACAGCTTTTTTATCAGATGAACCGCCATTATAGAAATGATCATATCCATCATCCTTGGCATCATCCCAGCCAGCCCAACCATCATTGCTATGAGAGGAAGTCACTTTTGTATTATCACCCTTCCTGTTGTCTTTCATGTCCCAGTCATCCCAAGAACTTGAGTTATAAGAATAATTATTGCCAGCAGAAGAGGATTGTCCTCCAGAAGTAGAATTCCATCCATTATTCTCGTGCTTAAATTCGTTATAATATCCGTTCTTCACACCATCATTTTGTTGCCAGTTATCAGTTTTCCAGTTCATGCCATCTTTTGTGTACCCCTCAACTTTCTGTGAAGCCATTGCCATGACCCCTTTCATGAGGCCCCACGTCCTCTGGCCAATCTCACTTGTCTTTGCAGTAACAACATTCACAGTTTCATTAACCCTAGCATCATAGCCACCCTCCTTCACCTGCCAAAAAAGGAAGAGGAAAACTATCATGACCTTGTGTATGTAATTCGAAATCCCCCATATCCTTAAAAAGTCACCCATCAAACTATAGTGTCGATGTTGTAGCCAAAACAAGATGCCAAAACTAAAGCAGCATGTTTTTCCACCGAGGTATCAACCCAGGCATGTGAGTTTGATTTGAATGTAATGTAGACTTTGGCAGAATAAGAATTAAATGGTTGCAAATTACAAGGGTTTAGAACAAAAGAAAACAAGATGATTAGTGATTCAAAGAATTCAAATTTCCCAGATTTATTTCTAAGGCAGAATTACCCCAAAATCAGTACCTCATATATCTTCACTAGAACTGTTATACTATATATATCAGCAGTCTTCTTGTTTTAAAAGAATAAAGAATATTAGATTCCAACAAGTTAAAAGAGCAGTACTCAGAAAATCTAAAAAATTCACTGATTGAGATGTGCATATTTTAAAGTTGATGAATTTATCCTTGAAGAGAAATATGCTGCTATAATTTCCTCGTTCTGCCTATCTCAAAATCACTGCCTTGTATATATTTTTCAATACCATCAAATAGCTAAGCGTGGAATTTTGACAGTCTATAGTGCAGTTTTGTACAAATAAAAAAATGATAAACAATTTATCAACTAATACAAAAATAAATAAGATTAGCTGAAACTGAAAGTTTCTTTATACACAACACAGAATTTATGTAAACAAGGTTCACAGACTTGCACCGTTCATACAATGCATTATCAACTATGAAATCATATGATAATAAACAATGTCAATGCATCAGAAGAACAAATAATATTTAACCATTGTAAGATATGAACTTGCAAAACAATCAAAGAAGAAATTCCCCGAAAATACCTTGGAAGTGAACTCCTTCGATCCTGCTTGAACAACATTTGCAGCAGATTGAGCTGCTGATGCAGCTACCAAAGACAGCTTCCCAATTCCCTGCACCATACACAAATGAATCAATAATAGACTCCCCCAAATTAAGGGGAAAACGAGGAATGAAATATTCTCTTAACCTGAGACACAACAGAGAGCACATCCCCTTGAGAATTATAAGTATTCCTCTGGGTAGGCATAGGGCTCGATCCAAAACCAACATACTTCCCTCCTTGCGAAGGGGGCAACCCTTCGGGCCTCGATTCATTCTCCGCCATTTTCCTAGCAAAGAAGCCTTCCTTATTAGCCGCCGAAGCCTCCAATTGGGATCTCGTATACATATCCTCACTCGACCTTGACTTCACCGGAGCACCTCCCATTCCACCACTGTGATAACTCCCTGCTCTAAAATCACCCGCCGATTGATTCCTCCTCATCTCGCTCGAAGATCTAAAGGAATCATCATTATCCCAACTATCCCAACCACCATCATTCCCGGCCCGTCTACCTCCACCGCTCAACGGCGGTTTCCTATTACCACCAGCACCGCCGTTTAGAGCCTCCTTCACAACGGGTGGATCCCTCCAGGCACGGCCCTCGGCTAGGGCTTGGATACGATCGCGGTAAATACTCGCGGCATTAGTGTTATACTTGGTAACGATATCGGTTTCTTTAGGAACACCGTACTGTGCCAAAAAGGCGTTGAGCCTCTCGTTACCCCCGGATTCCATTTTCTTGATCTGGATGTCGGACCACGAATCCATGGTAACGGATCGGACGAACGAGATGTGAACACCTAAGCCGCGGTGTTTGCCGGAGCATTCTAAGCACATGAAAACGCCGTAGGAAACCGAAGCCCACTGAGGATTCTTTTGGTTACAGTCGACGCAAGTTTTGTTACCCGGCTGTGATTGGAGATCCCGTAACCGCCTCGTTGCCGCCATTTTTGAATCAGATCTGAACCGAATTCGATGGGGGGAAAGGGAATAGTCAAAGAAATTGACCTATAGAATCGAGGAAGGCTAAATTTCAGCGGTGGAAGGAAGAATATCACCGACGGGCGGTGTGGTGATTTTGGAAAACGCGATTTCGGGGACAAATCACCGACAGCGTAAAATAAATGATAAAATCCGCGTCGTTTGTGTGAAAGAAAGAAAACAAAGATGGTTCAACTCAATTAGTGAGTTCTGACTCGTTCTTGCAATTTGCAAAGCTGCCTCCCACAGTACTTATTGGCTGTTGCTGTGAACGGATGAATTAAAAATAAAGGGTATTGTGGTTTAACGTAAATTTGGAAACTTATCTTTTATAGAATTTGATTTAAAATTTGACACACAGTAACGATCAGGTAGAATTAGAATTTCAGTATGTAAATCAAATATCAGTTGGAGTTGCCTACAAGTTTTTGTACTGCAAATTCAAGATTTTTCTAATTTTGAAAAACTATACGGGTAGTCATCAAACTATGTTTGTTTTAATTAACAAGAAGGTGACAAATCAAAAGAGAAAGAAAAACCCTTCAAAAGCTAGTAGATGGAATTGAACTAGGGAGGCCTAAGTTCCTAACAGATAAGGCATATGGCTGATTTTTATCCAAACGTATATTTAAGTTCTCTTTCAAAATAGTCGTCCCTTGTTATTTTCTTTTATTTTTAAGTTAACCGAGGATAGACAATTATTTTAATATTGATTGTCAATTGACGGTGTTTTTTATTTTTTTATATTTATTATAGTTTTTTATGAGTAACAGAATAATCTGTCTAATAATGCATCTCGTTTGTATGAGATTTTGGTGGATCAATACTCATTATTCCCCCTTTATTTTTGAATAAAATTCAATTGTCATTGTCAAATATTTAAGTTAAACTCTAACCTCCTCAAAATTAAAAAAACTAATTCATGGAGAATTGAACTAGGAGCCCCTTACACTAAAAGATTTGTGTTTAATAACTAAACTAAATTGAGAACTTATTATAATTCCACCTGATTTAGTTTATAATTTAAGATGTGTTATCACCTCAAAATTAAATCAAAATACTACTAAAACTATTTTTTTCAATTTATTTGGGAATAAAAAATTAATTATTATTTTTATAAAATTGTGTTAGATCATTCTAAAAAATTATTATTTATAAAATATTTTTTCATATATATGTCAAAGAAATAAATGTTATGTAAAAATTATATTTTATCTTAAATAAATATTATAAATTTAATTTTAGAATATTTTAATATTAATTTTATAAAATTAACAAATAAATAGTTATTTAATTATTATTATTATTATTTTATTTCAAAACAAAATGAAAAAATAATTACAGTTTTTCAATTTTAACTACATTTCAAACTAAATATTTTTTTAAAAAACTAAAATAATAAATTTAAATCTAAATAGTTATTTTCAAATAATCTAAAAGTTATATTATATTATAAATATATATTGTATAATAAACTTTTAGAATAATCTAATACAATTTTATAAAATTAAATAATTAGTTTCTTATTCTCAAACAAATTAAAAAAAGATTGATTTTAGTACTATTTAAATTTAATTTTGAGGTTATAATATATCTTTATTTGAAAATTAAATTTAGTGAAATTATAATAAAGATGTAAGCTTAGTTATAAGCCGAACCACTCTAAAATTATTATGTCACTTGTCTACTATTATTTCGATTTTAGCCAATTCACTCACAAAATAAATATAACCCTTATTGACGATTTCAGTGATCAAATCGAATTCAACGTTTCGCCCAATAATTGGTATCAGAGTCTTGTCTCCATCGAAGGACTAACATCATGGAGTAAAGATCTATTGTTAGAGCATTCTAAGCACATGAAAACATCGTAGGAAACCAAAGCCCACTGAAGATTCATTTGGTTACAATCAACACAAGTTTTGTTACCCGGTTGTGATTGGAGATCCCGTAACCGTTTTGTTCTCCCCATTTTAAATCAGATTTGAACCGAATTCAATGGGAAAAAGGGGTAGTCAAAGAAATTGACCTATACAATCGAGGAAGGTTAAATTCCAGAGATGGAGGGGGAGTACATCAGCGACGGGAGGTGCGGTGGTTTTGGAATACGAGATTTCGGGGACTAATCACCGGCCGTGTAAAATGAATGATAAAATCCGTGTCGTTTGTGTGAAAAAAAGAAAACAAAGACGATTCAACTCAATTAGTGAGTTGTGACTCGTTTTTGCACTTTGCAAAGCTGACCTCCCATTACTCATTGGCTGACGGCTGTTGCTGTGAAGATAGGCAGATGATTTAAATTTTGACACACTGTAAGTATGACGATCTGATAAAATTAAAATTTCAGAATGAATTTGAAAAGTTAATTTTAATATTTTGATATTTGACATTGCGGTCAAAAAATATTTTAAAAAGATAAAATACTAATTTTAAATATGATATTATAATGTAAAAATAATTAAACTTCAATAATGTTTAAATTTATTATCACAAATTTTATTAATATTATTATATATATATATATGAAAAATCAACTCAAATAATAATTATATTATTTTAATATATTAGTATTAATAAAAATTGATAATTTATTAGTATTTTTTATATAAAAATATAAACTTTAAATATTTTAAATTAGAATATAAGTTTAATATAATAATAATAATTATTATATTATTATTTTAATATATTAACATTAATATTAGTGTTAAAAATTAAGTGTAAAAAGATAATTTCACACTTAAAAGTCATTTTTGAACAAAAGCTAGAAATCTTAACTTTTTGAGGTTGGGTTGAAAATTATTTTTTTTAATTGATTTTTCACTCTAAAAATGAATTGTTTGACATTGCTTATGGATGAAAAATAATTTTTTGAGTCGAAGCTCAAAAAAGCGACGCCAAAGGGGCCTATGTAAATCAAATATCAGTTGAGGTTGACTATTGTAAATTGTTGAATATTAGAAAATAATTTAGGTTTTATACAATTTTAGAAAATACATTTTCTTTAAAAATATTTGGATTTAACATAAGTCTTCATTAATATTTTAAAATTTCAAATCAACTCCCAAAAATGAATGTAATTCGTGTATATTTCGAAAGTGAACAAATAAAAGAAATTACAACGATATTAACCTAGTTTGTTATTCATGCCGCATATCCGCCTATTATTGGATGAATTTTGAAATATTTAAGAAATTCCATATAGTTTTTGTAACTTCAAAAAATTTAATTACTTTTTAAATGATTTTTAAATAATTTTAATTAAACTCTCAATTTTTTTCTGAATTTAAAATTCTAAATAAATTCTAGTTTGTTTTTAGGCTTAAATGTCAAATAAGTGTCCAAACTATGCCATTTTTTCCAGTTAGGTGCCTAAACTATTTTTCGGGCCAAATAGGTGTCTAACGTTATCATTTCGTGCCAAATAGGTGTTGGCCGTTAATTTCTACCGTTAAATGCCACGTGTCAACTTAAAAAAATCAAAATTATATTAAAAATAAATTTATTTAATTAATTTTCATAAAATCTCTAAATTTTTTTATATTTTACAAAATAACCCCTAAAATCTAAAATCCCTAACTCCACAAAACATAAATCCTAATTTGGCCCGATTCCACTGTCGATTGCCATGGCGCCGCCCACCACGTCGGTTGTTGGACAACCCTGACCATTTCTCCCACCACCCCATCGGCGGAAATTGGTCGGCGTTGTGCGAATCGACGAAATTGTAGAATGGTTTTTTGAAACGATTCACAACAAACGGCGGCAAGAGACGAACGATGTGTGGATTGTTCGATGAGGAGAGCACACTTCATTCCGTCGCCGGCAACGCGGCCGACGGCGGCGGGAGTGGTCGAATTTGGGGGCTATTTTGAGAATATTTGAAAATATTAGAATATCTTTTTATTTTTATTTTCTTTTATTAATTTTATTTATTTGTAATATAATTTTGAATTTTTCTGAAGCTGACACGTGGCATTTAACGATGAAAATTAACGGCTGACACCTATTTGGAACGAAATGATAATATTAGGCACTTATTTAGTTCGAAAAATATTTAAGCACCTAACTGAAAAAATGGCATAATTTGGACACTTATGACGTTTAAGCCTTGTTTTTATTAATGGGTTTTTTAATTTACTTACGTTTTATAATTTTTTAGAATATTCCTACACACTTTTTTAGCAAGAAATTTAATTGTATTAAATAATAATAAGGACAACAGACCTAAATACCCCGTTAATCTTTTATAGAGAACCAACAATATTCATGAAAATTTTCATGCATCTTCCAACTATACGTTATATTAATATATGAGTGAAGATAAAGAAAATAATGGTGCGTTTTTATTTTTTTGAAAATAAAAAAAATTAAAGAAAATATGTTTAGTTGTAAAATTAAAAAAAATAATAAAAACAATAATTAGTAAAAATTTAAAAACATTGAAAAGATATTTTCATTATATCCATTGAAAGTGTTTAAGAAAAATGGAAAAGATGAATACAATAGTAAAAAATTGCTCAAAGTATTTTTTTTTAAATAAGTGCATAAATTATTTTCATGACCAAGTATGTGTTTAATGTTTCGACTGTTATCATTTTAAGTGTTCAACTGTTAACGATTGTTTTAAAATATTTCCTTTAACCAATCAAAACATGACATGTGGCTTTGATTTTAATTTCTTTTAACTTAATTTAAAAATTTCTAATTTTTTTAAAATCCACAAAATAACCTCAGAATCTCTATATCCCCAAATTCAGCCACTATTGTCACCATTCATCACACTACCAACGACACAATTGTCACCATTCATCACACTACCAACGACACAATGAAGCTTCTTCCTTTCACCACAAGACCCACATGTTGTATGTTGTCTGATCGACTGTCATTTGTCGCCAATCGTTTTATCACTCTCTCTCATTGTTTAATTTTGTTTCGATGTTAGACACGTCGACCGCGACGACGAGAGAATTGGGAAATGACTGTAGGGTCCGGCGACAGAAGTGGTGAGAATGTCGTCGCGGTTAGCGGTTGCAACGATTGAAATCAAGATTTGAGACTTATGGATATGTGGATTTGAAGATTATTTTGGGATTTTTTGAGAATTTTATAATAATTTTGAAATTTTTAATTTTTTAAGAAATAAAAGGAAAAGAAAATAAAACATGCTACATGTAATGCTTTTATTGGCTAACATTTTTTTTAAACTGTCATTAACGAAAAAATTATATTATGGGTAATTCTCACCACGTCATCCATGGGACCAACAAATGAAAACCACACACTTCACCATGATTTTTCCATGTCATTTTTTTCCAACCAATGAATCTTCACTAAAGTTTTTCCATGTCATTTTAAAAACTGTTTTTTGGAAGTTATTCTATTATTAAATTAATGACATGGAAAAAAATGATGAAGTCGGTGGTTTCTAGTGGTTGGTCACATGTATGACATGGTGGGAATCACTCATGATATAATTTCTCGTCATTAACGACAAGACACTTAAAATAATAACAGTGGCTAACAAAAAAATCTAAACTGTCATTAACGACAAGACACCTAAAATAGTAACAGTAAAAATGTTAGGCACCTACTTGGCAGAAATACTTTACGCACCTATCTGAAAAAATATATAGTTTAGACACTTTAAAAAATAAAAAATGAAAAACATTGAAGAAAATTTATTTGATTGTAAAATTTAAGAAATTAAAAAAATTAAAAATAATGAAAATTTTAAATTATAAAAAATGTTTTTATTATTTTCATTAAAAATGTTTTAAAAAATAGAAATATAAAAACAAGGCTTAAGGGTTCGAAAAGCCCCTAAACTTTCAAAGAAAAATCAATTAAGCCCTTAAAGTTTTTTTACACCTAATTAAACCCTTAAACTAAAAAAATTAACCAATGTAACCCTTCGACTAACGGAATCCGTCTTTGATTGACGGTTCCGTTAAATCATGCTTAATTGGCCCGTTATCCTTGCCATGTCATTTGCTACTGTGAGAATTTTTACAACCGCTTGGCTGACACGGATTTTAACACTGACATGGCAAACTTAAAAACCCCATTTATTAATTAATGTGCCAATTAAAATATTCTTTTAATATTGATTTAACTATTCATATTAGAAAACCCCAACATTTTATTCTACGATAAAAAAAATCTCAAATTGAAATTGACATCCTATTCCTCAAGGTGCCCTTTCATTTGTTCGTCAATATCAACAAAAGCAAACCAATCGATCTTTTGTTGGTTGTCATTGAAATCAGTAAGCATTAGAAATTGTTAACATATAATTCTTTCTTTCATATCTTTGATATATCACCTCTGCCCTTATCTTCCATTTGTATGGCCATCGATGAAAAAATGTTTAAATTGATTTCAAATTATTTTAGAAAGTTTGTTTCTTTCTTAGGCGTATTGAAATTGTTTTTTTAATTATTGAAACGAATGTTTAAAAATTTTTCAGTCGTGCAATGGTTGATTATCTACTATTGTATTTCAATATTAGGTGTATTGAAGATGACAATTGTGTCGTGCTCATCAACTCAAGTCAGTGAAAGCAATATGATTTTGTCAGTTTCTTGGAAGTATGATGGGGAGGTTGTGTTATATCATTATGGTTTGAAATGTCTATGTAGACAACATGGAAGAGGAGAAATGATGGAAGAAGGTTTTTAAGTTTTTCAAATTTTAAGAATGTTAGTTGTAAATTTTTAAAATGGTACATGAAGATATATTTGAAAAGGCGAAACTTTTTATTTATGAGCTCATAAAAAGTTAAAAAAAGTGAATCGACTTAATGATCATCGTGAGGTTCAACAAATGCAGTTTGAACTGAACTTAGTTCATAAACAACTGAGTTTAATTGTCGAACATACTCATGTATTTAAGAGAAGAAAAAATATATATTAAATTGTGATGATAATGTCTTGGATAATCTTTGTAATTCTTATATTACTGATTATGGCAGCGGGTTTTTTGTATGAATTTAGTATTATAATGGGTATAGTAAAGGTTCAAGAGGTTTAGTGTATGGATTAAAGGTTGCAAGTTTTGTGATTTATAATATGTACTAAGTGTTTAAAGATTTTTAATCTATGAACAATGTTGGTTAAATGAAAAACCATGATGTTAAATTTGGTAGAAAATATGTAAAAATTTCAATAAATTTTTTTACTAAATAAACATTTGATATATTGGGCGAAACCATGTATTCTCAAAAAGTTCCTAAACAAAAAAAATTCAAATGACATCTTTTTAGAACTGTCATAAATTTAAACAAAAAATTTTCAAATAATATTTTTCTAGGACTATCATAAGTTTAAACACAAAATATTGTAATAAATTTAACAAAAAACTCCTATTCAGTTTTTGCAAAATAAAAAATAACAGTAGCACATGAATATTTCATTCATTGGGTCATTCTAGTTTTTTTATGCTTCCTAGACGCATCAGAGTGTTCTTGTTGAATTTGTCTAGTAGTGACAGCCTTCTTTCCTTTCCAGTTCAACCCAGAACCCTTCCATTTATGATCAAATTGGGACGTATGAGCTCCTATCTTCTTTGGAGCAGTAGTAGAAGCTGTAACAACTCTTTCATAACCTGTACCAGACTGTAAGAAATAAAATTAATTTTATCATACATTTGTTTAAATAAATATAAGATCATTACATACATATATTTAAGACTTACATTAAAAATTTGTTCACCAGTATTTAGATTGGTATACAAACCAATACCAATTGACCTTTTCCTTTTAGAGGAGAATCGACCATCGTTGATGTTAGCTTCAGTTGATTGAACTCTATTTAGCTCTTGGCTTGACATGCTTCGAGTTGTTGTATGACATGCCTAAATATAAAAATAATAAATGAAAAAAAATCAACGGTGAAATCATATGTCATTAACATTAATATTAAAGTTTTAATTTTTATTAGTATACAACCTTGTTCGAAGAATTTGCTTCTGCATTTGACTTTGTAGTAGTCGTTCGACCTGTTGACATGGGGTTTGTTGTTGAGGAAGATCCTAAATTTGTATTTGTGTGTACCTACAAGAAAAGTCGGTGAATTTAAAATAAATAAAACACAATAAATTATAAAATTGCATAAAAATGAATTGTACCTGAGTTGAAGCATCACTGTTTGTTTTTTGTGGACAACTTTGAATGTTATGGCCAACTTTTTTACATTTAGAACAACTCATTTTAACCCCTAATTTTGTAAACTTTTCAACTTTCATTTTTTGGGGCTCATCCTTAGCTTTTGTTCTATTCTTCTTAGGCCTTCCTGGTTGAACCTTGACTTTAGGTGGTAAGATTGGAGGCAGACCTTTTGACCAAAATATCTTTCTTCTCACGGGTTGCAAGACATGTTTGTAACTCGCCATGTATTTTTCTTTACTATACCATTTTGAAACATAGTCTTCAGGTGATTTGGAGTCATGTAACATTGCACAAATGGCATGACAACATGGAATTTCACTGATTTCCCATTCCCTACAAGTGCAAGTTAATTTTTTCAAATCAATGGTATGTTGATTATCTAAATGATTAACCTCAAACCCAGCATCACCATTCCACACAAGCCTACAGTGAGTGGACTCAATCATATTCCTTTCTAACTTCTCAAGAGCTCTCGGTGAGATAGATGTTCTCCATTTTTCTGCCCAGCTTCTTTTAACATTCATCCTATTCATCACCAAGATTCTAATTTCCTCAAGCATGCTGATGATTGGCTTGGCTCTTGCTTCAACTATCCACCCGTTAAAGGCTTCTGCCATGTTATTGTCCACCACATCACATTTGGATGTCCCCTTAAAATATGCCTTAGACCAATGCTCAACAGGGGTGGCTAAAAGATCATTTGAGGAGCGATGTCCCAAAGCTTCTAATCTCTGCAATTGTAAGTCAAAATCCTCAACAAAAGTTGCTCTAACACAGTTCCAGAATTGAACTTTTCTGTTCATTCCTTTCCATTTTTTATGCCAAGATGCATATATGTGCCTTGCACACATTCTGTGATCCACGTCGGAAAATGATTCCCTTAATACTGGTATAAGACCCTACGAAAGAATATATATATATATATATATATATATATATATATATATATATATATATATATATATATATATATATATATATATATATATATATATATATATAAGTGAGCAGTGAATCAACAACACTATAAAAAAGTACACATATAGAAGAATAGACCAATAACCTTTAATACCAATAAGCATATGTAAGAATAAACCAATACATAATAGCAATAATCATATATAAGAATAAACCAACAACCCTTAATAACAGTAAGCTATCCATACAATAAGCACATATGAGAATAAGCTAATAGCATATATATAATCACAAACCAGCAACCATTTATACAATAAATATATGTGCCAACAAACAATAAGCACAAACCAACTTCAATCCAATCAATAAACATATGTACCAACATTAGTGTAACTCAAATATAATTAAAGAATAAACTAACAACATATGCACCAATATCATATAAAATCACAAACCAGAAGCAATCCAGTAGAAACCCAAACAGCTAGTATATATAAGCACAATATAAGAAATCAGCAACATTAATCTCAAAAAAATAAGTGCAAATGCCAAAACAATAATAAATAAACCATCATATATGTCAAATATAATTAAAGATTAAACATACCTTTTGCATGTCAGACATTAGTGTAAGTCCCTCCCCATTACAATAATTTAAATCTACCATGAGTTTTTGTAAAAACCATCTCCACGATTCCTTTCCTTCTCCCTCGACAACTGCCCATGCAACTGGAAACATCTGATTGTTTCCATCTCTGCCAACAGCCACAAGAAGCACTCCCTTAGAAATAGTTTTGAGGAAGCATCCATCTACTCCAATGAAAGGCCTACAACCTTCTCTCCACCCTTGCTTCATTGCAGCTAAACAAATATACATCCTATAAAATGTTGCATTTCCAGCATTGTCTCTATCAACTTGAACTGTCACAGTGCTTCCAGGGTTAGATCGTAGCAACTCTGCAGCATACCCCCAAAGACTTGCAAACTCTTCTATATAAGAACCATGCTTCTTCTTCAAAACTGCCTTTCTAGCTCTTCGACACATATTGTATGTTGCATATACCCCCAACTCTGATTTACACATTTCCTGTAATGTATTAACTTTCAATTTTGGATCCATTAATATTCTATCCCTAAATTTTTTTTCAATCATCTTACAAGATATCATAGTGTTTTGATTACTCCTATAACACTTATGCACCGGATTATACGTCTTCAAGACATAACAATCATATCTGGTGTCATGACTAGCATACAACATCCATGGACAGTTTTCTCTACAATAGACCCTTGTTCTCTTCGGTTCATTTTTCACGAACTTCAATTTCACACCTTTTGCCACTGAATATTTTCTTACCGCCTCTTTGAATTGGCGATTGTCTTTAAATCTCATACCTAATTCCCATGTTGGGATGTCACATTTTTATCAAATTTAGGACCTACTGTTTTTGCCCCAGATGATCTTCCACAAATTTCTTCATCAGAATCTTCACTATCGCCATATTCTCCTGGATCAGAAGAGTTTAAGTAGTCACTCTCATGACCCTCAAGCTTCCCATCATTTTCGTTCAATTCATCTTCCTCAGCACCAGCATCTCCCACAATATTATCAGTATTTTCCTCACTAACAGGTTCCACATATGTTATCTTCTTCTTTTTTTGACCCATCAAATTTTTTCTAATGTTATTCACTTCTTCATCCACATCAGATATTATTTCGACATTAAATAAAAAACAGTCTTCGTCATTTTCTTTCTCAACAGCAAGCCCAAGTTCCTCATCAACAACAAGCTCAAATCCATCACTAGCATGCTTTGACCCACCATCTGACCCCAACACAACGTTTGCATTCAATTCCTCTATGACAACCCTTAATTCATCACCAGCAGCTTCTAAGCCGTCAATATCAACCCCTAACTCTATGACATCCCTTAATTCATCACCACCTTTTTCTAAATCCTCAATATCGGTCCCTGACTCTGTGGCAACCGTTAATTCATTCCTAACCGGTTTTAAGCCCTTAATATTAGCCCCTAGTTCTATGGCAGCCCTTAATTCATCACCAACAATTTCTAAGGAACCAATTGTTCCTTCAACATTTGTCCCACCTTTTGCATCTTCACACATTCTAATTTTAATATGCTCAGCAACCTCATCAACTTTTTTACAATCATCATTTGTTTTTGAATTGCCATCACCATCATCAATTTTGTGGTCAATATATATATCAACAGTACCCTTTGTTCTTAACAATTCAATCACTTCTCTTACAGTCACATCATTATGAATAAACACCAATCCATCACAATTAAACTCTAAATTAAGAATCTTATAATATATAAATTGGTGTTGATCATATCCTAGCAGTTCCACATTACCTAGTATATCCCATAAACATAACTTATCTGGATCAACTTGAAAATTTTCAATAGCCCCATTAACATATTCGAACCTAGGATTAGTCTGAAATCTACCACCATGAAAATATCGCAGCACATGGACCTGTTTACCATCATCACTCATTCTGCATCAGAAATTTTCAACTGCACCATGTTAATACTAACAATAACAAGTAATTTATAATGACATTTTTATGGTGATAATGTTTACATGTTTTCTAACAAGACTTTAATTATATATGTCCTACTATCAACACTTCATAAAAACAGATAACTCATGAATGCACTTTGTACATAATTCTGGAAATTGACACTTTCAATAAATCACTAAAATTTGGAGCATATATACTCTTAAAATGCTACAACAATTGGAAACAATAAAATATAAAAAAACAAGAATCACATGGAGTAGTTATGTTCACTTTAATATAACAGTAAACTATTAAACAATAATATTAAGAAAACTATGCAACAATATACCTTTCGTCCAGAATTATTCCTCTTCACAAAAGCTTTCAACCACATACACCTCTTAGAAGTAAATCAGTTTTAACTTCTGGAAACAAAAACGATAGTCAATTTCTAAACCAAAACTATCGAAACTTCTGTCTTCTCAAAAGAAATACAAATAAAGCAATGAAAATATATGAATTAATCAAATAAAAATATATGAATTAAGCAAACAACCTACCAATTTCAAAGAAAAATCGGTTTAACTGTAATAAGTGTTCGATTTTCACTCTTACGCTTCAATATCTTTTAGAACTTGAATTATGGCTTTTTCGATTGCTCTCTGTAAAAGAGATATTGGGATTTCAGATGTTCAAAGAGAAGATTATCACGAAAATTCAGTTTTCAAGGGTTTTTTTTTTAATTTTAGGGTTTAATTGCCACCATAATTAATAAATAAATTTTTAAAATTTTCAGGTCGGCGTTAAAATCCAAATCAGCATTTTCAAAAAAAAATCCAAATCAGCAAATGATTTTAAAGATTCTGACATTAACGGATGACATAGCATGGATAACGGGCCAATTAAGCATGATTTAACGGAACCGTCGATCAAAGACGGATTCCGTTAGTCGAAGGGTTACATTGATTAATTTTTTTTGTTTAAGGGCTTAATTGGGTGTAAAAAAACTTCAAGGGCTTAATTAATTTTTCTTTGAAAATTTAGGGGTTTTTTGAACCCTTAAGCCTAAAAACAATAATTTTTAAAGTTTAGTTCTTTTTATCCCAAGTTCTAATCCTTTTAATGCCAAATTGTTATTACAGTCAAAACATTAATTCATTTAATCATATTTTAATGATTATAATATTTTTAATAAAAATATTTGTATTTAATTATTTAATATTTCTTTGTTCATTTTTACTTTGAAAAATTATATACCAAACACGTGTTTATTATTTTTATTTTTGAAAGCATGTTTCTAATTCTATTAATAAAGTATGTTTTTTCAATATTTGAAAAGTTGACACCGAATATAAAAAGTATTTTTATAGAAACAAACAGTCATTAAATCTTACAAATTGTTTAAATAACAGGTTTGATTGCATCCACATACTACTATGAAAGGGATCTAATTATATTGGGTTCATTACTTGATAATCGCTACATGAACATCATAAAATGGATAAAAAATCGTTTCAGCCAAAAAAATAATAATTCAAAACACAAAAAAATTAAATCATGGTACTCAGGCTGCCGGCTTCTGCGACACTTTTGAAGAACAAATATTGAAAAAATTTAGAGAACCTAACTGCTGGGGAAGCAAAATTTTAAACACTTCTTTAATCCAAATATAAAACTAATGCAAATATAAAGCAAAATTTTGATTATAGGTTTGACGCTTCTGTTATAGTATTGATATCTGTTTTATGTTTATAACTTTTAAATTTTGATGAGTTGGATTGTATGAATTGTTCTTGTTCAATTTTCATTTTCTTTATATTTGATGTTTTGTTGGAATTTCTTGGAAGTTAAATATTTTTTAATAAAACTGGGGACACGCCAAGAATGTGATAAAAAGGTTAAATGGATGGAATAACTAAACATCTATGGATGAAAATTTATTAAATCCAAGAACATTGAATTGAAAAAAAAAACATTGTACCATTTCATCTTCTAATCCATTACAATTAGAACACTAAATCATCATTTAAATGTATAGTAATTGGATTGAAATATGAAAAAAAGAATCTAAGAACTGGTAAATTTGGTAACCGCCTTGGTACCTTCAGAGACGGCGTGTTTGGCTAATTCGCCTGGCAAAACCAATCTCACCGCTGTTTGGATCTCCCTGGACGTAATTGTCGGCTTCTTGTTGTACCTAGCCAATCTAGAAGCCTCCTGAGCCAGTTTCTCAAATATATCATTGATGAAACTGTTCATAATCCCCATGGCTTTGCTTGAGATCCCGATATCCGGATGAACCTGTTTCAAGACCTTGAAGATGTAAATCTTGTAAGTCTCCGTGCTCTTTTTGATCTTCTTCTTCTTCTTGTCTCCGCCTTCCTTCGAGATCCTTTTCTCCGCCGACGCCGGAGCTTTTTCCGCCACCGGCTTTTTCTCGGCGGGCTTTTTCTCGGCCTTTGGTGCCATTGAATTGATTGGAATTACTGAAATCTTGGGAACCAAACAAACAATCGAGAGGGAAAGAATATGAGAAGTTCGCTGTTCGGTGAAGGAGAGAATAACGTGATGGGGTTTGGTATTTATAGGGTGCGTGATGGAGTGTGATAGGCTAGGTTTCGTTTCACGCGGATCGTTGACGTGGCGTTGTGTGATTGGGTTAGTTCGATTTGAGCCCCACGTACGCGGCGGGAGGTGAACGGTTAGAGATAACATCTCTGTGGCCCAAAACACAATACATTATAATTGGGCCATTAAACAACGTGACAAATCCTAACCTTCCAAGAAACAAATATTCCTCCGAACTCATGAACAAATTATTGAATAGGGATGGCAATTTGATCCGAATCTGATTCGATCCGAAAGAATTTATTCGATTCATATTCGATTGAAAAAAATCCGAATTCGAATGAGTAAAATGTACGAGTCTTAATAGGAGATGGGTTGGATATGGATCATGCCAAGATCCGATCCGAATCCGATTCATATCCGAGTCCGAATTAAAATATTTAGAACTTTTAACTCCATAAAACAAACTATCATGTATAATATTTACATTAAAACATGAAGACAATATAAATAAAGTAAAAAGTTAAACTAAATACATTAAAAGAAACATAACTACATATATTTTTTAAACGAAAACATAAATGTATATATTAAGTAATTTGGAATAATAGTAAAAATAAAATTAACTTTATATATTAAAAGTGATAATAAAAATATAAATGTCTTAAGAATGTAAGTTAAATAATAATGATATTTATTATGATTTATATATATTAATTAACCTTAATATAGTATAATATATCTATGGCTTAATACAACTTTTCCCCCCTAAACTATACCCGATTTTCCAACTTGCCCCCTAAACTTCATTTTGCCCACTTTTTCCCCTTAAACAATTCGCCGTTTCCCATTTTGCCCCATTTCGTTATTTTTTCCGTTAAAAAAAAATTCGGCCAATAACATGCTGCCACGTCATCAACGGGTTGACTAAGTCAATCCGTCTGGTTTTATTTAAAGGGTAAATTACATGTCAAGTCTGTAAGGTTTGTTTTTTTGTTTAATTTAGTCACTGAAAAGTCTACTTTTACCTTAAATTGACCCCTATTTGTTTCTAATTTTTATAATTTAGTCCATTATTTGTTATTATTAATAATATTATTTTATTAAAATATTAATATTTAATAAAAATAAATAAAAACAAATATTTTAATACTAAATTTGTAATTTTTTAGATTCGAATTCCAATTAAATTATAATTATTAATTCTAATTTCGCTATATTTTAATTATAGTTTTTGAGTAAAATTCAAATTATATGCGAATCATGTTCGTATTATATTAGAATCATATTCAAATTATATTTGAATCATCTTCTACTTATATTCGAATTATTAATTCGAATTTTTCTATATTCGAAATATATTTTTTGAGCAAAATTCAAATTATATTAAAATTATATTTGAACCATGTCTATATTATATTCGAATCATATTAAAATTATTTTTGAAATATAATTTGAATATGATATTTCGAATGTAATTTGAATATGATTCGAATATAATATGAACATGATTCGAATATAATATGAACATGATTCGAATATAATTCTAATATAATTACATGTTTTTTGAACTATTATATTCGAATCTATTAGAATCTATTAGAATGCAATTAATTACATTCCTAAAATATTAAACATCATTGATTAAATTTATTTACCATTAGATTTTAAGGGTAAATTAATCTATGATTATGGTTTATGTTTTATAATTTTAGGGTTTTAGGTTTCAAGTTTATATTCATGTTTTAGGGTTTAGGGTTTATAATAGGGTTTAAGGGTATATGGATGGAGTATTCGTTAGGCTAAAACTCAAATTCTAAATTTCTAACCCTAAAACCTAAACACCAAACCCTAAATTTTAATCCTTAAATTCTAAAGGCTAACCTTAAATTTTAAACCATACAACCTAAACTCATAAACTCTAAACCCTAAACTAAACCCATAATCCCTAAATTTAAAAAACACGTGTAAATTTTGTTTTACACGAGCCATGTATCAAACATTTTCTCAACCTAAAAATAAGATCACAAAGAAAAATAAAAGGCTTACTAGAAAATTGGCCCATGGTTTATACTAAAATTCTTGTTTTGGCCTTTAAAGTTTTTTTTTTTTGAAAAGTAAAAGGCCTTGTTAAAACCCCTCTAATCCTAATTAGGGAGAAAAGAGTGCCTATAAATTATTTTATTATCATGAAAAATCCAGTACAAATACAGTTACTTGGCTAGATCATGCTAATCCAAACGTAATAAAAAGAAAATACAACCGTTTCCTATTATCCGAATGGCATTCAAACAAAATGCTCACCCAACGCCCTGTCGAGCAAGTTCATCAGCAGTAGTGTTGCACCTTCTGGGAATCCACCTTAACATGAAGCTTTTTTCCCTAAGTAATTGAACTAAACACGAGACCTTGTTGTGGATCAGAGCTGAAGGAGGCGACTTAAGCGTTAACCAATCGACAACTTCTTTACAATCACATTCGATTACCACTCGAGACATTTTTGCCCAATCTGACTATACTACTAAGTTGATACCCACCTTCACGGCTTCAAGTTCGATGAACGTAGGGGGACCAGACTCACATTCTTCTGAAAACTGTAGTAAAACAATTTCGTGCTTATCTCGTAGGATGCCCCCAACCCTCCTCTTAAGCCCCCTTATCCAGTAACGAGCAATCTACATTAAGTTTGATCCAGCCCGGTAGAGGAGGAACCCAAACATCAGTTTGGGTCGATTGAGGGGGAATTAAACTTGAGTTTTTTTGCTAACATAGGATCTGAAATTAGCAAGTCTATCAGAATTCTGCAACTTCCGAAACTCCCTCTCACCCAATAAGCTGGTCGGAAACTGACTATCGATAGAATTTGCATAAGGTCTGTTGTCTTCCCTTTAAACACAATCTCATTGCAAAAATACCATATCGACCAAATGATGGCGAGAGGTATAAGAGGCCATACCTTATTATGAGTAGAAGGGCCGAGGGAACTCCAGGCTTCCAAGAAGGTCGAAGCATCTATCGGAAGTGTTGCCGAGATACCAGCCTTGGCAAGGTAAAAATTCCAAATATTCCAACTCACAGAACAAGAAAAAAACAGATGAGAAATGGTTTCAACTTCGCGACAACATAGAGGGCACTACAAGTTTACAATTGAATTAACCCCTCTTTTAATGAGTTCGCTCTTAACCGGCACTCGACCCAACACCACTAGCCATAGAAATAATTCAACTTTAGGCGGAGCAAGCCCCAAACACACACAGTTATCCCAGAAAAAAATTTTCGGCTCAGTTCTCAGAAGAAGAGTTTTCAGTGACTTTACGGAAAAATGATCCTTCACTCGAACCCGACCATTTTACCCAATCGTGCTCGATTCCACTAGATTGGAACCCATTTAGTTTTGACATAAGATTGTTCCACGAGGAGATTTCCCGTTCAAAAAGCTGCCGTCTTAAAGAGATGTTCCAAACCCAACCCCTATTGAATTTCTGACCAAATTTGTCAATAGTCCCATTTTTGATAGATGATAATGCAAATAGACAAGGGAACTCAGATTTTAGAGTGTTGTTACCCAGCCACAGGTCATGCCAAAATTGAATTGATTTGCCATCCCCCACCTATAATTGAAGATGCTCCCTTAAAGTAATTCCCAACCTATCATTTTTGAGGTAGGAAGAAAGGATGCCATTTCAAATTCAAGATGAGAATCTTGGAGCTGATTCTACTGGTAAAATTTTAGCACCATTCGCATGGTTTTTACAGGAGATTACCTTCTTCCATATACCATTTGGCTCATTATCAAACCGCCAAACCCACTTCCCAAGTAATGCACGGTTCATAGTATCTAAATTTGTAACACCGAGACCCCCACGATGCTTTGGTTCACACACCTTATCCCATTTAACCCAATGAATTTTGGAGGCATTCGACTTACCCCCCCACAGGAAGTTTGCAAACAAACTGTTAATTTCGTTTGACACCTCTTTAGGCATTCTCAATAATGACATGTAGTAAAACTGGGATACTAGACAAGGTAGACTTGAGTAAGGTGAGCCTTCCCCCAAACGACAAGAAAAAGGCATACATCCTTCTAGTTTCTTTTCAATACTAATTACTACTGGATCCCAAAGAGAGCTAGAGTTGCGCTTAGCGCCAAGAGGCATGTCGAGATATTTAGTGAGAAAGTACTCCACAGAGCAACCCACATTACTAGCCCATAAGGCTACCTCAGAATTACTGACATTTATTCCCAAAATCTTGCTCTTTCTGATATTTAATTTCAGATCAGAGGCGAGTTCAAACACCCTTACAACTCTTTTTACATTCTTTATCTCTCGGCAGGAGGCTCCACAAAAAATTAGGAGGTCATCGGCAAACTATAAATGGGAAACCTTCATTCTATCACTACCACGACCTACCGAGAAGCCCGAGAAAAGACCTTTTTCGATTGCTTTCTTCAGTATACAGTTTAGTGATTCCCCTACTACGTTAAAAAATAGCGGAGAGAGCGAGCAACCCTGTCTAAGTCCACGGGAGATCGAAAATGGTTCTCCAGGCGAACTATTAACAAGAACAGACACATAAGTCGTAGATATGCATTTCATAATCCATCTACACCATTTTTTCCGGAACCCACACTTTTTAAGAACTAGCATGAGAAACCCCTAATCCATCGTGTCATATGCCTTGTGAAAGTCAATTTTAAATGCCACCCATTTCTTTTTTTCCTTAACCATGAAATCAATCACCTCATTAGCTATCAATGAGCAATCTAGAATTTGTCGGCCCGCAACGAAGGCGAACTGGGCATCTCCTATAACCGAACCAATTACCAGCCTTAGTCGGTTGGTCAGCACCTTGGACAGAATCTTGTAAAGACCACCGACTAAACTTATTGGCCGAAATTCATCCAAAGAAGTTGGATTAGAGACTTTCGGAATTAGAGTGATGAATGAGTGATTCGTACCAAGTTCCCAGTCCCTTTCGTGATAGAAATCATCAAAAAATCTGATAATGTCTTCCTTAAGCAAATTCCAGAATTTCTTGAAGAAGCCGAGATTAAATCCATCCGGGCCCGGAGCCCGATTACTGTCTGCTGTAGAAAGAGCTCCCCAAATTTCTTCTTTTGTGAATTGACCTTGTAGGAAATCAGCCTGATGAGAACTGATACGCGCCAGATCAAGATTAAAGTCTTCGATGTCTATTGAGTGTTTGACATTATACGCCTCAGAAAAATGTTTAGAAATCAATTCTTTCAATTTGAAAGGGTCTGTGATTTCCTCACCATTATGCAACAGTTTTGTAATGGAATTTGTTTTCTTCCGAGCTGAAGCAACGAGATGGAAAAACTTAGAGTTTCTGTCATCTTCTTTAAGCCACGGTAACCGGGACTTTTGTAACCACGCGCTTTCTTCATTACGATACTCCACCCATAAACGTGATCTCAGATTTTTCAACCGTAAAATGGTAGCCAGATTGCTTCCATCCATTTGAAGAGAATTTTCCAGAGCCGAAATTTCCGATTCCAACTGAGAAATATTGTGCAATTGATTACTCGACTTGTTCCCTTTCCACTTTTTAATCACTGACTTGCAATCTCTGATCAAACCCCCTATTTTCCTCCTTGGAATTCTGCGTTTAACATTCCCTAGCACCTTATTTACTTCCTTCACCAGAGCTTCATCTTCAAGCCAGAAGTTGAAGCATTTGAAAGGACGAGGGCCCCAATTGGACCCATCAACCTTAAGAAGAATTGCACTATGATCTGAGAGAGATTTATTTAGAACACTCTGGCTGATATTAGGAAAGGTGAGTTCTATTTCAGCCGATATAAGAAAACGGTCTAATCTCACAAAGGTTGGGGGTCCCTATTATTGCTCCATGTGAAATTTCCCCCAACAAGTGGTAAATCGATGAGGGCAGAATTGAAAACAAAAGATTTAAAGAGAGCAATGTTCGCTCTATTAAGGGAGAATCCGATTTTTCACTTGGGTCCAGTATCATATTCCAATCCCCACCTAAAATCCAAGGCATATTCCTACTCTGAATTATAGTAGAAATTTCATCTAGAAACATGCTTTTTTCAGTATCAACCGGTGGACCATAAATATTCATTACTTCACACTCCATCAGAGATTGAGAAAAGGTACCAAACAAAGCAACAAAATTGGATCGGATGTGAAGATTAGATACCTTAAAAAAGCTGTCATCCCATAAACATAGGAGACCTCCCGACGAACCAGATGCAGGGGAGAACGCATGGCAGATATCTGAACCATTCCATATTTTCCTGCAGAAATTTCCTTCCATCACTTCCAGTTTCGTTTCTTGAATTAAAATCACCTTCAATTTATGTTCCTGTATAAGCCGTCGAATCGCCCTTAATTTCTCCTTTTTCCTGATACCCCGTATATTCCAAGATATGATTTTTAGATTCATTAAACTTCGCACAAAAGAATACCTTGTAGGAGGGCACCAGAAAAAAACTAAGTATCCCTTCTTAGACCCTGTTCTAGCTCACATACTTTTCGGATTACCGCTTCCTTGCCTCCATTGAAGAAAAATTCCAGAATCCTGCTAACTTTCCAAACCGTATCCACTTCCAATTTTTCAAGAGAGACGATTTCTTCCGAAAAGGATAAAAGATTACGATTTGAAGTTATCGGAACCTCCTCTTCCACCGAGTCCCTAATTTGCCGTCTCAATCTGCGTCTGTAGCTTGCTCTCATGAAACTGTCCACCGTCTCAACCACCATGTTGTCGGTTTGACTCTTCTGAATTCTTTTTTCGATAATGTCGAAGCTATCAGGAACCTCGGATTCGCCACTAAACTCTTTAGGATTATATTATTCTTAAGATAATGCATTTGCCACACCTCTGACTGAGTTATCTTTAGATTGGGCCAAGCCCACTTCTAGACGGGGGGCCTGAGTGCCATTTATCGCATGATGAGACCCTTCACATGTAGGGCCCGATTGTAGATCAAAGCTGGGAATAGGACCAGCACCCATGTTGTATCCCCGATAATCCCCGCGTGCCTCATGACCCATACAACGGTCTGTCAACTTTCTGCTAATAATTGGGGAATTGATTCGACGCCTCGAAAAGGTATCTGTCACCTCAGCGTCTATTTCCATAAGACTTCATGATTCCAATGAGTTCTTTGAGAGCTCCGAGGAAGAGACCCAATCGTCAATTCGCACACCCTCGACATCTGAGGCCTTCGCGCTGTCATGCCTTTTGGAGCCACCGTGTGAATCATCTGACCCCCTCCGATCGCCGCCTTCCTCAACATTAGCATCATTCTCGTATTGATTTGGTTGTACCTCTTCAAATTTTCCCGTAGAATAAAAAAACGGTTCTTCCTCCATAGGATTCGATGCATTTTAATTCTATGTGACCTCCCGGAGATGATAACAACGACAAAATCTGGAATATCAAGTGTGCTCGCAGTTCTTATGGTCATTTTAGCAGCCACTAAGTTTTCTTTTCTCTTAGTTTCTTCATGGATTCTAACAAAAATGCCCCACCTATTCCCCAAGGCTTGAAAAAAATTATCACTTCAGCAAACTAGAGGAACTTCCTCTAGTAAAATAATAGCATACTGAAACGGAACTCCATTGACTAAGAGGGGAGTAATATGATTGAACCAGAAACTGATAGCCTCTCTTTTTTCTTCCCATGCTTAGATTAATGTCGGGTGAGAATTAAACCTTACTATGAACGAATAGCTCTCTTCCCCCTAGGGGAGATCTTGGCCTCAATTCCTTCGGAATCAAAGGCTTGTTGTACGATCCCCATCTCATAGAAACTCTTCATGATACCCACTAAGCAGCAACTGAGCCAAACGTTATCTCCCGGAGGGATTTCTATACTGAATATGGACCCATCGTTACATCTAATTTGCACCAGATTGTCATCTTTTACCGCTTCATTTTCCTGGCTGGGCGTTCTGACCAAGTTGCTCAGGAGTGCTTCTCGATAAGATAAATTCTTAGAGACTGTTCGATATACCCCTTTTCGTTCAGTGGACCTTGCTTTCGCCGGTTTTCTTGCAGAACCCCCACTAACTCCCTCCATCGGATTATTACTCATGGTATTTCTACTTCTTGGCTTCGGATACTTGGCCTGAAAAACTCATATTACCCTACCATCGATCTTAGATTTATCCAACTTTGGGATAGCGTTCAACATATCCGCCTTGGATTCAAAGGCAACAAAGGCGAAAGTTGATAGTTTATATTTTGTTCTAATGTTTACACCTGGGATGAAAACCCTTGTTATCTTCCCATAATGGCTGACTAGTTCCCTAAGAGCCGCTCTAGAGACTCTTTTACTAAGATTATCAACGAAGATCGTCCATTCTCCACCCTGACCATTTTTGTTATGAACCGCTCCCTTGATTTGTTCTTTCTCTTCGAACTTGCTTCCTTCTGCATCTTCATTAGTTTTTCTTCCAATAGTGTCTTCCTTCCTAGCGTTGTCTTCTCCACTTACGTTTTCTTCCCGCTTCATGGATTCCTTGTTGATAATGCCTTTAAAGTTTTATTCTGTTATTATTTTTGGTCCCTCCTTCTCACATTAAAGTGATGTGAGCCTTTCATCCGATTAAATAGTGACACGTTTAGAACCATATATGGAATAAACTATAGTATAAGAGCAAACAATACTTTGACGAGTTAAAGCGGCTGCTCTTGTTTCAGAGGCTGCCTTTGCTGTTAAAGCGGCTTCTAATAATCCAAGAAAGTCAAGACCACAGTGTTCTTATTGTCATTTGATGGGTCATACAAAAGACAAGTGTTATAAGTTGCATGGATATCCTCCAGGCTATAATATCTGTTCAAAGGCTTCAAATTCTAATTCTGTTTCTAATGCAGTTTCTGTTGCTTCTAATCCTTTAACTAATGAAGCTTCATCAGTCTCGTCTTCATCTTTGTCTCATGAATCTCTTACTCCTCAGCAATGTCAACAGTTGATTGCTCTTCTTTCTTCTCAAATTCATGTTGCCTCGAATTTGGAAAACCCTTCCACTTCTGTTAATTTTTCCATGCAAGGTAAGATTCTTTCCTACATAAATAGCATCGATGGATTTGATTGTAATAAGTGTTGGATCGTTGACTCGGGTGCTTCTCGTCATATATGTTGTACAAAAGATAATTTTGAATCTCTAAATCCTATTAATAATGGTACTATCGTGCTTCCTAATAAAACTGTTGTTCCATTCAATTATGCTGGTAACATACGTATTTCTTCTCGCATTATTCTTCATAATGTGTTATTTGTTCCCGAGTTTAAGTTCAATCTTTTGGCTGTAAGTGAGTTAATTAAGAGTTCTAATTTGTCTGTTTTGTTCTCTAATAATGGTTGCTTGATTCAGGACCTGTACCAGGTGATTGGGAAGGCTGATCTCCACCATGGTCTTTATCTTCTTCAAGTTTCTGATAGTGTCAATTGTTTTGCTGTATCATGTTCTAATGTTTCTGATTCTGATCATCAATCTAAAAATTCTGCGGCTATGCTTGTTTCTTGGCACGATAGACTAGGACATCCTAGTGATCATGTTTTACATATGTTGAAAGATGTATTGCCTTCTGTTAATATCAATAAGAATTTTCCTTGTACCATTTGTCCTCTTGCAAAGCAGCGTAGGTTGCCTTTTCTAAATTCTTCTAATCGTGCTTCCAAACCTTTTGATTTGGTTCATTGCGATGTTTGGGGTCCCTACAAGTCTAAAACTTACAATAATCAGCATTATTTTTTGACTTTGGTCGATGATCATACAAGGTGCACCTGGACATATCTAATGCAACATAAATCTGGTGTCATTTCTATAGTTCCTAATTTCATTCAAATGATAAAAAGACAATTTGGATATGATTTAAAAGTTTTTCGTTCAGACAATGCTCCTGAGTTGCGTTTTACAGGTTTGTTTTCTTCTCTTGGAATTGTTCACCAGTTTTCATGTGTTGAGATGCCTCAGCAGAATGCTGTTGCTGAGAGGAAGCATCAGCATCTGTTTACTGTTGCTCGTGCCTTGTTTTTTTAGTCCAAGGTTCCTGTAAGATTTTGGGGTGACTGCTTGTTGTCTGCTACTTATATTATTAACCGTTTGCCTAGTATTAATCTAGGAAACAAGTCTCCTTATGAATTGTTATGCCATAAACCACCTGATTATAATTTTTTAAGGTCTTTTGGTTGCATGTGCTTTGTGTCCACTCTTAAAGGGCATAGGGACAAGTTTAATGCTCGTGCTTTGCCTGGAATATTTTTAGGGTATGCTTCAGGGGTAAAAGGGTATAAAATATATGTTCTTCAGACTCGTACTATTCAAGTTTCTCGAGATGTTGTTTTCCATGAGCATATATATCCTTTTCGATCCATTATTTCTGAAGACCTACCTATTGATCCTTTCTTCGATTTATCTTTGCCTACTGATTCAACTGACAATGCTTCTATTATGAGGCAAGATACTCGTCTGCATTCTGATTTAGATGTGTTTCAAGACTTAAATCCTATTCATTTTGATCCAGTTGATAATCAAGTTCCTGTTTCAATTGATAGTCGAACTACTCCCTTTGTGCAACATGATCATTCTGATCAAGTTGATAACCAAGCTGCTTCTCCTGTTATTGAACCAATTGTTAATAACTATTCTGAAGATTCTGCTGGTCCTGAACCGGTTATTAGTGGTGATGATCAACAAAATGTTGTTGATAATCAACATTCTATTGTTGATCAGTAACCTGTAGAAGTTCAACCTCGAAGGTCTTCAAGGATCTCACACAAGCCTTCTTATCTTGTTCGACACTATCAAATGGGAACCAACCATATAAATAGTGCTTGTTCTTATCCTATTGAAGACTACATATCTTCTTCAAAATTATCAGACACTTATAAATCTTTCATTGACAACATTTCTTCAGTTTATGAGCCTTATTTTTATCACCAAGTAGTGAAGTATCCTGAATGGAGGGAAGCCATACATGCTGAGTTGAAGGCAATGGAAGATCTTCATACGTGGACTGTGGTTCCTTTGCCTTCAAGTAAGCAGCCTATCGATTGCAAATGGGTTTATCGCGTGAAATATAAAGCAGATGGTTCTGTAGATCGTTGCAAAGCCCGTTTGGTTGCGAAAGGTTTTACTCAAATCGAAGGTATAGATTACACTGACACATTCTCCCCCGTAGCAAAGTTAACTTCTTTTAAAATTCTTCTTGCTTTGGCTGCTGTTAATGGTTGGAATCTCCTCCAACTCGATGTTAATAATGCGTTCCTAAATGGCCAACTCGATAAAGAAGTGTATATGAAGCTGCCACTTGGCTATGAGACTGAGGCAGATGCTCCTAACCTGGTATGCAAGTTAAATAAGTCCATATATGGCCTTAAACAAGCATCCAGACAATGGTTTTCAACCTTCTCTCAAGCAGTTCTGAAGTTTGGGTTCAGTCAATCTCCTTCTGGCAATTCTTTGTTCACTGTGGGATCCGGTGACAAGTTTGTAGCACTTCTAGTGTATGTTGACGACATCATTCTTGCTGGTAAAGATATGTCTCTATTAGCAGAAGTCCAAGATTTCTTGCAACAAAACTTCAAGCTCAAGGTACTTGGTCCTTTAAAATATTTTCTTGGATTCGAAGTGGCACGAAATGCCTCAGGCATATCTTTATCACAAAGACATTACGCTTTGCATCTCTTGGAAGACACAGGCTCTCTTGGCAAAAAGCCAGCTACTCTTCCCATAAATCCTTGACACAAGTTAAGTAGCACAACAGGCAATTTGTTACCTGATCCGCAAGTTTACAAGCGTTTAATTGGACGACTCTTATACCTCACTTACACGAGGCCAGATATTACTTATGATGTTCATTTGTTAAGCCAGTATGTCTTTTCTCCTAGAACATCTCACTTGGATGCTGCTTATAATTTGTTGGCCTACATTAAGAAAGATCCAGGTTTAGGGTTGTTCTTTCCTGTGAACAACAATCTGCAGCTCAGTGCATTTATGGATGCAAATTATGGTACTTGCCCGGATACAAGGCGATCCACTACAGGCTTCTGCACCTACATTGGAGATTGCTTAATATCGTGGAAGTCTAAAAAGCAACACACCGTTAGTTGATCGTCGTGCGAGGCAGAATATTGTACGATGTCATCTGCTACTTGTGAATTGGTTTGGATTGCAGCTTTATTATCATCCTTTCACATTGCTACTCCAACGGTTTTCTTATATTGTGACAACCAAGCAGCTATTTACCTAGCCTCAAATCAAGTTTTCCATGAAAGAAGCAAACACATTGAGGTCGATTGTCACTTCATTCATGACAAGGTTTCAACTAGATTTCTTAAGCTATTTTATGTTAGATCTTCTGACCAATTGGCTGATATTTTCACCAAAGGGCTGCACTCGCCTGCTTTTACTGCTTTGATGTCCAAGCTGAAGCTGTTGAACATCCACCAATCTTCAGCTTGAGGGAGGCTATTGTATTATATTATTCTATATGTTAGTTAGTTAGTTTCAAGTTAGTTAGGGTTAGTTTAGTTATCTATATATTAACGTTGTATGCTTTGTATAATTAATTAATTTGTTTCAGATTAATAAAAGATCTCTTTTACATCATAATATGAATCAATAAAACTTTATTTTAAAATAAACAAATAAAAAAGAAAAGGAGATCAAAAGATGCAAAATATTATTGTAATGGAAGTTGGCTTTTCGGGTTTGCAAGGAGCTTAAGAATATGTTCCGTTTTAGTTGCTGAGTTTTGGGTTGTGCATAGTATTTTTTTATGCTTAGCGTCTCGGTTATCGTCTAATGTTATGTCCACTCTGCTTGATGCATGTTTTGACCGTTCTGTAATTATTTAGCTTTGATCTTTGTATTCGTTACTAAGGTACTTTTTTCTTCACTTAGGCTTAGGAAGTTTTTAACGAGACCTTTAATATCATTTTTCTTTTAATGAAAAAAATGCAAAATTAAAAGAGAGAGATTGAATGAATCAACTTTGGTTTTTTCTTTGCTTTGAAGATAAATATAAATCTTAACCTTTTTCTGCCCATTAGATTTTTAAAATTTCGTCTTGACTAATTTAGACCGACATGTGTCACAGACTTAGTTTTGGTGGATGAGTTTCTCACAATTCATGCATATACAACACTTTAAACTCGAGACATTATTTAACCAATATCAAACTATTTATCACTTAAACCAACCGCGTTAATAATCTTCACCCCCTTTATTTCATGAGTCACACGGTTCAATTTCTTATCCCCTCATTCATTTTCAGATATATGGGTCACATTGAACCCCATATTTTCATCCTTCAAGGCAAGTAAGCACCATTCATGCATCTTTCTCCATTTCTATATGCCTTTTGAAGTTCGTTTCATCTGTGATTTTTATAACTTATTGAATTTTCTTTTCCATTTCCAATTATAGAAAATAAAACACCTAAGAGGGGTGATTTCGCCATTATCTGTGGCCATGCCCATACCTATTTATTGATTCAAATAGTATATACACTTTAAATTTTTATATAGTGAGATCAGAATAGAGTATAAACTATGAGGATTATCATGCCATTACTATTATTGACCTCATACCTCGATCAATCAAGTAAGGTCAATTCCAATATTTCCTCTAATTTTTTTTAAATTATATATCAAATCCTTGAAAATCCTAAACCCAATAAATCAAATAGAGTCAATTGACTAAAATATTATATTCACACATACACTTTGAACAATTAAATGCATAATCTCGACTAAAATGTTATTTTCAACATGATTAAAAGAGATCAAATTATTTCAAAACTTTATTTTACAATTCATCTAAAATCACTTCATAAAAAACGTGAAAAGATTCAAGTATTAATATAAAAAGTTTGTAAAGTCTGACATCATTTGATTTGAATACACAAAGACTTTGGATTTAACTTAAATTCAATCAAAATTCATGCATGCACCAATAAAAATGTCCAAGAAAGGACCACGGAGAGAATTGTAGGTGGCTAAAAAAACAAGCAATACATTACTTGGATCTTTAAAGAATTTAATTTTAATGTTGTGGTTTTGGGTTTGTGTCTATTTGGAACAAATTTAATTTATTTAGCCCATCCGCACCAAATTTCGTAGTATTTAATTGAAATCAGGTACATGCATGATGCACCAACTATTACACAATAAGTAACGGATTAGTTGAAGTTGAACAACTTGGTTTACTTGATATATTATTTTAAATTTTAATTAATATGATCCAAGAATATTTGAGTTTCTATTAAATCATCCAAAAAAGTTTAGTGTAATTTCTTAAAGTTTTTTTTGTTTATATCATACTAAAATAATATGTATATATATATATATAAGATTTAAGATAATAAATAATGAACCAAAGGTTGATTCAAGTAATAAACAACTTAGCGTTGCTTAAGTAATTTTTGAGTTTGAAGTATTGTGTATACATAAAATTTACGTTGGGAGACTCATCCACCAAAACTAGGTGTATGACGCGAGTCGTTGAATTAGTTAGGACAAAACTCTAAAGAGTCGAAAGAACAACAAAAAATAATAATAAATAATCAAAGATCAATTAATTTAAGAATATTTCGACATTTACTTTAAAAATATGATACATCTCGATTTAATCAAAATAATTAGCACCGCACATCTTTAAAAAGAAAAAGAAAGACCCAACATGCCAAAAATCTCATATACATTGTACCTACGTAAAATTAAAATTCACAAAATCTCATATACATTGGACCTACGTAAAATTAAAATATGATACATCTCGATTTAATTAAAGGACTGTGTATAAGAATTGTAACCCCCTAGACCCGCCTATGCGTTACGACGGATCCTAGGAAGTCACATTAGGGTCACAAGAGCGACCCACAGTAAGATTTCAAATAAACATATGGTTAAACCTTTAAAGACATAAATCAAATATATGATTTAAAATACAATTTCAGAAATCGTTCAAAACGATAAAACAATTATTATACAAGTTGCAGAAATAAGTTCAGACTTATTTGTATAATATAAATACGACACACATGCCCCCTAGTTACACAGATACCATACTCCCTGACGAGCCGAAGAAACTCCTATACCAACGTTGATAGGTGCAACTTGTCTGATCTTTTATCCTGAGATGGTAAAAACAACATGAGCTTGGGAAAAGCTCAGTAATACAGAACTACCAAAAGATGTTATACGTTCATGCAGACATATGGTAAGCATAACATTTTCATGATGATCCAAGAAGTGACAATTCTCTTTTCCCTTTCCGATATTTAAGGATGATGTTATACTTGAGAATAACGATACTGGCTCTTTATTCATTCATCGAGTATCAAACAAGAATTATTCAAGCTAATAGGTTACGAATATGGAAACAAGAAGTTTAACGTCTAGTGTGTTCTTTAATCAGACTTTGAGATTTAGACGGAAATTATATATGCTGATAACAGACGAGGTAGGAATCAGAGAGCTTGACGTCTAGTGTGTTCCAATAAGTACATATCAACATACATAAGTACAGATTAACATACATAAGTACCTAACATCATATCATATGAGCACATAACAGATTAAATGCAAATATTCAATGTTCATACAGAAGTTTACAAGAACTACCCTCCAACCTTACACCAAAATGCAGTCCCCCAGAACTGCATCCATAAGGACTTACCCTAGGCCCGATGGGCGTAGGTGCCACCTAAGGGGGTGCCTTAGGTCCATAAGGACTTACCCTAAGCCCGATGGGCATAGGTGCCACTCAAGGGGAGACCTTGAGTCCATAAGGACTTACCCTAGGCCCGATGGGCGTAGGTGCCACCTAAGGGGGTGCCTTAGGTCCATAAGGACTTACCCTATGCCCGATGGGCATAGGTGCCACTCAAGGGGAGACCTTGAGTCCATAAGGATTTACCAGCTTGATTAGGGCTGTACCGACAGAGACTTCATATCATAACCCAACAGTATACCCCAGACAGAATCAGTGTTCAGATTTCCAGACATGGTTAACAGAATATATGTGACAGATATTTTACTCATAACATCAGAAACGGAAGAATTCATGCTTTTGACTGATAAATGGGCATACTATTACAGAGCAGACATTTCAGTATTCATCATGCAAACAGATTGTACCATCATAGGTCAAGCAACCACATAACAAGTAAACAACTGAGCAAACATATACAATATCATTCATGATCAAATCATTATACAATCCATTAAACAGAATATAGCACACATGGAACACACTAGATGGGACAGATCATTTCACAGAGATGCTTGGCATTTACGGAATAAGACATATTGAACTTGTGACGATTTGAACGGATTTCTGAAACGTGGCCCCTATTAAAATGGGTTCATACTAACGGTTTAACCCAGATATTCAGGAGATGATATATCAAGATCTTTGGCATATCTCGAATGATTCAGTCATTTAGGCTTACAAGGGCATTATAGTAATTTTATCATACACAGACATTTTGGTAATTTATACCAACAAGGCATAAGCAGTGGCTCGGGAATTCTGTTTGCTCATCAAATTTCCAACAGGCATTCAGAGATTTCTATGTCAAGATTCTTCACGATATCGGATACATTCAGGGCTATTTTGATTATTTGGGCCAACGAGGGCATCTTGGTCATTTAACTATCAGGGATGATTTTTGTAATTTAGCCCATTAATGATGATATGACGATTCACAATATTTAATGTTTCCAGAAGTTTATCGAGCCTCCAAAATCATTCGAACTATCATACTTCAACCTTGCATTTCTAACCAACCCTTCTAATGTATCTGGCTGTATAGTATATCTGAACGGTTGCTTTCGTATTTCACCACTAGACTTGCCGCAGAGTAGTCGAACTCATATTCTGCGCAGAAAACTTCCAACCTTATTTTAATATCATGAGTGATTATCGTACATGAGTGTGATTCCTAACACTTAGGGGCGCTTTAGCCCTTAAAGACTTATTAAAATCTCAGAATTTCATCAAATGAATATCTGCATATTTAGCTCAAGAGGGCTTTTCAGTCATTTTGGAAATTGGATTAAATCCACCATTTCTTTCTGAATTATCATTTGGTACCTCCATCATTCACGTATTCAAACGAAATTAAGTCGTCATAACTCTCTGCCTCTTTATAGACGATTCATTCGTTACAGAACTTGAGGGTATAACGTTATTCTTATATAATTCACGCATTACTATCATGGGGATCGACTTAGGATTTCAACAATATTTCCAGAGAATTCTCATTCATGTGTTATACAGAGTTTGAGGGATTATCCAAGTTTGTATCACACGAATTGCATATTAATGCCGAAGTCTTTTCATTAAAACATACATCTTGGGTAGTGTAAATTACATAATCAGGTCGAATACAGATTTTAGGTCATTTCCTTTATCAGAAGGGTAGTTTAGTCATACTTATGCTCCAAGGGCATTTTCGTAATTTCATATCCAACATCTCATACTTATTTTTCGTATCGAATTCAGCTTAAGCAGATTTCACAAAACACTTATCATAAGCATGCATGCTTTAACCATGTATCAACATGTACATAAAGCATACTAGGGGTAGTAATGTATTACCTTAGTTCCGAGTTATACTGGTCGATCATTATACTCCATTCGGTCACTCTCGAACCCGAATGCGACGTCCTCAACATCCCGAATACAAGGAACCTTGAATACCTTTAATCGCACAAATTCCAATTTCAGTCTTTAATCACCTTACTCATAATTGATTATTAAATTACATAAGCAAACTCAAGTTCAAGGTCCAATTCAGAGGCTTTCGGGTTAGAATTTCACAAAACGGGCTTCAAAATCGGACTCAGGACGTCGAAAAACATAAAATATGACTTTTTGGAGAGAAAAAAAGTTGACTTTTTGGGTCAAAGTCAACGGTCAACGATCAAAGTCAATGGTCAAAGTCAACGGTCAAAGCTGACGCCAGCGGTCAAAGTCAACGCTGACGTCATGCTGACGTCACTGGTCCAAGGCTGACTCGGCGAGTCGACTCACTGGGTTGACTCGGGCGAGTTGACTCGGTTAACCGACTCAGCTGCCCAGACGAAGCCCACTCGCGACCGGCGGTGCGTGGGGCGCGTGCGGCGGCTGTGGGCGGCCGTTGGCCACCAAATTTTACAGGCCGATAGTTTTCGACCTTCTGAACACGGTGGTGGCCTCGGATTTTCAAAATTCAAACTCAAAGTTCGAATACTAACCTTTTGAGTTTTCCGACGATAAACAAACACCCCTCCAACGGTGACTCCGATGATGATGTCGTTGGTACCGGTGAACTCGACTCGACAAGATGAACGCAATGGTGGTGGAGGTGTCGGAAATGGACGGTCGAATCTCGGTAGATCTGAGATTGAATCTCTACCTATTCTTTTTTTTCTTTCTCACCTTTCTTTCTTCATTTCTTCCCTCTGCCAACACGTTAAACTTAGCTGATATATTATCCTTCAAAGAAAAAAGGTCAAATTACACTCTTAGCCATTTAATTTTTGGGGAGTTCACACTTTTGTCTCTAAACTTCATTCCGTTTTCAAATTGGTCTTCAATTCCTTATAAATCAAGCTTCCCAAACCTGAATTCATTCAATTAAGTCCCAAAACTTATTTTTTTTTTCCCTAAAATTAAATCTCACAAAAATTCTTAAAATTTTACTAGCCTCGTTTGAGATTGTTACAAGAATTATTAAATTCCTATCATTAATTGTTATTTTACTTTTTAATATAATATATTAGAATACAATTAATTACATTCCTAAAATATTAAACATTATTGATTAAATTTATTTACCTTTAGATTTTAAGGGTAAATTAATCTGTTTATAGTTTATGTTTTATAATTTTAGAGTTTAAGGTTTATATTCAGGGTTTAGGGTTTAAGGTTACTATTAGGGTTTATGGTTTATAATATGGTTTAAGGGTGTAGTGTTTAGGGTTTATATTTAGGCTTTAGGTTTTAGGGTTAATGTTAAGGGTTTAAAGTTTATGTCAAGGTTTAAGTGTTTAGGGTTAGGGTTTAATGGTTTGGATTTGTGTTTAAATTTTAGAGTTTAAGGATTATGGTTTAGGGTTAAGGTTAAAGTTTATGGTTGGGGTTTAAGGGTTTAGTGTTTATGGTTTTTTGTTGATGGTTAGGGTTTAGGGGTTAGTGTTTATATTTAAGGTTTATGGTTAATGTTAGGGTTATGTTTTAGAGTTTATGGTGATTGTTAATGGTTTATTGTTTATGGTTAGGGGTTAATGTTTAGTGTTTAGAGTTTAAGTATTATGGTTTAGGTTTAAGGTTAAAGTTTATGATTTAGGGCTTAAGGTTATTATTTATGTTTTAGTTTTTAATATTTAGAGTTTAGGGTTAGAGTCTAAGGTTTAGTGTTTAGGATGTTAGGATTTAATTTTGTTAAACATAATCAATGATGTTTAATATTTTAGGACTGTAATTAATTGCATCTTAATAGATTCTATTGAAAAGTAAAATAATAATTGATGGTATGAATCTTGTAGTTCTTATATACAGCCCTTAGGGCTAGGGGTGTTAAAAAAAATCCGATCCGATTGATCCGATTCGATTATCCGTTGATTCGATCCGAAATTTCGGATATCCGGTCTATTTCTTATTTTTCGGATAATTCGGATCGGATATCCGAAAATTTCGGATCGAATACAAATAGTGGTTTTACATTCGGATCGGATATCCAATATCCGAAAATTCAATTTTTTTATAAGTATAAATCTTATTATATTCGATATTTTTACTTGTTATATATGAAAAATTGAAATTTCCATGAATACAAATATTGGTATATTCAATAATTTATTAATTTTTATATTCGAAAACCTAAATTTTTTATGGATAAAACTATTAAATTAAAAAAATAATCAAATAAATTTATAAATTTCGGATATCCAAATTTTTGAATATCCGATTTTTTCGGATCGGATACGAATCGCTATTTAGGTGATCCAAATTTTTCAGATCGGATCGGATATCCGAAATTAACACCCCTACTTAGGGTTGTGTATTGCAAAAACCCCTGTCCCCTATTTTGAAGTTATGAGTTTGAAAATATTTAAATAATCATGAGTCTCCCATTTAGGGTTTGATGGGTTGTGCGTTGTCTAAACACGGTATACTAGGGGTGAGCGTTCGAGCGAGTCGAGTCGAGTCAAAAAAATTCGAGTTATTCGAGTTCAATCGTCATATTTTACAACTTGAACTTAAATTGAAATTTTTTCGATTCGAGTCGATTTTAGCGAGTTCGAGTCGAGTTCGAGTCGATTCAATTTTTCGAGTTTGGTTTTAATTTAAACATTTTTCTATTTATATCTACATATATATATCTTCATATTATTTTTCACATGTGTAAAAAAAGATTTTGAATTATATCTACATACATATAAATTGACTTATGACTAAACAATACAATGATTCTAAAAGCACAAAAATAAGAACACATTTTTCATCAAACAAGGTAAATCTGTCCAAATTTCAATTGTAACAATCAAACCAACAAAAAGAAAACTCAACCTTCCATTATAAACTACGGACCTCGTTAAAAACCTCCTTCTTATCTAGGTAACGTCAAGACGAGACCAAAGATAGCGGAAGGAGGAAAAGAGTACCCTAAAATATATTAATAACTAAAGCAAATAACACAGTAGAGTTTAAAAAATCTAACATCACATGTCAAAAGATACAAACCAATAAAAACAAAAACATAAGAGTAGTTCAAAAAAGAGAATTGCAACAAACTTTTTTCGAGTTCCGAATTATATTGTCGAGTTTTCGAGTTTCTATACAAATTTAATTATAATTATTTACCATGTTATAGTACGATTTGATTCTAATTTAAACGACTTTCTCTATTCATATAAGATATGCATATATATATATATATATATATATATATATATATATCTTCATATTATTTTTCACATGCATAAGTAAGATTTGTAATGTTATTTAATAAAAAAATATCATCTAAACTTCTAAAATATATTTATAATATTATTTTTAAATAAGGAACTTTTAAGGATAAAGTACTGATGGGGTATAAATGAGTCAATGAATTGATGTAAAGAAAAAAATTACAAAAAATCGGTTGAATGATCAAATTGAATAAAATATAAAGTTAAAGGGCTAAATTAAAAAAAGAATAAATTTGTTAAAAATATGAATTGAAGTTATATAGATATTATATAGTGTTAGTGAATCATGTGGTTTAATTTTGGTAAAAAAATAGACTTAAAACGAAAGAGAAATTAAAGAAATGGGAAACATTCAAAGTTGAGGGGCTAAATTACAAAAGTAGAAAATTTAATTTAAAAATATGAATTGAAGCTAAATAGGTATTCTAGTTTCTACATTGATTTAGGAGCATGTGGTTCAATTTTGGTCAAAATTGACTTAAAACGAAGGAGATATTGAAGAAATGAAGAAATCATACAAAGTTAAGGGGCTGAATTGAAAAAATATGAAATTTATTTTAAAAATATAAATTGAAGATAAATATGTATTCTACGCTGGTTTAGGAATATGTGGTTCAAATTTGGTCAAAAATGGACTTAAAATGAAGGAGGAATTGAAGAAAAATGAAATCGGTGACTAAATTGTAAAACTGTAAAATTCGGTTTTTCGATTTTTTAATTTTTCGAGTTGGGCAAATTCTAAACCGACTCGAAATCGAAATTTTTTCGAGTTAATCGAGTTGACTCGAATAACTCGAACAACTCGAATAACTCGAAATTGAAAAAAAATATCGATTTTTTCGAGTCGAGTCGAGTTTTGCTCACCCCTACGGTATACAATATATAAGGACTAAATCTCAAGTTTTACTATAGTAGAGGGACCAAAACCTGAATCTAACCTTTTAAAAAATAATAGTAAATAAGAAATGATAATTTTCAACGGCCAACCGGTGCTGACGTTCCAAAGACGCTTCCCTCCTCATTTCTCTCATCTGTTTTCACCAGATCTCACTCTTCTTTTCCCTGACCCGGTAGTATTGCTTCCCTTTCAATTCACTAAATAAAATTAAAATTAAAATAAAAAACAAAAACAAAAACAAATTATTTTTTACATTTTTGATAGATTTTCACTTTTTTACATTTTATTATTATCATCAAAGCTTCTTTTTTGTTGGTCTAGGGTTTGTTTTTATTTTTTGTTTGATTCCATAAATTTCTTCTATTGCCATGGCTGCTCCACCTGCAAGAGCCCGCGCCGATTACGACTACCTCATCAAGCTCCTTTTGATCGGAGACAGCGGTAATTATTTCTTATTCCTTTTATTTATATTGTGCATCTTGATTTGAAATGCGATCTACTTGATCTTTATGTACATTGATTTTGCGAAATGTTAGTGTTCGTTGAGAGGATTTGATTTAATTTTTTGGTAGAAAACTAGGTGTGAGATCGTGATGTGAATATCTCATTACCTTAGATTAAGTTTAGGCTTATGGATTATCTTACGAAGATTTTAATGCACTCGCGAGGTTGATTGGAAAACAATGTGTGCTTTTATTGTGGTTCTATGCTAAATTGCTATTGGCATTTTTGGTATGAATATATTTGATAATGTATTATGACTAATATAGCTCATTGCCGTGGAAGTATTATGTATCTCGAATCTCGATTAGTATTTTGGTGATTTGATATATTGGAGCCGGTAGCATGTGTACATTTGCATGAGAGAACCGTTGCTCATTTCAGGCTATGGCTCTGCTACAATTAGCTGTAGTTGGCGATAATTTGAACCTGTTAAGTGATATTATACTTTTTTTAAGGAGTTTTTCTTGGAATTTTGCAGGTGTGGGTAAGAGTTGCCTCCTTTTGCGTTTTTCGGATGGCTCATTTACTACAAGTTTTATCACTACCATCGGGTAGGTGTTTTTGTGAACCGTATTAACTTGTTTTATTATTGTTTCTAAACGGGGCACGTGGTTTAATAAGGTTGTGTCTCGTTTTGGTAGGATTGACTTTAAGATAAGGACCATAGAGCTTGATGGGAAAAGGATCAAACTGCAAATTTGGGATACTGCTGGGCAAGAGCGGTTTCGAACAATTACAACTGGTTAGTTTTTTGGTTTGTAGGTGTCACTGACTGGAAATGAATGGTCCATTTAGAACTATAACTCATTTGTTTGATGAAATAATTTGATAGCGTGACTTGGGCATTGTTTTACTTGAGCCTGTTAATTGCGAGCATTGTTGTATGGTTCAAGGTGAAATTCAATAACAGCTTTAGTTCAAGGTGATTGCTGTTGCTTTTCCATTCTCCTACCCTGTGATTTGTCTTCAGGAATTTAGGAGTTTGTCTGTTTCCATGGTTCACACACTTTCTAACCAGCCCATCGTTATACTCTTGAATTGTACGACAGGAGTTGGAAATAAAATTTTGAAGAACAGATGCTTACCCTTTCATATTTTCTAGATTCTTGATTGAAGGTGTTCGATATTAGTGTTATTTTTGAGGGTGTTTGAAAATTTTGCCTCTATGTAGTATTTTATTTTGGTATCTTCAGATGTCTACTCTCCGATACATCCTGAATTTGTTTCTTCCATATGAATTAAGTAATATTTTCTTTTCATGCAGCTTACTACCGTGGAGCCATGGGTATCTTGCTGGTATATGATGTGACTGATGAGTCATCTTTTAATAGTAATTACTGAACTTTTTATCATTTGGGTTTTCATTCATAAGTTGTTCTATCTTATCCATTTCTGAATCCTCAGAAATGTTTATGTTTCCACCAATTCTCGTTCGTCATTCAAAACTTTCAGTTTCCTGAAAGGTTCAAACATGAAAAGTATATTCCTCATCCATTTATTTGAATTTTTTTCCCTTTTCCCATTGTAATTATCTTATCAACTGGACAATATCCTTTATACTCAGACATCAGAAACTGGATTCGAAATATTGAACAGCATGCATCAGACAATGTCAACAAGGTTCTGGTGGGTAATAAGGCTGACATGGATGAAAGCAAAAGGGTTTGTTTCTTTCTCTGTCTCTCTTCTTTTTGGCATATTGGCCTGGTTCGGTTTCTTGTATAAGTCGCTGAGGAACATTTTTTCAGGCTGTCCCTACTTCAAAGGGCCAAGCTCTTGCTGATGAATATGGCATCAAGTTCTTTGAGACTGTATGTAATCTTTACTCCGTATTTTGCTGTTCCCTTCTATGTTTTGTGATCTTGCCTATACGCTCAAGAGCCAACCTATCTTGCAGAGTGCAAAAACAAACTTAAATGTTGAGGAGGTTTTCTTTGCCATAGCCAGGGACATTAAGCAAAGACTTGCGGATAGCGATGCAAGGGCTGAGGTATGTATCTCTTACTTGAAAGTATCATCATTTCTGATAAGAAATAATACTTGTTATAACAATGCAAACCATTTCCTTGAACATGTTTAAAAACACTAGTTCCTAATGTATATTTCCTTCCTCTTTGCAGCCAAATGCAATCAAAATTGGCCAACAAGATCAGGCAGAAGGGTCTGCAGCAAATGCTCAAAAATCAGGTTGCTGCGGGTCTTGAACAAAGCTACCATTGACGATGAGCTCTGAAGGGTACATTTTCTTCTCTCGGGAGCTCTTTCAGTTCGGGAAAACTAATTTCATTATAACTATATCGTTCGTGTTTGTATTCTCCTGCTTATCATTATTTTTACATCTATTACTCTTTTGGTGTGAAATGATAGATCCTTGATATCCTGCAACAATTAATCATATTAGATTGTTTTTCCCAGATAACTTTGTGCTTGAAAGGAAATTGTCTACCTATTTTGATCTTTTGAGTGTATGTTAAGAACCTCTCCATGCCAATAATCAGATCAGAGTTGGATCTACTTTTCATAATTTTTAAAATTTAAAAGCAATGTAAGCATTCAGTTTTTGAGTTTTCTCAAAATTAAAATTTATTTAAATTGATAATTAATCAGCGCTTATAATTGTGCTTCCCTAACAGAAGTACTACTTTATAAAGATTTATTAAAGCAACGAAATGGGGATATGTAGACCTGATGTTTACCTACTACTAACATTATAAGCAAATTAAATCTCACGTTTCAGCAAAATAGAAAGATTAAAACCATAATTATAGGTTTCCTCCATTCCTCTTCAATTAATGAAGACAAAATGTTGCTGAGATACAAGCAAATACACAAAGAACAAGAATCCCTTTTTGAAGCATTGACTCTTGCTTTCTAACATGATTATAGGCTAGCTCAGTCAGCGGCGATGTCAATTTACAAGCATTAACAAGTCTTGTAAAAAAAAGATTGCTTCAATCATATGCACAAAACAGAGAAAACACTACCTACGAACATGGTTGTTTTCGGACAATTGTTTCATTTCATCCTTCCCATATATGCGTTTAAGTTCAACAGTGGCAGCTAAAAATGACTCTGAGAAAGATATGATTAGCACATGAGTGGGAATTAAAAAGATGTTCGGGGATTTATATCCATAGCTACACACAAAATGCTAGGTGGAATAAAAAAGAGAAGCAATTTGGGTTCAGTAGCTTACATTACCTTTCCAAAGCCGGAAGCACTTCTGGTTAATAGGTGAGCCGATTATAGTCTGAATAACGTCGAACAGCATATTCTGAGGTGTGCTTCTAAGCTCTTGGACGGTACCATAAATTGTCTTCCCATTCTCAAAGTATATGTGATTGTTTGGGTGTTTTGTTTTGCAACCAGCATGTCGCTCAAATTCATATGCATTGATCACCTATTAGAATGTAGAAATCTCCCACATCAGACTACACATACTTGGCCTAAACAATTCCCTCAATACAAATGGCAAAACTGAAAAACCCCACCTTAGAAAAATTGCATCTCTGACAGCCACATTGATATCCTGAACTCTTTATTACACCACGAAGCTCCTTCTGAAGTTCATAAAAAGAAGCAGGCGTATAACCAGACAGTAAGGTGAACTAAAAGAACACATGTAATCAGATTTTACCTCCTGTGACCTAGCAATGTACTTAACAGGAACCCCTTCAAGCATACCAGTTGACAGCAAACTTCTAACATTTGATGGGAAGTTATTTGAAGAAGCTTTTCTCGACGTTTTCGGCTCGTCTTTCTTAGAAATTTCAGCTCCAGAGACAATGACATTATTGGATTGAACCAACTCTTTTTCACTAGGAGCATTTGATCTTTGGACGAAAGGCTGACCTGTCAACAAATTATAGCTTGATATAATACTCCCCAATGGATTTGTATCATCATCATCATAGCCACCAAACGATATAATAGTACTCTCTCCCCTACTATAGGACGGGGCAACTGACAAATTATAACTGTCCCCCTTGTAGCTATGAGAAATAGATATGGCATTGTCATCTCCTTTGCTGTAGGTCTGACCTACAGTTACAGAACTATCATCTGTCCCGTTGTAGGTTTGACCCATGGACATGAATTTGTTATCACCCTTATCGAAGGTATTGCTCATTGCAATTGCACTGTTATCCTCACTTTTGTTATAGGATTGTCCCATAGGCACGAAAACATTATTCTCTCTTTCATAGGTGGCACCAATAGAATCCCCTTTGTTATAAGGAAGGCCCATCAGCATAATACCATCTTCCACCTTGCAAGCATGATCAGTTGACACAGAGTTGTAATCAACCGTATGAGACACATATCCCATTGGTGCAGACATGATATTCTCCGAATCCTTGACCTCACTAACTTTTACCTTCCTAATCCCCCCAAAGTTCAACCCAGATCGAGGATCTTCCAGTGTATGAGACATAGATAATCCATATGATGAATCACTTGTAAATAAATCCTCATTAACGTTTCTCCCCATGAGAACATTCTCTGTGTTATTGGATGAATAGCTTCGATCATCAAAGTTTACTGCTCGAGCTGTTTCGGTATCGAATAACCGTTCAGGAAACTGTCCCGAGATTGAAGTAAAACCAGATGCATTTCCCCATGGAGAAACATTCGAATTCAAGATTCCAGAAAATAAGTTGGTAGTTGTAACTCCAACCGCCTGCTTCTTGTTAGGAAACACTTCTGTCTCGGTACCCTCCATGAACCATTGATGAGAGCGCTTGGGATCAACTCTAGATGAAGTATCATATGTCATTTCACCATTGTTTAAACCGGCATCTTTTGTAATCCAAATTCCCTGATTCTGGAAAGACTGTTTACATGTAACAAAATCCTAAAGAGAGACTCTAAGGCCATGCAGAAGATAACAATAATAACAGTCAAATCTTTTCAATGATCTAGTATCAAAATTAACCGCATGCCATAAAAATTATAACAAAACAATTACAAGAGAACTTCAATAAGGTGATCTTTTTTGCACCTATTGCTTTACGGAAAGCTCGACTAGGCACACACAAGCATGCACTTGATGAAATGCACTATCTGAAGGGTTGAAAGAGCTTTTCTTGTCTGGTGCTAATGAACAGCGCCTAAGGACGCACCTGGGCCGTATTAGTGTCAACACACACATGATTTAGCAAGTAGAAAATAGTGAAAATGACATTTTCTTCACTCTTACACATATATATCTTGTTTATCAGAGCTATAAGACACAACTACATAACAGAAAAACCGTTAAGCAACTGCAGAACAATTTACCACTAAATCAATCACAAAAGATGCACATAAAACTGATACACAGTATCAAAAGCACCAATCACTTAAAGCACAATCAAAATTCAAAACATACCATTTTTGTAGCTTTACTTCAAAGTTTTCTTTGTATTGAATTTTTGCTTCCACTTTGCTGTAAAAGTTGAACAGGTAAAACTCTTATCTACATAGCACGTCAAACATGCATCATATTCATTAAATAAAGGATCAAATTTACCACTAAACAGAAAAGTTCTGCAACTCCAAGCTGGAGCAGATAAAGTAAATTTTAGTGAAAATTGAAACCATTAATCGCTAAATTCAGAATAAATCAATCGAAAAACTTCGATAACAAATAATCCTAATCTCTTTCAAACTCTATAATATTAAACCATTTCCAGAAGAGTATTACATTTCAAGTGCCAAACACTGTGAAGTTCACTAATCAAAATAACATTTATTTTAAAGTAAGCAAAAACTATAGAACCTTTCGAGATGAAAGTTTACGCAAGTTATAAAGAAACGGATAACAGGGGAGAAAAAAGCGAAGGAGAGATCTTCATTGAGGAAATACCTGCAATGAGGCGATTGATTACGAGCGCGACAATCGGTGATCGGATTAAGGGAAAACTTTCCGGCTGTGGTTCAGCGGAAACCCAGCCGGCGATTGTACGGAAGATATTGCAGCGAGATCTGAAGAGGGTGGAAAAGGATTTTGAGGTTTTTGGCGGAAGAGATGGTATAAGATGGTGCCTTTGTACGTTCACATTCTGTGGGGCCTCAATCGGACCGTACACGTATACTTAGGTTTCTATCATATCTGATTTTGATCTCAATATCTATGATCTATAAGGCGTTTGAAAAAAAATTATCTCATAACTATTTCTTTAACGTAGATTTGTTATGTGTTTATATTATCTAAACACTAAACTTGAATATTAATCTCACATCTGTATGCATATTATATCAGTAATATTTTAATTGAGTTAAACTCAATCCACGTCAGATAACTAATATGAATTACTGCTGGAAACGGCTTTCGAAATGAAAATTACGTTGCACAACATTGTAATATTAAATCAGTAAAAGCCAACAAGTTTAAAAATTCAAGAAAATGAAAATTAGTAAACTTTGAATAAAACAAAGGATAAACATCACCATTGGTCAACAAACTATTCATGCTTTCATGTTTAGGTCACAAAAGTATTATTTTTGACAAAATTATCACTATATTATATTTTTTTAGTCACCCGCCGTTAAATAACTTACAAAGAAGCAAGAAAATAAGAATAATCTAGTGACGAAAATAAGAAAGAAGCAATAAATTAATCAACATTCTCTGCGTCAAACAACAAAAATTTATATTAATTATTCAACTTCTATGAATCCGACACTCCAATAGCTGCCTACTCTCGTTATTCCCAGTTATGTTATCAAACTTTACACCAATTACAGGTTTCGAATCATTACAATTCACAAAAGATCTCTTTCATTTTGACTTTTGGCTTCCTCGCCACAACACCATTGTTATTTTCAACCTGGGCCATTTCAAAATATAGTAATATAAAGCAAGAAAAGCATACCCATAAGTAATACAAGGACCACCGAGTCCACTAGATTAGAAGGTTGATGTTGTTGGAAAAGCAGAATTTTGCAAAACAAAGCATTAGTCAATACTGGAAATTATTCGACAAAAATAAATCAGACTTAATTCTATTGCGGTATAAAATTATTATCTTAAAAATTAATTCGTCTCAATTAATATAATCGATGCACAGAATGACGCCTCTCAAAAACTAGAGCGGACGGCTGTAGGATTGTTTTTCTCTAAATAACGAAAAAAGCACTCGGAATTTTCAATAGAAAAAACCGTAGAAGAAAATAGCAAACTTGAGAAAGTTGTATTTTTCAAGTTGTTTGGATGTCTAAAATGAACCAAAATACTCTCCAATTATAGGCCGAAGTAAGAGGATAAAATTGTCCATTTGCAAAACCTGAAATTATAACAACTTTAAATCATTATTTAAAAGTTAAAACGGTCACAAAAGGATTAATTTAAGCAATTAAAATCATTCATTAAATCTGTTATGAAGTCTGGATTAATGTTGCAATAAGAGCCGAATTAAAGGCTGAAACAATCTAATTTGCTCTTGTATTAATGCTGCAGTAAAATTCAAATTTAAATCAGTCAACATATTTAAATTGTCCTAAAGCATTTAAAATTTGAGGCTTATAAATAGTCAAATGAATAGTTATTTCACATTAAACATAAAGGAAAATCTGTAAAAACTTTCTCCATCTATATATATATATATATATAATGTTGGACTCGAATCGATCAATCGAAAACCATCAAAAATGTATTAACTTAACAACAAGATATTGTGTTGGATTGGGGTGTGAAAAATATATGATTCGATTATCCGTTGATCTTATATGAAATTTTGAATATCCAATTTAAATTTTATTTTCGGATTGGATATTCGATCTTATTTGTTAGTTTTCAGGTCGAATACAGATCACAATATTTCAAGTTTTAAATTATCCGAAATATTCAAAAATTTAAACTTTTATGAATATGAATCTTGTTATTTTTAATAGGCTTAATGCAATTTCCCCCTAAACTTTACCTATTTTTCAAACATACCCCCCAAAGTATTTTTGACTACTTTTGATCCTAAGGTTTTTGTTGTTATCCATATTGCCCTCTGCCCGTTTAAAAAAAATCTGTTTTAACCAATCAAAACGCATCACATTGTTTTTATTTTTTAATTTTAAAATAAAATAAAATAAATAAATATATTAAAAACACTCAAAACACTCTTGATAAACCCCCCGTAAACGCATCACAAGGCTCTTTCTTATTTATTAAAAATTAAAAGCTCTGCAAGAAAACTTCCTTGATCTTACCTTCAATTTTCTTGTAGGCAAGAATCTAGCTACAAAACTTGAAAAAAAAATCCCCAATTTTAAGGATTTTAAGAGAAACCCATTAGTTCAATTGCCCCCAAAAGAGCTCAAAAAGCTTTGAATTCTTGAAGAACAGTGTTCAATTCGAAACCACTACCGCCTCCACCTTCACCTCCGAGAACTTCAGCTTGGGATTTCTTGAACCCTTTCGAGAGCTTTGAAAACGAGGATGGAAAAGTTGTTAAAGAAAATTGGGGGGAAAAGATGATAAATAGAAATGGAGGTGTTTTGAGTATTTTAATATTTTTATTTTATTTTAAAATTAAAAAAATGACATGACACGTTCTGATTGGTCAAGACATATTTTTTTTAACGGCATGGATAATATGGGTAACGGTGAAAATGTTAAGAGGTAAAAATGGTCAAAAAATATTTTAAGGGGCAAGTTAAAAAACATGTAAAGTTTAGTGGGGGGAAAAGTGCATTAAGCCTTTCTAGTAATTTGATGCTTGTTATATCCGAAAAATCGAAAAATCAAAATTTCCATAGATGTGAATCTTGTTATATTTGACAATTAGTTGCTTGTTATATTTGAAAATTCAAAATTTTTATATATACGACCAACAAATTCGAAAAAATACTTAAACCGAATTTTATATTCAGATAATCGGATATCCGAATATCAAATTTGAGTATGTGATATCCAAAAATCTGGATATCCAATTTTTTCTGGATCAGATACGGATCATAATTTTACTGATCTGAAATTTCGAATATTTGATTTTTCGGATCGAATCGAATCCGATAACACACCTAGTGTTGGAAGCAACCGAAAGATAAAAATTTGCACAATCATTTATAGTGATTCGACTTCTAAAAAATACAAAGTACTTAATGCTAAAAAAAATTAATATTTCGGTTTGATTTACCATACCTTTAATGCTAATGCAATTATGCAAAGTACTTAATGTTCTTTATTAGCTATAGACATAATGAACATCATATTTCAGTATATACTTCTTTATTAGCTTTAAACTTAGTTTATTACTCCTTCATTAGTTATTTCGGTTATAGCTTTGAAACAGAATTATTATTATATTCATTTACCATATGTTTCATTGTAAAAGTAATAAACTAAGTTTACCTCAACCATCATAGTAACCGTGATCATAAGATTAGCTGAATTTGGAGTTCCAGTCTATCAAACGTATCCACGAGAATGGTATAAACTGAGTTTGATCATATTTTAACAGCAGTATTACGATTAGCTTCTAAAACGTTGGGAAAGTAGGCTGCTGCAAAAACAAAGTATTAGCATTGACTAGAAAATATTCGAAATAAATAAACTAGGCTTAACTTTGTCATCGTATAAAATCACTACCTTAGAAGCTAATTCGTCCTAATTGATATAAATTGTAATCGATGTACGACGCCCATCGAGATTACTCTCCAAGAATTTGTATACCAGAAAACTAGAGTAGACAATGGTAGTATTATTATTCACTAAAGAAAAAAAGCACTCAAAATTTTCAATACTAAAATCGTAGAAGAAAAGAGAGCAAACTTGAGAAAGTTGTATTTTGAAGAGTGGATTAATGTCATTAACAACCGAATTAAAGGCTAAAACAATTCAATTCATTCCTGGCGAAACATGTCAAAGACACAAACATAAGCCAAGTGAGCAACAATGACGGTGTGTATGTGTAAGAGTCTTGTCATTCTACCATTCAATAAAAAAGACAAAGAAGAACCATTTATATAACTAGAATTGAGATTGGGGATAAAATAGAAATATTAAAAAGTTAGGGATAAATTTATAATTAATTCATATATATATATATGGCATAGGATCAAATTACACTGTGTAAAACTCTTTAAGTTTTACACCTTTTGTGGATCGTTGGATGAGTGAAACGGATGGATGAGATTAACAGTAAAATATGTGAAGATTATCACTTGGGAATTAAAAACACGGAATTAATCTCAACCATCAATTTCTCCCATCCAACGATCCACAAAAGGTGTAAAACTTAAAGAGTTTTACACAGTGTAAGTTGATCCTAACCCTATATATATATATATATATATATAACAGTGATGGGGCAAAATCCCCTCTTATATTACATATGGGTATGTCCCTGCGTACATAAAAAAATATTTTTTAATAGTTTAAAGTTGATTTCAACAGTACATATTTAGACTTTCAAAACGTGATTAATTAGATCAAATAGAATATGTTTAAACATAAATAATTTTATTTAAAATACTTTAATTTCTTTTGTCATGGTTGTTAATACGACAATTTCAAGAGTTGTTTTGATCTTAGTGTTGGACCGCGTATGTGGGGGCAAGTAGTGATACTAGAGATAACCATGGTAAGGTCGGGTTGAGTTTGGATCGACCCAAATTCTATCCGTGTATTAGATTTAGACCCCTCTATCTGATATTTGATCCAAGTTTAAAGAAGTTTTATCCGATTCAAAATTCAACCTGAATATTATGGTAGAAATCTGTTTTTGACCCGATATAAATATGAAAAAAAATATTTTTATTCAGTAAAATATAGAATTAATTGAAAAATATAAAAAGAAGGACATTATAAGTATAACAAATTTTCTTAAATATATAGAGGAAATGAAAAAAAATAGTTAATTGAAAATAAGGAGAGACATTATAATAATTATATTTAATATATAGAGAAAAGTTACATTATTATCCTGAATAAATTCAAATATTTTTCATCTTAAAACTAAAAATCGATCGGACTGATCTCATTATTCACAAAACACAACCGAATTCAAAACAAATTTAAAACAATATAACCTATACAATCGAGTTAAATCGAAACTCATTAAATTTGGATCAAATTGCCATTACTGAGATCAGACAAGACAACTGAGACAAGTCACAACTCACAAGTGTGAGAGGAGTGAGATGCACCGTATCCGTGCAATGGGTCTTCAGTCTTCAACATGAACGGGTCCCACGTGTCACGTGGAAACGGCACAGTGGCCACGGAAGAGACGAACGATTATTGCTTATAGAATCTCCTCTCCACCAATCATATTCATCGTACCACGTGCAGTTTGGACCCCACCAACAACCTATGACTTCCTTCACAGTCACATTAACATAGCTTTCCTTTATATATACATATGGTATGCATATATTATTATATAAAGAAATATGATCAATGTGACCATAATAGATGAAAAATGATATCAACATATATTTCCTTTTGTTATAATTTTATCTTTAAAAAAGAAATATATAATTTTGATGGATTAATTCACTTTATGACCATCAAATTTTGCTCTAGATTTTAGATTGGTTCTCATGCTTCAAAATTTTATAATTTTTTAATAAAATAAATAACAATTGAACCTTCAAAGTATTAATATATTATGAATTAAGTTTGTTACTCATCCTAACTCTCAACTTGGATGGTAATTGTTAGCTTGGATGCGAAGTGGGAAATATTTGAAACAAAACAAATTAAAATCTTAGCACGTGTACCATATTGCATGGACAATTTAGGTATAATATGTTTTAAAAAGTGAAATGCATTGTCTAAAATCCAAGGGTTGGGGGTTGCCACGTGTGTTTAAAACCTTATCCATGTTGAATTCGATCTAGAATTTAATGCCAAAAGGCGGTGGTTGTGTTGGTGAAAGGACTTGTTTAATGTAATACTAATGCTTTAAATACTTGATTGATGATTTAAAGAATAAATGCAGGAGCGAAACTAGAAATTTGTAAAAGAGAGGACTAAAACGAAACTAAAAGTTTTGAGGGAGCGAAAATAAAATTTTATAAAAATTAAAGGATTACAACACTAATTTTATCTTTTTTCCCTAAAGAAATTAGTAAGTTGGTGGGGGCCACATCCCCGTAGACCCATGATGTTCCGCCCCTAATTAAATGTCAGCTTAAAATCTAAGCACTACATTGAGATATCTAATGTAATAAACCCTAATTTTATTACCCAGTGCTTGGTAAAATGACCTGATTGATATGATGCTAATATATGTCAAGGATTAAGTCAAAACTTTTTAAAGTTTGAAGACCAATTTAAAATCTGAGATATAGTTAGGGGATATCTAACACAATTAACCCTAACTTGATTATCTGTGATTTTTTTAGTTATTTAATTATTAAAATATCGCATATTCACCCACGGGGTTTCCATAAATTGAACAAATTTGGCCTCCTCCTCTTTGATCATTATTGGCTAGCCAATCTTTTCTTCTTTTACACTCACTCTCCGCCTAGCTACCTGCCATTTCTTTTATCTGCTTTTCCCCTTTCTCTATATATTCCCAACCCTTGTTGCTCTATCTGTAAACCTAACCAGTAGAAACAAGAGATTTGTTTAGAACAATAATGGGAGACTCTTCTGCTTCATACATCCACTTGGTAATAAGTAATAAACAATTAATCTTCTTAATTCCTTACGGTTCCCATATGTATATTTATACGTATATACGTGTATATGCAGGTGCAGCATCTTATAGAAGAGTGTTTGATATTCAACATGAGCAAAGAAGAGTGCATGGAAGCTTTATCTAAGCACGCAGACATTAAACCAGTCGTAACTTCAACAGGTTCTCTCACCTCACTCTCCCTTTTTCTCTTTCTTTCTTTACATATATACATATATATTATTTATTTACAGTATATATATGATCTGTGTGATTTTGGCTTGCAGTTTGGAATGAACTGGAGAAGGAGAACAAAGAGTTCTTTGAGGCTTACGTAAGGGGAAGAAGTCAGAGAGCAACTGAAATAGAGAAAAGGCAAAGGATTCAGAAGAGGCTTAATGCTATCAAAAAAGACTGAATTAATTTGCTATATAATATTTATCAATCGAGTAGGTTTGCTGGGTTAATTTCAATTTTTAAAAATCTATAATCATTCTGGGTTTCGGATTTCTGTTATTTGTTTCAATTATTTTAAATTCAGATCAATAGTGCTAGATTATTTTAATTTTAAATCATTTTTGAGTTCGAACACAATGTATTGATGCTACTTTCTTTTTTATATAAGTCTAAATTATATTCGAATTCTAAGATATTAACTTTTTAAAAAAAAATTAAGATCGTAATCAATGGTGAAGCTCAGGTCAATTGAAATTGTTTAAAGTGATTCAGTGTACTTAGCTGTATAAAGTACCAATGAGTGGAAAACGACGTCGCAGGAAGAGAATGTAGAATTGTAGAGCTCAACAGTAGTTGGGAAGCGTGACGGCATGTGGCATTGTGGGAAAAGTATACGAACAAAACGGCATTGCATGTTGTCAAAACGTGGCACCGCCCTCTTTGTTTGTTTTTGTAATAATATTGTCGCTTTGTAAAAAAAAAAACTTAATCCCACTCTTCTTTGTGCAATGCTACATCTACTGAGTAGATTACACAAGTGGTACATAATTTATTAACTAATTAATATAATATAAAATATATTTTAATAAACAATAATGCAAATATATCTTTTTAAGTTTTATCAATAAATAATTTTTAAAATTGTGACTACAATACAACTAATACATCTTTACCCCATAAACATTTTTCATAGTTATAAATGTAATTTAATTGATATTTTATTTTTTAAAATATATTAAGAAGAAAAACAAAGTTAACTAAAAAATATTTTGATCCATCATAATATTATGTTCCGCTAGTTTTCGGATCAACGAGTGTGACTTTGTTTCAAATAATAGCCCTTGAAGAAATATGATATTTCGAAATCAAGATGAAATAGTTGATTTTTGTTCTTTTAGAACATAAAAAATAGTCAATAGTTCATGTATTCTAATTTTGGTAGTTTCGATTCATGTATTTTTTTAAATAAAATTGGTGTGATTACATGATAGTGTATATGTTCATACTTTTTTAACAATTTGCAAATACATTTTGCAGACAAAGTTGCTCGAACTCATATCCCTTAAGATAAACATAATATAATCTATATTTCCACTAAGACCACTCGTTGGGTTCGATCCATATACTTTTTATTTTTTTTAATTTTAATTCACTCATAATAACAAGACATTATAACTAAATCATATGACATAATTTATCAAATTGGAGAACAAAATTCTAGAGCGAGCGACGCGCACACACCACTGCACATTAACTAACTAACCTATTAATTAGCATGTATGTCTTCTTTACAACTATTAAATATACCCAGGTAGGTAAGTTACCCACTAGGTAGATAAAGTTTTCTCCCTTTTCTCTTTGGCGTTTTACATGTTTAAGAGAAGGATGACCGAGTGGTTGGAGAAAGCAGTCGTCCTTTCTTGAAATTTGAAATTTATATATGATTTATAAAATTTTAATTTTTATGTATTTTTTTATTAAAAAATTATTTTCACACCCTAAAAATCTATAAGTTCACATTCTCTAAAATTTTATAAATTTTATTATTCTAACATAAAATCTTGCACTCGTCTCTGTTTAAGAACAATCTAAAACTATTGTAGCAGGTTGTTATGCATGTATAGAAATAGAATAATAGGAATGAATAAAATGTTTAATTAAAGGGCTGGTTTGGGGACCATTTTATAAAAGGGACGACAGCGTGTCTCTTCTGAGAGTCCCAAGGTTTTAGTTTTTTTCTTATGCCCATCAAACAACAACATTTCCATTTCTTTATTTGTGTGTGTGTTTCATATGGTGTTATTTTGTGATGTCAAAGTATGTGGTTGAGAAAACCTACTTTGCCTTTTACACTGATATCAATATGGGTATTGGGTTAGTCCATCCAATTGCCAACCACCTCGGCTTCAACAAGTTATCTGCAAAACTATGCGGTATTGTCTATAAAATAAAATGGATTTTCTCATGCATCAAATATTATTCAAACTTACAATATATATATATATGGGCTGATCTTGGCCGCATAGGTTGAAGGAACCTAAATTAACTTTTTAAAAAATTTAAAGGGTTTGATTTAAAATTTTCTTTAAAATTTAAGGGTTTAAATAAAATTTTTAAAACTTTTAAGACTTGATGAGAAATTTTAAAAATTTTAAGAGGAGACTTAATTAATTTTAATTTTCTTAAAGGGGCCAAATCAATTTGTTTTTAAATTTCAAAAAACTAAATATTATTGTAATGACTCGGATTTTCTTCAGTCAACGGGTTAGCGTTGACCCGAGTATTGGGCCTTCAATTTGAGTTATAAGAAAATCTAAATAAGCTTAGTTTAGATTTGGGCTTGAGTTTGGGTTTCATTGTTGGATGGGGAAGCGTTTTTGGATGATGAGTGAGGGCTATAATGGAAATTTCACCCTTTTTAAAGGTGGGACGCCCTCTCTTTCTTCCATTGGTTGGAATAAGCAACACAAAGGGACATTGTCCCTTTTGCTTATATTATCACTATTAAAGTCTTCTTCCTCATCTTTCTTTTCTCCATCCATCTTCATCTTTCATGAAAATTTAAGAGCAAAGTTTGAAGCTTTATTAACACAATTCTTCCTTCCGAAATCTAAGGGTAAGAATCAAAATGTGCTTGAAAGGATTTATACTTTGAAGTAAAAATGATAAGAAATGATCGTTAGAGTGAAAAACTGAAATTTGAAGAAAAATTGAGTTTAGAGAGGTGTTAGCCTGATTTTTGAATTTAGTAATTTCTTTTTATTTCTTTCTAATCATCTAAAGGTATAAGTGTAATTATGTTATATTTATACTTGTGATTAGCTAAGGAGGTGAGGGAACCTTCCAACACCAAAAAAAGGGGAAGAAAATGAAAAACTTGCTTGTTAGTAGTGGCTTTTGAGGTTGTTGTTAAAGTTAGTTTATCTTTAACCTATCTTATTTCTTATCTTTCCTAAATGTTTGACTGTTTGGCTAAATTTTATTTGAGGCAAAAATTAGAGAAGGCATATTGTAATGAGTTTTGGCTCGATTGTTGAAATGATGATGATTTAATGTTATAAGCTTGTTACCTTGAGTGGATAAAATCACCATAGAACTTTTAAGTGAGTTGGGGATTCAAATATAAATGTTTTAGGGCTGTGCGGAAGTAAACTCGTGGCTGAAAAGTCATTTTTTGAGTACAAGTCGAACTCGTACGGATACCAGTAAATTTTTTCAAGTATAACCAGGCGAGCTAGTGCTTACGTATCGGTACTGTTTGAAGGCAATATCCATACGTAGACCTTGTGTACGGGTACAGTCGAGCCAGTACCAGTACCATTTCACTTCATGAAATTCTAATAGTCACATTTAATATCAGTATGGTTGAGTCAATACCGATACTCAAATACCGATAGCCAATGGGGCGTATTGGTACACACTAGAGCTACTATTTAAGTTTCTCAATATTTGATGTATGGGCCCTACGAAGTGTTTGGTAAGCCCAAATGGTTCCCTATGCTTGTAAATGAGTTTGTTTGAGCATGTACTGCAATACTTAGTCGAAAATAAATACTCGATGGTTTGTGATTTCGGGAGGTTCTTGATGCTATGTGATCCTGTGTATAATCGTGAATGTGAGTTTTTGATGCTATGTGACCCTAAATACGGTAATGTTTTACTTGATGCTAAGTGATTTTAAATACAGTGTGGTTGATTCGATGCTTTGTGATCACAAGAAGTTTTTTGTTTTTGTTGTTGCCGGGTAAACGATTGACGATATCATTAGCCATTCATGCCGTAGTATTTGTTTTAGGTTTTAACCTCTTCTCCAACATTTCAATTTTAAAATCAGCGGTGGCAGGGTAAAGATATGTACGGGAAGTGTATGAATCACAAAAAGTAATATGTTAATGAATATAACTATTATTTATTTTAAATAAAATTTCAAGTTATTTATTAATTTATTGACATACAATTTAATAATAAAATATTTTATACACTGACAACGAAAATTTATTTTTTCACAAATGATTTAATGTAGAGTTTAGAGTTCTAATTTATGATATAAATGTTTAAATATTTTGGTTGTAAGGATTATATTGTCCTGTTTTCCTTTTAATTAGTTTGTCTCCTTTCTCTCTACTTTTCGCCTCCTAACCCTAGTTATTGTCGAGGGTTATTGCCGGCCTTGATAAATATATAGGTACGATTAAAAGACCTATGGGCTATAGGTATCGAGGTGAAAATGAATTTTCATTTTTAGATTATAAATATTGTTATCTTGTCTATATTATGCATCATATTATTGATTAATTTTGACGTTTTTTTTATTTATATGTGATTTAAGTTTAAATAATTTGTCTATACCGTATATGCACATTTTTAAAGAGTTAAGATTAAAGAACGAATGCTAATACATAATTATATAGGGCTGTAAACGAACCAAACGTTCAACAAACTGCTCGTGAATCGTTCGACGAGAAGTTTATTTACTTATTAAACGAACGAACATGAACAATATTTTATATTCTTTTAATTAAATGAACGAACACGAATAAAAAACTCGTTCGTTTATTTACGTTCGTGAACATTCGGTAATTCGTTCATTTATGTTCATTCATTTAAATTTATTCACATATATCAATTTATATTTATTATTTTTCATAACAAAAGTATTATATTTTAAACAAATTAAATTTATTCACATATGTTTGTTCGTTTATATTCGTTTAAATTTATTCACATATGTTCGTTTATTTGTGTTCGTTTACGTCCATTTATCATTTTAATGAACGAACATAAACGAACACAAACAAGAAAACATGTTCGTTTAGTTATTTGTGTTCGTTCATTTGTTCGATTAAAATTAAACAAACAAACATGAACATACCCTCGTTTATATTCGTTCGGTTCGTTTACAGACTTATAATCATATAAGAATATTAAAAAAAAGTATAGGTATGAAAGATTTGATAAAGTGTAGGGGCAAAGTGCCTTACTATATTTAGAAATTTAATAATAAATAATGGATTGGGCACCTTGATGGCTCAAAACTAAACTGGACAAATTGTCATTGGGCCTCAAACATCAAACCCATCAATAGAACGCCGTCGTTTCAAGAAAAATACCGCAAATTCTGGATATCCTGGTTGATTGAAGGGTTTTTGAACATCGGCCTCTGCGTTATCATCAATCAGGGTTTTAGAGAGAAAAAAGGGCAAACAGCAAACCATCTTTTTCACTTAGAAATGGAGTCACTTGCTAAAGTGAACTGCCGTCACCAACCTCTTCATCTCTCTTTCAATCAGTACCGTCCATCTTTCGCTATACCCACATCATCTGTCACCTTCAGGACTTCATCGTCATCACCATCGTTCAAATTACCCTCCATCAGAGCTTCATCTTCCTCATCATCTCCGTCCTATCAGTCCCCCAAACCTTCCCTTCTCCAAACGCTAACCCCTCTACTCAAAACCACTTGCATCACTCTAACCGCCGCCGCCGCACTCCTCTTCACGCGCTTCCACCAGAAACCCGCGCTCGCTGCCGCCCCGACGGTAACACCCATGGTGGAGCCCGCCTCAGCGGACTCGAATATCTCATTGGAAGACCAAGAGAAAACCATCGAGGAACACTTGACACAGAACCCAAATGACATTGAAGCTCTACAGTCACTCATGGAGGTGCGAATCAAATTGAAGAAACTTGTTCAAGCTATCGAAGTTATTGATCGATTGATCGCGCTCGAACCCGAAGAAAACGAGTGGCCAATGTTAAGAGCCCAAATTCATAGCTACAGTGGCGATTACGCTCAAGCCAAGAACGAGTTCGAAGAGATAATAGCTAAAGACCCAGTTCGAGTGGAGGCTTTTCACGGCCTTGTAATGGCTTATTCGGAGTCGGGCCAAAAATTGAAAGAACTGGAAAAAAGAATTGAAGGGGCAATGGAGAAGTGCAAGAAAGAGAAGAAAGATAAAGATTTTAGGGACTTTAAGCTATTAATTGCTCAAATTCGGGTCATTGAAGGGAACCATTCGGAAGCTTTGAAGGTGTATGAGGGATTGGCTAAGGAAGAACCAAGGGATTTTAGGCCATATTTGTGTATGGGGATTATTTACTCTTTGTTGAAGAAGAAAGATGAGGCTGAGAAATACTTTGAGAAGGTTAGGGGACTTGTTCCTAGGAATCACCCTTATAGGGAGTACTTTGTTGATAATATGGTGGCAACAAAGCTTTTTGCTGAAAAGACTGAGAGGGAAGGCGCTTGAAAGAGTCGATATGCGCTTGCTTTGTTTGTCATCACCGGTGCAAAATGGTGGTTTTTACAAAGAGGTGCCCTTTGTTTTGTTTTGTTTTTAATTACCTTTCAATGTTTTTGCAACAGTTTGGAATTTGGATAGTAATTTATATTCAAGTAGGTATTTAGCGTTGTAATATGCATATTGATAAAAGGCTGATAATTGAGTTTGTTTAGTCCTCTGCCTGAATTTTGCATGGACATCTTAGGAAGCTTGATATGTCTTAATGTTCTATTGATTGTTGCACTAAATAATTTTTCTTGGTTTAGTACGAGCATTGCTGAGATGCGGTGATATTCCCTCATAACATATATAACTAAACCTTGGAAATGTTGTCAAACCCTTCCCTTATGAGGGTAATTCATAGAAGTAGATGTGGTTCATGGAAGATATATTACATGGTTTCGATATTTTCACTCTGGATTTTCAGTTGGAGGTAAGCATTTTAGTCCATTTATATGTATTGGGAGTCGATAATTACTGCAGTAGAGATTGCTTTGTAGTAGCTATACATGCTGGTGTTACAATTGTTGCTTTATCATGAGACTGCTGTGATCAATGAGAATTTGCTAGAATTGTTGGTATTGAAAGAAGGGATATGCACTGCACAAATTCTGGTATTGAAAGAGGGTGAAAATTGATTGTTAATCTGCTGTGTTCATGTTACCACAGGCAGGAAATTTGAAGTAGTTTTCAGTTTCTTTCTATATGGAAAGGTCTTTTCATCGATTTTCCGAACTTGCAATGGCTTCAACCTTTGATGCCATGTGTCTATTAGAAAATACCTAAAACGAAAATGTCCTGTAAAATCCAGATATAGGACATTCAGATTGTAGATTTACAGGGCCAATTTATTTTCTTTTCTGGTGAGTTTATGAGCTGGAGGTGCTTGTGCATATGAGATTGGAAGATTTTGGATTACTTGCATTTAGAATTATTGTTATCCAATACCTTTCATACTTCTTTCTTTTGCAGTTCGGGCTGGCTAGTTAGTTCCCAAGTATTTATTAGTGTATTACAATGCTGTGCATTTCAACGCACATATTTGATTAAGAGTTCCTCTTGCTTGTTCCAAACCACAAACGCATATACTGTATTTCACAATCTGCTTTGATTGTTTGGTTTGAGGGGTTAGTCTTTTGTTTTGGTGAGAGAACGAGGCTAGTCTTTTAGATAGGTGGCATGTGGTTAAATTACTTGGCGGGTCCTTGTACTATAAGTTTATGAGTTATGGAACATATAGGTAAAATTAAATACGGCCATTAGTCATTATAAATTTGTAATGTTTTGAAAATGTGACTTTTTTTTACCACGTTTGTCACTTTAAAAATGAATTTTACAGTTTTTTTTACTTTATATGTTATTGATGTTGAAAATTTTATCTTCTTTGATGGCTTTTATTATGAGGGACTACTTTGCTTTGTAGTAGGGGTGGGCAAGATCGGTACTTGGCCAAATTGTTTAGAATTGGTCCCGGTCCTGGTAAACACCGGTTCTTGAAAATTAAAATTAGTTTCGGTTAGACTGGGTTCAAGATTTCAAGAATCGATCCCGGTACTAGTGGGAACCAATATTAATACCGGGTACCTGGTCAATTAGTCTATTATTAATAAAATTTAAGTAGCAGGGGAAAAAATTTCAACCATCGATAATAATATTAAATAACAAAGTTAGAATATTGTACGCTTGAAGGTTGAAGTCTTAAAACGAGTCATACTCATAATATTCACACATAAAGAGAAATAAATGTCACACTATCAATCGAATCACAAAACTAAGAAGGAGATGAGAAGCAGAAGATTTAAGATGAGAGAAAGAAACAGAGAAAAATGAGGGAGACTGGATAAGGATTCATTCATTCGATAAGCAGACAAACCAAAACGGCTAGGGTTACATAGCCTCTCCCCAACCAAAACGACCACGTATTATGTTTTTACATTGGCCATCAAAACTCACCGTATCATTAAAAGGGTTTAAACTAAAACAGAAAATTAAATGGCTAACGGTCATAATTCTTCCTTGATTAGCACCGTTACAATGCTCCCCTCTTCAAGCAATCCTTGACCTCAAGGATTGAAGTCTGGGAATTGTTGTTGTAGCTGATAGAGCACCTCCCACGTGGCATCTTCAGGGAATGCATTAGACCATTCCACCAGAACTTCGGTTACAGCTCGGCCACCCCTCTTCCCTATCCTTCGATCAATGATCCTAACTGGTTCCTTGCTAATTCCCCCATCTGGCCCAATCAGTGGTAACTGAACTGAAAATTCATCTGATCCAATGTGTTTCTTCAGCTGAGACACATGGAATATAGGGTGGATCTTAGACCCTGCAGGCAACTCCAGTTCATAAGCAACAGCTCCCACTTTTCTCACTACCTTGAATGGCCCAAACCACTTAGGAGACAATTTTTGAGACGCTCGATGCTGGACAGATTGTTGTCTGTAAGGTTGTAGCTTCAAGAAAACTCGATCTCCCAGTTGAAACTCACACCCTACTCTTTTCTTATCTGCCTGTTGTTTCATTCTCCCTTGGGCCCTCTTCAGATGGAATTTGAGCATCTTAATTGCAGCCTCTCTGTGCTGTAACCCTCTGTCCACTGTTGCAACAATTGACTCTCCAGCTAGATATGGAATATGGATGCTAGGTTCTTGTCCATACAGGGCCTGAAATGGTGAGGTCCCAATTGCAGAGTGGTAAGAGGAATTGTACCACCATTCTGCAAGATGCAGCCAATCACTCCATTCCTTGGGCTTCTCCCCTGTCATGCATCTGAGGTAGGTCTCCACACACTGATTAACTCTCTCCGTTTGGTCATCTGTCTCCGGATGATAGGCTGTTGAAGGAGTGATTACAGTCCCTAGTCTCAGGAAGAGTTCCTTCCAGAACTGACTCATAAAAATTTTATCCCTATCACACACAATGGTGTGAGGCATACCATGGAGCTTGAAGATGTTTTCCAAAAAAACCTGGGCTATATCTCTTGCTGTATAAGGATGACTAAGTGCCAGGAAATGGGCATACTTAGTCAATCTATCTACCACCACAAGAATAACATCCTTCTTCCTTGAGTTTGGTAAACCCTCAATGAAGTCCATGCTAATGGAAGTCCACACAGTTTCTGGTATAGGCAGTGGTTGTAGTAAACCTCTAGGATGGTTCAAGTCACTTTTGTTCTTTTGGCACACTCCACATTCCCTCACCAGTGTCTTCACATTCTTTCTCAAACCCTTCCAATAAAAGATGCCACTCAACCTCCTTGTTGTTACTTCCACTCCTGAATGTCCTCCAACTGGGCTGCAATGAAAGTACAACATCAAGTCTCTTTTAAGCTCTTCACTATTCCCCACAACTACTCTCCCCTTCCTCCTTAGTCATTTCCCATCCCATGAATACTTACTGTAATGAGAAGTCCCCTTCTGCAGTTCCTTCATAACTTTTTTCAGTCTATCATCAGTGGTCCATGATGATGCCACTCTGGCCATGACTTCAGAATTAACACAACTGATGGCTAGTAACTGACCCTCTCCCACTCCTGGTCTCCTGGATAAAGTATCAGCCACCACATTAGCACTTCCCTTCTTATAAACAACCTCATAATCATATCCCAACATCTTTACCACCCATTTTTGCTGTGCTAGGGTAATAGCCTGGTTTTCAGCCAGAAATCTGAGACTCTGATGATCTGTCTTGATTTTAAAGTGCCTTCCCACCAAGTATGCAGACCATTTCTTGACTGCCATGAGAGCAGCTAGCATTTCTTTTTCGTATACAGACAGTGCTTGGTGTCTAACTCCGAGCCCTCTACTGAAAAATGCTAGTGGCTTGCCATTTTGAATCAATACAGCCCTTACTCCCTTCTCTGATGCATCTGTTTCAATACTAAATTCTGCATTAAAGTCAGGGAGTGCCAACACTGGTGCACTGATGATGGCTTTCTTTAGCTTCTCAAAAGCAATTTCTTCAGATGACTCCCATTTCCACCCTCCCTTCTTAAGTAAGTTGGTCAAGGGTCTAGCTATGGTCCCATAGTCCTTCACAAATCTTCTGTAGTAGCCTGATAAACCAAGGAACCCTCTCAGTTCTTTCACAGAGCTAGGTGCTGGCCAATTCAAGATACACTCAACCTTGGATTTATCCATAGCAATCACTCCTCCAGTGATGACATAACCTAGATAGTCAATTTCTTGAGCCCCAAAACTGCACTTATTCTTCTTAGCATACAATCTGTGATTCCTCAACACTCCCAACACTTCCTGCAGATGCTTCAAGTGTGTCTCCCAATCCTTGGAATAAACTAATATATCATCGAAGAACACCAAGACAGATTTCCTCAAAAAATCTTTAAACACCCTGTTCATGAGACTTTGAAATGTTGCTGGGGCATTTGTTAATCCGAAGGGCATTACTAGGAACTCATAATGCCCTTCATGAGTTTTAAACGCTGTCTTGTACACATCTGGTTCCCACATTCGTATTTGGTGATATCCAGCTCTTAAATCTAACTTAGAGAAGAACTTTGCTTTTCCCAGTTCATCAAGCAATTCTTCTATGATGGGCATGGGAAATTTGTCCTTGATAGTTAGCTGGTTCAATCTCCTGTAATCCACACAAAGTCTCCACGAACCATCCTTCTTTTTGACCATGACAATTGGTGAAGAAAAAGAGCTGTTGCTGTATCTAATGATTCCATTTTCCATCATTTCTTTCACTTGCTTTTCAATCTCCTCTTTCTGACTTGCAGGGTATCTGTAAGGTTTGATCTTTACCACCTGTTGATTGTCCAACAGTGTCACCTTGTGTTCTTGCCCTCTCACAGGAGGTAAGCCAACGGGTTCCTGGAAAACATCATCAAACTTGCTCAAGATAGTTTGTAATTCCTCAGATGCAGACCCTCCCATCTTCTTCAGTCCTAGGTATCCTTCCATCATGTACAGGGAAGTAGTTAAAGGACTGTGGTTCTCCCTGAACAGTTTATTACAGTGCTTGCCATCAACCCAGCTGTATGTTCTTGGTTGTATCCCCTTCAGTACCACTACTTTACCTTGCACTGAACAACTCAATTCCATTGTCTTGAAGTCCCAACTGATGGTCCCCAAGGTGCTCAACCACTGTACTCCCAACACAACATCACAGCATTTCAGAGGTAACACTAAGAAATCTGTTATGAACTCTTCCCCTTGAATTGTCCAAGTGACCTCCCTGCATTCTCCTGTTGTTTCTAAAGAATTCCCATCAGCCACAATAACCTTCAACCCAGTTTTCTTATCCACTGACAATCCCAGTCTCTTAACTACTGCTGTACTCAAGAAGTTATGAGTACTACCAGAGTCTATTAAGGCTATCCACTCCACACCACCTACTACAATTCTTAACTTCATAGTATCCCAACCAGTAGCTCCCCATAATGCATTCAAAGACAGCACTGGGTTTTCAGTCACAGTTCCCTCTCCTGTTTCTTCACAATCAAGGAACACCTCTGTGTCTCCTTCTTCCTCAGTACCCTCAACCAGAATTTGGAACATCTGACTCTTGTTACACCTGTGTCCAGGAGAGTATTTTTCAGCACACCAGAAGCATAAGCCTTTTCTCCTCCTCTCATCGATCTCAGCTGTTGATAAGCTCTTTCCTCCTCCTTTGTTACTAACTTGTCCCGGATTTCTGGTTCGGCTAGGACTAAGTATGGATGGTGTCACACTTCGCGATACCACAGTTGAGGGAGGTCCTGAGGTTCCAGCATTTGAGTACGTTTTATAGCTAGGTGTAAAGTTCCTAACAGGTACATTCAGACTAGGAGGTGTCACCCTAGCTAAAGGTTTCCCACTGACAGGGAAGAAGATAGTTTCTAACTGTTTAGCTGTGTGGAATGCTTCTAGTAGGGATTTCGGTTGCAGCAAAGTCAGATATTGACTAATCTCAAGGCGAAGATGGTTTTTAAACATGCTGAGAATATATTTTTCAGGAAGTCGTACCTGATTCACCAAGTTAATAAATTCTTCATAATAAGCCTCCACTGATTCAGTCTGCTTCAACGCCAACAGTTCTGAGAATGGGTCACTGAATCCCCCAGGTGCAAAACGTTCTCGCATCAGACTCAAATACTCCGCCCAAGTCATTTCCCCCGCACCTCCATGGGAATTAATCAGAAATTGGTGCCACTGCAGAGCTTTGCCTTCTAAATGAATCATCACCAATTTGATTTTGCTTTGTTCTGGAACGGCTTCAGCTTCGAAGAATTGCTCCAGCTTAGATAACCATCCCCTAAAATCCGAGCCGTCGAATTTAGGACAAGGTAGTTTGTAAGTTAGATTGGCCGTCTGTGGTGGTTGTTCCAGGTTCACTCTCGGCGCTTCCTTTTCCCCAGTGACCATTACTTCATCCAGGGTCTCCTTCCCAGACGAGGAGGGTTTCGTCCCCAGAATCCCTGGGCCCATAATCCACCCCTGAGTTGCATTTTCGTGGGTCACTGATTCCACCTTCTTCCCCAAAGCAACTTCGAGCATCTTCCTGAAGTCTTCACCAATCTGCGTTCGGAACTCTCCAAACTTGGCCTCCATTTTCGCATCAATACTCCCCTCCAAATGAACAATCTCTTCCTGGAGCTTCGCAACTTCTTGCTGCCAGGACTGACTGCGAGTAATCGGTGCTCCGTCCACCATGATCGAAACCTGGTAGCTCTGATACCTTTGTCACACTATCAATCGAATCACAAAACTAAGAAGGAGATGAGAAGCAGAAGATTTAAGATGAGAGAAAGAAACAGAGAAAAATGAGGGAGACTGGATAAGGATTCATTCATTCAATAAGCAGACAAACCAAAACGGCTAGGGTTACATAGCCTCTTCCCAACCAAAACGACCACGTATTATGTTTTTACATTGGCTATCAAAACTCACCGTATCATTAAAAGGGTTTAAACTAAAACAGAAAATTAAATGGCTAACGGTCATAATTCTTCCTTGATTAGCACCGTTACAATAAACCTCTTCAACACCATTCGATACTAGACTAGTACTTGGTACTGGTCTTGGTCCCATTGGGTACCCACCGGGTATCGGGTCCAAAAAAACAGAATCTAGTCTCGGTTGCAATTAGGACTTAAATTTTGAATCTAGTCTCGGTCCCACCGAAACTAATTTCGGCTAAAAATCTACCATATCTAACCGGGTCCGGGTAATCGGGTTTTTTGCCCACCCTGCTTTGTAGCATATGATAGGGGGACCCGTTAAGTAGTTTAACGGATGTCATGGTGCATGAAGCGTCTGTTATTAAGAAAACAATTTAATCTATTATGCTAAATTTCGTGATTTAACCTGAAAAATGCTTATCTTTTTTTGGTCTAATTGTGGTTTCAGTCCATCTATTATGTTAAATTTTGATATTTAACCTGTTTACTTTAATTGAGTAGAACTGGTAATTTACTTTTATAATATTAATGCTTTTAGAGTTGCTTCTTCTCTTTAACGACAATTATTAACAATGTTATCGATTTGAATATGCTAATAATATTATAAAAAAAATATTACCAAATTAAAGTTGTCGAAATAGAGGAGGAGGAAAACATAGTTGAGAATGAAAGAAGCATATGATTCCCCCACCACTTCCTTTTTACTTTGTTCAAAGCAACATTGATTCTGATTCGGCTAACAATACCAAGTTCCACGTGAACACTAAAATTCATCAGTTTCACACCCAAAATTAGTCTCATTTCTTCCTTCAAAGTCCATCATTTCTTGGTTAAAAAATTGGTGGAGGCAGGAGCTGGTGTTGCAGTTGCATATGTCCAAAATTGTGCATTCTTCACCTTTGACACGCTAGCAAGGACGCTCGACGGCGTTACGTCTCCGACGATTGTCACCTTCTTCGCCTTGAAGTCAATGTTGAAGGATCTCACACCTGATCCAGTCATTGCATAAACAAAAGAAGTAGAAAAAAGTTATGTTCGACCGAAAATGATTCAAACTCGAAATGATCGGACATGGAAAACCTTGACTGAAAATTTCAAATAATATATTAAACATATGAACATGAAATAATCCAAACTCGGAATGATATTAAAAATTTCAAAACTTGGATTGACCCAAACTAACCAAATCCGCAAACTGTTGTAACATGCATGAGATAATAATACCTTCCATTCTCGATAGATGTTTCCTCAGTTTTCCTTCACAACCTTTGCAGTGCAATGACACCCTTAAAACCACAACCTGAAATCAATTGAAAACTAGAATATCAGGAAATATAAAGCAAAAAATGAACATATACTCGGTACCCGGTTCTGAGTAGCATAAAATCAAACAGAAAAAGAGCAAACCTGGTCATTGAAAGAGGAGGAAGAGGGTTTTGAACTGATGGAATGATCCTGTTTTATAGCTTGAATCTTGTTTTCTTCAGCAGGAACCAGTGCCCAAACCGGATCATAATCCGATAAAAAAACCGAGTCACCCAAGAGATACCTTGAGGAACCAGGAGGGGTGAAAAGGCCAATCCCCTTGGCCTTGCCATTATCTTCATTACCAGTTGTTTTCTTTTGGTCATTGGGCTTGGCTGTAACAGACGAAGAAATCTTTTTATGATCATTTTTTGACCCTTTTCCATTCTTCCTAAGGCTAATCTGATTGGAAGGCAAAGGATTTGTGTTGAATCGTTTAGCGTCTCGGATGATGGGGTTATGGCGATCAATGGCTCGACCGCCGAGTTGAATGGCGGATGCGGAGGAAGAAGACGATGAGGCTGATTCATCCATGCTTAAATATATGGGTGTTGAAGCTTGGGTTTCATTTTTCTCTATCTTTGAGTTGGGATATTGGTAGCACTCGGGGTCGGGGATAATCAGTTGTTTAAAGAATCTGCACAATAAGAGAGTGAAAGGAAGGTAAATTTCCAACAAAAAGGTTGCTGCTTCTGCCTTTATGTTCAAACTTCTTGATTTCTCGGTACAAAGGAGGCGTAATACTAAAAACTGCTGGGATTCAGTACCTAGACACGTTGGAGGCCTTTAAGACGGGACACAAAAGTTAAGACCATCGGATTGGTTTGAGTCGGTTTAAATTAAGCAAAAAGAATAAAAGAAAACAAGGAGAAAAAACTAGGTTAAAAGATTTTGCGACATTTTATTTAAATTAATTTTAAGTTAAAATTGTTTTAGATTTAATTATTTTTTATTTACACCATTTTAAATTCGATTCTCTAATTTTTTGAGTTGGAATATTTTAAATTTTTATCATTTCAAATTATTGTTCGAATCATTTCGACATTTTTAGATTCATTTTGTATTTGAGTAAGTTCCAAGTTTAAGTCTGACAAATTTAAATAATAGACTTTTATAATAAATTAAATTGAATTGAATTTAGAGTTTCAACCGTTCTCTTTTGGATGGTTAGCAAACTACTTCATGGAAAGCCTTAATACGGGATAGAGCATGGGTTGTATGTTGTAAAAGTGTTTAGGATTCTATTTGTGACGTGTAGTGAGGTGCTTGTATTTCAAATTAATTTGAACAAAATTAAATATGATTCGATTGTTATCGGGTCGAACTTGTCCTGGAGTAATTTGAATTATTATGAGTTGTGTTAAAGTCTCACAAGTTTAATTAAAATTAGGATAAACTGTAACAAATATAATTAATTTTTTTTGAAAAGAAAAAAAAAAGAAAAATCTTGTTAAAAACACCTCTAAACCTATTAGGGAGGAACGAGTACTCTGTTTTTATTGATAAAATTTTCAAATAGATATCATCGATCCGAGTTCACAAAAAACAACGCCGTTTTGAGCATTAATAATTATACTAAAATGATGACGTTTTGTCCATATTATCATGTTATTTGAATATTAACGGCTTGATGGTATAATTGAAGTAAAAACTAAAATTTAGTATAACCGAAGCAATTGAAAATTCAAAAAGTAAGAATAATACAACGCCTATATTTAAGTAGTATTCAATATAATCTTCCCTCAAAAATTTATAGTATTAGATTTGTGATGATATACATTCAAATCTCAACTCTACCTTTTTGTTATTCATATATAAAAATAGTATACGGAAACGCGTTTGAACTCTAAAATTAAGTATGCGTATCATATAAATAAATTTAATTGAATTAAGCTGGAATAGTTCGATTCTTTTGAGCCAATTTTAGAATTCTATAAGATCATTTGAATTGAGTTTTGAATAACAAATTTCAAGTCGAACTAAAGCCTTTAATGTTGCATGACAACTTAATTAAGGTTTGGATTCAACGTAATCCGATATGTTTTTCTTTAAATTATCCAACATATAGGATTTAAGATTATAATCAAGGAGTTTGTTTACGAAGAATTAAAACCTTTGTGTTTCATATTTATATATAGGGATGGATCGAGGGAAGTTTGAGGGAGCGGTCGTCTCTCCTGAAAATATGAAATTCATGAAGTTTATTTTATGTATTTTTTATTGAAAATTTGTTTTTTCCTCCTTAAAATTTTATAAGTTTACTCTCTTATAATTTTATAAGTTCATCCCTAATATAAAAGCTTGCATTCGTACTTATCCATATGGCTCATAAAAATTTGAATTTTTACTGGATAGAAAATGTAGAAAGAGATCAAATATATATAGGCATAAGGCAATTGTAAAAAATATATATTTCATTCAATAATTTAAGTGAGATTCTTATAGAACATATGCTGCCAGATATATGAGCAATAGATTTAGTGGAATCAGATGCCTGCCTTTGCTTTTACACCCCCAATTACATTCACTTTTTGCTATGGACCAATTCAATTCAAGAGTTTTGATGTAGGATGAATTTTGTTATTACTATTTATATTATAGTATAGGTTGTGGATTTAATCATTATTTTATAATTTAGTCAAATTTATATATATATATTTTAAAAATTAAGTATTAGTTTTAACTCAAATATCACAAGATAAATATGATTAAATTACATGGGCCTAAAATGATTAAATTGGAGAAAATGAACTAAACTTACAAGTTTATACATACTTCAACAATCAGGGACTAATACAAAAAATTGACATAAAAAATATACATTTAAAATACTGTTATATGGAACTAACGAAGGACTCCGGTAGAAAAGATGAACATGTTCATCTTAACAGACTTAAGTTATTGTAATTGTGTGTGCAAAATGCGCGTGACTTGTTTAAGTGTTAAAAAAGTATGAACATCTACGACATGTAATCACACAAATATATTAACAAATTATTATATATTTTTAAACTCTAAATATTTTTATTGTTTAATTTAAATTCGAGTCTAGCCGTTCCGAAGTTAAAATATCATGTCGGGTCAACCGAGCCCGACGAGTCACACTACCCACGCCTAATCCCAACCCAAATGTAATAATTTATCGGGCCAAAAAAAAGATGGCCAAATGAAGAAAAGCCTGCCAATTGCAACGCCCCAAAGCCTTAATTCGGCTCAGAAGTGGACAAACCAAGGGTTTTACATTTTACCTTCAAACTTTCGAGGGTTTCCGAGAAGAGATCAGTGCAGTAGCAGCAGCAAAGCTCACAATGGGTAAGAGAAACAAGCTCAAATTCTGCTCAATTAAATTTCAGAGTGATTTTCAATGGCTTATGTAAATTTTGTTCCTTTTTCTTTTTGGTTTGAAAGCGAGGATAAAAGTTCACGAGTTAAGGAACAAGTCGAAGCCGGAGCTGCTAAGCCAATTGAAGGACTTGAAAGCAGAGCTCGCTCTGCTCCGCGTCGCTAAGGTCACCGGCGGTGCCCCAAACAAGCTCTCCAAGATGTAAGAAATTTGCCCATTTCACCCTTTCCTTTTTTTCTTGAATTCCCAGCTCCCACTTATTAGATCCTGAAATATATGATTGTTATTATTGTTTTTGGGTGCAGAAAAGTTGTGAGGTTATCAATCGCGCAGGTTTTGACGGTGATTTCGCAGAAGCAGAAATCGGCTCTTAGAGAAGCGTATAAGAAGAAGAAGTTCCTCCCTTTGGATCTCCGTCCCAAGAAGACACGTGCCATTCGCCGCCGCCTTACTAAACACCAGGTCGTTTTAGTTTTTGTTTTCACTTATTGAGATATTTGCAATTTTTATGGTTGAACACTTAAATAGTTAAACGTTATGTGTAATTGTGGATATGAAAAGAATGATACTATGGTGAATTTGTGATATTAACTCTGGAAGTTTTGAAGTAAAATCAGATAATGCCAGCTAGCTGTCTTTGTTTGTGGCCTTGCCAAAAACTTCAAATATAGGTCTAGGAGCCTATGTTACTTGTGCAAGTCTAAGATATGTGTATTCACACGACGCGGGTATGGTTAGATTTTTATAATATTTCCATGTATTTGGAGGATCCTTGGGGTCATTTTCTCATATCCATGTGTGATGTGTCCAACACAAGTTTCAAATACGGGTGCTTTAAGAAAAATGAAGAGTCCAAGCGACATGGGAGCTAGGAGATTTTGGATTGCATGAAAATGTGGAGGATCCTTGTGTTCATATTCTCATCTCCATGTGTCCAACACAGTGGAGGCTTGGAAAATGTCTTCAGCCTAGCATGAAATGGAGATGTTTCTTTTAAATGCCAATTGATATTAGTTTTCGAATAGGTGTGGACAATATTTATTTGTAGTCCTAACTCTTGAGGAATAAACCTTGTTGTAGGAGTGAAGGTTTTTGGATGGTTCACTTGAGGAATTACATATTTGAAATATATTATTGATCAACCAGTTAACTATACAGGAAATTTAATGTTGAGCTAATGCTGGAATTAAGTACTGTCATTGATACTCGTTTAACGTTAACCAATGGATATAGTAGTTATGTACTTGTATTGCTCGTGTATATATAAAGCCTCGAAAATTTTCATGGTGACTAGCCGTAGCTTATGCCTTTTGACTTCCGCACACATCATGTTAATGTTATATTTAAATTTGAGGGCTGTAGTATCGAGAGTGGTTGGTTGTTTTGTTTTTGCCCTTTGTTCTTGATGTTTTGGTACTTGTGGAGGCATTCTCTCAGATACACTAATCAGTTTACTAATTTGGTTTTCTGGGTTTATATGCAGGCATCTTTGAAGACAGAGCGCGAAAAGAAGAAGGAGATGTATTTCCCACTAAGGAAATATGCCATCAAAGTGTAATCAAACCTAGCTTCTTCCTCTTTTTTTTCCTACATGCTGTTTTTACTTCATCAAAGTTTAAAATGTTGAGCTGTGGTTTAGATGCAGTTATATGAGCATCATTTTGTTTTGTCCCTTTATTTCTGTTCCTGGAACATCTGTTTGAGCACTTCATAATATGATATCTCATTTCAGAATCCGTTGCAAGTAATTTTGTCAGTTTTGCCTTATTCAATGTAGTGTAAACCATATTGTTGTATCAGTATGTGTTATAATTGTATCTAAGATATTATAAACTTGGGTGAATTTTAATGCATGAATTTGCCCCTGATTTTATTTAATAATGTCTTTTGATTTCAACCCTAACCTCAAAATGATATTCCTGATCTTGTCTCGATCTACTCAGAAATTTTACATAGGATGTGTAACATGTTTTTAGTATTGCCTGTGTCTGATCAAAAGTACCGTTTGACAATAAAAAAGGGCCTTTTTTGCTGTCCAAAACACTTTTTAGAATGGGATTTTGGAACCAAATCAAGTAGGGGGCTCTTACAAGTTACATTATGTTCTTCAAAAGCAATTTTCATTCTAAAATAATAAATAAAAGGAATTTATACATGGACAAAACTTAGATACACAATTTGTGTAAACCAAGTCATTTATTTTGGTACGACATTGTTAAAAAATTAACAACATATTAATTAGGAGAGAGAAAATCACATGTAGTAGCCTGATTAGGAGAGAAAATCACACGTGATAGGTTGTCACATCATTTTCTCTTTCCTAATTAGCATGTCATGTGTGCTTTTTTATAATTTCAGTCAACGTGGCATGCTAATTAGGAGAGAGAAAATGACGTGACTGCCTGTCATGTGTGATTTTTTCTCTGCTAGTCAAGTTGTCGTTAAATTTTTAATGACAAAATACCAAAATAGAAACAAAACAAAACCTAAAATAGGTGGGTTACTAAAACAGTAACACAAAATAAGTAGGATATTAAATATATAGTTATCCCTAACCTTAACGGAAATCATCACAAATTTATTGCAAATGGAATTATTACAATTCAACCATAAGTCAAATGACAATGGGAATATGGGATATATATACCCAAAAATTTAACCTATTTGGATAAAAAATTAGCCTATAAATAAGCACCAATGTCTTCTTCATTACATTCTGAGGTCAAAACTTAGTTATTAAACTTCATTCCCATTGTTAGATTTCTGATGACTGTTAGTTACAACGTACTTCGTTTCCCCCCCAAACAAACTGAATTATTAGAATAGATAGAATATGAAGAACAAAAAGTACTATTGCAAAGCTGGTTGTTCATTTGTAGTTATAAAGTTAGTTATTGGCTTTGACTAACTGGAATTTGTCTGTCTGAATGACGGATTCTTGCCTTCATCTTTTTCATACGTACCCGACAATCACAAAGAAACGCAATAAAAATCTTGGGGGAAAATGGCAATGCCATTACAAAATAAAGTCTAAATCAACTATCTTTCGATGGAACCTGCTAAACAAGAAGGTACATTCTGTCTTGAATTTATATACACATAAATATCTTTTCAGTTTTCAAGAAATCCCAGATTGATGAATTGGAAAGAAAACCAGGAAATATAATGTTGTTTCCATTTACTTTCAATGTAAGGAAAAAGGTGTAGTGTGTGTACATATATATATATATATGTCTATAATTTCAAATTTTTGTATTTTTTTAGGAACATGGATGATCAAAGAATGCGACAAGGGTCGGGAGAAGATAGTTTCACCACGGCATGGCCAGTTGACGGAGATAATACTACCGACTTCTCCAAGATCGCCGAGGCCTGCTCTGGTTCTATCCAATTCCGGGAAGGCCTTGGCGGCATCCAATTCCGGAAAGGCCCTGGTGGTGTCCAATTCCGAAAAATCTATAGCAGATTCTAGTTCCGGAAAACGTTTCGATAAAATGTACGTGAAACAAGTCACCGGCCGCCACAACGACACCGAGCTGCACCTTGCAGCACAGCGCGGTGATGTCGAAGCAATCAGGGAGATTCTGGCAGAAATCGATGCTCAAATGACTGGGACACTTAGTGGAGCAGAATTCGACGCTGAGGTTAGTTGTTTACAGAACCACATTGTTCTTATAATCACAAATCTTGATTATCAAGTTTACTATTATGACAATCCTGAATACGATGCCGGTCGATTTTCTGATAGTGTGTATATGCTTTTTTTATATATAAGGTGGCCGAAATAAGGTTAGCAGTTGTGAATGAGGTGAATTATTTGGGAGAGACAGCGTTGTTCACCGCAGCTGAGAAGGGACATTTAGATGTGGTGAAGGAGCTGTTGAAGTACACGACGAAGGAAGGCATTGCGTTGAAGAATCAATCCGGGTTCGATCCGTTGCATATTGCGGCAAACCAAGGACATGAAGGTATTAGAGACTATGAATTTCAATTGCATCCACTGCATGTTTATGTTACTCCAAGGCGATGAATCAAACTCTGTCACAAGCCTTTTGTTTTCGGGGTTGCTTTCCTTTAGTTCTTTAGTGCAAATTACATCTTAGGATGACACATTTTGATTAAGTTCGATAACTACCGTGATGCAGCCATTGTCCGGGTGCTATTGGACCATGATCCGAGTCTAAGTAGAACGGTCGGACAAGCCAACGCAACACCTCTCGTATCTGCAGCTATGAAAGGGCATACAGCTGTAGCTATCGAATTGCTGAGCAGAGATCCGAGCTTGCTAGAGATCCCGAAAGCAAACGGGAAAAACCCGTTGCACTTTGCGTCCAGGCAAGGGCATGTGGATATTGTTAAAGCATTTCTTGACAAGGATCCACAATTGGCAAGAAGGACTGATAAGAAAGGGCAAACTGCATTGCATATGGCTGTCAAAGGAACCAACTCTGAGGTGGTGAGGTTACTTCTTCGGACAGATTCCGCGCTTGTCATGCTACCGGACAAGTACGGCAATGCTGCATTGCATATTGCTACTCGAAAAAAACGGACCGAGGTATTGATTATCGTTGTACCTGTATCATATATGTAATCTTTCAAGTAGACCTGCTAATAGATGGCATTGACTCTGTTGTTTCTTGCAGATAGTGAACGAACTCTTACAAGTCCCTCTCACGAGCGTGAATGCGCTTACAAGAGACCGTAAAACGCCTCTCGACATAGCCGAAGGGCTCCCGTACTCGGAGGAAATAGCTGAAATAAAGGACATCTTGTTTCATTTCGGGGCTGTTACGGCAAACGACCTAAACCAACCACGAGATGAGCTGAGTAAAACCATGAGAGAGATCAAGAATGATATGTATATCCAGCTCGAACAAACCCGAAGAACGAACCGAAATGTGAACGGTATTGCTATGGAGCTGTGTAAACTTCACAAGGCAGGAATCAACAATGCCACTAATTCGGTCACCGTGGTATCTGTGCTTTTTGCAACAGTTGCATTTGCATCTATCTTGACAGTTCCCGGAGGGGACACCGACCGCGGACGTGCCGCCGTTGTTAGCCGCACACCATTTAAGATCTTTTTCATTTTCAATGCGGCAGCACTCTTTATTTCACTCGCAGTCGTGGTAGTACAAATCACGGTCGTACGTGGCGAGTTGAAATCGGAGAGAAGGGTCATAGAAGTGCTGAATAAGTTGATGTGGTTGGCGGCTGTATGCACGAGTATTTCGTTTATATCGGCATCGTACATAGTGGTCGGCCGGCACAACAGGTGGGCTGCATTGGTTGTAACAGTTATAGGAGGAGTAATAATGGGAGGAGTTCTTACCGCCATGACCTACTTTGTCATCAAACACAAAAGGAATCGAAAAGAGAAGAAGAAAAAGAAGAGATCAAGGAGCGGAAGACGGTCATGGCAGTTATCGGAATCTGATCCGGAAGTGAAAGCAATTTATGCCATTTGATGCTCATTATGTTCGGAACAGTGATCTACAATGGCGCCACATCTAACTTGTGATTCAAGTAAATGAGTGAAGCTGTAAAGGGGCAGTTTTCTGTTGCAAGTAGGGTAAACTTTGAAAAAGAAATAAATTTTTTGATTTGTTCGAACTTTTAATTCTCTAAGTCCAATTCGAGTTATTGGACTAACTCTTATGCTTATCCGAGGATTATGGTTTTCCGATCTATAACCTAAAACACATTTTTTTATTAAGGATTTATATTTTATACGCTGTAAAAATTGAATTTTTTTATAAGCATCATAGTTTTAGGGTCTATAATCTTAATATAGAAGTAATGTATTGTAAAATTTTTCAATTTTTATCGCATGTGTATAGAATAATAATCTTTTCATTAATAACCTAAACAAAAGTGTGAAATTTATGATAAATATTTTACTTATTATGATAAATAAATAGATTGTGATATTTAAATTAGAATAAAGTTCTCACAAGTCTCATGATTTCTTTTATCTATTGTATTATTGATAATTTATTATATATAAATGAATACTCGTGTCATATAAAATATAACTGAATACTTGTGTCATAGTTCTAGTCTTACCAGAAACACCACATTTTTTTTCCTAGAATTTTCGTTCCTCTCCCCTTAAAGTAAAAAATATTTATTTTAATGTAAGTAAGTTAATTTGATTTTTGAACAAGCACATTTGGTCGGTTGGCTAAATTACATATTTTTATTCTCTCATATTCTCTTAGGTCATAGATTTTAGATCCACTAGGAACACATCTTTCTTTCCCTTAGAGTCTATCCTTTCTCTCTCCTCTAAGTAAGATCAAGGTAAGAATTAAGATTCGTAAAAAAAGATTTGATATGAGTTAATTTAATTTAATTTAATTTAAGAAGTTTCGATGAAGTTTTAATTTAAAGTAGTTTTTAATTCTTTTTTTTTTGAATCTGGATTATATTCAACAGCGAAAGGAATACAAATGATTCACACCTTTTACAATTGAAATACAGTGTTGAATAAAACAACAAAAAATATAAAGGTGTGAAAGACGTTGAACATACCAAACCTAACACTGTCAGAAAAAATCTTCTGAAATAAAAATCCAGAAAAACTATACTTTGTCTTAAGTGCTCTATTAATATAGAAAAAATTCTTCCGCTACTTGATCTTGGCATGTCGGCACAACCACCAAAGGGAATCATAACATGTATAGAACGGCCTCCTTCGTTGAAAAGCGCTCGTTGATACTTGTCACTCGAACGCGTAACTGTCAAAAGACAGACTACTGTCATGAAGACAGACAAAAACTGCTAAAAAGCAGACAAAAGAACTGCCACCAAGCAGACAAAAGAACTGTCATAAAAGCAGATTTGAATAAGAATTCGACAAAGTATATGAAAAACAAGAAAAAAAGGAAACATTCATCGGAAAGATGAATTTTATTTATGTACAGATCCAGCAAAACGGCCAAAGGCCGCCGCCGGTAAAGAAAAACGAAGAAGAAAAAGAAGAAAAACTTGAAAAGGTTTGGTAACCGCCTCAGAGAAAATAGAAAAGTGGAAAAGTGGAGAAGTTAAAAAAAGTAGTTTTTAAAGTAAAAAAAAAGTAGTTTTTAAAGTTAAAAAAAGTGGAGAAGTTAAAAAAAGTAGTTTTTAATTCTTTTATGCACAAAACATCACATAATTAAATTTTATTGTTATATTATCGCATTTTCACACTTGAAAGTTTTAAAGTTAGTTCTCGACTTTTTACATTTAGCTTCAGAAAGAATTTCACGTTAGTAGCTCTTTTAAAAGAAAGTAACATTAGAGACCAAAATACCAGAGGCATGCATAATTTCAAAAGCAGGCATTGTCAAAAACTATAACGCTCCACATGAACTGTAAAGTTTAAGGATTGAGAGTTGAACCTATCCCTATCAACTAGTTCATAGACTGTTATTAGGCCTAGCATTGTTCTATCATCAATAGTACTAGGGATGTAAAAACAGGTAATCGGTCAGGTTTCAGGTCGGGTTCTGTCAGGTCGGGTAAAATTGGATACAGGTCATTTCAGGTAAAAAAAAAAAAATTGACTCGACTCGGGTCGGGTGCGGGTCCATTTCAGGTCGGGTCCATTCCAGGTCGGGTCCATTTCAGACCGGGTCCATTTCAGGTCGGGTCCATTTCAGGTCGGGTTAGAATGGGTCGGGTCCATAGCAGATAATTGGCAGGTTAATTCGGGTTCGGATACATTTCAGGTCGGGTTCATTTCAGTTCGGGTTCATTTCAGGTCGGGTTCGTTTCAGGTCGGGTCCGTTTCAGGTCGGGTCCGTTTCAGGTCGGGTCTATTTTAGGTCGGATTCATTTCAGGTCGGGTTCATTTCAGGTCGGGTGCATTTCAGGTCGGGTGCATTTCAGGTCGGGTAATTTCAGGTCGGGTAGCTTCAGGTCGGGGTATTTTTGGGATTGAAATTCGTATTCAGTTTGAGTTCGGTCGTACAACCATATAAGTAGTTGATAGACTTTAGGTTGACCTTCGTCAATCGTCATTAATTTTGAGTTAATTATTTAAAGTCATATCAAATTATAATTATAAAACATTAGAGTAATTAAAAAAATAATCAAAATGGGTCGATTTGGACAGAAAATGGGTCAATTTGGATTACAAATAAAATTTTAGAGATTATAATGAACATAAATATCAAATTAAAATTATAAAACATTAGACAAATTAAAAAAAAACAAGGAAAATGGGTATTTTGGAATAAAAATAAAGTTTTAGGGACTATAATGAACAAAAATATCAAATTAAAAGTATAAAAATTAGAGTAATGAAAAAAAACAATAAGTATATGTCAATTTAGAATAAAAATAAAGTTTAGGGTTTTGTGTTGAGCGTTCATGCATTAATATGTACACACGTATATACTTAATTACTTACATACAATGTGGTTGGGTTTGAGTGTTTATGGGTTAGGGTTTGAGGTTTAGGGTTTAGGGTTTGGGGTTAACGGTTTAGGGTTTGAGGTTCATGTAGTAATATGTACACATGTACATACTTACATACATTAGGGGTTGTGTTGTAGTGTATGTAGGTTAGGGTTCAGGGTTTAGGGTTCAGGGTTTAGGGTAAGGGTTTAAGGTTTATTATTATGTACATATGTACATACTTACATACATTAGGGGTTGTGTTGTAGTGTATATAGTTTATGGTTTAGGGGTTAGGGTTTAGGGTTTAGGGGTTCGGATTTAGGCTTTAGAGTTTATGCATTAATATGTACAAATGTACATACTTACATACATTAGGGGTTGTGTTTTAGTGTATGTAGTTTAGGGTTTAGGGTTTAGGGTTTAGAGTTTAGAGTTTATGCATTAATATGTACAAATGTACATACTTACATACATTAGGGGTTGTGTTTTAGTGTATGTAGTTTATGGTTTAGGGTTTAAGGTTTAGGGTTAAATGTTTAGGGTTTAGGGTTCAAAACCCTAATGATAACCCTATACCCTAAACCTTAAACCCTAAATTGAAACACATAAAATCAAAACCCTAAGTCACATGTTATCGTAACATTAAACCCTAAGCACTATACCCTAGACCCTAACACTAAACCCTAAACCTTACAAAACTAATCTCTCGAACTAACCTTAGTTCATTATACTAACGTAAACCCTAAATGCATAAATACTTACATACTTTAGGGCTTAGGGTTTAGGGTAAGGATCTAAGGGTTTAGTGTTTAATGCTTAGGGTTTAGGGTTTAGGGTTTAGGGTTAAGGTTCAAAACCCTAATGATAACCCTATACCCTAAACCTTAAACCCTAAATTGAAACTCATAAAATCAAAACCCTATGTCACATGTTATCGTAACATTAAACCCTAAGCACTATACCTTAGACCCTAACACTAAACCCTAAACCTTACAAACTAATCACTACTAAACCCTAAACTAATCATATTACCCTAAACACTCTATTTGACACATTTACCCCTAAAACCTAAACATGAACCCCTAAATCTTACAATCACTACTCACTGATAATTAATGTGCAAGCTTAATCCACAACTCTTTAAACTAATCACATAACCCCAAACACTCCATTTGACACATTTATCCATATACCCCAAACACAAATCCCTAAATCTTACTGCTAATATTTACTTATAATTAGAGTGGAAGATTAATTTATTAATCTCAACCCCTAAATCTTACAATCACTATTCACTAATAATTTAAAGTTATAACGAGTTAAATTGAAACCTAAAGCTTAAAATTAGGACCTAAACGTAAAGTACAAAAGCATAGGAAGACTATAGCAATAATTTTTCCTAAACTGAAAAAATAGCGGGCACTTTCCCACCAAATCCAAATTGCGCGCTGCTTCAATTAAGAAGATTTTTTTGCTCCTCTAAATTATTTTTTCACCCTTCAAACGCTTTAGCCCTAAAATGCTTTCCTTTTTTTCTTCCCTCCGACGGCTAACCAAATCCATACACTTCGAATCGCTTTTGCCCTTATCTTCCCCATCTTCGCTTTTGCCCTTCTTTTCCCCATCTTCGAAATATGGGTGAGGTTTCGATGAGCGAGACTGAGAAGAAGAACGGTGAGTTTGGGTTCAAGTTTGAAGGGAATGGTAATAATAAGAGGTTGAGTTCTGCGAGTTTTGTTTCTGGGGAAACTGTGAATTGGGGAAGCTTTTTGCCTACAATGGCGTTGAGGGTTTTGTCGGTCGAAGCTGATGATTCCACTCGGCAGATTGTCGCTGCTCTTCTCAAGAAGTGCAATTACAACGGTTAGTTTCCGTTTTTCAGCTCTGATGGGTACTTATTTGTTCTATTGCTTGAGTTTTTATTATGAAAATCATGTTTTTTCATATGCAGTAATGTGAATTTGATCCATTGGTACTTCTGGTTTTCGATTTCTTCGTATCGAATTTGAGCTAGCAAAAGCTTTTAGAGCCATGGTTTCAGCTTACTTCCTGGCTGAAATAGTTTATATGAATAAACATGCCTTGTTTTGTCCATGAATTTGGTTAATTGTTGGTGAAATTTCATTTGGAGTTAAGATCCACATGCTCAATTTCATTTCATATTTTGCAAAATTAGGTCGGAATCGGATGCGTTCGACACGAGTATGTTTAATTTTTTCTAGGTGCCACTAGGGCCTTGTTCCATCCTAAAACATGTTGATTTCAGCTCCATCACACTAGTTTTGTGATAATATTGATTCGAGTCCACTTCAGGATATCTACTTTAAGATGGTGATTCAAGCTGTTACCCTCAAAATGATTTTTTCACTATCAATTTCCAATCCTATTTTTGTTCCCACACAGTGTAAGATAGTCTCCAACGGTATGCTTCTCTCTATTTCTCTTTACAAATCAAACTTTGACTTCTCTTTCTTTAATATTTTGATTTTCTTTCTCATGATTAATCTCTCCTTTTTTGGCTTAATTTTCAGCTGGAACTAACAATTTCACCTGTTATCCTTATTTATTGTCAATTTTTATTATTTCAAATCAGGTGTAGATATTAGGTCAACTAAGGTTTGCGAGCTTGGATTGTTGAATTATAAAGCAAAGCATGTGTTTTTTTTATGCCGATATGATTATTACTGGACCTTAGTGTTCAAGGTAAATATTATCTTATCTAAGTCACTGCTTCTCTCTCTCTTTTTTTTAATAATTTTGGGAAATATAGGGGTTCCTTAATTGTGGTACATCATATGCAGTTTCATATTGATTATTTTCCTAAGATATATTGATTGGTAGTAATTTCCAATGTTTTTAACAATATAGGTTCATGTTTTGTAATTTCCAATGTTTTTAACAGTATAGCTTCTCTCTCTTTTTGTTTTTATCTTCCTATAATCTAATGCAATTAGCAATTCCGAGTGTGTTATTGATGATTATTTTTTATTGATTCGAAGATACTGAATCTTAGATACTCGTCAATAGGCCCCCCAGAAAGATTATAGCTGAAAAATGGAACATGGCATAAAGGATATTGCCAAGAATGTGTAAGCATTTCACTTGATCAGAATTTTTTTAATAAATTTGTTTGTTCCTTGTTTTAGCACTAATGATATCCGACATAGAGTGTCATATTGTTTTACTGGTGGATTAGAATTCAATTTCCTTGCCCTAATTTTTATAACATATTTGTTATATGCTTGTTATTTATGGGGGTGTTGAAGAAAGTAAAAGATAATTGTTGTATGCTTGTTATTTACGGGAAAAGAACACAGAAATTTGGTAGCAGGACTGACTTTCCGCAAGCTATTTTGTTTCTGTTATTTCTAGTGAATGCTTGCTTAGTATTTATGAAACTTATTTTTGTTGTTCCATTAAAAATAAAACACTTATTCTTGCCACCTCAAAAGCTTCATTGTTTTCTTTGATTACAGGTTTTTGTGTGGTTAGAAGAAAATGAAAAGCTCCGGTGCTGATAAAATTTCGCTAGATACTGCAATGTGGAAGATTATGAGGTCTCAATAGAAATAAAAATTAAAACATTGGACTGGCAGACTTATACTTTGAGAGTAGATAAACAGGTACACTATCAGTTTATTTTGTCATGTTCGGTTCACCAATTGCGGTACTTCTAAAACTCCTCTTTGGAGAGGCGGCCCAGCTGGTCCCAAGGTATTAATCTCTTTCCATTTCAACATTCTTTTGATCTCCAATATTTGACTTTTGTTTTCGTTTTTTATCTTTTAATTCGATTATTTGCAGTCATTGTGCAATGCATGCGAGATCCGAAGCAGGACGAAGAAGAGAACAATCATAGGGTTAAAGAAAGGAGAAGAGAAGAAATCAAAGAAAATCCCTAAAAGTTTAGGGGATAATGTGAAGCATAGATTGTATTGAACTCTTTTTTTAAGTGTTGGTAGCATTTAGATGAGATAGCTCGAAGAATAATTATCTGGTAGCAAAGTGCTTTTAGCTTTGCTATAAGATCTTAGAGCTAATTTTATTACAAACTTGTATTTTGTGACATTCATTTTGTAAAATTATAAGTGTAAACTTTTATCTTGTATTTTTTTACATTCTGTATTGATAATTTTTTAAGTAATCAAGTATTCATAATCTGGAATTCTAGTTATTTTTATTTTATATCTGTTAATTTTTTACTTAAGTTGTAGACTTACAATTTTTTTATAATTTCTAAATTTACTTAATCATTTTTCAATTATAAATGTTATACATAAGTTATAATTTCACTAAGTTTTACAAACTTGAAGAATTTGTTAAGTGTTAACTGTTAAGTATAAAAAAATAAAATTGTAGACTTGTAAATTTTTGAACTACAAATGCTATACATATGTTATAACTTTAATAAATTTTATGAACTACAAATGCATATACAACTTTAGTAAGTTTATAATTTTATTCAAGTTAATGAATAAACTTTAAAATTTAAAACAACTCTTCATTTAATTTTTTATTTTCATAAATTATCAATTACTTATTCTTTTTTCAAACTTTAGTACTTAATATATCAATATATGTAAGTGTATATGTATATACATTATATATGTATATGGTATATCAACTTTTATAAATTTTTTAATTCATCATATCATAGGTTTCGGGTTAATTTCAGCTCAGGTCAAGAACAGGTCGGGTCACTTAACAGGTCGGGTTTAAAGCAGGTCGGGTCCATTTCAGTCGGGTCCATTTCAGGTCGGGTCCATTTCAAGTCGGGTCCATTTTCAGGTCGGGTCCATTTCAGGTCGGGTCCATTTCAGGTCGGGTAAAATCGGATATCGGGTCAATTCAGTCGGGTAATTTCGGTTATTTGCCAGGTTGGCTTCGGGTTCGGGTTCTTTTCAGTCGGACGCAGGTCGGGTTTCAGGTCCAATTCGGGTTCGGGTCGTTTTCAGTCGGACGCAGATCGGGTTCGGTTGTTACAGTAACAGGTCAAATTCGGGTTCGGATCAACAACAGTCGGTTGCAGATCGGGTTCGGGTCAACAAAAACTCAGGTCAAATCAGGTTCTGACTCGGACAGGTTTCAGTCAAGTTACCAGGTTCTGACTTGTTTTTACATCCCTAAATAGTACCATAAGTTATAGAAGTTCATGTAGTGAGAACAATTTTCTCTCTCATCTCTTCTCTTTACTCCAACCACTATATTGCCTACGGATCTTCACTCAAATTTATTGAAATAAATCGTCTAAAACCATCATCAATCACCTTTGTCTTCTCCTCCACCTCTTCGTTCGGTGCCTGTCAACTCTCGGCATCAACATTAATTTTTTTTTTATGAAATGTCAATACTTATAATCTCATATACAAATAATCTCATATACAAATGCATTAATACATGTTTTTAAAATCTTATTTCCTCGAAATGTCTATTTTTACATATATTTTTTTGGAAAAAATACATGCTAAAAAGTGCAAATAAAAAAATTTTAAATTCAATACGAAAAGTGGTATATGTGAGAAACTCAATCAAATATTCTCCCAGGGAAATACTAGAATCATAGGGCAAGAAGAATATAAACAACAGCTTGACTTAATAAATACAAATACATGTAAGTTACAATTGTTAAAGAGTTGTCTATACATTTCAGTATATAAAACAAAAATTGAAGAATATACACCACAACATTTGACCTTACAAATACAATCAACTATCAGTTCCTCTAATGGTAGCTTTTGCTTTAGTAGGAAGTTATCTTACACACTTCTTTCTAACCTTTTCAAACAATCATGCAATTAGGTCCTTTTCGAATGCATCATATTCCCACTCTACGATTTCATCCGTTTCATCCTCATAACTCTCTTCATCGTCTTGTTCGAACTCGAATTTCAGTTTCTTTTGATGGTTTTTTCAAGGAAGACTTTAATCGCGACCACGGATTTAGCGGCGACTTGGTGGAATTCGGGTCTGATATTGGAATTGGATTTTCAAGATCCAAAGTTGGTCTCTCAATAGATTCAAATTCTTCCCTTATACTTTCAAGATCATCAAATAGCTCTTTCAGCTTGTCATCTTTCTTCCTGGATGGTGGCCGAGTAGCATTAACCGGAATTGATTGTAATATAACGGGAAAAGAAAAACAAGATATAATTGTTTACCTGTAAGTTCCCTCATTTGGAGAATAAATCTGTGTTTTCATTGAACCCACTACACTAAAGGTACTTACAAACTGAAAAAAAAAGGAAAAAAGAGGGTTAGTTCCATTAGATGTCCCCAAATGATGATCCAAATTCTAAATTGGTTCGAAACTTCAAAACATTCTAATTACATCCTCAAAGTGTCTGTACTATATCAATCAAGTCCATCTATCAGTGGATCAGTCTAGCCGTCAGCTTGTACCTATCAAAGTGTAATGGCATTATTCTTTTTTTTTTCCTTTTAAAACACGTCAGATCCAAGCTCTTGATGCAATAGGTGCACACGTGTTTAAAATATGGTTTTTGTATTTCAAATATGCTCCATGTCAAATTCATAACGCTCATACTAACGGCTAGGTTGACGGAAGGACTTGATTAATAAGATATTGATACTTCGAAGATTCAACGAGGGCCATAGTTTGGAATGTTTGGTGTAATTAACTAAAAAGAAAGAAAAAGAAAAGAAAAACAGAACATTGTCATTTCTTAATATGCTAAAACTGATATTTTGCATACAGCATATATATATATATATATATATATATATATATATAATGAGATTGATACATACTTTGGATTCAAGGCTTAGATATTCTTCTTCAAAATTTCTCCTTTGCTCCTTGGCTGCTTCTCCTAACCTGATTGATTAAAAGAATCATGCAAAGATTGACATAATCTAAAACTGAAAACTACAAAGAAACAAAGAATTATACCTTTCAGCTGTGTTCAAGTTCTCCACCAGTTGCCTAATTCTTGTGAGGCAAGGCCTGAGTTGTTCCTTAAGAATATATGATAGAAACTAAATAAAAATGAGGGGTATATGTTGCAAAAGATTCCATAGAAATGAATAGGAATTACAGGATATCATTAAGTTTTTGACAAGCTTTCATGGATAAGATTGTCGGAAGAGTAATACCTTGTAAGCAATTAGAAGGTGAGTGACCAGATTCACAAAAGATTCTCCATATCTTTCCAGTTCAACACTAGCAAATTAAAATGAAAAAGGAAAGATATAATAATAATCAAAACTCCAAGTAAGCATTTGAAATTTCAGAGTTAGATATGATAATATTGTGATATTACAACTATCCCTTGTTTTATAACACTCCAAGTACTTTCCAAAAAGATGCAAAAGCTTAAAAATTAAACTTGTTAGTTACCTAGGTTGAATACATATCCTTATCCGACATGCACACCCAGTTTGGAGTAACATAGGGATAAAAATAGTCAATAGAAGTGGTAGCATCAATCCAGAGTTGGATATGAAACAAGGTGAGATTGCAACCATTTCTTGTTTTAAAAAGGATATATCTATGTTGGTCGGCATACCCTTTATCAAACAATCATGCTCGGGTTTGAGTAACGATGGCATGGGATAAATAGTCAATAGAAGTGGGTAGCATCAATTCAATAGGTGGTTAAAAGAAAGTATGTACATACTTGACCTGCTTCTCCTTTCGCTCAAGGTAGGTGGTTTGGAGAAACCATGTATCTTCCAGAAACTGAATCCACACGTTCACAACGTCTGCTTCTACTTGGCATGAAGCAATCGATTTCGAAATTTCCTTTTCCTATGAACAGAAGAAACAGGAGGCAAGTTTCTGAATATAAATAGAGAGATATTTCAGCTTATAAAGGCGTATTGTCTAATTGGTACTTAAAAGCAATTATACCTTTGATGACAGTTGTGAAAGAACCTGGTTACTGGCATCATCAAATTGATCTCGCTCTTCCCTGGCATTGCGAAGGCGTATACGAGCAGCCGTGAGTGATGCATTGACCTGAACCAGATTCATAACTGTATCATAATCCCACTCTGGTAAATATTGAGAAACCTCTTCCGGCTAATGTACCCTACGTTCGACTCTCATTTTTTTTTAAAAAAAATCCAGAATCTGACACTTGCACCAGACATATTTTGAACACAGTTGCGATGATATGTTTCACTAAGGCTCTAAATACATGGAAAAATAACAAACTGAATATACCCGTATTGGACAAATACGGGTATCTGACATACAGGACCAGATATGAATTACGCTAAAAGAAGAAATAAAAGGAAGGCTAAAACTAAAACTTAACCATGTAATGACAGATGGTAAATGATTCAGAAAAGAATAAGTTTTCCAAGAAGTAGTAGTATTATGATTCAGAAAAGAACAAGTTTTCCAAGAAGTAGTAGTATTAAAATAAACCTTTTTAAGTTCAGCTTCAAGTTCATCTTTTTGCTTCTCAAGTTCTAGAATCCCAGCTTGCAGTTCCTGGGAAATTCAATATCAATTATCTTTGATACTCCTTATATATAAGAAAGAAAAAAAGAGGAAAATTTTGTTCAATCTGCAAAGGAAAATTTTGTTCAATCTGCAAATGTTACATCAGAAATCAGTTGAAAATCACCTCTGATCCACAGACAATGAAAACTCAGTCCCTATTGAGTTGTTAAAGAGAAGGGAAGAATAGGCATTGCCTTGAGATCAATGCCCTCTATGTATTTCAGGAAGAAAGCATTCAAAGTGAATGATTATGTGAAGTTCTTCATTTGATATTCTGATTAGAAAAGAAAAGAGTTCCGCTTGATAATTAATACCTTCTCTTGTTGGCTAACTTCGTTGGCTTTAGCAATACGAAAGCTAATTGCTTCTTCTTTCTGAACCCTGATTGAAACGCATAGGGATAGAAAATTTAGAAAAACACACACAAAAAAAACTAAAATGAGAAGCAGAAAATTCAATCAAACCAACAAGGAAACAGCGAAAAGCCTTTCAAACACAATGTATGAATGTATTTCCCATATTTGACATATATAGGAATATTAAATTTGCTGTTGCATGATAATGAGAATTTAACCCGCACAACTGGTTACCACAAGAAAATTCCCAGATTCATGTTAGTTTTAGTTCATTTCGTTTTAGCTCTGAATCTTTATGTTTCTTTCTGCACTGACATTCCATATTCATAGCTGATACATTTTCGGACATGACTATGGAACATGATCCTCCAAGGACCTTCCACATGTACAAAAAAATCAGGAAAAAAAAGTTGAACAAACCAGTACCAGACACATACCCGTATCCAATAAACACGCATTCCCAAGTTACATGGGTTAATTTCACTCCAATAACTTGAAAAAATAAAACCTAATCAACATGATAGGTTCATTTCACTCCAAAAACTTGAAAAAATAAAACCTAATCAGCATGATAGGTTCATTTCACTCCAATAACTTCAAAAAATAAACCCTATAATCAACATGATCCAATTATCAAACTAAATAACAAAATGTAAGTAAGCCCTGCAAGGTTAGTGCACATATAAAAAAGTGAAAGGGAACTAAATTTGTTTTAAAATATTCCAAGCAGGAAATGTTAAGTTCCACTTAAAACCTTTGCTCTAAAATGCGCCTTTCAGCCTTTGATGTTGAGTTAACGAGAGATTCTGATAAAACTTTTAATTTATCGACCTGCAACAAAAATGGACCATATATTATAATAGGTAATTAACAGTTACAGTAAGTGGAAAACTGTGACATCATTCTGGTGCTCTTTTTCAACAGCATATCTATAATTTACCCTTGGAATGGATTTTGGTTTTCCAAACAGATCTTTCCAAGAAGTGATTGAAAAAAGACATTTTCATTAGAATAACTTAGTAGAGCAGGTGAAATTAGCAGAAAAATGATACAGCAGATAACAGCCACTTGCTGTATAATAGGATTGCCTTACTCTTAACAAAAAGACCTTATAGTTGGGGACAAGGCTCAGAATCTTACATTGTGAGGCTGGCAAGCATTTTATATTGAGAGATGTAATAAAAGGGGATAAAATGTGATGTTTTGGGCCAAAATATATGCAAGATGATTATAAGGTCCTAGGATTTTGGAGAGCAGCCAAGGAGGTACAATGCCCCACCGCCTGCCCCCTTTGGATCTACCCTGCTTAGAATCTTGTCCATGTTTGAAAGAGAAGCACTAGCTGCTAGCCAGAATTCTTGGATACTTTGCAGTTCACTAATTGCTAAATATCATAAATGAAGAGATATGAGGTGGAAGAATGGTACCTTTTCAGCATGAAGTTTTGGAGTATCCCCATTGCTTAAAGATTTTTTCTTTAGTAACAGTGCCTCCAATCTGGAATATAGCCTGATTAAGCTGAGAGCTTCCTTAAGAGCCTACAAGGAAAGATCAGAATGTATACTAAAATGACAATTATGAGAGCTAAAATGAATATTAGGATATCACTGCAATGAATAATTTTTAAGCTTTCACCTCTATCATTGCAGCATTTTGTTTTTCACAAAATTCTGCAGGACCTTTACTTGAAGAGCTCTGGAGTGCGTTCATATCTCCAAGTTTTTCCTTTAGAGTTCTGGCCTCAGCATCTATTCTGATAGCAGACACAGAAACAAGAGGAGGGAAAAGATTACATTTTGTTCATATTTTATTACAACTAAATATGTTTACAAATGTTAATGAATGATTAAACATGTGAAGATATGATAGTAAATCTATATTACAAAATGAAAAAAAATAGAAAGATCAACATTCACACCTGGGTTTTCATGAGCTTTATAACAAGAAACCAAGAACCAAACCCCTTTAAGATTCAAGATGCTCAGATATATTCTTATATTAATTACAAATACCATGGCTCAAAATGACAAGGCTACGTAATAAAAAATCAAGGAGGTAGTAAGGGGAAAATAATTGGATTAAATCTTATAAGCATAACAATATATGTATGTGTGTGTGTATTATAGACTCATTAATCACCTTGCAAGACCAACATTTATTTTGATCCCTTTAATTGCAGTTTTAGCATATTGGAGCAATTCTTCTCGTTTTATCTGCAAGAAATAACAGAGACAAGAATAAAGAAGAGATCATATTTATGTTAGATTAAGGTAAAATGAATAAGAACCGAAATATGTATATATATGTTAGATTGAATTTAATCTTTTGTTAACATATATACAATGTACTTACCAATACTTCCTCCTGATAGTTTGAGAATGCCACTGCTAAGTTCATTATGTTGCTCATTACTGTCTCATGAACTTCCTTCCCTCCTTCAATACAGATCCTGTATATGACCAAACCAATTCACTTTACTTGGAATTCGAGCATGAAAAAAAGCATATGATTCGTATAAACAATTTATCCTATCTCCAAATAATTGATCTGGAAAAAACTTTTAAGCGATTAATTTAGGCCAGTATGAAGATTCAAACACTCAAAAGTAACAAAAAGAGTTGGAAAAATCACCTAAGTATTTCCATAAATAGTGAAACCTCTTCCTCATTTGGTGCTTCAAGAATCTGAGTCATACAAAAGAGTTACCCTGCGGTTAAACTCAATTGATCAGCAAATACAAAGCCCAAATATGCGAAGCAGACAAATTACATGAAAGTGCAGCAACAAAAAAAAAGGATAAAGCAACATTTAGTCTCTGAACTTGGCAACTTTGCCCAACTTGGTCCCTTAATTTTTTGGACCCACATTAGCCCCAGAACTTGGGAAAAGTTGCCAAGATAAAAGACTAAATGTTGCTTTATCAAAAGCAAAAAGAATAACCCGAATATAATACTGCTACAGCTTTCCAATAAGAAGAGTGCCAAAACAACCACACATGTATATATTTTAAAGTCGTTTTTCTGGTTCTTAAATGATTATGATATATGAATCAGTATGTCAGTCTATTAATACAGGTCAATATGGCACGATAATATATATATATATATATATATATATATATATATATATATATATATTGATTGTACGGTCCAGCTAGAGATGGCTTAATGCGATGATACAGATATCAGATGATGATCCTTCTTTTTAGCTAGAATGTAAATGACTTATATGGCTCCTTCATGTGCAGGACAAGCTATGAAGCAACAGAAATAAACTAAACTAAGACATCAAAGTAAGCAAATTTTAGGTATTTATACACACACACTATACTGGACTCCTTAGCTTTAACAAGCTCCATAGTCCTAGTTCAAGCACAGCCTTATTCATTTTTTTATGATAGTCCAAGTACAAATTCAAGGCTATGATGCATAAGCCATACCTGTGTCCATTACTTCTTTTCCATTAACTTAAATTACAAGTCATTTCCAATGCAAACAACCAAAAGGAAACATTGGCATTAATGATGAAGAACTTACCATTGACAGTGTCATCCCTTCAAGAGCTTGACTATACAGAAAAACTTCCCGAAAGTTCATTGGTTCCCCGATTTCAGGATCATAGTAATACACCTGTAATCAACACCCAAAATAATCAAACATCAACAAAGCTATATATATAATTACTAACCTAATGATAATATAAAGTTTTAATGGAACAAATGCAAAAAAGGATTACCGACCAAAGTTGGCGTTTGGGTTGAATCCTTGATCTTTTCATTAGAAAACTGATCGACATTGTTTTTGTCATTATCATTAGCAGTAGTGTCGCAGCTGTCGCTGTTGTTATCATCTTTAGTAATTTTATTATTATTATTATCATTATCATCATCACTAATATCTTTCTTATTATTCTGATCATTGAATAATCTGTCGATTTCTTTAAGGGCGACCAGCCATCGTCTTAAAAGCTGAACCCTTTCAACTCCTTTACATGATACTGAAACTTCTTCAAGTCTCTTTACCGTTATTCGAAGATTCTGCATATTCTTAGCCGCCTGATAATTAACATAAAATAAACAAATCAAATTTTCTGTTAAAATTGAAAGGATTAAAACTCGCAAGAGTTTTAACTTTTTATTGATTCATCAGACTATTGTATCCGGTCACCATAACTATTAGCTTAGGCACTAAATGCTAGTTCTGATATGCACGAGCAAGTCGCCAATATGCATGTTCAACATATTCATCTAACACTTAACGCTTCGAAAGACAGATATTGGAACTAGTATTTGATGCCTGGAACCGGTATCAATTTAAAATCTAAACTACAGTTAAAGGACATAGGCGAGATTAATTCAAAATGAAAAAGGAGATAAATATGAGATTTACAATGCGGTTATGGATCATCCTGGCACCGCCGAAGACGACGGAATCGGCGACACTCCATACAGTGCGTCTCAGGGTATTCTTATCGCCTACTTCCACGGCTCTAGTAACAGCCGTTCTTATCCATGACATCTTCTTCCAATCTGAAGGAGCCCTATAAAATTCCTAACGAGAATAAATGTAGAAAAGACGAGGAAGCATTAAAGAATGGCGATTGATTTTCGTGGAGGAAATTCTTCACTTTTGCATGTTTGGGGAAGCGACGGAAAACACAGAGTCAAAAAAGTACAAAAATAAAATAAAAATAAAAATGGGGGGAATGAATGGAGAAACACAATTTGGGCGTTGACGTGGGAACGTAAATATTTGTTTAATTTCCCGCATTGTTCGAGTCCCTTCCCTCTTCTTTCGCTTTCCTGCCTTCTTTTTTAACGACCATTTCTCTTTCTCTTTCTCTCTCTCTCTCTCTAAATTCGGGGGAATAAAAAAAATATGGCTATTCATAATATCCATTAACTAAATAAATGATTTTTTAATGAAAATTAAAAGGCAATACATATGTCTACAACAAAAAACTTGCATGGTCTTCTCCATGACAACTAAGTTTTAATATTTGTAATTTTTGAATTATTAAAATTTAAATATGTTTATCACTGAGATACAACTGTCTAAATTCAAATACAAATTAAATATTATACGACACCTATCTAAACTTTCAAAAAAATGACTTTAAAATTTTTAATTATATATTAAATATTTGAGTCCAAAGCTCATCGCCTTGTGTCCTGGTGGCAAAGGTAGATGTTTATCATCCCTTAGCACTCGAGTTTGAACACCAGTAATGCATGTTGTGTGTGCCGTCTTTGAAAAGACTAAAAAAGTTGAACATGTGTTACCCTTGCATCGCATTAGCATATTCAAAAAAAATATCTGAGTCCAAATACATTAAAAGTTGGATGATCAAAATTTTGTATCATCAAACATATTTTTCCTAAAGTTATTCAAATGTCCGAATTTACAATCATATAAGTAATGTCCGAATCTAAAAGATAATATTTGTTTATATTTTTTAACCATATTTTTTAACCATTTGATAAAAATACACTCACCTTACAAACAAAACTACTCAGTTAAACATCATCATGTTTTCTATTCGTATCGCCCGTTCGATTCAATTCATCGGTGTACATTTAAAATCAGCACTTCCCTGGTTTCTTTACATATATTAACTTGTTGGAAGAAAGGATTATATATATATATATATAAAGCTTGGCGACATGTGTTATAACATATTCAAACAAGGTATATTGGTACAATGTACAGATTGTAATATTAGATTGTAATATTATTAAAGTTTAGTCATAAAATCAACAGAAATAATGTTGGAACAAAACAGCTATTGGGACTTTGATTTTATTCACTTCAACCATCTATGAATCCGTCCAAATTCCAATCATTTGAAGGTCACCAACGAATACAAAACTAGGACTACAGAAGGCAAAGTTTAAAGCTTCAATAATCTCGAATTAATCTCTTCTCTATGTGGCACGCTTTACATCAACTCGAGTCAGTGGTGTTCTTTAAGCTAGCTACTGGCTGTCTCATTCGATTTCCGGCAAGGGCACTTTCCAAAAATTCCATGAGTTAAAATCTTCCTGCAAAGGTGTCGGAATATCATCAGTGAGTGACCATTGAACTTCCAATGCTCCGAAACAGAGCTTAACCGGGGATAGTTCTGGAGAACTTTAGAATTCTATTTAAACAGGGGAGACGATATTCTTTTACCTGTTCAACCAACGAGGTTGGCGGAAACATGTCGTTAACCAGAGTATGCAACGATGTATATGACTTCACATCAATACAATGACTAACAGCCACCTCACCCTGCCAGTTTCAAGTCAGAATATTAGGAAGTTGGTACGGTAACCTCATTACTGATTCTGGTTCATTTTTCCCACTCAAGAGTAGGACATAGAAAGCATGTATACCTTTGGGTTGATGATAAAAATCTTGCCCTTCGGGATCCCGATTTTTCTATAGCTCAGCTCATCCGTGTCTCTATTTCCAAATCCCGCATAAAACGGATTGTAGTCGGAGGGGAAAAGTTTCTTAATATCCTGCAATGCACACATAAGAAAGGAACCCAAAGTGAAAGGACTGATCCAATTGCAGTAACCTGTTTCAATCTACATTGAGAAACAAAGAGTATTTTGGGATTTACCTCTAAACATGCTATTTTGAACTCGTGAGGTGCTCTTCTTATCACTGCAAAATAAGGTGGAAAAGGTAGAATAAATCAGAATGAATGTATGCAACTAAAATATTAATATTGGTCTCGCAATATTATTTTAACAGTGTCGAAGACGACATACCAATAAATGAGAGCGTCCACTTGTCAACTTTTTAAAGTGCCACATAGGATTGTTTACTATGTTGATTGTGTTCTATATATAATCATCTAAATTAATCACCAACCTAATTAAAAAGAAAGGTTTAGAAAACAAACTAAGTAATCAAATCCTTCTAAAAATTGTAGTGTTATTAAATTAGTTTATATAACCTTTTACAAAAATTAAAGAGTTTCACCTATATTAAAGAGAATTTATAAAAAAAGAAAAATAGTTATGGTCTATTTAACATGTCTAAATTAATAATCAACCTAAATAAAGACTGTATTCTTCTGTGCAATAGATATATTATTTAATAGAAAATAAGTCATACAGATTATTAATCAAAACAAATAATTTATTAATAAATTTTTTTATTTTCAATTTACTATAAATGCATTTATACTTTTTTAACATTACGTAAAGTCAAGCCAATTACTTACAGTTTTTGTACGTAATTATTGTTGAAAATTACTTTAAATTTAATACCAATTACACAAAACTAAGAAAATTCTGATGATCAATAAGATATGCCACTTGGCAATCATATAGAATGTGAATTAAAAAATGCGGTGCAAGGTACTACCTTATTGTATATATGGTATGTCAAAGCAAGATCTCACCTTCACGGTACAATGAGGGAAACAACCCATCGGGAGAAATAACAACAGGTCCATTCGGCAAAGCTTTTCCATCCTATATAAACAAATCAATCAGTCAAAATCTTTATAACAGGGAGGGTGGCTTCAAAATGTTCATCTAAAGCACACCGAAACCTGGAGTATTTTTTTTTCTACCTGTTTCAGGTTGATTAAAAAACTTCTCGTTAGATATGCCTGAACAATTGCTCGTGCACTCAGAAATAGCAGCTGATATCCGTTCTCCTGTTGTGAACAGACAATTCAGAAATTTGACATCAGATACCCAAGGAAATAGATTTGATAGCATGCATGTCAAAGTATGTTAGTTAATGGAATAAACTCGAGACACACACTGGTGTCAAAAATTAAGCAACCACAAGACCTGACAATTTATCATATACATCGAATTCCCAAGTGACAGGGATAATGGAACCCAGCTTTCCCTAGAAACAATATTGTGATTGTGCATATGCACATCACATACATGTTAGTGAGAAAGGTGGATGAACATGGTGCAACTTCTCAAAAAAGAATTTTATCAGCACACGGCATCTAAGAAGTGCAAAAATAGATTTCACAAATGAAAATGGACAACAAATGTTCACATAATCATAATACTAAGGTTGTCAAACATTATTCCTAAACTTGCATTCTAAAACCTGACAAAGGAAATAATAAATAAGCGATCACTTACTAGTAAATTAAGTCAAATAGAATATTGAAACAAATGAGGGAAAAAAGCATACCTTAATAGCAGAGAAAAGTCTAGCTACGCCAGATTGTGTCCAATCCCTTCCAACTAATGGCATAAACTGGCCTAAAACATCAGACCTGAAAGAGATGTGTCAAGGTTACTGAAAGACACATCTTGTATTAAAACTATACATGATTGAAACATATTGAAAGGAAAGATTTCACCGCAAATCAAATAGGCTATCACAACTTCTACAAATTCACATTGTTGCTTTAATACTAAAGAACATAGTGGAATACTCTCAGCTTCAAATATAAGTAAATGGTTTTACCAAAAAAAATAAGTAAATGGTTTATTAAAATTTTCTCTCTACTTTTATAGTCTAGTTTAATTTAGTACTCATATCATAATAACTTATAGTAAGGAAACTATCTACCATCTCCAGAATATACATCATAATAAGAATCAAAAGGGAGTTTAGAAGGTCCATGGGTGAAACAAGAACATTTTAAATAGTGCATGGATATAACATCAGAAGATAAAAGTCCATACTTAGTGATAGTTCCATCCACATCTGAGATTACAATCTTTGCATTCCACTTCCACAAGTAAATATGAGCATCAACCTGTTATAGATTCGTACGTTTAGGAGGATAAATTTTTAGCATTAACACACCCTTGCAAACCTAAAGTAAGAATTTATTGGTAGAAAATTGAAACCTGTTGTGTTCCCAGAACCCTGGTGGAGAAGCTGAAAGCAATCTTATTCTGACCATCTTTCAAATTCAAGGAAGCTATCTGCTCACTAGTGGGAACATTTGTCCTAATAAATTGCTTGCGGGGAGATTCAATCCTCCCACTGGATGCTGGAGTTGAACCTGCTGGCAAATTTTGTAGAGTAGATTCGGTATCAACAAATTCCTCCTCAGTGGATAAATTGCTGTGTGTGGGGTCAAGTGTTTTGACCCTTCTAAAGGGAATACGCCAGAGCCTCCATCTACGGCCAGAGGATGTGGAAGTGACTGTAGAATCATCGTTCTTTTGGTTTGATGACTCGTTATGTTCAACAGGGATTGCATCTTGGGGTTCAACATCTAACTCTAAACCAAATGCAGCCATTCCAAGAACAATATGAGCAGCTTTTTCCCATGGAATGTACCTCTCCCCAATTCGGATGATTAGGTTTGCATTCTTAATAATTGACATTGCATTATTTTTATATTCTTCATGTGATATGCGGTGTGCTTCAAAGACTTCTGCGGCAGCATCTCGTCCCATACCCTCATGAAGTTCATCTCCACATAGTGAGATCTCAAATCCTGGAAATACAAGGTGAGCAAGAAAAGCTAAGACAATGATAGGTTTGAGAAACTATTTCTGTTTTCATTTTCTGAAAAAAGGCTCTTTCTATCTTCTAAATTTTCAAAAACATGTTTGTTAAATAAATAAGAAGACATGTTTTAAGAAAACAAAATAGTTAAACGTGGTTGGTATGTGCATTTTCAAAATTAAAACATCAAAAGCAATTCTTGACAAACAAAATAATAATAAAATGTAAAATGTTAGCTAGAATAATAAAAATAAAATAGCAAGAAACATAAGAGTTCAATAAAACAAAACAAACAGCAGTTCGTAATTCATAATGTTAACAATTATCAAGAAAAGACAAATATTCTTTTCCCAATCAAACTCTACAAATATAGTAACATTGACAAAACAACTATTCTATAAAAACACAAAAGACCAAAATCAGATGTGAAAGTATTGGAGCACTAATTAGAGAGAATATATGGCTATGGTTTTTTCAGCTTTTGCCCCCAAAATAATAATAATATAGAATGTCGATGAGTTAAATTTGGGTCTTTAGATTGTTTACAATGACAACAGCCAAAAAGAAAATAATAATAATAACCATGCATATTTGATGATTTGAACCTAGGTCTTATATGGCTTGCAATGACAACTAAAAAATTCTTAAAATCACTTGTTTCTTTGAAAACTTTTTTTGTTCCCTAATTTTGGCCCATTTTCATTCCCATTTTCTAGGAGACATGTTTTCTCAAACAAAAAACTGAGTATTCCAGGAGAATTAGAGCAAGAATAAGAGTGTAAAACAATTAAAGGAAGAAATTTCCTAAGGTCCTTAGTTCCTTACCTGAGCTAGCACGAGTTTCTATCTCTTCACTAGAAGTTGCAGTTTCCACGATCTCACTTTTCCTACTCTTATCCACAGGTTCAGGACTTTGCTCACTGCTGTTTATCCCTTCAGTTGCTGCTGAAGTACCAAATTGTTCATCTTTTTGTTCAGGGTCATTGCTAACAGAATCAACGGACCCATTGTTAGAACCTGTATGATCTGTATCCAGCACTTCTTTTTCAACTAGTAAATCAGGAGATCTATTATTGCTGGAGGAATCAGGACAACAAGAGGAAGACAACACGTCTTTATTTCTAGAGTCACCAACAGCTCCCACTTCAGTTTCATCATCGTCTGGAATACTGCAAGGAGGTTTATCTTGTGAAATCTGAGCTTCTAGTGGGCTAACTATGCCTTCAGAATTAAGGTCTTCCCCGTCTCTGCCCAATTCAGAGAGTTCAAGGCAGCTCTTAAAAATATCATCCTTATTACACATGGATGCATCTTCAACATCACTCTGCCTGCTCACTTCACGTTCATGGACATGGTTAGAAAGGTTTGCAGTTTCTTCAGCCTGGCAGGCATGCCCCACCCCATTTTCACATACTTCTCGCTGGTTCAAAGCAGTAGAATCACTGTTCAAGCTGCAAATATTATCAGAGGAATCCTTAGCTGCGGCTGAATTGAGCTTACTGATATAGTCAGCAGCCCACACATTGTCACTTGAACTAAACTCCTCATTATCCTCACAGAAGTCAGATTCTTCACCTGGTCCTAGATGGAACTGAGGTGTGCTTAGTTGCACATTTTCAGCACTCTGCTCTGATGCTGAGACAGGGGCTGTGAGTACGTGGCCATCCACACTGACCAAGACAACTTCTGAATCTGAACCCTGAGCTTCACCAAAACAGTCACCATTTAAACCCTCATATCTGGCAGACCCATATTCTGACAAATTAACCGAACCCTCTATCGAGGACTGCTCATCCTGAAAGTCATAGAATCTAGTATCAGATTCTGCCCTTTCAAACCGCTTTGGAATTGTAGAATCAAGTTCGTTCCTCAAGTGAGCCACCGCAGAATCTGAGACACTATGTTCAAGTCTATAAAATTCACCAATCTTTTTATCGCCTTCACCTTGTAAAACTTCATCATCAGAATCCTTCAAATCACCATTTAACTCGATCCCTGTACAAGGATCAACCTCCCTTGCAAAATATGCTTCACCAGAGTTATCAAGATACATATGAAAATCCGCTTCAACACCATTAACAGTTATATGAACAACCTTCTCAGCCCCTTTCAAAACACCCTGAAACTTCCCAAACCGAACATACCAAGGTGTGCTTCGGAAACTCCCATCTTGTTGCTGAACAGCAATCACATCAACAGCCCCACCAAAAGGATGGAAAGGAGTAGCAACAGAATACACACCTTGTGAAATTAAACTCCCAACTTTGCCAACCACATTCATTTTGTCAATAGTAAACCTTCAATAGATTGACAAAATTCAAAGCAAATTAACAAGAACCCTTTTACAGATTCTTTATTTTTTACAAAGAAAGATGAACCCAACAAATTACCGTAATCATCAAAATCTTTCTTTCTTCTCAACGATATTTATTCTTTAACTTGAGGTATCTGCATTCAATTCAAAGTCAAACCAAGCAAATATTAAACCCTAAAATATCCCTATTTAATCAGCAAGAAAAATAAAATGCAAAAAAAAAGCAAGCAAGGGAATCAATCAGGCGTCACTTTCATACCAACTCTAGAAACCCGAAATCAGACTTTGATGCATATTAAGCAAAAATCTCAAAAAAGAATGTTAACACGCATTTCTTACAAAAGAAGAAATACTTAACCTCAAGAAACAGCAATAACTCGAGTTACTTCACCAATTTTCTCGACAACCAAACAGAAAATAAGCGTTGATTGTCCAAATATAGAGCGGTCAAACAAGATTCATAACAGACAGAGAGACTGCCAAGTGCCAAGCAATGCAAGAGAAAGAAAGAGAATCGGATATTAAAGAATCAAACTCTTTTTAGTTCAACATTAATTTGCAAATATGTATATATTTTTAGTCAAATCCATTAAAAAACTTACAGGTTAAAACATATCGAGCAAAAGAAAATTCCGGGAAGGTCCAATCTGGAAGCCTGAAATCATGACAATTCTAAGATCGTCTCGACTTTTCTTTTCTTTTCTTTTTCTTTTAGCTTCCCATTTTGATTTTGTTTTTAAAAATGAAATTTAAATGGCCACGGGGGTGAGCAATAAATAGTTAATCCTGACCTGAAATTATATGAAGGCTTTTAAATTCGTCTAGAGTTTTGGATAAAACTACGCGATGAAGCTTGAAAGCTGGCGTTAAAATTTATGATTCGTAAAGGGTATTTCTGGAATTCCACCTTGTTTTTTTATAACGATAAGGGATCATCACCTTGGACTTGGAGTCTTGGATTCCTCTGTCTTGAAGTAAACAAAATAATAATAAATTTATTTAATGCTAAAATACCCTTTTTATTGATTATTTAAGGGGAAAAACATCAATACATAGGCCGTGTAAACTTTAATTTACACAAGCCTTTTAATTTTAAGTGATATAGTTAGGGATGGGCACGGGTCGGGTTTTTGGCCTACCCGAACTCGACCCGAAACTAATTATCCTAAAACCGATTCCGACCCGATCCAATTCTTTAAAAAACCTGACCCGACTTGACCCGAAAATAAATATTCTAAACCCGACCCGACCTATAGAAAAAAATTAATTTTAGGGACCTAATTGTAAAAAATAATTTTAATAGGCATAATTATAAAAAAAATTAAGGACTAACATGCAAATAAAAAAATAATTTTAAGGACCTAATTATAAAAATATATATAAAGAGGGGGTATTATTACAAATATCCCTAAAAATTTAGGAGAAAATTACACTATTAGTCCCAGGTCAGGTCGGGTCGGTCGGATTTTTTCACCATAAAACTCGAACCCGACCCGACCTCACCCTACAGAAAAATCCGACCCGACCCGATCTCGATTTTTTCATAAAAATACTCGACCCGATTGGGTCGGAACCCATCGGGTTCGGGTGCCGTGCTCATCCCTAGATATAGTTGTAGTTTAGGGTTTAAAATTTAGGGGTTTAGGTTATAGGGTTTAGAATTTAAAGTTAGTGTTTAAAATTTAAGGTTTAAGATATAAGATTTAGGCTTTAGGACATTAGGATTAGAAATTTAGAATTTATTTTTTATAAGGTAAAAAGACATGCTTTTATAAAATTAGTTTTACACGGCATGTGGATAACTAACAACTAGATGCTTTAGTACTCATCCTCTTGTGTATTGGTGGCAAAGTTAGATGTTCATCATCCTTTGGTGCTCGGGTTCGAGCACTAGTAATGCATGTTGTGTGTGTCGTCTTTGAAAAAACTAAGAAAATTGAACAGATGCTACCCTTATATCACACCAGCATATTCAAAAATAAAACTAGATACTTGTATATCAAAGTATTTTCCTTAAACTAATTTAAAAACACTTAGTTTAATGTTTATAATTTTTTTTAAAAACGGATGGTTAAAAACACTTCGCTAGCATCTTCCCCTCTCCCTTATTGTGAATTCGATACACACTAAGAACAAATTTTTCCTCTAAGAATTGTTAAAAAAACACTTTAGCTTAAATAATAATAATAAATATATCCTAATTATGGGTAGAACTTCATCATTGTCAACACTATCTGAATTCTGGTAGCTGCCTAACTAAGACCAAAAATAACTGAAAATAATCCAAATATATACATATATATGTGGTCAGAAAGTATATAATCCAAATATTATATAATATGAAGTGCTACTAATAAAATTATATAGTTAGATAGTGCTGCCGAACAAAACAACCTCATAAAAGGGTGTACAGTGTACTCTTCTTTTTTCCAACATAGCTCTTCAATGTGTCCCCCAAACACAAGGCACGTGTTTTGTTTCTCAAATCCTTTTGACCATTGTGATTTATGTGCGTCTTTTCTTTTATGTACCTAACAAATATTTACACCAATTTGCTATTCAGCTTATTCAAATTATTAACTCGTTGGGATATGATTTCATAGAAAAGTATGAATAAAACATATTTTTAATAATAATAAAATGACAAAAAATACTTAAACATTCTTTATTTTTAGAATTTTATATCTTATAATCCTTTGAGTTTTTTTAATAAAACTGGTGAATTTTACATATTTTTTTATTTGTTTAAGATTTTTGCAATTTTTTTCTTGAGGGATCAATTTGCATATTTTTGAAAATGAGAAGGACCTAACAAATATTTACACCAATTTGCTATTCAGCTTATTCAAATTATTAACTGTTGGGATATGATTTCATAGAAAAGTATGAATAAAACATATTTTTAATAAGTCTTAATAGATAAATAGGTGCCTAAATTATGTCTTTTTTTTTTCTAGTTAGGTGCCTAAATTATTTTTCGGGCAAAATTAGAACTTAAAATTTTATTATGCGACCCATTTAAAGTTCATCGTTAATTTTTTCCGTTAAAGGACATGCGTCATCTCCTGAAAATTCCAAAAATTATATTAAAAATATATAAAATTAATAAAACAAAATAAAAATATATTTTTAAATTTTTTAAATATTCCCAAAACAGTCCTTAAATCCCTAATCCCCAACTTCGACCACTCTGGCCGGCGGCGGTCACGTTGTCGGCGACGAAATGAAGCGCCCTCCCCTCACCGAACAACTCACACGTTGTTCGTGTGAATCGTTCGAAAGAACCATTCGACAATTTTGTCAATCCACACGACGTCAATCGATTTCTGGCAACGGGATGGTGGAGGAAATGGTCGTGGTGGTCCGGCGATCGATGTGGTGGGCGGTAGCATGGCAATCGGCGGCAGAATTGATCCAAATCGGGATTTAAGTTTTTGGGGTTTAGGGATTTGGGAATTTGAAAGTTTCATATGTAAAATCTGGAAAATTTAGAGATTTTTTTAATATTAATTAATTATATTTAATTTTAATATAATTTTAAATTTTTTTAGAGGTGACACGTGGCATTTAACGGTAAAAATTAACGATGAACCTTAAATGAATTACTGAATGAAACTTTAAGTCCCAATTTTACCCGAAAAATAGTTTGGGCACCTAACTGAAAAAAGCATAGTTTGAACACCTATTTAATTCGATCACCTACTCCGCTCTTTCAACCTGTTTCAACATGATGAGTTATGCATACTCTTCACTTGTTTAGATGACCAACATTTTTAGATGATCCGATATTACCTCAATAAATAGTTTAGTGACATCTTCGCTTGTTTTTTAAAATTTATTGGACTTAAGGACTATTTCGATAATTAATTTTAATTTTTCACAAGTGTCTTAGTTTTAGGGTTTAGAGACTTATTTTTAGTTCTAAGGTTTAGAGACTTAGTTTAAGTGTATGGTTTAGAAGTTAGGTTTAATTGTTAGAATTTAGAGTTTATAAGTTTAAGGTTTAGGAGTTTAAATAATTTTTTTTATTTTGAGTTGTCTCGACCTAAAATTGGATACGATCCTCTTTGTATATTTGTTATTTGTCACTTCCTCTGAAGTTACTTCCTCTAAATTTCTCGCTACCCTATATACATTCCAAAACTAAACCGACGCTTCCTAAAGCTTGAAAGTGAAGACAAACCCTAAAGTATAGGGACGGTAACATTTTTTTTGTATATAGTTTGAATTCGTATTTATTTAATCAGAATTCATTCCTTACACGTATTAAATTTGTTTATTATTATTGACACTGAATTGTTATTAATTAAGTCATTTATTGGAAATTCAAATTATTAAAAGACAAAAAATTCTAGATAAAAATTATAAAAAGGAAAACGAATAATAAATTTGAATATTTGAATTCAAATATGTTATTTACTTTGTTAAAAAATATGTTATTTACAAAAATAAAATAGATTAGATAATAAACAACTAATGGTTAAAACTTGAATACAAATTATAATTAGAACGTCAAAATCCTAATATTCTATAAATTATAATATCTTAACATAGTAAAAAAACAAATCTAATATCCGAAAATATCTCGATACACACTATTCACTATCATCATCATCCCTATGCCTAATAAGTAAATATTATTTGAACCCAGCAAGTGTTTCATGGGAAAAGAGAATGATGTTCATTCAAAGAGACACATGTTCATATTACTTTGTGTATAAGGTATATGTACATTGTCAAATGATTAAGAATATATATGAACAAATAATACTTTATAATCAACTTTAGACTATTCAAATAGTAAATATTATTATTTTTAGAATAAGGGAAACGCACAATCAATACATTCCAACATTTTTAGCAAAAAAGATAATAAAAAGTAAATTTATATTTGTATAAATATTCTATTTGCTCTTAGAAGTTCTACCGTGAGGTAGTGCGACTATAATAAGGCAGCTTTATATAAATTTTTACTTAATTACATAAATTCTTACACAATTAATAAGAAGTTATGTAATTACACAAATTTTTATCCGGTTAGTAAGAATTTTAATTCTACCTAAATTATTACCTAATAATAATTTATGTAGGTTGGCATTTTATCCGCATGTCTCATTTCCTCTTGTTCTTGCTCCCAAACAGCAAAGTGAAATAGAATAAAACCCTAAAGAAGAAGCCCCATGCAACAGTAACCCACACACAGTTCCATTTGCTAAACTCGGTGATCCCTTGCTGCTTAAGTACATCTTTCCCCGTCGTCAAACACGTTGAACTCGTAATATTCCTCCCCAAAACACGCCCCATGCTGCCCAATAACTCGCTCTTCACCGCCGCCGGTAACGTCCCAAGCGCCGTTTGATCGAACAGTTGAACACCCATAACATAGCATTCCGTTGGATCCAGGAATTCGTTCTGCAAAATAGCTTCGTAAGGGTACTTAACCAAAGAGATATAATGAAACCACAGCCAGTATTTGGGTAGCCGATCTCGACCGACGAGGAAGCCACAGAGGAACAGAAAGTAGGAGACAACGGCGATGCCGCTAACGAAGGCGAGGAATACATCGGGGATAAGCCCTGAAATAAAAGCGGCGAATGAACTTCCGGCCCAAAACGCGGCAAGGATCGTGACGAAGAAGAATAAAAATCCGGGGACGCCGCCGGCGAGGCCGACGGCCCAAAACGTTATCAACGATAAGGTGATGGCAAGGTTGAAGAGTAATGGGATGTGTGTTATTGAACGAGCGAGGACGTACGAGGAACGACGATAAGCGTTGTAAGCAGTTTCTCGCATGAAAATGTATCGTTCTTGAATGAAAGTGGGGACTTCGGTTATACAGTTGAAGAAGATTGTGGCAATGGAAATAGATATGCACCCTAATCGTTCTTGAACGCCGGCGGGGGAGTCGTCGAGTTGCCAAAACATGGTGGCGAGGACTATTCCGGTGACTGTTATGGTGCCTAATCGGACGGCGAACTTGGCCGGCATTCGTCTTGAGTTCGTTAACAATCGTTTCGATAGTACCATCACTTCGATGTAAAATGGATTGGCGAAAGATGGAACTGATAACGACTGATTCGCACCACCACCACCACCGCCACCGGAGACTAGCTTTCCACGAGAAATGCTTTTGGCTATGGCGTCTTTAAGTGGAAGAGTAGTTCGCTTGATGGAAACAGTATCATCATCGCCGCCATTATCACCCATTGATGATGCTTTCCAGGACTTGTTGAATTCGAATAAATTCTGGGTTCCTGAAGGTGTTCCTTCGAGTTCACGGATCAAATCGAGAGCGAACTCGGATGGATTTTCGTTTTTGGGAATCGGGTGACCGAAATCACTGAAGAACTGTGAGAGATTGGCCGGTGAATCGTTGTATAATGTTCTTGCATGTGATAAGATAATCAAGCGATCAATTAGTCCTAAAATTCTCGAACTCGGCTGATGAATCGTCATTATTACGATGCTTCCACTTTGTGCAATTCGTTGAAGGACCTTAACAACCATGAATGCACTCGTTGAGTCAAGACCCGAAGTCGGTTCATCGAGGAACAGTAGTATCGGATCATGAATTATATCAATTCCGATCGAAACTCGCCTTCGTTCACCTCCCGAAACACCTCGATGACCTTCGTCACCGATAACAGTCTTTGCCGCATTCCTCAACCCTAGCTGATCAATCAAAGCCCGAACCCTTTCCTTCTTCTTCTTCTTCGAGACCGAGCGAGGAAGCCGGAACTCGGCCGAAAACATGAGAGTCTCTTCGACGGTTAACATCGGAAACAAAATATCATCTTGCATAACATAAGCTGAAATCACCTTGGAAAGGCCAGAATCCAAGACCTCCCCATTCAAAGTGATGGTACCCTTGAGACTTTGCTTGGAAATCCGGTTTGCAAGAGCATCGATCAGGGTCGATTTACCCGACCCGCTTGCACCTAAAATCGCCATGATCTGGCCTTCTCTTGCTTCACCGGAGATGCCTTTGAGCAAGCTCTTGGTGTTAGTTTCTGAAGAAACATTAGATTTGTTCCAACGGAAGGGGAACCCAGTTTTGGTGCTAAGTTTGACGTCGTAAGTTAAGTTTTGGAAGGAAAGCACAAAAGGGTCTAAGATGGGCGATGAACTGCTCTCAATCTGAACGTCAAGGATCTGATGATGTTCTTCTGAAGGTAATTCCTCGATCTCCATTTTTGGCTAAGGATCCACGAGTTCCGAGTTGAACATTAAGGACTGATCAGGGTTTACCAAAAATAAAAGTTGTAGTTGGTTGAATTGATGTTTTACATTATTGTAATTTACCTTTCTTGGATCCAACATGGAAATCTTATTCACGACATCATGAGATGTTTCCAAGCAACTTCTCTTTTTGTCTTATGATTGAAATAATTGTATTTTTACGTGTGCATTTTATTTAGCTAATATACTTTCGTATACGAAAAAGGTTACTTATTTAATGTTTTTGTATTTATTTATAGTAATATAAAATAAAAGTTATATTTTGATACACATTTTATGTAGATTTTTTTATACAACTTTTCTTAAATTTAAAACCCAAAATTCTAAAATTAACACCCTAGATTCTAAACTATAACTCTAATTCTTAAAATTTTAACTATACAATATAAACTCTAAACTAAATATATAATTTTTGAGTTTGACAAGCCTATATAAATTTTAAGTTATACGAATTATATATCAAAGTTTTTCTCCTAACATGAATAATGAACTATTTTAAATACACTTTCGTGCACCAACCTTGTAAATAATAGTAATAGTTATTTATTACAGTTTATGATAAACGAGGGACTTATTTTAAATTTATTTTCGTACACCAAACTTTGTATAATTATTTTACAATTTTTTAACATATAATTTTGTATAATATCAATATTACTCAAAGTTTCAAATCCTCTTTACTAAATCGAAGTATATTTAACAGGCCGTCCATGCATAAATTTAGCATGTGACACATTGTAGGGCTTCAAAATTTGAAGGGCCCACACTTTAAAAACTATATTAATCCAAAAAAAATATTTTTCTAATATATATTTTTAATTTTCTCCTTATTATCTAAAGAATTTAATTATAATCAATTTTTTAAAAAAACCTCACCAAATTTATGGTGTATAACGGGCAAAAAAAACTTCTTATTTATGTTCTAATTTATTTTCTTCAATCACTCACAATCGTAATATGATAAATTTTAATATTTTATACTTCAACCTTATTATAAAACATTTTAAGGGCATTTTTTTTAAAATATCACAGGGCCCGCACATCTTTTGGGACGGACATGATATTGAGCAATTAAGCATGTTCAAACTCACATCCTTCATATATATTATACTAACGACATGTCAATCGAACTAAACTCAATCGATATCTTATATCTAATACATTATTTATTTAAAAAAAGTATCAGTTATAAACATTATGTAGATATTTTTTAACATATAGAGATTCGAGGTAACTATTTTAAGAAAAACCAAAGATTGTGTTAACATAGATAAGGCAGTCACTCTAACCTTTGTGAAAACATAAGAAAGATACTTTGATTCAGATCAGGTATCGTACAGATATATTATAGACGATTCTTTATATTTAATTTACTCTAATTTACATAGTCAAGATTTTAACTTCTAATTTTATTTAATGATTTAGACTCTCTCATTACTAGACTAATTGATTAATGTTGGTGGTAGCTGGATGGATTTTGGTCATTGATAAGTTTTGCCTGTTTTTTCCCCTGTTTTTCCCCCTAAAACACCGAATGAAGCTTTACTGTTACGCAAATAACCAATTTTGAATTGTAATGTTCCTTTTTGAAGCTTTTCACTTTCCTTAATGGACACACAAATTTTATATTCTACTTTTATAAATGTTAGGGAAATGACCAATTTTGTTGACGGATGCAATGTGCTGTGTGCAGGTGCTAAAATGTTGCTTGTCAAAGTATAAGGATTAAAATGAATTTCTTAGTATAGTAGAGGGATCTCTACTGTACTTTAATCAAAGAATCTCCCACCAATTGAAAAGAACGTTTACGAAATTTTGGCACTCACTTTTTGTAATAACCAAGGGATTGCAAATCCTTGGCTTTAGTAGTATTGGCATGGCAGCAGCTGCAACGGAGGACTTCAACTGAGTAGAAACACCAGCTATTGTTAATTAAACTTCTTGGTTCAATGCCAATAATGAAGAACCAGCTTCATTATTAGATATCTTCCATCTTCATCCTGTTTCCGATCCTCACTCCCTTGAAGAGACGGCTTTACTGCGGACAACACTGGAGGCAATCGGAGTACGATTCTTGCTATCGATGCTACTGGTGAGACTCTCTGTTCTGTCTCGGCAGGTACGGCGGGGACGATGATGGATGCAATGACACTATGGCTAAAAAAGAAGACTACAGCCAAAGTGAAGATCAGCATCAAAGTTCTACCGGTTATAAATAATAATAAATAATTTATGTAAGCACAATGTTAAACGTTATATAAAATACTCGGCTACTGATGAATGGTGATTCCATTGATGTGCTAGTTAAAAGCAAAAGGCATTGTTGTTCTTCATTACAAGGCTTAGAACCTAGATACTATTTAACTAATAGAGCAGCCAAGAGGGCCACAAAGCTCACCTATACACATATCTATAGCCACCTTAGTATTACAGAGTTGTTATGTCAAAATTTGCACAAAAAGTGCTGATTTTTGTTCCTTTCCCTCCCACAAGAAGCAAACTTTTATGTAAGGTAAACTTACTGTACAGGAGGTAACAGAGTTTTTTCATCATATTGCAGTACCAAGGCTCAGTTCATCCTCGATGTCATCCCCTTCTTCGAATAGCTTTAAGAACCGAGCTTGTTCTTGTTGCCTCTTCTTCTTTTGCCAATGTTTATGTACCACCACCATTGCGATTATTGTTACAGTTAAAACCAGCACGATAATCAGTATAATTATAAAAATACGCATTCCCTTCCCATCATTGTCGTCGTCGTCATCATCATTATGAGTTTGGGGGTTTGCATTGGAAGCTATAAACACAGTAAATACCAGTTTGTCAACATACAATGAAAACAACTTGTGCGTCTGAGTTTAAAGGCAATATTATATTAAGTTGGAAATATTCCATGACAAAATAATAAAAATCTTACCACCCGGAAGAGATGCACATTCTGGGCAGTGGAACGTAGCATTGAGTTCCTTTTCTTTCAGCAATATGTATTTCCCAAATGGAGCTTTGAAGTCAGTAGCACAAAACTCCCACTCCTTGTATACATCATCTGTTTTAATGACTTCCTTCTCGTAGAATCCACATCGCTTGCATTTCTTGGCATCCAATTGTGTCAGTGGCTGAAACCACAAAGATTACACTTTCATTACACAATCTTTCTTTGCAATGGAAAAAAAATGTCGTAAATGCAAAATTGATATCACAACGACAAGCCGTCAATTCTAAAGGATTTAGATTAAGTAAAATGTAGTAATAGCACACACTTATCACGAGCATCGAGTCAAGTCATCCAAGACGAAACTAGCATGAAACTCACATGGTCAACCTAGTCATTTAGGATTTCATTTGGCTTTTAAAAGTAACATGAAAACAAAGAATGCTAGCATATAACCAATTCCCTAAATCCATATTGCATGATTCAGCATGCGTAATTAGAATCTACATTGGACAACATCCATACAGAAGGGCGAATTCGAAGATTACGGCTTGAAATGATTTTCCGTAGGCAAAAACAAGGGCAATGTGAAGTATATGATAAAGAGTAAAGACCTGGTAATATACATTTTATGTTTAGAGATTAAGTTAGGCATATGTGATGTAGTTTGTTAATAATTAAAGAAATAATTTGATAGAATTGTAACTTATTGATTTATCATTGTTAAGTTCATTGTAAAAACCTTACCAATCAAACACGATTATAAGCATAAAATTCCTAAACAGAATACCCAAAGACACCATTTTTCAGCAGTTCCCTTCTAAGTAGTAATAACACGATCAATAAGAAAAGAGAATTGGAAATTGAAAAGCATGGCGAATTATTTAAGAACCTGCCAAGATTCATGACCCTTGAAAGAATAAAGGACGCCGGGTTTGGCGACATCGGGTAGCACCGTTTTGTTCTCTCCTTTACAAGCGAAATAGACAGTCGGTTTTGACATCCAACTAATTGAGCGGAATATTTCAATTGAATCCAATGTAACCGTAAACGATGAAATTACTCCTGAAAAAAAGAGAGAGATTCTTCATTTCAAAATTTCACCTCAAAAACATGAATGTCAAATCATAAACACCAAATGTCTGCCAGAAAATCAGTACACTATCTCAGTTTTTTTTTTCTCGGGAAAGTTACATTACCTGGAAAACAACCAAACAAGATCCACCAAACGAGAAAACGGAAGGAAAATCTCATATTTAAGAGATGACGGTTCGACATAGCGAGCTAAAACAATTTCAATTTCTTGATGAAACAAACAAAAAATCACAGAAAATTAGCGAACCTTCGGTTCCTCTAATTTTCTTTTATTTATTTAATATTTGGTTAAATGAATGAAGAAAGAAATGGCGGTTTTGAAAGTCCATGTCTTTTTAGCGTGAAAGACAGAAAAGAAAGCCAAAAACTAAAGAAACAAAGATCCGTTGCTGACCGGTTCGCGCTGCGGGTAATTGGACGAGGGTAATGTACACGTGGCGATATTACAAGTGGCTTTTAATTGACCTATTATGGTCATTTGATCAATATATTATTGGGTAAACGACTCAAATAACCACTCAACTATGGTGTTGGTCTCGATTTGACCACTATACTTTTAATTGTTGCAATATGACCACTCAATTATGTATCAAAACAGTCAAAGATCGGTCAACACTTGACTGGATTGGGCTCGAATCAAGCTTGAACTCGACTCGAGTTCTTAACAAGCCGAGTCGAGCTTAGATTTTTCATGCTCGTTAAAAATTACTCAAGCTCGAAATCGACTCGAAATCTTAACGAGTCGAACCGAACTTAGCACTACTCGAACTCGGTTCGGCTCGTTTACACCCCTAAGGATAACTTGTTTTTTTTTTTTTTGGGGGGGGGGTGGCTTAACCAATTGAATTCCCGCCACAATGGTGATTACCCATGTTGTATGGAAGGATACACATAGTGCGGGTTGTGCTAGTATCAAATGTAATAATAATAATAATAATAAAGGAACGTTGGTCATTTGCAACTACGATCCACCGGGAAATTATGTGAATGAACATCCGTTTGGCAATTGGATGATGTTAAGAAGACATTGAAGAAATTAAACACAAAGTTGAAGTCTTGAAGAAACAGCTATCAACGACCTCAATGGGAGCTAGAGGCAGTGGCGGAACTTGGAGTAAGTGTTTGAGGGGGCCAAATTTAATTTTTTTAAAAAAAATTAAAGATTTAAACTAAAAATTTCAAAAAAACTAGGATTTTGACTAAAATTTCTAATAATTTTGAGTGATTTAATAAGAACTTTTAAAAATTAAAATAGGAGATTTAACTAAAAATATTTTAAAATTTAAAATTTAATATGAATTTTTAAAAAAATTGAAGAGACTAAATAAAAATAATTTAAAATTTAAGGGTTATTTGACAATTTTTTAAATTTTAGGGGGGCCATGGACCCCACTAGCTATGCTTGTGTTTCGCCACTTGCTAGAGGGTGCTCTGACTCCCCCAAGATTTGGTATAATTATTATTTAATTCTTTAAAAAAATTTAAATATTGTAATTTGGCCCCTTCAAAAAATTTAGAATTCTTATTAAATATCAATTTCTTTGAATATTTTTAATAAAGTTCTCTTTTAGTTTTTAAAAAGTTCTCATTAAGTCTAATTTTTTTCCGAAAAATTTTAGTTCAATTTTCTAAAATATTAATTAGGCCCCCTCAAGTTGTTCTACTAAGATCCGCCCATGGCTATCAACACCCCAAAGCTCCCGATGCTCTCGGTAGCGAAGAAACTTTTCCTATATTTACAAAGCATCGTTTGTATAAAAACTTTTTGATGAAAAAAAAACTAACAATATGTATATATTTGACTGATATATTTTATCGACAACAATAATCAGAGACGAGACAATTAGTATGATAGGAGCTGTAGGGGCTGTTGCACCTCTCAAAATGTTTTGATACACTATCAAGTTATTTTAGTTTAAATATCAGTTAATTAAATAAGTCATTTTTTCCTCCCAATTTTTAAACTTAAAAGCTTAATAGATTCTTATACCTCTCAATATTTAATCTTAATTCAGTTTATGTCGCCAATAGTTAGAGATATCACAAAAAATATATTTTTACAAAATAATTCTCTCTTATAATTTTAGAGATCAGATATTCTATATCTATATAAAAAACTTGGTCACCAGAAATGATCATGAAATAATTTTTTTTGTCTAAATAAACTTAATCACCTGGTAATTAGTAATCAGAATTGGCAAAAGTTGGCCGTTGAGAGAGCATATATGTCATCCAATAGCATGCTTTTAAGCCCAAATTAGAAAGGCCATGCATTAGCTTCAACCCTAAATACAAGGGAGAAATTTGTACTTTTTCAGTCTAAAACGGCGCCGCATTAGCTTCAATCTTATTCTTAACCCCACTCCCGACTGTAGTCGCCCAGCCCTCGTACTTCATCCATATTCTTCAGCTACATTCTCACCCAACGCTAAGGAAAAGGGAAAAATGAATCTCCTCCGAAACGCAATCAAATCCCACGTTTCGGTTCGAACGGTCAAGCCTACCCACGCCTTACCTTCATTCCTCCGCGAACCGCAGAGACGGTTCTCCACCGAACCGGATCAACAACAACCGCCGCTACCCGACGCTTCCGTCGATGCATTTCTTGATTCCGCAAGCAAAGGTTAATAATCCCTTTAACGAACACCCCTTTATTTGTTATTTGTAGAGTTTAGGGTTTGTGCAAAATCTTCTTTTCGTATTTTAATTTTTTACCCTTTTAACAAACATTGTAGGATGTGTTTATGCCAAACTCTTTGGAGTGACAAAGTATACAATGAAGAGTGATATAATCAGCTTGCTTGAAGGGTGTAATCTAACGCCTGATGATATTAAAGTCAGCTACAACCGCAGCTTTTTTCCTGTTGCTATGTAAACTTCTTTGTTTATGTACCTACTTTTTGTGTTAAATGTTTAAAATTTATTCAAGATTACATATTGGAAAATGGGTTTTCTTTAGATGTTTTTAAAAATGAGTTCTTTACAATTAATATCTAAGTTTTCTTTGTTTGCAATTAGGATGTTGCGGTTCCCATCACCGGGTGCATTTAGTAATGCAACAAGGACAATCCGGAGATTTGATCGGCTATACCGGTTGGATAGGGTAAGTTTAATTTTATTGTAAATTGATCTAAAAGGGTTTGATTGATAATGCTGGATTTGGAATTTTCGATATAACAGGTTAATGCTTCTGACTGGGACATAGTTACACCATACAATGGGAAAACTGTAAGTCGAATATTCATGTTTTATATTACTTTTTATTGTTCAGTTGATTGGATTTTCGGCATGTTGTGGAACTGCATTATCATCTTATTAGCTATATGCATAGTCAGTTTCGGTAATTGAACTTATTCATAGGACAACATGAAACTATTATACACATTATATTAGTATAGTTGAAGTTGTTAATGGACTTCTGTACTGTGGAAAAAAGTTGAGGCATTCTTGATAATCTTTTCGGTTTTTACAACTTGTAATGACTAGCAAGATTTATCTCTTTTATAATGAAATTTCCAATTACTGCATTGGACCTTAAGGTTTATATTTATTTTGACCTGTGTTCTTGTTAAGGGTCTAAGTTGTTTAAGATTTTTGGGAGAGCATCTACCTCAATCATTTAAGAGCCTTTCCGTAAAATTTCCATCATTGGGTATAAACAATATCCATCAGTTTTCAACTTAACATTTTTATGGCATTTTTAAGACTTTTGGCTTATTTAGCAAGGCTCTAATCTTATACGAGTTTACCTGAAATTTTCAGGTGGTACTGCAAGGACTACCCCGGAGTGTGGCTCTTGAGGAAATAGAGCGTTTCCTTTCTGGTTGTGACTATGACTCATCCTCAATCCAATCGTTTACATCGACTAGACCTGGATCCACCGGCGTTTTTAGATTAACAACTGTGCAATTCCCCTCTCATATCCAAGCAATGAATGCTTGCATTAGCAAAAACAGAAAAGTATGTCTCAATAATCAAGTCTCAGTCCGAGTTCTTTACTAAAAATTCAGTCGTTTTGGGGTATTGCTTTAAGATTGCAGTGCACTATGGTAGGCTTCATGGTCCAAATTGAACTATGTGAAATTTTTTCACATTTGATAATTATGAGACGCATTGGACTTATATATTTTGTATGGATAAGTACTCTCAATGCTAGACTTTTTATTTGTTAGTTACTGAAATCATATTAGTGGGAAATAATGAAAGATTGCACTTATCTCGTTCTCTTGGTTCTTGCTTTTTTTTTCCTTGTGTCTTGATGGGGGATTCTTTTATACGATATCATCATCACATCGTAATAGCAATTTTAAATTTTTAACTATTTTTATCTATATCCTACTCACAAAGATGATTCTTAGGTTGATGGTAAAATTGAGAGGAAAATTGGATGTTAGGACCTGTATTAGCCTCACGGATTATTGGATAAACCCCATTGCCTGTGATTTTTTCCTTCTAAATTTTATTTCAGTTAAATGTATGCTCTAGAATTTAGGCATGTAAATTGGGTGGGTTTGTTGGTTTTGGGTCGATCAGTTTGATCGAAAACTTTTGGATCATCGAGTTCGAGTCATTTTGGGAATAGGTTTGTTTTATGGTTATAGAGTCGGGTCATACTGGGTACGGTATGGAGGAAAAATTATTAGAGGGATCTGGCTCACTACATCATCCATAATTTTATTCAATAGTATTTTTTTCATGTCAATTTTTTCAAGGTGAATCTTAACCTCTTTTCTACATATAACTAAGAAGTGAGTAGTTACTAGGAAGTTACATTGAGATGGGTAAATGTTATTGGATGTAGGGGTGAGCGTTCAAGCTAGTTGAGTCAAGTCAAAAAAATTAGAATTATTCGAGTTGACGTGTCATATTTTACGATTTGAACTTAATTTGAATTTTTTGATTTGAGTCGAGTTTTCGAGTTACTATACAAATTTAATTGTAATTATTTACCATGTTATAGTACGATTTGATTCCAATTTAAACGATTTTTTCTAATCATATAAGATATGTATATATATATATTTCTTCATATTATTTTTCACACGCATAAGATTTATAATGTTAATTAATAAAAAATATCATCTAAAATTCTAAAATATATTTATAATATTATTTTTAAATAAGCTTTTGGGTAAAGTATTCATAGTATAAATGAGTCAATGAATTGACCAAGAGAAAAAAAATTACAAAAAATTCAGTTGAATAATCAAATTGAATAAAATATAAAGTTAAAAGGCTAAATTGAAAAAAGAATATATTTGTTAAAAATATGAATTGAAGTTATATAGATATTATATAGTGTTAGTGAATCATGTGGTTTAATTTTGGTCAAAAATATACTTAAAACGAAAGAGTAATCGGAGAAATGGGAAACATTCAAAGTTGAGGGGCTAAATTACAAAAGTAGAAAATTTAATTTAAAAATATGAATTGCGGCTAAATATGTATTCTAGTTTCTACATTGGTTTAGGAGCATGCGGTTCAAATTTGGTAAAAATTGACTTAAAACGAAGGAAATGTTGAAAAAATGAGGAAATTATACAAAGTTAAAGGGCTGAATTGAAAAAATATGAAATTTATTTTCAAAAATATAAATTGAAGATAAATACGTATTCTACGTTGGTTTAGGAATACGTGGTTCAAATTTGGTCGAAAATGGACTTAAAATGAAGGAGGAATTGAAGAAAAATGAAATCAGTGACTAAATTGTAAAACTCGATTTTCCGAGTTGGGCAAATTTCAAACCGACTCGAAATCAAAATTTTTTTGAGTTAATTGAGTTGACTCGAATAACTCGAAATTGAAAAAAATATACCGATTTTTTCGAGTCGAGTTTTGCTCACCCCTAATTGAATGCACCATGAATGACGTGGTGAGCCGGATGTATCTAATAATTTCTCGGTATGGTAGGTTCAAGTTGAGTTTTTTTTATGGGTTGAATCGGGTTGGGTTTAGGACGGGTTAGTTTGGTTGTGTTTACGAACTTGGATCATACATCTTCAAAAGGCTCGACAGACGGCAACCATGAGTTCATTACTATCAAATTGAGTAAATGTTATAGCAACAAAAATAGGACATCAATCTTACTTTGAAACGCCTGAAAAAGCATACTTGAATGATCTTTAAAATTAAATCAGATTCCAATAAGGAACTTGAATTGTTCAAAAGAAAGCATCATCAACCTCTTCCTCGCACATTTCTGGCACATAACCTAATAGTCTCATATGGTATACCAAGCAACTCAAAACATCAAGAATTGCAGTCACCTTAGTATTCGACTTATCTTCTGCTCTAAACCTAAAAAGTTCATTCTTTACTTCAATCCAGCTACACCCAGGGTTGGTTTTGAGTCCTTTATCTTTCATCACTTTACGTACTCTAGCTGCCTGATCCCATCGCTTCGCACTAGCATATAAACTTGCCAATTGAACGTGGGTTGCCGCACAACCGGGTTCTAAAAGTAGCCTGCTCTCGGCAGCCTTTATCCCAATCCAAATGTTCCCATGAAGCCTGCAAGAAGAGAGCAAAGAACCCCATATAACAGCATTGGGACAAATCGGCATCTTTAGAATAAAATCTAGAGCCTCTTGTAATAATCCAGCTCGGCCAAGAAGATCAACAACGCATGAATAATGATCCAGTGCTGGCTCAACACCGTGTTCAATCATCGAGTCAAAACAAGCACAACCTTGTTTGACAAGACCGGCGTGACGGCAGGAAGACAGTACTCCAAGGAAAGTGATGGCATCGGGTTTTATTTTCTCCTCTTTCATCTTTACATAAAGATCAACAGCCTCCATTGCAAGGCCATGCTGAGCATACCCGGCGATCATTGAGTTCCAGGACACAATATCTTTATTACCAGCCAACTTCTCAAATATAAATATTGCATCTTCAACGCTTCCACATTTACAATACATAGAAATAAGAGCATTGCAAATATAAATATACGAATCGAAACCCATTTGAATGACTTGACCATGGGCACTTCTCCCTTGCCCCAAAGCCCCACTACCCGTACAAGCTCTCAAAATACTTGTCAATGTGAAATCATTTGGTTTTAAAGTTGAATTCTTCATCATATTATATAGCTCCAAGCACATATCAATCTGCCATCCTTGTGCGAATCCAGCAATGATAGTAGTCCATGAAACTACATTCTTCACAGGCATTTCTTCGAACACCTTATAAGCCTTCTCCAACTCCCCGGATTTTCCATAAAAAGTAACCAAAGAACTTCCCACATAAACATTTCTGAAAAACCCAGTTTTTATTGCTAAGCCATGATACTGAATTCCACCACGAATGTTGTGTTTTGTCCCACATGAACTTATACCATTTGACAGCACAACTGGATTAAATGTTGAATTCTCTTTGTTTGTAACAGGAGCCTCTATAATTTCATTGAAGAAATTTGGGAGATTTTCTGTCGGTAAATCTGAATAACCTAAATCATCAAAACAATTTGGGGCAGTAAACTGATCTGAGTCTGTTTCTAGAAAATCTTGGATGAGACGAAGATGGTTTTGGCGGGAAGTGGAAGGGGTTGGTTTCGAGGATATAATGTCTCTGATTCTCAATGCTTTGTTTAATTTCTGGCTTGGAGGATTCAATTTTAGTTTGTGAGAAGAGAAAGGACTAGATTGAGAAAGAAAAAATATAAGAGGTTTCAAAGTGAAGCGTGGATTCTTTTGGATAACTGGTTTCAATATATTCATGGCTGTGAAAGCAATCCATGAATGTACGGAGTTTTCCTCAACTGAGATCTGTCGGGTAAAAAAACATATGCGTTCTAATTATAGATGGACCTGATCCGACCCGAAAATTTAATCAGACCTAATTTGATTTGATTTTAAAATTAATAATTTACCCGACACAAAGTTTCTTGAACGGAAAAGAATCCGGACCCGAAATTTACCCGACCTGAATTCGAAACTATCCTGAACTAAACTAATGTAGAATGTACGAAATAAACCAAAAACACTGCCCTAATTTGAAGATTAATATTCCAATAACGGTTCAATCCACAAACGCTTTGTTTTGAAATGTACATATTTGTCAACTTGGCCTACTCAAAAGTCATAATTCAGACTACAAAAGAGATGGTATTTAGCTACAATGGAGCTGGCTGGCTATGTAAGGTGCAAAAAGCAGTAACTATGTGTAACATAGATTCACGGGACTCATCGTTGACGCCTTCGTTTCTTTGTCGAAAAAGTAGCATCGTACTCGAAATCATCTTCTTCTCTATCTCCGTGTAAATAGAACCATAACTTCTTCTCTGAATTGAATCGCACGCATGGATCGTGTTCGTAGTGTAATCGATCCAAGGCGCCGCTAACAACCTGATTGAGTTGTTCATCGGAGATTTCTTCCACCATGTATTGCGAGTCTCTTATGAGGATGCAAACATCGGCCCTGGTGCCCATACGGTCTGGCAATCGGGCGGCTGCATCCCTCACAAGAGAGAGGACTGTGATATTTGGTGGCCGGTCAGCTTTAAGCATAAAATGTTCTCGGCATTTTGATGATGGCTTGCCGCTACACCTTCTCAGTGGAGCAACCGTGGATTTTCTACCATCTAAAGCAGTGTACAAAAAGGCCCTCTCTGGAACAAAGTACCTAACAGCTTCTTCTTTCCGGAAATAATCCCTTACTTCTTCGGGGCATCGACTAATGGTAGCTACGGTTTTTCGAGGTTGAACTTCTCTTAATCTTTCTGTTACATTGACAGTTTGATGCATCAATGTTAAAGGTGGTGCAGGAAGGCTTCCAATCTTCTGAAGACTCTCTTGAGCAACTTTCAACCAATCTGCAAAGCAATTAGCTAATTTCAGAACTGTCCTGCTTGGAAGACCCCAAGCTTCCGACGATGTAGATCCATTCATATCGTTGTGTGGCTTAATAGCTAACGGACCAATCCAGGACCAACTCTTGTTACACTTGGAATAGGCAGTGAGAGCCTTCCAGCCATTTGCACCAAGAGGTGCTGTTGTTGAAGAAAATACTCCAAGAGCACCTCGAATCAACTCCTGAAGTGGCTCCTGAGCTTTGAGAATGCAAGGATCCCCGGGATTCAATCTGACACGCTCGACAATTTCAGACATGGTGAGACAGTGATTGCTTTCAGCAGAATCGTTGCTTGATGCTGAAGGATCATCTTTTGCATACGGAGTAAGCATTGCGGTGCGAATGGCGGAAAGGAAATGTATGATAGAGAACGAAAACCCCGGGTGAGCAGTAGGACATCTTGAACCAAATTGCAGCTTCTCAAATGGTTCCGGGATCGAGCCTTCCAGCTCTTGAACACTATTTGAAACCTCTGATCCTTCAAAGGAACCAGGTCCAGCTTTCACTTCCTTTAAACCAAACTTCCCCAAGGAAGACTTGGACAGTTTCTTTCTCTTCAAAGAAGAAATTGGCAGTTCATTTTCATCAAGGACCTTTTCTGCCTTGATGAATTGGCAATCAACCTCAACTTGCCTACCCATGCGTGATCGTTCCGCCGTCATTTTCAGCTTGTTGTTCATAGATTCACTGCCAACATTCGATCTGCTCCGGTTTTGCTGACGAAGACAGGCTCCATTTCTTGAAGGGAATTGCAACTTAGTCTTAAGCAAACATAAATGATCATTTGATAATTCCATCAGAATCAAAGCTGCTTCTATATCTCTCTCGATATCCTTTCCACCGTCTGCGACATCCTCGCCGCCGCTTGTGCCCATTGTTGCACAATTAGCTTCACTAGAAACATTAGAATACTGAGCTACATTTTCCTTATAAGAAAGCTCTCCCACTGAACCACCAATTTCAGGGTACTTTACACTTTGAAACGAAGATGTCCCTATAGGAGCCTCTTTGCCATGTTTGTTAGGGTTCAAGGCCAGCATTTCTCCTTCATTTACCATCAAATTTGATCATTTTCTTTGCTATTAACAACATCTAACATGGAGATTCAACACATGAATAAAAAAATTAAAGATTTCAACATGGAAAAACAAAGATTAAAAATACCCTTTTGGAAACACAAGATAATGATAAGAAATACAAGATCAACAAGCGTTCGATCATAATCCAAATCTGAAATCTAAAACTAAACAAGAATACCCTAGCTTTATTTAACTATATCTTACTACTCCATTGCTGATCCAGTATACTTTCCTTCATTGTAAGGTAATGCTACCAAGCATATAATGAAAGAAAGATAATCTAAATGTAGATAATCTAAAATTCAGTTTCATGTTTTCAAGATTTGGGTTATTCATGGGCACTTGGGTAAGCAATGTATATATTTGTGCATGTTTTGGACCGTTTCCAAGAGTACCGAGTGTTATTGGGAACTAAAAACAATTATCAAATCAGTTAAGCAGTTGAAAAGTTTTACCTCAGTGTAATTTTCTCAAGAAACAAAAGGAAAATCAGGGCTTCATTTGAAGCAACGTTGAGAGAGCCCTTTGGAGGAAAGAAATAGAGTGTGGGAAGGAAGAAGAGAAGACGAAGAATCGTGTTTATATGTGTTACATTCGAGACGAGGAAGACGACGCCATTTTGAACAATTCTGAGTCGTTTTAAAATAGAAGGAAAAAAAAAGACGTGTGAAAAAGGGGGAAAGGGCTGAGTTTGAGCCTTGGAGGCCCATTTGGAAGCCTATTTTGTGGGCTCCTCTTTTTATCAACTACAGTTGAATAAATGTGTTTTTTTTTTCTTTCAGATTAGTAGGATATAAAGATTTTTTTTGTTATATGAATGTCAATGTCCGTTTTACGGTTCATGTCTAAAGTTGTTTTTCTCAACAATATTGTCTTTAAAATTTGAACTCACATTTTTTTAGAAATACAATGTGCTTTACCAATGCATTTGTAACACTCGTGTTTTGGTGTTAAGAGTTAGTCGGGTTCGTAGGTCCGAGTCGGTAAAAATTATTTTTAATCAAGTTGGCCTAGGCTTGACCTAATTGAGCTTCTAAATAAAAGGGAGTGACCATTTGATAATTTAGCCAAAATATTTTAAAAAGGAAGACAACCTTTTTGGTTTCAAAAAGGAAAAGAAAAAAATAAAGAGATCATCTCCCATTTTCTCCTCTGTCACGTTGAAAACCCCAAACCCACCCAAGACCTCTAAATCACTATTCTATCAAATTTCTTCTTCATCTCAAAGTCTTTTTTAAAGGTAATTGTATATTCTCACTCTCCTATTCATCCTCTACCTCTACATGGTTGTAGAATTTGAAATTATCAACTTTTGGAAATTTAGGGTTTAAAGAAAGTTTGAGTTTTTATTAGGTTTTTCAATTGGTTTTGAATTATTAAGTTGAGTTTTGGTTTAGTGACCTTAAAATATACATAATATGTTGAAGTGAGTGAGTTTAGGTGAAAACCCGAAATGGGTCATTGTGGACATGTTTGAAGTGTCAAAAACTTGGTTTTTGGTGAGTTTTAGGATTAATTTGAAGGGCTGATGGTTTAGGGATGTTAGGAAGGTATTTTGGGACCATTTGGGTGTCATTTGGGTGTTTGAAAATATAATTTTCAGCTTGGTTTTAAGGGAGCACGAAAATGGACTTTTGGGTGATTATTTGGGTTCAGATTTGTTGAAGTGTGGCTTGTACTTATGGGGTGAGTTGATGACTGAGTTTTAGCATTGATTTGTGAAGTAATGGATGTGTTTTGATTGGCTAGAAACAAGAGGAGACAATGGAGAAGCATCGGAATCGAATTCGGGCATATAGGAGGCCCGCTTTGGTTGTTAAGGAAGGGTGGTGAGTAACTTTAAATATGTTTTAAAGTTGGTTCAAGTGTGTGTAGAGTGTGTGTTGGAATGTGCTTGGTAAGCCTTTCCTATGTGGGAGCTAAATTGGTAACTTAACTCCTTGAATTCTATTATGCTATTCATGACATTGCCTACTTGTGATTGTGAAGTGTGGTTGGGTTGTATATGTATGCCTTGCTATGTATATATAATGAGTATGAGACATGAAGGTGGACATGTGATGTGGTAAATAAAATTGGCATTAATTAACTTACCGGGTGTAAATGATCGATCATTAAGATTAGTGTGCACACAAATTGAGTCAAAACGTACGTGACTTTGATGGTGTTGAGTCATCAAGGAGGAGTATGGTGATGTAACATTCCACCGAAAATTTATTTATATTCTACGGGATGATGAGTGGAATCCCATTCGTATGGCATGTGGTGATGAGTGGAATCCCGCCCATGCAAGGTCCGGTGATGAGTGTAATCCCACCGAGGTAATGTGATTGTTGAGATTAAATTCGCACATTCGGGTAAACTAATAGTGGCCAATTGAACTTGTTCTTATAATTGTGATGTATGATGTTGATATATAATGTTTGAGCTTAGTATGATGTGAGATGCCATATTATGACTCTTGGAAGACTAGCTATGTGAACTTGACTGTTTATCTATGTATGTTGTATGTGTACTAAAGGATTTGTATGCTTGAGCCCTGCATTGTTGATGTTTTTGATTTTAGAGCATCCTCACTAAACTTCAAGCTTACGCTCTCATTTTCAACAATGCAGATCATTAGTGTGGTGTTAGCTCGGAGCAAGGCGAAGGGGCTTTTTAAGTTTTTGTTGCTCAAGTACAATTTAGCAATTATGTAGTAGTTTAGCAATGTGGCAAGAGTGTGTTTTGTATGAGCGATGTATGACTCATATGTGTGTTTGATGTTTATGAATTGACTTGAATTGTAAACACATTATGTCTTGTCAAATGCTTGTGTGATGACATGCCTTATGAATGCTTAAGTTGCTTTTGATCAGCATGTAAACCTTATTGTGATGAATTGTTCCTTTTGGCTTTTAATGTCTCCAAGCATGCCCTTATATGTAATGTTGCCTTCTGTGTAATGCCATGAATGGATGTTTCATTTTATGCCTTGTATGTTTGAGCATGTTTGACATAGGATCCATGCCTCTAGTTCATGTATGCTTGTGTTGAGTGCTTCTTGGGGTCGTCTAGGACCTTTAGAGTTGTTGAGAGATGTTTAAATTTGGCTTTCAAAGGTTGCAGACAGCCTGTGTTTCGAAACATGCTAACACGTTTCGGAACGGGTAAGGCTTCATGGACCCCGTATCGGAACTCATTTCGATACGGTTTGGCCACTATGAACCCATGTTCCGATACGAGTTTCGGAACATTTGGCTACTGGAAATCTGAGAAATTGCCGAGATGAAAGCGTTTCGAAACGGGTCTAAGGGTTTCGGAACAGTCAATATCTCGTTGACCACGAGAAGTTGGCCGTTGAAGGTGTTTCGGAACGGTTGACCTCCGTTCCGATACGGCCTTCTCGTGTGGGCTTGGGGCAGTTGACCAGGTCAAGGCGTTTCGATACGCCTCAATGGTGTTTCGAAACGACTAGTCTAATGAATTAAAATTAGACTGTTTAATTGCTGTTTTGTGTTCAGATGATGGTCTTCCTCAAATTTCTCCGTTGTGGTGTTCATATAGGATTTAATGTGCCTTTAGAGAAGTTTTAAAATAAAATAAAATTTTAAAGTTGCTAACTGAGGGGAACCTTAACGGGTTTCGCTTCGGTTTTCTCCGTGTGGCCTACTCGGACCGGTCATCCGGCCAGACCAAGACGAGGGGTTACAGCATTCAACACTTGTTTGTAGATAATTTGAATGTGTCTATGAAACTTCTGTTATGTATTTTGATAACGAAAAATCACGTATTTTTTTCATTTGGATGTGAGTTTATTATAATGGCATACAAAGATAAATTGCATAATTTGCATCTACCACTCAACAATAATGATGGACAAAACCTATGTTTATACAGAAGCTACGTATTGCTTAGCGAAAAATAAGAGGTTTATATTAATACGGTTATGGTCGCGGACATGATGATATGTATCGTTTTAAATTTGGATCGGTATAAAAATAATTGTTCAAGTTATATTTTTAATTAATTTAAAATATTTAAATTATTTTTTAGTAAAAATAAGTGTTTAGTATTTAATTTTGTTTTATTTTAGCTGTTGTTAACAAAATATATGTTAACCCATTAAAATTTGATGTGTTGCATGTTTTAATTTATAAAAATTTAATTATTTTATTATTTTAAATTATTTAAAATCTTTCAAAAAAATCTTGGAGTTTTAAATTTTTCTGAAATAGTCCAAAAACCCCTAAATCTCAAATCTTCATCGCTACTAATAGTTGCCGCCTAGCCCACTCTTTTAGTCGTCGGACTCAGTTGGTTATTTTCTCCAACTTGCCATCGTCGAGAACCGGAGAACAATATGTCAGTCAAATATTAAACGACGAATGCGAAATTATCGTTCGGTTACCAACGACGACGAGTTGGGTAGTTTATTTTTAGTGGCTGAACTTTTAAAACTTATAAAATGATCATAATTTTTTGATACATTATAAAATAGTCATTAAACTTTATCAAATTAACACAAAATATCAGTAAATCTATTGAATTAATGCAAAATGGTCATCAAAATTTTCAATAAGTTTAATGATTGTTTTATAACTTCTGAGACTTCAGCAGCTAAAAAGATCATTTTAACATAACTCAATGACTATTTGTGTAATTTATCCCAAAATTTATAATAAATTTCGGCTAATTCGAAAACCGGTAAAATTAACTAATTTTTTTGTTCGGTTAAATTTTTAAAAAATCAGTTCAATTAACCATTAAAAAAATTAATTAATAGATTTTGAATAATTCATATCGGTCGATTAATTAAACCGACCCATTAAACACCCTACTCTACACTACACACTCAAAACCCTAGCTCCCCTATGCATATATATCTCTCATTTTACGTCCATTTTTTTGCCCTATCTTACAAGTCACAAGCCAAAACCCTAAACAATGGCAGCCGCCGCCGCTGCCCGCCCTCTGGTTTCCGTCCAAACCATAGAGTCCGACATGGCCACTGATGCCACCCCAACCGTCCCACTCGCCGATGTCATGAAAGCCTCAATCCGACCTGACATTGTCACCTTCGTCCACGACAACATATCCAAAAACCGCCGCCAACCCTACGCCGTATCCAAACGCGCCGGTCACCAGACCTCCGCCGAATCCTGGGGTACAGGCCGTGCTGTCTCACGTATCCCTCGTGTTCCCGGTGGAGGTACTCACCGTGCCGGCCAAGGTGCTTTTGGAAACATGTGCCGTGGAGGCCGTATGTTTGCTCCGACCAAAATTTGGCGCCGTTGGCATCGGAAAATCAACGTTAACCAGAAGCGCTACGCCGTTGCATCGGCCATTGCCGCCTCTTCCGTTACCTCCCTTGTCATGGCACGTGGCCACCGCATCGAGGCTGTCCCTGAGATGCCTTTGGTCGTATCTGACGCCGTGGAGAGCGTTGAGAAAACCTCTTCTGCAATTAAGGTTTTGAAACAGGTCGGAGCATATCCCGATGTAGAAAAGGCTAAGGACAGCGTAGGAATCCGGCCGGGGAAAGGAAAAATGAGGAACCGAAGGTACATTTCGCGTAAAGGTCCATTGATTGTTTACGGAACTGAGGGTGCAAAGCTCGTTAAGGCCTTCCGTAACATTCCTGGCGTTGAGGTTGCCAATGTGGAGAGGCTTAATCTATTGAAACTCGCTCCTGGTGGACACCTCGGAAGGTTCATTATATGGACAAAATCGGCTTATGAGAAACTGGATTCGGTTTACGGGTCATTTGAGAAGCCTTCTGAGAAGAAGAAAGGGTATATCTTGCCTCGTTCTAAGATGGTGAATGGTGATCTCGGTAGGATTATCAACTCCGATGAGGTGCAGTCCGTGGTGAAGCCGATCAAGAAGGAGATCAAGAGGGCACCAATGAAGAAGAATCCTCTTAAGAACTTGAATGCTATGTTGAAGCTGAACCCATACGCTAAAACTGCCAAGAGGATGGCTCTTTTGGCCGAGGCACAACGTGTTAAGTCTAAGAAGGAGAAGCTTGACAAGAAGAGGAAACCCATTTCTAAGGTATACCAATTGTTCTTTGATTTAGCATTGGTTGTTATTGTGTTTTGGAATGATGATAATTGCAATTTTCTATGCCTTAGACTGAACTATTATGGCACATGTGATTTGGATTATATGTTGTAATTGGTGTTTAATGTCTTTGGCTGTTTTGTTTCATTAATTTGATTGCTATTATTATATGATTACTTCATAATTCTATTACTATATCTTGCATTTGGGAATCATATGTTATTTGGATTTCTAGGGTAGGCCTGCCCTTGAATATTTCTCGATGTTTGTCATTCGGTCAAAGAATTGAAGAACATGGTATAAGGCTCAGTTTCTGCTATTTGAACCGGTTTGTGTAGTCATGTATAAGATGAGTGCTATGCTATCCACCTTAAGTTTAGCTTCATATTGGAATGAAATTGACTTAAAAGTGACATCCCTTATGGTTTGCTTGACTCTGTGTTATTAGACACAATTGTTTGCATCTTTATAAGATTTTAGTCTGCCGCATTTATTGAGATAGACATTTTAATCAATATCTTGTCTGTAACCCCATTTTATTCAGCATCAACTTTGAGGAAAAACTTAGCATTATGATGCTAAGTTGCATTTATTTGTGTATTTATGGGATGGCTCGTATGTGGTTTTTAGAACTTACCTTATGATCAAATGGTGTGTTAGTTAATCTGTTTCCATTTGTGGATGTTGAAGGAGGAGGGTAGGGCAATCAAGTCAGCAGGCAAAGCTTGGTACAAGACTATGATCTCAGACAGTGATTACACAGAGTTTGAGAATTTCTCAAAGTGGTTGGGCGTGTCGCAGTAATTTAGTCTTTTTGGTTTAGAAATTATGGCAATGACATTGGTTTTGATGATTCGAGTTTGTTTGTTTGTTTGTTAGAATGGGTGGGGATGGCATGCTCCCTGTTACAAAATATGCCGGTCTTTATATTTTTGAAATGTTGTTAACAGTGTCCATCTCAATCTAGTTTGACTGCTTCCTTAATAGAGATTTCTTTCTTTCTTTTTGATAATACAAATTCATATTTTAGCCAGATCATTAGACTAATTAATTCCCTTTTATCATATAAAAAGATTTCATCTGCAATTGTTTTTTATACTTGCAAATTCCGACAATGTTCATTACTTTGATGACTTTGGTTTTATAGTATATAATTACTATATGTTTAATTATTAAGTACATTGATTAGTAAGTGCATTAATAATTAGGGGCGTGCATGACTGGGTACCCGACCATTTTGTCCAGAATTGGTCTTGGTCCTGATAACTACCAGTTCTTGAAAATTAAGATTAGTCTTGGTCCTGGTCAAATTTGGGGTCCAAGATTGCAGGAATAAGTTTCGGTACCAGTAGCAGAAGAAAAAGTTACTATTAAATAACAAAGTCATAATATTGTAGGATTGAAGGCTTGTCAGAATATTGTAGGATTGAAGGCTTGAAGGTTGTAGTCTTAAAATAAGTGATACTCATAATATTCATACATGGAGAGAAAGAATAAACTAAAGAACTTTATCTATTGCAAGTAAGACCACCGGAAAGTTCGATAAAGAAAATAAAGGAATTGAGTACCAAGTACTCAATATTGGTCCCGATCTTATTAGGTACTCAATCAGGATCCAATCCTGGTTGCATCCAGGACCTAAATTTTAGATCTAGTCCCAGTTCTATCGGAACCCATTTGGTACCAGACCAGTACCAGGTACTCGATACTGGTTCCGATCTTATTGGGTACTTAATCAGAATCCAATCTTGGTTGCATCCATGACCTAAATTTTAGATCTAGTCCCAGTTCTATCGGAACCAACGTCATTTGGTACCATACCAGTACCAGATATTCGATATTGGTTCTTATCTTATTGGGTACTCAATTAGGATCCAATTATGGTTGCATCCAGGACCTAAATTTTAGATCTAGTCCCAGTTCTATCGGAACTAATTTTGGGTAAAAATTTACTAGGTCCAACAAAATCTAGAATTGAGTAATCGAGTTTTTTTAATTGAACTCCTATTAAAGAAAAAATAATCGGTCCATATTGTTATCCTCTTTTAATTATCGAATCAATCAACGACTTCTGCTAATAGAAGCAGTTAATTGATATTTTTTTTCACAATAATTCAATTGAGATTATCTTTTTAAATTTTTCATAAGAACATTTTTTTCGCCCTCTTTAGCTATATAATATGGGTAATTATTTAATGTACTATCGGTAGAATTTTTTTTCCACAAGTGAATTTCTTAAGGTTGTCACATAATTATTTTAGAGTCTTAAATTTTAAAACATAAAATATATTTTAAACCTTAAAACATAACCACAAACATTAAAATTATTCCTCTAAACCTTAATCTCTAAACTCTAAAGATTAGACGTTTGTGGAAAACAAATTTTTCACCGCCGATACAAAAAATATTTTCTCATATAATAATATTTATTATAATTTACAATATTTTTTCTTAAATATTTTCTATTTAGTACAATGATAATAACTCCTTGATTTAGGATAAAAAAAAAATAGGAGCTGATTGCCTCACATGTCTCCAAACTATCTCTCTCATTTTAAATTGGTCTTCAAACTTTTAAAATTTCAATCTCATCCTCAAAGTATTACCTTCATTCTAAATTAATACCTAAAAATTTGAACGCTCCAATTTCATCCCAAATTATGACTCATTTTAAATTGGTCCTCAAATTTTTAGAATGTTCTAATCTCATGCATAAATTATCAGTATATGTTAATCATATCTCATGTTAGTAAAACTATTATAGTTTTTTTAATTTTTATGTGAACACTGATGTGTAGTATGCAATATGATGCGATATAAACGATAATTTGAGGATAAAATTAGAACATTCAAAAAGTTTGAGACCAATTTAGAATGAGGGTTATAGTTTAAAAATAAAAATGGAATATTTAAAAGTTTGCGGGCCAATTTAGAATGGAAGTTATAGTTTGAAGATGAAACTAAAATAATTAACAATTAAGAGACCAATTTAAAATAAAAGCTATAGTTAGGGCTAGGGGATGTGTGATGCAATTAACTCTAAAAATATTTTTTTAGTAAAATACAAAAAAGATCATTATTAGAATTATTTAAAAATTGAAATAATAGTTTTTTTTATCTAATTAATAACCGATTAATCTATGATATTTTTTATAGGAAGTAAATAGAGACAAATGAAAACGAACGGTGTTGATAAATCGCATTCTCTCATCTGAGTCGTCTCCTATTTCCTCTCTTTTCCAGCGTCCGATCCCCTCTCTTTCTTCCCCCCGTAATCCAATCTCCCTCTCTCCCGCCCTTTTTGTTCCTTTTCGTTTTATATTCCCACTAAGTTTAATTTCCCTATCTCCTTCTTTGTTGTGACTTTCGATCTAGAAATAAAATGGGTTGATTATCTATTATGATTTTCTTTGATTTGCTGCAGATAGGGTTTCCGCTATGGCGGAGGCACCGGCCAACTCCGGCGGAGGAAGTCACGATAGCGGCGAGCAGAGTCCGAGGTCCAACGTGCGAGAACATGATAGGTTTCTTCCCATCGCTAACATCAGCCGTATCATGAAGAAGGCTCTTCCTGCCAACGGCAAGATCGCTAAAGATTCTAAAGAGACGGTGCAAGAGTGCGTCTCTGAGTTCATCAGTTTCATCACTAGCGAGTATGATTCTCACACATATTCTTCTTCCTTCTTTCAGTTATGGATTAATTTAGATTTCTATTATGGTCCTGTACTCCTGTTAATTGCTTTAGTTGATTTTGTTAGCTCTTTCATAAGAAATTGGTCAAAATGCACCGCCGTCCTTAATGAAATTCGAGATGTAGCCCTTGTACAACTTATTTAAAAATTCTAGTTCAATCATAGACAGGTTAGTTATTTTCATCGGATTTTGGGATCAATAAACTTGTGTAATCATAGTTAACTTGGAATAAATCAATACACTCGTATAATCACAGTTTCTTCAGAATAAATCATTATTAACTCAGTAAGTATACCATTAATTCATTATAGTAAGATAAAATTTGACCGAAAATACTATATGTGTGAACGAGACTATAATTTTTAAATTGAAAAACTATGGAAAGATTAAATTTCAAATTTTATCGAAGTACATATTTTGACCTAAGGAATCTATGTGTAATATGATTCTATGAAGAATTGAAGATTGATTATGAATTAATGTACAGAGCTAGTGACAAGTGTCAGAAGGAGAAAAGGAAGACAATTAATGGGGATGATCTGCTGTGGGCTATGGCAGCTTTAGGGTTTGAAGATTACATCGATCCACTTAAGATTTACCTTACCAGATACAGAGAGGTGATTATTTTAAAACTGTTATTTGTTGACTCATTCATTTTTCTTGCTTATGATTCATTGGTTGCTAGCAAAGGAGGGAGAAAAGAGTAGTTATTTTGGATCTTAAATTTTGTGAGGCTTTCATTTAACGTAAACGATAAGAGTTAACTTATTATCCTATTCATTGGTTGGTGAAAGAGTCCAATAACTTAACTAACGACTGCTTGTCTACTTAAGTAATTGTTTTAACCGAGTAAGTAATTAGCATTTTCCATATATATATATATATATAGCTTAATGGTCATGTGACAAACTTACAATCACATACATAATACATCTGCAACCAAAGGTTACTGATATTAAATACTTTGGGTTGGCTTCTATTATCTGCTATAATGGATTACTTTTCAAGTTGTACTAAACAGTTTGATTTTTTTCCTCTGGTGGTTTTTGTGGTCAATTGGGCATTTGCAGATGGAGGTGAGTTTATGCCATCCTCTTCAAGTCATGTTTCTAGTTATATATTTTATGGATTTATCTTTGATGCACGGAAACAGTAGAAGTTCATACACTATTAACAAACTAGATGATGACACATTATAAGTTTTTTTTTAAATCCACTCAACTTCACTTTTTAATGATGTGCACCATCTAGTTTACTGACAATGTAGAATTATACAATGTCAATGCATCAAATGTAAACCTATATTTTATTGCCTCACACTTGTCTCCTCCAAGCTGCCGCTATGATATGACTGATCTTGTGAACTATGTTGTTTGACAGGGTGATTCCAAGAGTTCAGCCAAAGGTGGAGATGCATCGGATAAGAAAGATTTCCAACCTAACTCAAATGGCCAGGTAGAATATAAGGTTTTGTTTCTCGTATATTCATTTTAGTTTTAGTTATCATGCATTGCACTTTGTGTGCCTTTATTAACCTTAAATAGAGTCACTTCATGCCAACAGAAAGGATGCCATCTTTTTCTCTAATCTTTCTGGTAATTAATCTGGCAGCTCGCTCATCAAGGTTCATTCTCACAAGGCGTTAATTATGGAAATTCTCAAGTAATCTCTCTCTCCCTCTCCCTTTCTCTCTCTGCATCATGGAACATTTCGTGCATTAACACACTAGTGTGTCCTTACAAATTTCCATGTCATTGTAAGGTGCTTCAATCCATGGCCAAAAAACAAAGTTCTATTATTATGGTTAAATAACAATAATATAATGAGTTTATCTATCACGACATTTGAACATTGATGTGAAGGATCTGTGTTTTATTGTAATTGTTATTGTCAAATCTTACTTGAAAAGTAGCCCTGCTTTTGTGGTGATAAATATCTGATTACTATTTGGGCAAGCTGGCTATTGGCCTAGTACACATTCCCTAAAGGAATGAAGCTTAAGCTGGTCATGATACCTTATTATATGATACGTGCATCATTTTTTCTTCTTCTAGTCAATTATACAATGCCAAGCATTTTAACGTTTAAAATTAAAATACATCTATTTTTCCCTTGGAAAAACAAATTACTTGTTTCATCCCGCTTAAGAATTCTTCTATGGGGCATATTTCACACTATGCACCTACTTGTAAGGCTATAACTAATAACCGGTGGCTGCTTTCCCCCCTTCTATAACTACTGGCGATTTGACGTGTTATCTTCGATCATTTACATCCATATCTTTAAAATATTAGAAGAAAAAGATTTGTTTGGTTCTAATATCTCATTACTTTTGTCATCGCAGGGCCATATGATGGTTCCGATGCAAGGCAACGAGTATAGATCCACACTTCTCGAATGAATTCCATTCAATGCCGTATTCCAATGTTGCAACAAGTAGGATAAAGATAAAGCATATGATGGGAAAACTGACATTTGGATGGTTATGGCATCCTCTTATGTGGTAAGCTATTATCATTTTTAGTTAAATGCTTGAAATTGTATATTAGGTGGTGTTTAGAATGGATTCACTATTCAGTTTCAAAGAATTTAGTTAATTCTTGGGAGGTTATTTTTAGTTATGTTCTTTTTGTTTTCCTTCTCTTATGTGGTGTTTTGATTTGATGATTGATCGATTATTAGATGATTTCCATTTTATGGGAGATGATTTACTTTTAAACCATCCACATTAAAGAAGTAATACAGCATCTCAAATTTTATTTGTTAGATAGATCGCCTCTGTCGATATCTCACCCAGTATGTAGTGTTTTGGTCATAATTTAATGTCAAATAGTTTTTTTTGTTATATTTTTTATAATTACAATTAAAAGTACAATATGATCTCTAAATTAAATGATTGAATTTGATTAATCATTTTAAATTTTATATATGCGTGTAAATATATTAGAACTTAGTATGTATTTTAATCTTCGAACTATTCACTTTGGTACTTGAACTTATTTCCGCTCCACTTTGGTACTAAATTTTTTGCCATTATCTGGTCATTCATTTTTGGTATAACTATATTTTTAGTACTCCACCTTTACTTGTTTTTCTATTTGGTACCCTATTTATATTTTTGGCAAATAGTACATAACGTTACGTTTTGTTTCTATTTTAGTATCCGTCGTTAAAAATTAACAAAAGGTTGAATAGGAGAGAAAAAATCACATGTGACATGTTGTCACGTCATTTTCTCTCTCTTAATTAGCATGCCATGTGTGCTTTATTCATGATTTTTGTTGACATGGCATGCTGAGTAAGAGAGAGAGAAATGATGTGGTAGCATGCCTCATGTGATTTTCTCTCTTCTAATTAGTTTTTTGTTAATTTTTTAATGATAGGTACCAAAATAGAAACAAAACGTAATGTTACTTACTTGGTAGGGTACCAAAATAGAAAAACGAATAAAAGTGGATACTAAAAAAGTAGTTATCTTTATTTTTTAACAGCTTTAAAAGATATTGGACTAACACGCCTCTATAAAACGCGGATTTTTCTACCATGCGGCAGCCTAATATGCGGTTAATATACGGCGTTACCGGAAACATGATTGTGCATATAATGTAACCGGTAAAGCGGTACCGGATATGTGGATATGAAATGATCTTTCCGGTAAAAACCACTAAAAAAATGATAAAATAATGGTAACAGGCAAATTTAAGTAAAAGGTCAGACATAATAAAACCGGTAGCGTCTAATTTGTTATAAGGTATATAATGTATTCGGTAACGCGGTACCGGATATGTTGATTTCGAAAGTATCCATACTTTTGAAAAGTTTATCGAAACTTTTTATCAATGGTACCGGATATGTTGAATTCGAAAGTTTCCATACTTTTGAAAAGTTTATCAAAACTTTTTATCAATGGTACCGGATATGTTGAATTCGAAAGTTTCCATACTTTTGAAAAGTTTTTCGATACTTTTTATCAATATATGTTCTACTCTGGGTAGCCAATAAGAATCGATACCTTATACAATATTATCGATAATTTAAGAAAAAACATTGGAACTGGTTCAATTGTGGGTCGATAGTATGGATACTTAAATGAAACATATGGATACTTATATTAAATGTTTGGATACTTCTATGAGAGGTAGAGATACTTTCGAAAAAGTATGGAAACTTTATAAAAATTATGGAAACTTCTATTAAGTCGTTTATATGAATTAGAATCAAGAAAATACTAGTGCATCAGATAGAAAGGAAAAGATTATAAAACGATATGGCAACGGAAATAAAAAGAAATTGAGAAGAAACAAAAGATTGATCTTCTAATATTTATGTGCAATGCAAAGACCAAGTCGGATTGTTTCCAATATCATGTAATAGAGTTTTATGATATTGGAAACAATCTGGCATGGTCTTTGAACTGCACATAAATATTAGACCATCAATCTTTTCTTTATTTTGAATTCATTGTCCCTTCAAGCCTCCTCCCTTCAAGTCCCCCTGCCACCCATGAAACTTGTTCCAGCACCAGCTTGCTGTCCAACCATCTTTGCATATGGTCGCATCTCAAACTTGACCTTTTGGTTGCCTAATGAACAAATTTTTTTTGCATAAATATGAGCAGAAGAGTATCTTGTTATTAATAATAGAAGAAAATGATAGAGAAAACCTTGGAGATGGCGGTTGAAGATGTGTATGTCTTCTTTTTTAGCCATGTAACCATATAGTTGGCGCTGGCTGGATGGAGGGGATGGAGCATGACGTTGCCAAGCATCTAACCCGAAACCTTGGGCAGCAAACTGGTTATGCAGACGCTGAGCATCTAGATAACCTCTTGCCGTGCTCTCAAAAATCAAAAGGCTCATCCCACGATGGCCTTCTAGACCATATGAATGGCGAGCCTTGGCAACAACACCATAGGAACTGAAAGCGTTGAGAAGGTCTTGGTTTCCTATGCCAATCCACTGAAGCAAAAAATTAAAGAAATAAGAAGTTAAGTATTATAATAGTAATGAAAACATAATTCAGAAGTTATATAACTACCTTCCCATCTCCATCTGTATGATGTTGTGTGTTCCTAATCATCACCATGGGTGGCCAGAGTATTTGGTGATGAGCTTCCTGGTGGCTTGAAGGCGGGGGGGAGACAATAGCAGCATCATTACTCAGACCACGCCATTGGCCTGAAGCGTGACGTTGAGATTGAGGTTGAGGAGTGGCCGAAGCACCCCTTCTTCGTAATTCCTCGTCCAACGTCTGAGCAAGGAGGCGATGGATTTTCAGCTTATCTCCTTTTTTGGTTTTTGCATGGGTGAGTAGGGGCTGAAGGCCAGAAAACGACTTAGAGGCACCAGGACCTCCGTGGCATGCTGGACACCGCCATGTAGTAGTAGGGTCGTTGATAGAGTTCATTCGATCGAAGGCCTCGAAGAAACTCCTGAAGAATTTGCTGGATTTGAATGCCTCGTGGCTTAGTTGTTCGTCATTATCAGAATCAGAATCAATATAGAAATCATCATCACTGTTTGATGATGTGTCGAATTCAATCTTCCTCTTTGCGAAAGACTGAGGATTTTTACCCGAACTTCTGCTTGAACTCATTTTATAATAAAAGATTGTGAAAGAGAACTGATTATAAAAACAAAGGAAAGGGTTGAGTAGATAAAATTGAAGATGTTGTGAAGAGCAAAATAGAGGAGTTGTTAATTTATAGGCAATTTCCGTTTGGGAGGGAAAATGATAATGCATGAGACTGAAAAGGCAGAGATTCGTTCGTTCTCCTCGTTTCCCGGGTTATAGAAATAAATGAGGAGAAGGTACATGAACAGAAACGGTGCATGTGATACATTGGAAAGACGCGAAATTGAAAAGGTAGAATCAGATTCGTTCTTCTCCTCGTTTTCTGGGGTTATAGAAGTAAATGTGGAGAAGTAGGAGCAGTAAACGGTGCATGCGTGATACAGGGAGGTAGAAGTGAAAAGACACGATACTGAAAAGGAAGAATAAGATTCGTTGTGGGGATTAAGGGTTTCAGCTTTATACAGGAGGAGCAATAAACAGTGCATGTGATACAAGTGAAATGACATAACACTGGAATGCAAAGTTGTAGAAGTGTATAATGAAAACGGTAATAATAAACCGGATACATTGATGTAATGAATAAAGAATACAGTAAAAATATACCGGGAACATGAATGTTTTTGCAAACTTATCGATAATTCCATTAAAACATGGAAAAAAGTTTCGAAAATCTTGTTCCCATTAAGCTATGGGAAGCCTTTAGTTTTTGTTAATTATCGATATTTGTGTAAAAGCATCGATATTTTCGAAGGATATTCGTACCGGAACATTGATTTTCTTTCAAAAGTATCAGGTTTTTTATTAATAGTGTGTAAATTGTATCGAAACTTTGGTTCCAGTATGCAATGGGGATCCATATGTGAATTACAAGTATCGATAATTGTTTGCAAATAGGAGTAAAGTCTCGAAATTTTCGACCCTATTTGCTAACGTAGCGTGTAATCTTAGAACATGATCGATACTTTTACTGAAACGGTGAAAACGTATCGAAACTTTTTCTTCCACTAAGCTATGGGAATCCTTTGTTTCTTAAAGTATCGGTATTTGTATCGTAACGTTAAGAAACTATCGATAGTTTCGAGCAGATTCGCTAATGTATGATGGAATTTAACAACAGTATCGAAACATTTTCAGAAAGGGGGAATAATGTATCGAAATTTTATTTGGAGGCAGTGGACAAGTAAGGGATAAAGGATGAAATAAGACGTCATATAACATAATTGGAAGATAATTTCAGAAGTTTATTGTTAATCTGAATCATCGTAGTTAGTGGACACGTCTGAACTTAGGTTTAGTTCTTCGATCAGCTGTTGTTTTCTTTCTCTACGCCTGTACATAAAAAGTTGCAGCTCATCCGCAGCCGCATCAACATCCGGTGAAGACGGTGCGCGTTCAGTGTTTGGATCAGGTTGTACGGGTGCAGACGAACTACCTTCGCCGGCGTTGACGTCGTCAAACTTAACATGTAAATCGACGTCTGTAGCTCCGACGGAATTTAGGCGGTCATACATGTTACGAACGTCTGTTTCGTTCGTAAGCTTCATAACGTAGTGTGTTTTGTTTACTGATGGTGTTGGGATTCTACATTCCATGGAAGAAATTTGTTTGTGGCCGTGTTTACTAACCTCGATTGTTGTCAACTGTATTAAATCTTTCAGTGACATTTTGGTGGTGATTGTTGACTGAAAATAAGTATCGAGAAAATAAAATGTTGCCTGAAATTTTTCCATAAGGTGAGCAAAGATTGGACTCGGTGTTTAGTGAGAATTTGGAATGAGTAAGTGATGGTGGAATTCGTGGGTATTTATAGGAAAGCGAAACACCACATAAGTAAATTTAGCTGGAATGAAAACTTTAATTCGCATTTCATTTAACAATACTTTCTTTTTACAATAGTATAGAAACATATTTAGTAAGTTGGAATAATGTTGCCTGAAAGTATCGATAATTTTTATCGTCCTGTACAGAAAGAATCGATATTTTCGAGCAGATTCGGTAACGTATCGTGGAATTTAACAACAGTATCGAAACATTTTCAGAAAGGGGAAAATTGTATCGAAACTTTATTTACAGTAACCTATGAGAATTCATTGTTTCTGAAAGTATCGATAAATTTTATCGTGAAGGAAAGAAAGATTCAATATTTTCACGCAGATTTGGTAATGTATCATGGAATTTTACAACAGGATCGAAACTTTTTCAGTAAAGGGAAAAAATGTATCGATAATAAAATAGAATTTATTGCACGTTAACTTTGTAGGAAGGAAGAAAAAAATTGCTCTAAATGCTTTCAACCACCATCAACCACCACCACCTACCGAATTTAGTACCTGAAAATGAAAGCAACACAACAGAAGTCCTGTGCAGGAAAAGTTTGGACCACTTCAACCGATCGTGTTTAAGAAAATGAAAGATATTCCATCCAACGATGTTAATGGTAGCGGGAATTTGCAAGATGAGAAGTTGACCGTTGATGATTCGGAACGGTTGGTAGGTCAGCTCTTTTCTTCACGTGAGGAAACTTGGAATTTTTACAAGGAATACGCAATGAAACAAGGTTTTAGTGCACGTCGAGGAACATCATGGCTGGATGGCGAAGGGAATGTGAAGACACAAGAATTTTGTTGTTCAAAAGAAGGGTTTAGGTGTTCGAAGGTCAAAAATGTTAATCGTCGACGTGCGCATACGCCAGTCACACGAACAGGATGCAAGGCCAAAATCGTTGTCACAGCAACAAAAACAAAAGATCAGTGGGTTCTAAGTAAGTCTTTCCACGAACATAATCATGCATTGTGCACACCTCTTATGACACCATTTATGCGTTCAAATAGAGGTGTGACTGAGGCTGATGTGGCTAAGGCAACAACGTTGAAAGATGTTGGTGTTGGGACATCAAAGGTAATGAAATATTTCATGAATCAGGCAGGGGGATTTCGTAATGTTGGATTTACTAGTAAAGACCTGTACAATGCACTTGATAGAGGTAAAGCAAAGGAGCTTGTCAATGGGGATGTGAATGCACTCCTTGATTACTTTGAGTACAAGAAAGATGATGATCCAGGGTTTTTTATGACATACTCCACAGATGAATCAGGGGCATTGCAGCATCTTATTTGGGCTGATTCAACATCGAGATCAGATTACACTTGCTTCGGTGATGTTATTGCCTTCGACACAACTTACAAAGGTAATTACTATGCACGACCAATTTTGCCTATTTTCGGTGTCAATCATCACCATAGCACAATAGTTTTTGCTACTACGATCATAGCTGACAAAACGACTCAATCGTTCGAGTGGGTGCTGCGAAATTTTCTACAAGCCATGCTGAATAAAGCGCCTCTTTCAGTTGTGACAGACGGGGATAGGGCAATGCAGAGGGCTATCAAATGTGTTTTCCCTTATGCTAAGCACATATTATGTTCCTGGCATCTATCTCGCAATGTACAAGCTAACATTGGTGACAGCAAATTTAGCACAGCATTTAATAGATGTATGAGTTCGTGGTGGACAACCAGCGAATTTGATAGAGAATGGTCTAGAGTGATTTCCGAATTCAACGTCGAAAATCATCCATGGGTGATAGAGAAGGGAAATACTCGGAACTTATGGGCTCAAGCATATCAAACGGGTCATTTCTTTGCCAATTTGCGATCCACACAAAGAAGCGAGTCCTTGAATGCTGCACTCGGACGTGCCCTGATACAGAAGAAGACATATGTAGACGTAGTTCGTACAATTGAACAAAATTTAATTCGAAAAATTCGTATCAACGAGTTGGAAGCAGATTGCTTAAGTTCGCAGACAACGCCCTACCAGATCACCAAACTCACAGACCTAGAAAGCCATGCTGGTCAAATTTATACGCGAGCATCATTTGGTTTCTTCCAAGAAGAACTTCAAGAGGAGACTTTGTACCGGATTGACGAAAAAATTCAGTCCTTATCAGATGACTCTGTACATTTTGTTCTGTCAAAGTACAAGGAAAAGAACATTAGATTTGACGTATCTTTTGATGTTGTCTCGGAAACCGTCACATGCTCGTGTAGGAAGTTTGAGACTGTAGGAATTCCATGTTGCCATCAACTGCATGTTCTGAAGCACTTGGATTACACATGTATTCCAAAGTCGTTGATTCTAACTCGATGGACGAAGGAGGCGAAGGCTGCTGCACCAAGTTTCCTTGACTTCAATGTAGCACCTGAAGTTGTGCAAATGGCACGGTTCGCGGCCCTACGTGCAACGTCAAGTCGTTTGTGCTACATTGCATCAAAGACAGATGCATCTTTCGTAACCGCAAGAGATGAGATGAAAAGACTAACTGCCGAATTTGAACACTCGTTCGGTTTGAAAGATTCAAGTAAACGAAGAAATGTTAATAATGGAGTTCGCGTTGGCGACCCTAAACGAAGACAAGGAAAGAGAAAAGTTGTCCAAAAGAATATCGTCCAGAAGAAAAGTAGGAGTTGGTCTTTCTGCAATAATGAGGGACATACCAGAGTAACGTGTCCTAAATTAAAGCTGGGTCTGGATTCTTTTACACAACCTACCTCGACTGACTTTTTTGCTAACGATGCAGAATGGTCTTACGGCCCCGCAGATGAGGATTATAATGTAAGTTACTATATGTATTCTACAACATATTGTCCGCAAGTGTTTGTTTATGGTTAATTTTAATATCAATCACTTCTTTATGTCTCAGGGCAACGAGGACATTTGGAATACAGCAAGTTCCCATCAACAGACATGGTGACTGCATACAACATTAAGATATAACATTCAAATGTGTAAAGAGTTATTTTTTACAAATTCGGGTACAATACTCTGGTCATTCGCCAACTTTTCCAAAAATTCTCGGATGCTTCCGCCCTTTTCTGTGGATATATAAAAATAACTCAAATTAGCAGACTCTCCTGTCAACATCTTCAATATATAAATAAACCAATGGAATTAGTCACATATGTAACTGTAATATCTAACGCATTGTCGTTGGAAGATGATTGGTTATAGGGAGGCGGACATATGTAGCTGTATTTCTATAAAGAAAAGATAAATTAACAAAATAATAGCATATTACGTTAGTAATAAATTGAATGTAAAAAATATTACTCACTGGATTATGCCTCATTTTCTCGGAAGAATCATCCACCAACAGTGTTTTCTCCTCTTTGAATTGAGGATACTCATTCCAAACTTGATGCAAGTCTTTGCAGAAGGTGTATTCCTCTTCCTCTATGCACTTTGATTGATCCTGTTAATAGTAACTTGTATCAGTCCAAAATGTAAGAATCATAACAAATTCAATTACCAATATGTAAGAAGCATCTTACCCATATGAAAAAATATCGTTTATTTTGTACGGGTATTTTGTTAAGAGCAAGGTCAATGTTATGCCTGCAATCGTGAACAATTACCACGATAAACTTCAAATTATTTAAGAGGTCAACGTTAAATGTTAACAATTTGGATCATAACGGTGCTTACCTCAACTTAGATGACCATATTCCAACAAAAAAATTCTCTAAACAAAATTGCATAAATTCTTCTACACCTGGCCTCAGTTTAACATCTACAACATGAAAGGAAATTAAACATAATTGTTTTCTTTATAGCCGTAAGCAGATTTACAGAAATTTAATTACCTCTGGGAGTTTGTTTTGTATAATATGCAAGGACTCCGTTGACATCAAAAATGACAAGTTTTTTGTTCTGTGTTACAGAAATAATATATCTGCTGGGGTCTTCACTGTCATCCTCATCTGAACTGCGTACCTCTTCATCATTCTCCTCTTCAGGCACCGTATTATCCTCTTCACGCACCACTGGATTGTCCACTTCTGTTATAAGCATGTCAATAGTCAAATAACCGAATGTCAATTGTAAATTGAAAGGTTATTTTACCTATGGGTTTGTATTTGCTTTGAAGTCATTGATTACGGAAGTTGGAGAAGTCAGCACGAACTGAGGAAATATCTGCTCGCATTTGGCCGATTTGGTGATTAATCTCGCCAAAACGAGCATCCATTTGCTCGCGGAAATGAACCATGTAATCCATCACTGACTTCATGGTAATGACCCCTTCGATCTCAACTTCTTGCATCCGCTCGTGCTGTTATGCTTCAACGTTCTCCACTTGGTCGTTGCCTTGTTCTGCCCCAATTAGACATTTGTTTATTCAACCGACGTTTTCAATAAAATCGTATCCCGCTTTTGTCAAGGTAATCATGTCGATCTTCCTGGATAGTCGAAGAGGGCAGTCAAGATTGAATTGCACTCCTTCCTTCCTCAATATATGGCAAATTATGCATCCATATGGTAGTGAGGTTGTAATGGAAGCACCCTTCTTCACTATATGTAGCATTGTCTCATATATCAGTTTTGCTATGTTTGGAGCGGTTCTTGATTCATATTTAGACAACCACCAGTAATCAATATCTCGAATTTCTGAATATTTCCCACCGGACGGCCGAAAAAACCAACTGACAAGAAAGTGGAACAATCTGCCCTCCGCACCAAGGCGAGTGGGAGTATTCCGATCCACACGTTTCATGGTAGGATCTAAAACATGTTCATCGGAATCTCCTACATTCTTCACTCCTATACCAGCAGCAATAGATGACTCATCTATATGTATGTCCTTACCCATGACATGAGTCGTAAATCCTAATATTTTTCCCGTACCAGGATGCGGGTCTAATTTTGCATTACTATAGAAAACTCTAACAAGATTGGGGTAATATTTTGGTTCTACACCAAGCAGTTCAAGCCACCCCCAATCTGTAAATGTATCTTTAAACCCAAATTTGTTTTTCTCATCGAAGAAGAAGTTCAAGTCAATAACACGTTCTGGACGAATCTTCCTTGTTTTGAAATTGCTATCATATGTCAGTTTGTCATCGGTGCTTCTAAAGTTTTGCGATTCAAAAGACAAATTTTCTTCAGAAGAACTTGAACTTACTTGACTAGCAGACCTTGATTTCGAAGATGACTTTGTCTTCGAAGCAGAAGCTCTCTTCCGTTTGAGTGCCCCTTTTTTGGGTGCCATTACAACTGTTATATGCAGAAGATGATCGGTTACTCCATAATCGTGCAAAACCCTAACCCTAAAGTACGAAAAGTCAGTCACTTTTACTAACCTGTAAATATGATCGTAGTAATCGTCCTCGTCGGTGTTGATTTTACCCAGGTCGTCGTTGGAGTTGAAGAGATCTCTGCAATAGTTTCGATAAAATTCCTAAATGGATGTTTGATTTAAGTTAAGTGCTGGTTTAAATAGAAATCCCGCCTAAATTTCCGATTAAGATTATAAGTATCGATAATTTAATAACGAAGGAAACAAAGTATCGATTTTTTCGGGGATTGTTATTATAAGGATACATATGTTTCGTATAAAAGTTTCGATATTTTTACTCATTGCGACAGAAAAGTATCGACACTTTAATTCCAGTAAGCTAAGCAAGTCCGTCTGTGTCAAAAAGTTTCGATAATTTCATAACGAAGGAAACAAAGTATCGATTTTTTCGGGGATTGTTATTATAAGGATACATATATTTCGTATAAAAGTTTCGATATTTTTACTCATTGCGACAGAAAAGTATCGACAATTTAATTCCAGTAAGCTATGGCAGTCCGTCTGTGTCAAAAGGTTTCGATAATTTAATAATGAAGGAAAAAAACTATCGATTTTAAAGGGGATTGTTAATCTAAGGATACATATATTTCGTATAAAAGTTTCGATATTATTACAAGAGTATCGACAATTGTTTCCTAAAGGAAAATAAGTATGATATTTTTACAAGAGTAAGCTAATATGTTAACATAATTTACAACAAACTAACTATGATATCATCATTTACATAGTGGAAAAAATTATGGTCACATAATTATTTTTTCATACGTCCCAGGCAAGCAGTTGTGAACTTCGCTCTACTTCTATTACAATCGTGATTTATGAGATCGTTTAAAACTCTCAGACGATCAAAATCCCCAACAACCTACATTCAAATTATGAGTGAATGTCAGTGCCAAATGTTTTTAAAAATGAAGTCCTTTGCGGACCACTTACCAAATCATCCGGTGACCTCCCTTCAGAAATAGCTTCCATCCACATGACCACATACATTCCGCAATCATGTTCGTTCGTTTGCACCTTCGTCTTACGGACCACGAATTTTAAATCCCTCGGTGGTACCTTAATCTTCCCAAATTGGGCACAAAACTCCTCGTCCTCACTAAATTTATGTAAACATTCCAACTGCGTCAAAAAAAAGTTAAAATTAGATTACGAAGAATTTATGCATTATAAATTACAAAATGTATCGACACATACTGTTTTCTTGGTTTGCTCCACTCTAGTCTTGTGCCGGGGAGATCTATGTAGACTATCAAGAAACAATGCTACACGATCAACCATATCCAACACCAAGAGACACCAATGATTATTCGAATCGTTTATTGGCATGAAGATCTACAACAATTGTCACACAAGATATTAGAACATATATTGTTATTATTTAAATACTTAACAACATGTACGCAAAAATATCTTACCATGTCCTACTCGGTGAATTTATTATGGCCCATCAATGTTCTAGAATAGGACTTTATAAGAAACGACGCATTTTGACCGTCCATTACGAACGCGCTCTGCATTTTAAAAAACAATCTCCATTAATTGACCAGCCATGACCAAATTGGACACGAAAATGTGTAAAAATGTAACTTACCACAAATTCGGATGGTAGATAGCAAATCTTCCGCTTCGCTGAACTGTTCCTCATCGAATCGTAACCCAACAACCAGCCTTTCAAATTAATAATCGGACTTATTAGCCATTCCCCGGGTTTTAAGCAGCAAAGGTCGCCTACTGTGCCGTGTTCGAGCCCGTAATCTAGGATAACATCTCTATAGAAGCAATTTTTTGTATTAATTTTTTCCCACATTTATATAAATATCACTCGCAAAGCAATATATATAACTTACGATGGTTCTAACAATCCACTATTCCATACATAATCACACTTCGCAGCCTCGACGTCATCAATTCCACTTGGTATTACGACCTTTGTAACCTACGATATATCAATAGATATTAGCCACAAGACAATAATCAAAATGGATGTCATTTGTATTATTCATTTTACCTTTTTAGTCTTCTGCTTCTTTGGTGCAGGACACCCTGAATCGAGCTCTACATGTATTGCATGACTCGGTGTCCTCGTATCTTCATGGTGGACCTCTATTATATTTTCCTCCACCATCTTACTCAATTCTTCTACATTTTCTTCATCATTTTTTATAAGTTCATCATATTTTGCCTCAACATAACTCCTCTTTTTGTTTATTTCAGGACTTAAATGTATCCCATCATCAAATTTTTTGTTTATTTCAGGACTTAAATGTATCCCCTCATCCAATTTTTTGTTTATTTCAGGAATTAAATGTATCTCCTTTAACTCACCCCTCAATTCCACCACTTCTTTAACAAAACCATTACACTTTTCCCCTACTTCCCCCTTTAAGCTATCAATAGTCTGTTCGATTCTGGATTGTCTTTGCAAACAATCAGAAACGAGTTTTTTAACCTCCGCCAACTCAGCAATCAATATGTCAATTTTACTTCCCCCTTCATTCACTTTCACCTTATATTCTACCTTCTCCTCTTCCTCCTCTTCCTCCTCGCCAACCTTCACAAATAAACAACATTATTAGAGAATTTTTCTTTTTTAAGTACTTAGTAATCTATAAATACTGAAATTACCATAACCTTCTTTTTCGGTAATTCCAACTTTAACTTTGTCATAACTCGAACAACTTCTTCCTTGCCCCAGGCAGTGATGCGTGCCACTCCGATTTTTCGGAATGTCGGCACACAAGAAGAATATGACCAAAAATCATACAATGCAACCTGCGTTTTCTATAAACTTTATCATTTTCTATAATAAGTACTTACAAAGTTTTCTAAACCAATACCAATATTCAACTCGTTTACCTCTAAGACAACAATGCATCCTTTGAGGTATGAGGGGTTTTTGGACTTTTGAAAAGTCTTGATTGCATCAATTAATTTGTCATACACATATGAAGCCCAATTTAATTCACCTCTAAACCCGGAGTCGCACAATAACTTCATACTATCCTTGCTCGGGGATGAATCACCCGTTGGACAAAGGAATACTCCGACAATGTACAATAGTACCCGGGCCTTCAGATCATCCCCTTCATACTTGCCGCTTTTTATTTCGTCCTCAAGTGTAGCAAATTACACATTAGACGTTAGGCCATACTTCTGCACAAGTAATTTCCAATCTTCTCTCTTTATAACTTCATCCACACTCTGGCCTTTATTTTGTAGCCCCAATACGGCTTCAACAATTCGGACACTAAAATAAAATGAATATTCTCCGTATCGCACATCACACTTCTGCAAATCAAAATCTCCCATCAACAACCGACATAATTCCCTCCGAATTGGTCGGTCCTGAATCCCAATAAGAGATCCAAACCCCATTTCTTCCAACAGATTTGATTTACCCTTCGCTTTCAACTCCTCTACTATGTGGTGCACTCGTTTTATGCTACACCTTGTCGACACTTCCTATGTAAATAATATTCATATAATGTCAGACTTTTTATATATCATTTATCAAAATATTTACAACTATAATGAATACCTTCTTCTTCTTCTTCTTCGCCCCATAGTTTTCTCTAGCAATTAGAGACATCGTGTTGAATGGTTGCTTCTCAGTTTCACTCATCGTGTACCATTTTTTCACCACCACGTCTCTCACCTGCAAATTATGCATAAACCATAAACAATCAAAATATTCAACCTCCAATATATTCACTATAATTTCAATTTACATACCGAACCGACAGTGTAAGTCCCACAATCCCTCATCCTCTGCAATTCTTCAATACTGTCATGATAGGAAAGTTTAAATGTTCTTAAATACTTTCATCCAATTACAATTTACAGATTAATTATTTCACAATTTCTACTTACTAGAAGTACAGAAATCCACCCTTTGGTTTCTTCGGATTTTCCTCCCTATCTACTCTCTCCGCCTCCATTTGAATCATTTCAGTCTCATCTTGAACAACATCTTCATGATCCTTAGAACCCATCTCGCTTCAGTTTTCTGACAAAAGTATCGATATATAATTTCTACCGACATTATTAAATTCTACCGATAAGTTCTCAGAACAAAGTACCGATATTTATTTCCTAAATATATTTACACAATTTCGACCTATATCGATCCGAATTCCGATTTTACTTCAACATCACTAAACCCAAAACATTATCCCCAACTACCCAATACTACATTACCAAAAAACTAGGGTTTCGACAACATACCTTTTACTTCAAAGTCCCCAAACCCTAAACCTTTCCTTTCGATTCTGATACAACAAATTAGGCTTTCTGTAAATGCAACCAAACTCGGGTCGATTTCAAATACTCTCCTCTCTTAGGTTTTCTGTAATTGCAACCAATACAAAGGCGAGTGGGAAAAATCCGGAGAATAGATACTTTTAACCGGTTATATCATTATGATATATATAATCGATACAATTCCCCAAAGTTTCGATACGTTTTTGAATTGTGTCGATTCTTTCGACACCAAATAATAAATCCGGTAAAGATTTACCGGTTACATTATATGAATTAATAATGTAATCGGTTATGTTTTCATATTTTCTATTGTACCGATTCTTTTCAACACGTTCTTAAAAAACATTTCGAAACCAAACAATATATCCGGTAAGATTAACCGGTTAGATTATATGAATTAATAATGTAACCGGTTATGTAGAATTTTTTTATTGTACCGATTCTTTTGTGCACGCTCTTAAAAAAATATCGATATTTTCGACATTTTTTTCAACCGCGGTTACATTGGTATTCAAAAAGTATCGATAATGATTTATCAAGTATGGATACTTTCGAAATAAACAACAAATTAGGCGCTACCGAATATATTGAAATTCGGATCAACATAACCGGTAATTTTACCGGTTTTGTTATAGTCCAAATGTCCGAGTCCCCATCCGCTCCAACTTAACAACAAATTCGGCGCTACCGATTATATGGATATTCGGATCAACATAATCGGTAACTTTTACCGGAAACATGATCTTTAACCGGTCACCGCCCTAGCCGGTTACGCCGTATATTAGCCGCATATTAGGCGCCGTACCGCAGAACCTCCCAAAATTTCTAGAAATATTAAAAAAGTTATTGGACATATTAATCATCGTTGATTAACAGTTGATGAAATTTTGGGTTTTTATTAATTTAAATTGTGTATTAATTTAAAAAAAATAAAAACATGTCTCGTTCTAAAATTATCTGTTAGATCAACATTTAAGATAGGATTTAGAGCACTCTATTGTTTATTATTTATTATGCATTAATGGTTTAGTAGTTATCATCAGTTTTTATGTGTTGTTTAATATAATCCATAACGATTAATTTGGTGGGTTATTTATACATAAACGGTTAATTTGGTAAGTTATTTATACCAAAAGTAAAGAGAAAAAAACATGAAAGGTTTTTTATTTAAATTTTGGGTTAGTTTTGAGAGAAAAAATGTCTTTCGAAGTATCTTGTGGGCTGATATTAACAGATATAAATGTAATTTATCATTGACAATAAAATATTATTGCAGTATTATTCTTGTTCCCTAACAATTTGGTATTCATAGTTGTGACTAGAATGAAAGGTCGAATTGACGGGTTAGAAACGAGGGTGAGAGACATACATAAAAAAATTGTCCAAGTAATAAATTTCTTCAGTCAATCACAAAACTGGATGAAGAGAAAATATGAAAAAGATATGAAATCCTTTGGTAGTTAAAAGGCAAATAATATATATTTTTTTATATAGATTCTCCTGTGGTGGCTGCAACGGTAGTTGAAAACAATGATGACCAAAGCTATATTGTCCATTTGAAGGTTGTTCAACATCGAGAAGAGACCCATCCTAAAAAAATGAAATTGCCTATTTTTTCTGGCCACAATTTATGTGAGTGGCTTCATCGAACAAACAATATTTTTACTTAACTGGTATTGACGATAAGAATAACTTAGAGGCCGTCATGTGTCTTGATAGTACAGTCTCTAATTTGTAGCGATCATTGGTCGAATTTAAATGTTAATTTGAGCACCAACTAAAAGTCATAATCACGCTATCTGACTCAATGAAGAGTCCCAACGACCTCATATTCATATATATATAGTTATCCTCATTATCAAAAAAATGAGATTGAGCATATTGTAAGGAAATGATGGCAAGATGAACTATCAAGTTAAACACAAGTCATACTTCTAGCCTAGTGTTTCATGTATCTTGGATAAATGTGTTGGGAAAGATTATATTCTAATCCGACAGCCTCTATTTTTCTTGTCGCAAGATCTCAAAAAGTAAGAACAACTTGTATATGTAGTGGATTATTGGTTTTTCTTGGATGGTTCTTTAAGGATTTTCTTAACTTTGAGAAAATTTTGAAATTCTACGCGTTCATTTTTGCTCAGTTTTTTTCTTTTCACCATGAGGACAATTGAAATTTGTTGGGCATGCATTTTTAGATCTGCAACTGATAAGATATGATTTAGCGTATTCATTAATTATTATGTATTAATGATCTAGTAGTTACCATAAGTTATTATGTGTTGTTTAGTATGATCCTAACGATTAATTTGGTAGGTTATTTATACTAAAAAAGAAGAAAAAAACATTGGGAGGTTTTTTTATACATTTTTTATGTTAGTTTTGGGAGGAAAAAGGTTCCTCAAAGTACCCTTTGAACTGGTATTACTGAATATTAATATAATCTATCATTTGTAATAAAGTATTATTGAAGAATATCCTAATTTCTTAACATTATCATGTGTTAAAGGCTTTTTATTTTAACAATGTTGACTAAAATAAAGTAACAACATAATACTTAAAGTGTGATGAAAAAAGCCTAGGTACAAAACGAAAAAAGTTATAGTTTGGGAGTTAAATTGTGCATTAAACATATATATATAGGGATAGGATCAAATTACACGGTGTAAAACTCTCTAAGTTTTATACCTTTTTTGGATCGTTGGATGGGGGAAATGGATGGTTGAGATTAACTCCGTGTTTTTAATTCCCAAGTGATAATCTTCACATATTTTACTGTTAATCTCAACCATGGAGTTAATCTCAACCATGGATGGGGGAAATGGATCGTTGGATGAGTGAAACGGATGGATAAGATTAACAGTAAAATATGTGAAGATTATCACTTGGGAATTAAAAACACGGAGTTAATCTCAACCATCCATTTCCCCCATCCAACGATCCAAAAAAGGTGTAAAACTTAAAGAGTTTTACACGGTGTAAGTTGATCCTAACTCATATATATATATATATATATATATATATATATATATATATATATATATATGCTAGAATGAGTATGCCACGCTCGATGAGCACAAATGAGCACTATTAATTTAATTTATAAAGATTACAAAATTAAAATTTACCGTATAATTATAAATTATTTAAAAATTAAAAGATAAATTAATTAAATTATATTATTTTATTTTTAATTTTCTTTTAAACATAAATTAAAATACTTATCCTATCCTTAAATTACAAAACCCCATTTTTTATTTATTTAAAATTTAAGCCGCCGCCGCCTCCCGTCATCATTGAGACTCCAATTTTGAAACATACGACGACAACAGTAAAAATTATCGCCGTTCAAATTCCAAAAGAAAATTATTTTCTAGGCTAAGGAATTCAAATGTCCAGTTTAATATTGTTGTTTATAAACAAAAAAAAAATATGTTTTAAAATTCCAGATTAAAATTCGAACTTTAATAGATATTTGTTAAAATATTTTTGTCCTTTTTACTACAAATTTCCTAGTACTGTTTTGGTTTCTTCAATTTTTTTCATTTATCGTAATTTTCGTTCAAATTGAAGTCTTAACAGTGGCAGCAGGGAGCGCGACGGCGACGACAGTTTAAATTTCAAATGAATAAAAATTAGTATTTTGTAATTTAAGAGTAGGATATGTATTTTGATCTATGTTTAAAAAAATTAAAATAAAACAATATATTTTAATTAATTACCTTTTAATTTTTAAATAATTTATAATTGTACGGTGGGTCTTTTAAATTTTGAATCTTTATAAATTAAATTAATGGTGTCCATCGGTACTCATCGTTAGTAGTGCTCATTGGTGCTTGTCGAGCGTGTTAAAATTTTCCATATATACTATGTTTTATTAAGAAATTAGAAGTTAGATTATTGGTACGTTTATGTTGAGTGTATTTTGATATAATAAAGATTTATAAAATGTTTTTAGACAAGATATATAAAATGTTTTTGAATTTGATCAAATTAAAAATAATTTAAAAGTCCTCAAATCTTGCAAAATGTGTTTTAATTTACTTCCCAAGGTTTGGTATTATTGTAAGACTTTGAAGCACCTTTGAAAGTTAAAAAAATGTTAGAATTGTCATTTTTAACAATGTAATTTGATACCTCTTTAAAATTTTCGATGGTTTTATTACAAATTTTTACTAAACATTTTCAGAATGCTTCATGGTTTCGATACCCTTTTAAGGTTTTGGTACTTCTCCTTTATGATTTTGAAACTACTTTCTAACGAATATTTTTTGTTATAATTTTTTTTTCACTTTTTGAGAAGTATCAATACTTCTGTGTAGGTGAAAATTTAATGCTCTATTTTAAAGATCTTTAATGATTATAATTCATCTCAACGACTATAAACGACTAAAAATTCATTAGAAATTATAAAAGCAAGTCAACGACACTTGAATAAAGTTAAACAATATATCCAAGTAAAAAGATCAAGAGAAAAAAAAAATTTTTTTTAATTTTTTATTGTATACATTGTTTGAGAGCTTAATTGTGCAAACTTTTAATCTTGTGACAGTTATTCATTGTTTGTTTAATTTGTTTTTTTTCTTTTGAAAGAAGTATTGTTGAGATGTGTGGAGCTCGATTCGATCAACCAATATTGCTCACCAAGTGGTGGAGAGGTGGATTTTTGGGTGGAAGGGTTGTGGAAGCTAGAATATAAAAAGACACAATGATTTATAGTGGTTCAACCTTCTAACCAAGGTCTACATCCACTACCTTAGCTTCCCACTAAGGATTTCACAATCAATCCACTATTGATTCGTCCCCTTTTCTAGGATTAGGAGGAAACCCTTACAACCGATCAAGCTTCTACCCAAAGCCTTGATCAAAACCCTCTTTACAAAAAGAAGCAAGAAAGCAAACTTAAACCCTCTAATAGGTGTTTGTTTGCACAATGAAGCACTCACCCAAAACCTAAAACACTTGAGCAAATTTGACAATTTTGGCTCACTAGTGTTTGTCTATACAAGATTTGACAATTTAAGTGCTAAGACATTTTCTTGATCATTTGATGTTTGACAATATGAGCATTAGATGCTTGGAGGTCCCTTTTATACTCTCAAATGAGTTTGTAGCCGTTACTAGCCGTTGGGAATGAATTGGAGCCGTTGAGTACTTTATTTCCCTTCATAAATGTTGTTCTGCAGCAACCAGTATCGATACACGTGGAACGGTATCGATACGACCTTCTTGAGGAAATAGTCGTTGGGCTCTTGCCAGCATAGGCGTATCGATACGCTTGAGGACGTATCGGTACGGGTCCATATTTGAATAGCCGTTGGGAAATAGCCGTTGGGGTAGTTGAACATGGATCGGTACGCTTACCTGGCGTATCGAAACGATCCCGGTCCGTATCGATACACTAAACCCTCGTATCGATACGGGTTTTGACAGTGGCCAAACTGGGGCAAAATGGTATCGGTACGAGTACAACCGTATCGATACTGGTAACGTGAAATCACAAGTTTGGCTATTAAAAACATGAAAAATCTTTGTCAAAAACCTTTCAAAATAACACAAACATAAATTCAAGTTGTTTGGACTTAAAAACAAGTTTTAAATTCTTTTCAAATTAGTCCAAAACATTTTTCAATTATTATATCAAAACATTAGTTTTACAGGTATAGACTTAAAATTTCAACCCGAAATCTTAAGAGAAATTTCGTAAGATTTTGGGTATAAATCTCATAAGATTAAATTCAAGTTTACCGAATTTAAAAAAAATAGTGGTAGTAGTAGTGAATATAGAATTAATTTAAAAGTTGTACCACTACAAATTATTGTGTAAAATTTTAATTTTTAGTTGCTTCCACCGAATATGTTCGAAAGCCAATTTACTTTCCTCTTTTTGACAATTTTCAATTGATAGTATCAAGCCCAACAGTATATTGAGAGAACAAAAATGTTGATGCCAATATCGCAAACATCTGTTTCAACCAACAGCAAGATTTTGATAATAATAATAATAACCAACAGCAAGATTATTACCATCCCTCTAGCTCTATGTTCGTACACAGCCAATTTCACATACATCAAAGATCCCAGCCCAGACTCCTAAATTCCAAACGTACATACCTTTTAATTTCCACTTTGCATGAAATCCTTGTTTTCAAGTTACAATCATTCATATATTCGTATTAGACACATACCCGAGCTAGCAAAGTCCAGTCTAAATAGTAAATGCTAAAAGTCATAGCACGAGCAAGAGAGAACAGTTTGAAAGAGCAAATAAATCTCTGTTCAAAATCACATCAACAGAACTAAAATAAAATTGTAGTCCAAACGGCAGTAAAATGCTCATAGATTGATTTCAAGAACTAGCAAAAGACAACAACAGACATCCTAACTTATGATCTAGGCTTCTCCTTCTTCTCTTTGAATAGGGCCAATAGCGAAACACCCGAGACCTTCACAACCTTGAACCTAACACCAGGAATATCACCGACCGCATGACCCTTTCGTCCGAATCCCGCAATCAACACTTCGTCCTACATAAGCCAATACATTATCATCAAAAGAGTACCGCCAAACATGCTTAAAACAACTAAGATAGTACTACTCACATTCTCTTCAATGTAGTTCAAGCAACCATCGTTCGGGACAAAAGCGGCAATCTTCTTCCCGTTCTTGATCAATTGAACTCTAGCACACTTTCTGATAGCAGAGTTCGGCTGCTTGGCCTCGATACCTCTGGATGTTAGAAAGTCATTAGTTCAAATATCGAATTAGAGTTCAACGGAAAACGAAAGGCACCAAAAAGAAAAGAAAAGGGTCTTCCTACATCTTCTCAAGGACAATGCCTTTGGCATGGGAAGAGCCAGCGAACGGCTTCTTCCATTCATTTCCAAGGTTGGATTTTTTGTATGCCTTATCGGCCCATCGCTGCCTCCTGCGATGGGTCCTCAGCTTGCGTCCGGCTCCCATACCACGTGTCTTCCTGAATTAAACACCCTCAATCTCATAAATTCATGAACTTAGACCATATAAATCTAGGACCAAAAGCTTGAGTATCACTTCGGGTGAAAGCCAACATAATTGTACTTACAAACAAGCATTGTTCGAGTGCCATTCATCTGGAATTCTCCTAAATCTAAAATATCCTAATACAAGCACTATTTCTTCTGGCCTTCAATAAGCTAATATCATTTTCATACACGAAATCATAAACCCAAATCCATATTCTAACTCATTACTTAAATATTAGAGCTAAAACAGCAATCAAAACTAAAAAGGAAAAAGAAACACCGACAATATCTAAAATCAAAAACAGGAGAAATGCACTCAAAGCTGTAAAAAGTTCTACTTTCCCCCTCCCCATCTAATTCAAATAATAGAAATAAAACAAGACCTGAAGATCCAATAACCCACATAAGAACACCAACACTTATTGAACGAAATAAAAATTAAAAGCCCTTCGTTTCATTCAACTAACAAGATCAGCTTAAACAATTTAAAAAAAAAAAGAACATCAAAAGATTTAGAAAATAAAAAAGCCACGGATTTAAGGTGGAACTGAAAAGAAGAAAACATACCCCATGTTGGGTGAGAGAGATTGCTTGGACTGTAACTAGGGTTTTGAGAGTATGAAACGAAGACGAAGAACCAGCAGCCGATGAGTTTGAAGTTTAAACCCTGAATGCCCTAACCCTATACATATTACCACATCCACGTGGTCTATTTAGGGGCTGCCGTTACATGGGTTTGGGCTGAATATCTACTAGCAGTGTGTCTATAAGTTGTTTTAAATTAATTAAAAATTGAGTTATTATTTCATGGATTGGTAGTAGGGCTATAAACGAACCGAACATTCAGCGAACCGTTCGGCGAGAAATTCGTTTATGTTCGGTTATTTATAAAACGAATGAACATGAACAAGATTTTTTATTTGTTTAATTAAATGAACGAACACGAACAAAAGACTTGTTCGTTCATTTATGTTCGTGAACATTCAGTAATATGTTCGTTCATTTATGTTCATTTAAATTTATGTTCGTTTATGTTCATTTAAATTTATTCACATATGTGTAGCGGTGTTCATTATTCAGTTAAATCGAACTAACCGACCGAACCAAAACAAAATTGGTTAATCTATTAGATAATTTTAGGTTTCGGCTAATGATTAAGAGTTTTTTCAAATTTCAATTATTGATTAATTCGGTTTAAAATCGGTTAATTAACTAAATTAATCGAACTAACAAAAAATATTAAATATTTCACAAATTATATATGTTCGTTTGTGTTCGTTTATGTTCATTTATGTTCGTTTACCATTTAAACGAACGAACATAAACAAACACGAACAAGCTACATTCCTTAATGAACGAATACGAACAAAAAATTTTGTGTTCGTTTGTGTTCGTTTACTGGCCTAATTGGCAGTGAAAAATAATCCATAAGTATGTTTAATTATATTTTAAAAATTAAAATTAATTTTTTTAACTCTAACTCTAAATCATAAACTTTAAAACTTAAATTATAACTATAAATTTTAAATTTTAAACCTTAAAATTAAAACTGCTAAATTTTAAATTAGATCATTTATAAAAAAACAAATTTCCTATTATCAATGTATGATATTTTATATCAAAAGTTTTATTTTTCAAAATCATCAAATTTAACGATATAAACTAATATATTAAAAATTTGGAAAAAATAATATATCAAAATTTATGAAAATAGATATACTCAAAATCAAGTGTTGGAATTAAGTTATAGAATATATTTGGTATATTACTTAAAAATTAAACATTAAATATAATTATATTATTTAATTGATCTAAAATTTAAAGATAATAGTCTTGAAAAATATATTGAATATATTCTAGATAATTAGGTCATTTATCGGCTAATAAATTTGCACACTTTTTCTTTAAAATTCTATAAGATAATTTTCATTTTGTACCATCAAATATATTATAAAAAATGAAATAATAAAATATTAATTTTCGGTTGATTAGATATATTTTAATAAATAATCAAATAATGCTTAATTTTACACTGATACATGTTAATTTTTTGAATGAATTTATTATTGAACAGTAAATGTAGCATACATCATCACAAAATGAAAAAAAAAAACTCATAAATATGAAAGAAAATAAATTAAATAGTGCAAATATCAAATGCGAAAATAAACAATAACAAAGAAGTAACGTAGGCAATGGTCTAAAAGATTCAGAAATCGAATGATTATAATTCCTCTTTGCTGCATGTTTTTTGATCCTTGGGATTTCTCATAGCCATATACTCTTTGCTTTCCTTCCCATCCTTTTGATTTAGATATTAGACTAATTGCCATCTCCATTCGCCACAGCAACTTCTGTGTTTGTATTGCTGCTGATGCTGTCTACTTTCGGAGGAGCCGACTGCCGCCTTGGCCTGGCGGGCGAAGGTGGATAAGAAAGCCGTTTCTTGGTAGACACGGTTGGTCCTTTCTCGGGTGGTGTTTCATTTGCTTCGAGTCCCAACGGACTTTGCAACCTGGTCTTAGCTCTTGCGGACTGAGTTGGTACCATGTAACTCGGAAGTGACGGAGAGCTTGCTAGGCTCTCATCGTCTCGTACAAATGAGCCTGCAATGCTGTGTCTCCGGGTTTTTTCGGACTGCACACTCACCATGCTTCTTGTGTCGTCATCTGGACCAACCGCACTGCTCCTCGGGCTTGCTGACTTAAGTTTACGGGAAGGCGTGGAAGCTGGCTTGGGAGTAGAAGGGGATTGCAGACTCGGAGTTCGGCTCGGCTTTAGGCTGGCCTTTGGGGATTGCTTATCCAAATTGAGTTGGTAACGAGCATAAGCTTTGCTGATTTCTCCTCCAAGGCTGCTGCGTCCACTCTTCATGGATGACTGGTCGTTGTTCTGTTCCTTTTCAGCCATGCCACGGCCCTCCCATGGCCGAGCTGCCATCCAACGTTCCAACCAGCTCCAACCCCAGGATGGATTGTTCAGATCCATGAACAACGGATTCATGGATTTTGAAGCATTCTTCCAGGTTTGCTGTCAGACACATAACTTTGTTTACTTTTCAAATACTTGAATGCCAAAAGGACTTTATCTGGTGGTACTCCCACCTTCAAGGAGACTCATGTTTAAGCATTAGAATAAGCTACTAACACGGGAAAGGGTTACCTTCGAACTTTGAGAATCGGATATTCAGACTTATCTCACTACCCCTCGAAGAGATAACAGAACTAATGATGTTGAATTATTGTATTTCAATCTAATAGTCATTCAACCGGTTAGTGTTTTTACTCTCATCAACAAGCTATGGGGGACATTTTTTGAAGTAATTTAGTTATGTCTCATTCATTCATGTCAGTAACGATGTTGTTAACTCTCTAACTCGGAAATTGGAACTATAAACACGCAGCGGAGAAGATTAAGCATCTGATTATCATATGTACCGAGTGCATTATATAAAATTAGAGGACAAGGTCACCTGATGCGTAAACGAATACGCCATGGCCTTTTCTCGTCTCATAGCAGCCTCGTGCTTGCTCAATAAGCTTGCTTCGATTTGTTCCTTTGACTGCAGGCTGTCATCCCAGTCCTCCCCCATCTGTTTAAACATTCATAAATCATAACAATGGTCAGTGAGAAGGAATCCTTTATAAAATGCTAAGGAAACTTTCTTTTGGGAAACCAATATATATATAGGTGAACCGAGTTCCTTTATAATTCAAGCAAGTCAATCTCTTTTAAGTTTTACCTGCAAGTTTACGATATCTTTTGCATGTTTCTGTAAGAGTTGCCTTTGAAGAGCCTGGTTTTCTTCTGTCATCCGGATTCTTCTCATTCGAATCTGACACTGCACACGAGAAAGAGTTTGCATGCACCGAAGGGTAGCGGCTGTTTGTCGTTTAACAACAGGTCCTTCCATCATTGATTTCAGCCGGACCAGTCCTCTTAAAGCACGCAATGCCCTTTTTGCCTGAAAAGAAGAAATTGTCATCAGTCGAATCCGACACACAAGTTTCATTAATGGTTGAAAAAACTGAATTTCGGTGGTTCGGATGTGGGTTTCAAACATGAAAAGATCAGTTAATTAGACCTTAGAGTCCCATTTTAATGAAAGTCTCTTCAACATTGATAAGAAACTTACACATCCTTCTCTTAGAATGAATTCACAATAAGCTCAAACCAATATCAAGAACAAGTTTCAAAAAGATATATGTTGCAACACATACAAGGTAACCTCGGAAAGCGGTTTGAATTTTGATAGCTGCAACTTCCTCATTAGATTTTCCAGCAAACCTAGCACCCGTATTGAGTTGACGACGAATGACGTTTGCAACTGCCTGAACCGGAGCAGCCGGAGCAACATTATCAGCAGCAGGGGAAACTGCCTCAGGATAAGGTTGCTCACTCGGTTCTGCCTCGGCTTCGATTAATTTAACTTCTTCGGGCTGAGGAGGGGACAAGTTGACATTTTCTAAAGTGGCTGCATCAGAATCACTAGGACCCAAATCCACCTGCTTCTCCAAAAACTGTTCTTTGGATTTCTGGAAGAAAAAAAAAAGGAACATAGCAATCAAGAACATTAAAAAAACTCACTGAAGACAAATAAAAAACTGTTCTTTGGAATGTTTTCTTTCAGACCTTAGTTTTCTTTTCCTTTGTTTCTGGGCTGAAGGCTTTCTTTAGAGAAGACAGCCATTTCCCTTTCTTCCCCATCTTGTCTCTTCCTCAGAGTAATAATTCAATTTCTCACTGTAAAATCGTAGGATTTTAGCAAAGAACATTCTCATTCTCCAAGCAATATATTCAAAGAGGCAAAATGTCAAACAGTTAATACATGGTAACAAATAATAACAGATCTACCATAAATCATAAAGGGAAAATCAAACACTCAATACTGCAAATTAGTTTTTTAAAAAAGGGGGAAATTCACATGATCTCATATGTAATATCTATTAGAATCTAGCCTGTTTCTTTCTGAAACTCAAAAATGACTAAGCAAAACTAAAAAAAACAGCAATTTCTTACAAACTGGGAAACAACCCAGATTTTGAAAGACAAATAGCAATATCAAAGGCAAGAAATTGGAACAAAAAAAGCTAAAAAGAAGGCATCTTTGAATTGGGGTCCATCAATGGAACCAAAAACAGTACCTGAGATTATAATAATGGCCAGATCTCAAAGAACACGAAGGGTCATCTTTCCTTTGTTTGATTTTCAGAAAACAAAAGATGAGGAAGTGGAAAGGGTCAATAATTTCTTCAGCTGCTGCCAAATGCCAATGCACTAGAGAGAAGGAAGATAAAGAGGAACAGATCTTGACAACAAAGCGTTTAGGGAATATGAAGCAGAAACAGCTGGGTTTCTTTTTGCTAGTGTGACCCCACTTGTTTGCTCTTTTGTTTTGATTGGTTCGGGAAAATATCTATTCATCTACCTATCCAAAATCTTGGTAACTAAAACAGTTAAAAAAACATCTTTTTTTTTTTCCTGTCGTTTTCGAGTTGTAATAATGGTATTTCAGTTTTAGTTTGTATCAGTGAAAACTGAAAACCCAACCTTAAAACTTGTAGTGTCTGACCGTAAAAACTGTTTTTGAGCTGTACTTGGGATATGGTTATTTGAGTTTGACTCAAACAAGCTATTATTTAAACACATCAATTTTCAGCTGAGCTCAAGTTCAAACAGTTTAATTTATCCGGAGTTGAATCGAATCTAATTTTTTCTAATTATTTATATGTATTTAAAATAATATAAACAAATTTAATTGAACTAATCTTAAATAATTAAATTTTATTTAAAACTTAACTCAAGCATCAATAATAGTTTTATCAAATTAAAACTGAATTTCGATCGATAAATTTATTAATCGAATTACATTTTTTAAACTTAATCCGGTTGCACGAATCAAAACATTGTACATTATTCAAATTAATGTATTTTCAGGGTAATCTTATCCAAAATATTGCAGAAAGATCAAATATATTAATTACGACATTTTTTTAATGCTATCCAAAATTCATAAACTCGGAGCTATACAAAAGTAGGAACTATGTGCAAATTGTCGGCAGACACCGACACAAGTTTTAACTTTTTAGTGAAAAATAAACGACTAGATTTGCAATTGGAAGCAGACCACGACAACTAGACAATTGTCCCAATCCAAACCAAACCAAGACTAGACAGAGGTATAGCATTATAAAATTGGTCCAAAAAATTGCCATGAATATTCCTCACTAAAAATAATACTCCCTCAATATTGACTTTTTATAGTTAAATTTTTTAAACTTTAATCATAATTATTTTAAATATTTTAGTTAATTAAATTTTATAAAAAAAATATATATTTTTAAACTACTTGATTGAAAATTTATAAAACATATTTTTTTCACATTTTTATCAATAACAAAATTAAAATAATAATGACTCAAAATTCAAAAAATTAGACAAAAAAATCAATACTGAATATATTGAATGGGACAGAAGAAGTACTAATAAGAACCTAAAATTATGACGTGTCCTCGATGTGATTGAATGTTTTATCGCAAGATGCAGTTTCATTTTCCACCCTTCTTAACTACCATAACAATGCTGTTTAAAAGAAAACAAAAATTAGGACCCCAAAATTAAGACAAGTTTCCTAACTGTGTGGTTGAATGTTTTTTATCTCTAAAATACAATCTCATTTTTCACCCTTCTTGGCGATGGACTTGGTGAGGTGGATTCCCGGAGATGGTTTCAACAACCATCAGCTTAGTGGGAATCATTTTCACGAACCCTGCATCACCATCCTTCAAGAACTTAGGGTCTCATTTGTGCTACTTGCCCGATAGTCTATTGATCCTTGTCAACGGTTTGGCAAACTTGACGGCAATGTTGAATGTGTGACGGTCGAGGACCAAGCTTAAGATCAGCACACGTACCGTCATTGGCTAGAGCACAAGGGAAGGAAACCTTTGTTCTTATTTTTAGGGGGGGGGGGGGGGGGGGGGACGGATGACCAAATAAAAAGTTAACAACAAACAATTCCACAAGTCTCGAAGTGCTATCAGTCTATCAGCCATCCTACAACATGGTTAGCCTTAACAGCCCAAGTTTTGTTGACAAAAGGGTAATGCCAACGTGTCCTTTGATGAACCAACTCATTTAAATTTACATCCCACAAAAGATGGGTAAATGAAACTACAAAAAGAACATTACAACGAAATCGATCGGAAGCTCAAGATTATCAGTCATAAAACCATACTTTACTCGTCGATTCCGTAGTCCTCCCCAAAGTATTTATCAACTAAACCATTGGCCATGTTTCTCAAGTCTTCGTTTTCATGGAACTGGTATCTTTCCATTGCATCAATCCCATCCTCTTGTTCAACTAGCTTTGGTCCTTCTCCATTTGGCATTCCTCTCAAAACCTATGATGCACAGAAAAAAGAATGTAGTCTCTGTTATTCCTCAAAACACTAAGGAAAGGTTATTGCACATTTATATAATGTGGCTCGATTTAGACATTGCAGCAAGTAGAACAAGTCTGCCATACAACAAATAAGGGAAATAGAAAACATGAATCCAAATTAGAACTGTCAATTCTGGTCAAAACTTGAAAATCCGACCCAATCAGCCCAAACCCGAACCTGAAAATAACTCAAACCAGAATTGCTCCAAACCCAAAAATGACCCGGACTTGAAAAAATCAAAGCCCAAAATGAACCAAACTTGAGTGTCATACCCAAATAAAAAAAATAAAAAAGAACCGACTCAAAAAACCCGAATGGTCCAAACCTACAATGGCTCGAACTCGAAACTGACAAACAATGAGCCAAACTAAAAATGAACAGAAAATAAATAAAACTCAAATTGAACTGAACCAGATTGACACAACCCAAAACTAACCAAACCAGCCCAATTGACAGCTCTAATACAAATTATTAAAGATAAGTAGTCCAACAGACAGATCTGCTGTACATAACATAGATAACTTTAGAGCATGATGTGAAAATTGACAAAAAAATTTCTAGATATGCTCACCAGTTCTGTGAACTGAAGTCCTAGTCTGGCAGCCTCTATATCAGCAGATCTAACCAAATCAATAAAACCCGAAAGGCACCCTCTCTGAACAAGGGACACCAGGTGCTCTTCGATCAGATTCGGCTTTCCCTCACCTGCAGTAGGGGCAACACATAGGTTGCCCAACACATATGCTACTTCCTTTCTTATATCGAAGGGTGCAGTTGAAAGAAGACGTAGTAGTAAAGGTACAGCCTCACTAGAATATATACACTGCTTGTGTTCAATGGAACCAGCTGCTATATTAGATAGAACCCATGCTGCTTCCTGCAAGAACAATAAGATTTTCAAGTTAGAATTTACAACGAGGATTAATTGCAGCATGAATTAAGTAAACTCAGTCACCTTCTTCAAGACCCTGTGATCACTCTTTAGACACTTTACTAGGACTTTAATGACACCATCTGGAAATGCAATTAAGATTGTCAGCCTTTTAAGTATAATGAGATAAGAATTGCAAAAGAACCATCTTCATGAAGCAGAGATATTAACTAACCTGTTATTTCATGCCCAGGGACAAGAACAGTAGAAGTTGTATGCGAATCACCAGCTACAAGATTGCCTAAACTTCTCAGCACCTAGATGAAACATTATTTGTTATTTATTATAAACATCAGACAGTAAGAACGAAAGATCTTGAAGAATCTTAAGTCCATTTAAATCCATGAAAACACTTGCACCAAACAAACTCAAACTCCAAACCCCTATGCCAGGCATGGTTTTTGGAGATTTTGGATGAAGAACTGCATTTTTTATTTTACTTTTAATTTCATGAGCTTACTTTCATTCTGAACCATCAGCCATTTAGAAACAACAGTATCATTGCAGGAGAGAAGCGTATAAGCATAAATTCATGACAAAGCAAGTATAACTCATTTCATATGTTACCGGAATGAGCAGTTGCAAACTATTTGATGCTGCCAATCTTTCCACAAGAAGTTGAAGGACATCACTTTTCACCAGAATACCAGTAGCGAAATTAGAGAGGGCTGAGAGATACACCACCACCCATGCTACTTCAGTGGCCAGCTCCTCATCCCTGGATTTGGGAAGCAACTTTTCAGTGCGTCAAAAGTCGTGTTACAATTCAACAGAACTAAATATTTAAATTGAAATCTGCACTTACGCCTTCCGTAAGTGCCGAAGAATTGCATCAAGTACTCCATCAACTTTGATGAGCTCTGTTGCAGCTTTAGGATCAGGTCCCTAAGTCCAAGCAAGAATTATGGTGTAAAAGAAAGTATAAACGTGCATATGAATACACACAGTGGACAGCAATCCTTACTACATAAGCAATACACACAAAAGTGATTTACAGGAAATGGTTCAAAACCTTGATAAGGTTTGACAATGCCCAAGCAGCTGTTCTCACAGTTGAACCCTTGTTTGGCAACATCATTCTCGCAAGTGGTGGCAAAGCACCTTGAGATAGCAGCACATTGCGCAACTCCTCCCCTTCACCAGCAACATTTCCCAATGCCCATGCACACTGCTCAGCAACAGGCAAGGAACTCTTTTCTGAAAAATGAGGAAAAATCAGACAAACTTGCGGCTACTAACCGCGTGATTTATAGAAACATAAAACTACAGGTTCTAAGGAAGAAAAAACAATTATATTTCAGGGTTCAACTACAAGGAAGAAAAAACGAAAAGACAAAAGGACTAGCTTTCATAACCACAAACCTCCGAGGTGAGCAATGAGCAATGGTAATGCAGGCAACAAAGCTTTTGTTTCTTCCGGTTTTCCTGCTGCGATATTTGTAAGACACCAAGCTGCCTCAAGCAACTGCAATTTAATCAAGAAAATATATAATAAATGGGGAACAAATGTGATTCACTTGAATGATTAGGTTTATTTAAAAAATAAGTACTCAAACTATGCTTTCTTGGTTTTAGGAGCCCTTTTTTTTTGCCAAAGAAAGTGCTTAATAAGCCAAATGATTAAATGGGAAAGGAAAAAAATGTTAGAAACTTTGACCAAAAAAAACTTTAGACACCTAAAACAAAAAAGAAAAAAGATTATTTTTCAAGTAAGTCAAATGATTACAACAACTCTGTTCAAAAACCCCAAACACCAGCAAAGCACAAATCCATAGAACTTAAATGCCATGTAACAAAACAGTCAAATATATGAACAAGCATTGTACAACAAAAGACAACAATTTGAAGCTTTCAGCCACAAAAAAATACAAAATCTTTTCAACCTGTTCATCGGAAGAACCAAAAGTAAGGCATTGCACAAGCAAGGGAATAGCTCCAGCTTTAAGAGCAGCTTCAACCGGAGGGAACTCAGATTTTGACAATAATCGCCTTAGCTCACGTAGTGCATTTACCCTCTTCTGCATTGCACCTTTCCCCCTAAATAATATGATTCATAGTTTTGCAAATTACTATAACCCAAACATAGTACAAAGATAACCCAATCGACCATCATTAAATGTAATGTTGTAACTAATAATTAAACTACTAATGAACATACTGGTAAGCAACAGCGGAATTTAACTCTTCCACAGCTGAAGAAGTTTGGGCATCTAAAAGAAGCCCTTCTTCATCAGTTATCATATCATTTTCCTCGACGGGAACACCGCCGTCACCGGTGGCTCCCACTCTACACAACCGTTTCGCTCGAACCAATGATTCTCTCCTCTCTTTCCCCACCGTCACCGCATTTTGCCGCCGTCGCTGAGCCGCCACGTTACCAACTGTGAAAAAGAAGGCTCAGATTAAAATGGGAACGTATCGTGTTAGGGAAAACCCTAGACAGGAAGATAGATGACTAACCTGATGATTTAATGGGGTCTCTTCGATGGGAAGCTGGGGAATCATCGGCCATTTTTGTTAGAGGAATGCTATGAAAGGCTGGATTTGAAAATCAAAAGAAAAAATAACACACTGAAAATTACAAAGGGCATCGAGTGTTTTTTTTGGCTTAAAAGAAAAACAAACCCTTAAATTATACATTTTGTTTGCTTTTTAGCCCTTAAATTATTTTTTAGTTAGCATTAATCCTTAAACTATCATAATTCAATAATTATCTAAGTAAAAAATATTAATTCAGCCAATAAAATATTGACACATCACAAATTTTTTCAAACAGTAGATAGTTTAGAAACTAAAAAAGAAAAAATGACATAATTTAAGTACTTATTTTGACCATAAATGATAGTTTAGGGACTTATTTTGTCTAAAATAATTTAATGACTAAAAACAAACAAAAGGCATAGTTTAAGGGTTGGTTTTCATTTAAGCCTTTTTTACCCGCCCTTGTTTTCGGGAGATGCTAAGGTAGGTACCGGCTAAAATGCGGCCCTACACAGATTCTTATTATTTTTATAAGAATTTATGTAGGATTAAGTAATAATTTATGTAGAACCAAGTTCTTACTAATTGGATAAGAAATTGTGTAACTATATAAATTCTTATCAATTGTGTAAGAATTTGTGTAAATTTTACCTTAGATAAAATTTTTTTATTATAACATAAATTCTTACAAATAGTAAGAGTTTATGTAAATTGTAATAGTTTGTACAAATTCTTACCAACTGAGTAAGAATTTGTGTAAGACTGTCTCATTTTAGTCGCACTCTAAGAGTGCCTCACCCTAGAATAACCTTTGTTTTTCTTTTTGATAGAAAATAAAATGTTAGTTTTATTAAAAAAATTGTATCATTACTTTATTTTTCTATTTTTCAAATTTTAATTTTAAAAAAATAATAAATCATATCACATGTTAAATTTTTATTCGATAACAAAAAAAATAATGTGTGTCACGGAAAACACTTTACGTTAATAATATTTTTATTTCTTTAGCAAATTGGTGCCCTAAACGCAACCAATTAAAATATTCGAGTAAATTGTAATCAATTTTGCACGTAAATGGCAAAAATGATGAAAAGAAAATGAGAATTTTTTAACTGTCTAAAAAAAGAATTATGTGCAGTAAGTGTTGAAGACCTATGTTAGCATGAACATGAGTCGAACGATAATGATAATGAACATGTATAAATTTTGTCTTAAATCATAAAAGTTATATTTGAACACTTTGTTAGATATTGATTATTTACGTGTTTAAATATAATATTTTTCATATATACTTTATTAAGTAAGGGAAGACAATACTCAATTACTATTTACTCATACTGACACGAGTCTCGTTGCCGTCTAACCCAACTTGTGCTCGTGCTAACACATTCTTTTTTGATAACAAACGAAGAAACAAGCCAGCTCTACGCTGGTGCTGGACAATCAGCTAGCAGCAGACGCTGCAACCCTGCAGGTGGATGGCCAAACCAGCGGCAGTCCAGTGAACCTCCCCGAGCTAATTTCGCTAACCCATCCGTCACCTTGTTAGCCTCGCGGCTAATATGTTGTACGATCACCACCCAATTCCGCTGTATTAAGCTCCAAATCGGATGCACCAAACCAATATTCACCGTAGACGATCGATTTCTCGACAGCAAAAGGAATACCTCCCGACAATCCACCTCCACTATAACCTTCCGAAAACCATGAAGTCAAGCTTGACATAGTCCCACAAAAACACCCCATAGTTCCGCCTCCAACGGAGAGCAAATCCCCACAAACTTCGCAAAACCAAAACGTCAAACTCCATTGTTGTCGCGACCCACACCGTCGCATGAAGCAAAACCACTCGATACCTCCCTCGCACCGTCATATTAAGTTTCAGCCATCCCAACGGTGGCCTAACCCATTTTGCAGCAACGCCCGGACGTATAGAAGAAGATGGCGACACCACAGCCGATATTGAGAGAGCCCGCACACTCTCATTCACACACCATCGACTGTGTTCAAGGATATTAAAATTTTTCGCAGCATCCGAATCAAATATGCAAGTATTGCGAAACTTCCAAATAGACCATAATATTGCTCCAAATCGCAAATCCCAATCGCTAGAGTCACGCGCAAAATAGTCCGGCTTTGAGAGATTAAGGTGTAACCATTCAAGGACATTCATTGATAAAAATTCAGCGAGCTTCGAGGGATGGATAAGACTAACCCAAATGTTGAACACCAACGGGCATGTGCGAAAAAGATGGTCGATCGACTCCCCTACGTTCCCGCAAACACCACAATGCGAGATGGCCGTTAAATGTCGTCGCATCCGCTCGTCATTTGTAAGTAACTTTTCACATCCAAACAACCATAGAAAGACCTTAATACGTTGAATACCCCTGAAGTGGTTGATAACCTTCGAAATCGGTTCCGACGGATTGCTCACGGAACCGGAACGGACTCAGTACGCTGAGCACACCAAAAATTTCTTACGAGCTTCCCACTTCCATCCTACACCATCCGCTACACCAACATGTGGTATTACTTTTTCTGGAAAAAGTTTGCATAATTACCCCTAAAACATGTTGTTGTTTTATTTTGATCCTCCGATGCACTATTTCAATGCCACATTGGACAAAAACAAATTCTGTCAAGGCAAAACTAAAAGACTAAAGTTTATAAATAATCACTAAACTATATCAAAATGTTTATTTTAGTCATCAAACTTTCAAAAGTTACATAATAAACATTAAACTTTAATTTTTGTTACAAAATAGTCACTGAGCCGTCAACTGCCGTTATAGAGGTAACGTGACAGTTAATGAAAATTGTATAATTTCACATTTAATACTTCATATTTTTCACATTCGATCAATTTTTTCCTATTTAAAAAATAATTGTTTTAATTTTGAATTTTATTCTCTTCTAATAAATCCTTAACTCTCTTTCAACTTTTCCATTTTATCCCACCCTGCTTACAAACTCTCCACCTTCATCCGGTGAGTTATCATCACAGAGTATATTAAGGAAAATTTTGAATATTGCTCAAAACGACCATAAACTAATGATATTCGAGGAAAAGCATATCTAGAGAACGATAATTACGAAACGATCGAGACGACGACGGATAACCAAAGCGAACATACCCATTAAATAATGCAAGTGTGGCTCTTTATCTACATGTGCAAATGTTTGGGTTGGAATTGTTAATTCTTTAGATTGCACATTCTAAGGTCGGCTGTACCAAGCAGAAGCCTTAATGAATGATGATCCTTACTTTTGCATGAAATGGTAATCCAACAAATGTTGTTTGAAATTTGAACATGAGTACCAACCACCAAGTTTCTGTCTTCATTCAAAAGGAGACCTTTTTACTTCAAAATTGCTTTCTTAGGTTTCAATTATTAGCGAATAATTAGTTTTGAAGCAGTCACATTAGTTGGAAAAATGTGAGGAATTGGAAATTTTGAGCCATAATATTCTATTTCATGAGACCTTTACAATGGTATCTCATATGCTCAAAACGGTTGAGTAATGAATAAGAAATTGATGCTCAAAGTGAGAATGTTATGAATTGTGTAAGGAAAATAAAAACCTCATATCCCACATGTGTGGGATAACAAGCTTGGGAATGTTTTAAATACACCAACCCACTTTGAAGTCATTGAATGACTTGAATGAACGTTATGTTTTGCACATAGGCGTAGGGGTTGCACATTAAAGCTTGTTGAACCCATTTGGGTTTGGTCATGCTTGCACATCTTGGGTGATGCACAAATGTTTGGATTGTTGCTTTAAACCCTATGGATATTTTACTCACTTTGAATTAATTTTTTTCCTTACATTTTTTTGAATATTTGAAATAAAGCAATTCACAGAAAACATATCTGTTTAATAAGGCCTTTAATTTAGAATATTTTATTTTTCATATTTTCCTCCTCTACTCCCCTATATAAATCATGCATCTCCTCAGTTTTCAACACACTCAAAATAGTTTTCCTTCTCTCGTTCTCTTTATCTCGGTAATAGTCTAAAGCAAGAGTTCAAGTTTGAGATCTCTTTAGTTCGTGCTTCTATCGAAGATCTTCTTCTTGTTGTATCCTGGTAGACGAACGACCAACCAAACTCAAGCATCGCATAGTGGTCGAAATTTGTCTTAAGGAAACTGCTTCTCGCATGCCTCAACACCTTCTCTACTCAACTTTAATCTGGTTTTACATTTTCTACTCTTTTTAAATTATTTGATTAAAGTTATTATTATCGTCTTGGATTGATTACTTTGTAACGTTTTGAGTCCATGTGATATGCTTAACTTTAGGAGTGTGATCTTTAGAACAATGAAGAAACGATATGACAAGGAATGATTAGGACATGTTTGATAGCGGTTTGAGTAAAAATTAGAGGTTTGACTCCGTTAATTTAGATGTTTGGTGAATAGCGGACTGAGTGAAACTTCTAATTATGAAAAAAAGTTGCTAATAGGAGGTTTTTGAAGTTAGAAGTTTTGGCATTATAATTATAAAGACCTTTTTATTCTTAACAATTATAAAAAAAACTTCAAATAACCTAAATTTAACATTTTTTATTTTTATTCTCTATTCTCACATATTTAAATTGTGACATTTGTAAACTAATAATTTTTGTTTTTTTCTTTGTATTCTCACACATTTATATTTGTATTTAAATTTAATAATTAATTAAATTGTATTAAAAATAATTACATAAATAATAAATTAATATATATATCCTTCAAATATGCTTAGTAATGTTATATTAAAAAATATTTTTCATAATCTAATTAATATTAATAGATACAAAATATTTTTTTGATCCAGATAGATAGATATAAAATATTGAAAACTAATAAACTATTTAAACAAATATCAATTATAATCATGTCATTATATGTCATTTTACTTGTTTAAATGATCAAACAACTATCAACTATTAGTTAATTTTACCAAACAATCTTATATAATCAACTAATCATATCAACTAATGTAATCCGCTATCAGCTATCCGTTAATTACAAAATAAAGAAATGTATTGTGACTTGTTAAGGTTATCATGATTACGAAACAGAACACTTCTTGTGAATGGTTTCAGTCGGTTCGATGAATCGATTAGTACCATATAGGAAAGCTGGATTTTATATATATATATATTGGGTTAATCGTAAAACAATGTAACTAGAAAACATTTATATAATATTATGGATTAATATCCTATACACAGATGGTGAAAACTGAAAGTTTCTACAAGTATCTTAGTTTTAGGGTATAGAGAGTTAGTTTAGAGTATAGGGTTTAGGTGTATGGGTTTAGAATTTATGAATAGTTGTTTCAATTTAAGGTTTATGGTTTATAGGTTAGGGTTTACTTTTTAAAGTAATATGGTGAGAATTTAGGTTGTAACCTATAAACCTTAAATTATAACCCTAAACCTTAAATTGAAACAAATATCCCTAAATTTTAACCTCCTACACCTAAACCCCTAAAACATATACCCTAAATTAACTCTCTATACCCTAAAACTAAAGCACTTGTGGAAACTTTCAGTTTTCACCGCCTGTGTATAAAATATTTATCCTAATATTATTACTTAAATTTGATTAGCATATGTGGATATTAATATATAATATATTTTATTTATATATTTTTTAAATAATAAAATAAATGTTTGACGAAATCGAACGTAACCTAAACTTTCACAAACAACAGCTTTCTATCCCCAATTCAATCGGAATTCATTTTTATTAAAAAAATATTCTATAAATTGATCGTTGCAAAATAATATTAATGTTATGAATATTTATCTATGTGGGTGTTTATCATAATTAGAATTTTATCAAAGGAGTTTGATTTATTTATTATTAGGAATATTATCTCTATGAATTAGAGTTTAATGTATTATGTACTTCTTAGTGAATACTAATTGAGAAAATACTATAAGAATGATCAGATGTCCTTATGTATTTTATAAAGGAGTTTGGATCAAGATCCATTATGATAATTTTAGAACTTCTAAAGAGCTTCAAATTGGAAACTCATGAAGTACTTTTAATACAAGTACTTGAATCTTGACATCAAGTTTATCTCGACCTGAAGATCGAGCATTTTTATATATTTCTTTTGTCTATGAATAGACATAAGCTGAAAGAATATTAAAGAAGATTAAATATGAATAGAGCATATCTATTGAGTATCCCAATAGTTGTAAGATTGTTGGATGTGAATAAAGATAATTATATCTTTTCTTGGTCTTGAAGCACTATATATTAGTTGGTCAAGAAATATCTATGATTATACAAAGATCATTACATTTAGATCTTCAAACATTCGTTGATGCCTCCTCAAATGTCGTAGAAATAATTGTTATGCACGAGGCAAGCCAAAAAATGTGTTTGACTAAGATCATTGACCCAACATATCCAAAGGATATGTGGATTTACTTTTACAAGATATGATAAAAGCTATCTTGTGTGAAGATAATGCAAGATGTTTATCTCAGTTTGAAAGTGGATACATCATGGAACATATTACTCCAAAGTTTCATCCCTCACGATCTTTAGAAAAATGATATTCAAGATTAAATTATGAAGATTCAAAGATCTTCTGCGATGTTTGTATGAGGGGGAGTAAATACGCGTTGCACTCTTTTTCCCTTAACCGAGGTTTTGTCCCAATGGGTTTTCCTGGTAAGGGTTTTAATGAGGCAACATGTTATGCGTATCAAAGATGTGTGTACTCTTTTTCCTTCACTAAAGAATTTTTTTCCCACTGGGTTTTTATCTTAGTAAGGTTTTAACTAGGCACATTATCTTCATAAACATCCAAGGGGGAGTGTTATGAATATTTATCTATGTGGATGTCTATCATGATTAGAACTTTATCAAAGAAATTTGATTTATTTATTATTAGGAATATTATCTCTATGAATTAGAGTTTAATGTATTATGTACTTCTTATGCCTATAAATAGATGATTCATTAAAGGCATTAGATACAAGTCTATATTTGAGAATAATACAAATCTCCCTCTTTCTCTCATCTCTTTGTTCTTCTTTATTTTATTCACAACAAGTAAATAATATATATTTTTTCTTCGTTATAATAAAATTGTCACTTTTGTGTTTCAAAATTGTCACACTTAAATTGTGACATTTAAAAATTTAACAACTTTTATAATACAAATTTACTCATTTTTTTATATTTTTTAGTTTCCCAACAAAAATAAAAATTAATTTTTTAAGGGGACATTTATCATTTAAATTATTTTATACCGCATAACTTTTTCTTTCTAAAACTCTGTGAAAAGTTAACATGCGACAATATAAGTGGGACGGAATGAGTAGCTAAAAACCTAAAGAAATATATGATGATTCTACAATAAACGTCATGTACCACTATGTACCATTAACATTTCAATTACTTTTAAAATTATAGAGACTAAAAGCGTTATTATTCTTTTTTAAAATAAAATTTAAAAAACAATTTATATATATATTTTTATTTTTGAGTAAATCACATGATAACTGAACTTTAGTAAATTATTTAATTTGTCAACCAAAATTTCAGTTCCTTCAATGTTATCATTAAATTTTTGGTTTTGCTCCAAATTTGTCATTGATCCATTAGCAGCTGTTAAAATCGTGATGTGGTGGTTAAAGTATATTGTATAATAACATATTTTGTCATCAACGTTTACACATTCAAACAATTTTGTCCTAATTCAAAAATAAATAAATTTAACCCTCACAATTTACATATTATTTTAATTCGAGACTATTTTAATTAAAAATAATTTAACCTTAAACCTTAAATACTAAACCTTAAACCTCTGAACCTAAACACACAAACCCTAAAATTAAATTCCCAAACCTATAAACCCTAAACCCTAAACCAAATTAAAATGGACATAAATTGTTAAAATAATTCTAAAACAAGGTTAATTAGTAGAATATGCTTTTTTCAAGTAATTTTACAATGTGTCAACCAACAAACAAAACCTTACATGGTAATTTAATATATCTTGTAGTGCTAAATAATAGTAATAATATGTGAACTATAAGCCTCCATAGAGAAGAGAAATTATTTTGTGGACCCTTCCCACCACATTATTTATGCTATTTTAGAGCCGGCTATAAGGGGAGCACCCTGGGCGACCGCTCAGGGCTCCCAACCAGCCTAAGACCCTCAATCAATCTATAACCCCTAATATTTAATTATTCATATTTTTTTATTCTTATTTTTAGTTTATCAAATAAATATATTAATTTAATGATAAAAAATAATTGACTTTCCTAAATAAATTAATTAATCTAACAATAAAAATAGTGTATTTAAAATATTAAATTAATTGTCCAAAGTAATGAAATGAAGAAAATTTCTCTACCCCTTTTGGTGCCAATTTCTATCTCTAACACACAAAAAATTTAAGCTATAACCCTAACTTTTAAATATTAATCCTAATCTCTACACCCAATACCTTAAACCCTAATCTTAAATTAAAACCTTAAGCCAAAACCCTAAACTTTAAACACAATCTTTTACTGTTGGGGCATAAATAGTAAAAGAGACTTTTCATTCGTAATGAGATATGCTTTTGTTATATAGCTTAAGAGTCCAGTTTTAATATTCGCTCAGGGCCCCAAAATTCTCTGTGACGGTCCTACTACCTAACCAATAATATAATGTCAACTAAAAATATATTTACATGTCATTAAAAATTATCCAACTCACCTAATTATTTTCCCTTGGATCTGAAAGATTAGGACTTACTTTTCGGCTCGTTACTTTGGTTGGCATGGTTGTGGTGGAATAAATGGATTTTTAATCCGGGGCTGGTTAAATATGAGGGTTTGTTGCTAATATGAATACGGATCTCGCAACATGTGGTAGAATTGGCCGTGATGCTAATATGAATTGGTGCTTTGGGTTCTCCAAGGCGATTAGGTATTGCTCTATTTTGGAATCTGAACTTTGGGGTATTTTTTAGGGTCTCTCTTTGGCATGGTCTTTAAATTACACTCGAGTCATTATTGAGACCGACAACAAGGAAGCTTATGACTATGTGGCGAATAATAATCCGAATAACATTGGTACTTCCCTGCGCATTCATTTTGCAGATATGTTGAATAGGAATTGGGAGGTTCGCTTCAAATGTGTAAAAGAAAAGCCCTTTTAAATTTACATTGATTTCAAAGATGAAAAATTCTACAACGGGCGACGAACATTGATGAACACCACTAATGATAAACATCGATGAACATCATTAATTTTTTTAAAATTTTAAAAATCTAAAAGACTAAAATTATAATTAAAATTATCTCTTAAAAAATAAAAAACAAATTTAATAGTTACTTTATAATATTTTTTAATAGGATAGAATCAAATATACTCAATTCTCCTAAACCCTAACAAAACAATCTCTTAAAAAATAGAAATCAATTTATAATTTTTTAATAGATTAGAATCAAATATACATGCATGTTCACATGGTTGTCGCGCGTCTATTAAATTTGGGTTTAAACTGATTTCTATCAAATAGATTTAAAAAAACTTATTTCTATTTTTAAGAGATTGATTTTGTTAGGGTTTAGAAGAATTGGGTATATTTGATTCTAACCTATTAAAAAAATATTATAAAGTAACTATAGAATTTGATTTTTATTTTTTTAAGAGATCATTATAATTATAATTTTAGTCCTTTAGATTTTTAAATTTTTTTAAAAAATTAATGGTGTTCATCGTTAGTGATGTTCATCAATGTTCGTCGCACATGATAGACTCATCCTTAGAACAGATACTACTTGTAATCACTTTAGCTTTCATAAAAAATTAATATATATATATATATAGTGAGCAAATTTTGATAAATTTAGTTTAGTATTTTTAAATCAGAAAATTAAAATATTTAATTTTAATTTTTAATGTAGAAATTAAGATCGCATATTTGATCAAAAATACAAAATTAACTATATAAAACTAACACCAATAATCTTTAGCGTAAAAATAAGAAACGAAATTATAGTAAAAAAATATAATTAAGCAAAGGCAACAAAAACGGGCATATAATTTAGGTGTGATAAAAAATGTCGTTGTTCCTCCTAAGTGACTCGAATTAGAGTAATCATGTATGCGTAAATTTTATCTAATTTTTTTAACCGAACTAAAATACTACCTTATAATTGAATTGAAATGCTATTAAAAATAATGAAATTAAAATTAACAAAATAAATATTATTTTTAAAAATAATATATTAAAATGGTTATGGTGAGTCATTTTTAGGTATGCCTCATAAATGTCTCAAATCAATACATCTACATCTATCCTTCACAGCAACATATTAATATGTAGATGTGACGGTTTTAACATTTAAATTAATAAATAATAAAATTATAAAAACATATGAATATATCAAAATTATAACGCAATAATATAAAATAACTGTCCTATATTATTTTCTTATGAATGAGCATAAAGCATCTTCTCAAACAAAAGCTTATTCTTGGTGCTTCAAAAGCTACCAATTTCCATGGAGCCAATTGTCATGAATTGGAGATCCGTCTCCATTATTTTGCTTCTTCCTCTCATGCTTTCCATGCCTTGTTTCTCGGCAGGTTTGTAGGGAAAGTTTCTAGTTCTACTTCATTCTCTTTTTCTTAAAAAAAAAAACTTCAAATTAATTAATTTTTCTTTCTTTCTTTCATATTGAAGGAAGCGTTGATATTTCGAATAACGAGATTTATGAGATCGATTATAGAGGTCCAGAGACACACTCTTCAACCCCTCCACCTAATTATTCTCATCACCATCGACACTCGAATTATCGGAAAACTGATACTTTACCACCTCACAAATCCTCCAAAGGCTTAAAGAGTAATATTGGTAACAAATGAAGAAATGTAAGTTTCCATTATGATTAACCCAGCCAATTCCATCTTCAATCATTGCTTTGTTTACCCTATTTTAGATTCTTGGAATAAAAACCTTTTCTTCTTTTGCAGGCTAAGAAAATTATTGGTTGATGATTTGGAGAGAAGAAAAAGGGAGAAGGGTTTTAGGAAGTTTCTTTTAATGTCAAATTTTTATACTGATTTGTAGCTATTTTGTTAGGTGGTTTCTCTTATAGATATAAAGAATTTATGTGACATTTGAGAAATTTTTGTTAATTTAGAGTTTTAAATTGTATTCACCAACCTTTATTGGTAAACAAAAACGTGAGATTGTATGATTTTGATTTTACAATAACTATCGTTATTCGTTAAGTGATTGATTAATTCAGAACAAGAGCAACAAAGATTATTGTAGGACAACTCTTTTAATTTAACTTATTTTATTTTTTTGATAAATAAAGAAGAAGAAAACGTACAAACAAGTGACTCGTTAAAAAATCCAACTTATTTTATTTACTATGTTATGATTTGAGCCTATTGTATGATTTTATTTTAGATGCATGTAAAATTTGAGTAGTTAAATATAATTATTAAGCTTTGAATTCTTTATGCTGCTGTTGTGGTTGTTATTGTTATTGTTATTTGTTTATAGTCTAAATCAAATGAAAATTCTTATTTTTTATTTCGTTTCATAATCCTATTACGGCATTTGAAAATCTGTCTGCATACATCTTAAACCCGTCATACAAAATACGGCGAATTATTACTAAAGAATAATAAAATAATTATTTTCGATCATAGTAGTCAAATGAATTTTGACTGGTCAATTCAAAATTTATGTATGTTTCTGCATGCAAATTAAATTAATAATTAGAAAAACAAGTTTAATTATAAATTATGATTTAGAATTAATTGATGCATTAGAAAGAATAATATAATTGTTTAAAAAAAGAAGAAAGAATGATATAATTTGTGTAGAATTGTTAATAATTGCAAACCATGTACGTTGATGAAGATACTAAATATTAAAACTGCCAGCTTTACTTATTTTATCAAAAGATTAAAAAATATAAAAACATATACTAATTTTTAATCAGCTTAAAATCATTTTTAAAAAATATTGAATATCAAATATATCATTTAATTATTTTAATAAAAGGGTAGAATCCATAAAAGAAAAAAAAGGGGGTCCAATTTATTTATCAAATTTATTTTATGAATTATTGTAATATGTTCAGTTTATTTTTCTAGTTCACTAATAACATTATTAGTAATTTATTCAAAATTTCATTTAAAACGTGTTAATAAATCGTAATAATATTAAAATAAAACTTTCGTTCAAATTTGGTTCATTTATCAGCAATTATGAGTATTCCAGTATTTAGGTTTTATACAACATTCCAAGATTCAAAGCCAAAACTTAAAACCCAATTTTTTGCAAGTCCAATAGATCCAACTAAGGATTGGGCTTTAGATCTAAGTTTAAAGCCCATTTCATTACCAAAATACTAATCCACGATGCCATTTAACCAACCTGAATGGAGACTACATTTTACGCCAAATGACATCGATCTCTGAGATCTACTAATTGTTCGTAACAAGAATGCTCGTGTTAACATATTTTGTGCGAGTTTAAATTTTGACATTTGTTGCGAGAATTTAATATTTCTTTACTTAATAAAAAAATGACATTTGTTGTACTTGTATGAGTTTAAATTGGTGTAAAGTTGTAGTTGAGCATAGAGATAAATTGTTTGGGAAATGAAAACAAATGCTATGTATTTTGAGGCTAAGGAAGCAGACAAGATTCTGAGTCAAGAACTGTTTAAAAGGACGTATCAACATTCAACACATCAAATTTAGAGCTCTTCTGCTCGGCTTCTGACAGTCTAAAACTTTGAATCCCTGTGGCTGTTTTATATCCTCTCAATCTCATTACGACCACCCAATCCATGTCGGCATTTTTCTTTAGTATAAAAAGGCCTTGAAACAATGCAGAATCCCACCATCTGCCAGGCGCATGCACGAAACCAACAATAAAATCATGATGATAAAGTATCTTAAAGAAAAATGAAGACGCCACATTTAAGCTGAAGAAATAATTTACATTGAATTAAGTTTCCTGAAATTTAACTGTTTTTTGCATAATTTACATCAGAGAACCCATGGAGATACATGTAAAACCAGGGGAGGAATGAGAGCATTTCTGCCATTCAAGGTAAATTTGGGTTTTGCAGGGAGGAAAGAAGAGAAAAAGAAGATTCCGGTTCCTGAATTAACGCTTTTGACACCTGAAATCATGAATATGAAAGAGGAATCAGGTTCCACGGGATCGAGGGCGAATTGTCGCAGAGCAGTTCCATGTTCTGTAACCAATGCTCGATCGAATTTACGCCTGTTCCACTGCACATCATAAACAGCAGCGGCAGACCCGTAGGAAGCAAAGGAGTTGCTGGTCGCCTGAATTGCATCGCCGGTTCATTAATGCTTTGCAGCAATTATGAGGCTCTCAAGGTAAGAAATAAAAGACCAATTAGAAATGTTCTTTGCTATTCTTGAATTGTATATTATTCTAGTCCTGCTATATAAGAATAAAAAAGTTTGGTTAACAAGAAGATCAGATTTGCAAGAAATGGTCACCTCTTTTTTGCAAATTTGTGTTCCTTTATTACTCGATCTGCTTTTACTTTAAAGATGAAAAATATGGATTAGAGTCCAACAAGGGTCTTAGAGTACCTGTATGAATTGTGCATGTATAATTAGTTTGGTTTAAGACCAAGGATGGTTAGATATACTTATGGGAAATCAAAGATCCTGTTAGGATCTAAGTGTTCTTTTCATGGCTCATTCTTTGATCCTTTTCGTTTCAAGTTTTTGAGTTAAAGTTTTTCTGAATTGTTTTTGCAGTGGCCACTCCAAAGCAGATTAGGGAACTTATGCAAGTAGATGGCTTGACCAATGATGAAGTTAAGAGTCATTTGCATGTGGAGGCAAGGCCTGTCTCTACTAAAGAACAAAAGGAGGAAAAACAGAGCATGGAAAGAAAAAAAAATTGGGTAAACTATCTGTTTGACCACCAAACTATTGTAAAAGTTTTAAAATGACCACCATAGAAAAAAACGCGCCATTTCACTACCCAAACTATTAAAATGGGATCAATTTGACCACCAGCCGTTAATGGGCTAACGGAATGTGACATGGCAGTTAAAAAATTAAAGGTATAATCACACATTTAGTCCTTATTATTTACACATTCTTTCAATTTAGTCCAATTTTAAACTAATAAAATAAATCAATTAAAATACATTTAAAATAAATGTCTTCCTCCCCTTCCGATCATCATCACTGCAAAACAACCCATCCACCCTTATTCACAACACCATCTAACTCCCTAATACTTCTATTTCCACTATCCAATTCTAAAACAAAAAACAACCCAACATCATCACTGTTCATTCTCTACCTCTTAGGCACCAGTCTCAGCTCTTCTCCATTTTGGCAGAAAAATCGTCGTCACGGCTCGCTTTCGTTTTCTTTTTTCTCTTAAAACCCATTTAATTAATCGTTGCTACCTTCAAATTAGGATAATTGTTTGATTATTAATTTTTTGCAGAAATTTTATCGTCGTTTCATTTTCTCGGAGTTTATCGTTTTATTTGGAGTTGCTGAAAAGCAAAGAATTAGTGTCGCTTCATTAGATGAAAGGTGAATAAATTTTTGCTCTACATAATTTTCATTTTGTTTCTAAATGAAGAAACATAATTTAATTATTTTTTTTAATAAATTAGAGCTATAAAACTGCTCGAGTTTTGCTTTGTTTTCTTCTTTAAAATTAATTTTTTTGGTGACATTTCAGAATTCAAATTTTAGATTGTTACAATGACCCTCTTGGTTGGAAAGATCAGTTAGTCGGGAGTGAAAATTTCAGGGCTCCTTCGCATGAAGCTTTGATTTCGAGTGTCATTACTGTTTTTCGGGAAGTGAAACATATGGATAAGTTGCTAAATTCAATTATTGAAGCATATTGAACTTGGTAGGTTGCTGGAGATGGAGGAAACGGTGAAGAAGGAGGGGGAAATGGGAGGTCGGGGAAGAAGGGGAAAAAGTGGGGATGAAGATTAGGGTATTTTAGACATTTAAAATACATTAATTTTATTAGTTTAAAATTAGGACTAAATTTTAAGAATGTGTAAATAATAAGGACCAAATGTGTGATTATACCTTTAATTTTTTAACTGCCACGTCACTTTCCGTTAGCCCATTAACGGCTGGTGGTCAAATTGATCCCATTTTAATAATTTGGGTAGTGAAATGGCGCGTTTTTTTTATAGTGGTCATTTTAAAACTTTCACAATAGTTTGGTGGTCAAACAAATAAGTTTACCCAAAAAAATTTAACCTGCCACGTCAGCGTTTTTAACGGAAGTTAACGGGAGAGACTAAAATGAAAACACACTAAAAGTTGAGTGACCCCAATAAAATTTTTAAAAGTTTGGTGGCTAAAATGAACGCACCTTAAAAGTTTGACATGGACTGTGATACGAGTTAAAAATTAAAATTAGAATTTTTAAATACATCAAATTTAAATTATGATGTCAAAAATAAAATATAAAAATAATGTAAATATTTCTTTAAACTGTTATTAAAACATTTTATATAAAAATTATATAAAAAAATCCCAAGAGCTTTGAAGTGTCAACCGATACCTCAATACATAATATAACTATGTTATTGACGTGAACAACGAACATATTCTAGATTTTTCTTAGGAGAGATTTTTTTTATTAAATAAAGAGGTATTATATTCTCATATTGTAATTTAAATTATAAAAATAGAACAATATAAACATTTTTAGCTACTAGACTAATTAGTGGATCTCATTATTGGGAGAAATAAAAAATATATATATAAATTATATTTATTTTATGAATTTAATGGTTATGTTCAAATTCTTTATTTTTTGACGCAAACAAAATAAAACAAAAATATAATCTATCAAAGTTTTAAAACATTTAAAAATAACAAAATAAAATAATAAACGTTGCACTGGTTAGATCATATACTTTTTTCTATCATTTTATTTGTGGTCTATTCTAAGAAAGGTCATCAGGGAGTTATCAAAACATAAACTAGATGAAATGCTAAAAATTAGCAACCACCTTTCTCGACTATTCCTAAAGGAGATGATCCTCTATATGGTTCTGATTACATCAACCAACAACTCAAGAGATGATCAAACTATCCAAGACCACCACAAACACGAATCAGAATCAAAGCCGTGAAAGCTTTCGAACGAACACTATAAACAACTATAAAAATAATCATAAAACATGCTATAAAGACATAAAAACGTGACAAAGACAAATGAAAGTACAATAAGATGTGCGAAAGTAAACAAAACAAAACAAATTGATTTAAATATAAAAAATCGAAAGAAATATAATTACCAACGGTCAACGACTAGTACCAAAATTAATGTAATCGCCTCCAAAAAAAAAAAAAAAACAAACACTTAGGGAGAGAACAAAACAAGCAAGCCCCTAAGGTAATTATCTATCGATCAAAATTAATTTAAATTAAATTCTTTAATTCGAAAATAATGATTACTACTAGACGGGTTTATAGTCGATCAAAATAATACAACGATTAATATCTACTTACTATTCTAGTGTAATTAAAAAATATAATATTTAGACATTATCATCTAATTGTACTAAAAACATAACTTACAAAATAACATTTATAATATTTTAGTTAATCATAATCACCTTTAATTACTACTCCATCCGTCTCACTAAAACTGTCACATGTTGACAATTTTTGGGTCAAACTTTTTCAACTTTGACCTTTTATAATTTAAAATTTATTATTGATAAAAATATTAAAAAATATATTTTAAAAAACTTGAATCAAGTAGTTTTTAAATATATTTTTTATAAAATTTAATTAATTAAATTTTTTAAATAAATTATAGTCAAAGTTAAAAAAATTGACCAGAAAAAAGTCAACATGTGACAGTTTTAGTGGGACAGTACTATATTTGAACACAAATATTAAAATATAATCGTTGACAGTTTTTTATGTTAATCACAAGGATAAGTAAATGTGTGTAATCCTAATAGGAAAGGCCAGCTTAATCCCACTTTCTACAGAAAAAAAAAAATTAATGCTTTTGAAAAGAATACAAAAGGAGACGAACGTATATGCTACGATGAAAAGTTACTGAAACTTTATTTCATGCCTTCCTCTCTAACAACCACCCTAATCAATTTTCTTGTTTCAAAAGCTTATAACAAGACTAAAAAGTAATTCTCTTTTTTGTCTTCTTTACTGGTACTTATCCAATATAAAAATCTATCAAAATTTCATACACCTAATCTGTGAAATAAAAGTTTAAGACCCTTTGATCTTGTTAATTTAACTTTCATTTAAAGTGTTGTAGGCTTGTAGCATTGAATTGAAGTTCCAATAATTTAATGTTTCAAAAAATAAGTTCCAAATAATTTAAAAGTCAAATTAATAAATATGCACACCATTTCACACCATACCTTACGGCTTACGCCCTTACCAAGCCTCCACTCAAAGCTCCAGCGTCGGATTTTGACAATGGGGGATTGCTTGTGAAAGCAACTACCCAACCTTTTCCATAAAGGAAAAATTCAAGATCCCTTTATTCTAGTAGAGAAATCTGACTCCTACCAAACATTTTCTTTGTCCCCAAACACTATTTGAAGCAGCCTCTAACTCTATCAATTAATAAACAAATGAATAATCATATTAATACGAAAAATACTCTGCCCTTTGATTTACACAAGTTCAGGGCCAATGTAGGTGTTTTCCGATGAGGAACTAGAGATGGTAACCATGCCATTGCAGTCTGATACACTATCTTGCAAGCTCAACAATAGACGAGAAGTGGTGTAACTCATTGAAGGTTTGGCTCTTGGAACCATGGGGACATCGGCTTCACCCGCCAGCATCTGGACCACACCCCTCATTGTAGGTCGAGCCATCGCGTCTGGGTGCGAACAAGCTAACCCCACCATTAGAACCCTCCTCATTGAACCCTCCTCGAACTCGCCTTCCAGCCTCGGATCGGCCGCACTTAACAATCTACCTTCCTGATGCAAACCCCAAACCCATTCCACCAAATTGGCATTGCATTTTAAGCTATTACCCGTGCCCTCTCTCTCGATTGGTCGCCTCCCACTAGCCACTTCGAGAACCACCGCACCATAGCTGAACACGTCAGTTTTCTCCGTGGCTCGTCCCGTCAGGAGATATTCGGGCGCCAGATACCCCATCGTGCCGGCAGCCACCGTGGCATCCGGGGACTTATCATGCTCAACTCGTCTCGCTAAACCGAAATCGCCTAGCTTCGCGTTGAACCCTTCATCGAGCATTATGTTGCTGGTCTTGACATCTCTATGGATAACTTGATGGTCACATTCTTGATGCAAATAGGCCAATGCAGAGGCAACGCCTAAGACTATTCTCTGCCTATGAACCCATGGCAATGGAGTTCGAGCTTCATACAATGCTTTATCCAGACTCCCATTGGGCATTAAATCGTAAACTAACAAAATCTCTCCTTTTTCATGGCACCATCCTTGCAATCGCACGAGATTTCGATGCCTAAGAGTTCCAATTATTGATAATTCGGACAAAAACTCAGCCTTCCCTTGAGTACTATGGCTGCATCTCTTTACGGCAACAATGTCGCCGTTATCGGATAAAATACCTTTATAAACAGTCCCAAAGGCACCGTGGCCGATTATTCTGTTACCATTGAAGCATCTCGTGGCTTCTTTAAGCTCTTTATAAGTGAACTCCTTCGGCGTTTTGATGATCTCCGGCGCAAAAGACTCGGATTTTTCCTCCTTTTTGAACTTTTTAGAGTAAACCCAGATTATACCCGCTGCAAATAAGGCCAAAAAGAAAGCTCCGGCGGTTACCACTCCGGCCACTGCCCCTGGACCTTGTTTGCAGAGCTGGTTATGGCAAGAAGATGACTTACTGCTCTTTTGTGGAGTTGTGGGACTGGAATCTGAACCTGAAGGAGCCAATGAAGGCGGCGGTGAATTAGCTGTATTCGCCGTTGGGTTCATTAAAGTAGACGTTGGCGGCGGAGGCGGAGGCGACGGAGAAGATGTTGACCCTGTGTTTGACTGGAAAGAAGAGCTAAAACTCCACCATTCTATATTATGAACCTCGGTGCTGCCTTGGGTTGAACCCGAAAACCCAACGTACATGAAATCATTAACATATTGGTTGAGATTCAAAGTCAATGATAAAATGGGTTCTTCGGGTTTCAAATTTGAATACGAAACGGAGACATTAAAAGCATTCGATGAAGCATCGTATTCGATCCACGAATTAACGAGATCGCCGCTCTTTAGATCAATGTCCAAAGCTCCCAAATCGCCGACTTCAGAAGAAACCACGCTGTTAAGATCCAACCCAACGTGGTTCCCGTTAATGTCTTTCAGTTCAACGTCCATTAGAGTGTCGAATTCCACGGCGACGAACCCCAGGCCTTGACCCTTTTCATCGAGGAGACCCAAAGACCCTCCGGCGCCGCCGACGAATTCGCCGTCAGGGGAAATGACAAAGGCTAAGCCGCCGCCGATGGAGGAAGGGTTGAGGTTTGTGATGGAGAAGGAGAAGAAAGTGGAGAAGCTACAAGGGGAGTGAGTTCCGGGTTGCCGGAATCTCACCGGTTTCGAATACAAAACCCTGCCGGCGCCGGAGTAAGGGACTTGGAGTTCGCGAGTGAGGCTCACGCTCCGGTTGTTTAAGTGAGCGTCGCCGAGGAGTTTTAGGCTGCTGAGAGTTAGTGTTCCGAAATCGAACTCTGTTGTTGCGAGGATCGTGCTGACAAAACAGAGGAAACTAAGGGAAACAATGGATTTGGCCTTGTAAGAAAATAGCAACATTATTTTGGCTCAGATTCTGGTTATGGTCGAAACCCCATTAAAAGAGAAAAAAAAGAAGACAATAATAATTATTCCTTGTTTGGTAGAAGAAGAAATAGTGTAAAAATTCGAGAGCTTTTGAGAGGAAAAAGAACTGAGAAAGAGAATGTTTTCCCTATGGATTAAAACAGAGGAAAGTTGAGGAAACAAGGAATAATGTGAAGAGTGGGAGAATCCAAGGGGAAAACATGAGTGAAGGAGACAGGCGAGTGAGTAGAGCGACACGTGGATTTTTGCAACGGTCAGTTTTTCTTTGTCCCTGAATTGTAACCTTCTCATTTCTTTTCCCGTTTCGCAACTCTTTTTTTCTGGCCTTCTTCAGTCTTCACTATCCTCGTGGCAAAACGGTTACTGATACAATCAGTCGACTCCAAGGTAGTGCTAAATTCGACTTATTCGAGTCAGTTCGAGCTCGAGTCAAGTTCAATTGAGTTGAGTATTAACCGAGTCAGACTTAAGTAATTCGTGATGTGTCTCGTCTCATTTACATCTCTGATAATAATAATAATAAAAGATAGTATGATTCAATAAAGTCTATCCACCTCATTAATTCGAACCCCCTCTGCCATGCATTTGACCTGAATGCCAAGAATGGGGATGATTTGCTTATTGGGTTGAATTCTGGTGATGGTAATCATTGTTAGCTTGGTTTTATTTCCAATGTTTGAACCCTGCAAACTTATGTGTTGTGTGTGTATTATTGTAGTTTACTCGGTCGTGTCATTGAGACAGCAGATACAGGATGTTGGAAGGAAGCTTGTCGGGGCACAACATTACGATAAAGATGGTTCTGTGAATAGCACGCGAGATTTAAATTACTACATCCTTTATGTTGTTTGCAGATTTATGTTCTTGGATGGTGTGAAGAGAGATTGTAAACGCAATTATGTTTTGCTTGGTTTTAAATTACTAGTATTGCATGGATTCCATGAAGATGATTTTCCAAATTTGAAACAGAATTTCTTATAGACAACAACATTGAACAGTGTGGATGGAAAAAATATTCTGACTGGAGGTGAAGAATGAAGATGATCTGGTTCAATTTTGGATCGAAAAGGTTGTGGCAACTGGCATGGGGTGAGGGGCACAACTCATAGGTAAGAAGATTATTTTTTTACAATGAAGGCTTGTTTATTTGTTCTAATGGTGCCGGCAGGTTAGCGGAGTGGCGTTCGATTCGTATTGGTCATCACCTAATTCAGATGGCACAGGGGAGACTCTGAGGTACCGGTTCGGTTCTGTTGGTCAGGTATGTAGTTGTTGTTAGCCTGGTAAAATAATAGTTGTGTGTAGGAATAGGATACACAGTTGTTATTGTTGGACCTGGAAATGGATGAAATTGTTGTGCCATTGCGTCGATGCCCCCTTGGTGGATCTCCCCCACATACAGCACCAGGAGCCAAATTTCCCAATGTATGCCCATTTGATACCTTGGAACCTGCTCGAAGCATTCGAGATGTTCCGAAAATATCACCACTGGTTGTTCATCGTTTTCATACCGAACCCCTCTCAAACTTGATTTTCACCCCAGAATCAGTACTCATTGTTTGTCGAGAGAGGCACATAAAATTCTGAATGAGACTAGTAGAAAGACAACCAAGCAACAGTGAAACCGTGTTAAGTTCCATTTCCAAGGATAAACCATTACTTTCAAGCAAGATTAGCAGCATGGTTTGTAGTATATCTTAGAGGTGCATCTTAGTTAGTATTATTATTTATTAATGGTACAGCATATATATTTTTAGATCATCATTAGAAAAGAAAAACTGACTTTGGAACAGCTTCATGAAACTGAACTTTGGTCAAGTTTGTCCTGAAATTTGGGCAAATTATTTGGTTGAAACACAAGATTTTACTGTTAATCACGAGCTATGCTAAGCTGCATTTGTGAGAGAACGATATAGTTCATCTATCTCAACTTCTTTACCTATTGGATTGTTCCCAACTATGGGCCTGCCTATGCATAAAGGTTATGCTGGCTAAAATATCAATGATTTGGGGGCAAAGAGAACCCAAAAAGGGGAAATGGGTTATTATTTGTTTAAAATGCACACTGATGGGTAGCTCTACAAACAAAGCTTGTTGCCGGGCCAAGCCATGGATGATGAACAATTAAGGTGGTCTGAAAAAGAGATTTCTAAGTATGGACAGACAAAACTGGATCCAATAAATCGTACCATGTCAGGCACCCACTGCAATAAATAAACAATACAAAATGCCCAGTACCATGTGGAGTGGGTCCCATATCCAACGCTCTTTCACAGGAAAAAAATTATATTATAGTTTATTATCGTCAAGTCATTTATGAGACCAACCAATTAAATATATTTATTTTATTAATTTTTTATCCCATCTTTTTACCGAATAAATATTTAGTCATATTTACTTTAAATCAAATTTAAAAATAATTTTTAAAGTAAAATAAGAAGATGAGATTATCTATATAATTTGTCCTTTCACAGGGAAAAAACACAATGGGTTTATGAAACTTTTGTGATCTTTGATGAGCGTGCCTCCTTTCTTTACAGATTAGAGAAGCTGCCACGTAATCCCAACACATCACGTCTCGTAAACATCTTCCTCTGTCCTCTTTGTCCCCACCACCATTATTTTGCTTAGCTGCTACCTGCTTGTGGTGAGACTGAGAGATCCAGATCTATCACGTTTTTCGTTGCTTCCACCTAAATAAAGCCACCTTTTCACACTTCACTTCAACCATCTCCTCATTTGGGACAGAACAGAACCCCTCACTGAAAGTTTTCATTTTTTTTTTTTTTTCGTTGCTTCGATCAAAAGTTGAAAACCCAGATTGAGATTGAAGCTAATTTATCAAAGGATGTAACGTAGTGTGGTTAAAGATCGAGTCTTTGGGGGTGTTTCCATGGGGAAAATGGAGGGAATTTTGTTTCAAGTGAAGGCGAGCAAAAGGGTTCCAATGAAGGTATGGTTAACTGCTCAAAGATCAATGGGTCTCCTCGTGGGTGGAAATCACACTTCCTCCAGGTTTTGCACTCGCTAGATTTCGTTTTCTCCTTGCTGTGTTGGCTTCAATTTCTCATTTTAGTTGATAAAACAACTCTCTGCTCTTAAATATTGGATCTTTCTTGCTGCTACTGAAAACGACCATGAATTTTAAGACCTTTAAGTCGATGATGTTTCACGGTTCTTTTGGGAGGCGTGTCCTTTTACGCGCTTTCATGCTTGCTGCTGCTTTGTCGATTGTTCCTCTGCTGCAAATGATCTCCGGGGCCGATCCAGATATTTTGTATACACTATCAACCTCGGCAGGCTGTGGCATTGGACCCGGTTCTTCAAGCTCCAACATGTTCCCTGGCAACTTTTTATTCTCCAAAGTTTGGGGTTCATTTGGATCGGTTGAATGTGAACAAAACATGAACTTGACAACCAGCGTGGTTAAAGAGCTAATGGGGAAGCAAATGTTGAATTACACTGCAAAAGCTCTTTGTGTCGGTGAAGGCTCAATGTCGGCTGTTATGGCATTGAGAGACTTGGGATTCTCTGATGTTACTGGGGTTTACAGGCACCCCTTTTTCTCTCTTAAGCATAAGAGATTTGTTTATGAGCTCGATTATGTTGACAATTCCTATGATTTTGTGATATCTAGGGACCTCGAAAAGGTTTCGGCCCCTGCTATTCTTGTGCTTGAGATTGAACGTGTTCTGAAGCCCGGTGGAATAGGGTCCATGCTTGTCGGTCCGAGTGGTTTGGACTCTACTAGCTTGATCCGGTCTGCAACTCCGGTTTCTTCCTTACTGAAAGCTTCCACTGTTGTTCATGTTGATTATGTGGATAATTTCACATTGATTGTATTCGAGAAGAAGCTTGAAAACACCTCTTACTTCGAGCAGTATCGGCTTCCGGCCGATTGTCCATCTATGGCGAACACGAAAGATATATTGGATAACATCGAGCCTCTTTTGGAGGAGAAACCAGTTGAGTTTGGAAGAGGTATTGCTTATTTGCCCGAGTTTGTGAACATATCTGATAAGCAACATTTGGTGTATATTGATATTGGAGCAGGTGAGCATTTGAACTCCAATGTCAAAGATTGGTTCTTGCCATCCTATCCCGTTGATCGCAAGGCCTTCAATATTTATTTCGTCGATCATAATACTTCGGTGATGCCATCCTATGTCAACAAGCCCGGCATCAACTTTGTTTACTACCCAGGCCTTGCTGGAAATAGAGCTACAATCGATTCAGGAAGTAAGACTTCCACTGATTCCGATCTTATTGATGATTCTGATCCGTTTGTTGAAGACGAAGGATTCGACTTCCTTCTCTGGGTTAAAGAAACAGTCCAACATGCAGACTTTGTCGTTCTGAGGATGAATGCAGGGGCAGTGGAATTGAAAATGCTCTCAGACTTGTTCGAAAGCGGAACCATATGCTTCATCGATGAGCTTTTCCTACACTGTTCAGACCGTATCGAAAACGGAGGAGTAGTGAAGGGAGACTGCATGGATCTCCTCAAGGCCCTTAGAAGAACTGGTGTTTATGTCCATCAATGGTGGGGAGATTAGAGACCACCTTTAACATGGTGGGATTCTGTCTTAGATATCTGTCTTGTTTGAGACATGAGTCAATCTATGTACTAGTCTAATGTTGTTGTTATTATGTATGTTATGGTGGTCAGTTTTCCTCATCTTCTGATAAGTTGAGAGGAAACTAAGTTGCTTTGTGTGGTTGAGCAGCAGAATAAGCCACCACTAAGGTCTTCAGTTTGCTTGAATAAAAAATCCACACATTATTTGTGTGGATTATTGCCTAATTGCTCTCTTTATATCTGGTTCATATCAGTTCCACACGATTTAAGAATACCATAGATTTCTTTCATTCATGGAAAGTGTATATATACACACACATATACAAAATTTACAGTTACATTGCTAATTGAATGAATGCTTACTTTTCTCAATCCCTCAGGATTACCATTGTTCTAACACAAGACAATGAAAACATTACTTAGATTAGCTAAAGAAGACTAAAAAGAATTCAGATATATATATATGTATCAAGCAATGTCATCAAATCCCTCTGCAACATCTTCAAAAATTGTTTCCAAACCTGGAGAACTTGAAGGCTTTTGTGGATAAATGATCGGAGCCGGAGCTACTTCCATCCAAGAAGTTGTTTGCCTGCTTTCCTTGGCCATTTTGGAAGATACCTCTCTTCCTCCTCTTCCAAGAAAGAAGAGAGATGTTATAAAACCTGGGGAGGACTTCCAAAAAGGAACCTTTTTGGTTTTCTTTTGGATTTCAGAGGAGAGAACCAAGGAATCAATTGAGATTGGTGAAGATGACCATGCCGAGAAGAGGTTTAAATGGAGAGCTTAAACAGAGTAGTTGAGAGAAATATGGACATGTCCAAAGATAGGATTGAAATCAATGACCAGGGCAATTTGTAGCAGAGTCAAAGCGCTAGGAATAGAAAATGAGTCAATTTTAAGGTGTTATTTAATATACGGGTGCTTCGTTCCTCTGTTAGGCGTTAATTATAAATAGAGATTAATATTGTTGAAGGCTTAAGCATTAAAAGTAAATATTTTCGAATCCAACAAGTAGTTCTAGTAATAAAAGAATGTTATCCATTCTAAGATATTCGGTTTCTTTTAAATAAAATAAATTTTTTAACTCGAACAAAAGAACTAAAGAAACTACCAACAGTTTCTAAAAAAAGATTACTAAAGAAGTTACAAATTTCCATCAAACGGCTTGAATCAGTCCATACAACGCGAGAGGAGGCAGCATTTGTTCCCTTTGGTAGGGATGACACTCGAAAACTTTTGCGTTCCAAAACTTCATAAAACAGTCGAGGGTGAGCAAGCTATCCGAACCAGCTTGATGGCTCGATCCGGCGACACGAGCCACGTTCAATGTTCGAGCCACTTTCTCTAAACCGCCTTGCAGCCCAAAAAACTTAAAGGTGTGCTTGATGTCGAAAACATTGTAGCCGAAGTAATATGCTAATTGACACGTGAACGATTGGAAATCGAACGGCAGCGGATTTTGAGCAAGAATTTTCAGCAGAAATCCAAAATCATACGCACCATGGAATGCAACCCAGAAAATTTCGTTGGTTTTGACTCTAGGCACGAAAGGGTCGAACACTAACCCGGAATTCAAAAGCAATCTTGCAAATTCGCTCGAATCAATCCCCTTTTCCTTATTCTTTGCAAAATCAGTTCCTTGTCGTTTAAGTAATTCGATGGAATCACTATCACATAAATCCCTATCGACGTCGAAATCCTTAAAGTTGAATTCCCACACATAACCGAACGGAGTACCGAAATTAGGTAGATTACCTTCGACATCCGATAGAGTTAAACCGAGTTGAATGATTTTGAGCTCATCAACATTCGACTTCATGTAATGATAGTTGATCTCGGGATTGCCTTCACGGATAGTTTGCATATCGGGTTTGAATATGGTTCCAGGAAACTCAGTATCCACAGATACAAAACAGTAGTCGGAACTCGCACGCTTGATCAAGTCGAACTCGCGTTCCAAATCTTCAGCAAACACACGTCTCACAATAACCGGCTTCTTCTCCACTGGAACAGACATCATCGTTGTTGTTTTTGTTCTGTTTTTTCGCAAACGTATTGACAGACTCTCTGCTTCTGTTTTGCAAGCGCAATCTTTCTCTGCTTCTGTTTTATAGCGCAATTGTTGCTTGATGAACAAGCATCATTTAATACTCATTAAATGCTACAATCAAAATTAAACATTAGACTTTGTGTTTTATCATTAATTGATTGTCATTGCTATTATTATTGATTTTGTCACTTTATTTTAAAGAAATATAAGTTTATATATTTATGGTTCTGTTTTTTAGTAACATAATACTTTTAATATATATATATATATTGAATTTTAAAACTTATAGTTGTTATTTAAATTAGATTAAAAGAGTGGTTTTATAGAAAAAGGATGCTGTTAGTATTTTCACAACTCAATTATTAAATTTCATGTTTATTCCCGTAGACTAGGTTAGTATCAAAGTAACTACCAAAGAAATATTATATAATTATTTTATGCACCGACGGTAAAATTAAAAAGTTTTTATAAGTGTTTTAGTTTTAGAGTTTGGGGATTTAATTTGAAGTTTAGGCTTAGATGGTTAGAACTAAAGGTTTATGGTTAAAAGTTAAGGACATATGTTAAAAATTAAATTTATCGTATGTTATCCTAAAACTTAAATACTAACCTTTAAACTCTAAAGTCTAATCATAAAGCTGAATTCTAACTATAACCCACAAATTCTAGACCTCTAAATCATAAACCCTAAAACTAAAACATTTGTAAAAAAATTGTTTACAACGACCATGCAAGAATATTTTCCCACAAATTTTACATATTAAACATTAAAAAGGTTGATATGATATAACAATCATCGACTTATAGTTGGTGCCTTGGTTAAATTACTTCAAATTAAAATTTAATATAAGCTCTTTCAATATTTTGATAAAATGCAAATTTTAATTTTTTTTCTGTAAAAAAAATTAACAGTTCAGTTTAAACTCCAATAGCATATTAGTTAAATGGAATTTTTTAGCCTCTCAATATTTCCATTTAAACCTTTATAACTCAAATTTTGTCTGTGGGGATCTAATTTTTCATAATTTTATCTTGTTCCATTACAATTTTTTAACTCAAATTATCTAACTTCAAGAGGTAAATATTTAAGATATATTTAAATCAGGAAACTAGATGTTAGAGTTTAATTTATTTAAGTTCAAAATTGATAAGGACGTAATTTTAAAATTAACAACAACTAAAATATGATTGGATAAAAAAATTGAAAGAAAAAACCAATAAAAACAGAGGATATAATTAAATAAGAAAACATATAGAGCTCAAATGGCTCCGACATTTGCAGAATGTGTATATACAAAGAGTTGGTCATATTTTAATACACAATGTGCAAAACAATTACACAATAATTCTTATATAAACAATAAAATCTAAAATTGAAATTTCTAAAACCCTAATTCTCAAACTCTAAATCTTAAATTGTATCTATAAATATGAACTTTTAAATCATACAACATAAACACCTAAATTCTAAATTAATAAGCCTTGAAATTTGACAAATTTATGTAAACAAAATTTACACGACTTATATATCAAATATATATACATATATGTGCTAACTTCCTATTAACATGTAGAAAAGATGTGGATAATCTTATATATACATATATGTGCGAACTTCCTATTAACATTGAGATGGACTTAGCTCGCCACGTTATTTGTGGTCTCAACTCTCAACCAATAAAATTTATCTATCTTATTTTTTAACTTTCAAATAACTAGTCACCTCCTATTAACATGTAGAAAAGATGTAGAGATTAACCTTAGAAAAAATAAGATATATAAATTTTATTGACTATGAATACAATGGTGACCTAAATTTATCTAATATTTTTTGAAAATTAGAGGGTGATGGTGCGGAAATTGAGGATGATGGGCCAAGAAGATTAATGATTTTAGCAGCCTGAAAACGTAAGCAAAGGGATAAATCATAGGAAAACGTGGACCACAGAGACCTCGTGCAAACCAAAATGAAACCATCGACATTCAACGAACCACATTCTTGAGTCGAGTTTGAGTAATGCTAAGTAGGGGTGAGCATTCGAGCGAGTCGAGTCAAAATTTTTTGAGTTATTCGAGTTGACGCGTCATATTTTACGATTTGAACTTAATTTGAAATTTTTTCGATTCGAGTCGAGTTTATGAAATTCGAGTTGAGTTCGAGTCGAGTCGAGTTTTCGAGTTTCTATACAAATTTAATTGTAATTATTTACCATGTTATAGTACGATTTGATTTCAATTTAAACGACTTTCTCTATTCATATAAGATATGCATATATATATGTATATATATTTCTTCATATTATTTTTCACATGAATAAGTAAGATTTGTAATGTTATTTAATAAAAAAATATCATCTAAACTTCTAAAATATATTTATAATATTATTTTTAATTAAGGTACTTTTAAGGATAAAGTAGTGATGGGGATATAAATGAGTCAATGAATTGATGTAAAGAAAAAAATTACAAAAAATTCGGTTGAATGAACAAATTGAATAAAATATAAAGTTAAAGGGCTAAATTAAAAAAAGAATAAATTTGTTAAAAATATGAATTGAAGTTATATAGATATTATATAGTGTTAGTGAATCATGTGGTTTAATTTTGGTAAAAAATAGACTTAAAACGAAAGAGAAATTAAAGAAAGGGTAAAGAACTGCAGGGGTCACTTACGTTTAGCGTCTGTACAGAGTTCGTCACCACTTTTGAAAAGTGCCTATTAGTAGTCCTTTACGTTTTCGATGTGTAAATACTTGGTCACTCCGACGTTAACTCCGTTAGTCCCCTAACAGATGGCTGATGTGGCGAAATTAAAATAAAGATAAATTACTGCAATAGCTATTAAAATTTATCTCATGTACATTTTTCTCCTCAATTTAAAAAAGTAAACATTATAGTCACTAATAAAAATGTTTCTTTATAATTTCACCCTTAAATTTTTAAAAATTCATTTTTCAATCCTAAAACTTTACAATCAATTAACACAATAATATTATAAATGCTTAGATGAAAAATAGGTGCCCAAAGTATACCCTTTGAAACGTAGGTGCCCAAATTGTTCCTATTTAATAACTCAAACTTAAAAATTTAGTCCACTAACTACTAAAAATTCGAGTTATTGGAATTTCTATTTTATAATTCAAACTTTATTTTGAATTTTTGAGTCGAGTTTATGAAATTATGAGTCGAGTATTTTCACATCAAACCAAAAAATTTAATTTTTTCGAGTCAAGTCGAGTTATTGGAATTTCTATTTTATAATTCGAACTTTATTTTGAATTTTTGAGTCGAGTTTATGAAATTATGAATCGAGTATTTTCACATCAAACTTAAAAATATAATTTTTTCGAATCAAGTCGAGTTATTAGAATTTCTATTTTATAATTCAAACTTTCAATACACAACTTTTGGTCTCAAAAGCTTTTACTATTTTCCATTATGATTCGATATAGGAGTATTAATTAAAGGTGTATACTCATGAATTAGAACTGTTTTGAAAAGAAGAAAAAAAAAGCTTATCACAATGCCACAGTTTTAATTCTTTTCGATTATTTCTTATATTCTTCGAACATTTGAAATTTAGTTATCTAGTATTTTATTTATAAGAATTTTGTTTTATATTTTTAGAATTTAAAAATTCAAGTCTATAATTCTCAACATTGTTAATTTTTTTTGTTAAATTCAGGTCCACGCTAACGTAGTTATGATTAAACTATGAGGGGCATAATGATTAACTTTGAGATGAATTAAATCTTAAAAATATTTAAATCGTAAAAAATTAAAGAAGCTAAGGTTTAATTTTATTAATTTTAAAATTAAACGGTCTTAAAAATAATTAAACCTGAAAATTAAGGGATAAATATATTTTATTAATTTTAACTGACGAAGTCCTAATAATAATAAACCAATTTTTTCATTAAAAATAATGACCTATTTTCAATGGTTTCAACATACCTGTCGTGAGGGTAACAAAGTCGTCGATCAAATGACGAAGTTTACGGTTTTGAATGATTTGGAGGCGTGTTTGTTCCCTTATCCCCTGTGATAATCGGACACCGTCCGTCTTTCTTCATGACGAAGTTAAATATTATTTTATAATTCAAACTTTATTTTGTATTTTTGAGTCGAGTTTAAGAAAAAATAGAAATTCCAATAACTCGACTTGATTCGAAAAAATTAAATTTTTAGGTTTGATGTGAAAATACTCGACTTATAATTTCATAAACTCGACTCAAAAATTCAAAATAAAGTTTGAATTATAAAATAGAAATTCCAATAACTCGACTTGACTCGAAAAAATTAAATTTTTTGGTTTGATGTGAAAATACTCGACTCATAATTTCATAAATCGACTCAAAAATTCAAAATAAAGTTTGAATTATAAAATAGAAATTCCAATAACTCAAATTTTTTAGTAGTTAGTGGACTAAATTTTTAAGTTTGAGTTATTAAATAGGAGCAATTTGGGCACCTAAGTTTCAAAGGGTATACTTTGGGCACCTATTTTTCATTTAAGCATTTATAATATTATTGTGTTAATTGAATGTAAAGTTTTAGGATTGAAAAATAAATTTTTAAAAATTTAAGGGTGAAATTATAAAGAAACATTTTTGTTAGTGACTATAATGTTTACTTTTTTAAATTGAGGAGAAAAAATGTACATGAGATAAATTTTAATGGCTATTGCAGTAATTTATCCTTATTTTAATTTCGCCACATCAGCAATCCGTTAGGGGACTAACGGAGTTAACGTCGGAGTGACCAAGTATTTACACATCGAAAACGTAGAGGACTACTAATAGGCACTTTTCAAAAGTGGTGACTAACTCTGTACAGACGCTAAACGTAAGTGACCCCTGCAGTAGTTTACCCTTAAAGAAATGAGAAACATTCAAAGTTGAGGGGCTAAATTACAAAAGTGGAAAATTTAATTTAAAAATATGAATTGAAGCTAAATAAGTATTCTAGTTTCTACATTGGTTTAGGAGCATGTGGTTCAATTTTGGTCAAAATTGACTTAAAACAAAGGAGATATTGAAGAAATGAGAAAATCATACAAAGTTAAGGGGCTGAATTGAAAAAATATGAAATTTATTTTCAAAAATATAAATTGAAAATAAATACGTATTCTACGCTGGTTTAGGAATACGTGTTCAAATTTGGTCAAAAATTGACTTAAAATGAAGGAGGAATTGAAGAAAAATGAAATTAGTGACTAAATTGCAAAACTGTAAATTTCAGTTTTTCGATTTTTCAATTTTTCGAGTTGGGCAAATTCTAAACCGACTCGAAATCGAAATTTTTTCGAGTTAATCGAGTTGACTCGAATAACTCGAAATTGAAAAAAAATATCAATTTTTTCGAGTCGAGTTTTGCTCACCCCTAGTGCTAATTTCGATTAGGTTCGTTAAAATTTTGAGTCGAGTTCGAGCTCGAATAATTTCTAACGAACTTGAGAAATTTGAGCTCGACTCGGCTCGTTTAGAACTCGAGTCGAGTTCGAGTTTGATTCGAGCCCAATCAAGTTAAATGTTGACTGATCTTTGACCGCATTGGACTCGAGTAACTCTTCATCTGTCACGTCTCATTTAAAGTCATATGAAGGAAAAACTTTGATACACAAGTTATGTAAACTCAAGCTTGTTAATTTTAGGGTTTAGGGTGTAGAAGTTTAGGTTGTTGGGTTTAGATTTTAGGGTTTAATACTTATGTTTATGGTTTATATTTAGGGTTTTAAGTTTAAGAATTTAGATTTTAAATTATAAAAAATAGTATATTATATTTTTGAGTAGCTCGTGAACTTTTCGAGTCGGATATCAAGTAACTCGACTCGGCTTGTCAAGAACTCGAGACGAGTTCGAGTCGAGTCTAATCGAATTGAGCTTTGACTTAGTCGAACTCGAGTAGCTCGCACAAAATCCAAGAGTGGAGACTTGACAGTGTTTCCGACAGCGATGCACTCTTATGTTTGCAAAATCCCACAAAATCTTTTGTTGCTTTGCCCCATACCCGCATGGGACTCACTCGGGTCCCAATTCCCCCGAACCCATATTTTTCGAAACCCCAACTCACCAGTTTTACACATCAAAGCTTTGTCTCCCCCCCCCCCCCCCCCCCCAATGTTGTTCTTGTATGGTTTTTAGATGCAACCGTCGTGACTAGAACTGACCGTTATGGTTCTCATTTTTCTCTTTTGTGTTTTCTGTTTGAATTCAACGATTCTTTTAGTTTGGTTATATTTGACATTTGTTTGGCTTAATATCAAAATAAGTGTCTATTTTGATAAAAAAATAATAATAACTTGGACATTTAAAATGGTAAAAAAAAATTAAGCACATACAAAAAATATGATCGTTTAGACACTTATTTCGATAATCGTAGAGACAAAACTTTGCCCTGAGACAAAGTCACAATGTCAAATCGAGGGGATAAAACATAAATTTTTAAAATTTAAGGGGTAATTTGCAATTAACCCATTATTTTTTAAAATTTATCACATAAATTAAAGGTAATTTGCAATAATTATCACATTAATTTAATTTATTTAAAATTTCCCTCGATTTAATTTAACACTCAGCTTATAAAATAAACAGTCATCATCATTTTACATGTAGCTTTTTCTCTTCTTTTTTTTACTGATTTAAAATTTTGGAGCCAAGTTTTAATAGCTGGTCGAGTTTGATTGGGTACGGATGGTTTTCACGAGCAACTCAGCTGGCGTTTTAATGGCATATTACATAGTAGTTGGAATTTGGGACACGCCATCTGTAGCGTGACATTGTGGTTAATTTACATTGCCAATCCCACACTAATAGTGAGAAAAATATTTCACAATTAAAATCGTATGTTTGTCATGCGTTAACTCAACAAGTGACTATGTAAATAAACGGATGATGTTCGTCTTAAAATACACGAGTTCAAATTGTTTTATCTATATGATGCATGTACATTGTCAAAAGATTAAAAATATATATAAAAATATACTATCTTGTAATCACTTTTAGACAATTAAAAAATAATATTTTTTTAATAAAAAGAGATAAGTTTGGGGTCATGCATGTAGGGGTGTTTAAATTCGGGTACCCGAGTCTTCGGGTACTTGAAGTACTAAGTATCGGATCCTTGGGTAGGCCGACTATAGGCCCGTGTCCCGACCCGGGTATTGCGAGTACCTGTTAATTGGGTACCCGAAAAATTAGGTATTTGAGTACCCCGAATATATAAAATATATATTTTTAATATAAAAATATTTTATTAGCATAATATAAAATATAAAATATAAAAATATGTATTTATTAAATATAAAAATATAAATTTTTTATTGGTTTAATATATATATATATATATATTGAACATAAAAAATATTAATTTCAAATATATTCGGCTACCCGGATAACCATGTACCTGAAAATTTCAAATTTTGTGACTCGAGTAATTTTTTTTGGATAAATACCCGACTATTTATGTTCGGGTAATCGGGCCGGGTATTTTCAAACACCCCTGCGTGCATGGGCTTTAATCCTCCTACTTAATGGACACTCTTCATTTTTAGTCCTTCTATAACATTAAACATCTAGCTTAAGTCTTATAACCCTTTAATTAAGTGTGAAGTTGTATTTTTGGTTACTCCTAAAAAATATCATATAAATAGGGACTAAATTGTATGTGAGTTCGAATAATATTATTTACTCCAGAGTTTTAACTCAAAAATATCATCACACATTCAGAAATTCCATAATAAAACCAGAAGCAAATTAAAAGCATCTGAAAATGGATTCAATTTAAATCTCAGTATTAAAGTTCCACAATAAGAAAAAGCACCTAAACCATAGATTCTTGAGCATGAAAACCACTGGGGAACTTGATCATTATCATATTTCAAGCAATTACGAAAAACTAAAAAAAACACAAACTTTATCTGTTCACTCCAAGGGAACATCGATATCCCCATCAGAAATCTCCTCCTGCAGATCTTTAGGGTCTTTCCCATCAACCGTACACCCAACAGAGACGCAAGTTCCCAATATCTCCTTCACGGTTCCTCTCAGATCCTTAGCCATGGATCTCGGCTTCATGACTCTGGCAATCTCGATCACATCATCAAGGCTAATGTTGCCATTATGCTTGATATTCTTCGTCTTCTTACGATCCCTTTCAGGCTCTTTCAACGCCTTGATGACCAGAGCCGCGGCGGAGGGGACTACGGTCACTTTAGCTTGACGGTTCTGGACGGTAAGCTTCACGGTGACACGTAAACCCTTCCAGTCCTTGGCGGTTTCTTTGGCAATGTCTTCACCAATTTTCTTCGGAGAGAGCCCCAAAGGACCGATTTTGGGTGCGAGGGAACTGGCAGCTCCGACTTCGCCACCGGTGACTCGAACGAAGACGTCGACGACTTGGGTCGGGTCGAACTTCGGAGGCATGTTTAGGGGTAGGAATTTGACGGGTTGCGGAGCGAGCTCAGAGTGGGAATTTGTGCGGCGGCGAAGTGGAAATGAGCAGAGTGTTGAAGAGTTTAAAGGGGGTGGAAAATTAGGGATTTGAAAAGTTTTGGGCTTTTGAAATAACGATATTTGTCCAGAGATTTTGGGGAAATCTCTAGGGCTCTTATTTGCCTATTGGGTCATTTATTCTGAAATTTTAGACTTACTATAAATGAGGTTGTTATAAGTTAATTTAAAATTTAATGTGAAAAAAGTTCAAATTTAATTTTTAAGTTTTTAAAAAATTAATTTAGTTTGCCAAGTTATTTATTATGCCTTATATATTTATTTAAATTTAACTCCAATATATGAATTGCATAAATAATCTAAATCACTCAAACTTGAATAGTTCAATTTTATTTTGAAATAAACGCCTTTCAAATTCCGAAAGCAAGTAAATTATAATTTAATGGTTGAGAGAAAAGGGGGGCAAAGCAAGTGAATTATAATTTAATGGTTGCTTTCTCTCAAGGATACATATATTGCACTTTTGAAGTCGAAAAAAGAAAATAGCTCAGGAACCCTAGCAAAACTGATCTATTTACACTGCTGGTGCAATTGGCAATAAAACAGATTTGAAATAGGCTGCACAATGCTGTAACCGAAAAATACAAACTCCATATATTCATCACTGGGATGCCAATGACCAGAAATTCATTAGAAACGACGGCGACATGGCAAACCAACTGATGAAAGCCATTGCTGTAGCAGTCTCGAACCTGGTGCAGTGGTTAAAAGCACATTTGTTGAGATCGCTTCCGATCAGCACTGTGATTCCAGCTGATGCACAAGCTGCAGCAAATGTAAGGGTCGAAGTGATCTGCATCGAAACATCGCTAAGTTTATTCAACTGGCAAATGAAGTTAAGTAAATATTCCCACCAGTAAATCCCAAAGCTAACCCACCAAAGATTGTGATATGGATACTAGCATGTACATCGAGAGTCTTATAACTTCGGATACGGATACGGATACTTTAAGGAAAATGAAGGGTCAGAATCGGAGTAACATAGTTAACATGGGCATTGAGAACAACATAAGGGTTAAATTACAGTATAAGGGTCTCTTTCTTTAACGATTAGAATTTTTAGACCCTTTGTTCTCTTTTAAAAGATCTCTGTAAGTCTGTATGAACATGAAGGGAAAAATGCTAGAACAACCATCATGTCAGTTATGATAATTTTAACCCTAAAGAACTAAAAGAACTTTTGTGTGTATAAAAGTGACCTGCATACTCAATGTAATGAAAGATTCCTACGTGAAACATTGGTTAACAAAATCAAGCTCCCGTCAACCAAAACTCAACTTTAGGCATTTGAGTAAATGACCTTATAAATTTATGAAAGGATGAAACAAGAACAAGCCTACAAGTTTCCTAGAGTTAAACCAGTACGTGAATAGCAAACAAACACAGAATAATCTAACGGTAAGCCTTGTTGCAGACTCTGTATGCTCGATCAAGAGTCGCTTACCCCATCACCAATGGTGAACAAACGGATTGCTTTGCAGTTCCGCAGGCTTCGTTTCACCAAAAGAGCATATATATCAACAAATGCAAGAGACAAGCTCCACAGACTTTGCAAGCCAACCGCAAGAACGAGGTAGCTGATGCATCAAAGCATGAAATATTCATGTTACAAATAAAATTAAAATCATGAAACTGCTCACATGTAACAAACAACAGTTTTGTCGAAACTGTTTCAGAATCTCAGCTTATAAACCAAACCAGCATACCCTGAGGAAAAGATCTAAATGATATTATATTAAACTCTAAATTGCCAATTTCTATCTTAACACATTACATTATTATCTGATCAGATTGATTGAATGGGGGGGGGGGGGGGGGGGGGTTATTGAATCCACAACTGCACTGATCATCAAAGTCTTGACATTTGCTGAAATGTGCTACAAAGATCATGTCCAAGCGTTGACATTATTAGTATTTTCTGTGAAAGTTTTCCATCAATACACCCATGAAATTACCAGCTTCATAAGCAAAGCATTATGAACTCAGTAAACATACCTTACAATATGCAAATTTTGACAGAAAATACTAAAGGAGTTTGAACTAGAATTTTTAAACCTAAAAAGTAAAAAGAATTTCATTTTTAACTTTTTAAACACAAGGATTAAATCTCAAACTTTAACAAAGTGGAGTTGCAGCATATTTTGACCCAAACATTAATGGAAGATGGCGAATAAACATGACAAATTTCCCATACATCTGCTAGAAAGATCAGAATTCTTTATAAAAAACTTAAAACTAAGAGAGTTGTAGTTTGGTGATGATCAAGGCCAACAAATTGAGTGTCACTTTTATTAGCTCAAGTTTACACTCTATTGGTTGAAACTGGAATTTACAATTAGAAAGATCAGAACAAAAAATCAAACTAAAAAAATCATATTTAATACAACATAAAAGAAAAACCCAAGAAAGGGAAAAGATTGAAACGTCAGAATGTAAAAGGAAATGTGAAAAATGGAGGGTTAATTACTTAAAACATTAAAAGCTAATGTAGTTTTAGTTTATCATAAAGCTAAAACGATAATTACAATAGTTTGCTGATGATCAAGGCCAATAAATTGAATATCTCTTTCATTAGCTCAAGTTTACACTCTATAGGTAGAAACTAGAATTTACAATTAGAAAGATCAGAACAGAAAATCAAACTAAAAAAACCCTCACAATCAATACAACAAAAAAGAAAAACCCAGGAAAGGGAAAAGATCCTCGCTAACAAATTAAAGAAAAAAAGGGTTAATTACCTAAAAGCGGTGGCGGAGCGGAAATCACTGGTGGTGGCCATTACAGAGACGGAAATGGTGGCGAAACTGAACTGAGAAAGACGAAGGAAAAGGCCTCCTTTAGTCCCAGGCATGCCTTGAACGTCCTTCATCCTCACTCTAGGACCATGCACCGCAGCCTCCGTCAACGGAGGAGCCTCCACCGGGTGCACCGCCGGACGGCTGACGTTCATTGCTTTACTTTTTTAACAAAAGAAAAACAAGTCACGATTTTTAATGGATTGGAAGAAACAAAGCTCTAATTTTCCATTGATTTTGTGACAAAATGTGTGAGATTAGAATTTGGAAAGGGGGAAATGTGGGTTGAGTTCCCCGTGTCTTAGAACGAACTGCTAACTAAGCTCTCTTTAGCTGACTTTACTTAAAAAGTCAATGACTGATGGTACGTTGTTGATCTGAGCCGTTGGTTTCATGAACAGTGGGGTCTAGTGGGTAATTACGGACCTGATGAAAACATGGAGCCAGCATTGATTTTGTGACATTACTTTTAATTTTTTGAGAATTTATACATATTATAAACCGTAAAAAGATGATAAAATATTTTGTTATATGAATTTGAATTCTAACATTAACGCTAGTCGGGTATAAAATTTTTCTAATTTTTTTTTATCATTTTTTATTGCCAGCGGCTTTTGACCATTTTGCTAATTGTGTGCATAAATAAAATTCATTTTTTTCGATGAATATTTCGTTTTTCAAGTTTATTTCTTGTTTTTTTTTATATTGTCGGATTCTTATTCAAATATGTTTTTATGGTAATTCTTTTGTCTGCTTCGTGACAATTTTTTCGTCTGCTTTGTAGCAGTTTATGTCTGTCTCATGACAGTAGTCTGTCTTTTGACAGTTACACGTTCGAGTGACAAGTGTCAACGAGCGCTTTTCAACGAAGGAGGTCATTCTATACATGTTATGATTCCCTTTTGTGGTTGTGCCGACATGCCAATAACAAGTATCAGAAGAATTTTTGCTATATTAAAAGATCACTCAAGGCAAAATTATAGTTTTTTTTGAATTTTTATTTCAGAAGATTTCTTCTGACAATGTTAGGTCTGATATTTTAACGTCTTTCACACTTTTATGTTTTTTGTTGTTTTGTTCTGCATTGTATTTTTCTTGTAAAAGGTGTGATTCCTTTTCGTTGTTAAATATAATCTAAATTAAAAAAAAATCTAACATTTACATTGAAAATATTCATTATAACATAATTTAATAAAAAATAGTAATAGATTATTATTTCATTTTTAACACATTAATTCAAATTATTTTCCTAAAAAAATACATATATTTAAAATTAGACCTATTTAATTTTCATATTTAAATATTACCTCTTCAGATTAGAACTAATAATTAGTATACCATTTAAAGATTAAATGTAATAATAAAGTTGCAACACAAATGGTGGAATTTTTTGTCAAATTTAAAGTTTAAAGGTTTGAGCTTGAGTTTATGATTTAGGGGTTTATGCGTTAAAATTTAAAATTTAGTTTAAAGTTTAGATTTTTAGGATTAGAGATTTCAGACTATATAATTTAAATAGGAAGTGTTGTATAATTTTTTTAAGTTTAAATCATCATAAACATCATCAAAAGAACAAGATCCTAGGGGTAATGGCTAATATAAATAACAACTCAATTTTCTCTTAATAATGGAAATCATAGCTTGATGTTTAGAGGATTCGAGGGTTAGTCGGGGTGCTTCCAATGGTATGTACACTTGCTACTCCGATAGGTAGCTTGGTGCCCTTGTTGCATGCGGACATGGGTGTAGGACCTGGGCACACTGGGTAATGTTATGTTCATTTGTTAGGCTTGAGTCTTATGTTTGTTTTCTTTAGGTGCTAATGGTGTACTTTTTTCTTTCGATTAAGTTTAGAGAGATACTGATAGTATTTATATGTGTACTATTTTTTCGTCAAAAAAGAAAAAGGTAAAATGTGATTATGTTAAAAAAAAGATAAAATGTGATTAAATTAAGGTCGTAAAACTGAGATATGATGAAATGCAAAGTATTGAGAAAAATGAGGAGATGAAAGTCAAGTGCTAACTCTGAGGGAAGCCAAATGGGAAGTACGCCCTTATATTTCTTCACAAGTTTCCTTTAGACTCGCTGACTTACTATTTTTATTTTTGTTAATCATTTTTCTTTTCAAGTTGACAATGATTCTTCATTCATTTCTTTGTCTTCATGGTTTCAAGGTTTTGTCTATTTTAAAAACCTCAAAATTATTACAAATAATCATGGCACTCTTGAGGTTGGGTTCCAAGCCTGAAGCATTCCATCGTGAAGGTCACTCTTGGTAACCTTTTTTTTATAAAAAAAAAACACATATGAGTGTCGAATACGAATATGCTTAATTTTTCTAAAAAAGTTTTTTCATGTATTCAAAAGAATCCTGATCGTATCTTCATGGCCATTCTGCCGAATATGTTATAAACAAGAATGTCTGCATGATTCTTAGGCTTATATCTCTTGTTAATGAGTTTCTAAGGTTCAAAAATGGTGGATTGGATTATCAAAACAATCATTCTACTTGTGGTTTCTTGTTCTTCTTCCTTTTTTCAGGATCTGTACAGCTGGACTTCCTAGTGATGTTAACATTAATATTGGAGAAATGTCTTTCCATCTCCACAAGGTGTGTTACTTCATCTGTATTTTGTCTTTGAAATGGTTGTTTTTCGAGTTGATTCGATAATAGTTCATTTTCGAATATCGATTACAGTTTCCGTTGCTTTCGAGAAGTGGGATGTTGAGGAAGCTTATTGAAGAGTGTTCTACTGGTGATGGATCGAGTTTTAGTTTGAGGCTTGATGATTTACCCGGTGGAGCCAAAGCTTTCGAGCTTATATCGAAGTTTTGCTATGGTGTTAGAATCGAACTCACCGCGCACAATGTGGTTAGCGTTCGATGTGCAGCGGAGTTCCTCCAGATGACTGATGATTATGGTGATGAGAATCTCATTTTGCTAACGGAGTCCTTCCTTAGCGAAGTACTCGGTACTTGGGCGGATTCGATTCGAGCTCTTGAAGCATGTGAAGAAGTTATGCCACATGCTGAAGAGCTTCACATTGTGTCAAGGTGCATTGATTCGTTGGCAATGAAGGCTTGTGAGGATCCAAGTCTATACGGTTGGCCTTTGGCGGGATGTGAGAGCAAGCAAAGTCCAGAAAATGGCTTGTGGAACGGAATATCGACCCCGACCAAGATGAAACCTACCGGCGATAATTGGTGGTACGAAGATGTAACGTTCCTTAGTCTACCAATATATAAAAGACTGATTTTAGCTATTGAATCAAGAGGCATGAGGCCTGAGAGCATTGCTGCATCAGTGGTACACTATGCTAGGAGGTATCTTCCCTTGATGAATCGACAATCGAGCTTTGAAGATGCGAATCAGGGGACAGATATTCCGAAACCTTCGGAAGCCGATCAAAGGGCTCTCCTGGAAGATATTGTAGGGTTAATTCCTAACAAGAAGGGAGTCACATCATCCAAGTTTCTCATTAGACTGCTTCGTACGGCTATGGTACTACATGCAAGTCCATCGTGCCGAGAAAATTTGGAGAAGAGAGTCGGAGCACAGTTGGATCAAGCTTCACTTGTCGACTTGCTCATACCGAATATGAGTTATTCCGAGACTCTGTATGATATAAACTGCGTTCAGAGGATTCTTGATCATTTCTTGTTAGTAGAGCAGGCTTCAGCTATAACGACTCCGGCTAACATAGTCGAGGAGGGACAATTGATGAACGGATCTGATTCATTAGGTCCACTGACAATGGTGGCCCGTTTGATAGATGGATTTTTAGCCGAAGTAGCGCCGGATGTTAATTTCAAGCTTCCCAAGTTCGAGGCACTTGCTGCAAGCATCCCAGATTATGCAAGACCACTTGATGATAGCCTATATCATGCAATTGATATATACTTGAAGGTAGTATTATTATCTCCCATGGTTGATTTCAATGTTGTTAATACTTAAGGGTACGAGACTCGGACTCGTTTTATATAATCCACAATTCGCAGGCACATCCATGGATTACTGATGTTGAAAGAGAGCAACTATGTAGATTGATGAACTGTCAAAAGCTCTCAATTGAAGCCAGCACACATGCAGCTCAGAATGAGAGGCTACCACTTCGGGTAATCGTCCAAGTACTCTTCTTCGAACAACTTCGACTTCGAACATCGGTTTCTGGATGGTTCTTTGTCTCTGATAATCTTGAAAACTCAGCAAAATCTAATGGAAACTTGGGACTCAAGGAAGATGAGTCTCATCCTATAGGCTCTGCAGAACATGGTGCAACTGATGGTGAGGATGGTGTGAAGCATCGAGTTTCTGAGCTCGAAAAGGATTGTTCGAGTATAAAAGAGGAGATCCATAAGCTGGTGAAGGCCAAGAGAAGTTGGAGGAATTTCACTAGAAGGTTAGGATTTAATAAGTCACAATCTTGTTGTTCGAAAAGAACGAAGCCTTCCGATCTAAGAGCAACCTCATCATCAGTAAACAGACAACAAAATTGTGAAAATATTGAGGTGGTGGTGCCTGAAACTTTGAAGGTCAATTAATGGAAAAATGTGTTATAATTTCTGGCATTTGTATCATGATACCTTCTGATGTTATATAAATACAACAAAATGTTGATTCTTTTCAGAATTCTGCATTAGTACTGCTTGATAATATCGACAATCAGAATAATCGAATCAAGAAAATGAAAGGACTGTTATCAAGCAAGTATATGAAAAGCTTCATTGATGTAAACTTGGTATCTCATAAATGTGGAAAACAATCTCAAATAAAGCATTTTGATAGTGGGATGTTTCGATCCCGAAAGAATAGCCTGGAACTGCAGAAGGGGAGCAGTTTACAAGAGAACAAAGATGAAATAAATACATAAAATGTAGGAACAATTTCTTTGTTCCTCTATCATGAAAGAATTGGTAATCATTTTTTGCACTGTTCTAGCAAGGTGGAAGGTCCTTTGGTGGTGGAATGATAGACTCTTCGGGCGACTTCCCGTTTTCGACGACAAAGGCCATCTTTAGACCCCACATTGTATGCAGCTCCAGGTGACAATGCATAAACCAAACACCTGCAGATATAATCCAAAAAACCAAGTTCAATAAGCCGGTATCGATTTGTGGATAGGGTCATTTCTGTGGAATATTTACCTGGATTATCAGCTCGGAATCTAATAGCTGTCCATCCTCCAGTTGGCACTCCAACTGTATTTCTCTCTGGAGGATCGACGAGGTTGAACTTCGCAGGGTCTTTGGAGGGATTGAAGTTCCCCATGCCACTTCCGACAACGAAAAAATTGAAACCATGAAGATGGAATGGATGTGACTCTACTGTGAGCAGGTTTGTGTCCTGTAATACCAGCTCAATGGTGGAATTGAAAGCCACCTTACTGAGCCTTGTTCCTAATGAAGTGCCGAGGTTCGCTGTAAGTGGTGCACCAGTGTAGTTAAAAGGAACCGGAGGTCGGTCGGGGAAGTCGGTTTTGAATACTCCTTTGATGTTGAAATAATGAGCCTGCAGAAGACCAACCTTTGGCATCACAAAGGTAATGTTGTTCAATGAAGCTGTGAGTTGTGTACCATTTTGACAAGTTGAACATGGGTTTGCCCCCAAACCAATTGTGTAAAATAGATGGCGGTCTACTTTAAGTGGGACGTTTGCTGGAAATTGTGGGGTGTTTAGGCTTTTAAGTCTTTTGTTATAGCTTGAGGCAACGTTGGTGTTGTTTGGTGCAGGTAATTTGGGCATGGATGGGAGAACTGTGTTTGGTATGCCTTTGTAATGTAGGATTCCTGTAACAGTTTTGTTATCAACAGGAACCGGTGCATCCATGAAAGGCCTGGCTGCCATGAAGTATCGACTCGGAGGCTGATCGGCTTTGATTAGAACATTGGTCGTTTGACCTGGTGCGATTAAGATAACTCTGGTTGTGAAGGGCTTGGTGTAGACTGCATCAATCTCTACAACAGTCATGTTATGACCCGCGATTGAGAAAAACAGTTCATCGTTGAGTGCAGCATTGATAATCCGCAACAGGTAAGTTTTACCTGCCTCAACCTCCATTGAAAACGTATCTAAAATCGAAACAAGTCACATTGCCTAACATTAGTATATTGTTTTGAAGATGAACTGTTTTTTTTTTCTGGTCTAAAGCATGAAGCTACAGCTTACGTTTCGAAGAACATGGGAAGAGTGGCCCCGGTTTCCCGTTAATCGTATGAGCATCAGACGTCGGTGGTGGCAACCCCAACTTATTGGCTCGGTTAACGAGTGTTTCAACGTCTGAATTCCACCATTCCCCTGCATATAAGCCTTGTTAGATACTCCATTTCTCCAAATCAAAGAAGTTTGAAATATTAGTGACTTTAACCAATTACAAACCTAGGATTATCTTAGTTTCTCTATGAGGTTGAGGGAATGGAAACATTGCTCCTTCTTTCGGCATAATAACGATGGCACCGTAAACCGTAGCTCGTAGCCACAAAATATGTGCATGCCACCACAATGTTCCTCTTTGTCCCGTGACCTTAAAGTCGTAGGTGTAGCTATGCCCGGTCTTGATAGGGCATTGTGTTATGTAGGCAGGTCCATCAGCCCAACCATTGCGAAACTGCTTTAAGCCATGCCTGCACATGAACAAAAACAATAAGTTGATTCAACCATTTCCATATATATTGTGCATAAAGATAGAGATGTATCATGTATGTAAATGACATACCAATGAATGGAAATGTTATATTGCGCATAGTTTTTAACATTGACTAGGACTCGGTCGCCTTCTCGAGCATAAATGGTTGGTCCCGGAAACCTTCCGTTGACCGTGATAATCGGTTTTGCATGGCAAAGCCGGCTCACATTCTTGACTCTAATCTGAACCCAGAAGAATAAAGAAATAAAGTTGTTAACCATTGATTACAAAAGAAAAATATAACAAATTCAAAAGAAAGAAACAAAAACACCCACATCAAACTGATACTTCCTCACAGCAGCTTCAGCTGGAAAACTCAGAAAGCAAGCAAAGCAGAAAATGCAGAGAAAAAATGACCCAAAGCAAGTATCAAGCTGCATTGCCATTTTTCAAATGCTTATGATTATTTATTTTGGTGTTGGACTTGGAAGAAAAACATTGATACTTATAGTGTTAGAAATATAAGGTAGGTTTAATGGGAAATTGTTGGTAGTTCAGTGTTTTATTTCATTATGCAGATACAAGAGCTACACAAGCCTTGGAAGCAAGTGTTTAAGAAGTTAAGATATCCACGTGTTAAGTGGATAAAATTTATTTGCCCCTAAAAAAACACTATAAAATTAAATTCTAAGCTCTAACTCTAAATTTTAAATACTAAACCCTACACCCTACTCTAAATTCCTTAAACCCTAACCACAACCCCTAACCTAAAACCATAAACCCTAAAATTAATTTTGAGCGTGAGAGCATATATAAGGACACCGAAAAGAGATAGACAATTTCCATCCTGTGTTAAGTATATGTATAAAATGGCAGATTGGCAATATCCAATAAGCTAAATCTATTATTATGTGGTTAACAGCTAGGCCTAGCAGGTCACCAAAAACTTTTGCTTTGCCTTAACATATTGATTGCTTGGCTGCTGGTTTTGCCTAGCTACCGGAGGTTAAGACGGTGGGTGATAGATAGCGACCGGCCGTTGTGGGATGAAATCGCTGTGATTTCGTAACATAAGCATTAAGTTGGTTATCCTTGATTCTTGAAGGACTAAACTGGATGTTTATCATATGTATATAATCCAGCTAATTTTAGTTCTGATTCAGTTCCCAATTTTTCATGCGATTTTATTTTATAGTTTTTGAACATTATTCCATAAATATTTAAAGTTTCATCATTTTTAATAGGCTTCACAGCACTGTTAGCTCATAAAGTATGCAATTTGTACCGAGTTGACCTTAAAAAAAAATCGAGACGGTTTACCTCTTAAATCTTAAATCGTGATTTCATTTGACTTCTACCGCTAATTCTAATTAAAACAAATTTATTGGTCAGAACACGCCACATGCCACTTTGTTAAAAAAATCAGTTAATTTTAATAAAAAGGGGTAAATTGCATGTTAAGTCTATTAAATTTTTATTTTTATTCAATTTAATCCTAAAAAACATTGTTCAACTTGAAATTGACCCCAAATTTCTTTCTATTTTTTTATAATTTAGACCACTATTTTTAATATGATGGTATTTTTGTTTATTTTATCCCTAAAAATTTATATTTAACTCGAAATTGACCCCTATTTCTTTATAACTTTTATAATTTAGTCCAATTTAGTCCGAAAAATCTTTATGTAACCCAAATTTAACCACAATTTCTTTGTAATTTTTATAATTTAGTCCAACATTTTTATTATGATGATACTTTTGTTCATTTAAATCCTAAAAATCTTTATTTAACCCAAATTTGACCCATATTTCTTTATAATTTTTAAAATTTATTCAAATAATTTTAATATAATTTTTTATTTTAGTCCTAAAAATCTTTATTTAACCCAAATTTGACCCATATTTCTTTATAATTTTTAAAATTTAGTCCAATAATTTTAATATAATTATTTTTTATTTTAGTCCTAAAAATCTTTATTTAGCCCGGTAAATAAAGATTATTAGAGACTAAAATAAACAAAAATACCATCCTATTAAATTTTTTTATTTAACCCAAAATTTTATTTTAGTACATTGTATTTGTTGTACATTTTTGAAAGTCAACCGCTCATTCTTGTTCAAAGAGTGATAATATAAGATATTTTTTCCTTCTTATTATTGGGTTGAACGATCAATGGCACGTGAAACAAGTTAATCATCTGTAATCAGTTCATATATAGACTATAGTTTTATACTAATAACACTATAAAAGTAAAAGAGATATAATTATGATTATTTATAGGGGTGAGTGTTCGATCAAGTCGAATAATTTATTTTTGAGTTATTTGAGTTGACAAGTCCTATTTAATGACTCAAACTTTATTTGAAATTTTTTCGATACAAGTAGAGTTTATGAAATTCGAGCCGAGTCGAGTTGTCGAGTTTCTGTACAAATTTAATTGTAATTATTTATAATGTTACAATATGTATTAATTCTAATTTAAACGACTTTCTCTTATCATATAAGTTATATATATATATATATATATATATATATATCTTCATATTATTTTTCCACATGTGTGAGTAAGATTTGTAATGTTATTTAATAAAAAATATTATCTAAAATTCTAAGATATATTTATAATGTTATTTTAAAGAAGGAACATTTGAGGATAAAGTATTGATAGGACTATATAAGAGTCAATGCATTGCTGAGAAGAAAGAATTAACAAAATATTGTAGTTGAACGACCAAATTGAATAAAATGTAAAGTTAAGAGACTAAATTGTAAAAAAAATATTTTTTTGTTAAAAATATGAATTATAGTTACATAGATATTATATAGTGGTAGTGGATCATGTTGTTTAAAATTAGTCAAAATGGACTCGAAATGAATGGGGAATTGAAAAAATTGAGGAAATCATACAAAATTGAGATGCTAAATTATAAAAAAAAACGAATTTTATTTTAAAAATATGAATTTAAGTTAAATATGCCTTCAACATTGGTCTAGGAGCATTTGGTTCAATTTTGATAAAAAAAAAAGGCTTAAATCAAAGGAGGAGTTAAAGAAACGAAAAAATCATACAAAATTAAGACACTAAATTAAAAAAAATGAAAATTTATTTTTAAAAATGTGATTTAGAGCTAAACAACTATTCTACAATGGTTTAGGAACACACAGTTTAAATTTAGTAAAAATAAACTTAAAATGAAAGAGGAAATGAAAAAAAAAGAAAATTAGAGACTAAATCATAAAACTGTAAAATTTAGTTTTTCGAGTTGGGCAAACTTGAACTCGAATTTTTTATGAGTTATACGAATTGACTCGAATAATTTGAAATTAAAAAAAAGTCAATTTTTTGAATTGATTCGAATTTTACTTGCCCTTAATAATTTAATATGGAAGAATTAAATCTTACATTTGGACCATATGATGGACGGATTATAACCCAAATTAAACCAGTATTTAGTTTATAATGTCACATGCAATGTTTTCGTGTAGGATTTACTTCTGAGCTTACAGGGATTGGCGTAAAATTTTATATTAAGGGTTTAAATTTATAAAATTTTAAAGAGATGAAATCATAAAATTTTAACAAAGCCAAAACAGATTTTTAATAAAGAAATATAAGAGCTTCCATGCATGGATGTCATAATAAAAGCTAAAACCTATTAGAAAGGCTTTTCCTCAATCCCAATCTTAAAAGTTAAACCACACTCGCTTCTTTATTTTTCCATGCTGGTTAGTCCTCTTTTGCATTTATAATGCCTGTCCTTTTTGGTAATTTCAGAAGATATAAAATTATAAAAAAATCCCCCCCAAAACATACAATTACAACTTACAAGCTGACATAAGTTGACGTTGTGATGTGATTGGTTTTTCAAATGTTAGTCGTAAATCAACAATTTAATTCTTACTCCGGACATAAAATTATTTTAAAATTTGTCGTATATATATATATATATATACTCCCTATGTTTCACTAAAATTGTCACATGTTGATTTTTTTTAGGTCAAACTTTTTCAACTTTGACCTCTTATAATTTAAAATTTATTATTGATAAAAATATGAAAAAATATATTTTAAAAACCTTGAATCAACTAGTTTTTAAATATATTTTTTATAATTTTTAATTAATTAAAATATTTAAATAAATTATAGTCAAAGTTGAAAAAATTTGACCAAAAAAATGTCAACATTACTTGAACGGAAGGAGTATTAAATTAGTTTTGGTAAATACTTTAGAAACAAAAAAAAAAAATTCTAACTACAAGGTATGTAGGGCTTGGACTCGTAAAGTTTTAATAAATTAGCATTTGGTCCTTTAAATATTTTAAATTTGATATTTTCAAATTTTTACAATTTTCATAGTATTTTAGATTTTTTAATGTTTTTAATTAAGTTTCAAAAAAATCTGAAAATTTTAGTTAGCTTTTTCTTTTAAAATCTAACCTTTCAAAATATAAAATATTTATTTAAGTTCTTTAAAAAATCTTAAATAACCTGAGGAACTATTTTGTTAAAATCGACCAACTCAATTAAATTCAGGGAATAGAATCATAGGCATTTGGGAAGTGACCCTCCAACAACTATATGGTGTTGGGGTGAAAATTTTCAAAGTAATGACCATCAGTCGATTTCACAACCTTTTGTGACATGTAAACTGGGACCTGACCTCACTGCTAACCATTTGTCTCCTAAAATGTCATGGCAGAGACAGATTCATTTCTCGATTCTGTTGGATTTTTAGGCCAAATGAAAATTAATATTTAAAATATAAAAGATGTTGAAAAATATTTAATGATATAGGCTATTTTCTACAATACACAAGGACCTCGTCACTTGCACACGGCGAGATTTAAAAATATATATATTAAAAAATTAGGCTTCGTCACCTGCACATGGCGAGGTCCTCCGTATACTGTAGAAAATGACTAGGGGTGAGAGAAAATACCCGACCCGATTGACCCGACCCGAAAACCCGACTACCCGAAATAAAAATACCGGGTAATTCCCGAAAAAAAATTACCCGACCCGGCAAATTTCCCGGGACACGGGCCGAGAGTTTTCCCTTACCGGGTACCCGACCCGACCCGATAAAATTTAATATATATTTTTTATATTTAAAATTATATTTTTATTTTATGTTTCTTAATACTTTCACTCTAAAATTAAGTTTAAATCTCTATATTTTTTCTATGTTTATATTATATTCTTTTAAGTTTTAAGTTTAATTTTTTTAAATATTTTTGTGTTTAACATATGATTTTTTTAATTTTAAAATAAATAAAAAATATGAACCGGGTACCCGAATTTTCCGGGTACCCGAATTTTATGGGCCGGGACACGGGCCGTTTAAAGAGGTACCCGGACGAACCGGGTACCCAATTTTCCGGGTACCCAAATCCCGGGTACCCGACAATTCCCACCCCTAAAAATGACATATATCCCCAAATATTCTTCAATATCCCCTACATTCCAAATATTTACTTTCATTTGGATTATTCTCTAAATTCCTCCCATTTTTGTCATTTTGATTTCAATACAAGATACAACCTTTTGAATTTAAATCTTTATTACAAGTTTATTTAAGTATATAAAGTGACCACAGTAAAAAAATGTTGGTATATTAAATGATTGAGGTTCGAACAATTTATCTACATATGATTTGGTTCCTTATTTTGTCAAGTTTGTTCTTTCTAGAACTGGGGTTTGAATTGATCTTCGTTTTACATGAAGCTTTTTGTATTATCAATCTCCAAAAGAGAAGGAATTCATAAAAATGATTTGGTTAAACAAATATAAAATGACACTGTTCATATGCATTTTGTACTTGCAATTTTATAAAGAGAATCAGGTTTCCCAAGAGCCTTGACAAATTCCATATATACCCTACTCCATCATGCACCTCCAACCATATGATTGGGAGTAGCCAAATTGCTCCATCTCCCAACTCAACTTTGAAGCAACGCTTTCATGGCAGGGCACGTATTCCTACAATTTACTCGGTTGAACCGGAAAGTAGGCACCGGACCACCGGTTAATCGGATACTTTATGTAATGAAAGTATAGTGTACATGAAGATTGAAGAAGTTTTCATTAATTGATACCTCCAATTTCTTTACCAACTCGTTCGCTGTGGGTGCTGATACAATGATTTGGCGTGCACTCGGACTAATAAATCCCTCTTCCACGGCTTTATCGATGAACGAAAGCAACGAGTTATAATATCCATCAACATTCAGCAAGCCAATCTGAACAAAATTTGTGGAAATTTATGCATAATCCGTTGTTAAGTTGGTGGATGATGATCAGTTTTGAAGGGGGAAAGAGGGACATACTGGTTTATCATGTATTCCAAGCTGAGCCCAAGCAATCACTTCAAGCAGTTCTTCAAGAGTTCCGTATCCACCAGCAACCAAATCGTCTCTTACTATGTTACTCAAATTCGAGTGTAAGTGTCAAATATGAACATGTTTTTAGTGTCTTTTTCATAGTGGAAAATGATCATTTAAATGTACAGAAACAACATTTATTGGTGGCCAACATGATTTGCAAGACAAGGATACCACAAATGGTATGCAAAAGCAGTGTCATCTATGATGCAATTCTATCCAATCAAATTTAAGAAAGGAAAAGAGATGGGGCACATCATATGATTAAAACTACTACATTTAAGGTTAGATTTTATTATTAACTTCAACATATGAAAATAATACATAATTAGTTTAGTGCAATTCCTAAGAGTAAGGAGTAATAATGGGGATTCTTAAAGTGTAATTCAAGTTCATGGGTTTTTTTTTTATCATTTATAGCCTGCACAACAAGGAGTTTCTTGATAATCATGTGCCCTATGATAATGATTGAGTTCCCATTGCTGAAAATTCAAAGTTAGCTGAAAAAGAACAAAAAAGAGTAGCCTTTTTAAAGAGGTAAATAAGATTCCCTTTTAAATGCAGGTGCTAGTTGGCAAACACTCTTTTAGTGAAAGTTTTAAGGATGTCCTTACAAGGGGGCAGGGAACTGTAACACCACAGACTTTGGGAATACATAAGAGGGGGAAAAAAGCATATACTAGCCAAGGAAAGAGAGTTCCTCAGAAAGGTCTAATTTTCAGTGAAAAGATGTTGATAGGTCAAGAACTACAGCAGATAACCAAAAATGGCTAATAGTACCAAATTACACAAAATAAGCATTCCTCAAGTGAATCAAAACACATGAGATATGGTCAAATTTGCATGCTGAAATTGAAGTAAAAAGCACCAGATAGCTTCAAGTTTTTTCATTGATTTTGCCTTTGGTATTTTGGTGTAAAACTGGTTTGTACTAACCTGGTAAGGCAATGAAAGCATCTGAATGCTTAGCCATCTCAGCCTTCCTTTGATGCATATCTGCAACAGCCTTCACTATTCACTTCCCCTATTGTTTCACCAGTTAACTGCTAAGTTTTTCATAGAAAAAACAAAATTAGAGTACTGAAATCTGGAGAGAGAAAATAGAGACATTTGGAGTATTTGTGCAGTGAAGCAATGATGAGAGTTTGCAGGCATAATGGACTTGATTCAAAGAGTTCAATTCTGAGAATTGTCCCTATTCAATACATGTTTTGCCTACATAAAATGAAAAAAGGTGAAGTTGCAATTATCATTATCTAAGTCTTCTTCAAAGAACCAGAGAAATGTAGAAAACCAAACAAAAAATATTAAAAAAAATTGTAGTAAAAAAGGAGAAAAAAAGAGAAAAGTTTGACCAATCAAAGTGATGGAAAGGAGAAGAAACCAGAAGCTAAACTGCTAAAGCAAAGACAGAAAACAATATTTGAAATGAAATGAACAAAAAACTAAGACCATGGATAGTGAAAACTTGTAGATAGGTCCATGTCTTGTTTATTTTTCAAATAAGAAAAGTTTTTGAGAATTTTTATTGTTCACTGGCTGTAGCAAACATACCTCTCGAGGCATGAGCGTCTTGGGAATAACTCTGCAGAGAGAGAGAGAGAGACTAACATGACAAAAAATCAGTTGTAATGGAATCCAAGACTAAGAACAGTTGTGTAATGAGGAAGACGAGGGAGCTACTTAAATAAATTTGTTTCTTAAAACATGTTGGTATATTGTCTTGGGAAAAGGAAAACTTAGAGATTACCCAATGACATGGCGACCACCATTATGAACAGCTTGTGAAACCAATCCCATCAATCCTATGCTTCCTCCTCCATAGACCAGATCAATGTTCCTTGATACCTACATAAGATGCTAACAAAAAGCTAAAAACTTGATGGGTTTTGAAAATGCCAGAAACCATAAACCAATTCACAAACATGTCACAAACACTATACGAAACAAAAAGTTCAAGGCTTTATGCAACTTTCGAAAGATTTTCTTGCAGAACCCATTTCCTCCATATTAATAAAAAAACATGTTTCTAAGAACAAAAAGTTTATCAAAACAAGTTTCATTTGGTGTAAAGAAAACTACAAGAAACAGAGAAAAAGGATAAAAAGGGCGGAGCTTTTTGTTAACTACCAATTCTCTGCCAAGCTCTATAGCAGCATCTTGATAGCTACTCTTCTTCCCTTGGCTACTTCCACAAAACACACAAATCCTCCTAAATTTTGACTGCTGCGTTTCCCTCTCCCTCTCCATTAATTATATCGACAAGCTAAAGTAATTTCTAGAACTGTTTCTCTGCCCCCAAGCAGTACCTATATCAATGGTAAAAACAATGCAGAGAAAGCTTAATCTTTTCTTGCTTGACCACCACTACTTACTCCTCAAGGTCAAGGAGCATTCTCTTCATGTGTGTGTGTATATATATATTGCCACACGTGTGAGTGCCCTCACAGCAAGCTACATACATACATACATACATACATACATACATACATACATACATACATACATACATACATACATACATACATACATACATACATACATTTTTTATGCCGAGTGAATGATAGTGAGCTCAGTATACTGATATGAAAGATGAGAGCAATAAACTGAACCAAGATTAAACAAAGAACTTAATTCCACTTTCCAGTTAATTAATCAGTTGTTTTGTCTTGTTTATAGATCCTATACAGAAACAAAGCATGTTCATGCTTTATGACTCCAAGAAAAGGGACATTCTGAGATGGTGCCTTGGCGGAATGGACCAAAAAACCAAGATTAACTATAAAACAAAGAATTTTCTTAGCTAAGTTATGGGTTAGTTTAATAATTTCAGAGGTTCAGACTTCAGATAGTACTACCGCTATGGAGCATTGTGCTTTTGTGATTGGAGGGTTATGGCCTGCGCTCTATACAAAGGAAACGTGTGATTTTTTTTTTATTTGCAACTATTGAAATCCAGTTCATCAGTCCTGCCAATAGTTTAGGGTCAAATATCAATTTATACATAACACATGGCATATTAAAAACAAGTGAATCAAAATTTAAACCCTCTACACTTATTGTACATTCAACTTGGATTTAATGTATTCTTTTAAAAAATAATCTTATTAAACTTTAATAAAATACCTAATTTTTACATACTGAATACAAGTTGTTCATGCATGTCACATATGTACACTTATTTAAAACTCGATCAAAATATTTTAAATTTGCCTCACGTCAATTTTTTTTGTGTTGTCTTCCCAGTTCTTCAAAGCTTTATCCTAACTAATTCGGCTGACCTGCGTCGTACACCTGACTTTGGTGGCTGAGTCTCTCAGCGAGAATTTTTTACATACACAAGACTTCAAATTCGAGACATGCTTAAACGATACCAAATTGCTTACCAGTTGGACCAACCCGTTGATTACCTCACATCAAATTTGAATGAACATTGAACGCTCAAGTAGATTAATATAATGAAAAAAATGACTTGGTTAAAACAATATTGATAGTTTGAGGATTTGATTAGAATGTTTTGGAATTTAAGAACCAATTTAAAATATGGTCATAGTTGTGATTAACATTTGAGTAATTACACCACAAGTCATTACATTATTGGTAAGTTTACATTGTGCCATTGTATTTTAAAAAGTTACAATCGATAAATAGAGTGATATGATTGTGACTTTTTGAAATAGATTGAACCAATTGTAAACTTATTTATAATACAAAGACCTATGGTGGAACTAACCCTTAAACTTTTTTATAAATTAAATCTAGGCCTAAATTTGGGCTATCATAGTTTCAAAGCCCAGACTTTTTCCAACGAACCCAAAAGAAATATATATATTTAAAAATCAGAAAACCAGAAAAAACGGAAATCCCTTTTATAATTTTCATCTATTCCAACGCCGATGCTTCACTTCCCATAATATCTGAACCACCGGAAATCGCCATGACCGATCACCTCCATCGCTTCGGCCAAATCCGGTCCACATCCCAGATCCTCAAACAAACCGCCGTACATTTCACCGCCCACCCTTTCACATTCTGTTTCCTCGCTTTTCTCCTCTTATCTTTCCGTTCTTTAGTCGAATCTGGTTCCTTCCTCCTCACTTCCTTTATCGACAAAGACCCCGCTTTCAAATCCCTTCTTTCCCGCCTGGACCATCACCCTTCCCACCCTCACGCGCGTGTTCACCCCGCTCGCCGTCACACGCGCCGCCCTTTCCTCCACCTCACCCGTGTCGGTACTCTTGACGACAACTTCTTTTCTTCCGACGACGATCACCCGGACCGCTCCCTCTTCGGTTCTTTCCCTAATCGCCCCATCAATGGCACGCATGTGATTCTTTCCAACTTCGACCCTAAATTGGGATTCTCGCATTTCGTAGCCGATAACGGGATTGTGTTGCCGGAAATTGTTCGTTACGGAATCAAATTCAAGACTACGTCGTTTGAATATGAGAAGAATGAAGGGGAACAGCAAGAGGAAAATATTGCGGATTTTCAGTTCGTTTATAAAGGATTGGGCCGTCAAGATGCAGAGACGCTTTTTTTTCTCGTCAGCTTGTTATCGTTTTCGTATGGATGGGTAATTCTAGGGTTTACAACGATTTACTCTTTGGTTTTGGGTGTTCTTTTTGTTACGATTGTTAATGATTTGATTGACAGATTTGATTCTGTCATTGGGGCTTTTTGGGATGGGTCAAAAACGGGTTTGAAAAGGCTCACTGGTTTCGTTTTAATGAAATGGGCGGTAAGAGACGCGGTGACTCAGCTTCTTGGGTTATGGTATTTCGGAGAAATTGAGGATCGCTACTCGTTTTTCAAGCTTTTTGTTAGGCTAAAGTTGATGCCTTTTTCGGTTATGTCTCCGTGGATTAGGGGTTTCGAGAAGGAGATTTCAGGGTTTTTGTCTACATGGTTCTTGGTGGATACTTTAGTTTCATTTGCATTCTCATTAGCTCCTTGGATTGCCATTGTGGATTCGAGAAGAACCGGGAGGGAAATTATTAGAGAAGGTTCTTATTTGATGTCAAGACTGTTGAGGCAAGCGATTCAAATCAAGTGCTACGAAGCGATCTTAGGTGGTTCCTTTACAACGTGGGTTTTGACTTCTATAGGCGGGGAACATTTCGCTACTGTTGTTCAGGCAGTTTTGGAGGTGTATTTCATGGTTGCTTGGTTGATATTCTACTTTGTGGTGAGGTGTAAGGAAGCTAATGCAGAGGGTAGAAGGTATGGGAGGAGGGAATTGGAGGTTTTGATCGATGGACTTAGATGATACTCAAGTGGGAAAAAGTGTAGAAGGCATGGGAGGAGGGAGGTGGAGGTTTTGATCCATGGACTTAGATGATACTCAAGTGGGAAAAAAATGGGTTGAAGTTACTTTTGCTGCTAGAATTTTATTGTGGCACTGAAGATATCAACATCCATCTCAAACTTGTTGAATCTTCCTGTTTTTGCAGTGCTAGTGATGCAATACTGCCATTGTTTGGTGTAACAACCTGCCAATGCATTGCATGTACTTGTTATTTTGTCATGAGGCAATACATTACTTCTGTATATTTTCCCAAAAATTGCTTGTGTGTATATTCTGATGCAATCAATTGTTATTTTACTGCCTTGCAGTACTTGTTCCTTCCCGATATCAATGAGAATGGTAATGGTTTTTTCTCTTGCTCCAAATTGTGCCGGTGCTGTATATTTAGAATATCATCTTTGTGGTGTGGCCTTTTCCCCTTTTCTCCTTGAATGTGAATTTCTCCGGTTGCGCTGCTCGAGCTTTTTCTTGAGTTCACCCTACTTTTAATGGATACACTTCTGTAAGATGCTGACTGGCATATTTTATCTTCTTTAGAATGACGAAAATAAAATAGCTTTAGGTTTTGGAATTCTGGATAACCTTGGTGAGTATACATACTACTGTTTTATAGGGTTATTTTTTTAACTTTGTGAACTATACAACCAGGAGACTGACATGCTGACTGGTATATGTTATCTTCTTTTGAATGAGGAAAATATAATAGCTTTAGGTTTTGGAATGCTGGATAACCTTAGTGAGTATCCATGCTACTGTTTTATAGGGTTATTTTTTAACTTTGTAAAAGAAACAATCAGGAGACTGACAAAGGTTATTTATATAAGGTCTGATGAATGTTAAATCAGTTGGTGCAGAGATGAAAATAAGAGTTTATTCATGAAAAGGACACTTCTGGTCTTGTCTAAATATCATATATGCTTGATTTGGCTGAGTTTTTTTCTATCTGTCCCAGAAAGAGTGGCAGACAAGCTGTTACGACAGCATCGTATGCTGTAATGGTCCGATTATTGTGGCGGGACATGCAATTTTAGCAAATATTATGTTGTTTTTATGCTATGGTATTAGAACGAGGTGAAACCCGAGTTAGAATGATGCTTTTGGCATGGCTGTGATGACAAGTGAGATAAAATCATCCAACATTGGCTAGATTAAGGCAGGTTCTGCAATTTAAACCTGTTTCCTGTTTGTATTGATGATTTTTAAAGGTTACAGTAAGTTGCCTGAAATTGTCGCTAAGTTGTGCAGTGTGGTGGAGTTCAATAAGTTGGCTTTGTGAATTGATTTTTAAGGGGTCTACATTACAGAAATAAATCAAACAGACTTTAATGATGATGGTCCGCTTAAACAGTTAACATTATCCTCAAAATGGTTTTCATTATTATAATGTGTTCGGCTATTGGGTAGCAGCCTGTATGAAGCGCCTGTTTTGCCAATGTAGCTGGACTGATTCAAAGATACTAGTTTTGGATTATAAAAAGAAGCTTTGGGGCAGTATCCATGCATGTGCTCATACCAAGTTTTTTTTATGATGATCAGGTGTAAATGCATATTATTAGTAAGCAGCGTTTTGCCATTCTGTTGAGTCCCCTAGTATTCTTTGAAATTTTTTGGACAAGTTCCCTTTTGTTCTTCATGCGGAAAACAATAAATTGTCAATATATCTGTGCAGGTGTAAATTTGTTGTCACGTGAAGAATGAGTTCAAGTACATATTCACCTCATTGTTATATACAATTTAGAAGTCTGATGCTAATGGCAAAAAACACGATACAAGAATCAACTATATCCCCATTGGTGTATCATTCTTAGCTAATAATATTTGGGAGATTCTATAATTTCAAGTATTGTTCATGTACACTTATGATGTCAATATGATCACTGCCCCTAGCAGAATTGTTTTCAATAGTTGATTGCCTTCTTTGTTTCTCTTTTATTAGTTGTTTATTTTTGTTTTCAGGTGTCTTATTAGACATTGAATTACTTGTTGGTTGAATAAGAAAGTTGGAAACTTGGAAATTGCAAGAGCCACTGCAGATTGTGGAAGTGAAGCCTATGAAAATGTGCAGGGTGCAGCACATAAGTGGAAGACCACAAGTTGTTATGTTACAGGCCCGATTTTTTTATTTAAATTTTTGGTATCATTCAACCTTGAAGTAACTGATTGAATAACCTCTTTTGTTTGTTTATGGAGTTTCTTGTTGAGAGGTTGTGAGGCACTATAAATGGAAACAAATTGCTAAACCCTACTTTCCCACTGTCAATCAGAGCTACTGTTGAGGTCCAAAGCTAAAGTAATTCTTTGACATTGACCCAGCATTCAAGGGTTCCCAGAGCTGAGTATTGAGGAGCATAACTTCCTCATATTTCAACTTGTAACTTATCTATCATCTTTACAATCTGGTCGTACCTCATACATTGATTTTAAACACTTCACCTCTAAAGTTCTTTTCATTCTTGCATCATTCTTTCCTGAAATTTGAAAACTTTTGACTATCTGAATTCTCTTGATTAATTGCATGCCTTTTTGGCTTTTCGATTAGTATTTATCCTGCTTTAATATTACAGGTGAATATCAGGGACACTGCCCTGAGATAGACTCTTGAGAATATTTAACTTGCATTTCCAGTGACTGGCATCTTTTTTTAGTACTCTCAGTAAGTATTCTCAGATAATATCTAAGCTTAATTCTTTTTTGAACCACACTAATGGCATACTCTCTTATATCCATATGATGCATTCAACAAGATTCTTTATTCTGGTTGACAATAAAAGAGAGTACCTTTACTTGATTTGGTGCATTTAAAAATTAATTCTACTTGGTACTAATATTTCTCTCAAAATTTGACCTCGGGACTACGAGGAAAGGTTGTTACTTCTGTTTGATACTATATAAAACTGTCTATAATTCTGTAATTCTATCTATATACTTTGATTAGCTTAGCTGTTATTATTGTCGAGTTTGAAATGAAGGTGGAGGCCAGGACTGGTAACCTTCAGATGCTGTCAACTTCTGGGGTCTAGCCCAGCTTCTAGCTTCATACTGTGTGTTTACTTACAGGGAAAAACAGAGGTTAATATTTTTCAATTGAACTACATTTATAGATTACACTATTTATGTTACAAAATTGTACTCTTCTCATTAGGACTGGTACATGGTGAATCAATTGAAGTTCCAGCATGAATTCCTAAAGACACCAGGAGAATCTGCAATCTTGCAGAGAGTTAACACAACGAACAACATCGAGGAAGAAGCTTTCATCACAAGGAATGCAGAGTTTGGAATCAGTGGCGAAACCGTACTCGTCTTGAGCTCGATCCAGCAATGCCTTGAAAACCGGGTGCTTGAGCAAGGTGATTTTAATGACAAACCTTTTATAGTTTTCACCAACATACACCACCAAGTGACCCTTTGGTACATCTATTGGGATTGAGCTCTCTTCATGCATGGAGTTTGGCCAATTTGCCCACTTATAACAGAACTCGCAACCGTCACGATGGTGGACTCTACTACTCATCTTTCTCCATTTGGTAAGGTATGCCTTGAGAATCTTCTCTTTCATGTTCTTCCTATGAAATTAGTAGTAGTATACCAATATAGATAGAAAAAAGTGGCTTTTATCTTAAATGGAGATCAAATATGGTTTTAGATGGTGAAACAGATGAAGTTGAAAGAAAGGGTTATATAGCAGTGGAATTTATAAGTAGTGAGTATTGAGATGATTGCCGTGCAGCTGTACCCTTCCTTTTTAACTTTATAGCACTAGCATTTGGGTCTTAATACGAATGTGTACGAACATGCATAGAGAGTGACACACACAGAAAATCCATTTAATACCCCACAAGTTGAAAGTGGAGAAGATAAGATATGAATGAGGGATGGGATAAGCTTCTTGGGCAAAGTGCGATCCCACTTATTAAATTGTTGTTGACATCTCTATATATAAAAAAAATGTAAATGTAACTGGTAATATTAATGGATATTTTAGGTTTATATTCCGTCGTGTTCGAGTTTACTCTAAATTTGTTCTGTTGAGTTAATTTAAGTCGATTCTCGAATGTTTATAAGAATTGATTCTGATTAGAATGGTTGATAAAGTTATGAGTTGCAACTTTAAAAAAAATGAGTGAAAATTAAAGGTTATATTTTTTTATTCCTCCCATTTCAGTCAACTTCATGTAAAGTAAAACCATTTAATGTAATTGAAATATATAAACTATGGTTTTTTGTTTGGGAGTTGGAGTTTTCTTGGCTGTAAATCACATTAGGTGAAAAATGAGGTAAGCCCCCACTAAACACTAGTAGATTTCTGCAGATTTTCTCTAGAAGGAAAGCATCATTTTTCTTGCTTTTTCTCTGTGTGTTGTTTTAGTTAGGTTTTGTTAACTTTTCGGCTATAAGTTATCTGATCTTGGATCTGTCACCCTGTCTGTGCATGCATGTAATGGGATAAATATGCACACACACGTACAAAGGAGAGGTCATAGTTTTGAAGACAAGGGATCACAGAGTCTGATATTTAAATTTTTACCCATTTAGACGCTTCTTTCGAGAGATAGATGAGTTTATAAAGTTTGAACACAGATGCCCCTGGATGGAGCCGGGATTTGGGGTCGTGGGCAAAACATAAATATTTAAAAGTAGGGTAAATTTATAAATAAATGAAATTTTTAAAAAATTAATAGGGGACAAAAGTGAGAAAAAAATTCTTGGGGCAATTGCCCTTCTCCACCCTCATATAGCTCCGTACTTACAGATGCTCGTATTTAATTGAGTGATTGGTTTAGGGTTTTTGTATATTTGAAGAGCTCATAGAGAATCATATCTTTTATATTCATTGCGTGAGAAGATGAGAATTTTTTTTTGAAAAAAATCAAGATTGGAGACGAACAATAATAAGTCATACATGTTGCTTATTTTTTGAGAGAAAAAGGAACGGGGACGAACAACTTAGGTTGGAAACATTTCATCATAACTGTGCTAAACGTCAAATGTTAATTTACTCCAAAACTATGGTGTGGGGGGAAACGTATGGTTGTATTTGGTACGTATTTAACAAGGAAAATTTTACATGTATAGAGAATTAAAAAATAAAATTCATTCATATCAGACATGAACTTCATAACAATTTTTGATTTCTGATTTGTTTACAGGTGTTTTTTTTCCTGTGTTCCTAAAGATAATTTGGTTGAATATGTGCACTTGAACTGTTGACCTTGTCGTTTCTTTTCCAAGGGAATGGTCTGTCAAGAAAGATGTTATTTGGATCCGAGAGACTTGTGCAAATTATTCCATGCACAACGGTGAAAAAAAAATTCTACAAACATTTTAATTTTAGGTTGAGATTTCGTTTGGTGTTTAGGATTTAAGGGGTTTAAGATTATATGTTATAGTTAAAATTTAGAGTTTATATGTTAAAATTGCAATACCTAATCATATTAACATTTAAACCTTAAATTCTAATTAAAACACCTAAACTTCAAACAAAATCCCTAAACACTAAAACTAAGACGCTTGTGAATTTTTTTTAGTTTCCATCGTCACTGTATAATTTTTTCTCCAAACAATACAGTTTTACTGACACATCTATTTTGAAGTTTTTAATTTATAAGGGTAACTGTGAAAGTTCTAACTTGGGTCATTTGTAAGCAATTCCTATGGGACTCTGATAATTATTTTACAAGTAGACACAATGTGATGCGCAAGGAAAAAGAATAAAAAAACAAGTCCTATGGAACGTAGCATTGGAATTTGAGGGGCATGGCAATTGGCAGGGTGGGGAGTAGCTGTGTAAGGGATATGGGTTCACATGAGTGCAATGGAAGTTCTTCAAATGGGGTTACATGGCCCACACAAGCACCAAAGCATGGAGTTGGACACATCAAAGCATGGAGTTTATAAGCCATAGGATGGTGTCGTATATCTAAATTCGACTCGACTCGTTTTTTGGACAAAGCGGTAAGCTCTAATAGTGATATGCCACAGAAGAATGAAGATGGTAGGAAAAGGAGAAAGAAGAGATGAGAATCATGAACCTACTAAACCATCATTTCATCTGATATCACCTATGCATGCAGTAAATACAATATTCAACAAAAATGTAACGAAGGAAAGCCAAAGCAAGCACATAAAAATCATAAGACAGAACATTTAAAGAAAATAATGCATCAAACAATGGCTTGGATGTGACAAGAAAGCTTCAACAAGAAAATAATACATACTTCAAGCTTCAAATCATCTCCTCCTTCACCATGGAGCCCATGGTCAACTATAAATCATATTAAAACTTAACTATTTATATCTAATATATATAATTAACGAGACGATAATATTGGGATAAAAAGATGATAACAAATAAAAAAGAAAAGGTTGGTGCCTAAAATCAGTAGATATAGAACAAATGAAATGAAAAAAGACCACAATGATTGATGGCTCTTTGAGACGATTTATTCTTGTAAAATTTCTCTTTAGATTGTGGGGTGTCATAAAGTGACAAGAGTCGAGACTTGTAACTGAAATCTAATTTACAGCCGTTGTGCTCGTCCTAACTGAACAAATGTCAGAGCGAAGGTAACTCGATACTATAGAAAAATTATGGCGGTTCGCCCATGTTGATTTGGGCGGAGAGCCGCAGCCGAGTAGAGAAACAATATAGAACGAGCAAATATGTCTCAAATAAGGCATCTTAACAGGTATCTACCTCGACGACATCCTATGTCTTGCGTACGTAAAAAGTGGCAAAATTCATGACTCTGTGAATGCACCACGGTTATAAGAATATAAGCGTAAGACTCAACCCTGAAAGTTATTAGAGTCCTTGTGTCCCTCTCCTTTCTTTTTCTTTATTTTTGTAGGTAATTATAATCCTTGCATTGTTGTAGGTAGGATGGTGTCAGGCCTAGCATCATAATGATTATTGATGGGCTGACAAAGTAAGCTCAGTTCTTAAGGCTTGAAATTAGTAGACACCGAATAAAAAAGGTGAAGAATAAGACTATGACAATTGATGGCGTTTTCAAACGATTTATCCTTGTAAATTTAAGCAGAAAAATATTTTAATAATACGATGGTCGAAATAAAAAAAATAGAGTAAAATGAGAGAGTGGTATTCTCCTTGTTCTCCTTAAACCCTTCCATTTCTAACTTTGTGGGTCTTATTATCTTCTTTGTTATTAATGGTATGGTGTTAGAATTAATTTTATGATAATTATTAATGGACTAATAGAGTAGGTTTGGTTGTCAATATTGTTATGTTAAGACGCACAATTGAGTATGAAGAGCGGTCTGAAGCTTCGAAAAGCTGCATCGAAGACTTTAAATCCGAAGATAAGCCTTATAGCGAGATGAATATTAAAGATATAACAAAAAATAAAATACCATAATTTACACGAAAATCCCAAAAAAAACATGGATTGAGAGATGAAAATTTCACTATATTAAAAATAGAGAATACAATTGAATGATTTCAACCTTAATCTCTAGTATTTATTTATAGGATAGGTTGCTTGGTCGACTCAAGTAGGTCCCACTTTTATCGTTATTTCTTTATGAATATTCAAGTTAACCCAAAATAGAATTTGGATTACAACTTTAACACACAAGCTTGTGTAACTCTTTTTAATTTGAGAATTTAAGGGTTTAGTGTGTAGGGTGCATAATTTAAGGTTTATGGTTAAAATTTAGAGTTTAAAGTTGAATGTTTAGGTGTTAGGGCTAGGATTTAAGTTTTAAATTTTATAACTTAAATATGGTTGTGTAATTTTTTTTTCACACAGCTTGTGTATCAAACTATAATCATGTGTAAAAGAAAATTGAGGGTTAATATTTTGATACACAAGCTGTGAAAAAAAATTACACACTCCTGTAAAATTTAAAACTTAAATCTCAAACCCTATGCACCCTAAAACTTAAATTCTAACCTAAAACCATAGGGTACCCTAAAACTAAAGACTTGCATAAACTAAAATTTTATCGAAGTATTTTTCATAAATTAATTCCAAATTCCTAAATGAGATTAAAAGACTGAAACTAAAACTTTGATATAACAATTAGTATATGGATAAATATTTTATACATAGGTGGTGGAAATTAAAAGTTTCCACAAGCGTCGTAGTTTTAGGGTATAGGGAGTTAGTTTAGGGTGTAGAGTTTAAGGGTTTAGGTGTAGGGGTTAAAATTTAGGGATAGTTGTTTCAATTTAAGGTTTAGGGTTATAATTTAGAGTTTATATGTTAAAACCCAAATCCTCACCATGTTACCCTAAAAACTAAACCCTAACTTATAAACCCTAAACCTTAAATTGAAACAACTATCACTAAATTTTAACCCCATACACCTAAACCCATAAACCATATACCCTAAACTAACTCTCTATACCCTAAAACTAAGGCGCTTGTGAAAACTTTTAGTTTCTACCGTCAGTGTATAGGATATTAATCCTTAGTATATTAATTCTGACAAGAGGATATGATATAAAAAAGAACCATTGAAGAACACAAGTATATTAAAAAATGGCTTAAGGGTACCAAAGGCCCCTGAACTTTTTAAAAAAAAATCAATTAAGCTCTTAATGTTTTTTTGCACTCAATGTCACCCTCAAACCTCAAAATTTAACCAATCTAACCCTTTGACCGACAGAATCTGTCATTGACCGACGAAATCTGTTAAATTCTTAAACATGGGTCGTTTATATGCCACATCACCTGCCAAATATTAAACATTTATTTATAAACTAATGACGTGGATTAAAAACGCTGACGTGAATTAAAAAATATATAAAAAACAAAGCACTTATTAAATCCTAACCCTAACCCTAAAATTATATCCTTCCAAAACTTGAAATTCAGAAAGTGAAATCTGCAGGTTTATGGAACACCCATTTTGATTTTTCTCTCTCTTGCATATCGTGAAATTCCCCTGGCTTGATTGTAAGATCTTAATAGGTGAGTATTCAAATTTCATTTTTTTCCTAATCAATTATCTCTCTCTCACATCTCGCGTCTATCGCCATTATTGGGAAATACAAGTTTTGAAGATGACGATCTCGGCTAGTTCATCAAACTAAGGAGAAGCTGTGTTTTGTGATTGCGGTCTAAAATGTCATATGTGGACAACATGAAAAAGGAAAAATGTTGGAAGAAGATTCTTCGGTTGTTCAAATTATAAAAATTCTGACTGTAATTTTTTAGGTGGTGTGATGAAGATATGTTTGATAAAGCAAAATTTCTTATAAACAAATTGAAAAAAAAGAAAATGATGAGTTAAGGAAAGTGAGACGACCTAATGAGGAAGTTCAACAAATGAAGCTGGAATTGGAATTGATGCAGAAATAACTGGTTTTAGTTATCGAACATGCTCATACATTTAAGAAGAAATCAACACTGTTTTACACCAGTGTAAATCAGTTCTTTAATTTACTAAACAATCAACACTATCTCACACCGGTGTAAATCAGTTCTTTAATTTACTAAACAATCAACATTATCTTACACCGATCGAAATAAAAAAAAAAAACACAATAAAATGAGAGTGGGGGTATTCTCCTTGTTCTCCTTAGGTCCTTCCATTTCTAACTTTGTGGGTCTTATTATCTCTGCATTGTTATTAATGGTATGGTGTTAGACCTAATTTTATGATAATTATTGATGGACTGACAAAGTAGATTTGGTTGTCAATATTATTATGTTAAGACGCAATAATTGAGTATGGAGAGCGGTCCGAAGAATGAAGCTTCGAAAAGCTACATCAAAGGCTTTGAATCTGAAGATAGCTTTATAGCGAGATAAATATTAAAGGCATAACAGAAAATAAAACACCATAATTTACGTGAAATCCCCCACACCAAAAAAAAATGTCGGTTGAGAGAAAAAATTTTCATTAAGTTAAAAATAGAGAATACAACTGAATGATTTTAACCTTAATCTCTAGTATTTATTTATAGGATATGTTGCTTAGTCGGCTCAAGTCGGTCCCACTTTTGTCGCTATTTCTTTATGAATATTCAAGTTAACTCAAAATAGAATTTGGATCACAACTTTAACAATATACATTTCACTATGAAAATACTTTGTTACTCAAGTTTGTGTATCTCTTTTTAATTTTAGAATTTAAGGGTTTAGTGTGTAGGGTGTATAATTTAAGGTTTATGGTTAAAATTTAGAGTTTAAGGTTTAATATTTAGGTATTAGGGCTAGGATTTAAGTTTTAAAATTTATAACTTAAATATGGTTGTGTAAATTTCTTTTCACAGAGCTTGTGTATCAAACTATAAACATGTGTAAAAAATTTTTAGGATTAGTATTTTGATACACAAATTGTGTAAAAAAATTACACACTCCTTCTGTAAAATTTAAAAGCTAAATCTCAAACTCTAACACCCTAAAACCTTAACTCTAAACCTTAACCTAAAACTCTAAAACTAAAGGCTTGCGTAAACTAAAATTTTATTAAAGTATTTTTCTTAAATTAATTCCAAATTCCTAAATGAGATTAAAAGACTGAAACTAAAACTTTGATATAACAAATAGCATATTAACTCTGACGAGAGGATATGATATAAAAAAGAACGATTTATGAACACAAGTATATTAAAAAAATTAAAATTTATATTATGACATGACATTAAATTTCGATCAAAAAATACATTACAATTTATACAAAAAATATAAAAAAATAAATAATATAAATACAACAAAAATTTCAGTGATGCGAGTTCTAACTGTTAGCCATGGATTTCCCCCCCTTTTTTTCTGTTTCATGCTGAGTTTCTTTTATATATATATATATATAAAAAGGTTGAATTCTTCCCAAAACTCATATGGTTACAAGTATAATGAGAGCTACAATACGAGCTATAACGCCATAGACAATAAGGATGATTAAGCAAAGAGACCAGTCGTGGAGATTATAACCCCCACTTTCCAACGATTTGCAACGAGTTAATATCCAAACTCCAGAGTACCTGAATAATAAACATATGGAGAATATGTTATGTTACTCAAACTCGAGTGTAAGTATCGAATATAAGTATCTGTCTCACATGAATATGTACTGAAAAGTGATGCTACAAGCATAATGAAGAGTTCAAGTTATAGGATAACAGGGAAGACATTATTAACCTTTCAGCATTTGCAATGACAAAAGCTTCCAAAACCCATTTGGTGTAGCAAAATTTGCCAAAATATTTCTGAATCATGCTGTCTTTTCCCTGGTTTGCAACTAGAGTCAAAACAACAGGAACAAGCACTGCCCACTGAGGAAAGAAATTATGATGCTCGTTAGCTGTTATTCGGACAATGTTCCATTAGTTAATGTAATGATAAGGCGTTTAGAACATACCAGTTGGGCCAGACTAGGTGTAAAGGCAATGGCTAATACATAAGCCATGCCAGTGACACAGTAAACAAGGCACATCAATATAATGTAGTTATCTTCAAAGCTTGATCTTGGATTGTTGAAGAAGTAGAACATTGATAAATATGCCACTGGTTTTATAATGACGTTGAACATATCGATCGTGTCTTTGGATAAAAAATGAGCCAGTCTACTGATCCCGGCTTCGGACTCCCTTTTGAATTCTAATTTATCGAGTGAATAACTTCTCAACGCTGCGATCATTGATAACAGTGCTGCAAATGAAGGTGATTTAAGTTTAAAACACAATGATAGCACGAGTATGTTAGCCAAGCTTTTTTTTTTTTTGCTTCAACTTACACACTGCAATGACTGTAAATGTGTAGCCAACATTATCCAGTGATTCATCCGTGACTTTCGCAAGAGTTCCTAAGCAGGCTCCAGCAAGGAGTAGGATCATTAAATCCACGGCTTGCATCTGACCTTCTCGTAGTCGCTGTTTCAGAACCCTGAAATTTTGCATATGATAAATCATCTAGTAATCTACAAGGAGACCATCGTTTTACAACTAGGTGTTTGGTCCGTAACAAAAATTCATATGTTGTTATGGAACAAGATAAGTCACCAGGCGATTAGATTAGATCATATGAAGGAGCCTTAACCAGAAATTAGACTGTATTATTTATGAGCCAGATATTCATAGAATAAAGGTGTTGGGCTTATACCTGCCAAGGAAGTATCTGTACTGGCGAAGTAAACCCGGTGTTTTTCTGTTCGATAAGTCTTTAGATTTCGAGACACTACTCGTTGAATCTTCAGGCATGTCTGCAGCAAATGTTTTTCCGCCGGCAGCACCACCAGAAAGATTTGAATTTGAACCAGAGGGTGTGGAAAGTCCTTCAGTCAAATCGAGCATATCTGCGGGTACTGGGTAGCCATTGTGTAGCATCCATCGGACAGGAAGTTGCTCACGAGTCACTGCTGTTGGCTTCTCAATCCCTTCCAGAATATCGATTAAGTGGTCCGGAGGATTGACACGGTCAGGTACGTCAATCCCTATGCTGGAAAAGTATTCTTCAAGCTTCTTCACAGGTCCAAGATATGCAACCAGACCCCCTTTGGCTAGAAGTATTAAATCATCAAACATCTTGAACAAGGTAGAGCTGAATCAGAAGAAACTAACCATTAGCTCCACAAATTGGAAAGCCAAAATGCAGCTATTTCCTGATGTAATTTCCGCCTTTGAAGATTTTAATTGATAAGGAACCATACACAGACACAAATAAGCACACCCTTTTTTATTAAACGTTTTTCACACAAATGAAACTCTCAATGTTGGCATATATAGCAATGCACTGTCATAACATACACACCTTCCGGACCTGGTTTTCAACGATTCAGTTAATAAAAAGCTTATTTTGTCTCTCTTATTTTTGGGTTTAGAGAGAATCATACCTTGGTTGGTGAAGTACCATGCAGATGTTTACTCCTTCAAGAGCTTCACGTCGAAGAGCTCGAAGGAGCAACTGTGATGAAGAACTGTCTAAACCAGTAGTAGGTTCATCCAAGATCAATAAAGAAGGTTCCATAACCATCTCTAGTCCAACATTTACACGTTTTTTCTGGCCTCCGGAGATCCCTCGCTTCTCCACTGTCCCAACAAGTGAATATCTTACTGGTTGTAGTCCCAAGGCCTCAATAACCCTTTCAATAACCAAAACTTTATCGGGTTTTGGCAGGTCCGCAGATAGTCTTCAGTGACATGGAATCCACCAAAATAATACAGTAAGAATGAAACTTATAGGATGCTAAGTATCAAATATAAAGACAATATATTATGTTCTAGATGGATGGTTATTTACAACATGACCATTAGCAGAGTAGTCCGTTGGAAGTCTACCATGTTGCTTGAGCTAAAATAGTGTTGATTATCAAGATTTCATAAAAATTCTTCATGATTTTCACAATTGTCTTTTAATTTAAATTGCATGAAGCACATATACTGCATCAAGCCTAACAATTCCAAGGAATATCAACACAGACACAGCTAAGATTATTGAACTTGTTGATTATAATCGAGCAAAGGTCTCTTAAAATAACCCAAGACGTAAAATGCATCTTTGAATTCAATGATCAACAGCTAAAGAAAGACATCATGTTTGAAACTGAGCAGTCTTTATAAAAAAATGATGAGATGAAGACTACTGTTAGATTGTCTCACAAGCTTGAAAGCTCATACCTGCACCTTGCACTGAATCGAAGGTTCTCCTCTACTGTCAAGTTTCCATGCACAATATCATCTTGAGGCACATATCCAATAATTTTCCGATATGCTTGGATAGGTTCGTTTTTTCCATTCACAAGAACTGAGCCTGTAACAGTGCATCCTTCAGCAGTTTTCCCTGTCAAAGCAGACAGAAAAGTAGTTTTCCCGGCTCCTGATGGGCCCATAACTGCTGATACGCGGCCAGGACTGAGTTTCCCTGTGACACACCTGAGCAGATGTTTGTTTTCCTTCATCAAAGTGAGGGTTAGATCCTTAAAATAAATCTCAATCATAGGTCTGGTCCTGATATTGTTATCCGTAGCCATTGAAATTATTCCTGAGAAGGTCAAGTTCTGGTTCTGTTGTGCTTTTTCCTTCTCAATTTGACCATAGGCATACTTGAAAATTTGACTTTGCGTATGCAACTGTTTACCCCTTGGCGCTTGTTTTTTCGCATTTTCCCCTCCAGTATGCAGATCAAAACCCTCATGACTTTTGGAATCATCATCTTCAATGGAATGCATCATCTTTGTGAGGTTGCTTGGTTCCTTGTTATTTTCTTTTGAACCTTTAGGTTCTTTCTCAGATGTCTTAGACGGAGGTTCAGGTCGCTTTTGTGATCTTGCTCGAGAAAATGTCTTTGTAAGCTGCTCCTGCCAACCCTCCGTCTTCGCAACATCTTTTGCATGTTTCCATCTTTCCCTAGCTTGTACGGTTTCACGCACATGCTTTGCCGCTGCTTCTCGGGACTTAGCCTGTCTTCTTTCTTTAGTACTAATAACTTGATCGGAGAAATTATAAATGATGAGCAGCAGAAGACTGAGTGCAACCTACTTATTCAACAAAAAGGTACAACAGTCAACTCGTTGAAATTGAAGCAACAGCAAAGCTAAAATAGATCATATTACTGAGAAAAAGGAAACACAATTTAGTTCTACATAAGCATGCTACGGAAATTAAAGGAATAATTACGTTACTAGTATTTTTAGGAGTAATTATATTAATTGTTGCATTTTATAATACTATCCATTGTTAGGGACTAATAGCATGCTAATGATAGTTCCCAAATTCTAGATGTTAGCAAGTATAGAAAATGGCTTTTGTACCAACAACCGGTATTAAAAAATGTTTTTGAGAACTTGGAATCCAAGCTGGACATTAAGAGAATGATTATGTTGACTAGTATTTTACATAATCCAAGCTTGATGAGGAATGCTTCAAAGGATTATGTAAAATGTATATAATTTGACAGACATGGTTGATGAACAACGCTACATATTACCTTAATAACATGCATAACCAGCTCAAGAAGAGTAATTAATGACAAGTTAGTAAACCACTTACAAAAAGCATGACTCCATAACCGTGAATATTCTGGTTTGACGTATTTGGATTGCAGGTAGTTAATTTGAAGCAAGCTGCAAAGTATTCATAAAAATCCCATTAAAAAAGGATATACATTTTCTGTTGAATGAACCAACAGCATTGAGCAAACGTTGCTGGCTTGCTGCATACATCAATTGTAAGTTAGACACCGTGAGGCTTGGAGCAAGGCAGGTTGGTACAACCAATGGTATGGAATTGCAAATAAATTTTGTGGTTCATAAATCATTTCCAACAAAGGTGATTCAAAGGATATACTTTTGAAGCACTTTCTCTCAATGAAAATATACACTCGAAATTTCCACATAGGTTGCATGGAAACTTTTTGCACATCAATGATAAGTTAGACACCTTGAGGCTAGGAAAGTTTTTGATAAGTTGATTCAAGCAATATACTTTTGAGGCACTTCCACTCAATGAAATACACACTCGAATGTTTTGATATAGACATTGATGTATGCTAAAAGTGTCCAAGCAAAAACTTTTAGATATATCAAACATTTTTGATAAGTTGATATGGAAGTGCCTCAAAACTTTGTGATTGATTCAGACAATATGCTTTTGAGGCACTTCCACTCAATGAATGCAAACACTCAAAACATTTTGATATTTTCACATACATCACATGGAAACTTTGTACATATTGAATGGAATACTTGAACATATTATAAATTTGGTGAATTTCTTCAACTAGCTAAAATTCACTGTAAAAAGTTGGCTTTGAGTGTTCCATAATTCTTCCTCATAATTTTTTCGAGTTCTTTAGCTATAAAATATAAACAATGTGAGTTTAGGAAAAAATTGTGAATAGAGATTCAAAGCAAACTACCAGAATGTCTATCTGTTAAACCAATAAAAAAACAAACTTACAAATTTCGGTAGTGGAGCCCTTTCTGCAGTAATGCCTAAAATTGCATCAAAAGAACTTGTCAGTAAATGTAAATTGTAAACTCCAAGCACAGAGTATTTTCATAATATCATCAAATCATGTATGATATCTTGAGATAGAATACAAGTTCTGCAAACAACTTTATTGATGATGAGTTCAGGGATAAAAGTAAATACCCCTTACTGCAAGAAACTCTATTAAGGGTATTAGGGCAGTATGATCCTGGTGAACAGAAAATCTCACTACTACTTCCAACATCGGCCCAAATATCTGCAGTGCCGCACTTGTGATCTGGCTTTCCAGGAGGAATTTGGTAATTATATCTGCAAAATTTCTCGACCAATAAATCGTAATGCCTAACATATACGATAAGATCATGTGAGAGTAGAAGAAAAGATATGTGAACTTACGGGTCACAAACTCCAGTAGATTTATTCAGCGTTGCAAGCGGACAATAAGAACCTAAAGGGCATGCTTCATTTTGCATGAACATGAAAAAGACAATAAATGTTCTTCATTCAGTTCCACTTCTATCAATAAATAATTCCATTTTTTTAACTTTCATCAGTCTTTATTAGCTTCATCACAAAATGCCATTGTTTTATGAAATTGAAATCAAAGAGTTGTGTCAAGTACATACGTATCATGCAAGCAAGACCCCTAGGGCAAAAGAACCCTTCACAACAAGGTTGACAGTCTTTGGTTCTGGAAGGCATGTTATTTTCATCTTTTAATTCAAACTGCTGGTTTGGGTCAGCAAAACAACCCCACCCTGGTTCACATCCGTCGACCCAAGATTTCAAATTGCAGTTCTTATTAACTTTTACGTAACCGGTTTTGGCCCCCTTTGAAAATAAACTATGGAAGTAAAAGTTTATTTCTGCTGCTGTACATAGTCTCTCGGTGACATCTCCTGTTAAAATTATAATTCATCATCAGCTCCATAGGTAACAAATATGATGATACGTTGCAAAGATGGAAAAAGAAAACGTCAAACAGAAATCTTGAAACATGGTAATTATGGCTATCAGATAACTTTGCCTATAAAGTTTATGGTCCATTTTTACCATTTCTAAGCCTACAAAATAGAAGAGAGTTGAAAAAGAGACTTGAATCATGGTAATTATTAATTTATTACAACATTTCTGTAGGCATAAAAGCAAGCATATGATTACATAAATCATCGTAATGTCACAAGTTCAAGAAAATGTAGTATTTCAGCTGGATAAAGCTTCATACCTTTTGTTTTCTTGATACAATTAGTAATGAAATCCATATTATTTGAAAAATTAAATGCCCCGTTCAAATCAACGTCCCTGAAAAGAAAGAAGACGTAAGCACCAATTCACCAGTGAAAGAAAAGAAAGTCTTTTGTGGGGAGAAAAAAAGGATGGCGTGCATGGTATGATAGAGAGACAAAACAACAGAAAAAATTGTGAAAAAACTTACAGATTCTTTATGCAGAAGCTCAATTCGCTACTGACATCTCTGATAAAAAACGAAGTAAGATTGGAAATCCGTTTGTGGATGAGGTCTGTAACGGCCGGAAGGACGGCGGGGTTTTGCGTCTCACTGTATTCATCCCCATCCACAGACTTGGAAAAAGGAAAGACACTTAAAAAAACAAGAAGAAAAAGCAAAAGATGGGGTCTAAGAACTCCTCTCATATTGATCAACAGGGGAAACTCCAGAAAACACAAATCCTATAACAAAAAACATAAAACAACTAACTAAAATTGAATTCTGTGAATGAACCATAGCATTGTCACTCAAAGGTAGATAATGTCCTTTTAAAGCATCATGGTCTTGAGTTCCTTTATCCTTGTTTCAAACAAGACCATGAACATTCATGGACCCAAAAACCAAAACCAAAACAATAAATTCTCAAAAAAGAAATTTTCAAATAGGGGTGGTTGAAAATCTGCAGACTAAAAATGAAGATTGACAAGAGGGGGAAGAATTGGATAGCCTTAGAGTTAGACCCTTGAGAGAAAACAATAGAAGTTTGCTCAGAAGGGTGGAGTGAACGTGCGTTTGTGTTTGGAAGGAGGACCTTGGTTTTGGGAATTAAAGAAAAGGCAGGGAGAAATGGGTGGCTACATTGATGGTGAAAACTATGCTCTACCGTTATGATTCCTGTGCATGCACCGCACGTCAAATAACTAACAGCTCCTAAATTGCCATCACATTTTCATTTGCGACTTATATCAAACAGTTAATCTGCTTAACCCAATGTCAATGAAAATATGAATAACGTCCGACAGACAAAAATTATTTTTTCTAAGGAGAACACAACTGAATAGTTTTATTAATATTATTGATTGATTTGCGACTTATATCAAAGAATTTTTTTTGAAGAAATAATAAAAAATAAAGGTTATTATTAGGATATTTAATAAAATAAAAATATAAGGAAGACACTTTAATTGATAGTCAACAAAAAAATCTATTCATAATGTGTATTATTCAATTTTAACCAAATTAACTAACTAAATTTTTTTTAATCAATTAGTTAATTTTAAGTAAAATCAATTAACAATTAATATTTTTTTAAAATTTAGTTTATTGGTTAATTTAGTTCAAAATCAGTTAATTAACCAATTTAATTAAACTAACCAAAATTGTTATATATTAAATATTTTACATATTATATAAATTTATTTTTTGTCACCAAACTTTTAAAAGTTTATTAGATAATTATTAATTTTTTATATATTATAAAATAATCATTAAACTTAATTAAATTAGCACAAAATATCATTAAATTTATTGATTTATTACAAATCAGTCATTAAACTTCTCTAGATTTATCAATAATTTATAACCTACAATGAATCGATGGTTATTTTGTAATGGAGAAGACTGATGAAATAAATGATTGGGGAAAAAACTTAAATAAAACGGTCGAATAAAAAGTTCGATTTATCTAAAAAGGGTAAACTGAACTGAAATCTTGTAGAAACTAAAGAGTACTAAAATAACATAACCAGTTTTCCGGACTCAAATGAGTGCAAGCACCGATGACTATGAGAGGTCATTTAACTGTAAAGGTCATCTTCATCAGCTCCGCCAGCAGAAGCTGTAAAAGGGTCAGATGCTGGAGCCCTTGAACCAGTTTCAGCAAACCTGAATTCACTTCCAATTCCCCTTGATTGCTGCAATGTTTGCGCAAATGCCTGGTACTTGCGGATATCAGCATCACTCACACTCCTACGAGCAAACTTCATCGATTCCTCGAAATGTGCAGCCTTGATTTCCGAAACTTCATCCTCCACATCCTCTTCCATGGCTTCAGGGTTCTCTGTCCTCCTCCTTTCTCTCTCGATATCCTGAAAAGATAAATATAATCTCATCTCAAACATCAAGGAAAAACATGCTTGTATATTTGAACATACAATCAGTTAATGCGATAGAAAATAGTTACTACAATACCTTTTCAATGTTTTCCCTAATAGCATATTTGCATGCACGCTGGCAAATTTCAGTAATATCTGCCCCACTGAAGCCTTGAGTATATTTGGCAAGAGCTCTAAGGTCAACCTCTTTTGCTAATGGTGATTTCCTCAAACAAGCCTTGAAGATCTGGTGGCGAGAATCCTCATCAGGGAGAGGAATATAGATCAATTGATCAAGACGACCAGGACGCAGAAGCGCTGGATCTATAATGTCAGGTCGGTTGGTAGCTCCGATGATGAAAACTGTTTTCTTGGCAGACATGCCATCCATCTCGGTAAGAAGCTGGTTCAAAACCCTATCAGCTGCACCCCCTGCATCACCTACACTGCTTCCTCTCTGCAATATATAACAAAAGTCAGCAACATATGACAGCAGGTAAAACAATCCCATCAGGGTGCAAAGACGAGCATGTTTTCCTTGCTAGAAACAATCCATGCATTGAAACCCATATTACTACAGCATTGGTTAATCTGTAAGGATAGAATTCGAATGCCTTGAGCTTACCTGGGTAGCAATCGAGTCAAGTTCATCAAAGAAGAGGACACAAGGTGCAGACTGACGTGCCTTGTCAAAAATTTCACGGACATTAGCCTCACTCTCTCCAAACCACATTGTAAGTAACTCTGGACCCTTGACGCTAATAAAGTTTGCCTGGCACTCATTGGCAATAGCTTTGGCCAAAAGTGTTTTACCACATCCGGGAGGGCCATAGAATAGTACTCCCTTTGAGGGTGACATCCCAAACTTCTCAAACTTCTCAGGATGCTCCACTGGATATTGAACAGTCTGCGCACCAATGTAACGAGTTGGTCAAGTTTTTTTATGAGAAACAGACAAGTAATGAAAAGAAAACCAACTTGGAGTACTACCTCTTGAAGCTCCCTTTTAACATTCTCAAGGCCTCCAATATCTTCCCAACTGACATTGGGCACTTCAACAACCTGAGAGAACATAAGAAAAGAATGTCAGAAACAGGACTGACCCAAGAACTAATAATCAGCAAAGAATATGTTATAACAGTTACTGACAGTTTCACGCAGTGCCGATGGATTGCTTGTTCCAAGAGCTGTCTGGAAGTGATCATTTGTGACTGCCATAGAGTTGAGTATCTCTGCATCTATCGACTCATCTTCTAAGTCAATCACATCCATCTTTTCTCTGATGCACTGTAATGCTGCCTCAGTACAGAGGGCTGCAAGATCAGCACCAACATAACCATGGGTGTCCTTGGCAATTCTTTCTAAATCAACCTGCATTATGTCCGGAATATATAGTAGATTCAGTATTTCATTACGAGGAAGAAAAAGATACAGGATTTTTAAGGGAAACAAACAAATGTTTAGTTTTTGACAATACCTCTTCAGCCAACTTCATGTTCTTTGTGTGAATACGGAGAACCTCAAGACGGCCAACTTCATCAGGGACCCCAATATCAATCTCCCTATCAAATCTTCCAAACCTTCTGAGAGCCGGATCAATGCTATTGGGACGATTTGTGGCCCCAATCACAATAACATGTGCACGGGATTTAAGCCCATCCATCAATGTCAACAGCTGAGAGACGATCCTCCTCTCAACTTCACCATGGGTCTTCTCTCGCTTGGGAGCAATTGAGTCAATTTCATCAATGAATATAATAGATGGTGCATTCTTCTCTGCTTCCTCAAATGCTTTCCTCAGATTGCTTTCACTCTCTCCAGCCAATTTTGACATGATCTCCGGACCGTTGATGCAGAAGAAGAAAGCACCAGTTTCATTTGCAACAGCACGAGCAATCAGGGTCTTTCCAGACCCAGGAGGTCCATAAAGCAAAATTCCTTTTGGCGGCTTCACACCAATTGATTTGAAGAGCTGTGGATGCCTCAATGGAAGCTCCACTAATTCCCTAATCTGAGCCATCTGTTTTCTCACACCACCAACATCATCATAACCTATCTCATCTAATCTGTCCTCATCCTCCCTCCTGATAGGCTCTCCCTCACAGAATATCTCCGTGTCTGGTGCGACAACACAGTACTCGGGAGGTTCAGTCTCAATAACCTTGAATTCAACACTTCTCATTCCACCTCTGACAAGGAACATATCACCCTTCCTTACTGGACGGTATGCTTCCAGAAAGTAAGCTGTAAATCCACAATTATCATAGTCAGCATTTACATACAACTTCATCAACAATTCAACAATAAATCCAGTCTTCAATTATGTTGATGGAAATCATTTTATATTTTTCAATCAATCAATGAGCTTATGATTGGTTAATATTACCTGCCTAGTAACCAACCAAAACACCACAAATAAATGCCCATAAGTTGGAAATAAAGATTAGAAATAAACTCACGTTTCAGGTAAGCATCAAAGAGATTTCCAGTAACCCCTTCAATTGTGTCATCTACAGGCAAGATATGCACACGTTTTCCATACTTAACATCCGGACACTGGTGCACAGAGATGACATCACCAAGCCTAACCCTCAAGTTTGACCTGACAACCTTATTCATCCTGATCTTTGGTTCTTCACATGTGTCGTCTGCAAGAGCAATGCAGATGGTATCCTTTCTCTTCTTACCCTGTGGACGAAAAGAATAGTACAAAAGGCGCATAAGCAAAGATATAAGCTTTAAGACATAAATTTGAGATCCACATGAAGAATTGCAAAACAATAGCTATTCAATTCATGCTACATTTAAAGCAAGCTCAAATCCAACAATGCCCTCCAAATTAATAATGCACATTCCTTGGTAAAGAATCAACCTTTGATGACAGGCTTGTCAAACTAGCATCGTTACCTTAAAAATTAACAGAAACTAGAGATAAATATTGACCCTCTACAACAAAATCATGCATCAATTAAACCCATAAAAACCACAAATTTAGAACAAAAGAAAAGAGAATTAAACCCCAAAACACAACAAACAGTTAACATAAGCAAATACCAAATAAGCATATGATAACTTCCATCATACATCCAGTCTACCACAAGAGAGACCCAATACCAAATTTCAAACAAAAAAGTGAGAATTAAACCCTAAAACAACTAACAGATAACATAAGCAAAGACCAATTAAGCATACAATAACTTCATATATCGAATTAAAAAAAACAGCATAAAATAATTAGGAACCCCATCAGATAAAAACCCAAAATTTAAAACAAAAAGTGAGAATTAAACCCTAAAACGTACCAACAACTAAGCATAAAGCAAATACCCATTAAGCAAAAGCTCAAAAAAGGAGCAAATAACAAGGGGTGCAAGTAAAAGCCAAAATTCAAAGTAGAAACCTTGATCAGAATAGTGTCACCGCGAAATATCTGTAGTTTTTCCATGGTATCAGGGTGAAGAGAAACAACGGAGTTATCATCGTTAATTGCCTCATCGACAACAAGTCGATTCGGTGCCTTCTTTCTTTCCAAGATCGCAGTACTAAAATCCTTCTTAGCCCCCTTACTGAAAACACAAAAACACAATCAGATTACAGAAATCTAAAAGAAACCCATCAAAGACAAAGGGGAGGAGAGATCTGGGTACTTACGAGTCAGAGGATTCAGCTTGGTTAGACATGGTGTTAGGTTTGATTGAAGAGTGGAAAAGAAGAAAGAAGAAGATATTCTTGGGCTTTGGCTACTGTTGAATTTTCGGAATTTGTGAAGAAATAGACGATAAAGGGTTGTTGGGTTATTTACTTACTTATAATAAAACGAAGGGAATCACCGCTTCTGGTTAGGAATTAAAGGCTGTTTCGGTCACGCCACCTTACTTCTTTTTGTATTTGGACTTTTCCAGTTCGGACATTGAGAACGAGAAGACTTGGAGAGAAAGGAGTTTATTATTTACTATAACTCATCCATAATTTTTTATTTGAAAATAAATAGTATTCCAATTGTCTTACTAAAATTGTCATACTTTGACATATTTCTCGGCAAATTATATTAATTTAAATTATGATTTGATTAAATATTTTAATTAATCACATTTTGAGAAATGGACCTTCCTTTTTTTTCTCAAATAATCCTAGATGCGTAATGACTATTTTTGTTTTTTTCTTTTAAACACATGCAACGACATCAGTTTTAATTCTGGTTGCCGATCACCAAATTTATCGTTTCATTTATTTTAATTTTTAATAAATTATTTTGTTCTTGTGGCACAATTTATTCTACCTTTTGGTACGTTTTTTTACCTTTTGACATGTTTTTTTTGTTTTGATTATCTATTAGGGTTGAATCTGACGACGCCACGATTGATCAAGATGGCGCTCCTTTCATTATGTTGTTAAATTTTTTGTCTCGGGCCTTCGAAATGGATTTAGATACGTGAACGTGATTACATTCATTGTTCTTTTTTGTGATTGAGTTGTGGTAATGATCTTGTTATCAACGTACCCTATTGTAATACGTATTTTTATGTTGCTTGTTGATGATTTTACTTTTCATTACTGATCTACGGTGATGTTTGTATCCATATTTTGTTTTGCGTTTTTGGGTTAGGTTTTTACTTTTTCCTTGTATAGTCCTCTTATGATCTTGAGACTTATGATATCGATACACTAGTTGTGTTTACTAGGAATATGTATAGATTATGTGTTTTGTTTACTAAGTTGTGAATTTTCATTGTAATTTCAGATATATCCTCGTTTAATAAAATTAATGGATTCAATTCAAAAATATTTTAATTAATTAAAATTTAAAAATATATTTTTAAAAATTCTCGATTGAAGGTTTTTAAAATTTATTATTTATAGTTTTAACATTGATAAATTTTAAATTATAAGAAGTAAATGTTGAAAAAAATTAACCAAATAAATATCAATATTAGACAATTTTAGTGAGACGAACAGAGTATAAATTAAAAAAAATTAAAGATACACTTATGAGGCTAGATTGTTAGTACTAGGGGTGTTCAAACGGTTAATTCGGTTGGTGGCCGAACCGAATTACCCAAAATCAAATTAATCGAAAATTTTAAATCTTTAATCGTTAATTGAACCGAACTTTTTTCGAAAAAAACTAACCGAACCGAACAAATTTCAGTTAATTCGGTCAGTTTTTGAATTAACCAAAATTTATCATTAGTTTTGCTAATCAAAATTATTAAACAATAAAAATAATTGAAAATACTTTTAGTTCACAATGATAATTTGTATTTAATTTGAAAATAACTAAACATTGATAAAACATTTGAATTTTAGATTAAACATTAGATTTTCTTTTTCATTTGGGTTTGAAGTGGGTTTTAAAATTTTAATGGGTATGTGCTTAATAAGTATAATATATTTATTTTTTTATTATATTTCGGTTAATTCGTGTAATTCGTAGCCGATAACCGAACTTTAAAAAAAAATTTAACCATTCATCGACCGAAATAAATTCGGTGGCTGACCATTTAACCGAACTAGTTTGGTTTGGTTGGCTAATTCGGTTTAACTGGCCGTTTGAACACCCCTAGTTAGTACTAGTAGTTATTTGTTAAAATTAATTCTCTTAAATATAGTTTATTTTTCATTGTTGCTTTATATGAGCATAAATTAAAAAAATCAGATGAGATATCTACCGGGTTAATCAATTTCTAGTCCTCAATTTTTTTAAATGTTACTTTAACTCTTCAATTTTTTTCGTTTTTTCTCATGAATTTTTATGTTTTGTCAAATCGAACTAATTGGTAAAATAACATATCTAACATTATTTATTTTTGTCTTTTTACCACATGACGTTTAAACATATATTTAAAAGTAAAACGATATTTGGTTATAAACGATATTTAAACAAACTATCAAAATTATAAAACATATAACCAAAACAAGTAAAACGATATTTAAAAATATTATAAAACATATAATAAATATATTTATATTGTTAATATTGTAAAACTATCAAAATTATATATATATATATATAATGACAAAAAGAAAACTAATATGGGCCTAACAAAACTAGGTTTTCGTTACTTGGTTCAATTTAGCAAAAAAAAAATAGAGGCTAAAAGAGCTTTGAGAAAAAGACTAAAATGACTTTTTAAAAAGTTTGAAGGTCAAAAGTATCATTAAGCTATATTTATATTATAATATTGTCCCAAATATTCCATAAAAGACATATCAATGTCTTTTAGGAGTTGAGTTAGGGTTTTTTTAGGTATTTACTTAGATGTAATCATGTAAAGTGTAGTGATGGCAATGGACACGTGTGAACATTAAAGAAATTAGGTAGGTTTAACTTTCATTTATATTTGCTCAAGTGTTAAATGCAATAATGGGTAAGTGTTACAAATTAGGGTAAAGTATATAAATGGTCACTAAACTATCACTAAATATATAAAATAGTTATTAAGCTTTCAAAAATTATATAATGGTCATTAATAATGTCGTTAACTGGGAGAATTGGTGGCAGTTACGAAAACTTATATAATAACATATTTAATCCTCAATATTTACAAATTCAATCAATTTAGACATCAATAATGAGGGTTAAATTGGGAATGAATTGATTAAATGTGTCAATATGAAGGATTAAATGTTATATTATTCAAATTTATGTATCTGTCACGTCACCCAATTAACAATAGTTAATGATTTAATGACTATTTTGTAACAAACACTAAAGTTTAATGTCTATTATGTAACATTTAAAAGTTTGATGACCATTTTATATTTTTAGAGACAATTTAATGACCATTGTGTACTTTACCCTACAAATTATATAGGTTTTTGTTTTATTTCAAAAAAAATCTAATACATTTATATGTTTGTGTTGGTGATATTTCACATATAGTTATGATTGTGGTAGATTTTGCGTTCAGAATATTATAACATTTTTGTGATATATATTTATTTTATATTAACTTTTAACGAATTTACTTATGGAATATTTGGGACAATATCATATTTATATTGGTTTTCGCATTGTACCTATATTATGCGTACATTGCCACTATAATTAATTTAATAAGTTGTTTAATTTTTCAATATTTTAACTTAATTATAAAATGGTATCATAGTTTAGTTTTTAATTTAGATATATCTGTACACATTTATAAGTTACGCTGTTCAAATTGAGTCCATAAGAAAAACATGTCATCTTCTGCTAATGATACTATTCAATGAGTTCAATAGAATTTTATAATTTACTTTTTAAAAATTATATTTTATTTTTAAAATAAATGAATTGCTTAAAAAATTTAAAAATATATTAAATATTTAGTAAATATTTATTTAATCTAATTATTGAATTTTTTATATTGCAATGTCATAATACAACTGGACAACTCACCATAATAAATTTAAGTTAAGAGTTTATTTTGTAAATTATTGAAAAATTAGGTAAAGATGTCAAATGTCTTTGTAATATTTAAAAGGGTAAACTACATAAATGGTCCCCTGACTATGCTCCAATTATCTTTTGCGTCCCCCGACTATCAGAAGTTACAAACTGGTCCCCCAACTAAAAAAAAGTAACAAATTGGTCCAACGCCGTTAAAAATTTAACGGCTAATGACGTGGCAGTTAATTTAAATTGATATAATTACATACTTAGCCCTCAAGTTCTACACTTATTTTAATTTGACCCTAATTCTAAAAAATTAACCCACAAATTTTAATATTCTATCAATTTAGTCCATCTTCTTTTCTATTTCTCTTCTCTTTTAATTCTTCAATTCATTTTCACCAGCATAATTGTTTGGATCAATTATGTATAAATTTTGGAGTTTTGCTGTTGAACTGTGGCGGCACCAGAATACTCTTTCCTCCACCGACTTTCCTTCAACTTTCAAGCTTTGATCACATCTTTATGTTTATTAGACATTGGTCAGATTGGTATTCAAATCTTGTTATCATTTCGGTTTGTGCATACAAAATAAATAATTTCCTGCCAATTCAGATTTTGTCAGGAATCTTTGAAAAAGTTATCAACTTTCAGAATTTTATACATAATTTCTTTGAACCAACAAGTAATGAGATTATATATTTATCGACTTAGAATGAGCCATCAAAGAATTAAGAGAGAATAGGGGTTGGTTTTGTGCTTTACTTCATCCTGCATCTTACATGGCTAATACGAACATGCAGTTCTGATTGTAAAGAAAAGTGTGGGGATATTGATATTCGATCTCCATTTGGAATTAAAACCGGTTGCTATCACAATTCGAGGTTCAGAGTAACTTGCAACCAAACTGCTGATGGGTCAAAGCCTTTCATTAGTAGCATTAATCTGGAGTTACTTGACTGGTCTTCCCATGACAACAACATTGTCATTGTCAACAATCCAGTAACTTATCTAAACTGTGTCGATAAAGAAAACAATGACATCACTTCTCCTCCAAATGTCCACCTACAAGGCTCTCCATTTTTCTTTTCAAGTCGATACAACGCATTCAGGTCAATTGGTTGCGGGAATCTGGCCACTATTTTTCGCAACAATGAAACGACTCCAACCTTTAGCTGTCTGCAGGAAAGCTGTGGCGACCTGGCTTCTAAGTTAGGTAGCTGCTATGTTATAATTTCTGAAAATTTCACTTCCTATACATCAAGCTGTTAGGAAATAATTTGGTTTCTGTAGATCTGGTGACTAACATGAAGCATGTTATGTCAGCTGATGGGCCGCAAATTATTCATGAGATCTTCAATCTTTAAAAACCCTGGTGTATGATTTAGAGAAAGAACTGGAAGTAATGAGAGAAGAACATACTTCACTATAGAAGAGAGTGAAAAAAACCGCAGGATGTGCAAGACAACACAATGGAATTGCAGTATAGAGTCAAATCAATGACAGATTTATTATCATCGAAATACCAAGGCATGTTTATTTTTTTTGAATCCTACTTTTTACTCGAAATTTATCCCTCAAATTTCAATTCGTTGTATTTGAGAATTGGATGTATGTGTTTGGTAGAATAAAATGGATTTTGGGTAAAAATGAATTGAAGAATTAAAGGAAAAGAGAAATAGAAAAGAAGATGGACTAAATTATAGAATATTAAAATTTGTGGGTTAATTTTTTCGAATTAGGGTCAAATTAAAATAAGTATAGAACTTGAGGGCTAAGTATGTAATTATATCAATTTAAATTAACTGCCACATCATCAGCCGTTAAATTTTTAACGGCGTTGGACCAATTTGTTATTTTTTTATAGTTGGGGGACTAGTTTGTAACTTCTGATAGTCGGGGACGCAAAAGATAATTAGAGCATAGTCAGGGGACCATTTATGTAGTTTACCCTATTTAAAAAAATTAAAAACATGGTTCACGTTCTTTGTTTTTTTTTTTTGTGAAATAGATTCTTTGTATCGTTTTTATTTAAAATATAGGTTTTGTGTATTTTTTTATTCATTTTAGTGCTAGTTACTCTTTTGATAGTTATAAAAAGGTAAAACAATTTTTCTAGTCCTACGTATCTTTTTTTATGAATTTAACTCTTAATCTTTAAAAATAAAAATATAACATTAATTGAATAATACAAATTTTTATTCATCTATATTTACAACTTTTAAAGGTCACAATGATGAAAAATGAGAGCGTAGATGACTAAAATAATGCTCTATGTTTTTCTTATAGTTGTCATATTAAAAATTAACTTTAAAATTGAGTAGAAGTTAGGGAGGGATTAACATTTTAAAATAAAAAGTTATACCATGATTTGTTTAACAAAAAATAAAGCGTAAGGATTAAATTTTAAAATAGTACAGAAACATTTAGCGTATTTAAACAAAAAATTAGTAAGATATTATTTTGTTACATAATACAATTTTTTATGGGAAAGTGTAGATAAATATTGCTTTGAAGTTGAAGTCTATTTTTTATGTATAATTATTGGTATTTAATTTATTGATTGATTATTTTGGATCGAGTATTGCATTATGCACAGGTTCATTATGGAGGCTATTTCCAACGCAATTTGTTCCGTTCATAGTCCCAAGATTCGAACTCTTAACTTTACTTAAAGATCTAGCGTCTTATCTCACTAGACCAATTGTTTATAAAGTTGAGGTCTATTTTGATAAAGAATACAATAAAACCCATTTTTTTATTAAATAACAATTTTATATCAATACATATAAAATTCAATACTAAAATTTTAGCACTTCATTTTTTAGTTTATCAAATGCTAAAATTTAACACTTCATTTTTTTTAGTTTATCAAATAACACCTTACTAGTTACTAGCTAGAATTCATCAAAAAAATGTGAGTACATTTTTTAATTAAATAACGCTATTTTGATACAATACATAATCTGTCTATAATTTTCCAAACTCTTAAATCGAATGTTATAATATCTTGAACTCAATGTTGTAGTAATAATGAATTTAGACGGTTAAAGAAAAATAAATTTAAATTTAAAAAACAAACTGTTACTTATTAAACTTTAAAAAATCTTTAAATATTCAATTGAGCTGGTTTATTTTACTCGACACCTAAAGAGTTACTCAAAGAACAAGGATTTGGGCGACGATTCATTCGAGATTTGATGGTTTTTATTTATGTGACCAAATCACGTCTTGATTCGATTCGCTTACTAAGTTAAATGTATTTTACTCGAAACCAAAATATTCACGGTAATTTTATGCAAATGAATTCGATGACGGAGGCGCAGAGAGCGATAGATCAACTAAAAAAATGAAATAACATGATTTAATAGATTTCTCGATTATGCGGATTGCAGGATCAAGGGAATCAGTATTATTTACTAGTGAGGAAGCTAGAAGAGTGGTTTGTATATATGGTTTATAGAGGTCGGAGCATGGGATTTTGTGAGCAATAGAGGCAATCGAAGAGCAGAGATAGCGATTAAAGAAATTTTGATGTACGCTTGCTCAATTTGGGTTCGTTTGAGAATGTGGCATCGGTTTGGGGAGGGGGAAATGATAAAGTGTGAGGAATCGACCTTAGAACCGATTTCTTTCGGAAAGGGTTAAGTGTTGATTGAAACCGAACAAATTGATAAAATTGAAGGAATCGTATACTTTAAGGTAGGGCATCAAGTCTTTACCATCCGAGTGGTGGAAATTGAGTCGATGATGGATGACCATGGATATTGTAATCGTATAGAAAAGACTAAATCCGCAAGCTCTACAGAATGAGGAAAAAGGACATGGGAATGGGACAAATATGGTTGATATGGAGGAATTGATGAAAAGAGTTGTAGTTACATGTGGAAAACACAACGTTGTATATGAGCAAGTGGAATGGGAAAACAACCAACTATGAGATGTATCGCAGCAAATGAAGGCATCAGGGGTAGTTCGCCGATGGTTTCAAGGGGTTGAATGTCCGGTGAGGATTTTGGTTTTGTGTCGATTGATATACACACCCAACATGGGATAATTTTTTGGAATGAATCTAACGAGCAAGAATTGGTGGACTGTCTGGTGAATTTTAGGGCATCAAATAATCTTTTGAATTTCGAGATTGTCGGTATTTAGAGTGAAAGGTCTCAAGAATTAGCTGCGGAGGTCATTTCACGTAATGAGGAAGTCTTGCCAACAAAAAATAGAACAACGATGAATAAATTGAGCAAAATATCCAAAAAACGCGATATATAGATTTGGACCCTGTGAATAGAAAACAAATGGTTTTATGAGAGGCTTGCTTGGCGGTAGAATTGGGTATACTGTTTGGTGCTACTACGATTGGTAACGAGAGAAAAATTATTAGAGATAATGTGAAATTAATGGATCGATAGAAAAATTAATGTGAAATTAATGTTTCTATCCACCGTTTGTACTTTCAGGGTGACATGTGCCTATATTTTGAGATGCATGGTATTTAATTAGAAATATTTCGATATGTTAATTGATACTTATTTTGTAACTATCATATGAAGGGTTTACTTAGGTGGTCATGGCTGTTTATATTATGTTATGAATGACTTTGGAAATACTGCTTGACGTATTAAACATGTTTATTTTACTTGATGGTTTTCACTAAGTCCTGCTGTTATGCTGTCGAAATAAATACTTAGTTTGCCAATATATTTTTCACTTGAGTTTTAAAATTTGATGTGCCTTACTAGACTTGGTCATTCCGCATAGGCCGGGTCTAAGGGTTACAGTTTTATAATAACATTAAATTTAAAAAGTAATCCATACATCAAATGTTTGACCAATACATATGTGAAACAAAAAAATATTAACACACTGAGTTTATATGATATTTCTTATCGCAACATGTCAATATATGCAAAACACAATTCTCTAAAGGTTAAGTCAAACAAAACAACTTTGGTCAATTAAATGCAAAACACAACTGACTTTACAAAAAGGTTTTAGTGCCAACAAAATCAAGGATCAATCCTCGGAGATGACTGACTGTCACAACTTTCTTGACTCATAGGTACTCTGGGTGTGGACATCCATATGACAATATTGGCCTCTGAAGGTTGAGTTGGTGTTAGAGTTGGACTTGGAGATGAATGAGTGACACAACTATCTTGACTCGTACGTACTGTAAGGGTGGACATCCATCTAACAGTATGGACTTGTGAAGGCTGAGATGGTGACAGTGGCGGATTCACATGGTGTCTTGGGTGGGCCTGTGCCCACCCTGAATTTTTTAAACCTTACACGTTTAGCTTTAATTTTTATAATATTTATGAATTAGTCCTTAAATTTTATGACTTGTGCCCACCCTGAAATTTTGAGATTTTTATGATTTATACCCATCCTAAAAAGTGTTTTGATTTGTGCCCACCCTCAAAAAAAATTATGGATCCGCCACTGGCTGGTGTTGACCTTGGAGCTGGAGTTGGCCTTGGAGCTTGACTGGTTCTAGCCTGACTTGTTGTTGGGGTAGTTCCAGGTCTTCTAATCTGTAAAAAAAAGAATTTATTCAATTCTATTTTACTAATTCTAGTGTGAAGAGTTACTAAAAATTTCGAATTATTTGAATTTTCATTTTACAACTCAATTTTTTTTTGAATTTTTTTAAAATCAAGTCGAGTTTATAAAATTTCGATTCGAGTCAAAATAATTCAAATTTTTCGTGTCGAATCAAATAAATTGAAATTTTTTAAAATTTTCAAGTCCAATCAAGTTTGTTCGCCCTAAAACAATACAAAATGAAAGGAGTTGAACAAAGAAAGATATAAAAAATGTACTACTTTAAAAACTGCCCTAGAAGTGTTCATCGCTGTAGGCTGGAGCAAAAACGCAAATCTCTTGATCCCTTTGCATTCCAAGTTGATTTTAGCTTATATCAACAATCCTATGCTAAGACCTTGGCATTGGTGGAACGGTTTACTAATGATTGACACACTTGCTAAGAGAATCGGGCATGTAATTTTCTCCCATGATACCCTTTCTCAAAACACACTGGCGAACGGTATAGCAGCTGAAGGCGCAAAGAAAGGAAACTGGTTTAAAGCTTGGTGGTGATACAGGAGGATGCTGGTCAGGAAGGATGTTACTAGACCTCATAATCTTCATTGCTTTAGTTTATTCTTCTTACGTTGTCACTTTAATTTCAACGTGTCCGATTATTTCTTTGTATTACTCGAATGTCGGGTACTTTTTTTCCTTCATTTAGGCTTAGAGAGGTTTTTAACGAGGTTTTCATTCGGATTAAGACCTTAATTTAAATAAAATAGCTTTGCCGAGCAAAAAAACCCTTATCGACAAAGTAACCCCAAGTCTGCCTGGAAAGTGGTACGGAAAACCAATGAAATGTAAGCATCTGGAAAAGGAAAAATGATTCTTTGAAAAGGAGAAACGATGCTTCATCAGCATCATAAATATATGATCCATGTGATGCCAATGATGGAAATAGACTTGTCTATTGAATGCATAGGATCAATTTAACTTCAATTTTCAAATTATTTTTATCAGAGTTAGTTACATATTCCACTCATTATAAAAATAAAAACCAAACTATATTAAATTAAATTTCATATTCAAGTATAATAAAGGGACCAATACTATAATTTAACCTTTGCTAGACGGTCATCCTCAGCAAACAATACAAGCACAAGCGGTACTGCTGTTCAATCTCGTATCATACTAAGCAAACAAAAGAATTCTTTAAATTGTTTTACCATTCAATCTCTAATCATTTGTTAAGTAAATTTTATAAATATATATATTTTTATATAAAATATTTTCATATACTTGTATCATGAGGGTGTAAAATTCTATATGTATATAAATTCAATGTATATTTAAGTGATAGCTACATTATTCTCTCTCAAAGATTTAAGTTTAAATAATGTTATTTTAGGGGATGAAGATAACGTTTAAAACGTTATAGATTTTGTATTTATATATATTTTAATAAAACCTTTAAAAGAGAGTTATAAGAAAAAATTAAAATAAATGTTTTAATTATATGTTTTTGTTTGTCAAAATATGTGTTTAACATTTTATTCCGTTTATATTTTGAGGTTAAATTATTAAAAAAAATTATTTCAGTCGTTGCTTGACACGTGAATTAATTTTTAATTCAAAAGTTAAAAACCCAATTTCTAATAAAATTAGTATAATTCATTTACTCTAAATTTTATATCCCCGCAACAACAATGAAGTATTCTCTCTTGCGCAAGAGCCTCAAAGCCTAATTTGCTATTTCTTTGTATGTTATGTTCGTTGTTCGTGACATCTATTTCATGTTTGTTAATCGACGTTTAATTGACACCTCGTTGATTTGATATTTGGGGAACTGCTTTTTGGAGTATGATTGGAGGGTAGATAGAAGATTAAACTGAACCGTATTGTTACTTGAATTTTATGTTTTTGAACTAGAAATGTATATTATACTGTTGTTGTACATGTTCTTGCTTGCACTTATGGAACACACTGAGCTTCCTAGCTATTGTTACTTGAATTTTATGTTTTTGAACTAGAAATGTATATTATACTGTTGTTGTACATGTTCTTGCTTGCACTTATGGAACACACTGAGCTTCCTAGCTCACACTCCCCAAACTTTTCCCCTTTCAGATATTTTGGATAGGCCACCTCGTAGCCGACACTTGGAGGATCGACACATTTGGTATTCATTTTGAATGTAATATTTCTATCCACCGTTTGTACTTTTAGGGTGACATGTGCCTATATTTTGAGATGTATGGTATTTAAGTAGAAATATTTCGATATGCTAATTGATACTTATTTTGTAACTATCATACGAAGGGTTTACTTATGTGGTCATGGCTGTTTATATTATGTTATGAATGACTTTGGAATTACTGCTTGAAGTATTAAACATGTTTATTTAACATGAAGGTTTTCACTAAGTCTTGTCGTTATGTTGTCGAAATAAATTCTTAGTTTGTCAATATGTTTTCCACTTGAGTTTTAAATTTTGATGTGCCTTACTAGACTTGGTCATTCCGCATAGGTCGGGTCTAAGGGTTACAGTTTTATAATAACATTAAATTTAAAAAGTAATACATACATCAAATGTTTGACCAATACATATGTGAAATAAAAAAAATATTGACACACTGAGTTTATATGATACTTTTTATCGCAACATGTCAATATATGCAAAACACAATTCTCTAAAGGTTGAGTCAAACAAAACAACTTTGGTGAATTAAATGCAAAACACAACTGACTTTACAAAAAAAATTCAGTGCCAACAAAATCAAGGATCAATCTTTGGAGATGACTGACTGACACACAATACATGACCTCGAACCGATAATGAAAAAACAACTCGAAAGTGTCCTTAGGCTCATGCAAAAAACTACCACGTAAAACGCCAATCCAAGAAAAGAAACTATGTAGCTTCGACCAACCACACTCCCACAACATCTTTGTCCCCTGAAAAACTTCCCTCAAAGAGTTCAACACTAAACCATAACCAACAAACTATTAAACATATCAACCACCTTGAGTCTACAACGTGGAGTGATAAAGCTGAGAATTGGAGCGATAAGGAAGTAAATCAAGCTATGGTTATCCTTCCCAAAGATAGGAGAATCGTGAAGAGTAATTCAAGGGATCTTGTTAAAATTCAATCACTACATAATGGGAAATCCCTTTAGCAGTCTACTCCTGTAAAATAGTTATGTGACAGCATTAAATTACCCATACAAGTTTCCTTCTTTATTTAGAATAGGGAAAACTACACCGGTGGTCCCCTAACTATTACCGTCTTCCTACTTTGGTCCCACAACTATGTTTTTTGGCAAAATCGTCCCTTCCGTTACATAGTTTTCCTATTTTGGTCCCCCGTCGTTAAAAACTAAAGGAATTGCTGATGTGGATTTTTTTTTGATTTTTTTTATTTTCTCTCTCCTATATATGTATTATTTAAATTTTTTATTCAAACTAATGTGGTGGTGACACGTGTCACCACCATAACAAAGCAAATAAATTCAAAATAGAGGGGGAGAGCTGGAAATCGAACCCACGTCCTTAGCTTCCCAAGCCAATAGGTTAACCATTGGGCTAAACTCCAATTATTGAGCTGTTTTAACACAAGTTACATTTAAAACAATCAAATGAACCCAAAAACCAAAGAGGCTGCAACATTGCAGAAAACTGCAATGGCGAACAGGTTATAAATTTGCTTTTATTTTGAAAACCAAAATATATCTAAGTCGTTGTACATGTTCGATAGATTTGTTCATTGCTTGTATAGTCTTCCTATAGTCCTTGCGCATCATTGTCTATGACCTTATTTCTTAATGACTATGATCCGGGTGCTTTCTTATGCAGCGGTTTGTTCATGGTATGAGAACCATTCAAGGATCACTAATTGTTTCTTCATTTGTCAACATCATCCTCGGGTATGGCAGGGCGTGGGGGAGCTGACAAGGTAATATCGAATGTAGTTTTTAGTTTTCATGTATCAAGCTCCTCCACTGCTTGTCAATTATAGGCTTATAGCTTAAGATGTTTGTTTGGTTCTCATCACTGATTTTTCTAATAGCTTTCTCTTTAACCTCTTCTTCTCTAGATTCTTTAGTCCCATGGTTGTTGTGCCGATGGTTTCTTTAGTCGGTCTCGGTCTGTTTACAAGAGGCTTCCCATTGGTAATTTTCTTTGAACACCTCTTTGCTTCATTGGGGCTGATAATATTCCAAAACGAACTGTGCTTTGATGCAATTAACTTATGATACAGCTTGGTAATTGTGTGGAAATCGGCCTGCCTATGCTAATTCTGCTGGTTATTTCTCAACAGGTGAATATAAATTACCGTGAGCATTATGCCGTGGACTAAGATTCTTCTTTATTAATTTGACAATAATACATGTAACTTGTGTTAAAACATCTCAATAATTGGAGTTTAGCCCAATGGTTAATCCATTGGCTTGGGAAGCTAAGGATGTGGGTTCGGTTCCCAACTCTCCCCCTTTATTTTCAATTCATTTGCTTTGTTATGGTGGTGACACGTGTCACCACCACATTAGTCTGAATAAAAAATTTAAATAATACATATATAGGAGAGAGAAAATAAAAAAAATCAAAAAAATCCAATCAGCAATTCTGTTAGTTTTTAATGACAGGGGACCAAAATAGGAAAACTATGTAACGGAAGGGACGATATTGCCAAAAAACATAGTTGTGGGACCAAAATAGGAAGACGATAATAGTTAAGGGACCACCGGTGAAGTTTTCCCTTTAGAATATTGTCTTTCTTGTACTTGCCTTTCATTGGTTGTCAATGTGTATATATTGAAGTAAATAAAACTCTCTTCTCACAAGAGACTCCCATACCATAAAGAAAAAAATAAATTAATGATATTTGTTGGAATGCTTCTTTTTTCTTCACGTGAGAAGTGTGAGGCTCTGATACCATAAAGAAAAAAAATAAATTGAATGGTATTTGTTGGAATGTTTCTCATTTCTTCACGTGAGAAGAAAGTTTTATTCACCTCAATATATACACATTGACAACCAATGAAAGGCAAGTACAGGAAAGACAATATTCTAAATAAAGAAGGAAACTTGTATGGGTAATTCAATGTTGTCACATAACTATTTTACAAGAGTAGATTGCTAAAGAGATTTCTCATTATGCAGTGATTGAATTTCAACAAGATCCCTTGAATTATTCTTCACAATTTTTCTATCTTTGGGAAGGATAATCATAACTTGATTCACTTCCTTATCACTCCACCTGTAGGAATATTTTCCTCGCTCAAAAAGATTTATCCTAAAAAAATATGTTAAAATGAAGAAATTGTTTTCACTTGATTGGAATCCACAGAGCTTGGAAAAAATTAAAGTTTGGGATTGTTCAAAATCAAAAGAAATTTTGGTGGGAACCGAGATAGGAGGATGACCTGGTTCCAACAATAGAAGAATTGAATTTAGTTTCCCAAACTAAGGACTTTGAATTTATATGATTTACCTGGATTGAAGAGCATTTATAGTGAAAATGAAATCATTGTGTGTGGTTCTCTCATAAAGATACACATAAAGGGTTGTCCAACGTTAAAGTGGATTCCTCTCTATCTTTTACTGCTAAAGATGAATGAGAATGGTAACCTATCAACTTCTAATTCTCTCAAGAGTGTGATGGTAGAATCGAGAGATTGGTGGGAATCAGAGGATTGGAATCAACCTAATTTCAATGTTAAGAATGTTGTTCAACGCGAGGTGTTCGAGTAGCGGATTCATAGGCAAGAGTTTAGTTCAATGAAGTTTCTGTACATTCTTCTAATTTCTCTTATCATACAAGTTTGAGGTAAATAAAACTCTCTTCTCACAAGATGCTCTGATACCATAAATAAAAAATAAACTGAATGATATTTGTTGAAACGCTTCTCTTTTCTTCACGTGAGAAGTGTGAGGTTCTGATACCATAAAGAAAAAATTAAATTGAATGATATTTGTTAGAATATTTCTCTTAAGAAAAAATAAACTATATGATATTTGTTGGACTGTTTCTCTTTTTTTCACGTTAGAAAAGAGTTTTATTTACCTCAAACTTCATTGAATTTACAGAAAAAAATTTCTACATACATACAGCTGAAGAAGGAGGAGGAAGAGGAGGAGGAGGAGAAGAAGAAGAAGAAGAAGAAAAAGAAAGTTGTGATGTATCTTGGCAACACACGGTTTGAACAAGCCGTTGTTTACTAGTCTAGTGTTAAGTTGTTGAACTAGTTTTCTATTTTTGCGGAAACCAAATTTTGGTGTTACATCATATGACTATCATGTTTTGGTTCTTCTTCCAGTATAAAATTTTGAAATATTATGTCTTACATTTTGGGGAGGAATTTGATTCTCCTTTTGGTAACAATGAATGCTATAAGAATCACTTGAATGTTGTTGACTTCTAGAATTGGATCAATTGAATATATGTGTTTCCTTCTATCTGATGGTAGATATTTTGGAGAAACTTGCTGACCAAGTACATACGTAGGGATTCCATGGTTGCTGGAGACACTACCATCCTCATTCTTACACATGGATGGTTGGTGTTCCTCAAGATAAGTACTCTGACATGTTTTAGTTTCAAAATCTAAAGTGGGAAATTGATGATGGGAGATGATAAATAATTTTTGTGCTTATTAAAGATGGTATTATACTTTTGAATTTTGATTATGTTTCTAAGAAATTTTTTTCTGAGATATACCGATGGTTATGATTTAAAGCACTGTTTTTTTAATCAAGTGTATATTTTTCTTTCACCATGAACTTCATGTTTTTGAATTTTGATTATGTAAAAAGACAACAGTGCATATAGCTAGAGTGCTAGACAATTCAATTGTAGGAAGTCATGCAACCAATAAGTATGTAGGAAGTCATGCAACCAGTAAGTATGTACCAGCATATAGCTAGACATTAGTGCGTATAGTTGATGAATGTACCAGTAAGTATCTAGGAAATTATGCAACTAGTAAGTATATATGTAGGAAGTCTATATGTCTGTATCTAATTACATCTATCTTATATGCATCATCCTCAATCCTCATCACTGGACCATCTTCCTCCTCCTCATCGTCTCCCGATACTTCTTCTTCATCATGTTCCTCACTATTGTCTATGTCTGTGTCGGGTGTGTCAGGATAAACAACCTCAATCTCATCCTCTTCTTACCTGACGACAGTAATCTCAACCTCAACAACCTCCTCAGCTTCATCATTTTCCTCCTCGTCCTCAAATTCATCCTCAGCTTCATCACTCTCCTCTTTCTCACTGCCAGTTTCATCATTCTCCTCTTCCTCCTCACTGCCAGTTTCATTATTCTCCTTCTCCTCTGTGTCTGGATAATCCAAATCCCCTAGATCATCGTCATTCTCCTCATCGTCTACTACATCAATCTCTTCATGGACATCAGCAGCATCAATCTCTTCCTGGACATCATCATCTTCCTCCTCCTCTGTGTCCGGGTGATCCCAATCCCTTAGATCATCCTTATCTTGGTCTACTATAGCATTCTCCACTTTGACATCCTCCTCCTCCACGAGAGCAGAAGGTAGGTTCAGTGGGCCACCAATAGTAACATCCTCCACGGGAGCAGTAGGGACGTCAACAACAGGAACAATAGTAACGTCCTCCTCCACGGGAGCAACATGGAGATTCAGTGGGCCACCAACAACAACATCATCTTCCACAGGAGCAACATAGGGTCCAAATAACGAATCCTTTTAGAGGGGCCAGCTCCTTCATTAGATTCAACACTTTTACGTTTTCCCATTCCTAATTATACAAAGAATTTTTTTTCTTCAGTAAACGCAATAAGATCAAGATTCTAGGCAAATTAACGGTAATACTTTCAATATTCTTAAATACCTAATCATTATAGGTTAAATTATAAATAATAGTTAAAATTCAGCTCACGTTACTAAATCTAGACACGGTGAGAGAACGAAGAAGAGAAATCTGTGACTGATAACGCATTTCATAATCATTACTAATCAACAAGCCAGTGAAATTCATGATTTCAAATAACATAGTAGAGTTGAGCATTACATAATGTTTAATCATTCTTTGAAAATGAGAACCAAACCTGAGTGGTAAAGGTAAAAGTGACAGTATAAAGCTCGCGGTCGGCCACTGAGAAATAAACGACGATATACTTTTGTTTTAAGCAAATTTACTTGATAGACAAGCTACAAGCTACACGATAGCCCTTTATTTATAGGGGTTTGTGTGTGGGGTTTTAGGGGCTTTTTGTTAGGGTTTTATGGGGTTTAGTGTGTAGGGGTTAAAATTTAAGGTTTAGGGTTTGAGGTTTAAAGTTCTAAGGCATGGAAATTAGGTTTTAAATTTTAGGCTTAAGGGTTCAATATGCCCCTAAATTTTTGCAAAAAAAATCAATTAAGCCCCTAAAATATGTTTTGCACTCAATTAAGCCCTCACAATCAAGAAAGAAATCAATTTGGCCCTTAACGGTTAACTTTAACAAGTTTTTTTTAAATGTTTTCGATATATATAATCCTACTTGTCATTTTAAGAATTTTTTAATTTATTCAAAAATTATTTTTCAATTTCAAAATTTATTTAAAAATAATAAATTATAATTTTTCAAAACATTAAAATATTTTTAACAAAATTAAATATTAAAAAAATATTATTATACAATTAAAAAAATAAAATAACTTTTATTGTTTTATATTTTTTGAAAATATTTTTTAATATTTGTTAAAATATAGTTTTAAAAATCAAAATATGTTTTATTGTTTTATTTTGTTCTAATTGTTTTTTATACTTTTATAATAATATTTAGTTTTTTATTTTTTTTAAATATTTTTAAAATTATTATTTTTAAATAAATTTTGGAATTAAATTTTTTATATTTAAATATGCTTTTTATAATTTTCAAGTACATAATTAGGATGAAAAGAAATCCAATTAAAAAACTTCGGTATAATATTGGACATTGAACAAAAACAAAGTATCAAATTGTGAAAAATTATAGTCCATTTGGTTTAAAAAAAACATTTTCTATTTTTATTTTTTTTAAATAGTTTTCATTTTCTATTTTTTAAAAACTAAAAAAAACATTTGTTTTTTTATTGATTTACTAATTTGTCGATTTACTAATTTTTATTTTAAAACAATCATAATTTTGATTTTTTTTCAATTTGGTCTTTATTGATTTTTTTAATTCAAATCCTAAACCCTTTTGTTATCGTTACTGTGAGAACTAGTAGATCCTCTATCCAATCTTTCTCCAATTCATGTGAATTAAGTTTCCTAATGGAATTTTACTAATTTCTTAGGAAACAAACAATCCTTAACAAATAAATCGCATGTTTTAAGAAGAAAATGGATGTTGAAAATTAGAGATGTCACATTTAACTCCAACCAATTCAAACTCCATAACACTTAAATGGATCCAAGTGAAGACTATATTTGTGGAGAGAAACTAATTAGCAAAGTATTTTGAGGTGGGTAGTTGTGGAGGGGTTAATTTTAAATATGTTTTTTTTAGATTTTTTGAATATTTCCAGGTGCACCACATGTTACTATCTTAATTATTGTTTGTGAGTTAACAATCAATTATAATGGTCAACGTTATAAGAAGGCTAAATTGACCGTAATTTGAATTATGAGGGTCTGATCAATTGTAATTTGAATTATGAGGGCTAAATTGAGTGTAAAAAATTTATAAGGGCTTAATTGATTTTTTTTTATTTTTCGTTGAGAGCTAATTTGACCTTTAAGCCTTTTATTTTGCAAAACAAGATACCAAACACATTTTCATTATTTTTATTAACCAAATGTGTTTTTTAGTTTTTAGAAAACAGAAAATGAAAAATATTAAAAAAATAAAAATAGAAAATATTTTTTAAAACCAAATGGACTATAATTTTTCACAATTTGATACTTTGTTTCTGTTCAATATCCAATATGATACCGAAGTTTTTTAATTGGATTTCTTTTCATCCTAATTATGTACTTGAAAATTATAAAAAGTATTTTTAAATATAAAAAATTAAATTTCAAAATTTATTTAAAAATGATAATTTTAAAAATATTTTAAAAAATAAAAAACTAAATATTATTATAAAAGTGTAAAAAATAATTTGAAAAAATAAAACAATAAAACTTATTTTGATTTTTAAAACTATATTTTAACAAATATTAAAAAATATTTTAAAAAATATAAAACACAAAAAGTTATTTAAATTTTTTAATTGTATAATAATAGTTTTTAATATTTAATTTTGTTAAAAATATTTTAATTTTTTGAAAAATTATAATTTATTACTTTTAAATAAAATTTGAAATTGAAAAATAATTTTTGAAATTTTTCAGAAATTTTCATTATATTTTTATATATTTTGAATAAATTAAAAAATTCCTAAAGTGACAAGTAGGATTATATATGTCGAAAACATTTAAAAAAACTCGTTAAAGTTAACCGTTAAGGGCCAAATTGATTTCTTTCTTGAGTGTGAGGGCTTAATTGAGTGAAAAACATATTTTAGGGGCTTAATTATTTTTTTGCAAAAATTTAGGGGCCTCTTCAACCCTTAAGCCTAAAATTTAAAACCTAAATTCCATGCCCTAGCACCCTAAACCTCAAACCCTAAACCCTAAACTTAAACCTCAAATCCTAAACCTTAATTTTTAACCCTACACACTAAACACCCTAAAACCCTAACCTAAAACCCCCCACACAAACCCCTATAAATAAAGGGCTATCGTGTAGCTTGTAGCTTGTCTATCAAGTAAATTTGCTTAAAACAAAAATATATCGTCGTTTATCTCTCAGTGGCCGATCGCGAGCTTTATATTGTCACCTTTACCTTTACCACTCAGGTTTGGTTCTCATTTTCAAAGAATGATTAAATATTATGTAATGCTCAGCTCTACTATGTTATTTGAAATCATAAATTTCACTAGCTTGTTGATTAGTAATGATTATGAAATGCGTTATCAGTCACATATTTTTCTTCTTCGTTCTCTCACCATGTCTAGATTTAGTAATGTGAGCTGAATTTTAACTATTATTTATAATTTAATCTATAATGATTAGGTATTTAAGAATCTTGAAAGTATTACCACTAATTTGCCCGAAATCTTGATTTTATTGTGTTTACTGGAAAAAAAATCTGTGTATGATTAGGAATGGGAAAACGTAAAAGTGTTGAATCTAATGAAGGAGCTGGCCTCTCTAAGAGGATTCATTCTTTGGACCCCATGTTGCTCCTGTGGAAGATGATGTTGTTGCTGGTGGCCCACTGAATCTTCATGCTGCTCCCGTGGAGGATAACGTTATTGTTGTCCCTGTTGTTGACGTCTCTACTGCTCTCGTGGAGGATGTTACTATTGGTGGCCCACTAAACCTCCCTCCTGCTCTCGTGGAGAAGGAGAATGTCCAAGTGGAGAATGCTATAGTAGACACAGATGAGTATGATCTAGGGGATTGGGATCACCCGAACACAGAGGAGGAGGAAGATGATGATGTCCAGGAAGAGATTGCTGCTGCTGATGTCCAGGAAGAGATTGATGTAGTAGACGATGAGGAGAATGACGATGATCTAGGGGATTTAGATTATCCAGACACAGAGGAGGAGGAGGAGAATGATGAAACTGGCAGTGAGGAGGAAGAAGAGAATGATGAAACTGGCAGTGAGAAAGAGGAGAGTGATAAAGCTGAGGATGAGTTTGAGGATGAGGAGGAGAATGATGAAGCTGAGGAGGTTGTTGAGGTTGAGATTACTGTTGTCGAGCAAAAAAAGGATGAGATTGAGGTTGATTATCCTGACACACCCGACACAAACACAAACAATAGTGAGGAACATGATGAAGATGAAGCATCAGGAGATGATGAGGAGGAAGAAGAAGTGGATGATGATAAGGAAGCTGGTTCTAGTGATGAGGATTGAGGATGATGCATGTAAGATAGATGTAATTAGATACGCACATATAGACTTTCTACATATATACTTACTGGTTGCATGACTTCCTACATACTTACTAGTACATTCATCAGCTATACGCATTGTTGTCTAGCTATATGCTGGTACATACTTACTGGTTGCATGACTTCATACATACTGGTTGCATGACTTCCTACAATTGAACTGTCTAGAACTCTAGCTATATGCACTATTGTCTTTTTACATAATCAAAATTCAAAAGCATGAAGTTCGTGGTGCAAGAAAAATATACACTTGATAGAAAAAACAGTGCTCTAAATCATAATCATCGGTAAATCTGAGAAACAAATTTGTCAGAAACATAATCAAAATTCAAAAGCATGAAGTTCATGTAGCATGAAGTTTCAAAAGCATCTCCTTTTCATGTGTTGCATTTCATTTGCCTTGATTCTTTGGTGTTCCTCAAGACAAGTACTCTGAATTGTTTTAGTTTCAAAATCTGAAGTGGGAAATTGATGATGGGTAAGTAATTGCTTTGCTTATTAAAGATCATATTGAAGTATCTATGCATTTCATTTGCCTTGATTCTTTGGTGTTCCTCAAGATAAGTACTCTGACTTGTTTTAGTTTCAAATCTGAAGTGGGAAGTTGATGATGAGAGATGGTAAGTAATTGCTTTACTTATTAAAGATCATATTGAAGCATCTTCGCATTTCATTTGCCTTGATTCTTTGGTGTTCCTCAAGATAAGTACTCCGACTTGTTTTAGTTTCAAAATCCAAAATGGGAAGTTAATGATGGGAGATGTGGTAAGTAATTGTCGTGCTTATTAAAGATGGTATTAATCATATAGAAGCATCCATTTTCACGTGTTACATTTTATTTGCCTTCATTCTTTATTGTAGTATTCGTGTCAGACAGATGTTTATCCCAGTATGAGAACTAACCTTCCCATAACCCTTGAGAGTCCACATGCATAGAAAAACATAGCTAAAAAGGGAAACTGTAACTTAGTACACACTTGTTCTCACTATGGAAAGATGCTAGTAAGTGATGCTTGCATTTCTTCAAGTGTACATAATCCACATGTGATGATCCTATAAAAGGAATGATATTCCAGTAAGGAAGCTGCAGAGGCATATCAGCCAACTACTTAGCCAAAAAAACCTTTTAAAATTTTAAAGTTTCTTAGTTTTCCAACCGGGAGAAGCGATGGTCTGCCAAACTTGTCGATTAAACTTGCACTGACAACGACCATTACCATATGTCGATTTTGCATTTCACTTATACACCTTTCGATTTTGCGGTGAGGTTATGTGGCGATGATGGTTGATTCTTTGATCAATTTGGAGTGGTGTTTTTATATGGTCTCTTTGTTTGAATTGACTTGTTTATTATTAATAAAATCTATGTTTTGTAAGAAGAAAAAAAACAACAATGGATATAAGTCTTTGGTACATAAAGGAGGGCTAAGTCCTACCATTTCCAACAGATTTCCCCAGAGGTTAGTAGCGGCCCCTTTAATATGGGAGATCGAGTGGGTAGAGGGGGCAAACATCTGAATTGGCTCAGAGTTTTTCCATATACATGGACTAAACTTTCAGTGAATGAAGTGGTTACACATGGCCCATATCTATGTTCGACATATTTATGTGGGACACATCGAATCACATCATTCTATTTATGCAAATACACATGAAATCTGGTGCAGATCAAGAGGGTTCCATCTTTGTGCTCTGCAAATGCAAATATGGGACCGTGGTAGAGGTCAATTTGAAGGTCCGAATGTTGTATACAATAAAGCTTCTCCCAAGTTATCTTTTGCTGCTGCATCATCATCCATATACTTAGTTGGTAATCTGGTTCTTGATGTACCAGGCACAAACATTCTCTCAAACTCACCAACTACATATTACTTCGCCTTTTATCTGAACAATGATTTGGGTGTGAAATTGGTTGGGACTTCTCAATGTACAAATCAAACATGATGATAACTTTAGACTTGTTAAGATGACAAATTTCATCCGTGAGCCAATATATGGATCCATTCACATGCGCAGAGCGAGACAAAGCATTGATTTTGTAAGGGACAACGCCAATAGTTTTCCAACAAGCTTAAAAACTAAGACCGGACATAAACCCTAAAAACTAAGACCGGACATAAACCTCGAATCAAAGATCGTAAACCCTAAAATCACAAACTCCGCATCGCAAACCATCTGCTCCAAACCCTAAACAACCAATCACAAGCATAAGCCATGGACCCTAAAAAATTCTAAAGCTTAAACTTTAAACTATTAATCTTAATATCTTAATCTTTAAGCTATTAAATAACTAAAGGCAGGAAAAACATAACATTATCAAACGAGTTAAATAATTGAAAGAATTATCTTAAATGAGTTTCTTATCGGATGCAACAAAAAATTCTTTTATTTAATCAATGTCATTGAATATACTTTATAAACCACGGATTGAGTCGTCGGTTAGACGACAACTACATATTTTACAAAATTTACACATATATTAAAAATAATATTTTATGTAATCAATGCAATACATAATATTTAGGGAAAACTACACCAATGACCACCAAACAAATTGGGGATATCTATTTGAACCACCGAACTATAAAAAACGTCAATCACACCACCGAACTTATAAAATCAACCTATTTTGACCACCGCCGTTAAAAATCTAACGGTAGAGTGACGGAACTGCCACGTGGCAATTGATGGGTATATTTAAAAATTACACATTTGGTCCCTGATATTTACACATTCTTTCAATTTAGTCCTAATTTTAAATTAATAAAACAATAAATTATTTAATTAAGTGGTGACACGTGTCAAGACCTTATTGGAAGATTTTAATTATTTATATTTAATTTTATTAATTTATTATGTTTATTGAATAAAAATAAAAATATGCATATTCATTTGAGAAATAAAATATTTTGGTCTCCAATTTTTAATTTTTTGATCTATCACTATCAATAAGCAGTTGGTCTAGCAGGAGTAGACGTTAGGTTCATTAATTAAAATTGAACGATATGTGATCTAACATAACAAGAATATCTTAAATTTTGAAAGAATTAAATTAATTTTTTTAAATATAACAAATTTTTAAAATCGAAAGGGAGCACGACTTCAACTGTCCCATTATCGCCCGCCTCCGCTAAGAGAGAAAAAAAGTGAAAGAAATATAACAAATTTTTAAAATCGATATGTGATTAATTTTTTTAATCAACTAATGCAATCATCTATCAGCTAATGCAATCCGCTATCCGCTAATTGTCAAACATGGCATTTATATTTGTTTGGTGATGAAAATACTAATCCACTAAAAATCGGATAAAAATTCTCTATCTTTTATTCCTCAACACTAAAAACACAACAAAAATTAAATTATAAGCGCTAACCCTAAATTTTAAATTCTAAACCATACACCCTAAAAATACACTATACCCTAAATTTTCTAAACACTAACCTTGAACTCTAAACCCTAAACTCAATTATTAGTGTGAGGGCATAAATAGGAGCACAAAAGAGGTAGAGGACTTTTATTCCTAAAAATCTCATAAAAATGTGCAAAGAAAAGCAAACACTCTTATGAAGATTAGCATACCATCAAAACTCAAAAACCTTCATGAATATCTATCTCTAACTAAACAAGACGCTTTACGGCAGAGGCGTATCATTTAAGGGACTAGTGGGGTAATGACGCCTCTAAAATTTTTAGGAAATTCAAATTTTACCCTTAATTTTTTTTAAAATTTTAATTTTGCCCCCTCAAAATAAAAAAAAACATATTTTTAATTAAATTCTCTCTCATTTTTTTGTTAAATCTCTCAAAAAAATTTAAAAAATGTAGTTAAACCTCCATTTTTTAAAATTAAGTTGGCCCCTCAACTTTTACTTCAAGTTTCGCCACTGCTTTATGCGGTGAAAAAAGAGTAGTGAGCGAACTAAACTATCAGGGAGATTGTTTTGATAGACAGTTCTGATTACACCGGCTAACAACTATCAAACAAGTGAGGATCAATCTTTTCTATGACCACCGACATAATCAAATAAAAAAACTAACGTCGCGGGGATCTCTATACGAGCATCAAACGACCGCTAAGGTATGCTGAAATCGTGTCAAACGATAGATGAAATGAACCAGAAAAGTCAATGAAACATGTGCCACAATGGCAGAAAAAACACGTGCCACAAGAGCAAAGATTCTTATTAAAAAAACCAAGTCTTTTTTCCAATTGAGAAGAATACATATTACTAACTCTTTGACAATGGGCATATACTTTGTAGACAAAGCGATTTGAACCTGTATTTTTAAGATAAATATCATATGTTTTTCCACTGAAATATTTGTTAGGTTCTATTGCATAATAAATTATATTTATTTTATATGAAAATAATTGGATTTTATTTATTTTGAATTTTTTAATATTGGATAAAAATCAAAATGTTATGTATAAACTAAAATTTTCATTAAATAAAAGTATAAATATCATATTACACATTAAACTAAAGTTAATTTATAATTTTAAAATTTATCCCTACACCATCTTAATTATATTTTTATTTCCATCATCTTAAATAAAATCATTGGATACTAATTTGTTGAGTTTTTAGGGGCTCCATTCGATCAACCGTTCTTGCTCGCCAAGTGTGGAGAAGTTGGATAATTGGGCGTTTTAGTGGGAGGTGAAAATTAGGCAATTTGACACAAAGATTTATAGTGGTTCAACCTTCTAACCAAGGTCTACATCCACTACCTTAGCTCCCCACTAAGGATTTCCAAACAAATTCACTAAGAATTTCGTCCTCTTTTCTAGGATTAGGAGGAAACCGTTACAATCCTCTAAGCTTTCTACCCAAAGCTTGAAGGAACACTCTCTTTACAAAGAAAGACTTAGCAAACTAGAAATCTCTCTAAAAGGTGTTTGTTTGCAATTCTAAGCTCTCACCCAAAACCTAAACACTTGAGCAAATTTAACAATGTAAGCTCACAAGTGTTGTCTAAGCAAGAAATGAACAATTAAAGCTCTAGACAAATTTTGACATCATAATGTTGTAACAATTGAAGCATTAACCATTACAAGATGCTTGAAGGTCCCTTTTATACTCCCAATTGAGTTTGTAGCCGTTACTAGCCGTTGAGGATGATTTGGAGCCGTTGAGGACTTTATTTCCCTTCATTAATACTGTTCTGCAGCTATCCGTATTGATACGCGTGGAACTGTATCGGTACGACCTTCATCAGAAACTAGCCATTGGGCTCTTGTCAGCCTGGGCGTATCGGTACGGGTTCACTTTTAAAAGGCCGTTGGAAAATAGCCGTTGGGGTTGGTTGAAAGGGGATCAGTACGCTTACCTGGCGTATCGAAACGATCCCGATCCGTATCGAAACGGCCAAGCATGTTTCGATACGGGTTTTGGCAGTGACCAAACTTGGGCAAAAATGTATCGGTACGGGTACAACCGTATTGATACGGGTACATTGAAAATACAAGTTTGGCTATTAAAATATGAAAAATCTTTGCCAAAAACCTCTTAAAATATCTCAAACATAATTCCAAGTTGTTTGGACTTAAAATCAAATTTTAAATTCTTTTCAAATTAGTCCAAAACATTTTTCAATTATTATATCAAAACATTAGTTCTACATAATTAATATTTTTTCTATTAAGTGATATTTTTCCGATATGTTATAACTTGTAAATTAAATATAAATTATAAAATTTGACACAAAAGAATCAATACATGTTATAACATAAAGGTATTACTCCCTCCGTCCCACTAAAACTGTCACATGTTGACATTTTTCTGGTCAAATTTTTTCAACTTTGACTATAATTTATTTAAATATTTTAATTAATTAAAAAGTATAAAAAGTATATTTAAAAACTAGTTGATTCAAGGTTTTTAAAATATATTTTTTCATATTTTTATCAACAATAAATTTTAAATTATAAGAGGTCAAAGTTGAAAAAGTTTGACCCAAAAAAAATCAACATGTGACAGTTTTAGTAGGACAGAGAGAGTATTGTTTTTAGTGTGCTAAAAAATCGATGCTTACAATACTTATCTAGATATTATGAGTTCAATTCACACTTTAGCCTCCTGAATTTTCAATATGCATTATTGCTTTTAAATTAGATATTACAGAGTTTAATAATATTTAAATTCATATATTTGCGATTACTTACAAATTATAATAAATAGTGTAGATTTGAATATTTGTGCTGCACACACACGTATGACTTTTTTTTACTATTTAATTAGATATTACAGAGTTAGATAATATTTAAATTTAAAATTTAAAATTATTATCTAAAGTGTTTTTTAAATCGTGATTATTTTTTTTATTACAAGATAAAATAAAACATTATTACATTCTATGCAGACTATTCAACGACATAGTCAACATTATCCAATTGAATGATTCCTTGATAGGGTTGGTATCATGATTTTAAGTGAAATCATCTCAGTTGATGAATTTACAAAAATTCAGGTGGATTTTAAAAAATAAATCCAATTACTCAAATTATATGGAGGCAATCTTCCCCATTATATGGGCCAAGTAAAGGCCTATTTTTAAAAACCTATAGGAGCCCAGACCCAAAGAATGAAGTCACGCTATCTGCAATTGCAGCAGAGCTGCTCAGCAACTGTTAAAGCTTTTGCCGCAAATGCCTCCGCTGCTGAATCCGCGCCTAAGTTCGTCGCTAAAACCTTTGCTCCTTTTATCTCAATTCCCTATCACACCTCGAAATTTTCAAATCCCGAGGCAATTAGTCTCCGTTAAACGTAGATCCTTCTCTTCCTTAGCTTCGGTGCAATCATCTGACAATGGCGGCAGGAGCGGCGGAGGTAGGTCCGGCGCTCTATCTCCGTCTCCAGTGGCGGAGGAGCTTCAGAGGATCGATGTGAATCCACCTAAAGGGACTCGCGACTTCCCTCCTGAAGACATGCGACTCCGTAATTGGTTATTTAACCATTTCAGAGAGGTTAGTCTCCGACTTTTCCAATTGTTTGCTCCATGATCTTATTTTATTTGAATTTAACGAATTTTTTATGCTATTCAAGGTTTCGCGGTTGTTTGGATTCGAAGAGGTTGATTATCCAGTGCTAGAATCAGAGGCTCTGTTTATCAGGAAGGCAGGGGAGGAGATTAGAGATCAGGTTTCCGCTCTTTCTATATATTGTGTTTAATTAAGTAACATGGTTGATTCGATTAGTATTTAAATTCAAAATGAGGTGAAAGATAACGTTCTAATTTAGCATACATGACGCCAAATGTTCATTAAATGGTGATATTTGTTTTAGCAGTTGTTATTACTTACGTAAATAAGATGATTAATATATTCACCGGAGACACTTGCACTTTAAGATTAAGAATGTGTGGCTGTAAGATTTGACAGCATGAGGTAAAAAAGGTATTAAGAGTATGCAATACATTATTGCTTGCTATTTGCCAGTGATTTGTTTATATTTTGCTTTGTTTTAGACTAAGTTCTCAATGATGGTTACAATTTTCCATTTCTGTGTGCAGTTGTATTGTTTTGAAGATCGGGGAAACCGCCGTGTTGCATTGAGGCCTGAGCTCACACCTTCTCTAGCTAGGCTAGTGATTCAGAAAGGGTATGAAGAATGCTATTGTTTAATTATTTATTTATGTATATTTTTTATCCAGGTACATATTGAAGAACTTGATCTGACAGTTATTATTATTATTGGTTCAGAAAATCTTTATCCTTCCCATTGAAGTGGTTTGCTATTGGTCAGTGTTGGAGGTATGAGAGAATGACAAGGGGCCGCCGCCGAGAGCATTATCAATGGAATATGGATGTTCTTGGTGTACCTGAAGTTACTGTACGTGCTGCCTAATTAACTTGTTTATGAACTATTAAGCTTCTGTAGATGATAATTTTCGTTACCTATTTGTTGGGCATGGCCTTTCTTTAATAGTTGCTGTTATTATAATTTATATAACCTATGTAGGACATCAGTGGCAGCATCCTAATTGCCATAGAAACTTGGACACTATTTTACTTGGTCTCTTGCTCATGTGTGCTTTCTTACTACAGAAGTGCAGAAATTCCTCCTTATATTTTTAGAACACACTCTAGTGAAATTTTAAGTTGCTTCACAGTTATGTGCCGTCCAGACAGTTGATTGTTAATCTGAGCACATTTATCCAACTCTTTTAACATACATGTTGTCTGAATGGTGCACATGTACGATTCTCTTGGCATCCTTCATTCATTTTCTAGTTATCTAGATTTTAATATTGTGCCTGTAGGCTGAGGCGGAACTTATTGCTTCCATTGTCGCTTTCTTCAAGAGAATTGGAATCACGGAATCAGATGTTGGCTTTAAGGTTTCAAGCCGAAAGGTACAATCATCCTTGAAATGGGCCATTTGAGATCTTCCATTGCTTTCCATTTCTTGAATGTATTCATTATGGTTGCAAAAGTTATATCTATTGATGCCTTTGTCCTTCAAGAATGTTTCACATTCTATGAAAGTTTCACGCCTTTGCCTTTGCAGAATGTTTCATTCTGTTAGAGTGCAACATGCACTCACTGTTTATGATATGTTCTGAGGTTGAAATTCGTATCTACTGCCCAGGTCTTGCAAGAAGTTTTGAGATGCTATTCGGTACCTGAAAATTTGTTTGGCAAGGTTTGCATCATCATAGACAAGGTTAGTTGATTACAATGAACTATTTATGATTCCCTAAATACTGGGTTTTATTCTTTTAGTCATGATTTTGTAACTCATTCTGGTATTCCCTGAAAATATGTTCTTGTTTCTTGGTCCTGGTCCTGGTCTTGTTCTTTGGTTTAGAGGAACATTGCAATGGCCGGATGTTCATTTTCTCCTTTCTTTAGTTTCTTTATTTATGCAGTTGTTAATTAATTTAGTTTTGTTGTTCCTGAAATAGATTGAAAAGATCCCAATAGATGAGATTAAGAGAGAGTTGAATGCTACTGGGTTATCAGAAGAGGCTGTTGAGGAACTATTACAAGTCCTTTCCATAAAGTCGTTGACTAAGTTGGAAGGTTGGTTTTCTGTATGTTATTTGATATTAGTTTCTTTCGTCAAAGTGAAAGCTAGGTTCCCTCCTCCCTCCTATCCAAACAAATAAATAAACAGAGAAAAAGAAGGAAGAAAGGGTATGGTAAAAAGTCAACAAGTCACTGGTTACCCTAGATGAATTGAAGGCAGTTTAAACAGATGGTATTTCCAGCTTTCAGCCCTTTCTCCACCTTATATTTGGTTATATTGTCAACTGATAGGTCTAGTAGATACTTTTACATGTACCATTCATGAATTTGCTTAGATGAAACCCTTTCTTAGTGGTGGGGCTAGCTTCAGTATGTCCATAATTGATAAAGATTTGTATAATCAATATGAAAAAAATGTAAAAAAAAGGTATCTCACAAAGAGAGAAAGAATAATGGCTTCCCAATGCTCAGTTTTGTTGAGATTGGAGCAGATATTTGAAATTAAACTGTTGCCTTCAGATTCCTTCAAACAAGTTTCTGTGTCCACGTTAAAAGCTTCAAATGGAAATCTGACGGTAAATCATTCAGATTTTCTTAAAATATGTCACAATCTTTTAATTCTAATTGTGTCCCATATTCTTCTTAATGTAGAGATAGTTGGAGGTGCTGGGGAAGCTATTGCCGACTTGAAACAACTATTCTCACTTGCTGAGAAGTTTGGCTACTCCGAGTGGATTCAGTTTGATGCATCAATAGTTCGTGGTCTTGCTTACTACACTGGTATTGTTTTTGAGGTTAGATTTATGATATATCCCCCCCCCCCCCCCCCCCCCCCCATTGATATAGAGTGTGGGCACTTACGTAAGAAACTGAATTTGAAAGGACAGTACGTGTTTATTCTCCAATGTCTACTTGTGCGGGTGTGATGGCAATATGTTGTTGCTAATAAACTAGATTGGTTTAATTTTTATGGGAGTAGATGTGTAGTGTATTTCTCTAAGGGCCAGAAGTCTTACGACATATTTAAGACCTTGATGGAATTTTAGTAGACATGTAATTGGTCTTTAAACTTGTCAGATGTTGTGATTATGGAACTGTACCCTGACCCTCAGAAATTATATCCAAACTGTGTCAATCGCATTAAATTTACCTGAGTTTATGATATGTTCATTTGCCAGTGGGCAGTGGCCTGTACTATCGGGTGTAAGCATGGAAAGTCTCTTTGGGCTGTTTCTCTGTTTTATCTTTCAACCATTCAGTTGTTTTAAAGTATTTAATATAGATTTATCTGTTATCTTTCTTCCCTTTGAACTTTCACTGTGATATTTTTCAGGGTTTTGACAGAAAAGGAAAGCTGAGAGCTATTTGTGGTGGTGGGCGATACGATCGATTACTTTCTACTTTTGGCGGGGATGATGTTCCAGCTTGTGGCTTTGGGTTTGGTGATGCTGTCATTGTGGAAGTAAGTTAACGTCTTATGAATTAATGATTATTTCATATGCAAATAATTTGATACTTTATATATCAGTCAATCATGGATCATTATTCAGCCCTAAAATATAATGGATCATTATGGTATGATAACTTGTGTTACCCACATGTCATTTTGTTGTGTTAAGTAAAAGATAGGAAAACCAACCTGATTATGAATTTATCTAAATTGTGGGACAAAATAAAAGGTATGTGGATAAACAGAAGCAGAAAGAAATAGAATGAAATATGATTCTAACCTGTAAGGTAAGGTCTATGAAGCATGTCATTTGACAACTTTATTCTCTTTACTGTATATGGTTGAGTTGGTTAGATGTGTGTGTGCGTGCTCTTTTTTTTCCTTTTCTATGCATTCTATCATTTACTCACAGTTTTTTTGGCTTGTGTGGGGATTGCGGTTCAAAGTTACTTAAGGAAAAGGGACTTGTACCGGAACTTAGCCTTGAAGTAGAGAACATTGTTTGTGCACTGGATCATGATCTTCAAGGAGTAGCTGCAACAGTTGCTACTAAACTCAGGGAGAAAGGCCAAAGTGTTGATTTAGTCTTGGAGAGCAAACCACTTAAATGGTACTAACACGGACGATGTCCTTTAAACTACTTAACTTTGACTGTGATCTCAAACACGTTTTTTCCGTTCCAGTAATCGTCATTTTGATTTCATTTTTTTTCAGGGTGTTCAAACGAGCGGCACGGACAAATGCTCAAAGATTAATATTGGTAGGAAATACTGAGTGGCAGAAGGGTATGGTTGTTGTGAAAGTCCTTTCATCCGGGGAACAATATGAGATTAAGCTGGATGAACTGGAGTGAAACGTATTTCTTTTTTGGCAGTACCTTTTCTGCTGCTCATACTTTATGGACATGTCTCATTTTTGTCGATTCAGCTAATTTTCTCCTTATTTATGGCATATATTGCCTCGTAATACTTAGTAACATTGATATTTGAACCATATGCGTCGCTAGAAAATGCATCTTTAGCAGTGATGTGGTTCAGTTGACTTAGATTACGTCAAAATAGAAAAGGCATCGCAGTTGTACTGACAGTATGGCTAGAGCCTAGAGATGTGATCCAAGGAATGAGTTGAATTAGTTCATTTCATAATTTTATAAATATTTGTTTTTTTTACGTAATGCCAAAAAAATGACTCTAATGTTTGATTAAATAGCTATTTTGGCCCTATTCTTCTTTTTTTTAAACTAATTTAGACCTCAACGTTCAATCTTGGATCATTTCGTAAATGAAAGTTATTAGTCAACTGACGATAAACAACATGAAATGACTTGATAGAATGATATATTAGAAGAAAAAAATTTATAAAATTATTTTTGATTGATGTGTCATTCTATAAAGTGAACATATTTTCTTATATAAATATTGTTACCATGGTGTGTACTGTCATTTAGGTTTGTCATGTCATTTTAAGTCATCTATTGTTAGTTGATTTACAATGTCGTCACCCAAAATAAAACATTAAGGTTAAATTATTTTTAAAAAAATATGAACCAAAATTATTTTTTGGTATTATGTTTTTTTTTATCAAATCTTTGTTTAAAAGTATTTTTTATGAATAAAATGCATGTTATCCGATAAAAGTATTTGAAGTATTGTATTCAAGTGCCATGGTGAGGGCCACTTGACGCATTACATTCATTTATCAAACAGCTTTATCTCATACCTTAGCGTTCAGATGGCTTAGCCCATTTTTCAAACGGATTGGTTAGTTAAATCAGACCTCTCAATTTTAATCCGAAAATTTGGACTGGTCAACTAATCTAAAATTTAATTTAATTATAATAAAATGAAAACTAATTTAAATATAAAATAATTTTAACTTGAAATGTCTTAAATTAAACTAAACAATAATTTGAAATGATTAAACTAAAAAAATTGGAGTCTGAAACTCGAATTTAAAATAATCTGAGTTTGTATTCGAATATATACAAAACAGAAATTAACTTACTCAAGCATCACATTCGAACTTAAAAGTCAAAACAATCCTAATCTGTTGGGATATGTCTTTGCAAGTCGCGATAGCATAAATTCTCGATCTCATAAAATTAAATAATAATATTTTTTTAAATAACTTAAGAGTCTTAGGCAAATCGTTTCCGACCACGTGTCCCTTCCTTCACCACGTGCTCATTTTATAGCATCTGTGGAGTCGACTCTTTTCCATTTCTCTTTCCCTGTTTCCCCTCTTTCCCTCCTTTTTATCTCCGATCATCTCTGTTCCTTCGATTCCTCTTCTGAATTTTTTTAATAAAAATCTAATTATAATGGCTAAAACATCCACGATCTTCTTCTGCTCTCTCTCTTCATTTCCTTCCCTTTCTCCTTGGAGAGAACCCAATTCTTTTCTCCCAAATTCCTTCAGATTCTCCAATCGTCCTTCTCGATTCCTGCGTTTCTCTTCTAAACCTTCAGATTCCGGCGGCTTCCTCGGTGACGATTCTTTTGGTTTCTTTCCCTGGTCCCCTGCCGACAACGGTATTAAAGAAAATCTTTTTTCTTTCACTTTAATTTCGCTTAATTATCCATTCTTTTTAGTTATTTGATTTAAGAGACTGAAATCAAAATTTTGGTACCCAGATCTTTAATTAAATATTATTTTACGTTATCAAAATCTGACATTTGCGGAACAGGTGCATGATATATATGTTTTAGATTAAAGTTGCTTCTTTTACGTAACGAATTAGATGATTGAATTGAATTGAATTGATTAAAGGGTCATATGCGTTGAAGGTAAATCTGAGGTGAAATATTGAGGCTTTTTTTTTAAGTTTTGCATTATGATTTATATGTTGATGTGATTATCAGTCTTTGTATTTTACTCAAATTTGCAGATGTGGAGTGGGTTCAAGAGGAGAGAGTCACATTGTTCACTTCAGATGGACTAATTCAAATTGGAGGCTCAATGGTTCCACGGCGTTCAATTTCTTCTGATGTATGTATTCTTACTATCTCGTTCCCCCCCCCCCCCCCCCCCCCCCCTTTGTTTTAAGTTTTGCATTATGATTTATATGTTGATTTATGTATTCTTATTTTAAATTCATTTAAAAGGTAAAATTATGGTTTTTGAAATATACAGGGATAACGTTAATTGGTAGGACTAATTTGTGCCAAGTATGGGTACTTAATCGCAAATTGAGTATACCACAGAGATGAAAACTATAATTGGATTTTTACCAGGATTACTCTTTCTTGCTTAGAGTATTTAAGAGCTATCAAAGATTATGTTGTTAATTGGCCTAAAGAAAATGGAATTTTGATCTTAGATGGTATATTGGACTCTTGCCTTATGTTTTTGTTTCATTTACCGGTTCACCGTTTTAGAATATTTTGCTATTTGGGCAGAAGAAACAGGGGAAGTCGAAAATATCTCAAAGATTACAACGGTTTCAAGAGAGTGATTACATGGATCCTAACCAAGGCTTATGTCTAGGTGCTCTTTTTGACATTGCAGCAACAAATGTAAGAAACTTCCATGCTGTTAATTTGTCATAAAATCGAGGTTTCAATCCTTAAAGACTTAAGACATTCTGTTTGGTCAATCTAGGGACTTGACATGGGCAGACGGCTTTGTATCATTGGCTTTTGCCGTTCCATTGAGATGCTTAGTGATGTCGTAGAAGATACTGTTTTAGAGCATGGTGGAGAGGTATGCAGCATTGGACCGGAATCATCTTTTCTTAAATCATTACCGTATTCCATTTTTACATACATAATGAAATTGAGTTGAAAATCTTAGTTTAAAATAGTGTACGAGACATTCTAAACTAATAACATACCATAACTTTTAAGATTCTCTCACCACCATATCTTTTGTATTAACTCCTTGTTCCTTTGTTTTATCAGGTACCATAGTTCTTATTGACCTTTGGTACTTGAATATCGATATCTAGGCGAGGGTAGTTTTTAGTTTAATATCTTGAAAGCTTGATAGAACTAGTCAACTAGTGACTGAAACTGGGAGTCAGCAATGTATTTGTTTGTTTAGTCGGGGATTCGGTTGTAAGTATCAAGTATGAGTGTGGATATGGTTAAATTTTTTTAAGTTATTCCATGCATTTGGGAGATCCTTAGAGGTCACACATCTCTATATCTATGTGTTAGACATAGATATTCAAGAAAAGTGGGTTTGAGCAACATAGGTTCACAATTGGTGGTTGTTGACCCTATTTTCATATTTTTAATTGGACGTGCATGTCTGATCTGTTTGCTAAGCAAGCCATGAAACTGAGCTTTCCATGCGGAAACACCAGCTTTGAGTGGTCTTCCATTTTAGTACCTTTCTTAAGCTTTGAATCAAAAACTATATGTTATTAGAAATCTCATGGGTCACTTTCACAACGTGGTTTGATATCCTCCTTTCTAATTTGTTCTCTTAAACGCCTTTCAACGCGTAGCATTTATTTCCTTTGTGTTCTTCATTCATATGATCATTGTTCATTGATCCTTTTGAGGGTCTGCTTGCCTTCTTGTGGCTGCTTGTAGTTTTGAGATAATCGCCTATCCATATTGTTCAGGTTGTTGCGGCGGAGAAAGCCATCAAAGGCGGTTTGCATGAAAAGCTTACCATGACAGTTGCAGTGCCATATCTGTGGGGTGTGCCCCCTGCTTCCGATACGCTTCACCTTGCTGTAAGAAGCGGTGGAGGGATTGTTGAGAAGGTTTATTGGCAATGGGATTTTTTGTAAATAATTCATGAATTTCTTCTAACCATTATGGCATTATGGTCATCCTTTGTGCATGCTGTACATATATAACTGTTGTATTCCTTTGTACAAAACCGAATGTTGTATTCAAACTCATCAACCCAATTCATTATTTGGGAATTGATTGTCAATATCCAATTGATTATTCTTAGTTTTCTGTTTATGCCATCATCCTTGACTGGTGTTTTGAATTTGATTGAATTTCATTTCTAATGCTGGGGTTTTATTTGATCTATGAACACAAATTATTCGATTTTGCTGGATTAGATTTGTTTGTTCTATATATAAATGATTTCGATTCTTGATTATTTAAATTTGAGTTCAAGTTCGACATTTTTATAACAGTTATGCAGACAATACACATGATCATTTTTAACAAGCGAAGAGAAATGCTTAGAATCTAGTGTACAATCTGTGACAATACACATGATCTCATGGTCCTTTTTATATAATCTGTACTTCTTACAGCTTCCAGTATATGCCTAATTTGTGCAAGATGCCCGAAAGAACTCCGTAGAACACGATTTCCGCAAATATCACATACAAAAGGGTCCCTAACCGGACCGAGTGCCAAACGTTGTTGAAAACATGTTTTTGGATCCAAAAGACCTGAACACAGAAAATCTCAAGAAATTATGATCATTGAATTAGTACTTTTTAATCTTAAAAAGATGATTGATGTTACTTACAAGGGTATTGTTTGTCGACTCATAATACCATCCGTTTACAAATGCGGGAAGGATGCCTTGCGCCCCAAGCACATATATCAGCATTGCATTCATGCCTATCCATTCCAGGAACAAGAATGGTGTCCTCATTCCCCAAACATCAATCTATTTCACAAGGGGAACATCGGAAAAAAAGAAAACACATTGATCGGCTAGTGTTGACGGTTAAGAATATGATCGAGTTGAAGAGTACGAAGTTGTTTTACCAGGATGTAGAATGCTGAGAATACGATCCCGGCTGCACCGGCAGTGAAACATACGTAGCTGAAACTGTAAAGCTGTTTGTTGATGGGAATGGCTGCGAATTTGCAGAGGAAAAACTCAGGTTTTAGATTTCGACTTTGCATAGTTTAAAAGAAACTGATTTCGGGAGCCTCACCGTCTGTAAAATGAAGAATGATGGCTACAATAAGTAAGCCTAATGCCATTGAAACCCATTGCTTGAGCCTCTCGGAGTGACCCTAACAAAAAGACACTCTGATTTTTCAGTTCCCTGGAAACTGCAATGGCATGATACATTTTATAGTTTCGGAAGTTTCTAACCTTGAAATGAATTAAAACATGTCCATAATGGATTCCGATAGTGCCGGAGAGGATAGCGGAAATCGAACTAAGAAAGAACAGGAACCAAATAAAATCACTGCTACGGATTATGTTTAGAATGAAGTTATGGTTAAATCAAAACAAACCTTAGCAAGCCTTCTGGTTCAAATGGAGCTTGGCACCAGTTCGGTGCATCCTTGCGGAAAGGACCGGCATTCGGAGAACTACGAGTGCAAGCCTATGATTTCATTGAAACAATGTAAAATATCAGATGGTAAGCAGTGATGACTCATGATGTAGCCAATCTATTGAAATCAAAGCTCACAAAGGACTAACCTTTAGGCGTTGCCAGACCGGATACGCGTAAAGATGGTTAATGCCCCAAACCTCTCGATCGACATAACCAACGGCATTGCAAGCTGGTCCTAAGTGTCCTCTCATCCCACATTTGACCTTAAAATAGCAGAAAAAATTATAAAAACCAGTCAATTGTCAACTGAAGTTCTGAGTTCTGGAGGAATTTGATAAACTATATGCATTAAGCATTTTAGTTATAAAATTCGCAGTACCGTGTATCGTGTTGTTTCATCGTCTGTCTTTACATCAAAGCTCCAATCTGGGACGTATAGTGAATATGTTGTGACCATGTAAATGACAAAAGCAACAAATCCTCCAAGCCTAGATTTTCAATTAGACAAAAGGATTGTAAACTTTAGGTGGACATCAAAGCAAGGATACCAAAACGTGAGTACCATCGAATACTGGCACGGTATATATCGGTACTTTAGGAGAGTGAAGAGTTCGGATAACATTGATTATGACTGAAAACATAGAATCTGTGTGTTCGTTTACCATTGCCAGCGGTAAGCAGTGAAAATCGATGAATATCCGGGTTTCAAAACTGTTGGTCTGAGCTTTGTGGTTAGAGTTTCGATTAAGGCTACAATGAAGTAAACCAAAGCGATTCTCTGCTTGTACATAAGAAATTCATCATTAGCTGATAGATCCATTTTGAAGACTGAAATGTCTGCTAAAGATGAAGATGTTATTACCTGGAGGATTCCACACCATCGGATTTGTTTCATGTCAACACCATAAACGAGATCATTCGGTGCATGGGAGTATCCACCTGCAGATTTCAATTGCAATATTTCCGATTTTTTTTTCAAAATTCTTTCATATATTTGGAGAATCATATCCGAATATGTGCTGGACATGTATGTCAGATACGAATACTACAGGACACGTATGAGACTACCTTGCAACAGAACTCCCCAAAATAGAAGCTTTAGTGTTCTCAAGCATATCTTTCTAATTGCATCCTTTACCTTGGGAATTTTCTGCAACAGGGAGACAATCATTTGAGTTGATGGGAAAAACAGGTAAAATATGTAAGAGAAACTGAAAATAGGGCAACCATTGAGATTTGTAATTGTACCTTGAGAGCTAAGGCAATGGCCACCCCAACAATGAACAGAAAAAATGGCATCACAAAGTCAGCCAGTGTACATCCATTCCATGGTGAGTGATCAATCCGAGCATATGCTCCCCCAGCATCATCTACCAATATCATAAGCTACACCCACAAATCGATAATGATAGGACTTTATTCGAACATTCTTTCGAGCTGAGTACTCGAATAATTTACGAGCACACACTTACCACGATGGTGAGTCCCCTAAAGGCATCCAAGGTGGCAATCCTCTTGGTCTTTTGCTTTACTAATGGTTGCTGCTGCTGCTCTTGTCGCTGCTCTTCAACCAGCTTGTCTTCTTCTTCATGAACCACTTTCGCAGCAGCTAATCCTTCTTCCATCTTCCCAGGATCCGCCATGACTATGTAAAACAAATTAGAATGGTGGTGATGAGAGCCTAAAAATGGAAGCCAAGAGAGACAAGTTTATAATCCGAGAATGGCCGGCAATAGTTGGCGCCTAAATAGATACTTCAATGTTAGAGTGGGACAAAAGGATAAAGGTTGATTCGGACCAATCAAAGAACAGGTTATGGCCGTTTAAGACATGAAACAGGTCCTCTGATTCCAGGGTGGGTGGCTAGTAACTGTCAAAACATCGTGAGGACTGGGATGGTAAAAAAGAAACAAATTTGGGGTTAATCCAGATGGTTCATATTTTGATAGTATTCCAACTGTCTCCTGTTTTGTCCCCTTAGCTGTTTGATTGGAATCATCGTACGAGGAAGCATTGGAGAGGTAAGAAAAGATAGTTTATTTCCTTAACATATTTTGTGGAAATTAAGCAATTTTAATTCTTTTCACATAATTTTAAAACACAAGTAAACATTGTTCAAAGTCTAAATTCCCGTGCAGTTTATATATGAAAGGTGGAGTGATAAGCCGGCATTAAAATGCTTAAATTAGTTTTTGATCCAATTTAATTCTAGACAAGTTAAAAGGATTAACTACAGTTTTAACTTTTAACAACTGGATTATTAATTCTATTCTAATACTCCATTTGAGATTTGTTTAGATTAAAAATTGACTGAAATGACAAGAATCTGAGACAGATTCTTAAAACAGATGAATCGAAAAGCATGTAAGAGTTTTCAACAATGTTGACTTTTGATTCTCTTTGAAACATAAAAATCAAGGATGTTCCAACATAAAGTACCAGACAAACAATCTATGACTAATTTGGTTCCAACTGACATCAGTCTTAAAATATGACAAAGTTGTTGTCTTCAAATTAACGTGGACTTTAGTTGCCGGCTGCCAAAAAAAAGTAGAGGCGATAATCGATCACAATAACATTTGTTAGGTTCACAATCATGATACACAGATTAATTCACACAATAAAATCCTTGAGCCTAATCTCTTGGCTTCCTAAATCCTACTGCTGTTTTCATTGTCTTTCTTTCAGGATTTGGATAAACAAAGAAACGAGCTTCGGCAGACATCATAACAAAAAATCCGACAGCCGATGAATAAACACGGTGAACAATGGCCGTAGTCACCGTGGGAGAAGCATACATGTTGGTTGCAACTTGCAACCAGACAGTAAGGGAACACAAATACTATATTGTCAATTGCCCTGTTTATCTTAGAGGGGACCCATTTATCCGGATCTCAGAAAATTCAAATCGATCAATCTAATAATATAAATTCAAAGCGATCAGAATTGGAAATAATATAAAGGATTATTATTTCCCATTAGAAACCGAAAGTTTCTACAAACGCATTAGTTTTAGGACTTATAGCCTTAATTTAAAGTTTAGGTGTAGTGATTTAAAATTTAGGGATAGTGGTTAGAAATTAGAGTTTAGGGTTATAATTTAGAGTCTATAAGTTAAAACCTAAATCCTAACCATATTACCCTAAAAGCAAAACCCTAGCCTCTAAATCATAAACCCTTAATTCTAACCATAATCCATAAATTCTAAACTCATTCACCTAAACCCCTAAATCCTACACCCTAAACTAAGATTTTTCACTGTCTGTGTATAGGATATACATCCTAATATAAATTGATAGATAAATCTATAATAGTAAGGATTTATATCTAATACACTAGTGGTGGAAATTAAAAAAATTCACAAGCGCCTTAGTTCTAGGGTTTAGGGACTCAGTTTAGAGTGTAGGGCTTAGTAGTTTAGGTGTATATGTGTAGAATTTATGGGTGTTGGTTAGAATTCAAGGGTTAGGGTTAGGATTTATGGTTTGGAGGTTAGGGTAATATACTGAGAATTTAGGTTTTAACTATAAACCATAAACCTTAAATTCTATTCACAGTCTCTAAATTCTAAACCCCTAAATCATACACCTTAAACTAAGTCTATAAACCTTAAAACTAAGGCGTTTGTCACTGTATCAAATAACTATCTTAATACTAATAGGAAAATACTTTGATACTTGATACGCAAGCTTGTATAAACTTTAGTTTACAAAAGCCTTTTAATTTTAGAGTTTAGGGTTTTAGGGTATGATTTAGGGTTTAAGAGAGTGTGAAAGATATAGAATTTAAGGTTTATGATTAGAATTTAAGGTTTAGGGTTTAAATTTTAGGAAGCTAAGATTTGGATTTAGATTTTAAATTTTATAAAAAGGTTTTATGTATCAAAATATAGGATGAGTCTACCATGTGCGACGAATATTGATAAACACCACTAACGATGAACACTATTAATTTTTTTAAAAATTTTAAAAATCTAAAGAACTAAAATTATAATTAAAATTATTTTTTAGAAAAATAAAAATTAAATTTAATAGTTACTTTATAATATTTTTTAATAGGTTAGAATCAAATATACACAATTCTTCTAAACCCTAACAAAATCAATCTCTTAAAAAAATAGAAATCAGTTTTTTTAAATCTATTTGATAGAAATCAGTTTAAACCCAAATTTAATAGACGCGATAACCATGTGAACATGCAGGTATATTTGATTCTAATATATTAAAAATTATAAATTGATTTCTATTTTTTTAAGAGATTGATTTTGTTATGGTTTAGGAGAATTGGGTATATTTGATTCTAACCTATTAAAAAATATTATAAAGTAACTATTAAATTTAATTTTTATTTTTTAAAAAATAATTTTAATTATAATTTTAATCTTTTAATATTTTAAAATTTTAAAAATAATAATAATATTTATCAGTGTTCAACATTTTTCGCGAGTAGAATTTTCCAAAATATAAGGCATATAGTGATACTAATAATATCTGCATCCAAAGCAATCAAATTTGTCAACATTTCAATTTCCAAACCACTAGAGTTGTGAATAAAGTAGTGATAATGTGAATGGATAAACCTATGAAATGAATCCAAATGGCAAGAGGCAAAGGATTTGAAAGTGGGTTTGAATTAATTACACAGGAATTGAGTGAGTGGATTTTCTTTTTTGGCCCTCATCTCATCTTATCTCTTTGGTTTGCACCAAAATACACGCTTCTAAACCCTATCCCTTCCACCTCTATCCACAATTGCATGGAACTTGAAAATATCCATATCTGACTATCTGTAGGTAATTGTTATATTCATAATTGTTTCATATTAATATTCCATCTCATTTGAACTTATTTCCTTTAGTAATCTTTTTTCAATTTAATGTTTTTAAAATATTTATAAATATAATTTTGATATATGTTTTTTAATATGCTGGTGTGGTATAAGGGTAACGTCTGTTTAACTTTTTTAGTTTTTTTAATAAGGCACGCACATTGTGCAGAACTGGTGCTCAAACTCGAGTCACATGAATAAATTACATCATCATTTATCACTGAGACAACAAAGGTGAACGATATATCGTTTTTTAGTTTAATGCAATATACACGTACCCATGGCTTTAGTATATATTAAAAATGTAAAAAATGATACATAAATATTTTCATGGAGCGGTTGTTGATTAGATTTATCAAAAAAAAAAATTGTAAGTTTCTTTTTGTTAACAATTTCTAGATTAAATGGTTAAAAGCTCTCAGTTAACACTACTTTTTTCTCTAAATTGTGAGTTCAATTCCTATTATAAGAAAAAATTTCTCTCCTAAAAAAGAGGAAAAAAATATCAACCGGAAGTTTTTAACCACATATTTTAGAGATTGTTAATAAATATGGACGAGTTTACCACGTTCGACGAGCACTGTTGAGCACCGCTGAGCATTATTAAATTAATTAATAAAAATAAAAATTTAAAGGACTCAACATATAATTATAAATTATTTAAAAGCTCTCTCTCTCCTCCTCTCTCTCTACCTTAGAGTGTAGTATATATTTATACATATTCTTAACTCTTTAACAATGCACATACACCTTGCAGACAAAGCGATTAAACTTGAGTATCATGGGCAGAGCCGCACCAACCATTGACACTCATATTTTTGAAATTATATTTTTCTATATAGTTTGTATATAAAAATTTAAAAATGTATATTTAACACCCCTTTATAAATAATTAATTTTTCTTAAATATTGTTCGAAAAAATGACACGCATTAAATAAATTTTTAACTCCGTCTCTGTCGAGCATCATCCGTTTTTCTATTAGGACCACTTGTTGGGTTCAACAATCCTTTAAAATTTTGATTGTTCCATTATTGATTTTTAGTATGAATGAAATTGTTTTTTTATATAAATTAAAACAGCTCTATTTTTTGGTAAAAAAATACAATTTTTTTTGGTTTTCTCTATGATTAGGTTAGCAAATACAATTGTTTAATAAATAAAAATTACTTTTTTACTGAAATAATATATTAAAAAACACAAGTAAAATATAATATAATATAATATAATATAATATAATATAATATAATATAATATAATATAATATAATATAATATAATATAATATAATATAATATAATATAATATAATATAATATAATATAATATAATATAATATAATATAAAGATTAATAATAACTTATTTTAACAAGATTAATCATTATATGACTATTGAAATATATACGCCTAAGACCTTCGACACAAAACCTTGGAATACTAATATTTAATAGATAAAAATGGTTATATTATATTAATATATAGGTAATTATTCTATGCACAAACGCTTGTAGAAAACTTTGTTTATACAAGTGCCTTAGTTTTAGTGTTTAGGGATTTCGTTTAGGGTTTAAAGTTTGAGTTTAAGCGTAGTATTTTTGAATGTGTGTTGTTGATAAAATTTTGAGTTTAGGGTTGTGATTTAGTGTTTAGGATTGGGGTTTATGTTTTAGGGTTATATGGTTAAGGATTTAAGTTTTAACCTACAAACCATAAATTTTAACCCTAAACTAAAATTTTTATCAACAACCCTTACATTCAAACTACTACACCTAAACCCTTAAACCTTAAACAAAATCTCTAAACACTAAAACTAAAACATTTATATAGATAAATTTTTTATAAGCGTTTGTGCATAAAATAATTACCCTAATCCTTAATATATCAGTATTGGTTTCGTATTTTTGATATTTTATTAGAATGGAAATCAAAATTGTTATCATGACACAATCCATTGTCGTTTCCACGTCATTTAATTGTGAGCCCAGCTTGGCCGATTCTTCACTCGTATGCCACATGTATAATAAAAATCGTCCACAAGCCAAGAAAAATAATAATATTTCCACTAACAAAAATCATTTGATAAAATGGTGTTAAGATGATTATAAGTATTTTATAATTTTAAAAATTTTAAAAGTAAATAAATTATATATTTGTGATCACTATAATCAGTGGCGGAGCCACATACATGTCTGAGTGGGCCTGTGTCCACTTTGAGCTTTTAAAAGTTCATACATTTGATTTTAATTTTTTAATATTTATGAATTAGTCCTTAAATTTTATAACTTGTGCTCACCCTGAAATTTTAAGATTTTTATGATTTATGTCCACCCTCAAAAAACATTATAGATCCGCCACTATATATAATAATAATATAAATTTTGTTTAAAATAAAAAGAATGGTTTCACTAGACGTACAACCTAAGTTTTAAATTTATACCAGAATTTCAAGACATACTAATATAGTAAGTATTTAGAGTACCAATATTGTATCAGTGAGACTCTTTTGTCAACATATTCATTTTACTTGATGTTGAATATAAATAATCAACGAATTGGTTCAAGTGATAAACAATTTAATATCGTTTAAACAGGTATTAGGATCGAGGTTTTGCGTATGTAAAAAATTATCGTTAAAATACTCACCCACTAAAGCTAGATGTACGACATAAGTCAGTCTGAATTAGTCAGGGAGAAAGTTTAGAAATTGGGAGAGAGAGAAAAAATGTCAACTTAAATAAGTGTATTTACTATATATTTTTGATGTGTATCTACTAAATGGATAATTCGGATCTAATACATCAAATTAAAAATAAATAACCTTCCCAAGTTTCATGGAGATTGGTTATGTTTTAAAACACATACGATCTAAGCTATATATGTGATAGTAGACCCTTACTAACAACGATCTATATAGTTTAAATGTGCAATACAATTAATTTAAATTAGTAGTTAACATCTAATTTGAAGATTAGATTAACGAAAAAGCTTAATTAATATAATATTGAAGCTTTGCAGACTCAAGTAGGAACATTTTGAAGTAAAAAGATTAATTTAGAATTTGAGTGATAGTTTGGGGACGTTTAGTAAATTAACCCGTTTAAAAAAGAGATTAATCTACAAAATCAATTAATTAATTAATTTTAATAAAACCACTGAAAAGGTGTTTTTGCAGTCGTATCGCTTCATTTTTCAAAAAGCTTGTCTTTCCCTTAATTACCCTCCACTCCTCTTTTTATTTATTGTTTCCTTTTGTTTTTATTTCGTTAAATTGGTACGTCCGATTTCTGGTCGCCGGAGTAGCAGCACCGTTAGATCAGCTGATCTCATTCCGGCGATCTGCTTCTTCCGACGACTCTCTCCAAATTTCCGGTCAATCAACTTTGATAAAATCGGATCATTTTAGGAACCATTGTCACCGTTAGATCTGTTATTGAGTTCTCTTTCTTAGGGTGAAGCCTCAGAACAGCCGCCGTTGAGTTCTTCAATCCCTAGCTCGATTAGTCAACAACATAATCCTTATTAGGGTTTCTTTTTCGGGTCCAAAATGTTTAAGAAAATTATCAAAGGAGGCCAACGGAAGTCTTCTAAATCGAATTCAACAGATGCATCTTTATACGGGTACGGCCCACCAAGTTCCCACAATCCCGGGTCGGGTCCGAACTCCAATGCGGTCGTTACTCCAGCCCAGAACTCCGACGTCCCTATGGTCCCACCACCGATGACCACCGTGGAACCCTTGCCGTCATTCCGTGACGTCTCCGTTTCCGAGAGGCAGAACTTGTTCATGAGAAAATTACAGATTTGTTGCTTCCAATTCGATTTCTCTGATACCTTGAAATCGGCCCGTGAAAAAGAAATCAAGCGGCAAACACTGCTGGAGCTCCTGGATTTCATCCAATCCGGGTCGGGCAAAATCTCGGATGTGTGTCAGGAAGAAATGATTAAAATGATCGGAGTCAACATTTTCCGGTGCCTCCCTCCGGCGTCTCACGAGAACACGGGCCAAGAAGCAACGGATCCTGAAGAAGATGAAGGCTACTTGGAGCCCTCGTGGCCGCATTTACAGATTGTTTACGAGCTTCTTTTGAGATATGTGGTATCTTCCGATACAGACACTAAGGTTGCTAAGAGATACATTGATCATTCATTTGTTTTGAAGTTGCTTGATTTGTTTGATTCAGAGGATCACAGAGAAAGGGAGTTTTTGAAAACGATTCTTCATAGGATTTATGGTAAATTCATGGTCCATCGCCCCTTTATTAGGAAAGCCATAAACAATATATTCTATAGGTTTATATACGAAACAGAGAGGCATAGTGGGATTGGGGAGCTTTTGGAGATTCTTGGAAGTATTATTAATGGCTTCGCTTTGCCCATGAAAGAAGAACATAAGTTGTTCCTGGTGAGAGCATTGATTCCTTTGCATAAGCCGAAACCCGTGGCAATGTATCACCAACAGTTGTCTTATTGTATAATTCAGTTCGTTGAGAAAGATTATAAGTTGGCTGACACTGTTATTAGGGGGTTGTTGAAGTATTGGCCTTTGACTAATTGTCAAAAGGAAGTTCTTTTCCTTGGAGAACTTGAAGAAGTACTTGAAGCAACTCAGCCTGCTGAGTTCCAACGATGTATGGTTCCTCTTTTCAGACAGATTGCTCGTTGCCTCAATAGCTCTCATTTTCAGGTAACATATAAGGGCTTTTCTCTTTTTAGTATTATTTCGAATTTGCAAAATTCCAATAGTTTTTGTTGTCATTCATCTTTGAGAACCATTAGCATTCAGAATTGTGGAATGTTGATTTGTTGCAAGATTTGTATTTACAATGATTTTGATGTCCAATTGTCATCAGCTTTTGATATTTTCTAAGTTCCCCCCACATGTATTTGGAGAGGTTTTGGAGGGTTATATCTCAATACTCATGAGATGTCCAAAAATGTGCCAGACATGTATTGAAACTAAAAGTTAAGAGTCGAAGCAATATATGATTTGAACCTTATACATTTCCGCCTACGTTCCAGTAACTTCTCTCTTCTGTTCAGCGTCCAATTCTGTAAGCTATTAGTTTCAGTTTTCTCCCATGATGTAACCTACATATGCTTGTTTGAAGGAGATCCTTTGGAATGGTTTTCTGTTGACCAAGATTCGTTCGAAAAGGGTGGAAAAGTCTCTTGCTCTTGCTTTATGGAATGTCATGCACCATTGATCAGTTAACTTTAAGAGTTTATGAACAGTTATGTTGGTCCAAAATCCAAATATCAAATTGTGGTTGTGTTGGAAATATTTTGTTATTCCCGTTACTTGCATTCAATTTAGTTTCTTGCATAGATGCTAATCTTGACATAATTTAACCAACATTTGAACAACAATTCTTCTCTAATGATGTTAGTTTGAAGTTCATTTACAACCCTTTTGTTACCTGTAGATTGTACACGTTGCAGCATCATCACGAGTCCCTTAATCATAATCTTCAGTCTGGTGTTTATACCTTTACTCTATTATTCTCCTACATCCTTGTACTTATTTTCTTCTTTTTGATTTAGCCTTTTTGTGGCATTTCCCCTTAAACACCATATGGTTGAATAATTATTAACAGGTTCCCATTGAGCTAAGTTTCACCCTCAATGGATTGCGGATATAGTGGAACATTTGGAGTGTTTTTTTTTTGGTTATTTAATTCTATTAGTGAGGTTTCTACTGTGCTTACCACAACTTAGAGTTGTTAGAGGGATTGGGTCGCTAACACAATTGTTGACTGCTTCAAAACTTGCTTTTTCTTCAGAATTCTTCCTAAGACCGAGTTGTGTTGCAGGTTGCAGAAAGAGCCCTCTTCTTGTGGAATAATGAGCACATTGTGAGCTTGATTGCCCAAAACCGGCAGGTGATATTACCGATCATCTTCGAGGCATTGGGGAAGAATATCCAAAATCATTGGAATCAGGCTATTCACGGGTTGACAGTGAATGTGCAAAAGATGTTCATGGAAATGGATGCCGAGTTATTCTACGAGTGTGAGAGACAATTTGAGGAGAAAGCAGCCAGAGTCCAAGAGGTGGAAGAGCAACGAGAGATGACATGGAGAAAACTGGCAGATGCGGCAGCACATAGAGGGGAAGACGATATGGATACAGTCTAACGGATGAATCAGAGTTGATCCGTCGTGCCAGCGACAAATGTAATTTAAAATGTATTGAATTGGGTAGTAAAACATGCTCCGCAGATAAGAATGATCTGTGAGGAAATACTTGTATTTTTTTTGTCAAGCTATTTGTTTTTTCAACCCGAAAATTATCAGATTTTTATTTCTTTTATTGTTGAATTTTTCATTCTTTTAAGATTAAAAGTTGGATCAAATTATTCTGCAATTGGATCTTAGGCTTCCATCCCCAGAAGATGATCATCATAAGGGAATCTACATGTTCTTCCAAGGAAATACTATCTGTCTTGGCGGCAAAAATCGGATCGGATTTGTTGGTCCAACCAATTGAACCGGCACAGTTTTGTTTTTGGATTTTGTGAATATAAAATTTCTTAATTTTTTACACTAATATTTAGTATCCTTTATTAATGGAGTTCATTTTCACTAATTTAAAGGAACAACCTTTAAAACTCACTTGCACATGAAACTTTACAACTCAAGTTAATTCCAGCAATCAACCATGGGAACTTCACAGGAAAGGAGAAACATATTAAGACATCTCTGCAATTTTAAGAGCAACATCCACGCCCCTGATAAGCCTTACCCTCTGGTTTCTGTTTTAGGATGTTTCTCTTCCCTACAGCAGACCCTTCTTCCAGAAAACTCGGAACTTCCATTATCTGTAAGAAAATCCACAGCCATCAGGAATAAGTAACCAACTCATACACGGAATAAACAAATATTTAACGTGGTTCAGCTCCGATCATCGAATGATAAACAAAGACTTGGAATGAATCGACTTACAACATAACCCTACTACTGCAGGTTAACTCATAATTTAGAACTAACCCACCAACCAACAATGTCGAGTGTTTTGTATTATGTTAATGGAAAGGTTGAGGGGAAAACTTGCTGTCATGAAAATTTTACCTTCAGTGCATTGCTCCACGTTTTCTCTTGTTTTAGCACTGCATTCAAGAAACATGCATCCGAGCTCTTTTGCAAGTGTGATTCCTTCTTCTCTACTCACAGCCCTTTCAGAATCCTGAAATGTAAACAAATCGGATGTGACAGAACCTTATGAACCAAGAGAAAATGACTCGGCTCATACGAGAAAACAAAACTTGCAACATTAAGAAGGCTGGTATTCTGAAGGAATCAATGTTTCGATGTGGTCAAATTTTTCTTCAAACATCAAATTTAAGAATCAGACTAGACTTACTCTATCAACTTTGTTTCCAACAAGTATCTTCATACAGTCCTGATTGGTAGAATAGAGCTCCACTTCTTTGGCCCAAACATCAGACAAATTCGTGAAGGTTTCTCTCCGTGTTACATCGTAAACTATACCCAAAGCCGAGAAATAAGTCAAAACAATTGCGGTAATTTAAATAGTTTTAGAAAAACTAAGGCATTGAGAATACAACACAAAATGACAGTTTAATCTCCTTTGTATGTGCGAGAGAGAAAGAGACCGAATCTTTCTTGATCAAACTATGATACCTTTAGTTTTTCTAAAACAACTTCTAACCATTTATCCATACTTTTCATAATCTTTCAGCACATATAGCCAAAATCCTGCTTAACCGGCCCGAGAGGAAGGCTTGATTGATATTCACAAAGGGGTCTGCTATAGTAACCTAAGAGCCGATTCCTCCTAATTAAGATCGTTGTCAGCTGCATGAACGCTTATGATACCGTTTTGCGGAGAACCAGATGGCCTACGTTCGTAACTTGCAACTGATGGTATGATCCATCGAATCGAAATCAAGAAAGTAGAGCAACTCATACAAGCAACAGAAAGATAAACTTACCAAGTATGATCCCTTGGGCACCTCTATACTAAGAGCTTGTTAATGTTCTGAACCTTTCCTGCCCAGCTACATGAAGCATTATGGTTCCACAAATCAATCATATGGTTTCTCCATGTTGCAATACAATTATTTTAATAAACAGGGAAGAGTAAATAGCTAATAAAAGATTAACAAGAAGCAAAATCACATTTGAGAAGACAAACGCAAGCATAGAGTCATAGAGAATTGACTTCAGGTAGACTAACAAGCTATAAATTTTGAAACAGAAAGACCAATAGGAAAGAAAAAATGGTATTCATATGAGGTTGATACCAGTATCCCATACAGTAAGCTTTAACCTCTTCCCACCAACTGTTAACAACTTGATCTTAAAATCCACACCTAAAACATGGATTCAAACAAAAACCCAAATCAAATTTCACCATAAACTAATCAAAGATCCAGGAATGAACAAATTTAAGAGTAAAAAACAGGAGAAAATGAACCAATGGTGGGAGCTAGATCTTCTGCAGAAGCTGAAATGAAGCTAACTAGCAAACTACTCTTGCCAACACCAGAGTCTCCGATCAATAAGATCTTGAATGAAAGATCATAGCCTCCATTACTTTGCCCTGAAGATGATCTCATTTCGATTTTTCTATCCAAAAACAAAAACCCAAAGTTATAAAAATCCCTGCTGTTTTAATCTTCTTTACAAGTCCTCTGTTGTATCCAATGATATGATCAAACTTGTTTAAAAAAATAACCTTTGGGTGAGAAATGAATGGCCTTTTTTCTCTCAAAAGCACAGTGAAACTTGTTTTAATGGAGAGGACGAAAGGAAGGAAATTTCGTTTAAGAGATAAACAAAAGAGAGGATTGAGAATCCATGTGTTTCTTTGAGAAGAAACTAAAGGAACACGGGCTAGCTAACTGGGAACTTGCCCACACTAACTCGGTTCTAAAACAATTAAAACTTTAAATCATACCATATTAAAAAATCAAAATCTAAATCCAAAATAATTTTTTATTAGTCTTAAAGGTGATTAAGAGATAGTATTGTTTATATATTTAATTTTTTTAGGATAATAAAAGTTCACTTTCTCATCAGAACTACTTGTTAAATTCTGAACTAAAAAAAATTAAAAAATTAAATTTTAGTTAATTAAATTTAAAATCAACAAGAAGCACCTAACTCACATGTCTAAGTAAAGGTTTTGATTTTAGAAATAAATAGAGGAATTTTATTACCCTCTTAGGAAATTTTAAAATTTCCCTTCTCTATTACAACTTTCCTTTAAATCATTACACAAAATCAAAAACATAGATGAGATTACGAACCATGTTATTTCCCCCTAATTATTGGAACAACTTCATCTACATTTTTAAACACAATGGAGTAACCAAAGCATAGGAATCATAGAGTTTGCCTGCAGGAACTGCCCGGATATCAGTAGCATCGGCGGCTTAATAACGGTGTATGAGTTTCTTGTATGCCTCCTTGTTACTTAATAGTATTCATTCTCCGCCTGCATTTATGTCGGTACAGCTTTATTAGGTGCTGCATTGCTGATGATTTTTATTTACTGAAAGTAAGAGATAATTGGTTGTTGTTGAATGTTCATTCCTATTGCTACAGTACATTAGTGTTCAATTGTGTGAAGATCTTTATTGTCTTTTATTTTGTCCACAAGAAGTACACGAAATTTTGGTTTAACAACAAAATTTGTAAGATAGAAAATATCTGAAGAGTGTATAGTGTTTAACATCTTTGCATTCTGTTAATTAGACAAAAGAGAGTGTGTTCTTGCTCGAAAAGAAGTTTTAGATTACACTCAGAAGCTCGATGCTTAATAGCTTTACTTTCAACAAAAAAAAGGTTCAAATAAGCGGGAAGAAAGACAGTGCAAATGAAAGGAGAAAAAATTTCGAAAGAAATTTCAAATAAAAATTTGTAGACATAAAGATCAGTAAAGGAGAACGAAAAAAAAAAAACTTTTTCGATTCTCAGTAAGCTACCAAGTAAGAAATACAAAATTTTAAAAGAAATTTCAGATGAAAAAATAGTGAGTGATTGAAGGAAGAAAGCATTCTCAGTTCATTGTTTGTTTCTAAGCAGCTCAATTTGAAGAAGTTTAAGGACCCCAACAAGCCGTTCATATTTTATTATCAACTCAAGATTCAATTCATTGAACAATGTTGAAATTTGAAAAAAATTAGAAAGTAGGGTGAATGTTAAACTAATAACTAATTAGTTGTTAATTGATTATTAATTTATTATTAGAATTAATTGGGTTGTTAGTTAAATTTGTTGGAGTTTAGATATAAATACCTAATTTATTGTATTGGGCTTAAAAATCATCTTTTAGTCATTGTTTTAATAAAAAAATAACCAGATTCTATTTTTCTCTATTATTTGTCAAATTTTTATCATCATTCTCTTTCTTTCTTTTTATGTTTTATCGCCAGTCATCCACTCCGACCATCACAAGCCTCCTTTCTCACATTAGCATCGGCATCCGCATCCGCATCAACATTTTATTTACTTCACATTATTTTTAAGCTCTCAAATAACTATTTTTAGAATCTCACCGAGTAATTCGGCTAACAATGAAAAAGCCTATATACATAATTTTTTTTATTGAAACCTTACTTTCAGTTCAAATAGATCTAAGATATTATATATTTTCTTAATATTTTTTTATGTTCAATCATAAAGTATTAGAACATAGGTGTTACATTTGTCGTGTTAATTGTGTTTAAATTTGTTGTTTCATAATATTTACATTGTTTTCAATTAATAATATTTTCAGTTTTAAGATTATTAAAACCAACATCTTTTTAGATTGCGTGGGGATATTATGTACTTGGCTTCTATTTTGATTTGTGCAAAATTGCAACTATAATTTTTAAAAGGATCCGTCTATTTTAATTCTTCTAAAATTTTGGTATTATACTTTTACAATCATTATTTTGAGATGGGTAATATTTTTTTTCTTTCAAAATTTACAATCACATTAAAATATTATTATCTTACATGCTTTTTTGTTTGCAATCACGTTTCAATAATACAGAGTATTTAGATATTAGGTTCTTTATATTACAAGTTTTTTTTGCAATTCTGTTTTTATATTTTATAAAAATATATTTTAATAATTTAAGAGTGTTTTTAAAAAGAATTTTTTTTTTGATATACAGGTCGTGTAAACTTTAGTTTACACGTGCATTTTAATTTTAGAGGTTAGAATTTAGTTCAGGGTTAGAGTTTAGAATTTAATGTTAATGATTAAAATTTAGAGTAATAATTTAAGGTTTAGAGTTTAATTTTTAGGGTTAGAGTTAGAAATTTTAGATTTAAATTTTATAGTAAAAATATGATATAAAGTATCACATCGATAAAATAGAACTATTTTAATAATAAAATACACATGAACTATCATGTGAATTATTACATTAATATTGTGAAATTTTAATAATTAAATTAAAAATATAAATTTACCATTATATCTAAAGAGGATAAAATTATATGCAAGAAAACACCGTCTCACATTTTTCGTGAAATGATTATTTATAATGAAGTAATTCATTTACTTAGTTGTTTTGATTAAATTCATTCACTCAATTTTTTAATTAAATTCATTTACTCAATTTAATATACAGATCTATTCACACACATATATATTAAAAATCACAAAAAATTAGATGCCGACTCAAAAATTAATAAACATAACTACCCTAAACGATTATTGTAACTTTAAATTCATAAGTGATTGAAAATTTTAAAATACTTGTAACAAAATTTAATATGAAATAAATACATCATGTACATTTTTTAAACCACCGTAGTGGGAGATTTCTTACTAGTTAATAATAATAAAGAAAAAGAACAAAATATTGTCGACTTCTAGTTGTATGAGTCCAAAAAACGATACAATATGACCAGCGAGGAGACAATATGACATATTATTTTATACTGTAGAAAACGAAAGCAATACATTTTGTATGTAAAGAAAAGGTGTGATGCCAGATTTTAATTCCCTCATCAGACCATAATCCAACCATCTTTGAATGATTTTTTGTCATTTTTCCCACCCATAATCCAATACACTTTCTATTCTAACATTGTTTAAATCGCATTGAAGTATGTGTAGCGTGACGTTTTAAAATATTACAACAGCAATAATAATCAAACTAAAACTTAATCCATCGGTATAATCAAGGACAAACACATGACTTTATATTAGAAAGATAAATTTATAAAATCTGTTTAGTGGGTGAAAATAAATTTTTAATATATTCAAAATAATATACAAATTTTAAATTTTGAGGGGGCCACCTCCCCTTCGGTCGCCTCGGCCCTCAGTCCATCCCTAGATATAACAATGTTTAAATGTTATTATCCATCTAATTTTTTCAAACCTCCCTTGAATGATAAAGTAATAATACATATATCAGGTGTCAAAATTTCTTTGGGGGGTTTTTAACCTATAAAGGATAATGAAGCATTTATTAAAACTGATACGGACATGCAAAACATAATCTGCATGTTGAAACTTGGCATATGAATATATATATATGCACCGTTTCCTTCTCTGAGATCATAACAAAGGAAATTCAAAAGGATGGAAGTTCAAGTTATCTTTGCCCTTTCCCTTGCCATTTTCTTCTTCCATGGTAATTACTTTTTTTCTCTTCATTTTCCTCCCATGCTTTTATTTTTGAATTCTCTATTTCTTTAATTTAGATTTTGTTGCAGAGGCTCAATCATCTATATTCACGTTTAAGAACAACTGCCCTTACACAGTGTGGCCCGGCACTCTAGCAGGTGCCGGTCCTCAATTATCCTCGACCGGTTTCGAGTTAGCCTCACAAGCCTCATTCACCTTAAACGTCCCACAGCCATGGTCCGGCCGTTTTTGGGGTCGAACCAATTGCAACATTGCCAGCGGAAAGTTCCAATGCGCCACCGCCGACTGTGGGACTGGTCAGGTTACGTGCAACGGCGCGGGTGCAATCCCACCAGCGTCTTTGATGGAGTTCACCTTAGCACCAAACAATGGAAACGATTTTTATGATATTAGCCTTGTCGATGGCTTTAATTTGCCTGTCTCAGTTACCCCGCTCGGCGGATCGTCGGTTTGCAACACCACGAGTTGCGCCTTTGATATCAACGCGGTTTGTCCCTCGGAATTGCAGGTTAAAGGATGGGGAGGAGATGTTATTGCATGCAAGAGCGCGTGTTTGGCGTTTAATCAGCCGCAATATTGTTGTACCGGTGCTTATAGTTCGCCGGCGACATGCCAGCCGACACCGTATTCAGAGATTTTTAAGAGCAAATGTCCTCAGGCTTATAGTTATGCTTATGACGATAAAACTAGTACATTTACATGCACCGGCGGAACTAATTATCTTATAACCTTTTGTCCTTGATTTGATTTGCTTTTGAGTATGATAATAAAGTTTATAAGTTTCTAGTCATGAGTACAAATTTGTCACGTCCTGTTTTCTAAAAGAACTTTTAAATTCAAATTCAATTTTTTTATATTAATATTTATATGTTTTTTTTTCTTTCCAGATTTTGATTTTCCTCACTGCGTGGTTTTGAGGCCCGCAACAGGTGCCATTGCACTCTATCTTTCCGAGTTGCCTAGCTGCTTACAAAGTGCATCATCCTGATATTGTATCTTTCTTCAGGTCAATTTGGTGATCCATTACGACCTTCCTGTGAATTGTGAAAGATGGCAATGGTACGGACCCTGATTCTTTTGTTTACCTGCTTAGAATTGGCAGGGCAGGGAGATTTTGCTGCAATGTTAAGTTACTATCTTCTTGAAATGTGTTATATTTATGGATTATTATCCTATACATTAACGGTGAAAAATAAAAATTTTCACAAACTGTGATAATGGTTAGTTTAGGAGTTTAGGTGTAAGGATTTTGAATTTAGGAATAATGATTAGAATTTAAGGTTTAGAGGTTAGAGTTTACTTTTTAGGGTAATATGATGAGGATTTAAGTTTTAATCTATAAATCCTAAATTATAACCCTAAACTGTAAATTTCAACCACTATCCTAAAATTCAAAACTCATACACCTAAACCCCTAAACTATACACCCTAAATTAAGTCCATAAACCCTAAAATTAAAACGCTTGTAGAAACTTTTAATTTTCACCTTCAGTATATAAATAATTACCCTATATTTATTACATATTCCGTCACGTGTTCTTCGCGTGACATACCATCCACCTGTTGAGCCTTTTGCAATACTTTTCTTTAGGACATTTATCATCTCCTAGCCTCTAGAATACTCGAGACACATATTTATTATAAAAAAGCGATTATATCCTGAAGAGATGACTATCAAGTATCAAGTATCAAGTTTGGCTAGTCTACGTGTCCGGCCTACAAACATAATTATAACTAGAATAAACTACATAAATGATCACCATAGTATTGGAAAAGTTGCGATTTAACCACATTACTTTTTTCGAAGCAATTAAACCATCATACTATTAAATTGGGTGTCATGTGACCATGATCCGTTAGAGGTTAACGGTAGGGTGCTGTGGCAGTTAAAAAATTAAGGGTATAATTACACATTTGGTCTTTACTATTTACACATTCTTTCAATTTAGTCTTAATTTTAAACTAATAAAATAAATTAATTATCCTCCAATAAGTGTCATCACCTATTTAGAGGAGAGAAAAAAAATCCCCAAACCCTAAACCCTACAAACACAATTATAACTAGGGTAAACTACATAAATGATCACCATACTATTGGAAAAGTCGTGATTTAACCACATTACTTTTTTCGAAGCAATTAAACCATCATACTATTAAATTGGGTGCAATGTGACCACCAACCGTTAGAGGTTAACGGTAGGGTGATGTGGCAGTTAAAAAATTAAGGGTATAATTACACATTTGGCCTTTACTATTTACACATTCTTTCAATTTAGTCTTAATTTTAAACTAATAAAATAAATTAATTATCCTCCAATAAGTGTCATCACCTATTTAGAGGAGAGAAAAAAAATCCTCAAACCCTAAACCCTACAAACACAATTATAACTAGGGTAAACTACATAAATGATCACCATACTATTGGAAAAGTCGTGATTTAACCACATTACTTTTTTCGAAGCAATTAAACCATCATACTATTAAATTGGGTGCAATTTGACCACCAACCGTTAGAGGTTAACGGTAGGGTGATGTGGCAGTTAAAAAATTAAGGGTATAATTACACATTTGGCCTTTACTATTTACACATTCTTTCAATTTAGTCTTAATTTTAAACTAATAAAATAAATTAATTATCCTCCAATAAGTGTCATCACCTATTTAGAGGAGAGAAAAAAAATCCCCAAACCCTAAACCCTACAAACACAATTATAACTAGGGTAAACTACATAAATGATCACCATACTATTGGAAAAGTCGTGATTTAACCACATTACTTTTTTCGAAGCAATTAAACCATCATACTATTAAATTGGGTGCAATGTGACCACCAACCGTTAGAGGTTAACGGTAGGGTGATGTGGCAGTTAAAAAATTAAGGGTATAATTACACATTTGGCCTTTACTATTTACACATTCTTTCAATTTAGTCTTAATTTTAAACTAATAAAATAAATTAATTATCCTCCAATAAGTGTCATCACCTATTTAGAGGAGAGAAAAAAAATCCCCAAACCCTAAACCCTACAAACACAATTATAACTAGGGTAAACTACATAAATGATCACCATACTATTGGAAAAGTCGTGATTTAACCACATTACTTTTTTCGAAGCAATTAAACCATCATACTATTAAATTGGGTGCAATGTGACCACCAACCGTTAGAGGTTAACGGTAGGGTGATGTGGCAGTTAAAAAATTAAGGGTATAATTACACATTTGGCCTTTACTATTTACACATTCTTTCAATTTAGTCTTAATTTTAAACTAATAAAATAAATTAATTATCCTCCAATAAGGTGTTGACACATGTCACCACCTATTTAGAGGAGAAAAACAAAATCCCCAAATATGTACTAGGCGAGAATTGAACATGGGTGAAGCAACGATAAAGGCAACACCTTAACCACCGCACCAAGCACATGTTTGTGCTATAAATCACCAATTGTAGTATATGTGAGGATTACAATCGGAAATATAGCAGAAATTTGTGAGGATCTTACATGTGTATAATAACATTTCTTGATAAAAACAATATAAAAGCAAAATCGGAAAGGAAGATACCTTATCGCAGCGGACCACCAATTTCAAACCTCTACTGCTGTAATCAAATTTCTTAAGAAATTTTTGCAAATTAGCAAACCAAGGGGCATGCTTATTGCCATTGTGGAATCGTGGTTGACCTTTCTTAGATGGTTTAAAGCAAAGCTTGGCTTCTTTTAAACTCGAAGGATTCAAGGACGTAAAGGGCATCATCCACTCACCTTTGTACTCCAATGTAAGAAAGTTTGGGGTGTCAATGTCAGCCTCCTTTAGCTTCTTGCATTCTCTCAAGACGAGTGTCTTAAGCTGATAGCTTGATATTGTAATATTTTTTTTAAGGCATCACACTTGCTTAAGACCAACTTCTCAAGGACAAGAAAACAAGACAGATGATTTTGAAATGACTCATCCTTCAGTGTAGCATCTTCTAATGTCAAACTCTTAAGTGTGTTGCATGTCGACAACTCAATTTCACAGTGCCTTCTTGCCGCAACATACCAAAATGTTTCAAGGTTTGGTGCTTGAAGGTGAACTTCATTCAGCTCTGTGCAAGCGTGCAAATTAACCCTTTTAAGTTTAGGACGATTCGAAACCTTTAAAATTTTTAATTGAGTTGCGTAGACGAGCCTAAAATCCTCAAGTAGAGGGCAGGCATAGACAATTTTCTCTACCATCTGCTCTTTGACAGAGAGCTTTACGAGGCACACTTTCTACAGATTACAAATATTCAAACTATTACAAGGTCCCAACTTACACCCATTAACTCTTAATGAAGTTATTATTCTGGCAGCAAATACATATTGAGGTAAGCTGTAGCGTTTATGCACATGTGAAGCAGGACAAAAGTGATGAGGAAGAAGATGAATTTGAATGGTAAAAACAATAAGACATATAATAAATTGGTGATTTATTGCACAAACATGTGCTTGGTGTAATAGTTAAGGCGTTGTCTTTATCTCTGCTTCACCCAGGTTTGATTCCCACCTAGCGCATGTTTGGGAATTTTGTTTTTCTCCTCTAAATAATCACCACCTGATTGGAGAAGGAAAATAATTTATTATATCAAATATAAATAATTAAATTCCTCCAATAAGGAGGGTTACGAAAAAAAACGATGAGGAGAGGAGCCGAAGAGGCAAGAGGGGGGCGTCGACCGGCATTTTTCCTTGGAGAAGAGTGGAGGAAGGGGCAACCGACGGCGGTATGGACAGTGTTCGTGGATAATCTAAGCAAGAGGGTGACGAGATTCGCTTTGAAGGAAATTTGTAATCAACATGGGAGGGTCAATAGATTGTTTATTCCGTTATCAAACAACAAAGCAAAATACAAAGATGTCACGTTTGCTTTTGTTACGATGTCAACGAAAGAGGAAATGGAGAAAGTGATTGAACGATTGGATAATACGCGTATTGAAGGAACGGTGGTCAGGGTCTCGAAAGCAAGATACCCTAGGTCCAACGTGGATAACTTCAGAGGGAGGGAGAATCGTAGGAGTGCGGGTTCTTTTGAATATAGGAAGAAGGAGGCTCACAATCAACAAGTACCAGCTGGGTGGTGGGACTCAGTCGAGGGAGGTAGAAAAACGTACAAAGAGGTGCTGGTGAGTGAAGAGGCTCGTTCAGAAAAGAAAGATAGAGCTCTGGTGCAAGAATTTAAGTTACCGGCGAAAGAAATTGAATGGTTAAGGAACTGCTTGGCTGGAGTGATTAAGGAACAATTTGATAGGGATTTTGTGCAAAGAGCCCTACTAAATGATGGCATTGACGTGAAGGTAGTACAATGGGGTGTTGAGTGCGAATCGGTGGTTATAATTTTCAAGTCGGCTGATGATATAGAGGAAGCATGGAACCAAAAGAAAGAAGCCCTTGGGTATTGGTTTGATTTTCTGGAGAAACTGTTGATCGAGGGTGTTCCCCATTATTTTTGCAATATCAAAGTTTATGGTATCCCGTTAGTTTGCTGGCATTCAAGATTCTTCGAGGCATTAAGGAGCAGATGGGGTAAGTACGTAGGGGAGGGCAAGTGCACTAGAGATAAAGAGAGACTGGACTTGGCGAGTCTTATGATCAGAACGGCGAGTATGGAGACGATACCGGAGAAATTGAAACTAGTATCTATGGGCTTTCCATATGTACTCAAGATCAGAAAAGGTAGGCCGAGGGAGGAAGGTGAGGCTGTGGAGACAGATGGGGAGAAAATTAGATTCGCCGACGACTGGTCGGAGAATGAGGAGGAGGATGCGGAATTTTGGAGCGCCGATGTGATGGGAGAGGAAAGGGCGCCGGGATCCATGAACGACGACGAGAACCTTCCAGGACATGGGAGAGATGAAGGGTCGAGCCTAGGGAATGATGGCTTGGCAGATCGGAATTTAAGTCCCCCGAGGAACATGCATGTTGATAATATTGTGGTGGACAATCTGGCAACTAATAATGAAGAGGTAATCATTACGGAGGCAGGAGTGGGAGGTGAGGAACACGTGGGAAATAAAACAATGGCTAGTGGGTCTGATATAGAGATAGTGGGCCGGCATGAGGAAGGGAGGGGTGATGGGCCAGCTGAGAATGAAATAAATGGGCCTGTTGTTTTAGGTGGTGAGTGTGGAGACCCAATAAATGCTGATAGGAATTTAAGGGGGGTGGGGAATGGCAGCAACGAGGTGGGGATTTCTTCGAGTCAAGTCCCTGACTAGGTTTCTAATAGCTTGGAGAAGGGGGATGGCAGCACTCGCAATAGCGCAACCCCTCCTTCTTTCGGCATATATCGAAAGATAAATGGTATTGTTGAAAATTCGTACCCTTCGGGGCTGTTTCGGGCAGGGTATAGAAGACGGTTCAGACAAGTAGCGAGGGAGGTGCTAGAGAACAGTGGTTCAAAATCAAGAAGGGGAGCGGACTATTCGAGCCTGAGGGAAGAAATTCCAGCCATTGGTCTGGAAGCAGAATCAGTATGGGAATTATGCAACATTTTAGAGATATCTTTCAAGGGAGGACGGGGGAAGTAATTAGCAGGATCTGTGAATTGGAGAAGGAATTAAGTGAGGTGGTATAATTGGTGGTGGTGGGTATTAAAAAAAGCGATAAATGGATATGTCTATTATTACATGGAATATACGAGGGATTAGGAGGAAGGAAAAGAAGAAGGTTGTCAGAGACTTGAGAAGAAAAAAGAAAGGGGTTATATTGTTTTTACAAGAAACTAAGAAGGAAGTATTAGAAAGGAGGGAAGTCAAGCAATTTTGGGGTAATGATAATTTTGAATTTGCGGTTTCACCTGCATGTGGATCGGCAGGAGGATTGGTGAGTGTTTGGGATGGGAATGCGTTAGAAGAAAGCGAAGTAGTGGTAGAGAGGCGTTTCATTGCTGTAATTGGAACTTGGAAGAATACGAATCTAAGGTGTGGCTTTCTAAACGCTTATGGCCTTTTTGTCGATAATGAAAATGAGGGATTTTTTCTGGAATTGAGTAGCTTTATAAATTCGAGGCAGACATCATGGTGCTTAGGGGGAGATTGTAACGCATATTTGAAGGAAGAGGAGAAAGCTGGGTACTCGATGAATAGAAATACAATAGCATTGTTTAATCAGTTTGTTAGTAGCATTGGGGCGTTGGATTTGCCGTTGGTGGGAGGAAAGTATACGTGGAGCAATAATAGAGATCCGCCAACTTTCATTAGGCTGGATAGATTCATTGTAACGACTAATTTCAGCATGGAATTTCCTCTCCTCTGTCAATCGATGATGTGCAAATCGTTGTCGGATCACAATGCGATATGGTTGACTGTCGAGAAAAGCAATCGGGGCCCTATTCCGTTTAAATGTTTCAATTCTTGGTTGAATGAGGAAGGATTTGAATAGATGGTAGTTGATACGATAACCAAGTTGAAGAAAAAGGAAAATGGGAGGAGATTGGGTCAGATTATCAAAGGAACAAAAGTTAAGATCAAGGAGTGGGGGAAGAGTTATTCGATACTTATTCCAGCACTTGAGAAGCAAATTTCAGAAGTAGAAGAGTGTATTCAAAGAGGGATGGGGGATAGTGAATCGGCTAGATATTTGTGTTGTTTGAGGAGTCGGCTATGGGAGCAATATAGGAAAGAAGAATCACAGTGGCTCCAAAAATCTCGGTTGAAATGGCATGCAGAGGGCGATAGAAACATGCGTTTCTTCCACGCAGTAGCATCCGGAAGAAGAAGAGTAAACTCTATACTAAGCCTTGAAGAAGGGGGAATCACGGTGTCGAGTGTGGAGAGGATCAAAAGGTTAGTTAGGAACTTCTACGAAAAGAATTTTAATGTCAACAATGCCTTGGAAGTCTTGGATGTGAATTTGGATTTGTCCAAGATCAATGAGGAACAAGCAGAGAAGCTGCAAAGGAGGTTTACAGAGGCGGAAATTTGGGAGGCGTTGGCGTGCTCGGACGGTAACAAGGCTCCCGGGCCGGATGGACTGAATTTGAATTTTTTTAAGAAATTTTGGGTGCATTTGAAAGATGATATTATAAAGTTCTTTGATGATTTTTTCGAGAATGGCAGTTTTGAAGCAGGGATGAACCACTCTTTTCTGACTTTGATCCCGAAGGTGGCGAACCCGACATCTCTTGAAGAATTTCGACCCATCAGCTTAATGAGTGGGTTATATAAGCTGGTGTCGAAGGTTCTAGCAAGAAGAATGAGAGGGGTTATGGATTCGATTGTGGGAGAAACACAATTCGCGTTCATCCAAGGCCGTCAAATCTTGGATTGTGCATTAGTGGCGAATGAGGCGATTGATGCGAAGAGGAAGTCGGGGGATGGAGGGATCGCATTCAAGATCGATTTTCAAAAAGCGTATGATACGGTGTGTTGGGATTTTCTTATGATTATTTTAAAAAAGTGTGGGTTTCCGGATAGATGGCGTATGTGGATTTACAATTGTATCGCAACTGCGACAATTTCTGTTTTAGTAAATGGAGTTCCTACGGAAGCGTTCAAGATAGCTAGGGGATTAAGGCAAGGGTGCCCGCTTTCCCCGTTATTATTTAACATAGTTGGGGAAGCATTGAGCCAAATGATCAAGAAGGCAGTAAATTGCAAGTTGTTTGAAGGGTTCCTAGTGGGAAAGGAGGGTTCGTCCGTTGCAATTTCTCACTTGCAATTCGCGGATGACCTCTTAATTTTCTGCGGTGGTACAGAAATCCAATTGAGGAATGTTAAGAGAGTGCTACGTGTCTTCGAGCTAATGTCGGGGTTGAAATTGAACTTAAAGAAGAGCATGGTATTTGGTTTAAACGTGGATGAGGAGGAAATAGCTAGGTGGGAAGAATTGATAGGTTGTAAAGTGGGTGTATTGCCAACGACATATCTCGGCTTGCCACTCGGGGCTTCGAGGAATGTAATGAGTTTATGGGAGCCGGTGTTGAGGAAGGTTGGGGAACGTCTTGCTGGTTGGAAACCAAAAATAATATCGATCGGGGGTAGAGTTACTATGATAAAGTCGGTTCTTTCAAGCTTGCCGATTTACTATTTGGCGATTTTCAAACTTCTGGGGGTTGTTGCGAAAGCCCTTGACAGGTTGGTGGCGAACTTCTTATGGGGTGGGGATGGTGAGCATCGGAAGCTGCATTGGGTGAAGTGGTCGGACGTCTGTGTACCGAAAGATGCTGGTGGTCTGGGGATAATTAACTTCAACTTATTGAATCACTCGCTTCTTAGCAAGTGGAGTTGGAGGTTCGGCAACGAAGTTAATAGCCTGTGGAGGAGGGTTGTTGAGGCGAAAATTGCAGGTCCTACTCATAATCTAATTCCGCCGAGATCGAAGAGGAATCAAACTTCTTGGATATGGTTCGATATAGCAAACTCACTGCATGTAAACGACCCAGTGGGAACGGTGGTTAGAGCAAACTTGGAAGTAAAAGTTGGGAATGGACATCGAATCATGTTTTGGGAGGATTGCTGGTTAGGAGAGGTTATATTAAAAACTTTGTTTCCAAGGATCTTTGCCTTATGCACGGATAAATCGGCTTCGGTAAGCGATGTTGGTAGAGAAGTTAATGGTCAGTGGGAATGGGTGATACCTCTGAGGCGTCGACTGTTTGATTGGGAGAGGCAACAGTGGAGGGAGTTGTTGGGGTTACTAAATAACTTCAAATCGAGCGGGTTGAAGGAGGATTGGGTTAGTTGGAAAGGCTCGACTGATGGGAGATTTTCGGTGAAAGCAGTGCGGGACAGTGTGTTAGGGAATAATATCAAAAATAAGCTTTGGTCGGAGTTGGTTTGGGTGGGGTTCGCTCCACCAAAAGTGGAAGTGTTCATGTGGCGATTGGTTAGAGGCAGAGTGCCGGTGAAGGTGGAGTTAAGTAGGAGAGGAGTTGTGCTAAATGAGGATATGCTATGCTGTAAAACCTATGTTTGATTTTGATATAATTAAATCCTTAAAGATTATTTTGTAAAACTTAAAATTAGTTTTTAAGTCCCTTAATAAGTTTTTAAAACACCAACACTTTGAAACTGATTTATAAAACTCAAACTCAAAATATTTTCTAAGTGTTCCAAGGCAAAACCATTGAAAATCGTCCAGGCGTATCGATACACTACCAAGCGTATCGATACCATTTTACCAAACTTGGTCACTGCTGGAACCTGTATCGATACCCCAAACCCTCGTATCGATACAGCCCTGGGTTAAAATTCAAAGAGTTTGAATACGGTACCGATACGGCAAACCATCGTATCGATACGGGCCTTGTAATTTTTTAATATAAGTCTGTTTAAAAAATATAACCGTTGGTGTCAGTTGGTTGGTAACCAAACTTTAAAAGTTTGTTGACCCGTATCGATACGCATAACTTCCGTACCGATACGGAGTTGGACAGTGAGTTAAGTTCAGAAAATAGTATCGATACGGCCCTTGACGTTTCGATACCCCGTACCAATACGCTTACACGCGTATCGATACCCCTGTATTAAATGTGCACAACGGCTCTTTCTTTTTTGAGACAGGTACCGATACCCATTCCCGCGTACCGATACCGGTAGCTGCAGAAGTGCATTTATGGTGGTAAGAGAGGGTTCCAACGGCTCTAATTAAGTCCCCAACCACCCAAACGGCTAGAAATCAATGAAGAGGTATAAAAGACACATCAAAAAGCTACAACAACAACTATTGAACTTCAAGCAAACACTTATTCATCAAATCCAAGCAATTGTGCAAATTTTCATATTTGTCTAGAAATCCCAATTTGTGTTCTTCATTCATACTTTGTAAAATTGGGTTGAGTGCTTGTATTGGGGCTATCATTTGTATTGAGAGATACCTAATTAGCCTACAAATTTCTTTGTTCTCTTGTGTGAGGGTTGGGTTGATTTTTGGGTAGAAAAATCAACCGAAATTGTAAAGGGTTGCCTCATTGTCCTAGAAAAGGGGAAGATCAATTTAGTGAAATTGTTGCAAATCCTTAGTGAGACTAAGGTAGTGGATGTAGAGTTCATTTGAAACTTGAACCACTCTAAATCCCTTGTTTATCATTTTTAATTTGCCAATTTCCACTACAATCCTTTAAATTTCCAATTCACCCCCCCTCTTGGTAAATATTGATCTTTCGATCCACTCAACAATTGGTATCAGAGCTTAACTCTTTGAGGATTAACAACCACAAGAGGAGATCCTTGGAAGAGTGTGATCATCCAAATATTAAGAGATGGCTTCAACCTCTGGTTCCGGCATGTACGAGTCACAATCAACCACCAAGCCTCTTTTCTTCAATGGTGACAACTATTCTTTTTGGAAGAATAAAATGAGGCTATTCATCAAGTCAAGTGACTATCTTGTGTGGGATGTCATTGAGGATGGGCCATACATTCCATTGAAGCAAGATGGTGAAGGCAAGATGGTGTTGAAGAAGAAAGCCGAAATGAGTGAAGAGGTGAGGAAGAAGATTCAAGTCAACGATAAAGCTCTCCACGTGCTTTTTTGTGCTTTCGGTCCGGACATCTACTCAAAGGTCTCATCCATTGAAAGTGCCAAAGAAGTGTGGGACACACTTGAGACCACTTATGAAGGCACCAATGATGTCAAAGAAACTAAGATTGGACTTCAATCTTAGTTATGAAAAATTCAAGATGGAGCCCGATGAGACGGTGTCAAAGATGTTTGATCGATTCTCCACGATTGTCAATGGTCTAAAGGGCTATGGAGAGATCATACCGGAAGACAAGCTTGTCCGGAAGCTACTCTATTCACTTCCCGAATCTTGGGATGTGAAGAGAACTGCTATCATCGAAGCAAAGAACTTGAAGACATTAAAGCTTGATGAGCTTGTGGGTTCTCTCCTTACTCATGAGATCATGAAACAAGGAAGGGAAGATGAGAAAAAGAAAGAAGAGAAAAGAGTAGAGAAGCTTGAAGTTGAAAAGAAGAAGAAGATGGGAATAGCTCTCAAGGCTAAAGCTTCACAACATGATGAGAGCTCATCTTGTGAGGATGATGAACTTGAAGAATTGGCTATAATAGCCAAACGATTCTCACGTTTCATGAGGTCCAACCGGGGAAGAAAAATCCAAAGAAAAATGGACTTCAAAGGGAAGAACAAAGAAGAAGGAAAGGATCCCATCATTTGCTATGAGTGCAAACAATCCGGCCACATCCGTTCGGAGTGCCCTCAACTCAAGAAGAAGGGCTTTGAGAAGAAGAAGAAACTCAAAGCCAAGCTTGCTACTTGGAGTGATGAGGAGTCATCGGAGGATGACGAACAAGAAGTGGCTAATCTTTGTCTCATGGCACTTGAGGAAGATTCCTCCTTGGTAACCTCTAACTCGTCTACTTTAGATTTTTCATATGAAGAGTTAAATGATGCATATGATGAGTTACAAGAGGTATATGATGAATTAGTTGAGAAGTATAAGGAGTCGGTCATTAGGAATAAAAAAATTATTCAAGAACTAAATGAGAAAAATGACTCACTTACTCAAGCTAATTCTAAATTTTAGAAAAAGATTTTAGGATTAAAATATGAACTTAAATTCTTTCAAGATGAAAATGTTGATCTTAATAATCTTTTATCTCAATGTAATAGTGAACACCAAAAGGTGTTGGGTGAGCTAAATGAGCTCAAGAAGTCTTTAAAAAATGTTGGTAGTGCTAAGCATGAAGTAGGAGAATCATCTAGAACACACCAACCTAAGAAAAAGACTAATTACTACAAACAAGGTAGCTACCCTAGACATAGTAGAGCTAAAAGAGTTAGAAGTGTATGGGTTCCTAAGGAACTTGTAAAATCTAATAATATTATTGCTATGTCATCTTGGATTCCTAAGGGAACCAAGGTTTTGGGAGCTAACACTCATGGACCCAAAATGATTTGGGTACCAAAAACCAAGGTTTAATATCTTTGTTTGTAGGGGGAGCATTGCTACAAGGCCAAAGCACAAAGTCAAAACTCATGGTACCTTGATAGTGGATGTTCGAGGCACATGACCGGAGACAAGAGTCGATTCATGGATTTAAAGCCAAAAAGTGGAGGAGTAGTAACATTTGGTGACAACTCCAAAGGCCACATTAAAGGTATTGGCTCCATAGGTAATCACTCTACCATTCTTATTGAAAATGTCTTATATGTCGATGGTCTTAAACATAATTTATTGAGCATAAGTCAATTATGTGATAAAGGATTTAATGTTTTATTTGATAAAAATGGTTGCAAAATTGTAGACATTAAATCTAATAATATTATGCTCATAGGTCATCGCATAGGAAACATATACATGGTGCATTTAGATGACATACATACATCTCATGCATGCTTAGTTGCTCAAAATGAAAATGATGCATGGTTGTGGCATAGGAAGCTAGGACATGCTAGCATTAGTGTTTTGGAAAAACTAGTCTCTCTAAATCTAGTTAGAGGTTTGCCCAAAATAAAATTTTCAAATGACAAAATTTGTGATGCTTGCTCTAAGGGTAAACAACATAAGTCTTCCTTTAAATCCATTAATGATGTTTCTACTAGTAGATGCTTACAATTAATTCACATGGATTTGTTTGGGCCAATTAGGACTATGAGCTTGGGTGGTAAATCTTATGCATTTGTGCTAGTTGATGATTTTTCTAGATTTACTTGGGTTCTCTTTTTAAGTACTAAAGATGGGGCTTTAGAAAAATTCATCACATTTTCAAAATTAACCCAAAATGATCTTGAACTTAGAATTTCACACATTAGAAGTGATCATGTAACCGAGTTTCAAAATTTAGGGTTTGAAGAATTTTTGAATGAAAATGGTATTAGCCATAATTTTTCGGCTCCTCGAACTCCTCAACAAAATGGGGTAGTTGAGAGGAGAAATAGAACTTTGCAAGAAATGGCTAGAACTATGCTTTGTGAAAACAATTTACCTAAATATTTTTGGGCGGAAGCCACAAACACCGCTTGTTATATTGTAAATCGAGTAATGATTAGGTCAATTTTAAAGAAAACACCTTATGAGATTTTAAAATCTAAAAAGCCTAACATTAGCTATTTTCACCCTTTTGGGTGCAAGTGTTTTGTTTTAAATAATGGAAAAGACAACTTAGGTAAATTTGATGCAAAAAGTGATGAAGCCATTTTTATAGGTTACTCTTTAACCTCTAAAGCCTATCGAGTATTTAACAAAAGAACTTTAGTAGTAGAAGAATCTATTCATGTTGTATTCGATGATAACCTCCTTCCTAGGAAGGATTCTTGTGATGATGATGATGTAGGAATCATAAATGCCTTTGATGGAGGTCAAACTTCAAAGGAGGATGAGATTCAAACAAAAGTAGAAGACACACAAGAACCACCTCTTGAAGCCTTGAAGGACTTGGCTATTGAGGAAAAGGAAGTGAGCTACCCAAGGGAGTTGAACTATGTCAAAGATGGTGAAATCTTGGGTGATCCATCCAAGGGGGTAACCACTCGTTCTTCTCTTAGATTAATGAACCATGTTGCATTTATCTCATGCATAGAGCCTAAAAATATAAAAGAAGCATTGAAAGATGACTTTTGGATCATGGCTATGCAAGAAGAGTTAAATCAATTTGAGAGAAGTAATGTATGGACATTAGTTGATAGGCCTAGTAATCAATCTACTATAGGAACTAAATGGGTCTTTAGGAACAAACTAGATGAGAGTGGTAACATTGTGAGAAATAAAGCTAGACTTGTAGCACAAGGTTACACTCAAGAAGAGGGAATAGATTTTGATGAAACCTATGCACCCGTAGCTAGAATGGAAGCCATTAGGATATTGCTTGCATATGCATGTTATCATAATTTCAACCTTTTTCAAATGGATGTTAAAAGCGCATTTTTAAATGGTTTTATAAATGAAGAAGTGTATGTGGAACAACCACCGGGTTTTGAAGATTCAAAATTTCCAAATCATGTTTTCAAACTTACCAAAGCTCTTTATGGTTTAAAACAAGCTCCTAGAGCTTGATATGAAAGGCTTTCAAATTTTTTGATTGAAAAAGGATTTGAAAAAGGTAAGGTGGACACTACACTTTTCATAAAAATGTATAAAAATGACATCTTAGTAGTTCAAATTTATGTTGATGATATTATTTTTGGTTCTACTAATGAATGTCATTGTCAAGAGTTTGCTAAGTTAATGCAAGGTGAATTTGAGATGAGCATGATGGGGGAGCTCTCATTCTTTTTGGGACTCCAAATCAAGCAAAAGAAGGATGGCACCTTCATCAACCAAGCAAAATACATAAAGGATATGCTCAAGAAGTTTGGCTTGGAGAATGCAAAACCTCAAGCCACTCCTATGAGCTCATCTACAAAGCTTGACAAAGATGAAGGAGGTAAGTGCGTTGACTCTAAGCTTTATCGTTCTATGATTGGATCTTTGCTTTACCTTACCGCAAGTAGACCGGATATCTTGTTTAGTGTTTGCTTGTGTGCTAGGTTTCAAGCTAGTCCTAGAGAGTCTCACCTTATAGCCGTTAAGAGAATCTTTAGATACCTTTGAGACACTCCTTGTTTAGGCCTTTGGTATCCTAGAGACTCTACCTTCAACCTACATGCTTACTCGGATGCGGATTATGGGGGTTGTAAAATCGATAGGAAAAGTACTTCGGGAACTTGCCAATTCTTAGGTAGTATGCTCATATCTTGGTTCTCTAAGAAACAAAATAGTGTAGCCTTATCTACCACCGAAGCCGAGTACATATCCTTAGGGAGTTGTTGTGCTCAAGTCCTTTGGATGAAGCAACAACTCTTAGATTATGGTATTAAAGTTGGAACCATACCCCTAAAATGTGACAACACTAGTGCAATATGCTTAACTAAAAATCCCATCCAACACTCTAGAACCAAACACATAGAAATAAGGCATCATTTCATTAGAGATCATGTCCTTAAGGAAGATGTGGTTATAGAGTATGTAGACACCTTGAATCAATTAGCGGACATTTTTACAAAACCCTTAGACAAAGAGCGCTTTTGGTCCCTTAGGAGAGAGTTAGGTCTAGCTAGCCTATCTTGACCTTTTTGGACCTCTTTTGTGCTTAAACTTGCTTGATCTTGTGAAATGCCATGTTTGTATGCTTAGACTCCAAATTTCTTCCATGCCTATAGTTAGGGGGAGTGTGATTCTGTTAAAATATGCTTAGAACTGCTCATACATCATTTGCATACTCATAGGAGAGATTAGGTTCGAGCCTTTGGTTGTTCCTTGAACCAAAAATGCATTTCTGGGCATGCAGTATCGATACTGTTATAAGCGTATCGATACTTGTTCTTCATTTCGTTTCCCAGAATTCTTTACGCTTCACGCGTATCGATACGATTAATCTCGTATCGATACGGGTCGTTTCGATACGGACCCATCCGTTTCGATACGACTGTTCAAACGGTCATATTTGCAAAAAGACATATTTATCCCCGTATCGATACCCCATCGGGCGTATCGATACTCGACTGCGCTGATGGCAATAAATAAGCTTTTAATGTATTCAACTTTTACCAAAATTCAATATCCTCAAAACCTAATTAACCCTAGCCGTTTTTGCCTATAAAAAGGCACTTCCTCCTTCATATTTTTCACACCTCAACTCAAACCTAAAAGAGTTTTCAAATCAAGCAAGGCTGTTGAGTTGTGTGGGGCTCGATTCGATCAACCAATTTAGCTCACCAAGTGGTGGAGAGGTGGATATTTGGGTGGAAGGGTTGTGGAAGCTAGAAAGATTAAAGACACAATGATTTATAGTGGTTCGGCCTTCTAACAAGCACCTACATCCACTACCTTAGCTTCCCACTAAGGATTTCACAATCAATCCACTAATTGTTTCGTCCCCTTTTCTAGGATTAGGAGGAAACCCTTACAACCGATCAAGCTTCTACCCAAAGCCTTGATCAAAACCCTCTTTTACAAAGAGATAAATAAAGCAAACTTAAACCCTCTAATAGGTGTTTGTTTGCACAATGAAGCACTCACCCAAAACCTAAAAACACTTGAGCAAATTTGACAATTTTGGCTCACTAGTGTTTGTCTATACAAGAAATGACACTTTAAGCACTAAGACAATTTCTTGATCATTTGTTGATTGACAATTGAAGCATTAGCCTTCTCTTGATGCTTGGAGGTCCCTTTTATACTCCCAATTGAGTTTATAGCCGTTTAGGACCGTTGGGGTTGAAATAGAGTCGTTGGAGCCTTTAATTCCCTCCATAAATGCAGTTCTGCAGCTCCCCGTTTCGAAACGCTCGAAGCCGTTTCGAAACACCCTCAATATAGAAAGAGCCGTTGCAGTCTGTCAGGATACCTATTTCGGAACACCCCCTTGCCGTTTCGAAACGCGTATCGGAACGCTATAAGCCCGTATCGAAACGACCTGCATTTAAAAGTTAGTTGGGAAAGAGCCGTTGGGGTTTATGACCGTTGTGGTCAGTGCCACGTGGGCGTATCGAAACGGCCTAGCCTGTTTCGAAACGCTGGCCCCGTTTCGATACAAGTATCGAAACGTTTTGGCCACTGGAGGCACCTGTTTCGAAACGCCCTAAGGTGTTTCGAAACACTTGGTCAGTTTTGTTAAAAATGGCTTTAGAAAACATGAAAAACCTTTATGAAAAATTCCTTAAATATTATTTCAAGTTGTTTGGACTTTGGAAATGTTTTAAATACTTTTTAAATCAGTCCAAAACATTTTTCAATTATTATATCAAAACATTAGTTCTACAATCTCCCCCTTTTTGATATAATAAAACCACTTGAAAAATTGTTTGGAATTCTCCCCATTTAACTTTAAAAATGTGAATAAGAGATAAAAATTTTAATTCAAATAAAGCTCCCCCTTATTCATTTGAAAATTCAATTTTTCAAATCATTTCTCCCCCTTTTTGTTATATCAAAAAGATTTAAAACATTGAGTTCAAAAATAACAATAGAGGTAAAATTTGATAAAATTAAGAATTTTGGTTTTAAAATGGCTCCCCCTTACTCAAGGCATCATTGAAATGTGAGTCCAACATATATGATCATCTAGTTGAATTAAATAAAAATAAGACTAATAAAATCAAAACAACTAGAAATTTTACCAACACTTGAACCCAAGGGAGGATGTGAAGCCTTCCTTCTCCAAGTGTTCTTCCTTGTGTGTATGGAGCTCCCCCTCAATGTTTGACTTGTTGAACATCTCCATCACACCTACAATAGACAATCAAGTAATTTTTGGTATCCAAATTGCTTTGGATCCATAGACGTTAGTAGCACAAATTTTTGTCCCCTTAGGAATCCATTTTTCAATGTCATCCTTCTTAATTGAAGTGGTTAGTCCTTTTGGGACCCAAACACTTCTAAAACATTTTCTTTTAATAAATCTAGGGGCACTAGATTGTCTAACATAAAAATTTGATTTTCCAAAATTGTTTTTCTTTTCAAGTTCCTTGGAAATCAAATCTTTTTCTTCTTGAACATTTTGAAGCAATTTTTGTAAATCAAAACATTTTAATTCAAACTCTTCAAGTTTTGCTTCAAGTTCAAGTTTGGTTTTAGAAAGCAAATCATTTTGAATTTTCAACTTTGAAATCAATTTATTGTTTTTCAAAATGTGGCTTTTAAAGTCTAAAACCAATTCATCATAGGCATCTTGTAATTCATCAAAAGTATAAGAGCATGAAGTAGATGAATTAGAAGTTACCCTTGAATCTTCTTCGATGGCCATAAGGCAAAGGTTGGCTTGTTCATCATCGGTGGAGTCCTCATCACTCCAAGTAGCCACATGTGCCTTCTTCTTATGGCTTGAAGTGCTTGCCCTCTCCTTTCTCTTAGGTTCTCGTTCAAGCTCTCTCAAGGCTTTCTTCATGAACGGGGCACACTTCTTGAAGAGATGAACTATCTCTTCATCTTCATCCTCCTCTTCACTTGTGTAGACATGATGGCAAGTGGAGGATTTGAGAGCCATGGCACTAGCATTGATGCCAAGCCCTTTGATTTTCTTCTCTCCCATAGCTCTAATTTCTTCCCTCTTCTTCTCATCCTCTTTGTTCTTCTTCATAATTTGATGAGTAAGGAGAGACCCCATGAGTTCATCAAGCTTCAAAGTCTTCAAATTTTTGGCTTCGATGATGGCGGTCCTCTTTGAGTCCCAAGACTCGGGAAGTGAGTAGATGAGCTTTCGAACAAGCTTCTCCTCCGGGATGGCTTCTCCATAACCTTTAAGACCATTTGTGATGGTGGAGAACCTATCAAACATCTTCTCGATGTTCTCTTCCGGATCCATTTTGAAGTTCTCATACTCCAAGGTTAGGAGCCCAATCTTGGTCTCCTTGACTTCATTTGTCCCCTCGTTTGTGACTTCAAGCTTGTCCCATACCTCCTTGGCACTCTCACAAGAAGACATCTTCTCATAGATGGATGGACCAAATGCACAAAACAAGATGTGCAAGGCTTTGCAATTAAGCTCCATCTTCTTGCGATCGTCGGCACTCCACTCCGCTTTATTTCTTTTAGGCACGAACGGGCCATCTTCAACTACATCCCATAGCTTGTAATCTTTTGATTTGATGAAGAACTTCATCTTTGTCTTCCAATGGGCATAGTGGTCTCCGTCGAAGAAAGGCGGTTTGTCGATGGATTGCGCCATTTGAGCCGGTTGATGAAATAGTGATCGAGCTTGTCGGATCTTCTCAATAGGATGTTAATCCTCACCGATTGAGCCAAGCTCTGATACCAATTGTTGAGTTGTGTGGGGCTCGATTCGATCAACCAATTTAGCTCACCAAGTGGTGGAGAGGTGGATATTTGGGTGGAAGGGTTGTGGAAGCTAGAAAGATTAAAGACACAATGATTTATAGTGGTTCGGCCTTCTAACAAGCACCTACATCCACTACCTTAGCTTCCCACTAAGGATTTCACAATCAATCCACTAATTGATTCGTCCCCTTTTCTAGGATTAGGAGGAAACCCTTACAACCGATCAAGCTTCTACCCAAAGCCTTGATCAAAACCCTCTTTTACAAAGAGATAAATAAAGCAAACTTAAACCCTCTAATAGGTGTTTGTTTGCACAATGAAGCACTCACCCAAAACCTAAAAACACTTGAGCAAATTTGACAATTTTGGCTCACTAGTGTTTGTCTATACAAGAAATGACACTTTAAGCACTAAGACAATTTCTTGATCATTTGTTGATTGACAATTGAAGCATTAGCCTTCTCTTGATGCTTGGAGGTCCCTTTTATACTCCCAATTGAGTTTATAGCCGTTTAGGACCGTTGGGGTTGAAATAGAGTCGTTGGAGCCTTTAATTCCCTCCATAAATGCAGTTCTGCAGCTCCCCATTTCGAAACGCTCGAAGCCGTTTCGAAACACCCTCAATATAGAAAGAGTCGTTGCAGTCTGTCAGGGTACCTGTTTCGGAACACCCCCTTGCCGTTTCGGAACGCGTATCGGAACGCTATAAGCCCGTATCGAAACGACCTGCATTTAAAAGTTAGTTGGGAAAGAGCCGTTGGGGTTTATGACCGTTGTGGTCAGTGCCACGTGGGCGTATCGAAACGGCCTAGCCTGTTTCGAAACGCTGGCCCCGTTTCGATACAAGTATCGAAACGTTTTGGCCACTGGAGGCACCTGTTTCGAAACGCCCTAAGGTGTTTCGAAACACTTGGTCAGTTTTGTTAAAATTGGCTTTAGAAAACATGAAAAACCTTTATGAAAAATTCCTTAAATATTATTTCAAGTTGTTTGGACTTTGGAAATGTTTTAAATACTTTTTAAATCAGTCCAAAACATTTTTCAATTATTATATCAAAACATTAGTTCTACAAAGGCTTTGTGCTCTCTTTCTCATCTTTGTGCAAGTTCTCTTCAATTCTTCAAGTTTCTATCAAGGTAATCACCTTTCTTTTATTTTCTCTGTTTTGATTTTTTTTAACTTTGTTTTTGTTCAAAAAAAATTTAAAATTTCTTTTCAAAATTTTCTCCTTAAAATTTTCTTTTTTTTACCTTGATTTTTACTTAAATTGAAAAAATCTCCCTTGCTAAATTTTTTCTAGATCATGGAACCAAAAGAGCCATCGAGGAAGCGACAAAGGGCTAATCAAGCCGGTGAATCCTCCAACCTTGGAGAGATTGCTCGTCCTAACTACTCGACAATCTATGAGAAATCCTTTGGAGGCACTTCGGGTGTCAATTACTTTCGTCAATATGAGAATTACAAGATCCGTGCCGAAAGGGTAATATCCATCCCCTTTCTCAATTTGGAGCGTTTCAAGTTTGAATACCTCCCTTTACTTCATCGTTGGAATTTCATGCACTTTCTCTCTATTCCCGGTTTTTACTATCGTCTCTTGGTTTTGATTTTCTATGCTAATGCAAGATGTGTTAGTCGAAATGGGGAAGTTGTTGCAATTAATTCCTATCTTATGGGAAAGAAAATAACTCTTGATGTCGAGTCTATTTGTGAGGTCTTTAAGTTGGAAGATGAAGGCCTCGATGATGAGCACCGTGGAGGGCACGTTCTTAGTGGATCCGTCACCGCCCTTAATGCTCATGACCGAATTCTACATTTGATGGTATCGTGGTGGTTTCGCCCTTCCGGAGGAAAATATTCCACCATCCGTCAAGTGGATGATTTTTGGATTCGGTGTTTCCGTGAAGCCAAGCGACCAAATCTAGCTCGTCTTATGTTTGCGGAGATAGTCTACCTCGTTCAGAATCGTAACACTCCTCATGTCACCTCCTTCACATACGGTACGGCTTTGAGCTATTTCTTTACTAAAAAGGAAATTGATTGCTCTTATGACATTGCAACTCCTCTCACCGATCCTATTGATGAGCACTCCCTTGCTCGGGCAAAATTCTCTTATATTAATGGTGAATGGATACGTCTTGCCGAGTTACCACCGGAAGTCGCCGCAATGCATGAAGCGGCTCAATCCCCTCAAGCTCCTCAAGTCCAACAACCCAATATGGATGCTCTCATGACCTATCTCAATGAGCAATTCACCGGGTTACGTACGGACATGAATACTCGTCTCACATCCATGGAAACTACTTTTGACACGAGGATGACGGGTTTTGAGAATCGCCTCACATCTCTTGAAAGTGGGCATAATTCCTTGAATATCTCTATTGCCGCTTTCCATGATGAGTGGCGTAATAGTATGCGCACCAATGAGCCTTTGGGAGATGATGATGAAGAGGATGAAGACGACGAGGACGATGCTTAGACGTTTTTCTCTTGTTTGTCATGCATATCATTTAGGACTTTATATTATTATGCACCTATGCTTTATGTTTTTAGGATTAAGTTTGTCTTAGGATTAAAACATATGCTTTGATTTTTATTTTGTCTTTGTTTGGATTTTAAGTATGTTGCTTTAATGAATAATATCTATGTTGCTTATTATACCTTGATTTCTTTATGCACTTAATTGTCTCAAAGATTTTTTTTGATCTAACAAAAAGGGGAGAAGAAACTAGCTCACACTTTAAAATATTTTGATTTAAATTCAAAGGTTACCAAGCTTATATTAAGGGGGAGTTCTTTACAAAGGTTTTTCAAAAATTTTAAGTTTTAGTTTTGTTATATCAAAAAGGGGGAGATTGTAAAACCTATGTTTGATTTTGATATAATTAAATCCTTAAAGATTATTTTGTAAAACTTAAAATTAGTTTTTAAGTCCCTTAATAAGTTTTTAAAACACCAACACTTTGAAACTGATTTATAAAACTCAAACTCAAAATATTTTCTAAGTGTTCCAAGGCAAAACCATTGAAAATCGTCCAGGCGTATCGATACACTACCAAGCGTATCGATACCATTTTACCAAACTTGGTCACTGCCGGAACCTGTATCGATACCCCAAACCCTCGTATCGATACAGCCCTGGGTTAAAATTCAAAGAGTTTGAATACGGTACCGATACGGCAAACCATCGTATCGATACGGGCCTTGTAATTTTTTAATATAAGTCTGTTTAAAAAATATAACCGTTGGTGTCAGTTGGTTGGTAACCAAACTTTAAAAGTTTGTTGACCCGTATCGATACGCATAACTTCCGTACCGATACGGAGTTGGACAGTGAGTTAAGTTCAGAAAATAGTATCGATACGGCCCTTGACGTTTCGATACCCCGTATCGATACGCTTACACGCGTATCGATACCCCTGTATTAAATGTGCACAACGGCTCTTTCTTTTTTGAGACAGGTACTGATACCCATTCCCGCGTACCGATACCGGTAGCTGCAGAAGTGCATTTATGGTGGTAAGAGAGGGTTCCAACGGCTCTAATTAAGTCCCCAACCACCCAAACGGCTAGAAATCAATGAAGAGGTATAAAAGACACATCAAAAAGCTACAGCAACAACTATTGAACTTCAAGCAAACACTTATTCATCAAATCCAAGCAATTGTGCAAAATTTCATATTTGTCTAGAAATCTCAATTTGTGTTCTTCATTCATACTTTGTAAAATTGGGTTGAGTGCTTGTATTGGGGCTATCATTTGTATTGAGAGATACCTAATTAGCCTACAAATTTCTTTGTTCTCTTGTGTGAGGGTTGGGTTGATTTTTGGGTAGAAAAATCAACCGAAATTGTAAAGGGTTGCCTCCTTGTCCTAGAAAAGGGGAAGATCAATTTAGTGAAATTGTTGCAAATCCTTAGTGAGACTAAGGTAGTGGATGTAGAGTTCATTTGGAACTTGAACCACTCTAAATCCCTTGTTTATCATTTTTAATTTGCCAATTTCCACTACAATCCTTTAAATTTCCAATTCACCCCCCTCTTGGTAAATATCGATCTTTCGATCCACTCAACATATGCCCTTTTTGCAGGTTGGTGCCGGAGACGATTCAACACCTGTTTTTCTCTTGTTTGGAAGCTTGGAAGTTGTGGAACGTGGCGTGTGGCTGGGTCACCACCTAATTAATTTATTTTATTAGTTTAAAATTAAGCCTAAATTGAAAGAATGTGTAAATAGTAAGGACTAAATATGTAATTATACCCTTAATTTTTTAACTGCTATGTCACCCTACCGTTAACCTCTAAAGCTGATGGTTTAATTGCTTCGAAAAAAATAAGGTGGTCAAATCGTGACTTTTCCAATAATATGATGATCATTTATGTAGTTTACTCTTATAACTAATTTGTTGCATCATCATATCTTACAAAATATAGATTTGACACATCCGTCAGACGACTCTAAAATCAATGGCGAAACTTGGAGTAAGTGTTTGAGGGGGGCTAACTTAATTTTTTTTTTAAAAAAATTGAAATTTAAACTAAAATTTTCAAAAAATTTAGGCTTTTGACTAAAATTTTTAATAATTTTGAGTGATTTAATAAGAACTTTTAAAAATTATGAGAGGAGATTTAACTAAAAATATTTTAAAGTTTAGTATGAATTTTTAAAAATCTTGACGGGACCAAATAAAAAATAATTTAAAATTTAAGTTTTGTTTGAAAATTTTTCAAATTTTAGGGGAGGCCGTGGCCCCCACTTGCCATGCTTGTGTTTCGGCACTATCTAAAATATAACTATAAACAGAGATCATCGTCTACTCAAGTGAGATCTAACAAAATTAGAACAAAAGCATTACATCTATCACCTCTCTTATGTCTTTCACGGCCATCATTGAATGTAATTTTTCGTCCGAAGTTATTTCTATTTTACTCACAGGAGTTGTGTTCAACTTGCTATGAGGTGATATAGACGAAATGATGATGTCCAACGTAACGAGGGTATATTTTAAGAGAAACTTTGATACACAAATTTTATGTAAGTTTTAATTTATGTAAGCTCTTTAAATTTAGGGTCTAGAGGTTTAGGTTAGTTTAAGGTTTAAGATTTATAAATTTGAGTTGTAGGGTTTAAAGTTTAAGATTCAAGTTCAGAGTTTATGATGTATGGTCTTAGAGTTAGAGTTTAAAAAAATGAATTGTATGTTTTATGAAAGCTAAAGTGATTACAAGTAGTATATGTTCTAAATATACTCTTAATCATTTGACAATGAACGCTCAATCACCCTGCTACTGGTGCTCGAACTCGTGACTTTTAGAAACGACAATCGTTCCCTTAACCACTAAAGCAAGTTGGTTCGTGCAAATGAATCGCATACTTTAAATATGAATAAATATATATTTTTAATATATTATGTATTAAAATATAACTCTGGGTTTGAAAACCTTCTTTTTAAGCGGTAACTTATTTTTTGAAATACAAATGATAGATTACGAAAATAATTGTAAAACTGAATATCTTTTGGCGAAGGGGTTGATTTTCATTTCTTTCTCTCAACCATCGTACCTTTGTAAAAATGATATCTAAATAAATTTGTTTAGGTATAATAATAATTACTTAGTATAATGTATAAAATAATTATAATTACAACGGATGTGTTTATAAAATTATAATTATTATAATATACAAAAAGATGTAGTATTAATAATTGGAATGTACTTAAACCTAAATTAGGCTAAATTTAGACATAACTCGGAAATAATAAGACTCAAACAAAATATGAAGTAAAACTCACATGTGATAAAATTTGAATCTAGATTTTTAGTGTTCCTATAATTTCAACTTTACCATTAAATTAAGTTATTGTCAACTCTAACATTTATGTTCAATTATGTAGTAGCATGGTTTCAAGCATTGCTGCCATGCGTAGCTGCTGTAAATATTGATTATCTTTTATAACAAGGTACTAATTTTTAATTTACCGAGTAAACATTTGTCAACAATTTAAAATGTATTGCTTAAAAAACAATTAAAATGTATTAAATATGGTTAAAATCATTAAAAAGTTAGGCACCCGCTATAAATTGAAGTTAAGCACTACAAGGTACTAATTTAACGAGTCAAACAGAGTTAATGAATTATTATTAATTTTGTCATTTTAGTGACCATAACAACGTTCCATTAATTTGAAGGGTAAAATACCTAAATTATCGTTCAATTTTACTCTCTGAAATATTTTAGTCATTGTACTTTTCAAACGTTCAATTTACTTATTGATTTTAACCTATTTTAATCTCTCTAAATTATTTTATTAATATTTTAGTATAACGTGACATATTTTATTATTATTATGCATAAATATAATTTAAAATAAAAATAAATTATTTTTATTTATATTTAATTATAAAAATATTAATTTCCCGCCAACATTTCATCCTTGTCCCGCTCTCCTTCCGCCGCCTCCCACCGTCGTCACCTCCTACTCATCGCATTCCGGCGCGTTACTTTTTCCCACCATCATCACCGCCATGGCTGGAACCTCTGCAACCCTGCCGATTCAAGAAACAGACGTTACAGTTCTAAAATAAATGCTCCGCTCTCATGAGGATTCAACAGAATTGAGCATTTCAAGTTCTGCTCTTTCCTCTAGTGTTGTTCCAGTTACACATGACATGAAGTTCCTGAAAAATAATAATAATATACAAAAAAATATAAGTCATCGACGACAACGACGATCAACGTTAAAATTAAGATCGTTTTCGGCCAATAAAAAACAAAGCCGCTAAGTTATTGAAAGTTATTTCACAAGTTATCTGCGAGCTGTCTGCGAGCACCAACAATTTCAAATAAAAAATTAATGTCGTGAGATTCTCTATATAATCACCAAACGATCGTAAAGGTAGACATAAAACGTGCTATAAAGACAGAAAAAACATACCGCAATGATAGAAAAAGTACACCAAAATGTACAAAGAGTATGAAAATAAAACAAAAAAATACTTATTAAAACTTAAAAAAAAATATACAAAAAATATAAGTCATCGACGACAACGACGACCAACGCTAAAATTAAAATCGTTTTCTGCCAATAAAAAACAAGGCCGCTAAGTTATTGAAAGTTAGTTCACAAGCTTTTAGATGATTGAGTTTTTTTTTTTATATAAGTTCAACTCAGTGTATGGATGAGATGAATGGTTTGACTTAAAACTCAAGACATTTATTTTATTTTTTAAATATATAAATACATATATTTATTAGAAATTGTATTTTTATCACTTGAAGAACATTTCATATGAAAAATATTATTTTAAAACATCGTCTAAGGATGATTTTTGATTGAGTCGTAAAGATTTAACATATAAATTATATCGGACACGAGTTTGATCTTTAAATAATTAGTTTTCAATTGTTTCATTTAAATATTATATGAAAGTATTAAAATAAAAAATTGTCATTGTAATAATATCTCTAATAATATTTTAAAAATTATTTTCAATATTTTTCAACTGAATTAACACACAGTAAAATATATAAAAAGAAAGACATAGTATAGGTTGATTGATAAACCTTAATTTTTAGGTTATTTTACGTACCTACCCAATTAATTGAGTTAAGCAAGTTGAGCCTTATTTTTTGTATATAAACCAGCGTCTGCGTACCATAACTTCGCCATTGATATCAACTAAAAACAAACGATGAAGCTTTACTCTCTCTTTGGCCTTTCCTTTGCCATCCTCTTCTCAGGTAATAAAAAAACCCTTTTCCTTTTTCTTTCATCTCTCTAACTACTTTAGAGTAATATTTAATTTGTGATGCGTAAATACAGTGGTGGATTTTGATAACATAGTTTGGGAGGTCTATTTAAAATTCTTTAAATTTTTTTGAAGGTTTAAGTTAAAATTTTCGAACAATTTTAAAGGGTTTGATTTAAAAATTTTGAAAAAAAATATATTAGAGTCTAACTAGATTTTTAAAATTTTTAAGGCTTAATGAAAGCTTTTAAAACTAAGAACCAAATTAAAATTTTAAAAAATAAGGGGTCAAATATTGATTTTCCAAAATTTGGGGGCCAGCCCCTGCATAAACATGTTTTTGTTCGTATCATAACATATTTATTATTTGTTTGTGTTCTTAAATAAGTAAATTTTTAAAGAAAATTACAAGTTGATCGTACGTGATTTCAAAAAGAATCATAAACACAGGGCGGACGGTGCCCACAAAATTTTTAAATATTAATATTTAGTTCTTAAAATTTTAAAAGTTTTAATTTGGTCCATTTTGAAAAATTAAAATACTACTAACGTGTTTCAAAAAATTTAAAAAAATGTAATTAAGTATCCTCTTAAAAGTTTTAAAAGTTTTTTTTATTAAGTATTAAATATTTTGAAGATTTAGTTCGACTCCATTTTTTGAAATTTCAAATTAAACCCTCTAAATTTTTTGAAAAGTTTAATTTAGATGTCCACAATTTTTAAAAAATTTAAGTAGGCCTTCTCAAAATCTATTACCAAAATTTGCCCCTAATAAATAAATTTACATTTATTTATTTATTTATTTATTTTATAAGTGCATTAGTTCACGAGATGTAAGATTACTTTTAAAAATAAAATTACAAAATAGGATTAAAAGGAATATAATATTACTTTGTTTGATTCACTTAACTAAAATGTAAAATTACAGTATTTAATTGACGAGTGTAAAATTATCTAGAAATAAATTTTACTAAATTTACCTTATCTTAGAATTTATTTTGTAAACAAGTTTTTCTTTAATATTTTTCTTATTTTCTATATAATTATAATATATTCTTGTTTTTATAATAATTTATATATTAAAAAATGAATATTTGGTGTTGAAATAAACTTATATTTATATTTTTAAGATAAAAAATTCTTCATTCGATAATAAAATCAAGCTTAAAAGGTTATTAGAAGGTAGTATATGTTCATATATATTTTTTAACCTTTTAACAATGTGCATACACCTTGTAGACAAGACGATTTGAACTTGTGTCTATACGATGAACATCTTCCGCTTTTTCGCTTAGACATTTATTGAGTACCCATAATAAATATATCAATGATAAATCATTGGAGTAATATATATAGTAATGATAATTGTAAAATACGACTTTTTTATTTCACTAATAATAAAAAAAGAGAGATTTTTGTTTTTAATTGTTCATATTATTTTACATTATATAATGCAAATTTTGAACAAATTTGATATCTTTATTATGTGGATCCAATATAATATATTTATGAATATATATTTAACATATAATTTTTATATAAAATAAATAATTAGAACAAAAAAATCTAATGGTTGAATAATTGAATTGTTAAAATATCAATTGTACAAATTCTATGGGTAATTATTACATGCATTGGCCGTGAAAACAAAAGATTTCAACAAGTGCATTAGTTTTAGGGTTTAAAGATTTTGTTTAAGGTTATGAGTTTATGTTTAGGGTTTTAGAATTTAGAGTTTATAAGTTAAAATATAAATCCCTAACCATATTACCTTAAACACTAAATTCTAATCATAAACCTTAATTTCTAATAATTAACAAACCCTAAATTTTAAACTTTTAAACATAAACTCTAAAACTAATATGCTTGTAAAAAAACTTTATTTTTATCGCCAATAAATTAAATATAAATCTAATTTTTATTAAGATATATAAAATACACTTAACTTTACATTAATATAGATAGACCACTCCAATATTTAAATCCCTTCGTATAAAAAAATCGTGCTTCTAAGAATGCCTTTTTTTTTACTTCAAAAATGGTCGTTTTTTAAACTATATTGCATGGATCACATTCAGGGGCTCAAATGGCAACCATAACCATAAAAAACAACTGCCAATTCACTATCTGGCCGGCAACCCTAACCGGTGGCGGTGGAGCTCAGTTGCCAAACACTGGATTCGAGTTAGCCCCCCAAGAAGACGAATCCATTGACGTTCCAGCAACATGGACAGCAGGCGTCATCTGGGCTCGAACACAATGCTCCGGAAGCTTCACTTGCGCCACTGGAGACTGTGGGTCGGGCCAGGTCGGTTGCAATGGTGCTGGTCCACGCCCACCTGTAACCCTTGCAGAGTTCACTTTGGGAGGCAACGGCGGACAAGATTTCTACGATGTCAGCCTCGTAAACGGCTTTAACTTGCCGGTTTCAATAACCCCACAAGGCGGATCCGGTCCGACTTGCACCACAACGAGCTGTCCGGCGGACGTGAACGCAGTTTGCCGAGCGGATCTGGCAGTTTCAGGAGCCGATGGAAATACCATTGGTTGCAACAGCGGTTGTGACGCTTTCGGTGGGGCGGAATTATGCTGCACACCGCCTTTTGATTCAGCGGAGACATGTGGGCCGTCGGAATTCTCGAGGTTGTTCAAAGAACAGTGCCCTCAGGCTTATAGTTATGCTTTTGATGATCCAACCAGCACTTTCGCTTGCAATGGCGGACCAGATTATCTTGTCACGTTTTGTCCATCATAGTCATAGATAGGACCAAACCAAACCAAACCAAACCTCCTTCGCTTTCGCATCTTCACTTTGTTTAAAATAAAATGCATCACTGCTGCCTGCTGGGGTTACTTTTAGTTTAAAACCATTACCGCTGGTTTTAATTTCACGCTGAGATAAAAAAAACATCGCTTTCTTAATGGTTTCTTGGAAGGTGAAATTTACATTCAGATGTCATATAAAGTGAAAGGACAAAAAGATAAAAAGTTTCGGGCCCAAAAAGTATTATATAGGTATCTTATAGCGGATAACAGATTATATTAGCTGATTGTATAAAAATATTTGATAAAATTAATTGATAATTGTTTAATTATTTAAACAAATAAAATAATATATAATGATATGATTATATTTGATATTTGTTTGAATAATTTATTAGTTATGAACATTTTGTATCTCTTAATATTAATTTGATTATGAAAATTAATTTTTTAATATCTTTACTAAACATATTTGAGGGTGTACATATTAATTTTTTACTTGTGAAATTATTTTTTAATATAATTATTAAATTTAGGTGTATATATTAATTTTTTATCTATGAAATTGTATTTTAAATATAATTTTATTAATTTATTAAATTTATATATATTTATTAATTTTTCATTTATGAAATTATTTTTAAAAATTTTATTGGTTAATCAAATTTATGTTATTTAGAGAAATATTTTATAATTATAAGGTCAAAATGATATTTACAAGTCTTTTATTCAAACCCCTAACTCAACAACTCCTAAAATGAGTTTTTTTCAAAAAGGGAGGTTTTACATCAATCCGCTATTACAATCATCTATTTACCAAACATCTAAATTAGCAGATTTGACTGGTTAAACCTCTAATTTTAGCTCAAAAAACTATTTACCAAACATGACCATATATGTAAGATATATGTTGTAAATTGATTAAAATGACAATTTCATCTCAAAAAGTTAAATTTTATTTTGGTGGAAAATTAAAAAGAGGGTAGAAAAAGAATTATGCCTAGTAAAAGTTATCGAGTTTTTAAAGAGACAATTTAAGGGAGATAATTTTAAAACACAAAAGGGACAAGTTTTATGGGATAGATAAAATATTAAAAAATAAAAGATCATAAAAAATAAAAAAAATCAACCAAACAATTCGAAAAAATAATACATAAAAATAAAAACCACTATGACAGTTGAAGATAAGCACCATCAAACTTGCTTAAGATATATGTAACAATGTCGGCACCTTAACAATCTAACTTTATCACAATTCAACAACCTATTTGTTGATAATTGCAAGCCTCTATCAATAGAAAAAAAAAAGCCAGTCATAGAGTTCAAAGTAAGAATAAGTCAATAAATTAACCAAATAAACGTCATTTGTAGAGATGATGTTAACAATTTTATTTAAATATTTTGAAAGGGTCAAATAAAGTTTTTTAAAAACTTCAATGGACTTAATAGTAATTTCCCCAAGTTTTAGGGGTGATAACCCCTCACTCCTCAGCTCCCATTGAGTTGCGCCTAGAGATGGGCATTTCACCCGGGCCTGACGGGTTCCGACCCGACTCGGCCTGATCAGGTCGGGTTTTTGTGTGTGAAAAAATCGGGTTTGGTCGGGTCGGGTTTTTGTTGAGGGTGAGGTCGGGTCGGGTTCGGGTTTAGGGTGAAAAAATTCGACCCGACCTGACCCGGGACTAATAATGTAATTTTTTCATAATTTTTTAGAGATATTTGTAATAATACCTATTTTTATATAATTTTTTATAATTAGGTCTTAAAATTGATTTTTTTATTTACAATTTAGTCTTTAAAATTATTAGTTTTTACAATTAAATATCTTAAAATTATTTTTTTTACAATTAAGTCCCTAAAATTAATTTTTTATATAGGTCGGGTCAGAGTCGGGTTTAAGGTATTTATTTTTGGGTCGAGTCGGGTCAATTTTTTTTAAAAATATGATCAAGTCGGGCCGGATTCGGATTTAGAGTTAATATTTTTGGGTCGGGTTCGGGTGGGCCAAAAACCTAGCCCGACCCGACCGGTGTCCATCCCTAGTTGCGCCTCTGTCGGTGGTTGAGCGCATGGTGTCAAATAGACCTGGCAAACTTGACCCGAGACCCGAAAACCGAACCGATTTACCCGAACCGAACCCGAAACCGAACCGAAAATGAACTGATTTTTAGTTGAACCGAAATGGACCCGAACCGATAGACCCGAACCGAATGGAACCGAACCGAATGAAACCAAACCGAATGGACCCGAACCGAAGAAAACCCGAAATAAATAAAAGATATTAATAGAAATAAAAAAGATGAGATATGAACAATCACACAACTCACCAAAAAGTCAAATATATTGGCTTTATATAATGTAAAAAAACTGACCAACCTAAAAACTTGATTAAAACCGACCGATCTCCCATCAACCAGAAATTGACCCGAACCGATCCGAACCAAACAGAACCGAAAATCAACTGAACCGAAAATCAATCGACCCGAAAATCAACCGAACAATAGAACCGAACTGGAACCGAACCAAACCGAACCCGAACCGAACCGAATCTGAACCGAATGATATCAGACCCGAAATAACCGAAACCAAAATGACCTGAACCGAACCCGAACCGATTGACCCGTTTGCCACCTCTAGTGTCAAATGAGTTGGATGGCTCCACTTAGATGCCATTGTTGTGGACGCGACAAGTCTTTGCTTCGGCCTTCATGATTTTTCTTTAGCCCATGCCCATGTGACTTACTGCCTTGTTTGTTCCCGTACCATGGTAACCGACAGTACAGATTAGCCAAAATGGATTACCTTTGCAATTAGAAGCCTATTCGCTGGGGAGAGATTTCGGATTTTATTGCGGATTGACGGCTTATATTAAGTCATTTAATTATAAATTCGATAATAAATATGTTATTTATTACAAATAGATCATTCGTAGTAAAATATTCGACGAAAATAATAATATGACTTGATATAATAATAGTTTTAGTTTTTAAAGTTTATACAATCTATTAATTTCGTCTTAATTGAAAATAATTCGATAAATTTATATAAAAAATTAAATGCTATGTAATTCTTGTTTTTATAGTATGAGTGAGTATGGGGTGCGACAAGTTTAAGATGCGGTTAAAAAATAACAAGTATTAAAATTTGTCTAAGAACTTAAAATGTTAGACTTATTGATAACATTTTATTTTCGTAATTTTTGACAAGTTTTGAAACTTTTTCTAATAACTTAAAATGTCATAAATAAATAAAAATTTGAAATTTATTTTTTAAGTTTCGAAACTTGTCAAAAATTACGAAAAAAAACCTAAAATGTTAGTAGAAAATTTAACATTTTAAGTTATTGAAAAATTTCAAAACTTGTGGTTTTATAGAAATGCTTCTCAGTTCAAGCCATTCCACAATCACAACTCAGAAGAGCAAAAAGCAAACAAAAGGAACCCATATTACCATGCCTTCCAAATCTTCTGAGCTTCACTTCGTTTTAATACCCTTGTTTTGCCCAGGTCACCAAATACCTATGGTGGATATGGGGAGGCTATTGGCTCAACATGGTGTCACCGTCACCATAGTCACCACACCACTTAACGCTATCAGGTTTAGGACAGTCATCGACAAAGACATAGCTTCCGGGAGCCGAATCCGACTTCTCCGACTTCGATTCCCATGCATCGAGGCCGGCTTGCCCGAACGTTGTGAGAACATAGATGCTCTCCCATCACGTCTCCTATCCAGAAACTTCATGGATGCCATTGGCATGTTGCAGCACCCAATTGAACAGTTCATGGAAGAGACCAAACCCGAACCGAGTTGCATCATATCCGATAGGAATCTCCCGTGGACGTTCGACGTGGCTCGAAAGTTCAAAATCCCAAGGCTTGCATTCGACGGCACGAGCTGTTTCACCGTTGTTTGCTCGCACCTCATCACGCTTTCGAAGGTTCACGAGACGGTGTCCGACGATCAAGAGCCGTTCTTGGTGCCCGGTTTACCGGATAGGATTGAACTAACGAAAGCGCAGCTGCCTGAGGAGCTCAATCCAGGACCATTAGGTTCCAAAAACATGAGAGAACACATGAGAGTTTCAGATATGGGATCATACGGTTTGGTGGTTAATTCATTTGAAGAATTGGAAGCAAAATACATTGAAGAATATAAAAAAGCAAAAGGTGACAAGATATGGTGTATTGCCCATTGTCAAATTGCAACCAAGGGAAACCAGACATGGCACAGAGAGGAAACGACATAGTTTCGATCGACGAAACCCGATGCTTGCAATGGCTTGATTCCTGGCCTGAAAACTCAGTAGTGTATGCTTCCCTTGGAACACTAAGTTGTGTCCAACCAATACAACTTATTGAATTAGCCATTGGCTTAGAGTCATCAAAGAGGCCATTCATATGGGTCATAAGAGAAGGATACAAATCAAATGAGTTCAAGAAATGGGTGCACCAAGAAAATTTTGAAGAGAGAATCAAAGGAAAAGGCCTTCTAATCCATGGATGGGCACCACAACTTTTAATATTATCTCATAAATCAATAGGAGGTTTTTTGACACATTGCGGATGGAATTCGGTGATCGAAGGGATATCGGCGGGTTTGCCGATGATAACGTGGCCGGTGTTGGCCGACCAGTTCTTCAATGAAAGGCTTGTGGTTTCTGTGTTGAGAATTGGGGAGAAGGTGGGTTCGGAGATTGGTATGAAATGGGGAGAGGAAGAGAAGTATGGGGTAATGGTGAAGAAAGAACAAGTTGTTGAGGCCATTGACAAGGTAATGGGTGGGGAAATGATGAGGAAAAGAGCAATGGAGGTTGGGGTGTTGGCAAATAAGGCATTTGGAAATAGTGGATCGTCTTATCTTAATGTCAACCGATTAATTGAAGATATTAAACAATTCAGCGGGAATAAATTAGCAGAGGCATAACATTTTTTGTTTTTATCAAATTCAAGCAAATTTACTATTTCTTGTATTGAGCACAGATAAATCTGAGCTTGAATCCATCCTCTGATCAAGAGCCCGCTTCCTTTTTATACGATCCTCGAATCCATCTTCATTTAACCATTTCAAGCAAATTTAGAGTTTGTAATAGTTAAAGGTTAAAATTTTAAGTTTAAAATTACATGGATAAGAATTTAAACTTTAACTTATAAACCTTACATTATGAGCTTTAAACTTAAATCTTATCTACAACACCTAAATTCTATGACAATGAAACTTTCTTCCACCTTTTATCACTTCATTCATAATCATTTCTTAATCTACCTTTTCCAAATATAACTTTTTACAAAGTTATTTTTAAGTGTTTAAATGATTTCAGAATCATTTAAAATAATTAATTTACTAGAATTTAATTAAATTGCTTTCACAATTAATAAATTTCATTAATGTCAAAAATAATAATTTCACTCTCAGTGTGACTGATAGAATTATAGTCTAACTAAATATAATATGAATAAAAACATATTAACGTTTCAAACTCAAGCATCAGATGAACATGACATAAATAAACGCAATATTAACATCTATACAAATTCTCTTTTCAGGAAGTATCTTTTTGTTAAAACTTTGATACACAGGTTGTGTACAATAAAATTTACACAAGCTGTATATTTACACTATAAAATTCAAATCCAAAATTATTAACCATAAACCTTAAAAAACTAAAACATGAAATCTAAACCTTATACCTTAAATTCTAAACCCTAAAACATAGACCCTAAATTAAACAATTATCCCTAAAACTAAAAGGCTTGTGTAAACTAAAATTTACACGGCCCGTATCAATTTTTTTTTCCCATTTTTTTCCTTTCGAGGAACTCTTTTGGGCAGTAAGTTCCATGTAAATGGGATGAAAATGGAATCTCCTTATCCTAGTCCTTCCCTTAATACGTTAAAAATCAAAACCTCAATTTTAGTACACTAATCAAACTAGCAAGACTCCTAAAGACTTGATGCAAAAGCAAGACTAGTCATCAGTCATCACTAAGGAACTGACTAAACACGATAAACATTCATGCCCTATGTCTCTCAACCCCATTGTCTGCCTCGAGTTGGTAGATAAGAAATTAACCAAACAAGGAACTGCAGTACCACTGTAGTCCGAATGAACTCACTGAAATAATCCGATAAATCAAATACAAACCCTACTAACCACTGAATAATCTATTCACTATTCAACTAAGTTCAAGTATAGTCACTGGTTGTTTTCTTTAATAGTCGGACAAGAAAATTTTAACAGCATTTCACATTGGAGCTCCTTCCAGTTCTTCACAAATGGAGCTCACACTTCTTGATCTTTGACCTTGAACTGGCAGAGAATAACACATTTATGTACATCTATATCTACATCCATGCACGAACTAAATAAAAAAGAAACGCATAGATGCACCTCATTCGGCTTCAAAACCTAGCTCTCCCTTAGGCCACTCTGTTATATAACTCTGTCGTCTCCGTATTAATAAAATCTGGACAGGGAGGAACTTCTTTTTGTAGCATTGAAGTTCCTTGGAAAATCACCATCTGGCAGCAGGATCTTTTATATTCCCTAAGCTGAAGCACAAGAAAGACGTTTCAGAAATATGGCAACTAAGGTGGACAACACCCTATAAGCACAAATTACGATGTATTGACAAAACCTGGTCCAGTCCTAATTTCTTGAAGCCGAACTTGTCTATCCAGATTGATTCTGCTTCTTCAGCAGCTGGAAGCAAAATGTTTTTGACGCTCAAGAATGCGAGCAGCTTCTCAATACAAGTGAACAATAACTGGAAGTAGCCCTACAAGAAATTTAACTCTACTGAATCAAAGATTAATTGAGGTATACATATTACGAATTCAAAACTAATAATTTCCTTCAATGACAAGTGTAGGAAAATCAACTCGGACAGATATGGCAAGAAGGATATTCATCAGATAGTTTGGTGGGGCAGGCAACAATTCATATTAGAGAGAAAACTGAGAAGAGAAGAGAAGAGAAAAAGGCAGACAATTGCAATGCAATTGGAAATCCAGTTGAGTAGAGCCGTGTAAAAATGGCAGGTACTGTAGGCAACAAAGAAAAAAGCTTGGGACCATTAGCCTCACCTTCCCCCGGTTAGCGATACTTGTAGCAACTAAAGGGAGTTCTGCAATTTCTTGCCCAAAAACTCGAATTATTCCAGCTGATACAACGAATGAGCTGCAGCATTAGTGAAAAAAAGAATATTGTTATTATTCGAATAACACAAGCATTTTAAGCTTTAAATGTTATGCAAATGTGTCTTACTTGATTGTCAATACTGCACAGTACATTCCCCCGTATTCTTGGCCCTTTAAATTCCTTCTGTGTGAAAGAGAGGAAAAGACAGAAGGATCGACTTTGTCAAAATAACGGAACGCCGATTCATGTAAATATGCAACCAGATTTTATCAAGCACAAAAAAAGTACACACTTACCCATAAACCATGCATGGTATAAGGTCCCGCCCAGTTGTTGCATCAACTATAGGGTTGAAACATTCCTTGAGAAAAAATAAATAAATAAAGGAAAAAATAAACAAATTTTCAGTGAAATATATTAGAGAAACAGATTATAGCCTATGACTTAGTTGCATATGAAATTAGAGTTCCATTAGTGCAAAGCTATATTGGACTAGAAAATCGTAGTTTGAGATAAAAACATGCAAATCACAGCTGCAATTAGCCAAGCAGTGTGTCATTTTGATCATTTTCCAGAGGAAAAAATACATCCATTTATCGATCCTTTTGGCTTAAATGTTCTTATGAAAGTAAATTTATAGAATCAGTTTCTTGTCCTATGCTTATGCTTAATGTGTTACAAGCTCCACCATGAAGATAATGCAAAAATGCATCCATTTATCGATCCTTTTGGCTTAAATGTTCTTATGAAAGTAAATTTATAGAACAGTTAGATGCATCCAAATTATAGAAATGATAGAACAACAAAATAAATAGCTAATCTTAAGGATGAGGAAATACTAGGAAATTAAGAGATAATATTAACTACTACATAAACTCAATATTTTGCCTTCCGTCCCACTGTAACAGATGGGTGGGGACAGGGAGAGGGGGGGGGGGGGGGGGGGGGGGCTAAAAGAAAGAAAAAGAAATAGAGGAAAGGATGAGGACGAGAAGATACTATTGATGCTTCAGTGCAATACATTCAATCTGGAAAGCATACTTTCCAAATAATTACATGAAATAAGAATATACCAATTGCAAAGAAAATACAGAACCATTGTACGGTCACCATTTATCAACAATGAAAACAACAATACGTCAAAAGTAAAACATCTAAATAGAACATGAAAAAGAAAACTTACATGGAAGATGCCAACAGCTTGAGAAAGCAACAATCTAGTTTCAGGGGTGGCAAATTTGCCACCAAGCAGCCTCCATCTCACGTCAATATTGATATCAGCAACTAAACCCTTTTCTACATTCTTCTTCTTTATAACATCCAGAAAAGAGTCTGGAAGCTTTTCCGACCCGCAAATAAGCAACTTCTGCAGTGTAGAATGGATCCTACTGCAATCAGAGGTGCAAAACCACTTCCCTCTAGGTATTTCCTGATGAATCAAGTGACCTCAGTATCTTCGTCCATTAACAGAATAATGTGTCCCATAGACAGGAACAAAGAGGTTCATATGGAATATTTAAGCAACAACAAAAATAATACATGCATACATACCCTTAAATCAGCCATTTTATGAGTCCTCAAACAGCCAATATGATATTCTTTCTCGCACTGATCCATAATGATTAGAAAAAAGAAAGAGAGGATGTGCAAATCAGTGGGAATACAATTAAAAGAGAAACAAATTCAGCAGACGTGAAACCAATGTATAAAACAGGATGAAATGAAAAAACAACATTTTACCTGATCACACAGTAAAACTGTCCGAGGACCAAATCCTGATTTGCTAAAATCAAACGCCCTATACAACATAAATCAAAGAGAACAATGTCAAGCCGAATCTAAGGGCATCAAACACAAAACTAAAGAAGTTTATAGAAATATCACAGTGAACACTGCATAAGAATAATCCTCAAGAACTATAAGCTTCAATCAGATTCATCCTAGTGTGGACACCTCACCTGCATAAAGCACATCCACTAAGCTCTGCCTCGATGTTTTTTACAATACGTATGCATCTGCTAGTTATTTGCTCTATACCATCAACTCCTAAAATCCTTCCAGCAGCAACAGCATTTGCATTATGCTCCACACACTTTTCTCTCATAAACATATTCTGGCAATATTTGCAGTACCAGCGACCATGAACTGTTGGTAGAGATGCACATTCTGCGTAGATCAATAAAACTACTCATATCAATCAGGTAATTCAGAGCTAGCACAATCATCTTCGTTCAAGATTAAGAAACAAGAGACCGAATCTCAGTAAGTGGAAAAATGGAAGGATACACCTGAAACCAAGTTTTGAATTCTTAAAGCTCAAAACAAAAGTCCAGGAAAAGTAAATATAGAAGCAAAATGCCAGTAAATACACATAATAATGTGACAGAGAGACTAGGAGATAGAAAAATCTTCGCTAATATGCAATGCCATTGACCGAGTAAAGCTACAGTATCCAAAAAAAAAGTTTACAGTCATGCCATTGACAAATAAATAAAACCTTACAGTATGTGGCCCCCGCACGGGGGCTGGGGGGGGGGGGGGGGGGGGGGACACACACACAAACACGAAGTAAAGCTTTGTAACCAAGAAAACAAGATCAAACCATGCATCCAGCATTTCCGATTTCAAGTGAAAAGAAATTCTTAATATTTACAATTGAACCTTTATGGAAGGCCCTTGGGCATCCATCACAAAGCAAAAGATTCCCACCATCCGCACAAATGAAGCATGCATCATCATTATCCTCAGCAGAATAATGTCGACCTTCTGAGAGAGATATTGCCAATTCATGGAGAGACACCCCATTAGATGTGTAAATGTATGCATAGCTGCCAAAAAGCACAAATATAATCAACATATACCTAAAAAAGAACAGAAGCATAGGAAGGAAGCTCAAAAGTATCTGATACAGAAACATACGGTTTGCGACGAGAAGCCCAACCAGCATGAGCTTCAAATTGGGAGGGGCTAACCTGCACAATAAAAGTAAACAGCCTAAACAGATGCACAAAGCAATTTTGAAATTCTGAAGCTCAAGCATTAAGAGCACAATACCTCACAATTGCAACAACGACAAATTATCCCACAGCCCTTTTTGTAGCCTTCAAGCAGTCTCTGCCATTAAAACTAATCACACTTTATGCACCACTCAGGTACCAAAGCACAAAATAGATTACTTTTATCTCAAATACCTGTCCACGGGCATAGTATGCAACTTCAGTTCCATCAGGCAGACCATTTTCCTCAAATATCAACTTATGCAATCGCTGATCTCTAAATTTAAAAAAAAAAATCCAAGAAGAAAAAGAGATTACATCAAGAAAAGAAAAGAAAAGGCTTAGTCTTGAAATATATAAAGAAGGAACCAACTTTGTTGACATCTTCCATTGACTTCCATTGGGTGAATACATAGGTGATGAGGCACCTTTGAAGGTCTTTGGTGTCAAAACCAGGTTCACGGACCTAAGAAATTCAAATAAAAGCACAAAAAGGAAAAGGAAATAAGCATGAAGAAAATACCAAAGACTGAGGAAAAGCTTCAGTGAAACAGTTCCAAGTGTCATAAAACTTAGCAGGAATGCGAAGTAAAACAGAAGTCAGAAAGATATACCATGCTAAAATGAAAAAAAAAAAAGGATAAACAAAGGATACTGACTTCTTTTTTATTTTCCTTTGGCCCTCATCTTGTGAGGAAATATGAACTGATTCAACTGATGCACTCTTCAAGGACTTTGTGAATAACCCTGGTTTTGTTAACCTGGATATAACAAAGGTGGAAGAATGATCTACCAACTACAACCTAAAAAAAAGGAACACTATTTGAAGTTTAAACTAGCACCCAGCACCATCATAGATTTTTCACATTAGACTATTTTTATTCCATGAATAGGAAAAAAAGGGGTTAAAGACAGAACTACGCAACAGTAAACAACAGTAGTAAGACATAATGAGTCACCAACTTTCTTGATGTCTTCCATGGACTTCTATTTTTTGAAGAAGTAGATAATGAAGAAGAAGAACACTCTGGTGAACTTGAAGTCAAATCAAGCTCTGATGACCTGAAACAACGTAGATAGAGGAACACGAAAAAATGCATAAAGTGTCGGTTATCATCTCATCTCGAAACAAAATATATGGCACCAAAAAGAGAGGAAGATAATCAAGAGATACTGACTTGCTTGCTTGCTTCCATTGTCTTTTATTTTGTGGAAAGATAGCCAATGACGCACTTCCAAAGGACTGTGACATCAAAACAGGTTCTTGTGATCTGAAATAACACAAAAATAGTACATATAAAATAAGACATGCATCTAGGGAAGTACCGGAAACGTAGTGAAAACTACAAACGAACATCAAATAAGCATTTCCTTACAACTTTGTCATGTTTAATTTCATACTGTAATTCAGTTATATATGCTCCAGCGGAAAATGAATTTATGTGGAATGTGCATGCTGAATAATATCAGCCAAGTAAATTTAACATGTCTATTTTTCTACTATGTATCAATCAGTTACAACCGAATGGACATTGAAAACCCAATCGATACCATACGCAGAATCACAGGTTTCAATCTAACACCGTCAGGGGTATTACATTACATGATAATGAATTGTAATAAACTCTAGGTCACCATGAGAGATGGTGCAAATTGCAAACAGTTCAGATAACCCAATAAAAAAACTACAAATTCAGACAAAAAACAGTGCAGTTTCCAAACTAAAAGAAAATTCAACTAATTACGAAAATTAAGATCCCTACCAGCTAAACTCTATTGCATTTTTTTACAAGCAATGCTCATATGAAAGCATACCTAGCTCGTGCACTGGGTGCACTCTTTGAGCTGCACTGAGATTTCTTAGACTCAACACATGAATTGCAGAGTGGCCCAATTTGGCCAACATGTATAACAGGAAATGAACCTAGAAACAAGAGAACGACAAAAAGAATAAGATCCCATTACAATCAAAATCATTCTTTTTACTTGCCTCTGTCAATACTAATGAATTTAACGAGGGAAAAAAGCCACCTTTGCATCTTCTACATGTGAAACATTTTTGCTCGGGTAAAGCGCTAAGGATATTTTGAATTGTTGCTTCTAACATGTGCAGAGGTTTTCTCCTGCATGCCCTCAACACTTCAAGCAGACTCTTCCCATTTTCAAAGCAGATATACTGTGCTGCGCGTTTGTATTGTTTACAAGCATGAATCTCGAATTGGGAAGGTGGAACAACCTAAATTAAGAAACAAAATGGCAGCAGGAGTTCAATAACAGCAATTATATCTTCATGGAGTTACATGTTCTACACTGTAACCTATGAAAGGAACTCCTTACTCTGTGTCCCCTGCACAAGGAACACGAACACAAAATTCCTCCATCTGTAATGATGCCCCGAAGCCCAGCTGTCTGAAATTAACATACAACTAATATTATGCCCTAAATTACTCGCTACATTTAAATTTCAAGGTAAAAGAAAAGAAAACACATTTAAAAGTAAAAATAACTGAGGAAGCAAAGGGCCACCTTACTACTGATTGTACCCATGTAAACTACTGGAACTCCATCGAGCAAACCAGTGTCAAAGAGCTCTTTAACTGTCAGCGGGCACCTATTAAGAGCAATTGTTTTTGACATTTTAAACTCCAAATCGTTCCTCGAAGTCGTCAAGCCACTATCTTCAGTTGCTTCATCTCCACCAAAATTTGATACTAACACAGTTTCAACAGTCTGCTGTTGGCACTGCAAACTGTCTATTGCTTCAATCTTTGGTTTCAATAATGATCGTTTAGGCCGCTTCAGGGTCTTCAAGAGTAGATCATCATTATCACTACTGTCAACAATCTGCATTGAAGATCCTTCAAAACCTCCTGTCTCAATCCGACATTTCTCAAGCTCATTCATCGACTCCTCTTTAGACATGACCATTCCCAAATTATTACCAGACACGTTACAAAGCCTAGATTGAACAACAGGCCTACCAGCACTTCCAATTTTCTGAACTACAAGGTTCCCTACAATAGCATTTTCTCCAATAATACGGCTCTCTTCAATCAAAGCCTCAACAAGTGGACCCCCTTCAACAATGTCTCGATCAACTAAGCTATTATCAACAACATTATTCCCCACTACATTTTCCTTTCCCGGTCTAACTCCAATCACACCTTCGATTACATTATTCTTCACACCAATTGCTTCAGTCAAAGCTTTATTCTTCTGATCCTCATCAATTAAACACTCTTTAACACCATTAATCGGCTTATTAAAGTCCTTTAGCTTTATGTTTCCTAAGTTCTCCGAAAATTCATCACCGCAATTAATTCTTGACTTTTTAACTCGAGTGTAAACAATGTAACCATTCACTTGAGTACCTTTAACTATTTTACAACTAGTAGCAGAACTGTCCTGAACTTGAGTATGGATCACTGAGTCCCGAGTTGGAAGGAGTGAAACCTCCAATCCGTAATCCAACTCCCGCTTCATGCCTCACTCACTTCACTGTCAAAATCCACTTAAATTCTGCGGGAAAAAAACAAAAGAACCAAAAAAACAAAATAAAAAATAAAAATCAGAAAATTTCGAGAAATTCAGCAGCAATGGAGTGAAGGATTTTACCAAATATGCTCAGATAAAAGCCATGACAGATAGGTTTTGAGTGAGGAATTGAAGATCGGATTCGAAGAGATTTGTGGTTTCCGATTTAGTCTTCGAGAATTTAAAAGTGAATTTGAAATATTTGTGGGAGTTTTTTTTTTCGGGGTTGTCGTTGGGAGATGAAACCGACCAGCTAGAGAGAAAGTAAAATGAGATGGGGTTTTCTTCAAAGGGAGGAGGCAAATGGCAAGATCCGTAAATAATACAAAGTTGGAAAGGTCATGTGTATTGTCGATTTTAGCCCTATATGATTTCCACGTTTACAATATAGCCCTCATTTGATTCAAAAGGAGTGTGGTCCAAGCCTGTTAGTTTGTGTTTGTTAAGGCCTTGTAGGCCCACCGTACTGGTTTTTTAGGGATAAAGTACACAAATAATCCCTAAACTGTAAAAATGATCAATTTAATCACTAATCTTTCAAAAGTTACAAAATAGTCAATAAATTTATCGAACTACTACTAAATGGTCATTGGACATTATAAAATAATGTAACAATTCAATTAATTTAAGGATTGCTAAATTGAATGGCCTTTTTGTAACAATTTGATAAATTTAAATGATCATTTTATAACAGTTTGATAAATTGAATGATCGTTTTGTAACAATTTGATACATTTAAATGATCATTTTGTAAAAATTTTGATAAATTGAATGACCATTTTGTAACAATTTGATAAATTTATATGATTTGTAAGTTTTGAAATGCCAATGCATAAACTAGTCATTTTTCATAATTTAGTGTCTGCTTATGGGTTACCAAATAATTTTTTAATAATTTTAAGGTGATTAAAAGGTAGTATGTAATATTTTTTAAATTACTCTATAGTTAAAAAGATAAAAGATTTATATAGATTTATTAGTCTCGAGTTTTAGTTTTAAATGTACATTTGTTACCTAAAAAACTTTTACCTCAAGTTGGTACCTAAATTTTTTTTACCTTAAGTTGGTACTTGAACTAGGAATATTCTCTCAAGTTAGTTCCAAAACTTATACATCCTATCATTTTGATCCTAATTCGAACCAACTCAATAAATTTAACTCTTCACATTTAAAAATTACATCAATTTGCTCTTTGTTTTTCTCCTAAATTGCTTATTCTTTCCCTAAAAATGTCATTATTTTCCTAGTATAATAACATTTTAACACTAATTTGTTGTTGCTTTACAATATAATGCATTTATCCTATTGTTTCTTTGATTCGTTGAATTCACTTGGTTTGATTGTATCTCAAAATTGATTAAATTTATGACATTTTTAGATATGAATATTAAATTTATTGAAGTCATTTGAATTATGACCAAATTGATAGGATGTATAAGTTTTGGAACCAACTTGGTATAATATTTTCAATTCAGTTACTAACTTGGGAGCAAAAATTCTTTAAGTACTAATTTAGGAGAAAATTTTCTTTAGATACCAACTTGAAAGATGTATAGTTTAAGTACCAAATATATATATATTTAAATTTTTAGAAGAATATCATTTTAATCATTTTCAACAAAACTAGTATCTAATTAATAAGTGATACCAACTCAACTTCAACTAAGTATATAATAATAAATATACTTAATACACATTCCCCTAAACTTTATATGTTTTCTTAATTTGCCAATGACAATGTGTGTTCGGTTTCCTGTTATTTGGGTGGTCAGAAAATTGGTCAAACTTTGTGTCCTGTGAAATCGAGGAGAGGTGGCGACGGAAAAGGGGACTGATTTTTATTCTCGAATTGTTTGTGTCTTCAGATGGAATCATCGTTGGGTGAACGAGGGGATGGAAGAAGAGGATGAGGGGTGGGGTTTGAGGAAAGAGGCGGGGTATTTTAGTAAAATAAAATATATTTAATGAATATTTTAATTAATTAAATTGAAAATTAAGAAAATAAAATAATTAGGTGATGTGGTACGTTTTGATTGGCCATGACTAGTTTTTTTTAACGTTAGCGGTAATATGGATAACAACAAAAATGTTAGGAGACAAAAGTGGTCAAAATAAACTTTAAGGGACAAGTTAGAAAAGCAGGTAAAATTTAGCGGGAAAGTGTATTAAGACTAATAAATATATAAATATTTGATTCAATATTAGTCTTAAATTTATAATTATTCGTAGCTAATTCTTCGGCGTCCTTAACCCGAGGCTATCCGATTGGTGAATAGGGGTGGCAATGGGGCGGGTCGGGGAAGGTTTTGTATTCCCCACTCCGTTCCCAACACTTGCGGTTACGGTTTTGGAGAATTCTCATTAAACGTTTATGGTATTTTTTTCGTCCATGTACCCCACGGTTTTCGGTTAATTCTCGTACCAAAAAATAACAAAACTTAATACATAGAAACAAATACTCAATATTATATCTTTATTACAAACATAAATGATAAATTTAATTTTACCAACAACAAACAAATTATTTCAAAACTATAAAACATGACTAAAATATTAACTATTGAAACATGACATCTTGTACTACATTTAAAAAAATATGTAACTAATAATCTATAATTTCAAATCATGATTCGTTCATTCTAAAAAAACTAAATTCGATAATTTTTACAACTATATAAATTACCTCTGCAAATTTTACTCGTACAATTTTTATGGCAAATCTTTAAAGTCATTGTTATTGTAGTTTTTTGAAACAGTCTGCAATATTTTCTTCTGACCTTTGCTCACTCAAAAATTAATAACTCCTAATATAACTTGAGATCAAGAACTATTTGTTTTAAACGAATATAGACTTCTATATGATTATAGAAAAATATAAGGCTCGCTTCCTGATTTATCTTGTAAAATTTTTGGTAATTTTTCAAAGTCATTGGTAAAATTGTTTTCTAAGAGATGTGCTGTCAATTTTTTTTATGACTTTTCAACATTCAAATATTTATTTTTTTAAAAATACATATCGAAACCGATCACCTTGTATTTTAAATGAAATTAGACTGAATCATGTTTACAATGATGTATAGACAACTTTTTAATCTTTTTTATAAAATTTACGGAGAATTTTCAAACTTACTCCAGTTGGCCATACTCTAGTTATGGGAGGTTAGATTTTTGTTGAAAATGGGTAAATTACCCTTATGGCCATCTAAATTTGTAAATATATTGGGATCCGTGTTGATATTTTTCGGGGATTCATACGGAGATTTATACGGGTACGATTGATTATTCCCACGGTTCGGATATAGCAATCACGTTCTCATCCCCATTTGAGCTTCGGTGATAAAACTTCCCCTATCCTCATCTCTGTGGGTGAAATTTTCAGTTATTCTCCATATCCGCCAGTTCGAATCCCTACGATTTTTAGTTATTCCCCACTTGATTGTCAATCCTATTTGCGAACATTGTTTTGATGAACCACCAGCTGTTATGATGTCGCTCGTCATGAAGGAGCGTGATGCCGATCCCGGTGTTTTGTGCTATTAGTTTTATGCAGGATTTTATTCGTACGTTCTGGTCTGCTTATAGGGGTAGGAGCTTGGTGTGGGTTACTTAGCAATCTTAAGTTTTGAGTCTAATGCTTCTTTCGCAATGCCTCTTTCGATTCTATGAGTAAGATCATGGGGCACTTTTTTCTTCCTTTGACTCTTAACAAGGTATCTTTATAATTAAATATATATATATTAAATAAATATAATTATTTGTGTGTAATATATAAGCTTTTCAAATGATGTTATGTTAACAATAATATCTGTTATTTGTGAAAATTTAACCAAATCAAAATTTAATCTATTAAATTATAAAATAACAAAGTTCAAATATAACATTTAATGATGGTAACGGAGCAGATTTTTGGTCATCCTGATCTTAACTCAAAATTTCATAATTTTGACCCGATCTCAATCCAAGTTTAACATATTTTATTCGTGACCCAACTCTGACCCGATATAATAAAAGTACAATCCGACCCTAAAATTTTAACAAAAAACTCGACAAAATCCGGTCCGCCCCAAAAAATCAATAAAAACATTAAATGTAATATATATAATTGTAAATAAATCGGGTCAAATCGAAAAATTTCCGCCCTAAATCTAAACCCAACCCGACTTGAACTTTTTTAAAATTCAACTTGATTCAAATTAAAAAAAAAAACTCCCCTAGCAGTCGGGGCCAAGGTAAAATAAACTTTTTCCATATTTGTTTTGTAACTTATTTTTAGGGTAAATTACACAAATAACCACTTAACTATAAGGTTGATGTCAATTTGACCACTATACTTTCAATTTTAGCAAATTTATCACATAACTGTTTAAGTGGTTCCAATTAAGCCACCAACCGTTAAAACCTAACGAAGAAGGTAACGTGGCAGTTAAAAGAAATTTGTATAATTGCACATTTAGTCTATGCTATTTATACATCTTATCAATTTGGTCATAATTTTAATTTAATAAAAATAATTAATTGATGACACATGTCACTATCTCATCGGAGGACTTTAACTATTTTATTTAACAATTTTATTTTCCCCTTCAATGAGGTAGTGACACGTGTAACCACCCATCATAGGAAGAAAACAAGGGAGTAGCAGGGTTCAAACCAGGGTCCTCCTAGAAAGAATGGTGCATGTTTATCACCAGGCCAAATGCATATTTGTGATACAATGTACAATATTTACTGTATGTCTTTAGTTTTTGTTAAAGCTAGGAAAAAAGAAAATAAATATGGATTAAGGAGAATCAAACATGACAAAAGTGGGATGCATAAAAACATTTTAATCACCTAAATAAATCTAATAATTAAATTAAAACTGACACACTTATATTTTTAAACTAAATTTAATATATTTTTTTCTTTCCACGATTATTTTTTATAATATCACACATATATATATATATATATCTATATATAATTATTGAATTATTTTTTAACTTAATTATTTATTTTTTATAAAAATAAATTAAATTATTATATAAGTGAAATTATATTGTAAAATTCAAAATTTTGAAAAATTCACTTAGCGAATGTAAACTCACAAATATAATTAACAAAAATTGATATAATGTTAAAATTTTAAGATTTTAATATAATTTCATATATATATATATATATAATTAAAATAATTTTTAATAAATATTAATTTATTAATTAAGTTAAAAATATATTCATTGGTTATTTAATTAATATTATATTATATGTTTTTATGCATCCTAATTGTGCCATATTTGATTCCCCTTAATTTATATTCATTTTTATTTTTCTTGGCTTTAACAAAAACTAAAGACATAGAGTAAATATTGTACATTGTATCACAAATATGCATTTGGCTTGGTGGTAAACATACGTTATCCTCTCTGGAAGGTCCCTAGTTTGAACCCTGCTACTCTCATTGCAGCACTATTTTTATTTTCTTCCTTTGATGGGTGGTGACATGTGTCACCACCTCATTGGAGGAAAAAATAAAATTGTTAAATCAAATATAAATAGTTAAAGTCCTCCAATGAGATAGTGGCATGTGTTATCACCTAATTAAATAATTAATTATTTTTATTAAGTTAAAATTAGGACCAAATTGATAGAATGTATAAATAGCAAGGACTAAACATGTAATTATGTAAATTTCTTTTAACTGTCATGTCACTTTCTCTGTTAGGTTTTAACGGTTGGTGAATTAATTGGAACCACTTAAATAGTTATGTGGTAAAATTGCCAAAATTGAAAGTGTAGTGATCAAATTGACACCAATCCCATAGTTAAGTGGTTATTTGTGTAGTTTACCTTTTTTTTATAAATCGTAATTTTATTCCTAATCCTACCTAGATAGGGGGAATGAGGAAAATATTCTCCTAATGAGTCTAAAACACATGACTTAAAAAAATCTCAAAGAATAAAAATGAACAACTTAATCAACCGCTCAAATGTGGTTGTTCGTTACATAACTTAATTATAAATTGATCTAAATTATGTTACTACTCACCAACTATAACAAATCTACTCTTGTTTAGTATTGCTATTGTCACCTTATAAGGTCTAAAGCTGCAGTACCATAACCTTAACGCTAGGCTAAACAAAGTAGAATTATGTTGACAATTATATTTTGAAACCCCAAACAAAAAGTAAAAAAAGCTTATATACATATGATCATATAAACTATAAATAAAGGAGCACGAGGTTAGTTAACCCCCTATGTACGTAAGGGAAAAAAAGAAATTGTTAGAAATTTGTATGTCTAAACGATAATAAAAGTGATAACAACATAAAATGAAACATGTAAGAGAAATGAGATTTAATGTAGTTTGGCCTTACTTACCTTCATGAATGAGATAAACAAATAATCTATTATCAACATAGAGAACACGATAGTTACAAATACATGATATCTCAGGTCTATAACATATCCGCTATAATTGCAGATATTCTAAAAGTAGTTACATCTCTCCAAAGTAATTCTCTCTCGTAATTCTAAAGATCAAATTTAACTATATATTTACTCATTAAAATAAATCTTATTCAATTAGATATTTTATTTACTCATTAAAGTAAACCCTAATTACCATGTAATCTTCAACCACTATAATTATAATAAAATCTAACTTAATCACCTATTTAAATTTATCTCAATATGTAACGGAAATGAACAAATACCAATGTAATATGTAACATGGAGCCGTTTAAATTGTTTATTATCTGCACCAAATGTTGAATGAAAAAAAAACGAGAAAATAAAGTAGAAAACACTTGGGTATGGTTTATCTGGAATTCATTAGTCATTACCCATACAAGCTCATCACACACCAGTTGTTACTTTGAAACCATATTTATTGAATTCAAAGACAGCAGCCCTTTACAAACAGGCTACTGCAAACAGAAACAATAAAACCAAAGGGAAATGAAACCAGCAAAGTAACATAATCTGACTTGCCCTGGAGGAAACCCCAAAATGCCAAAGGATCGAAGCTGCCCTGTAAGAGAAAGCGCCGTTGAAGAAGGCGACTTGTGGGAAACAATAATAAGCGTAAAAAAGAAAGGATGAAGGCCACTTGAGCCACCCCTGGCTGCCATTGGAACTTGGAAGGGGTGGCTTTTAAGAGGGTTTGGTATTGAAGCTTTGTTTGGGTTGATATAGGTAGCTCGCTAGGTGTGTGTTGGTCACAAAGAAGGGTGGGGTGTTTTCACCTTTTTGGCTATGAAAAAGGAGGTTGCTAGTTTCAGCATCTTCCCAGGGGATATGCCATTCCCTGTTTCCCACCACATACCATCACCAAATATTTCTTTTTCATTTTAATTGCTTCTTACGTTCCCTTTTTCAAGCCCCTTCAGATAGTGCTCGCAAAAAACAAAATCCATAAACCTCTACTGTACTCTTCGCTCCTATTTTCCATTCGGTTTTGATTTGATTAATCATTTATTCTTTATTAATTTAATTTTAAATTAACAAGTTTAAAATATAATTTAAATTTAAATTATGAGTATCATATAAACTGAAGGCCGAAAAAAACTATTACACATAGGATTTATATTTAATACATTGACGGTAGAAACACAAAAATTTACGCTAATGCTTTAGTTTTTGGGTTTAAGGTTTATGAGTTTAGGTTAAGGAGTTTTGAATTTAGAGGTTGTTGTTATAATTTAGGGTTTAGGGTAATAATGTTAGGGATTTAGGGATCTAGTTTACACGAACATCTTAGTTTTAAGGTTTATGGATTTAGTTTAGAATTTAGGGTTTATGAGTTTAGGTTAGGTGGTTTAGAATTTAGAAGTTGTGGTTATAATTTAGGGTTTAGGATAATAAAGTTAGAGTTTAGGTTTTAACCTATAAATTCAAAATTCTAACCATAAACACTAAATTCTAAAATTCGGGCATAAACTCCTTAACTCTAAACTAAATTCATAAACTCTAAAATTAAGATATTTGTAGAAACATTTTGTTTCTTCCGCTAAAATCTGAAAATAAACTTTAAAAGAATGGTCGTATAATTTTAGTAAGCATGGTTATTTTAACCTAAAAGTATATGATACTAGTTCAAAATCAAAATAATACGAATGGGTTGATACGAATTTAAAATTAAACTGATACTATATAATAGTCGATACAAGCAACAGCGACGATCATAAGAATCAAATCAGCTTCAAAAGGTTCTACATCATCATCATTAGTGACACAATTCCCTGTACGTGGCATCGCATTAAAGTTTAAATCATGTTTTAATAAAGCATTCTCAAGTTTGATTTGCACTGAGATATCATGTTCTGGGTGACACCAGCAGCATCATTCTTTTGTTCCATGGATCACACAACTACAATACTCTCTGTTTTCATCTGTACGAACACGAACGTGTAATGCGAATATAATGTTAGAAGAATAGCGGTGCCATCCACAATCGATGAAATCAAATCCAACGTTTAAAAAATAATGCTTGTCTCAATATTAAAAAATTGGATTTATAGTTTAAAATTAAAATTTATATTACAGTTTAGGATTTAATTTTTAAAATTTAAAATTAGATTATGAGATTTAATTTTTTCAGTGTTAGTATACACAAAGACATAAAAAAAGACATAGAACTTAGTTTCAACTTAGTTCAAGGATATGTTTTAAAGAATAGAGTATAAATTTAAAAATCTAAAAAAATATAATAGAAACTTTAAAATTAATTCACGTTACATTAATGAATTTTACATCAATCTCAGCCCAAAATATCACTTATTCATCAAATTAAAACCTTTGAAGACAAAAAAAAAAGACTCGTCTTTCACCAAGAAATCCCTTCTCAAGGAAGGTTGAAGGTGTCTTATAAAAGAAGGCTTAAAGAGGCTTGTCATGGAAGCTTTAGACAATAATATATAATGGGTGCATTCTCACCTTAAAAAGAGAAAAATTGATTCTCCAACCAAGCCCCCCTCCCCACCAAACTTCTCTTATTGTCAATTGCTCTCCGCCCACATCAAAATGAGTGAATCACTCTTAAACAATCAACAGTCATCAACCAGCGTTCTCACACCTATCTTTGTTTTTATCTCTACTTCCTTATTCGATGTCTAGTATTTTGAACATCAATAAATAGTGTAGTGAGCGTGAAGACCTTCCCGGCCAAAAGAATCATTCGAGATGCATCCTCAAAAAAAGTCATCCTAAAATGACCAACTCATCTCCAAATTCATCTGTCGTGCCTGATTTTTCCAATTGGTAATAACGAGAAGAAGGTACATTTGGTGCCTACCGTCGACGTCTCCAAAGCACGTCGAAGCCACACTCTAAGGGTTTATAAAGTACCTTCACCATCCGCTTCCACAAAAAAACTATATAAGTTTGTGGAATCATTAAACGAATGTGATTGAGTGTTTTAGGGAGGATTGTCATGAGCCGCATACTCCGAAACCCTTAGGACACCATCCTCTGTAAAAGTGTTGCAAGTTTATAAAATCGTCAAAGGTGTTTGACATTTTTACTAGAGTGTTTCAGGAAGAAACATTATTGTCCCCACACTCCCAGAGCGTTCGCCTTCCTCTGAACATGAACTCATACTCTGTAACGCGTTGCAACAAAATCATCATCCGCAAAGACTGTAACACCTCAAAAATTACGCCCAAATTGTAAATTATAGATTTGAAAAATTCCTAGTTTAGAAACTTAATTTTGAAATCACTAATTGAAAACCCTAACAATTGAGAATATCGAACCCTGATTTTTATGAGGAACTAAATAAAATTTTCATCAAACTTAAAAGTTAATGTGCAATTTCTTCATAGTCTAAGGACCACATATGAAATTTACCCACTTACTAATGCAAAACAATGTTTCCCTTATTGTCGTAAGGTTTTTATATTATGATTTTCTACTTTGTTTATTTTATTAAAATATTTCAATTTGATATATTATTATTATTATTATTATTATTATTATTATTATTATTATTATTATTATTATTATTATTAATAATCAAAACTATGTATATATTCTAACCTTTCTTGCAAAACGAACACCCAAATAACCCCCAGTTTCAACTTCCGCCGCATAACCTTTTCTTTTCTACCCTATTCTTATCTTCTTCTTCTTTTTCACACAAATGCTTAGACGGATTTTTGTGAAATTCAAATACCAATTTGCTCAATTTTGAGCGAAAAGCCATCTCAGCCAAGTTTTTGATGCGTCCGTACTCTACTCGTGTCAATACGTGCGGTTAGACAACATCAAGTCATAACCATGAATTAATACATTAAAATTAGTATTAAATTTAAGTGAGGGAGACGTATTCCGCAACGTTAAAGCTATTCGCGATTAAAGGTGTGTTTTTTTCTGGTGCTAAAAATAAAGTATATATATTTTTTTATGTGTTAGTATTTTATACATTGTGTGATTATTATATGTATTACGGATTGTATGATTGATATCATGTGCATATGAATTCAGAATGTGTTTTAATTATGATTTATAGAATATTTGATTTATGATACATCGGATCTTCGGAACTATGATTTATGAATTTATGGACTATGATTTATGAAGTATGTTTACGGAATATCGAATTTATAGAACTAGATTTATGAAATTTAATTTTTAACCATCATGTATGTATGAGCATGGGTTGGGATTTATACTGAGGAAGTTCAGCGGTTTCATCCTTCGGGCTGAATTCCACTTCGGATCAGTGGTTTCACCCTTCGGGTTGAGTTCAACTTCGGATTGGTGACGATGTAGAGAGTGGTTTTGGGGAAGCTTACTCTTTGAACGGTGATGTAGTTGGGTGCATTACACTGAGCTTGTGATTTGTGTTATGATTTAAAAGAATTTCATTCAAAATAATATTATGTTTTATAGTTATGGTTTTTCTTGCACTTTAAAGTTTTAAGTTCTATTATATTTTATATATTTTCTTTGTGTTTTTTATTGATAATCTAATTTTACACCCCTAAGAGATTTTGTAATTTTGCGCCTCTTATATTTTTAATATAATTTTGCGTCCGTCTCTTGCGGTACCATCGACGGCACGTGAAGGCTCTCAATTTTCTCGGTGGTTAGAAACAAGAGGGAAAAGGAAGAAAGGACAAGAGAAGAAAAGCAGAGAGATAACACTGCGGATCAGAGGGCAAGCAATCAGATCCGGCGCTAAGATCAATCGAGCCGACGGCAAAGTTTCAACAATTTTTTCAATACTCACATTCTTGTCATAAATTTAACATTAGTTCAGATTACAATAATGAATTTGACTTCAATCTCAACCAAAAACATCACTTATTCATAAAATTAAAATCTTTGAAGACAACAACAAAAAGGAAATGGATCAAAATGGGAAAATTTATTTCTCCCCGGGAAAGAACATTAATAATTATTACTATTTGCTTGGCAACCAGAGGAATCATGGTTGTCTCCGTCAGCTGGTTTTGCACACCTTTGAGTAGTATAGAAGAATGTGCCGAGTTGATATTGAACCAAATCACGATACAAAACGGTAGGCCGGTTGGGGAGATTGACGCCGGTAAGTCCTCCGGCGAAGTTGGTCGGAATGTTGCAAGTATCATGTGGAGAAGACACTAACCTAACCAAGCATGACTTTGGTTGCAATTCATTGCCATTAACGTATTTGTTGACAGCCATATTGAAGTTCCCTTCTCCGTCGGTTTCATCACTCCCATAATATACGACTCTGCTTCGGTCGTCCTTGCATGTCACTGATACTTTACCGCCTGCCAATCATATTTATTTGACGTTAAGTTTAATGATTTAAAATAAAAACCAGCCGAGAATATAATAAAAGTGTTGTGTTAAACTGTTAATGGAGGAAAGGGAAGAACCTTTAATGGGAAGGGTGCCTTGAGTCCAATCTGCATAGCTTTTGGTGCAGTCCTGGCACATAACTTTGCCGCCCAGATGTATAAGTTGGAGAGCAGGAACCGCCGTGGCTACTGCTTCATTAACGGCGCATCCCATCAGAACTGAGGCCGCAATTAACATCACCACCACCTTAGTTGCCATTTTAATTCCTGTATATATCCACTCCTTTTGCTTTCTTTTGAAGAAACGACGCACACATATATAGGGTTTAGGGGTAGAGTAGGGGTGGAAGGCCACTACTTGAGACGTGCAATCCAGTTTTTATGTATATGCATGTATTTATATAAGTCAAATATGATGAATTGTTTAATTCATGGTACATATATATTATATTACGACCAGGGACGGAGCTAGGATTTGAAGTTGGGGGGGCAAAACATAAATTTTGAAATGGGGGGGGACAAATTCACAATTATCCTAATTTTTTCCAGAAAAATATAAGAAATCAAAGGGTAAAAAAAAAAATTCCCCCAACCGGGGGGGGCCACAGCCCCTCCCATGGGAGCTGTGGCTCCGTCACTGATTACAACCCGTTTAAGGGTTATTAAATAAAATTATACTATATAAAACAATAATATGAAAAGGTTGAGGCTTGTGAAAAGATGAACAATAAAATAATCCAAAACGCATTTGCTGTTGTGTTGTCCTGTATATTTCATATGATTTTTATTTGAATCTTTTTATAACTATTTTAAAGTGTATATATTATTTTTATAATTTTAAGTTATTTATTGATATAACATATAGAATTGTTACACTCAAATTTTTCACCTCTGTTAATCCTGAGAGTATCCCCTCAACACTTTCATATTTGGTATGCTCCGAAAATAACTCTTGACAGTAAACTTTTCGGAGTTCAATCCTTCCGAAGATTAATATTAAGTTAACTTGAGAATAGACACTATCAGGTGCTACAATAATCACACCCACATAATCGACATGCAAAGCTTAACACTTGAAGGTTGAGCCTATCGCTATCAACCCGTTTATAGGCTGTCACAGAATCTAACATCATCCAATCGCCAACAATTAGAATAATATACATTCACGCCCGCAATAAGAGAGATGAAAAAAAATATGATATGTTTATATAAAGCCGAACTAAGAGCATTATATTTTTTTCTACTCTTTATTTAATGCCTCCTCATTTCGGCATCAGCAAAAATAAATAAATAAATAAATTCATATTAACATCAAGCACGTATTAACTATTACTATCACCATAAATAAATTGATTAAAAGGATTGTCGCCATAAAAGAAATCGTGGCTGTGGCCTCAACCCCTTAAACAAAAATAATTATTTTATAATCTTACAAATCCCAAAATTTAATTTAGTTCAACAAAAGAAATATTTTGTACCCAAAATTTTATGAATTCATTCTATCCCATTAAAAAATCATAGATCTGCTCCTGATTGGCATCTCATAACTATTAAAAATTTAATATTAGAAAATCATTTTCAAATTAAACACATTTAACAATATGATAAAAGTAAAACTATCTTTGTTTAAAAATTTAACTCGGACCAAACCAGATTTGAACAACTAATACCATATAATAATATGAAGCAATAACACATTGAAAGAGAGATCGTCAATGAAGCAATAATAAATATGAAATCCTTTGTTTTTTTTTTCTCGGCGAGCCTATCTATTCAGATAAAATCTGTAAAGTTAACTATCAACTTCCTCCCACTTGGCTTCTAAACCAAGGTTCATTCTACAGTAAACCAGCCGCTCCGAGGGCGGCTTTGAAGCCGTCCTCATCTCTCCAGTCGGGAACCTGCATCCGACATCACATATGAAAACCAATCAGATGAAAATCAAAAGCATAAAAAGAAAAAATCACTAGGACATGCACCCACCATAGGAGGCATGGGAGGGCTTACCTCTGCTACTTTCGTGCCAAAATGATACTCGATATTCGACATTATCATTTCGTCAGAGTCACCACATAGCAAGTTGAACACAGCTCCTGTAAATCAAGACGGCAACAAGTCTTCAACAATTGTTGAATGGAATCAAGATGCGTAACAAAAGTAGAAACATAGGGAGAGATGTTAAATTGCATTTTCATTTCATGAACTTAGTAACTTACCCTTGCGGCCAAATCGCCCTGCTCTGCCAATTCTATGCAAGTAAACCTCATAATTGGGCTCACGACAGTTATGCTTCACCGGAAGGTCATAATTGATCACCAAATTGACCTGCAGAAACAATATCAGGACGCTGCACTTTGCAAAGTAGTTAGGCGACCGGAAAGAAGGGAAGTGATACCTGTTGCTGGTCAAAACCCCGGGCAAGAAGATCGGTCGAAATGAGGACTTGTGTCAACCCATCTTTAAACTCTTTGACTATCTTGTCTCGGTCTTCTTCCCGGAGACCACCTTGAATTGTTGTACAATCATAACCAAGGTCTGCAAGGGACTTATGCAACACCATTGCACTATTCCTTGTGCGGACAAATATTATTGCCTGCCCCAGGCGCTCTCCAAATTCGAAAATTCTGTCCTTGATCACCATAACCTTGGAAAGTTCATCTGGGACATTCACTTTATACTGCTTCACCGAGTCCAATGATAGTTCTTCCTTCTTGACGAATAATTGATTATGATCACCCTTCACTATCTTTGTTATGAAGTTCTTGACAATGTCATTAAAAGTAGCAGAAAACAGGAGAACCTATAAATTAATTAAAAAAACAAGCATTCAATCAACCACTGTTCTACAAAACCATGCATCCAACTAAAAGTAGATTTCAAGCTCAATAAGATCAAGATGTTAGCAATTCCAACGCATTGGCATTCTTCAGAATATTGAATAACATACACTCTACTCAACAATCTTAATATAATTTATGTTAAGTCGGAATACAAATAAAGAACACACAACATCCTAGACTGAATAAGAAACATTTAGAACACATCTTCAATACAAACCTGGCAATGGGAACTTTTCCTTTGAATATCCTTCATAATTCTTAAAGAGTCATCTTTAAATCCTTCCTGCAGCAAACAAATGTACAGATTAATCAACCACCAAACTAGGTAGTCACAGTACAACATTCTTATAGTATTCAATGAAAACTTTTTTTTCTTTTCCTAATACCAAAAACAAGTGGACTAAATAAATTATAAAGTCCACCAAAACCACAATCAAATTAAACCATAAAAACAAAGGTTACCTCAGCAAGCATTTCATCAGCCTCATCAAACACAAGAATCTTCACAAAACTCACACCCAGTTTTTTGTAGGACATCAGTTTCAAAATAGTGCCAGGAGTACCAATAACTACTTGAGCCATAATAGGTTGCCGATTATACATGTTATTCCGATTAGTACCATCGGATCGAATGGCACATTCTGAAATTATCCCAGTATGCTTCCCCATCTTCCTAAGCACTTCCACATTCTGCAAAAAAGAACTCATGGTCAATCATCGAAACAAAGCCCGAATTTCATTAAAACATTGAAAATTCAAAATTCCCAAGACTTAAACCTGAATAGCCAATTCTCTAGTGGGACAAATACACAAAGCTTGAGGAGCTTTTAATTTGGGGTCGACACGAGAGAGCATTCCAAGCGTAAAGCAAGTGGTTTTCCCAGAACCGTTATGAGCTTGAGCAATTAAATCCTTGTGAGGGGGATTCAAGATCATAGGCAAACTAATAGCTTGAATTTTACTAGGCTTTTCAAATTTCATCTCAACGTATAGTCCCTTCAACAGTTCTGGTGACAAGTTCAATTCCTCAAACGTAAATGCTGATGTGTAAGGTGTCTCGCCTGATGTCACCTAAAAAAGGCAAAAACTTTCAGTCAAAACCATAAACCTCAATCAAACTACAAAGAAAAAAGCTAAAAAAATAGATTCGGGAATTTTTACGGCTTCGATATTGGAGTCTTCAGGTTCATCGAGGAACTTGTTGATATCTTTGTTCTCGTCTATTGTAAGGCTTCCGATGTTGATTTCGGAAGCGACTTTTTCTTCTGATAGTAAGGAACCGCTCGATTCCTGCGGAGCAGCGTCTTCTACATCGACCAATGGTTTTGGCGCATCGGAAGTCTTTTTGGTTTCTTGTGGCGGTGGCGCCTCCTCAAGTTCATCGAGGAACTTGTTGATATTTTTGTTCTCGTCTATTGTAAGGTTTCCAATGTCGATTTCGGATGCGACTTTTCCTTCTGATTTTAAGGAAGCGCTTGGTTCCTGCGGAGCATCGTCTTCTACATCGACCAATCGTTCTGGCGCGTCGGATTTGGTTTCTTGTGGTGGTGGCGCCTCAGCGGCGGCTACGGTGGACGTGGTAGAGTCTACGGCAGTGTCAGCCATGGTATCTTGGAAATAAAGGAACGAATCGTGGAAATGTAATTATGTTTTAATGGCGGATAGAGTGGAGATTATATAGCGGTTTAGCTTGACACCCAAGCAAAATTTTTATTTATAGCTTAATACTGACGCAGTGATTTTCAACGAAAAGTTTAACCTAGGAAGTTAAATAAAAGGAATTTTTTTGTTGATAAATGTACTAAAAGGATTTTTAAATTACATGTTTATTATTTTTATCGTTAAACTTTTTCTAAAAAGAATTTATAACATTTTTTTTAATAAATTAACTTAGGGATGGGAAATTTGCCTAACATTATATTCAATTATCGAAATATACTTTAATTGTAAAACATATAAAATTATTGTTATTTTTGGTATAATACTATATGTATTAAATATATTAATCAAATAATTTAAATTGAATGTTAGAGATACTTATTATAAGATGATTTTTTAAATTTTATTTTTTTGATAAGATTTTTTTAAAATTTATTTGTTATATTGATAAGGATTAATATCCTATACACTGAGGAGTTAGTTTAGAGTATAAGATTTAGGGGTTTAGGTGTAGGGGTTTAGAATTAAGGGATAGTTGTTTTAATTTAAGGTTTATGGTTATAATTTAGTGTTTATAGGTTAGGGTTTAGTTTTAGGGTAATATGGTGAGGATTTAGGTTTTAACCTATAAACCCTAAATTATAACCATAAACCTTAAAGTGAAACAACTATCCCTGAATTCTAACCCCCTACACCTAAACCCTATACCCTAAAACTAAAGCGCTTGTAGAAACTTTCAGTTTCCACTGCCTGTGTATAAAATATTTATCCTATTGATAATATCAGGATTCAATAATTAATATAAATTATTGTTATTTTAATCATATATTAATAATAATAAAAATTCAATTACATTTGCCAAATTTGAAACGTAAAGCTATTTTTAAAAATAATTAATTTAATATGATTTTTAATTTAATTTATTCATCATTTTATACTTTCAATCAATTTGTGTAAGATAAGTAATCTGACTTGGCAGCCTTCTACATCGGCAGCCTTTTTGGTTTCTTGTGGCGGTGGCGCCTCAACGGCGGCTATGATGGACGTGGTGGAGTCTACGGCAGTGTCAGCCATGAAATCTTGGAAAACGAGGAACGATCGTGTAAAGGTTACTTATTATGTTTTTACGGCGGACGGAGTGGAGATTATGTAGCGGAGCGGACGGAGTGGAGATCATGTAGCGGAGCGGAGCGGACGGCGTGGAGATTATATAGCGGTTTAGTTGAGTTCTTGCAAGTAAACCACGCTCCAGAGTCCAGATAAATGGACATGTTCCAGGGAAGGTCGAAATGATGCATAATTTCAATATCCAAGTTAATCTGATTCCTCATGTTAAGCTCAGTTTCGATAAATTTAAGTTTAATCTTAATTCGAATTTTGATGCTTGATTTCAATTCTAACTCCAAAACTGAAAAAAATAGTCGAATTTGTTACTGTTTTTACATATGATATAAGTATTGATGGTAGATTCCATAGGGAATCATTTCACATAATACAATACCCCATTTCCTAGTAAGCTATAAAATTATAGCCTAGAGTTAGATAGGTTTGGAATAACAAAATAAAGTTTTAGATATATGATATATCTAACTCCCAAAGATATTAATGATACATATAAAAAGTACAAAAGAGATGGATTTTGTTCTTATTCTACTACTTCCTCGGAGCTTTCCCAATTTAAGAAAAAGGTTGCTTGAGCAAGTACATTTGAGTAGTTGTAGTTGATCAAGTTGTTTATATTTATTCACTCATATTTCTTTATTCATGAGTTTCAGATCCACTAGGAGCACTATTTTTTTTCCCTTAAAATCTCTCTTCTTCTCTCTTCTAAGTAAGATTAAAGTTAAAATTAAAATTTATTAATAAAAAAAAGAAAAAAAAAAAGATAGCTTACTATTAGTTTCTCTCAATCGTTGGGAATAACAGTTATTGTCCATGTCATAATTATGTTAAAATATTTTTATAATATATATAGTTATATACATATATGAATTTGTTTTTTATCAATGTGAATATGTTAATTTTATTATGAGAGAAAAAAAATTAAAAATATAATGAGAATTTACAATTAGCATAAACTAATTTGATTTAAGCATATTTTTATAAACAAAGTAATACGAAAACTAATGTCTCTCACTACAAAAAAAAATGACATATAGCGACAGACGCTAAACTGTCGGTAAAACACCAAAACTCCGTCGGTATAGACTCCATAACCTTTTACCGACGGCCAAACGAGATATTCCGACAGATAAAGTGCCGTCGGTAATATGCTTGTCGGTATAAATCTATAGCGACGGTAACAACCGTCGGTATAGATGTTGGGACCATATACCGACGACGGTATCCGTCGGTATAGGTATAGACTACCCCGACAAAAAGTGTATTTATACCGACAGTTTGTCCGTCGCTATAGACTTTATCGTTACCGACGATGTATCCGTCGCTATAGCCTTCATCTTTACCGACGGTTTTGTCCGTTAGTATAGATTTAATTGGCATTTTTTATTTTTAAAATATTAACAATTTATTTTTATTTAATATTATTTTTTATTTTAAATATTAAAATTACAAGTACTATTATAACAAAATTTGACTAATTTTGTAAAGAGAAAAATATCTAATTTAATCTTCGAATAAAAAGTACGCAAAGATAATCAATAAAATATGTACGAGCATACAACAACAAAAGAAAGTACTGGACATTTGACATAGAGAGAATTATCCGAATGAGAACTGCCATTTAGCTATAATACAAGTTCAAATGCCTCGTTTAAGCTGATCTCAACTGAGATCCGAATTATATATCACTTGAGGAACACTAATAGTTAATACAAAGAATTTTTGTTGTTCTTGCACAGTAGTACAATAAAATTAATAGACCTACCCTGATGCAAGATGCCGAGCAGCAGCTGTGGAACAGTTCATTTCATGTTCTGCATGTAGTATGAAAAAAATGTCCAGCACTCGAGCTAACCGAGGGTTGGGCTTGTAAGACCGGTTGCCCCTGAAAGTTATTAATGATTGGTGCCTGAAAGAAGAATAAAGTTTCATACTGATCTCTCAACATAACAAAAAAAGTGCCAAACTCAAATCCATGGAACAAAGTAAAAGTAAAGAAGTTCACACATGACACACCAAAGTTAAAGATATGTCCTCGTGAATAGAAGCAATTGCTTTACAGTGCAAAAGACACAAAGAGGGAAAATGAATCAAATGCACATACCTTTCCAAGAATGCGAGCTATTTGCTTGTCTCTCACTTGTTTCGACTTATAAAGATCTTGGCCCTACATTAATAGTAGATGTAAATACATGATAAACTCAGAGAATAAAATAATTCCAGAAAGGTAACTTTAAGGTGCTAACTTTAAGGATTACGATTCAAGAAGAATTTTCATTACTGTAAGAATAATTATGCACTGAAGGCAATTATGTGTTCTTTATCAATACTGAAGTTATTTCAGGTTGTTAATTGAAAATCAAAGAAAAAAGTCAAGAAGATAGTTATTTAAGGGACTCTTGCCTCCTAGTGTTTTATTGAAATTCAACAATGATGATAGAAGTACTGCTTGTGTTATGATACTACACAGTAGACAGAGTACAGAGGGGCTAAATTGCCAAAAGTAGATTACTAAGCCAAACTACACGAAATTATCCCTTGAACTAGAATGAAGAGTGAAACACTACCTAAACCCTGATCTAATATAACATTTACCCCATACTGATAGGTTGCATAACTGCTATATAAATTGTAATGTTTCGCCTTATGTTTAGTGGTTAAAATGCTTAGTTATTAGATTTTGATTAGTGTTCTGTGTTTCAGCCAGTAGATTGAAAAATTGAATCAAAAGGAGCTTGGAGTTGACTGCTTAGCTACATTTTGGAGAAAATCAGGAATTTAAAGAGCAGAAGTACTTTTCAATGAAGCCATGGGCATGCTCTACTAAAAAGGATCGATATCTACAGCCTGAACACAATTAAAAACACAGAGATGACTGTGGAACAGTTCTAAAATTTATTCAACTAAAAAGAAAGATTGCAAGAAAATTAAACTACTAATATCAAGAGATAAAATTTCACACGGTGGCACAGGGCACAACAATATGCGTTTTTAATTACCATAAATGTTGTAACTTGTGAACAAGAAAAATAAAATACATACAAGTCGACAGCTCACACCAATGACAACAGCTTGTGAATTCACAGATTGCATTGCATCTAGCAAGCTATAAAGTAATCTTTGTTTTTCTTGCACCTCAAAAAATAGTTTAATTGTCTGATTGAAAACTTTAAAACCCAACGTTTTCCCAAAATAAAATTATTAATATCTATCATTATGGGAACAAAACATAACATCACAACATTCCAATAACTATAGAAATTCAAATCCAATATAAGGGCAGTAGGGTTAGATGTTCCAAACAAACATCTATCATTTGAGATCCTATAAAATCAGTTGAACTCTTCTAGGACTTCCTTAAACACCAGCATATGCTATAAAAAGCATGCAACAAATCATAAACCGACATTTTGGTTAGGTGTTGTTGTAGTTTTGGTTCAAGAGATGTAATATTATTTATTGCCAACACTTTCAACCAGTGAAAATTGCTACTAGTATATAATTCCCGACACTAAAGTTCCACAAAGTAGAAGAAAAGGAAAGAATGAGCAGCAACAACATGTGTCAAAGTTCACATATCAATCACACTATTGAAAGGAAGTAAAGAAAATACCTGAGCAGCATAAGTTCGCTGAAACGAACTCTTATCCGAATTAAGCTGTAAGATATCACCAGAAAAAATGAAATGAAAAAAAATCAGTCTTAAATCTCCACCAACTGATCCATCAAATCTTAAAAATTAAAAATAAAAACTAGCTTTTCATGAACTTTTATTTAAGAACAGTAGAAAAAGAAAGGAATCGATGGATTAAAAAAACCCTAGCATTAGTAATCATAAAAAAAAGATAGGCCGATCTCTATTCCAAAGAATTTCCGGCGCATAGTTCAAGTCTACGTTTCTATGAACTTCGATCAAAGACTCAATCACAGAAAATCGAGTTCAATTCTGAAGTAGAACAAAGAACAGAGTACAGGTTCCGATAGAAGTGAGCATATCAAAGAAATAGAATGAACAAGTGTTGACAAGTAAAAAAGAAAATGTACGCACGTCTTTGAATTGAAGGAGACCGAGGTCGCCGAGATAAGAGACGGTGAGGTGAGCGGACTCCACGGGGATAATGAGCTGGATCATTAGGGATTGTAAGAGATCGACTGAGAGGCGATTCAGAGCAATTAGGGATTGTAAGTTTGGTTTGAGATCGACTGAGAGTTTGAGTGAGAGAGAAGGGGTTAAAACGGTGAGTTTTAATAAATTAATAAAAAATATTAAATATATATATATATATACCGACAGACATAACCATCCGTCAGTACATAGAACACCTCTACCGACGGTAACTATAAAAATCGTCGGTATACATAATATATATACCGACAAACTAACTCAACCATCAGTATATCTTTCACCTATACCGACGGATAGATTTACCGTCGGTATAAAGTAAATCTATACCGACACACTAAATCTACTGTCGTTATAAACTATATCTTTACCGACGGTTTCTTGTCATCCGTCGGTATAACTAATGTCTACACCGACAAATATTGTAACTGTCGGTAAAAATCAAAACGTGTACCGACAATTTCTTTCTCCGTCGGTATATAGGATATATACCGACGACTTTTGTCCGTCGGTATAAATAAGCGTTGGTATATGTACATTTTTTTGTAGTGTCTGGAGCATAAATAAAATCATGCAAAGAAAAAAGATAAAAATATTAACTCAAAGACTTGAAACAAAATATACAAACGTCACCAAAACTCAACGATAGAAGTTAAAAAATCAACAACAAACGCATTAAAAATGCATATTACATTAAGAGGCGTCCGCAACACGGCCATTACTACAACTCAATCGCAAACAAAAGCAATAAGATAATCAAAAGAGTGTAATCTTGATAAGTTGTGAAGATATTAAATCCAACCTTGATGAAAAAATTAAATGAAAAAGGAAGCATCCAAACGACCTGTTAATAGAATAAAAGCGTGTCAAAAGACGGATGAAATATACTAAAAATAAAGAAAAACGTATTATAATGACAGAATTATTAAATTTAAAAATTAAAAATAAAATATAAAATAAAAAAAGATAAAATTATCGGCGGTCGACAACTAACATCAAAACGTATATAATCAATGGCTTTACAAAGATAAATAGAAAGAAAAAAGTTGCGACTGCTGGAAAGGAAAGTAAGACCGTTGCTAGAGGTTTGTTATAGATAGAAAAAATACATATATAAATTTGTATAAGTTTAATAGTTTGTAATAAATAAATATTAGAACATCCATGAAATCAATTGTTTTCTTTTTTGAACATAACAGTACTTCATTTCATAAACTTACATACGAGTTTGGAAACCAACTGGGATATTGCAGAACCAGTCAACTGGACAAGAATAAGTTCTGGTAATAAATAAGGGTTGTCAATTAAAAAATGTTAGTGCATTTTCAGAAGGATTTGGTTAGTCAATAAAAAATAGTATTGCGAGGGGTTTTATTAATCTTGAATTTTTAATATTTATAATTAATTTTGAAATAAACTATTGAGAAAAAATATGTTGAGTTTAGGGGTGATAACGAGCCGAGCTGAGCCCGAGCCTGGTCAGGCTCGGCTCGGCTCGAAATGAAAAATTTTGCTATAGTTTTTTTTATATAAAATATTCGTTAAAAATCCATTTCATAATAACACTAAAACGAAATTCAATGACCGAAAAGAGAAAAATAGTGCTAAAAAATAGATTAATCCAAATAATCAATAAATATTCTTATAATACAAACACATAATTAAAGAAAATACAAAATCAAACAACAATCAACTAATGAAAGAAAATACAAACACATAATTTATTTTAGTGTATATGTAGATTCCGAGCCTGTTCACGAGCTTTTCGAGCCGAACCTGTTTAAACTCGATTTGGCTTGTTAAGGTTTCGAGCCGAGCCCGAGCCCGAGCCGAGCTCACTCGAACCGAGTTTTGACTGAACCGAGCTCGAGTAGCTCGCGAGCCGGTCAAGCTCATTATCACCCCTAGTTGAGTTGACTTTAACTCTTTAGTTACAATAGAATTAAGGTTTAATTAAGCGTTGATTGCTAATGACCACAAGTTGGGAGCGGTGGAAAAAGATGCACATCAATAATATTGGAAGAAATTATTTTATGCTTTTGACTAATCCCACTCTCCAAAATTAAAAAAGGTGCCCTTTTTATGGTAATCTGCATGTGAATAAACCTTTGGGGTTGTCGAAATTCTCCAAAATGCTTATTTTATAATTTAAGATTGTTGTTCCATTTTGTCATTACTAACCAAAAAAATCACTAACCAATATATAGAATCATACATCAGTGGTTAAACAAAATGAATTTTTTAAATAATATTAAAATTTTAAATTATGAGATTTTTAATAAAATAAATTAAATTCGATGATTGCCTTGTAATAAACAAATTATGTAAAAAAAATGTATCTATAAATTTTAATTCAATTGTAATAAATTACATACGAGAAGGACGCCATAATAAGAGATATTAAAAATGAGCAAACATATTTGATGAGTTGGTCAAAATGTTTATTTTTATTATCTCATATTTTTTTAAGTAATGAGTTTTAGACCCTTTGAGATAACCCTCCTCCTTTCCCCTAAAGTAAATTTAAAGCTAAAATTAATAACAACCTATCATTGTAAGATTCATCGACATCTGGAAATATAAATAAGACCAGGAAATCCTCAGTGAAAGGAAAATGGTGAAAGTAAGATATTCCTTGAAAACTCGGACAAAGCAATAAGTCTCTCCTACTCCTTTTGATCATCTAAAAACAAAGCAAGAATCTGATCCCCCATCTTCTCTTTACATCTTTCAATCCACCTTTTCTCCTTTATTCAATCCCTCACACCATCATTTTCCCCATAGCTCCCTTTATATATGAATATTCAGTAATAATATAATATAACTGTTCATTTATTTAATCTCCAGGCTGACCTCTTTACCAACATTTTCTTCATCTATAATCTGAATAATGCAATGGAGTTGTTGGACAACATCTTTCATGCCGGGTCTATCTGATTTCTTCTCTCTCAAGCAAGCAAATGCAAGCTCTGAGAAAAGTTCAAAACTCTTTAACATATCGCAGAAGGCTCCTTAAGCAGCTGTTGATCCACAACTTCCATGATTGCACCATTCCTGCCCCGTTGGCTAACATAAATGGCCAAATTCACATCATCTTGATCTCTCGAGAAATCAATGGCCCTTTGAGAAGTCAGCAACTCAAGCAACACCACTCCATAGCTATAAACATCGCTTTTATCGGTCAACTGGTAGTTCCTATAGTACTCCGGGTCCATGTACCCGAGTGTCCCCTGAGCACAAGTCGAGACATGGCTCAAACCCGGGATAGCCAATCTCGACAACCCGAAATCGGAAACTTTTGTGTTGAACTCGTCGTCTAAAAGTATGTTTGCCGACTTGACATCCCTGTGGTAAATAGGGGTGTATGCTGCCGAATGCAGATAAGCCAATGCCTCAGCTGTTTGCAAAGCAATTTTCAGCCTCGTTTTCCAATCCAAAACAGTGGGATACTTTCCATGCAAATGGTCACTCAAGGTTCCATTTGAGATGTACTCATAGATCATCAATGGCTGCTCAGCTTCCACACAACAACCTAGGAGTCTGACCAGGTTCTTATGGTTGACTTGTGACAGAATCCCAACTTCATTCAGGACTTGTTGTGTGCTTTTAATGTTCCCAACTTTGGCTGATTTAACCGCCACAGTATCCCCAAATGGAAGCTCACCTTTGTAAACCTCCCCAAACCCACCACTCCCTAGGAACCTGTCTCTACAGAAATCATTTGTCATCTTCTTCACCTCTTTTAACCTAAATATCTTTGCTGGTTTCCCACCATTGCTTGATTTCAACATGTCCTCCCTTTCCTTCATTAGCTTCGCCTTTGCTTTTGCCTGGTTAGAATCATTTCTCCATGGTTCCCTTGAAGTGATTGCAGCAATCACCATAGCTAGTGTGAAAAAGGAGATGACTCCAATGGACACCTTTAACCTAACACTAGCTCTTTTACTTTTCTTCTTTCCCAAGCAAGTTCCAACAACAGGGTCCCAATTGTACCCCTTGTTGCAAAGGCAACGAGACAGGCCATTGGAAGCAGTTGGTGAACACTTGGAATTCCCAAGGCAATCAAGTTGGGTTTTGCAAACAGGTTCAAGTGGAGGTTCCCATTGAATCTCCAACCCTTCTTCCCATTCATAAGCGGCCTTTTGTGGATCCAAATGAAGAATGCTTCTGAAAGCCTTACAACCCGAACTGTGAAGCCGGATTTTGTAAGCCGACGGCATCCCGCCCGCGACGAACGTGCAACACGGATCAACATCACCGGCACACTGCAATGCTCGTTTAGCCTCTACATGTCCGGAGCTCTCCAAATAACGGTGACAAAGACTGGTGGGAGTGCAGTTTAAAGGAGACACCAAGAGGCGTGGGGAACAATTGAAGAGAAAGATAGTGTTTGAAGAAGTGATGTTAAAAGGAAGCGTTTGATTCAACCATATGCCTTCACTTACACCCATATCATTACTCTCGCACCGACCGGGCAACCACCGCGACGGTTGAACCACCATGCGGTAAAATGAAGCCATGATTCGAGTAACACCGTAAGAGCTTCCATTCAAGGCATCAAAGTAAAGCTTACGAGACCGAGAATCACAACGAAGAGAATAGCTAGGGTCACCACAGCCAGGGTGAGTGCTTAGAGGATAAGGGACCTCCATTGAACCACATATCGGACAAGCTCTTTGAGAAGAACAGTAACGGCCGCCGTGGAGCAAAAGAAATAAAACGTAGATAAAAAGGAAGAGTGGGTTTGCCTTGAATTCAATGGAGACCATGGTGGTGAAATGGGTATGCAATGCAAGGGCAGAAGGAAACGATGGTGGAGGATAATAGAATGGGTCGGGGAAGAAGAAGAATAAAGTAGGGTGTAGGGATAAGTCGATCACAATGATGAAAAGTTGGCTAAAAGAATCTAAAGTGAAGAAAACTTTATATATCTTTTGTCATTTACAGGAAAGGTGGATTCCTACTCTATGGCATCCATTAGGGGAAGGTGTTTCAACCGGGAATTGGGCAACATGCCCAAGGTACGACCAGAAATCCTAAAATTTTAAAATTATATTTTTATTTTATTTAAATTTGCTTTGCTCGTATGGCGAGTTTATTTTTAAATCTCGATTTAAATAATAATCACGAGATTAGTTTAATCTTAAATAAACTCGTCTAAGCCCACAACAAGTTCACTCTAGTTTAACGGCTGTCACAGACTATACGGGAAAAATATGAGCTTTTTAGGGTTCTTTTGAGTTTTTCATAGTGGGGTTTATTTATCTTATAAATTGATAGTTTTGGTTAGGGCTTAGAACACACAAAAATTTTTCTTCCTCTTTTGTTCGACCAAAGTAAAATAGTTTGTCAAGCCGTGGGATTTTCTTAGACAACATTGGTCAAAAAAGTTGCTCACACATACCTCGAAAGTCTAAAGGTAACATTTGTTAATATTTTTAAAATACGATTAGTTTTGTTTAGTATGATTTATTTTTTTATTCGAATTCTTTTTATCTATGCTTTTTTAAATTATAATAGTAAAATATGTGTAGGATAAGTTAATTAAAAATATTTTAAAATTCGATTGATTTTTTATGTTTAAGACATTTTATTTCGCGTAATTGTTGAGGAAAATTTGGCGTTGTTAAGACTTCAAAATTCTCACATCACGAAAAATATGAAAATGTTGGTAAGAATTTCTGGTTTATTTTTCGAGTTTTAATTATTTTTTAAATGATTAAGTGCTACTTTAATTTAAATATTGTGTTTGTAGAAAAAAAGAATTAAAATTTCGGCCTCGCTTGATATGGTGCGATCCGTCAAACCAATATATAATGGGATTTTTAGAGAGTTTCGGTTTTAGGTACGCGTCAATGATTTGTGAGTTTGAAATTGTGTCGCAGTTAATTAATGGGTTGGTGGAGCGTTGAAGACCGGAGACACATATCTTCCACTTGTTGTCGGTGGAGTGCACAATCACCCTCGAAGATGTTGCTATAAATCTTGGTGTTCTAATTTTTGGAAATCCAATCATAGGTATGAATAATTATTTTGTTTATGATTGTTGCCATAAGTATTTGGGAAAGAGACCACCAGTGCATGTTGTTGATGGTAAACGAGTGAAGCTTGCATGATTGAAGAGTGAATTTCAAGTGGATGTAAATTCTACAGCGGAAGAAATTGATTATGCTACTCGAGCTTATATATTGGTTCTTATCGATGGTATGCTAATGTCAGACAAATCAAGTTCTCATGTCCACACGCAGTACCTTTCGTTCTTAGAGACGTCGTGGGGGGCAAAAAAACAGTTGGGACTCTGCAATCTTAGGTTTTCTGTACCCCGAGCTGCGCAAAACAACGAGCCTGGTAGATGGCAAGGACAGAGTCGTACACGTCGATAGTGGTAGGTGTGTGGTGCTGATACAATCATGGGCCTAGTATAGGCTTTCATTCCTCGCTCTTATTGGTAATCTTCGATTTCAATTCCCTCGCATCAATGTAATAATGTTAATTTCCATAATTATTTTTATTTTTATTTATAGAAAACACGATCTATTTTTGTATTTGTATTATGTATATAGGCCTAAAAAATTTAAAAAGGGGTTTGATATAAAATTAATTCTCGCAGTGAGAAATAAGATTGACATGTATTGTGAAGATAAACACACGTAGTTGTATAGATAAACACTTGTACTTGATGTTCATGTAAAAAATCGTGCGAAAAAATATCTGGAGGCGACTTAAACCGCACGTAAACACCCCTATAGACGTGCTCTTGGTAGGGTTTTCAGCGCATGTATCAGAGCAATTTTTCAATGTTGAACAGAACTCGGACCCGTAAACGTATAGATAAACACTTGTACTTGGTGTTCATATAAAAAATCGTGCGAAAAATATCCGTAGGCTGCTTAAACCGCGCATAAAAACCCCTATGGACGTGCTCTTAGTAGGGTTTTCAACGCATGTATCGGAGCAGTTTGTCAATGTTGGACCAAACGACGGACCATAGTCGTATAGGTAAACACATGTACTTAATGTTCATGTAAAAAAATCTTGAAAAAATATTCAAAGGCGGCTTAAAACGTGCCTAAACACCGGTATGAATGTGCTCTTGGTATGGTTTTCGGCCCATGTTTACTATGGGACAAAATTTCACATAATAGAGAAATAGTATATATATATATATATATATATATATATATATATATATATATATAATACGTATGAAATGAAGAGATATATTGGGTGCATTGAATTGTTCCATATAAGAAATTAATACCCTTAAAAATAATTTTAAGTCATTTATGAAGAGATATACGTTTTACGAAAAGGTTGGAGAGAATTTGCACGTTGGGTGCATTAGGTTGTTCCATATAAGAAATTGGCTATCCTTGAACACGCGTTTCTCTCCCATGCTTCTTTCATGTTGCAAGAAAAACTTTGCTCGCGCGACAAGGCACCATTAATACATAAACCGACCTCGATTTTGAATGCATTTTTATACTCGTAAAGTATCAAATTTTGAAAGTTTCATTCTGAATCTCATGTTACCGGTTATTTATATTGTGCATTCTAACATAAACTCGCCTTGCATGTAATCTGAGTTACACTCGTCGTATTGATTGACATGACAAGCGAAACTCGCAGCCTAAGCAAGGCGAGTTAGGGTGAACTCGTCGTCTAGCCACGGCGAGTTAGCCTCTTCGTGTCACTACTTTCTGCCCAGAATTGAAATTACGCTGCAAGTTTACGTTCACAACACGAGCGTAATTAACAAAGATTACGTCAAAGAAATTCGTCGTTTATACATAACGAGTTTCTACAAAGTTTTAACAGGTCCATCTATTTCACATTTCCTACCACCTGCAAACATCAGTTTCACATTAAGTTTTTACTCTCAAAATTTTTTAACTACGCTCCTCCCAATTTTTCTCAATGTCACAAAAACATTAATTTACAATGGCTCCAATCTCAGCAATCGTATACTACGATGGAAACTATATGGGAGACGAAACCACGAAAAATTTTGAGTTCGAATTTTTTTCCGAATCAAATTCATTCACAAAGTTCCTTTGAAGGAGCTAGTGAAGAAGATACAACGGTTGGTACCTGTCAGGCGTAACAGACTACTGAAGACTTTCTACTATAGGTTCCAGACATCCTTGTTTCCAGTGACATACAGTACAATAAAAATTGACAATACAAACGATGTTGAAGCAATGGTTGAGACGCATATAGGGTACAAAGATGAAATTTGCTATTTGTACACAGATTTTAGTGAAGAAGTTGCAGGTGACAATGAAAATTGAGTCGCAACTCAGTCCACAACATATGATTTCAACTCTATGATGGGGGATTACAATCTTGCAATTTCTTCAACTTAAACATCGAACAACCGTCAACTTAACATTCAACCTTTAACACATACGTTGATATGCAACAACATATACTTGGTGGATCAAGTTTTCAAGGGGCCGACACTCTTGCGCTGCATCATTCTATCTAAATGAGCCAAATTACGTTCCTCCTAAATTTTTTTCACCGTGTCTACATCTGCGCATTCTGCACCTGCTCATGCAACCACGAACAGTGATGAAGGCTACACATCCCCAGAAGAACCGATTCAAGAGCGCAGCCCTGATGGTGCTGAGGTTGGGTTGTTCGTGGAGCCTAAAGATGTTGGTACCGATTTCGCCTCTAAATCTAAAACTGACATTGATAAAGATGGTGATGACCCTCAAAACTTCAATGAAAATCAGTTTAGACATGTTGGAAGCAATACTGCCCTAACACTATACGAGCTTCCGTCGCACATGCACGACATCGACTTGGCGAAAATGGACGTGCAAAGAGTTCCCTGACATGCTTGACGTGGGTTTTGACAGCTCTTACTTTGCAATAAAAAAAGATGACTTGTGGGAAGAGATGCAGTTTCGAACGAGCAACGAAGCGGAAGCTACAGTTAAAAACTACAACATACATTACGGTGTACACTTCAAGGTACAATACGCAACATTAAAAAAATACGTATATAAATATAAACAGAAGACAACTCAGAGATACAATTGAAAGGTGCGCGTCAACAAGATGAAAGGAAAAAGACAACATTATCTGGCTTTTATGTCTAAATTTAAATGGCTTACATATTTTGTTTTTAATTTTATGTAATTAAATAAATGAAAATAACACTGAATAACAAAGGAGTGAAAACTAGGTAAGATAGAGCTAAGTTTGAGTCTTATTATACTCATAACCACAAACTATTTCTATCGATTCTTATTCACACATTTGTTCTAGATTCCCTTCGCTTGTTTCTTCTTATCAGCAATTACGTTATTTTCTTTCGTTTTCATTTCGCTGTATTTTTTATTTTTATTTTCTATGATGTTGGTACTTGAATTTATCTGCAAATATCTTCATATCACCTGGCACCGCCTCCGCCAACTCGAAATATCTCTGAAATTCTCAGGTTGAATCCGACCACCGTAAATAGCGGTTCTTCGTTCATTTTCACCAGGATTAACCGCCTTCAATCACTGTATCTCATATTTCTCGAAACAAAAATTATTGGACTAGTTGTTGTAAAATCTTTTATTTGAATTGATGCCATAGGTAAAATGAGTACTATATCGAAAAAATAAAATAAAATGTATTTATTTTAAATAATAATTAATATTATGATAAGATTTTTTGTGTTCTTATCTTTTATAAAATCTTCAAATAAAATAATTAAAACTGTTGTTTAGAATTTGAAAACAAAACTAATAAATTTATGGAAAATACTTTGGTGCACAAGCTTGTGTAAACTTTAGTTTACACAAGCCCTTTAATTTTAGGGTTTAGGGTTTAGGGTTTTAGGTTAGGGTTTAGGGGTTTAGTATGTAGGGTATATAATTTAAGGTTTATGGGTAGAATTTAGAATTTAGAGTTTAGAATTTAGGGCTTAGGTTTTAGGTTGCTAGGGTTTGTGATTTAGATTTTAAATTTTATAAAAGGAATGTGTAAAAAAAATTTACACAGCTTGTGCATCAAAATAAAACCCTAAATTTATATGCAAAACTTTTTTTTTGATTATATGCATGTCTGTCTTACAGTCCATGTTCAGGGTGCGTGGCTGCCCCTCCCAACAATGTTGTCTCCAAGGATCGAACTCATGTCTTCTCCTTGGAAGTGCAATGTGCCTTACCATTGCACCCAACCCTTATTGGTTACATGCAAAACTTTTATCGCTCACTTTTTATAATTTGTCGATAAATATATTGTTTTACATAAAACATGTCTATTCACCCATATAGTGAGTGACAATATCTAGTATAATTAATATAATACATTTTTAAATAGTCTTGAAGGCGAAGGCATAAAGTTAGTATTTGTTCGTATATATTTATTACCCTTTTGATAATATATACACATCGTAGATAAAGTGATTTAAACTTGGTATCTTTAAATAAATATCATCCACTTTTTTTTATAAAAAAAAGTTAAATTGTCGATTAGTTAATTCGTAACATCCACTTAATTGGAGCTTGAGTATAGTTAGGCTTTAAACGAACCGAACGTTCAGTGAACCGTTTGACGGAATGTTCGTTTATTTATTAAACGAACATGAATAGATTTTTTTGTTTAATTAAATGAACGAGCACGAACAAAGAGCTCGTGCTTTCATTTACATTAGTGAATGTTTGGTAATCCGTTCATTTATGTTCGTTTAAATTTGTTCACATATGCCCGTTTAAATTTATTATTTTTTATAACTATAGTATAATAATTTAAAAATTAAAAATATGAAATAAAAAAGTTAAACAATACTCAATGTTTGTTTGCGTTCGTTTATCATTGTAACGAACGAACATGAATAAGCACGAACAAGTTGCATTCCTTAACGAACGAACACGAATAAAAAATTATGTTCGTTTAGTTGTTCGTGATTGTTCATCTTTTCGGTTAAAATTAAACGAACGAATATGAACATACTCCATTCGTTTTCGGTAAAGAGATGTTTGAGCCAAAATTAAAGGTTTGAGCTAAAATTAGAGGTGTGACCGATCAGATCCGCTAATTTGAATGTTTGGTAAAGAACGGATTGAAATAGCTAATGGAGGTGAAACCTCTATTTTTGAAAAAGATGCTAATAGAAATTTTTTGAAATTAGAGGTTTTGACATAGGAGTTATAAATACCTTTTTACCTTAACAATTATCAAACATCTCTAAATAACCTAAATTTAATCCTTTTTATTTTAATTCTTCAACCTCACGCATTTACATTGTGATATTTGTAAACTAATACTTTTTGTATTTTTTTTTCTTTTTACTTCACACATTTATATTTGTATTTAAATTTAATAATTAATTAAATTGTATTAAAAATAATTATATAAATAATAATAAATTCATATATAGATCTTTTAAATATGATTAGTAATATTATATTAAAATTATTTTTTTATAATATAATTAATATTAATAGATACAAAATATTGATAACTAATAAATTATTCAAATAAGTATCAAATAAAATCATGTCTTTATATGTCATTTTGTTTGTTTAAATAATCAAACAGTTATCATCTATGAGTTAATTTTACCAAACACTTTTATACAATTAACTAATTCAATCAACCATCAATTAATTCAATCAATTATCAGTTATCTGCCAATTGTCAAACAAGAACATAGAGTAAAAGATATAGATCGATAGTAATTTCTAGAAAGAAAAGGAAGTTTGATTGCTGTTTATGGAACACTTTGGTAGCGAGGATTTAAAAATCAGTTGTACCAAAACTGAAAAATGGATTTAATGGGCATTTATTAACTTTCAAAAAGAAAAGGCATTTATTAAGTTTACAAAAACGGTTGTCATATTTATCTAATTTATTTTATTCGCATTAAATCCTTTACCAAAATAAACTCATTCTGATTGTTATTTCTTAAAATACTATCATATTGAATTAAATTTGAAAAAAAAAACAGTTTGAAATTCAAATTTCACTGATATTATCTTTTAGAGGGGTATAATTACAGTCACATTCCTATTTAATTTAGAAAATTTCTAGATAAAGTATACATAAAATGAGTTTTTAACCAAAATAAACCTAAAAACACATGATTTACTATCTGAATACTGAATGCCAAGAGAGTGTCTAAACATTTATCACTATACCTTAAAAGTTTCTAAATTCTAACAAAAAAATCAAAATTAAAGGGGTAGACAGTTTTATAATTGATAAAGGTGGGTTTATATTCCATTTATAACCCTTTTTAAATTGAAAGAAACGTATCAAAATTGAATTAATTTCTCGGCTTTGACTGATCGTTTGTGTTTATTAAGATTGAATCGGTGACATAAAAATACAAATTAACTATTTTTCCATACATGAACTGATGAACCTACCAAGACGTGGGGTATTTATATTTTTAGTCTAAAAATAATTATAAGATAATATATGTCCGTAATTTAAACATTTGTCTCCTAAAATAATTATCATCTGTTTTTTTATTAAAATATTTGTTGAATTCGTGGGGGCATTTATGTTATTAATCAGAAACAATATTATTATAATAGTTATGATGATGACGACTAATAACAACAACCTTGTTGTTATGGGTCCATCTGAATCTTCCACGCTTAAATTGTTTTAGGTTTGAGTTGTTGAAAGTTATCGGTTAAACATTTTTATCTATAGTTTCATATTTCAAGTCATCTTATATTATTCATTCGAATATTTTGATATTTAAATTCAGTTGCTAATTTTTAAATATTACAATGATTTGAGTTAAATTAAGTCTGATTCGGAGTGCCACTTGTCCCTTTATTTTCCACGTGTTCTATCCATGAACTCAAATTCCAACTGGACGAAGAAACACTGTAATCAAAAGCCGTGGCAAATTTGAACACCTTTTACACTTTTTTTTAACTTTTTTATATGTTCTTTTTAAGTTTCCCATAATTTTGTTTATTTTTTAATAAATATCGTCTGCGAACTGATTGAAGGTGTTCAACCACTCTGATTGAGCCACGTGGAGATGCATGTGTGATTCTCTACATGACAAGATCTTGACTGGCAAATGCATGTGTAGGTCGTCTCTCTCTTTACTTCACTCCACCAGTTATTTGTTCAATCTTAAAACTTTTTGTTTTTATTTTTTTTTATCTCTGCTGTTTGTTCTTCCTCTGTCTGGAAACACAAACAGAAAACATTACCATATTTTCTAACAAGATTTGTTCCCTTCTTCAACTCTTGGTTCCTTGTCGTGGCGGCGCTGTTTTTTTCTTTTCTTCTGAAAATCTAAGATTAACTTAATCTCCCTATCTGCCATGACGACGATGACCAAAGGATTCGTTCTATATCTGCTGTCTGGTTTTTCAATAGCCATTCTCTCTGTTTTCTTCATCAGCAAGAACAACTACGACATGATGAACCGTGGCTCAAATCTGTTACGTGCCCCAGATTTAGCCGACACTGACCAAGTTTGGCCTGTAAGTTTTTCTTTTATTCTCTCTTTTGTGGCGGAATCATTGTTTAATATTCGGGTTTTAAATGTTTGTTTGGTTTTGGCAGAAATTGGAGTTGAATTGGAGGCTTGTAATGGCGACGGTGATAGGATTTCTTGGTTCGGCTTGTGGAACGGTTGGCGGCGTTGGAGGCGGCGGCATTTTCGTTCCCATGCTTACTTTGATTGTTGGATTTGATACCAAATCTGCTGCTGCTATTTCCAAATGTAACCCCCTCATTCTTTATGTTTTCTTTTAAGGTCCATCAAGTTATTTACTTTGACTAAAAATTTATAATTTGAGCACTACACTTATATATATATATATATTGTTCATAATCTAAGTTCGTTTTGTTAAAATTTTATAATTTAAAACCATTAAATTTCTAATGTTTCTGCACCTATAACACAAAATACTGTGTTTATCCTTGTCTCCAATGAAACATATCGACTTCAAAACGGATTCTCTGGATATTTTTTTTCTCATGATTCATCTCAATTCATTATTTCATTATCTCTGTGAAGGTGACAAAGTTAACAGACTCGACTCGAGCTACTCAATCAACTGCAGATAAATAATGAAAAAGAACACATTTTTTTGTACCAATGAAACTTTAGCATAGAGACAAGGGAAGCGTTGTATAGGATAGAATTCAATTTCCAGACTTACTAAACTTTGAGTTCGGTTTGGGCACTAAATTTTGTTTTTCTAACACGAGATTCGTACATGAATGGCTGCAGGTATGATCATGGGGGCATCGGCTTCGTCGGTTTGGTACAATCTTAGAGTGCCGCATCCGGCAAAGGAAGTGCCGATCATTGACTACGATCTGGCTCTTCTTTTCCAACCTATGTTGATGCTTGGCATCACCGTTGGTGTTTCCTTGAGCGTTGTTTTTCCTTATTGGCTCATCACTGTGCTCATCATCATACTCTTCATAGGTTTCTTCAACAATCCCAACTTTGCTTTTCTGCTATTTTATTTGTTTGATCTTTGTGCTGTTTCTTTTCTTTTTTTTGACATTGAAATGTTCTGTTTCTTTCTTGTTTTTTAGGTACCTCTTCAAGGTCTTTCTATAGGGCAATTGAAATGTGGAAGGAAGAGACAATTTTAAAGGTTGTTTTTTCAATTATTTCATAATATCATTATATCAAGTCTCTTTTTAAAAAAAAATCATCCTTTTAACCCCTATTTCTTGTTTTAATTTGTTAAAATTTGCAGAATGAACTCTCCAAGCCACACGGAACAGTAAATTCCAGGGGTGAATGTAAGACTCATTATAGATTATTTCCTTGCATCATAACATTTGAAAAGATATTAACTTCATTCTTTTCATCATAAATTCTTGAATTTCAGTACTGATAGATGCAGAGTATGAGCCATTGATTCCGAAAGAAGAGAAATCGGGACTGGTTAGTGAATCAAGCCTTCCTCCTCCTACTTTTCATTTTTCTTATACAGTCCGTACCCGATACTCACACGAGTCTAAAAACTGTGTTGATACATTTTTCGAATATTGCAGCAAATACTATGTTTCAATCTAAGGTGGAAAAGGCTTTTGTTACTGGTTACAGTTTGGGTCCTTTTCACTGTTATCCAAGTCATCAAGGCAAGCTTACAATCTATCTCAGTTCATCTCAAATTTGGGTGATTATAATGTTCTTTATTCATGTTGAGGTTTGTTTCTTTGGCAGAATGATGCTGTTCCTTGTACCACTTTGTATTGGGTACTATTTTGCTTACAGGTAAGCCTTAATTTGATGAGAACATTACCACATTTATGCTTTCTTTGATTGAATGATCGAAACGAATATGTTTATATTTCAGTTCCCAGTTTCGGTATTGGTTTTCGGATACGAAGCTATCAAATTATACAAGGATTATAAGAAGAGAATGAGCACTGGGAACACTGAAACAATCTGTGAAGCTTCAATTCAATGGAGTCCATTGAACATTGCATTTTGTGCACTCTGTGGCATCTTGGGAGGCACCGTCGGTGGATTGCTTGGTTCCGGTGGCGGATTCATTTTGGGTCCTCTCCTTCTTGAAATCGGTGTGATTCCACAGGTAAAACCTAAATCCCGAATTTTTCGAGTCCTCAATGTTCGACGCTTGTTACATATATTCAGACATCGATACCGGAACATGATATGAAACTAAAACCTGATGTGCATTTCAACTAACAGGTAGCTAGTGCAACTGCAACATTTGTAATGATGTTCTCCTCATCCTTATCAGTTGTTGAATTCTATTTGCTTAAGAGGTTCCCAATCCCCTATGGTAAGCCATAGTTATATCCTTACAGAAAGTTCGGATTTTCGGAAACATTTTTCGAATCGTACCATGAATGTGATCAAAATTGTCACTTTTTTTTCCAGCGTTGTACTTGATGGGAGTATCTATCTTGGCTGGTTTCTGGGGACAGTATTTGGTAAGAAAACTAATAGCAATCCTCAGAAGAGCTTCGCTTATTGTATTCATTCTATCTGGTGTTATCTTCGCAAGTGCTCTAACAATGGGTACGTAAACTTATCATCAGAACTCAATTATTCTTCATTTTTTTCCGTTTAGATTCTCGAAAAATCGAAATTAGTATAACCTATATTCATGTTGTTTGAATGTCTTTAAACAGGAGTCATAGGCACAGAGAAAAGCATTAGAATGATTGAGAAGCATGAATTCATGGGATTTTTAGATTTTTGCAGCAGTCAATGATCGTTGACTAAATCTAAATGGGGAGGTTGTTGGTCATCACCTTGCTGACCAACCCCAATGTCCGGTAAGAATAAAGAATGTCCCAAATGTGTGTTGTGGAATGGGACTGTTAGCTCCTGGCTAACTCTCCATTCTTCATTTGTGATCTATATGTTCATTACTTTCAGCACAATTCCCTTTTATTTATTTGCATGTATTTTTAAGTAAATACAAACAATTATTTTTTTTAGAAATAAATAAAAACAATTAAAACTTATTGTATTGGGCTGCATTTTTAATTTATTTTCATTATTTGAAATATAAAATACGAAATCTAAAGTTTTTCATAAATTAAACAAATATTTTATTTTGATTCGGAAAATTATATATAAACTTATGAACCATAATTTTTTTTGATAAACTGATGTTTATTACCTAAAAAAAAGAATTTCCAGCCTTTCAGACTCTTCACACTCGGGTCACCTTTTGACTTCGAAGTATATATATTTTTCCAATTTACTTTGACAAATATATCCTTTCTCTTCGAAAAAACGAGAGTACAACTGTTCAATTTTTTTCAATCACAACATAAGGTAGGATGAGCTGAATACATCATTTTAAAAATTGTAGCCTTGGTTTTGCTTCTTTATTAAGCAGACTGATGGATTGAATTGGAGGGTCGGAGCAGTGAGATTGGATCAAAGGGATGTTTCCTAATGGGCCCATATGGTCGAATTTGGGCCGAGCCCAATTTCAAGATCATCTGTTCAGGCAGAAATGCAAGATTTTTTTTCAATGAAATAATATATGAGCTAATTACAATAGATTTCCAAGTTTGTGGTTTGAATTATAAATTGGCTTTTTAAATTTAAAAACATTTCAATTGAGTCCTTAAATTAAAATATTGTTTTAATTAGATTTGTTAGTCTAACTGATGATTTTAGCATAAAATGTCAATTCGAATCTTAGTTGCTTAAAAATATTTTTTTATTTATCAGAAAATGTATGATTTTATAAGACGAATCAATTATATAAAACACATCACGAAAAGCATCGTTAAAAATCTCTCTAATTCTAATGGAAAAAAATACCCTATATAATGTTACAACGATGTACGTATATAAACGTCACGCAAAAAGCCAAAAAAACTCGCGACCATAAACACCAATCAACACACAAATCCCTTACACGTAAAACCCTTAAAAATATTTATTAACTAGTACATCTTAAAACAATATTTTAGATTTAAACTGACATTTAATTTCACGACTAACTATAAAACATTTTGAGTTAAATAAGAATGTTGGCCCTGACAATTAGCGGATAGCGGATTACATTAGCTGATAGCTGATTACATTAGCTGATTTGACTAGTGGATTGTATTAACTGATTGTATAAAAGTGTTTGGTAAAATTAACTGATAGTTGATAGCTGTTAGATTATTTAAACAAGTAAAATGACATATAAGGACATGATTATATTCAATACTTGTTTGAATAATTTATTAGTTATCAATATTTTGTATCTAATTAATATTAATTAGATCTATAAAATTATTTTTAATATAACTTTTTTAAACATATTTGAATGATTTATATATTAATTTATTATTTATATAATTATTTAAATATAATTTAATTAATTAATTAATTTAAATACACATATAAATATGTGATAATAAAAAAAGTAAATAAGATTAGCTTATAAATATGGTGAGAAAATATTTAGTTTAGGTTATTTTGAGATTTTTGGTAACTGATAAGAGTAAAAGAGTCTTTACAACTCTAATATCAAACCTCTAATCTCAAAAAGCTCCTATTATAGTTTACAATATAACTTGATGTCTGCTCCGATTTCTTCGGCGTCTAACGCGAATTCCTCTGTTGTGGGAAGCCCTAGATCGATCGATCGATCCAGGGTTTCCTAATGGCCGGCCGCCTGATCCGTTACAGACTGTGCCGTTTGGCACAATTGATTGGTCGAAGTTTGCCGCTGGGAATGTTACTGTTCCATTGGTGACAGATAGGGTTGGGCAGGGTGAGATAGGGGTGTCTCTTGAGGACTCGAATGTGATGGGAGATGTTCCCATGGCTCCGATGCAAGAGGAGAAGGATGGTGCTGTGAATGGAGACGCTCTTATGGATTCGTTGCAAGAGAAGACGGGCGCAGGGGTTATTGAAGACGAGTCAATGGCTATGCAACAAGGGGTGCATCGATCGGACATACCTGAAGGGGTGGGCGCTGCGCCGAAGGTGTCTTTCCGAGACATGGTGGTGGGTGCCAAAGCTTCGCAGGAGCCGCCAAAGGATATTCCTGACTTGGATGTGGCTATTGGAGAAGGGGATGTTTTTGTTACGCTGGTGGATGGGACTCCGGCAATAACGTTTTCGGAGAGGTTACATACTATGATTGATGAGAAACTTGTCGATTCTCTAGTTGTGCGGCTCCTTGGGAGATCAATTGGCCTCTCTGCGTTGGAGACGAGGATCAAATCGTTATGGCAACCTAAGGGGCGAATTGTGGTGGTTGACCTCGATAATGACTACTGTCTAGTTAGGTTTGCCGACAAGGATGATTATGTGCGGGTGCTGATTGGAGGGCCTTGGGTCATCTATGGGTGTTACCTCACTGTTCAGCCTTGGAGCAGAACCTTTTCGACTGCGGTAGATCATCCTGAGAAGATCGTGGTTTGGGTGAGGTTGCCGGGACTTCCTTACCGCTACTACACGAAGAGCCTGTTCAGGTATATTGCTGGAACATTGGGGAATATCGTCCGTATTGATTATAATACCTATGAAGGTACGAGAGGTAGGTTTGCTCGCTTGGCTGTTGTTGTGAATTTGGATAAGCCGCTATCGTCGAGTATAATTATTGATGGGGTTCGGCAACGTATCGAGTATGAAGGGTTGCCGGTTATCTGTTATGAATGTGGGAAATATGGGCATGATGCAAGTGTTTGCAAGAATTAGGGGAAGGTGTCGGACAAAGATATTCCTGTGGTGGAGATGGATACATCGGCTGAAGAACCTGTGGAAAAATATGGACCTTGGATGCAGGTTCCGCCAAGGAAGTCGCGAAGAGGACAGAGTGGTAAAGAGGTTGGTGGTATCAAAGGTGCTGAGTCGACTACTGTCAAAGATCATGGTCGAGGAGCGTCGAGTAGTGCTGGACCTTATCGGATTTCTAACTCAGGTAAGGGGAGTTTGCAAGCTGTTTCGGGGTCTAAGGAAAGGAACGTTGCGGGTGGTCGTGGGTCTATTCAAACTAGGGGCTCGTCTTCGAAGCATTCAGCTGGGATTACTGCAACTCTGAAAATTGGGGAGCCGCGGGTGGCGGGGGATAGTGTTACACCAGCATTGCGCAGAGCGGGCAAAGAACCCATGGAAACGGAGGTCTGTCACGAGGCATGGCCTATGGTAGATACAATTGTATCGAATGGGGAGCATTTGAATCATCGGGAACAGGTTATTGAGGTCGCGAACTTGAGCAAGGAGCAACGGAGGGGAGATCGAGACGGCGAAACGGATGTGAACAAGGGGGATCTGGGGAACACTGTGCATATTTCTGACATGGAGAAGTCTTTATCTCCAATGGGGTTGAGTAAGGAAATCGTGGTGGTGGGAGCTGGGGCTCCGGCGAGTAGTACTTTGAATGCGCAGCACCATGTAACTGTTCGGTTTAATGACAAGGAGAAACCGACATCTCTGCCAATGACGAAAGCCTCTTCACGTAAACAGGATGTAGGTGGGAGTAACACCGGTCCGGTTATTATTCGGAGACTTTCGAGAGCCAAGAATATGGCTCGGATGGGTCCTTACAGTGCACGGAAAAAGAGCTCGAATTCTCAAGAGAATTCGAATCCAAATGTTGTTGCTGTTGGCGATTGGGTTGCTAAAACATCGATGGAAATATCGAATGCCGAGCTGTTTAATGGGAGTGATGGAGATAATGTCTTGAAGGAGACTAAAAATTGATCCAGGTGGTTGGTTTCTTTTTTTCCCTATTATTTTAATGATTAGAATTATGTTTTGGAATGTGCAAGGGGCTTCGGACCCTGATTTTAATCGTTATTTGAGATTGTTTATTAGACAACATTGTCCTGATGTTTTGGTGCTGATGGAGCCTCGTATCAGTGGCCGTAAAGCAGATCTGTTCATTCGGAGACACGGGTTTCAGTCTTCTTTTCGTATTGAGGCTAATGGTTTTGTTGGTGGAATCTGGTTGATGTGGAATGATTCGGTGCAAATAGATATTTTGGCTATCTCGGAGCATTTTATTCATGTTCGATGTATGGGTGGGTTGGCGTCGGACAAGTTTTTGCTCTCTTGTGTTTATGCAAGTCCTAATCGTGTTCGCCGGAATAGGTTTTGGGATCATTTGATGGCTCTTGCACCGTCGGATAATACCCCTTGGTTACTGGGAGGGGATTTTAACTGCATTCTTACTTCTTCGGATAGGTGTGGTGGTTCGAATCGTCGGGGTGCGGTTTGCAATAGATTCAGAGACTGTGTTTCTTCGCTTGGGCTAAATGATTTGGGTTATCAGGGTCCTAAGTTCACTTGGAGGCGCGGTTCTTTGTTCCAAAGGTTGGATAGATGCCTTGCTAATGATGCTTGGTGTGTGGGCTGGCCTAATAATCTTGTTGCTCATCTCCCGCGGTTGGGGTCGGATCACAGGCCTCTTTTATTATCCACGGACCATGTTATCAAAAAACCGAGGAATTTTAGATATTTGGCGGCTTGGCAATCTAATGATACTTTTCAGCGGTTGTTGAAGGATGGTTGGGATGTGAATGCTCCTATGGACACTAATTTGGAGGTGTTTCGGCAAAATGTTGTAGTGTGGAATAGAGATATTTTTGGGTGCATTGATAAAAGGAAACGGAATCTTTTGGCACGGCTCGGGGGTATAGAGAATTTGGGTGATCGGATGGACACTCCCTATTTACATGATTTAGAGTCTAAGTTGCGGCGGGAGCTTGAATTGGTCTTGCACCAAGAGGAGCTTCTTTGGTTCCAGCGAGCTAGATGTCAATGGGTTAAAGATGGGGATAGAAATACTACGTATTATCATCGTTCAACAAAGAGAAGGCAGCGTCACAAGCTCTGTACTATGATTAAGTTGGCTGATAGAGGGTGGTGTACTGATAGTGGTCGTATCCGTCAGGAGGTTGTACAATTCTTTCGGGCTTTATTTTCGCAGGATGTTGTTAACCGTGAGCGTTGGCATTATAGAGGTCAGTTTCCTGGGGTCTCGGACATGGTTCGATCTCTTCTTGATAGGACCCTCGATAATGAGGAAGTGAAAGCTGCCCTGTTTGCTATGGATCCGCTGAAAGCCCCGGGGGTAGACGGTATCCATGCGATGTTCTATCAAAAGAATTGGGAGATTGTTGGTTCATGCGTGGTTCGGTTTGTTCGGCAGTGTTTTACTGACGGGAAGATTCCTGAGGGGTTCAATCGCACGGTAATTGTTTCGATTCCTAAGGTGAAAGTGCCTGACTCTCTTACTCAGTTTCGGCCGATCAGCCTCTATCCGGTTCTGTATAAATGTGTGACGAAATGTATTGTTAATAGACTTAAGCCGTTTTTGCCTGAGTGAATTTCCCAAACCCAGGTTAGCTTTGTTCCGGGCCGGTGTATCATGGACAATGTGATTGTGGTGCAAGAGGTGATTCATTCGATGACTAAAAAGAAAGGGAAGACTGGTTGGATGGCGATCATGCTTGATTTGCAAAAAGCCTATGATCGTTTGGATTGGGGTTTTATTGCGGACACTTTATTGGATTTAGGTCTTCCCTCTAGGTTGCGTGGTTTGATTATGGACTGTGTGACTTCGGTGTCCTTTCAGGTAGCCTGGAACGGGGAGCTTACTGATCAGTTTATGCCTTCAAGGGGTATCCGGCAGGGGGACCCTCTGTCGCCCTATCTTTTTGTCATTTGCATGGAGTGTCTATCGCAGTTGATTAGTTTGCAGATTGAACACAAAAATTGGAATGAGATTAAGCTATGTTGAAACGGTCCGGGTTTATCTCATTTGTTTTTTGCAGATGATGTTGTGCTTTTTGCTGAGGCTACGGTTGCGCAAATGGAGATCATTAAGCATGTGCTGGATTACTTTTGTGCAGCTTCCGGGCATAAAGTAGGTTCAGATAAATCCCATATTTTTTTCTCCAAAAATACAGAGGTGGAGTTGCGCCATGTGATAACGGAAGGTTTGGGGTTCCACGAGGTCGCCAATCTCGGCAAGTATCTTGGAGTTCCTATTTTGCAGTCCCGGATTAAAATGGCTACTTATGACTATCTTATTGAGAGGATCCGTGATCGTCTTTGTTCGTGGGATGCGAGGTCCTTATCCTTTGCTGGGCGGGTGACTTTAGCAAAGGCGATATTACAGGCCATACCTGTGTATACTATGCAAGCTACCTGGCTCCCTAAAGGTGTTTGTGAGGAGATTGAGAAGCTTATAAGGTCTTTCATTTGGGGTAAATTCTCGGATCATATGAGCGTTAACCTTGTGTGATGGGATGATTGTCAGGAGCCGACGGAAAGTGGGGGCCTGGGGTTTCGTTCGCTACCCAAGGTTAATTTTGATTTTTTAATGAAATTGGGATTCAATTTAGTTCGCAACCTTGATTGTTTGTGGGTGCGAGTGCTTCGTACTAAGTATAAATGCTCTGTGCTGTTACCGGATAACCTTGAGCGACAACACTGCTCGCGTTTGTGGGCCGGAATTAGTCATGTATGGGGGCATGTTAAACAAGCTTTGGTGTGGGTGATTCGTGACGGAAAATCTGTGGATTTTTGGATGGATAAATGGATCCCGAACATGGAGCCGTTTATACGTATGTTTCCTGGGGTTGTTCCGGCGGAGCCGCGGGATGTTGCTTCGTTGGTTGATGATAGCGGATGTTGGAAGATTGAGCTTCTTCGCGGGCTCTTACCAGCAGAGTGTGTTGAGCGGATTCTCGCTCTTGCACCTCCGTCACCGATGTTGGGACCAGACTTTATTGGCTGGAGCGGGAAAGCTAGTGCGAGGTTTAGTGTCCGGTCGGCTTATAGGATGATTACGCCCACGCGTAATGCTCCGGATAGGATGTGGAAGTCGGTTTGGCGTCTTCAGGTTCCTCAACGTGTCAAATCCTTCATGTGGTTAGCTTTAAAAGGAAAGTTGCTGACGAATGCTGAACGTGTCCGACGCCACATGGCTATGGATGAGAGGTGCTGCTTCTGTCGAAATGGATGGGAGGACGCTGCTCACGTTCTGCGCGATTGTCCCCATGCATACCGGGAGTGGGAAAATATGGTTGCGAGGCATGCGATTCCAAATTTTTGGGAAGGAAATGTTGTGGATTGGATTAATCGAAATATGCTATCTAAGATTGAAGGTTGGCCTGCCTTATTTTCGATTATGTGTTGGAAATTGTGACAGCGACGGAACCGTAAGCTTTTTGATGCCGATTGGGTCGATGAGGATAACTTGGTGGCTGCGGCAGTGCGCTATGCTCAGTGGAGTGCCGATGCTTTTGATATTAATCGGAAGCATGATTAGAGAGTGCCTAGGAACGTGAGGGCCGACGTTGGTTGGACGGCGCCGATGCCGGGATGGGTTAAAGTCAATGTCGATGGAGCGGTTCAACATGACACTGAAGTTGCGTCTTGTGGTGGGGTGATCTGTGGTAACCAAGGTGAGTGGCTTTTGGGGTTTAACAAATGGCTGGGTCGTTGTTCACCTCTACAGGCAGAGTTGTGGGCGTTACTTGAGGGTATCCGACATGCTAGGGCTCTCGGGTTTACGCAAGTTGTGTTAGAAACGGACTATTACGAGGCTTCCGTCCTTGTGGAGAGGTATGATCGGCGTGTTTCTCCTGGGGAAACGAGTCTGGTGTCGCGGATTAAGGATGGGCTGAGCGAGTTTGTTGAGGCGAGGATATCTTGCGTGGGTCGGTCGTTGAATGCGGTGGCTGATCGGATGGCAGCCTTGGAGTTGTATGCTGATACGGGTGGTGGGATTTTTCGAACACCACCAGCAAGTCTGGTTCACTTATTGGTGGCCGATGGTTGTGGTTGCTAATTCTTGTTCCGCTTGGATAGTTGCGGTTTGTAGCTATACTCGAATGTACTCTTTTTCCTCCAACTAGGTTTAGGGAGGTTTTTTAATGAGGCATTCGGGTATAGCATTCCCTTCATTTTAATAAAAAAAAAGCTCCTATTATGAGCTTTTTCAAAATTAGCAGTTTCACCACAATCCACTCTTTTAATCCTCTATTTACCAAACAACAATATTGACGAATTTGACTGGTCAAACCTCTAATTATGCCTCAGACCTCTAATTTTTGCCCAAACCTCTCATTACCAAACAAGTCCGTTGTGAAATTTTAAAATCAATTAAAATTATATTCATCATTAAAAACTCTATGAAATTGACCTTTAATATATACATGGAGTCAGAAAATTCAGAGTTACATGTAAACTTTATTTTTATTGTTTGTAATCTTTAATATTTAGATATTATTTTTATTAGAATATCGTCTCTTATAGTTGTTTAATCAACAATGATCTATTGACTGAACAATTCTCGCAATTGATTTGTAATCTAAGGAAGGATTTACAGTGATTAATATTTGTACCAACAATATTATAAATAAATATAAAAATAAAATTAATATTTATAGATTTGTTGTAGTTCAGTGATTAATTTTTTTTGGTGAAGAGTGATTAATATGTTTATTAAAATTAATTTTTTTGTTTATCAAATTTGAAATTACATGAGTTCGAATCTTATTAATAATCTTTTAATTTTCCTTCTTTATAATGAATGGTAATAATTCTGCCTTGTAACAAATTAATAAATTATTTGTATTATAAATACGTAAGAATATTGTAATCCAGTAAGGATTGATATCATATACACTGGCGGTGGAAACTGAAAGTTTTCATAAGCGCCTTAGTTTTAGGGTATAAGGAGTTAATTTAGGGTATAAGATTTAGGGGTTTAAGTGTAGGTGTTTAGAATTTAGGGATAGTTGTTTCAATTTGAGGTTTAGGGTTATAATATAAGGTTTATAGGTTAAGGTTTAGTTTTTAGGATAATATGGTGAGGATTTAAGTTTTAACCTATAAACCCTAAATTATAACCCTAAACCTTAAATTGAAACAATTATCCTTAAATTCTAACCCCTACACCTAAACCCCTAAACTTTATACCTTAAACTAACTCTTTATACCCTAAAATTAAAACGCTTGTGGAAACTTTTAGTTTTTACCGCATGTGTGTAAAATATTTATCCATCCAGTAATTAGTATGGCTATCAAATGAATTATACGGAAGGGTTTGAATCCCAAGAGTTAACATTTTTATTTTCACCTCTTGAATTCGGTTTTTTGGATAAATAGATTTTAATATAGATTTAATCTTAAATTCTAAATTTAAATTATAGTCTATAGATTTTAAGCACAAAAATCTAAACCCTTAAACTATAAACTCTAAATAAAATCTCTAACCTCTAAAAATGAGATTTTTATGAAATAAAATATTTTTATAGTTGGTGCATGATGTAATTACTCATGTAATTAAATAAAGGATTAATATCCTATACACTGGCGGTGTAAATTTTTTATTTCCACAAGTGCCTTAATTATAGGGTTTAGGGTTAGGGCTTAGGGTTTAGAGTTTATGAGTTTTAATGTAAATGTTTAGAACTTATGGTTCATGTTTAGAATTTAGAATTTAGAGTTTAGGGTTAGGGTTTAATTTTAGGGTAATATGTGTAGGGATTTAGGTTTTAACCTATAAACCCTAAATTTTAACCCTAAACTCAAAATTTTATCAACAATCCCTAAATTCAAAACTACTACACTTATACTCCTAAATTTTAAACCCTAAACGGAGTCTCTAACCCCTAAAATTAAGATTCTTATGTAAAAAAGTTTTATAAGCGCTTGTGTATAGAACAATTACCCTTAAATAAATGTGAGCGACGGTAGGTAGGTTGATGTAAATTAATTTAAAGAAACATGTAATGCGATAAGCATGCAGCGAAAAATGGCTTTTGGGTTCTTCGCATGCAACTTTAAGCACTGTTTCAAATTGGTTCCATCATTTCATTCTTTTTATTATTATTATTATTATTATTATTATTATTATTATTATTATTATTATTATTATTATTATTATTATTTTGTGAAATGAGGAATTAAAAATATATATTAAAAATCAATGGTCCCCTCCCCTCAGCTCCCCTTCTTTACTATTATTTATATTATTGGTATCAGAATTCAGAACCACTTCAAAAAGAAAATCATTTTAGGTCCCTTCAATCTTAAGTGAGTATATTAATTTTGTTGTTCAACCAAAATTATCTACAAATCTAAATCCGTTAAAAGTTAAATGATTAAAGTTTAAATTTCTTTAAAAAATGGTTATATATTTTATAGTTTCGAGTCAAGGCTATCATAATTCACAATCCCACTTAAAAATGTATGGAATGGATTTTGAGAATGATTGATTGTATATGTTTTGAATCCATAACGAATAGTAATTTTAACATTTGATTATACGGTATTTGAATCCTAAAAAATGGATCAAATATTCGCAAATACCTGAATCCACAGTCTCGCATAAAGAATGCATAAAATGAATTTCGAGAGTGACTATTTGTATATGTTATGAATCCGTAACGAATAGTAAATTTAACACTTGATTCTACGGTATTTAAATTCTAAAAAGCAGATCAATTATCTGCAAATTCTTGAATCTACAATATTAGTTGGCATCCATGTTTATTAATTATACAAATGATCACTAAATTAAATAAAAGTGATTTTTTACTCATTAAAATTTCAAAAATTATAAAAGGATAACTAAATTTATCGAACAATTGCAAATTTGCCAGTACATGTTATAAAACATAGATACATTTTGATAAGTTTGCCATTTATAACAATTCAAATAGTTTTAATAATTGTTTTGTAATAGTTTGATAAAAGTAAGGTGATCATTTTATAGTAATTCAATAATTTAATGATTATTTTATATTTTTTTTTTAAATTTTAATAATTAAAATAATTATTTTTAATTAATTTAATGATAATTTGTATACTTTATCTTAAATAAAAATTTAGTTACTGTTGACCATGTTTGGCAATTAGCGGATAGCTGATAACGGATAGCGAATTACATTAACTTATAGCTGATTGCATTAGCTGATTTGACTAACGGATTGTATTAGCTGACTGTATAAAAATGTTTGGTAAAATTAACTGATGGCTGATAGTTGTTAGATTATTTAAACAAATAAAATAACATATAAGGACATGATTATATTCAATACTTGTTTAAATAGTTTATTAGTTATCAATATTTTGTATCTAATTATTATTAATTAGATCTATAAAATTATTTTTAATATAACTTTTCTAAACATATTTGAATGATTTATATATTAATTTATTATTTATATAATTACTTTATATAATTTAATTAATTAATAAATTTAAATACACATATAAATATGCGATAATAAAAAGAAAAAAGTAAATATGATTAGCTTTTAAATAGGGTAAGAAAATATTTAATTTAGGTTATTTTGAGATTTTTGGTAATTGGTAAGAGTAAAAGAGTCTTTACAACTCTAATATCAAACCTATAATCTCAAAAAGCTCATATTATGAGCTTTTTCAAAATGAGCGGTTTCACCCCAATCCACTCTTTCAATCTGTTGTTCACCAAACGACAATATTAGCGGATTTGACTGGCCAAACCTCTAATTTTTGCCCAAACCTCTCTTTACCAAACATGATCATTGTCTTTTTGTTAAGGTATTATTAGGGCTAATTTGGGGCAAAAACCCTTTTTTAATAATTATATAGGATTTTGGCTCCCTCCAAGTAATATTTGGGAAAATGAGCGAGGTCTATCTATGTGGCCTCGTTGTTTGAATTAACGGTTTTCTAGAAAGTCGCGTTGTGCAGAACGCGAGTTCTTTGCAAATCTGGGTTGAAAAACTAGGAAAAACAAGGGTGGGTAGGCCTGTTCGAGCCCAATTTCGGGCTTGTAAATCGTATATTTTTAGCGAACATCGAGTTTGGGGTCATAGTACTTGAAATTCTTTATCGTATGACACCAACACGCTCAATTTCCGTCTATTCTAAACTGGCTTAAAATGGCTTCCAAAACCCTATGCTATCATCTTTTTGAATGAAATTATCTTTGAAGAACAATTGATAATTTCGATTTAGTAATCACATAAAAGTAATAAAAAAACAAAAATTAAATAAACATTTAAAAGTTTAATTATAATAGACAAACAAAATTAAAATATGGTATTAAAAAAAATAAATGTCTGGAATAAAAATATTAGAAACATAAGTATATATCCATTAAAAAAAGACTAATGATGTCTATGTCCACACGTTCCGCAGTCGAGTGGACGACGATCCCGATCTAAATTCCTTCGAACAAGCTGTGGTGGGCCTTGGTCCGCATCATCGTCTGCGATACGCGGACCTCTGCTAGGCCCGGGCGGGAAGTAAAACAAGCTACCCGGCGACATTTGCTCCACAATTCTATAATCAAACTAATATGCCAACGGTGGAATATCGATTAGCAGAAGATCACTCGTCGGCATATGGGGACGGTAGGCAACGGAGAAGTCGAACTCGGGTGGAGGCCTCATCTGCTGAAAAGTCGAAGGACCGCTAAAATTATGAAATATTGTGGCAGAAGATGAGGCTCCTGCAAATGTCAGTTCGCGGCCTCAGACCGCGCTGCCTCGACTGGCTCTGGCTCAGTCGATGTGTGGGGCGTAGGCGGTTTGGGGGGCTGGGGAAGCTCTTGCTCGCGCTCATCGTTAGTAAGGATATGCTTCTTCCCATTGACCCCATACCACTGAAAGTAATCGAAAGTGACAGAATCGGCCCAATCTACATTGGGTCGGAGAATGCGTGGGCGAAGGGCAAATAGTTCATCCCAAATTTGTATCCAGTCTGCGTGGTAAAGGGCCCAGTCAATCTTCGTCTTCTCCTGGCACGTCAAAAGGTGGAATGCGTCCAAATTTGGTGGATCGACGAGCGGAATATTTTGGACGTACCCGAACTGTCGGAGAACCTGGTCCGTAGAATGCAACACGAGAATTTCATAGTTGATCAGCGACCCTATGGAAAGCCATACGTGCTGGTGACGCATAATCTCGGGTGGATTAATCTGTTGAATATCCTCTGAAGCGTAGGGCTTCCACACGAACTAAAAAAAATGATAATGTTTCTAACGGTTATATGAAATATTATTGGAAAAAAGTATGAAAAAATCAAATTAATTTTCGAATTACATGATCTTGCATCAACTTATCCAAAACAAGCATGTAATCTGTTTGGTTTTTTGGCAGGCCCTGATGGGTCAGTGTTTCGCTCCACCTATTAGTAATGGAAAATAAAAACATTTCTTTAAATAAAATAATTTAAAATAAAATAAATCTAATAAATTAAATAGTACCTCCGAAGAAGCGAAAATAAATAGGGGCGGGCTATCAAGGTTGTGGGCTTAAAAAGGCATCCGAAATCAAGCCAAAGACTGAAGGAGTAAACATCATCCTCCAATTGCTGCTCTAGAATGGTCGACGTTTCTGCAGAGCTCTCTAAAAAGAAACGCCAAGACAGCTGCTCCTTAACATTTTTCTCTAGCTTCATCAAAATTAGTAAGATGATTTAGCCACATCACGTGCACCTTGGTGCGGGATTTGTCTGGCATTAATATCCCGCCAATAATGCGCAAGATGTGTGCACACGCAAACCGCTGTGAAAATAATAAATAAAATAAAATTTAATAATAAAGAAAAAAACAAGAAATATGGATATTAAAAAATAAATATTTAATAAAGGCATCCTAATTTTCAAATAAATATTTGTCTAACATTAATATTTAATAAATGAAATATATTAAAAATATATAAAATAGTAAAAAAATGAAAAAAAATACATAGAGTGTAACTTCATCCGCATGGGGGAGGGTTTTCAAATTCAGCCTCCAAATAAGATAGGGCTATTTTCCCACCATCCCACGCATCCTATGGGGGCTCCACTCCCATTTGTTCAGAAAATACAGTTGGCAAATGCCCCTACGCTACACCCGTAATAAAGTTGCCGTCTGTAGGCAATCCCAGATGATATGCAACATCCTCTAGCGTTATTGTTGCCTCGCCTATCGGGAAATGAAAAGTGTGCGTCTCTGGCCTCCATCGTTCTATTAGCGCGCAAATCAACGATGGGTTACACTTCACCTCCGCTAAGATCCTCGCTACGTGGCCAAAACCAGCTCGCTCAATCCATCTCATAACAACGGGATCATGTGCGTTGTTGATAAGGTTAAGATAACAAGTTAACCGACGTTCGTATCCCTTCAAAAATAAAAAAATAAAATAGTTGGCAAAATGCTTGTAAAATTAAAAAAATAATACCCCTTGTGTTGATCTGAAATTGTGATTTGCGTCGTTGCATAGTAAGCCTGCCATTGTATCGAATGAAAATTAGGTAAGTATAATGTAAAAAACAAAAGAACTCGCGTTCTGTGGTTAATATGAGGGTAGGGCCATCAATTTATAGAAGAGCTCGCGTCGTTTGAGAAGCGATATTAATGAACATCGCGTTCTAGGAAACGCGATATTCCAAAGACCTCGCGTTACACATGACACGAGGTTCATTGAAAAGACGCGTCACAGAACAGACGCGTGAATTGAACGGACAGAATAACCTCGCGTTCTGCAGGACGCGATATTCCAAAGAACTCGCTTTCTACAGGACGCGAGGTCGTGGGTTTTTTAAAAGAAGACTTCCAAGGCGGGAAAGTCATTTAATATCCTATTAATTATATATATATATATATATTTATTATTATTATTATTATTATTAAATAAATAATATTATAATGAATTTATTAACAATAATAATACTAATTTATATTACGATTAATATATTGTTATAAATATAGTATAAATAAATAATGTTATAAATATTATTATTTATTAAAAATAATAATATTTTTTACAATTAAACGAATTTGAGTATTTCATAATAATTGAATTTATAAAATCGTAGTTACACCGAACCCAACATTTATTAAAAGATCCTCAAATTATTCTGACGGTGATGATCATCATGAAGGTGAAATTCGTGATGATATTTGTTTGGAATGACAAGCAACATGGCCTTTCAACGTATTATGGGGTACCGTAAAAACTCGTATTTAACTTTTGGTGAAACCTGTGCATGCCTTTCAAATTCTCAGATTCCCGGATATTGCGATTTATTGATGTCGATCAAGAACAATGAAAAAATTACGCATAATAAACCCAATAGGACGTATATATGCAACTACAAATAACAACATATCGCAATATTCGGAAAATTAGTTTGAAAATAAACTTCTTAAATACGCGATATGTTGTCATTAGTATTTGCAATCGAAAATTGCTGACGTGGATATGATGACGTATAAATGCAACTACAAATAACAACATATCGCAATATCCAGGAAATTAGTTTAAAAATAAACTTCTCAGATACGCGATATGTTGCTATTAGTAGCTGCGATCGAAAATTGTTAAAATTGATGGGTGGGTGGTCCTTGCCTCCCCAAGAGTTGGCTATTTATAGATGGAGGTGGATATGCTGACGTGGAAAACTCGCGTTTTGTAGGACGCGAGGTCTTTTGAAACTCGCGTTATACAGAACGCGAGTTCACTGTGACGTCAGATTTTTGTCAAAATCGCTTTATTCGAAAATCCTAGACACACAAGGATTAAGTGTCCTAATCCCTCGACCCCTCGTCTTAATTAATTCTTTGTAATTTGTTTATGTGAGTTCGCCCATAACCGTCGATCAATAAAATCAGTCTAATTCGTTTTATAAAGTAGGCCATATTATATTTTCAATCATTCAAAAAATATGTTAGGATAGTGTTTTCGAAGCAAATTTAAGTCAATGTAGAATGAACGGAATTGACCGTGTTGGTGTCATACGATAGAGAATTTCCAGTACTACGACCCCAAACTCGATGTTAGCTAAAAATTTACAATTTATACGTATGAAATTTTGCTCGAACATGCCTATCGACATTTGTTCAAAGGCAATTTCATTCAAAAAGGATGATAACATAGGGTTTTTGAAGCCATTTTAAACCATTTTAGAATGGACGGAAATTGACCGTGTTGGTGTCATACGATAGAGAATTTCCAGTACTATGACCCCAAACTCGATGTTCGCTAAAAAATATATGATTTACAAGCCCGAAATTGGGCTCAAACAGGCCTACCCACCCTTGTTTTTCCTAGTTTTTCAACCCAGATTTGCACAGAACTCGCGTTCTGCACAACGCAACTTTCTGAAAAACTGTTAATTCAAACAACGAGGCCACGTCGACAGACCTCGCTATCTGCAGAAGGCGATGTCAAGCCTCGCTTCTCACGAACACGAGGTTTAACGATGTGCCAAGTTTGAGGGTCATTTTCCTAAATATTTATTGGAGGTAGCCAAAACCCTATATAATTATTAAAAGGGTTCCCCAAATTTGCCTATTATTAGTATTGGAAAACCAACATATTTGTTTTAATTATCCGAAAGGCCACAATCAACAGTCAAAGAAGGTGAGGAAATAAATAAATAGCATATGGTTTGCCTTGAAATTAACTCTTTAACCCACCACATGCATAACACCAGGGAAATCCACCTTTTCTACGCCCACTTTTTTATTTTAAAAAATGTATATTTAAATTAACATGATAAAATATTATAGGATTACGATGAATGCAATATAAAACTATTAACTTTCAAAAATTACAATTTTTAAATGGTTGGAGGAGTTAAAATTAATGATTGAAATTAAAAAATTTAATTGAAAAATATCCATTTCATCCTTTTAGATAAAATTTTTTTATTTTTTACGGTTAATTTTGACTATTAATTTTCGCTCATCTAGTTATCCAAATATATCCTGCCTTAATATTATAATATATATAGTAAATTTTATTTGAGTAGAGTTGTTTTTGTAAATTTTTTAAAATTTCAATTTTATTTTTCTTTTAATTTTCAACTGAGTAAATGAGATTTGAATTTGATTACGTAACATCAAATCTATTTTATATATATATAAATGTACAATTAAAGATAATAATTTAGTGCACAGATAATTATGGAAGATCTTGAATTTTGCGCTCATATCTTTGAAAATAATATTATTTTATTTTTTAAGAAGTTGCTTTTAATTTTAGGGAAACAAGTTTTGGAGTACTTTTTAAAATATTCGATCTACTTTGACTATTTTACCGATCGTTTAGTTAGCAAAAATGATTATTACTCAGGAAAATATTTTTTTTGAAATTAAATACCAACGTTTAGCTTATGAGCATTCCATCATGGGACAATACTATGTAAAATTCTATAACTTGCGACGAATACTACTAAAAGTCACTAATGTTAAATACCGTAGAATATCATTAAATTAATTAATAAAAATTTAAAATTTTAAACTTATCATACAATTAATAATTATTTTAAAAAATAATTAAATTATTTTTATATATTAAAATTTTGTTTTTTTAATAAGAGTAAACTATATATTTAGTATCTCACATATTTCTGTATTTCTATTGAACTCTTATTATTTAAATATTATTTCAATTTGACCATATTCTTTATAAAAAAATAATTTAACCATTAACCCTCGATCTAAAACCCTAAACTATTAAACCTTAAACCCTTAAATTCTTAAACTTATACTATAAACCATATACTAATAAAAATAATTTCACCATCATTGATTCAATTCAATTCAATGAATTGTTGAATTCTCCTACAAAAATTCAATTAAATTATTTTATATATATATCAAAATTAATTAAACTCGAATCTCCTAGAATTAATACTATCATCTTATTTGAGATGAAAAGGTCATCACAATTAATCATAATTAATTCAATTCATTGAATTAAATTAATCGATGATGGTGAAACTAATTGAATTTTTTATATATACCCAAAGCTCGGTTGTAGCGATTCCCTGGAACGTTTCGCGTACCGTCCCATAACTTATCCCGAGCTTCCACGGCAATTCACAAATATGTACATAGATTGATCATGTAAGACTATATCAGGGATTTAAATTGCAGCTGCGACGCGTTTTTGGTCAGACATGATAAACACTATTGCGGTCCCCTATTTTTCACCATAACAATTTCGGACGGTGTTTTATTGCTATATAGCGGCCACTTTGAATCCCTGGACTGTATATATCTGCTACTGAAATGAAGGAACCAAACTAGTGACTAACCATTAGAAAAACAGCGCCCGCATTTGGTACAGACATGAACATGTCACCTCATATGTTTCCAATGCCGTCAATTTTTGTGCAACAGCGGCATTATGAGGGAGATCAAAGTTATGCATCGAATCTGGGAACGCCTTGAGTAACCGGCTCAAAATAGTCTCGTTACCTCCACGGCTCCACCGACATCAACCAAAGTTTCGACGCTGTCGAACACTTCTGGACATCCTTTGATTGCCTTCGGTACTGACACGCTGACACCTCAAGTCATCACATCATTAAAGAGTTTTCTATGAGCAGGGTTTGCATCAGCGTAGATCCATAGATCCATCCCATATTCCTGCTCTCAAGGACTCGAGCACTAAGATTATGCCATGGCCCTAACATGGCTGGTCTGGAGTGTAGCAGTCTCAACGGCGCTATGGATTTCTCTCCATGTTTGATCGAACGACGAGACAATGGCGTCAATGAGAATCGTGTTGAGTGTTGGTTTAGGGAATTATGATTTAGTGTGATGACATCTTCATCTCAAATAAGATATAGTGTTAATTCTAGGAGATTCAAGTTTAACTAATTTTGATATATATAAAAAATAATTGGGAAAACTACACTGGTGGTCCCCAAACTATTACTTTCCTATTTTGGTCCCTAAACTATGTTTTTTGGCAAAACCGTCTCTTCTGTTACATAGTTCTCCTATTTTGGTCCCTGACATTTTTAAATATTTTTTAATTATTTCTCTCTCCTCTTAAAAAATGACACGTTAGCAGAACCGTTAGCTATTTAACGTCGGGGACTAAAACAGGAGAACTATGTAACAAAAGGGACGATTTTGCCGAAAAACATAGTTTGTGGACCAAAATAGGAAAATGGTAATAGTTTGGGGACCTTTGGTGTAGTTTTCCCAAAATAATGTAATTGAATTTTTTAGGAGAATTCAACAATTCATTGAATTGAATTGAATCGATGATGGTGAAATTATTTTTAATGATATATGGTTTAGGGTATAGGTTTAAGAAATTAAGGGTTTAAGGTTTAATAGTTTAGGGTTTTAGTTTGAGTGTTAAGGGTAAAATTATTTTTTGTAAATAATAGAGTCAAATTAAAATAATATTTAAATAATGAGGGTTCAATATAAATACAAAAATAGGCGAGGTACTAAATATATAGTTTACCCTTATTAAAAAATAAAATTTTAAAATATAAAAAATTTAATTGATTTTTAAAATAATTATTAATTGTATGATGAGTACTTAAAAATTTAAATCTTTATTAATTAATTTAATAGTGTTCAGCGGTGTTCAGCATTATTGGTGTTCAGCGGTGTTCAGCATTATTGGTGTTCAGCAGTGTTCGTCGCACGTGGTAAACTCATCCTAATATTATATTCTCAATTGTAATTTCTTTCTCTAAAATAGTGAGAATAACATTCTCATTCTATTCTCAGGTATTACACAATTTTTACTACTTTAGACTAAAAAACCTTTGAAATAATGTATTTTATTCATGTATATCATTCTTTTTTATTTTTTTCCAACAATTTTTTTTATATGTTAGAACAATTTCTTGCATAGCCTATATTATTCAATAACAAAATATCTAAATCACACTCATCATTAAAAAACAAATAAATAATAAATAATAATAATATTATTTAATATTATTTATTCTCTAAAATTAATATTATTTTATTTAAATAAAAAATATGCGTTACTCAATTTTAAAATACTATATAGATGGTGTTTGAAATTTTAGATTTTAAAGAATGAGTTTAGATTTTTAAAATAATGTAAATTGGGTAATAAAATATATAAATATAATATTTATAATTAGTTATTAGTATATTAGATTTAGTGGTGAGTATGATATTTATTATAGAAGTATATGGATATTAATTTTTTTTTATGTATTTTTAAATATATAATTAAAATAAATCACAATTGATTTATACATTATGTATGCATATATTCAAATATATAATATTGTACTATAACATTAGAATTATATATATATATATTAAATTATTTGTGTAAAAACTTTATAAAAGAAAAGTATATAAATTAAAAATAAAAGAAAAATATATTTCTTATAAATTTTCATGCAAATATTTTCACTGATGAAAGTTCAACTTGTTAAAAAGAAAATAAATCACAATAATATAGGCATTTTGGTGGGAAAATTACACAAATATTGTGATTGGAATTTTTTCCCAAACTTTATAAAAGAAAAGTATTTTTATGCTCCAACACTAAATAAATTAAATTTTAAACCCTACAAAATACACCTTACACAGTTTTTAAACCCTAAATCATAAACTTATTTTTTGGCATAAGAACACTGAAAATGGACGAAAGATTTTTATTCATAATTTGATCACTTTGATCAAAACTAATAATGAGTCTACTTTTATAATTATTTCTTTTATATTTTTACTTTTAGTTTATTTTATATTAAACAACCTAAACCTTAGATTAAAAGATACGTCGTTCACATAAAGAAGGTCAGAAATGTCCCAATCAACTAAACAATGAACATAAAAAAGCAACAAATTCAAAAGTGACTAATTGAAGATGAATAGCAACCTTCATTTCACCAAGCTTTATCAATAACCATGTTGCTTTCACGAGGCATCAATTGTAATTCTATCATCTAATTTCTTTCTCTACGATTGTTTGAACCAATGAGAATGAATTATTCTTGCGACAGGGTCTTCAAGTAGTTTGAAAGCTTATGTAGAACATTGACATTGAACAATACCCTCACACTTCATAAAGTCAGTATTTATTAAAGGAATAAGAATCATTTACAAAGAAAGTAAAACTTATAATTTTACATGTTTTTTGTATTGTTGGATGGTTGAGATTAAGAGTGAGTTATGCGAAAATTATCACTTAAAAAAAGAAAAAAATAATCTCAACCATTTATTTCACCAATCCAATGATCTAAAAAATATATATAACTAGGTAGAAATTGTTAAAAAATGTTATATAATAATAATAAAAGATGGTTATAAAATATGAATATAAAAAATACAAAAAAATAATAAATACACTTGAAATTTAATATACTTTGCTTAAATTGTTAAACAAGAAGACAAAAACAGTGATCCAACTTTCTTTTTCAAATTCTTTTAACAATTTCTATGATTCTTATTTAAATTCTATGATTGAGATTAAAATGTAACTTACAACCGCACATGACACCAGTTGTATTTTATTTTATTTTTTGGGATAAAAGACACCTGTTGTATTTTAGGTGCAAAGCCAAGCAAAAATGAATTTAAAAAACAAAAAAGAAATTTTATAAATTGTAAGGGCAATTTGGGAATGAAAATGAACAAAAGGCTCTGTTTTTAACCTGTGTAGAGTGCACATAAAGTGCAAGAAAAAGACCTTAGTTTCCATCTCTGTTCCTCTTTTTCCCTCCTCCATTACTGGAGGGAAGTTTATAAAAAATCCATACTTCTTCTCTGTATTTTGAAGAAAATTTTTTGAAAAAGAAAACAAATCTCTTTTTTGTCTCCAATTTCGTTTGCCATTTTCGATAATGGAAGAAAAGGAAAGTACGATATCTGGGTCACTGGGAAACTCGGACACTGACTCACCACCAGCACCAGTGAGCAGCCTGCAAGTGTTGCCCCAGGTAATGAACGTCAACACGAGCTTGGAAAGAAGCCTTGTTAGTTCAACAACAGCGACGGCAATAACTACAACGGCGGCGAATCCGGGATCAGTCGGAGGAGGAACAGTGAGTGATTCATTGGGGAAGAAAAAGAGAGGGAGACCCAGGAAATATGATGCGGATGGGAACCTTAGGTTACCATATCAGAATCAGATAGCGACGGCTTCACCCCCTGGTTTCACTTTATCACCTTCTTCTCCTACTGAGTTCAACTCGTCCAAGAGAGGTAAACTCAAGTCTTCTACCGCTCCTGCTGGGAACTGGCAGCTTCTTGCTTCTCTAGGTAAACTTCGAGAAACCTGAGCTTTTTCTTCTTCTTTTTTTCATATAAATCTCCGTTTGGTTCCCGAGAAAACCACTGCAGAAAATAGTTTCCAGCTTCTCATTGCGTATTCTCTAGGTAAAGTTCATTAAAGTTAAAAGAGTTGGTTTTATTTTGTCTTGTTCCAGATGAAACTCTTGTTTGGTTCCCGAGAAAGTGCATAGATTAAAAGAAAGAAAAATATTGGCCTGTGATTGCTTGCATTGCATGTCTTTTTTTTTTCACTCTCTTTTTTAGTATTTTTTATGGGGTGAATAGTTCTTAGCTTACTTTATTTTTTTGTTGTTTATTTTTAGTTTCTCTATTTCTCAACCAACTCATTGTGGGTAGTTGATTCATGCTTTCTATGGAATTGGAAGATGTTATCTCATTAAAGATAAATGGCAGAAATTTTTAAATTGAATACATTTATGATATATATTTTTAAAATTTCACATACGGATTAAAACACGAATTAGGCATCTTTCATTAATATTTTAAAAACCAATAAATACTAAATAATGGAGCCAACCCTTTTATGTTATTTTATTTACTAAAGAGTGCATAGATATATAATTATTATCATTACATCAAATATGAACCGTTCATAATAATAAATTTAGTTTTTCACATTAAATCATTAATTACAACTTTGACAGAAACGACAATAATTCGAGGGAACATCATAGCAAAGTTTTAGGGAGTAGGTATTCTGGTTCTATTTTTTCTATGTTTGTACATTAGTATAATTGCTACATGTTTTAGAAAGTTTTAGTATGTTCAAAGCAATCAGGAGTTCTTATCATATAATCACAAAAAATATTAAAAGGAACATAAGTTATAATTTTAAGTATGTTTTAGAAAGTTTTAGTGTTGTTATTTATAGAAGATCTGATTTTAAGTATTTTGTCCGTATGATATATGTATATTTTTAAAGACCAAACGTAAATAATAGTTCTTATCATATAATCACAAAAAATATTAAAAAATAATATTTATAAAAGGAACATAAGTTATAATTTGAGTTGTATTAAATTATTTATTTTAATAATACAAATATGAAATAAATATAAATAGTATAAGATATTGAAAAAGATCTATAAAAAGATATCCTTCTAAGTTAAAAATTAATTAATGAATGAGGGACATGCATATTAAAAAAGAAAAAAAAATTAATTACTGAATACATTGATAAGGTGTTAACTTTATTCACCATTTCAATGCATTACCTAAGATTATTAACATCATATCTATTAACGTTTAAATTTAGCTATTGAAAAAAGTATCCTAAGTCAGTGGAATAGAGATACTTCGTATCTTTTTAGTGTATTTTTTGTGCCTCACACAAAAATAAATTAAGTTTAGGATTTAGAGAATTAGAGACAAAATGTATTTTTAAGGTTTATAATTTAATATTTAAAATTTAGAATTAAGGTTTAAAATTTATTTTTTAGTGTTGAGACATAAAAAGAGACAAATTTTTTTATTCAAGTTGGTGAATTTTAGGTTCACTTTTATTTTCATGAATAATTTCTTTTAATTAATTTGCATTTATAATTAATTTCAAAAAACTAGATACGTCTACGCTAATATAATTTTCATGACTGAATTTAGTGTCAATAGTAAGGGTTAGCGTTCGATCGAGTCGAGTCGAGTCAAAAAATTTTAAGTCATTCGAATTGACGCGTCATATTTTACAACTCAAACTTTATTTGAAATTTTTTCGATTTAAGTCTAGTCGAGTTTTTGAGTTCCTATAAAAATTTAATTGTAATTGTTTATCATATTATAGTACAATTTGATTCTAATTTAAACAACTTTCTCTAATCATATAAGATGTGCACATATATATTTTTTCATATTTTTCATATGTGACAATATTTCTTCATATTTTTATATATCGTTATATATATATATATATATTATATAAAAAATTGAGGAACTCATCTCAAACTTAAACATAAATTCATTAATTACTAAAAATTTGTAGTTATTCGAGTTATTTGAATTTTCATTTTTCAAATCAGACTTTATTTGAAATTTTTTCGAGTCGAGTTTATGAAATTTCGAGTCAAGTCAAAACAAGTCGAGTATTTTCCCCTCGAGTTGAGTTGAGTTATTCGATTTTTTTTAGTCGAGTCAAATTTTACTCACCCCTAATCAATAATTAACCGAGCACTAACTCAACTAAAAAGTAAATAAAATAATTTTTTTTAAAATGATATATTCATAAGATTACATAAACAAATTAGGGTTTTTTTTTTGCGAGACAACTTTACCGAGTTGGTAAAGTCTAAACTCTTGGATCCTTGAGCTATTATGACCAACCTACTTCCTCTGCAAACCATACATGAGTTATTTTTAAATTTAGACAACCGATCAAATATATTTGACTAACCAATTAAAAGTACTTGCTCAGTTTGATTGTATTTTTTAAAAGTTAGGCGATTATAAGTAAAATCTGTTATGAATAAACACTTAGTTTGATTGTGCTTTTAACAATTGATTTTGATTTATTTGGATATGTATCCATCATAAATGTACTTTTTTTACTCATATTAAATTTGGACAGGTGAATTGTTTGCTAACACGGCTGGAGGGGACTTCACTGCACATGTGGTCAAAGTTAATACTGGAGAGGTAATTTCTCCAAATGCCAGCTAATTGAGAATAATTTGTTTGGCTTTCGGCTAAAGTACTTAGACAAAATTTGAGAAAAAGTTAAAAATTAAGTACTTTTTTTGACAATGAAAAATTAAGTACTTTTTATTTTCAATTAAAAGTTAATCTAATCATTAACATCAATATTTTTTTTTAAAATGACCTATGATATTATTAATTAGACTGCCCTCATACTGTCGCATGATTGTATTGGTGTTAACTATTATATTAAGATTTTCAAATCTAAAAGAATATTTATTAAAAGGTTTTATTGTTTTTGTGATTCTACCCAACTCTATAATATTAGTTTATGTTTAAACCGTCAAATTGAGTACATAGAGTTACTCACTATTCACATTCACACAAAAAGTCTGAGAATTTTTATTTAATATTTTATGTATAGAGACAAAATATCAAAATTTACGAAAGTATAGGGATTATTGATAAAAAAGAATTTAGATCGTCCTTTACAATGGGAGACTTTACATTTAGATTTATTGAATTTGCAGGATGTTGCAGAGAAAGTTATTTCCTTATCACAAAAAGGTACTCGTGGGATTTGTATTCTATCTGCAAATGGTGCTGTTTCTAATGTTACCATACGACAACCTGGTTCATCTGGTGGGATTTTAACATTCGAGGTATGTTTTTTCTCTAAGAGAAAAATATTAAAATTCGAATCTTATCCAAAATAAAAACAATTATTACAAAGTTTTGTTGGTTTCTTCAACAAATTCTCAAACGATGTCATGCTATATTGCTCAAATTTGGAAATAATTTACATTTGCAGGGCCGGTTTGAGATATTGTCTTTGACCGGATTATTTACCTTCGGTGACAATGGTGGTTCAAAGAATAGAACCGGTGGTTTAAGCGTTTCATTGGCTGGACCGGATGGTCGTGTAATAGGTGGTGGAGTTGCTGGTACATTGTTGGCTGCTAGCCCTATACAAGTAAGTCCTTTCCTAGGCCTACCTCTCATCATATTCAAGACTCTTCATTTCTGTCAAAACGACGTTGTTAGGAGGGACAACCTTGCACCTCGAATATAAATTGTAAAACGGACATGCAATATATTGATATTTGTTTATATAATATACCTATATATAGCGTGATATATATACATCCAATTCCAATTTTCTTTTGATAGATTGTGGTGGGGAGCTTCATGCCAAATTGCTACAAAGTGCATAAAAGGAAGCCCTGCCCCGAGCAGCATACGGTGGCAGCTTCCACAGTCCCCGCCATACCTTCAGCCATGGAAACTGTGGATGTAGCAAGGCCAATCATCTCACAAGCAAAACCCGACGGGGAAAACAACATGAAACCAACATCCCCGTTTCAAGTGGTATCCCTTGGGGAAGCGAGTAATAGCATAACTGAACGTAAAAACATAGCCAATATTGCACCATCCTCCATTGTTTCCGGTTGGAATAACGGCTCGCAACTGGCCTCGATCCATTGGCCATCGCCTGATATTAACGTGTCATTGCCTAGCGAATAGGGTAATTGATCTCCTCGAGAATTTTTCATTTGAGGTTTAACATTTTTAGAGTCTTAAAGAGTATTGACATGATAAATGAAACTCGATTTAAACTAATTTTTATTTGCATTTTCGTTTGTATTGTAACAATTAGATGTAGTAATTAGATGCACAAGTTTCTAGAATTTGTATCTGATTTTTTTGGTAGATGGAACTTAACTTCACTGAATTAGAACAGATTTATGATTAATTATTTTGTGTTTGGTAACATTTTTTGTTTCTTACATTTTTATTTGGAAACTGCAAAGGTGTGTGCAGGTGAAGTAGTTTTGTATTGTTATGTAGTGTTACGTAACAGAATTTTTATGACGATGGATTGGTTCATTTATAGTGTGTATGGTTTGTTGTGGAATCTTTTAATTTTTGGCATAATGTCAAAAAATACCTATAAGGTTTGTTTGAATAGTCATTTTGGCCTTCTAACAAATTATTTTAAGTCAAAATAGCCTATTTGCGAAAAATAATTGTTAATTAATTGACGATAAAGAAATTGAAATGATGTGACAAACCTATATGACATGCACACCATGATAACAATGTCATTATGCTGACTTTACATAATGACACATTAGTAAAAAAAATATTTTTATAAAGTTGTATAAAATTAAATACTTCATTGTTAATAAATTTCAAACATGTGTATTTAAAGAGGTATTACTCTCGAGGTTAAAATCACAAATAAATATATAAAATACAATATTAATTATCGAAGGTTTGGACTGATTGTTTAATGAACTGCAAATACAAAATTTATCCCAACGTACAAAATTTACACATCTTAAAAAAACAACTGAAGTATCTCTTTCGATGGGCTTATCGTCATTGAACATGCGGATCCCATAAAAGCTCGTGTATAATATAAGTATAAATCGACCATCGACACGCCAAGATACATATAGTTGACCTTTTGGATTCTTTTTGCCTCCTTGATAATATAATTGACCTCCATGGATGGCATGAATCTGCTTGTAACTATAGGTTAATTTATTTTTTTAGAATTTCAAATCTAATAAATTATTTTATATGAACCCAACAAGTGAATAATGTTTATCTTACGAGACTCGAGTTCAAACCATTTTATCTGCAAAGTGTATGGTTTGTCGAAGAGTTAATAAAATTTATAAACAGATACTAGATTATAATCACCTTAAGACTATTAAAAGAGAATAAATTATTTTATATGGTTTGAAAATGTAATATTGCAACTATTTAATTAATAATGTTTATATTTAATCATAAATATGTACTTAATGAATAATTTTAAAAATCAATAAACCAGAACTCAATAGCTTTTATATTATTCGAATTTGGGTCGTGCTTGCTCTCGTCATGAATACAATAGCAAAAAGAAGGAATAAAAGATGATGGTCGACTCATCACAACTCACAACCTAGTTTCCTTTTTTTCTTCAAATTTCAGCATTTGATAAGTTGACTAATATACAATAAGATAGAATTGTTTGCACCATGGTCGTTACCCACAGTACTTTGCTCTTAGCAGTTTCCTAACTTTAACGTTTCATCCGCTTCACGTAACGACTACCTCAACTTAATTTTTTCGCAATTTGGCTAAGGATGCAATACTCATTGGATCTCGGCACCATGCAATTGCACAACATCGGAGAATCTCACCATCCCTTCATTTTTCTTTCAATTAAATTCTCGCTTCATTCTTTTAGCTATAAAACCGTTAATCTGGTCATATAAATCTATCGTCTGTTATAACCATTCAATTAACCTTCGTGCATCTATCTCTGACGTAATACGAACAAAACCAAGTCTCGACCCAGCTCGTGCTCATTTGTTTGAAACAAATACATCCCTCACCTGCCCATGATGATCGTATACTCGCTATACTTCCTTCCAGTGTATGTGATTCAATAGATTATTGACAAAGATCATCTAGTACTGTCGCCGATTACTCCCTTCGCCCATTATTCTCATAATTGAATTACGACAAAACCGATTGAAAAATACAAAAATTAAATTACGCAAAAAAACAGAACAAGAATTGATCTCACCATGAACAACCAAGCCTCAGAAGAGAAAAACCTTGACCGAATAAACACCGCAACATTGCTCGCAAATTCTCACCCTAAAAATTGAATAGTGTACTTGAAGGTATCTAAATACACCCGAATCCAATTACAAGATGCATTTTCTAACATGCAATCTTGAACTTGAATTTGAATCGAGAATTGCATTACGAATTAATAATAAAAGGCTCAATTAGACATATGAGTTGTTCGAGTTATACATTAAAATATTCGAATTTGATTCACTCATAATTTAAATTATTCAAATTCTACATAAAAAGGACCAAATTAAATCATTTTCTCGAGTTAACTTCGATTAATTTATGAGCACAAATATAACATTTTATGTCTTAATTACTCATGTTTTTAGTTTAACTTTTTGAAAATTAATAGCGCATTTTCAAAGATAATCACGAATATTCTTTTTCCCATTAAAGCATAAACAAAATAAAAAAAGAATATTCTTTTCCCGCTATTTATCCTCTGACTTGGCCACCAAGAAAACATGTAATTTTGGTTTCATCAAACCTACCACCAAACTTGTGGGCCCTTTCTGACAATGAACCGACAACCATGCGGCATGCGCAAGATGGACGGTTTACCCCGTGCTCCTCACCAGACATTTGAATGGTAAACTATACGAAATTGATTCGATTATTTTGGAATTAAGTTTAAATATTTTATTAATTTAATCAAATTATTTAATCTAAATATATATTTAATATGTTAATGTTAAATTAGTATTTCAAAAACTATACACAAAGAGTTATTGGTTTAAATAAACCGAAATAAAATAAAGGGTAAAGAACAACAATGGTCACAAATTTTTTAGGGTGCATGCATTTTGGTCACCGAACTTTTAAAATTTTATTGGGATCTCTCAACTTTTATTTCGCTTTCATTTTAGTCCCTCTAGTTACATTTCGTTAGAAAATGCTGACATTAATTTTCATTTTCTTCAAAGGTAAACTATATAAACGGTCACCGAACTTTTAAAATGCTTTCATTTTGGTCATCGAAATTTTAAAATTTTCATTGGAGTCACCAACTTTTGTTTTACTTTAAAGCAACCCTATTGGTTTAAGAAAAAACTCTTTCAATGTATTAAACAAAAGTAAGAAGTAGATTTTACCTTATGATTATTATGGGTGTTAAAAAAATACCCGACCCGGTTGACCCGACCCGCCGACCCAAACCTTTAAAAATCGAGTAATTCTTTTAAAAAATGCCTCGACCCGAGTTTTTTTCCGGGTAGTTGGGTCGAGTATGGGCAAAAAATTTGTGTAGCATGGTACCGAGCCGATACTTTTAATGTATTTATTTTTTAGTTTATGTTATATTTTTATTTTAGGTTATTTAATATTTTCACCCTTGGACTAAATTTAAATCTCAATTTTTTTCTAAGTTTGAATTATGTTTATGAACTTTTTAAATTTGTGTGTTTGGTAATTGGTTTGAAAATATAATAAATCAAATTGTTCTAAGAAAATATAGTTAAAATTATTGAATAATAAGGATGGCGTTTTATTGGTTTCTTTACTGAAATTAATATAATAAGCAATTATCAAAAGCATTTAAATTCAAACTAACGGGGTTGGTCCAAATGATAAGCAGCTTGGTTTCGCTTAAGTATGTCTTGAGTTTGAGGCGTTGTGTCTGCAAAAAGTTCTCGCTGGGAGACTCACCCACCAAAATCATGTGCAACACGAGTCAATCTGAATTAGTCAAGGTGAAGCCTAAAAACCGAAAGGGCAACTGTTGAGTGGATCGAAAGATCGATATGAACCAAGAAGGGGTGAATTGGATTTTTAAGGTTTGTGTGGTGGAAATTGCAAATTAAAAGATTGACAAGGAATTTTAGAGTGGTTCAAGTTCCAAATGAACTCTACATCCACTACCTTAGCTTCACTAAGGATTTGCAACAATTCCACTAATTGCTCTTCCCCTTTTCTAGGCTAACGAGGCAACCCTTACAATTTTCGGTTAATTTTTTTACCCAAAATTTAACTCAATTCTCACACAAAGGTAACAAAGAATTTGATGGCTAAGATAGTATCTCTCAATACAAATTGTAGCCCAATTACAAGCACTCAACCCAATTGAAAAGGATAAGAATGAAAATTACAATTGGAGTTTCTAGACAATATATGATTTTAGCACAAATGCTTGGATTTGATGTATGAATATTTTCTTTTGGATCAATAGTTGTTGCTGGAGCTTTTAGAGGTCCCTTTTATACCTTCTCATTGATTTCTAGCCGTTGTGGTTGTTGCATTCATCAATAGAGCCGTTGGGGATGTTATCTCACCTCCATAAATGCAGTCTGCAACAACCCGTTTCGGAACGCGAGGTACCTGTTTCGAAACGGACTAAAATAGAAAGAGCCGTTGGGGTGCATTTAAGAGCCCGTTTCGAAACGTGTTGAAGCCGTTTCGAAACACTTTTGCCACTGTCAAGGGTCGTTTCGAAACAGCTTGAGCCCGTTTCGAAACACCCTAACGATCTTTGAAAATTCAGTTAAAAATATTACAACGGTCACAATTTTCAAATCAAAATGAAGAACCGTTTCGAAACGCTTGAAGCCGTTTCGATACGGGTTCATATGTTCTAAAGCCGTTTCGATACGCGTTTCGAAACAGGGGTTGGCAGTGATGAAACCGTTTCGAAACGCCTTAGGCCGTTTCGAAACAAGGACTTGAAAATCACTGTTTCGGCTTTAAACACTTAGAAAAATATTTGAAAACTTTATTTTTAACTTTGGCATAATCTTAAAATTATATGGGGATGTTTGAGGACTTAAAAATTCGTTTTGACATTTTCAATTTAGTCTTTAGGTTTTTAGTTATATCAAAATTAAAATATTAGTTTCAAAGCAACAAAAACAAATAAATATATTAAGGAAGACCAATTACAAAACTAGTTACATTTTTTTAAAAATGTCAATCTAAGCATTAATTTATGTACCAGGTAAAAATTTAGAGAATTTAAATTTAGTTTGAGGGTAAAAATATTAAGGAATCTAAAATAAAAATATAATTTAAAACTAAAAAATAAATATATTAAAAATATCGGGTTGGGTCGGGTACCCGACTACACAAAATTTTCGGCCTAGACCTGAGCCAACTACTCGGAAAAAATATCAGGTCGAGTAATTTTTTTTAAAGAATTACCCGGTTTTTAAAAGTTCGTGTCGACGGGTCGACGAGTCGGGTCAACCAGGTCAATGATTTTTTTCTTAATCATAAGGTAAAGTCTACTTACTTTTGTTTTTAATACATTGAAATAGTTTTTTTTTTAAATCAATAGGGTTGATTTAAAGCAAAACAAAAGTTGGGCGAGTCCAATAAAAGTTTTAAAATTTTGGTGACTAAAAAGAAAGTATTTTAATAATTCTTAACCATTTATATAGTTTACCCTTGAAGAAAATAAAAACTAACAAGCAACGTCAGTAATTTCTAAGGGAAGGTAACAAGAGTGACAAAAATAAAAGCGAAGTAAAAGTTGAGGGACCAAAATGAAAGTGAAATAAAAATTGAGTGACCTCAATAAAATTTTTAAAAGTTTGGTGACCAAAATGAATATACCCTAAAAATTTGGTGACCATTGGTATACTTTACCCTAAAATAAATTAATTTTATTTGGAGACAGATTCAGTTTTTTTAAATAATAATAATAGATAGAATAAATAAAGTTTCAAAAAATGAGTTTTGAATCGAACTCTAAAATTTATCGTAGGCTCGATCCGATCACGTGCTAAACCTAACAAACGCAATATCAAACGGCCATAATCATTCTCATTAAATCAACGGTTGATATTACCCCAAATCCTCTTCATAAACCCCTCACTCCAATTGCTCACTCAGAAGTTTTCCTCTAACGTCCTATTTACCACATCTTCCCTTTCGATCTCTGAAAAGGCGTTAATCTCATGGCAGCTACCATCGTCTCCGTCAAAGCTAGACAGATCTTCGACAGCCGTGGAAATCCGACGGTTGAGGTTCGCTTCATCCGATCTTCTCTCTTCATTTTCATTCCCTTTGCATGCTTTATCAGGCTCTTTATATATAACATCTCCGTCATCCATTCCCCGATTTAGTCTTTTCCCGATCTATTTGCGTTTAAATTTTCCGATTAGCTGAGTTCGTCTGTCAATTTCCCGCTGATTGATGTATGAAAAAATTTAATTTGATTTTAACGGATTTTTTATATTAAATATGGTATAGGTTGATGTGGAATTATCGAATGGTAAAAAGGCCAGAGCCGCAGTTCCTAGCGGTGCATCCACTGGTACGTTGATTTATCTCTTATTAAAATTTACACAATTAATTTCTACTTTTTTCATTTATTTTAATTTGTTCCAGGAGTTTACGAGGCTCTTGAGTTGAGAGACGGGGGTTCCGATTACCTTGGTAAAGGTGTTTCAAAGGTCAGATTTTATTTCGTACTTTTTTCTAGCATTTTTTCTCAATTATTAATTTTATTAGCAACTTATTCTTTACTATAATACGCAGGCTGTTGCTAATGTTAACACAATCATAGCCCCTGCGTTGATCGGAAAGGTTTATGTCTAAACTCGTGTTTGGCTTTGATTTTATGTTCGTAATGTTTTTCACGTTATTAACTGATTTTGTTGCTTTGATGAACTTTTAATTGCTTTGAAACTCCCTTTGGTTGTTTTTTTTCTCATTATTTCCCTTTTGGCTTCCATGAAAGTTAGGGGCTGTTGTTAATTGCGGTGAACTTGAGGAAATAATTCACTGTATACTTTGTTCTAAAGTGTGTTCTTTTTCTTTAAATTGATTTCTTTAGGACCCAACCGAACAGACTGCTATTGACAATTTCATGGTTCAACAACTAGATGGAACTCAAAATGAATGGGGTTGGTGCAAACAAAAGGTAACTTAGCTGATTTCCTCTTTAATGTCATTCGATTGACTTTGTTCTGAGGCTTATTAACCCCTCCATTTTATGGTGTCTTCTTTTTTTGTTTTCCCTCCAGCTCGGCGCAAATGCTATTCTTGCGGTGTCCCTTGCTGTTTGCAAAGCTGGAGCTGAAGTCAAGAACATTCCTCTTTACAAGGTACATTCTGGTTCATCGAATTCCCCCTTTCTGTAGACTTGTGATAGTTTCCGAGTACTGATCCGTGAATGGGAAAATGATTTATGTTATTGTCTCCATCTATATTTCTCCAAATTGGGTATGAGTGTCAATGTTTTCCAAGTTTTCTGTGAATTTGGACAGTCATCTCCATATCCATATTCAAATACAGGCTGAATGTGTTGGACACAGTACTTAAAGTTAAATGAAGAGTTAGAGCAAAATAGGTCTCAAAACCACTTAATTTTATGACTGATTTATTTAATGGAAAGTTATTTACTTTGACATCATCTGAATCTATTAAACCCACCTATTGTTGGTTGCAGCACATTGCTAACCTTGCTGGTAACAAGAAGTTGGTCTTGCCAGTCCCTGCTTTCAATGTCATCAATGGTGGTTCACATGCAGGAAACAAACTTGCTATGCAGGTGCGAATCTCAATATTCCTTTTGATTTTGTTAGACATTTCTTGATATTGAGTTCTTGACCCTCTATGTTTGCAGGAGTTCATGATTCTCCCTGTTGGAGCATCATCTTTTAAGGAGGCCATGAAGATGGGTGTGGAAGTCTACCACCACTTGAAGGCTGTTATCAAGAAGAAGTATGGTCAGGATGCAACAAATGTTGGCGATGAAGGTGGTTTTGCTCCTAATATTCAGGTCGATCCTCAGTTAATGAACTTCAGGGTTTCTGTTCATTTGTACCCATTAGTTTAATCTTCAGAAAATTGACATCATTTGTTGCGTAAGCCAGGAAAACAAGGAAGGACTTGAGCTTTTAAAAACTGCCATTGCTAAAGCAGGTTACACAGACAAAGTTAGTGTGCTTCTTAGTTAACCTTAAGAATTCTCTACTATTTTGATGTATAAGCAATGCTGACTGATTGAATGTTCCTTTTTTATACAAGGTTGTCATTGGAATGGATGTTGCTGCATCTGAATTTTATGGAACAGATAAAACCTATGACTTGAACTTCAAGGAAGAGGTGAACACCATCTCAACTCACAAGATACTTTTAAATCATTGTATCCTTATGAGAATAGATTATATATAGTTGTATCATTTTCTGATAATCTGTATTTTAAAGTTAGTTGCTCCATCTATTTTGTTGTTTGGAATTTGCAGAACAATAATGGTTCACAAAAGATCTCAGGAGATGCTCTCAAAGATTTATACAAATCTTTTGCATCTGAGTATCCCATTGTATCAATTGAGGATCCATTTGACCAAGATGATTGGGAGCACTACTCCAAACTAACTAATGAAATCGGAGAGAAAGTTCAGATCGTGGGAGATGATCTCTTGGTCACCAACCCGAAGGTATAATTCGCGTTTCTTTTTTGGTTTTTCTATAGGAAATGGTTTATGGATCTCTATGTATTCCTTCAGATGTAGCATAACATCTCTAATGTACTTCATTTTAATTTCTGCAGAGGGTTGAGAAGGCTATCAAAGAAAAATCTTGCAATGCCCTTCTTCTCAAGGTACTTTCTACTCGGTTCTTTCCTTGAGAAGGTCGTTTTTTTTTTTTCTGGCCATCCTTTGAATTATTATTAACCTAGATCCTTTTTTGATGACCGGATAACAGGTTAATCAAATTGGATCTGTTACTGAAAGTATTGAAGCTGTCAGAATGTCAAAGAAAGCTGGATGGGGTGTGATGGCCAGCCACCGCAGGTTTGAAAGTCCACCTTTTAATGCCCAACAAGTGTTGGTTTGATTTATAGAACCAAATCTCTATTCACTCAGTGTTTTAATTTTTTTTTGCTTGCAGTGGTGAAACCGAGGATACTTTTATTGCTGATCTTTCAGTGGGTTTGGCTACGGTAATAAACTAATTGAAATCTCATCAAAAGAAAATTTCCATTGTTGTTAATTTATATCTTGCAAATGCAATCCAACTCTGGTTCTTTCATTAAGAAAAGGAGCTTCTGGGTTTTAACATGTTTTCTTATAAAACAAAAACAGGGGCAAATCAAGACCGGAGCTCCCTGCAGGTCTGAGCGTCTAGCTAAGTACAATCAGGTAAAACATCCTCACCTTCTAAACGATAGTATATGTATATTCATTTTTTTTGAAGGTCAAATCATGTTTTCTTGAATGACTATGCTGTCGTTAACTGTGAATATATATGTCAGTTTCACACATCAGATTGGTTTTTGGTTAGGTAAATTGTATTTTTATATCGTTTCACCTTCTGGTTAGTTCGAGTAGTTTTGGGTCTGGGTTAGTTCAGGTTGTGTCATTTGGGTTTGCCTGTTGGGTTTTACAGAGACTCATTTCAGGTTTTTTTTTCTTAGTTTGAGTTTGGTACGGATATTTTTATTGTATGTTTTCGAGTCATTTTGGGTTCAGATATAATACATATTTTATTTCGGTTCATTTTTTACTTGGTTAAATTGGATTGGATCGGTTTGTTACATAATTTTTTTTGGCTTTCCAGCTTTTGCGTATCGAAGAGGAGCTGGGTTCCGATGCAGTTTACGCTGGAGCAAGCTTCCGGGCACCTGTTGAACCGTATTAAGATTTTGTTGGAAAGGCGAGATGTGTGCACTGTGCAATAGAGAGCTTTCACTTGCAATGAATAATTTAATGTCATTTGGAGTGTGTTAGAACTTGGAGTCCAGAACATTTTCCAATAAATTTTCTTTGAATTTTGTTTAACTGTTGTTTCAATATCATTTCTACGAGTTTATTGCATAGGAAGTCCCATTATAACTTATATTTTAAATTGATCCCTGAAATTTAAAATATTTATATATGGTGTAAAATATATATTAAACATTTCTTATTTTCTGTCTTAAATTTAAAATGGAAATTTACGATCAATTACAGACATAAAAAATTCAATTACTAATAACACCACCGAATAATAATGAAACGTCTTTCTTTCTCTCTCCGACAATTGAATGTAGAAAGAGGAGAAGGAAGTTCAGAAAAAAGAAAATTGTATGTAGAAGATTTTTTTACACAGAAGCTAAAATGCTTCAATTGTTATAGGCAATTAACTTCAATGAAAAATGTCCGGAGAAGAACTAATTACTCTCTCCTTAGCCAGTCGCCCGACGACAGTACCCCGCCTCCGTATTACGATTCGATTTCAAGCAAAGCCTGATATGGGATTGGAGAGAGGTTTAACTGATTGGAATTAGATTTGACAAACTTCATTCAAGATTCGAATGTAAAAACTTGATTTGAACTGAGTCAAAATTAAATTAAAATCGACCCAAATTTTAATCGAACCGAAGCAATCCGTGCCTAATTTGACTCGAACCAAGAGTAACTCAAATTTAATTTGTTTAAATATGTATGTTTTACTCTCCTTTGGTGTTAATTAATTTGACTCGAACCTAGAGCAACCCAAATTTTATTTGCTCAAATATGTATGTTTTATTCTCCTCTTACGTTAATTACTAATTAATAACAGAAAAAAACAACCTGATTCGATATTTACCAGAATCGAAAAACGTCCTGATTACCACATGTAATTGGGATCAAGAGTGAAAACCATGTCCAGCTACAGCCTACAAGCGAATGGATCCTGTGACGACAGCGCGGGAGGAGGAACAAGGTGGGCGCAGCAAACGGTGTGAAAGATGAACTCTATGGGTATTTTATCCTAAATTCGAACAAAGTTCAAGTTTGTCTGTTTAACGTAATGTTTGCGGAAGTGCCTATGAAAAAGGTGTGAAGGGACCAACATCTTAACTGGAAGGACTTTGGAATAACATTACTACTCGCATTTGTTCGGTTCTTTGCACTAGTAATTGTACATGTCTGTTCCAAATACGCAAATTGGACTTGCTGATTCTTAACATGGGACTTGTCAAATTCTTTTCTCTTTTTTTTTTTTTTTTTTTTGGGGGGGGGGGGGGGGGGATAATTAACGTGATCGAATATGCACCCGTGACTTCAGACAACTTAGTAGAATTTACAAAGCTATGCAATGTTGAATTGTTGATGTTGTAGAGGCTCTACAGATTCATATTATTTATATTAAACAAAGTTTGATCTTTATCATAAAATGTTGAGATGGCCGAGTTGGTCTAAGGCGCCAGATTAAGGTTCTGGTCCGAAAGGGCGTGGGTTCAAATCCCACTCTCAACAATCTTTTTCTTTTTTCTTTATAAAATAACAAGAGATAGTAACAAAAAGGTCAAATTCTCATTTTGGTCCCTCTATCATGACATAGTTTGGTCAACGTTCATTTTTGTGTCATTCTTTTATTAAAAATAAGTAATAAAAAAGTCAGATTTCTTCTTTCATCCTTATTGAGGATTTTTCTTTTTCAATAATTTAACACACATTTATTTGAATAAAATCCTTTTTTATGCTAAATTAATGTATAATGATTAAATTTCAAATTCAAGGAAGTAAAAGAATGAAAATCAGGATTTAACCTAACAAAAGTAAAGACAGCATGGTGGACAAAACTAGAGCCGGCATCACATTTTTAATGAATGGGATCAAATTTGGAAGCACTACTGATGAATGGGTTCATAATTGAACATCATATTTTGTCACCACCCTCTCTTCCTTTATTAATTATTCCTCCTGGAAACCTGCACATTCTTTGTTTCATTGTCTGTTTTTACCACCTTATTTCCTTTTGCTTTTCCTTGAATCAAACTTGTCACAATTTGACCCTTGTCTCTTCTTCAATGATAGCTTTCGCAAGTGTGAAAATTATTGCCAAACCAATTCATTTATTGTAAAGTGGATTAATGATCGAAAAGATTCGATTATACTATGATAATTCAGAATGTTCAAAGTAATCAGATGTTCGGATCATTCTAGGTTTGAATTGGACTCGATCGAATTTAAATTCCAGTTAATTAGATTGAGATTACAAGTACGGATCGAAATCAACAGGTCTAAACTGAATTATGTCCCGGGTTCGACAGTCTTTTACTTCACTGTTTTTCATAATTTCTGGAGTTCCTTGAAGAATTTGCTAAGATTGTAAAAGAGTGAGAATAGCAGTGGTGATTACATTCCAAGTTGGGAAATCAATTGCTTTTGGGTGAAGGCTGTTTTCTTCATGAGAATCCATTTGTTTTCTCACTGCCAAACTGCCACTTTTGCTGAGCATCACATGTAAGAAATTGCCCCAAGAATCATGGGCGGAGCTAGTCCGGAGGATGAGGTGACACTCAAAATTTTAAAAAATTATTATATATATAATGAAATTAACACTATTTTAAAAGAAAATTAACACCGGTTTAAAAAATAATTGAGATACTTCAAAGAAGATTGACACTCATTATTTAACTCCATCTGTTTTTAATAAAATATAAGTTAACACCCAAAATTCTGACACCACAATTTAAATTTTCTAGCTCCGTCCCCGATGAAATGGCCATCACCCTTCTTCTGGTGTTTTGCCCATTTACCAGATTAGTTCTGAATTGATGCGTGCAGACATGATAATACATGCCTGCCTCAAAGCATGTTGTTGGTTTAAGCTTTGGTCAAATTGTGGTCCGGGTAAGCTATTGAAATAGTCATTTATGTTTAGTAAGTATACACTTTTTGTACTAATTTAAAAAAAAAAAACATTATGGTCACTTACATTTTTATTGTGTAAACGCATGGTCACTTGAACGTTTTTGGCATTAAACGTTAATGGGAAGTTGATCTGGCATGGATAAAAAATAGGATAAACTACTAAAATGGTCACATATGTTTAGTAAGTGTACACTTTTGGTCACAATTTTAAAAAATAAACGTTGTGGTCACTTACGTTTTCGTTGTGTAAACTTATAGAGTGACCGATAAAAAAATGTTCGAGTGACAATAAATTTGCACAACGAAAACATAAGTGACTATAACGTCATTTTTTTAAAATTCGGTGGCCAAACTTACTAAACGTGGCCATTTCAGTGTTTATCATATTTTTTACCCTTGCCAGATCAACTTCCCGTTAACGTTTAACGGCAAGAAACGTTTGAGTGACCATAAGTTTATACAACGAAATCGTAAGTAACGATAACATTTATTTTTTAAAATTGGTGACCAAAAGTGTACACTTAGTAAACGTAAGTGACCATTTCAGTAGTTTACCCTTGTGATTTTAGTTATTGTATTATACTCACCTCAAAAAATCTGTTTTGATACTTTAATGTTATGAATTCGGGTTTTAGAAAAGAAATGCCACGTTGGTGGACTGATACACCTTTTAGTGCTGTTCGTAATTTGGACTAAAAAGTTATATTAATAATAATAGGAGGACAAAATAAGTACAAAGGCTAAATCCTCGAGTTAAGTACAATACAGAGACAAAATCCATAATTTTAATTTAACCTTTTGTTTTGTCTTAAAAATAAACCTTAAGTTGGTAGATTAAGTCTTAGTTATCAATTCCAAGTAGTCCTTTGGTTGATATATCTAATTGGTTAACATAATGATATTTGATTTCGGCATTTAAAGAATCGAAAATATAGTTTAATTAATTCGTATAATCATTTTCAAACTCAACAAATCAGAAATTCGAATCTTAATATCACATTTCTCTCGTGCTCTCATGTTATTGAGCCCTCAAAACATGAATCAGTACTCTCAACATTTTCTACAAATTCCTAAAAAGAGCACAAATGTAGAAATTGGAACAGTAAATACGATGTTGTGCAACACATAGTTTGGAAGTAGTTGAGATTGCCTATTAATTAGATAAGTTGGGTACCAAACTCTCCTATTGTAAGACAGGTTGAAAGTTGCTTTCTTTCTACTCGTAACGTTTGGCTAAAAAATAACCTCTTTTAAGTCCTTTTAATTTCTGAATCGGATAAATTGCTCTCCCCAAAAAGAAAAGTAATATCTTTTGTTCTATTAGTGTCAAAAGTGAATAATTAAAGAGAGTGCATTGTACCTTTGATGTTTTTCATTAATTTTATATAATTTTAATTGACATAGTAATAAAATTAGTCCTCAATATTAATTTATAGTTAAATTGGGGACCAACTTAGCTTCAATGTTTCAGCCTTAAGGCGACTGACACTAAACCAAAACTTTATGTTTAAAATCAGGTTTAACAGACAGATAGGATGTCTGTTTGATCAAAGGTCCATGACATTAACAATAAGAGTAAAAATTCGGACCACCCTCAATATTCCATTACCAAACTCTCTCTTAATTTAATAAGCACAAAAAAATTATTCGTAAAGGAATCTTATCGATTATGATATGAATTCAAAGTTCATCTAATTTTAAGTTGACCTTAAAAAGTTAACAACTCGACATTAAATTTATGAAAAATATCTCATACAATAATGATAGAAACGAAAAGTTTCAATAAGCGTCATAGTCTTAGGGTTTAAAGATAGCTAATGGTTTAAGGTTTAGGGGTTTATGTGTATGAGTTTAGAATTTAGGGTTTAGGTTTAGGGTAATATGGTGAAGGATTTAAGTTTTAATCTATAAACTATAAATTATAACTCTAAAACCTAAATTCTAACCACTCCCCTAAATTCAAAACTATTACACTTAAACCTTTAAATACTAGGCTCTAAATAAAAACTCTAAACGTTAAAATTAAGGCGATTGTGAAAATAAAGTAGGAAGTGCAAATAAAAAGCCAACCGACATGTTATTCCTTTTTCCCATTGAACTCCTGCAAATCCCTCCAACACGGACATATGGAAGGGAAAAGCCGAGGACCTCCTTTCAAATATTTTCATAAAATTTCATATTTATTAACCGAATGTTAATACTTTAAATATAAATCTATGTATTTTTTAATTTACCCTATTTACTTGTTTATTCCACTTATTACCCTTTCCCTTGATAAAATGCCTGAAATGGGAAGACAATGAGAATGAAACCAAAACCGAAAATTCCCATTAAATTTGATTTTCAGTTTTAACAGATGATTTAATCCAATATCCGAACCCCCTTTTTGCCATAAATTAATTACGCTTTAAGAAATAGATAAAACGATTAGCACGTAATCATTAATATTACAAAGAATGGGGGAGTTACATTACAATTTAAAGAATAGGGGATCCTGTCTTTACTCTTTAGCTGTTAGTAGGTGAATCTGAACACCAGATTTTAATTCCTACGACCAATAAAATCACTATCATCATCAACAATCCATGATACATCTCTCAATCAGGCGGGTCTGATTAATTATGAATCAAATCAATTTTTTTTAAAAAAATTAACAGATAATTGTTAATTTTATCACGGTTCAAGTTTGAATTTGTACGATTAAAATTTTAAATTCGAAACGTCAAATTGAGTCCCAAAGTTATCCAATGGCATACAAAGTAAACCCTCAATACCATGTGTTGATCAAATTCCTCTTTGTTTTACAGTAACATGGATTTCAGTTGTTGTTTTCATTCTCCCACTAGCAAATAAATAAACAAATAAAAGACGGTCCAGATGGGAAAACACCCAGCGTAGTAAATTTTTGTCACTTTCCATCTTCCATTTATTTAAGAAAGAATTCCGTTAAAATTTTCATTTATTAGGGTCAATTGCTATATACGTCCTCAAATTATAGCCCATGTTATAAAATGATCCTAAATTTTAAAATGTTGTTTTCACAGTCTATATATCGTAATAATCAGGAAGAGTAAACTCAATTTTCTTGTGGTAGAGGCAAGGAAGAGTTTAAAAAGCCTTTTGTGTCAACCGGCATATATTCCAATACAAGTGGAGGAAGCGTCAAATTCTCCATCTTCCTTTTTCATTTTCTTTATGTGAAATTTTTTTCTCTTACAATATGAAGAGCATAGCATCTTGTTACAATGAACATGCCATCAAAGTGTCGGATTCTTACTGTTCAGGCCCTTCAAACCAAACCTATCTCTCCCCAAACCTTGCCCCTTCAACCCTTAACACCGTAAAATGTACATACAAAGCTACAATCCCCTCTACAAGACACCTCCTCATCACCCTCACATGGTCCAACAATCGCTTCGGCCACGGCCTAACCATCGACATCGGCGAGACCGCGTCGAAACTCAACTCCAACTCGCACCGTCTCGCGAAGAACAAAGGTACCAAAACGTTCAAAGCTTGCAGTTTGGAGATTGAAGTCGTCTGGGATGTTTCCCATGCTCGGTACATCAATGGACCCGAACCGAGTTCCGGGTTTTCGGTCCTCGTTTTAGCCGACTCGAAACTCTGTTTATCTCTGGGAGAACAAAATCCAACAACACCCACATTTTCATTGGTTTCGAGGAGTGAAGTTTTCGTAGGCAGCAGTAGCGTTTACTCGACAAAGGCACAGTTTTGTGACAAAGGATTGGCTCATGACATATTAATCAAATGCAACGAAGGAGAAGCTGGGAAACAGAAAGGACTGAGAAACCCTGAATTGACAGTCACCATTGACGAGAAGAAGATGTTTCAAGTGAAGAGATTGAGGTGGAATTTCAGAGGGAATCAGATCATCTTTTTGGATGGATTGTTGATAGATGTGATGTGGGATTTGCATGATTGGCTGTTTAACCAGACATCAGGGTCTGCTGTGTTCATGTTTAGGACAAGGGGTGGATTAGATTGCAGGCTTTGGTTGGAAGAGAAAAACAGCGAGTTTGAACAACACAAGGTCAAGGAAAGAGACGAGTTCTCCTTGGTGATATGTGCTTGTAAGAATCCTGACTAAGTTCTTTGTTATTTATTACTAATTCAATTGGGGTTCTTTTATCAGATTTTTTGAAATATCAAAGATATAGTTGATCTTCTGTTTATTGGAAACTTGTATGCTTAACTTGGAATGTGGGGAATTGAATTTTTTAGGGTTGTAGAGATTGAATTGTAAAAGGAAACTTCTCCAATGGCTTGCTCCTCTATTTCTTTTATCACTAAACTATGTTATTCGGATTATAAACGATGAATTTGAGTACATGTTTAACATGAATATGTTCATTCTTTTCATATATTTAAATGATCATACTTTCCATCTCCTTCGAAAAATATTTCGAATATATATTTTTTTAAAATAGAACTCTTGAGTTTTTCTTCCTCTTCTTTAGACATGTAACATGTTTATAAGTTAAGTTGTGATTCGATTAAAAAGAGATTATGTCCAAATTCAAAATCAATAGAACTCGACCGGAGTCAAATTTCAGTGCTTACTTGGTTCGGATCGAACCAGATTTAGACTCGATTCTCTGCTCTTATTTTGTTTTGTGTATTGTGGTGGAGGGAGATGGAGTGCTTGAAATGGTGAGCATCGAATAACGAGGAATGAAGCTGAAGCTTATAAGATATGAAGACATTAGCTTTGTTTTTTTGTTTTCTTTAGGATAATTATTAAGACAATAAGGTTTTTGTCTCTTTGGGTGGTGTTGAATCATTAATAAAGAAGCAACGGTGTTGTTCAAAATGAGAAAAAGGTGAAGGGAGCCACTTGTTTAGATTAGACACCCAACACAATCACCCATAGGTCTGGATTCGTTTGCTTAAGGATTGATTAGTCTAAGGAATTGTGGGTCATTGAACTCAAACCTCCAATTTCTTAAAATTTGATTTTTCTTCCTCCTTTATAAAGATAACATAATAATGTATAACATTTTACCTTTAAAACAAGGGAAAATATCATATGCACTGGCGATAGAAATATTTTGTTTTTACAAATGTTATAATTTTAGGGGTTAAGGATTTAGTTTATAGTTCATAATTTTAAGGTTAAAATTTTGGGTTTAGGGTTAGAATTTTGGGTTTATTGTTAGAAATTAGAACTTAATTTTTAAGGTAATATGTTAGGGATTTAGATTTTTACATATAACCCTTAAATTCTAACAATAAACTATTCAAATCACAATCCCTAAATTTTAAACTCTTAAACCTAAAACCCCTAAAATATAAACTCTAAACTAAAACCCTAACCCTAAAGTTAGGGCACTTGTGAAAATAAAATGTTTCATCCGCTAGTACATAATGTAATTACCCTTAAAACAAATCATTTCATGTTTCATTTCTATAATAAGAAAATTGAGTAAGTTTTTTTAGGTTCACTACCCTTATAATCTTGTATTATATTTGAAGTTGGGTTAGATTAAATTCTTATATAAATAATAAATTATTCTTATTTTTATTCACAATATTCGAACTCAAAACTGTACTTAAAAATATTAAACTCATTACTGCTAAAAATAAGCATAAGTAAAAAGAAAAATCAATTATATTGATATTTCTAAAGAAAATGGGACTTTTGTCAAGATTTACATCTCAACTAGCCAGCCAGACCAATGACCATATTTAATGGGAAGAAAAGATATCAACCCCATATCCAACAACCACTTAGGTCCAAATAATATAGTACATTATTAAACTGAGCAAAATTTTTATACACGGATTTTGTAAAATAAAAGTATGTATATTTATATTATAAAATTAAAATTCTTAATTCTTAATTTTAAAAACTAAACCCTAAACTCTAAGCTCTATGTTGTAAATTATAAATTCTTAAACATAAAATCATTAAATTTTAAACTCTAAACTAAACTTCAAAACCCTAAAACTAAACACAATCTGTGTATCAAAGATATTTTTGTAATTAAAAATAAATATATTTTTATTAAAAAAGAATATGATATTTTGAATAATAAACTGATTTTGTATTAGTGAATACTGAATAGTCATTGTGAGTGAAAGAATGAAAGCTGAAGAGTGGAGGGTGTCTGGTTGGGCTGAGCCAGAAAGGCCCCTCCTTAACCCAATCATTGTCCTTTTCACTTCATCTGCTGTCTGTGTCGTCTCTTTCATTTCCGCATCAACGTTAAAACTTCTTAACTCATAAACCTATATCACAATTAATTAGATTTTAATGCCAACATTTATCTTTTAATAACGCACTTATGAAAAAGAAACACAAGAGTTTAAAAGTGCATTAAAAGCTATAAATATGTTTTCCAAACGAAGATGGCTATAGCCTATAATGCTAAGAATAAGTTTCGATAATTTTGATTCAAGTTTTAACGTGGGTCGGTTTTGTATATATTTATTTTTAATTTAGTTTCAAGTATATTTTCATTACCAGTCCAATCATTTATTGTAATGAATAATATTCATTATGGTTATAGATATTCTTGATTGTAATTGTAAATACATAATTGTACTTACGAGTTACAACTTGTAAAAATGTTATAATAATATTTTAAAGAATGAAGATAAAATTTTGACACAATTGAGTTGAGTTGAGTTGTATGTTTTTATTTTGGGTTGGTACTTTGAATTGGTAAGGGCTTTGATATTTATATAGGGTAGGTGAAGGCCCAAATCCAATGGCAGATATATTTTGAAAACTCGTGTCCATGTCCAGCTTCCTTAAGAGCACAAGCAGACGCAGTGCAGCTCTTATCCTTCTACCAACTCACTGGGAAGTCATTCATGTGAAATCAGATAATCGTTCAGTTTCAGATCAGGTCATGTCAAGTTAGATCAAATTAGATACATGTTATATCAAGTTAATTTAATAGTTTAACTTGGATCAGGTCGAGTTTGGATCGACTCAGATTCATGTCATTATCAGGTTGATTTTAAATCAGATTGAGTTCGGGTCAGGTTAATTTCAGGTCGGGTAAGTTTCAGTTCAGGCCAAAACGGTTCGAGTCCGAATCAGTTAATTAACGGGTTAATTTAGGTTCGGGTAGACTTCATGTCGGGCCACATTCAGGTTGGGTCACGTCGTTGACGGATAAAATTCAGGTCGGCGAATATCGATTTCGGTTGAAGTCCAAGTTCGGTCTTACCGTGTACAAATAAACTTCAGTACGGTAATTATGGGTAAATTTAAGATAAAAATAAATTTTTAGGGATTAATATGAATCAAAATATCCCTTAAGATGCTGAAATATTTTACAATTTAAAGAATATATATAATTATGACTAAATTCAATTAAACTAAAATTTAAAAGTGAATGTTAGGACTAAAATGAAAATTTTAAACAAGTAAAGACCTAAAAGGTAATTAATTACTAAACAAAAAAATAAAAGGCAAATATCAAACGGCCAATTAATTATTGAATCAAATGTAAAAAGATTCCATTTGAATTTTGGAGGGAAAGAACCTAAAAATAAGGAAGCTTAATTTCTTCCAAATTTTATCCTTTCCCATACCAATTTTTTCTTAATGATTTTAATTAAAGTGAAATGGTGGGAGGGAAAGTTTCCCATCGGCGTGAGTTTTTAGGTTATAATAAATTATTTTTTAGCTCTTCCAACTTTAGATATTTTTCATTTAACTCTTAAATTTTTACTTTTATGCTTTAATTTAATTCAGTTGAGTCCTGATTTAAATTAATTTAATTGAAATTTCACATTTAGTTTTAAAATTCTTTTAATTATGTCTGTAATTTATGCTTTAAGTTTTAATTTAGCTCAATTAGATCCTAAGTTTAATAAGTTAATTCAATTCGAACATTATTATTATACCATATAAATTTTGATTTAATATAATTATACACAATTTTTTATTTGGATGTAAATATGTAATTATACACATGAAAGTTGAAACTTTAATTTAGTTCAATTGTACACATAAAGCTTTGATTTAAATATTTAGCCAAATTTAAATGCATAAATTAGCAAGTTGAATCAGAATTAATCTCGTAAATCAATAACCCTATATTAAACCATAAGACATTAATACTAAACCCAAAACCATAAACCTTAAGGAATCAAAATTAGTCTCATAAACTAATAACCATAAGCTAAATCACAAACCATTGATATTAAACCCTAAACTTTAAGGAATTTAAATTAATCACCTAAACCAATAACTTTAAACTAAACACTAAACTAAATAATAAATCAGAATCAGAATTAATCTCATAAATCAATAACACTAAACTAACCTATAAAATGTTAATATTAGACCATACATCATAAAGTTTAAAGAATTATGTTGACAACATCTAGATATTTAATAAAACTTTTAAATATTTTTATATACTATAATTTATAAATATAAAAAAGTAAGCATATTAATTTAATAATTATAGTTAATCATTGTTGAACAACAAGAAAAAGAATGAAACCCTAAGAATTAGGGATTTTGAAAAAATGAAAACTGAAAACAAAATGTGGGCTATGACTAATATCCACTCGGATGGATCAAGCCAGGGTCGGGTTTACCCGTTATTTATATAGTTCATGTTTAACAAATCCAATTGAATCAGTTACATTCAAACTGATCTGTTAAGTTGTACTGGGCTGTAACCGAAAATGTGTGGCCCAAAAGCCTCATCAATAACAACCAACATTTCCAACAACTAACTATAAATCCAATAATCATGTACCTTAAATTTTAAATGTAACACCCGTGTTTTGGGCTTAGGAGTTAACCGGGTTTTAATTCGAGTCAATAAAATTTAATTAAAATAATTCAACTTCAAGTAGTGACCTAATTAAGCTTCATTTGAAAGGGGAGGGACCAATGTTACAATTTTACCAAAAACCTTTTAAAAGCTAGACAACTTTTATTTGAAAGCTGAAAATTTCCCCTCTCTCCCCACTCTCCCCTTTTCTCACGTCAAATAGCTATCTCCCACTCTCAAACTCTCCCAACATTTCAAACACTATTCCATCCATTATCTCCTTCAATTAAAGGTGTTTCTCAAAGGTAAATGCGTTTTCCAACTCTCCTCTTTATTCCCTACTCAACCATTGTTGTAGATTTCAGAAAAATGGTGTTTTGAAAATTAGGGTTCATGTGGAAATTGGGGATTTTGATGGGGCTTTTTAATTTGTTTTGTTAAATTATGTTGGGGGTTTGTTTAAGCATGCTAAAATACACCACATACTTAAATTTGGTTGAATTTTGATAGAAATTCGTGGAGATGTCTTAAGGCTAGATTTAAGGTTGAAAAAGTTGAGTTTTTGGTGGGTTTTGTGTTAAAATTGGTGGGCTGTTGGTTTACCTATGGTATGAGAGTGTTTTGGGATGCTTTGGAAACCATTTGGGTGTTTGGAAGTGGGTTTTTCAGCAAGAGTTTTGGGAAGCACGAAAATTGAGTTTTGGGAGACTTTGTGATTTGGGGAATTTGTGCAATTTGGTTTATGTTGTGAAGTAAATTGATAGTTGAGCTTTAGCATTGATTTGAGGTGTAACAAGTGTGTTTTGCTTGGCTAGAAGCAAGGGGAAACGTTGAAGGAGCTTTGGGACCGAATCCGGGTGCGTAGGAGAATTGTTCGATTCGCTAAGGAAGGACGGTGAGTGGTCTAAACTTGTTTTGAAGTTGGTTCGAGCATGAGTAGTGTGTGTGTGTGCAAGTGTGCTTGGTAGGCCACTTCCTTTTAATCCAAGTAGTTAACTTAGTCTAATTGCCTTGAATGCTAAGTGCTTGATGACTATGCTCAAATGCTTGTGATTAGATGATGCATGTATATGTATATCATGTTGTGGACATATGTGTTGAGCATGAATGTGTTGATGATATGTGGTTGGTGATACATGTTGTGGTTATAATAATTGGCACTAAAAATTACCGGTTGTAAATGATCGATCATTAGGATAGTGTGCACACAAATTGAGTCAAAACGTACGTGGCCTTGATGGCGTTAAGTCATCAAGGAGGAGTACGGTGATGTAGCATTCCACCGGAAGCTTGTTATATTTCTACGGGATGATGAGTGGAATCCCATCCGTAGGGCATGTGGCGATGAGTGGAATCCCGCACATGCAAGGTCCGGTGATGAGTGGAATCCCACCGAGGTAAAGTGTTGCCAAGGTTTTAATCCGCACAATCGGGGTAATTAAAGTGGCCAATTAAACTTGTTTATGTAATGTGACATATGATGGTGATATGTGTTTTGATATATGGTATTGTATTTGATAATTGATAATGATGTGAAATCTTGCTAGGGTTGCTAACCGAGGGGGAATCCTTTGGGTTTCGCTTCGGTTTTCCCCGTGTGGCCCACTCGGACCGGTCATCCGGCCAGACCGGGATGAGGGGGTTACATTTGTTGGTATCAGAGCCTGAGGTTACCGAGACCTCGGGCAGGTAAGTGAGGTAAGGTTAAGGTGTTAAATGCTTATGTTGTTCAATGCATGATTTGCCATGAATCCTTGATGCTTGATTGATCGTATGATGTTTTGTATGCATGAATGGTCGTGTCTCGTGTGAGTGTGTGCCCATTGCTACTACTACTTAATTTAAAAAGGATTTTTGAAAGAGGAATACTTGAGCACTATTGGACCCTTGCTTTGACTAACGTAATCCTTATCTGTTTCTTGTTGTAGTTTACCTTGCTAGTTGAACCATGAGACCACGTGGGAGGCCTAGGATGGTTCGACCGGAACCACGGGCAGAGGCTCCGAGAGTTGAGCCAGTTGTGAGGTTGAGGCTCAAGTGGGAGAGCCAGTGGTTGGAGTTGGAGCTCCTCCACCACCTCCACCACCACCACCTCCTCCACCGGGAGTGGGAGGCGAGGCTGAGCCCAGAGGAATGGGACCACAAGGAGGCCAAGGTGGCCAAGGACCGGCCGGAATTGACTTAGCTCCGTTAGTTCAGGCAATAGCCGGGGCATTCCAGGCTGCAGTAGCTGGAGGTCAGGCAGCTCATCATCAGGGTGAGGGCACCGGATTGCCATTAGAAAGACTTCGGGGCCTTGGGGCCGAAGAGTTTAGAGGTGCTACTCCGGAGAGGTCAGAGATGTGGTTTGAGAAGACCGTCCGTATCCTTGCTCAGATGGGGTGTACTGGTGATCGTAAGTTGGGTTGTGTTGAGTCTCTACTCCAGGGTGATGCCTACACCTGGTGGGTCACCGTTACTTCGGGGATGGATGAGACCGAGATCACTTGGGAGTTCTTTGAGACGGCTTTCCGGAAGAAGTATCTGGGTCCGCGATACCTCGATGAGAGGAAGAGAGAGTTTATGGCACTGCTTCAGGGGAACATGTCTGTGACCGGCTATGAGATTAAATTTGTCAGATTGAGTCAGTATGCACCCGAGCTTGTACCTACTGAGGTGGAGCGTTGTAACCGCTTCCGATATGGGCTGAATGAGGAGATCAAGACTTATACTCTAGCTTCTGATTACTTTGACTTTGATGTCTTGGTCTCGAGGGCCAAGGATTTGGAGCACAGTTTGAGTTTGACCAGGCGGTCAGGTGGATCTAGTTCAGGTAAGAGGTCCAGCAACTTTGATAGAGGCGATGCCAAGAGGCATCGGGACAACAGGCATCAATATGATCATAGGCGTGGTGGCGGTAACCACGGTAGGGGCCATCAGGGTCAGAAAGCTGGTGGGAAGTTGCCCACATGTGCTACCTGCGGGAGGAACCACACCGGAGAGTGTTGGGGGAACTACCATTCTTGTTGGAGTTGTGGTGCTAGAGACCACATTAGGCGTGACTGTCCACATCAGGTGGGACAGGCACCAGTTCAGGCTCCTGCTAGAGCCAATGACTTTCAGAGAGGCCGCGGGCGCGGTAGAGGTAACTTCCAGCCAAGGAACGAGGGTCAGAGGAACATAGCTCATGTTGTTGCAGTCCAGCCGGAGGGCGGAGGACAGGCTAGGGTTTACGCTCAGCGCGGGGAGCAGCATGACACCGATGTGATCGCAGGTAACTTCTCGATACAGTCTTTGGGTTTGCTTTCTTTGATTGACTCTGGGTCTACACATTCCTACATATTGAGTGAGCATGCACAGTCTTTGAATTTGCCTTGTGAGTTGTTAGAGGTAGGAGTTAGTGTTACTAGTTCTTTTGGGGACACGGTAGTGGTTAGGAAAATGTATCGAAGGTGTCCGTTGATGGTTCAGGGGCATGTGTTTCCAGTGGATATGATGGAACTTCCCTTCTATGGTTTTGATGTGATTCTGGGTATGGATTGGCTCACGGAACATAGAGCTAGGATAGATTTTGAGACTAAACGGATTTCTTTGAAGCTCACAGATGACTATGAGATTGTTGTGGTGAGTGAGAATGTGAAGTTCTTATCCAATGTGGTTTCAGTGTTAGAGGCTAAGAGGTTAGTTGAGTTGGGGTGCGAAGCATACTTAGCGTATGTGATGAACCCTAACATGAGTGAGGTTAGACCTCAAGACATCCGGACAGTGTGTGATTTTCCTAGTGTGTTTCCGGAAGAATTGCCAGGGTTACCACCGGACAGAGAGGTAGAGTTCAGCATTGAGACTTATTTTGATTCAGCTCCTGTTTCGATTGCTCCGTATCGTATGGCACCGAAAGAATTGAAAGAGTTGAAGACTCAGTTGCAAGAATTGACAGATAGAGGTTTTATTAGGCCTAGTTCTTCACCTTGGGGTGCACCAGTGTTGTTTGTGAAGAAGAAAGATGGGAGTATGAGAATGTGCATAGATTACAGACAATTGAATCAGTTGACAGTGAAGAACAAATATCCGTTGCCTAGAATTGATGACTTATTTGATCAGTTGAGGGGAGCATCGGTCTTTTCGAAGATTGATTTGAGATCAGGTTACTACCAGCTAAAGGTCAGAGAGGTCGATGTACCGAAGACAGCCTTTAGGACTAGGTATGGACACTATGAGTTTTTGGTCATGCCATTTGGGTTGACTAATGCACCGGCAGCTTTCATGGACATGATGAATAGGATTTTTCATCAGTATCTAGATCAGTTTGTAGTTGTGTTTATTGATGACATCTTGGTGTACTCGCGAACTGAAGAAGACCATGACCGACACTTGAGACTTGTTTTGAAGACTTTGTTAGATCATCAGTTATATGCGAAGCTCAGCAAGTGTGAATTCTGGATTCGCGAGGTAGTCTTCTTAGGACATGTAGTGTCAGCTGAAGGCATTAGAGTTGATCCGAAGAAGATTGAAGCCATTGTTGAGTGGAAGCAACCGAAGTCAGTGACAGAAGTACGTAGCTTCCTAGGCTTAGCCGGATACTATAGGAGGTTTGTAGAGGGTTTCTCTAAGTTAGCCGCTCCATTGACACAGTTACTTCAGAAGAGTGTTCAGTTTGAGTGGACAGATGCAAGTCAGAGAGCCTTTGAGAAATTAAAAGAAGCTTTGACCCAAGCTCCGATTTTGATTCAGCCTGAGTCCGGGAAGGATTATGTGATTTATAGTGATGCCTCGTATGTAGGGTTAAGATGTGTTCTGATGCAAGACCGAAGAGTAGTGGCTTATGCCTCAAGACAGTTGAAGACTCATGAGCGCAACTATCCGACCCATGACATAGAGTTAGCTGCAGTTGTGTTTGCTCTGAAGATTTGGAGGCACTATTTGTATGGTGAGAAATGCACAGTATACACCGACCACAAGAGTTTGAAGTACATTATGACTCAGCGAGATTTGAATCTCAGACAGCGTAGATGGTTAGAGTTGCTAAAGGACTATGATCTTACTATTGAGTACCATCCGGGTAAGGCCAATGTAGTGGTCGATGCATTGAGTAGGAAGGTGGCCGTGGACTTGAGAGCCATGTTTGCTAGACTGAGTTTGTCCGGGGATGGTGGCTTGGTAGCCGAACTTCAGGTTAGACCTACTCTAGGTCAGTTGATTTGAGAGAAACAGCTATTAGATAGATCTTTGGCACCTCACGTGCAAGATATAGCCGAAGGTAGATCTTCAGACTACAGTTTCAGTTCCGATGGGGTCTTGTGTTTCAAGGACAGAATAGTTGTGCCTGAAGACAGTGATTTGAGACGTACGATCTTGACTGAAGCCCACGGTAGTCCGTTTGCTATGCATCCTGGAAGTACGAAGATGTACCGTGATTTGAAGAATGAGTACTTTTGGGTTGGCTTGAAGAGAGATGTAGCCGACTTTGTGAGTAAGTGCTTAGTGTGTCAGAGGGTGAAGGCAGAACATCAGGTTCCCTCAGGTTTGTTACAGCCGTTGAGAATTCCGGAATGGAAATGGGAGAACATCACTATGGATTTTGTTTCGGGTTTGCCTTTGACTCCTACGAAGAAGAACTCAGTTTGGGTGATAGTAGATCGTTTTACGAAGTGTGCTCACTTCTTGGCAGTCAACACTACTTACACCTTAGATAGATTGGCCGATTTGTACATTGGTGAGATTGTGAGGCTACATGGTGTGCCGAAGTCCATTGTGTCAGATAGAGATCCGCGGTTTACTTCGAGATTTTGGGAGAGTCTGCATACAGCTTTGGGTACCCGTTTGAACTTCAGCACTTCTTATCATCCTCAGTCAGATGGTCAGTCGGAGAGGGTTATTCAGATCTTAGAGGATATGCTGCGTTGTTGTATCATAGACTTTCAGGGTACTTGGGAGAAGCATCTGCCTCTAGTAGAGTTTGCCTACAACAACAGTTTTCAGTCGAGCATTCAGATGGCTCCGTATGAGGCCTTGTATGGTCGAAAGTGTAGAACTCCAGTGTGTTGGGCCGAGGTAGGACAGAAACTGTTGCCTATGCCGGATTTGCTCAAGGGGACAACCGACAAGGTAAAATTGATTTGCGATCGCTTGAAGGCTGCATCGGATAGGCAGAAGTCCTATGCCGATTTGAAGAGGAAGGAAGTTGAATTCTCGGTGGGTGAGAAGGTGTTCTTGAAGGTGTCTCCGTGGAAGAAGGTGATGAGATTTGGCCGAAAGGGGAAGTTGAGTCCGAGGTACATAGGACCGTATAAGATTGTGAAGAGAGTTGGTCCCGTTGCTTATCAGTTGCGTTTGCCATCCGAGCTTGAGAAGATACACGATGTGTTCCATGTATCCATGCTTCGTAAGTATAGGTCCGATCCATCACATGTTATGCCCGTAGAAGAAATTGAATTGAATCCGGATTTGACTTATGAGGAAGAGCCCGTTGAGATCTTGGCTTCAGACAGTAAGGTGTTGAGGGGTAGATCAATTGAGTTAGTGAAGGTGAGGTGGCAACGTAGAGGTGTGGACGAGGCCACTTGGGAGAGGAAGGAGGATATGGAAAAGCAGTTTCCGTATCTCTTTCAGTCAGGTAATTTCGGGGACGAAATTCCTTAAGTGGGAGAGAGTTGTAACACCCGTGTTTTGGGCTTAGGAGTTAACCGGGTTTTAATTCGAGTCAATAAAATTTAATTAAAATAATTCAACTTCAAGTAGTGACCTAATTAAGCTTCATTTGAAAGGGGAGGGACCAATGTTGCAATTTTACCAAAAACCTTTTAAAAGCTAGACAACTTTTATTTGAAAGCTGAAAATTTCCCCTCTCTCCCCACTCTCCCCTTTTCTCACGTCAAATAGCTATCTCCCACTCTCAAACTCTCCCAACATTTCAAACACTATTCCATCCATTATCTCCTTCAATTAAAGGTGTTTCTCAAAGGTAAATGCGTTTTCCAACTCTCCTCTTTATTCCCTACTCAACCATTGTTGTAGATTTCAGAAAAATGGTGTTTTGAAAATTAGGGTTCATGTGGAAATTGGGGATTTTGATGGGGCTTTTTAATTTGTTTTGTTAAATTATGTTGGGGGTTTGTTTAAGCATGCTAAAATACACCACATACTTAAATTTGGTTGAATTTTGATAGAAATTCGTGGAGATGTCTTAAGGCTAGATTTAAGGTTGAAAAACTTGAGTTTTTGGTGGGTTTTGTGTTAAAATTGGTGGGCTGTTGGTTTACCTATGGTATGAGAGTGTTTTGGGATGCTTTGGAAACCATTTGGGTGTTTGGAAGTGGGTTTTTCAGCAAGAGTTTTGGGAAGCACGAAAATTGAGTTTTGGGAGACTTTGTGATTTGGGGAATTTGTGCAATTTGGTTTATGTTGTGAAGTAAATTGATAGTTGAGCTTTAGCATTGATTTGAGGTGTAACAAGTGTGTTTTTCTTGGCTAGAAGCAAGGGGAAACGTTGAAGGAGCTTTGGGACCGAATCCGGGTGCGTAGGAGAATTGTTCGATTCGCTAAGGAAGGACGGTGAGTGGTCTAAACTTGTTTTGAAGTTGGTTCGAGCACGAGTAGTGTGTGTGTGTGCAAGTGTGCTTGGTAGGCCACTTCCTTTTAATCCAAGTAGTTAACTTAGTCTAATTGCCTTGAATGCTAAGTGCTTGATGACTATGCTCAAATGCTTGTGATTAGATGATGCATGTATATGTATATCATGTTGTGGACATATGTGTTGAGCATGAATGTGTTGATGATATGTGGTTGGTGATACATGTTGTGGTTATAATAATTGGCACTAAAAATTACCGGTTGTAAATGATCGATCATTAGGATAGTGTGCACACAAATTGAGTCAAACGTACGTGGCCTTGATGGCGTTAAGTCATCAAGGAGGAGTACGGTGATGTAGCATTCCACCGGAAGCTTGTTATATTTCTACGGGATGATGAGTGGAATCCCATCCGTAGGGCATGTGGCGATGAGTGGAATCCCGCACATGCAAGGTCCGGTGATGAGTGGAATCCCACCGAGGTAAAGTGTTGTCAAGGTTTTAATCCGCACAATCGGGGTAATTAAAGTGGCCAATTAAACTTGTTTATGTAATGTGACATATGATGGTGATATGTGTTTTGATATATGGTATTGTATTTGATAATTGATAATGATGTGAAATCTTGCTAGGGTTGCTAACCGAGGGGGAATCCTTTGAGTTTCGCTTCGGTTTTCCCCGTGTGGCCCACTCGGACCGGTCATCCGGCCAGACCGGGATGAGGGGGTTACATTAAAGATGTATTTTGTCATACTAATATAATAAATTCATAATCTCACAAATTTATCAATTGTAACTTATTAATTATTACAAGTCAGATAAATTCCAAGTTAGGTAAATATCAGATCAGTTTAATAACAAGTCAGGTCATTTACAGGTTGAATCAATTACAGATCAGGTTGATAACATATCAGATAATATTAGTTATTTACTAGGTTAATCTCGGTTCAGGTTCATACGAAGTCAGATGCAGGTCGAGTTCGGTTATCACATTATCAGGTTGAATTCGGGTTCAGGTCGGGTGCAGGTCGGGTTCAGATTCAAAAGTTCCAGGTCCAACTCGGGTTCAGGTCAACATCAATTCAGACTCAAATCAATTTCTGATCACCACCATCTCGGATCACAAACAATTTTGACTCAAGTCAGTTTCAATCAATTTTGCAGTTCAAGTCAACTTTTTACATCCCTACATTCAAGTTTTCACCTCCGAATGCTGAAAGGGTTATTGATTATTATAATCAAAGATGATTCAGATAGTGTCTTTTAGTACAAAAACGAATCCCATCTCTATAATTAGTAATTAGTCTTGTGTTAGTGTTTCAGATTTCCAGGACTGGTTTCCGAAAGTAATAGAGAATTTCAAAACTTGAGTTTACCCACTAAGATGTGTAATAAAGGCAAGTACCGGGACTGTGGAGGTTTGGCTTTTGAGAGAAATGAAAAACAAGGGAAGCGATAACGACTGCAACATATGTATGACTTTTTGCGATGCTCATGTTCTAGCTTGGTGGGATTGGGAAGCTTCTTTACTCTTTCCCAGTCCCTGTCTCGGTGAAAACCAATACCAAACTGTTTGAGAGTTTAAACAATTAATGATCCATCTCCATCTTTCTCATCTGTTCATGCTTATCATCCATGCATGCATGCATGCATGTATATATGTATGTATTCAATGAAAGCTAATAGTCAATAGAGTTGTGTCGGTATTGGGCTTTTCCTTTTATGCGTCTTCATGGAGTTGATAGAGATATATCATTGCCAAATGCCAACCAACTTATTTGTGCTGCCAGACAAAACACCAATCTCTGCCATTCCCTTGTATATTTAACTTTTAAATTCTAAAACTTAAAACCATTTGATTGGGTTGTAGTTGACGTGTTATATTATTTAATACTACGTTTTAATTACGAAAATTTTTTATACATGTGTTTGGTAGATGTGAAATTTAATACGGCGTATTATTTTATATACAAGTTGGGTGATATTTATCACGAGAGTAGGGTGGTGTTTGTTTAACACATTAATTTTGTCAATTATACCCTTATGTTATTTTCACATATTTTCATCGTGAATCTCGAACCCTAAACATCAAACATAAAACCACAAACTCTAAACACTAAACAATAAACTCGAACCCGAATCCTAAGCTCCAAACCCAAACCATGAACATCAAACCTTAAACTTTAAACCACTAACCCCTAAATTCTAAACCACAAACCCTAAACCTCATACCTCAACTCCAACCCAAATTTCAAACCATAAACCTCGAACCATATAACAACAATCTTTCATTCATCTTTTTAGTTCACAAGTGTTATTTAATACAACACACATCTTTTACATATGTTGTACCAAACCAGGTGTAAAAGTTTTACATTTTGGGATCAGTCAGTAAAATTGAATGATTGAAAAATAAGTGAATCTTAACTAAACGAACAAATATTTAATAATACATTGGCCTTAAAAACAAAAAGTTATCATAATCTCCATAGTTTTAGTGTTTAGTGATTTAATTTTGGGTTTAAAATTTTAAATTTAGAGGTTATAGTTAGAATTTAGGGTTTAAAATTAGAATTTAAGATTTATAGGTTAAAACTTAAATTTTTATTTGAGTGCATTGTTTGTATTTCAAATTAAATTTATCTATTTTTTTATTATTGGAGAAACATATAAGCATAAAAAATATGGAGGAAGGCTCTAAGAGAATGAAGGGGTTGCTCGAGTCTAGAATTTATAATCTATGGGAATATAAAAGAACAAAAATGAATAATTTGACTAACTAGCCAAATGTATTTGACCAGATATATTTAATTTTATATATACTTAAAAGAACTATTCATTTCTTTAGTGGTGAAAAACCCCTAGTCATCAGATTTTTTTCTTTAAAGGTGTTTTTTCTATTTTTTTTTCATTAAGACTGACATTGGCTGGTTCTATTTTTTTTCTTTATTTGTCTTTCTTTATTTTTAATCTCAACCAAAAATTATCTTTATTTTAGTTCTATTATTTTTCACACATTGTTATCGTTTCTCCATTTATCATGCGACATGATTTTTTTTTTTTACTTTTATGGTAGTTTAGCGTCTATTATGAACAAAGTTAAAGATTTTTTTTAAAGAATATCATTTTTTAAACTGTATTTAAAAAGTGACAATACGAGTGTTATTTATATATTTTAAATTTTTTTATATAAAAATTAAATAGAATTTTTTTTCACGTGGTGTCATTTCCACCAAGTGGCTTCACCCATGGTTTATATGTAGCGATCATCATGGTACATCGCCTGATTAAAGAAGTTCGCCGGTCCAATATGTTTAATTTTCATTTGATGTGATTTGTCGATTTAATCAAAATTATTAGTGGAACAATATGCAAGTTTAATTTTCTTGATCATTTCTTTTACATCTAGTTGTATAGAAATAATGAAATTTTGGTGGTGATTGTTGGATTTCTATAAAAGATGAAAAACATTCAAACATAAAAATCAATTCTTCTTCGCACCCTTTAACTTTACATGTTTTAAAATTTAAAAAAATATATGAAATTAAATTATAAATAAAAAATAAATATCTAAATTGTAGAAAAATTTTAAAAAATTTAGAAGTGCGGCCAAGAGTCTCTGATCTATATATATAGAGAGAGAGAGATGAGATCTAGTTATTATGTAAAACTCAACTAGTTTTACACTTATCCATGACCGTTGGATAAGTTAAATGAATGGATGATATTAGAAATAGGATATGTAAATATTATCACTTGAAAAAAAAAGTAATGAGTTAATATCATCCATCCGTTTTACCCATCTAATGGTCATAAATTAATATAAAACTAGTTAAATTTTACATTGTGTAAATGGATTCTGACTCATATATATATATATAAGTCGTCGGGCTGGTTATCGGTAAAAATTTGATTCAATGTAAAGCCAAAGCAAATTGAATGTGAGAGATTTGGATTTTTGTTCATTCTGATCCAAAGTCACTGTTTTCCTTAACCTATATATGCACCGTACTGCAGAGAAATTGGAGATAAAACTTTGCACACGTGGGGGATATTATTTCATGGTCAGACCTTAGAAAACAACAAATCATCAGCCAATATATATATCTAAAGAAATATGAAATTAAACCTTTTTTTCCCAGCAAGAAAGCAAGTTAAACCCATTAATATTCGCCAAGAATTACAACATGAAAACACAATTGGCTGTACATATAAATTCTCAGAAGACAATTCTACGGAAGTGGGATTACAATAAACATGAAATCTGTGGTCAGTTGCTGAGCTTCAAACCATAGTTTTCCCACAGGTTATTATCTCCGTCGGACACGAAGAACCGGAAGCAACTTTCGTTTACACCGTGGGAGCCGGAGGAGCCATCATTCGCTTGGTGTCTCGATGTCTCGGCTCCTTGAGTATTGTACATCCACTCATTTTGCTGATCATAATAATCGTATCCTCTTGAATTCTCCTTCCGTTTTTTGTTACCGATCATCTCCTTGCTTTTCTTAAGCATATCCCATTTGTTTTTGCACATTGAACCACTTCTTTCAAAGCCTAAACAACCCATCTTAGCACCTATTTCCTCCCACAAAACAACCTCTTCCGAATACTCTCCCTGTTGGAACCTCGGTTCCATGGCGGTTCTCAGCTGTATCAGCTTATAAACCTCGGCTTCTAGCCACCCGTCCGCCTTTTCACTGTCGGGCGATGCGGTGGTCTTCGATTGTGTGGCGGTCAAGTTGTGCAATGTCTCCATTAAAGCAGCATCACGAGCTTCGATCCAAGCTCTCTCTTTAGCCCAAAACTTATGCTCTCTATCCATCCTGCTCGCTTCCTCTTTCCTCCATTGTTCTTCCCTTAAAACCCTCTCCTCTTCCTTCTGCTCCAGCATCTTCGTCAGTTTCACTAGCCATGCCTCTTGCCTCTCCATTAGCACCCCGATTTGAGAACCGATGAACTCTTTTATCTTCGCTTTCCATCTCCTGGAACCCCTTTTCTTTGCGGTGCTCAACTCGTTGTTATCCGAGGAAGAAGAGTCGAATTTGGAGGAACTAGAGAGGCTAAGACTATTATCACAAAGCCTTTGAGATTGAGAGTGGTACATCTCTTGATTTGCTTGACTGCCAGGGAAACGGAAACTGTTCCCTACAAGATGAGTTTCTTGGACTGAAACGCCATTGTTGTTGTTGGTGTTATCGCCATATAAAGCTTCGAGTTGACGAAAGAATCTATAGTGTTTCCCGTCTTGTCTACCGGCCTTACCTTCCTTGGTCTTTTTGTAGTATTTATACAAGTTTTCAAATTTCTCCCTGCATTTTTTCCCACTCCTTTGGTACCCATGTTCCTCGAGCATGATCCTAAAGCAGATATGGCAATGAATTAAACTTTAAATAGACATGAACCCTAATTCAAATTTGCAAGGGACTAATGAAAAGTGAAAACGTCTGTAAATGGATAGAAAGTATAGCAGATGGGCATTTAAAACGTCAAAAAAGGGATAGGAAAAACTTGCACAATAATGGAGGCAACACATTTTCAAAGGAGGCAAGTCAGTTAAAAGACTATTCAAAACTTTAAAGAAATAAAATAAAAAGAAGAAGACTGTTACTGTTCCTGCTTCTACTTCTGAACTCCAACTTGTTAACAGTAAATACTTATGTTTCTTACAGCCATGAATTTGTTTCAGAAGTTCCCTCTAATTATAACACCAAGAGAAAAGAAGAGTGCAATCATGGTCAAATAAAGAAACAAGTGTATTTTTTGCTTGAACCCCATTTCATATCTTTAAAGGGAGAATTAGGGTAAGGGATTATGTTATGGGACAATATACCTGGAAACTTCATCCCACAAAGGACCCTTTTGATTCGCTTCTTTGAACTTGGGATCCAGACCAGATCTGATCTCAAGAAGTGTTAAAGTCTCTTGCCTCGGCCACCTTCCGGTTCCGCCATCGCCTCCGAAACCAGTGGCGGTTTCACCATCGAACCCACAGCTGGGACTAAGTGTGGAAGCACTAGTGACTGTGGCAATGGCAGCCAAGGGATCAGTAGTGTTATTAGTAGTAGCAGTCGAATCCACTTGCATACCCACCATTTGCATCATATCGAAGGGGTGGTGGTGGGGTTGGTGCGGTGGCGGTGGATTCCGGTGACCGGGGGAGAACAACTCAGTAGTATCCTGTGGAAATTCTTGGAAATTGAGTGGCTTTCCGTTCAGTAGATGCCTGAGATCAGGCATGGAATACGGATGGTGATGATGATCCTCCATTTCCATATGGATTTTATGTTGGAATAAAAACGAAGAGGAAAGAGTAGGATAATGCTACAAAGAAAAGAGAGAGAGAGGAAGAGCGAAGAGAGAGCGGCAGAGTGGGATGGTGGTGTCGTCCACGAAAAAGCTCGAATTTAAGCTTAGGACAATGGTCCCATCTTCGTTTGGAGTGTTGTATAAATATACGTAGTTCTGGCTTCTGCTACCATTTTCTGGAGACGTACATTTATACACCACTTGAATATGATATGCATCACCTTTGCTTAGCTGAGTTGAGTGCTGACAATGAATTCGGGTCTGGTGAAGGTAAATGGAGCCCAGCTCAGACCCCTATTCTCGAGCACTACCAAGTCCTTTCGGCCCTTTGGATCATGAAGCATCGGCCTAAACAGTTGATTTTGATAGATTCTTGAGCTGAGTTTGTCGATTCTAACTGCATTAGATATTCTCATACCTATACATGACAAACTGCATCCGAATCTGATTACTCTAGTTAAAATACCATCTTCATATATGAATGTCAAAAGATATGCATTTTTTTATAAGAATATATCAATAAGAAAGAAGAAAATTAGGTTGAAATTTAGAAGGTATGTAGTATTTTACCGACCACGTTCTTCACAAACCCTAAGAAACCTCTCTCAGTTCTCTCTAAAGGTTAAACCTAATTTATTCGGCGTCACTCTTCGTCGGCCACCACCGCTAGTGATCAGGCATGGTTCTCCTCCGGCACAATAACTTTTCGTTCTTTTTTATGGGTCCTCTGAATCTTTACGGTCGAAGGTTTGGTCCTTCGGCAAGGGCGGAGCTAGAAATATATGTAAGGGGTGTCACATTTTTAACGATATTTAAAGATGATTAATTATTTATAAAAGGGGTGTCATTTGTCTATATTTTTAATTTTTTTATATACAAATTATATAAAAAAAATAGGTTTCCCAAAAATTTTGGGTGTCATGAGACACCCCTATTCAAAGGGTGGCTCCGGCCTTGTCCTTCGGGACCCCACCTCCACCCCTTGCTCTGAATTTTTTAGAAAACCGACATCTTATTTTTTTTTCTCCGGTGCAAGCGTTTGGGTGGTTATCTACCAATGTTGGAAGTTTGGCATAGCCTCCTTCATCTTCATCTAGTTCTTTTGACGCGTTTTATTTTTTTTCTGTCGCTCTTCTCGGGTGTTTTGTTTCGTTCCTCCTCCGTTCAGTGCAGGTCTGGTCGTGCTTGGAGTGGACCCACTCCCGTAGGTGGTCCGATCGTTGACCCGATTCCACCCCGCCTTGCCTTGCCCTTCAACCTTTGCCATTTATGATATGGTCACGTCGCTACTGTTGGATGCTCTAGCTGCATTACCTTCACCGTCAAAACGCTTCGATGACCCCAGGAAGGACATGCAGTGTAGGCACATGGATGCTTGCTTTTCCGTTTTTCGACCGCGTTTCTTCTCCATTATTTTTTTTTTGTTGCTTCTATGTTTTTCTATTGTTTTTACGGTCTTGTTTTGATCGTCGTTTTCTTTCTTGGCTTTTTTGGTCGTTTTCTCTTCGACTTGTTGGTCGCGTTTTTTCTCCGATTTTCATGTAATCGTTCAGATGTTTGTTTTGAATGCTGGTGACCTTTGTTAAAAAAAGAGTATATTAATAATTCTATACACACTCGAGTAGTCGATTGTACTCATATCAGACTTAATTTGAATTGACCCAAAGATCCAACTATTAATCTTGACTTAAAACTAACTAATTTGATATTGACCTGATCCAAAAATTAACCTATCCAATATTAACCCGACCTAAAACTGATCGGTATAATATTGAAATGACTTGAAACACAACTAATATGATACTACTCGATCCGAAACTAAATGAAACTATGCAATAATATTAAGCTTTGATATTTACCGGTTAAATCAATTTGTCTGTAAGGTGCGTGTGCATTGTAAAAATGTTTAAAATATGTATGAACAGATACTACATTATAATCAAAATAATAATTTAAAATTTTAAAACAATCTCCAATAAGTTTAAACTTTTAAAATGCGAGGTCGAATTCCCCCATTAAATTGACATAATTTCCACACCTGTATTTAATGTAATTCTAGTAACATTCGATGTAAACAATGTCAACGTTGTGTTACTGTGACAAAAAAAAGTACGTTGAAATTTTGATGTTTGAGTATTATAATTTGTCTGTTATATTCACAAGTGTATAAAGAATTTGGGGTCCAATCAAGTACTTGTGACGACCATTACATTAATTCTATATATAATGAAACTTCCTGCAGATAAAAAAAAAGTCCATGTTTTTTCTTCTAAACTGAATATCTATAATTTTAAAAAATAAAATTAAGAATGTAAAATGGAATAGTTTTTTTTCGAAGATCAATAATTGAAGAATTGATGTAGATAGGCTACAGGCCCCTCTTGTTTTTGTTAGGATTTCAATGTAAAATATGAAGGCAGCCCATGTGATTCCAAACATCTGATGGTGATGTATGTACAGCCGTACCACAACATGTCTATTTCTTTACTTATTTTTAAAATAATCATATTATTCACGATTATCAAATTTAAAATGAAATTAATCGAATTAAAAGTGGATTTTGTTACCAAATATTTACCAATTTCGATTTTTTTAGTAAGAAATGATACATTGTGTTGCCAATATATGTAATCCTACTGATTTTTTTCTACTTTAGTATTTTATACTGAATTTGGATAGGCGGTTTTCGTTTGTGGATAATTTTTAACGACGTTCCGCTCTGATTTGCGGTTATCGGTGGTTGTACAACAGCTTAATTTTCTTTTGTTGTTTATTTGACGATGCAATCAGATTTGTTCGTATCTGTTTTTTATTAGAGTTTTTTGGTTGAATTTTTAATTTTTTTTCATGTATGGTCCACTTTTATGATCTAAAGTGACTAGTTTCTTGTGTCAATATTATAAGAATCAGTTCAAATTATATATTTAATTTATAATGATAGTTATAAACCTTTATTGTAATTTTAAATATTTTTTAATAAGACTAGTGGCTTCTATTAAAAAAATCAAACAAATTAAGTTATTTTTATTCAACCCAAAATAATAAATTTGATGTTTATTTCTGATTCTATGTTCGTTTTAATTTTTATACATGGAGTGTGAGATTATTTCTTTTAATATTATTATCTTTAGACTTTTAATATGAGTTTTTTCTTTGCAAATAAATATGTCGTACTATTATACCGAACTTTGATTGGTATATAATATATTCCGAATAATTTCTTAGAGCATTGTTCCGAAAATCTCAAGCAACGGAGAGATATACGATATTTGGTAAAAAATTTGCCAACACTTTTTCATCAACATGAACCATACTATTTAAATAATATGAAAATAGAATACTGTTGGGAATTTAAAAATCATTATAAAATATGAAAATTAATATGAAAATTAAGTTTTTTAATCACTCTGAATTATTTTATTAATATTTTAGTATGACATTACATATTTTATCATTATTAAATATGAAAATAATAATAAAACTATATTTCATATTGAATACAAAAATAATTTAACATACAAAAATCTAAATTTATGTAATTTACCCCCAAAAAATAAAACCACAAATCATATCCAATCCACAAACTCTAAAACTCCTCCCTTCACCTTCACTTGTCGCATTCTTCACCGGCCACACTCTTCACCAATCAAATTAAATATTTCTGGTTCTCTTAGAGAATTAAAGGGTTGGAAGTGGTGAATATTAAAGTTAAAAGAAAACACAAATTCTATACATTCAACCGTATCTTCAAAGTTCATAATTTAACAGATGTTGTTATATCTGATATGGAACTCACAGTGCAAAGAAAACAATTTGTCTTTGACAATTCACCTTTGGAAGCATTCTTTAAATGATTTGCAGGTAGACTTTTTTCAGTTCTCAATCCAAATCCCTCTTAAAACTTGTTTATTGAAAGGAGAACCTTCAAGAAAATATGCATGTTCCCATTTCCAAATTGACCAAGAAAGCTAAAACCAAGCTTAGGCAATAAAAGTATATATGAAAAAGTTTATCCAACATATATTTTTCTGCAAAATGAGAAACTCCCAGTTGAATACAAAAACGTTATATGTTAGTTTGAGTATACATCAGAATCAGGAGCCATAGGCGAGTGTGGCCGGTGAGGACGAAGGAAGATTTGGGGTTTGTAGATTGGAATTGAATATGATTTGGGGGCGGGGGGTTATTTTTTGGTAAATTATATGATTTTTTATTTAAATTTAAATTTTTTATATTTAATAATATTAAAAAATTATGTCATTGTCGTACTAAAATATTAATAAAATAATTTAGGGTGACGAAAAAATTCAATGTATAAAGTTTTGTTATTAAATTAAAAACTTTTAAAATTGAGTGAGCAAAATAAAAGTGTATTTACTCAATCTTAAGATGACCGAGTACGATGCAACTCTAAAGAATTTTGTTTAAATAGAGATTTAATTGTCAGTTAATTTTGAGTTTGATTATAGATATTTTGTTTGTAAAAAAGATTTTAATAATGTAGTGTTACGTGATAAAATATATATTAAAAATGAAATTAAATAATTGGGGTGGTGACGTTGAAAATAATGAAATAATAAAGGGAAAATGGGCAGGCAGGCATGCGTAAAGAGATGGACTTTACAAATTAGAGCAAAATGAGACAACAACTGAAAGGAAGAGTCTGACAACTTTCTGTGGGAGAGTGTGTGTTGAAATAGGCAAAATCTGATTGCTTTGCTTTTCAATTTGCAGAACGTTCCATCCATGCACATGCATGCATGCAATTTATAAATATGTATTTATTGCTGGTACTTTTGACATTTACTACTATATATCATATATATTATCTTAATATCATATTTTTTGAACAATTTTCATCTAAGAAAAAAGAATGAGAGATTTGATTCTAATGAATAAACCTACAACTTAGGAGAAAAGAGAATGTGTCAACTGAAAATTTTATTATTATTTTTTTGAACAACTTTTATTTAGGGGAAAGAACGGAAATTTTACGCCTATTAAATTTTAAACCAACAATCTAGAAGAAAATGTATCAACCGAGAGCTTTAATATAATATATTTGATACTTGTATTTTGCTAATGTGATATATATAAGTGTAATAGTAACAATTAAATGCTTACAAGGAAAAATTAAAAAATTAATTATACACTTCTAAAAAAGGTCTATTTGTCCAAAGGCATTATTGTCAAAATCACCAAGAATTGTTTAATACCTAATAACTCAAAAAAATCATATTTTCACCATTTAATTAAAAAAAGTGTTATTGTTGGGAATTTTATATTACCTTGTAGAATAAATTCTCTCAAACCAAACGTACGATTTAAAGAAATATTTTTTATTGAGAAAAAAACATTATTTTTCTTAATAATGATATTTTCGCTTAAAACCATAAGCCTTTTCGAATGGATTTGAATAATCTATGAGCACAAATTTCTCCTTTATACCTCATACCTTCGTCAAAAGGAATAGGAAAGCCATGTTTTTTCATTTTTGTTGTGGATGGGATTTGTCTTGACTAAAAAGGCCAGGTGGGGCATCTCTCCTTAGCCGCTGGCTGTCAATCTCTCCTACGCCTCCTCTACGGACGGAGACATGATAGATGAATGGATATGAGAATGTGTGTTAACCATTTTCATTTCTTTCTTATTAAGAAAAAATAATTTTAAAATGAAATTAAAATTTTGTAGCCAGTAGCACAAACCAATTTACTTTAGTGGTTAAGAGAATGGTTGTTATTTTAAAAGTTACTGGTTCGAGCACCAACAGCTGCAGAAGTGCGATTAAACATGTATTGTAAAATGATTGAGAGTATATTCAGAACAGATACTAGTTGTAATCACCTTAGCTTTCAAAAAAAAAAATAACCGATAATGAAAGGCGGTGATTTAGTGTTGAAAGAGGAAACTGGTGCCGCAAATGAAAGGAGCACAACGCCGCCGTCAGCGGTGACTCCCGACCTCCTTTTTAAAATAATACTTATTAATAAGAGTCTAGTGGTTACCCCTTTATTAATCTCTCTATTTTAGTTAGCGACGCTTCAATTAACATCTAAAAAGAGGAAGCACCGTTGAGAAAAGTCGTCACTAAAAAACCATAGTTCTAATTAGTGTCTAATTGCAAATATCCTCTCCCTTTGACTCTCTGGAATATTTTCTTCAAGACAATTGGCATGGCTACCAACATAGGGGTAAAATTCGTCTACCCCTTTTCGGTGCCCTTACAGCCTCAACATTAAAAAAAACTATAAAATTAAATTTTAATATTAAATATTAAATTTTAAATCTTGTACCATATACCCTAAAAAATACAGCTTATCCTAAATTCTCTAAAATCTTAACCACAACCTCTAACCTTAAACCCTAAACTCTAAAATTAATTTTGAGCATGAAAACATATATAAAGGCACCGAAAAATGTAGAGAATTTCTATCACCAACATACTTATGCGGTTATGCCTTGCTAATGTGGGTCATGGATTTGTCAATATGCTTGAGTCAACTTCCCTGTTAACTCATTTGAAAACTTAATTTTCACCCGTATAAAAATAATCGTAAAATAAAAGTAACTATATTTGATGTGATTCGGTTTTTCTTGATTATCTCTATATTTGAAACAAAAAATAATCATATCAGAATAAGTTGACTTACACTTACATGTTACGTTGTTTAAACATGTGTTAATTAAGGGGAACAATTCACTCTTTAATGTTAATACCACTCAATGAGTTTAAAAATCTATCTATCTAAATATATATGAGACTTTGTCTAACATATGTCTTAAAAACGGATGGAAATCATCTGCCCTCAAAATATGCCCCACTTTAAAATAGTGGGTTTAGAGTTTAGGGTTTGAGGTTTAAGGTTGGACTTAGGGTTAGGGTGTAGGGAATTAGGGGTAGGGTGTATTTTTAAGGTTTGGGGTTTAGGATATGAAAATTAGGGTTATGGGGCAATATTTAATTTTTAAGTATTTTTAGGCAGGGGCATAGAAGGAGGCATGGTTAGGGGCAGGAGATTTTTACCCCTTAAAAACATTAATTAAGTAGATAATTTTATTGTTGCATTTAATAAGAATCTCATTTAAGAGAATTCTTTGATTATTTAACTCACTTAATAATATTAATTCTCATATACATTTGTTTAAGGGTTTAAGGCTTATTGTTTAAGGTTTAATGTTTTAGGTTTAGCATTTAGAATTTTAGGGGTAGAGTTTATTGTTTATTATTTAGAGTTTAGAGTTTTATGGGCATGGTTTAGGGTTTATAGTTTTTAGGTGTATAAGGGTTTTATGGTTTAATGTCTAGTGCTTTGAGGGTTTAGGGTTAGGGCTTGAGTTTTTATGGGTATGATTTATGGTTTAAAGTTTAGGGTTTTATAGATTAAATTATTTTAGGGTATATGATTTTAGGTTTAGGATTTTAGAGATTAAATGTGTTAAGTAATAAACGTTAAATGAGTTAAATAATCAAAGAATCATCTTAAATAAATTTTTTTATTAAATGTTTCAGATTAAATGCAATAATAAAATCTACTATTTTATTAATGTAATTAAATGCACTTTTATATAATCACGGGCATAGATTAGACAAAAACCTATATATAATTACTAATGGGCATACTTTAAGGAATTTTTTATAAACCATAGGTCCATAATAAGAGATGGTTTTAGTTATTAAATTATTCATCAATTTTAGCAAATAAAAATGGTCATTTTGACATGTCTTTCACGTACAACAATGAAATTCATCGAACCCAAAAACAATATTTCGACAATCATAATGTTCAAATCTCTTCGAATCCCCCATCGTTGTAAATGATAACAACACAATTACTGCTATGTGGGCTGTCTTGCATATTAATGGTACTACATTTTCCTGTTTTTTCTTAAAAAATAAAAGGAGTCAATCAGAAACTAGACATGCAAAAGCAGCAAAATTTACGCAACAATAGGAGGGTCCCCCACTTAAAATATTATATCAGCCCTATTGAAATGTTAAGTTTATTTGGTTTTAAGTTTTAACATGTATCTTACTTTAAAACCAAAAAAATATGAGCGGTTTAAAGATTTATAAGGCCATGTGCAATTCATTAAAACGATGCCCTTTTATAATGCCAATAATATATAAGGTTATTTTAAGCCAGACATACAATATAGGTGGCAATATCTTTTATTAATAAAACCTCATTCGATGAGCAAAAAAATTTTATTTTAAAAAAAATATGTTTATCTTAGTAAAAAATATATTATAAGGTCATCTTTAAAGTCATTTTTTGTAATTTATTAAACCAAAATCTTTTATTTTTTCTTATAAACATTTAACTCAACTCATATAAGGCTCATCTTTTCTTGAGATCCTGTGCGTCGTTCACCTCGCATATGTCCAAAACTTCGACTGCAAAAATTTAAATCAGAATGACTTAATAATTCAGATCAAATTTTTTAGAGGTTTATTGTTGGGACGTTCCTTTCAATCTATTTTTTATTTACAATATTAAAATTTAAACATTTAAAGATCTAATGTATCAACTCATTAAATCAACTTGTTGTTTGTTATGATTACAAAATTACGATTCATGGAGATCCATTTTTCGAATGATGGCTACCGACCCCATGCATGATAATGAAATCTTCTCCGGATGGGATTGCTCAATAATTACATTCAGAAATGAGAGAATTTGTGAGACATTAAGATCAAATATTTTAATTGCGATTGTGATATGTTCCGGTCGTATCGAATGTAGGAAGACTGCCAATTTAATTGTTACTACTAAAATTAAAGATCAATTATGTTGATAGTTTTTAAATTCTCCAGATATTTTTATTTTAATTACTAAATTCTTAAATTTTATATTATATTTGTTAGATTTGTGTTAAGAAATCATGACATTGCACGTTAAAATTTTCTTATCTAAATCCCTCTAATTTTTAAAATTAACAGTTTTCACAAAAATTAAGTTTTCAACGTACGAAATGATCACCGGGCAATCCTAATGAAGAGAAGACTCCTTTAGGTCAGAAGATTAATATATTTTAATAGTAGATTTCGAAAAATTTTAACTTTTAGTTCTGAATGAGATTTGAAGAGATTGAAAGGCTTTCGACGAATTTGAACCGAATGAATAAAATAGTAGAAAAAGAAGAATAGTTCAATGATCTTTTCAACTGGAAAAAACACCAAATAACGACAGAAACAACGACGAAATGAGGCATTGATCCATCAAACCTAAAAGTTAAAATTTTATGTTTTGTCATTTTCGTCATTGTTAACCGTCATATCAACTTAAAACAAAACTATATCAATTTTTTTGGTCAATTGAGCCTTCTCACCTTTGAGATTAATCGACGCCCACTTCATGCACTAGAAACTTGGTCATTACAGTGGCTGTCAATTTGAAAATTTAGGGATTTTAGGGGGAAATAGTTTAATATGCCATGTTAATATTTTTTAGGGGCAATACTGTAATGAAAGTGAATTAAGAGTCTAATAATTTTATTATAAGTTTCAAAAATCCTTTGACTAAAGTTAAAGTTATTACCCATATAATTTACCGCGTAATTAATTGGGATATATGTATTTATTTGGGGTATTTATTGTACTTATTTTTTCACATTGATTTTTATTGAAATCATTTGTTGGGTTTAGTATGTTTTTTCTTACTAAAAAGGTTAGAGTAGAGAAAAGAATAAGACACAAAAATGAAGTCTTTTTGGAGCGAGAGCTACTTTGACCCCAATTTTTTTTAATATTTTTTTAAATATATAAAAAAGTAATTATACTTCAAATTGTCTCCCACAAATTTTTTTACATGTTTGTTTATAGCTTAATTTCATATGTTAGAGGGTAAAAAAATGTTAAAATTACATTGTTATTTATTTTCTCATTTTACTAATCAATTATCATTTTTAAGCATTTTAAATTAACTATAATTATGTGAACTTAAAGTGATAAAGTATTCAAAAGTCAGTTTTTAATAACTTCGTCACTCACCCTTATACTCTTCCTTTTCGTTCGTTTCTGATTTTTATGTTGTAATCTTTTATTTTACTAAGTTTTAAATCTTGAATATCTCTATTATTTTAGCTTAAACGTACATATGGATTTATTTTTGTCTGCATATATACTAAATTATTAAAAAAATTGATATATCACAGGAAACTTTAAAAAATTGTTGAAGTTCACGAAAATAATAATAACAATAATAGAGTACATCGGTTTGAAAGAAATTTAATTGAAAATTTTATAGTAAAACCACGTTTCACAGCAAACTTAAAACACTTTCGAACTTTTTTGTCATCAACTTTTTGAATGTTACAATAATAACGTGTCAATCGAATTAAGACTTAATCGATAAAACGAGAATCGGCCGACTTTACCCTGAAACCCAACTTGATTTAAAAAAAAACAATAGAAAATAAAGATTCAAATCGTAATGGCGGATGTATAATATTTTTGAGTAATGTCAAATTGCAATGAATATGATACTTTAGACAAGGTCACATCGGTTGGGCACTTTAGATGAGAGGAGGAGAGAGTCGAAGAAAGGGTTGATTGCTTAGCCGGAAAACACCCAAGAAAGGAGTGTAGGGTTGCCCTAAGCTTTTTTGGTTGAATTCTTCTACTTAAATGTTGTCTTCTCGATTTGTGCGAGTGTGAGTTGTCACCTTTGAAATGCTTAATCATGATACTTAAGAAAAGTTTAAAGGCTTTGATTTGGGCATTAATTAATTAAAGATTCTCTGAGTTTTTTTTAATATATCAGTGTGATTACATGGTAGTATATGTTGATATTTTTTAATCTTTTAACAACGCGCACACACCTTACACATAAGCGTTCAAACTCGAGTCTCTTAAGAATTAAGATGAACATCATCCTCTTTTCTAGAAGAGCCACTCGTTAGGCTCTATGTGTGTGTGTTTTTTTTTTTTGAACAATTTCTACCTAGGTGGAGGGGGAAGAAGAATTTTTACAATTTTACTCCTAATGAGTCTTGAACCCATAACCTAGAAGAAGAGGAGGGTGTGAACTGAAAGCTTTAACCACATGCTCTAGAAATTGTTGACCTATATATTTGCTTTTATGTTGCCAAAAAGCATCTTTGTTTGAATAAAATGTATTTTCTATAATAATTCTTAAGTTATAATTACAACGGTATCTATGGTCTTTACAATTATATATTTATGATTAAGATTAACACAAATTTTTTCACTGGAGCTACTCGCTGAATTTTTTTTACGTTTCTTTATATTGCCCAAAAGCATCTTTGTTTAAATAGAATGTATTTCTACTATAATTCTTAAGTTATGATTATGATGATATCTATGATGTTTACAGTCACATATTTATGTTATTGTTTTATTCATTAATGTTATATAAAATTATATATTGTATCAAATAATTTATAAATTAACTACATAAAATCTCAAGTTTTAGTAATAAAGAAATATTTATAATTCATCTTTCAACAAAGTAACAATCACCAAAGAATTCTCTCAGCCCAATTGAGTGAAGATAAATTGCTCATACACTATAATTTGAGCTTTGCTTTCCGAGATGGGCTCTAGTTTGACACTTACCTTTATGGATTGGGTCATGCCTTTCATCTTTTGATTTTCGAGTTATTTAATGTTTAAGGATAAATTTATTTTTATGATTAAATTTAATTTTAAAGTTTAATTTGGTATTTATAATTAGTTTTTTTTATTCAAACTGATGTCAAATTTTTATTTTATTTTAATTCAAATTAAGTTATTCTGAACTTAGGTATATTCGAGTTGGATGAGTTTACGATACGAATGCAAATAACTTTAAATTTTCATAAAATATAAATATTTTCATTATCAACGTAATAATTAATTGGACTAAAAAATCAAATATGCTAAATTGAATTAAGAAATCAAATTTAAATACACAATTGAATTAAAAATAGATTTAGGCATATACTTACCATAATTATATTTAATTTTAAGGTCCTAGTCTAGTTCAGAAATTATTTATGAAACCACCATCTCTAGATAATTAATTAAAAATAAATAGATTATAAAACATATGCTAGTATATGTAATTATTTGATACACTGACAGTAGAAATTAAAAATTCCACAAATGTTTTAATTTTAGGGTTTAGAGATTTAGTTTAAGGTGTATGGTTTAAGGATTTAGGTGTATGGATTTTGAATTTAGAGACTATGGTTGAAATTTATAGTTTAGGATTGTAATTTAGAGTTTCTAGATTAAAACTTAAATATTCACTATATTACCATAACAACTAAATCTTAACATCTAAACCCTAAATTCTAACCCTAAACTTTAAATTATAACCATTATCCCTAAATTCTAAATTCCTACACCTAAGCCCCTAAACTCTACACCCCAAACTAAGCCCCTAAACCTTAAAATTAAGGCGCATGTAGAAATTTTTAGTTTTTACCGCCAGTGTATAGAATAATAATTGATATATATATATATATATATAATCAAAAGTACAATTAAGGTGCATTTAGATCGATGAATCTTATATTACTATAAATGATGTAAGATTTCATAATAATATTTTTGTGTTTGTATTCTTAACATTACCGTGTTTGGATTCTCAACATGACCTGACGAGAGCAATGTAACATTACCTATAGTACACACTATTAGAGAATATTGGAGTAAAGAGACGATGTTGATCTTAGAAAATTCGAATTCAAATCGTTTTATTTGTCCAGTGTGTATACATTGTCAAAGAGTTAAAAATATGTAGAAATAGATACTACTTTGTAATCATCTTCAGACTATTAAAAAAAGAGAAAATATTAGAGTAATGTTATTATTAGGGGTGTCATATTTAACCGAACCTTTAAAGCTAAGTGGTTTCGGTTAACAAAACCGTTAAAAATATTGTTAATGGTTAACTTATAAATTAACTGTTATTAAATTATTTATACATATATTTTGTTCACAATATTGGCTACATCAATCTCGAGACTCTTTTATAATATAATATTTATCAGAGAGATTATTTTATTATTCTCAAAAAGAAGTGAACATGTGAAAAAAAATATTGTAATAGATTACAAGTTAACATGTAACCGAACCGTAAATAACGATTAGTTGTTAAAACGATTAACCGTTAGCAATTGAACCGGCTAATCATCATTTAGCGGTTAAGTTACGATTCAACAACCGCTATAATAATTAACCGACCGTTTAAACTAAATGGTACGGTTAACCTACCACGACCACCCTAGTTATTACCACATATTTTATAGGTAAAGTAAAAATATCGACAATAAATATTATTTGGACAATTTTACCAATGAGTTTTATTTGTATTTATCAATTTAATCATGTTGAATAGAATACAAAATAAATTGTTAATAAGATAATAATAAAGAGAGTAATCTTCATCGGTGTACTATTAACACTCGTTAGTTCGATGATATGTCACGTTAGTCAAAAGAGTTAATTTCTAATTTGACCCCCTAACTTTAGACAAAATATTAATTTTGACCCTTAAATTTTTTCAATCTCACTTTTAGTCCACAATATCTCCGACCACCTTCTTTAGTGGATAATAATTCCGATCACCTCTAGTTCCTTCTTCCTTCCACCACTTTCTTCTTCCTTTGCCCTTCTCCCTCTAGAACTTTCTTATGTGAAAACAGCCTCTTTCGTGTACCCAAGCTCAGTTATTTATAATCATTAGTAATTAAAGTTGGTGGTAAGGCAGATTAAGAATCGTTTAACAAGCTTCGACAACATTGAAAGAGAGGCAGCAACGTCAAGAAACATGATCTATAATACTCACAACCTCATCAGCAAACACTAGGAAAGTTGTCTCTTTGAGAGATAAAAAAAAAAGAGATGAAGGACCAATATTTTTTTCGATACCCGCAAGTCAGCCATACAAGAATCAAAAGGTTTCTCTAGTCCAAGACTCAAATTTAAGATTATCCACATGGGGTTTTATTTTATAAATCAAATAAACATAATAAATTTATGGACAATATAAATACACAAAATGAGACAAGATGAAATCAAACCTCAAAGGCAACCCAGAAACCAAAACTCAAAATGCTAAAGCGAAAAGGAGGTTGTTTGCCTTGTTGGGTACACGAAAGAATTGAGCTTGGGTACACCAAAAAGAGGATGTTACCATAGAAGAAATCTCTAGAGGGAAAAGGGCAAAGGGCAAAGGAGGAAGAAAGGGGTGGAAAGATTGAGAAGGAGATAGAGGTGGTCGGAGGTTCGGAAATATCACCCATCAAAGAAGGTGGTCGGGGCATCGACATTGTGGGTTAAAAGTGAGGTTGAGTGAATTTAGGGGTTAAATTAATTTTTTGTCTAAAGTTCAATGATTAAATTAGAAATTAATCCTTTCGACTAACACGCCACGTCATCACACTAACGAGTGTTAACGACACAATGACCAAAATAAAACAGATCGAAAACGTAAGTGACTAAAATGTTACTTTTTCAAATATGGTGACCAAAATAAAAACACACCCTAAACAAAAGGGACCGCCGGTGAACATTATTCTAATACAAAATAGTTGATTGAATTTAGTTCATTTGACATCTTTATTAGTGTAACAAACAAGAAGACATAAAATCGAACATGCTTAAACACTTAATATCCTTCGATTTAAGGGCATGATCTATGTAGTACATATATTGTATCAAAAAGAAGAAGAAAATAACAATAATTATCTTAAATAACACAAAAATAAATATAAATTAATTTTTTTATTTACAATTACGTCAACTAAACATTATAATCATACAATTAATGTAAAATAAATTAAACAAAACAATATAACATTTTTTTTTCGATTAAAGGAAAAAAGCGTCTAACACATGCCTCGTTAAAAAACCTCCCTAAACCTAAACACTACAACAAATTGATCAATTAGTGACAAAATATCTAAATGATGTTATAAATAACGTCACAAAACATACTATAAACGTAACGATTTTTTGTTTTTGTCACATTTAGTAATTGATGGTATATTTCTCTTGACAATTTTAAAAAATGTCATTGATTTTCGTCACTATATGTTTGGAGCCAAAGTTTCCCTTCAAAAAAATTGGTGGGAAACCTTTCAATGACGTTTAGATGAAATGACGACGTTGTAAAATCGTCACCAAATAAATGGAAGCATTAGTGACGAATTATTATTATGAAGATTTGATTTGAATTAGTGACGTTGCAAAATCATCACCAATAAACTTTATTTGTGACAAATTGATTTGTCATATTTTATAAGACATAAAAGTTGATGTTTTATTTGTGTCAAAAAATAATTTTAATATGACAAAAATAATTATTTGTCACTCATGATTATTTATCTTATATTTTATATGACGGTTTTAAAAGACATCATGAGTCTATATTACTTAATGTTTGGCGCCAAGAATTAACACGAAAACACAATTAAAAATTTCATATTTATTTGAAAATTAATTATTTCAAATATATTTTTTAATTTTATTGGTTTTAAACTTTATTTAAAAAAATATTATTATTCAAATTGTTTGGATATTTTAATATTTCTTTAAAATTGATCATATCACAGTTTAACATATATGATGCAAAAATAGAAATAGTTAATGTCGTTATTAATTATCCTTATTTTTTCACTTTTGAAATGGGATGGAAATCCTCTACCTTTTTTGATGCCTCTCACTTGTTTTTTTTTTCAGAGGGATTAATTTATCCAGTTTTAAAATTGAAAGGATTCGACCTAAGCAATTAGATATATTTAAAAAAATTAAAATTTAAAGAAAAATAAAATAATTATTTATCAATAAATAAATAATTTATTCTTGTTGAGAAAATATTTTTTTCTATAATAACAAATTAAAATCCTTTTATATTTTGAAAGGAGTCGTATCAAATATTCAAATACACTAGCGATGTACACTTTCAGTTTCTACAAGTACATTAGTTTTAAGGTTTAGAGACTCAATTTAGGGTGTAGGGTTTATGTGTTTAGGTGTATGAGCTTAAAATTTAGGGGTAATGGTTAGAAGTTAGGGGTGCTGGGTTAGGATTTAGGGTTTATAGGTTAAGGTTTATGTTTTAAGGTAATATGTTGAGAATTTAGATTTTAACCTATAAACCTTAAATTCTAACTCATAAATTTTAAATTTTATTCACAATCCCCAAATTTTAAGCTACTAAAACTAAAGCGCTTATAAAAACTAAAAGTTTCCGCCAACGTAACAAATAATTTACCTTAAAAAAATGATGCGACCTAAAATTATTTACTTATGTAGTTTTTAATTATTTACTTAGACTTTGTTTTTGGTTGCGTCTGGAGGGCCAAACTAGCTTTTCCACCTAAATTTTTTTAAAACCAACCAAAAACACTCTACTTTTGAGTGTCAAAACCTTGATTTGCCTACCATTTTAACTTCACAAATCTTGATTTGCCCAAAAACTAATTTTTTTTACTTTTGCAAAACTTTAATTTACCCCAAACCTTAATTTGCCCACCATAACAAAAAAACAAAGCCGTAGTACAATAATAATAGAACTAGGGATGGGCACGGGTCGGGTCGGGCCGGGTTTTTGGCCCACCCGAACCCGACCCGACCCGACCATATCTTTTAAAAAACCCGACCCGACCCGAAAATAAATACCTTAAACCCGACTCCGACCCGACCCGACCTATAAAAAAATCAATTTTAGGGACTGAATTGTAAAAAAAATAATTTTAAGAGACTTAATTGTAAAAAATATTAAATTTAAGGACTAAATTGTAAATAAAAAAATCAATTTTAAGGACCTAATTATAAAAAAAAGGGGTATTATTACAAATATCCCAAAAAAATTTAAGGGAAAATTACACTATTAGTCCCGGGTCGGGTCGGGTCAGATTTTTTCACCCTAAAACTCGAACCCGACCTGACCTCACCCTACACAAAACCCGACCCGACCCGAACCCGATTTTTTCATAAAAATACCCGACCCGACCCGATCGGGCCGGGTCGGGTCGGAACCCATCGGGTCCGGGTTCCGTGCCCATCCCTAAATAGAACGATTTTGAGTTGGTTGGGCAAGGCCCGTTTTCATAAAAGGGAGTTCCCTGAGAGAAGGGGAAACTAAAACCTAGAATTTTTATATGGCATCATATCCTCTCCATCGTTCTTCTTCTTCAATTGAACGATCTATACTCTTACATCAGAATGAATGTAAGTAATTCCATTAATTGTCTTTAAATACCCACTATTGTTTTTTTAGTCTTGCACTTCGCACTTCACAAATAGCATAGAATTTTTTACTTCCCCCCTTCTTTGTTGATTCTTCCCCTAATTCAGTTCATGACTTCAAATCAACCTGAAAATAGTTTGCTCGGCCTCGAAACTAACTCTCAAAGGACTATGTATGTTATTTATTTGTTTACAATTGAACTAGGGTTTCCTTTTGATATTAGGTATTTGGAAAATCTCTTTTTTGACTTGATTTTTCCTTCTTCTTTTTAATTGACAGGTACCCATATGTAACCGGAACATCTGTCGTGGCTTTAAGATATAAAAATGGGATTTTGATGGCTGCTGATATGGGAGGTTAGCTCATACAGTTTCATAAGCAATTATCAAATTCTTCTAGATTTGTATTTGTTCGAATTGGTTTTGTTATTTTAAGTAGATAATGCTCTTGAAAAGGAATGTGAGTGGAAGAAAAAAAATTCTGGGCCATTTTGGGTGTTTTAGGATTTAAAAGATATAAATTAGCTAGAAGCAACCTTGATCCATAGTCATTTCTTTTATTTTTTTGGATTGAGATATTACTTTGAATTATGGAATGATCCTTTTTCAACCTTTTGATGTTTTATGTAATCTTTTTTCTTTAAAAAACAATAAAATGGTTTGGTTAAATAATTTGAGTATTGCCGAGTAGCTTAAGAATTGTAGCATTTAACAGTTTTTGTGTGTTGGTAAGTAGATACTTAAGATTTCATTTAATCATTATGGTAATGTGGATAAATCTTAGTGATAATATTAGTTGTTCCTTGTGCTCCTTATAATTTTTTATTTTTATTATCTACGCATTTTTATTGGCTTATGTAATGTTTACTTAATCTGTTTACTTGTACACACACCTTTTTTTTTATTTTCATGTGATTCAAAAATGAATTTATCTGCAAGATATATTTCTAGATAAACATTAGTAGAATATTATGGTTTAGCTTATGATATGTTCTTTTGGTTAAAGATGAGACTCAAAATTCTATAATCTCATACCAACTTTTGTATGTGGATGGTTAGTTTGTGGGATTATTCAAGAGCTTAAAGAACCCATATTTCTTTTTCTATTTTATCATGAACACTTGATTTATATATTGATTCTTCTTCTATCATGTTGTAGGCTTCTCAAGACTAAGAGAGTGACTCGAGTTGAGTTAAATAAGAGAGCTGAAAGGAAAGAGCTTCCAAAAAAGAAGAAGCTAAAGCTAAAATGAAAGACGAGATTACCAAAAACACTGACTAGTACATTTAGTTATCTAGTGTGGCTATCATCTGTTTGTTGCAAATATATGTTTTATTATCTTAGGTATTGTATGCCTGGTGTATTTGTTTTTTGACATTTTAGAGGGAAGGAATCAAATTGTAAAGATTGTACAAGTTTAGGAATTCATTGTAATTTTTAAAATGTTTAGACCTTTTAGAAAATTATTTTATTTTTAATTAAAATTTAAAAATTGTTTGAATAATTCTAGAATCCAAAATCAAAACTCAACCCAAATCTGAATGTAATTTGATCCAAAATTTCACTTATTGCCAATTTGATTGTAAGCATATTGTGGATTGTCATGGATTTAATTATTAGTAACAAAAATAATAATATGAAAGTTATTGCATAATTGGTGACCAAACTAATTATCAATAACAAAAACTAATTAGTTGTCACCTAATATAAAGTATAAAGTGACACTATGTAAAGTATAAGGTGACACTATGTATTATCGTCATTTATATTACTATTAGGTGACGATATGCTACGCTATTAAAATTGTGACGATATTTCTTTCGTCAAATATGTAGCGAAGCTATTTTATCATTGGTGACGATACTAATAATCAATGACGAAATTTTATATCATTTAGTGACATAATTAGTTGTCACTGGATACAAATTATAAGTGACGTTATACATTGGTGTCACCATATCTTCAATAATATGTGACGAAAAAAAGTACATCGTCATGCTTGACATTTAGTGACACACCTAGCGTGACGAAGGCCGTGACATCAAATTTTACGTCACAAAATACAAATAGTGACGTAAATGTAATTTTCAGTGACAATATTTTAGATGTCATTAATAAGCAAATTTGTTGTAGTGAAAGGAGGAAAAAGAGTACATGTGTTAGAGCTACATGAGAGTTCAGATCAAGCAAAAACAAACAGCACACACCATAAAATCAAACCCAAGATCAACCTATACCCTCCGAACCAATACTCAAACCACTATTCTTATCCGCGTCGAGCAAAGACAGCACATTCACCGGTGGTTCTTCCCAAATCTTCATGCACACTTCAGCACCCATGATATCCTTTGCCAAACAACCCACTACACAATTGGATTCCCGATTGACATGCTTAAAAGAAACCTCCCACCCTCGATTCACAAGCTCCGCAATTGCAATTACAAGAGCGTTATCAGTACGTACCGTGGCTTCACACTGAACAAGACTAATCGCCTCGCGGCAATCCGATTCGATGATGATTTTTCGAAATCCAAGACTCCAACCACGAATCAACCCTTCCAAGATCGCCCAAAGCTCCGCAATCAAAGGCGAACAACACCCAACTTGGCGAGCAAAGCCGATCAACCAATCACCCATCTCCGTGCGACAAATTCCCCCTACCGATGCCTTTCCCGTCAACCTATTCACAGCGCCGTCGACGTTTATTTTCACCCACCCGCTCGCCGGGCTCCTCCACCGGTTTTCCCGTGAAGTCACATGGACCATTGTGTTCCCAACCCCAACGGTTGTCCCATTCGCACCTTTAACTTCCTCCAAATATCGCAAGCTCGCAAAACGCAAATCTTCCTTCTCAACAAAATCGGGATCAAACAGCTTATTGTTTCTCCTCGACCACAATTTCCAGCATATTATCGGGAACAAGATATGCCAATCCCGACCGTATACGTCACCCGTACCCCTTGCCGTAACATTCACCGTTACCCAATCATCAAGATCTAAGCTGAAAAAACTGCTGCGTTCACTCAAAAAGGTCCGCCACACCCCTCGCGCGACGCTACAATCACGAAGCACGTGAAGCACATCCTCGGCTCCATTACCGCAAACCCCACACCGATCGTCATTCGTCATATGGCGCCGCAACTTTTCCGCATTTGTCAATAAACGTCCTCTCGCAACAATCCACATGAAGGTTCGAATCCGGTAAGGCAAAGGCAACGCCCAACAATATAACATTTTTAATAATATATTAATAATGTTCTATTTCGATAATCTCATTGTATTTGACGATGTAAGATTACTCGATCCAAATGCCCCGTGTTATTATTAATAGTTATATAATTGAATAATTTAGCTCTAGAGTGGACCAGAAGAAGTTGAGGTGATAATGTCATGAGAAGTATATATTATTATATATGATCTTAGTTTAAGCAAAGCACGGTGGTCAATAATGGTGATAATTAAACTTTTGATGGTGCTTAAATCAACCTTCTATGCTGTCTTGTGGTCCTTAAATCATTGCTTAATGCCTAATTATCTCTTTAATTGACTCTGCCCATTAATGGAGTGCCTGCCTGCCTACTGCATGGTGCACTGCCCTTCTCAACTTAATGTAACAAATATTCACATACGTGACGTGATACGTAAACTAGTCCGATTATGCTTTAGATTTCAATTACATACTGCTATTGTTTTGAATAAGTAGAGAGATATTTATTTTTTCAAGGTAAATGTCGAGATTTGAACCCATATAAAATAAAATAATATGAGTATTTTTAGTCATTTTTTCAATTAGTGGACCTCGATTACAGTCTGCTTAAATATACATTGTATTATTTTTAATTCTGATTGTATCTTATACTTATATATTAAAAAAACACCAAGCAACTTATTTGAATTAAAAAAGTGAAAATTTAAAACTCGAAACTTCTTATGTGATTTAGATGTAAAATATGGATAGCAAAATATGTCATGCACTTAGGTAAAAACAAAAAGTTTCTACAAGCACCTTAATTTAAAAGTTTAGGGACCTACTTTAGGGTTTGTGATTTAGGTGTAGGGGTTTATAATTTAGGGTTTAGAGTTAGAGTTTAGAGTTTATGGTTAGACTTTAGGGTTTAGGGTAATATGGTTAGTGATTTAGGTTTTAACCTATAAATCATAAATTTTAACCCTAAACCCTAAATTCTAATCACACCCCTAAATTCAAAATTCATCCATTAAAATCCATAAACACTAAACCTTAAATGAAATCCCTAAACTATAAAGCTAAGGTAGTTATGAAACAAAGTTTCCACCAGCGCTTATGCATAGAATAATTATCCATTATGGATATTAATATATTTATGGAATATTATCTCATACACAAGCGGTGTACACTTTTTGTTTCCATAAGTGCCTTAATTTTATAGTTTAGGGTTTTAGTTTGTGGTTTAGATTTTAGGGGTTTTAGCTTAATAGGGTTTAGGGTCAAAACTTAGGGGTTATGATTTAGGTTTAGGGTAATATGGTTAGAGATTAAAGTTTTAACCTGTAAACCTTAAATTTTAACCCTAAACCCAAAATTCTATCAATATCTTCTAAATTCAAGACTACTACACTTAAATTCCTAAACTATAAACCCTGAATATGATCCTTAAACCCTAAAATAAAGGCATTTATGTAAACTTTGCTTACACCAGCACTTGTGCAAACAAAATTTTCACAAGCGTCTGTGCATAGAATAATTACCCAATAGTTATTGCCATTAATATTTCGTTTTAAAAAATTATAGTTCAACCTAGTGATATTATTCCCTAAACCCTAAAATGAAGGCATTTATGTAAACTTTATTTTATTTTTCTAAATTTAATAGACTAAAATACAATAGTAACAATAGTGAAAATAAAATTATACCAGAAATCAAGTATAATACAAAAACAAATTTCAATCCTAATTATATAATTGGTTCATATAATAAGTATATAGTTGGTTTACAACTACAAATGTACCATGGGCGAAGTATAGTTGCACTATAAATATTGCTTGAATCTATTGTAAAGCTTTATATTATTATTAAAAAAATTGACACTCAAACTCACTAATAAATAATAATGATATATTTATAGTTCATAATGGGTAATTTCTTATTGAGAAAATTATTCATTTTTAGACAACCCACATAAGAAATTTGTAGATAAATTTAAAACAGTGGAAGGCAACCAATACAACATTTATACGATTGCATGATTGGTGGGGTAGGAACACAGAGGATGGTGAAGTGTCAGCATCCACCATGCCACGTCGGATAGATTCAGATGTTTGAGAATGACACGTCAACAAAGCGATGAGTTTGGGACAATAATTATATAAATTTAAATTTTATTATATATATGTGTGTATATACTAACCGTATAGAGTTTCAAATATTTATATAATTTTAAATTTTATTATACAATGTATTAAGTATTCTATTTTTCTCGAATCTTAAATTAAAGATAATTAATGTTTGGTAATTAGCATATAATTGAAAGCACATTATGTTAGCTGATAGCATATTGCATTAGTTAATTTGATTAACGGATTACATTAGCTAATTGTATAAAAATATTTGATAAATATTTTATATTTATGTTAGCTGATAGCATATTGCATTAGCATATTACATTATATTCATACTTATTTGAATAATATTTATTAGTTATAAATATTTTATATTTATTAACATTAATTAAATTATGGAATTTATTTTTTAATATAACACTATTAAGTATATTTAAATGATGTATATATTAATTTTTGAAATTATCTTTTCAATATAATTTTATTAATTATTAAATTTAGATGTATATATTAATTTTTTATTTATAAAATTATTTTTTTAATTTTATTAGTTATTTAAATTTAGGTTATTTAGAGAATTTTTTTGTAATTATTAAAGATAAAAAATCTTTACAACTATTATATTTAATTCTCCGACCAAAAAATGCATAAAAGGAGTTTTTTAAATTTTAAAGGTTTCACCCTAATATGTAGTTACAATCCCTTGTTTACCAAACACCTTAATTAGTGAATTTAATTAATTATATCGCTAAAATGATTCAAACCTCTAATTTTAATTCAAAAGTTACTTACCAAACAAAATTACGTATTTTTTTAGAGTAACAAGAATACGTATTTAAACTTACTCAAACATGCATTCTCATATTATAATAATAATAACAATATCTCAATCATAAATACCAATCCGCTTATATAAACTTAAACTAAAATGTAATTTAATTATTTGGAGAGAGGAGGGGATATTCAGTTCCATAAAATCAACCTGTAATTATGCATATTGACTAAGGCTCCCCAACTTGCTTTGCATTTTCCAGTCACCAGACAATATTGGATGAATTAATCATCTTGCCTTTGAAATCTGATTGCAAAACTTTTAATCAAAGTTTTATAAATACATAGTAATTTCCAGTATAAATCACGAATATCTGACTCATTAATCAATCGAATTAGATATCATAAAACTCTATTATATGGGCGATTTTCTTGATTCAATTTATTTCACTAACAATATTATGATTTAAATATCTAATATTAATTTATAAAATTTAACGTCTAATCTCACTATAAATTGAGTCCAGAGTTTTGTGCCGCAAAACTTTAGGATGTTACCCAAATGGCCAAATAAAAAACCTGGAAGAGCTGGATGATCATTATTTATATAGTATAAACACACATATTGTACGGACGGGAAGAAGCATCACACATTTACATTATATATTGCAACCGAGTTGATACTTGAGAGTGAGACCACAGCAACGCCCACTACCATGAGAAAAACCTGTACAAAACTGTGCCTACTGAGTAGTGATCCCCTTATTATTATTATTATTATATTATCATTATTATAATTACTACTATAATTTTATCTTCTTTATTAGTATTTATTTTATTAAGGGAATTTCCAAAGGTTGTCAGCATCTCCATCGTTATCGGCGGTAGGCTGATAGGTACCGGCGGCGTCCAAGCGAGGGGGGCTGAGCAGCATCCCCTCCGCCATATTGCAAAGAATATTAGGCATATCAAAGATCAAATCCTCGTCCACGAAATCATCACCCACTGAATACTTCTCAGGCGCCACTACTGTTGGATTAGTGCTTCTCAAAGCATCATTTGCAGCACCCAGAGCCGCCGCCGCCGAGGCCGCCGCCGCCTGGATATCACGCGGGGAAGTAGAGGCCGGCACCGGCAACGAGGCCGCCGAGTTCGGAAAATTAAGTTCAGCATCTCGGCCTTTCAGTGCAAGAGCCGCGACATCATAAGCGATAGCCGCCATTTCAGCAGTAGGGAATGTACCGAGCCAAATCCTGTTAGGCTTCCTTGGCTCCCTAATTTCAGACACCCATTTCCCATTACTCCTACGCCTCACTCCCTTATAAACCGGGTGCCGTCCAGTAGCAGCTCCGCCGCTGCCACCACTGCTGCTGCTGCTGTTGGGTTTGGAGTAATGCATGATGATGAGAAGAGAAATGGTTGGAAGAATGAGAGGAGAGAATCCATTTATGGAGGCTTTAAATTACTGTCTTCTTCTCCTTGTTGTTGTAGAGAGCAGAAGAAGGAGGAGAAGAAGAAGATTAAAGTGTAAAAGTGCAAACCAGTTATTGATGAACTGATGTCTGCTGATAGTTTGGGTGTAAGGCAGATGTGTGTTGGATGTGTGGGTTGGCCTTTTTGTGTTTTTGGCTGCTAACTGCCTCTATATCTATATCTATATCTCAACTCCCATTTTGTCTCTTCTTTTATTCAACCCTCAATCTTATTACATTCAAGAAAACTTTTGTCATCATACAATCTAATATCATATCCAATCCGAGCTTTTTATTAAAATTGAGAAGCAACCAGGAATTGAAGTGAAAGGCTAAATTCTACGACAAAATAAACCTAAAGAAATTGTTAATGTAATTTAACCCAAAAAATAGCCCATTAATACAATAAGTTGGTAAAAGAAGGAATCCATAGATTTGAAAGGATGTGTTTGTGGTGGAGAAAATGTTGTCATCTCGAATGAGAGGGCAACATTTTTCTGGTGTCTTTTCACCATGATCTAGTGCAACATTATCCCAGACAGTTGTATAGGGGAAAAATATATGCATCAAACCCACTTTAAATGGGGTTTTTTCTTTTCTTTCTTGGGGCGGATCATTTTAGTCCATTGAATTTACCCTGGAACACATTTTTCCTATTCAAAACAATGGGTTTTTATTCATTGCCAAAACACAAAGTTAATGTTATGATCTTCATACGAATCGAATCTATAACTTGATTAAATTATATGATTTATGTTTAAATTTTTCATCCCATTAATCTAACTTATCGTTAATTGATTGCATGATTTTTTTTGTAGCAATTATCGCGCAATTGACCAACTAAGCCTCGCTAACTTACCAAACTGCAAGCAACTAACATCTAACCAATTGAAAAAGATTTTCCCCCCTTCTATATAAAAAAAGGCTGAAAATTTGTAATGCAACAAAGGGCACAATAATAAGCCTTCCTTTTCTTTTTGTTCTTTCTAATTCAGGGAAAATGTGGGGCATAAAAAAATTGATAACTTGCCCTTTTCATCAGCCTGAATTCCAACTCTCTACTTCATTATGATAATTATTTAAAACCAAGTTGTTGAGATTTAAGCACTCCAACTAAAAAACCCTATTATTATATTATATCAGTAATGTGCTTTAGGTCATACGTGTATAGCATATGGGAGGAACGAAATTGTAGACAGTTTAGAAATGTAGCACAAGAGGTTGATATAGTGCTCGATAGTATTAAAAAGGTTGAAAAGATTCGATTGCAACATAAATGTTAGGGATGGGGACGGGTCGGGTTTTTGGCCCACCCGACCCCGACCCGACCCGATCTAATTCTTTAAAAAACTCGACCCGACCCAACCAAAAAATAAATATTCTAAACCCGACCCCGACCCGACCTATAGAAAACAATTAATTATAGAGACCTAATTGTAAAAAAATAATTTTAAGAGGCATAATTATAAAAAATAATAATTGTAAGGACTAAAATGTAAATAAAAATAATAATTTTAAGGACCTAATTATAAAAAAAAATATAAAAAGGGGGTATTATTACAAATATCCCTAAAAAATTTAAGAAAAATTACACTATTAGTCCCGGGTCGGGTCGGATTTTTTCACCCTAAAACCCGAACCCAACCTGACCTGACCCAAATCTGATTTTTTCATAAAAATACCCGACCCGATCGGGCCGGGCAGGGTCGGAACCCATCGGGTCCGGGTGTTGTGCCCATCCCTAATAAATGTATAGATATGAATGATCAGATAAATGTTTTTACTTAGACTCGAGAGTCATTGTTTTTTTACCTTTCATAGGTTGTAATTGTACTTTGTAGACATTTATTGTTTTTTTTTGGATAATAATACAACATTTTATTCAAAAAAATGTATTTTAGTTGTTAATAAAGTCTTAATCCTATTAATATTTCTTATAAATTATAAGTCTGAATGTACTTAAGTGTAATCGTCTTCAATTTAAGAATTATTGCACACACAAATATTTCAATTTTAATAACGAAAAAGAATAAAATGTCAAGAATATTCATTTTTAAAACTTGATCAAAAATTTTGGAAATTTAAATGCTTAATATTTTAATCTGATGAGTTAAACAAATAAAATATACTATTGAGAACCAAAAAGTTGATCAAAATTTTTGAAAGTTGTGCTATTTTTATTGGTTGTGTGGTCAATGATAGTTTTTTTTTACAAAACCAATGATCAGGGGCGGCACTCAATGGAAATCGGCGGGGTCATTGAAGTTTTAAATTTTGAAGAAAAAAAATTGAGTTAGAGTAATGGTAAAATTCTATTTTAATTCCTTTAAAACATATAATTTATATTATTAACCCTCTTTAAAATTAGATATTTTTAAATGTTCCCGTCAGTAAATAAGGTTGAGTTCCGCCGCTGCTAAGTATAATTAAATACTTTTTATGTTGTGTGAATTCAAATCTCGACATTTATATTAAAAATATAAATATTATTATATTGTATAAAAAATAATCTTGAAAATTAAATGAAGGATTAAAAGAAGAAGAAAACCAGGGATAAGTGCATATAAGATTTAGAGGGAGTGGAATAAGGGCTGTAAAATTTGTTGTGGGTGTGTATTGTAATCCCACCACTAAGGCCCTAAAGTCACTCCCCGATAGAGACATTGGCTCATTTCAAAGATTTTTTTAGTTGCTCCGAATTAGATATATAATTATTTTTTTATGGATTTAAATGTTAAATTTGTTATTTTTATGGATTTTAAGTAGATAGATATTTTGGATACTCATTACCTGAATTATATTCCGAATTAAGAGAAATAGAGAATATGTTTAATTCTAGGGGATTTAAACCATGATCATTCATAATTGTAATAGATTTGAATATTTAACTTGTATGATTTAAATATTCAATGGATATTAGATTGTAATATTTAATTTAGGTTGATAGTAATACTTAAATAATTTGCAGAAAAAATGGATTCAAATTTTTAGACATATTTACAAAGTTAAATTCAAATAATTTAAATTTTTTTATATATCCGACTCGTTGTCATTACAAGATTCAAGTAAACCTATGTTAGAACACATATTTACGACTACAACGTACAAACCCTCTACTTAACCCATTAAAATATACAATCTCATAATCTAAATATAAAAATTATGTTAATTTGTACAAATTTTAGTTCAGTTTGTATTAAACCTTTACAAATATCAATAAACTTAAACAAAATCTGAACTTTATATTTTTTATCTAACTTTTTTTACAGACGACTAATTTATTAAAAAAATCTAAATTACAAGGAGGTTTTAATTAGATGATAGGCTCGACACATTAATATCCTTATTGGGGGACTTGTTACATGCCCTATTATCTACCTAAGACATGAAGGCCGCCAGGCCAGGGGCTGCCGTGAACAGTTTCTACCGTAAACAATTGACTTCTCCGGCGCCGGTGGGTACGTGGGCGGTTGTAGCCAAAATCAGCATAATTAAACAATATATTTCCTTTTCCTTTCCTAATTATTTAGTTTCTTTTAAATGAAACCAATTCTTTGACAAAAACAAATTACTTTGGTAGGATGAAAAGAGGAATAATTTAGTCCAAAACAATAATAATTCGAAAAAGGAAATAAGAAGAACATTTGCAATTTTCAATATGGAGATAAGTTATATGGTAACAAATTACTTTGGTATGCTGTTATATCCGATAGTTGGGATAAAGTCTTGTGTTTCTCTAATGTTAAGCTTGTGTTAAGTGAGGGTCACTGTGATATTTGAGGAGTGATTAGTTTTCTTTGTGTTTGAGAGGACAAATGCGTTTTCGTGGTCTGAGAACCTGTAGTTTCATGAGATGTATCGGTTTCATGTGTTGTAACGCGTTGTTCGTCCCTTGTCCCGGCGCACTCTTTTTCCTCCAAACTAGGCTAGGGAAGTTTTTTAACGAGGCACGGGGCAACGGATCATTAATAAAAACCTCTTAACTTTCAAAAAAAAAAAACTAAGTCACAGAAGATGTTGTAATTTACCTTTCAATCCACTGTCGGCAATTTTACCTTCCTCATGACTCACAATTTGCCCCCTCCTACAATTGCATAAATGAAATCGCTTGCCGACATCCATCTTAGTGGAAATTCAAATAATGTTAAATTATCTTAATTCTATAATACTTATAAATTTAAAACTACTATATATTTATGTACATTCGAATTAACGTTTTCCTGAATGTTGTAATAATAAGTATGTCAGTTAAATAAATTCAATCGATTTTTTCTTTTAAATTTTTAGATTTTCAAATTCTCTTTTGGAATATGTGTGAATATATATAACTTTATAAGAATTCAAGTTTTTTTTTTATTGAATATAAGAATCCAAGTAAAATAACAATGATCAACAAATTGAGAGTGACCCAAAGCATAGACTTTTGCAACTTCTTTTAATTAGGCTTTAAACCTTAATTTCAGGCCCACAATTGGGCTCCATTTTCAAACACTTCTCAGCAATGGGTCAATCGAACTACAAAGAGTAGGCCTTAAAATTCATGTCCATTTGATCAAAATCATGCCTATAATTTGGTCCAACTTTAATAATTTAGAATTGTCCAACAATTACATACTTTGTTTACATAACTGATCAAGTTTAATAATAAATACTAGTGATGGAAATTTAATTCGAATTCAATCCGATTAGAAGGAAAAAAAATTGATTCAAATTCGATTGAAAAAAGTCTGAATCTGAATAAAAAAAGGCTCGAGTATAGGAGGCAGATCAGATATGGATATTGTCAGGATCCGATCTGAATCCAAATCCAATTCAAGTCCATGTCCCATCCAAATTTGATCCGAGTCTGATCAATATCCGAGTTCGAATCAAAACATTTATGATTTTTAATTCCTTAAAATAAAATACCATATATAATATTTACATTAAAAATAATAAGACAACATAAATAAAATAAAAAAGTTAAACTAAATACATTAAAAGAAACACACATATATATATTTAAACGAGAACATAAATATATATTAGGTAACTTGAAATAATGGTAAAAAAAATAACTTATATATATATATATATATATATGAATATTAAAATGATAATAAAAATATAAATGTCTTAAAAATGAAAATTAAATAATAAAAATAATATTTACTATGATTTATATCTATTAACTAAATTTAATATAGTGTAATATATCTATTTATACCATATGCATTTAATTCATGAAAAAAAGAAATAAATGTAGAATAAAATTATAGATAAACAAACAAGAAAATAAATACAATGGAGAAATAAATAAATATAAATATGAATTACCAATAATTAAGGAAGTTAGTGAATAAAATAGTAAACGATGTGAAATTGTAAGTTAAAATTATATATTAAGCTAAAATTATAAATTAAAATAGAAAATAAATTATCAGCATAAATAATAAACACAAAAATTTAAATATAATAAACAAACAAGGGATAAAAGTGAATAAGTGTATAATCAAATGACGCAAATTAAGACACAATAAATTAGTTACGTAAAATTATGACTGATTTGCATTATAATAAAAATATTAGAGGGTCAAAACTCAATATACTCTAAAGACGCTAAAATTCGTGAATTTACCACTCGGACTCGGATCAACACTGGGGATGATAATTTAATTCGAATTCGATCCAAAAAATTTGATCCGAATAAAATCTAACTTAAAAATCTAAATCCGGTTTCGAAAAAAATATCTGAGTCTTATTGTAACGGATTCGGACTTAAATTTTATACAGTCCGATCTAAGTCCTATCCATTCCCATCCCTAATAAATGCTTTCATCTTTTTATACACTCTTAAACTATTCATATATCCTTTCAAACCCTGCTTTAATAAATCAAAAATGACATAGAGAAATATTATTATATGAAATTAAGTATGGCGTAGTGAGCCAGTCTCATCTAATAATTTTTAAATTTTATAATTCATAGGTTATATATATATAACTTATTCCTTAAATAGTTATACCATTGCATTGGGATTAATGCCATTATCTTATCAATTTTCTGTCTCTTACTTTGATTAAAAGATAATTAAACCACGTCAGAGGTAAGAAAGGTGACCCCAACAAAAGGATTCTTCAAAACAGGTAAAATGTAACCCCTAGACCCGCCTATGCATTAATACGGATCCTAGGAAGTCACATTAGGGTCACCGGAGCGACCCACGATAAAATTTTAAATAAACAATTTGTCAAACCATTTAAAATTATAAATCAGGTTTTAAACTAAAATACAATTCTAGAAAACATTCAGACAATGAAACAAAATTATGATATAAATTATTAATACAAGTTTCAGACTTGACTATAAACCAAAACATGACATACATGCCCCCTAATTACACAAATACCATACTCCGCGAGCGAGCCGAAGAAGCTCTGATATCGATGTTGATAGCTGCACATGGTCGATCTTTTAACCTGTGATGATAAAAACAATGTGAGCTTCGAAAAGCTCAGTAATACAAACTACCAGGAGATGTTGAAAGCACAAGCATGCATATGGTAAGCTTAAATTACGATTCGATATTTCAGTGGAGAAGTATACCAAATGGTGACAGAGTTGTTCTTTATTTGCTCACTCGAATCTTAAGAGATATGTCTAGAGCCAAAGATTCAGAAGAGATTTAGACTTCAGAAGTTGAATCAATGAGTTCAGAGTGGTTCATTAAGCACAAATTGTAAGTTTACGGAGAGTTCAACTTTGATACATTAATTTAATAGGGTATACTTCAGAAGAGTGCAAAAAGTTTTATTTATTTACTTAACTATCCTCCAACCGAACTCCAGAATGCAATTCCCCTTGAACTGCATACAGAAGGTCTTACCCTAGGCCTGAGGCGTAGGAGCCTACCTAAGGGAATGCCTTAGGTCCAGAAAGACTTACCCTAGGCCCGTGGGCGTAGGAGCTTAGGTCCAGAAGGACTTATCAGCGCTGAGCCTACAGATCTTCATTCATATCCTAGATAATATACCCAATGATTTTAATTTATATTCAGAAGACATCATTACAGAAAATAGATATCAAATCTATTTTTTTTATACCAGAAGACAGATGACAAATTTATTTTATTATCATTTTTATTATTTGGTATTCAATGTCATATATCATATATATTTTTCATATCAGAGGTCAGAAATCAGAGAATTGCTTTCCTTTCGCGTTACAGTATCATACCTTTAAATTTTAAGCATATGATCTTGGTTTAGAACAGACAGTATTTACAGATACATGGTACACATTTTATGGCCCAAATCATTTCTTAAAGGTACTTGATAGATATCAGAAAGGTGACATTTGACAATTTTGGACTGATTTCAGAACGAGGTCCCTACGAATAGGGGAGTTCGATAAGACGGATCAAAAATCAACATCGAAAGTTGAGGCATCAGAATCATTGATATTTCAGATATATCGAGAGCGATTCGATCGTTAAAGCTTACAAGGGTATTGTCGGTCATTCTGACCTTCGGGGGTAATTTGGTAAACTGAACCAACACGGTATAAACGGTAATGTACCGAATTCAAGAATTCTAGCTGCTCATCAAGCTTTCGAGTCCCTCTGAACTAATTGAAACCATTAACACAAAGTCTGAAATATAATCAAATAAGTATACCTTAAGCATTCATTTCCAGAACTGATTACAGCGTAACAACAAAGCAGTTCGTCTTCACCCTACATCCACTGAACTTACTACAAGAGATCAAACATGTATACAAGCAGTAATTTTCTAAATTCTTGAACATGCATATAACACCCGAACTCGTTCTATAGCATCGAATTTATCTTTTTGAGGAAACATGTTGCTCTTACCAATCGCTGAGTACTTTCTCCAAATAACCCGAACATGTTGCCACATGGTATCTTTCCAAAATTAGGATAGTATCAGAAACGGCCAACAAACACGGACCGTGAATTACCACTTTGGAGTTGTTATATTGTCTAGCTTTATTGATATTCCTTATTCTACTTTTGGAGTTAGCTTCAGTCATTTCAACATTCGCAAGAGTTTCAGATGCTTCATATCCGAAGGTGTCCCAAAACAAATTCTGAGCTTTTCGGTCGTTCCAACTATTCAATCCTTTCCGATAGCGAGGGTATATTCGTCATTTCGATTAATTTGGCAATTGGTGCTGAGGATACATTATTCTTTTTAATCATTATGGGTATTCCGATCGATTCAACTTTATCAGTATTACCAAACATTTCAGTCATCTCTATCAATTTAGCAATTTACGTGACTTTGTCTAATCCAAACATACAATTGTTTTCTCGCAATTGTCTTCAGAGAATATTCAATCTCAAAAGGAATCTGAGCAATTTACAGACTCAAACGTGAAGCCTCGCTACCATAACTTCCCAAGAAAAGTTTTCAAGAATTTTAGAAGGATTAGATGATTTTACCGGATCTGGTGCAGATTCTTAGACCACTTCCTTTAATATAGGTATTTTAGTCATTTTCATACATCAAGGGTATTTTTGTAATTCAATAGCCAAAATAATCAGACCTAGAGATCAAACGTTTTTATTAATCGTTTACTAAACACGAGAGTCTTTTCGATTTATCAAACCACTTATTCGAATAATTGCCTTAGCCATTATTATTTTTATTTTATAAATGATCGACATAATCTGAAATAATCATACGCTCAAACATGGTCGTGTCAAAATTAACTGAATACCAACATGTTGCAAAAGCATGCAGAAGGTAGTAATGTATTACCTTGGCTCCGAGCTACAACGATCGATCTGCGAACGACCTTCGAACACCCTTGAACCCGGATTTGACATCCCTCAACAATTCGTATTCCAGGAATTATGAGTACCTTCAAACGCACAAATTTCAATTTCAGTATTTATTCACATTGCTCATAATTGATTATTAAAATACATAAGCAGACTCGAGTTCAAGGTTCAATTCGGAGGCTTTCAGGTTATAATTTCACGAAAAGGGCTTCAAAATCGGACTCAGGACGTCGAAAAACATAAAATAGGACTTTTCGGGAAAAGTTGACTTTTTGGTCAAAGTCAACGTTGACGTCAGCAGTCAAAGTCAACGCTGACGTCATGCTGACGTCACTGGTTGACCGGGTTGACTCACTGGGTTGACTCGGACGAGTTGACTCACTGGGTTGACTCGGTCAATGGGTCTAACTCGGGTCGGGTTCGGGTCAACTCGGGTCAGGTTCGGGTCGGGCAGACGGGTCGGCTGGGCTGACCGGTCTAGCCAGTTTAGACCGGTTCAGGCCGGTTCAGTTCGGGGGCTACCGTCTCAGACGACCGGAATTCGCCCAAGACGGCGCGTGACCACCACGCGCGGCCAAAAATGGCCTAAAAGGTACCGTTTTCCCCGATTTCACAACCCAAACATCCTCTAACTTAAAAATTTTCCAGAAATGGGTCGGAACCTTACCATATTTTACCAAAACGGAGTAAGGAGGCTTAGGAACGACGAAGCTCCGACGATGATTTAAACGACGGTGGATGGGCTCTCCGATGACTGGGTTTTGCTTGGCTCAACGCAAGGAATTCAACGGCGGAAACGGTGCTACGAATGGCCAACGGAGGCTGCCGGAAATCTCGAAAATAAAAGGGGCGACGCATGGGGTTTCTTGTCGAAACATTGAGTCGTTCTCCACGACAGGCGGCGCACAACGGCTGCGAGTGGTCGGCAAGGCTGAGCTCGGGTTGCGACGACGAAACCGTCGGTGTTGGCGGTGACGCACACCGTTCGACGGTGGTGTAGATCGGGGAGAGTGGCCAGTGAAGAAGGTGAAACGTCAATATTGTTTCAGAACCTTCTGGGTTCTTTCAAATCTCAAACATGAAAAAAAAGGTAGCTGAAGAGTCATCAAACCTATTTATTTTTAGTTCGGACCAAAAAAAGTATAAACTAAAAGAAAGATGGTGCAAGCTTTGAACAAGAGTTATCCTTAGCTCAATTGGTTAAGGCTTGGGTTTACTTAACATAAGGTCAAGGGTTCAAACCCCATGGACAACTTTTATTCCCTTTTCATTTCATCCCTTTTTTTTACCTCATATTTTATTAGGGTGTTACATAAAATGCAGTCAGATAATAAGAGTGTGGTGTGGTTAGATTATTGAAATTTGGTTGGCATTACCAGAACAACAATGTGATCTTTTAACACATACATTGTCGTTTATGTAACCAAGAAAGGAACAAAGTTATCCTTCTAACATGGAAAATGTTCCCAGAAAATGGAGAAATTTCCCATCTTTTCAGATGAAAATAAACTAGTGGTTCTCAATTAAAACAAGCAAAAGATGTTTGTTTTAATCAACAAGGCCCCCCCGTCCCCCATATTCCTTTCTTGCTGCTCTTGCTATATCCATTCCAGTACAAAATGTTTGATTAAATCCGAATCTAATGTGCAATTTTGGATTCAGGTGGACAAAAAATCATGATCTTTATGTAAAATATAAGTATATAATTTTCCGCAACCACCTCTAATTAATTTGTGACTAACAACAACGATGAAGCAGACTACCACACACTTAGATGATTTGTATCCAATAACACGGATCGCAGCAGAAATTTTATTAAACTCTAATCTCGAGTTCAACATACCTATACACAATAATTTCAAAAATTATCGTTTTTCGTCCTTATTTCCATTTCTGTATCCAACATACCTGTACTCAATAATTTCAAAAATTATCGTTTTTCGTCCTTGTTTCCATTCCCGCTATAGTTCAACATAGTTTATTAGGTCCAAAACCTTTGCCAGTGTACGAATCAAGAAATTATTGATGCTGAAAATAGATACCAGTAAATAGATGAATATGTATATATTAAGAGCTAGAATTTGTACATATTATCCCATTAAAGCCATGTCCATACTAAATAGTACATGAATATTATTGCATATACATAAATATTCTGCTATTATCCTATCAGGCTCAGCAAGTCAGACTGTACTTCTCTCTAATTAACATATGATTTTTCAAAAGAAAGTAAAAATCATCTCAGCTTCAAAACTTTAAGCCATCAAATTCAAACCCCGGTTAAAAAAACCAGTTCTTCACTCAATTCTTGCATCAGTAATCCAAAGATGGCGCGTTCGACTTCGATTGCCGTCTCCCTAATCTGTTCTTCATTTCCTTTCCAACCCTCAATCTGATCTCTTCTGAAATCATGTTCCACCATCATGTCAATGGTGTTTGACTCTACATCTTTCCAAGAATCCAGCCTTTTGCATGCCCTTTCTGCTGCCAATTGTTTATCCATGGAACCGTTACATCTCGACGTCTCTTCCTCGGCTATGAGGTCGGATACTAGCCTTTTCATGCAATCTGGGATATGTTTTAGATTATAGCCATCAATGTTCATTTCACTTTGTGATGAAGATGACTCGGCATCATTGTCATCATCTTGCTCTTGTTCTAACATTCTTTTCTCGAGCTCAATCGGATCCAATTCAGCCAGTTTCTCGAATCTACGAAGTTTCTGCAGAAACTTCTGCTTAGCCCCTGGTGATGAAACAAGGAAAACATCAGTATAATGTTAAACAGTATCAAGATAAGAATTGAAATTAAACCCAGATCAAAAGCATCAATGTTCAAACTAGACCCAGAAAGATTTTCAAATTGTGACAGACCTCCTAACTTTGACCTACCTTGATGTACAAGGTAACATCTTATGGTAACAAAATCTCCATGGATCCCACATTACATATACCATCATCATCATCAAAAGGCTATATGCATTTGAAAAACCTTAACTCTGCCATCTACTTTTATATACATATGGCTAACAAGTTTAAGCATTCAAAGGAATTCGAAAAACGTACTTTGTACTATTGCATAGGTGCCTTCAAGATCGAAACGGTCCATTCCACAATCACCATCATCGTCCTCATCATCCACATGTCCATCGTCATCCTCGAATGGACGGTCCAAAACAGAAACAGGACTGCATTGTTCTTCTTCCTCTTCTTCTTCAACTTGAAACCTTTTTAAGCTCTGTAATTCATAATTTTCCTTATCCTGTTACAGACCAATACACCAGCCATGGATTAAGAAATGTTCATATTCAGATAACAGATCAAAGGAACACTAGGAAAAAACATGTCGAATTTTGGTTTTAGTCCCTCGGTGTAAAAATTTAGTCCATGAGCTTTAACAATAAATTATATGGACTAAAATCACAATTTTAGCACACAGAAGAAGACTCATTAAAACCAGTCAAATCAACGAAGACTAGTTGTGCATATATGCCAATTTAGATCAAATAATGTAAAAAAACAGTAGCAAAAAGTGATTCCATTTGCCGACAGTTCAAGCACGTCGGAGAACTCAACTCAGTCACCTGAGTCACGAGTTTACTAAAAAAAACACTCTCAAAGTGAAGATTTGCAGTTATAATTAACCAAATTGATTATAAGTAATCTTTGAATTAAATGTACAAACCTCTCTTTCACGGTGGCTTGGAGATGGGGTTGTTTGAAGCACGAAGTGGAAAGGGCTTTGAGAAAAATGATTATCAAAAGCTGAGATGTGTTCTAAAACTCCATTAGACATTGAAATCTTTTCAGAATCCATGAATTTTTCTTCAATTACATTGTTTTTCCCCGGAGTTAAATCCCACTTCAAAATGTCCCTGACTGACACTTTTGATCCACGGTTAGCTGTTTCACGCTCTGGGTTTTTGTTTCTATGAGTTAGCTTCTTTAGAATGGAACCGAATAACCCAAAGCCAGTGCCATTGCTGTTTTTGTTTTGGGATTTGGTTTTTGATGAAGATTGGTTCTGAATACTAAGAGCAGCTTCAAGGAGAAACATGGTGTTGGGGGTTTTAGCTTCAAACAAAGGGGATTTCTTTATCAAGTCCGGGGAATCAAGGGTCGAGAAAAAGCAAGCTTTTTTGCAGAAATCGGAAGGAAAGTTTAAGTTTTGAGAGATGGGTTTTCGTTTGTTGATTTGGAGATGAGTTATAGGCGATGGTTTCCGGAGTTGACAACGCCTATCGGCAATGTAATTCTTGAGAACAAATGGCTCTTGATCCTCTTCAAGCAACTCGTGCAAATGCTTTTGAGCCATCTTCAAAAGCTTTTCACTTTGACAAATACAAATAATATATGGAAAAAGAATAATCTTCAAAGAAGAGAAGTCAGCTTTAAACCAGGAAGAAAGAAGAGCAGCAAAAGATAAGATTTTTGATGAAGAAGAAGATGAAGTTATTAGGCTATAGATAAATAAAGAAGGAAATATATAGGGAAAGAGAACGGAATTGTGAAGGAAAGAATGAGGAGAGTTCGTGGATTCAAATCTTGAATGTTTAGAATATCGAGGCAAGCTGGTGATAAAGAAAATAAATCTGGAATTTTTTCACAGCTTACACAAAAACAGAAAATAGAAAAGGAGCAAAACAAATGGCTGCAAGTGTCATTGAAGTAAAAAGGAAACCTGGATTTGTGCACTCCTATATTAGTTTGTTTCCAACAATTTCTTTATATAATGAAAGCAAAGAAAAATCTGTATAAACAAAAAAAAATGGTCAAGAGCAATTAGCGAATAAATATTTTATGCCTCTAACTATGCTTCTTTATATGCTTACTACTAAAAAATACTTAAAAATTAAATTTTAAGCATTAATCTTAATTTACATATCTTAAATTTTAAACTTTAAAAAATACACTCTACTTCTAATTTCCTACACTTTTACTCTAAGTCACAACCTTAAATCTTTAATCTACTATTTTAAAATAAAAACACTAATAGAAATATAATTAAGAGTAAAAAATTTCCATCCGAAATTTGCAGACATAAAATATAGAGTCAAATAAGTTCAGGCAATGTACTATTTGGGGTGATTTTAAAGTTTAACATAAGGTTTTTGTGGTTAATATTTAATGGGAATAAACAAATGAAATTGAAGGTTTGAAAAAGAATGAATGTTTGACAGCGAAAAAAAAAAAGCAGCTCCTGAGGTCTGCATGTCTGCAAAATTTACGTACTTCCCACCAACACCTAAACAATGAAATAGGTACCCCCATTATTACTCTCACTTTTTACTTTTAATTCTTTTTTAAAAAAAGGAATATCAATAATTGCTTTACCCTTTTTTATTTAATTTTTCCCTTTTCATGATTAACTTCTTTTGAGGATTCACAATATCACTGCTTACCCCCTTCCCGCACCAATCGATTTGTTTTACTCAGAAGATATCAACAGATTTCCTCACGTAATGTTTTGAATCTTTACTAATTTAATTGCTTTATATATATATATATCGAAATGCAACTAAATTTGATTGGTGTAGATTAAGAACATTATCGGAATAACCCAACAGTTAGTTAGTACAATGAGATGAGACATTGGGTTGGGAAGGGAAAATAAAACTCCGCCGGTCACCATAAAACCCCGCCGGCGTTGGGTTATTCCGATAATGTTCTTAATCACCATTAAGAGCAAGTGGTTAAAGTTCTCGGCCTTTGACTCTGGCGGCCAGTCACCATAAAACTCCGCCGGCGTACACCCAATCACAAAATAAAACCCAATTTGAAAGGTTAAGCCCTCCTAAAGCTACCACCTTTGATGTAGCTAACAATAAAGCCGTGAATGAGCTCAGCTCAGATTGCAATAAAAGCCCCTTTCACACCTCGGAGAAGGAAGCTCGTGACTGTTTACAGGTCTGCAAGCAAGTGGGTCTTTTTTTCAAAGCTTCTGACAAAGAAGTTTGCGATAGACTAAAGGAATTGGAGCTCCCTGGTAATCTCCAGTAGAGGTAAATTTTCAGTATATTTTTATTCTCTTGTTTTTATCCATGAATCAAACAATATGTGTTACCTGGAACATTAGAGGATTGGGGAGTAGGGAGAAGAAAGCTGCCACCAAAAGACTATTGTTAAACAGTAAACTCAGTTTTGCTTTTATCCAAGAAACAAAACTTCGAAATTGTGATGAATGGATTATTAGACAAATTGTGGGATCTTCTGGAAATTTTGATTGGGTATCCGCTGCTTCGAATGGTCAATCTGGTGGGCTACTAACCATATGGGATTCTGAAGCTTTCGAATGTAAGTCTCATACCGTTGAAAGCAACTACATCCTGCTAGTAGGTCGGCTGAAAATTCAGAGTACTAAGCTGCAATGTTCACTGGTCAATGTGTATGCCCCTAGTGGGGCGGCAGAAAGGAAGAGTTTTTTCATTAAGCTAAGTGAGTCTTTAAGCAACACAAAGCTACCTCTCATCTTGGGAGGTGACTTCAATACTGTCCTACGAGAAGAAGAAAAAATTGGAGTTTGTGACAGAAAAGCAGAAATGCAGATTTTTGGGGATTTCATCAATTCTTTACAGCTTTTAGACATTCCGATGCAAGGTGGGATCTTCACTTGGTCCAACTTCAGAGATAAACCGTCTATGAGCAGGTTGGATAGATTTTTACTCTCTCCTGAGGTGTTGGAAAAATGGCCGGATCTTCTGCAAAATTTACTTCCAAAAAACATATCCGACCACAATCCGGTATCACTCACAGTAGAAAAACAGAATTGGGGTCCCAAGCCTTTTCGCTGGTTTGATCATTGGACAGAAGATGAAGATTTAGTAGCAATCATAAATAAAACTTGTCAAGAATTACCTGGTTCGGGTATAAGTGCAGTGCTCAGAAGCTGCAAAGTCAGGGCTAAAGAGTGGTCTATCAAAGCGAAGGAGGGCAACAAACCTTCTATCGCAGACTTGGAAACTAAAATCACTGATCTTGAATCCAAAATCAACGGAGAGTTCACGGATCCAAGCCTCAAGCAGGAAATCCTTGCTACCAAAAATAAGTTATGGAAAGTAGTCAGGCAAAATGAAAGAGAATGGCTGCAAAAATCGAGACTAAAGTGGTTCAAGGCAGGGGACAGGAACTCCAAATTTTTTCATGTATTTGCATCTTCTCGAAGAAGTAGAAATTTGATCTCCAAACTCAAAGTAGGGAACTGTACTCTAACGGAACCAAAGGAAATCAAGACAGCTATTCAGACTCATTTCAAACAGATTTATAATGCGAACCATACACTCTTGGTGGATCGGATCGAATGCATTACTCGCACAATAGATTCGAGCACAGCATCATTGCTTGAAGAGCCCTTTACTATGGATGAAATACACTCTGCTTTATCATCCACAGATGGCTCGAGAGCTCCGGGGCCGGATGGCTTCAATATGAATTTTCTAAAGAAATTCTGGCACAAACTCAAATATGAAATCTTCATCTTTTTCACAAATTTTCACAAGGGGGCAGCGTATGACAGAAACTTCAACCATTCATTCATCGTCCTTATTCCGAAAGTAAGTAACCCGACTACCATGGAAGACTACCGTCCCATTAGCTTGGTGGGATGCATATACAAACTGCTTGCAAAAGTTCTAGCAATTCGATCGAGAAGAGTCGGTCACTTGGTCATTGGCGACTCTCAATTCGCCTTCAGTCCTGGAAAACAGATCATCGATTGTTCTCTCATCGCTAATGAACTCATTGATTTTAAAAGAAGAAAAGGACTGCCAGGGGTGGTCTTCAAAGTAGACTTCCGGAAAGCTTATGACTCCGTCGATTGGAATTTTTTACTCTTGGTTCTGAGGAAGATGGGGTTCGGTGACAGGTGGTGTAGCTGGGTCAAGGAATGCTTAGAGTCGACTAGAATTTCTATCCTTGTCAATGGATCTCACACTAAGTCATTTTCCATTTCTAGGGGACTAAGGCAAGGCTGCCCTTTATCCCCGTTTCTGTTTAATTTGGTTGCCGAGGCCCTTAGTTCCATGTTAAGCAAGGCTGTCACGCAAGGTCTCTTTAATGGCTTTCGTCTGGGTCCTAACTCCATGGAAATATCACACTTACAGTTCGCAGACGACCTCATTATATTCTGTGGTGACAGTGAATCCCAAATAAAGAATGTGATCAGAATTTTGAGAGGTTTCGAGCTTGCCTCTGGTCTCAAGATTAACTTGCGCAAATCCAAACTGCTTGGGGTTAATGTGGCAGATTCAAAAATTGATTATTGGGCATCCTTATTTCAATGCAAAAGTGAGAAGTTCCCTTCAACTTATCTTGGACTTCCCTTGGGAATTCGGAAAAATTCAAAAGCCTTGTGGGCACCACTAGTAAATAAATTTCACAAGAAGTTTGCTGGATGGAAATCAAAAACACTCTCTTTCGGGGGAAGAATCACTCTTATCAAATCAGTTCTCTGCAGCCTCCCAACGTACTTCATGTCCTTATTTCCGATGCCCGCCTCCATTTATGTTACGCTATCAAAACTGATAGCCAAATTCCTATGGGGCTCTCTGGACAAACATGTAATACACTGGGTTAAGAACGAGATGTTGTTTCTTCCGAAATCAAAAGGAGGGCTTGGTTTGGTTGACTTCAGAACTCGCAATTTGGCTTTACGGAGCAAGTGGCTCTGGCGTTATGGAACTGAACCTAATACTCTTTGGCGACAAATCATATCCACCATTTATGAACCTCATTCGACCTCAATACTGCCTACCTCTCGCTCGGCTTATAACAAGTCTTGGCTATGGAGGAGCATCACTAGTCAACTCTCCAATCCTAACTCTCCTTTTTTGGCTAATATCCGCTTCAGAGTTGGTAATGGAAAATTCATCCAATTTTGGACTGATAAATGGATAGGAAATACTATGCTGAAATATGCGTTCCCATGCATCTATGCTCTCGCCATTAAGAAAAAAAGGAACAATAGCAGAATTTGGTTTTTATCAGAATAATACTTGGCTTTGGAACGTTGAACTATATAGACATGCTTTAGATGGGGAACAAACTGAATGGGAGGAATTCTCAACCCTATTACAGGGGAGCAGAATTAATCCTTCCTTAACCGACTCTATCATCTGGTCGACTGATTCAAGTGGAGTGTACAGCATTAAATCCTTCTGCACAAATTCTGTCACCGAAAATGATACCAATGATGAAGTTTGGGGTTTAATATGGTGTGGTCTTTCTCACCCAAATGTTGAAGCTTTTCTTTGGAGAGTCATACATGGCAAAATTCCCACTAAACAAGAACTGCAGAAAAGGGAAATCATTCCTCTGAGTTCTGATCTTTGCCCTTTCTGCAAAGTCAACCCAGAATCTATATCGCATCTGTTTTGTCACTGCATCTCAGTGTGGACTCTATGGTTGAAATGGTGTAACTTATGGAACGTGAGGTTCACTATGCCCTCAAGTGTAAAAAAAATGCTAATTCAATGGAGCGAACAGGAGCCGAAGTCTCTAAATCGAAAGGTATGAAATCTCAGCTTTTTCAGTTTCATTTGGACTATCTGGAAATATAGGAACGAAATTACATTTAAAGAATGCAAGGTTGATTTAGATCTCCTTTTTAACTTGTGCATTCTGAGATTGATATGGTGGTGCAAAGCCAAATGGCCGGATGAAGCGTGGTCAGTTAATGATGCAATGGCAGACCCATCCACTCTAAGATTTCTGAAAATTCGCCCTAAGCTGGTAAAACCAGTCCAGTGGAATGCCCCATCAAAAGGAATTCTTAAATTTAATACCGATGGGGCTGTTTGCGGGAGTTTCGGCAAAGCTGGAATAGGTGGTGTCCTTCGGAACGAGTCTGCAAAAACCCTCCTTTACTTCTCCAAGAACGTGGGATACAGTGACATTGTATCAGCAGAATTACTCGCCATTTTTGAAGCAATAAACTTCCTCGAAAAATCCAAATGGCGAAACAAATTTCAAGTTATAGTTGAAAGCGACAGCCAACTGGTAATCAAATGGCTGAACAACCCTCATAGTACTCCTGCTACCCACAAGGATATGATTGAATTTTGTGTAAAGTCCAGCAAGTCTCTCGACTGTAGTTTCAAGTATTCACCGAGAGAGTGCAACACTTTTGCAGATTACCTTGCAAAAAAAGGTATAGACAGGTCCGAAGATTTGTGGTTTGTCGATTCATCATAGTCAAGGGAAAGCTGTTCGGTCATCCTAAGCAATGAGCGGTCACTGGATTGGCATTTCAATTCATTTGCTGCTCCTTTGCAAGATACATTATGCTGTAGTTTATTTATGCCTTTTCTTCTTTTTTTCAACAGGGTGATTATTATGTACTCTATGCATTCTACTGTGTGCTCTTTTTCCTCCAATAGGTCTAGGGAGGTTTTTTAACGAGGCCAGTAGTATTGCTATTCCAATATATAAGAAAAACCTCTTTCAAAAAAAAAAGTAAGATTAAAGATTTGAAATTTGAAACTATGAATAGAGAAAATTAAATTGAGAGGGTCATTCTCATATCAGCCCTTGTAAAATTACATCCGGATTAATCAAATGTTGATGGTTACACAAAGGAAACATTATAAGAATAAATGAGCCCATCTTAAGAGACCCAGGTTCGAGTAGCTTTATCAGCAAAATGTGTGTGGTTGTACTTTATCAAAATTAGGTTGGGAAGGGAAAATTTTCTAATAAAATTAGGTTAGGAATAAAAAATTTGCTCTTAATGAGTTAAAAATCACAAACTAAGGGAAAATAAAAAGTGTCAACCGAGAACTTTAACCACTTGCTCTAAAGATTGTTGACGAGCGAGTCGGTTTTGTTAGGTTAACTCTTATACATTAACGTTTATTAAGCTCAGTTTGATCTAAAATATAGTTTCAATTTTTTTTTATCAATAATTAATTACAATGTGCTTTTTATCCCAGTTTCATTATTTTAGAATAAAAATATTTCTGATAATTTAATACAATATATAAAAAGTTATATATTTTTAATTAAAATTTTGAACATAAATATTTTATATATATTAAAAAACAATTAAATCTTTTAAATTAATGTACATTTAATTAAATTTAACACTTCATACAACATTTCGTTTGTCACATAATCAAATTTTAGTTTGATATTAAAATTTAATTATGTGACAAACTAGATGTTAAATTTTCACAACGCGGTAGTCCACGTGAAATTATATGTTGATATATGACCCTATATTATTTTAAGCATAATATAAAAATTAGTGCTTAAATTATACATATATTTTAAATAAGTCTTTTTTTTACTGAAATAGGTGTCTAAAATTTTATTCTATTAATATTTTAAGGTAACACCGTTAAAAAATCTTTACTCAATAATAGATTGACATGTAACTTCTGTTTTTATTTATTTAAAAAAAACTGAAAATAAAATAAACAAAGCAATATCTCAACATTTAAAAATCATAAAAGAGTCTCAAAATCTCTAAAATCATAAAATTTTAAAACCCACTATCACCGTCGATAGCCTTGCCAAAGCCCACTATTTTCGTCGTCGAAGACCACGACCTATTTCTTCCAACCACCCATCGTCGTTAACTAGCGAAAAGGGTGTTAATCGGACGTCGAACACGAAAGGCTCTAATTTTTTGACGTTTGATTGGCACACTTTTCGCCGATTACCGACGATAGGTGGTTGAAAAAAAAGAACGGTAATTTCAGACGATGACAAACGGTGCGATGCGGCGAGACTATCGACGACAATAATGAAACTAATTTTGATTTTAAGGTTTTGGAGGGGCTGAGACTTTTTTTGAGATTCTTTTAGAATTGTTTTTTAGTTTTTTAATAAAAAATAAAAATAAAGACACATGTTAAATTTTGATTGGATAAAAAATATTAAACGTTATTACTTTAAAACACTAATAAAATAAAACTTGAAGCATCTATTTCAGCAAAAAAAATATTTTGCACTTATTTTAAAAAAAATGTATAATTTGAGTACAATTTAGCCTTTATTTTTATACAGAAGATTAATAGGCATTAAAAAAGAAATATAATATAATATTTAAAAATAACAAAAAAATGTATGAACCAATTTACCTCATTGATTAAGGGATTAGTTATTGTTCCTAGAGATCACAAGTTTAAGCACCAATCGATGCAGCAGGGAGATTGAACATAGATTATTAAATAATTGAGAGTATATTTAAAACATATACTAATTGTAATAACTTAGCTTTAAAAAAAATTAAAACAGATTTCAGTGAAGACAAGAAAGGTAAACAGTGACCTATAAATGCACCGTCATTCGATGCATCCACATAATACCTCCAATTTGAAAGCTTTTGTCCACTTCGTATCCACGTGTCAGAGATTGTCGGTCTTGTGCCTGTGGCCCTGTACCTCGTTTATGGACCCTAATCCTCCACCATACCATCTCCCCGGGTGGCCCGGCTCTTTTTAAAGTCAAACATCATTTTATTATTATTTTTCTTTTTGTTTGGAAGCTGAATTTTGTTCTTCATAAGGAGCAATTATCGAATCATGAAATCATCACGTAAATTTTGTAGGATAAACTACCTATTCAATATCCCAATCATACACATATTCTTATTTTAGTACTTCAATTATTATTTTTCGTGAAATAGTATCTAACATTATATTTTTATTCAGTTATTCTGTTTTAGTACTTCGACGGTTAAAACTTGTATATTTTTATCAATTTGATCCAAGCCCTATTAATTTTATCTTTATTTAAAATATTTAGATTAAAACCGTAAAATTTCTCTTTTCTTTCTTTCTTCTTTCTCAAAAACCCGAACCCCTCTTTTTTCATCAATCGGCGGCCATTTGCACTTCGCCATTGTCGATCATTCTTTTTCGTTTTTCACCCTTGTCATCTAATCTTTACCTCTTTCTAATTTCCGACAACCTTTCTCTTCATTTTGCAAATCGTACCTCCATCATATGTATTTCACAACTGTTATTTCAAGCGACGATGGCTGACTGATGGGGCTACGATGAGGGTGGTTGACTATAAATGCTAAACCACAAACGTCAACCCCTAAACCTAGCCCCAAAACCCAAAAAAGTTAGACAAATTTGTTGGAAAGAAAAATAAAATGGGTAATTTGCAATTTTACCCCCAAAAGTTAAGACGATGTTTAAATTAGATAAATTTTGGACTAAATTGATAAAAATATGTGTTATGGACTAAAATTGTGATTATACCAGGCCACGTCGTCATCTACGTTAATTTTAGACAGTCGAGGTACCAAAAAAGAAGAAAAATGTAACGTTATGTACCATTTTGTCAAAAAAATAGTTGAGGTGCCAAAACAGAAATGCGAACATATGTGGGATACTAAATAGGTAATTTACCCAATTTTGTATTCAATTATTACGGTAATAAATATATTCCACCCAAATTTCTTTATTTTCTTTGTCAATTTCGCTTTTCATACAAAAATAACATAGCTAGCTAGCATAGGATACTCTTTGAAAAATAATTCCAAAACAAAATTTCTGCCCCATCTTACTTGCGGCGGAAATGGAACAATTTTGCTCCAATTCACCGCAAGCTCACAAAGGACAAGAAAAGAGTATATATGTAGTATTTTAATGAGTGTACATGTATACAAGTTTGGCTTTTGACTCACATTTTCCATAACATATAATATTCTAAGAAAAATACTCATAATAATGTATTGGTATTCCATGCCAGTATGTCTCATCTAAAGGTGACATCAAAATCTTCCTACATGAACAAAAATCAATTAAATTTAAAAGGGTTCTCTTCATCTAGTCATGAGGTGCTTCATGCCTACTGGATTCCCACAACATAAATCAAACCTAAATATGAAATTTGCTCATTACATACATTCTCTCGTTTTTCTTAAGTAAAATAAACGGGCGAATTGTTATTTTGGTCCAAGAATGTGCGACTATGGGACAATAATTATTACAAATTATGTCGTTTATGTACATACAATTATTGTTATTATTATTATTATTTTATAAGTGAAATGAGGGAAAACATGTGCTAAAATAGTTTAAGGGTTAATGCAAGTAAAGTAGTTGTAGGAAATATGAAGGAGGCTTCTTAGTCTTAACTCTTTTAAAGATGATTCGGAGAAGAATCTGCCCTTGTTTTGCTGTTGGGCTGCATAATCAACAAGAGCCATAATGGATTTGTTTTCTGAACCAAAAAATGGAAAATAAGATTGGACAAGTCATATGGATATGGATTGGTGTATATCAAGGGTGGGAAAAAAAAAACCTATCTTAAAACCTCATGTTTTCATTAGAACAACTCAAATTCAAGGTGCTCACTGGTTGTTTTACATTCCAAAGAATTGGTCACTGTTCCAGGTGACACCATGCTCTGAACAGCGAATTCATAGTATGCGGGTAGTTCCGGTGGAACAGTGCATCTTATCAAAGCCCAATTCAAGCCTTCGAAGAATGGATGTTGCTTGATCTCGGCAGCACCTTTTTCCGTTCCCAGCCGGTTCTCCGGCTCCTTAACCAACAGTCCTCTAATGAGATCCCTTGCCTGGAAACTAACAAGCGGACTGTCTGGGAACTTAAGGCTCTGCAGCACCACATTAGCTAATGTCTCTTCGTTCCCTGCACCTTTAAAGGGTGTCCTACCATAGAGAAGCTCGTAGAGAAAGATACCGAAGGTCCACCAATCGACAGCTGCTCCATGACCTTCTCCTTTGATGATCTCAGGAGCCAAGTACTCGTGTGTCCCAACAAAGGAGTTGGATCTTGCATCGGTAGGCTCAGCAACAAGCTGAGGTAGTGATCCAGGTCTGATTTTGCTTGTTTTCGCACTAGCAGGCAAGAACTTAGGACCGAAGCAAGAGACTTGACACGATGGTACGATGCAGAAGGGTTCTGCACAGCTAGATGCTGTGCATGCACCGGATATCCTTGCAATATCGATATTCGAAGGAGATTTCAGAAGAGTTGGACTAACTGTACATCTAAGTGAAAGGTCAAAATCTGTGAGCATTATGTGGCCATCTTCTCGAACCAAAATGTTTTCAGGTTTCAAATCACGGTAGATAACTCCAAGCATATGCAAATACTCCAAAGCAAGAAGAACCTCAGCTACATAAAACCTGCAGACAAAATGTTATATATAACCAGTTCAGAAATATACAATAGACAATGATCACCACTCACCAGACGCTTTTCTCTTATTTAATTATCGCAATGAAGGAAACATGTAAAAACAGGACATCTTGAGATAAGAATAAACAACTCAAAGTCAAAACCGATGTTAAGCAAGTCGATTTAAGACAAGCTAAAACTTCCTACGAGTTTAGTATAGGATGACCTTTTGTTAAAGACAAGCACTAATTTACTCAGATACAAGTGGAGTTCCAAGGTCATATAAGCTAGCAATATAAGCATCTTCCTTCCTTTCATTTATTTTTTGTCCTCAATTTTGAAGATGTTTAGAACTATTAGAAAGCAATCCTGATTTAAATTTTCATCATGTAAACATCTTACCTAGCTGCTGTCTCAGGAAAACATCTCCCAGGCTGCCTTTGCCGAAGGACATGGAGATCCCCACCGGGACAGTATTCCATAACTAAACATGATAAGTTATCCGATGTGAATTGGGTATATAAAGTAGGTAAAAATGGGTGATCGAGTATCCTTAATATTTCCCTCTCTGTTTGGGCCCTCGGCATTTTCTTCCTTCTTGCCAAATATTCATTGTCCATGACCTTTATCGCAAACAAGCAGTTTGTACCTACAAGCTCAGCGAGATACACTGTTCCGATATCTCCACAACCAAGCTTCTTTAGAAGATTGAAATGTCTCAACCCCAAGACCCCTTCCTGCATCCGAATGTGACGAATGGCTTCCCACTTCGCATCCATCGACATGTGGGGTCTGTTACCACAACTAGACCCACTTAGGTTGCTATCATTACTGATGCTTGTGCTACTACTATCACCATGGCTGTTTGAACAATGGGAGAAGTCTCCCTTTCTTCTTGATTTTGGACTCTTGTTAGCCCTAGGAATTACAGGTAGGTTTCTGTTATGTTCAATCAAGGCCGGTTTATGCACATCAGAGTTCACATGACTCGAGCTCACTTCAGCACTAATCCCGGCTGACTGCAACTTTGTGGAATCTTGATTAGATTCATTGCTTGAACTCTTCATAGAGCAGTGGCATCTCTGACAAACTAATTGACTCGTAGTGGAATCCAAGCTGCTATTAACTTCATTAAAAGTACTAGCAGCGCAAGCAACAGACAAGGAACCCTGCTTCATTTTCATCTTGACAGAAGTTTTGCACCTCACAATCGTTTTGGCCACCTGTGGTTCATTACTTGTCATCCTCTTTACTCTGTTGTGATTGACCGAGCTAGAAGAAGCAACAGCATATTTCAACCTGCCCCTTCGTCCCGACTTTGACATTGATGCACTTTTCGGTAACTTGGTTGAAGCAGGCACAGTATTGTCAGCTTCTAATGTAGTATCATCGGCCTTTGGTGCTTGAATTCCAACTTCTCTTGAATCAGAAACATCAGTTTGAGTTGGTGAAGAAGTTCCAGTTCTAATTTGCGTCGTTTCACAAGCAAACCGAGAAGAAGAATTGTCATTTTGGCTCGATAACTTATTCTTGGGAGCTTGTTGTGGTATATCCATGATCCTAGAAGAATTTGATTTGCTTTCTTCAGGCACCAAAGACACTTCAACCATACCCCCCTTATCTTTGTCTCCGGGATGACCAGATCCACTGGGAGCTTCAACTACAACAGAATTGAGCAAACTTTTTATCCTCCCGGTTTCGGAGACCTGAGGAGAACCAGTTGACATCGATAACCGTTTCATAGCAGCCATTTCCGATGCCTTTGAAATGCAAAGATCCCTTAATGCCTGCTTCAGTGATAACGGCTCCGAAGCACCAATTCTAGGAGAGTGTGGCATCCCCACTGTAATTGGCTTCTTCAAAGCATTTTTCTTTAAAGTGCTGGAGCTTGCACCTAACCCCTTTGGACCCTTAAGATTGATAGCATCAAAAAGCTGATTAATATCATCTTCAAGAGAACCCTTGTACCCGAGTTTCACCACACGAGGGTTCCGATCATTATCGCCCGCATTCAATCCCGAATGCAGCCGGTACTCCCCTTCGCCTGCTTCAACGATTTCACAAGTACCATAATATGAACCCATTCCAACTATTGAACACCTATTAAATTCTCTCAGCTGTATCCAGATGGAAAATTTATGATATCACCCTCCAAATTTATACCAATTCATGGTTCCACATCGACCGACTTCAAAGATCCGAATGCAGAGCAAGTTGGGACCTTACTTTCATCAAATCAACTTCAAAGCTCATATATTCCAACAACCTAAACACAGGCATTGAATTGAAATGAATAAAATTAGAACCAGCAGTATAAAAAAGGCGACAAAAGATATGGATACATACTAATATTAATGGATATCAAAGCATAAGGAAATCACATCAGCATGATGCACACACACACACACAAATGTAAAAATCAAAACAAACCCAGAAAATGAAAGCTCAAACATCCTCAAAATTTCTATCAAATGCAGTAAAGGAAAAGGAAATCCACCCTTCTTCCCCAGGGGCAAATGCAGAACATACAAGCAAAAAAGAAGGTAAAACTTGAAACAGTACCTTAAGAAAGAAGAAAGAAATGGAAGCATTTAGGAATTTTGAGAGGAAAACGTGAGAGACGAGACAGTTAACCAACAAATGGATGTTTTGGGATTGAAAATCGTAGCAAAAGTGCAAAAACCAAAGAGGGTATTATGATTATGAAGAAGAAAAAGATTGAAAAAGAGAGAGGACAAAGAGTCAAAAAACTAAAATAAATCAAAACTTTGTCGTCTTCTTTTGACTGTCCATTCTTTTCATTCTCTATTTTCCTTAAAAAATGTGAAAAAATCTTTAAATACAATAATGTCTTGGAAAATAATTTAACATATTTAGTACTGCAAATTGAACCTATCAGACTTTTTTAATTAGGTCAATTTAGATCAAATTAACATTCCTTTAAAAATCAGATTTTATTTTATTTTTGAAGATATTCAAGTTTGTGTTGTCTTCTTGAGTCATTGTTAATTAGTTTTTCGAGTTGGACAAAATAATAATTAAGTTCATTAAAAATGTCTTTTTGAAGTTCTTCAAATTTATTTTTTAAATAACCTACTTTTGATTTTTTTCATCTATGTATAAGATAATAATCTTTATATATTAAAGAGGGAAATATACTGTACTATATTGTTTTGTTTTTGTTTTTAATTCTTCCCAACAACTAAATTAAATGAAAACCTTACAAACAATAAGATACCCACAGTGTCTTTTTAAGTTTCTTATTTTAATATTAAATAGCCTTCTAATTTTATGGTTTTGTTTAAATAATTTTTATATATTAACTTGTAAATGCTTTTTTATTCTTTGATTTGTAATTTATATTAAAAAATTTAAATCAAAGGTTTTAAGGGTTGTGACTTGTGAGTGTTGATTGAATTTACTTCGACTAGTATAATGTCTAAAGGTTCGTAAGAACAAGTATACTTAACCGTCTAATATATTTTGATTTTAATATGTAGAGAAATTTAGATAGTGTAGGTTCAAACATTAATATTACAATTGAAAAGGAGCTAGTTAAGTGTATAAAATACATGGTTTATTACCTTATTTAAATAAAAAAAGATAGGTTAATGTTTTTTTAATAATTTTATTACAATTAAATTGAACTTTTAGTATGTATTTGATACATTGTTATTAACTTTTTTTTAATTTCATTTGAAGTCATCATGTATTCTATTTATTTATATTTTATATCTTAATAGTGATTAAGAACATTTAACGACTTCTAACTTCATTTGTAGAGTTAAAAAAAATTCACTATCATTATACTCCTTAAATAATCGTATTTTAAAAAAAAAAGACAGTGAGTGTGTATATTAAACCCTATTAAATACATCATTTTAAGATAAAATATGAATAACTATTTACTTAGATGAGAATATAAAATAGGTTGGATAGTAAGTTTGGATCAATCACTTTACTATTTTAATAATATTAAGGTGATTCCAAAGTAGTGTATGTTCATACATATTATGAACTTATTGATTATGCACACACAACTCACAGATAAAACAATTTAAACTTGAGTCCCATCAGATGAACATCATCTGTATTTTCACTGAAATTACATATTAGGTTGGATCAATCATGTAACCCCCTCGTCCCGGTCTGGCCGAATGACCGGTCCGAGTGGGTCACACGGGGAAAACCGAGTGAAAACCCCTAAGGATTCCCCCTCGGTTAGCAACCCTAATATTTTTTTTCCTTTTAACTCTTGTCTAGATGGATATTAAACCCTAAGTGATCATACAGCGGAACAACATACTCAAAACAATCGGGCGAACTTAAACAGTCATATTAAAACCCAATTTTAAACTTAGACTGCAGGCGGTATCGATACACCTAAGGGGTGTATCGATACCCCTTTGACCAGGTCAACTGGTCCAAGTCAACTAGTGGAGACAGTATCGATACACCTAGGAGTGTATCGATACCCTCCCCAATTGTTGACTTCCCACGGTCAACGCTACGGAGACCGTATCGATACACGTGAAGGGCCGTACCGATACGGAACTGGACAGTAGCTCCAGTTGCAAAAATAGTATCGGTACACCTCTCAAGTGTATCGATACACGAGGCTTGATCAAGAAGGTGGTATCGATACCATACCAGCCGTATCGATACCCCTGCACAGCAAAGCCTCCAAACTCAGCAAAAACGATAAAGACCCGAATCTAGATGCATTATAGGACTCTCCTAGACCCCAACAATCATTCATACAACATTTACATGCCACTCTAAAACCATACAAGCACCCAACAAAGTACATACATTGAAGGAACATGCAATTGACCCAAAGATGACACTTAACATGCAACAACCCATACATCAACATTCAACATAAGGCAAACTCAAAGGTACTTAACCAACATTCAAGATAAGCAACTTAGGCATGGTTACAATCCAACATAGCATCATTAAGCCAATCAAAAACAACATAATTAAGGAGTCTAAACCATGCTCCTAAACAACCAACAATAGCATAAAACAACAACACGTATCCCATTGCTTTACTATTACAATCTTTAAATTTAACTATCATACTTGAGCTAACCGTAAGCAACACTTGGAGGCCCTTCCTTGCCCTTGCCACCCACTAGCCAAAGATCTGCATTGTCGAACAAAAGAGAGCGTAAGCATAAAAGCTTAGTGAGGGTAAGCTCATAAAACAAACCTTCGACAATGCAGGGTCCAAGCACGAGCTACAACCAAGATAAAAAAAATGCATGTTCTTACCTCCGATCCACGCGAGCCATAAATATAGATGATGCATGAACATATATTCAATATCATGTCATGCTCAACATATTTAAATCCACAACATATGAAATCACATATATTAAACCATGTTAGCAACACATCCCAAATTACAATGGCTCACAATTAATCACATGTTGGCAACATAAACTACCAACCGTATTGGCACCTAGCTATGACTCGAATACGCGGATAACCGTTAGGACTCACATCCAACAACTCAACCATTACCTGATGGTGGGATTACACTCATCACCGTTCACGCGGAGGGGATTCCACTCATCCTCACGCCCCGTCGATGGGATTCCACTCATCACCGACTAATATAAATACAATTTCCGGGCGAACCCGTACTCCTCCTTGGTGACTCAACGCCACCAAGGCCACGCGCGACTTTTGACTCATGTGTACACACTAACATCCTAATGATCGATCATTTGTACCCAAGCATACTAGTGCCAATACTACACATTTCATTAATCATTCATAATATCAATTCATAACACTTCCGTGCTTAGCACGTACTCACCATGACTTACCGTCATGCACAAACCACGTTTCCATGCCTAGCATGTACTCACCATGATCCTCGGATCATGAAACCACCTCATAATATCATTTCACATGTCAACACCACATGTACATCATTAACAACCATATCACATTATATTTTACACATGTGTATAACCATATCATATATATCATCAACATGCATATAACAATACATCAAACATGCCCAACATACATGTATACAATACAACATATACATAATCAACACCATCACAATTTAATACGAGGCATATTCAACCATTAAAAAGTGCAACCAAAGTCTCTAGTCAAAGCTTGGGATTAGGCTACCACTCTAATCCCAACTCTAGGTGGGTTTACCAAGCCCATCCTAGGTTCACATGCTTGAACCAAAAACTCAAAACCATTTTAAAAACATTTAACCACTCACCGACAATTCCAAGCTCAACCATACTAGCCGATCAATCTTCCAACGATTCCGGATTTGTTCCCGAGGCTTCACCAACACAAAATCTTGCATCTAATCATCTCAACACAATCAAAACAACCTCAAATCAATTCACCAATTAAGGTAGCAAACCCGGAACACTATTCAAGCAACCAACACAATAGTTCAAACCATGAACAACCCTCAAAAATACCAAATCCGAGCAGCCCTTATACCCATCCCGAAACTTGTGATTTCAACACATTTAACACTTTCAATTGCTTCCAAAACAACCCCCAACTATTACCCTAACATCAACCCTCAAATTCCAACACAAACCATACCCAAAATTTATCTAAAAACCCTCCTAAAAACCCACCAAAACCCAAATTCGGAAATCAAGCTAAAACACTCTAAAAATTATATATGTTGGACCATTTGATTCATAGATAACATATCTACAATAACAAATCAAAAGCTTTAGTAAAAACTCATAAAGCCTTAACCTTTAGCCTAAGACTTTGAAAAACCCAAATGTAAAATACATGGTTTTTATAAAATCTAAAAATACTAAAATGTAGAGGATAGCAAGGCCAAGTCAAAACTATATTTACCTTTCAAAAAGCTCAAAGGATGAGGAAGAAGGGAGGTGGAAGAGTGAGGTAGAGACAAGCTCTCTTTTCACGTTAGAAATGGGAAAATGGGGAGGAGGATGAAGATGAGCACATGCTCATCTTTTGCTTTATTTTAAAATCCCCCAAAAATAGTGTTTACCATTATGCCCTTAATGAAAGTCCAAAACTCACATCTCTTAAAGTCCATGGATTTTGGACCCAAGAGATAGGCCCAACATAGTTGTAAATATTTTGAAATCCCGAGGCTCATAAAAATATTTTATTATTTAAATTGTAAAACCGAACCCGAAATAATATTAAAATATTATTTTCACCTGACCCCTAAACCCGGGTGTTACAAATCACTTTTTTTAATACATCATTTAAAAATTAGAAACATAAATAATACAAAATAATGTTTCTCTTTTCTAAATTGAACCACCGTCAGACATTATTTAAATATTTTAAATTCATATATTCAAAAAAAATATTTTAAATCATAAGTATACGAAATAGGATAGGTTAAAATTAGGGATGATAATGGATCTTACTTGAATTGGACTGTATAGAGTTCAAGTCTAAATCCAGTTATAATCGGACTCGGGTATTTTTTTGGATTTGAATTTAGATTTTTTAATTGGATTGTTTTTGGATCGGATTAAGATTAAATTGTCATCTTTAGTGTTGACTCGAATTCGAAGGGTAGATTCGTGAATTTTCGCGTCTTTATGGTATATTGTGTTTCGGCACTATAATATTTTTATTTTAATATAAATTAGTCCATAATTTTGTGTATTCAATTTTTTTATTTTTAATTTATGTCATTTAATTATGCATTTAATCATTTTCGTCCCTTGTTTGTTGATTACATTTAATTTTTTGTGTTTATCATTTATGCTTTTAATTTGTTTCGTATTTTAATTCATAATTTAGCCTAACATATTTTAACTTTATCTTGCAATTTTACATTATTTACTATTTTATTCACTAATTTCCTTAATATTCTGCAATTCATTGATGTTTACACTTTTTTATATTTTCATTGTATTTATTTTCTTGTTTGTTTGTCTATTATTTTATCTTACATCTATTTTTCCAGTATTTATGTATATATGCATAATTTCTTTGAATGGATAATTGCATATGATATACATAGATATATTCCACTATATATATTAAGTTTAGTTCATAGATATAAATTATTATTATTATTATTATTATTATTATTATTATTTAACTTGCATTTTTAATATATTTATATTTTTATTATCACTTTTAATATGGATATATATATGTAAGTTAATTTTGTTTTTATCATTATTCCAAGTTACCTAATATATATTTATATTTCTTTTAATGTATTTAGGTTAAATTTTTAACTTTATTTCAATGCGAATATTATAAATGATATTTTGTTTTAAATAATTAAAAGTCATAAATGTTTATTCTAACTCAAATATAGACCGAATTCGTATCAGACATGGATTTGAATCAGATCTTGATATTATCTATATCTGATCTGGCTCTAATTAGGACTCAAATATTTTTTTTTCGAATTTGAATTGACTTTTTTTTCAATCAAATTTGGATTGAATTTTTTCTTCGAGTCGGATCAGATTTAGATTAAAATTGCCATCCGTAGTTGAAATATGTTCCTAAAATTTAATTTGAGAATATAATTAAGTATAATATAAATATCGATGTATAAAAATATAAATAATTTATTAATGCGTGAAAATTAATATAATTATGAAAGAAAAGAAAATCAAAGATAAATTTTATTTTATTGAATGTAGTGTTTACTAAGCAATTTAAAAAATATGAATTATTTTATTTTATTCTTATGAAATGATGTCTTCAACTAAAATCGTGTGTAAATATTATTCATCAAATATAAAACATAATAATTAAATATAGTTTCTTAAAAAAAGGAAAATGAAATCTCCTTCCAAGACAAGACTATGATTGGTTTTACTTAGGAATGGTGATTATGTTGATTACCACTAAAACAAAAGCAACAAAGAAAAATGATTCTTTCTTTTACTATTGAAAGTTTCATTCTCATGAAGAAAATGAAGACAAAAATTGTTCAAACAAAAACGATTGTCATTTTTTAAACTACCACCATTAAAGGTGTGTTTCCCTTCGAAATAGAGATGTCTATAAATTATGTCGGTTTAAATTTAAATTTATTTTTTAAGAAGATTAAACATGAGTTTAAGGCAGATCGACATGACCCGTTCAAGTTACTTATTTTCTACTTAAAAGATAGTAAAATATTTGAAAATATAATTTTATATTAATATTTAAATAATTTAAAATGTTTCCAAATCTAATCGAATTGACTCATGAGATAAAAATATTTACTCATATTTAACTCAAGGCGAATTGACCACCTGACATATCGTCGATTGACTAACCATAAATAGAATAATTTCTCACATTTTTTTAAAATAAATATTTTGAGTGTGAGTTTTCGATGTATAGTTTTACTTTATTAATTCAATGAGCTTAAAAAAAGTGGGTTTGCTTAATTTGTTTCCCCCTAATCCTATATAGAAGAACGTTCTCAATTACAATGAGTGTACCATTTTAATAATATGCAATAGCTTAAGGTTAAAGTATTAAAGATGGTTAGGTTTTAAGAAATAATTATGAACTTAGTACAAACTTCACATATTAATTACTTATTTAATTCAATTTTCCATCCACTAAAAAAGTAGGACAAAAAGTAAAAGAAGAGTTAATGATAAAGGACCGGGCATCATTGTCAACAACAACCAACAGTTTCTTCAATTCCAATAAATTTGATTAATAGATCGCCAAATGCTTTTCAAAGGGTAGAGAGTACCATAGGAAATGGATAGGAATATTAGAAACTTTACAAGATTAATATTTTTTTTTTAAAAAGTTAATTTTAAAGCATGAGCAGTTGACGTGATGCCATTTATTCAATTTTACAAAGAAATTAGATTTAACTGTAATAAAAATGATTTAAATATATATTCATCGGTTGTGCAAATGGTAAATAACTTGGTATTGTTTAAGTATGTATCGAGTTTAGGACTGTGTGTATACAAAAAATTTTCGTTGAGAGACTTATATTTACATACCAAAATTAAGTTCACGTATGAGTCGGTAAAAATTATTTAGGGCAAAGCCGTAAAAAACGCGAAAGAGTATATACTATTTTTAAAGCAGTGCCACCCTAATTTCTAAAGTTTCAAAAACGCGTGTGGTAATTGATAGATTTGTATTATTGTTACCTAAAGACAAATCTAGCCCAGTTCCCTAGGCCTTTCCAATGTACCATTAAGGAAGTTACATTTTGATGTGTACCAACTACCAAGTGAACAGAGGTAAAAATAGTTAATGCCTTCATTGCCTTGCAACCTTGAAAAGCATGGCACATTCACCTACCCATGATTTTATGTTAATAAATACATATTATTAGATAATTATATTATAAATTTAGAGAGTGAAATTATAAAATTTTAGGGATTACAAACTTAAATTATTAATAAAAAATATATATATCATATAAGAGTTTAAAACTTTTAAAGAATGCGACTGTTCCTTTCCGCACGTCTCATTTTATCTCGAGATCTGGGGGGCTGTTTAGGATTTAAGAGTCCCAAAATAAATTCATGACATGAGGTTGATGTGGTCCTAAATAATGATGGTGTGCCCAAAACAATGCGTACACGACATGCGGCCTAGTGTCCATGTTTTCTTTCATTTGAAGAACATGAGGGGTCTTGGCCCCTCCCTACAACTGTCCTTTGAACTGTGTAAATGATTTCGAGAAAAAAAAAAAACTACAATTTGTTGTTCAGTTTAATGGATAGAATTACATATCGATCAACTTAATAAAGTGGTTCTAATGAAAAAAAAGGATGATATTTATTTTATAAGACTCAAGTTCAATTCGTTTTGGCCGTAAAATATATGTGCATTGTCAATTGGTTAAAAACATGTATAAACAAATACTATCTTATAATCATCTTAAGACTAATAAAAAATAATTATAAACCCTTTAACTTTTAAAAAATAAAACAATTAAGCATCTGAACTTTTTTCATCCAAATTAAACCCTTATACTCCAGAATTTCATCAATTAAGCTCTTTGACCACTAATTTTTGACTGATTTTTTCTTGAGATATTATTGTCATGTGATACACTACAGTTCTGTCATGTGACATTTACAGATTTTTTAGAAAACATTTTTATAATTTTTAAAACTTTTAAAAAAATTTAATTAAATTACAAAATTTTAAAATGTCAAGTGATAATACCGTAACATGACACGTTTTGTAACCCCCTCGTCCCGGTCTGGTCGGATGACCGGTCCGAGTGGGCCACACGGAGAAAACCGAAGCGAAACCCGTTAAGGCTTCCCCTCGGTTAACGACCCAGAAAAATTTCTTTTAAACTTTAGTCTTATCTAGATGCATTTATAGTTCCTATGTGAAGCACTGCAGCGGAAGAAACAAACAACATAACATTCACCGACCAAACAAACATAACAGTCCATTTTACTTCATTTCAGCAGGCCGTTTCGAAACACCTATAGGGTGTTCCAAAACGCCCTGACCTGGTCAACGGCCTGGGTCAACCACAAGGTGACCGTTCCGAAACAGGGGTGACCCGTATCGGAACGACCTTGACGGTCAATATCTCGTGGTCAACGAGATTTGACCGTTTCAGTACTTCAAAGGCCCGTTTCGGAACGACTTCATCTCGCCAATTTCTCAAAATTCCAGTGGCGAAAACGTTCCGGAACGACCCTCATCCGTTTCGAAACGGCAGGCCATTTACGCAGGGGCCGTTTTGGAACACGGGACCCGTTCCGAAACACCCCTGTCTGCAGACTTTTCTGGGCTGTTTTGAGGCACAAGGATGCCCTAAAACATCCCCAAAACACCATACAACAGCCAAGCATTTAAACCCAAGATATACCAACATACTAGCATGCTTCAACATGGTTTAGACATGTCTAACTCTAAGGCAACATTCCCACAACCATGCATTCATTCAAACATAGATCAAACACATATATATATAAACTCCTAATGCATAAGGCTAACATGCAAGCAAGCAATTAGGCATGAGTTAACAATCAACATGGCAATACAACCATGCAAAAGCAAGATACTAAGGAGTCCACACATGCTCCAAACAACCAACAACAATCCAACAACCATACATGTCCCATTGCTTAAGCTATTACAAGTCTAACATTTGAAATCCATACTTGGTGAACTCAAGTCCCAAAAACCACACTTGGAGGCCCTCCACTTGCCCGAGCAACCCACGAGCTAAGGATCTGCAATGTTGAACAAAGAAAGCGTAAGCCATGATGCTTAGTGAGGGTAAGCTCTAAAAACAAACCTCAACATTGCAGGGTCCGAGCACGATCTAGCCAAAGCCATTTACACTTACCAAGGGTCCACAAGGTATAAATGCATGAGCAATGTATCACATGTATGCCTTAATTATGAGCTCAATACTACCATACATGCAATCACATATAAACATCCAAACAGCTCATATATCTCAACACATTAATACATATATCAATCAACATTGGCACCTAGTTAAGACTCAAATACGCGGATAGACACGTTGGAAACTCATATCCAACAACCACATTACCTCGGTGGGATTCCACTCATCACCGGTCTCGCGGAGGGGATTCCACTCATCCTCACGCCCCGTCGATGGGATTCCACTCATCACCGACTATATTTAAATACCATTTCCGGACGTACCCGTACTCCTCCTTGGTGACTCAACGCCACCAAGGCCACGCGCGACTTTAGACTCATGTATACACACTAACATCCTAATGATCGATCATTTGTATCCAAGTCTACTAGTGCCAATAGTTACCCACATCACAACACTCATTTCATAAACCTTGTGCTTAGCACATACTCAACAAAAACCATCAATACGCATGTCCCAAGCATCATAAGTCCAATCTCATTTCACATGTATAAAGCAATATACATAGACGTTCATATCGAAATTCATACAAGACATACACAACCATAAAGTGAGTTCAACCAAGGGCTCTAGATCAAGTTTAGGATTAGGCTACCACCCTAATCCTAACTCTAGGTGGGTCTACCAAGCCCAACCTAATCCATAAACTCGAACCAACCAATTTAAAACCGTTTAAGACAATTAACCACTCACCTAAGCTCCCAAGCTCCAAGACCAAGCAAGCGACCTTTCTTCAAATTCCCGGATTCGATCCCGAAGCTTCTTCCACGTTTCCCTTTGCTTCTAGCCAAACAAAACACATACATCACTTCCCAAGTCAATGCTAATTCAACCATCAATCCACTTTGCAAAACACACTCAATTTCCACAAATTCCAAATCACATAGCATCCCAAAAACCCAATTTTCGGACTCCCACAACCAAGGGCTGAAATACCCAATTCCAAACACCCAAATGGTTTCCAAAACATCCCAAAACACCCTCCTAACATTGATAGACCATCAGCCCTTCAATTCCAACACAAAACCTCTCAAAAACCCAATTTTTCATACCCTAAAATTGGCCTTAAAGAACCACTACGAAAATTCACCCAAAATTGACCAAATTCATATATGTTGTGAGTTTCATCATGACTAAGCATAACCCCAAAACAATTTTTTAAAATAGAATGAAAAGCCCCATCAAAACCCCAATTTTCCATAAGAACCCTAATTCCCAAAACTCTTTATTTTTGAAATCTAAAACAATAGGTGAGTAGAGAATGGAGAGGAGGTTAAGAATTTATGTTTACCTCTTGATTTGATGATGAAATTGATTAGCCAACCCAATGGAATAGTGATTAGGGTTTTATGAGAGTTTGAAAGTGGGGAGGGGGTTTTGAAATTGGTAAAGAGGAAAAGATAGAGGAAGATGACAACTTTTATGGAAAAGTTGTCTTCCTTTATTTTTAAATGGGGTAAATCACAACTTTGGTTCCTCCCTCTTTATTTAAATTCAATTAGGTCATTATCTAAGTTTGGTTTATTTTAATTAGACTTTATTTGACTCGAACAACAACCCGGCTAACTCCTAGGCCCAAGACACGGGTGTTACACGTTTAGAGGTAGAAAACTGACCCGAGACCTGAATCGATTTTACCCAATCCGAGACCTGATATCAACCCAAACAGGATGATCCAAACTTGATACAAACCGAACCGAATTGAAACCGACCCAATTTTCAGTTGAGCTGATATAGATCTGATTCGATTTTTCAACCGAACAGAACGAACCCGAACCGATTTTCAACTGAACCGAAAGTACCCGAACCGATTTTATTCGAACCGAAAGTAACCTGAACCGAAGGCAACCCGAAGTAAAGAAAAGATATTAAAAGAAATAATGAAAGATTTGATGTGAATTGTCGCACAACTCACTAAAAAATCAACCAACTCGAAATACCCGACCCGAAAATCAATCGAACCGATGTGACCCGATCCGGACTGATACCCGACCCGAATCACTATAGACCCGAATTAAAACAGAACCAAACTAGATCCGAACAAAACCGAAACCGAATGCAGTCAAAACTGAACCTGACCCGAACCAAAATGACCCAAACCGAACCCGATCCGAATGACCCGTTTGCCGCCTCTAGACACGTTGCACCAACTAATCCGAAAAAAAAAACTGTTAGATTTAATAATCAACGTTGGTCAAAGGGATAAATTGATAAAATTTTAGAATATAAAAGCCTAATTAAGTAAAAAAATTAGAAGCTTAATTAATTTTTCTCTCTCAAAATTTAAGAGCTTTTGATACCCTTACACCCAAAAAAAATTACAATTTGATTTCCCAATATCTTACGGTTTAATTAATTTTCTTCTTTCTTATTTGTCAATTTCCTCCTGCAAGTAAACTTTTATATGTTTTTTTATTTAAAGATAAAATTATCCGTCAACGAAAAATCAAAAAAATGAATTAAGCTCTTATAAAAATATTCACTCAATTAAACCCTCAAAATTCAAATTGCGATAAATTAAACCTTTAAAATTCAAATTACAATCAATTTAGCCCTTCCGTTAAGTTAACCATTAACTTAAAAGTAATTATTATGATGGTGACACATGACACACTTTGGACGTGCCACATCATCAAACTCGTAAATATCATCTAAAAAAATTAAAATATATTTAAAATTAAAAAAATATTGAAAAAAGTTATAATATTTAAAATAATTTAAAAATTAAAATATTAAAATGTTTTAAAAATTAAAATTATGTATAAAATTATAAAAATATATTTTTTTACATAAAATCAAAAAATATATAAAAAATAATTGTAATAATTATTAAATAAGTATATATATATTTATAATGAAATAATATTTAAAAATTGTATAATTTTTAAAAATATATATTTTCATATAAAACCCAAAAATTTTAAGATTTTTCAAATGCGCAAAATTCAAATCCCTAACCTTAAACCCTAACCCTACATTTACAAATCCTCAAATTAGTTTAAATTTGTCATCCTACATTATCAAACCCTAACCCTACAATCTCAAAATACTAAAATCCTCAAAAATTTCAAAATGCACAGTTTTTGAATAATTTTAATGATTGATTTAGGGATTTATGGTTTTTTAAAGAAATGATACTTTCGGAGGTTAGAAGAAAAAAAACTTGGTATTTTATGCTCTTTCATAAAAAATAAAGGAAAATGAGAAGAAAAAAACATTAAATTAATTTAATATATATATTTTTTATTTTTACAATTTTTTAATAATTTTGTAGATTTTTTAAAATAGAATTTTTAGAATTTTTTTTTAAAATTATTTTGGTGACGTGGCACATTCAGAGCGTGCCACGTGTCCTATTTTTGACCGTTACAGGGTCTTGACGGTTAATGCAGTCAACGTAACAAAAGAGCTAAATTAAGTACAATTTGAACTTTGAGAGTTAAATTGGGTGAAATGTTTTTATAAAAGCTTAATTTATTTTTTGTTAAGGGCTAATTTAACCATTAAACTTTATTTTTTTAGTATAACTCATGTCGGATGAAAATCATCTGCCCCAAAGTATGCCCCATTTGTGCCCCCACTTTAAAATAGTGGGTTTAGGGTTTGGGGTTTGGGGGTTTAAGGTTGGGCTTATGGTTAGGGTGTAGGGAATTAGGGGTAAGGTGTATTTTTTAGGGTTTAGGGGTTGGGGTTTAGGATATGAAAATTAAGGTTATGAGACAAGATTTAATTTTTAAATATTTTTAGGCAGGAGCATGGAAAGAGGCATGGTTAGGGGGCAAGAAATTTTTACCCAACTCATGTCCATTTTATATATATTTGTTTTGGTAAACGGAATGTAACCAAAAAAAAACATTTCAATCCTCAAACATATATATTATAATTAAAATTTAATTCGGTTAACATCTTTATTATTACAACATATATAAGAACAATGGTTTAAATATGTTTAAGCACAATACATAATATCATTCAATTCATAAGCAGAGAGATCAAAATAATTTATGTATCAAAACATTTTTTATCAATGTAGTGCCCCTTAATTTTACTCTAGTTTTATCTCTGCCCGCCGCAACCTTTGTTTCATTAGTTTTATTGACCGTTGGTCGACAACTAATTTTAATATTAGTTGTCAAACCACCAAGATTTATTGTTTATTGTTTTTATCTTTATATTTTTAATAAAAATCTATGCCTTTGCGGCATGCGTTTCCTTTGTCCTTTTAACACACTTTTTATGTTTTGTTTTATCTCTCGTTTTGGCATGATTTCAACATACTTTAACCCTCGTTTGGTGCTTGTACGGAGATATTCACGGCGCTAATCATTGATTATGATTTTGTCGGTGGTCATAGAAAGATAGATCCCCACTCGACTTATGGTTGTTTTGCCGATGTAATCAGACTTAGATAGCGGGGCAATCTGCCTAAAAGTTTGATTCGCTTACTACTCATTTTTCACTCCTTTTGCACCTTTGAGTTTTTGTATGAAATTTTGGTGGACTAATCCCCATTATTCTCTCTTCTGAATGTGTTGTATTTATAATATCTTCCATGGTTTTTTAATACAATTCAGTTGCCATTGTAAAAAATATTAATTTATATATTATATAAAATATATTATATACAAATTACTAATAAATCCCATTAACGGTAAGCAGAAAGTTTTGGAAATTTGAGTTTTCAAAATTTAAATACCATATAGGTTTAGTGCAAATTTATATTAGTGAGGGCTTAAATATACATTTGGCACGTGAATTACACATTTTTCTTTAAAGTTGGTACTTGAAAAATTTTCGCTCCCAAATTGATACTTGAACTAGATATATTCTCTTAAATTGTTACCAAAACGTATAGATTTTATCAATTTGGTCATAATTCGAACAAATTAATAAATTTAACCTTTTATTTTTAAAAATTCTATCAAATTATTTTTTTGTTATCCTTTTATATTTTTTGTACTCCTCTCAATAATGTTATATTACACTCTTGGTATAATAAAAGTTTAACAATAACTTGTTGTTTTATCGTAGAATGTAGTTCAATTGTCTCTTTGATCCTATAGACTCACTTGATTTGACATCATCATATTTTTTTTTACTAAATTGATATGATTTTTAAATATTAAGGGTTAAATTTATTAAATTATTTTGAATTAGGATAAATTGATTAAATGTATAAATTTTGAGGACTAAAATTGTTACTAAAATACAAAAACATTGAATGAAATTGAAGTTCATGTACCAATTTGAGAGTAAAAAAATGTTTAGGTACTAACTTGGAAAAAAGTGTCTAGTTCAGGTACTAACTTGGGAACAAAAATTCTTTAAGTATCAACTTGGGAGAAGATGCCTAGTTCAAGTACCAAGTATATATTTAAGCCTTTAGTGAGTTGTTTGGATGTATTTCTCATATTAATGCTTGTTATGATTGAACCCAACCAATGGTTCTAGTGAAAAAGATGATGATGTTCATCCTCGAAAATTTGAGTTCAATCAGATTTGTTTGTAAAGTGTGTGTTTAATTAAAGGGTTAAGAAAAATATGAATAAATATTACCATAATCACCTTAAGAGTAAAAAATAGGGAAAACTACACTGGTGGTCACCTAACTATCATCGTTTTTCTATTTTGATCTCCCAACTAATTTTTTCGTCAAGATCGTCCCTCATGTTAGATATATTTCATGTTTTGGTCCCCTCCATTAAAAACTTAATTGTTTTGCTAATGTGGATTTAAAAAAAACATTTTTAAATATTTTTTATTTTATTTTTTCTCTCATTAACATATTATATTTTAAAGTTTTTTATTCAGACCAATGTCTCTAAGTGTAGAAGAGAGCGTGTTAGACACTAGGCTAAACACTTTATATTGTCATATTTACCACAGATTAATCTTAAACTAAAGAAACAAACCAAAAAATAAATTAAATAATCATTTATTTTTTAAATAAAATTAATATTAAATTATTTAAAAAGAATTTAGATCATTTAAAAATACTAAATAAATTTTAAAAGTTTACATTCTATAATAAATAAATATTATTAATTTAATTTTTAAAGTAATTTAATATTATTATTTTTTAATAGTCTAAAGGTGATTATAATGTAGTATTTGTTTATACATGTTCTTAACCCTTTGACAATGTGCATACATCTTGTAGACAAAGCCATTTGAACACATATCTCCTAGGATGAACATCATCCGTTTTTCCACTATGACACATGTTGGGTTCAATCTAGTAGTACTTTTCTAAAATAAATAAATAAATATTTAATTAATTTTTTCATTATCGAACAAAGTGAAAAGATGAAATCTAGTTTAATTTTAATCACAATTTAGTTAAATATAATTTAAGTTAAAGGTATCACAACTTTTTAGCTTAACTTGGTGTTTAAATATTTAAATTTTTATCAATAAGATTTTGTGTTCGAATTATTCCCCTAATTTTAATATTTATTTTGTGTTGTTGGTAACTTAATATATGTTAAATATAAATTTTAGTTAAAATAAATTAAATTTTTTGTCTAGTGGCTAACACACTCCCTTTTACACTTGGGGATGTGGGTTCAAATCCCAACTCCCCTTTAAACAAATCTTTATATATAATTTATTTTCTTTGTTGTGATGTGGGTTTGAATCACAACTCCTCTTTTTACGTGATTTATTTTATAATTTTTATTTGTTGTGGTCTGAATAAAAACTTTAAAATATAATATGTGGATGAGAGAGAAAATAATATTTAAAAATCTACATTAGCAAAATCATTAGGTTTTTAACGGAAGGGGTCAAACATGAAAGATATCTAACGGGAGGGACGATTTTAACGAAAAATTTAATTTAAGGACCAAAACAAAATAACAATAATAATTGAGTGACCACTGGTATAACTTTCGATCGTAGTTATAACTCGCACCTTCAATTTATCTATAAATATAAAAAAAATTCTTTAGTGCATTGCTCCTAAGTGTTTAAACTTTAAGAGTAGGGTTGAAAGATTGATATATATCTTACTTAGGATGCAATAAAAGATTATTATTAGGTGCTCTAGTGGTAAAAATATTACAAGCAAGAGTTTTTCATGAGTTCAGTGGTAAAAATATTATAGCAACCTTTAGTGGTTTTGTTAGTTTTGTAAATAATAAAATTTATCTTTTGTTGATGAATGTTTTACTTTTCAATTTTTTTTGCTTTGTCATATTCATATTACATTTGTTTTTTTTGCAGTTCTTTCGTCTGTTTTTATGACAGTTCTTTCGTCTGCTTTTATGGTAGTTCTTTCGTCTATTTTTATAGCAGTTATTATCTGTCTCTATGACAATTGTCTATCTTTTGATAATTTTATGTTCGGGTGACGAATATCAACGAACGTTTGTCAGCAAAAGAGGTCGGTATGTATATGATTATGATCCCTTTTTATGGTTGCACCGTAAAGCCAAGAAGAAGTTGCACAAGGATTTGCTTTCTTCATAGAGCGTGTCTGGCCAAAGTAGTTTGATCACTGGATTTCTTTCAGAAGATAGTTCAAATTCTTCTGCATGTGATAGGTTTTGTTTTTTAATGTCTTTCATGCCTCTTAAAATTTTATTGTTTAATTTTTACGCATTGATATTTTTAATGTTTTGAGGTGTGATTCTTTTGTACTCCTTTTGCGTTTGAATATAATTATGTATTTTAAAAAAATACAAACAAGATTAAAATAGTGATAAGTGTCCAATTTTGATTTTTAATTATTAAATGTACTATAAAAACACTTATTATTCTTTTACCACTGCTGGTGGAAAGAAATTCTACCACTAGGCAGTAGTTGTAAAAAATGAAGGAAAAAAATTACATGTGAGAATGGTTCAGCTCCACTGGTAGAATTACAAAAAACTGTCAATATACCAAATACCAAACCTATATACGGAGACAATTAAATTTGAGTAAAGCCCAAAAATCTGCCGAATGACCTATCCTAATATTAAATTTGCTGAAGCCCATTAAAGAAACTAAGCTTTTCAAAGCTTTAAGCCCGCATCTCAAGCCTCGCCAAACGGTTACACAATCTCTATTTAAAGGCTTAAATGCGCATTTGGCCCTTAAAGTATACACAAAATACCGAATTATCTCTTAAAATAGATTTTTTTAAAACATTTTGCTCCATGAACTAAAAATGGTGACCTCATATGTCCTCTAAACTAAAAATAAGGGCAATGACTAGCTGAAGATATTGATACAGCAGAGTTATTTCTTCTTGTGGTTATGTGGTTAAGACTTAAAAGAAATCATTGGTTGCTGCTTTAGGACTTGTGTTCCACTGGTTGCTGCAGTTTTCGAACTTTAAGCAAACCTTATGCTACTATGCATGTGATAGTGATACAGTTGTTGTTTCCAATTTCTGATTGGTACAATTTTAATTTTGTTTTCATCTCCACAGTGGTCTGCAATTTGAACGGAGTTAAAAGTGTGCAGCTAAAATATAATTTAAAATAATTTTATTAGTTTTGCCAAACTCTAAAATTAAATGGCCGAGATGATTCGGAAAAGAAAAATGATGGGCCGAGATAGGCCCGAGAATGAAGCTGAAGCAGTCAAACAGGGTGGTCGGCTGATCGGCCATTAGGGTTTAGTTTTCACTATAAATATATCTCACAACACATTTCTTCTTTGCAGCCTCCTCTGATTCTTCTCTTTATTTTGGTTTTGAAAATAGTGAATGAAAGATTTGAGTCTTTTTTTTTTTTTGAAATTGCCTCTCCTTTCGGCTCCGAGAATTTGTGGTTTCTTGACGGCTTTGTTCTTGAGGCATACATTAATTTCCATCCAAAGAATGGGTTTCTGAGATTATTTGCACTTTCCTTGCTTCTATTCATCCATTTCTTGGTTACATTTTTATTTATTTTATTTGTTGTTTCAGTTTGAGGTTTAGAGTTTATGGATTTTAGTGTATGTGTTAGAATTTAGGGTAAATATGCAGGGCAGGTTTAAACCTGAAAAGCCTAATTTGTCATATTCTGATCTTCACGAGAAAATGGGTTTGTTTTACCAAAAATATTGATCTGGGTAACAAAAAAAATGAACAGTTAAATAAATGACTAAAATGAACCAAAAACTAAAATTTGGTATATTTAATGTGAAATTCACCTATTTTATTTAAATTAGGTTATTTTTTTAATAAAATGACACATGAAATGTTTTGATTGGTCAAGAATTTTTTTAACGCAAAAATATGGGGCATATGAGGTCACAATTTTTAATTAAAAGGATATATGATGTTACAATTTTTAGTTCATAGGGCTTTACATCTCAAAAAATATTTTAAAGAGCAGTTTGGTATATTATGTATATTTTAGAGGCTAAATGGGCATTTAAGCCCTATTTAAATTATGAAAAAACATTTTTTGATTGTGTAAATTTTTAAGCATATTTGATTTGGAGTTTAATTTAAAAGTTAAAATTTTAGGATATAGAATTTAGGATTAAAATTTTATTTTTTAACTTTTAAAGCGATATCAAACTTGCTTATAGGGGATAATTTTTACTATCAGTACATAAAGTAACAACCCTTAAATTATTTAGACTCTGTCTCACCTATTAATTGTAGGACAGTACACGTTTGAAAGAGTTTGAGCTTATGTCCTCTTAAGATTATAAAAACAAGGGTAAAGTTAACAAATGGTCACTGAATTTTGTTATAAAAAATAAAATAATAATTCAACTAATTAAATTTTGTGTTTTAACAAAATGGTCACTGACATTTCTTTTATAAAACCTTGTATAATATCACATTTGATCATTCATATTTACCCATTTAATTAATTTAGTCATAATTCAAAAAATTCATTAAATTTAGCCCTTGTTATTTACATATTATTTCAATTTGGTCCTTCAAGTAAAACTAAAAAAAGAGTTGTATGTTTCATCGGAAATCTAACCAGCCGACCACCAAAATTGAAAGCGCCCCAAATGATCATTGTAATCGTCAGTTAGAGCGTTTCCGACCTGCATATTACATACACATCTATGTTTCAGTTTGCTCAAATGATGAAAAACTGCTTTCTTTCAAGAACAGAATTTGTAGTCTATACCATATACCCCTTTAGGTTAATTGCTTTTGCTCCTTGCTAGCCTTGTTGTATCTTACAATGGCTTGTCTTAGCTGCGGAACAAAATGCCCTACAACTCATTTTTTATATGAGGTGAAAAAAAAAACAAAAAATCGTACTGAATTTATTGTTGAAGAGCAATTAAAATACACAAGAATACAAATATTGAAAAGTTCCAAAGTCATCAACGTTATCAAATGAACATAGAAAGAAATTATTTATTAATCTTAACTTGGACATGGTCCTTAAAGAAGAGCTGCATGTTATTAGACTATATAGGAAACCTCATTATTCCCATCTGTTCCACTGGTGCTTTTGTATTCCAATGGAAAAGAAAATTGTGTTTTACCTGCACAGCAATGGAAAAATCCTTGTCTTTATACTAGGGAAATCAAAGGAAGTATTTGAACATGAAAAACCAACTCCAACAGCTTTGGAATTTTTCTAAGGATTAAATTGAAAGAATATGAAAATAATAAGGGCTAAATTTAATAAATTTTTTCGAATTCGAATTAAATTAATTGAATGTGTAAATATGAAGATCAAATGTGCAATTATAAAAAGTTTTATAATAGAAATGTTAAGTACTTAACAGGGTTTAACGTCTCTGTTACCATTTTGTTACAAAACACAAAATTTAATTGTCATTTTGTAACAATTGACCTTTTGGTTACCGTTTTGTTTTTTTTAACAAAGTTCAGTGATCGTTTGTGAACTTTACCCTAAAAATAATTATAAGTGATTTTTTATATGGATAAATATTCTACACACAAGCAAAGTTTCCACAAGCGCATTAATTTTAGGGTATAGGGAGTTAGTTTAGGGTATAGAATTTAGGGGTTTAAGGGTTGGGGGTTAGAATTTAGGGATGATTGTTTGTATAGAATATTAATCCTTTTTATATATATTTGATGTGTAAACTTTAAATCTTTGCCTATTTGAACACTAAACCTTAAAATATAAAATCCTAAACCTAAAATATGAAATTTTAAATTCTAAATTTTAAACGCTTAAATCATAAAGAAAACCATTAAATATTAAAATAAAAAAATTTATGTAAATTATATCAAATAATTTTTCTAACAATTATATTAACCATGCTAAGACTCGATCCACAAATATTAAACTTTTATTTAACTCACCTTATCCATTATTCTATAAAATATGACCTTAACTTATTATTGCTTAACCCCGATTCAAAATTCCACTTTAGCTAAACCCCAATTTTTTTTATTTAGAAAGAAAAATATGATCATTGGCCTCGTTAATTTTTTTTAAAATTTTAATAGAAGAAAAAAGTACCAATGACCATATTACAAAGTACATAAGCTAGCCACCATCAACCACCAAATAATAACCTTAAACTAAGCCCCTCATATCATCATGCAAGAGATGCAAAACTTCATCAGGCGAAAAACTAAATAAAGTAGCTTGAAAACTTTCACGGCAATATAACTTCGCCATCATATTAAGTTATTAACCACTCGATTACCTTCCCTAAAAATATGTTGAAAGCTTACATTCCAATCTCAACTCAAGAGACCATGAATAGAGGCAAGTAGAGAAGACTAGGGACAACAATCATCCGAGCTTTGAAGAACCCGAACCACCTCTTAATTATCGGATTCATATTTTACTCTCTTTTATTCTCAATTCTTAGGCCCGTCTTTAATAAGTGGTGTGTATTTTCCAACACGACATGAAGCAATGTTGAACATTTTCATGGTTCTAATTTCATGGATAAAGTAACTTTTTAGTATACGAAGTTGTTAACTTTTTACCATATGATCCTTACTTTTTATCCATGTTACTCTTGAATTTAGATTATTTTATCTATTTTTAATCATTTTAATGATGTGATATAATATCCAAGTATCACATCTACAAACTAAAATAGAAAAGGTTATCAAATTTAAAGAATAATGTGGATCATACCGGAACTCATAAACTAAATATAAAAAATTAATATCTTATACACTGCGGTGGAAACTGAAAGTTTCCACAAGAGCCTTAGTTTTAGGGTATAGAGAGTTAGTTTAGGTGTTTAGGTGTAGGGGTTTAGAATTTAGGGATAGTTGTTTCAATTTAAAGTTTAGGGTTATAATTTAGGGTTTATAGATTATGGTTTAGATTTAGGCTAATATGGTGAGGATTTAGGTTTTAACATATAGGCCCTAAATTGTAACCCTAAACCTTCAATTAAAATAACTATCCCTAAATTCTAACCTCCTACACCTAAACCCTTAAACCATATACTCTAAACTAACTTTCTATACCCTAAAACTAAGGTGTAAACTTTCAGTTTCCACCACCTGTGTATAAAATATTTATCCATATAAAAAATGTCAAAATAAAAACTAACATGAATTAAAATGGAGTTCAATAAATTTAAAAAAGGGGCATTATAACAATTATATTCAAATATTTAGAATAAAATTAAATTATTATTTCAGATCGAGTAAGGTATTTTTCACCTTAAACTCAAACTTGACTCGTCCCGACTATACCTCATCCTCAAAAAAGCAGACTCAAACCTAACCTGGATTTATTTAAAAAATTTGACCTTATAAAATTGAGTCGGTTTAAAACTCATTAAGTCTGGGTCAAATGGTTATCGACTAACACTTCATTCTAATCTAATTGTTCCCCGGCCCAAAAGACCTTGCCTAATGCCTACCAGTTCTATTTTCAACTTAAACAATTGGTGTATGCATATTATATTTATATCATAATCATATTTAGAATTTATACATCTCATGTAAATTTAAACATATTTATGTTTATGTTTTAATGTCCTACTTCAATTTTTTTGTATATTCCTCAGGAAAAAATTGAAGAATAATCCAAATGAAAGTAAATATTTAGAATGTAGTGGATGATAAAGAATATTTAGAGATATAGACTATTTTTTATAGTATACGGGGCCTCGCCATGTGTAGGTGGTGAGGTCTAATTTTTTAATATTTTTTCTTAAATCTCGCCAAGTACAGGTGGCGAGGTCTCCCGTATACTATAAAAATGACCTATACTCTTAAATATTTTTGACATCTTCTATATTCTAGGCAAATTGGTTTGAATATTCCCTTTTGGGAATTTATTGGGGAAAATAACCCCCAAAGATTGATATTGGGAAAAATACCCCCCTTTCATGCCATGTAGGACGAATTCGCGTCCTGCAGGACGCGAATTACTGCGACGTTTCAGTGGAAAAGGGAATTCGCGTCTTGCAAAACGCGAATTCAACGAGATTTTATCCAAATTATCGCAGTAAATTGCGAATAAATTCGGACGGTTGGGGAAATAGAATTCGCGTTCTGCAGGACGCGAATTCTATTTATTATATTGAATTTGCGTTCTGCAGAACGCGAATTCGGTTTGAATTCACTGCCTCCCGTGACCGTTTTCTCTATAAAACCAGTGAAGTTGGGAGAGAATTTTCATTCTCTCCCAAAGTTTTGAAGAGGTTTTCAAGGGTTCTCAAGGGTTTTTGAAAAGTTTTGAAGTTATTGTGATAATGGCGGGTTTGCTAAGATTAGAGGAGGGCCATGTATCTAATTATCGTCGAAATAATGTAAGTTTTTTTTATTTTAATTCGAATATGTAAATTTAATTTAGCGTTGTTGGCATGATTTGAATATGTTAATAGTATTTATTTTTAGAGTAAGAAAATTAGTTAGATTCGAATATGTTAATAATATTTATTATTAGACTAAGAAAATTAGTTAAATTCGAATATGTCTTTAGATTATATTTTTAGAATAAGAAAATTAGTTAAATTCGAATATGTTAATAGTATTTATTTTTAGACTAAGAATGTTAGTTAAATTCGAATATGTCTTTAGATTTTATTTTTAGAGTAAGAAAATTAGTTAAATTCGAATATGTTAATAGTATTTATTTATAGACTAAGAAAATTAATTAAATTCAAATATGTGTTTAGATTTTATTTATAGACTAAGAAAATTAATTAAATTCGAATATGTCTTTAGATTTTATTTTTAGACTAAGAAAATTATTTAAATTCGAATATGTTAATAGTATTTATTTTTAGAGTAAGAAAATTAGTTAAATTCGAATATGTTTTTAGATTTTATTTTTCGACTAAAAAAATTAGTTAAATTCGAATATGTTAATAGTATTTATTTTTAGACTAAGAAAATTAGTTAAATTCGAATATATCTTTGGTATTGACTTATAGATTAAAAATTAGTAAAATTAGAATATCTTTAGTATTTTATTGTACACTATAAAAAATTGTGATATAATATGTGATTGTTAATATGTGTGTGTCATTAATTATTTGTAGAATGGAGAAGAACGTCGATTGGAGGTTTATATCACACGGATGAGGGTGCCCCCGGATCCTCGTCTAGCTGAGTACATAGCCGAAGCCGGATTTGAACATGTGGCGAAGATTAATGGAGGAGGTGCGAAATTAGACGTTGATTTAATCAATGCGCTTGTGGAGAGGTGGAGGCCAGAGACACATACCTTCCACTTACCATGTGGTGAGGCGACCATCACATTAGAAGATGTGTCGCATATTCTTGGCCTGCCTGTAGATGGGGAGGCTATCACTGGTGCCGCCAGTGACGATTGGGAGGGCTTATGTATGGACTTGTTAGGGGATAAGCCAGAAAAACTACAGGGCGGATGTGTGACTCTGAAGTGGTTGCGTACGGAATTCGCTAATTTGCCTGTTGGAGCCAATGAAGATGTGAAGAAGGTAAAAAAAATATTTTTTTATTAGTAGTAATAAAATTATAAAATTATTATATTTTAATATTTTTTTTGTTATATTTTAGGCATATGCTCGGGCCTATATCTTACAGATCCTCGGGGGAATTTTGGTGGCCGACAAAACTCGCAACAAGGTTCACATGTTGTGGTTGCGGCACTTGCGGGATTTTGAAGAGGCTGGTAAATTAAGTTGGGGTTCGACAGTACTTGCATTTCTGTATAGGGAGTTGTGCAAGGCTGCGAGTGCTGATCGACACGACATCGGAGGATGTCTTTTGCTACTTCAGTCTTGGGCGTGGTTTAGAATGCCATTTTTATGCCCTGTATTGTCCGCGCCAGCAGACTATTCGTATCCACTATGTTTGCGGTAAGGAAAATAATCTTAACTAAATTTTATTTATAAATTGGTTATTTTCCTAATATATATTTTTTAAATATTAAAATTATATTTTGATGTTATGTAGGTGGTTTCATGCTCTAACTCATGTTGGGATTCCGACTATGATGCATTCTATCGGCAAAAAATTGACACGAAATCTGCAAATAAGGTAAATATTTTAATTTTATATTAAGTTGAAGTTTAATATGAATATAGTTTAGTTTACTTGTTTTTAATTATTTCTATATTTAATTTACAGTTTTTGTGGACCCCGTACTCTGATTCGGATATCAATGAATGTCTGCCTAATTTTGAGCATGAGACGGTTTCCGCTTGGACGGCCATGGTACCTCTCATCTGGTACGCTGTAGTTGAGTGGCATCCGGTTGATCGCGTCCAACGCCAGTTCGGTCGTCTACAAACAATTCCGATAGATCCTCCTGATTCGGACGACTTACATAGGATCACCCGACAAGGAAAACTTGAGGTATAATAATTAAATTTGATTTAATAGTTATCGATTTATACTTACTTTACAATTTATAAATAATAATTTTGTTGATGTTTTGTGGTAGGTGGACTGGTCGGTGAAACATGTGCAGTGGATTGCACAGTGGCAGGATAGGCTTCAGCGGCAGGCACTGAATGAGTACCGGATGTTTGATGAGCCTATGGTGAGCAGTGATTACTTTGCATGGTTCTTTGGTAGTGGGAAACTGTATCTCCTCACTCCTATTGTGGGAATGATGGGTGGATCTTCGATGCCGACTACGTACGGGTTTTTTCCTGGCATGACTGGCGGATCTTCGAGTTCCGCTGTTCCCTCTGCTTCTGCCCCCTACCCGTTTCATGCTCGGCCTTATGATATTTCGGGCCCCGGGTTCGTTCAGCACACACCTCCACAGTCGTTGTTCTTTTTTGGTCCGTCTGTCGGATCAAGTGGTACTGCTGGAGACGACAACGTCAACGAGCCCAATCATGATCCTCAACAGGTTCCGGATCAACATGGACGACGCAATTCGGGTCGTGTTCGACGTCCACCAGATTGTGGTACTGGCGGACATAGATATATGCAGTAGTTATATTTTTTTTCTATGTTTTTCGAAATTAGTTGTTTATAAGTAATGTTAATTTATATTTTCTTAATTAAAGTATTATATATTCGGAATTATTAATTGATACTTTTATATTTAAAAACTTACATCAAAAGCACTACATCGAAAGCACCGAGTTCACAAAATACAAGTACGCAAGATAAATAACTTACATAACTTAATCAAAATTACATTACTAATCGTAGTCGGTACTTATGTCAGACGTTAAGTTTAGTTCCTCAATTATTTTTTCTTTCTCCTGCAGTCTCTGATAAATTTTTAAGAACACGTCATTCTCGTCTGGACTAGCTAACTCATTCTCGTCTTCGCCAGCTAACGCATTCTCGTCTTGGACAGCTACCACATTTGTTGAAGAACTTGATCCGTCATCAAATTTCTCGCTAAGCTCGATGTTTGTTTCCCCAGCACGTTTGTATGCCCGAAACATCTTTCGCATATCTTTCTTATCTGACAGTGTGAGCATATAATGCTCCTCGGGGCCGGGCTCATTGACTGGTACTTTCACTTGCAAGGCCTCTATTTTTGCGCTGGTTGACTCTTTAACTCGTTTCGAGATCAACTCAAATAATTCATTTCTTGTGATCATTTCACTAAAAGATGTGTAGAAGTATGTTCCACGAAAAAATACAGTAGCTGAATATCGAGCCATTTTCTCTTTCAGAAATGTAGAAATGCAGAAATCTCGTGAAGATAGGAAAGTAATAAGTTTGATGAGATGTTAAGGCAGAAATACATCCTATTTATACAGTGTAGGCATGCAGGGACCTATTTTGCGTGTTAGAAACGCGGTTTCACCATAATGCATTTGTCAGCCCAAAGCTCGGTAAAGCAGAGCAATAATTTTAGAATTCGCGTTTTCCAAAACGCGAAGACAATTATTCGTACTGAATTCGCGTTTTGTAGAACGCGAATTCTATAGATTCCAAAAGAATTCACGTTTTACAGAACGCGAATTCAGTACGAATAATTGTATTCGCGTTTTATAAAATGCGAATTCTAAAATTATTGTTTCTTTACCGGGCTTTGGGCTGACAAGTCAAAAATTATTGCTACAGAATTCACCAATGCTTTACCAGACACATTTCTATTTATAATTGAGGGGTGCAGAGGTCAGATTTTCAAAATCACAAACAAAACTTAAGAATCACAAAGCTCTTCGATTTTCAGAAATGGCACCGAGAATTCAAGCTATAGTATACTATGATGGTCAGATGGTCCCCGATTCATACATTGGGATCATATTTCAATCTGAAAATACTGTTACGATCAACATTCCGAGACGATCAACGTTCCAGTCGCTTAGGACCTTAATATCCAGGAAGGTTCCCAATCGCTCCGGAAGGGAGTTGCAGTCTTTGAAGTATCGATGTCCAACGTCGATAGAGCAACTGTATTACACAATATTCGATGTGGAAGACGACAGTTCTGTAGAAATGATGATAGATACACATAGCCAGTACTCAATGGGATGGGCCATGGAGCTATTTGTAACATTTGCTGAAGTTCACGTTGCTGCTCAAAATGTGGTACCAAATTGGTTACAAGGAAATCTCGAGTTCAATCCAAATGCTATTAGTCCGACATCGAGTTTACGACGTGACTTCAACCTTCTACAAACAAGAACCGATGAAGCTTCATCGTCTTCGTCTTCGCGGCAACGACGTTCTTCCGTTCCAAGGTTCGAATTTGACCTTAACTTGCCACCAACCCAAGAGTCGTCATACAGTCCATACGTTCCAAACTATGATGATTTCTCTACGGGGCGCCACTCAACACACATTCCATACACGGCGTCTTCAACGTACAATGAACAGTTTAACCCGTTCGATGCTTTCTCTACAGGGCGCCACTCAACATACATCCCAAGTCACTGAAATGTGGATGATATGTTCTCAGCGGGGAGACATTCAACCGCCGCTACTGTCGATCCGGTTATGACTTCAGAACCTGTTCACACACAGGTTTATGATGACGCAGAACTTTTCCAGTTTGATGATACGTTTTCTGATGAAGAGCCGCGTACAGAGGTTGGGCCTGATGGTGACGAGATGGGTCTATTTCCTTCTGAACCATCTGACATTGACGAGCCGGTGGAATCAGAGGAGAGCGCAGAAAACTCTTCTGAGGATGATGAGGACGATGATGTTCGTTCGACGCAACTGCATGGACCAACCAGTTGCGCAACATATTACGACCCACCTTCGCACTTCACAACAGTGGATATGGATGGCTTCTTCGATACTGAATTCCCAGAACATTCACAATTAGACCAGTTCAACCAATGGAATGTGGGTTCGACTGAGCTACATGCTGGAATGGTCTTCAGGACAAAAAAGCTCGCGGAGGCTGCCATCAAGCATTACAACATTCACCGCTCAGTTACATCCACCGTTTGGAAGACCGAGGCCAGGAAATATATTGCAGAGTGTCCTCACAAGTCTGCAGAATGTAAATGGAGGGTTCGTGTGTCGCAATTGAAAAGGCTGAATAACCTGTGGAAAATAACGAGATATACAGGGCCTCATACATGCTCCGTTGGGAGCCTCAGCCAAGACCATCCTAACTTGGATGTACACGTCCTTTCCGATGCAATCCTTCCACTCGTGAAAGCAAACCCACGTATATCTGTACCAGTGTGTATAGCTGCCATCAAATCCATTTACAAGTACACTGTCAATTACGATAAGGCATGGTATGCAAGATATCGAGCCATCGAAACACTGTACGGGCAATGGGAGCTATCATACAACGATCTGCGATCATGGCTTCAAGTTATGCAGGAATACAATCCAGGGACAATTGTGGAATTGGAGACTGTTCCGAAGTACTACAACGATCGTGTTGTACCAGGGGAGGTCGAATTTCATCGCCTTTTCTGGACGTTCCCCCAATGCATAAAAGCTTTCCGTCACTGCAAACCTATGCTCCAGATCGATGGTACATTTTTATATGGCAGATACACGCAGATATTGCTAATTGCAGTTGCCCAGGATGGCAACAGAAAATGTATCCCAGTTGCTTTTGCGATTGTTGAAAAGGAAAATATACCTTCTTGGGAGTTTTTCCTTTACAACCTCTGCAAGTATGTCATGCGCCGGGTTTTACGTACACGTGAAGATGGCCTAGCTATTATTTCAGATAGAGGCGCAGGGATTTGGGGAGCAATTCAACGTTTGGGAGATTCATGGAAACCCCCATACATACATCATCGGTATTGTTTGCGGCATATAGCAACAAACTACTATCAGAAGTTCAAGAATGAGGATGAACGTATAATGGTTCTCCGTATGGGTATGCAACCATTCCATTTTGTTATTCTACGTCCACCAATTTCATATTATTACCAATTAACTATTTTGCATGTCTTATTCAACAGGCAACGCACACCGAGTTAATCAAGTGGAAGAGCTGCTGGAGGAGTTGCAATTGAGGAATCCACACGGGTATAACTATCTTATGGAGATACCGAAGGAGAAATGGTTGCGATGTTATGACGAGGGTCGTCGATGCGGCCATATGATAACAAACTTGGCTGAGGCGATCAATTCGTCTCTTAAGGGAACGCGCCATTTACCTATCACGTCTGTTGTCAAAGCAACATATTACCGATTGGCAACCCTTTTCGCAACCCTCGGCAAACAAGCAATGAACTGGATGGCAGCTGGTCGCATATTTAATCTAGATCTCGCCGACAAAATCCAAGCGTCCATTGCGCATGCTAACTCGATGGGTGCGTTGTGCTTCTCTCGTCGGGAACACATCTTTGAGGTCACGCAATTTTCTGAACCGCTACAAGGAATAATGCAATACACCTATGTGGTTGATTTGCAAAAACGAACGTGCGATTGCGGGGAGTTCTAGACGTTCAAGTTCTCGTGTTCGCATGCTTTCGCAGCATGTGCATCGGTTCATTTTGATGCAACGACACTCATTGATCCAGTCTACAGGCTCGAAACCGTTTTCAAGGTTTACCGGAACGAGTTCCCTCCGATCGGAAATGCACGTGACCGTCGTATAATCAACAACGAACCAAAGATATGCCCAGATCCCTCCCTGCGACGAAAGAAAAAAGGCCGGCCAAAATCAACGAGGATTCACTGTGCCGAAGATATGGTTCCGAGAGAAAAGACCGGACAACCTAGGAGGTGCAGTAAATGTGGGAACACTGGACACATTTTCAACCATTGTGGGCACTCTTTTCTGCACCTCCGAATTAACTAGATCAACCATTGTGTACTCTTTTCTGATTTGTGAACTTCTATTATCTGGTAATTTAATAAATCTTATGGGCACTCTTTTCCCCCTACATAGGTTTAAGGGGTTTTTTTAACGAGGCCCTTTAAATTTCAAAAAAAAAAAAACATGCCTATGGACACATTTTTTGCTTCAAAAATGTTACTTTGATAGCATTTTTAACACAATTTTCTCACATTTTCGGACACCGTCTTCCTCGGAACTTTAGCACCACTGTAAAATTAAGCTGCACATCTTTGTCTCCAAACTTAGGAAAAACCAAAAAAAAGTTCGAAACACACCGTAAAATGCATTTAAAGATGCCTATACGATAATGTTTCCTTTTAAAACATTGTTACTTGCCCATTTCCAGGCCATTTTCACACATCTTAGGATATTATATACGCTCGTATCTTCACACCATCTTAAAGATATGTTTTAATACGACACTGTTATAGTATAAAAAATTTAATCGGGTACCCCGATAATCCGTTATTCGATCACAAATATTGCTACCTGAACATCTTATATTGGTTTCAATTCATTTTCATGTTGAATTTCTCGTGCGGGGGCAACAATAAATCGTTGAATTCGCGTTTTGCAAAACGCGAATTCTCCTTTCTCTGAAACGTCGCAGGAATTCGCGTCCTGCAGGACGCAAATTATGAATTCGCTTTCCCCAGGACGCGAATTCGTCCTACATGGCATGAAAGGGGGTATTTTTCCCAATATCAATCTTTGGGGGTTGTTTTCCCCCAATAAATTCCCAAAAAGGGAATATTCAAACCTTAACGCCTATATTCTAAATATTAACTTTCTATTTAGGCTAAAAATTCAACTTAACCTGTCACCCATGCCATCAGTCGTATGGATTATCCTCTTGCATGGATAGTAGCAAAAGGAAATGGACAGAGAAAATTTTGTATGGATCGTTTGTGCTACTCATTTTCCTTGCCTCGCTGTGCTGTTTCTTTTGCCACTTTTATCATATTTATTATTCAAGTGTGTCCAAAAAAATGAAGCTGACCATCATTTTCAAGCACACTTCTGCTCTACCCTTTTATATGATTATCACTTATAAGATCATATATTTTGTTAATCAAAGAAAAATAACTCATCACTACACCTTGCACACTTGATACGAGATCCGAAACCCGAATTAATTTATTCGAGCTGAGATTTAAAATCGACTCGAACATGATGACTTAAATTTGTCTCAAACCTAAAATAAATCGACCCAAATTTTAGTTGAACCGAAAATAGGCTCGAACTGATTTTCAACCGAACTGAAGGCAACCCGAAATTAAAAAAAAGATATTAAAATAGATAAAGAAAGATGTGATGTGAACTGTCGCACAACTCACAAAAAAATCATATATACAGACTGTATAAAGTCATATATGGGGTGTAAAAACCTAACTCTACATGAAAATCCGACTGAAATTGATCGATCTTCTATTAACTCGATATTTGACCCGATCCGAGATCAACCGACCCGACTCGATAATCGAACCGAAATCACCATAGATCCGAACTAAAAACAAAACAGACTCGAACCGAACTTAAACCAATGTAGTCAGACCCGAAATGACCCGAATCGAATGACCCGTTTGTCACCTCTACTTATCACGATAGTAGAGTTTAGTATTCGGTTTAATCGATCAATTTTTTGATTAATTAAATTATTAATGAAATTTATTGTACTTACTCTTTTGACATAAGCACTCAAATAGTATTGATTTTTAGTTCAGTTTGAAATAAGATAAAATTAATTATAAATTCGAAAAGAAGAGCCAAAATCATATGACTTGATTTGTACATGATATGCCACATCTACCTTTTTGTTTTTTTTTATTTTAACTCTATTAATTCAATAAAAAAATATCAGCCGGCTTTCGTTATGGATATACAAAGAGGATGTACCTTATAAAAGAAATGTGTTGTGATTTTCATTTTATTAAAGGGAGATATTATATTTCTATACCGATATTTAAATTTATATAAAATAGAATAATAAATATCTTTAGCTATTAAGTTAATTAGTAAATTTCAATACATTATATTTTTATACCTATAATTTACTTAAAATGTTATATATGCATGTGTATTTCAATATAGTTCTCAAAAACTTGCTTTAAAATACGTAGGGAGTGGGAGGTTTTGAGTATTTTTTTTCTAATACAGTAAATGATCAACGGGAGTTAACTTCTACGCTCAGCAATTCACAGTGCCTTGCACCCCACACGGAGGCTCCAACATCCAAGCATCCCAATGCTGCTAGCCGTTAAACATTCGGGCAAGGAAATCCGTCGCCTTGTTTCCAGACCCGTTTCTGAGATTTTTGTGGCCTATAGGCGAACTTAAAAAATAGGCCCTTAATTAAGGGTAAGCGTTCGATCGAGTTAAATTGAGTAAAAAAATTCAAATTATGCGAGTTTACGAGTCTTTACGACTCAAACTTAAAAATTTATCTACTAAATACTAAAATTTTGAGTTATTAGAATTTTTAATTTACAACTCAAACTTTATTTGAAAATATTTTCGAGTCAAGACGAGTCGAGTAGAGTTTTGCTCACCCTTTCTCCTAAGAACGAGTATTGAAAAAAAATAAAATTTGAAATTAGACCCTTAGTAACAAGTGATATATAAAAAAAAGGGTCCATATTAACAAATTTTGTAAAAAAATGAATTTTAAGAGTATTCTTGTAATAACTAATATAGGGAAAAATAGAAACCTAATAACAAGTATTGAAAAATTAAAATTTAAGAGTATGCATGTAATAACAAATATTAGGGAAAATAGACCATAAATAACAAGTATTGAAAAAAATTGGACTCGTAATAACAAGTATCGGAAAAAATAAAATTTAAAAGTAGGGCCTTAATAACAAATATTAGAAAAGATAGGCCCCTGGTAACAAGTATTGAAAAATTGGCTTCATAATAACAAGTATTAAAAAAATTGTACCCTAATAACAAGTATTGAAATAACAATAAATAATAAACAAATGGGCCCCTAATTACAATTATTCAAAAAATAACCTATAATAACAAGTATTGAAAAAAAAATTATACCCCTAATAAAACATATCAAAAAAAATAAAATTTAAGAATAAAATTCTAATAACAATTATCCAGGAACGACTCTGCTTGTTCTCCTCACGTCCAATGTGTTGGATCCTCATCTCCCATTAACGGCACAAGAAGCCAAATATCAGATCGACATATTTATATATTTAGAGGTTTTCGTGGGTATTTTATAATTAAATATATTTAAAAATGGAATATGATTAAGTACGGGTAGTCGGGTGCCAAATATTAAAGTGAGTGGGGTCTCATATTAATTAAGGTGACCTACTATATGTGTGGTTCAGATGATTGCACGCACCCACAAGTATTGATAGGCTTCAATTTTTAGTCAGCTCTGCAAATTTTCTACTACACTTTGATTTATTTCTACTCATCTCGGTATGACACGTATCCTTATTGTGGCTGTTTATCACGTTTCGTTACCTTGGAATTAAATGGTAATTATGTGGTATAATATTTTTTATTTGCCCTCATGGTTCTCAAGTTTCGTCCTCATTAATTCAAATCAATTTATGTTGTGCACATAATTTTGAAGAATAATTTTTTTAGTGAGTATTTTTTGTATATACAAGATTTTGAACTCGAAATCTGCTTAAATAATACCAAGATACTTACTATTTAGACCAACTCAATTGGTGGTAATTATATAATATACTAGTGATAACGTTTTACCATAACTTTTTAAATGGAATTAAAAAGTTGTCATTTGTTTTAATTAATATTTAGAAAGAAAAAAAATAAAAGGGGCATATCACTCACCTTTGTAACTATGTTGTGGTATCAAAATATTTTATTATTATTAATTAAATCTTAATTCGATTAATATTATTATTGTTATAGTAATTTAGAGATTGTGAGTTTTTGTGTGTTTAAATTTAATATTTTTCCTTTTGTAACACCCTATGTTTTGTTTTAGTTATTTAAAGCTAAATGTTAAAAAAAATAGAATATGTCAGCCAAGGGATTTGAACCCTTGACCCTATGCTTAGTGTATCTAAGCTTTAACCAACTAAGCTAAGTTATTCCTCAATTTTAACTCTCCACCAATTTTATATGACATCCATGTATCCTGATTTCGAAATAATAATAATAATAATAATAATAATAATAATAATAATAATAATAATTTTCATGTTTGAACAAATTCCCTCAGGTAAGATATTTTTTTACGCACGTTTTGGATCTGAAAAAGTTCAAGACCCTTCCCATTTCCCTTTCGACTGCACCTTACCCCCCCCCCCCACAGTTCGTCTCTCTGATTGACGCCACCGCTCTGTCGTTGCCGCCACCGCCGCTGTCGGCGTGTTTGCCGTTGCACCATGAGCTCAACCCTAGCCACCACTCGCGTCGCATCGCTCCCGTCCGACTGGAAGAATGGATTAAAGGTTCGTCGGAAACCAACTTTTGCTCTCGGTTTTTTTGAGTATTCCGGCCGATTCCGCCGTTGGTTCATCGCGCAACCACCGGATCAAAGGTCCTCACACTGCGGCGAGAAAAACCCATTTGACCGATTGTTTGTCCGACGACGGGAGGGGCATCATCGGAGTTTCGTACATTCCGGCGATTTTCGAATCGTTTCAGGTAGATTATGTTTGTTTTCCGGCTTAAATAATTGTTTTCCCGACTTGACTGAATTAAGTGAATCATGTGCTTTTGTTTTCCGACAGAGTCGCGGCATTTGGCGTCTCCGGCGACTTTTCCGACGGCCGTCCGGTGACCAGAAATTTTGGGTGAGTGAACCGGACTGAACCGTCCAACACAGTCTGAACTGGCCCAAACCCAAAACCCGACCCGCTGACCGACCCGTTGACCGTCTCGTCAACCTGAGTCCGACCCGACTCGTCAACCCGAGTCAACTCGTCCGAGTCAGCCCGAGTCAACTCAGTTGACCCCTGTTGACTGCTGACGTCATACTGACGTCAGCATTGACTTTGACCAGTTGACTCTGACCCCGTTGACCTGCTGACGTCAGCGTTGACTTTGACCGTTGACCAAAAAGTTAAATTTTTCGAATAAGTTTACTAATGGGCTAACAGCATCAGAAGTTCTAATAATTAAATTTAGTTAATCCGCAACTCAATCATCAGTGCGTAAGAATCGAGACCTAGGATACGGAGTGAGAGATATAATTGTGAAATTACGAAAATGCCCTTGGAGCATAAGTATGACTAAACTACCCTTCTGATAAAGGAAATGACCTAAAATTTGCATTCGACCTGATTATGCAAATTACACTACCCAAGGCGCATGTTCTTTTGGAAAAGACTTCGGCATCATTATTCAAATGTGTGTGACACTAAAAGAAATATGAATTTTCCCCAAGCTCTGTATATCACATGAAGGTATAACGCCTAAAGGTGAAATTACTGGAATTATTATTGTATTCTTAAGTTGATCCGTACGACAGTAAGGAATGAATTAATCGAAATGATCGTAATGACCAAAAAGACTGTAGTGCCTTCGAACACCGAAATTCTTAATTAATCAGAATAACAATTGTACCCTTAAGTTCTAAAATGAGTAAACCGCCTGTAAGGGCCGAAGGGATTAGAATGACTTAATATCTACCGAGTACGTAAACGATAGAGGTGCTAAATGGTAAGGTTTGACAAAATGGTGAATTTATCCCGATTTTTAAAATGACTGTAATGCTCTCTTGAGTTAAATATACAATTATGCATTTGATGAAACCCTGAGAATTCTAATGAGACTTTAAGGGCTAAATTGCCTCTAAGTTTTAGGAAGCACGCTCATGTCTGTTAATCACTCCTGATATTAATATAAGAGTTGGTTAGTACTGCAAGGTAGGAATATGTTAGTTTGAACAATTGGAGGCTTGAAAAACTTCTAGAAATTTTAACTATTGTAAATCGTCATTTTATCATTACTGGGCTAAACTATAAAATCACCTCTGATAGTTAAATGACCAAAACGCCCTTGTGGGCCATTGTGACCAGAACAACCCTGAATGTATCTAATATCGCAAAAGATCTTATCATAGAAATCTCTGAATGCATGACTGAAAAAGTGATGAGTAAATAGAATTTCCTGAGCGACTATTTATGTCTCGTTGGTATAAATTACCAAAACGCCCATGTATGATAAAATGACCATAATGCCCTTGTAAGCTTAAATGACTAAAGTACTCATGATATATCCAAACTTTCTAAGATCTTGATGTACCAATTCTTGAATACATAATATGAATCGTTTTACGAACCCCTTTCTAATAGGAACCTCGTTCTAGAAATTCGTCTAAATTGTCAAAAGTTTAATGTGTCCCCTTCTGTAAATGCCGAGTATCTTCAGGAAATAAAATATTCCATCTAGTGTGTTCCATGTGTGATATATTCTGTTGAATGAATTGTATAATTATTTGATCATGAATAATATTATGTTTGATGAACTTGATATATGATGACATTCTCTGCCTACCTAATATATGTCTGCTCAATCTGTATACTTGGTATGTGATCGTTTGATCTGTGATGGTATTGTCTGACTGTTTGATGAATTTGTTAGTATGATATGTTAGTTTGACCTATGATGGTACAATCTGTTTGCATGATGAATGCTGAAAATGTCTGCTCTGCTCGATAGTATGCTCATTTATCTGTCAAAAGCATGAACTTCTGTTTCTGATACTCTGAATAAAATATGTCTGTTACATGTATTATGTTACTCATGTCTGGAATCTGAACACCAATTACTATCTGGGGTATACTGTTGGGTTATGTTATGAAGTCTCTATTGGTACAACCCTGATCAAGCTGGTAAATCCTTATGGACTCAAGGTCTCCCCTTGAGTGGCACCTACGCCCATCGGGCCTAGGGTAAGTCCTTATGGACTCAAGGTCTCCCCTTGAGTGACACCTATGCCCATCGGGCCTAGGGTAAGTCCTTATGGACCTAAGGCAGCCCCTTAGGTGGCACCTATGCCCATCGGGCCTAGGGTAAGTCCTTATGGATGCAGTTCTGGGGGACTGCATATTGGTGTAAGGTTGGAGGGTAGTTCCTGTAAATTTCTGTATGATCATTGAACATTTGCATTTAATCTGTTATGTGCTCATATGGTATGATGTTAAGTACTTATGTATGTTTATCTGCACTTATTGGAACACACTAGACGTCAAACTCTCTGATTCCTACCTCGTATGTTACCAGCCTATATAATTTCTGTCTATTTTCTCAAGGTCTGATTAGAGAACAAATACCATTATTCTTGAGTATGATGTGACCTCGAAATAGTAGAACAGAAAAATATGACTATCACTGCTTGAAACATCATAAAAATGTTATGCCTACCATATGTCTGCATGAGCTTATAGCATCTTTCGGTAGTTCTGTATTACTGAGCTTTCCCAAGCTCACGTTCTTTTTTTTACCATCGCAGGTTAAAAGAAAATATTATGACCTAATGTTTGACATCAGTGTTTGGAGTTCTCTCAGCGTTGCCTCTGAAGTACGGTATTGTACAGTTAGTGGACATGTATGTCATGTATGGTTCTGTGATAGAGTCTGTAAAGCACTTTCTGAAATTTTTGTTATGTGTTTAAATGTTTTCCTGAAATTGTGTTTTAAACAGAAGTTGATTTTACAGTTTAATAAGTGTTTTGAGAAAGAAAAATGTTTTCATGTGTATTTTCATTTTGGGTCGCTCTTGTGACCTTAATGTAGCTTCCTAGGATCCGTTGTAACGCATAGGCGGGTCTAGGGGTTACACCTTTTATTCAAAAAAGGTGGTAAATGGTTTTAGGCTTATAAATAATTTTAACATCGTATAAAAATATTTCATTATTAAAATAATTTTAACTTTTAAAAGAACAAAACATGTAATGCAAAAACACAGTATTATTTATGTGATATATTAATCCGTGCATGGAACTTGCATTGAAGTTTAATTGAACATTATTTATTAAAATTGTGCAAATGTGAATAATTGATAATTAATACTAAATAAAACAAACAAAATGAAAATGACAACATCAATGGCATCAATGACGATGATGAAAAGGAAACCAAAAAGTAGGTCGCCCATTTACATTTCATTACCTGTACTAGTTGGGTAGCTGTTAAGAATTAAGATTTAAGATAATGACACGAAATTTGAGTTGTTATATTGCTCTATATAATTAAATATATTAGTGGTAGTTTTTTTAAATTTAATAACCGGGTTAATAATTATTTGAGTTTTGATACTTCATATACTACTAACAGGGACGAAGCTAGGATCAAATATTAAAAGGGACAAATACCTTATTTGACTAGTATTTAAACTTACAAGGACCTCAAATATTATTATGCCAAAATATTTTGAGAGGATTTCGTCCCTAACCACCAAACTATAAACATTGATTCACTTTTACATCTAAAATTTTAATTTGTCTAAATTTAACATTAAAATATAATTTTCAACTCATTTACATCACTGCATCACTAACTCCTCGATAAAGCGATGATATGGTAAACAATCGTTGACGTAGTGGCCAAACTAAAATAACATTGTTTCAATTTTTTTATGCCCAAAATAACCTATAAACGAAATCATTTTGATAAATGAAAATAAAAAAATGTTCTTATAGAAGTTTGAGCTTGGGACCTTTGGAGTAAAAATCTGGGTTTAACCACCAAACAAACCTATAAATTTGTTAAGTCATTGATACAATTAAATATATTAAAATGCAATTGAGATTAATTTAATTTTTTTAATAATTTTCCAATTAAAATAATAACAAAATCAGTCATCATTATTTTACTATTTTTTAATTTTATTTTTTTAATTGCAACTTTATTGTCAAAAATTTGCAAATAAACTATTTTTTATTTTTATATTCTTCTAACATAATAACAAAATCAGTCATCAATATTTCATTTTTTTTCAATTTCATCATTATTTTTTTACAATATCATTATTTCAAAATTATTGAAACAATAGCAGTTTAAAAAGTAAGGGCGAAATTAAAAATAATAATAAAATATCAAGAACTAATTTTATTCTCATTTTAATTAAAAATTTTAAAAATAAATCAAAATTAATCTCAATTGCAATTTAATATATATATATATATTATTTGTGTTAATAACTTAATAAAAGCATAAATTGGTTTGGTGGTTAAATTTAGGTTTTTTATTCCAAAAGTCCCAACTCCAAACTCTTATAAGAGCAATTTTTTTTAATCTTTATTTATCAAAACGACGTCTTTTTAGGCATAAAAAACTAAAACGACGTCGTTTTAGTTTGATTTCCACGTCAACGATCATTTGTCATGTCATCATCTCATTAAAGAGTTAACGATGAAGTGACATAAACAAGTTAAAAATTAAAATTTAATGTTAAATTAAAACCAATTAAAAGTTCTATGATATAAATAAGTCAATATCTGTAATTTGGTAGTATCTGGTGTAGTTTACCATTTAATTTAATTAATTTGGCTTTCAACTCCAAATCCAGTTTTTAAGTGACACTAATACAACTGTTGCCATATTCGCGCGTGGGAGAAACGCAAACCAGAGGCAGGAAAAAGTCCCCACGTAATATACTAATATATACACACAGTCATTATGTTTTGTCTTTAGCGCTCCCGTTTGAAATTCTCCATCTTATAGGGACCGGCTTGTTATATCACAATATTATAACCAGCATTATCAGTTCGACCAAAAGAATCCAATCTTATTTTTAAATATAGTACCGTTGAATTTTATATTATATAATATATGTTGGATTTTTTTATTATAAAAGATCGAATATAAAAGTATTCTAATTTTTTAAATGATACTTACATGTGTTGAATTTATTATATATTTTATTAAAACTTACACAATTTTTAAGTGGAAATGGAGAGAATGAAATTGCCTATGCTTTGATTAAAAGTGAGGAAATATTAAGTTGGTTGGTTCTATTGATTTATTCTTTAATTATCTCATATAAGTGTTTTGAAAATAAACATTATGTTAGATTACATGAAAGTAAGCGGAAACAATTAACTAAAGTCACCCGAGAAAATAAACCTTCAAACTTTTTAGAAAACATACAATTTAGCAAGAGGACATGTTAGTAATTTTATAAAATTTAAATCCAAAAGAAATTAAAAACATAAATACAATTTTAATATAATTAGAAACATCTTATATCTTTGTTTTGCTAAAAAAATGTTCCAATTGAAGTAAATTTAACCGAATCAAGGTTTAGTAACTAAAATGTAAATAATTCATAAATTGGATTTTAAGTTAAAAACTCAGTTTCAGGTCCGTTTTAGACTCATTAATTCCAATTGGACTTAATGGTAAGTTTGTGTTGAAATCGAATTTGAAATAGAGTGTTAATTACAAAAATAAGTAGTTTGTAGGTCGTTTCAAAAATATTCATAAAGTATAGGGACCATATTTTTTAAAGATTGAAATTAAACATTAATTTACGAATTGTATATCACAATTGACATATAGACCAAGTTTTAGGTTAATCCAAGAAAAAATGAGTCCTTAATTGCAATTATAAAATTAATGAATGAAACGTAAAATTTGTAATTATAAGATATTGGAATAAATTATAAAATATAAATAAATATAGGTCAAATAAAAAATAATTAAAATTTAAGGGACTTAATTGAGAAAAATTAAAATCATAGTAAAATATTAAATAAAATTATAAAAACTAAAAACAAATAGGGGTCAATTTTGGATTAAATAAATATTTTATGATCTAAAGACATAAATATTATTATATTAAAAATAATAAAATTAAAAACAAATAAGGGTAAGTTTTAGATTAAATAAAAATTTTAAGACTAAACTGAACAAAAATTAAATCATAATAAAAGTATTGGATGAAATTATTAAAATTAGTTATAAATATGGTGAAACTAAAATTAGAATTTTTTTAATATAATTTAATAATTTTATTATTAAAGTATGATAATTTTCATTTTTCTTTTTTAATTTCTACTCAGTTTTAAAAAGAAAATTATTTGTACTGAGAAAAAAATTATCTCTCCTTGTTTTCTTTCATTCTAATTTTTTACTCTACCAATTAATTTTTTTTATCTTCCGTTCTCTCTTCTATTTCTTCATCCAACCAAGCAAAGTTTTAATATTGACTAAACCAACAAGTTGCTATTGTATTTTTTATTATATACAAATGTTTTGTTTCTTTTATTTTTTTGCATTTGTATTTTTTTTTTTTTAAATTGATATTGTTGGGAAAGGAGAAAAGAAAAACGGAAAGAAAACACAAAATCTAACTAGCATTTGAGATCTCTTTCCTAGTTTCAACTTTCATCCACGTATTTTGTATGGAAGGAGTTACAGAAAACATCACTCTCAATATCAGCGCGTAATACACGCGCTTCACTTAATCCAAGTCACAAGTGGAATATAAAATTTCACAACTGGATTTCCCGGGGAATTTCCAAATCCTCTTCTCCCGTTCTTTTGCTTTCCTATACGAAGACTTTTACATGTTTTTATCTGGAGAATTAGCTCCGATTTGACTAAGTCTAGGAGGAAAAAAAACCAATGGAGGTAATTGAAGCTCAAGCACCTGTTTCCAATTTCAATCTCCCGTCAAACTCTCCGTTTTATGACATTTCCTCCTCAGACCTTCAAAGCACTGGGTTACGTGCTGGATCCGAACCCTCCGAATTTATCTCCATGGATAGTCCGAACGGAGCAACCGAATCGGGTTTCTCGTCGGGGAATAATGGCGGTGCTTTGGAAATGCAGCTGGAGCCGTTGTCCGACGGCCGAGATTCTCACACGCACGGTGGCGGTTATTCTCATTCCAACGCCGCCGTTAGGGTTCAGAAGGTGTACAAGAGTTATCGCACACGGCGTAGGTTAGCAGACTCCGCTGTTGTCGCTGAAGAACTCTGGTACTATTTTCATAAAATCTTTGTCTTTGTCCTTTTTTTTTTAAATTATTATTTAAAATCTTATATTTCTTGATTATTAATGCTAATTTTCAGGTGGCTGGCTTTGGATTATGCAAGGCTTAATCACAGCACAATTTCTTTTTTTAATTATTTGAAACCAGAAACTGCTGCTTCCAGGTGGAATCGCGTTGGCTTAAATGCTTCTAAGGTGTATATTTTTACATTAAAAATTAGCTTATTTTCCATGTTCACTCTTTTTTTGGGTTAATTCTCATAAATTATTGTGTTCTTATATATATATATATATATATATATAGTTTAAAAAAAAATAACTTAGGAGTTTTGGCAGGTCGGAAAAGGTTTGTTCATGGACGCCAAAGCACAAAAACTGGCTTTTCAACACTGGATTGAAGCTGTAATTTCCTCTTCTCGATTTTTTTGGTTAAATTACGGTTTTAGTCCCTATACAATCCTTAAATTTGAGATTTAAGATTTAGTTCCTTTAGACTTTAGCTCCTTACAACATAAAAAGTTCATCTTAGCATGATGATGATATGGAAGGGGATACTATTACGAAAGTATTTTGGACAATTTCATAGAAGGAATCCATTTTGTTGACTGTAGATCGATCCACGACATCGTTATGGCCATAACTTACATATTTACTACGATGAATGGCGTAAGGCTGATGCTGGTCAACCATTTTTCTACTGGTAAACCCCAAACTTCTGAATTTAGTTTTTGTTTATTGTTCATGGATTTTTTGGGGTAAAATCATGACTTTATACCTGAGTATGTTATGCTTTAAACCAAATGGGTAACAATATTAAAAAAATCCGTTTGACAGCTGATGTGGAATTCCAAAAAGAAAAGAAAATAGTCCAATGACTAATAGATCTCCAACTTGAGTATGAAAATCATAATTTGACCTTTTTTTGCCTGCAGGTTAGATATAGGGGAAGGCAAAGAGGCCGATCTTGAAAAATGTCCAAGATCGAAGCTCCAACAACAATGCATCAAGTATCTCGGTCCTGTACGTATGCCACTCATATGTTAAATTCAATCTATATTTTTGTTTTTTTCCTAATGAGATGAGTGAAATCTTTAATTCCTTTGTGTTTGTTGTGAACAGCAAGAAAGGGAGCATTATGAGTACATTGTTGTTGAAGGGAAAATTATGCATAAACAAACTAGAAATGTCCTTGATACATTCAAAGGATTAAAAGAGGCTAAATGGATATTTGTTATGAGCACCTCAAAGAAATTGTACGCAGGCGAGGTAATTCCTCTGACTCGAATGACAACTGTTCTATTGTTAACCTAGTGGATGCATGAAAACCTGAAATTCTCTTTAATGTCCTTTTTTTTACCTTGCAGAAGAAGAAAGGAATGTTTCATCATTCTAGCTTCTTAGCTGGTGGAGCGACATTAGCAGCCGGTAGATTGGTGGTGGAGCAGGGGATACTAAAGGTATAGGTTTGTAATGGTTTAGGATTCAGTATTTTGTACACAGATTTTGTTACCTGCTGCCAATAGTGATGATTGCTTCTGTAATGCGGATGTCCTCAATGTATGAGACCTAATTTCATTCGTTTTTCAGCTCATAATGATTTAGGATTTGGCAGTGTACTCGGTTTTTTTTACCTGCTGCCAATGTTGATATCTGCATTTGAATGGCTGGAAATCTTATACAATGTATTGAGAGTTTGAGACCTGATTTCATTCATTTTTCAATTCATAATGATTTAGGATTCACTAGTGTACTCCTATTTTGTTGCATGTTGTGGTTGCATTTAAGTGGCCGATATCTGACACAATGTTCTGATACATCGAAACCTGATTTCTTTTGTTTTTCAGTCCATCTCTGCTTATAGTGGACATTACCGGCCAACGGATGATAGTCTTGACAGTTTTCTTTCATTTCTGAAGGAGAATGGAGTGAACCTCAGCGAAGTTGAGGTTGCCTTTTTATCTATCCATTTTCTCATTAGCATTTGCCGAAAGTGTCAGGACTTGGATTATGCTATTTCCTTCTTCGACGCCTGCAATAATTATGATGACTTACATTTATCTTGTTTTCAGATTCGCCGGGCGACTGATGATTCTGATAGCTATGATGATGGCAAATCCAGTTGTAGTGTTATTGCTTCTGAATTTTCAGCAAGCTCAGGGCCTACTGAACCCAAAATTGCCATTGAAGAGAACTTGTCATTAGAATCATCTGAAGCTAACCAACCAGAGACCCCAAATACTTACAAAAGGACTCTCTCTGGTGGTCTTCAGAGCCCAAGAACTGAGGTGCCTAAAAAGGCCATATTGGAAAGGATCAACTCAAAGAAGGCATTGAAATCATACCAGTTGGGACATCAGCTATCACTCAAATGGTCAACTGGTGCAGGGCCAAGGATCGGGTGCGTTGCCGATTACCCTGTGGAACTGAGACAACAAGCTCTAGAGTTCGTTAACTTGTCCCCAAGAACACCACATACTCCAATAACACCATCGGCTTACAGGCGTCCCGGTAATCTTGGACAGATCGCATCTCAGCCAACGCCAAACGAGTCCAATGGTGATGGGATTTCCGGCATCTGGGTGTAAGACTACACCATAAACTTGTCTTTAACTGAATGTAAATATTTGAAATGGCTTCTAGTATTAACGAAGAAACAATGTCGATGTGTTCGACCTATTTAATAATTCTGTGAAATTTTGAGTTCTTATTCGGAAGAACTTTGTTTATTATTATTTTCATACAAGTTTTATCCAATCTCAAGACCAATACAACATCAAAAGAAAAGTACATAAAATTACAAGGGAATTGAGAGGTACAAAGAACAAAAGAAATGTAAAGATTAGAAAGTGAGAAGGGTAAGTTTTAGTTCAGCCAAAGTTGGTTGAGGCTGTTTTGAAAAGCTGGAGTTGAAAATACAGCTCGCCAACCTTCCTGCGTAGGGTGAAGTGAATCCCAGAAGAAGTTTGATTTAGGGTTTGAGCAAAGCGTGTACTTCTTTTCCCCATTTTCGTCTACACTTCCACACGAAAATGCAGCACTCACTCCCACGCAACATGGCTGTAATGGGTTCTCAAATTTCGGACCTGCAAATCAAATAAATAACGTCTTCAGAATTTTAGCACAAGTATATATGTATTTATGTATGGATGTATATATGTGAGTGTTATGACCTTGATGAGCTTGTGTTTGATTCAAAACGGTCGAAAAGGCAGCGTGAATGTCGAGAATAAAGAAAGAATTGGAGTTGGTCTGGTTGTTGAGATTGGTGACCGCTTGAAGCAGCAGCTGGTTGTGGAGATTAACGAGGGCGTTTTGAGTTTGGTCGCACCGTTGAAAGGAGGATGGGGCGGTGTTCGCCGGAAGACACCCCAATGGTGGCAGGGAACCCACCGCTATTTTCCTCACTCCCAAGCCATGTATGCGTCTCAAGTTCACTGTAAGTTGGCTCACGACGCTTGAAATAAAGGCCGGAAAACCCTGTCAAGGACAAAACATCAAATTTGGATACTCCCACAACTCACTAAATTGACAAACATTTTAAGATTACATTTTTCATAAGAGATTCAGACCCACTTCACAAAGTATAATGAGATAGACACCAGAAAGAAAGAACAACTATTATAACATGACTCAGTTCTGCTAAGGTAGTGGTAATGCAAAGTCGATTTTTTGTTTCCAAAAAGCACGACAGCAACTATTACAACTCTGTGTCCTTGTACAGTCACACTACTGTTGTAGCAATGTTTTTTGGGGCTCCAATTTCACAGTAAAATGTTCTTGGATTCTATTCAAAGAAAGCTACTTTCAGTTTGGCAGCCAACTATTGATGAGCAGTATGACTAAAGGTTACTTTCTCAAGATGGTTTGTCCTATCTTGTATGGGTTCAAATCTCGACATTTGCTCTGAGAATGTAATATCTTTTTATTTAATCCAAAAGTATGAGGAGATGTATTAATTACCGCAGTGGAGCCGTTCATGGCAATGTAATTGGCGTAGTCATTGCCTGAAGCACTGACAAATGCCAAAGAAGTTTCCAGGTCCCTCTTGGTGTAGACGGAGTCATTGATTAACTGTTGCAGAAAATCGATCTGGGTTGTCATGTTCGGATACGGAGCCCGTGTGTCGAAAACTCCAGTCCCTCCATAAGCGAAGTTCAACCCGTATTTCACCCGACCCGCCAGTTGTTTCCTCCATCTGTATGGTATCGGTGTCTTCATTCCCAAGTAACCCGCTGCTTGTCAATAGATTCATCACAAAATTAATGAGTAAATGACTTTTTGGTCAAATTTGATTGAAGGATCGGATCTATATTTTCATTTGAGTATTCAATTAAAATGTTTTAAAGCTTAAAGATTAAAGTATATATATATATATAATCGTTAGTTATTAACACAAATTTTAATTGATAATTAAATTAAATTTCGGTGTAATTCTAGTAATTGAAGATTATTTGACCTTTAGAATTATAGGGTAAAAAATTAGGAGAGAAATATAATATATGAGATCTTTGTAGGGATGTAGTAAGAGATAAAAAAACATATGTTTAAACTTTATAATTTTTATGTTATTATAGTTGATTTTGTAGGAATGAAATTGTTGCGTGTGATTTATTCTAAGATCTAAATTTGACTTTTTTTTTTCACTTCAAAATGCTTAAACAATAATTAAATGATTGAGAATCGTTATTATTACTAAATTCTAAAGGTAGTAGTTAGAGTTGTTGACGTTGATAGAGATATTAACAAGTAATAAAATGGTTGTGGTTGGATTTGGAAAGCGATTGTGCTAAAGTTTATGGGAATGTAAACTAAGATAATATAATACAGAGAAAGATGCAGTTTTCATTTAAAAATGGTGACTAAAAAGAAGTTAATTTATTTTTTAAGGGAAATAAAATGGTGTCACAAACTCATTTGTTGTGATGAGCTTGAAACATTGCATCAAAACAAAATATTATAAGGTATAAATCATTACTCCTTTCAAAAATCAAAGTGGGAGGAGAAAGTGGAAGAAAAAGAGGGGTGATAGAACAATAAAAGCATGTGGAATCACTGAAAAAGAAATGTGTAATGTTAAATAATGGTGAAGACACACACAAAAAGCTTACAAACACTTGAAAACATGTGCCAAAAGGTACAGGATGATGATGAAGAAGAAAAATAATGATCTGAATTCTGACAATAAAAAAGAGAGAAAATAATAATGGTTAGAACTTAGAAATATAGTTTACCAATGAAATCAGTAGAGACTCGGCCGTCAGAAAAACGGCCGGCAGGTTTCCCAGGAAACGTAATTCCGTAGGGGAATTTCCATGAGCTTGCCAAAGCTATCCTGTTGTTCCCTGTGTCGGCATACGAATCCCCGAACACGAACAATTTCTGCTCCCCCTTTCCCAAACCTTCAACACCTTCATTTCATTCGAATTCACATTTTAAAAAAGGAAAGTTGAAATAAACTGGTGCGGTGAAAGAAGTATAAGGATGGGGGTTTGAATTACCTGAGAAAGCAAAAATGGAAAAGAAACAGAAGAGGAAGAAAACTGCGGAGTTTTGAGCGACCATTTTAGATTGCTGTGTTGCTTTAAAGCGTATATTTGCGTTTTGGAGGAAGCATACATACACATTATATAGAAAGTGATAGAGCGGGACGTAAAGTCTCTCACATTGCATGTTTGGTTGTCAATTCTGACCCTTTGTCAAAATTCGGGTACCAGTCCAATTCGAACAAAAAATACTCTATTCTTTTCGGTGTCCCATTTCTATACCTAATATTAAAAAATTAAATTTAAGCATTAACTCTATATTCTAAATTTTAAACCTTAAATTCTAAAAAGACACCGTACATCTAATCCCCTAAATCATAATTATAAACCTTAACCCTAAACTTATTTTTTAGTGTGATGACGTAAATAGGAACATAAAAATAGGACAAAAATTTCTATTCGTCTATTTTGATTTAATTATAAAATAGTTAATAATATGGATTCATATGAATTAAATGTAAAAATATCTAGAATTAAAAATATTATTAATATTTATGGAATTAAACTGATGTGTGGAATTAAAATGTTTAACTGCAAATTCAGATACTAAAGATTTGATAGTTAATTAAAATATTTATGGAATTAAAACAGACACGGAATGGAAATTTTATATTTTATAATATGACAAACTGAAATTCTTTAGAAACCAAATCAACAATAAAACAACCAGAAAGAGCTAAATTCTAGCAGCCTAAAATAATAAGTTTTGGTATTGACTTTATTATAGTGATAATAATTTAAATGAGTATCACGCTCGACGAGTACCGATAAATACTATTAACGACGAGTATCGATGAACACTATTAATTTAATTTATAAAGATTAAACATTTAAAAGACCCACTGTATAATTATAAATTATTTAAAAATTAAAAGATAAAATTAATTAAAATATATTATTTCATTTTTAATTTTCTTTTAAACATAGATTAAAATACTTATCTACCTATAAATATAAAATTCTAATTTTTGTTCAATTTTAAATTGCCGCGGCCGCTATCCTGCCGCCACCGCTGCTCACCGATGATTATGACCTAACAATTAAGCGTAGCCCTTTCGAAGTTCAGAGTCAATAACACAAAATTTTTATGGAAGAGCTGTGGTCGTGTTAAGTTGCCGCACTTCTTTTGTTGCAGTGGAGATCGGAGACAGAACAACGAACACGATCATTCCTCTGGTTAAGTATGTTGTGGCTTCTGTTGGTGAACTACAGAGATAAATAAGATGTTTTATTAGTAAATTTTTTTATGGATGTCACTTATCCAGTTTTTCTTGTAGAAATCTAGATTGTCCTAAGCTTGATCGTTATCTAGAAATATATCTTGCTTGATGACTATGTTAATGGATACATCTAAATTTGTCGGTGAATTTATTAGTAGTGCTCATCGAAGTTCGTTGAGCGTGATAAAATTTTCCTAATAATTTAGTATGGAGCGCAATCTTTATTTGAGGCAGAATTGTAATAAACTTTAGTTAGAATTCAATTCTCCACACGGAAATCTTTGGAAAGAATTCTTCTTCACACGCCTTCTATTTCTACCTAAAACAAATATATTATATATTTATATGGATTTGTATTATTTACCTCTATATTATAATCAAATTTTAAAATAATTTTATATTTTTTATAAATTCGCGAGTTACATGCATCTTGATATATTTATGCTTTCAATATTGTGCAGGTTTCTTCTTTTTCCACTTGGAGGTTGCTAAGTCGTCCTCAAGATTATTATGTATTAATGATAATATATGTATATCGAGTGAAAAGATACAAGTTCTAGTAGTTGACTAAGATTAATGAATATATACTACCATGTAATTAGACTATACTATTCAAAAAAATGTTAATAGATTTTATGGATTTAAATTCAAATATGTTTATTGTTATTCACAATAGATTCAGACTGAGTATAAATATTGATATTGATATGTATTATCCAAATCCACTTCATTTTTATGGGAATGAGTCTACTACGCTTGACGAACACCGCTTAATACTATTAATGCTAAACATCGCTGAACAGAAAGACCATTTGACTTAAAATAAAACGTTAAAAATAAAATTATTTTAAATATAAAAAATATGAACCAAAATAATTATTCAGACAAACATTAGGGAATTGTTTTAACTTTATGCAAAAACAATATAATTCTCTACTATCTATAAATCATCTTAAAAAATATTATTTAATAAATTAAAAATTAAAAACTCTCCATTTAAAAAGTTAGAGACTCATTCTTGTGTCTGGTCAGTGGTCAGCTATATATTTCCTTATCTCATGCGTCAAATAAAGATGGAAGTGGTTGCACAAAAAGAAGAGTCGTGGGGTTTAGAAAGTAAAAAATGACCCACACCTACTTGATTTAATTCCCACAATCCTTCCATTTGGAATTATTCTTTTATATAGTTTCTTTGTTGGAATTATTCAATCATTCAGTTTCAATCAATAAAATAATTGGTCGCACTGCCATCTCTATTATTGCAAATGTATGAAATTTTAATAATCAAATTAAATGGATTGCTCAAAATTTTTTTTAATTTTTTTTTTAATTTTAATCCTAATCTTACATGTAAGGGGGAAGAGAGGGGTGCTTCTAGTATATTTAAAAACTTATAACCTAAAAAATGAGGTAACACATATGAACAACTTGCCTAACCGACATAACGTACTTGCTCTAAATTAATCAAAACTATATAAACAAGTGTAAACTTTTGTAAATTAAACTGAATTGATTTGAAGGGATTAATTAGTTTTAATCAGTTTTTAATTCAATTAATCAATATTTCAGTTTAATTAAACTTGGTCGGTTCTTGAAATTAAACAGACTAAATCAATATGTTTTTATTAATAAATAATAAACCTAATAGCCATGTGCTCAAATTTTTATACCTTTAGACCTAAACCGAAGACCCATTTCCAATTTGATACAAAATTAAATTAAACCCATTACAAAGTCCAAATACATATCCAATGTGAAAATATTCTACCGGTAATTATTTTATTTAATCAAAAAAAATTCTTATGTTTGTGAGTTTAAAATCTAGTAAGAATATTTTTTCTTCTTCTTCTCTCATATTTAAAAATTGTTTAGAAGGAATGTGAAAGGAAAAAAAAAATCAGGTGGCATTGGGAAAAGAAAATAAATAATAAGCAAAAAGTCTAACTTATGAACGTGTTCCATATGGGATAAATAATAAAATTAATGTTATGGAAAAGAATTATAATTAAAAAAGTCAACTAAACTAAATCAAATAAAAAGAAATTTAAGTTAGGGGTGACAATGGTATGGGAAAATTTTACATTTTTCACTAATTTTCATTACTTGCGGTTATGATTTTAGGGAATTCTCGATAACTTTTTAGAGATTTTTTGTTCTCATATCTATTTCTTACGGATTCTCGTAGTTTTCGATTAATACCTATATCTAAAAAATAAATAAAATTTAATAAATTAAAACCTCAACATTAAATCTCCTAAACTACAAACATAAATAAAAATTTTAGTTTTACCAACGACAAACAAACCATTTCAAAACTATAAAATATGACTAAAATATTAGGAAAATTCTACAACAGGCGACGAACATTGATGAACACCACTAACGATGAACACCGATGAACACCATTAATTTTTTTAAAAAATTTTAAAAGTCTAAAGGACTAAAATTATAATTAAAATTATCTCTTAAAAAATAAAAAACAAGTTTAATAGTTACTTTATAATATTTTTTTAATAGGTTAGAATCAAATATACCCAATTCTCCTAAACCCTAACAAAATCAATCTCTTAAAAAATAGAAATTAATTTTTAATTTTTATTAGATTAGAATCAATAATATGAGAATTGAGTATATTTGATTCTAATCTATTAAAAAATATTATAAAGTAATTATTAAATTTGATTTTTATTTTTTTAAGAGATAATTTTAGTCCTTTAGATTTTTAATTTTTTTATAAAAAAATTAATGGTGTTCATCGGCGTTCATCATTAGTGGTGTTCATCAATGTTCGTCGCACGTGGTAGACTCATCCAAAATATTAACTATTTGAAACATGATAGCATGCAATACTACCTTTAAAAGAAAAATATGTAACTAATAATATGTTATTCCAAATCAATACCCGTTTGTTCTAAAAGCAAATAGATTTTATCATCTTTCCATCCATATAAATTACATCTTTTAATTTTACTCATACGATTTATGACGAATTTTTTAAGTTACTACCATTTTTATTTTTAAAAACAATCTGCAGTATTTTCTTTTGACCTTTGCTCATTCAAAAATTAATAATTCCCAATATAAAACTCGAAAGCAAGAATCATTTGTTTTAAACGAATTTAGACTTTCGTATGGTTATAGAAATATAAGGCCCACTTTTGTATTTATCTTGTAGAATTTTTTGTGATTTTTTATAGTCACTGCTAAAATTATTTTTTAAGAAATTTGTTGTAATTTTTTATGACCTTTCAATATTTAAATATTCATTTAATTAAAATGTGTATCGAAATCGATCACCGTGTATTTTAAACAAAACTAGATTGAATCACGTTTACAACGAAGTATAGACCACTTTCTAATTATTTTTATAGAATTTACGGAGAATTTTTAAACTTACTCAAGCCGATCATACTTACGTTACGAGAGATTAGATTTTTGTTAAAAAATAATAAATTATTATAGTCATCTAACTTTGTATAATATTGGGGTATCCATGTGAATTTTCTTAGATCCCACGGTGATTTATATGGGTCTAGTCTGGTTATTTCCACAGTTGGAATATAAAAATTTTCGTCCCCTTATTTTTATTTCGACTTTGTAGATAAATTTTTTTCTATTTTCATCTTTGTGGTGAAGATTTCGATTATTCCCACTATTTTTATCATTTCCCACCCGATTGGAACTAATTCAAGTCAATTATTTCAACTTTTGAAATGACTGGTCAATTCTAAACGCATAGTGCTTTGGATTTTTCTGACATTTCTACCCTAGAATTTGAATATATATATATATAACCCTACATTCTTTCAATTGCAAACAACTTAGTTCTTGGGCAATTTCCTTACAAGTATCTCCTCTTACCCACTGTCCTTCCATTCAAAAAACGGACAGTAGGCTACGGAGAAGAAGAAAAAAATGTCTGCTTATAGACAAAGTCATATTCGAATATTAAGATAAATTAAATAATCAAAAATCTTATTTATATAGTAATATTTAAATTTAAATAAATCTTTTTTTTGAAAATCCTATTCTACTTCTACCTAGAGGGGGGAGGGGGGAAATTTAGGTGAAGATAATGCTCCTGAGGGGTCATGAACCCGGGACCTAAGGGGAAGGGAGTGGAGCAGGTGAGCGTGCTCTGACCACCAGGCCATCATCGCATGCTCTAAATTTAAATAAATCTAAATCATCAAAAACATAAAAAATTGGAGAGATACGAGCCCCTCCCACTTCATCTATCCTTGCATAAAGTGATTGGTTGAAAGCCTTAAGAAAATTATTGACATGTATCCATGAAAAATTAGCTCTCATTATTTATATCTTCAAGGTGGAATCGCGTTGGCTTAAATGCTTCTAAGGTATTTTTTTACATTAAAAAATAGCTTATTTTCCGTGTTCACTCTTTTTTTTTTGTTATTTTTTATAAATTATTGTGTTTTTAAAAATGTTTTTGTAAATTTAACTTGGGAATTTTGGCAGGTCGGAAAAGGTTTGTTCATGGACGCCAAAGCACAAAAATTGGCTTTTCAACATTGGATTGAAGCTGTAATTTTCTCTTTTTAATCTTTTAATCCGTTATGATGCGGCCGTTATACTACGTTGCGGCCACAATTTAGTATTATACATTCAAAGGATTAAAAGAGGCTAAATGGATATTTGTTATGAGCACCTCGAAGAAATTGTACGCCGGCAAGGTAATTCCTCCGACTCGAATGACAACTGTTGTATTGTTTACCTAGTGGATGCATGAAAACCTGAAATTTTCTTCAATGTCCTTTTTGTACCTTCCAGAAGAAGAAAGGAATGTTTCACCATTCTAGCTTCTTAGCTGGTGGAGCGACGTTAGCAGCCGGTAGATTGGTAATGGTTTAGGATTCGGTATTTTGTTACCTGCTGCTTTAATGGCTGGAGATCTGCATTGTAATGGTTTAGGCTTCTAGTATTAATGAAGAAACAATGTCGACATGTTGGACCAGTTTAATAATTCTGTGGAATTTTGAGATCTTATTTGGAAGAACTTTTGTTTATTATTATTTTCATACAACTTTTATCCAATACAACATCAAAAGAAAAGTACATAAAATTACAAAGGAATTGACAGGTACAAAGAACAAAAGAAATGTAAGTTTTAGTTCAGCCCAAGATGCTTGAGGCTGTTTTGAAAAGCTGGAGTTGAAACTACAGCTCGCCAGCCTTCCTGCGTAGGGTGAAGTAAATCCCATAAGAAGTTTGATTTAGGGTTTGAGCAAAGCGTGTACTCCTTCACCCCATTTTTGTCTACACTTCCACATGAAAATGCAGCACTCACTCCCACGCAACATTGCTGCAATGGGTTCTCAAATTTTGGACCTGCAAATCAAATAAATATCATCTTCAGAATTTTAGCACAATTCAAAGTATATGTATGCGAGTGTTATGACCTTGATGAGCTTGTGTTTGATTGAAAACGCTCAAAAAGGCACCGTGAATGTCGAGAATAAAGAAAGAATTGGAGTTGGTCTGGTTGTTGAGATTGGTGACCGCTTTAAGCAGCAGCTGGTTGTGGTGGTTAACAAGGGCGTTTTGAGCTTGGTTGCACCGTTGAAAGGAGAACGGGGCGGTGTTCGCCGGAAGACACCCCAATGGCGGCAGGGAACCCACCGCTATTTTCTTCACTCCCAAGCCATGTATGCGTCTCAACTCTCAAGTTCACAGTAAGTTGGCTCACGACGCTTGAAATAAAGGTCGGAAAACCCTGTCACGGACAAAATATCAAATTACGCCTTCATATACAAATTTTGCTAAGGTAGTGGTAATGTAAAGTCGATTTTTGTTTCCAAAAAGCACGACAGCAACTGTTACAACTCTTTCTCCTCGTACACTCACATTACTGCATGTAGCAATAATTTTTAGGCCTCCAATTTCACTGTAAAATTTTTGTCTCATCTTGTACGAGTTTAAATCTCGATATTTGTTCTGAGAATGTAATACCGTTCTATTTAATCCAAAAATATGAGGAGATGTTTTAATTACCACGGTAGATCCGTTCATGGCAATCTAATTGGCGTAGTCATTGCCTGAACCATTGACAAATGCCAAAGAAGTTCCCAAGTCCCTCTTGGTGTAGACGGAGTCATTGATAAACTGTTTCAGAAAATCATTCTGGGTCGTCATGTTCGGATACGGAGCCGGTGTGTCGAAAACTCCAGTCCCTCCATAAGCGAGTTCAACCCGTATTTCACCCGACCCACCAGTTGTTTCCTACATCTGTATGGTATTGGTGTCTTCATTCCCAAGTAACCCGCTTCTTGTCAATAGATTCAACACAAATTCTAATTGATAATTAAATTAAATTTCGGTATAATTCTAATAATTGAAGATTATCTTTAAAATTATAGGGTAGAAAATTGCGAGAGATGTAACGCTTATTTGATCTTTATAGAGATGTAGTAAGAGTTTATTATGAGATAAAAAAAAAATTATATGTTTAAACTTTATAATTTCTAGCTCATCCCCTTGTGTCTTGGTGGCAAAGGTAGATGTTTATCATCCCTTGGGACCCGGGTTCAAGCACCAGTTATGTCATGTTGTGTGTGCCGTCTTTGAAAAAACTAAGAAAGTTAAACAGATGTTACCCTTGCATCGCACCAGCATATTAAAAAAAACTTTATAATTTCTAATGTTATTATAGTTGATTTTTCTCTCTCTCTATCTGTGAGATTTTGTAGGAATGAAATGCTTGCGTGTGGTTTATTCTAAGATCTAATTTTGATTTTTCCTTTTTTTCACTTCAAAATGCTTAACAATAATTAAATGATTGAGAATCGTTATTATTACTAAATTCTAAAGGCAGTAGTTAGAGTTGTTCATGTTGACAGAGATATTAACAAGTAATAAAATGGTTGTAGTTGGATTTGGAAAGTGATTGTGCTAAAGTTTATGGGAATGTAAACTAAAATATTATTATACAGAGAAAGATGCACTTTCATTCAAAACTGGCGACTAAAAAGAATTTTATTTTTTGAATATACTAATGTGATTATATGATAGTATCTGTTAAGTTCTTTTTAGTCATTTTAATGACGCACACTTACTATGCATATATGGTGCTTGAACTCAGGTCACATGGATGAAACACGTCATCTTTTACCACTGGGATCACTCAACAAATTCTAAAAAGAAGTTTATTTATTTTTGGGTAAACTATACTAATGACCACCGAACTATAGGATTGGTGTCGATTTGACCACTATATTTTCAATTGTGTTAAATATACCACATAACTATTTAATTGGTTCTAATGTAGCCACCTGCCGTTAAAAAAACGGAAAAGTTGACGGGCTGTTAAAATAATTGGTATAATTAAAATTTAGTCTCCTTTATCTATACAATCTATCAATTTGATCTTAATTTTAATCTAATAAAAAATTATTTATTTTAATTAGTGGTTACACGTGTCACCATCTTATTGGGGAAACTTAATAGTGTAAAATAAATATCTAAGTATAATCTTTATTATATATATATATATATATATTAAATTGATTATATATGTATATATAATAAAAAAATTATTTAACACTTTAAATTGATTTAATAAATTAATAGTTTACATTTATCAACACTTAATACTTTATATTTATCAACACTTTAAATTCATCAAATCATAGACTTCTTCAACTATATGTCACATCAATATCAGTTCAGGTTAAAAACAGGTCGGGTTCAAAACAAGTCGGGTAAAATTGGTTATCTGCCAGGTCAGTCTCGGGTTTGTTTCAGTCGGGTGCAGGTCGGGTTTCGGGTCCACAATAACAGGTCCAATTTGAGTCCGAATCGTTTTCGGTCAGATGCAGGTCGGGTTCGATTACTACAATAACAGGTCCAACTCGGGTTCGGTTACTACAATAACAAGTCCAACTGGAGTTCGGGTCAACAACATTCGGTTACAGATCGAGCTCGGGTCATCGAATCCTCGGATCAAATTAGATTCTGACTCGAGCAGATTTCAGTCGGGTTTTCAGGTCGGATCAGCTTTTACATCCCTACTAGAGATAACTTGATAGTTATGGTGTTTAAGGATAAATTGTGATGTTGTCAGTATAATTTTATATTAGAAGTGTAAATTTTTATAATATAATATTGAAATTTTAGAGAAATTAAATTATATAAAAATTTAAAAATTTTAATGAGTGTAATCTTGTCCTCTTGGGTCATCCCTGATTGTCATGGCGGTGGCTCTAGGCTCTAGCTTCTATGGTTGAGAGAGAGAAATTAGTGATGTGGGCCGAGGGGTATGTGTAATTTGTAAAGGGCTGAAATATTTGGTTGAGTCTTGAGTGTAATATATATAGGGTTTTATTTTGATGCACAGGCTGTGTAAATTTTTTTTACACATTCCTTTTATAAAATTTAAAATCTAAATCACAAACCCTAGCAACCTAAAACCTAAACCCTAAATCCTAAACTCTAAATTCTAAATTCTACCCATAAACCTTAAATTATATACCATACATACTAAACCCCTAAACCCTAACCTAAAACCCTAAACCCTAAACCCTAAAATTAAAGGGCTTGTGTAAACTAAAGTTTACACAAGCTTGTGCATCAAAGTATTTTCCATATATATATATATATGGGTTTTATTTTGATGCACAAGCTGTGTAAATTTATTTACACATTCCTTTTATAAAATTTAAAATCTAAATCACAAACCCTAGCAACCTAAAACCTAAGCCCTAAATCCTAAATTCTAAATTCTACCCATAAACCTTAAATTATATACCCTACATACTAAACCCCTAAACCCTAACCTAAAACCCTAAACCCTAAATCCTAAAATTAAAGGGCTTGTGTAAACTAAAGTTTACACAAGCTTGTGCATCAAAGTATTTTCCTATATATATATATATATTTTAAGGGTTTTATTTTGATGCACAAGCTGTGTAAATTTTTTTTACACAATCCTTTTATAAAATTTAAAATCTAAATCACAAACCCTAGCAACCTAAACCCTAAACCCTAAGCCCTAAACTCTAAACTCTAAATTCTAACCATAAACCTTAAATTATATACCCTACATACTAAACCCCTAACCCTAACATAAAACCCTAAACCCTAAACCCTAAAATTAAAGGGCTTGTGTAAACTAAAGTTTACACAGCTTGTGCATCAAAGTATTTTCCATATTTTAAATGTGTTGTAAAAATATAGTAGATTTTCCATCTTTTTCATAGTCGGGGAAATCAACCGTTAATGGTAAAAGCATAATTAAGTAGCAACGAACCTAGATGAAATAGAACAAATATTAATCTTTTCACCGAAAGAATCATTAAAAAGGAGAGGTATTTCAATGTACTTTAAGGGGGCGTTTGGTTCGCAGAAAAGATTATTACCAAAGGAAATAATCTTTTCTAGAATCACATACCCACGTTTGGTTCAAGAGCATTCCCTCCTAGGGGTAATGAAATATTCCCAACAGTAGCTTTTTTGGGTCTTTTCCCAGGAATGCCATTCCCTCTCTTTTCTTAGGTATTAGACAATTCCCTCCCTTTTGGACAAGAATACTCCTAAAAAATATAGTTATTTTAAAATGATATTTCCTTTTTTGTATATAATTACACAAGTATACTTCTATTTTATTTTTTAGTGCTTTGGGTTTTAATACTTATTATAAAATAATATGATGCATATAAAATAAAAATATATCATATTTTTATTTTATTTCAATTTTTTTATATATGTGTTTGATTCAAATTTTATTATTGATATGTGTTTTATTACACTTATTATTTAGGATCAATTTTCATAAAAAGGTTTTCATATTATATTTTTATATTTTCTATGAACTTTTATGTAAATATTTTGACTTTAATCTTAAAACTTCAGTAGGTTAAAAAGAAAAATATATTTCAAGGACAATTTGGTAAAACATGCATTTTTCCTATCTTATATTCCTTCAACCAAACAATGTAATCTTACATTCCTGCTAAACAAATCAAACAAGGTAATATAACATTCCAGGTAATATGTTAAGTAATGTAACATTCCGGTAATCTCATTCCTAAAGGTAATCTTACATTCCGTGAATCAAACGACCCCTAAGGGTCTATTTTTTTATTGATAAAATGATAATTTTATGGGTTTGTCTTGATATCGTGTTTATATTGTCGTATTTAATATTATTCGCTTGCTTTTTGTTCATATAATGCATACGGCTCTGGTTGTTGGTTGTTGATTGGGCCGGTTTAATGGCTCTATATGAATTAGCCGTTTTTAACCCCCTCTGATCTTGTTTATGATCTAATGGTCATGTCTGATTCGGTGAAATCAAAATAAAATAAAAATTAGTTTTCAGAGAGATGGTTGAGTGGTTGATAGCTCTGGTCTTAAAAATTGATATAGTTCGAAACAAAAAACTATCGAGGATTCGAATCTCTCTCTCTCCTTTTGCATGATGAATAGATTTTTTTTTACTGCTTTTTTCTAGCTTCTTACTTAAGAATCTTAATATTAATAAAAAAATAATAGCTCGGCACTCCAAAAAAATCACCTTTATCTTCTTTTATAATTTTTTTTAAAAAATAATTTATTTATAAATTTACTCCCTCTTTGAACATTTATATTTTACCTTAAACTTCAAATTATGTCTTCGTCTCTAATCGAACCCATGAAAGTTGAAATACAAGACAAATAATTACATTGGAGGTAAGCAAAATGCTGAATGAAGGAGCTCCACGTGGGGATGAAGCATTTCAAATTGACCATTTAATCCATAGGCCCATCCATGAAAACCCATCTTGTCAACAATGATTTTCACGTTAAGGTCATTATGATCAGAAATTTAACGTAAAATAAAAGAAAACGTTATCAATGGTGGAAAGTTGCAGGGGCAATGCCGTCATTTGGTTCACTTGAAACTAAAACAAGTTTATTGATCTGGTCCAATTTTATTTTGATGACTTTTCTAGTTTGTCCCTCTCCTTTGATTAATATTGAATTTAATATGATTAAATTATAAAATATCATGTAACTGTAGTTTCAAAACATTTTTTTTCCTACTTTTCTCTGTAAATTCTAGAGCAGTGCCGCAATCCTTCTTTATTTTCGTCTTCTTAGTTAGTGGTCGATTATAAATTTTAGTATTAATTATCGACTATTGAATTTGTTATTTTTCTTGTTTTATATTTTAATAAGAATTTTTGTCTTTGTGCCATGCGTTTTCTCTATCCTTGTGACACGTTTTTTTTTTGTAGTTCGTTTCATATGTCCTTATGGCATGATTTCAGCAAACCTTAGCGGTCGGTTCGTACTTGTACAGAGATTTTTATGACGCTAATCTTTGATTATAATTCTAACAGTGGTCTTACAAAGATGGATCCCCACTCGGTTGATGGTTGGTTGCCGATGTAATCAGACATGGGTAGTGGAGCAATCTGCCTGATAGCTTGGTTCTTTCACCACTCTTTTTTCACTCCTTAAAGTGTCTTTGCACCATTGTAAGAGACTTTTAGTGGATTTATTTTTTTTCTCTTTTTGATGCAATGTATTGTATTATCTTTCATGGTGATTAATAAAATTCAGATGTCATTGTTAAAAAAAAATCTATATTCTTTTTTTTAATCAATGATATCTAATTTATTAGTTTAATTCAAATTGAATGTTATAAAGATTAATATGATAGTAATTATTCTAACTTAATTTACTCTATTCACAATATCAAAATTCGAATATAAACTTATAAAGAGCACAAAGACTTTAAGCATATGTTAAACTTATTTTTTTAGAACATAACAATAAGGGTTATATTTTGATACACATGCTGTGTAAAAAAATTATACAACCTTTCACATTTAAGCTATAAAATCTAAAACATAAATCCTTAACACCCTAAACCTAAAGCTTAAGCCATAAATTCTAAGTTCTAACCATAAACTTTAAATTCTACACCATACAACTTAAACCCATAAACTCTAAACTATAGCCTAAATCTTTAAACCCTAAAATTGAAAGGCCTGTGTATCAAAGTATTTTCTCAATAATAATAGGATTATTATCTCATACAAAGACAGTTGAAACTTTTTATTTTCACAAACACCTTATTTTTAAGGTTTAGAGTTTCAGTTTAAGGTTTTTAGTGTATATGTTTGGAATTTAGGGTTTATGTTTAGAATTTATGGTTTAGGGTTAAGGTTTAGGTTTTAGGGTAATTAGAGGTGACAAACAGGTCATTCGATTTCGGTTCGGGTCATTTCGGGTCTGACTACATTCGTTTTAAGTTCGGTCCGACTCCAGCTCGGTTTTAGTTCGGGTTTATGGTGATTTTGGTTCGAGTATCGGGCCAGGACGTCAGTTTGGTTGAATTTGGGTTCGGTTATTTTCTGGTCAGTTGATTTCGATTCGGGTCAATATCGGGTTAATAGGAGCTCGATGGGTTTAGTCGGGTTTTCAAGCCAAGATAGGTTTTTCCACCCCATATATGACTTTATAAAGCATGTATATTTGACTTTTTGGTGAGTTGTGCGATAATTCACGTTTTCTCTTTATTTATTTATTTTATTATATTTTCTTTATTTTGGGTTACCTTCGGTTTGTGTTGCTTTCGGTTTGGTTCCATTCGATTCAGTTGAAAATCGGTTCAGGTCCATTTTCAGTTCAATTGAAATTTGGTTTGGTTTATTTCGATTTTCGGATCAAATTAGGCTCATCAATTTCGGGTCTTAGTTTAGGTTAACCGGTTCGATTCTCGGGTCAAGTTTGTCAGGTCTATGGTAATATGATTAAAGATTTGTGTTTTAACCTATAAACCTTAAAATTTAACCTTAAACTCAAAATTCTATCAACAACCCCTAAATTCAAAACTACTACACTTAAACTCATAAATCCTAGACATTAAATGGAGTCCCAAAACCCTAAAACTAAAGTGCTTGTGTAAACAAAAATTTCACAAGTGCTTGTACATTAAATAATTGCTCATAATAATATAAGAAATTTTTTAATTATTACACATGTTTGAAAATAATTTTATCAAAACATAAAGAATAGCTAGTACAAATCTAAACCAAAATAACTATTCAAATAAGCAATATTTTTTAGATTAATCAAATAAATAATATTTATTATCGACTTAAGAGTCTAAGAAGCCCTCAAACTTTTGGGGAAAAAATTAATTAAGTTTCTGAACCTTTTCCACACCCAAATAATCCCCTAAACCAAGAAATATAATCATTCAAATCATTTAATCAATTTTGACCATTAAATCATGACATTTTCTTTTGGATCTATTGGTGCAGTACGTCGTGTCATAGTGTTTACACTTGACATTTTCAGAAATTTTTTATTTTACTTAATTTTTTTAAAACTTCTACAAATTCTAAAAGACTTATAAAATGCATAAAAAATATTTTCTGAAAAAATGCAAATGCGACATGATAGAACTATAGTGTATCATGTGTCAGTAATAGATAAAGAAAAAAATGTCCATATTTAATGGTCAAAATTGGTTAAAGTGCTTACTTGATTAAATTTTTTGTTTTAAAAGTTTAATTGGGTGCATAAAAAATTTAAAAGGTTAATTGATTTTTTTCCCCAAAAGTTCAAGGCTTCTTACATCTTTAAGTCATTATTATTATTTTTTACAAATCTTAATTATAATCATAATCTTACCTAAAAAATAAGGGAATGAGGACTCCATAGAAGAAAAGAAGTACTTTTAATGAGTCTAAAACCCATAATCTAAGAAAATAAGAGAAAACAAAGATGATCCGCTTAGCCAAACATACTTCCTCCTTTATTATTTCATTTTATTTAAACTAACAATTATAAAACGAAGTGAGCTTATTACTAACTTACGTATTAAGATGTACTCCATAATAAATAATACTCATACCAAACCTAACATTAATTTTTTATAAGCTATTAACAAATTAATTAATTGAAATTTAACATTTTCACAATATTATTTTTCTTTTTTAGATGCGTTTAATAATAAACATTAAAAGTGAGTAATTTATCGAACTCAACAAGTGGTCCCAGTGAAAAAAATAGGTGTTGTTCATTTTAAGATACTCGGGTTCAATCACTATGTATTGCATTCTCAAATAGTTAAGAATATATATATGAACCTATACTACCTTGTAATCACATTTTAACTATTCAAAAAATGAGTAATTTATCGATTAGTGTTGACAATATTTTGAATAAATTTACTTTTTATCTTGATTTTCTTAACATTATATCATCCTTTGAATTTACAAATTAATTCAGAATAATAGAAAGTAACAAATTTTTATTATATTTTCATATTTTCCCGTTACATTTGATACTTTTAACAACCAATAAAATAACTTGATAATTTCATATTTCATCCTGAATGGAGAAGTAAAAGGGTATGGGGGATCGTGACGATGGTTCGAACCAATAAAGGACCATCATTGTGAATCTTGGGATGACCTAACCCATCATTATCATTGAGCCCAAAAAAGAAAAAATAATCCTAATTATCCCTCTTTAACTAATCAATTATAACGTGATTTTTCATAATGAAAAAAATTCAATCCTTCCACTCTGTAAAAACTGAAAAACGCCAAGTTCCAGTTTTCCATCATCATTCATATATTTATGGGATATTTTATTTTTTTTAAAATTATTAATGATAATTTGATTTCTGTTCAGATTTATTTATTTTGTTTTATCGGTAAATTTTGAGGAATAATACAGGTGGGTAGATTTTTTAATAAGAAAAATAAGAATTTATTGTAAAATATTTTACAATCTACAATAAATATTACACTGTTCTTAGATGTCGCCACCTGCAAGTGACGACTTATTTTATTTTAAATTTTTAATTAATACATCAATATTTGTAACAAAAAAATAAAAATTATGAAAGTCGCCGCCTACAGGTGGCCGCGACATGAATATTTTTTTAAATAATGCATGTTGTCACCTACATTATTTTCCAAAATTTTGCAACAAACCATTTCCCTTATTAAAAATTTCACATGCAATATTCCCCAAAATTTTCATGATTTATCGTTCATAAATTAAAAATTTTAATAACCCGAATTTAAAAAAAATAATGAAAAAGTAGATGGTTTTCATTTTAAGATACCGTGATATTATCAAAGGGTTAAAACTCAAGAATATGAATAAACAGATACTACCTTTTAAGAGTATTAAAAAATAATAAATAATAACCCGAATCAAATAATCTTGTTTATATTTAATTTTAAATAATCGTTAAATTTTTGCCCCCTAAATGGCCGGCTTCAATCGGTAAACATGCATGATTGTTGCGTCAGTCAAGAGATTAATGGCTCTCTCTATATTTACTGATATTTTCTTCCATTTCGTCCCTCAAAATTCTTTTCCTTTTTTTTTTCCGTTCACTGCTGCAATTAGAAACCCAGGCTTTAGTTTCATTTGCCAAAGCTCCCAACGTTCTTGAAAAAGGTGATCTTTTTATTTTGTATTCTGATTCTAACCAGACATCCTACATATGATGTTGTGTCTAATATTTTGTTCGAACAATTTGGTTGCCCATTTTGAAATCGATCTTCCAAGGAACTGCCCTACTCCTACATATTTACAATGTTTGTGTGTTTTTCCCTTTTTTTTCTTGGGTTGCAGGGGCTTTAATTAGTTGACATTCATGGAAAGGCTGAACTCAAACCTGTATCTGCAAAACTGTTATATAATGGAAGAAAATGAGAAGCTGAGGAAGAAAGCACAGATGCTGAACCAGGAGAATCAAACATTGTTATCTCAGCTGAAGCACAAACTCTCCACTGCCAATAACTCAAAGGGTAATGTCATTCATGAACTCGGCTTATGCTCCGCTTCTAACCCTAATCCTCCCGGTTCTACCAATCCCTGATCCTGCTCCATAATCATTACAAGTGAATCACGCAAATTAGATTAGTTTCGGGTTGGAAATTATCATTTCAGGTTTGGATTACGTTGAATTTGAATTTTTTAAATCGAGTTGTTACAAGCTTCATTTAGATTGTTTTGAGTTCAGAATTCAGATGGTTTTAAATTTTGAATATTTCAAGTTGGATTAGTTTTAAGTTGGAATAAATTTAAATTTAAGTTAAGTTAAATTCATAAGTTCGAGTTAGAGGTTAGAATTAACCGTCTATGTAAATTCATATGATAGAACAATAGCTCTGTTTCAGGAAGAAAAAAAAGAAGGATAGAACAGCAAAGGAATATAACACTACCATTGGTGTAGCTTATTTTATGCAAGTATTTTACAAATACTCTTTTCTCCTATTTAAATTTAGAAGTGGTTTTAACGAGAGCTATAGTAATACTATATTTCTTATAATAATAAAACTAAGCAACCAGTGAAAAAAATCAGTTCCACCTGATGTTGTAAGATTTTTTCATGTGAAAAAAAATAAAGAACAAAATGTGATAAGGTTGGAAAGTGGCCTTTTTTCGATCAAATAAGAATTCAATTAATTAGGGATTTAAAGTTATCTGCATAGAGTTGTAATATGACATCCGGTTTAATTGACGATTTTATCGAAACGCATTGATTCTTTGAACCATAGTAAAATAACACTTATTTAAGATTATTTATCAAATGATATTTTTTGACATGTAGAGTAAAATTGTGGTTGATAGAGCATGCCTTCCTACGTGTCAATTGTCATAATCCTAAAAAGATACGGCCGACGAAACATGGCTTTTTTTGGATTTTAAGGTAAGTTGGCACGATTAAAGATCAAAATAAAGACGATGAAAGGTAAAGAAAAAATAATAATTGAAACGATTAGGATTTTAGAATCCGGTTCACCCGAGACGTGGGCCTTTTGTATTGGGCAAAAATGTTGAGGGCGCCTTGTGGGCTCTTTCTTGATATTGGGCTCAATGAAAATGTGATTTGAGGTTTGATTGAAATAAATTAAAATTTTGAGATTTTTAAAGAGATTTATATATTTTTTTAAATTAAAAAATTAAAAAAAAGCCACTTGTCATGTCCTAATTGGATGACAAAAAAATTTTAATAGAGATTAAGCATTTATTTACTTCAAAATATAATTCAAGTACCTATATAAAAAAAATTTGGACACTAATTTAACTTTTAAGCCTTAATAAAAAATAACAAATAGCATGTAAGAATCTTTCATGAAATAATTTTTCCCTAGTTTTTTTTTATCAAACTCTTTCGATAGTTTTTTTTAATGACTTGTATCTATCATAAAAAAATATATTTTAATTATCCAATTAAAGTGAGTTATTTAACCAAAAAGCCTTCACCTTTATACTCTTTTTGAAGGAGCCTTCAGCTTTATACTTGATCAATCATTGTGGGGTGAAAACTTCCTTAAAAATAATGCTTTTTTTTTTCTCAACAATGAAGCTATAAATATGAAGAAGAAGAAAATATTACTAAATAAATAATCGCCATTAAAATAATAATAAAAGCTTATTTAAAAGTCCACTTTCAATAATCCAATTCAAAAGCTAAACATCTGAATTACTATAATAATAGGAATTTTTACTCAAATATTATTTTTGGGTCTTTTATTCTCAAAATAGAGAACTTTAGATTTTATTTCTTAATCTAGTGAATTTTATCGTTCATTTTGTAAAGATCAGTAGACAACAATTCAAATTTAAATAGTATTGTTCTCATACCGACATTATTCACCAATCAAACTTAAAAAAAATGAACCTGTAGAAGCTGCAACCCCATATTGATGTATTGTTTAAAGACGAGGGAGGGCAAGCCGACTTTAAACAGTGCCAGACAACCCTATCTTTCACCACGTGACAGTGTGGTGTCTTTGAAAATGGAAGTTTATAATCCGACTTTGAACGGTACTAGTATGAAAAAAAAATTATTCAAAAAAAAGTAGTGATTTTGGGTCTTCAAAAAGTGAACAATAAAATTTACTAGATTGAGAAATAAAATCCAAAATTCTCTATTTTAGGAATAAAAATCCGAAAAGTAACATTTGGGGTAAAAATTCCATAATAAAACATCAGAATATAATAATAATAAATAAATAAATATCATAAGTCGTCGGTTTTTAAGTAAGAAAGAAAGTCTTGTGCTATGTTAGATATAAATCTTCAACGGAGCCATTTGGTTTATTCTGAGAAGTGAGATCCAGAGATGGCAGGAGGAGGAGTTAATAGGAAAATATCAGCTGCATCTGCAAGAGCTCACACTAGAAAACCAAACCAAAACACTTCCTTCAACCTTCCTTCAGGTTCTTTCTTTTACTAAAAGATCTAACCTCTTATTTAATCTGATTTCCCCTTTTCTTTTAAAGTCTGGCTCACTTTGTTTTCTTATTCCTCTGCTTTTGTTCTTAGATTTGCACTGGTTTTTGTTTGTAATTTTGATGGATCTTTTGTTACTGCATTCTCTGTCTCTGTGTTAAGACTTGAATTCTCCAGCTTAGCTCGATGTTATCCATTTTTTTGACTATCAACGGTTGGATTAGTATTTTTAAATCCAAGAAAAGGCGATTTACTTTTTAACCTTTTTAAGTCAAGACTGGTGGCAGTCATATTTTGACCATGATTCTAATTAATTTTCAATTCCAGGTTTGTTCACCAAGGTACTATTGGTCTTGTCTGTGGGAGCTTTGGCATGGGCTTTTCAGGCCATTCAGCCACCACCACCCAAAATATGCGGCTCTCCTGATGGTCCACCTGTCACGGTACCGAGAATAAAGCTGAGGGATGGACGGCATTTGGCCTACCGAGAGCGTGGCGTTCCACGAGATGTGGCAAAGTATAAAATCGTTGAAGTCCATGGATTTGATTCTTGTAGGCTTGATACTATTAATCTGTCACCGGTATTTGTTTCTCACGGTCATTTAAGCTTTCAGCTATAAGATGCTTGGATTGAGTGTCATTTGACTTTGATGTCGTTTCTTCTTTCTACCAGGAACTTGTTGAACAATTAGGGATCTACATCGTGTCTTTCGACAGACCAGGTTATGGAGAGAGCGACCCTAATCCGAAACAAACGGTAAAGAGTATGGCTTTGGATATAGAAGAGCTTGCCGATCAATTGAGACTGGGATCCAGGTTTTATGTAATTGGATTTTCTATGGGGGGGCAGGTGATTTGGGGCTGCCTCAAGTACATCCCTCACAGGTATCCCTTTTACTGAACTACTCGAATGCAACTTAATCGAGCAACCAAGAGATTGCTTATAATGTTTGTTCTACCGTTGCGTATACTACTTGATGTTTGCAACTCCGACAGGTTAGCAGGGGCAACATTGATAGCTCCGGTAATTAACTACTGGTGGTCTGGTTTACCTTCAAATTTAACAAACCAAGCATATCAGCTACAGTTACCGCAGGACCAATGGGCACTTCGTGTGTCTCACTATGCTCCCTGGCTTACCTACTGGTGGAACACTCAGAAATGGTTCCCTGGTTCTAGCGTTATCGCCAACAGTCTTGATAATTTTTCTAGTGAGGACCTAGAACTCGTGATGAAGAGCCCCATGAGGAATCTCGTATGTATCTCTCGACCCGAAAAATCCACACTTTTTGTCTTATCAATTTGATTCTGCTGACTAATAGTTAAGCTGTGATTTGTTTATTTGTGGATTGTGGATTTGTGGTGGTTTAGTCATTGGTGTCTGTTGGCATTATAAGGAGTTTATGACAGTAAAAAGTTGTGGGGGGTTAATGGTTGTTCTTTGAAGTGTCTGGCTATGTCGGCATAATCTTGTCTTAGAATATTTTTACAATTGATTCTTGAACTTCATTCGTTTCAGTTGCTGCAATCATAATCTTGTCTGTCCTTTCTTAGGCACACTTAAGACAACAAGGTGAATATGAGTCCCTGCATCGGGACATGATAATCGGATTTGGAACATGGGAATTCTCTCCCGTGGAACTGGACAACCCATTTCCTAACAATGAGGGCTCGGTTCACCTATGGCACGGAGATGAGGATAGGCTTGTACCGGTTACGTTGCAACGTTACATTGCCCAACAACTCCCATGGATTCAGTACCATGAACTACCTGGCGCTGGACATATGTTTCCACTCGACGACGTGGTGCCGGATAATATAGTAAAGGCACTTCTGGTCGGAGAGAAGTAGTCTGCTCTACGTTTATAGGTTTTCACCCTTATCGCATTCTTCGCTATTGTTAGACAGTTAAGTAATTAGTTCTTATTGAGTCAGTAAGTACCCTGTTAATTAGGTGCAAGGTTGTTATCAGATTGTTAAATGGTTAGGCCTTAATCTGTTGTGCCGTTTGAGTTGTTTCTATTTAGTTAAATACGGGCTATAAATACCCATCAATGTAATAGGCTTTGTATCTTTTAATCCAATTTGATTTCAACTTTAATAAAAACCAGTTTCCTTTCTTAAATTCTTTGTTTCTTTTATTAAGTAGAGAAATATTATATTTTTAAGATTAAAATTAAGTTTCGAACTTAAATATGATAGAAAAACATGAGCAGTTTGATGAAAAAATGTATTTTCAGAATTTCTTTGAATCATCAACAAAAGTCTGTAAATACATGCAAGCTTTTACATTCATGAAAAAGTTTTTTTTTAAGAAGTGTTCGTTAAAAGCTATTTTTATAACAAAGTAAGATCCGAATGGTGGAGGAGGAAAAGAGTCTAGAATATAATTAAGCTCTTTTATATAAATGACTTGTCACCACCTAATTGGATGATGAAAATAAATTTATTTAATCAAATATAAATAATTAAATCCATCCAAGAAGATAATGACACATGTCATCACCTAATTAAATAATTTATTTATTTTATTAAATTATAATTAGGACTAAATCGAAAGAATGTGTATATAGTAAGAATCAAATATGTAATTATACCCCTATTTTTTTAACTGCCACGTCACCCTACCGTTAAGCTCTAACGGCTGGTTGTCAAATTACACCCAATTTAATACTCCTTCCGTCCCACTTAAGATGTCCATTTTGTGTTTTAAAATTGTACCACTTAAAATGTCTCATTGAAAAAATCAACAACTTTTACAAGACACATTTACCTTTCTACCATTTCTTTAGTTTTCCAACAAAATAAAATTTAACTTTTTAAGGATAAAATTGTTATTTCAATTATTTTATATCATATCTCTTACACAAATTTTTTTTTCCTAAAGCTACGTAAAATGTCAATAATGAACATTATAATTGGGAGGGAGAGAGTAGTATGATAGTTTAATTGCTTCGAAAAAAATAAAGTGGTAAAATCGTAAATTTTCTAATAATATAATAGTTATTTATGTAGTTTACCTTTAATATTAATCATTACGAAAAAAATAAGTGTACCGAACTATTATCCATCATGAATAAAGGTTAGATTTTTTTTATAAGATAAAGGTTAGAATTCAATATAAAAATTAAAAAGCTTTGACCGTTAATGGACAGAGGACACTTCGACGTCACAGGAATAATTTACTTGTAGTGTATGTATGGTGTAAAAATTCACCCAATCTGAAAAATTGAATGAAATTGGCTCGAATCTAAATTGGCTGTAATCTGAGATGACGATGACTCGAATTTAACCGAGTTTGACCTGATGTTGAGCTAAATTGGAATTAGACCCGATTATTTCGAATTTGAACTCGACATGCATCAGATCTGAGAATAGTCTGAATCCGATATGTGATAATCGAATTCGACCTACACTCGACCTGATATTAACTTAAACCCGAAATTAACATGGTAACTATAAGATATAACCCGACTTGAAACGACCCGAGATTCAATTTTACCTGACTTGTTATCAACTTGACTTGTTGACTCGACCTGTAAATATTCTGAATTGTTATTGACCCGACATGTTAATTGACGCAAAATGTAAATGAGTAGAGTAAGTGGTATCTTTTGTATTCAGTTTAATCTTAAAAACTTTTACGACATGTTTGGGTTGTTTGTAACTGACGCGTTGTAGTATTTAAAACGTTTGTATAATTTATCAATTAAAGTTGGAAATAATATGTATCAATATGTAGGGATGTGAAATCAGGTAATCGTTTAGGTTTCAGGTCAGATCATGTCAAGTCAGATCAAATAAAATACGAGTTATGTCAATTTAATGGTTCGATTCGGATCAGTTCAAATTCTGGTCGACTCAGATTAAGGTCATTATCATGTTGATTTCAAATTAGATTGAATTCGAGTTAGGGTCGGGTTAATTTCAGATCGGGTAAGTTTTAGTTCAGGCTAAAACGGTTCGGGTCTGAATCAGTTAATTAACGAGTTAATTCAGGTTCAGATGGACTTCGTGTCAGGCCACGTTCAGGTTAGGTCATGACGTTGACGGATAAAATTCAAGTCGGGGAATATCGATTTCGGTTGAAGTTCAAGTTGGGTTTTACCGTGTACAAATAGACTTCAGTATGGTAATTGTGGGTAAATTTTAGATAAATTTTTTTAAAGATTAATATGAACTAAAATATACCTTAAAATGCCGGAATATTTTATAATTTAATATATATATATATAATTATGAAAAAATTGAATTAAATTAAAATTTAAAAGTGAATGTTAAAACTAAAATGAAAATTTTAAACACGTAGGACCTAAATGGCAATTAATCACTAAGTAAAAAAATTATGAGGCAAATTCGAAATTGACAATTAATTATTGAATCAAATTTAAAAAGATTTTATTTGGATTCTGGTGAGAAAGAACTTAAAAATTAAGGTCTTAATTCCCTCCAAAATTTTGTCCTTCCCTCCCATACCAATCATTTTTTTTCTTCATAATTTTAATTAAAGTGAAACGGTGGGAGGAAAAGTTTTCCACCCACGTGGGTTTCTAAGTTAGGATAAATTATTTTTAGCTCTTCCAACTTTAGATGTTTTTCATTTAAGTCTCAAATTTTTACTTTTAAGTTTTAATTTAATTCAATTGAGTCTTAATTTAAATTAATTTAATTGAAATTTTACATTTAATTTTAAAATTCTTTTAATTATTGTTGAGTTGTGTGGAGCTCGATTCGATCAACCAATTTAGCTCACCAAGTGGTGGAGAGGTGGATATTTGGGTGAAAGGGTTGTGGAAGCTAAAATGAAAATAGACACAATGATTTATAGTGGTTCGGCCTTCTAACAAGCACCTACATCCACTACCTTAGCTTCCCACTAAGGATTTCACAATCAATCCACTAATTGATTCGTCCCCTTTTCTAGGATTAGGAGGAAACCCTTACAACCGATCAAGCTTCTGCCCAAAGCCTTGATCAAAACCCTCTTTTACAAAGAGATAAATAAAGCAAACTTAAACCCTCTAATAGGTGTTTGTTTGCACAATGAAGCACTCACCCAAAACCTAAAACACTTGAGCAAATTTGACAATTTTGGCTCACTAGTGTTTGTCTATACAAGAATTGACAAATTAAGCACTAAGACAAATTCTTGATCATTTGTTGATTGACAATTGAAGCATTAGCCTTCTCTTGATGCTTGGAGGTCCCTTTTATACTCCCAATTGAGTTTATAGCCGTTTAGGACCGTTGGGGTTGAAATAGAGTCGTTGGAGCCTTTAATTCCCTCCATAAATGCAGTTCTGCAGCTCCCCGTTTCGAAACGCTCGAAGTCGTTTCGAAACACCCTCAATATAGAAAGAGCCGTTGCAGTCTGTCAGGGTACCCGTTTCGGAACACCCCCTTGCCGTTTCGGAACGCGTATCGGAACACTATAAGCCCGTATCGAAACGACCTGCATTTAAAAGTTAGTTGGGAAAGAGCCGTTGGGGTTTATGACCGTTGTGGTCAGTGCCACGTGGGCGTATCGAAACGGCCTAGCCTGTTTCGAAACGCTGGCCCCGTTTCGATACGAGTATCGAAACGTTTTGGCCACTGGAGGCACATGTTTCGAAACGCCCTAAGGTGTTTCGAAACACTTGGTCAGTTTTGTTAAAATTGGCCTTTGAAAACATGAAAAACCTTTATGAAAAATTCCTTAAATATTATTTCAAGTTGTTTGGACTTTGGAAATGTTTTAAATACTGTTTAAATCAGTCCAAAACATTTTTCAATTATTATATCAAAACATTAGTTCTACAATTATGTATGTAATTTATGCTTCTAAGTTTTAAATTAGCTCAATTAGATCCTAAGTTTAATAAGTTAATTCAATTCGAACATTATTATTATACCATATAAATTTTGATTTAATATAATTATACACAATTTTTTAATTTAGATGTAAATATGTAATTGTACACATGAAGCTTTGATTTAAATATTTAGTCAAATTCAAATGCATAAATTAGCAAGTTGAATCGGAATTAATCTCGTAAATCAATAACCCTATATTAAACCATAAAGCCATTAATACTAAACCCAAAACCATAAACCTTGAGGAATCAAAATTAATCTCATAAACTAATAACCATAAGCTAAATCATAAACCATTGATACTAAGCTCTAAACTTTAAGGAATCCAAATTAATCACATAAAACCAATAACCCTAAACTAAACCATAAATCTTAAAGAATTAGAATTAATCTCATAAACCAATAACACTAAACTAAACTATAAATTGTTAACATTAAACCATAAATCATAAAGTTTAAGAAATTATGTCGACAACATTTAGATATTTAGTAAAACTTTTAAGTATTTTTATATACTATAATTTATAAATATATAAAAATAAAGATATTAATTTAATGATTATAGTTAATCATGTACCTTAAATTGTGAAGATGCATTTTGTCACACTATAATATAATAAATTCATAATCTCACAAATTCATCAATTGTATCTTATTAGTTATTACAAGTCAGGTAAATATCATATTAGATCGATAACAAGTCAAGTCATTTACAAGTTGAGTCAATTACATATCAGGTTTATAACAGGTCGGATAATATCAGTTATTTACCAAGTTAATCTCGGTTCATGTTCATATCAGATCGGATGCAGGTCGGGTTCCGTTATCACACTGTCAGGTAGAATTCGGGTTCAGGTCGTTTTCAGGTCGGGATCAGATCCAATTCGGGTTGTCGTATTTTTATTTTGTTTTATTAATTTTATTTATTTTTAATATAATTTTAAAATTTTCATGAGGTGACACATGACTTTTAACGGTGAGAATTACGGAGAACCTTAAATTGGTCATAGAATAAAACATTAAGCACATATTTGACCCAAAAAATAATTTAAACAGATAACTAGAAAAAATAGTATAGTTTGGGCCCTATTTGTCTATTAAGCCTATTTTAAATGATAATAAATATTTTCAATAGTACTTTTGTATTTTCACTTTTTGATATTTTTAAATAACTACTTAAAATATTAAACATGAAATTCACATATTTGTATATACACATATTTTTTTATTAAATAGAGAGTTATTATATTTTCACGTCAAGATTCGAACTTATATAAGATTGAACAATATGAGTATCCTTAATCACTAGATCAATTATTAAATTTCATATTTGTATATAAATATTTTACCACTCCACATAATCATTTATTAAAAAAAATTTTATAAATGAATTTTGTTTATAAAATATTTTCTTTCGCTCATATCATGAGTGACAAAATTTAGTTATTAATATTTTTTTTTGAAAATATCTAGTTATTAATATTAAATCATTGACTCAATTTGTATGAGTTAACTAAATATCAATTTAGTAGAATTTTTTTAAAAATATATTTTTTAAAATAATAATACTAATATGTAATTAATTCAGATCAAGTATTACAAATATTTATTATAGAGACAACTTTCAAAATTCGAACTTAACCGTATTTACACTAATAATATGTCAATCAAACTATATATATCGTTTAATAAACTTAACGTGATCGATTAGTAATTGGTATAATAATAAATTTTATTATAAAAATATTTTTTTTTCTTTTAGATTTACTAAATTAAATGTTAGAGATCAAACGTGTGAGTGATTGGTAAGAATTGTCCTAAGCTAATAAAAGTAAAAGGAAACAATTGGGCCGTTGACCCGGTCTCAAAATCCATATCATGCGGTTCGACCCGATAGCCAGGGTTGAAGGTTTAATCGTCACAGAGCAAAACTCATCTCTTCGCACACGACATATCTGCAAACCCTAATCGCAGATCCCAGCAAAAGAGACTCCCTCTGCCTTACCCAACTTTCATGGATTACGCATCTAAGAGACGTGGTCAAGGAGGCCTTTTTGAAGGTCTCTACAGAGTCATAATGCGACGTAACTCTGTCTACGTTACCTTCGTCATCGCCGGCGCTTTCCTCGGCGAACGGGTGATTTTTTAACTCCTTTTCGCGTTGAATCTCTATCGTTTCCTATTTTGATCTGTTGTTTCTATTAAATTTTCTTGTTGGTTTTAGGGGGGGGAAGTTAGGGTTTTCTAAATTTACTGATCGGAATTTTATTGGTCTTAGGATTGTTAAATTTAATCGATTATTTGACTTTTGATTGTAAATTCTGAGTTTCTAATAATATTTAAAAGTAGCTGCTGTTTACTGTTTGGGATTATAAGCTGATGATTGTTAATTTTAATAGATTATTTGGCCTTTTTGTTATAAATTCTGAGTTTCTATTAAATTATTAATGTTTAAAATTAGCTGCTGTTTACTGATTGGAATATTTTTTATCTGAGGAATGCTATTTTTCATATTTTTTTTGTTTTTGCCTTGTTTTTTTTTTTTGGTAAATGCGGAGTTTCTAGTTTATAGTTAGCTGTTGTTTTTGAGTTGTGTTCTAATGAAAAGGAATGGTGAAGATCCTTACTATAATTGACTCAACTTTTGCAGGCTGTGGATTATGGAGTTCATAGACTCTGGGAATACAACAATGTTGGGGTAAATTTTCTATTCTTTGGGATATCAGTTCTGCTGCATTTTTAGGTCTTGGGCAGCTTATTTATGCCTGTTTGCCTGGAATATTAGTCCCAAATTTAATCGTCAATATATTAACTTACACAATGATTTGTATTTAATTGCATTGTGGATAAGGTAGTTCCTACTCTCTGATACAAGTTGTTTAAACCTGTATACCAGTTAAGAAGGCCTGGATTGTGGCTCCTTTATTTGACTCGTTTCGGTTTCAGAAATATCAAATATCTACGTAGTCTTAATACCAGTGTTTTTATGGTTTCATTAGCCTATTACATTCAGTAGTGGATTTTGAAGTACCTTTACCCTTTAAGGTAGATGTTGATTTTTGTTCAAGAACAACCATCATTAACTTCCATAACTCCAAAATTTTGCCATTGGATGCTCGAAAACTCCATGTTTAGAAACAGTTTGAAACTGTGGGAATATGCCTTATCTCACTCATATTGTCTGGGATCGACTTTCTGGAAACATTATGAACGAATTTTTTTTAATCGAAGGCTGTACTGGCAGTTCAGTTAATACATCACTTCATGTTGTTCTTCAGTGGTGAGTGATATGTTCCTTGCTTCCTATTTCATATCAGATCTTTTAGACTGTGTTGATATTATCTGCTGTCAGTTGTATGCACTGTCATGCATAGCCAAAAATGAAGAACTTTTTGCTTTTTGTTTCCTCTTCCTAAACAACATAATATAATCTAGTTTTTTTATAGTCTTATTGCAAGTCTTAGATATATGTTTCAATTTGATCCTTATAATATGGGTTCGGTAGCTTGTCCAACTCGACACACCCTCAGGAATTGTTTGCACGATGGCTCAACAACTGCATGTTTCCCGATATTTGTCTGCTATGATCAATTGCTTCCAAAGCTTAAGTAGTCCATGTACTAACTTGTATATTTGATTTGATTGCTGTACAACAGAAACGGTACGAAGACATTCCGGTGCTAGGACAGAGGCAATCGGAGGAATGAAACCATGCTTTTGTTTCTGGTTTTTCTGAAGTTGTTTTGAGAATTGGGTCTGAGCATGTCTGTTAAGTAGCAATGCTCATTGTTGAAATAAAATGGTATAATATTTGATTGTTCTAAACCTTGGGTTGGTCGAAGTCTTTGGAAAATTTTGGGTGGCTACTATGTATGTCTGCTGATCTATTTCATGCATAAACGATTGAACAGCTCCACTGTTAGGAATTTGCAAACATGAGATCAAAACATGATCTAACCGGCATAAACTCACCACCATCCCACTTTTGTCATCAACAAACATGAATTTTAATGTATTAAACATCTGGCAAAAAATACACATCCATATTTGCATTCATCTTAAATTCGGGTAACACATTAATATAAGAATGAGGTATCAATTCGAGAGCAAAGACCAAAAGAGTAACTGAACTCATTAACTTAACAATGGATTTCCCTGTTAACAGATAATCAGCAACACTTCGTTACATTATAGTATTCATCTCAAATCCGGGTAACAAAGAAGTAGGAGAATGAAGTATGCTTATTATGTTTGCATCCAAATAAATGTTAAGACAAAAAAAATCTGGTATAAATTTGATTTAGTGAAATTCATTTGGCCAACTGAAACCCTCACCCTAACTGATAGTATGAGCAATGTACTTGAAAGATCTACTGTTTCACCATGAATGAACTTTTACAACTGCACCCTCCAACTGCACTAGGGTTTGTTGTCACCTGCGCAAGAAATCGGAACTAATGTAAGCGAAAAAAAGTGGCAATGTAGAACTATACTAAACTGCGGCTGTTTACTACATAGTTTTTGTGTATGACACAAAAGAGATCAAGATGAAACAAGCTAAAGATCGCCCGGTATGGTGTACTAACACTAATGCAGAGGATTTTGTAAAACCACTTGACTTCACATGCGGTTCATAATCTTTTGCACCGTCTGATTACATCCAATGATATTGGGGTGAAGCATATTAGAAATAATGCAGTTTTCATATACCTTACAATTGATCGTAGAAACATTTTCAGGCTCGTGAATGATTTCATGTAAGCATTTATGGATCACGCCTAAAGGATCAATACATAGGGCCTATATTATCCCGACAATACTCCCTACAATTTCGTTAAAATCTCACGGGTTCTCTTTTTGAGTAAGTCTATTTAAAGAATGCCGAATACAGTTAACTTCAAGGTAGTAGCTAGACCACAAAGGTAATATTACACCAAAGCAAAACTGCGAGGAAAAGTTGACAATGTGCCAAGAGGCTATATAGAATTTAACTCGGAAGTCATCTAATGGTTATATAAGGAATAATCAACCACAATGAGCTAAAAGTATGCCTGGAGAAACGTATGAAATGTTTCAAACCATATATAGAAATTATGGATATTAGTTTCCGGCACAGAACAAGAAAGGGTTATTTCATCTGACTAAACTTGACAAAAATTTGTCCACACTTCCTAATACAACAAATTTAAAGACAAATCTAAGCACAACACTGTTCCTCTAGTCAAATGGAGTACCATCCGAGGACATTTCTTATCTCTCTTTGGGCTTAGTGCCGTAACTAACATAAAGTTAAACCAGGACAAAACACGGAATCGATTTAGTAGTACCTAAACAACATAGAATTGCATTGGTTCTTTACATTTTAACATTTCTCATACAACCATAAATGAAGAACATTTGCATCTAATCTAAGTTCCCAGTTAGTTACGGTTAAGGCAAGCGGCATTCAGCAATCTATTTACAAAATACCATAACAAATCACTAAGCTAGAGGGAAGCTACTTATCTCCTAGTATTTAAGACAACATCGTTGATGCATTTATGCACAGAACAAAATAACACGGCTTACCACAAATGCAGAACGAATTAACTCCTCGACATAATCGACTGTTGCTCCTTTTACAAAATCATAGGAAATATCATCAATTACCAACTTTACTCCTTCCCTTACAAAAACTCTGCAAATAGGATTCAATACAAGAAAAAAAATAATAGGTAAAGCAGTAGTAAGAGAGTAAGAAATTAATTATACTTTTCATAAAACCAAAGCGAAAAACAAAAGGAAATAAAGAAACCTGTCATCTGGGTTTGTTTTGTCATCCAAATCAAACACGTATTGAAACCCCGAACATCCTCCGGTTTCCACACTCAGCCGAAGCATCTTCTCGTCAGATGATTGCAGTTCTTTCATTCTCTGTAAGGAAAACCAAATGTCAGCGAAAAAATTATCACAAAATGTAGATTTTCTAAGCAATTGGGAAACATACATGCCCCGACATTAAAAGCATAATCCAATAAAGCCCAGCAAGGTTTGTTCATACAAATTTAACTGCAATGGAAAACAATTTATAGGGTCTACATATCTCCTAAATTTCCTATAAGTATGCAATTTTAACAAGTTAAAAGTTCGAACATTGCAGAAAAGGGTATTCTTTTGCAATATATTTTGGTATGATAGAACAAATATTACATAACTTTAGATGAAATTGGGGGGGAGGGGGAATGGGATTTTCAATTTGTTTGTGATCCAAATGCTCTCATAAGCTACATATTACACAATAAGACATTAACATAATTCCAAAGGTTCAATATTTTCCTTCACTTTCTCAGCTTCCAAACGCAAAAGCAGCCCTCAATTAAATTGCAAAACACTCTAAAACAAATTGTTATGAAAACCCCAACAAAGCAATACTAGCAAAAATAAATGAAATCCCATAAACAATAGATAATAATAATAATAAAACAAATGAATCAAAAAAGAAATCTGTGTTTTTTCCCTCCAAATTTTACCTTGACGCAATTATCAGTCATGTGAACTGCATCGAGAGAAGGGGATTCAGAAGAAGCTTCACGAAGAGCTGAAGAAGAGGAAGAAAATGAAGACCTCAGAAGCTTGTGATTTTGCTTGATTCGAGTTATGAAAAAGGGAGAAATGCGTTGAATCAATGATTTCGACATGGGAATTGGATTAAGCATTCATATTCTGTTTCTAATGGCATTAAAGCTTCGGTCTTTTCGTTCCCTTTTCAATGTAAGTTTCTGGGTTTTTCTCTCTCGTCAAAAAAATTCTGGGTTTTTCTCCATGTGAGCGGCTGAGCGCAAATGAGCAAAAGGGTTTGTGACAAACACAATCTCGGACCAACCAACCACGTGTCGTATTTTCTTACAAGCATTAGACCTCTCAATTATGATAAAAACAATAAACAATAAAAATATGAAAAATATAATTCCTAATTCTATATCCTAATTTGCTAAAACAAAAAAAACCCTAATCTAAGTCGCTCATCCTCTCACCCACAGGCCACACCGTCGATTCACTTCAGCTGGCGCCGTTGCTCGCCCCTGACGTTCAATCCGGTAACTTTTATTCATGTTTTGGAGATGCATTTTCTATACATATACATTATTCACGCTTCTTCACAGTAGCTTTTTGTCTTCACACTAAAAAGAAAAGAAATTGGGTCCATAAAAAAAGTTGCTGTTTAATTTGTTTTCATTTGTTAATACTTGATTGAGCTCTCAACTGGTAAGAATCGTTAAACCCTATATTGCTTCCCCCATTTATATTTGATATTTAATTCAATTGAAAGATACCCTTTTTATTTACCATGTAGAGAATTGTAAAAAAGAAAGAAAGAAATGGAGAACACTGATTCATCATCGGATGGAAATAAATTCAGGGTTCGAAAGCTGGAACTTTCAGACAAAAGCAAAGGTTTTATAGAGCTATTACGACAACTGACTGTTTGTGATTCAGTTTCCGACAAAGAATTCGAAGATAGGTTTAAGGAAATAAGTATGTACGGTGATGATCATGTCATATGTGTGATCGAAGATGAAACTTCAGGTAAGATTATAGCTTCGGGGAGTGTGTTTATCGAGAAGAAGTTCATAAGGAAGTGTGGTAAAGTTGGGCACGTTGAGGATGTGGTGGTTGATGCCGGTGCGAGAGGGTTGCAATTGGGGAAGAAAATCGTGGGGTTTCTTGCGGATCATGCTAGTTCCATGGGGTGTTATAAGGTTATTTTGGATTGCAGCGATGAGAACAAGGTGTTCTATGAGAAATGTGGCTTTAAGCAGAAGGAGATTCAGATGGTTAAGTATTTTGTTTGAATGTAATGTTTAGCTTTTGCCATTTCTTTATGCGCATTGCTTGTTCTGTTGCTGAGTTCAATCATCAATGGCATATTTCTTTGAATATATTACTATTCCCACGACAATAGTATTTGCCTTCACCATTTGCATGTGCAGTCTTCTCTTTATTATACTCAAATACCAATGTTCTATCTGATTGATGCTTTTATGTAAACTTGTTGTTAGCCATTGATATAATTCTTTGTTTCAATGTGTATTATCATATGCTTTATTTCTTGGTAAACTTTTTAGATGTTTTTTTAACAAATTTAGAAATCTCTTATTTAGCAATTCAGGTGTAACATTTTCCCGTTAAACATCACTAGATGGTCGAAGACTGAAAAACAGAGTCATCTATAGGCAGATTAATCCACATGTAAAACTAAGAACAATAAAAACATATCTTTGAATTAAGGTGCATAAGGAGTGCCACGACTTCTTGTCTAGTTAAGATTCAAGATCAAAATCCATTCAGGAACTATAAATGTGCAACAGAACAGGGCAAAACAAACTTAAATCTTATCAGAAAATTGTTTCACAAACAAACAAGAGCTCCAAGTATCGAAGGAGCAGCGACAGCAACTGTGATAGATATGATTCATATGAAGCAAAAAACCACAGCCTTCTTCCACATCTGCCACCCTTTCATCAGTGGGAATGGGAGTAACATCCTCTGAGTTGAAGAAAATGTTTCATCATTCTAGCTTCTTAGCTGGTGGAGCGACGCTAGCAGCCGGTAGATTGGTGGTGGAGCAGGGGATACTAAAGGTAGGTTCGTAATGGTTTAGGATTCAGTATTTTGTACACGGATATTGTTAGGCGTCGTTGATCACCTACAGCTCCCGGCGCAGTGGGTACCTCTTGACGGGGACGACGCCACTCGTAAAAGAGGACAAAACATCTGTGCTGTGGTGGTGAACCGGAACAGAACGGCTGTGGCTCGAGGGATTTTAGCAAAAGGGGCTTTTTTGGAGGCACGTGGCACGCGTTTCCTAAATTTCGTATTTTAGGTAAGCACTTGATTTGCATGTGCAGTCCTCTCTTCATTATACACAAATACCAATGTTCTATCTGATTGATGATTTTATGTAAACTTGTTGTTAGCCATTGATATAATTCTTTGTTTAAATGTCAACTTCAATAAACAATTCAGATGTAACATTTGCCGTTCAACATCACAGGACGATCAAAGACCGAAAACAGTCATCATCAATAGGAAGATTAATCCACAGGTAAAACCAAGAACAATAAAAACATATCTTTGAATTAAGGAGCATAAAGAGTTCCACAACGTCTAGTCTAATTAAGATTCAAGATCAAAATCCATTCAGGAAATATAAATGTGCAACAGAACAGGGCAATGCAAACTTGAATCTTATCAGAAAATTGTTTCAAAAACAAACAAGAACTCCTAGTATAGAAGGAGCAACATCGGCAACTGAGTAATAGATATGAAGCGAAAAATCACAGCCTTCTTCCACGTCTGCCACCCTTTCTGCGGGTACTATCAGTGGGAATGGGAGTAACATCCTCTGCGGTGAAGAAAATGTTACATTGTCAGTTAACAGAGTATTGAAGTAAATGAACCCAATGAACTTAAACAACAGGATGAAAGACTTGTACCTATGCGCCCGATTTTCATGCCTGAACGAGCAAGGGCTCTAAGCGCTGACTGGGCACCAGGACCAGGTGTCTTGGTCTTGTTACCTCCAGTGGCTCGAAGCTTTATGTGAAGGGCTGTAATACCCAACTCCTACAGACAACGTTGACCAACAAAAATAAGTTCAAAGCATGATGCTAAGTAGAATATAATTCAAATAGGTAAGCAATAGCAACCTTGCAGCGTTGAGAAACATCTTGTGCTGCAAGCATGGCCGCGTAAGGGGAAGACTCATCCCTGTCAGCTTTCACCTTCATCCCACCTATGTAAAATCCAGGGATTATGTTATAAAATATTTAAAATAATACTCTTCATAGAAACAACTATGAGCAGGGGCATGGATATTAGTGCACACAACAATGTTTGATTAACATGTTATTACTAATTACTATAGCTTAAAAATCCACTACTAGCATTAGGTATTTGAATAAACAGAACAAACTAAAACAGCAAAAAGATCGGGAGACGACAATAACAAAGTTAGCAGAAGAACAATTTTCAAAAGATGAGCACAAACCATACCGGTGATGCGAACCATTGTTTCCCTTCCAGACAAATCTGTCACATGCTGCAATTGCAATTCAATAACACCATTTAAAATGGAATGAACATCCAGAAAACAAAATCAACATAAAACAGAGAAGCTGAGAATGTTATCACTTACGATAAATGTGTCGTTAAAGGAAGCAAAAATGTGAGCCACTCCGAAAACATACTCGCCTTCTCGGACAGCAGGTCCAAGGGTAGTATTCTCCTCCTTGGGCTCCCTAACCTTTCTCCTAGACTGCAAAATAACACAAATCAGCGGAACTATCGCCTAAGCCTTGAACTAACAAAAACACTACAAAAAGATCCTATGAATCTAAATAAACACCATTGGCAACAAATAAAACGTTAAATCTAATCTAATTAGGATATGATTCCGATAAGAAACTTCCCTTTCCAAAGCTTTGCAAATTTCCAGATTTATTTGGCTTCAGTGTTTTTCAATATACAGTTGGTATGTAAAATTTCACTTTTAAATTTCTATTTTCTATACCCAAATCCTAGACTTTAGTTTTTCTCAGCTACCAAACAAGATTTAGCTTGAAGTTGAAAGAAAACATAAAAAAAAAAGAGACTTACCATGGCTTCAGGCGAAATGCACGAGAGTTTTGGGAGCGCTTCTGCAGATGACAAGTTTAGCTTTAGAAGAGATGCTGCGGGATCAGTTAAAACTCTTTTATAGCTAGGGTTTTGATTGTCTTGAGATTAAATGACGAAAATGACCTTGAATTGGATTAACTTGCTCACATTGTCGTTTCGATTCCTCTAATTTAATTTTATATTATAGTTTTCTATGGACACAGTTATTTAATGTATTGATAATTAATTCGATTTAGAGGATGACTATCTTAATTTAATTTGTTTCATTTGTAATAATCTAGATTCAAACCAATAATCTTACTAGAAAAATATAATGTGTCATCTATTAAATTAGTTGTTATTTTCTTTATTTTTCTTATTTTTTAATGAAAATAACTGCCTTTATAGCACGCGTTTTTTTTGTTCTTGTGACACGTGTGTTTCTTCTATTTTTGTGACATGTTTTTTTTTTGTCGTTTTGTTTCATATGTTCTTTTGGCATGATTAAGCATACCCTAGCGGTCGATTGTTGCTCGCATAGAGTTTTTAATCGATGTTAGTTCCTGATTATGATTTTGTCGGTGGTCACGCAAAGGTAGATCTTCACTCGATTGATGGTTGTTTGCCGATGTAATTAGTCATGGGTGAACATTCTGCCTGATAGTTTGAATCGCTCACCACTCCTTTTTCGTCAGTTATGAGTCCCGATTGGATAAAGACAAAGAGATTATTGAAGCTTCTGAAATTTGATGGTATGCTTATCTCCATAAAAAAATTCATTTTACTTTATTTTTAAGTTGTAAAAAACTTGGGTAGATTAATTCTATTATTTTTAAGTTGTAATACCTTTTAATGGTATTCGATATCATCCTTTATATTATAAGTTTCACATGTCATTATTGTTAGCGTAATTGTCATTGAATGTTTTTTTTTTATAATTTCCTTTAAAATATTTTTTTATATTTTTTTATTCTTTTAGATTTTGTATAACATTGTAATATTTTTATAATTTTTTTATTGTTTACAACTTTAATATAATTTCTGTAACATTTTAATAGGTTCTTATACTACAAATAATTTTAGATTTTTTACAATATTCTAATAATTATTATAATGTTTAAATTTGTGAACTGGACTTTTAGATGTTTTAGTTTAGTGATTTTTTTTTAAAAAATATTTATGAAATTTAAAAAATGTCACCTGATAAAATTCGAGTCTAACACATAGAACAATGACTTGAAGATAATATTACATATGATATAACAATATGCGTTCAAGGATTAAAATAATTCAAGAACTTAGTAGAGTCTAACACATGGAACAATGGCTTAACAATGCCTCTATTAAGTTCCCATTGTTCTATGTGTTAGATTCAAATTTTGTAAAAAATTAATTAATTGATTTTTATTTTTTTGCACTCTATTAGCAATGACTCTATTTAACGAGTGTAAAAAATTCAAAATTTTAATTAATTTTTTTTCTTCAAAAATTCAAGAATTTTTAACACCCTTAAACCTTTAAATAATAATAATAATAATAATAATAATAATAATTTATTGTTATCAGATAGTTTAGTTATGAAGATTTTCAATTTTATAAATGGGATTAAAAAATCAAAACCAATATACTGTATAATTTCATTTTAGTATTCATTGTACCATATATATACATATATGATATTTTTTTATCATATTATAATACCAACTCTTATAAACAAAAGATGTATTTGCCTTTTCATTTTACATGAAAAGAATAAAGAACATTATCAGTGAGTCAAGGAAGCGAGTCATGTGGGAACGACGTTGTTTTAAAAGTGAACCGATAATAAGAAAAACAACAACGCTAGAAGGAGGGCTTGAACCTCCGACCTTGTGGTTAACAGCCACACGCTCTAACCAACTGAGCTATTCCAGCTTCAATGTTACTCGATAAAATATGTAAAATATATTTAATATTAAAAGGCTATTAACGGAGCTTACTTCCTGACAGTGCAGGTATTTTCAGCTATTTTGCATACATCTCTGATTCTCTGTTGTATCTTAAATGTTGAAGTTGAAGAAAAGGAAAGGTAAGTTTCACGTATCAAACACAATTCATCCTAAATCCGAGAAACATATAACTACAAGAATGAAGCATCGGTTCAAGAGCAACGACCAAAAGAGTATATTTCTATGGGGTTTATTGCAGATCATGCTCGTTCCATGGGGTGTTTATTTCTATCTTCAGACTTCAATTGTAGTCTCATTATGCATTTCGTGCTTACAGTCCTCCATACGAAAGAATATACTCCGGTACTAAAAAAATTGAGTTTAAGATTTAAAGTTTAAAAATTAAGATTTGAGTGTAGGGTTTAATTTTTTTAATGTGGATACATATATAGAGACACCAAAAAAGATAGAGAATTTATGTTCAAATTTTACTGTCTTCGGCGTAACATATACTAAAATGTTTATAGTTGTGCTTAGAAACTCGAAACTGGACGATTTGATGTCAATAAAGAAAACGTAGAGAACATTCTATACCGTGTATAAGTATCGAGACATATTCTTATATTTGTATTATGTGAATATTATTTTTTTTATAAATGTATTTTAATTGTTCTATTCTTTATCATATTTGTATTGTGTGGTGTTTAAAATTATAGGATCCAAATTATTAGGATGGTAAGTAGCTTTCCTTTCGGTTGCTCGTTTAAACCTCTTCTTTTGCTTTGAAAGCAAGGAATGTTGGCTTTCGTTACTAGTTTTATACCAGTGTGTACAAGAACAAAGTCAGGATTAAATTACGGGAGAACAAATCGATTAATTTTAAAATAAATATATCTTAAAATATAATTAATCTATAAAATTTAGGGGTAATTATCCCTCCCACAGTATATATAGATCAGTCCATGAGTGTGTAAATATAAAATAAAAAAGTATTATACATATCCATAAATTTGGGTGAAACTTGTGGTAATTTCTTTAAGAAAATATAAAAATATAATTGTTTTTCAAAGTTCAAACATGCTCGTTAATAGGATTTTTTTTCATATTTTAATGGGTAAATCGTTTATAAACCTTTTTGGTAAACAAATAATTAATAGTTGGATTTTATAAACAAAAAGTATGTTTTAAAAATCAGTCAGCAGTGAGATGAATGAGAAAAATAGTGTATCAAATTGATCATTCATTAAAATAAAGTATCCATACATAATCATGAGTTATTAATAGAAATAGAAATAATCATTATCACGCAGAAACATTATCACCATCTAACAAAATAAAGCTACCAAAATGATGGCATGGTTAATTATCAGGTATATGTTTAAGGAAAATATTTTGATATATAAGTTTGTATAGACTTATACAAACTTTTTAATTTTATGATTAAGGATTTTAGGTTAGAGTTTAGTATGTAGATTGTATAATTTAAAGTTTATGGTTAGAATTTAGAGTTTAGAGTTTAATTTTAGGGTGTTAGGGTTTGAAATTTAGATTTTAAATTTTATAAAAGAGTTGTGTAAATTTTTTTACACAACTTGTATATCAAAATATAACTCGTTTAATTGATAATTTTAAATTATAAAATATTGTGGTGTCCAAGTCCAAACACTCTCTAATAATTTAATCTAGTTAATTGGATGCTTCAAACAATTGATACTAAGAAGTTTCATGTCTTTAAAATTAATTATTACCCCTCTATTCCATAAAGATTGTTTCTTATTAACTTTTTAAAAGTCAAAATTTTTAGAACTTTGACTATAATTATATTAAATATTTTAAATAATTAAATTTTATAAAAATATATATTTAAAAATTACTTAATTAGAGATTTTTAAAATATATTTTTTATTTTTTATCAATATTAATTTTTAAATAATTATGAGTAAAAGTTGAAAATTTGACAAAAAAAAATTAATAAATGACAATTATCCTAGGACGGGTGGATATTAAACAACAATTATCTACCACCAAGAAGTGTTGGGTACAATAATAAAAAAATATATTATACCCAAAAAATTACTTCACTAATGTATTATTGTGTTATAATTTTTTTGAATAGTCTAAAGGTGATTTATAAGGTAGTATTTATTTATAAACATTTTTGATCTTTTGACAATGCACACATCTTACAAACAAAACGATTGAACCAAAATCTCTTAAGATAAATATTATTTGCTTTTCTTCTGGACCACTTGATGGTTATATCATATTGCAATTCTATTTTTGAATGATTGAATTCTTATTATATCCTAAACTCTTGGCATGTTTAAGGTGCATTGGACAATATGCATCAATTCTTAAAATTTGACATTTATTTAATTGACCTAGTGGTCAAAGATGTTCATATTAACCTATTTTATATGAATTTAAATCTCGACATTTTGTCTTGAAAATATAAAAAAATTGAAAATATAACGAAATTTAGATTTTTTTTAAGTTGTCTATAAAAGTAATATCGTTGACTTTCGATCAAATAACTATCATTCATAGTTTGCAGACGATATCTCCGACCTTCGATCAAAGGCTCATCATTCATATTTTGTTTTTATTTTTTTTTCTTTTTCATTTTCAAAATTTTTATTTACACAAATGTGAATTTTTTTGTATTATCCCGGTTAATAAGTTTTACTATTTTTTCATATAGAAATGACAAGTATTTTCCCTTTATTCTTATGATATATTATATTTTTTTATAATTGTATTTGATGTCGTCTCTCCGATTAACATTAAGTTATTTATTGATTTTTTTTTGGATAAGTGTTGTATTTTATTTATCCAAGACAAGAAGAACATAACAGCATACTAGACTTGAAACTTAGGCATCCATCCCATAGGGAATTCCCCAAGCCTCAAGTAAGTTTCTATTTACATTATCAATTCGAACTGACCTATGTTGAATCTTTACACTCAAATTCAGTTGTATACAAGTAATTAAAGAATCTATCTCTCTATTTACTCCTTTGAAACGCCTCCGATTTCGTTCCTCCCAAACGCAATACACATACAAACACCATGCTAATTTCAACATGTAAACGAGCAAGGACTTCCCCTTTAATCGAGTGCATAACTAGTCAAGCTCTTCCTCCCATTCCACCATCATACGATGAACACCACACCTCTCAAGAACAACATTCCAGATGCCTCGCGAGTAAGGACATTCAGCAAACAGATGGTTCCTTGTTTCACTAGCCTCCCAACACAGCACACAAGAATCACTCTGCTCAGAAGGTACAATCTCCATCCTCTTCAGTCTGTCCAGAGTTGGTAATCTATCCAATATGACCATCCATGCTCGGATCGAATGCTTTGGGATGTGGCCACCAAACCAGATCAATCTGTGCCACATAACTGTAGGTCTGACCTCACAAATCATGTCCCAGATGGCATTGACCTTATCAGCTGATCCTGCACCTAAGGATGCAAAAAGAATAGGCCTAAGCTTCAACATTTTCCTCAAATACCAGCTATGATGAGGCTTTCCTTCAACATCCCACACTTCATTGCCTTTGAATACATATTCTTTGACCCAGGCAACCCACAGAGAGCCCTCAACAGCTAGCATATGCCTCAGCAACACAACAAAACAAGCTTTATTCCACTCTTGCAGATCCCTTATTCCCAAACCATCCTCTCGTCTAGGTTTGCAAATAGTCCTCCAGCTTATTCTAGCACCAGCAGCAGCAACATCTTTACCTCTCCAGAAAAACCGCATGCAAAGAGATTTAATCTTCTGGATAACACCCTTTGGAAGCATCACTTGCCTGCACCAGTAGTTTACGACACTGAAAAGCACACTTCTGATCAATTGTAATCTACCAGCAAAGCTCAGCAACCTACATGACCAGTGCCCCAATCTTGCTTTTATTCCTTCCAAAAGACTATTACAATCCTTTTCAGAGAGCTTCCTGGTTACTAAAGGGATGCCTAAGTACCTTACAGGTAAATGGCCTACCTTAAAACCAGTCAATCTACCCATTTCACTCTGTTGGTCCATGGATATACCTGCAGTGAATAATTCAGACTTTGCAGCATTCAACCTTAAACCAGAAAAGTCATAGAATTTCTCCAATACACACTGTATACCAATCAAAGAATCCAAGTTCCCTTTACAGAATATGAGGAGATCATATGCAAAACAAAGATGAGTAAGCCCTATCCTCTTACACTTGGGGTGAAACTGAAAAATTCTGTTTGTTGCAGCAAGATCCAATAAGTGTGATAGCACATTCATAGCTAAGACAAAGAGGTAAGGAGACAATGGGTCTCCTTGCCTCACCCCTCTCTTTCCTTCAAAGAAACCAACAAGGCTCCCATTCAGAGTGATGAAGAATCTACTGCCAGTGTAACAAGCAATTATCCACTTCCTAAACATCTCAGGGAGGTTAATAGCTTCCAAAATCTTGTCCAAAAACCCCTAATTCAAAGAGTCAAAGGCCTTCTGCAAGTCAACCTTAAGAGCACATCTAGGTGAAATAACCTTCCTACCATACCCTTTAACCAACTCTTGTGCAAGGAGAGTATTATCAGTTATACTTCTATCTTTAATAAAAGCAGATTGGTTCTTTGAAATCAAAGCAGGCAACACAGATGTTAATCTTCCTACCAAAATCTTAGTAATAGCTTTGTATATTACTGAGCAACAAGAAATTAGTCTAAACTCTTTTGCCTTACAAGCACCAGGGGTTTTAGGAACTAGAGTGATTGCAGTAGCATTAAATGCAGAGAGAAATGAAGAGGTTGCAAAGAAATACCTAAGAGCAGCAGCACAGTCTCCTCCCACAGTAGACCAAGCAAATTGAAAGAACCAAGGAGTGTAGCCATCAGGCCCAGGAGCCTTGTTCTTCCCCTGGGTAAAAAAAGCCTGCTTAATTTCCTCATCAGAAACATTTCGAATCAAGAAATCATGATCCTCATCTGGAATAGTTACTTGTAGAATGCTCTTGAGTTCTTCAACAGAACATCCACCAACCCCCTGATCCACTTGACCAATCTGCCCAGTGAAAAAATGCTCAAACTCAGCAGCAATACTATCAAATGTCTCCAATCTATTTCCCATCTTATCATACAGGAAATTAATTGTACTTTTTTTTCTCCTCACAGCCACCATATCATGGAAAAACTTAGTCCCCTGGTCCCCCTCATTTATCCACTGTACTTTGGCTTTTTGCTGATAAAAAAGTACTTCAGCCTTCTCCAAAGTATGAAGCTCCTCTTGAATTAACTTTTCCTGCAGCACATTCCCCTGTTGAACAGGCATTCTCAAATTCAGATCTTGAATGGCCTCCAACTGAGCTCTTTTATCCTTCACTCTCTTAGATATCTGTTGAGTGTGTAAAAGTCCTATTATTTACACCCTTTTTAACCCATATTTCTGCTGCATTCAAGCATCATTGCATTGCATTTAGGTTAGTTTTCAGTAAAACATCACAAATGGATTAAAAGCACGGATTCTACTAAAAGATGGCTATTTTTGCAGGTATCTGCCATAGTTGACAAAGAAGGCAGGCGTAGGGCAGAGAAGCAGGAGAGCTGAACTGGACAAGCAGACGAAGAAGACGAAGCTGCCGTGGACCTGTCGTGACAGCATGGTGACAGCAGCCTTATGAAGAGGAAAAGTAAAGTGGACCTCGATAGATAAAGAAAAATCTGCTCGTCTGTCGTGTGAAAGCCAAATATTTTTCCAAGCCCCGGATCAAAAGATATGTCAAGCCAAAGCTCAAGGAGAGGAAATTCCTAGAAACAAGGATGCGGCTGGAAAGTAGGAATCTTTAGAGATTTAGTCTTTATTAGAATCTTACTTTTAATTAAAGTTGTAATCCTTGTTACCTTAGAAGACTTGAGCCCAAAGCTTATATAAGGGCATAGATTTAACCTAGGAGGCACAACCGATTACCCCATAACCGAAACCAAAAACCCCTGCCGTTTACCCGTCACCGACATGTTCTAAATTCCCCCTAGGGCTACGGGTTGTTTTGTAAAGTAGTTGCAAGGGTTGTTTTGTTTTAGGATTTTTCAGTTCAATAAAATAAACTTCAAGTTCTCTTATTTTGGTTTTAACATCTTGCAAGAGCATCGGGAGAGCATTGTGAGGTTATCCATTTACTTAGCATCGGGAGAGTTAAGTATACGAAAGAAATAAGAGCGCGCTCTCTAGTTTATAGTTGAACCATCTCGTGCCTAGGGATAGGGCGAGGTTAAGTGGCTAAGGAAGAATTCATACACATCGGTGTTCATCCTTCGATTCACGCCGGGAGGTATCATCAAAGACGTGATCATCGACAGACTTGGACCTAGGGATAGGCCAATGCAGATCTGGGATTCTTGCCAAGCTTGAAGTACAGAGTTGGTGTGTCTGCTGTCGCGACAGCTAACAGACAGCCGCCGCGACAGGTGCTGTCGACGACGGGCACGAAGACAGAACTGGAGTTCCTAAGCAAATCAATACCTGCACTACCGAGCAATTCAATACCAGCCCATTCTCTCTATCTTGATATTCCAACTCTTTTATTTACGTTTTTACTTTATTATTCTCGTGACAACTCTCAAATATTTCCTTTACTTTCGTGCAGTAAACAAGTTGAAGCTATTAGCCCAATCCCTGTGGAGACGATATCCGATACTTCGTATCACTTTACTACTTGCGTCGTGTACACTTGCACTACAATTGCGATAGACTCTTTTACACGCAACAAGTTTTTGGCGCCGTTGCCGGGGATTGGCAACATAACTACATCTTTCTTTTATTGCACTTTTCGTTTTTATTTTTATTTTTGTTTTCGTTTTTATTTTTTAATTTTTCTTTTGTGCTTTCAACTCTCGCTTTTCACGAGGTTTTCTTGTTTATGCGCAGATCTAAAAGAGGTGAAGATCCTGAGTATAAATTAGATCCGGAAATCGAACGTTCCTTCAATCTCAAGAAACAACTTCGCCGACTTTTAGACAGAAACGAATACCTCGAGGAACAGCTAGAGAAGATGGGTCATAACCAACCTGCCGGCGGTCGTATACCACCCCTTGGCGATAACCACCCGCCTGTCGGCGACCCACCTGCGGCATATGGACGACGGTCATGTCGAGACTACATGCTGAACGATCATGTAGAGCTGGAGACCACGCTGCCGGATATTGATGTTGACAACTTCGAGCTTAAACCTGTCATGTTTAGTATGATCAACAATGCCGGACAGTTTAGTGGTGCTGTGATAGAAGATGCTAGAGAGCATCTCAAAACGTTCCAGGAGATCTGTGGTTCGTTTAGACTGCCAGGAGTCAGTCCGGAGATACTGAGGCTTCGGTTATTTCCCCATTCATTGAGGGACAGAGCTAAAACTTGGTGGAATAAACTTACACCGGGTTCAATCGTAACTTGGGCAGATTTATCTCGTGAATTTTTATCTCGTTTTAATCCTTCACATTTATCTGAGCGATTACGTAATGAAATTGCTACTTTTCAACAGGAAGACGACGAGCCAATGCACGAGGCCTGGGACAGATTTACTACTCTTCTTCGGAACTGTCCAATGCATGGATTTCCCGTCTGGAATCAGGTAACTAAGTTCTATAATGCTGCTAACTTACAAACTCGCATTCAAATTGATTCTGCAGCAAACGGACTATTATTGGATAAAGATCTGGACGAGGCATTGCAAGTTTTGAAAAATCTGGCCAAGAATGAGGAGCAGTTTCCGACAGTAAGAAGAGGGGGTAAACGGGTACTTGTTGTCAAGGACTACGAAGCCGACAACACTATGAAATCACAGGTAGCATTCCTTACTAAAGCAATGAAACGATTATTGAATGAGGATGAATTACAAGGATTTGCTGTCGAGGAAGTTTGTACTATCTGTGAGGGAAATCATAGTAGGGATGAGTGCCCTATAAATGTAGAAGAGGGAAAATATGTTGGAAATTACAAGCCGAACTACAATTCCAACAACTACAACCCTAATTGGAGGAAGGATCTCAAATTTTCCTGGAGTAACCCTAACAATGCCCTGAATCCGCAAGCTTATAATCAGAATCAGGGGGTCCTAGATTGTTGACGCGACAACAACTGCCGCCGCAGAACCTGCCGCCGCAGCAGTAACAGCAGCCACCACCTGCCACGAACATTATATTGGAGCAGACTCTGGCCACCTTCATGTCTCAGACCGGTACGTATATGAAGAACATGAATCAGTTTGTCAAGAAGACGGAAACCTTTATGGATAAAACCGAGATGAGGATGACAAACCATGAAGCTACCTTGAAATCTCTAGAGACACAAATGGGTCAGGTGTCGCAACATATTAAGCCGAGGCAGAATGGATGATTTCCTAGCAATACTGAAAATGCTAGACCACCCCCACATGAGCAATGTAAGGCGATTACTACTAGGAGTGGGAAGAAATTACCAGGGCCGGAAAAAGAAGCTGAAACAGAAAAGGAACCCGCCTTGGATAAACCTGCCAAGGAAGCTGCCCTGACAGGTGATAAACAGACTGCTGCCGATGAGCCTGTCACGACAGCAGAAGCGACAGAGGAGAAAAAAGATGATTATCGTCCTCAGATTCGCATGCAGTGGGAAGGACGTATTGCTGATTATCGTCCCCCACCACCCTTCCCTCAACGGATACAGCAAGCTAAGCATGAATCTCAACTTAAAAAGATTTATGATATTTTTAAACAGGTTCATATTAATATTCCGTTGTTAGATGCTGTTAGGGAGATGCCCGGTTATGCTAAATTTCTCAAGGATGTTATGTCGAAAAAATCTAAACTTGGGGAATTTGAAACGGTAAGGATGCAAGAAGGTTGCATGAGTATTCTTCATCGGCAGCCACCCCAGAAAAAGAAGGATCCGGGGAGCTTCATCATACCTTGTGTAATCGGCGACAAATTTGTGGGTAAGGCACTTTGTGATCTTGGTGCCAGTGTTAATCTAATGCCCAAATCTGTTTTTCAGAAACTAGGTATTGGCAAGGCGCGGCCCACGACAGTTACCCTACAGCTAGCCGACCGCTCTTACGTTCACCCCGAGGGAAAAATTGAAGATATTTTGGTAAGAGTGGTTAAGCTTATTTTTCCTGTTGACTTTCTTATTTTAGATTGTAAGGCAGATGAGAACGCACCAGTCATCCTTGGGCGACCCTTCTTAGCCACGGGAAGATCATTGATTGATGTGGAGAAATGAGAACTTACTATGCGCGTCAACGATCAAGAGATTAAGTTGAATGTTCTCCAAGCAATGAAACATGCTGATGTGGATGAGGAATGCAAGGCCATCATTGAGGTGACTTTTGATTACCCCTGCATCAGGTCGGGCTGCCGTGATATAAAATTTGGTCACTACTGTGACAGCCACCTACAGGCCTGTCACGACAGCGATGACGACAGAGACAACGACAGCACCGATGACAGTGACTCCTCTGAATTCGATACACCTGATACTGAAGGTCATGAGGAGGTAAACTGGTTAGACCATCGTCCATGTAAGTTATTCGAACCGTTGAATTATACTTCGGATAACCACTTAATCCAAAAGCCATCTACTGTTGAACCACCTGTCTTAGAACTTAAGCCCCTGCCAGGGTAGCTTAAATATGCTTATCTTGGTTGCAATGATACACTGCCCGTAATCATCTCTGCTAAGCTGCCGCAGGAACAGGAACGGCAGCTGATCGACATGTTAAGGCAGCACAAGAAGGCGATTGGATGGACGATAGCAGATATACAGGGCATTAGTCCGGCAATATGTATGCACAAAATCCTCCTAGAGGAAGATCATAAGCCGACTATTGATGCCCAAAGGCGGTTAAACCTTGCGATGAAGGAGGTAGTGCGTAAAGAGATAATTAAATGGTTAGACGCTGGTATTATTTACGCCATCTCCGACAGCAAATGGGTAAGCCCGGTGCAATGCGTACCAAAGAAAGGAGGAATGACCGTGATAACCAACGAGAACAATGAGTTAATCCCAACCAAGACTGTGACCGGTTGGAGGGTTTGTATGGACTATCGGAAGCTTAATAAAGCTACCCGAAAGGACCACTTTCCTTTACCCTTTATTGATCAAATGCTTGATAGATTATCGGGTAAACCTTACTATTGTTTTCTTGATGGTTATTCAGGTTATAACCAAATTGCTATTGCACCGGAGGATCAAGAGAAAACGACTTTCACATGCCCCTACGGAACATACGCATTTAGGAGGATGCCGTTCGGCCTCTGTAACGCATCTGCCACCTTCCAAAGGTGCATGATGGCTATATTCTCCGACATGGTAGAGGACTTCCTAGAAATTTTCATGGATGACTTTTCCGTCTTTGGAGACGATTTTGAGAGCTGCCTCGATAACCTTCAAAAAGTACTTGCAAGATGTGAAAAAGCTAATCTTGTTCTCAATTGGGAAAAATGTCATTTTATGGTGGACGAAGGGATAGTCCTTGGCCATAAGATTAGCTGTCGTGGGATAGAAGTCGACAGGGCCAAGATAGAAGTCATAGAGAAGCTGCCGCCACCAACCACAGTGAAGGGCATTAGGAGTTTTTTAGGGCATGCAGGTTTCTATCGGAGATTCATCGCAAATTTCTCGAAAATCACGAAACCCTTATGCCATCTTTTAGAACAGAACCGACCCTTTGACTTTAATGAGGAATGTACTGAAGCATTCAAGGTTCTGAAGGAAAAGCTAGTGACAGCCCCCATAGTACAGCCACCAGACTGGACACAACCATTCGAGATCATTTGTGATGCTAGTGAGTATGCTGTCGGGGCAGCACTTGGGCAGCGCAGAGATAAGCTGTTTTACGTCATATACTATGCCAGCAAGACGTTGAATGACTCCCAAGTGAACTACACCACCACAGAAAAGGAGCTGTTAGCTGTGGTGCTCTCCATCGACAAGTTTCGTTCTTACATACTTGGAACGAAGGTAATAATACACACCGACCATTCTGCCCTCAAGTATTTGTTCGCAAAGAAGGATGCAAAGCCTAGGTTGATACGATGGATATTACTATTACAAGAGTTCGACCTTGAGATCAAGGACAAAAAGGGGACAGAAAATCAGGTGGCAGATCACTTGTCGAGGTTAGAAAAGGGACAGAGTCTACCCATAGACGAGACAAACATACTGGAGACCTTCCTTGATGAGCAGCTCTTTGCTGTCGCGACAGCCATGGCGGCAGGTAAGTCTTCTAACCTTCCCTGGTATGCTGATTTCGTTAATTTTATAGTTAGCGGAATATTACCTTCTGATCTTAATTATCAAGCCAGGAAGAGGTTCCAAAATGATGTTAAGCATTATTATTGGGACGAACCTCTTCTTTTCAAAATGTGCGCAGATCAAGTTATAAGGAGGTGTGTACCACAAGAAGAGCAAGAAGACATTCTCCATTACTGCCATGCTTCACAATATGGAGGTCACTTAGGAGGCAATAAGACTGCTGCCAAGGTGCTGCAGTCAGGGTTCTACTGGCCGACATTATATAAAGATGCACATGAGTTTTACAAAAACTGTGACAGGTGCCAGCGGACAGGTAACATCTCGAGGAGAAACGAGATGCCACTGTAAAATATTTTAGAAGTCGAGATCTTCGACGTTTGGGGGATTGATTTTATGGGACCGTTCCCATCTTCGTGTGGAAATTTGTACATCCTCTTAGCAGTGGATTATGTCTCCAAGTGGGTTGAAGCAATCGCAACTCAAAAGAATGATGCCAAGACGGTCCAAAAGTTTTTGCACAAAAACATTTTTTTCTAGATTTGGCATCCCTAGGGCGATTATCAGTGATGAAGGGAGACATTTTGATAATAGGGTAATTGCTGCCGCCTTGAAGAAATATGGTGTCAAGCACAGGATCGCGACAGCATACCACCCATAGACCAATGGACAGGCTGAGATATCCAATAGGGAAGTGAAGAACATTCTTGAAAAGATGGTTAAACCAACTAGGAAAGATTGGTCTTTACTTCTGAATGATGCATTATGGGCATATAGGACAGCTTTCAAAACTCCATTGGGCATGTCTCCATACCGACTGATTTATGGGAAAACCTGTCATCTGCCTGTCGAGATCGAGCACAAAGCATATTGGGCAATCAAGGCAGTCAATATGGACTTGGACAAGGCCGGCCAGAAAAGGTTATTAGAGCTGAACGAGATTGAAGAATTACGGACAATGGCCTACGACAATGCAAGAATTTACAAGGAAAAGACTAAGAAGTGGCACGACAAGAAACTGCTGCCACGACAGTTCTGCCCAGGGCAGCTTGTGTTGTTGTTTAATTCTAGACTTAAACTCTTCCCAGGAAAGCTAAAGTCTAGATGGTCTGGCCCATTCCAAGTGATACAAGTTTTTCCCCATGGTGCCATCACGATACAATCATTAAAAGACGGGCACCAATTCAAAGTCAATGGACAACGCCTCAAGCATTATCAGGGGACTGAAGCCCCAGGAATACATGAAGTGGTTACTTTAGGAGATGCCCCACAAGGCACCCCTAGTTTAACCTAATTTTTATTTTTATTTATTTTATTATTATTATTTATTAGGAATTAGGTTTATTTTATTCGAATAATGTTTTGTTTTTCTAATTTCAGTTTTTAGGAAATAAAGGAGTCAAGAAGAAAAGGAGAAGTGACCCAAGCCCACCGCCCATCCATCAGCCAATAAAGCCCATTTATGGAAACCTGTCGTTTCGGCTGCCGCTGCAGACGGATATGACAGGCTGTCAACAGCCTGACATGGCACACGCAGAAGCGTGCGGCAGACGCGTAACAGACGCATAAATGCGTGTCAGACGCGTCAGACACGCTAAATCCAATCTGCCGCCCCGTTATTCCCGCCTGTCGTTGCAGCATTAAATGGGCAGCTACTCGACCGCTATAAAACCCCATTCTCATTTTCATTTTTTCTCACTTCTGCTTATTCTTCTTTGCTTTCTCCTCTAGTTTTATTTGCTTTCTTCAGATTTCACAACCCTTGCAACCAACATGTCTACCAAACAGACCCGTCGTAGTGCTGCCTCCGCATCTTCTTCAGCAGCAGCACCACCCTTTGCCAACAAGGAGTTATGGGAGGAACGTGGTTTCATGTACATCCGACAGGCGCCCAACATGGGACTCCGGCCGTTTATTGTAAAGGCCATCACGGCTCAATTATGGGAGAATTTTGCGGAACAACCGGCAGAACTAAACGACACCTTAGTCCGGGAGTTCTACGCGGCCATAGACAGCAGAACGACAACATCTGTCACCGTTCGAGGAGTGGAAGTGCCTTTCACTGCCGACAGCATCAACCACATGTTTGGCCTCTTCTTCGGCCCCGATAATGATGCTCACCAGAAATTTCTCGACACACTCGATGTTGCCGCTTATGATGCTGTCATGATGGAGTTGACAGAGGAGGGAACATCATGGACAACCAGCAAGAAGAACCCCTACTCCGTCAATAGGGGGCAGCTCCTACCGGAAGCAAAACTATGGAACGCTTTCATCAAAAAGCGTATCCTGCCGTCTTCCCACCACACGACAGTCAACCGGCAGCGGCTTGCCCTTATTCACTCCATCATGCACGACATGCCTATCAATGTGGGCCGATATATGAGGGACAACATCCTGGATTGTGCCTTCCGCTCCGACTCTCGCCTCTGCCTGCCATTCACTATAACTTCCCTCTGCCGATGTGCTACTGTACCCGAGGATCCCTCCGACAAAATAAGGAAGGGCAGAGGTTGGACAGACAATAACATCAACAGCCTCATGAAGCTGATCGTGGCTACACCTGTCTCCTCCTTCAACCCCGCCGGCTCCCCCGCAAAATCATAAGAGGAGCCTGCCCCGGAACCTGCTGCCGCCACCGCTCCGACAAACCAGTCCGCCCTCCTTCTTGCTACACTCCAAAGGGTAGAGGAACGACAAATGGGATTGATGACGTTCATACGGGACTTCACGAACTCAACGGTAAATTTTATTACCCAAACTTTAAATTTTCCCGATATTCAATTCCCTACTTTTCCTGCCCATTATTTTCGTATCCCCACTCCTGTCCACACCCCTGTTCACACACCCACCCCACCCGGCTCTCCACATTCCCACTCTACCGCCTCCACCACATCACCTGCCCCGACGGCAGCAGGGAGCCCACCGGCAGACACCTTTCTTAGAGGAACAAAGCGGCCTGCCTCTGATGACAGCCCTCTGATCCGGAGGAATTTAGAGAGAGAGTTTACGCCGGTCAAGCGAATTAAACATGTGGCAGACAAGAAACGGTTGCCCAAGGCTAGCACCACCACCAGCAGCTCTTGGGACAGTGGCAGCAGTTCCGATGTTCAGCTCGTAGAGCAACCTGTCCCTGAACCTGCCCAGCCTCCTCCACAGCCCAGACGCCGCCGTCAGATCCGCGTCAGCAGCAGCAGCGAGAACAGCGACTGAAAATTTAAGTTTTTATTTTCCTCTTACTGCTGCCTGCTTTTATCTTTTGTGATGTATTTTTCATGTTTTTATTTTTCATGTCATTTTGCATTGAGGGCAATGCAACCCTTGAGTTTTGGGGTGGCAACCCTCCATCATTAATGGAGTCTTAAGTACATCTTTTATTATTTGTTGAGTCCTTTATTTATTTTAAGTTCTCTTAAATCTAAAAAAAATCAGAAAAATATAAAACTGTTGGCTTAAAACTGTGAAGTTAACTTACCTGTCATGACGGCTCTGTCGTGGCAGCATCTTTAGGACAGGTTAAGGAAAAGTTTAGAGCCTTTCTATAGTTCTGAAAACTTAAACACTTTTGTGGCTGTTATATTGCTTAGATTTCTTTTAGCCAAACTAGAATAGGAAGCTTAGAACTTGAATAGCCCCTAGAGGTGCCTAACACTGGCTCTAGGAAAGAAGTTTAGCAAAAGAAAATAAAAAAATCTAGAGGTGCCCGAAACTGGCTCTAGGAAGCTAACTAGAGGTGCCCGAAACTGGCTCTAGAAAAACTTAGCTTGAAAATAGAAGAAAAAGAAGCATGAAAATGTGCCTTCTAAAAAAAATAAACTTTGGCATAAAAATTCGAGTTAAGAAGTTGAATATTCTAGCGAAACTAAGAGAGTCTTAGCATATAACTGTTCACAAGCATGCACACACTGCACGAGAGCTATAGGGAGATTCCGGACAGATCCTAACCTTTCCGACAGGTTGTTGCCGCCATAGAGAATGAGCGACGAGTAAGGGACAGTTCACTGTTTGATGGCCAACACAAAAATTTTCATTTTTCTTTTAGTCTTAATTGCTTGAGGGCAAGCAAAAACTTGAGTTTGGGGGTGTGTTGAGTGTGTAAAAGTCCTATTATTTACACCCTTTTTAACCCATATTTCTGCTGCATTCAAGCATCATTGCATTGCATTTAGGTTAGTTTTCAGTAAAACATCACAAATGGATTAAAAGCACGGATTCTACTAAAAGATGGCTATTTTTGCAGGTATATTCCATAGTTGACAAAGAAGGCAGGCGCAGGGCAGAGAAGCAGGAGAGCTGAACTGGACAAGCAGACGAAGCTGCCGTGGACCTATCGTGACAGCATGGTGACAACAGCCTTATGAAGAGGAAAAGTAAAGTGGACCTCGATAGATAGAGAAAAATCTGCTCGTCTGTCGTGTGAAAGCCAAATATTTTTCCAAGCCCCGAATCAAAAGATATGTCAAGCCAAAGCTCAAGGAGAGGAAATTCCTAGAAACAAGGATGCGTCTGGAAAGTAGGAATCTTTAGAGATTTAGTCTTTATTAGAATCTTACTTTTAATTAAAGTTGTAATCCTTGTTACCTTAGAAGACTTGAGCCCAAAGCTTATATAAGGGCATAGATTTAACCTAGGAGGCACAACCGATTACCCCATAACCGAAACCAAAAACCCCTGCCGTTTACCCGTCACCGACATGTTCTAAATTCCCCCTAGGGCTACGGGTTGTTTTGTAAAGTAGTTGCAAGGGTTGTTTTGTTTTAGGATTTTTCAGTTCAATAAAATAAACTTCAAGTTCTCTTATTTTGGTTTTAACATCTTGCAAGAGCATCGGGAGAGCATTGTGAGGTTATCCATTTACTTAGCATCGGGAGAGTTAAGTATACGAAAGAAATAAGAGCGCGTTCTCTAGTTTATAGTTGAACCATCTCGTGCCTAGGGATAGGGCGAGGTTAAGTGGCTAAGGAAGAATTCATACACATCGGTGTTCATCCTTCGATTCACGCCGGGAGGTATCATCAAAGACGTGATCATCGACAGACTTGGACCTAGGGATAGGCCAAGGCAGATCTGGGATTCTTGCCAAGCTTGAAGTACAGAGTTGGTGTGTCTGCTGCCGCGACAGCTAACGGACAGCCGCCGCGACAGGTGCTGTCGACGACGGGCACGAAGACAGAACTGGAGTTCCTAAGCAAATCAATACCTGCACTACCGAGCAATTCAATACCAGCCCATTCTCTCTATCTTGATATTCCAACTCATTTATTTACGTTTTTACTTTATTATTCTCGTGACAACTCTCAAATATTTCCTTTACTTTCGTGCAGTAAACAAGTTGAAGCTATTAGCCCAATCCCTGTGGAGACGATATCCGATACTTCGTATCACTTTACTACTTGCGTCGTGTACACTTGCACTACAATTGCGATAGACTCTTTTACACGCAACAATATCTCAGAAAACTGACTTTGGTTCAAAGCCTTCAATTGCATTTTAAGCCTCTTTAACTTTGTAAAAAAGACCCTCATTGGGTTACCCTCTACAGGTTCCCTCCATGAATTTTCAACCACCTTCCTAAAATCTGGATGCTCAGTCCAGAAATTAAAAAACTTAAAAGGTTTTGGCCTCTGCACAACATCCTTATCACATAATTTGACCAAAGCAAGGCAATGATCAGATACTCATGGAGGAAGAAATTCAACTCCAGAATTGGGAATCTCAGCACACCAATGATGATTTACAAGAATTATGTCAAGCTTCCTTGCAAGAAAACATTCTTCATGCTTATTTGTCCAAGTGAAAATTGGACCAGCAAATGGATGGTCTAGCAACCCCACATTACTTAAGCATTCCTGAAACTCAAGCATATCAGTAGAACAGTGTGGCCTTAACATTTCAAAATCTGAGCTCTCCTCTGCTGAAAGAGTGACATTAAAGTCACCTCCAACCATCCAGGGCAAGTCACCAGTTAAGGAAGCAACAACACCGAGTTGGTCCCACAACTTACGCCTGTGCACACCACTATTGCTTCCATACACAGCTGAGAGAAAAACAACCCTACCATCCAGGTGACCCTTCACAGTAATTACTTGATCATCCGAATGAATCATTGTGAAATCAGACCCTTTTTTGCATAAAATCCATATTCTACCCAAGTCAACATGTAGGTAATTATGAAAACAGATCCACTCAGAGCTATACTTGTTAAACAACTTAAGAAAATTCACCTCTCGTACTCTAGTTTCAACCAAACAGACAACAGAGGCTTGAAGGCTATTCAAACGCTTGAAAACATTACTCTGTTTCAGGGAGTTATTGAACCCCCTAATATTCCAAAAAATTACAGACATTAATGAGATCTAGCAGATCCACCTTGTGACCCCCTCAACTTAAGTTTATCCCCTTTCTTAGCTTTCATTTCATGCAATAGGTTAGCCACTCCCATTGCAGCAAGCCGAAGTTTCCGAGGCTCCTTCTCATTTGAAATATCATTCAGGGCCTCAAATTTGTTTTTCGAACCACTAAGAACAGTTTTATCCTTAGATTTGGAAACAGGGCTCACCAGAGGAGGGAATTCATCATTAGTTAGCACCACCCCCTCACTATTGGTAGTCACAGCGACACAAGGGACCACATCCCCAACAGCTAGCTCAACATTACCACTAGACTCATCAGTGGCCATTTCCGAGGCAAGCTCAACACTAACTTGTCCAACAGTAATGGCCTCAGCTGCAGATGAAGGTTTAGCACTAGACTCCGCACTAGTTCCAGCAATATTCAAGGCATTGCTAATATTAGAAGACTTAACCAGGTTTGCATTTGCAGCATCATTAGTTAATACATCTACTTTTTTCCTAACTCTCCATTCTACAGTGTTATGGTTAGGAGCAACATTTTCAGGATGATCCACTTTATCACAGGCAGAGGTAGCATGACTAAATGTAAGGCAATTGTTGCAGCACGCAGGCATCCAAGGAAATCGTACCTTAACATAAGCCAATGATTTGTCAGGAAGAACAATAGGGATTGTGCGCGGCAGCTTAGCTCCAACAGTGACTTCTACGCAAACCTTTGCGAATTCCAGCCGTTCACGCCCCGCCGTGATGTTGTCCATGTACAGCGGCACACCCAGCGCGCTTGCAATATAGCTCAATCCACGACGAGAAAACAGCTCCAGCGGCACATTGTACAGATGAGCCCAGATCGGCATTTTTGTGAGATCGAAATCCAACCTCGCGAGATTAGGCTCCCATCGTCGAAGGATTAATGGCTTGTGCTGAACGTGCCACGGCCCGCCCTCAAGCACCCAGTCCCTTGCCGCAGTAGAAGCAAAGGAGAAGACATACAAATTCGGCCCAGCTAGGCTTACCTTCATTAGGGTAGATTTTCCCCAAATCGACTCCAGCATCGATCGCATCGCCTTGAAATTGGGAGCTGGCCCAAGAAATTGGCCAACGAGAGAATTCTTCCAATCAGCAACCCCTTCCTCAAATAGCTCCGGCGGCGGAGCAATTGCAATTGAGCCCTCCGAAGTCACTGGCGGTGGGAAGTATTCTAACGCCAAATCCCCACCCGCACCAAATAGCTTGCGCCAATCCGTTGCAGCCATAGTACAACGTCTCCACACAGCAAGAACAAACGAAATCCAACGGAAAACGATAAGAAATCGACAAAAATCAGCAAGAAAGAACGATGAAAAAATGAGGATTTTCGCAGGCGGTTAGACCCGCTAACGTGCACCTGAGGAGAAAATTCTCATTTTCCGAAAAAATATTATTTATTGATTTATTTTATTTTAAATCGTTGATCTAATTTTTTTCATATCGATAGATACACACAATTACGAAATATATTTCATGATTGAATTCTAATCAAGTCTACAAGTTGCATTCTTAAGTTAGTGTTTATAATATGTATAATTCGTCGACAACAATGATGATTATTTATATCTATCATCTTTTATATGATAACATTAATTTAATTTTTATGATTTTTTCTTATAATCGTGTTGTGTTTTAATTTTATTAAATAAATTTAACTCTATTTTAATTAAAAAATAAAATCGTTTCCTATACACACCTATTAAACACCTAACCTCAAACCTATCAAATTAAATTTCAATTTTTTTGGATAAATTTAAACAGATTTAAGTTTGATTTCAAAATGGATTTATATTCTATACACTAGCGGTGGAAACTGAAAATTTCCACAAGCGCCTTAGTTTTAGGGTTTAAAATCTTAATTTATGGTGTATGGTTTAGGGGTTTAGTATTTAAGGTTTAGAGGTTGGAGTTTTGTTTTTAGGGTAATATAATTAGGATTTAGGTTTTAACCTATAAACCTTAAATTATAATTCTAAATTCTGACCACTATCCTTCAATTTTAAAACTCTACACCTAAACCATACACCTTAAACTCTAAAACTTATGGAAATTTTTAATTTCTACCGCCAGTGTATAAGGTAATAATCATTTTAAAATTATATATATCTGGTGACTGAATTATATTAATTTTGTTAATATTAAAAGTGAAAATTGTGTGGTTAGCAAATAATGTTTTAAAAAAACTAACTTGATAAAACTGCTAAAAATAATAATATTATTTTATTATTTCAGAAAATCTATCAAAATAGAATAACAAATGAAATGATGAGAATTTAAAGAAAATCAAGGGGAAGACCAAAAAAATCCTTTACGTTCAAAATATTTATTCTCTCCCCCCGTAAATTTAATCTTAAAACAGAAAGGGCTGTTTTTTCATCGATTGTTTCCTTCTGGAACCCTAAAACCCCAACAAATCCCCAATTTACTGCAAGAACAGAAAGAAACAATCACTTGTAGTTCCATTCCACTTTCCAATTCATTAAATTTTTTAGTGCAAAGGAATTACCTTTTTTACATTCGTTTTTCCTTCATTTATTTCGTCGATCGTAGTTTCAAAATTTGTTTTTCTTTGGAAAGCGATTTTTTTTTTAAAAAATCGTATCACGTTTCTTTCCCTTTGTATGATTATATACAGAAATGGAGTCAAGCATGCTTCAATGGGAATCCGACCCTTTATTCTCAGCAGCCGAAGTTGTTCAAGATTCAGCTGACAGGTCCCCCCCCCCCCCCCCCCTCCCCCCCTCCTAAAACGGAGAATTTCCATTTGTACTGATTTTCAGTTTGTAAAGCATATTTTTAAAAAATGTTGAATTTGGTTTTAATGCTTGATTTTCTTTTTAATTTCCCTACAAGTAGCTATAAAATAAACAAAGTCTAGGTTTTGTCTATTCTTTTGTCTTTTTGGTATAATTGGAAGCTAAATGGATGTTGGGTTGTTTTGTTTTGATTTTCTTATAAACATTGCTTTAATTGCTTCTGCTGAATTGAAATAAAGCTACTTTAAAATTCTTTTTTTCTTCTTTTAAATTGGCCTAGTTTTCTACTATTGAATTGATATGGAGTCATCTATTGTGCTTTATATTCTCATGGAAGTTGAAAACTAATGGTTATTTGGTTTGGTATTTTCAGGATGGAATCGATTTTTCGACTTCTTTTGCACGAAAAAAGCCTTGTTCAAGGTGATCATCCTGACCCGAAGCTGCTTACTTCGATTGGCTATCATATGCGTGATCTTGCTACCATACTCGAAACAGCAAAATGGCAGGTATCTATTCATATTTACTCTTTGAGTTTTATATCCATTTAGCCAATTTTTGTTTTTCAAGTTCCCTTATTAGTGTACTTCATTGTTTGCTTTAATTAGTTGGAAGATTTTGAACGAGCAGTTAACTCGTCAGCTAGGATGGACCAGTCTTACTTTAAGGAGCATGTCATTTCCAGACATAAACAGTTTGTTATAGCCATTAGAGAACACATAAATAATGTTGAGAAGAGCTTGGAGGAAATGGAAATGGAGAACCCCATGAAAAACACAAAGTTTGGAAACTTGAATGAGCAAGATAGAGACGGTCTGGCATTATTTCTTTCTGGTGGGGATCACAATGAACGTGATTTTCGTTTTGATTCAGATGATACTGACATCTTGAAAAGATTTCTTGATCCGGTCAAAGCATCTTGCTCGACAGATGCAGGAATTGTTCCAAATGGATGTGGAGAAATCAAGGAGGTAAATATGAACGGTGTTGCGTATAGTAGCCATTGTTGTGATTCTGTGAAGGAGAATAACTTAAGGAAGGTTGGTTCTCATTATTCTATTAAATTGGGACTAGAACCAGCAAACACTTGTAATGGGAATGCTGAAGATGGAAATTGGGATTTAGAAGCCGGTGAAAGCAAAGCTAAGAGTTCCTTCCATGAGAATAAGTTGAGTGGGTTTTCCAGCAGAACTAATCTCTTTGGGTTCTTCAATAATATATGGACTGCATATGGGAATAGGGTTCCTAGCAATTATACGAAGCGATTGAAAGATGGTGAAGAAGGGCATTCCCCCTTGTACATTGATGCATCACTTCCTGCACGGGTATGTTTCGGTACCCATCCTAATGCTTCAATCCATTGTACCATTAATCATTAGAAGGTATGCCAATGAAGTAGTTAGCCCCATAAAAAATTGAGTTCTTAATTGCTAATGTTGTACAATTTATAAAGAACCAAATCTGGAACAATAAGCAATGTGGTTTTGCACATTTATTCGTTTAATTTATAAAATTGCTTAAAACTTAATTTTGCAATTTGCGATAGCTCATAATTTCCTCTATAGCAGAGAGTCGTGTTCATCTTATGATCTGAGTCTCTTTCACAGGGTTCGCGTGTTGGGCTAAGTTCGGCACTTGGGGACCGTGGTCACCAGGGATTGCATGAGTTTCTTGTAAAGGTCATGCACCGTCTAAGGAGGCTTGGAGCATGTGATGCCAGATTTGTTAGATTTTCCTATCTTTGTAAACTTAATCGGCAGTCCATACAAATGATACTGACAATAGTATTCGCCTTCACGCTTTTAGGTAAGCACTTGAGTTCTATGTGCAATCTTCTGTTTATCATACTTTATTTCCAATGATATGTCCGGTTGATGCATTTTAGATCATCGAATGTGTTGCATATATCTTTAACTTGTTAGGCATTCCTCTGATAGAACCCTTTTCATGCTTGTTTGTCCAATCACCTTTGAGGTGCTCACAAATACTATTCTGCTGTGATTTGGGGGATTATGCGACCACCAAGGTTCCAAATCATAAGTGTGTTTTTTTGGTAATGTTTCCTTTAAGAACTTGACTGACATGCCACAGATGAAAAAAAGTTATGCTTTTAAACTTGTCTATGAATCATATAAATTGTTGAATTCCTTACAAAAGGCTTTTGTATGCTGAATGAATTTATGTACTGAGATATATAATGGTTTGGTTTCCTGTTACATCTTTGTCAACCCTTACAGCATGGGAGAAATATATGCTTTGCTTTTAAAATGAGTGTGTGCATGAGCCATGAGATAAATTTATTCGGTATCCGATAATTCCATTCATGCAGGTATATTGGTCTTCTATGTCGCTTGAAAACGTAATTTGCAGTCCGATGACCACAACCAACACTTTTCTCACCCTCTGCCCCTAAATCGTGTTGATATTCCGTTGATTCAATCATTCTGGAAGGTTTCATGTTGAACTGCCAAAAGTGGCTAGTCTGTGATGCATTTTTAGTGTCCTGGCAGCGAAAGCAAATCAAGCAGCTAAATATCAAAAAGTATTTTCCGAGCTTGGTGTGAGCAAGCCTTGAGATTTGTTTTTTTTATCTCATGTACTCTAGATCAACAAATTTATTATGTTATCGATTCGCTTCTGTGATGACATGTGTACCATCATCTACTTTATTTCTTAGTAATCCTTTTTCAAATGTTTTTATTGAACTGATTTAGAGAAAAGTCTGATTCAATTTAAGCACATGAGATTACATGCACAGTAGATATTCATATGTAGGGGTATGCAGAACTCACTCCAAAAGACCGAATTTCGATAAGAAAATACTTACTCATGTTGACTCGGTAATAATTTCATAAACTACGTAAAATTTTTAAAATAAATTAAAATTATAAAATAAAAATTCAAATAACTCAAAAAATTTAGTAATTTGTAGATCAATTTTTATGTTTAAATTGAGTCTCACAATTCTGAATTGTATATGTGTATTATATATAACTATAGAAAACAGCTTAAATTAGATAACATTACGTCCACAAGTAAAGCCAGGGACAATAAAAACTGATCTTTGCATTACAAAGGTGCATAGAGAGTTTCACAACTGTCTAAATTAAGATTTGATATCAAAATCCATTCAGGGAGTATAAATGTGCAACAGAACAGGGCAAAGCAAACTTGAATCTAATCAGAATTGTTTCAAAAAAGAACGAGAACTCCTAGTGTCGACGAAGCAGCAGCAGAGTAATGAGCGAAAAATCACAGCCTTCTTCCACGTCTGCCACCCTTTCTACGGGTACTATCAGTGGGAATGGGAGTAACATCCTCTGTGGTGAAGAAAATGTCACATTGCCAGTTTAAAAGAGTTGGAGTAAATGGACCCAATGAAATTGAAGCGAAAGGATGAAATATTTGTACCTATGCGTCCAATTTTCATGCCTGAACGAGCAAGGGCTCTAAGCGCTGACTGCGCACCAGGACCCGGTGTCTTGGTCTTGTTACCTCCAGTAGCACGGAGCTTTATATGAAGGGCTGTAATACCCAACTCCTGCATATAATGTTCATGAACAAAAATAAGTTCAAGGCAAAGAAATAAGCATAGCGCAAAACAATTCAAATAGGTAATCAATAACGACCTTGCAGCGTTGAGAAACATCTTGTGCCGCAAGCATGGCTGCGTAAGGGGAAGACTCATCCCTATCAGCTTTCACCTTCATCCCACCTATGTAAAATTCAGGGATTAAATTATAAAGTATTAAAAAAATACTCTTCAGTGAAACAACTCTGAGAAGGGACATGATTATCAACGCACATAGCAATGTTTAATTAACAGGTTATTATTAATTACTAAAGCTTAAACAATCTGATACTGGATTTCAGCATTTGAATAAATAGAACAAAGCTAAAACAGCTAGAAAAATCGGGGGATCACAAAAACCCAAGATAGTAAAAGACGAAAAGAACCATTTTCAAAAGATGAGCACAAACCATACCGGTGATGCGAACCATTGTTTCCCTTCCGGACAAATCTGTCACATGCTGCAATTGCAATTCAATGACATCATTTTAAATGGAATGAACTAACAGAAAACAAAATCAATGTAAAACACAGAAGCTGAAACATTATCACTTACTATAAATGTGTCGTTGAAAGAAGCAAAAATGTGAGCCACTCCGAAAACATACTCGCCTTCTCGGACAGCAGGTCCAAGGGTAGTATTCTCCTCCTTGGGCTCTCTAACCTTTCTCCTTGACTACAAAATACCAAAAATCAACCCAAATGTCACCAAAATCTGCCTTAAACTAACAAAAACACTAATAAAAAAAACATCACATGAATCTAAATAAACACCATTGGTAACAAATACAACGTTAAATCTAATCTAATTACTAAATAATTCCAATAAGAAATTTACCATTCCAAAAACTAAAAGACAAAGCTTTGCACATTTCAAGTTTTTATTAGCTTCAGTATTTTTCAAGCATGGAATCGTAATTGAAGCTAGCTACCGCAACGTTTACGAGAAAAAACTAAAAGACGAAGCTTTGCACACAGTTTGCTACATTGTCAGAGTTAGTATGCAAAATTCCACTATTTTAAATTTCTATTTTCTATACCCAAATCCTAAGCTTTTTTTCCCCCTCTCTCAGCTAACAAACAAGATTCAGATTTAGATTTAGATTGAGAAAAAATGTTAAAATCAAGACTTACCATGGCTTCAGGCAAAATGCAAGAGCGTTGTCAAATTAGGGCTTGTTTTAGAGCGCTTTTGCAGATGACAAATTCAGCTTTGGAAAAGATGCTGCGAAAATCAGTTAAAACTCTTTTTATAATTAGGGCTTTTCTAACATGTAGAGTAAATGACGAAAATAACCTTGAATGGGAATAACTTGTTAAAATCGTCGTTTTGGTCCCTCTAATTTAGTTTTATGGTTTAGTCATCTTAGCATCGTAGAACGGAAGAGCAATTGTTGAACTCCTGGAAAAGGTAACATCCAACCCTTTTTGAGTAATCCCCTCATGCACAAAATTGTTCCTTGAATACCATAACGCCCACATAATATAATAGTGATTAACTCCATGGATTTACCAGTAGAGCAATTGTTGAACAACCATTATAAGTTGTAACCAATCAAAGAATGGTGATTGGGACATATCCATAGGCCACTGACAACCTGCCAATACCCATATTTCATTCGCATAATAACAATCTCTGGCAACATACTCAACAATTTTTACATATAGTTTGCATCTGGGGCATAGCAATGTTGTTGCAATTCGTTTACATACATATAATTCGTAGTAGGAACATAGTTTTTTGATAAAACGTTAAATTATGATACAAACTTTAGATGAACAATTAAGATTCCAAAGAAGGTTAAAAACTTGCATGGCCGTAAGAGAGAGTATTGACATTTAGCGGGTGTCGACAACTACTTCGTACCGTATACTCCCATGTCGATTCGTTATTTCCATACCAACAAATCATGTTGCTCAAAATTAAGTATTCGAATTGAGCTAATAGCCCTGACATCATCAGCCTCAAACAAATTCTCAATTGAACCATCCAACATCAGATCTGATATTATCAATAACTTGGAATCGATGTTGTGTTAAGGTGACATCGGGGCAGAACAAGCAGCCAATAATCATTTTAGGTGGACACAATCATACCTGATTCAATTCTCCAGTATAATCTCGAGAGGAGAAGCCCCTTAGCGGACTAGATGTTGTGCCAAGTGAGGGAGGAGTTAGAACCTAGCTTTGCTGTAAGGAATGAACTAGTAGTGCAGTACTTAGAGCGATATAACTGATCAATCAGTGACTCTAGGGTTTGAAGCAATCACCAACAAAGGTATGTTGAATTTACTTATATCTCTAAATCCTATCCCACCATTCTCTTTCAATAGACATAACTCCGCTCAAGTACACCAATTAATATCTTTTTTTCGTGTTGAATACTGCCACAAAAAATGGGCTATAATACTTTCGAGTTGCTTACAGAAGGAGCTTGGCAACAAGAAGCAATACATAGACTACATTGATAGTACATGTAATACATATTTAATAAACACTTTTTTATCGTCCACAGAAAGTAACATTGTGTTTCAACTTTGATTTCTTTTTGTCAAATCTGTCCCTAAGTTTTCACAAAAGCCTAATTTTTGTTTTCTACCCACAATTGTTTGGAGGCCTAAATAACGTTCCGCGCTATCGGTACTCTAAACCTCCAAAACTCGACAGACGTCTTGTTTATTGCACCCAATCACATTGAAACTAAAAAAGACCCTGTACTTGTCAAGAATAATCATCTGCCCAGAGCAAGCAACATATTTGGACAATACTTCTCGAATAGCATTAGCACTCGATGGCGTGACCTCGCCAAACACGAGACAATCATCCACGAAAAGGAGGTGGATAACGATGGGAGCATCTATAGCTATCTTCGCCCCACTTATCTTTTCTAAGACCGCACCCATCCCAAGTAAAGAAGAAAAACCTTCACTGTAAATAAAAAAAGGTACGGACCTATGTACTAAAAAAATTAACCATTTAATGATTTAGGCTAATTATTAAAAACTAAATTATAAAAACTAAGTACAAGAATTTGTTTGTTCACATGATAGCTTAATATCCCATGACACCTCCCCAAATGGTCTTCTTCCTCTCCTTGATAGGGATAATCCAAGTCCTCTGTATTGTAGACCAAACATTTAATTCGGTCCTCCTTCCATATTATTCAAAAATTTATAATAAAAAATTAATTTTTAACCCTTGTTAATAGTTCTTTAAAAATATCTTAAATATCAATGTATAATACAAGATTTGAGGGGCAAAAAAAATATTGTTTCACGATTTAGAAGGAGACAAAAAAATCAAAGGATAAGATGATTGATTTATATTTCATGTTTAACTGTTTTTGGACAAATAAAAAATGTATCAATTTGATCCCATTAAGTGATTTAAGTAGAAAAAGGAAAAGGAATATTGTAATATTAGGTGATTTGAGTTCGAAGAATATGTTTGTACGGTGTATGTATATTATTAAAAATTAGAATTAATAAAAAATATTATATTATAATCACATAAAACAGTTCAAAACAAATTTATTAATCTCATACATAAAATCTAACCTATAAACACATTTACTCATTTCTGATGCTGCAAAAGATCGATTCTTATAAACAAAATATTTTGCTTCATCATTTTATATACAAAGAAAGAACGAAGAAAATTATCATATACCAAACACAACAATACAACCCCCAGTGGATCAAGGAAGCGAGTGTCGTTTTAGAAAGAAAAAAAATCACATGAAAAATGACAGCTGTGGGATTTGAACCCACGCCCTTTCGGACCAGAGCCTAAATCTGGCGCCTTAGACCACTCGGCCAAACTGTCTTTATTGTTACCTCTTGAAAGTGAACTTATCTATTTAATTACAGTTTTGGAATAAACTAAAAAAGCACACGCTAGAAGGAGGGCTTGAACCTCCGACCTTGTGGTTAACAGCCACACGCTCTAACCAACTGAGCTATTCCAGCTTGGCCTGTGACTTCCGAAAATAGGTTTTTAAAATTAAAATACTTGTTCATGGAACTTACGTCCCAACAATCGGGAGCTTTTATGGAGGTCAAAGCTACATGATATGAAAGTAGAGGTGTGCATAATTAACTGCTGATCGGTATAACTATAAAGTTACAGATTAAATAACTTAATTGTTTATTAATTTTTAAAAGCATCAAAAGCAAACAAATCATATTTGAAGGTTAACTATTATGTTGTAGCCACACCAATAAAGTACGAGAACAAAATTTTTACCCCTCTTCTTATAGTAAATTTTTATAACAAAATTTTAAAAAGTAATATATAAAATCATATATACTACTTTCCAAGAAAAATCAATTTTAGTTATCAATTCCTATGAAGAGTTCGGTTATTTTTGAGTTTCTATTTCAAACTAAGAGAAAAAGAGAGAGACCTGCTCAACCCTGTAAAGCTGACAGCTACAACCTTGGAACCAAGTTAATTTAAAGTGTTTTCTGTTCAGCAAAAAAGAAGAAGAAGAAGACACTAATTAAAAATCATGTAACAGACATTACGCGAGGGCGAAAAAAAATTAAGCAAAGAAATTTGGTGTAAAATAAGATAGAGAGAATGTCATATTGTGTATTTCATTTTATACTTATTACAAAATTAAGACATTGAGATTTTACGTGAAAAATCCTTGACGAAAAAGATCACAAAGTAGAGGAGGAGAAATTTACTATAAAGTCAAAAGATTACAACATGATGAGTTTGTACGTCAAAAACTAAACAACACTTACATGCACTCAATTTCGCACAACTTAAATCATTAATTACAAATTATTAATTTAAACTTAAACTAAAATTTTCACTTTAAAATAAAGTCTAATTAACCCATAAATTCTTAACATAAGCCTAAAGTAATAAAAGAAAGGAGTGAGATTATTATAAACCCACTCTTAACTTTTTTATCGAATGAAAATGTGGATGCTCTTAAAGCCAAAGAAGAGAGGAGTGGCCGGTAAGTAAACGTAGTATGTATAAAAAGATTAATATTTGATGCATTGATGCAATTAGATATAGACATCCACATCACTGTCGGATTTGGCATAATAGTTAAATTCATGGTCCAATTATGTATGTAATATAGTTTCGGCATAACAATTAGATTTGTGGTCCAATTATATGTAATATAGGTTTGGCATAATAGTTCGATTTGATGTCCAATTTGATGTAATATTTTAATATTATAAATATATTACTGTATTTTCATCATTCTCAATGACCCTATTATTAGCTTTTTCCCTGGCATATAATAGTTTGATACAATTATTTATTACCTTTCAATTTTTTCATATGTTTAGAGGTGATATTTCCGTACCCATGACACAAATTAATGGCGGATCCAAAAACTTAAAAATAAGGGTTTACAATATTTTTCTTTATATGAATATGCAAATTTTTAATTTTTTAACCTCTACGCGGTAAATTAAATTTTTAAGAAAATTTTAATACTAAATTAAACTCCCCAAAATGAGTGTGCAATTGCACCCCTTCATGACTATGTGCCATTACACATAAATGGCTCTTTTTAGCTCAAATTAGAGCAACTTTATCAAATTTGAGTTTGGATTAAAAAATTAAGCCTAACAAACTTCTAACAACCTATAACTTATCAACTTATTTCAACTTTCATTCTGTCATCTAATTTTTTTAAAAATTTTTAACTTTCTTTAGAGAGTTAAATTTATGAGTTGATTGAATAAGCTGGAATTATGAGCTGCTGGTGCAAGAGAAAGAACAACAAAATAGAATGAATACGCAAAAAGATAATGTGATATCAACCAATTGAAAAAAAAAGAGGATAAACAGTCAATTGAGTTTAATTCCTAGCCAATGCAAATTAAACTATCCAATGCAAAAAAAAAAAAAAATCCTTATAAATAGGTATCAAACCAAATTACTTAATGGGCTCTCCAAACCAAGTAGCAAATTATAGCCGAATAAACAAACTCACAATGATGGTTTATAAACTGAGTGGAAAGATAACTAGCAAAAAATTTAAACAAACATACAATTAATTAAAATCGTAATAAAAACAAAACATCAAAACAACAAAAGAATCAATCAATTTTGCCTGTCTCATCTTAATCCCTAATTTCTTTTCTAATTCACCTTCAACCATGACATGACAATCGTCGGAAGAGTGAGGCGTAAGGCCGTAATGAGTAGTTAAGAAAAATATGAGTTGAATTTTTCAGAACATAAGCAAACATTTAGGGTTCTTTCATTGCATATTCGATTAAAAATATTCGACAATGAAAAATTAGAGTGGATATTTACTTTTTTAGATCGGATCATCGGATAAATGAATCTAATCAAACTTTTGTAAACCCTTAATGTTATTCTGATGGAAACCAAAGATAAGTTGGAGAGCGATAAGTCTTGTATGTAGATTTGTTCAAGGATCATATAATTACTCATCTAAACTTGAAGGTCTGATCGAAATTTAAGGGATTAGACAAAAAAATATTAGATCAAAAAATGGGGTTCAACATAAAATAGACCCATTTAGAATATGGGAATTGGGAGCATCTCATGTTTCAACATTTAAGATTCGAGCATGACCCGACCCGACTGACCCACTTTCTAAGTTTATACTATATTTGTATTTATTGTGTATGGAATATAGTTTATACTCACGTAAAAAACTAAATTCATAATAATATAGTAAAATAATGTAAACACTAAAAACCTGTTAAGTAATAAGTTTCCGTGTACAAAATATATAAATATTTTAATAAAAGAAAAAAATATTAAATTAATAATAAGAATAAGGACTAGCTGGAATGGACTTGGATTAGTAGTTATAATTATGTGCGAGTTTGAATAAAATTTGAGACTATTTCTTTCAGGTCCTATCCTATTTGAGCAAGTAAAATATGTATTAATCTCAAACATAAATTTAACATGTAAACACATTTATTATTACGAGAGATTCTGCAATGACTCTTATATGACTGTTTAAAGGGATCAAGGCAGGATTTTGGTGGCTCGAATATAAAAAATGAGCTCTAAATTAGAAATTTTAATTGCGTCTGGGGTAGTATTTACAGTAATGTTAGGTTTTATTGTAGTTGCGGGCATATAAATTGGGGGTGCAATTGACACCTCAATTAATTTGTTGGGGTATGAGATCAACAATATTTATTCTAGTGGTATAGAAATCTTCAATACCTCATACTTCACTTATGACCCCACTATAAGAAATTTTAATTGCGTCTAGGGTCGTATTTACAATCATGCTAGGTTTTATTGTAGTTGCGGGCATATAAATTGGGGGTGCAATTGACACCTCACTTAATTTGTTGGGGTATGGGGTCAACAATGTTTATTCTAGTGGTATAGAACTTCTCAATACCTCATACTTCACTCATGACCCCACTATAAGAAAATTTTAGCTCTGCCACTATCGCTATCGTCATGTAACGATCGTTATTGCGGTTGCATAACGTTATTTAAATCTATGTCCCTAATAGCAAGTAACGAAAAATAATAATTTTAAGAGTATGTCCATAATAACAAGGGTTGGAAGATTGGGTCCCTATAACAAAAATTCAAAAAAAGAATTTTAAGACTATGCACAAAATAACAAATATAAAAAAAATTAGGTCAATTATATCAAGTATTAGAAAAAGTGAAATTTTAAGAGTAGGCCCCTAATAATAAATATTGGAAAAAAATTAAACCTCTATTAACAAATATTGAAAAAATTAGTGCCTTAATAACAAGTATTAAAAAATTATTACACTAAAAATAAATACAATTCGAATAAAATTAAAAACATATAACTTCTATGAGCGGTGGGTCTTGGACGAGCGCCCTTGTTACCCCTAACTAGGGCCGGGCCTGACTGTTTAGAGCGTAACAGTTAAAATATATTTTTTTACGGTAGAGATTCCAAGCGAAACGTAAAATGTAGATATGTAAGAGTATTCATCAAGCACAATAATAAATGTAAAAGTTTTCTGATGCTGTAAAAGACCAGTTGTTATAAACATAAACGTTTTTGCTTTATCATTTTATATACAAAGAATGAAGTATATTATCATAATACCAAACACAAAAGACAATACAAACACAGTGAATCAAGGAAGCGAGTGTAGACGGTTTCGAATTACTTCCTTTCGGACCAGAGCCTAAATCTGGCGCCTTAGACCACTCGGCCAAACTGTCTTTGTTGAAAACCTTTGAAAATAAATATATTTATTTACTATAAACATTTGGAAGAAGATAAAAACCACGCTAGAAGGAGGGCTTGAACCTCCGACCTTGTGGTTAACAGTCACACGCTCTAACCAACTGAGCTATTCCAGCTTCTCTGATAATTTCTGAAAATGACAATTTAAAACGTTAAAAGTAAAAGTTGAAATAGTTGCTCATGCAACTTGCGTTCCTACAGTCGAATGTCTTTATGGAATTAAGATTAGGTGATAAACTTTAACTAATCATAAAAAATGAGGGGTAAAATTTAAATAAATAAAAATCCCATTATATCTTTTAATAATAGAAAATTTTGGGGCCCCGAGCCTTGCTGTAGCTTCGTCATTGGCTACATGGCCATACCTATACATACCTCAAATCTTAACAACCACTCAGTCAACTAATCCTTTATTGCTTGAGCAGAGGAGCAAGTTTAAAAGGTAAGACCATTTGCCCCAATCCACCTGGGTGTTTGACTTTTTGTTGATTGGTTAAGAGAATAACGAGTTGGTATTTTGTCATAATTTTTGTAACTTTATTCCTGAGTTCTTTATAATTTATAAATTCTCCTACTCCATAATCTCTGTATATGATGGCGTATTAAATTAATTAAAGTCAAACCTATTGTTGTTAATTTACCAAATAGGCAAAAAAAAAAATGATTTCATATTTCCTTTTGGGTCCAATTCTGTCTGACTCTGTAATATGTTATATTTTAAAAGAATAATTACACTAAATGCCCTTAAATTATAACTTGGGTTTAAAATGGTAGAAAAACTCAAATCATTTTAGTTGAATGCTAGTAATTACGAAAAATATCGATGTCATATTAATTAAAATATATTTAAAAACACGTTGACCATATTTTAAATAATACTATTGTGTAGATAGATAATGAAAATAATTTTTGAACTCAATTTTAATGTACTGAATTTTGGGACCAATTAAGAATTGAATCATTTTTGGGATATATAATATAATTAATTATATTTTTAAAATATTTAAAATATTATTATTTAAAAAAAAGCAGGTCAAAGGAATAAGATTTCCCTTGTATCCCTACTCCAATACCAAAAGAGAGTTAGTATTTCTTTAAAATTTCTGTTAGTAATATTATATTATTATTGCATGCTTCTCTATGATTTGAACCTCTATAAAAACTCCATCCATGGAGCCATTTTTCATCACAAACGAAGCATTTTCTCATACACCACTTTCAGCTAGCTAAGTTATATCCACTTAAGAAGAAGCAAAAATGATGAGCAGTGATCATGCAACCATTGATGTCCCAGAGTCAAGCGCTGTTGCAAAAGGCAAAGCGCCTCTCATAGGGTCTCAGAGGGAGCAAAAGAGAGGGTTCAACAAGGGATTGGGCATTGCCGATTTCCTTCTCAGACTAGGAGCCATAACCGCTGCTCTTGCGGCGGCTGCCACCATGGGAACCAGCGACCAAACTCTCCCTTTCTTCACCCAGTTCTTCCAGTTCCAAGCTGGTTATGACGATTTCACCACATTCATGTATGTCACATTTATATAACATAAACACGCGGATCTATTTATCTATCTATTTATATGAAGAAACGAAGATATAAATGCAGGTTTTTCGTCATAGCAATGGCACTGGTCGGCGGCTATCTCGTCCTTTCTCTCCCTTTTTCTATAATTACCATCGTCCGCCCTTATGCAGTTGCACCCAGACTCCTATTATTTATTTTGGACACGGTAAGCAACTCCGTCAAAATCTTTAAATCTAATCCAATCTCTGAATAGAGAACATGTTAATGTTTTTGGTAGAATTTAATTTATATGAATATATGGCAGGTGGCATTGACTCTGACCACTGCGGCCGGTGCGGCGGCGGCAGCCATAGTCTACTTGGCCCACAATGGAAATCCCAACACGAACTGGCTAGCCATCTGCAACCAGTTTGGTGATTTTTGTCAAACTGCGAGCGGAGCTGTGGTGGCATCTTTCGTGACTGTTGTAGTCCTCATAGTGTTGATTCTACTCTCTGGTTTTGCTCTCAAAAAGCACTGAATGATTTATACTTTAGTAATTATTATGTATTTTAATGTTTCCTATGTTTTTTTTTCCTTCTTCCTAAAGTGCGTTTATAGTTATTAAAATCATCATTGTTTGGTTGTAAGAGATTCTATTGTGCTTTGAGGAGACCACAATTGTGTAATGAAATTGACATGTTTATTGTTCAACAAATATCCCACCTTCTTCTCCTTTTATTGTATTATGTATAATGTTATTGGTAGATGGGATTCGGATTATACCTACTCAATTAGTGATGAGTAAGGATAATGAAGATTATAAGTACTGAATTTACATTTCCAGAAAAAGAAGAAAATAATTACATTCCCAGACTTGAGCCACGGAAGTTTAGGATAAGAAAGGAATAATTACCTCATTCTGTTTTTTATATGTATCTTTGTGCCTGCTTGCACTGTTAGTAGATATAATTATCCATTTGACTTTGTTTATGATGTGTTATTGTTTTTTTATAAGGAATCAACAAATTATTTGAGAGTGCAAAAAGACTTGAATAAATAAAAATAAAAACCTAGTATTTTAGTTAGTTGTTATACATATGATATTTTATTAGTGCACCTGATAATGATTGTGTTTAAGTACACTCAAATTCATGTCGCAATAACAAGGACATTAGCCTTTCCCCTCATGAATTAACAGCAAACTAGCTTCATTTAATAATTTTTAATCTCATATGACTTAGTTTTAAAGATAAAGAATATATATTGTTTATTTTAAATATATATTATTTTATTCATTTTCTAATTTTAAGTTTAAATTTCTATTGACTCTTTTTATATTATGATAAAGTATTTTAAAATTCATATAATAATAAAAAATGACAAATAACAGTGCTATTTTTATTGAATAAAGAGAAAATACCTTAAATTATAATGGCTTAAAAGCCTCATTGACCCCTAAAATATACTTTTTGTACACAACTGTCTTTTAAAGTTTTTTTTGGACCAAATATTTAAAAATCGAAAACGTAAGTGATTAAAATATATTTTTTTTAAATCGGTGAAAAAATGTACAATTATTAAACGTAAGTGACCATCTCAACAGTTTACCTAAAAATTAACCATTTAATCATTTAGGCTAACTATTAAAAATTAAATTATAAAAATTAAGTACAAGAATTTGTTTTTTCACATGATAAGCTTGATATCCTATGACACTCTCCCGGATGGTAATAATCTAATTCTAAACCCTTGTTAATAGTTCTTTAAAAATACATTAAATACCAATGTACATGATAATACATGAATCTAGTGACGAAAGAAGTTATTGGTTCACACTCTATTTAGAAAGAGACAAAAAAAAAAATCAAAGGATAAGATTATGGGAGTTGATGGGAAGAAATGATATGAGAGATTTATATTTCATGTTTTACTATATTTGGACAAATAAAGAATGTATTAATTTGAACTCATCAAGTGATATCAGTGTTGTTATTTTTAACGATTCTAGTTCGAACAGTATGTTTGCACAATGTGTGTACCTTGTTAAAAGGTTAGGATTAATAAAAAATATTATCTTATAATCACACAGAACAATTCAAACAAATGTATTAATCTCCTACATAAATCTAATCCATAAACACATTTACTCGTTTTCTGATGCTGCAAAAGACCAATTCTTATAAACAAAATATTTTGCTTTATCATTTTATATACAAAGAATGAAGAAAATTATCATATACCAAACACAAAAAACAATACCACCCCAGTCACTACAAAAAAATGTGTAATTGCTGAAGGAACTTTTGAGAGAATTTGTGACAGAAATTGAATTTATTAACGAAATTTCTGAGGAAAGAGAGGGGTCAGTAAAAGGCTGGTCGAAACCTACATTTCCGAGGAAATAAGATAATCCGTCAGAAGTTTACCGACGGAAATCTGTCAGTAGTTTACCGGCGGAAAATCTTAAATCCGTCCGAAAATTATAATTAAAAAATACTTTATGTTTCTGACGACATACATCATCCGTCGGAATATAAAAAAATATTAAAAATTAATTTTTTTTAATTTTTGATGGAATAATCTATTCCGTCGGAAAATAAAATATTAATTTTTTTAAAAAAAGGAGGAAAATTTTCTCGGGATTCAATCCGAAAAAATTCACATTCCCTCCAAAATTTTAATTCATGTACCAAAAATTAATAATTAATATAATTCAAATTATTACATTAATTTAAAAAATTAGATAGTAATAATAATACTAGTAACAAGTTTATATTGCATTTTAGTAATGTTTTAAAAAGAAAATAATAACATACAATAAAAAATAAAATTCACGTTATTAACAAATATTAAATATGAATTTACTACATATATTTCACAATTCAAAATTTCTAAGAAACATGAATATATGGTAAAAAAAAGAGTAAAAATTATTATAATCGTTTACATACTATAAAGTTTACAAAATATAATAAACATGAAAAATATAATATTCAATAATAAAAAAATACAAAGTTTACATACCAAAAAATGTTATCGTTTAAAATTTTTCAAGAAACTTACAAAATATGATGAAAGATGTTAGTGATTAATTAAAAAAGGTATAATAAACAAAGTGAATATTAAAAAAAATTACATTGAATAAAAGCTAAAACTTACATCAATATTGATACATGATAGTAAAAAAAGATGAAATTAAGAGAAGAATTTTTGATGAGAAAAAATGAGTTAAGAAGAAAAGATGAAATGAAAAGAAAGAATTGAGAGAAGAATGGGTTTAGAAAGGTTTAAATAGGAGAAAAAATTAAGGTAAAAAGTGAGTGAGTTTAAAATTTTATGTGTGAGTGGAGGGAAAGTAGAGTGGAGGGAAAGTAGAGACGGAGGTGAAAAAAAGATTCTAAAATTTGTGACGAAAAATGTGGCCCGTCACAAATTTGTTACGGAATACGTGGATCTCTCTGGAATTTGTGACGGGTTTACATATTCCGTCACAAAATTGTGATGGATTCACATATTCTATCACAAATTTAAAATATCATTTTTAAAAAATAATTTTTTAAGTTATGAAATAAAAATCAAATATGCACATATTTTTATATTCACTTATGATATCTATTGAAATTATTAAGATATTTTAACCAATGGTTTAAATATGCACATAAAATTCTATGTAGTGTTTCATATTTGAATTAGAAAATCGAAACTTTGCTTTTTGAGAAGAAATAAATGAAATTTGGTTGGAGAAATAGTAAGGATCGGGCATAGTTTCTAAGCAGTCACTACTTGACACTCGCTACATAATTTATTCATAGGATGCACTAATGTTTATAAAAATAGTGTTTATTAGAATAACGAGCCATGACTAAAAATAGTTTCTATGCTCGACATTCTATTTTTTGTCATTACCGAGTTTTCTTTTGAAATCACTTGAAATAAGAAAAGCCATGACTAAAAAAAAACTAGTATTATCAAATAAAAAAGCGGACCACATTTCACATTCCACATTTTTTAACAATCAAAAGTAAAAATTAGAATTTTAAATTATCAAATAAAAAAATAGAAGAATAATGTCTTTGTTTATTGTTTAAATTTTTAGTAAAATCGGTAGTAATAAATTGTAGTTTTAACCAATATTATCTAAGTTTTTGTATATTCTATATTTAAAGTAAGGTATTAATTTTATATTTTTTTTGTAATAAACAAGGTATGTAACCCCCTTAGCCCGGCTTAGACGCTTGACCCGAACTACGAAGATTACACGGGGAAAACCAAAGTCAACCCGAAAGCCAACCTTGATTAACGACCCATTTTTTTCTTTTTAACTTTTCTAGATGCACATTAAGCCTATGTGAATACTCAAGAATCATGGGAGAGAAAAGCACAACGATCGGAAAACATTTAAGGACTCAATTGCAAGACATACACTTTTAAGGACCAAAATATAAATTTTGTAAAACATAAGAACTTTGCAGATTTTAAGTTTACCTATAGGTAATTAGTCATATTACATGCTTCTCTGTCAAATTTCAGCTTAAAAGGACATTTCAAGCTCAAGCAATTGCAACCACAACATTTAGGACTAAAATGTAAAACATGAGAACTTGAAACAATTCAAATGCACAGACCAACGGTCAACCGTTCCGGAACGCTGACCTTCGTACCGAAACGCTCGTATCGAAACGGTGTTGACCGTTTCGGTATTCGGGTACGTTCGGGTAATAAACAAAGTGGTCGTCTTTAAAAACCTCCGTCTAAATCTTAAGGGAGAAAAAACGCACTAACTTTGTTGTCTTTCCATTGATAAACAAATAAAAGTATAAAAATATCATAGTTCAAGAAAACATCAGATAATATTCAAAAATTTGAAGTAAAATTAGAAAGCTAAAAGTAAGTACCATCTGAAATTCAAAATGCATTTTTCCTATTGTATTGTTGTGATGATGGAGTAATTGTTTTTTTTTGTTTTTTTTTTCGACCGAATAAGTGTTCCATCACAATTTAAATCAGTATTTTTTTATTTATAAAGTGAATAAAATTTCCGACGGAATAAATGTTCCGTCATAAATGAAATTAATATTATTTTAATCAAAATGAATAATTTTTTTGGCGGAAAAAATTATTCGGTCGGAAATTACAATCTTCCACAATTTTATGACGGAAAAATTTATTTTTGTCGATAAATTGTGACGGATTTTAAATCCGTCGAAATCTTTCCCTCGGTAATTTAAAATTTTTTTGTAGTGAGTGGATGAAGGAAGCGAGTGTAGATTATGTTAAAAAGGAAATGGGAAGCGAGTGTCGTTTTAGGGGAAAAAAACAAAAACAAATGACAGCTGTGGGATTTGAACCCACGCCCTTTCGGACCAGAGCCTAAATCTGGCGCCTTAGACCACTCGGCCAAACTGTCTTTGTTGTTAATTCTTGAAAGTAAACATATTTATTTAATTACAGTTTTGAAACAAACTAAAAACACACGCTAGAAGGAGGGCTTGAACCTCCGACCTTGTGGTTAACAGCCACACGCTCTAACCAACTGAGCTATTCCAGCTACAATTTTAGTTTCTGTAAAGAAAGCTATAAAACTTTTTAAAGATATACATGGGCAAGAGGGATTAATATTTAGGGATAGATATTACCTTGTTTTTTCCTTTCAAATAAATTAAAATGATTGAAGTTTTTCTATTTGGAATCGTCCTGGCTCTAATTTCTATTACTTTGGTTGGATTTTTCATAACCGCTAATTTACAATACATACGAAAAAGAGTACACATAGAAGTATTTTACGAAAAAAAAAAAACGAACAAAGTTAGGTCAAGAGCTACAAGCTAAAAACCCCAGACAAATAGAACATAAAGGCAAAAGCCTAAAACTCCAACACACAAGATACCCTAGGCCAAACCACAAGCCCCTACAGCGCACATCACAACTCACTCGGTAGCCACATGCATGTTTTGTCTATCAGCAAGCAACAAGGATGACACGGTCACTGGGGGTGATATCTATCAGCAAGCAACGAGGATTCCCTTGACGAAGAATATGTTGAAAGCGAATTTCTCAATTCTGTCGAAGCAAACGCTCTATGTGACTAAGAATTGTAGGCACTCAATTACCATCTTTTTTTTACGACCCTTTTCTTTAAATTTTTTAGTTCATATCTTTAAATTTTATAATTTTAATTTAATCCAAGAGGTCAAACTAAATGTTAAAATAGTTAGGGGTGATCAAAACTCGACTCGAAAAAACCGAATAACTCGACTCGTCTTGACTCGACTCGAAATTTTATAGACTCGACTTGAAAAAATTACAAATAAAGTTTGAGTTGTAAAATGAAAATTCGAATAACTCGAAATTTTTAGTAATTAGTGGATTTATTTTTAAGTTTGAGACGAGTCCCTCAATTTTTTTATTGATATATACACACCGGTATATAAAAATATGAAGAAATATTGCCACATACGAAAAAATATGAATAAATATATATGCATATCTTATATGATTAGAGAAAGCCATTTAAATTGAAATCAAACAGTATTATAACATGATAACTAATTACAATTAAATTTTTATAGGAACTCCAAAACTCGACTCGAAAAATTTTCGAATGATAAAATTAGACTCATCAACTCGAATAACTCAATTTTTTTTTACTCGACTCGCTCAAACGTTCACCCCTAAAAATAGTTGTTCATGGAACTTGGGTCCCAACAGTTGAAAGTCTTTATGAAGCTAAAAGCTACATGCAAATAGGGTGTGCGTAATTAACCGTTAATCGTATACTCTTACATTTATAGGTTAATTAATTTAATCGTTAAAGATTAAACAATTTTAGCTAACGAGATTGTTAAAAATGATGATTAATGATTAACCTATATGTATATCAAAGTAATAAGTTATATTCAAATAGAATAATTACATCAAATGTCTTTAAATTATAACTTGGGTTTAAAATGGTAGAAAATTTCAAACTATTTTAGTTGAATACTAGTAATTACTAAAAATATCAATATCATATTAATCAAATTATATTTAAAAACACGCTGACCATGCCAATAATCGCTAGAGCAAGTGGATAAATCTTTCAGTTGACATTCTCCCCTTTCCATTAAGTTGTGAGTTAAAAACCCAGCAGTAGTAAATTTTCCCATCCCCTTAGAGATTGTTCAAAAAAAAAAACATTGGCCATATTTTAAACAATATTATTGCGTCGATAGATAATGAAAAGTAATTTTTGAACTCAATTTGAATGTATTGAAATTTGGGACCAATTAATAATTGAATCATTTTTTGGGACGTATGATATAATTAGTTTATATTTTAAAATATTTATAATATTATTATTTTAAAAAAAGCAGGTCAAAGGAATAAGATTTCCCTACTCCAATAACAAAAGAAAGTTAGTACTTTTTTTTTAATTTATGTTAGTAATATTCTATCATTATTGCATGCTTCAAGTTCAATCTGATTTGAACCTCTATAAAAACTTCATCAATTGAGCCATTTTTTCTATCACAAACGAAGCATTTTCTCATACACTACTTTCAGCTAGCTAAGTTATATCCACTTAAAAAGAAGCAAAAATGATGAGCAGTGATCATGCAACCATTGATGTCCCAGAGTCAAGCGCTGTTGCAAAAGGCAAAGCGCCTCTCATAGGGTCTCAGAGGGAGCAAAAAAGAGGGTTCAACAAGGGATTGGGTATTGCCGATTTCCTTCTCAGACTAGGAGCCATAACCGCTGCTCTTGCGGCGGCTGCCACCATGGGAACCAGCGACCAAACTCTCCCTTTCTTCACCCAGTTCTTCCAGTTCGAAGCTGGTTATGACGATTTCACCACATTCATGTACGTCACATTTATATAACACAAACATGCATATCTATTTATTTATCGATATGAAAAAAACGGAGACATGAATGCAGGTTTTTCGTCATAGCAATGGCACTTGTCGGCGGCTATCTCGTCCTTTCTCTCCCTTTTTCTATAGTTACCATCGTCCGCCCTTATGCAGTTGCACCTAGACTCCTATTATTCATTTTGGACACTGTATGCAATTTCGTCAAAATCTTTAAATCTAATCCGATCTCTGAATAGAGAAAAATATTAATATTTTTGGTAGAATTTAATTTATATAAATATATGATAGGTGGCATTGACTTTGACCACTGCTGCCGGCGCGGCGTCGGCTGCCATAGTTTACTTGGCCCACAATGGAAACCCCAACACGAACTGGCTAGCTATCTGCAACCAGTTTGGTGATTTTTGCCAAACTGTGAGCGGAGCTGTGGTGGCATCTTTCGTGACTGTTGTGGTTCTCATAGTGTTGATTGTACTATCTGGTTTTGCTCTCAAAAGGCGCTGAATGATTTATTGTTTAATGATTATTATGTATCTTAAAGCTTTCTATATTTTTTTCCATTTTCTTAAAGTGTGTTTATAGACTTATAGTTATTAAAAACATCATTGTTTGGTTGTAAGAGATTCTATTGTGCATTGAGGAAACCACAATTGTGTAATGAAATTGATTGTTTATTGTTTAACAAATATCCCACCTTCTCCTTTTATAGTATAATATTAGTGATGGTGTTCTTGGTAGATGGGATTCGGATTATACCTACTCAATTGGTGATATTTAAGGATAATGAAGATTATAAACCGAATTTACATTTTCAAAAAAGAAGAAAAGGATTACATTCCCAGACCTAAGGCGTGAAAATTAAGGATAGGAAAGCGCTGTTGTTGTTTCTGGTATTACGGAAACCTAAACTCCTCAAAGAATCGATTGACAGAGGAAATCCCAATTGACAAGCGGGTCTGGCTTTGAATTTTGCGTTTGAGCCCCAAACGATTCTAAGTTATTCTCAATAGTATAGTCTCGAATCTCGATAAAAATCCGCCTTCGCATAAAAGATTAAATCATGGGTAAACTATTGCAGGGGTCACTTACGTTTAGCGTCTGTACAGAGTTAGTCACCACTTTTAAAAAGTGCATATTAGTAGTCCTCTACGTTTTCGATGTGTAAATACTTGGTCACTCCGACGTTAACTCCGTTAGTCCCCTAACGGATTGCTGATGTGGCGAAATTAAAATAAGGATAAATTACTACAATAGCCATTAAAATTTATCTCATGTACATTTTTTCTCCTCAATTTAAAAAAGTAAACATTATAGTCACTAATAAAAATGTTTCTTGCTCATTATGTGAATCTGGGAATGAGTCTCGTGATCATTTGTTTGTTCGCTGCCATTATTCAAGTCAGGTTTGGATTGGAATTCTGTCACTATGTGGAATTCACAGGGAAGTGCTGACTTGGGAAGATGAGATGGCATAGCTTGTTCTCGATTGAAGGGAAAGTCTTTGATTGTGCATGTCCTCAAGCTTGCATGGAACTCATACATCTACCATATATGGGAGGAACGTAACCGTAGGAAATTTAGACATAGTTGTAGAGACTGGACTGATTTACTTGCTTGTATACAGGAGACTGTGTGTATTAAGTTGCAGGGTAGAGATATACATATGGACAATGTAAATAGGCAAATCTGTGCTAATTGGGGAATTCCCTAAGGGGATGGATGCCCAATTGCATGCATAGGAGACTGTTGCAGTGTTTTGAACTGCTTTCTTGGATAATACAAATTACAAATTTATCCAAAAAAAATGTTTCTTTACAATTTCACCCTTAAATTTTTAAAATTTCATTTTTCAATCCTAAAACTTTACAATCAATTAACACAATAATATTATAAATGCTTAGATGAAAAATAGGTGCCCAAAGTATACCCTTTGAAACTTAGGTGCCCAAATTTAATTTTTTCGAGTCAAGTCGAGTTATTGGAATTTCTATTTTATAATTCAAACTTTATTTTGAATTTTTGAGTCGAGTTTATGAAATTATGAGTCGAGTATTTTCACATCAAACCTAAAAATTTAATTTTTTCGAGTCAAGTCGAGTTATTGGAATTTCTATTTTATAATTCAAACTTTATTTTGAATTTTTGAGTCGAGTTTATGAAATTATGAGTCGAGTATTTTCACATCAAACCAAAAAATTTAATTTTTTCGAGTCAAGTCGAGTTATTGGAATTTCTATTTTATAATTCAAACTTTATTTTGAATTTTTGAGTCGAGTTTATGAAATTATGAGTCGAGTATTTTCACATCAAACCAAAAAATTTAATTTTTCGAGTCAAATCGAGTTATTGGAATTTCTATTTTATAATTCAAACTTTATTTTGAATTTTTGAGTCGAGTTTATGAAATTATGAGTCGAGTATTTTCACATCAAACCTAAAAATTTAATTTTTTTGAGTCAAGTCGAGTTATTGGAATTTCTATTTTATAATTCAAACTTTATTTTGAATTTTTGAGTCGAGTTTATGAAATTATGAGTCGAGTATTTTCACATCAAACCTAAAAATTTAATTTTTTCGAGTCAAGTCGAGTTATTGGAATTTCTATTTTATAATTCAAACTTTATTTTGAATTTTTGAGTCGAGTTTATGAAATTATGAGTCGAGTATTTTCACATCAAACCTAAAAATTTAATTTTTGAATAAAGTTTGAATTATAAAATAGAAATTCCAATAACTCGAATTTTTTAGTAGTTAGTGGACTAAATTTTTAAGTTTGAGTTATTAAATAGGAGCAATTTGGGCACCTAAGTTTCAAAGGGTATATTTTGGGCACCTATTTTTCATCTAAGCATTTATAATATTATTGTGTTAATTGATTGTAAAGTTTTAGGATTGAAAAATGAATTTTTAAAAATTTAAGGATGAAATTATAAAGAAACATTTTTATTAGTGACTATAATATTTACTTTTTTAAAGTGAGGAGAAAAAATGTACATGTGATAAATTTTAATGGCTATTGCAGTAATTTATCTTTATTTTAATTTCGCCACATCAGCAATCCGTTAGGGGACTAACGGAGTTAACGTCGGAGTGACCAAGTATTTACACATCGAAAACGTAGAGGACTACTAATATGCACTTTTCAAAAGTGATGACTAACTCTGTACAGACGCTAAACGTAAGTGACCCCTACAGTAGTTTACCCTTAAATCATCTACAAAAAAAAAACAAACCAAAATGATTAAATTCTTTTGAAACTAAATTCAACTTCCACTCACATGAGTTTAAAAGAATAAGTGCGAGATAGACTATTGCAAACTTTGATAGTTACTAATTTTATTGAATAAAAAAATACATTAAATTACAATAAGAGTTAACAATTAGATTAATTGTAATAATTTTTCTAAAACCATTGTAGTGCGTAAACTAGACACTTAAAAATAAAGGGTAAACTATACTAATGACCACCGAACTATGGGGTTGGTGTCGATTTGACCACTATATTTTCAATTGTGTTAAATATACCACATAACTATTTAATTGGTTCCAATGTAGCCACTTGCCGTTAAAAAAACGAAAAAGTTAACGGGATTGTTAAAATAATTGGTATAATTACACATTTAGTCCCCTTTATTTATACAATCATTCAATTTAATCCTAATTTTAATATAATAAAATAAATTAATTATTCAATTTGAGAGATTTAAATTTATTTTTCTTCCCCAATCAGGCGGTGACACGTTTCACCACCAATTGGACTAAGAAAAATGAATTGGTGGAAGTTAACCCTTAAGGAAATCGAACTTGGGTCTTTATGAAAAGAAAACATTGCTCTTGCCACTAGGCTAAGCATGTTTCTGGTAAATAAAATACCAAATATAATATATGTGATTGGTTACACGTCATCTTACATTCTCTCCCACTCTCCCTTGGTAAAACAATCGGCTTAAATCCTCTGCATCACAGCATACACTGCACAAATAAACAAAACCCTTATTTTATTGACACAATCAAAATCACAGAGTTACCAGCCATCCAAACGAAATTATTATGATGTGATCAATCCTTTTCTTTTCTTTTCTTTTTACTTTACTTTTCTTTTCTTTTTACTTCTCTGTGTACCCAAAGAAATCTATCCGCAATAGCAAGAATCTCTCTATCACCGGTTGAAAGTTACGTCGTCGGGGATTACAATGGTTGATTCTCCGGTAAACAAAATTATTATGTTGTAATCAATCCTTTTCTTTTCTTTTTACTTTTCTGTGTACCCAAAGAAATGATAGATCCGTTTGCTTTGATTCACGTTCGATCCAAAATTTGGTTCCACAAGAGGAAAAAAACTCCTTCATCGTTGCTTTTGTTTTGCCTTTAATCTCACCTGAAACGGTGACTATTGACTCTGATGGTGGTGTTGGCTCTTCTTTTTTGGGGGGTTAAATTGTACGGTTTCGGTGTGAAATTGTTGATTTGGAGGGTTGGGGGGTTCGATCTTTAAAACTGGGAAAGATGAATTTAAGGGTGGCCGAGGAAGAATCGTCACAAGAGATTCATATCCCGGCCGATATAGATTGGGAAATGCTCTTGCCACATATATTATATTTGGTATTTTATATACTAGAAATATGCTTAGCCTAGTGGCAAGAGTAATGTTTTCCTTTCATAAAGACCCAAGTTTGATTCGTTTAGGGGCTAACTTCCACTAATTCATTTTTCTTACCAATTATTTTATTATATTAAAATTAGGATTAAATTGAATGATTGTATAAATAAAGGGGACTAAATGTGTAATTATACAAATTATTTTAACAGTCCCGTTAACTTTTTTGTTTTTTTTAACGGCAGGTGTTACATTGGAACCAATTAAATAGTTATGTGGTACATTTAACACAACTGAAAATATAGTGGTCAAATCGACACCAACCCCATAGTTCAGTGGTCATTAGTATAGTTTACTCAAAAATAAATTATGACCAAACACGAAAATGATTAAAAAAACCCAATCAAGCAACTTAAACAAATGATAGATATAAACAAACATCATTGTCGCGATGAATGATAAACACCATTAACACGAACATAAAGATAGATATAACAATAATAGTCTGTTAGCAAATTGATATTACTACAACTCAATCAAAGACTTATCTTCAGTGTTTTAATTGTCTATCAATATTCAGTTCGAGGGTCTAAAACAGTGATAAATTCACAAAATAATATAATAATCGTCACTTGAAGAGATAACATTAAATTTAACATTGATAAAAAAAATAAAAAAATACATCAAAATATAATAATATAAGCATTTTCGATCCCTAAACTAATTAACAAATATATTTATTAATTCTATTAGAACCAAACGTAAGTTGTAACATTAGATTTCGGTGGAAAATTTTGTTGTCTACGTCATTAAACTTTTATGATGGGAAAAGCCCAAAAATGATAATGGGCTTGATAGCCTATGAAAAGTGGGTTAGGCCTAAACCAATCAAATGCTTAACAATGAGCCACAACTTTGGCCCAAGGTCTGTTGTCACCCTAATTATCGATGTCAAAACTTTTGAACCAGTCAATAAATTTTGTACCAAATCGTTTTGGCGGTGATTTTTGTTTAGGTATAATGTAAAAATAAAATATGAGTTAATTTTTGAAGATAATATTGTTAAAAGGAAGAGTCATAAATCCCAAACATAAACAATAAAATGGGCATATACTATACTAAAAAAACAAGGGTAAAATATGTCAGGTACCACCGAACAATAGGGTGTGACCTGTTTTTAACATCAACCTTTCAATTGGTCCAAACTTACCACCAAACTTTATTTTTCGACTCGTTTATACCATCCTGCCGTTAAATCGTTAACTCCGTGATGACATGGACGCTGCACCAAAACGACGTCGTTTTGGTGCCGCTATTTTGATAATAAATGACCCAAAACGACGTCGTTTTGCTAGCGAAAACATGTAAAATTGTGCACTTAATGAGATTCAAACCTAGAACCTTAAGCATCAAAGACAACCTCTTAACCACCAAGCCAACCTAATATCTTTGAATTAGTTTTAGCACAAATAATATATATTCCCAACTGTAGTTTGTCATATAAATATATTATTTCTAATATAATAATATTCAAATATTGGTATACATATATTAATACATAAATAATAAATTAAATGAAAATATATAAATATTTTTATATTATTAATAATATTAAATAGATAAATATATTATTATAAAAACTAAAAGACTAATTTCCAAAATAAAATTTGTTTAAAAAATCTAAAATTTGACAAAATATTAATCCCTAAACCTATAAACCCTAACCCTAAACTATAAACTTTAAACCCTAAAATTTTATTCATAAACAAATAATATATTATTATAAAAACTAAAAAATATAAAATTTTCAAAATTTACGAAAATCACCAAAAATTCACCAAAATATTAAACCCTAAATCATAAACCCTAAACCCCAAACCTTTAGGCTTTAGGGTTTAAGATTTTGGTGAATTTTTGGTGATTTTTGTAAATTTTATATTTTTTAAATCAGTTTTTTAGTTTCTATAATAATATATTATTTGTTTATATATTTTAATATTATTTGTTTATGAATAAAATTTTAGGGTTTAAAGTTTATAGTTTAGGGTTAGGGTTTATGGGTTTAGGATTAAGATTTTGTCAAATTTTAAATTTTTTAAAAAAATTTTATTTTGGAAATTAGTCTTTTAGTTTTTATAATAATATATTTATCTATTTATATATTTAATATTATTAATAATATAAAAATATTTATATATTTAATTGAATTTATTATTTATGTATTAATATATGTATACCAATATTTGAATATTATTATATTAGAAATAATATATTTATATGACAAACTACAGTTGGGAATATATATTATTTGTGCTAAAACTAATTCAAAGATATTAGGTTGGCTTGGTGGTTAAGAGGTTGTCTTTGATGTTTAAGGTCCTAGGTTTGAATCCTATTAAGTGCACAATTTTACATATTTTCGCTAGCAAAACGACGTTGTTTTGGGTCATTTATTATCAAAATAGCAGCACCAAAACGACGTCGTTTTGGTGCAGCGTCCACGTCATCACGGAGTTAACGATTTAACGGCAGTGTGGTATAAACGAGTCGAAAAATAAAGTTTAGTGATAAGTTTGGACCAATTGAAAGGTTAATGGTAAAAACAGGTCACACCCTATTATTCGGTGGTACCTGGCATATTTTACCCAAAAAAACAATAATGTAAAAATAGCCCTAAAAATTTATAGCGTTAGTGAATTTAGTTCTAAATCTTTTTCAAACTAAATTCGACCATTAAATTCACCTTTTAGAAAACATCCAATGATTAATTTTTAATATTAATTTAAATAATAAAATTTTATAGTTATTGACATGACAATGGATATATACTCTATACAATTTTTTTATTATATTTTTACAATTCTAAATTATTTTTAACATGAGCTCATCCCCTTGTGTCCTGGTGGCAAAGGTAGATGTTTATCATTCCTTGGGACCCGGGTTCGAGCACCAGTTATGCCATGCTGTGTGTGCCGTCTTTGAAAAGACTAAGAAAGTTGAACAGATGCTACCCTTGCATCGCACCAGCATATTCAAAAAAAAAATTATTTTTAACGTGATATATAAAATAATAGTCATATCAATATGTAGTACATGTGAATCATCATATGGATTGTCAACTCAAGTCTGTTACGAATTTAATTAAAAAAATAATATGAGTTTTTAAAGGTTCATAATCAAATTTAATTAAAAAAACAATGAACAATTTAACAAATAATATAATCATAAAAGACCAATTTTACCATCATGCCATTTTTTACCGATGAATGTATGAGAAAGCCCACCGAGAGGTCCTAAGTTATTCCACGAGATAGAGTTTGAATAATTTTTATGTAAGATGTGAATAAAATAATATAGATTAAAAAATAAACAGTTAATTATGAATTTAAAAAATATATAATTTAGCTCAAACTAAATTATTATTATTATTTTTTGAAATTTGAACTGACAATCAAACCTAACTAAAACTGAAATTTATGAGAATGGAATTCAAACTAAAAATTACAATTTGAAATGATTTTCAGTTTTTTGCTTGGGCCTAAATTCTCCATTCAATTTTCACCAGGAAACTGAAGACGACTAGAAGAGGTCCGGATGCCTGTTTTTGTGATCATTCGTTTCTCCACGTCAAAGGATAAAAAAGAGAGATGAAAATAAATAAATAAATAAATAAATAAAAGTCCTGCACGTCAGCAGACTCTCATTCTTTTTCTTTTCACTCCAAATAAAACAAGTAATTACTTCCTTCTCATTTTTTCCCACCATTTTTGCCTGCACTATTTATCGCAATCCAAACAGCTAAAAGCTTTCTCGTCGTTTCCTTCACAATTTGTGCATGTCGATTAAATTCCATCACCACAGCTTCGTATCTTCCAGGTGCTTAAACGTCTTCCCCTCTTATTTTATCTTATTTTCCCTTTAATTTGTTGCTTTCACTTGCGGATTCTTTGGTTTTGGTCTCGGCTGAGTGATATTCTTTCTTTATTTGTAATCATTTCGTATAAAATTAGTCGATGATACTTGTTTAACTGTTTCCCCTGGAAAATTTGATGCTGAAAATAACTAAATGAAGGCTAATTTTTATGTCCGATTCCGGCGAATTGTTTCGTTTCCTTTGTTAGCCAAACAGCTCGATATACAGATTTAAAGAAGAGAAAAAGGCCAGAGCGCATTGATGGTTTTAAGAGCTTATTTGTTTGGGAAAAAAGCCCTTAATTGTGTTTTTTTCAGTTTTCATGGATAATGTTAATATTTAAGTGAATTATTTCTGAATTTTAGTGGTTCACTTCATATGAATAAGATTATGTTTTATGAGGTATTAGGTTTGATGCTTTTGGTAATATGTTGTTTAGGATTGCTAAAAGGTTGAAGTTCAAAAAATAAGTTTCAACTGATAATGTATTTACTAATTCAATTGACTCAAAGACCAGGAGCTATCTGCCTAGTGGTTTATGGATACTATAAAGTATAAATCCTTTAGAAGGAGGATGAAATGAAATTAAAAAAGATGCCTGCTACAGAATACTTGTAGTTAACAAGATATAATTTATATGATACACTTATTGTTATTTTTATTAATGCTCTGTGAAAACACTTGTGCCTCTGGTTCTGTTGTTTTAGCAGGCCTTCAAATCCATGTCTATCACGGAGTTCATTTGGATCCCATGCTTCTTGCAAAAGAATGGGTAGCTCGGGTTATATGTTGACAAATTGGGGTAATCTGAGGAAGAAATGTCTAATAAGGCAGACTTCATTAGATAAGCACAGGCCAGGGGGTTATAGGAATCATTTTTCAGCCTTTCGTAATTCAAGAAGGAGGGGACTCCGTTTTCCTTTTGCATCATCTGAAGATGGTGAGACTGTCAATGGGAATTTGCAAACCAGTACCAGTACAGATGTAGATGACATAAGGACCAAGCTTAACCAATCACTAGAAGGTGAAGGTTATAGTAATGGACTCGTTCAATCTTTACACGATGCAGCTAGGGTTTTTGAGCTATCAATCAAAGAACAAGGCTCACTATCAAAATTGTCTTGGTTTTCAACGGCCTGGATTGGTGTAGATAGGAATTCATGGGTGAAAACACTCTCTTATCAGGTTTGTCTTGGTTCACTGTTTGAGCTTTTATTAATTTGTTTAATTTGATGCATAAAGTATGTATGCTTCCATCATTAGTATCATTTAAGCCTGAAAATCTCATGCATTTTCAGGCTGCTGTGTATTCCCTACTCCAAGCTGCAAGCGAGATTGCTTCCCGAGGTGATAGTAGAGACAGGGATACATATGTTTTTGTCCAAAGAAGGTAGTGCATTGCATATATCATATATTTCATGTAGCTTATTGGTTTTTATTTTTCAGAAATATTGTTCAAATATAGCCTATTTTGTTGCCAATTTAAATTTTTATGAACACACTTATGTGTATTTAAATGTTTATCACAAGTAGCATCAATTTGTGTAAATACTTTTCAGCTTATTTTTCAGTAAGAAAACTGAAATCTTTTCCTACCTTGAATATGGTTCATGTTACAATTGGCATTACAAGTTATAAATATCAATGTCACAATGGGGCCTTAATGATTTTAGATATGTAAGTTGTTCTCAGTGGGTTGTTATATAGTAACCTGTTACGTCTGCAGAACAAAGTAGCTACAGGAAATCATCTTGTGCTGTAAAATGTGAAGTGGATAATGCTTGGTGATTAAGGGGCATTTTCATATGCTTTGATCATGGAGGGAAATTATGTTATAGTCGTAATTTTGAAATTTCGTTCTATCCAGTTTTGCTGAAGGAGGCTTATGCTTTCTCCGCCCTTCTCTATTTTCATAAGAAAACTCTTTCCATTATGCTCATTTTTGTGTTTCTAATAAACTCTAACCAGTTAGTTCTCCGATAAACTGTTTATATTACTTCCCTTGTCATTTAGCATTTCTACCATCCTCTAATAATCACATTGATGCAGTTTGTTGCGTCAATCTGCCCCCTTAGAGAGCTTAATCAGGGAGAAACTATCAGCCAAGCAACCTGAAGCATATGACTGGTTTTGGAATGAACAAGTTCCAGCTGTGGTGATCTCTTTTGTAAATTATTTTGAAGGAGACCTTCGATTCACTGCTGCCACAGATGTGTAAGTAATCACCCTTTGCTTCTTCATGTGGGCCTCTCATTAAGCGCTTGATAGTTGTGAAGCTTGTGGTAATATTCTGACTCTTTTAATCTGCTCCCAGGTGCGGGAAAGGCAAGTCATTATCTGCAGGAAGTGCAAGCGACAAAGCTCTTCTCATGCTTGCACTGACTTGTGTTGCTGCAATCACAAAACTTGGTCCCGCTAAAATTTCCTGTTCCCAGTTCTTTTCCACTATTCCGGACTTAACCGGTAGACTTATGGATATGCTGGTTGATTTTGTTCCAATTCACCAAGCTTATCCATCTATAAAGGACATTGGGCTACACAGAGAATTTCTTGTCCATTTTGGTCCCCGAGCTGCAGCATGCAGAGTGGAAAACGATCAAGATTCAGAGGAGGTTATTTTCTGGGTTGATCTTGTACAGAAGCAGCTGCAGAGAGCTATAGATAGAGAGAAAATATGGTCAAGGCTAACAACATCTGAAAGCATTGAGGTTTGGAGTGACAGTTAATGATTTGTCTACATTTTGAGACATCCTGTTTTTTTTCTTCCCCTGAAAATATCATCCTGGCCAAAGGTTATAAAATACTCTAATAAGTTCATATCTCTGGGATGAATTTCTTACAAGATGTTTAGGGCTTTCCCCACATCCTTTTAGAATATGATGGACAAATGTGAAATATAATTGAAGGAGGAAAAAAATCATTTATGCTGGAGAACTGCTACATATTGCCTACATACTCAATTTTTTGTTTTGGTCTAGGTTCATTGAAAGTTATACGAATTTCTTGCAGGTCTTGGAAAGGGATTTGACCATTTTTGGATTCTTTATTGCCTTAGGCAGAAATACACAGGCTTTTTTATCTGCGAATGGATATGATGTTGTAGATGATCCCATTGAAAGCTTAATTAGGTATCTTTGAATACATTAACTTCTTCCTCTGTTATGATGTATACGTTCCAATATTTAGTTGTGAATTTAATTCAACGTCTTTTCCATGTAGGTATCTTATAGGTGGCAGCGTATTGTACTACCCCCAACTATCATCAATAAGTTCTTATCAGCTCTATGTTGAGGTCAGCATGCAAGGCTTTCTGGTTATTACCTTTTGGCAAATATGTTTCACAACAAATATCTGACCCTATCTTTAATTCATTAGGTCGTATGTGAGGAGCTAGATTGGCTTCCTTTTTATCCTGGCATTGTCAGCACATCAAAACAGTCTCATGGACATAAAAGTATACGAGAAGGTCCTCCTAATACTAAAGCTATTCCTGAAGTGTTGGATGTTTGTTCTCATTGGATGCAGAGCTTTATTAAATATAGTAGATGGCTGGAAAATTCTTCTAGTGTTAAGGCTGCAAGGTTCCTGTCTAGAGGGTAAAGGAGTTTACAGTTCATTAGTTAATAGCCAGTTTATATTGATCTCTGTTGCATAACTTGAGAAAAACTGTTTTCATCTTTATTGTATAGGCACAACAAGTTGGTGATGTGCATGAAAGAACTCAGGATACCTTTGTAAGCCGCGGATGCTTAACTTCAGTCTTCCTTCCTTCCCTCACTATCTCTCTCTTGGAACCTCCTTTTTCTCTTTCACACATTTGTATGCACTTTTGAATTCAAGTACATGCATGATTGCTAAGTTTTCAAACATAGAACTCGATCCCCTTTAAAATGTCTATTGGCTATCAAGAAAAAAGGGTAAATGTGAACCAAATGAATTAGGGGTACCTGAACTAAGCTTCTGAGAAAGACATGAAAAATTTGAATCTTGATATGCTTACTAGAAATTTTCTACCATTTATGATATGTATGTTTATCCTACATGTATTCTATGAGTTATGAGAAAAAATGAGTAAAATGGGGTTAGATATCCAAAATTAGGAACAAAGGGAGGAAAGAAGGCCAAAGCTTGCTGTGTTTGAAAAAAGAGGAAAGGTCTCTAAGGCATACTGCAGAAATAAGAAGAAAAAAATGAATTTAAAATGCTTGCAAAGGATTTTTAACGGAAAACTTTTCCAAGACATTTTGAGTTTCAACATGGAAAATTCCCCTTATTGTGTTGTCTAGGTCTTTTTCTTTGTATTCACAGAAGTAATTTGGTGCTATTTTTTGTGGTCATCCAAGGGCATTATCATTTAGTTTGATATGGTTTTACATGGATTTGATCTGATAAGAAGTTTGCTTGATGTTGCTAATAGACATAAGTTGCTTCATTGAATGTTCAGTCATCCTTATTCACAATACTTAACAGTAACAGAAAATGAAGAAATTACCACATAATGATTATTTGACAGTGTGATTTAAATTAGAGCGCAACCTATTGATGTGTTGCTGCTTTCTGTTGTCTGTAGCTATGAAATATATTAAATCTATAAGATATGCTCTTTTTTCCCCTTCACTTTCTTTCTGCATCAAAGTGTTTCGATCTGATTGATGCTAGACCAATCTTGTTGACTGTATTTTATTTGATTTATTACTTCTGGCATGTATTTTTGCATTTTATTTTCACTTTTTTACCGGGATAATTTGTTTTTATGTTATGCAAAAGGAATGTGGTAAGCACCTGGTCAGTTGCTATATATCTTTACTATGGTCTCAGTCTCATGCTGTGAGAAAGGGGCCATGGTGGCCGGAGATGCAATTAATGATGGTGATTTGTGTGTGATCGGTGGTTAAGGATTTATTGTTTGAAGAAGATGGAAAGGATATTTTCCAGAGAAAACATTGTGTTTCTCTGTATTTTCTTATTATTCTTAATTATTAAATGTATACAGAGTAAGCCTTTAAATAGGCTGATATAGAGTTCTAATATAATTAAAACTATACTTTTATCTCTAATTTAAATAATATTTGTCCCTAATTTAAATAAGATTTCTAATAAATCTAAACTACTGACTTGGGAATAAACTCTAATTATAGATTAAATAAAACTCTACCACTTCTCGGATAACTTACACTCTCCCTCAAACTCTAACACTTCTCGGATAACTTACACTCCCCCTCAAGCTGGTGAGCAAACGTAGTAGAACACCAACTTGGATCTTGGATGTGATGCCCACTCATATTTCTTCTGTTGTTTATTAGAGAAAAGAAAATCTCCCTTTTCCGGGAGCCATTGAGTTGAACAACTAGGATATAATCATGTTGTTCTTTGCACGGTCATTGTTGAAAATTTGCAGCTGATGTTGTTGATTTCGGCATCCCTCTTGAGATGACTACCAACTTTGTTGTAGTTGTTGGTTTTGCACCTTCCTTAGATGTCTTCCAGCTTTCCTCTATCAGTGATGATCTTTTTCTGGTTTTTGCATCTTCTTCTGAGATGACTTCTAGCTTTTTCTGCCATTCACGGACTAAGTAGCTGCTTCCATTCAATAACGATCACAGGAATCTACACTCCCCCTCAAGCTGGTAGTTACACGTACTAGAGTCCCAGCTTGGATTTTTGATGTAGAATCCCTTAAAAAATAATATAGTTTTTCTTAAGGCTAAACTAAAACCTTTTCTCTTATCTTTTTTAGGACGGATGGCTAAGATAGAACCAAATAGTTTTTTTTAAGGCTAAACTATAACCTAATGATAGCAGCGGGAAAAAATGTGCATATGAAAAAAAAATCAGATCAGAGATGGCAGCAGTGGTAACGACATCAAGACCGTTGTTGGCTCTGATACCATGTGAGAAAGGGGCCATGGTGGCCGGAGATGCAATTAATGATGGTGATTTGTGTGTGATCGGTGGTTAAGGATTTATTGTTTGAAGAAGATGGAAAGGATATTTTCCAGAGAAAACATTGTGTTTCTCTATATTTTCTTATTATTCTTAATTATTAAATGTATACAGAGTAAGCCTTTAAATAGGCTGATATAGAGTTCTAATATAATTAAAACTATACTTTTATCTCTAATTTAAATAATATTTGTCCCTAATTTAAATAAGATTTCTAATAAATCTAAACTACTGACTTGGGAATAAACTCTAATTATAGATTAAATAAAACTCTACCACTTCTCGGATAACTTACACTCTCCCTCAAACTCTAACACTTCTCGGATAACTTACACATGCCATACAAGTGCCTCATTTCCTTGATAATGGTATTTTACTACTTTCTTCATGATGATTTCTAATCTCTGATTATACTTGCTGGAAATGTGATGCAGGAGGGAAATGGTTGAGACTAGATCTGTTGGTGGGGCTGGATTAGTATTTGAGAAAGAGTCAGATTCATTTGATAAGGTTTCTCCTTTTCCCTTTGAAACAAGTTGTTTCAAGGCAGATTTTATGTAGTTTGGAACTAGCTTCTTTGCCTGTGCTGATGTTAATGGTGTACATTTAAGTCACAGTGGGGCCTATTTTTCTATTCATATGCTTTAGGCAGATCTGTTGTTAATGCTTCCACCTTTTTCTCATGAAACCAAGGTTGTCGTAGCTTTTTCTTGCAAATTCTTGAATGAATGTTAACATCCCATCCTTTTTCTTTGTCTGGCTTCTGTGTGAACTAGACTCCGTTGTTCAACTGCATTGGTGGATTGGCTGATTACTTGGTTTGTTTTCCATAATACGCATGACCTTTGAGGGGGCAAACAAATGATAAAATGTTTGATGCATAGCAAAAGTAGAAATAGAAGTCCTTGAAAGTAGAATTTGTCAGAAATGTATACACACACTAGAAGCATAGAGTTTGAAAATTGCAAATTTGCAATCATATAGAATAGTAGTAGTTACAAAGCTCACATTACCATCAATAAATCAACTTTAGTGCAGAATGATGCCCATCGCTGATCATCAGATTCCCCATGACCTTATAACTATGGTGATGCTTCAAATGATAAAATGTTTCAAAGACATAATTGCTTTCTTCGTTGTCATCTTGTTGCGGCTCCTGTTATGCTTGTTTGGATAGAACTCTTGCTCCCATATTTCCCAGTCTGTATGTGTTTTATTTTAAACTTGTTGAATGGTTCTAATTATGCAGTGACATCATATTGATTGCAGGCATTAGAGAGTGTTGAAGAAGCTCTCAAAAGACTAGAAAACTTGCTTCAAGAGCTGCATGTTTCAAGTTCTCACTCTGGGAAAGAGCACTTACAGGCAGCTTGTTCTGACCTTGAGAAAATAAGGAAACTAAAGAAAGAGGCTGAATTTTTGGAGGCATCCTTTAGAGCAAAAGAAGCTTTTCTCTGCCAGGTTTCTTCCTACCCCTCTTCACTATGAAATTAGTGCCACCATGATGGTAAGATGGCTCTGGCTTTTCAGTGCCACGCGTAAAAGATAAATTTTTGCATTTTGCTTCAACAAAAGTGCACTTGGGACATGGCCAAGAAAATGGATATCAAAGAAATTTTTGTGCTAGGTGTATTGCAAATTAGTATAGTTAATTTCATGGTGTTAGTTGCTGATCAGCGCTACATTAACCATAGACTACATGGGTGGCTTTTACATGGTTTTGGTAAATTGCCGGGTTGGCTTTGCCACAATATAAATAGTTTAGTTCAAATTGAAATTACGCCCCTGCCAGAATTGGGTGTTTTACTTTTCTTTACGTGGCAGTCCATGCCTTGATCTTACACATTATGAAAAAAATGTTTGTGAGCTCAATTCGAAATTATGTAAATTCATTACTTTCATTCAGGAAGCTGATGATGATACTTCCCAGTCCTCTTTTAGTGAGCAGCAAGAATATCCTAAGACAAAAACCAGAAAGAGTGCTACTTTAACAAATGATAGAAGCAACAGGTAGCAACTTCAGCTGTAGACTATAGTTTTGCTTGTTTTCATGGAACTTATTGTTAATTCTAGTTCAACCATACTGTGCCTCTTTACTTTATTTTATTTACGTCTCTTTCATTAGAGTTAAGAAATATCATGGATTATGGAGCTTCTTACACCCTTCATCCAGGAAGCCTGATGCAGAGTTATCAGCTATAGAGAAATCGGTATAATCTGTCTCCACAAGTAGCATTTTACACTTGTTGGTCTTGCATTTGATCCTTTTAGTATCAGATTTTTGCATTTTATCTATTCTCCCGTTGGTCTATAATCTATATCACCACCAGTGATCTGGCCTTAAGCCCTAATTCCAAAGGACTTGAGAACTGGCCCTTTTAATACTGGAGATATACTGTTAAGCTCTAATTCCAGACTCAATTAAGCGTTTTGTACTCGGCGCCTTGAGCCTCAGTGAAACATTGGTTTCAACTTCTGTTTTGTTAATCAAAATATTATAAAGCCGTGACATGTACATCAAGCTTAAGTTGTTTGTATATCTGTACGGAAGGTTGAACATGAGAATTGACTGAAGGTTCGAGGATAGTGAAGGACCTCAGAAGAAATCTGTCATCCAATAATTATGTTAGGAAGCAACTCTTTCCACCGTGTTATAAAATTCTTAGTATGATAATACATATTCCAGGAGCTAAAACATATTTTATGGTGTTGGAAATCTCTGTATGCTTTATTTAAATGAAAGCTATTTGCAATTTTTTGCATCCAGGGAAATGAATTTATTGAACAGAATGTTTCAAATGCCAATAATGCTGATTCAGAACCAAATGAAATCCGACGCTTTGAAGAATTAAGGAATGAACTCATTGAGCTCGAGAATCGTGTTAAAGGAAGTGCTGATCAGTCAGCATATGAGGAGGTAAGCACAATCTATTAACAGGTATAATTATGCTGTTTCATGACAAAAGATGCCAAACATATAAGAAAGCGAAACATGATGATGCATGATACATTAACCATGGACCTTTCAGAATGGTTTTACTGTTCTTGCAGGTTTTAATTTTTTTTTATGTTTTCAAATTTGTTTAGGATGTTAAGGTTACAGTTGATTGTCCCGGCTCTATTGATGATGTTGGACCTGCTCAATTGGTTGAGGTTGAGAAGAAAGAAAGTATTTTTGCAAAATCATTAGAGAAGATAAAAGAAACAAGCACGGTATGAGTCTCTTGAGGATGTCTATAAATAAAATAATGTTTGTATAAGTTGCATCCGCCATCCTGTGGTCACTCTAGCTTTGATTTATATATGTTCTTCCAACGTTTGGACAAAGAATTCCTGCTTATTTTCAGTGACTAATTATTTTTCTCGTGTTAGAATTTAGTTCGACTAACTGAAATCTGTTTTTCATAGACCTTGAGAAAACTTTTCTAAATGTCCCATGATAGATAGGGCTTGTTAGATTGGTTAAAGACCAGGGGAACTTTGTGCAATCTAAAGTCTAACATATGGTTTATTTTCTATATATTGATAAGTTATAAACTGTATGGTCTCCTGATGCCTTTGGAACATGCTTAGCTCTTATTTTATTAAAAAAAATCAGCTATATTGCCTGTTCTGGTTCTGGTCTCGTTTGATTATTCTGCATCCTAAAAAAATGTTGATATGGGTATATGAAACATGTTGAAGTAGGTTATACGACATGCAAAAAAAAATGGATTACTAATTCACTTTCTCACTTTTTCATGAAACCTGAGAAGAATTATGAGCCTATATTTTTAAGATCCCCTGATAAGGTCATTTTGTTAGATGATTTCTATTGATTGTTTCAGATTCTCTCCATCAATATATTGTGCTGTCTGACTCTTTTGTGGCATATACAATCACCACTCAAGAAGTAGTCTATAATTTTCTCACGAATACTGTCATCTGAGTTATTTACCAATAAACAGGATGTCTTGCAAGGAACTCAACTTCTAGCCATTGATGTTGCTGCTGCAACAGAGTTGCTTAGAAGGGTCCTGATCGGGGATGAATTAGCGGAAAAAGAGAAAAAAGCCCTTCGGAGAACTCTAACTGACTTGGCATCAGTCATTCCTATTAGTGTTTTGATGCTTCTTCCTGTAAGTTAAAATAGTACACCATTCTGTCAAATCTGTCTGTCTACACATTGCTGATCGATCATTTTTGCTTTCTTATGCACATAACATATCTATCATGGGACTCCTACTTAAATAATCTATCTTAAATCAATAAAAAAGCAAAACTTTTGCTAATAATTTGACCACGTGAGTTGGGGGTTGAAAATGAAGTTTAGAGAGAATACTCTTCCTATAATTTTATCTGGAAGTCTTTGTTCATGTAAGGTATCTTTAACACTTACAAGTTTCTCTGAAGTATGTTTTTCCATTTTTTCTCCCTAATTATCCAAAACAATGAATCATAGCATAAACATCTAGCATTCTGGGTATATGAGGCAAGTAATATTGAGTGAGCCTTAAATTATTAGAGAATTAAAAAAGAATAGTTTTATACCTCTACATGACTAGAACAAACAGCTTGTATGCTACCTTTCCAGTCATCTTTTATTTACAATTCAGTTTATCATTGATCTACCATCTTAATATGATGGAAAAATTATGACTGCAGGTTACGGCTGTTGGGCATGCAGCCATGTTGGCTGCCATTCAAAGATATGTGCCAGCGCTGGTGTGTCATCCTTCTTGTTTATGTCTTACTTCAAGTGTTGAACCTCTATTTCTCAATGGCTAACAATCTGTTTCATGGCAGATACCATCCACATATGGACCTGAACGACTAGACCTTTTGAGGCAGCTTGAGAAAGTGAAGGAAATGGAAGCAAGTGAAGTGGATTCTGAAGAAAATGTAGAGGGCATAGCCTGAATAGCTGTGGATACCGTGTATAGCCTTTATAAGAAGAAAAAAAAAAACATTACTCTTCATATAGAGTAACAGCTGGTTTGCATTTTCTGTTTAAGATCCACAACACCCCTTGTTTTGCCTTTTCTTCATTAATTGCAAAAATAGCTAAAAAAATGTAAACCAAACAGAACCTGAGAAACGCCTTAGTCAGGCTTGTACCCCGTAAAGAAAAAAGAAGTTTGTTTTTCTTTTGCAATGAGAATGAGATATTCTTATGAATCTGTTTGTCTGAAATATTGTGTGCAGTCTGTTTTGCGAAAGTAGACTGTTGGACTCTGCTTAAATTTTGTCTAGAAAGTCTTGTATGTGGATAATATTTGTGTCGAATTTGCAATAGCAAATGTCTGAACTACATTGCACAGGATAGAGAGGTTTGAAAATGATTTGTGCGCTGCATGGAAATGGGGGCTCTAGCTATGTTACTCGGACTCGGGCGTGAGTGTCGAATACAGGTATGGTTACACTTTTTCAAGTTTTTCCATGTATTTGTAAGATCTTTGGACATCACATTCTCATATCCGTGTCTTGGACACTAGTGTTAGACGAAGGTACTTCAAGAAAAAAAAATGAAGACTCGGAGCAATATAGCTCTAGAATTAGATATTGACAAGTTGAAATTCCAGTTTAGCTTGCACTAATAATGATATGAAACATTAGTGTGTGATACAAGTTTTTAATACTTTGTGGAAGAGATATGTCAAATGATGCATTGGTGGCCCATTGTTCACCAGTTGTTGCCCGATGAATTGTTTACTTCAAAAGCTTCCAAGCTCATGGGTATTGGTTTCAAGTCTTCAGCAGGAAGCTTTTTGGGGATTCATCTGGAACGTTATTTGTTTCCTCAACAATTTGGCAATGACATGTTATTGGCTTCAAGATTAATTTTACTTCAGACTGAGGACATTCTGGTTCTGGTTCTGGTTCTAGACAAACATTTGTTATGAAGGTATGTTTTTGAATTTTGACGCTTCTAATATATTTTAAGACAGCAATTTCCAGTGTACAATTGTTTTTCTTCTAAACTCTTTCTATTTAAAAGCTCAGGATCATTAAAAAATTCAATGTTTTCTTGCTTGATGTCAATGTTGCTTTCACTACACTTATTTGTGTTTGGATATGCGGCGGTAGAAATGATTTTAGATTATCGTGATTTTAAGAATTGATTTTAATGTAAGGTGATTTATGTTTGAGAGTTTTTTTCATAAAAATCATGATTCTATAAAAATAGTGTAAAAATCACAAAGAAACGTAAAAGCTACTATCTTGTAGCTTTTCCCAAAATCACGTTTGGTGCTCAGAATTCATTTTGAATTTTTACATCCAAACATGTAGGCACGGCGTTCGAGACACAAAATCCCAATTGAACGAGATTTTACTCAGCTCGTTTTGTTCCTTAGGATTTTAGGTAAGAGAAAATTTGGTCGTTTTGTGGCAGATGTTAACTGAGTTGAACATGAAGTATACTCAGCTCCAAAAGCACGTACGATAAGGAGGAAAAGTGAAGTGGGATATAGAAATTGTTAGTTGACGAGTAATAGAGTTATTATTGTAGTTAAGCTGTACTAGTAAAGTTAGTGCCTTAGTCGAATTACCTAATGATAGAATATGTAGTTAATGTAAAGTATGACTCCTAATGTAATCTAAAGTCTTAGGCTATAAATATGTATCGAGCGTAACTTATGCTGTAAATAAGAGTTTTTACTCAGTTTTTTAATAAACATAACACTTTTTATTTATTTTTATGGTATCAGTCTAATTTGATCCTATCGAATTAATTTTTTTCATGGATACTCCATCCAGTTCGAGTAAACTCCAATATTCTTCTTTCACAGTAGTTCAAATAATTATGTATTGGTCTTAATCTGTAAAAAAAATTGACTGGAAGAGAAACTCTTGGCTACATCAATGGAAAAACCAAGAAGCCTTCTGTCGATGACCCATCCTTTGAGAAGTGGACACAAGAGAATGGCAAGATTATGTCCTGGTTGATAAATTCGATGGTCCCTGAAGTTGGCTCGCAATTCGTATTGTTCGAAATAACAAGTGAGATTTGAGAAGCTGTGCGAGATATATATTCAAGTACAAACAACAACTCTGAGTTGTAGAGATGAATGTTACTCAATACTAGACAGCTGTAACGAATATGTGGCAACAAATTAATCTTTTTGAGGCTCATGATTGGGTAGATCTTACAGATGTTGCGCTTTACAGGAAAATTGTTGAGCAAAATTTTTTTTTTAATTTTTTAGTGGCCTCAATCGAGACATGAATCCCATCAAGTCTCGGATCCTTGGTCTCAATCCTCTCCCTTCCCTACGCGAAGTATTTTCAAAAGTTAGTAGAGAAGAGAGTAGATGGTTGTACATGATCCCTGAAGCTCCTATTCCTAACAATTCAACATTGGTTACTCAGACATCAAGTCTAGACGAGGGAGAACCTTTTGTGACTACTACAAAAGGCCTGGACATCTCAAGGACAATTGCTAAAAATTACATGAGAAACCAGCCGATTAGAAACCTCCAGCCAACAAGGTACAAAAAGATATCTCTTCATCTACTGCTTCTTTCTTTACATCTACCGGCTTCACCAAGCAGCAAATGGCCCAACTACAACTGATGTTCAGTAAATTTACACCATTAGTGAAGAAAACATAGCCTTAGTTGAAACTGGAGGTACACATAATTCTTTTGTCTCTACTTCAACTCAATCTACATGGATTATCGATTCTGGTGCTTCTGATCATGACTGGTAACAAAAATTTATTTTTTCGAATTTAAACACTCATCTTCTAAATCTTCAATTAAAATAACCGATGGTTTCTTCTCACCCATCCAAGGCAGTGATTCTGTTTTTTATCAATGATTTAATCCTTAAAGATGTGTTATATGTGCCTAAGTTAGACTATAATCTGTTGTCTGTTAGCAAGTTATCTAAAGATTTAAAATATTACAGGTAGCAAATAGCTTGTAACTTTCATTGATGATCACAATCGAACAACCTGAACTTACGTATTGAAAGAGAAGTCAAAAGTTACAAAAGTTTTTGAGACTTTTACACATGGTTAAAACCCAATTTCACACTAAAATTCAGACCTTTAAATATGATAATGAGATAGAATTTTTTAATCAGTCCTTAGGTGATTTTTTGAAAGAAAAAAAATTACATATTAGTTCTTGTGTTGATACACCCTAACATAATGAGATAACTGAGAGAAAAAAATAGGCATCTACTAGAGGTAACTCGAGCTCTTTTGTTCACCCACAATGTTCCTAAATGTTTATGGGGTGAGGCCTTGTTAACATTCACTTATCTAAATAATCATATGCCTAGTCGAGTCTTAAACTTTCAAACACCTAGCGGTGTTCTTTTATCCTTTTTCCCTCACTTTAAACCATTGTTATCTAATCTTCGTTTAAGGATTTTTGGGTGTATTACGTTTGTTAAAAAATTGTATCTCTCTAGTTCTAAACTTGACCCTAAATCCCTTAAGTGTGTCTTTATATAGTATTCTTCACTAAAGAAGAGTTACAAATGTTACTATCTTCCTTCATGCAAATTTTTTGTTTCTTTGGACCTTCAATTTTTTGAACATGAACCTTATTATTGGATGACTGTAATTTTGGAGGAGAATGATGATGCATTCCAGCTTTCTCACATACATGTTCTTTCTACTCCTTTTCCTTCCTTAATTTTATCTTGTCCTTTACCACTTGAACCCTAAAATTCTTCAACTCCCTCAGTTTTTTCACGTATTTTCTTATCTACTCCACGATCATCACCAACAAGAACTCAAACCATAAATAAATTCTCTTGACAGCCTCTTAAGTAGTTACAGATTTACACCAGGAAAAGAAGAACTATTTCAGAGATCATTCTGCAATTCAGTACTTGTCAAGAATTGAATTTTAATCCAGCTGTTTGTGAAGACAATGAAAGTAATGGTTCTACTGGTATTCTTTCTCATCTTCTTGAATTTGATTATTTCTTTATTGTTAAAAAAAGTAAGGCAGTGTACAAACCACTCTATTTAGAGGTATGTAGCCTATGGAAAATTGATGTACTTTTGAAAAATTGTAAACGTTATCTATGTCATTTAGGGATGAGTGTTGAACAAAAATATGTGCCAATATGAGCATACTCGATATTTTCAAAGTTGTTTCATATATTTTGGAAGATCATGCTTTTATATCTATGCCCAAATATGTTTAATATGGTACCAAAGTAATATATGTTTTTTCAGCCCTTTAATAAAATTCACGCTCGTCATGTAGATAATATTATTCGAATTTAGATTTTATAAGAAAATCATTATTATTTTTCTAATAAGATCACTCATTAGGTTTAACAATTCAAATATGAAACAGGAGACCATGCAAACTCACGCAAGAATATTTGGAAACTTATGCTTGCCCTCGTACTAGTCTACTAGTTAGATATCATTCGTATTTTAACATTGTGATTCATTAATTAATCTAGTCGAAAATAACGTAAATTCGAATGCTTACATTTGTAGTTAAAAAATGTAAAAACTGACTATTTAATTAAAAAATATATCACTTCAACATTTTCCGCATTATCTAATTCAGGGGGACCACTTTGTTTACATATCTTCCACTATTTTTCAAAAACAATGAGTTAAATCACCGCCCTCGCCCTCGCCCTCTTCCTCTTTACCCATGCCAGGTGGCCTCTCATCCTGCCTTGGAAACTTGCTTAATTCTGGGGTTCTTGAAACTTTTTCCTCTTTCGAGAAAATTAAAATTAAGAAAATAAAAATAGTTTTGGATTGTCTTTTCATCTTCCAAAGTGGGGGACTCCAGTAAGTCAAACCTTCATCTTCATGTTTATCTTTCCATGATTCCCTCGTCTTTATCCTGTAAAAATCATAAAAACAAAACAAAAATTCATATAAACAAAAGTAATTATTCTGTATACAAGCGTTTGTAGATTTTTTTATACAAGTAATTTAATTTTAAGGGTTAGGAATTGTGTTTAGAGTTTAAAGTTTGTAAGTTTAAGTGTAATAGTTTTTGTTGATATAATTTAAGGTTTATGATTAAAATTTAGGATTTGCATGTTAAATCCTAAATCATAATCATATTACCCTAAACTTAAACCCAAAACTCTAAATTTTAACTATAAACCATGATTTTCAACCATAAATTTTAAATTTTAAATTGTTATAATAAAAATTATAAAATTTAAACTTTAAACCCTAAAAATTTGAGGCGGTAATGAAAAAAAAGTTTTAACCGCTTATAGAATGATAATCCATAAACAAATAGCATACATACAGGTATTGTAATCATGAATGCTTTTAATGGGGCAGCTGTATTTGCAGCAAATATAGAATTATGTGCCTAACTGTTATGACCACACCGCCTCCCCTGTTGACCTTCAATTATTTGGACCGCACCTCAATCATTGCAAATCTCCATCCATTTCAACACCCAGACCTCAATTTGCAACTATATTTTTGACCATTGCTTTTAAAACTTTAGTTCCTCAATATTTATTATTTAAATTTTAATAAATAATTATAGGAGTGGTAATTTATTTGTATATAAACGTTTACTAAACAAAAAATTGATATTTAAGTTTGTGATTCTTTTGTTGTTTCACTTAAAATTATACTAGTGTGTAAAACGACAAATTACCATAATAATAATATTTATTATCTCATATAAAAAATAAATATTTTAATCTTTTGAAATTAAGTTGATGTTTAATTATCTCGACATAATTTAATCAAACAGATTATATATGATATAGATATCTCATAATTAAAATTTAATTTAAGAAAAAATGGGTGGGCCCAAATAAACCACGAAATCATGCTTTAGTAACTAAACTAGTGGAATTAGGCCACGTGCTATCCGGTCGACCTCACTAATTATGTTTTTTTGTGTTAATCTGTCTCGTTAGATGCAGCAGCAGCAGCAAAGCAAACAGCCCCAAACTCAATAATTTACTTTACTAATCATTCTTTAATTAATTAAGTAATGGTTCAATCAAAGTCTAAGTGCATAACAGTGAATCAGTGATGAAATATCCTACGAGTATGTATAAGTGCATTGCTTACCCAGTTGCCGTCCAGTTTTGAAGTTCAGGACTGAGAGTAAAACAGGTGGGTGGTCTGACCCAGACCCTGACTCGTCACCGTCGAGCTTTCCGGCGTCGATGGTTCGGAGACATCGAGCTGGCACTCCACGTCCACCCCGAATAGCCGGAGCAGCCTCTTTGGGTTCCCACCTGGCCTTTGGTTTTGAATCACGGTTCCTGTATTTTATATAACACATCCCCTCATGTCATCAATAATCAATCATCAGCTTAATATACATCATTGAACTAATTAACAAAACAGAATATATTTGACAAGTTACTATATTTTGACACTTTGAATAGAACATTTAACTCAAATTCCATATATAATATTAGTAAAACAAACACATTATTTTCAAGGAAAAATATCTCATGCACTGGCGGTGAGCGCATTAATTTTAGAATTTAGAGATTTGGTTTAGGGTTAGAATTTGAAGGTTAGAGTTTAGATTTAGAATAATATGGCTAGGGATTTAGATTTAACCTATAAACCCTAAATTTTAACCATAAAACCCAAATTATAACCATAATTCATACACTTAAATCTTTAAACACTAGACTTTAAAACGAAATCGTTAAACTCTAAAACTAAGTCACTTGTGATAACAAAGTTTACACAAACACTAGTGCATAGTGCATGGAATAATTACCGTACTTTACAAATGTATTCACGATAAGATTTGTATCTTATGTATTTATTTACTATATAAATCTACACATATAAACCAATATAATAAATATATACCTTAAAATATAAAATAATTTGAATAAAGAAAATACATTGCTCCCATATAGTTGGAATGTGTCCCTCACGCACTTCGATGTGTGAATAAATTCCAAATTTTACAGTAGTACCAATTTTATATAAAAAATCAGTATCTATTCATGAAAAAAAAAGGATAAGAGTTAACGACGTGACAAAAAATGTATATAATATACCTGCATGAAGACAGTCGGATTGGTATGGCGGATTAGCCCCAAGGCCTTGAATGTGCCCAAGATAAGGATGGTCTTGATATAATCTCCAAGTACCCCACCGCTCATCGCCACCGGCGCTGCATCCATCCTCCGCTGCAGCACCGCGCCTCCTCCACCCTATAAACAACCTACCGAAATCCAGACGGTGTCGTTGAAACAAAACAATGTCACCAGCATCGAGTTTCTTCTCCTTGACGTATCGGCTCCACCCTTTGGTCAACACGTAGCTTTGGCTACTGTTCCAGTAGGAGTAACGGAAGCTCCAACGCTTCCCCGACTCGTCCTCGAAACTCATTAGCAACCCACCCGAGTCACCGCCTTCGAGTGGGAAGAACTTCTCGGCGTGCTGCTTGGGGATGACAAGCCGGTTCAGCTTCCCGACGTCGCTCGGCGTTAAGGGTTTCTCGAACATCGGCTCCCTTTCGTCGTCGAAAACCGGGTTTTGGGGACGGTTTTCAGGATAGAAATGAGAGGAGCATGGGGAGCTTTGTGTTTGTTCCATTGAAGAATGAAGACTCCTTTTTGCTTCGAGAGTAGACGTGGTGTTGTTGTTTGATTGTTCAGAGGGAAAGAGAGAGAGAATGGGTTATTTAGTAGTGTGTGTGAAAGAAGTGGGTTTGATTTGGAAACTATTTGAGGCAGCTAGAAGATATGGCAATGGGAGATAAAGAAGATGAAGAAGCTTATTCAATCATTATAATATAATATTCTGTGTGATTTGATGATTGTTTTTTGTTTTGTTTCACTCTTGTTTAACTTACTGGGGTAGTTGTAGGATAAGGAATCTTACAATATTGTTATGGTTACGTTGCTTATCTTAGACCTTCCCCGGTTATTGGCTAAACCTATGGACCGATTATTAAATAAACTCAGTTCACCACATTATTTATAATTTATTTAATAATATTTAGTTATTTTCGTCTAATTTTTACACAGTTATCCACTCCTCAATTATATGTAGAAAATAAGTGAAGATTCACTTTAAAAAAGACGACATAAACATATTATTAGATGAGACTATAGATGACGTGTTGAGCCAGACACATCTAATAATTTTTCCAACTTGTATATTCTTTTTTTTTATCAAAGCAACTTTTATATTCTATTCATGTATCTTTTATAATTCCTCGTATCTATTTTATTGATTGACTATTCAGAATTAGGTGTTGTTAAAATTTATTATTAGGGTGATTCTTTTAACCTAATTGTTTTATTTATAAAATACAATACTAAAATTCAAACATTTGACATTATTTAAGGGATCTAATATCTCATTTTACTAAATCATGGTTAATGGTTTAATTTATACTTATTATTTCATTTAAACAGTATCTACATATGTCAGACATACGTTTTTTTAATTTGTCAAAAAAATTAAAAAAAAAAAAACTTTGAATCTTCATGATCTGAACTATCACGTTTTCTTTAAAAAGGTCCCATCTTTCTATTAATGGATTGAGTTAATTGTACTATATGTTTCAAAGTTATAACATTGATTTTAAATTAGTCTCTAAATTTTTTAATATTTTATTTTCATCCTCAAATTATGACATTTATTGTAAATCAGTCCCTAAACATTTGAGCATTTAAATTTCATCTTCAAACTATGACTCTCATTCTAAATTGGCCCCAAACTTTTTAAACATTTTAATTTTATCTCCAAATAATCGATATAAACTAATCATATCTTATGTTAATAAAGCTGTTATAAAATTTGTTAATTGTCATAAACACGTATATGTATTATGTAATATCAATGATAATTTGAGGAAGACATTGGAATGCTTAAAAAATTTAGAGACCAATTTAGAATGAGTGGTTCATAGATAAAAATGGAACATTCAAAACGTTGGGGAGACCAAATTAAGATTCCAAAGTCATAGTTTGGGGATGAAATTGAACAATTCTTGTTCATTAACATAGTTATATACACATATATTATCTAGTCATTAATTTTTCTCAAAATAATAGATAATTAAAATTTTAATAAATGATAGCATGTAATTCATTAGCATTACATAATTTATATAATAAGGGTGAATTATTGTGGGGTAATTTTGAGAGACAAGCCCCATGTTACTAAACAATCCATTGGCAAGCAAATCAAACGGGTTGGGGCCAACCAACCTGACGCACAATATGAAAATTAGGGTTTCACAGTCGACCAAGCAACAGGTGAGTGAAGAAGATCTTTGGTAATCAGGGCGCACATGTTTCATCTGTTTTTTTATTATCTGCCTGTAACAATAACAATAACAATAATAAGATACGATCAAGGATAAAATTAAAATTAAATATTAAAAAGAGTCAAATTGTCAAATTTTAAAAGTAAATGTCTATTAGTTATTTAACTTTTAATTTTAAGATAATAAAAATTAATTTAATTATTTTTTAAATTCAGAAGAATTTAAAATATCATTAAACATAAAATTAAAGAGGCAAAACCCCCACCCATTATTTATTTGGATCCATCACTAATAAATACGGTGTCATTTTTTTTTTGAATAGCGGTGTCATTTCAAACAGGTGGAAATCACACATCTTTCATAGGAGACTTGACCGACAGATTAATTCACACCTGTAATTTTTTTTTAAGTTTTATATATTTTTTGGACCGTTACATGGAATAAATAAATGGTTGAAATTAATCTCTTATTTTTTTTTCAAGTAATAATTTTCACATATTCTATTGTTAATTTCGGTTATTAGTTTTACTCATCCAATGATCCAAAAAATATATAAAACTCAAAAACTTTTACACTGTATAACTATATCATATTCTTATATATATATATATATCAACATGCTTGTTAGGTTTATATTCAGCGAGATATAATGTGAAACAGTACAGATCAGTAGCATAAGCAAAGCTCATAAAGCAATGTCAATGATTTAAATAGTTATCGCAATTAAACATGTTCATGAGTTGGATCGAATATACTGTAATTCTATTTTTAGGCGTATAAATTATCAAGAAGATAATAATATTATAATGTTCGATATAAATTATTAGTTTATTAATAAACACAAATTTAACCTATCTTTTGTAATTATATTTATTTTGAATAAAAATTAAATTAATGCATTTAATTCAATACCAGTATATGATTAAATTTAAAATACATAACGTGTATTTAAATTAGAAAATGAATTGAGAATCTAATTCGATACTAATTAAAATAAAATTTTAAAAATAATAAAAAATATGATTCTGTACTTAGAAGGTTGTAGAAAATGATGAATATAAATAAGAAAAATAAACATAATTTATATATGAAATAGATCAAGACCTGTATATATCTATCAACACTGAGTGCAGTAAGTAGCATTATTGATGGTTGGCCATTCCTAGTTTTAAAACAGGAGCAAGCAAAGGATTTGGTCGGGACCTCTGAGAAAGAAAGAAAAAATCAAAAGATCCTTTGCCTTTCCAATGAAAAAACAGGGACAGATAGATGGGAAATAAGATTAATTGTTTCGTGTTTCAATCCTCTCCTCTCATTTCAATCTCTCTCCCCTTATATTTTATAATTTTAGTTGGCTCACAAATAATATATTTTGTTTTATCATTTTTTTTATTCTATAACACGCGTTTCGTCTGCCATTATGACACATTTTTATTAGTTTTTATAGTTTGTCTCATCTTTGTTTGACATGATTTTAACATACTATAGCGATCGTTTGGTGCTCGTATAGAGATCCCTACGACACTAGCTTTCTAATTTGATTTTGTCGGTGGTCATGGAAAAGATTAATCCCCACTCATTTGATTGTTTGTTAACCGATGTAATTAAAATTATATAACGAAATGACTGATAGTTTGGTTCGCTCAGACGCTCACTACTCATTTTTCATCCCGTAAAGCGCCTCATTTGGCTAGAGACAAAGAGATCCATGAAAGTCTAGATTTTAATGGTATGTTAATCTCCATGTAAGGGCTTATTTTTCTTTAATCTTTGTATGAAATTTTTAGTAAATTAATTTATTTTTTTTCTCTTTTTAATGCATTATATTTATAATATCTTTCATGATAATTAATAAAATTTAAATGTTATTATTAAAAAAATCCATAAATATGTAACTTAAATGTAAGTTTTGATCGAAATATATGGACGAACAGTATGTTAATAAATTTTTATTATATACCGTCGAATGTCAATTTCCAGAGAAATCTATTCTGAAATTTGTATAGATGATTTGTAAACAAAAGCGTCAAAATTTCATACAAATTATATATTTCCAAAATTCAGTTGGTTCAATACTCATTAATATCTTGGTTTTAAAATTTAAGTCTTATAGACTCAACAAGTGGTCTAAGTAAAACAAAAATATTTATTATAAAAAATACGAATACAAACAATTTTATCTATAAAAAATATATTAATTATTATAAAAAAATAAAGAATATACATGAACAAATACTATATTTTAATCTAGAACTATAAAAAATAAAATAAAATTCGAAGTCTTTGCAAACAAGCTATATTTGCTTACCTTATATATATATATATATATATATATATATATATATATATATATATATATATATATAATGTCTTGGGAATTTGTGTTATATGATGAGGTTCAAATATTTTCTAAATAGTGTGTCGCATACATTAATTAAAAAATCATAATTGAAGCCTTTTCTGTTGGCGATAATTATAACCATTATTGAAACTTGAGAGGTGCAAATTTAATGATTATTATTATATATCAAAACCTGCAAATGATGAAATTCATGAACTTCACTTGAACATGAACATGGGAATTCTTTGTCCAAACATATAAAATATTGAATAAGTACAACTTTTGGTACTTATGATTGGACACTAATATATGCCATAGTCATAGGAGTAAATTAAATCTTTTACTATAAAAGTGAACAATATAGTCCCTACATATTTTTGAAGTAAATGAGTAAAATTTTAACCGAATAATGATTAATGTTTGACAAAGAGTAATTTGTTATGTTTTAAATGAGATAAAAAATTGAGCAATTTAATTTGTCATATTTAAAAATGTTGAACTTTTTTAATCACCGGTTTAAACAACATCAATCCAATAAAATCAAGAATAGATATTTGATTGAATAGTAGGTGAAATGATAAAGAATTTATTATTAAGTTTTTAATTAATCAAAATCTTATTTTAATCTTTAAATGGTCTTATTTTTTATTATATATATTTATATGAAAAATACTAGAACAGGTGACACACCATTACACACCACTAATGTTACACACAATTAATTTTTTAATGATTTTTTGCTTGATAATTAATTTTTTATTATAAAATTAACGAGCCCTATCTGATTGCGTGCCTCATTAATTTTTTTAATAACTTAATAATAAATACTAAAAATTTTAAAGAATCAATATGTAATTATTCATATTTCAAAACCGGGCCATCTTTTTGTTTGTAGTATTTTAATCTTTAGTTCAAAATGTCAGTATTAAATTCTTTACCCTCTATAAACCCTAAACTCATCCTAAACTGTATTCTCACCCTAAACCTCGTAATGTAACAAATGAAAACCACATAACCCATAATTCCAGTTTTTGCTTGATTGAACCCTTATTTACTCCTATAATAAAAAAACAACCTTATTTACTCCATGAGTTCAAAATCACAATTCTTTTTGACAAATTGAAATTTGATGTTTGAACTTTGAATTCCAATGGAAACAATCTGCCTTCTGCATGACGTCCAGCCATTTAAGTATTAGTAACGTTTGTTTGACTTGGTTTGTTGAGGTCGGCTTGTTTGAATCCCAAAAACAAAAGTAAAGCCTTTCATTGTATTACCAAACTTGAAGTCTTCTTACGTTATTTTTTTTCTATCGAAACTAGTTTAGGCGGTAAGAGGTTTGTAAAGGATGAAGAATTTAATATTAATATTTTAAATTAAAGATTAAAAAATATTATAAAACAAAAAGATAAAAATGATATTTGTTGATGTCGATTTTGGGCAATACCAGACAAGGAGGTAGAGCCACTGTGGATAGTAGTTGATCGTAGAATTGGGCAGTTCACTCCTGGTTGATTTGGGGCGGAGAGCCGCAGATAGTGTAGAAATATTGATCGTAGCCATGTGTGAGAGTAGAGAGAGGGTGGTCGATGTAGAAAGGTCATCTCTTTTGATCGTATAATATTAATAATGTGTAGCGATGTGTGTCGTCTGTTCTAAACTCATCGTATATATATATATATATAACACGAAATTGCTGACTTCAAAATGCTGCAGAAACTAGAAAGTGTAAATTAATCATTTAATCTAAATGAATTGATTCCCGAGGCAATGCCAAGTTGCGAATGTCTAAACGTCTGCGACAAAATCACATAGACCAAATCTCATTTACAGCTAAAAGAAAAACAAAGAAAAGGGGGAAACAGTGTATATAAGAAACCACGTCTCCTCTTCATTTATTTATTTTACTTTTTCATGGCTGAAAATGGTTCAATTTCCCATGCATCGCAGAGGAATGAGCATGATCTAATTATTATATAGTATCCAATTATCTCACAATATTATTAATTTTTTTAATAATTATGTATTTGTTTCGATTTATCAACACAATACGACATTTAATACTGTTTGTTTACAAACTACTAGTCATTAGTCAAAGTTTGCCATTGTTTCCAAAAGGATTACATTGACTTTGATTATGATTAAATACTGTTTTAATTCATTAATGTTGATATAGACTTTTATGTAAGACATAATCTTTTAGTTTTATTAAATTATGTTATTGCTATTCTCTTATTATTAAATTATATTATATAATTCAATGCTGCTAAATCTTTTTATAGTGAAAATTACGTCAGTGTATCATACATAATTTTTTAATAAAATATTTATTGTATGATTTATGTTTAAAATTTGTTGTTCAAGATTCGTGGTTAGTGCGTTGTTCCATACATAATTTAATTTCTAAGCAAATCAACTTTAAGATTTAATATTAATTATGTATGCATTTTTTAAATAATTTAATGAATCTTTTGTATTTGGATTTGCATGGGAAATGGGCCTGAATGAGGTCCAATCGATTAGTTTTTTTTTTTACATAACGACCGTGCAGTTTTTTTCTTTATAGGTGACCTTAATTCACAGTTAGGTCCTTATTAATTAATTAGGATCTAGGGCTAAGGTATAAGGAATTGGGAAGGAATTGGGGTATGGTGTAGGATTTAAAATTTAAAATTCAGTATTAGAGCTTATAATTTAATATTTTTAATAATTTTTAATATAAAATATAGAAAGGGGCATACTTAGGGGTAGAGATTTTTTGTTTAATAGATGACAATATACTAAGATAATATTAAAATCGTTAGTAGAGAAAAATATCTATTATTATATTAAATTTTTATTAAATTTCAGATTGAAAATGCATGACGATGGATTAATACAAACAACATTTTTATATTTGGGTAAACTACAACAAAGGTCACTTAATTATAGGTAAGGTTATATTTGGGTCACTCAATTATTAAAAGTTATATTTGGGTCACTCAATTATGAGTAAGGGTACGTTTGGGTCATCTAATTATTAATGTTACATTTGGATCACTCAATTATGGGCAAGGTTACATTTGGATCACCCTTCATATTTAAAAAAATATATCAATTTGTGTATTAGATTAATTAATGATTTCAAATGAAGTATTCTAATGTTAACAATGGTATACAAGTGATTTGGAAGGAAAAAATGACTAAATTGATGTACTTTTTTAAATATGAAGGATGACATAAACGTAACTTTACCCATAATTGAGCGACGAAAATGTAATCTTTAATAATTGGGTGACCCAAATGTAACTTTACTCATAACTGAGTGACCCAAATATAACTTTCAATAATTAGGTGACCAAAATGTAACTTTACCTATAATTGAGTGAACCGTTGTAGTTTAACCATCAAAAATCAAGGTTTGTAATTTGTGGAAGAAGCTTAAAAGCCCTCATCAAAGTAGGGTTGACAACGCTGAACCCCCCATCCATTACAAAGTTAACCCCGCTCACATAACTTGCATCATCACTAGCCAAATACACCACAGCTCCAGCCACTCCCTCAGCCTTCAACACTTCTCCTTTCAAGTTCCCCATTTCTCTCGCAATCGCTTCCACTTTCGGAACGTCCTCTTCCTTCGGTGCCGACATGGGAGTCGCCACGATAAAAGGCGACACGCAATTTACCCTTATGTTATATTGCCCTAACTCTGCCGCCAAGTTCTTGGCTAACCCCACCACCCCAACTTTCGATGCTGTATAAGCATAGCTCGCCGTCCCTGCGATCGCCGTAGCAACGCTCGCGGTGAAAAGAATGCAACCTTTACGTCGAGGGATCATCACTCGAGCCGCATGTTTGGCTCCCATAAGAGCTCCCACTAAGTTTACACCCACCACGCGATCGATGTCGGATTTCGTAGTTTCCAATATGCTACCCAATTGACCATCGATGACACCTACATAATTTTTTGTTTATTAGAAACGAACATGTTTGTAAACATACTTTCGAACAAAAATCTAATCGAAAAATGCTTTGTAAATTACCTGCATTGTTGTACATTATATCGAGGATTCCGTGTTCGGAGATTGTGGCGTCGATCAGGTTGATAATATCATCTTCTTTCGAAACGTCACAGTGAATGTAGGAAACATTTTCGCCGAGCTCATCCGCGATGGCTTGCCCTAGGGTATCTTGGATATCGGCAATTACGACCTTGGCACCATTTTCATGGAAAAGCCGAGCCGTGGTTGCTCCAATGCCGCTTGCGCCTCCAGTTATGACTGCTACTTTGCCTTCCAACCTAGAAAATGAACTAATGTTGTAAATTTAACATTTGAATTTTAATAGTCAAATTATGGTTTTAGTCCCTAGACTATACTTAACTTGGGATTTAGTAACTAAATGCCCACGTATAATACAAACATTAAACATATCTAAAGCCGTGATAGCTTTCAGAAGCAAAACCCAAAATTACCAAATCATAAATAAAGAGAGAAATGATATTTACCTTCTACAGGGTGATGCTGCAGAGGAAATTCCAGTTCCAGGAGAATTCATCTTTGTGGCTCAGCAAATGAAGGGGAAACGTATGGAATACAGACTTGGCTTCTGCATGCCATGGATTTTATATCCTCGGAAGACTTCATACACGTGTATGTACACGTGTGTATTCTTTGAGTTAAAATGCATGCATTTGCCCTGGATATTGAATTTGTTTAACTTTGACATTTATTCAATGAACACGGCTACATCTTGGTATTTGAGGCATTTCAGAGCTCAGAATTTTCACACCCCAAAATAGTTTACATAAGAAAATACATTTATAAAAAAAATATTTAACAAATGAATAAGTATAGGGTAAGAGATTTGTATATGAATTCATTTATGTTAAAGTTAAGTATTTTTAAAAAAAATACTCAAATTTATATAAAAACGAGTAAACAAAAATATTATTATAATAACATTAATAATCGTTTTAAAAATTATTTTAATTTTATATATTTTCAAATGGCTCCTAATAAATAATGTGAATTCCACCATTGTTTTTAATATATATCATTTTTATTTTAGTTTAAGAAATTAAACTTTTTCAATATCAATTTATATATTTTAAAATTTTAATTTTTAAGTTTTAAACTAAAAATTTTGCATAATGCATAAATAAATCTTAAAAAAATTCAACTTTTTTCTATATGTTTTAAACATTTTGTGCATAATGTATATACCTTATCTCATCCATAAATAAGAAGATATTGAGGCTTAAACATGTTTGATCCTACAAACTCGTATATATTCTATGAATAACAAGTTGTAACATATTCTTCATTATGTTTTAATTCAATTGATATCTTCTACCAATTGTAAAAAAAATTGAACAATTTCAAAGTATATATATATATATATATATGAAAAGTTTAAAAGTGATTATAAGGTAGTATTTGTGTATACATATTCTTAACTTTTGACAATGCACACACCTTGTAGACAAAACAGTTGAACTCGAGCCTCCTAGGATGAACACCATTTGTATTTTCACTGAGACCACTTGTTAAATTCTAAATTTAAATTTAAATTTAAATGTAATTTTTTATCTAATAATTTAAAGAAATATAAATAATTTAGATAATATAGCAAAATAAGAATAATACATCCTCTATTCAAAAAAGAATAATACATCATATTTTATAAAAAAAAAGTTATATATATTGTATTCAAAGAATCTCTCTCAAATGAAGGATAAGGTGATGGCTATATGATTTGACTTTTCAAATAAAATCATATCCAACCTTAGATCTTGTTTCATCATCATTATTATCATTATATGTAACATTTATTTTTTTGTGAGGCGTTCAAAGTTGGAAAAATGGATGATTTAACATATGTATTCATGTCAAAAAAATTAAATTATAGTGTCAAAATTTATAAATTTCAAATAATTTTTTCCGATAAATATGGACAAACTATGAAATCAATTTTTTATTACGCTAAGTCAATTATTTTAAAAATGGAGTCACTATCCTCTTGAAGTAATGTTAATTTTATTTATAATATATATATATATTTAAAAAAATTAAGTGTTACTTGATACCCTAGTGCAAAGGTAACTCCGCCACTCTATGCACTTAAACTTTTGTATTTACGTAGCTTAACGGTAGGAAAGGGCACATAGGAGGGTAGGGATGGTAATGAATTGAATTTTATAAAATTTAAGTACAATTCAATTAATAATAGGTCTTAAAAAAATTTAAGTCTAATTACATAAATTCAAGTCTGGTCCAATAAAATATTTAAAATTTAAATCTAAATTTAAAAGTCTAAATATAATTAATTTTTTCTTTTTTGCAAAGTAGCAACTCAAACAAATATCTTTAAATAAAAAATAATTTTCATCAAACAAATATGTTTAAACTAATAGCACAAACAAATCTCAACAAATATTACAATCCAATATAAAACAAATTAAAAATAACAACTCAAACTTCAACTAAAAAAACTCAACTACAAATAAATTATCCTTACATAAACTACTATTGTCTTACTAGTCTACTAAAATAACTACTTTCCAAATTACAATTATAAAATATTTAATAAATATTATAATTGAAGATGAAACTAGTTAAAAATATAATGAAAATGTAGCCAGCAACTTATTTTTTTTCAAGTTTGCCCCAATTCTCACAATGCACGACTTACAGAAGTTAATATTTAAGCTCGAGCATAGTTCAAAGCTTTTCAGAATTCTCTTCATATTTAGTATATTTTCCTTATCTTGATTCAGAAATTTTAATTAACGGATTGATCGGAAGTTTAGCGAAGACAAAGTCAACCAGAGCATAAACCTTTAAAGTTTGGTGGTAACTTGTTGTTTACTTTTGATTAATCTGTTTTGGTAGGAACATGGCGAAACTGTGTAATGTATTACGAGGTTCTGTTTTTTATTTTTGTTTTAGGAGAGCATTAGTTTGTATTCCGGCTTATGTCGTGTAACTTGTTGTTTACTTTTGATTAATCTATTTTGGTAGGAATATGGCGAAACTGTGTAATGTATTACGAGGTTCTGCTTTTTATTTTTGTTTTAGGAGAGCATTAGTTTGTATTCCGGCTTATGTGTACTATTTTTTTCCACTTAGGATTATGGAGGTTTTGAATAAGGCACATAATGCCAGGTAGGCTTATATGAAATTAATAAAATTATATTTGTCGAGAAAAAATAATCCCAATTCAACTTAATCAGGGTTTCAATATATATCTATATTAATATACATAATCCCAATTAAACTTAATTAAGATTTTAATATGTATCTATATTTTTAAATCTAAGAGTTTTAAATATTTTTATTTAGATTTATATATGAATCGGATCGTGGCAATGTCCATATCTGATCCACCTCCTATTAAGACTTATACCCTTTTTCAAATTTAAATTCGAATTTTTTATTGAATTTGGATATTTTTTTATAATCAAAACAGATTCGAATCAAATTCAGATTATATTGCTATCCCTAGACGAGTGCATAGGATCTACATTCATTTATCTATACTAGGGTTAAAAATACTAAAGATATGTGCATTATTTTTTGAGTAGCCGTGTTCATTGAATTAGGGGTATAAGGAATTAGGATTAAGTAGACCAAGAATAATCTATTTGTTATTATTAATTGTATACTTTTAGTTTTGGGCTGGATATTTATTTGAGTTCTAATTTAAATTTATTTTGGGTTTGGATTACATATGAGTATCAGATAGTTGGGTTTAGACTTAGGTTATATGGTTTGGGTTTGAGTATGGATATTTAGTGTTTGGGTTAGATATCTATCAATTAAAATTATGTCAGTTTATTAAATCTGTCTGGTTTCGGAAATTAAAACCAAAAATTGATTTGGTTAAATATTATTAAATATGTATATAACTAAACCAAATTCCACGATCGAATAAACCAAAAATTAAATAAATTTAATTAATTAATCAGTTAACCTTTGTGAATAAAATAATGAAGAACAACGAACAAGTATAAAAGAGATGAGAGAAAGAGGGAGATTCATATTATTATCTAAAATAGAATTGTGTACAATGTCTTCATCTATTTATAGGCGTAAGAAGTACATAATAAATTAAACTCTAATTAATAGAGATAATATTCTTAATAATAAATAAATCAAACTCATTAGATAAAGTTCTAATCATGATAGACATCCACACAGATAAATATTCATAACACTCCCCCTTGGATGTCTATGAAGATAATGTGCCTCGTTAAAACCTTATTAAGATAAAAACTCAATGGGAAAAAATTCTTTAGTGAATGAAAAAGAGTACATACATCTTTGATACGCATAACATGATGCCTCATTAAAAACCTTACCAGAAAAATCTATTGGGACAAAACCTCGGTTAAGGAAAAAAGAGTGCAATGCGTATTTACTCCCCCTCATGAAGATACCACAAAAGATCTTTGAATCTTTATAATTCAATCTTGAATACTTTTTCTAAAGATCGCGATGGATGAAACTTTGGAGTAATATGTTTCATGATGTATCCACCTTTCATTATCTCTACACAAGATAACATTTGTATCATATCTTGTGAAAGTAAATCACATATCTTCTGGATATGTTGGGTCAATGGTCTTAGCCAAATACATTTTTGGTTTGCCTCGTGCATAATAATTATTTCTTCAAGATTTGAGGAAGCATCGACGAATATTTGAAGATCTAAAGGTAATGATCTTTGTATATCCATAGATATTTCTTGACCAACTAATATATGGTGCTTCAAGACCAAGAAAAGATATAATTATCTTTATTCACATCCAACGATCTTACAATAGATATCCTTTATCCATATTAAATCTTCTTTAAGATTCTTTCAACTTATGTCCATTCATAGACAAAAACGCATATTTAAGTGCTCGATCTTTAGGTCGAGACAAAACCACATCTCAAGATTATTTTTCTCAAATATTTTTCTTAAATAACCAAATGCTTTGAAAGCTCTTCAGGAGTTCTAATAATATTTAAATTATCATAATGAATCTTGATCAAAACTCATTTTACAAAATACATAAGGAAATTTGGTCATTCTTGCAATATTTTCTCAATTAGTACTCACTAAGTCGATTATAACAAATGTGCCAAAATATTCAATGAGACATGTCTAAATAAATTTTCTCAAAAATTTCTAAATGCTTCTAGCATTTTAAATCTTTTAAGGATAAATATGGATCTATAAATAATTAGACGCGTGTAATATATTTCATAATTGCCAAATTAATTGCATCCACCATGAAGTATTTAGAATTCTTCATAAATTATAATATGTCGTATTTATGACTACTTATTTGTGTCTCACTTGCATTACATCTTTAGGTGTTTGGACTGTTGGTCCAAATACTTTTCTTTTAGAAATTCAAAGAGTCTTTCTATATTGGTCAATTCAATATCTATACTTCTTGATAGATTTCTATACAAGATCCTCGTTTTCTTTCTTTACTTCTATAGAAGTATTCTATTTAAAACTATTTGTAAAATTATTGTCGACAACTTTTCAATTTTTTGGTTCCATTCTCGTAGTGACATAACTCATCGATCAATAGTTTTATTATTAGTTATGTCTTGGGTCTCTTCAGGAGCACCCGCCTCCAATATATGACCATCTCATATTACTTTTTACTTACGAGAATTTTGATCATTGGAACCATTTTAACTATCATGTTCAGGCATGATTTACATCCCCTCGCTCTAACATGTAATTTAAACTTAGAGCATTTCAGGTAATATATGAGACTTAGTTACTCTCATTGGGTCAGTAAATATGTCTGGCAGTTGACATATAACAACATGAATTATCTTATGAACTTCTGGTTCATATACGAGGATCTAGATAACGATAATTCATTTTCCTTTATCCAACTGATTATTATCTCATCCTGATGTTGAGAAAAATCATGTAATAAATGATTCTCCAATTAATGTTTAAGAGTTTAAACATAAAAGGAGACTCGTACTCAATATATATTCTCAATCCTTTTTATTTACCCATTTTGTGCGTTGTGGTGGAGCAATTCATATCGCGCATTCAAAAATTATAAAAAGGAAAATGTATGGCTTCTGACCAAAAACCAATCATAACGGGATGTTTATTATAACTCATTGGCTTGATGCGTATAAGTGTTGCTATATGGAAACACCATATAAATAATAAGTCTTTTGTTCTCATAGTTTAGCTATTAAATAGAAGGCATCCAATTGAAATTTTGCTAAACTATATTTTTCATAACCAATAGGCTTTGTAATAACTGATATAGCCTAAAATATAAATCCACTAGCTTTTGCAAGACGAATAGTCTAACTGCATAATCTGAATCTTTTATAATCAATCTCAAAAACTTCTAGTTGTAAGTTGATAAAATAATGTAGATGCATCTACTAAAATTATATAAAACTTTTCACATTTGCGGATATATGAGCCCATATTTCGTTCAAATATGCAAGACATGTAGTCTCAATTTCAGCACAAGAACTTCAAGTTTTAATTCTTTTGGTAAGTGAGATCAACTATATCCTTTGAGAACAAACAACACAAGAACTTCAGGTTCTTTTAGTAAGTAGAATTTAATCAATTCCTTTAAGCAACACAAGAACTTCATGTTCTTTAATAAGTGAAATTTAATTAATTCATTTGAGAATAAGCACCATAAGAACTACAAGTTCTTTTAATACATGTGCATGTAAATTTCAATAATTTTTACACCATTATTGATCAGGATGGTCTAACCAATCATGCCAACTATATATATATGTGTGTGTGTATTCTCTGAATTTGTAAACTTCTTGTTTATCATAACATGTAATTTAATCTCACTCGTACATGTCTAGTACATCCATCAAAATTGTTCCTTTAAATAAGAATATATTTAGCTCTTTCGGAGCTTTCAATTGAAATTATCTTTTAGTAGCAATATATAGCTCTTCTAGAATTTTCAACTGACTTTTTGGCTACCAGAACTTATATCCATATTGACTTATTTTAAATGCCAATTAATAACATATTTTATCTATAATTCTCAAATGGATGTTTTCGAACTCATATTGCTCTCTTAAAATTTTTACTTTTAGTGGTGATGATATTATTACCATTAGCAGTAATTATTACAATATTCTACACTTTTCATAATGTGAATTCTCTTAAGAATTTATTGCTCTTCTAGAACATCAATATTTTCAGTACTTTGAGATATAATACTCACATTATCCCCTTGCATTTAAATGAAAAAATATATCTTATGCTTATGTTGAGCATAAATCGTCATCATATATTGTATTTGACATGTAATCATGTTAAATAAAATAAATAAATATCATAATATATAAATATAAGTATAAAACGCAAATAATTAATGTGTGTAAAGTAAATAAACACAAAAGAAAAATAAAAAAGATAAATAATTCTCTTCAAAGTTATGAGAATAATTAGAAGATGATTTATTCCATTCGATGGTTATAAAAAAATCAACAACGTCCAAATGAGTTGGACCAACAATGTTCAAATAAAGTTGGACCAGTATCATCTTCGTCATGTTTCACAAACAAAATTTCTTCTATTTCCTTTCCTTTATCATTCAATGGTTGTTGATTTTTCAACGTACAACACGTACGAGACCAATGGTTTATAACATCGCATTGGTAATAAGAAGAATTTTACTTCATTAGAATGATCTTTATCACTCTTGTCATCCTTATAACCTCACTACCGGTGGGTAGAAGTATCCTTAAAATGACTATATTTTTCATGTCAATATTTATAGCCTCGACCACGACCACAACTTCTAATGTGATTTTTATTCCTTCCATAATATAATCTCACATTCACTTCAGGGAATGAAGTAGAGCCATTGGGCCTTTTAAACCTTTTTCACATATCGTTATCACATAGAACAAATATTTAATCCTCGTACGCGACATTGTTAAATCAGTCCACAAGGTCCTTTAAAAACCTCATTTAGGACCAATAGCCTCGCAGAACGAGATGTCTAGCCAATATACTTGAATTATATCGAAATTATATCTCTAATTGAATAATGATTTACCATGTTTGCATTCACTTCAGGGAATGAAACAGTTCCAATAATCGCATAGAATAAACATCATGTTTGCATTCACTTCAGAGAATGCCCCATCATTAATAATCGCATGGAATAAACACCATGTTTTGCATTCACCTCAGGGAATGCCTCCCATTAATGTAACACCTGCTTTTGTATAAAAAAAAAGAACAAGAAAGAGTGCGTGTGAGGAGTGTTGAACACACAACCTCTTGGTTGTGTGGTTGGCGACCCAACCAACTGAGCTAAATAGCTCTTGGTTATAAACCACCCCACCTCCTTTTTATTTTGTATTGAGTTAAAATTTTGGGATATTAAATTTAGAAAGTAACCATTCATCTACCAAAGAAAAGATAACCCCCCCTTCGAAATTTCTAGAAAATTTCCCCCCTCACCCGTCTTCTATCTCCGGCGAGCTCCCCGCCCTCCCCGCCGTTCCGTTCACTCCACCGTTGTCGTCGGTGTGAGCCCCGTCAGCCCCTGAACCGTTTTCCGTCAACCACGCGCGACGTCGGCCGGCCGTTTACAGTGGAAAACGGATCAGGAAGCTTAAAGGTTTCAGCCGCCACCGTTTTCCTCATTTCCGGCCGTTCCCGACGTCGGCTCGCCTCACCGTGGGCACCGGCAAGCTCCTCGCGTCCCGATCTACAAAACCCATGTGTTCGATCGTTCATCCAAATCCGTTAAAGGCTTCGTCGGAGCTTCGTCTTTTCCGACGAAGTTTTAACCGTTGGGATCTTTTTCGGTAAGTTGTCGATCAATTTCCGGGTTGTATTCGTTGTGGTTGTATAGTGGATTAAATTTTCGTTCTTTTTACGGCCAGGTTGTGCCCTTCGACGTCTCCGGCGACCATTCCGGCCACCGTCCGGCCACCAGAAATTGTTGGGTAAGTAAATCGGCTCAACCCGGTCTGAACCGGCTGGATCGGTCGGCCCTTTAGCCAAACCCGAACCGGTTTGGCCCAAAGCCCAAACCCAGTCAACCCGAGCCCATCGTCCGACCCGACCCGTCTCTGACCCGCCTGTCCGACCCGTTGACCCGGTTCGAGTCAACCCGTCTACCGAGTCAACTCAGTCCGAGTCAGCACGATAAGTCAGCCGAGTCAACTCAGTGAGTTAACTTGCTGAGTCAACTCAGTTGACTGCTGACGTCAGCATTGACTTTGACCAGTTGACTCTGACCCCGTTGACCGTTGACCTACTGATGTCAGCGTTGACCTGCTGACGTCAGCGTTGACTTTGACCGTAGACCAAAAGTCAAATTTTCCGAAAACTCCTATCTTATGTTTTTCGACGTCCTGAGTCCATTTTTGAAGCCCGTTTTGCAAAATTCTGATCCGAAAGCCTCCGAATCTGACCTTGAGCCCGAACTTGTTTATGTACTTAATTATTGGTTAAGAGCTTGTGAGTAAGATCTGATCTTGGAATTTGCGTAATTGAAGGTATTCTCGGTTCCTTGGATGCTCGATGCTGAGGAATGTCGAATTCAGGTTCGAGGGTATTCGAGTGTCGCATCATGAATCAACTGTTATAGCTCGGAGCTAAGGTAATACATTACTACCCCTTGTATGCTTTATGTACATGTTGATATCTGGTTAAAGCATGCATGCTTATGATGAATGTTTCGTGAACTCTGCTTAAGTCGAATTCGATACGAAAAATAAGAATGAGAGTCAGTAAGAGTAACATACTCGGATAAGAATATTAATAGATCAGGAGTGTCGAAAGTGCTAATAATAATAATAATAATAATACAGTTAAATATGAAATTCTATCAATGATGTCTAAGAACCAATGTTCAGAATACGGAGTATGAGATGTTGGATATGAAATTACGAAAATACCCTTAGAGCATAAGTATGACTAAACTACCAATCTGATAAAGGAAATGACCTAAAATCTGCATTCAACCTAATTATGCAATTTTCACTACTCAAGATGTATGTTTTAATGGAAAGACTTCGGCATCATTATGCAATACGTGTGATACAAACTTGGATAATCCCTCAATTTCTGTATAACACATGAATGAGAATTTTCTGGAAATATTGTTGAAATCCTAAGTCGACCCTTATGACAGTAATACGTGAATTAGATGAGAATGATCGTAATGACCAAAAAGATGGTAATGCCCTCGAGCACCGAAATGTCTAATTAATTTGAATGAAGATATACCCTCAAGTTCTGTAATAAATGAATCGTCTGTAAAGGGCCGGAGAGTTACGACGCCTTAATCTCGCTTGAGTACGTGAGTGATGGAGGTACCAAATGGTAATTCAGAAAGAAATGGTAGATTTATCTCAGTCTAAAATAACCGAAATACCCTCCTGAGTTAATCGGTAACTATGTATTTGACGAAATTCTGGATTTGTTAATAAGACTAAAATAACTTGGATGTCCAGTTAGAAAACTAATGAGCAAATAGGATACCCGAGTTCTGTGAACCATTGCTCTCAATGTTGGTATAATTACCAGAATGTTTATGAATGTTAAAATGATCATAATGCCCTTGTATGCTTAAAAGACTAAAGTACCCATAATATATCTGAACTTTCTAAGTTCTTGATGTACCACCTCCTAAATATCTGGGTTAAACCGTTTGTATGAACCCCCCTTTTTAAAAAAAGGGGCTACGTTTCAGAAATCCGTTCAAGTTGTCAAGGGTTCAGTATGTCTCATTCCGTAAATGTCAAGTATCTCTAAGAAATGATCTGTCCCACCTAGTGTGTTCCTTGTGTGATATATTCTATTGAATGGATTGTATAATTATTTAATCATGAATAATATTATATTGACGAACATTTCAATTGTTATTGAGATTGCATCACTATGTTAAAAAAATAATGAGATAAAATGATGAATTTGATATATATGATGACATTCTCTGCCTACCTGATATATGTCTGCTCAATTTGTATACTTGGTATGTGATCGTTTGATCTGTGATGGTATTGTCTGACTGTTTGATGAATTTGTTAGCATGATCTGTTATTTTGACCTATGATGGGATAATCTGTTTGCATGATGAATGCTGAAAATGTCTACTTTGCTCAATAGTATGCCCATTTATCTGTCAAAAGCATAAACTTCTGTTTCTGATACTCTGAATAAAATATGTCTGATACATGTACTATGTTACTCATGTCTGGAATCTGAACATCGATTACTGTCTGGGGTATACTGTTGGGTTATGTTATGAAGTGTCTGCAGGTACAGCCCTGATCCAGCTGATAAACCCTTCTGTTAAGCTCCTACGCCCACGGGCCTAGGGTAAGTCTTTCTGGACCTAAGGCATTCCCTTAGGTAGGCTCCTATGCCTCAGGCCTAGGGTAAGACCTTCTGTAAGCAGTTCTGGGGGACTGCATATTGGTGTAAGATTGGAGGGTAGTTCTTGTAAACTTCTGTATGAACATTGAACATTTGCATTTAATCTGTTATGCGCTCATATGATATGATGTTAAGTACTTATGTATGTTTGATTTGCAACTTATTAAAACACACTAGGCTTCGTGGTTTAACTTCACCAACCCGCCACTCTGTTGATTCTTTGAACAATAAGCTCTCTTTTAGTACTCAGTAACATAGAAAGAACAAACCTTGTTGTCTTTAAGAATAGTGCTTCACTAAATTAACGAAACATTAATGGAGACAAGTATTGCCTGGAACATCATAAAAATGTTATGCATACCCTATGTCTGCATGAGCCTATAGCATCTTTTGGTAGTTCTGTATTACTGAGCTTTTCCAAGCTCACGTTATTTTTTTGCTATCGCAGGTTAAAAGAATATAGCATGACAAAATGTAGACATCAGTGTTCGGAGTTCCCTCGGCGTTGCCTATGGAGTACGGTACTGTATAGTTAGGGGGCATGTAGGTCATGTATGGTTTCATGTCCGTGTCTGTAAAATACTTTTCTGAAATTTTCGTCATGTGTTTAAATATTTTCCTGAAATTATATTTTAAACAGAAGTTGATTTTACAGTTTGATAAGTGTTTTGGAAAAAAAATGTTTTCATGTGTATTTTCACTGTGGGTCGCTCTTGTGACCCTAATGTGACTTCCTAGGATCCGTTGTAGCGCATAGGTGGGTCTAGGGGGTTACATTTAGTGGTATCAGAGCTTAGAGTTGCGTCTTTCTAGGTAGATCGGTCGATCGTCTGTCGTAGGGTCTCTGGTCTGTTCATGCCCCTAGATCATAACCGTACTCCTCCGAGCCGAAACTCTGATGTCGAATCCTTTTTCTGAAATAATTGAATCTAAACTTTATGTCCGCTGTATCCCGAATCGTAAAGACAAGAAATATCTGTAACATTCGTCTGTGAATTGGATTAACTTGATGGATTTGAATATGGATAGAGAACTTGAGATGGGTTATGCATGCGAAATCGAAGATCTGAATCAGGTTAAGAATAAATGTTTGATCATATGAGGTAACAGATATAAGACTGCATGTATGGTAGCTCGGTGATCATGATATGTTTGAAAATATCCGGAAAAAAATTTGATAAATGCAGTATAAATCTAAAAGAGAGGTGTCTATGAACCCGGCGAAAGAATTAACTCGGTAGTTACTCCGTTATACACAAAAAAACAATTGTATGACCTTTACGCTGAAGAATGCCCCGTTAAAAGCTCTGAATACTCGTCTGGATTTCAGAAGCAGTTTTTCATCCGTGAACTGATGGTCAACCTAGAAGTGTAATTCAGATTCTTGAAGATATGTTAGGGGTCTTATGATTATCTTTTACGGTAGTTGGGAAGGTTCTCCGTCTCTAATCGAGTTGCATACTATAACAGTTAGGAGACAAGTGTTCGCTTGACACAGTATGAAGTCTTGTATAGATATAAATACAATATTCTGGTTAGTTGGTCTGAGATGTATAATGGGATGACTTTGGGTCTAAAAGACAATCCGAGTAGTTGAGAACATTGCCAGATTGATCTGTGACTGTCTGGTGCCACACAAAACAAGAGGAGAGACAAAACAAAAATACACATGGATATTTTGATGAACAAGTTTCAGTACAAGAATGGATGAAAGAGCGATTTCTACATTTCTCTGACTCTGGGAAATTTCGAGGACGAAATTTCTTTTAGGGGGAGAGAATTGTAACACCTGTTTTTGTATAAAAAAAGAAGAAGAAGAAAGAGTGCGTGTGAGGAGTGTTGAACCCACAACCTCTTGGTTGTGTGGTTGGCGACCCAACCAACTGAGCTAAATAGCTCTTGGTTATAAACCACCCCACCTCCTTTTTATTTTGTATTGAATTAAAATTTTGGGATATTAAATTTAGAAAGTAACCATTCATCTACCAAAGAAAAGATAACCCCCCCTTCGAAATTTCTAGAAAATTTTCCCCCTCACCCGTCTTCTATCTCCGGCGAGCTCCCCACCCTCCCCACCGTTCCGTTCACTCCACCGCTGTTGTCGGTGTGAGCCCCGTTAGCCCCTGAACCGTTTTCCGTCAACCACGCGCGACGTCGGCCGGCCGTTTGCAGTGGAAAACGGATCGGGAAGCTTAAAGGTTTCGGCCGCCACCGTTTTCCTCATTTCTGGCCGTTCCCGACGTCGGCTCGCCTCACCGTGGGCACCGGCGAGCTCCTCGCGTCCTGATCTACAAAACCCATGTGTCCGATCGTTCTTCCGACTCCGTTAAAGGCTTCATCAGAGCTTCGTCTTTTCCGACGAAGTTTTGACCGTTGGGATCTTTTTCGGTAAGTTGTCGATCAATTTCCGGGTTGTATTCGTTGTGGTTGTGTAGTGGATTAAATTTTCGTTCTTTTTACGGCCAGGTTGTGCCCTTCGACGTCTCCGGCGACCATTCCGGCCACCGTCCGACCACCAGAAATTGTTGGGTAAGTAAATCGGCTCAACCCGGTCTGAACCGGCTGGACCGGTCAGCCCTTTAGCCAAACCCGAACCGGTTTGGCCCAAAGCCCAAACCCAGTCAACCCGAGCCCATCGTCCGACCCGACCCGTCTCTGACCCACCTGTCCGACCCGTTGACCCGGTTCGAGTCAATTCGTCTACCGAGTCAACTCAGTTCGAGTCAGCACGATGAGTCAGCCGAGTCAACTCAGTGAGTTAACCTGCCGAGTCAACTCAGTTGACTGCTGACGTCAGCATTGACTTTGACCAGTTGACTCTGACCCCGTTGATCGTTGACCTGCTGACGTCAGCGTTGACCTGCTGACGTCAGCGTTGACTTTGACCGTTGACCAAAAGTCAAATTTTCCGAAAACTCCTATTTTATGTTTTTCGACGTCCTGAGTCCATTTTTGAAGCCCGTTTTGCAAAATTCTGATCCGAAAGCCTCCGAATCTGACCTTGAGCCCGAACTTGTTTATGTACTTAATTATTGGTTAAGAGCTTGTGAGTAAGATCTGATCTTGGAATTTGCGTAATTGAAGGTATTCTCGGTTTCTGGGATGCTCGATGCTGAGGAATGTCGAATTCAGGTTCGAGAGTATTCGAGTGTCGTATCATGAATCAACTGTTATAGCTCGGAGCTAAGGTAATACATTATTACCCCTTGTATGCTTTATGTACATGTTGATATCTGGTTAAAGCATGCATGCTTATGATGAATGTTTTGTGAACTCTACTTAAGTCGAATTCGATACGGAAAATAAGAATGAGAGTCAGTAAGAGTAACATACTCGGATAAGAATATTAATAGATCAGGAGTGTCGAAAGTGCTAATAATACAGTTAAATCTGAAACTCTATCAATGATGTCTAAGAACCAATGTTCAGAATGCGGAGTATGAGATGTTGGATATGAAATTACGAAAATACCCTTAGAGCATAAGTATGACTAAACTACCCATCTGATAAAGGAAATGACCTAAAATCTGCATTCGACCTAATTATGCAATTTTCACTACTCAAGATGTATGTTTTAATGGAAAGACTTCGACATCATTATGCAATACGTATGATACAAACTTGGATAATCCCTCAATTTCTGTATAACACATGAATGAGAATTTTCTGGAAATATTGTTGAAATCCTAAGTCGACCCTTATGACAGTAATACGTGAATTAGATGAGAATGATCGTAATGACCAAAAAGATGGTAATGCCCTCGAGCACCGAAATGTCTGATTAATTTGAATGAAGATATACCCTCAAGTTCTGTAATAAATGAATCGTCTGTAAAGGGCCGGAGAGTTAGGACGCCTTAATCTCGCTTGAGTACGTGAGTGATGGAGGTACCAAAAGGTAATTCAGAAAGAAATGGTAGATTTATCTCAGTCTAAAATAACCGAAATACCCTCCTGAGTTAATCGGTAATTATGTATTTGACGAAATTCTAGATTTGTTAATAAGACTAAAATAACTAAAAGGCCATGATAGCCTAAATAATCGGAACATCACTGAAAATACCCGAACTTAAAAGACTTTAATTTAGAAATTCTTGAATGTCCAGTTAGAAAACTAATGAGCAAATAGGATACCCGAGTTCTGTGAACCATTGCTCTCAATGTTGGTATAATTACCAGAATGTCTATGAATGTCGAAATGACCATAATGCCCTTGTATGCTTAAAAGACTAAAGTACCCATAATATATCTGAACTTTCTAAGTTCTTGATGTATCACCTCCTAAATATCTGGGTTAAACCGTTTGTATGAACCCCCCTTTTCTAAAAAAGGGGCTACGTTTCAGAAATCCGTTCAAGTTGTCAAGGGTTCAGTATGTCTCATTCCGTAAATGTCAAGTATCTCTAAGAAATGATCTGTCCCATCTAGTGTGTTCCTTGTGTGATATATTCTATTGAATGGATTGTATAATTATTTAATCATGAATAATATTATATTGACGGACATTTCAATTGTTATTGAGATTGCATCACTATGTTAAAAAAATAATGAGATAAAATGATGAATTTGATATATATGATGACATTCTCTGCCTACCTGATATATGTCTGCTCAATTTGTATACTTGGTATGTGATCGTTTGATCTATGATGGTATTGTCTGACTGTTTGATGAATTTGTTAGCATGATCTGTTATTTTGACTTATGATGGGATAATCTGTTTGCATGATGAATGCTGAAAATGTCTACTCTGCTCAATAGTATGCCCATTTATCTGTCAAAAGCATGAACTTCTATTTCTGATACTCTGAATAAAATATGTCTGATACATGTACTATGTTACTCATGTCTGGAATCTGAACATCGATTACTGTCTGGGGTATACTGTTGAGTTATGTTATGAAGTGTCTGCAGGTACAGCCCTGATCCAGCTGATAAACCCTTCTGTTAAGCTCCTACGCCCACGGTCCTAGGGTAAGTCTTTCTGGACCTAAGGCATTCCCTTAGGTAGGCTCCTATGCCTCAGGCCTAGGGTAAGACCTTCTGTAAGCAGTTCTGGTGGACTGCATATTGGTGTAAGGTTGGAGGGTAGTTCTTGTAAACTTCTGTATGAACATTGAACATTTGCATTTAATCTGTTATGCGCTCATATGATATGATGTTAAGTACTTATGTATGTTTGATTTGCAACTTATTAAAACACACTAGGCTTCGTGGTTTAACTTCACCAACCCGCCACTCTGTTGATTCTCTGAACAATAAGCTCTCTTTTAGTACTCAGTAACATAGAAAGAACAAACCTTGTTGTCTTTAAGAATAGTGCTTCACTAAATTAACGAAACATAAATGGAGACAAGTATTGCCTGGAACATCATAAAAATGTTATGCATACCCTATGTCTGCATGAGCCTATAGCATCTTTTGGTAGTTCTGTATTACTGAGCTTTTCCAAGCTCACGTTATTTTTTTTGCTATCGCAGGTTAAAAGAATATAGCATGACAAAATGTAGACATCAGTGTTCGAAGTTCCCTCGGCGTTGCCTATGGAGTACGGTACTGTATAGTTATGGGGCATGTAGGTCATGTATGGTTTCATGTCCGTGTCTGTAAAATACTTTTCTGAAATTTTTGTTATGTGTTTAAATATTTTCCTGAAATTATATTTTAAACAGAAGTTGATTTTACAGTTTGATAAGTGTTTTGGGAAAAAAATGTTTTCATGTGTATTTTCACTGTGGGTCGCTCTTGTGACCCTAATGTGACTTCCTAGGATCCGTTGTAACGCATAGGCGGGTCTAGGGGGTTACAATTAAACTTTTTGGATCAAGATGAATTTTCGTAACTTGAAATTGGGAGAAGTCTATAGTCGAGTTTTTCGACAAAGAAGAAATATTGCTTTCGAGTAAATATAGACTTTATAACAATCTTTTTATAGATTGAAATTCACCATGATTTATCGCACATTAAAATCATAATTTAAAGAGAGAGAAAAATAAAGTTTACCGATAATAATTTTCCCCTCGAGAACAATGGAGACATAACAAATGGCCGAAACAAGTTCTCATAATTTCTTTAGGTCATGTCTCTTTCCAAGCCATTTAAGCATATCATGTAAAACTTAAAATATAGTTAAATAAAATAAAATAAAAACATTCACCGTATTATATATCATGAATCCATAAAAATATATTTATCTATAAATATACTCAAGATAATCATCTTCTCCCCACGATCCCCTTGATATGGATTTGGGTCGCTTGAGAGATCAATTCTTTGAGCGAGATTGGATTCGATGCGATTAAGCATGCTTTCATTCTTTCAAAAAAAAATAAAAGTTAAAATATAAAGAGAAAGACAATCAATAGCTAAAAAATGAGAGAAAAAGAACTTATCTTTAGTTTTATTATATAATCAAATTCATTCTTTTCGGTAACTTCTTTTGGATTCGAACGGTGAAGATCTCAGTTGATTAGAGTCTCGTGCTGATAACGTGTTGTGAATAAAATAATGAAGAACAACGAATAAGTATAAAAGAAATGAGAGAAAGAGGAAGATTCAAATTATTATCCAAAATAGAATTGTGTACAATGTCTTCATCTATTTATAGGCATAAGAAGTATATAATACATTAAACTCTAATTAATAGAGATAATATTCATAATAATAAATAAATCAAACTCCTTAAATAAAGTTCTAATCATGATAGACATCCACATAGATAAATATTCATAACATTAACCAAATTTTCTCACCTGTGTATCTAATATTTTTTATAAATATAATAGTTATATTTACACATATCTCTAATCTTTAATATAATAATTTCTCCTCCTGAGTTTGATATTACAAGTGACATTAAAAAAATGACAAAGATTAAAGTTTATCATGTTTAAGGGCGTCTGTTTTGATGCTTTAGGCGAAACTTTGGGGAATATACGTATAGTATGAGGAAGTTAACGGAAGAAGGTGATCTCAAATGCCGAATGATTCATAGTCCTCCGATTCGTTAATGACTCTTTTATATACTGACTGTATTAGTTAAGAACGAATATCGCTCCATTTGATTTATTTTTCAACAGAAAGAAGTCGTATTTTTCCTTCATTTTATTAACAAATTAAATCAAGTTAGCCATAAAATAAGGTGTACACATGTTAAAATATGTTTTATGTGTTTTGTTAGAAAAATGATATGATATATGGACATTTTTGAGCTTGAATTTGAATAGGTTCCATTAGTCAAATTATTTGAGGCTAAGTGAATTATTAATCTACTACAAGAGTAGATGAAATGTGTATGTTTATATGCTCAAGATGTTCAATGGGTGAATGAGAAATTGTTGCTCAAAGTAACACCCATAATATTGAGAGAAAAAAATGAGATGGAAAGTAAAATGTCCCAAACTTGTTGGGAACATAGATTTGAAAAGTTTTATATGTAGAAGCTCTTCATATTAATATTAGAAACAAGACAAAAGCTTGGACTAGATACTTTGGGCTAGTCATAGTTTAATTATATAAAAATTAAAGATGGGTCTTGGGCCTTGGACTTAATTTTCAAACAAAAACTATAAAATTAACCCACCAAAAAAATCTCTAGCCAGATTGTTAATAGTGTTATGCTTTTGTAAAGTTCGTCGTTGCAGTCATAGTTTTTGATTGGTTACTGATATTTTTCTTTGATTTCTATTATCATTGTTTTTCCAATTTTTTTCAATTTCATTTACAGAAATTGTTGTTCCTCTGTTTAACTTTCTTCGTTTGTTGAATAACATGTTTAAATTGGTCTCATCATTATCTAATCTAGCATTTAAGCTCAAAACTGACAAATAAGATTATAAAAATACTTTATTAATATAATATTGATATTTTAAAAGTGTTATACATTTGAAACAATAGATAAAATTATACCTATACTAATACGTAATAGTATTGAAATAAAAGAATACGTCTACTAGTACTAGAGGCATCAAACGGGTCATTCGGTTCGGTTTCAGTTCGGATATGATATCATTCGGTTTTAGTTCGGGCCTCAAATCATGTCGTTTAATATTGGTTTGGTTGATTCTGGTTCGAGACAATGGTAGATCGGTCGATTTTAATCATGTTTTTAGGCCAGTTAGTTTATTTACATGCTATATATGGCTTTATAAAGTCAATATATTTGACATTTTGGTGAGTTATGCGGTAGTTCACATCCCATCATTATTTCTTTTAATATCTTTTTCTTTATTTCGAGTTGTCTTCGATTCAAGTCTACTCGGTTCGGTTGAAAATCGATTTGAGTCCATTTTGGTTTGATTGAAATTCGGGTTAGTTCAGTTTATTTCTAGTCAAGATTGAGTCATCGTGTTCGGATCAATTTCGAGTCCTGAGCCAAGTTTGTCAGATCTACTAATACCATACGAACAACAGTGACCAAAATATGGCATTTAAACCTTCCATAATTTTCTCACCTGTTGGGATAGATCTATAATCAAACATTGAAGGGAAAATGTCCATTAAACATTTAAATTTAAAAATTAAAAAAATAAAAAATTTATTTAATTATTATTTAAACTAAAAAATCTAAAATACAATTATACTAAAATTTTTTTGGCTATGCTAAACATGGCGCCTGCTCACCTGATATATATGTTGGAGGGAATTTACTATTAGTCAAACCCCATTACGTTTCATTAAATTCAATTTTTAATGAACTTAACCACGCGGAACTTCGATTCTATTACTTCATAATTTAAAATTGGCAAAAATAATAGAAAATTACTTTGATACATAAGTTTGTGTAAATTTTAGTTTATATAAATTTTTTAATTTTAGCGGTTAGAGTTTTAGGTTAGGGTTTATGGTTGTGTATGGTGAAAAATTTTGAGATTTATAGTTAGAATTTAGAGTTTAGAGTTTAAGGTTTATGTGCTAGGGTTTGAGATTTAAATTTTAATTTTTATAGAAGGGTTGTGTAAATTATTTTACACAGCTTGCATATTAAAATATAACCCAAAATAATAATATAAAAAATATACATGAGAAACACACTTTTTTTAATAATTTACTTTTAACATAAAAATTATATTCTTGAACCCAAGAAGTGATCTTAGTAAAAAAATATAATGAAGTTCAACTTAAAAAATTCAAATTCAAATATTTTTGTTTATAAGGTACGTGTGCTTTGTCAAAATATTCTTATAAATCACTGTTAAAAAACATAAAAAACTGCATTCACATGTACGGTTTGTATTTCCACTCAAATGATTCCACAAAAAATTATATAAAAATATTGAAAGTCCATCACGAAATTAAATGCATTAAATGACTAAATTTATTGATTCGGTGATTCATTATTATCTTTAGAACATCAACATCTACAAATATTTATGTTGACAATTGATATTTCACAGGGGAATTAACTGATTATAAATGAAAGAAATTCTTTGACAATAGAATATTTATGTTCGCAAACCAAACTGACAACCCATTTTACTATAATGAAAAAATTTATTTGTTAATAATATTTATATCCTGTAATTAAATTTAAATAATAACCGAATATAGCCATTTCTCAAACACCGTGAATGAAAATGAGCAACATTTTTTTATTAATTCAGTGAAAAATATTTTCCAAACACTTTAATATGAAATGGTGGTGATGTTGCCATTAATATGTATTTTTTAAGGTGTGATTCATTTTGGGTATTCTGAGTTCTGTTGGGGCGTTTAAATTGGGTTTACCTGCTATTCTTTCATTTCATTGGTTGCCATTAAATTTTTTTGTTGTTTGAAATTAATTTCTTAGTTGGCTTTTTTATGTTTGGTTCTCAAGAAAATTAAAAACTCTGGGATTTTAACCATAAAAGCGTTGAATGTTATTAATAATTAATAAACATTTCCTGGCCTAAATTTAGACTCTTCCACCAATCCTTGAATTCCATTTAATTAAGCTCTAACAACCCATTTCTTTCCCTCAATTTCTTCCCTTGTATATATACACTTGCTTTCTCCTCCAAATCCCTCACCAATCTAAGCTTCCTCTACCTTCAACTTCAAGGTATCCGTCTATTATCTTTTTTCAATATTATATATATATATATATATATTTGTGTGTTTATGTACGTTGAACCGAGTTCTTTTGTTTCTCTGTTGTTGTTTTTTTGCAGGTTAATTGAGTTACACACACAAGATGAGCCGAAGAAATGGTCGAAAGCTCGATTTGAAGCTGAACATATCACCACCGAGGGTTAATCCAAGAGTGGAATCACCGAGCCGAGCGGCGATGGTGTCGCCGACATCTTCTCCGAGCTCATGTGTGTCGTCCCACGACGTCGATATGACTGATGCAGTCGGGTATTCAAGCAGCCCCGATGCTACGTCGTCGCCGATGGCTCTCGTAGGTTGCCCGAGATGCCTTATGTACGTGATGCTATCGGAGAATGACCCGAAATGCCCCAAATGCAAGAGCACTGTTTTGCTTGATTTCCTCCATGATACTGCAACAACCACCAACGTTAAGACGAGGAAGAGTTAGATTTGGAATCCGTTCATGTTGGTCCATTAGGACTTTATAGACCTTTTCCTTTAGTTTTCCCTTTATCTTTCCTAGAAATCGGCATCCATTTTTTGTTTCTTTTTTTCAATGAACTAGTTAGAGAGCAGACATTAGGGTTCCAAATCATAGAACGTAGAGTAGGTTCGTTTATGGTAGTTGATGTCCCTGTTTTGAGGTTGTTTCCCTTCTTTAGCAGATTACTATGTGAAACTGCTTTAACTGCAACTGCCCAAATTTTCTTATATAAGAGTTAAGACATATTTTCATACAAATGTGCTGTTTAAAAAAGCCATACGAATATTATAAAATCATCTAAATTGGATTAAGGAAACAAATGCAAGGGTAATTAGGTACATGATGAGGCAGGGTAGTTCGACCATTGATAAAAAAAAAGGAGGAATTATTTGATTGTAAAAGCCATTAAAACACATAAATGCAATAGTAATTGCGACAGTTGAGAGCAATGAATTTGTTAGGCATTTCCTTTTTGCCTTCATTTACAATCTCACTGAATGTCACTTTCCTGCTGCCAATGTCATTATCTACTTTTGGTCACTCCATTTTATTCTCATTCAATCCCATTATTCCCCCCTTTTAACTCAGTAACTCTTTTCGATTAGGTTACTTTTCTTGGATCAAAATGTTATTTTTTGTTTATCTATTTATATTATGCACAAATCTCTGTCGGAAGACTTACCCATCAAAATTAGGTGTACGACGTGAATCAATTCGAATTAATTGGCCTAAAACTCTAAGATATTAAGAGAGTAACAAAAAAACAGTTGCTCGAATTAGTATTATAAATTAATCGGGTATTAATTAAATCAATAATTTTACAAAACTAGTATTATAAAACTATGTTAACTATTAAATAAGTCATATAATGGAGAAACGATTTTGATTGTGTTCAAGACAAACTGTTTTTAACTCGCTCCCTCTCCCTCTCCATTCAAATAAATAAATAATGTTTGTTCAAAAAAACGTAGAAATAGCAACAAATTAATTGGAATGCCTATTTTTATTTTAAGTGTTTAAATTATATATCGTTAAAAAAATTGTAATCCAATAGATGCATGACACGACTGCTTTTAATTTCATTTAATTTTTTGAAAAAAAATATAAAAATCTTTTTTTTTCTCTAAAATTATCTAACATTCTCAATTTTTACATAGAACCCCTAAATTTCTAATCTCTAATTCTAAATCTTTAAATCCATCATCTATCGCCATAGAATCACCACCCACCCTTTTCGTCACTAGACCTCACTACTAATAACCCTAATATTTCATCATTATAAATCAATGGTCGATTTGTCAATTGAACGACAAATAGTGAACCCGAAATGAGTTTCAAAACAACCAACACGACAAACATGAGAATGGTGACTAAGGTTTGCGGCTCTTATAGCGATAGGAGGGATTCCACTGTTGCAACGACGATGGTGACATCAAGTTCGTAGTGGTAGAGGGTTAGGAATTTGGGGTTATTTTGATAAAAATGAGAGTTTTGAGGGGTTTTAGAAATTAAATTTTTAATTTTTTAAAAAATAAATAAAATAAATAAAAGCTCAGTTCCATATCAAACAATGACTGGTTGAAGAATTTTTTTAATGGACCAACCTAAAAATATTACAAACATTAGACGCTTATTTTAACCAAAAAAAATAGACATATAATTGAAAGAAAGTATAATTTGGACACTTACTTTATATTAAACCTAACCGAAATCGAATGCAATTGCAAAATTAACACTTTGGGTGCTTCATTGTATTATATACATATATTGAATATATATTTTCTATATTTAATTATATTCGATGTATCAATAGTGTTGAACTTTAAGTATTATCAATAAATCAGTTGTTAAAAATATCATCGTAAAATTTTAAAACTAAACTAATTAAATTTATTTTTTACGATATCATAACTTGATTTACTAATAGTGCATCATATCTAGAGTACTTTTTATGTTAAATTTAGAGTGAATATTTAACGCATTAATAAAGTAAAATACTATATCAACAATGTGAGAACGGCGACATGGTTGCCGGAATAGTGAACGGCGGTGGTGGTTTGTAAGTGAAAGAGATGAACGGGAAAAGATTGCTTTAGTGAAAAATGTGATAGAAAAATTATATTCTGAAAATATTAAATCTGATACACTTAACCCATTACAATACTTGAGTATTTATAACCCAACTACTAAGAGCCCAAACCATCTAACAAACTCTAAACAAACTATTAACTAATTATATTCTAACATGCTTAATTTGTGACTGCAATTACAACTAATTATAATTGTTTAACAAACAAATATTTGGTATAATCGTAAGACACATTGTATTATTAAGGAAAGAACAAATATTTAAGTTTTGAAAGCGATATTATTAGAAAGAAAAACTCTAAATTTTAAATATAGACCATAAAATAGACGTGAATTATATAAAAATAATAATATAAAATACTATCTATCGACAATAAATTGCGTAATGACATATCATTAATAATAAATTTAAAATTTAATGACGACGTCTCATTGTCCGATACTACAAAATAACTTATGCCGAACATATTTTAATTTTAGCCAAAATTGTAATCCAGTTTTTTTATTAACCACAAATGTGGTGAAGGTCAGGGGTAAGCAAAATTTGACTCGACTAAAAAAATAAAATTTTTTGATTCGGTTCTAAGTAAAAAAATTCGACTTATTCTGATTCGACTAGAAATTTTATAAACTCGACTAAAAAAATTCAAATAAAGTTTGAGTTGGAAAATGGAAATTCGAATAACCCGAATAACTAAAAAATTTAATAATTAATGAATTTATTTTTAAGTTCGAGTCGAATCTCTCAATTTTTCCTGATATATATACCGATATAAAAATATGAAGACATATTTGCCACATATGAAAAAAATGTGAAGAAATATATATATGCATATCTTATATGATTAGAGAAACTCATTTAAATTGGAATCAAACCGTACTATAACATGATAAATAATTACAATTAAATTTGTATAGAAACTCGAAAACTCAAACTCGACTCTAATCGAAAAATTTCAAATAAAGTTTGAGTTGTAAAATATGACGCGTCAACTCGAATAACTCAAAAAAATTGACTTGACCTGATCGAACACCCACCCCTACTAAATGTGCCATTAATTTTTTATGTATATAAATGTGTTTAACACGCATCAAATCCTAAGTATAAAAGTATAGGTGTTTAAATATACAAAAATTAAAAAGAAAAAATAAGTAAAGGTATAACTCAAGTCGAAAAATTTATTAGATGGATTCGGCTCATTACGTCATTCATAATCCTAGCCAATATGGTTCATATATATCTTACTTTTTTTCTAAAGTGAAATCTTTACATCTTTCTTACATGTAAATAAAAAGTGCGTAATTATTTAAAATTTATTTTGAAATAAATATTATTTTATTAGTTGAGACAACATATAACATGGTTAGTTAGGTCAAAATCTAACAAATTTTCATCAAGCCGAATGATAGTGTTCGCTTTACCCGTTAATCAGATTTTACTTATAAAATTTACTCCACAATAGATGAATAAGTCGCCTGACAATTAGTACTTACTATTAGTTTGCAGTTGCTTTTAAAAAGTGTGGTGAAAAAAATGATTTTTAAAGTAGTTTTGAAAAGCTGGTTAGTGCTTGTCATTGATGTCAAAAGTGATTTTGAGGAGATAAAATGTCTATTTTAGACATGATATTAAAAAGTAAAAATAAACTTGGGTGATGTTCAAATTAGTTAATGTTATGATATATAAAATAAATCAATTTCAATTATAATAAAAAATTTATAAAATTTATTTTGAAAGTATAAACTACATTTTAGATTATATATGTACATACCACTTACAAATTAATAATAAATATAAAATAAATAACAAATAAAATAATTTTATTCTAAATTATATATATACATACCACTTCTAATGCTGACAATGTTCTTGTATCTGTAGAGGATACCAACCTGGTGTGCCTCTTGCTGTGGAGGATTCTATTGTCGATGGACCTAAATCTATTCAGGGTCATCTTGCAATTGTGGATGCTGAAACTAAGGATATTGTTGTGAATTTTGATGTTAAAAATGTTATTGTGAATTTTATAAATTCTCGGTGTAAACATAATACTTTTGTTTAGCCAATTTTGGAAGAATTTCCTCTCTTTCAGGCATCAAATCAAAAGAAAGAAAGGAAAAAGGTAAGGGAGTCAAAGGGGATAATGCTAAGCATGCTTATGCTGGTTCTAAAAACAGATTTGATAAACTTAGTAGTTTTGACAGTGATGAACCTAAGATTGAGCCTGAGAGCAGGAAGCCTAGAGTGACTTTTTGGGGAGTGACAAATCTCTTGCAGGAGATGAAGACTAAAAATAATATCTTGGAGAAGAACAAAAGGTCAAAGTGCACTTCAGAGTGTTGTGGTTATTCAAGCAGCTAGTACTTCTTCAAATGTTATCTTATGACAGTTCTCTTTTGAAATATAAAAAAATTTAACAATTCTCTTAAACAAAAGAAGATGTTGTAAAAGGCTTGTCAGCTTGATGTTTTGTATTTAATGGAAACAAGGGTGAGGGAGCAAAATGCTTTAGAGATTTTTTCAAAATACACTGATAGTTAATATATTTTCTCCAATTATAATTCAATTGTTAATGGCAAAATTTGAACATTCTAAATAAGGAATTGAATTTTTCTGTCATTGTTTCTAGTGATCAAACTATTGCCATCTCAGGTGTGCATCATTGTCGTGTATGAAAGTAACGATAGCATGTGTAGAAGAAGTTTATGGCAATAGCTTAGAGATATTGAGGTTATACAAATTGAGAGAAAACTTGAGAGCTTTCGGTGAAGAAGAAAATGGCATGCATGGCTTAAAATTTAGTATAAAAAATTCAAGAAAAAATTAAAAGTAAGTAGCTCTCTCCCTCTACCTTTCGAATATGTGAAAATTCTTGATAAATTTGTGGTCTTAGCACCTTTATAAAATCATGAAAGTGATTAGATTAAGGGAGATGCTGCTGGAAATTTTAAGAACATGAGAGACCTTAAGAAATTTGAATGATATTAGGCTTTTGAATATGATATAACAAAGTTGGACATATTTCACATTTGTAGGAACATGCAACTTCAGAAAATTGTAAGAAAATAAATAGCATGAGTTTCATGATGAAATTTTAATATGACAAACTTTTATATGTCTAGTTTGATAGAAAAATTGTAAACATGAGATTTGAGACTTTTGGTGAAATCTAGAAATTTAATTCGAACAACATGCAAATCTGTCCAGCAATGTTCTTTTTTTAAAAAAGGAAATTAGGCCTCATTAAAACTCCCCCACTAAACCTAGGGTGGGGGAAAAGAGTGCCTAGCTGATATTATTTAAATCGAATATTCAACCGATGTATGTTACATATATATCCGAACTGAATGCATGATCAGTTCCTTAGACTAACTCAACACAATAACTGCTTGTTTTTACAGCATGAATCCTTCCAATACCACTGGCTTATTCTAGACTGTACGTTAGAACCACATTGGCATTTGCCCCGTCCAGCAGTGTTCTTAGCTGGACAGTGAACTTTGAAAATTTGTGAAAAATAAATTACTTGAAATTTCAATCTGAAATTTTAATAGGATGAACTTGAACATGTTAATTGAATTTAGAAATAAACAGTGACTAATTTGGAGTTATAAGCCGGAAATGGAAAACAATTTAAGTTAAGTGGTCAAAATAGTGTGAAAAATAAATAAGTGAAATCGAAGAATTATTGAGAAATTTAAATTGTAAAATTGGATGAAAAGAAAGGTGGTAAATTGATAAGTAGATTGTTAAAAACGCAATTCACATGAATAAGTAAACAATTTAAAAATTTGAGCACTAATTAAAATGAATTAGTGATATTAGATTTGGCCATAATCGAAACTAAATTAATATAAGGACTAAATTTGGAATCAAGAGAAAATTCATATTTGAATTAGATGAATAAAATTCTGAAATTTTTTCTATTATTTGGCTTAATTGTATTAGATCTTAGAGGAAAAAGGACTGAAGAAGAAAACGTAGCTGGAACGACTGCGGATCGCGCAAAAGGCCTCCGAATTCGGAGTTAGCTCGGCGAATTGTGAGTAAAACGAACTTAGAGTTGAGATTAGAGTCTCAACTACCCTTAATTTAATTTTAGTATATATCAAGCATGCAATTGGACTAATTAAATATTGGTAATTGATAAGGGAAGAAGGAATAAAGGAAATTTGATTGAATGCATGTGATATGTGATTTTGTGATCTATGTGCTTGAATTGAAAATTGATGTTTGCCATGTTGAATTCGAAATTGATTTGAAGCATATTGGATTGATTATGGATGAAATTGAGATATTGAATATTGGAACTTTTGACATTGATACTGATTGGTTGATGAATTGATGATATTGCTCAATATGATATGTGATCAATTATTGATCTTACATGATATATGTGTTCGATAAACTCAATTGAAAATTGAGCTATGAAATGTGAAATTGAACTATATGATATGAAACTGAAATCATGTATATGCTGATTTGTAGATGTGTAAATTGTATTGTAATCTATTATATGTTAAATGTGATAGAATGGGACATTGATATTGATATTACAAGAAATTAATCAAAATGATTAATTAAGAAATTTTGAAATTGATCGAATAGTTATACGATTGAAATTAAAGATCAATAAGCAAAGCCCTTGGTGTGTACAGTCTGTCTAGGTAGTACGGCTAGCCTAGAGTCTTAAGCTCGATAAGAAAATCGGTACGTTAGTGTACTCGATATTGTGGTACGTAAGTGTACCTTCTTGCTTAATGTCTGCGGACATTATGATATGTGATACGATTATATGAAATTGGTACGTAGTACCTATTATATGGTGAATTTGATTCACACTTCAGTTATACATGACTCGAATACCTAGTTTACTATACTATCCAAGGCATTGCGAATTGAATTAATAAGAAATTAAATTATTGAAATTCAAAATTGAAATTCTTGATTTGGTGAATTTCTTTTAATTGGATGGTAGCATGTCAATTATAAATTATAGAATTAATTAATTCTCTACTATAGTTTGTTGTTGTTGTTTATCTGAAATTGTTAACAAATGAGCATGTGAAAATGAAGCATGATGTTCGAATAATGTATGATGATTAAAGAAATGGATGAATTGATTTTTGATCTATGTAAATTGTATGCATTAGAAATAAAATGCAATCACTGATAGTCCTTGAATAATTCGATTATGATACTAATGGTATCTTAAATTGTTGTATTCGATTGTTAAATGCTTGGTATATTGTGGTAATCAATTCGAATCTTAGCATTGTTAAATAATTGATTGTGAAATTGTGATGATTTATTGAGCTATTCGAACGGAATAGAAATTTGTAATAAAATAAAATGGAATCTTATGTGTGATCACTTAGTATATTAAATGAAAAGAAATTAGATTAAGGTTTCTCACTAAGTACTAGAAGTACTTACCACTCGAACCTTTCCTTCCTTCTCAAAAATTTCAGGTTATAGCTTGTTGACCTACCCTTCAATATCTTTTTGCACGAAGACTAAGTATGCCCTTCTTTATCTTTGTTATGCTCATGATGGGTGGATTAACGGTCAGCATGCTAGTGCAGTTTGCATTGATGGTCATGTTCATGAATTACTTCTTTAAGTAATGTATGAACTTTAAGAGTAGTTTCCTTCCATTTTGATATGTAATTAAGGGGTATATATTTTGGGGTATAGATCGCCCGAGTATATGTTTTACGGCATGATTCTTTTTGTTACTTTTTTGTATAGGCAACCGATAGGTTTAGCCGTTTATAGATACCCCGTGGGAAGTTATTTTGTATAAGGGAAACGAAAATACTTTGGATGTTATTCGGATATAATATATATATATATATATGATGTATGAATCAGTTAGTATTATAATTAGAATTGTTCTTAAATGGTAACATGAAAATCGAATTAAAATGACTATGGGTAGTATTCGAATGAATTGAAATTAATAAAATTAATCTATGAATGTGATGAAGTGTGTATATGTGATAATCGAATATGATAAGAAATTGAAATAGATTCTGTTATATACATCATAAGATAAGTGATTGAATTACTTGTGCCCACCAAGCATTGATCGAATTATGATATTAAATGTGTATAGTTTATATGTGAAATGAATGAAATTAAATTAGTGCAAATTGAATAGATGTATTCAAATAAGTACATGATAAAAAAATGTCACATGAAAAAGTTACCCTTCCGCTGCTTAATACGAATCTGAATCATATGTTAATATAACGCTCCTTGCCCCTAATTCCGAGTGAGGGGTGTTATAATTACTTAGAAAGAAAACTAGACAGGGTCCTTATAAATGATTCATGGGATGTTGTGTTTACTACTTCACATGTTGAGTTCCAAGCCCTTAATATTTTTGACCATGGCTCTGCTGTAATTTGGCTCTTTAGAGAAATGCCTACAACTCGATCAATTTTTTTTAATTTTTTTAATTTTTAGACGTTGTATCCAGATTTTGTGAATGTAATTAGGGAATCTTGAATTGTACCAATTTTGAGAAATCCTATGCAAGTTTTATTTGACAAGCTTAAAAGGCTTAAGCCTAGGGTGAGAGGCTTTAATCAAAAGCATTATACAAATATTTTCAAGCAAGTGGTGGAGAAAAGAAAGCAATTGAAAGCACAAAAGATTTGTAGTCTTTTTAATATTTGTCAGTGTGATCTTGAAGAGAAAAAGAAATTGCAAGCTGAATTGCTTGAGTTTGAAAGAGCAGAATTATTGTTCTATCAGCAAAAAGTAAAAATTAGATGGTTGATTCAAGGAATCATGAGACTCAGTTTTTTTTCATTTTGCAGTCTTTACAAAAAAAAAGAATACTATTGGGATGCTCTTTGATGAGCATAATAACAAATTGACAACTTTTGATGACATGTCCAATGAAGTTATTCAATTTTTTACTGGTTTCATGGGCACTGTTGATGATAGAGTACAGGGATGTAGTGTGGAGCTTTTTTCGAACTTGCTTCAATACTCTTTCCCTGCTAATGCTCAGCATGACTCAGTTAAGGAGGTTTTAGATATGAAGATTAAGTATTTCATATTCAGTCAAAGAAAGGATAAAGCACCAGGTCTCAATGACTTTACTTCCTAGTTCTTTAAGGTTGCATGGTCAGTAGTAGGCCCTGATTTTTTGGAAGCAGTATAATTTTTCTTTAGCTCCTCTTCTATTTTGTATGCTTTCAATGCCATTGTTGTTGTTTTAGTGTCTAAAGTGCCTAATGCTTGTAGAGCTAAAGAATTTAGGCCTATTTCCTGTCGTTTTGTTTTTTTACAAAATCATTACTAAATTTCTGGTGAGCAGATTATCATATTACTTTCAGGCATGATTGCTAAGAACCAATCAGTTTTTGTTAAAAGTAGAAGCATAGTGGATAATTCCTTGTTGACTCAAGAATTAATTCGAGGGTACACTAAAAAAATTATGTCACCTAGATATACTTTGAAATTTAATTTGCAAAAGGCCTTCGATTCTTTCATCTGAGATTTGTGATACAAATGATTGAGGCTTTGGGATTGCCTGCTCAGTTTAGGGGGTGAATTCAGGCTTGTTTTGCTAAATTCATATTTTCTATATCTTTTAATAAGAGTTTGGTAAGGTTCTTTCGAGGAAAATGGGCATTAGATAAGAAGATTCCCTCTCGTCTTACTTGTTTGTAATGGTCATGATCGTGCTCTCTCGTATGCTTAATGCAATAGCTGATAGTGGTGTCTTCTAATTTCATCTTAAATTTAAAAAAATTAAATTGACACATTTGTACTTTGTAGATGATCTTTTAATTTTTTACAAGGGCACCTTGAGTTCTATTGTGGGTGTACAATGTATCTTGGAGAATTTTTATGAATTTTTTGACTTGAAACTCAATGCTTCAAAGTCAGAATTATTTGTTACTGGGGTTACACATGCTCAGATTCAAAATATACAAGATATTACAGGTTTTGCAGTTGTTACATTGTCGGTGAGATACCTTGGGATACCTTTGGTCATTAGGAAGCTTTCCATTTGTGACTGTTTTATTTTTGTGAAAAAGGTGAAGGTTAAGTTGTACTAATAGTAGAGTAAAAGGCTTAGCTATACTGGAAAATTATAACTTGTTCGAGTAGTCTTATTCAGCATGGTTAACTACTGGTGCAGGTATGTCATTCTCCCCAAAAGTGTAATTCTGAAAGTGAAACAACTATGCAGCAGGTTCCTTTAGAAAGAAAAAAATGTTTTAGCACAAGGGTTCGGATTAGCTGGCAGAATGTTTGTTTACCCAAAAATAACGGAGCTTGGTGTCAATTACCTATAGACTTGGAACAGAATGTGCTTTATTCAATTGCTGCAGAAATTTTTTCTTGGCAGTGACTCGCTGTGAATAGCTTGGGTGAGGGAGTATATTTTTCAAGGGGCTATTTTCTGACAAATAGAATGCAAGCCTCATTTTAGTTGGTGTATGAGAAGGATGCTCAAGCTTTGAAATATTGCTCAACCTTTTATCTCAGCTGGGACTGCTTCAACAGTAAGATCTATTTGGGCTGAGATTTGAGTGGTAGCTCCACATGTTGCGTGGCATAAGTTAGTTTGGTTTCCCAATCATATTCTTAAACATGCATTCATAGCATGGCTGGCAGTTCTCAATCGACTTCCTACTAAGGATCGGTTGAGTCGAATGAAAATTACGGTGGGGAATAGAATGTGTGCGAATTGCATGGAGGAACTGGAAACTAGGGATCATATCCTTGTTCTTTTTCGCGAAAAATATGGTCTGAAATACTTCAGTTTTGCGGATTGCATAGAGATGTAATCAATTGGGATGGTGAGTTACGATGGGGTATCCAACAGCTTAAGGGAAAGCCTATCATGTCTTCGTGCTCAATCTGGCTTGACAAACATGCGTTTATCACATGTGGGAAGAAAGAAACCGAAGATGCTTTCGAGGCATTTTCCGAACTTATTATATTTTGTTGAACTATATTAAAGAAGTTGTTTGCAGTAAAATACAGTATACAAATACTAGTTTAGACACTGTAAATAAAACATTTGTGTCGCCTGAAAAATGTTTTAAGATGGCTGTCCACAGACTTGTACAATTTTTTCACTGCTTCTTAAATAATAAAAACACAACAATTATCTAAAAAAATCATTCTAATATTTTACTTTTTTAGGAATCAATTTTTTCATTGTACCTCAATTCTATTACATCTAAATTTATTTTATTTTATCACATCAATATAAAAATAATAATAAAATGACCCATTAATTCTCCCCATCCCATAGCTTTTGGTATAGCTTTTCATCGCCTTTGTTTCTCCAGATTCTCCACTCTTGACTTCTATATCTTCCTCTGTTCCTCCCTTACCGATCAGATCTCTAAAAACTAATTGAAAAAAAAACCCTCCAGTGAATCACCCATGACGCTTGGCTCAGGAGGATCGAGTGTCGTGGGTTAGCCCCTTTGCTCCCCTTTCACACTTCTTCCCTTTATAATTTTATGCGCCCCTTTGTTTATCGACTCGATCTTGCGTTTTTATTAATCTTTCTTCGATTCCATTACTGGGTTTTTTATTGATTTTGTTACTTTATCGTTTCTTGCAAATCTAATCAGTTATTATTTATGGGTTTGGACGATTTATGTGGATTAAGTCATTAAGATAAGAATTTAAGGGGTTCCCTTTGTTCTTTCATTGTTTTATGGGTTTATTATTTCGTTTCAAGTTTTGGGTGGCTTTTATTTTTTTTATTTATTTGCTTAGCTTTTGAATTGATTTCATTGCTGTTATATTCAGTGTAAAGTTTTAATCTTTTTTTTTTTGCTTAGCTTGGATATTTATCGAACAATTCAAAGTATGTTTAGTTTCATCGTGAATATTATGTGAGTTTATTAATTATGCCTTTTTTATGAAAAATCCTTATGAATTATGCTGCTACCTGAAGATCTTATATGAGTATTCGATCCTTTTTATGAAAACTTGAACGAAAGAACATGGAAATGTGCATTTTTTTGTGTATACTTTTTTTCCTCTTAAAACTACAATAGATAGGCTTGATGATTACGAATTTCTTTAGGTGTATGAAGATGTTGCTGCTTTACGGAGTTGTAATCTGTACATTATTTGAACAGAAAATCGCTATAAGTGGAATTATGTAGGTTGAAAAGGCAATAATTGTGCTTTTTTCTTATTAATATGGCACTATAAATATGTTTATCATCAAATGTTATATTACCAATGAATCTCTAGGGATTGTTCTTGTTGTTTTGGAATAAGTATAGTTTGAATCAAATGAAACCAATACAAGCTCGTGTGATATAATCTGGCATGCATGATGCAGTTGTAACTTGTAATATGATTATGCGTAGGGATGTAACTGTTAATCATGCTTACATAATCAACTACTTTTCGGAAACTTACATCTGAGACTGAAATTCTATTGGCATTAAGCCCAATGCTAGGACTTATTGTGTTATTAGCATAACTGGTCATGCACTTTATTGAGTTTTGTATGTGCTTTTTACAGTGCCTCGGAACTTCAGATTGCTGGAGGAGCTTGAACGCGGAGAAAAAGGTATTGGAGATGGTACTGTCAGCTATGGAATGGATGATGGAGATGATATTTACATGCGCTCTTGGACTGGCACCATTATTGGTCCTCATAATGTAATTGCATATTTTTAAGCCAACCTTCACACTTTGATGGTCTTCCTTCAGATGAAACTTAGTGTCTATGCAAACAATCATAGACAAAGCACCGGATATTGAACACAGATTTTCATGAAAACAGAGAGCTTAAAGCTTGTTCTCGGTTTCTTTCTTTCTTTTTTGTTATAACTCTTTTCAGTTTTCACAAATAATTGGCATTTTGATATCTTTGTGTCTTTGGGATTACCCTACTCCTTGCTTTTGAAAACGACTGTTTTTAGATGGGTGATTTTGAAAACTCTCATTTTGCACATGTTTTTCTGTTTCTTTCCACGTGCTGATTCTTTTTCCTGTTCTCAGACCGTACACGAAGGTCGAATCTATCAACTGAAGCTGTTTTGTGATAAAGATTATCCCGAGAAGCCACCAAGCGTCCGTTTCCATTCAAGGGTCAACATGACTTGTGTTAACCATGAAACCGGAGTGGTATACAAATAACATTACATTCATATTCCATGCCATGATTGGTTTATTTCATTTCATTTCCGTCTGCTAATCTTTTATACATAATGACCTAAGAATTTGATGGTATCGAACGGAAACAGGTGGAACCGAAGAAGTTTGGAGTTATTGCAAATTGGCAGAGGGAGTATACAATGGAGGATATTCTGTCACAGCTGAAAAAGGAGATGACTGCCCCGCATAACCGGAAGTTGGTTCAACCACCTGAGGGTACCTACTTCTAGCTCTCAAGATCGTATTAGATATTATCCTGGATGTAATTGCATTTGTAGTAATGCAATATGTAGTTTGTAATGTTTGTTTGATCCTTGCTTTAAGAACAAACTGGAGAATGCCTGAAAAAAACCTTCTCCAATTACTTCTCCAAGGCTTCATTTTTTGTTGTCAAAACTCTGTTGAAGGGCGGCTGTTTGGTTAATGGGATTTAATTAATCAGTGTGTCAAATATTTTTATAAAAACTTTTGAATATTAACTTCTATTTCTGACGTTTTTTTCTCCTTTCTTTACCAATAGTCTAAGCTGCTAAGCATCAGCGTTGAGATTACAGAAAACAGGGTCTCGCCTTGATGATGGGGCCCTTTCCTTTCTTCGATTGGTCACTTTAAGAACAAATAAAAGAAGCTTTTTAACAAAATTCCAACATCACTCGTGCTTGATGCGTTTCTACGTTTTCTTACTCGCAAATAAAAACAACCTGTACTGGTATCAGCCGACCATTTTGATTATAGATTATTATTATTTATTAAGTATTCAAGTTTTGTTTTGGTCAAATTTTTTATACATTTAAAAATAAATTATTATTATTATTAGATTAAGTTATTAAATTTAATTAAAAAGTAAAAAATGTATGCATATACATATTTATCATGTGTATATATAATAGATTTTTTTTGGAAAAAAAAAACTTGATATTAAAATACGGAAAAATATATGATGCACCGACTTTGAAAATATTTTGTTTCCACAAATGTCATAATTTTAAGGGTTAAAAATTTAGTTTAGGGTTTGTAATTTAGGATTTATGGTTAGAATTTAGAGTTTATAGGTTGAGATTTATGTTTTAGGGTAGTATGTTAGGAATTTAGGTTTTTTACCTATAACCCTAAATTCTAACCTTAAACTTTAAATTCAAACCACGGTCCCTAAATTCTAAGTACATAAACCCCTAAACTATAAACCCTAAACTAAATCCCTAACCTATAAAATTAAGGCGCTTGCGAAAACAAAATATTTTTCAACGGTACAATTACCCTTAAAATATAAGCATATAGATATTTTCAAAATATAAAAAACTTATTAGCACAACAAAACATATTAACACCAATACATATAACAAAACACATTAATACCAAAAACACATAACCATCAAACAAAAATATAATTCAGACTTCTCCACTTTTCTATTTTCTCTGAGGCGGTTACCATACTATTTCAAGTTCTTCTTCTTTTTCTTCATCGTTTTTCTTTACCGGCGGCGGCCTTTGGCCGTTATGCTGGATCTGTACATAAATAAATTCATCTTTTCAGATGAATGTTTCCTTTTTTCAAGTTTTTTTTGTTTTTCATCTATTTTGTCGAATTTTTATTCAAATCTGTTTTTATGGCAGTTCTTTTGTCTGCTTGGTGGCAGTTCTTTCGTCTGCTTTTTAACAGTTTTTGTCTGTCTTCATGACAATAGTCTGTCTTTTGACAGTTACGCGTTCGAGTGACGAGTATCAACGGGTGCTTTTCAACGAAAGAGGTCGTGCTATACATGTTATGATTCCCTTTGGTGGTTGTGCCGACATGCCAAGATCAAGTAGCGAAAGAATTTTTGCTATATTCAAAGAGCACTCAAGGCAAAGTATAGTTTTTCTGAATTTTTATTTCAGAAGATTTCTTCTGACAGTGTTAGGTTTGGTATGTTCAACGTCTTTCACACCTTTATATTTTTGTTGTTTTGTTCAGCACTGTATTTCTATTGTAAAAAGTGTGAATTCTTTGTATTCCTTTCGCTATTGAATATAATACAGATTCTAAAAAAAATATAATTCAGACAGCCTTAACTTAAACCCAATGCAAATATTTTTAAAAGAAATATATTTATATTTATATAACTTTTTTAAAACACATTAATTGATATATATATATATATATGTATAACTGATTTTTTGTTTTAAAGTAAAAGAGAAGTAGTACATTGGGGTATGTGTAAAAAAATTTATTTTTTTATTTTTGGATAGTGGCGGTGGAACAAATGTTTGGTTGATTGGGGCGGGCGGGCGGCTGCAAAAAAGTTTTTGAGCCCACGTTGATTAGAATTCAAGGCTTTAATTTAACTTGTTAATTCGAATTTTAAATTATTTGTTTCCATGATAAAAAAAAATAGTTTGAATATTTTAATTTAAATTTTTGTATAGATTTATTTAGATTTTAATTAATAACCAAAATTTTTTGGCAAAAACAAAATAACGATCCGAAATTAATTTGGCAATATGCCTCTCACATTAGGGTTGAACATGTAATCTAAATAAATTAAGAATAGAGTCATACTTAAATATTTAGATGATTAGACTTTACGAGTTCAAAATTATGATTATTAAAATCGAACTTATGGTGTGGGGAAGGTTTAGATGAACTTGATCACATTTTTATTCATGTGGGCATATACGCGAGCTTTGCCTCTTGTTTTTTCAGTGGTGACATATGTCAATTGTTTTATCGTTATTCCTGGAAGAATTTTAGTTGTAGAGGATTTCGACCTTCTTCTTTGGTATGATGAGGCAATGAACCATCATGATGTGCGACTATGTTTTGGACATCATGGTTGGCTCGAAATGAGGTATTGTTCAATTAGAAACGATTGGCTATGGGGGAGTTTTTCTTTTTGGTCAAGCTTTGTGTCCTTTATTGGGTGAAAGCGGAAAAAGATGTGTTGATTGTGCTTGAATCGCAATAGTGAGAATGTTCGTAAAGTTGTTTGTCCTTGACAAAGGTGGTGGTGCGTCGTCTTGTTAGGACAGTGTGGTGTTCGCTGATTGTAGGTACCCTTAAATTTAATGTAAATGGGTCAACGAGAGGGAAGCAAGGAAAGGCAAGATGTAGTGGGATCCTACGTAACATTGAGGGTCAGATTTTGGCTTTGTTCTCGTATCCTTTGGGAGTAATGGATTCTAATGAGGCTTAGTTGCGAGCGATAGATTTCACTCTAGGTATTCTACGTTGTATGTCGTTTATTCGATCATTGTTTCTTGTTTGATTAGAAGCTCCCGATGTTTGGTTGGCACGCTATTCACCAATTTTTAACGTGGATAATCAGTGGGGATTCAATGACATAAGCGGCGGGTGGTTGTGGTTGATTTATCCACGATAATGGATTTTGAGATTAAAGGTTTTGGGTTTTATGAAGAAAAAAATTAAAAAAAAAATAGAGTACTTTTAAGAAATTTATTTTTTATGATTTTTAAAATGAATAAACAAATAATAAATGTGTCACATGACATATTTTTATACGATAATCAACATATTTATAATAAAATAAAATATTAAATATCTATTTTAATTAAAAAATACTTTAGACGTCCATTGGGAAAAAATATAATATAAATATTTATTTTATAATTAAACCATACATATCAGATGAAAAACTATCGCGATTCTTAGGTTATGGATGGATTCTCAATAGATTCTAAATGCGAGCCCCAAATCTATCATTGTTTGCTTCAAAACATTGTTATTTGTAATAATAAAAAAACTTTAGCTGTGATTCAAGTGGTTAGTGGTAGGGGTGGGCAAGACCGGGTATCCGACCAATTTGCCTAGAATTGGTCCCGGTTCCGGTAACTACTGGTTCCTGAAAATTAGAACCAGTCCCGGTAACTACCGGTTCCTGAAAATTAGAACCAGTCCTGGTCCCGATTAGACTGGGTCTAAGATTTCAGGAACCGGTCCCGGTACCGGTGGGAACCGGTACCAATACCGGGTACCCGGTCAATTAGTCTATTATTAATAAAATTTGAGCAGCAGGGGAAAAAATTCTAACCATCAATAATAATATTAAATAACAAAGTCAGAATATTGTAGGCTTGAAGGTTGAAGTCTTAAAACGAGTCATACTCATAATATTCATACACAAAGAGAAATAAAGGAGCGCATTCAGTTGCTTTCAACCTCTTCAACGCCATTAGGTACCAGACCAGTACCGGGTACCCACCGGGTACTGGGTCCAAAAAAGCAGGGTCCAGTCCCGGTCCCGGTTGCAATCGGGACCTAAATTTTGGATCCAGTCCCGGTCCCACCGGAACCAATACCGGGTAAAAATCCACCGGGTCCGAAACCGGAACCGGGTAATCGGGTTTTTTGCCCACCCCTAGTTAGTGGTCGCGAATTGAATATTTTCTTAGTGATTTGTATTCAAATAATAATATTTAATGATGCAGTTTATTTAAAGATTCCAAAGATTTTGGAAATTTAAATTAAATTTATTTAATTTTTTTTGGATCTAACTACAATTTAAAAAAAAAATACTTAATGAAAACTTTAAAAAATATAGGAGGCGACTTCATTAAAAATATTCAAAAAAGTTGAACATAAAAAATTATTAAGACTAATTATATTTTAAAAATATTAGAGGAAAGAATGATCAAGATTTTAAAAAATAAGCTGAAAATTAATTAAATAATATCAAAGTAATCTATATAGAGAAAAATAAAAAGAAAATCAATTAAAATGTGAAAATAAATATATAAATAGAAAAAATGTGGTCATCAACTAATTACTAGCTTATGGCTTTAATTTTTTTAATTTCCATTGCTTCGTAATCGTAATTTTGGTTTTCAATATCTAGAAATTTACTGCTAAAATAAAACGTGTTAAATTTTTGTGTTAAATTTGAAACGTTAAAATTTAGTAGATTCCCGTATACATTTAATTCTAAGATGACAGTATAAATTGATACCTTGAAATTATATAATGATAATGCAAACCGAAATCATAAATTAATATTTTTTAATTATTTATATTCGACTTATTGATCAGATTTTGTTTCACAGAGGTTTGGTTTGAGGACGATCCTCCAAACTTAATTTTTTTCATTCAAAACGTCAGGATTTAAATTTTTAACCTTGTTTAAATGACCAAAAATTTCATCCTCTAGATCAATTCGTTGTTGATAAATTAATATATTATTTAATTATAATGTTAATGATGACATGTCATCATATTATTAGTGACACATAATACATTATCTTATAACTAAAATAATCAAAAAATGTGGAAACATGTCATCCGGAGAAAATATTCCATTGCTAATATATCAAAAAAATATTAATTAATTAATCATTAATAAAATAAAAGATTGAAAATGAGTAAACCGTCTCCGTACTATCTACAAATACCTTTCCCCCTCGCGTCCATTTTCTTTCGATCTTTTCCCCCAATCGAAACCCTAAATCCAAAAAAAACCCAATTTAAATCAAATTTTATGTCCAAGAAAATAAAAGAGGGATTTCGTTGAAAAAGATCGAAGAAAATGACAGATAAATCACCACTAAGAAAGTCGGTCGTGATCCGATCCGTTTGGTCTCACAATTTGGAGTTCGAATTCGAGTTAATCAGATCCATCATCGACGATTTTCCGATCATCTCAATGGACACGGAGTTTCCCGGCGTTGTTGTCAGGCCTAATTCCCCCGACGCTGCCGGCGCCCAGTACGTACGGCCGGCTGACGTCACGGTGCATTATAAAAGCCTCAAAGCGAACGTCGATTTGCTGAAGATGATCCAACTCGGCTTAACTCTGTCGGACATCAACGGAAATTTACCAGATCTCGGCACGGAAAACCAGTTTATCTGGGAATTCAATTTCAGAGACTTCGATATCGCGAACGATGCCCACGCTCACGATTCCGTCGAGCTTCTCCGTCGCCAAGGCATAGATTTTGAAAAAAACCGGGAATTCGGGATCCACTCGGTCCGGTTCGCGGAACTGATGATGTCTTCGGGACTCGTTTTGAACGACGACGTCACGTGGGTGACTTTCCACTGCGCGTACGATTTCGGATACCTTGTGAAGTGCTTGACGGGGGAGTTGTTACCGTTCCAACTCACCAAGTTCTTGAACCTGGTGCGCTTGCTGTTCGGAGAGAGAGTGTACGACGTGAAACACTTGATGAGGTTCTGTGCTGGGTTGTACGGGGGGCTGGACCGGGCATCTAACGCGCTGTCGGTGTACCGGGCGATTGGGAAGAGCCATCAGGCGGGTTCGGATAGCCTGCTGACACTGGACGCGTGGTTGGAGGTGAAAAGAAGGTATTTTGGGGAAGGGGATGTTGAGAAGTATGCAAATGTTCTTTATGGTTTAGAAGTTGAATGTTGATGAAATTTGAATGCATTCTGGGTTGATAAGTCCTGATGACATTTGTTTCTAGTTAGATATTTGTACACAAATTCTGGGTTATTGATCAATCATCAATATTACTATTAGTAATAGTTTCAGTTCTATCACATTCATTTGTAATTCTTCTGCAAAAATAATCCCTTCATCTTTTTATCTACATTCAAATAAGCTTTTGTTTTAGTATTCTTAGCCTCATGTTGTTGCAGTCCTAGGTAAATTATGATTATTAAAACAAAACAAAACAAGGCGAATGTGGAGGCGAGATATAAATCAAATTCGGCGAAAATCAGTAGACATGAGAGTGGGTGAATTAGAAAACATGTAACGTGATATGATTTATGATTTCAGGCGAGACAATCACAAGTGTGTGACCAGATTCTATTATTGTGAATCAACGATGTAGACAGAGAGAGAGACGTGACAGAAAGGAAAAAAAAAAATAAGTCGGGGAAGAGTTGTAGCCATGTTCTATAATTTAAAAGTTGGGTAAAGTTTACTTCCGTTCAATTTAGTCTTTTAATTTCAATTATCTACTAATCTAAATGCTAGAAAGCACTCTAAAAGTTATTAAAAGTGAATTTAAACAATTATAGTATTCATTATTTTTTATACAATAAGTTGTGCGAATTTAAAAAAAATCACAATCACGACACCCGCAGTGACCGCAATAGCATAAAGGCAACGTGACCGAAAACGCAACCACGAACACTATGTAAATCTTTGTGGTGAACAATTAGATTTAATTTTATATTTAAATTGTTTTTATATTAAATAATAATAAAAATACTAAAAAATTGAAAGTAATAATAAAATGATCGAAAGTGACCAAACTAATAGGACTGAAAAGATAGTTAAGTGACGATTTGTGTATTTTACCCTTAAAAGTTTATTTTAATGAGTGGGATACTAATTCATTTCGCTAAAACTTAAACAAAGTTTGGTAAGTATCAGTTTAATTAGTATTATTATTATTCTACATGGGCCTCCGTAAATGATGAAGTCAGTCAATGGAAATAGTCAACTGTTTTGGGTTAGGAATGAAACCATTAAATCTTGGTAAATCTGTTCAAAGGTTGGATCATATCTCATTTCTTTTTACATTTTTCGGCCCATGTCCGATTTTGACCCAATCCAATCCATCAACTCAAGTTTATTGCTCGTTTCATATTATTTTTAAAAATATATATATTAATACTTATACATTTTTAATTGCTAAATAGTAATTCATGTTGGACTAGCTCAAGGTCAAAACTTATTTGTTCAAATTCAGGTCAGGCTAGGTCTCTTGGTTGGATAGATACTCTAATCATTGGACAAGTTTAAAATATAATAATAAAATATTAATTTTAGAGTTGGTCCAACAAGATGAGACATTAAGTCTCTTAAACAATATCAATATTAAAGGTTTAAATTTTGACACTGTGAATAGAATAGAGTGGGTAGAAGAATTCTATAATATCTAATTCGAATCAATCAATAAATAAAACACCGATAATTGTACCTAAAACATGCTTAACCCAATTCATTCATACATCCACGTTTAAAAACATCTACTAGATTTGAGTTTAAATTCCATCTTCTTTAAATTGATCCCTAAAATAATGGGCCTCAATACTTGTTAGTTGACACCCTTGCAAGGGTCTTTAAGCCTTCAACGTTTAAGATTAATTGGAATCTAGCAACCCATAAAGCAAGAGTTAGTACAAACCCTTAAATCAAATGTCTATCAAAGGAAAACATTAGGAAGATAAACCTTTTTAGGACAATGACAATTAGGTGTTCCCTCTTTGAGGAACAAAGATTGAAAACAATGGGTTTCAATTGTCCTTATAGTGACTTAGTTAATTCACTTGATTTGACCCTAATCTGCCCATCATTTTCTTTTGTTGTCACAAGAAAACCCATGCCTTTGACAAGTCTTGGATATTGATCCTCCAAATCAGAATGTAACCATTCATTGGTCCCCCTAATTTGCTTTTAAGTTTAGCTTCACTGTTCAAACTTTATGTTTTGTCTGTTCTTTTCACAACCACCACATATATTGTAAATGTTGACAAATTTTGCCATGCTAATTGAGAGCCACACTGTTATCCATTTATGACCCAACACCCAATCTTCATGTCTGGTTTTCTTTTTCTTACTATTAGATTGTAAAAGATGGCCAACAGAACTTAAAAGTAAACCTTAGCTTGTTTGTTCAAGTTCAATCCGGCTTGAAATATAGTTTTTAAATTTTGCTTAGACCCGGTTATTTTTATAAATAGTTAATATAATATTGTTTAAGTATAAAAGAACTCAACTAATGGTCATAATGAAAATTAGAGTAACATTTTTTATGGGAGACTTGAAGTTCAAGCAGCATTATATGCAAGATGTATGTTAGTTTTATGAATACTAGACAGAGCTAAATGGGACTGCGGAGGGGTAATTACTCTCTCAAAATTTTAACCTTTGTCTTCTTATATAATTTTTTAAAAAAATAATTAGTTTATTTATGAGTTTTCCCCCTCCATTTTTAAGCATTTATATTTTGCCCCAACCTCAAATCTAAGCTTCGTCCTTGTAAGTATGTCTCATATTATAACCAGCCACATTGTTTTTTTTTTGCCAAATCCATTTTTCGAACTCAATGTTTTTGTCCAAACCCTTCAAACTGTGCTTCGAGTCTGGATGACTAATCTAATATTTGAACAGATCTACTTAACAAAAAAATTACACGAAATTCAAATATGTTAAACGATATTTAAAATAACAACAACATGAATGCAAAACCCTAGATGAAAATTATTCATAAATACACATCCTAAAGCAAATGATTTGTACACCAATGTTTGCAAGCAATTGCCTTAATCCATTCAAATCTAAGTACAAAAAGGATAGAGAATCTATTGGAGGGTATGTTTGTTTCTCTCTTTTTCTTGTTTTTTTAAGAGAAGATATATCTTGTCCAAAACCCATGTTAGTTAACATCTTTTTCTTTAGCTTTTCAATTTAGACGTTGTGTGCTTTGATGGGCAAACGAGTAATGAGATGTTCCCCACTGTGGAGAAAATTGTTAAGAGTTTGGCTTGATAGAGATGCCCATCCTGTCTTCTTCTTTTGATATTTTTCATTATTAAACCTCATTTTCAAATACTAGAACCTAATAAATACTTCCAGTAGAAAAACGGATGATGTTTATCTTAAGAGATCTGAGTTCAATCGCTTTGTCTACAAGATGTGTGCGTATTATTAAAAGGTTAAAAATATCTAAGATACTATACCTTAAAATCACTTTTAGACTACTAAAAAAACTAAAATTTTGGCTTGTTTTCAACTTGTGATCCTCATCTTATTTTACAAAAAGAAATGTGTTGTTTGAAATTAGAGTTTGGAATAAGGGAGAGAAATGGAAATAAATTTGAGTTCTATACTTGTGCATATCACATTAAATCGATGTTTAATAAGTTAATCGATGAGATTTTTTTTAATTACTGGTTCGATTGATCTAATGGGTTGGTTGAATCAATCACATACATTAAAACATGCAAATATCAAATAAATGTTGAATACAATAAATATTTGATAAAAAAATGTTTGTTTGATAGCTATACTTTGATATAAATTGAAGTGGTTAAAGATTCCAATTTCATCATTGTTCCAACTTTTATTTTTGTTATCAAATACTTTTAATCTAACCTTGTTTTGATTCATATACAAGTGTACTAGAATGCTATCTTTCTATATACATTTATATTGCTGTGCAAAAAATACGAAAAATTGAAACCGAATATGAAATTTAAAAAAATTGATCCGAAAACATGGTTAACCGAATCGAAAAAATTAGTTTCGGTAAGTATTTTTAGAAAAAAAATATTATTTCAGTTTGGATACGGTTCATAATTTTAAACAAAAGCGGGTAACCGAATCGACCGGGTACATAATATATTATATATAAAATATGCAGATTTGTACAATTAGACAAAATTTTAGCACTATTGTTAATCTATTCTCTTACCAAAATATTTTTCGAATATTTTTATTGTCTTGAAAAGTGAAAATTTAGCGGTAATTTTTAATATATTTCCCTCCCAAATATTAGCGGATTTATTTTATTTTGGGAAGTAAAAAATTCAACCTTAATTGTCAATTATTTCCTATTCTATGTTTTATACATTAATATTTTTTTCTTCAAATATTTCAAAATTCAAACTCTAGCTTATTTTTCACTATGTTATTAGATTTGATATTTTTAGTAATGAAAGATAATAAACTATTACCTGAACCGAACCGAACCGAATATTTCGGTCAATCGGTTAGCCGATTTAATGGTTAAGGTTTAGGTCGAGAATTAAGTAACCCGAATTTACCGGTTATCCAAAATAATTTTTTAACGATTAAACGAACCCGGTTTTGCACACCCCTATACATTTATCTAAGCTCTCATCATATAGGGATGGCAACGGGGCGGGTTTTTGGCCGCCCCGGCCCCGACCCGAAATTTAAATCATCCGCTTGACCCCGCCCCGTCCTGATTCTAATATATTATATCTCTGACCCGCCTCGAAATAATAAAAAGTATAACCCGACTCCGACCCGACCCCGATATTTTAATAAAAAACTCGACTAAACCCAACCTGCCTCGAAAAAAATTAATAAAAATATTAAATATAATATATAATAAATATATTGGATCGGGCGGAGAATTTTCACCCTAAACCCGAACCTGCCCCGCCCGATTTTATTGTTTTCATAAACCGACCTGACCCGTCTCGAACCCAATTTTTAATTAAAAAATCGCCCCTATCAAATCGGATCAGGTCGAGACCCGACAAAGACGAATTATTTTACCATCCCTAATTTTATACAAAAATGACTATTCCTTTCTATTGAATTGTACTCACTCCAGCCTAAACTTCACTGATTCTAAATATTATTCCTTTCAATCCGCTTTGTCAGGTGTGGCACATTAAAGGGTTAAAAAAATATGAACAAATATTATCTTATAATCATTTTAATACTATTCAAAAAAATTTAAAACTTCTATTATTGACTTTTATTGTCTTTCTAATTTACTTTTATTGTCTTAAACATTCCAGACCAATTGCAAAACTATTGTTATTAAGGATTTAGAATTTAAACTAATTTAGACATAATAATAATAATAATAATAATAATAATAATAATAATAATAATAATAATAATAATAATTTATTTAGCTTTTTATTGGATTTTTTTTTCATATTCGTGATTTTGTTTTTATCTTTTTCATTTTAGATTTGACAAACACTTGAAATAAGACCACATTTTATTAATAAAGACCTTTAATTGAACAGACAAACTATAAAAATGTCAACTAAGGGTCTTAATTTCATGTAAAGGAAGAGCAATCATGTTGGCTGCATTTTGTTTTGGTGGCCACGCCAAAGTAAAGAAATGTCGCCCACTTAGACAGAGTTGTAAGTTTATAGTATTTTGCAATGAATGATATTCTAGAAAATGGATTTTTTTTATTATGTATAAGATTTAGAGGTAAATCCTATAAGAAAATGAAATGGATTTAGGGCGAAAATCTTTTTTCATTCATAAATCAGAGAATATTGAGCATCTGTTCAATTTTTTTAGTCTTTTAATAAGACACACACCGTGTACATATGATGATCGAACCCGAATTACCTGGATAAAATATATCATCTTTTACCACCGAAAACGCTTCACAGGTTCAATTATTTGAACATATAACGACATTAATAAAAGTAAAGGAACTAGATTATTCCGTATTTAAGTACAAGGACTAGAATCCAAATGTGAGTATCGTAGAATGTAGATGAACTAAAATAATAATTTAACGTAATTTGTTACTCATGAAAATATAAGGTATGTTTTATTGACAAATCTACCCCAGCTCAAATCTTGAATCTAGACTAATGCGTTAGGCATTATTTTGTTTTAAAACTATAATTGGTATTGAAATTACAGTTTCAAGTTCAAAAGTTTTTAGATATATAATTTGATCATTGTTAGTTATGGAATAATAAAATTTATATTGCAATGTTAGAATTTGAAAGATTAATGTTATGGAATCTAGACCAATTCATGTGGCTCCATCTGTAATTACCATCGCAATATCGTAAAGAGTTAGTATTTGATACCTTATATGGTGAGGAATGAAAAACTCAACTCCACAAATAGAAGGGTAAACTACCTATTTAGTATTCCACTTATGTCCGTATTTTTATTTTGGTACTTCAACTATTTTTTTGATAAAATAATAACTAATGTTACGTTTTTGTTCTGTTTTGGTACCCCGACCATCTATAATTATAGATTTTAGTCCAAAACACTTGTATATTTTATCAATTTAGTCCAAAATTGCAAATTACCAATTTATTTTTCTTTCCAATGAAATTGTTCAACTTTTTGGGGTTTGGGGTTTAGGAGCTATAGTCATCGCCCCTCGGTGTGGTTTTGGGGAAGAAGAAAAGAAAAGGGGGGAATTTACAGTTTTAATCCAAATATTTTAGATGATGATTAAATTGATAGAGATAAGACCAAATTGATAAAAATATACACATTTTGGGACTAAAACTGATATTATCCCGATTAAAATGAGTAACATCATCATCTCCGTTAAATTTTAACGGTTGGGGTACCAAAACAAAATAAAAACGTACCGTTATGTACTATTTGCAAAAAAAATAGTTAAAGTACGAAAACAAGAACACGTGCATATGTGGGGCACTAAATAGATAATTTACCCTGAATAGAATTATAAAAATGTCATATATTTGATTTGTTATATACTTGTTTAAATTATTTGTTTATTCAAGTAATTATTAATGTATTTATATTTAATTTAATCGTGGAATTATCATATACTAAAATTGTGGATTGTTTGTGTACAAAAGATGCAGGGCGAGGCTAAGGTTTTAGGTTTTGAGGTTTGACCTGCCCTGCTTCTGCTGCCGGCCACTCTCCCGCAAACCCACAAACAAAAAAACATCATCAACTCTACTTCACCACTAAAAACATGTCCCATTATTTATTTATTTGGTCGAAATGTCCCATTATTTCTCAAAAAAATGGCAATAATCTCATCTCCAACCAACCAGAAGGCAAATTTTAATAATTGATCTGTATTTTCTTCAGAAATCATCACCTCAAATCAAATCCCAATTATCTACTATAATTTTCTAAATTGAACTTAAATAATTCACCAAATTAATAGAATCTATAATTACAAGATTTTCGCTGAAAATTAGTCAAAGAATATACGGTAATAAACTGTTAATTATTGGTTTTTATTTAAAGTAATATTTTCATTTAATGCATGAAGAACAAAAAACTTCACATTCACAACTTACAACTGCATTAAACGTGAAAACAGTTCTTTATATACTATCTTAATTAACATTGGCTACTAATAAGCTCAACTGTCACAATTTACCCATGTTAATTAACCAGTTGAAGCTGAAAAATATCCGATGAAAACCTACGATCGTGCATAATTTTATACATTATCAGTGAATCTGACGATAAAACAATATTAAGACGGCATTGGTTTAGATTCAAAATCTTTTGATAATGTGTCATTATTTGATATACACTGACAACACATATATACACTCTCAGTGAATTATATCATAACACATCATCAAAATCTTTTTTAAAAAGAAATAAAAGTGGAGTCCTTTGTAACGAAGTATAATAGTCGAATTCACCGATAATGTATGAAATTATACACCGTCAGTGCATTATTAACGAACCCCAAAGTACAGTTTCGAAGAATCACCACCGGGCTTGATGGAGAACAGCCCATTCCAGATCTCAGTGAAAGCTCTAACAATGATCCCATGGTAATAAGGCGAATTCAGGTTTAAGAAACAGTTGAGAAGCTCCTTTAAATCATCTTTCGAATATATCTCCTTCTCCAATATCATTTGCAACATCGAGTACCTGAAATCCAAGTAAGGGTCATCGGACTCTTTCTCCACCGCCAGGCTCTCCCCTCCGACACGGCCAAACCCTCGAACCTTCGCTGGTGGACACTTGGTTTCCTTGTCTGTTTCGATGTCCATGTCCCAGTACTGAGTGGTGGTGTCCGAGGTGGGAGAAAATGAGACGGGGGTTTGGAATTCAGACAAGGAAGAAGAGGGGGTTGTTTTAGATGAAGGAGAGTGTGGTTTGGGTTTGGGTTTGGGGTTGAAGAAAGTGGAGAGGTTGAATTTCTTGCAGGTGTTGCAGCCTAAGCTGACTGAGACGGTGTTGAGGAGCAGCTTCTTTTTGTTGGCTGACATCTTTGTTTAATCAGATAATGAGAAGTTTGTTTAGAGAAAAAGAAAGATTGGAGTGAGCATCGGAGAAAGCTATCTATAATTATAAACCCCGTAAGTCCTGCATGTGAGCAACGGGTCCATGGGTTTTACTTCCACTCTTTTTTTCTTTTTTCTTTTTTTTTTTTTGGATAAAATAAGGATAAAAATTGTCTGCATTTTTATCATATATTTTTTTATGCCCTCACTTTAAAATAGTGAGTTTAAGGTTTAAGGAATTAGAGGTAGGTGTATTTTTTAGGGTTTGGGTTTAGGGTTTATATATGTGAAATTAATTTGAAATATTTAGAGTTTAAGGTTTAAGGTTGTATATGTAAAATTAGTGTTTAGGGTTTGAGTTTTTGGCTTATAAATGTAGAAACCAATAAGATATATATATATATTAAATTTGGTGATTTAAAGTATAAAGTTGTGCTTGGTGTTTAATCTACCCAACACATGTTGAGTGATTTTATTTTTGTCACCACCTGATTGGAGGAGGAAAATAAAATAATAAAATCAAATATAAATAATTAAATTCATCTAATAATGTGTTGACATGTGTCACCACATAATTAAATGATTTATAATTTTATTAATTTAAAATTAGGACTAAATTGAAAGAATGTGTAAATAACATAGACCAAATGTGTAATTTTAAAAATTTTCCGTTAATTGCCACATGGCAGTTTTGTCACTCCACCGTTAGATTTTTAACGGCGGTTGTCAAAATAGGTTGAATTTATAAGTTCGGTGGTCTGATTGACGAGTTCGTCAGTTCAGTAGTCAAAATAGAAATCCCCAATTAGTTCAGTAGTCAATGGTATAGTCAACCCTTAAAATTTTGAGTAATCTTGAATTAGAAAATGTAGATAAAGATGCAATTTGATTAAAAAATAATTCATCACATAATACAATCCTCCACAGCCTACGTCAAAATCCAAATAATATAAATGAAAAATACTTATAGTGGCACAATTTGATCACAGACGTCGGATTTTACTGAGTTTTTTTTCTTTTAAGAAAGGAGTTTGCATGCAATAGGATCATAAATTAGTTCCATTTGGGGGGAAAGGAAGTTTCTTAGATGCCTTCCATCAATTAATGTATATGTGAAGAGTTCGCTGTCACCAATGGCTTTTATCTAAAATTAAACTACGTGGGGTACCGTGTTTTTATAGAATTTTAGTGGATTCCACTGAAATGATTGTTAATTGGTTTTGTTTCTTTTTTGTTATTATAAATGCAAGTGTAGACAATCAAGTTGATTGTATTTCAGAGGATTCACATGCTGTATTATTTCAGAATCGTATATTCTCAAATCAAGACCGATCCACCGGATATCAAAGGTTGACGGGGCCAAATCAAATAAATACAAATCTAAGATCAATCAACCATTCTTAGCTTATGGAATCAATCTTTATTTGATTCATTTTGTTCCTACTCTGTTTATATAAGTAGTAATATTATCAGGCGGGTATGGCCTAGTTTCTGCTGCATGCACCAACCTAGCTTTTTCTTGCTCATAGGCCATAGCCATTTCTTAGAGCCACCATGTCCAAACAAAGCTTTTATTGAACTCCAAACTTAGTTTGATTAATTCATGTAATCATCTTTAAGAGAACATATTTAAAAAGTCTATAAAGTTTAAATCTCCACATTTACGACTCTTTTATTATCTCGAGCTACAACCTCTATTATAACTAAAAAAAAAAAGAACATGGAGTTTATTAATTCATGTAATCATCCATTATGCCCAAAAAGTGACTTTCGTGGCACCCGAAACTTAATCCAATTAATTAATACAATAATCTTAAAAAGGTGCCATGTAGGAAGTCTAAGTTATATCAACTACCCTCTCCTTATACCAAACTACAGCCTCCTTTACACCCAATAAAGATAAAAGAAAAGAAAGCTTTAATTCTCATTAATTCTGTTCTTCGCATTATGGTAAAGAAAAAGCAAAGCTTATCCTCTACGGATAACTCATTGCAGACTGCATAGCAGTAAGGATAACAGAAGCTGTGGTACCAAACTCTTGACCTTATCTCAATATACCCATACGGTATGCAAATATGACTCCAAATATGAGAAAAACTTACAAAAACATATTCGGCTTCGATTTCGTTTAGCATTGCTATTGTCACACCTACATACTGATGATGAAACGAAACCATGTCATCTCAATGTACCAATGCTACACATCGGTATAGCTGCTCTGATATTTCACGCTGATTAACTACGCAACTCAAGATCAACCAAGAGGTATTAATTGGTATATTAATCAGATTTGGTGGACAGTGCCAACCATGTGATCCCAGTATAGTCGATAACATATACTGTCTTTGAAACTCGTCCAACGGACAAACCCCAAATTCCAGCATGCAACACTTGTATTTGTGTAACTAATCCATAAATTGATCAAGTGTGCAAAAAATTGCATTTCCACCCCAAAGTTACAAACCACATCTTTATCCAGTGATCCACATGTAAATTATAGGGGGTATTGTTTTGAGTAATTGGTTAGGAAAGCTAAATTTACCTATGAATCATCCTGGATGGTGAGGATTGGGGCCTTGGGATACTTATATCAGCCATTCCAAAATTAGAATCAAGCATATCTACCCCACTCCATTCAACACCTGCAAATCTTGGAGTTAAGGATTACACATTCAGATATTGTGCCAATGAATGTATACTGGATTGCAACAGAAAAGAGTTTGTGCAAGAGCATTTTCAAGCCTTTAGGGGTCAAGCGTATTGAAGAGCTATAGAATTTCTAGAAGGATACAGTCCGTCTTCCACATATCCGTAATGCTAACATCAGCATCTGAAAGAAGCCAATAATCTGCATCATTCTGAAAACAAGAAAGGAGAAGTGATAGTCAATCTCAACTCTTGGAAGAAATATGCATATTTAACCATAAAAAAAGTGAAGCAGAGTGCTTTCTTTTTCTTTTCTGTTTTGGTGCATGATGAAATCCTGAGCAGAAATGGAAATTAATCTTGGGCCTTAAAGAGGGGTAACAACCCAGGTCCAAATGAATTTTGAACCCAAACCTAAATTTATACATATCTTTGCCATTAACATCAGTTCAAGTATCCATTCTCTATAAAGCTTGCTACAGAAATAAATGGTCAAAAGAATCGCACTAACATCAATATTCGAAGGAACAATCCTCATCATTCCCCCAACAGACTGTGAAGCATTAACATCACAACACATTTGATGAGTTTGCACTGCCTGTGGTTCAATTTCCTTTCTGATGCCATCCACATTAACCAACTCAATTTGGTTTCCATTAGAGGCAGAGCTTGAAGCGAGTGAGACACTTGCAGGTGGCTCAACACCATTCACCTCTTCAAACTTCTCAAATTGGCTGATGAAAAAACAACAATTTGAAAAAGAAAGACAAAAGAGAAGGATGCCAGAACAAGAACCTTTGCTGTCAGTCATCAATTAGATTTCAATTTGAAAGAAAGATGGTTCATAAACATGAACAGAAAAATATTAGCTTACAAAAGGGAGCAATACCTAACTAGGTAAACATCAATGGAGCCCATTGTGCTTCTAAGGATCATCCTGTATCTCCTTTGTGGGTACTCAACAGCCTGGAATATAGAGGCAATGCAATCATGCATTCAAAACATTAGAGTAGAAAATGGTACTAACTCATTAGAATTCTGTAGCCATCAGCTTACTTCATCAGGATCAGGTACTTCCAAAGTTGTTCCGTGTGGAGCTTTAATTGCTATCAGGGTTTCATTCTGCCAAAAGCAACATGAAAAATATAGCCATAGTAAAATCAAGATGTTACGGAGATCAGTGTCAACTGTCAAGTGCAGAAAATTATTGTGAAGGAATCAATTTAATGAAACATGGAATCAACAGACCTGAAAACAAGGTAGACCCTTGATGTCTTCTTCAGTCACAAAAAGCCACCTGAAAAAAAAATACGATGGTTAATTGTACCATTGTTTGCAAGGAATCTGCAGTTAACAATTAATTTGATCCCAGTGCAAAACAGAGGGGATACTCTCACCTCTGATTGTTCTCATTCTCACTCAAATCCCTCAATCTTTCCTGCATTTCTCTGCAATATTTTAGTAGCATCAGCAATCCTAAACAAATTTGAGACAGTAAGAATGACTATTATTACAATAGAATAAGCCATGCATAACCTTATTTGATCATCTAATGTGCGCTCTTTCATGGTAAGCTTTTCAATTTCTGCCTGCATACAAAATAGGAACTAATATCATAAATAGGAAATAAAAAACACAAATTGGTCAACCAGAGCATATCGAACAATCTCTTGAAACTCATAAACCAAAATAAAGAAACAGAGAAACACTCTTATACAAAATAACAAGAAAATTTGTTGCCTGGGGATGTCTAGGTAAAAAGTAAAAACAATATCAATATTACTTCCAAATACCTGTAATACAGAGAGATCAGTATCTGCTTCTCCAGGCCTTGAATCATCAACACCCCTAGTAAATTTGATTTAATTCTCAAATAAGTCCCACGTTCTTTGAAGGTTAACCAGAATGACAAACCAAATTAAGACAACAAATTCTTGGAAACTTTTAGCATCATTAATAATTACTTCCAACGTATTTTGTTTTTCAGATTCTTTTCAATAAGACCAATGCCTTCCAAAACATTCGTTATGTCATATAACCTCCTCTTTTGCACCTGTTACAAGGGGGGAAATACAAAAAAATTAAACAAATGAACAAATAAAATAGCCATTTCAGTAATATGTCAAAACATATAATGGTACATAAGCTCAGTTAAATGTATCATTACCTCCAATGTTTCCGCAGCCTGATTTAAGTCAAGGATACCATCTTCAGCATGTTTTATGAGATTGACGAACTTTTTTGTCAAGAAACCTAAAAATTTCAATCACATTTCACCATGTATAAAAGATTTAGGCATTGCCAAAATAGCCCATTTATTTTTGAACACACACACACATATATATTATGGTTACCTAAAGAACTGTCATAACGGCAGCTGCCAGCGGGAGTAAGAGGAGATGGAGAACCTGCCATGCCATACATAATGTCAGAGGTTCTTGTCCCATATACCATCTGTCTTTCTTAGCACATTAGTGATTATTAGACTACCCATAATACAGTTATCAAAATCATATATACATCTTGGGACTGAAACATAAGTTTCCTTTTATGGACTAAGCTCATAGCAAACAATAAAATGGCAAGATAATGAAGTGGATGAAACATGAAAGGGCAAATTTTCTCACCAGCATTTGCCACGGGCGTTTTAGGAGTAGACTTATTGGCCTTTGAAACCTTTGATCTATTATTTATCCTTCCTCCTTTAACGGATACAGGTGTTTGGAATGGACTATTGGGTATGCTGGTAATTCCTGGACTATTTGTCCATTGGCTAGACTCAACTTCCTTGTTCTCCACCGTGCTCTTTCTTTTTGAAGGCTGAGAAAAATCGACAGTTTTTCAGATTGTTGCTAATGAAAGGAGAATTACAAGTTTATCTCAGAAGTTATGCAGGGCTATATTTACTTGGAAAGCAAATAAATGTATAAAACAGAGCCAAACAAAAATAAAAGAGCCTAAGTCTAACAAATGCAAATATAATTTGTTCATCAGCTTACTATTAAGTGCTAGCCATAAAAACCTTAAAAATCACTTTACTACTTGATTCAAAACGTTTTTGCAAGGGCCAAAATTCACAGAGAAAATGTCATGAAATAATCATGTAAAAAAATTGTGATTCACTTGTATATAGATTTTTGAGACAAATGAAAATAGTGATTGTAATTTGAGGAAGGGGGTCATAAGTTCATAACAATGCCAACAGAATCATTTATCAAACAGCCATTAAAGCTGCAACATCCAAAGATTTACAGACATCAAGCTTTTTTATTTAGGGCATCAGCATGTCATCTAATATTCTGCTTTTAACCCAACAATGAAGCACAAGCATCAGTTTCATACCTGAGTGTAGCAAGTTCGTCACATAAAACTAATATACTATCAATTACAATTATGTTTGATATCCAAAACATCACAAACCAAAATCCAATAGCTAGATATTGACTCCTTAGCATGCCGGCCTAAATTTATAGTGCTAAAAATAGTTTCTGAGTGCATTAAAGTGTATAAACCATCAAGCATCGGCTATTCGATGATGCCGGCGCTTCAACTTACTTCAGCAGAGGAGCACTATACTCAACCCGGTGCATATTATATCATCTAATACATCACCAAAACATAAATGCACAGGGAACAGTTCATGTATTAAAATGCAAGCGTAACAATTTCGCAGCAGTCAGATAATGATAGTGATATCGATAATTTCAGTTCCACTGAGTAAACAAGCCACCATGAAAAGTTCTTTATGAAAAGATTTTGAAAAATAAATAAAACCACAAGGTTATGTACATATTATTGTCACTAAAAAGTTGCAATCGAGCATAATCTAACAATAAATATCAAATGAGAGTATAAGCAAAACATAGAAATACATATGTTGACAGTTGACTCACTAGTCACTACATCATAATCCTATTTTCTTACGGGAAAATGTGAAATATATTTAGTGAAAATCACAAAAACTTACTGTACAGCTCACGACAACCGCTTCAGCTTCTTGATCGGCGATGATTCCACAAGTATTATTAGCGGTAGTTAGATTCTTGTTACTATTATTAGAGGAAAATCTATGGTAATCATCAGGATGAACAAACGGCGGCTTCGTCGAGGCAAAAGCCAGGTGGCGGCGTATTGGCGGAACAACAGAAAGACCCGACGGGGCTGGTGCCGATACGGCAGCAGTAGAAAGAGGAGGATGCGGCGGCGTAGGACAAGCGGAGGCTCGAGCCGCACCGGACATTGAGGTTTATAGTTTAGATGAAGAAAGAGGGAATCGCAGTGAGAGGGGAGCCTAGAAATTCAGCTGGAGAAAAGAGATTGCGAGGGTTAGAAAGAAAATGAGGGAAAGTGATGAAGAGGGAAAGGGTTAAAATCTTATAGGAGGGAAAATGGAAGAAAATAAATTTGAGAATAGAAAGGTGTTTTGCTTATTTTCTCTCATTTATATACTTTATTGTGTTTACTAATTTCTGGATAAATTTAATTTGATAAACAGAAAAATCAAATATTGATTGTATTAAATTTATATTATAAAAGAAATTTATTAAATTCACAACAAATAATTTACATTGTTTGTTTTGTTCATTAGATCAATTAATTGTTGATAGTAAAATTTAAAGTTACCATCGAATAATAGGATTTGAACCTAAGAACTTAAGCATCAAAGACAACCTCCTAACCACCAAGCCAACCTAATATCTTTGAATTATTTCTAGCACAAATAATATATTCTAAAATGTAGTTTGTCATATAAATAATAATACTTTATCTGAATAATATAAATATATTAGTTCTAATATAAAATATTCAAATATTGGTATACATATATTAATACATAAATAATATATAAATATTTTTATATTATAAATAATATTAAATATATAAATAGATAAATATATTATATAAAAACTAAAAGACTAATTTTCAAAACAAAATTTATTTAAAAAATCTAAAATTCAAAAAAACTTTAATCCCTAAACCCAAACCCTAAACTATAAACTTTAAATCCTAAAATTTTATTCATAAACAAATGATATTGAAATATATAAACAAATAATATATTATTATAAAAACTAAAAAACTGATTTAAAAAATATAAAATTTCCACAATTTATGAAAAGAACCAAAAAATCACCAAAATCTTAAAGCTTAAACCCCAAATCCATCTATTTTGGTTGTTAATGGGTTTATGGTTCTAGGGTGTAGTGGTTACTGGTTAGGAATAAATTAAAGATATTAGGTTGACTTAGTGGTTAAGAGGTTGACTTTAATGCTTAAGGTCTCAAGTTCAAATCTCATTGAGTGCACAACTTCACATATTTTTCTCCAGCAAAACGATGTCGTTTTGGGCTATTTAGTATCAAAACGACGTCATTTTTGTGTAGCGTCTGTGTCATCACGAAGTTAACGATTTAACGACATGGTGATATAAAAGAGTCGAAAAATAAAATTTGATGGTAAGTTTGGACCAATTAAAAGGCTTGTGGTAAAAACAAGTCACCCCTATAATTCAGTGGTACTTGACATAGTTTACCCTTTTATGTATTAACAAAATATATTAAAATTTAAAAATTATCCTTGAATGACTTTAAATTATTAATATAATATTTTCTAAATTATATTTTATAAGTTTAGACATATGGATTGCTTCTTGTTTTTTAACCACAAAACTAATAAATCAGATCATAATATAATATGGATTAATATCCTATACACAGGCGGTGGAAACTGAAAGTTTCCACAAGCGCCTTAGTTTTAGGGTATAGGGTGTTAGTTTAGGGTATAGGGTTTAGGGGTTTAGGTGTAGGGGTTTAGAATTTAGGGATAGTTGTTTCAATTTAAAGTTTAGGGTTATAATTTAGGGTTTATAGGTTAAAACCTAAATCCTCACTATATTACACTAAAAACTAAACCCTAACCTATAAACCCTAAATTATAACCCTAAACTTTAAATTGAAACAACTATCCCTAAATTCTAAACCCCTACACTTAAACCCCTAAGCCATATACCCTAAACTAACACCCTATACCCTAAAACTAAGGCGCTTGTGGAAACTTTCAGTTTCCACCGCCAGTGTATAGGATATTTATCCATATAATATATATATATTATGAATAAATTTGACTTAATATTTTCTCTAGTAATTAATAATAAATTTTAATAAGAGTTTTTTTTGTAAGATGGTAATAAATATATCATCGGGATGGATAGAAATCTTCTGCTCCTTTTCGGTACCTTACTTATGGCTTCACATTCAAAATTATGTTTAGGATTTATTTTTATGGTTTAATATTATGGTTTATGATTAGAGTTTAGAGAATTTTGGGAGGGTGTATTTTTAGGTATACGTTGTAGGGTTTAAGATTAAAAAATTAGTGTTAGAACTTAAAATTTAATTCTTTAATATTTTTTAGCGTTGGAGCTTATATAGGAGCACCAAAAAAGGACAGATGATTTTTATCCGATAGAGAGATGTACTCAAATTAAATTACACACTTTAAATCAAAGCATAATGGTAGAAATATAGTTATATACCAACAATAATTATGAGAGGACAAATACAAAAATAAAGAATGTAGCTACAATATTTCCTTTATGGCTTTAGGTTTATGAATTATTTTTCTAATTTAGAGGCGTGGTTTATCTTAATTTAAGTTGTAAAAAGTCTAAGATCAATTTAAATACTTGCTTCTAATCTGGATTCAGTAATTTGCGTTTAATTGAGTTTTTTTTAAGTTTGATTTGAGATAAAATTTGAATTACTCAAGTTTCTTTTGGATGAAAAGAAAATTACTACTATGTTTCTCATTAAAAAAATTTATCTAAATTTAAATGGATGAAAAGAGTACACGTGATGATAATTAATGTTCAATGCATTAAAAACTTAATCAATCAAAGAACAAGGAAAACTAAAACCTGAGCATACTAAACATACTAAAAAGCCAAACCATGCATCGCCCATCTAAATCCTTCAACAGCGGCAACCTAATTCCTTGGGGAGGACGTATGAATCGCCTAACATCAAAGTCACCATCAGACGCCAAATGGGCAAGCGCATCGGCTACCTGGTTAGCATCCCGGCGAACATAGTTTAATTTTACCATAATTCCTCAACATGTAATAAGAGCGGGTACTTACCCTGCCAAGTCGAGCTCATCTTTAAAACTTGAAACACAAAACATATACCAATGAACTTAGTAAACCCTCCCTTCCAAGATCCGAGGTGATCACGTAACACACCTCCACGGCTCCACACGAGGCATACCCATTCGTGTTACATCTAGCATTGTCCGAATTTAATTTAATCCATTCCGGCTCCAGGCCCAACCACGATCCTATACTGACACCACTCGACATCGAAGGGCCAGCACAAACTCCTTTTGTGTCCAGTGCCTTGAGCGAAAGCTCTCGCATGTTGCGACTTCGTTCTATAATAGAGTCACCATCTTCTAACGGACTGTTAAAAGCAATGGAGTTGCGAAATAACCAGATATTCCACTGTAAAGCACCAAACAGCAAATCCCAATTACTATCATTACAAACAAAATATGCTGGTAAAGATCCACTCAATGAGATCCATCGAGAGAAACACCTGCAGGCTGCAGCTTATCCAGAAGTCGATGTCACAAGACTCACAACCGTGTCCCACCGTCCAGTTAATATTACTCCGAACATCATCCCAGACAAAGTTAAGACCCTTCCATAAACGGGAGCAATTCCTTAAATGCAGATGAAGTTGGCCAAGCTGGTTGGAAACTAGATGAGAAATCCATCAAACACACCCTGGTTGTATTCCTTGTGTTCATTAGGTTAGGAGTTTCACAAATCCTTAGAAAGAGCAGTTGTTTTACGAATAACATGAATATAAAATATAGAGATGCATTTTTGTAGCTATAATTGAATAATAATAATAAATGCTATAAGTAGAATTTCTATAAATTAATAACTTTTTTAAAATGATAATTTATTTCCGTTTCGACTTGAGCCCTAAATCTAAACTAATAATTTAAATAAAATTATAATTTTCCGAAAGACCTTTGTATAATTTATAGTCCCTTCAATATTATAAATTAATAATTCTATAAAATTACAAATAAAACTAGGACAACTTAGTAAAATATGATTCTATTGTTGTTTGTTTTTTCTTAAAAAATTATAAAGAATTGTTGTCGGTATGAGTGTTTCCTTCCGCGTAATTGGTTGCAAAGATATTGTATCATCTTCAGTTTCATCCTCAATAAATTTTTTAATAACACTAGCTACAATTTCTTCTAAACTTTGGACCTCTAAGCATGTATCATTTTCACCCAGGTAATCTATTAGGTGATTGACATCCATTTTGTTCATGTAAAATAATGTAGGTTCGTTGAATCGGAAAAAATCTCTTTAAATAAATAAATTATTAATTTATCGATCAATTAATACCTCTTAAAACTTATAGAAGTTTTACTGTATGTACAAAAAATAATCCAAATTCAAAAGAGACATTGAGTAAGCACATTTGGCAGGTTGGTCAATTTGTTCATCTTTGTTCCTCATATTCTCTTAAGTCATGGGTTCTAGATAAGGATGGGCATTTTACCCGGACCCAGCCCGTTCCAACCCGACTCGGCCCGACCGAGTCATATTTTTTAACAAAAAAATCGGGTTCGGGTCAGATTTTTGTTCAGGGTAAACTCAGGTAGGGTTTGAGTTTAGGGTGGAAAATATTTGTCCTGACCCAACTCGGAACTAATAGTGTGATTTCCCCCTAAATTTTTAGGTATATTTATAATAATACCCCTCTTTATATATTTTTTATAATTTAGTCCTTAAAATTGAATTTTTATTTATAATTTAGTCCTTAAAATTATAATTTTTTTACAATTAAGTCCCTTAGAATTATTTTTTTTACAAATAGGTCCCTAAATTTAATTTATTTTATTTATGTCGTGTCAGGGTCAGATTTAGTATATTTATTTTCGGTTCAAGTCAGATTTTTTAAAGAATATGTTCAGGTCGGGTCGAGTGCAGGTATGGGTGTTCATTGTCGGATATCGGATCTGATATAGTGATTCGTATCCTATCCGGAAAAAATCGAATATCCGCATATTCGGATATCAGGCATTTGGATCGGATATCCAATTATCCAAAAATATAATTTGATTTAAATATTTTTTTTAATTTGAATGTCGTTTTTATAAAATTTTCAGAATTTCAAATATAACAAACAATCAATTGCTAAATATAACAAGATTCACATATATGAAAATTTTGATTTTCTTAATTTTCGAATATAGCAAACATTAATTTGTTAAATATAACAAGATTAATATTCATGAAATTTTGAATTTTTGGATCTTCGAATTTTCGGATAATCCGAAACTTGAAATATTGTGATCTATATCTGATTTGGAAAATTTAAAATCGGATCGAATATCCGGTTCGAAAATAAAAATCGAATTGGATATCCGAATTTTCAGATCGGGTCAATGGATAATCGAGTTCGGATCGATTGGATCGGATATTTTTTAACACCCCTAGGTGCGGGTTTAAGGTGTTTATTTTCGGGTCGGATCCGAGTGAGGAAAAAATCCGACCCTACCCGACCCGTGCCCATCCCTAGTTCTAGACCTACTAACAACACTTTCATTCCTTCCCCAAAGTCCCTTTTCCCCTCCATCTAGTTAGGATTAGAATTAGATTTAGTATTTGTAAAAAAAGACCTTTATTTTTGGTAAAAACGTGTAGATAAAGAGAATATAAATCATATGCTCCTTTTCGGTGTCCTTTTTTATGTCCTACTAAAAAAAGTAGGTTTAAATTTAGGGTTTAGGGAATTAGGGGTATGATGTATTTTAGGGTTTATAATTTAGGATTTAAAATTTAAAGTTAAGACTTAAAATTAAAAAAAATAGTGCTGAGGAATAGAAAGGGCACCGAAAAGGTATTCTTGCAGGAATTCCAAGGAAAATAGGTTAAAGTAAACAATGCATATTTTTTTGAGTAAAGTAATAAAATAGTAACTAAATTTTGTTGAAAAATACAAAACGATAATAAAAATTTTAAAAACTACACAGTGACAATTAAATTTTTGATTTTGTTATAATACGATAACTCTACTGTTAAAACTCGTTAAGGCCTTAACGGCAGACTGACTACTGATCCAACTCACCATTCCTATTTCCACCTCGTTTAAACCATTTCCGCGTAATATTAATAAAAATAAAAAGAACCAATAAAATTATATTTTCTTATCTTCTTCTCTTAACTCTCTTTCTCTTTTTCACTTCACTCCATTCATCTTCCATTTTAGTTTCAGATCCAAAAATATACCCACATTTTTGTCAAAAAATCCTATTGTGTTTTTGCATCAGCTCTTATTTGAGGAATTAATTGATTGATATGAAGAACTAGTTAATTTTTGAGTTGGAGCGAGTCCGTGAGTTGAATAATCGAATCAATTCAAATAATTTTCGCTCTAGATCCAGCTTCATACCCGTACCTAAATACACATTTCCGGTAACAAATGAGTTCTGCCCCCTAATTTCAGCAAAGAAATGAAGAGATTGAACACTTAAAATGAAAATTCACGAGCTGCTGATTTGATGAAAAAATATTCCTAAATATTGAATAAACTGATGAAACATAAGTGGGTATATCTTCAATTCCTTGGTGGATGTCATTGGGTTGGGGCTTCATGGTAACTACGATGTAATCAAGAGCCCAATATTGGATCTGGGCACTATTAAGTCAAGAACGATGAAGAGTTTTTTTTTTTATGAAAATTTTTTGCTTTTTTTTTGCCTCTATTTATGCTCTCATGTTTAAAATTAGGTTTAGTGTTTAGGGTTTTAGGTTATGATTTATGGTTAGGGTTTAGGAAATTTAGGACATGGTCTATTTTTTAGACAGTATGATGTAGGGTTTAGGATTTAAAATTTAGGGTTAGAGCTTTAAATTTAATTTTATAGTGTTTTTTAGCATTAGATAAATAGGAACAACAAAAAAGAAAAAAAATTATTCAGAGTTTTTACAGTTCTCCGTTGGAGTTTGCTGCTTATGTTAGCCTTCAATAATGCTATGTTGTATAATCCTAAAGGGCATGGAATAAATGTGTTGGTCGAGCAATTTCTTGCAAGATTTGAGGAGTTGTTTTCGCCACTGAGGTTTTGGGTAATTTTAATGGTGGATTCAATTTTAGAAAGGAGAAAGGGTTTGTTTGGTATTCATTTCTTTAAATTTTAATATGGACGGACGACAGACGACGAAATATTGTCGGTATTCAAAAAATAAAATGAACTTATGAAGAACCTCCATGAACTTGAAGATCATTTCGTAGAAATAAAAAATAAGAATTTTTATCAATTTTCGCAAAAGTTAAAGAATTAAGAGTTGTTTTTTTAATATTTTATTAATATTATGTGAAAATGGGTGTGGGGATGTGGCAGGCAGTAGGCACAATTAATTTGTCATTAAGGGGTTAACGAGTTTTAATGGCGAAATTATCGTTTTGTAACGAAATCGAAAGTTTAATTGTCATTTTGTAAAATTTAAAAATTTGATTAACGTTTTGTATTTTTAAACAAAGTTTAGTTGTCATTTTTAATACTTTACCCTTATTTTTTGTTGTTGTAACCGACCTACACTGCACATTTGACTTTGGTGCGTAAATATTCCAGTGAGAATTTACTACATACACAAAGTTTCGAACTCGAAACTTGCCTAAGCGATATCAAATTGCTTATCACTCGAATCAACTTCGTTGATAAAATAACAATAAATTATTAAAACATGCTATAGGTTAAAAAATTAATAATTCATCTATATTTAATGTCTGAATTTCATTATATATGAAAATTATTACTTTAAAAATAATTCATTAAATATATACATTATTAAAGAGTTAAAAATATATAAAAATATATATTAATTTATAATAACCCTACGACAGTTTAAAAGAAAAGGTACTATATACTTATATGATATGGAAATTGCAGTTTGGAAAATTAAAGAGAAAATGGAGGTGGATGATGGAAACTGAAATTTAGAAAGACGGCGCTTGTTGTGGTAGTTGTTGATGTGATGCAAGAAGCATCGTAACCAGAATAAAGTGGAAATAAGTGACGTAAAAAGGATGGTGGGGCGGAATCAGATGCGGCATAAATGAGGGTGCACGCAGTCACGGGTGACGTAAAACCGTTAATGACGGACCAATAACTTCCCATTGTCCTGTGGTTTCCACCTTATCCCCGTGGTTTCTGTTCCACCGCGCAACACTATTCCCGATGCTCCCCCACCCTTTACTTTATTCCTCCTTTTCATGGATTTTGCACGATTTTTTTAATGCCTATTTAATCTATTATTTTATATACAAGTTGAAAAGGTTTGTGATGTTTATCTAAGTTATGATATGACTTTGTTTTTCAACCAGGAAAGGAAAGGATTGTTCAATAAGTTGGGAAATTAGTGTATACATAAATAGGGCTCATTAAGATATGAACTTGGTTTGAATTTTATATTTTAAGTTAGAAATTGTCTCGTGTAAAAAAATCACTAACAATACATTAAATAATTATTTAATTTATATTACATGAAATAATTAAGTATTTATTCATCAAACATTTAGATTGACAAGTACGAGATTATTTCAATTAGGGACAAAGCAACTTATGCATTGGGAGGGACTCTTCCCCCGCTAATTATTTTTTTTTACATTTAATATATATATATATAATTTGATTTACTTGGTTCTTGGGGTAGTTCTGCGGTAAAGCGGTTAATATACGGCGTAACCGGTTAGAAAGGTGACCGATAAACATAACATATTCGGTAAAATTACCTATTTTATTGATAAGAGTATCAACATATTCGGTAAAATTATCTATTTTATTGATAAGAGTATCAATATATTCGGTAAAATTACCTATTTTGTTGATACTTCGAAAGTATCCATACTTTTTTAAAAGTATCGATATTTTTTTAAAAAGCAATGTAACCGGTTGCAATGTGGCTCGAAAGTATCCATACTTTTAAAAAAGTATCAACAAAAAGTATCGATACTTTAATACTACCGAATATGTTGATACTCTTATCAACAAAAAGTATGGATACTTTTAAAAAAGTATGGATACTTTCGAAGGCCCCATCAGCTTAAACTTTAATAACAAAATAGGTAAAGCGCTACCGAATATATTGATATTTGGATCAATAAAATAGGTAATTTTACCGATTTTGTTATCTTTTTTAAAAAAGTATGGATACTTTTAAAAAGTATGGATACTTCCCCATCAACTTAAACTTTAATAACAAAATAGGTAAGCGCTACCGAATATATTGATATTCGCATCAACAAAATAGGTAAAATTACCGGTTTTGTTATGTCTGACCGATAACTTAAATTTGTCGGTTACCATTTTTTTTCATTTTTTTCATGTTTTTTTACCGGATACATCATTTCATATCAACATATCCGGTAACGCTTTACCAAATACATTATATATCTTATAATGTTTCCGATAACGCCATTTTTTAACCGTATATTAGGGGCCACATACTAGAAAAGTCCGGTCCTTGGGTCTAGGCAATCGTACAAGCACTAAGTCAACTCATATTTTAAGTTTCATTAACAGCCTACCAAACACTGTTTTTATTATCAACTTGATTAATTATATGAAGTCAATGGCTTGAATCTTTGATTTTCTCTCCTTAACTCGGGGGCTGTGCTTTATAAATTGAATTAAAAGTATTGTTCAAAGAAATTTTATTGATTTTTTTATTATTATGCTCCAAGTTTAAGGGATGTTCTCTCGATTTTAATTTATTTCTAAAGTCTCCTCAGATAACACATTAAATAATATTTATAATTAAATTATCTTTGTAATAAGAGTTTATATTTGATGCATAGATGTTGATATTTCTATTAATGAATAATTTGATAAAGCATTATCAAAATATTGTAAAAATAAATTTAAATAATTTATTATTATATTATATCTAATCTACTGATTGCGTCTATAGGTATGTAAAAAATATGTGTATACTACATTAAATATAAATCTTACGATACTACACTGTAACACCCGGGTTTAGGGGCTAGGTGAAAAATAATATTTTAATATTATTTTGCTCGGTTCATAAAATTACATAATAGCTCGGGTTTTGTTTTCAAATTTATTTACTTAATGATTGACTATGTTTTTACAATTTACATCCCAAATAGCCATGGTTTTGGGTGCCCTTGTGAATGATTCATTTCATTAAGGGCAAGATAGTCTTTGTGCCTTTAAATTTTAAACAAACAAAAACCCCAACCCATTCACTATTCACTTTCTTCCTCTTCCAAATTTCCCAACGTGAAATAGAGCTCCTCATCCCCAATCTACTATTCCATCCTATTTCTTCTCCGTTTCAGCTCCAAATTGAAAGGTAAGAGCAAATTTGACTTCCCCTCATCTTCCCCTTCGTAAAAGTACCATTCATTTTTGTTTTCATGAAGCTTTGAGAAAATGGAAGTTTTGAAAATCTTGATTAAAAGTAGTGCCTTTGTATAGCTAAACCTAATATTTTGATTTATTGTGGTTAGTTATGGATTATGGGAGTCAAATGATGTTACATATGTGAAGTTCAAATGATTTTAATCAATTTCCGGAATTTGGCTATAAAGGGGTTTTTGGAGGGTTTTAAAGTATGTTTTGGGGTTGTTTGATGTTGGGTTTTGGGGGCTGTAGGTAGTATGGCATATGGGGATCATTTTGGGTGTATTTGATGCTTGGTTGGGTGCTTGAAATGAGAGAAATCAGTGGGTCAAGTGGGCTGCTCGAAAATCCTGTTTTTGGACTTGTTTTGAGTGTTGGATGCTTGGTAATGTAATCCGGGTTAATTTCGATGACAAGATTTTGATTGTGGATGTTTGTGTTTGTATTTGGGACTGATTAGAGTCGAGTTTGGGCATCGGTGAAGCATCGGAAGTGAATCCGGAGAGTTGAAGGTTGTGGCTTGCTTGGTCTTGTGCTTGGAAGCTTAGGTGAGTGGTTAATTGTTTTAAACGGTTTTAATTTGGTTGGTTCGAGTATACGGGCTAGGTTGGGCTTGGTAGACCCACCTAGAGTTAGGATTAGGGTGGTAGCCTAATCCTAATCTTGATCTAAGCCTTTGGATGAACTCAAATGTATGTATGTATATGCCTCGTATGTCTTGTGATATGAATGCTTATGTATATTGTTTTATACATGTGAATTGAGGCATGGGTTGTATGGCTTAAAGCATGCATGGTGATGGTTCATGGTTGTGTCCATGGTGAGTACGTGCTAAGCACGGAAATGGTTGAAATGAGCAATGTGGAATGAGTAAAATATTGGCACTAGTATACTTAAATACAAATGATCGATCATTAGGATGTTAGTGTGTACACATGAGTCTAAAGTCGCGCGTGGCCTTGGTGGCGTTGAGTCACCAAGGAGGAGTACGGGTACGCCCGGAAATGGTATTTAAATATAGTCGGTGATGAGTGGAATCCCATCGACGGGGCGTGAGGATGAGTGGAATCCCCTCCGCGGGACCGGTGATGAGTGGAATCCCACCGAGGTAATATGGTTGTTGGATATGAGTTTCCAACGAGTCTATCCGCGTATTTGAGTCATAACTAGGTGCCAATGTTAATTGATATGTGTATCAATGTGTTGGAGTATATGAGCTGTTGGATGTTAAATGTGATTACATGTATGGTAGTGTTAAGCTCATGATTATGACATATATGTGAGATAATTGCTCATGCATCTATATCTTGTGGACTCTTGATATACGTATGTTGCTTTGGCTAGATCGTGCTCGGACCCTGCAATGTTGAGGTTTGTTTTTAGAGCTTACCCTCACTAAGCATCATTGCTTACGCTCTCTTTGTTCAACATTGCAGATCCTTAGTTCGTGGGTTGCTCGGGCAAGAGGAGGGCCTCCAAGTGTGGTTTTGGACTTGAGTTCACCAAGTATGGTTTTAATGCTAAGACATGTAATAGTTTAAGCAATGGGGTGTGTAAGACTTGTTGGTTGTTGTTGGTTGTTAGGAGCATGCCTAGACTCTATGTTATGTTGCTTTTGTGTGGCTTGTGATGCCATGTTTAAGTTGTTAACCATACCTACTTTGCTCTCTTGTATGTTGGTTAAATGCTCTAGAAACCATGTTTAAGGTTGGATGTTGTTTGATTGGATGTATGTGTGTTGATTGTTGCCTTTGTGTTTTACATGTATAAACCTTGTTGAAGCATGATGGTAATGTTGTAGTATGTTGGGTTTAATTGCTTGGCTGCTGTATGGTGTATTGGGGATGTTTTGGGGCATTCTTGTGCCTCAAAACAACCCAGAAAAGTCTACAGACAGGGGGTGTTTCGGAACGGGTCCCCGTGTTCCGAAACGGTCCTGCGTAAATGGCCTGCCGTTTCGAAACGGATGAGGGTCGTTCCGGAACGTTTTTGCCACTGGAATTTTGAGAAATTGGCGAGATGAAGCCGTTCCGAAACGGGCCTTTGAAGTTCCGAAACGGTCAAATCTCGTTGACCACGAGATATTGACCGTCAAGGTCGTTCCGATACGGGTCACCCCTGTTTCGGAACGGTCACCTTGTGGTTGATCCAGGCCCGTTGACCAGGTCAGGGCGTTTCGGAACACCCTATAGGTGTTTCGAAACGGCCTGCTGGAATGAAGTAAAATGGACTGTTTATGTTTGTTTGGTCGGTGAATGTTACGTTGTTTGGTTCTTCCGCTGCTATGCTTCACATAGGAATTATAATTGCATCTAGATAAGACCAAAGTTACAAGAAATTTTCCGGGTCGTTAACCGAGGGAAAGCCTTAACGGGTTTTGCTTCGGTTTTCCCCGTGTTGCCCACTCGGACCGGTCATCCGACCAGACCGGGACGAGGGGGTTACATACACCTTCCATTCTCCTATGTTGTAGGCTCTAGATAATGTATGAACACATTTCTTATTCTCCACCCTTATATAAGAGTTGTTAAAAAAATAGTTATTGCTTGTACTTAACAGGTTGTGTATTTTTTTAGGAAAAATTACATATTTGGTACTTATTTTTGTCTGTGTTTATGTTTTGCTATCACACCTATTTTTTTGGTAAGATAGTATCTAACGTTATATTTTGTTTCTATTTTAGTAATCCGCCGTTAAAAAATTAGCAACATGCTGATTAGGAGAGAGAGAATCACACATGGCATGCTGAATATGAGAGAAAAAATCACACATGGTAGACCATCACGTCATTTTCTCTCACCTAATCACCATGTCAATTGTGAAAAACAAAATGTAAAGTTAGGCACTCCCTCCGTCCCACTAAAACTGTCACATGTTGACTTTTTCTGGTCTATTTTTTTAAACTTTGATTATAATTTATTTAAAAATTTTAATTAATTAAATTTTATAAAAAATATATTTAAAAACTACTTGATTCAAGGTTTTTAAAATATATTTTTTAATATTTTTATCAATAATAAATTTTAAATTATAAGAGGTCCAAGTTGAAAAAGTTTGACCCAAAAATTATCAACATGTGACAGTTTTAGTGGGACAGAGGGAGTACCATTTTGCTAAAAAATAGGTGGGTACCAAAATAGAAACACGTGTAAAGGGGTATCAAATATGTAGTTTTTCCTTTTTTTATTAAGGAAGATAAATGTTGGGATTTAAATTTATACACGAGTAAAGGGATTTAAAAAAATAGGTGGGTACCAAAATAGAAACACGTGTAAAGGGGTATCAAATATGTAATTTTTCCTTTTTTATTAAGGAAGATAAATGTTGGGATTTAAATTTATACAAGATGAAACAATAATATGAGTATTCTTGACCACTCCGTCAAATAATAGATCTCAAGAAGATGCGCATTTGAGAGTGTTTAAACATATCAATTGAGCCTTATTTTTTGTTTGTTTAACCACCAAATCCGACTCATTGGTCGATTAATTTAGATCGAGTTTTATAAAGGCCAACAACCTTTTAAACTAAAATTTTTCTATTTACAATGTTAAGATTTAAATCATTAATATTGCTTAAGTAATTTAATGGTTCATACTGTTCAACTTAAATTTATTAGTAGAATTATTATTGTATTATATTTAGTATAAGATAAGTTTAAATGCCAAAATATCTTGGAATTTAGGATTTAAAGCTGCGGTAGTTTTAGCATTGTGTAAAAACTTGAATAAATAAGTTCATTCCTTTGTTACACGTCTCATGCACAACATAACTTCCAAAGGCTCTTGTTTATCTCCTCTCTCACTCTCCCCTCAAATTCAACTTCCTTTTAATTGACGCCTTCATTTTTCCTATATTCGGTATTTTTCTTCCGTCACTTGTCAACTTCTTATTATTTTCCCGGGCGATTGGGTTTTGACTTTAAAAAAGCTGTTTCTTTTAGTTCCTTCTTCAATATCTCATCTCACTCTGCTTGGAAATCAAGCAGAGATATAATATCTTCCATGAAATTTTGATGCTAATATTCCTTCAGATTTTTCTTCTTCGTTTTTAAAGCACCTAGGGTTGAGCTGCATATAATGGCTCGTTTTCTACAAAGTCCAAAGCAGGGGAAAAAGTAAAGTAAAACAGAGCAAAACAGGGGAATAATTGTGGTGGCTTCAATGGATTCAACCACCCATCAAAGCCACCAACACAATTCTGGGTTATTACGTTTTCGTTCAGCTCCAAGTTCTTTTCTTTCGAAATCCATTAACAGCCATGATTGTGGGGTTAATAATGGAGGTTTTTTCGACTCGGAAAGATTGACATCCATTTTCAAGGAACCGAGTGTAGAAAAATCTGGGGAAGAACCGGCTATTATTAACTATGGGAACTCGAAACCGAGTTACGTGGATAGCTCGTTTGAGTTATTGGGAATGGATCATCACAGTGAAGGGAAACCGGTTAGTTCTAGTATAACGAGGCAAATCAGCTCACTTCCAGGACTCGGTTCTTCCGACTCATCTGTTTATAATGGTACTTTTTTCTTTTTCATTCTCATTCATGGTCTTTGATCAGTTATTATGATTTTGGAGGTCGCACGGGACTGTAATTAAAGTTATACCTGTTACTTTTTAGCAAAACCTCAGCGCCGCAACGGCCGTAACAGCAATGTTGCAACCGCAACCGCAAATTAATACTATAAGCTTTTCGCAAATTTTGAACTGTTGACAATGTCTGTGTCTTATTGCAGGCTATGGAAGCATGAAAAGTATGGGGAACTACTGTGGGATTAATGGAGAACTAAGTATATCTCCAAACAGGTTGAAGAATCAGATTAGCTTCTCGTCAAGACAATCTTCTTCTTCTTCCCTGAGCATGCTGTCGCGGATTTCCGAAATGGAAAACGAAAGCATCGGGGCCGATACCAGTGGCGATGAAGCTCGATTCCATCATGGTTCTTGGAATGACTCCGCCAATATCAGGGAGAATTTTTCTTGCTTGAAAAGGACACTGAATGATCATCATTGGAAGTTATTTTCCAGCAATCAGGTATAACGTTGCATGTTAAAAAAATCGGATTTCGAAACGGGACGAATGAATTTTTATTAAAATTTTAGGGAATAAATTTAGATAAACATTCAACTCCGTTACCATCCGAATCGAAATGAATGTTTGATTGATTGTTTAATGAATAGAATGGAGATGTGGGAAGCTGCGTTCGTGCATTGTCTCATCACTTGAGTCTGCCAAACACATCAATTGGCATGGAGAATTTTATTCACTTTCAAGAATCGGTCCCTTGCAAGATGAGGGCCAAGCGTGGTTGTGCTACTCACCCTCGAAGCATTGCCGAAAGGGTAATAATCCGAAATACCCGACTTGAAATTACTTGAACTCGAGTTTCATAAGAAGGATTATAAGGGGACGTTTATTAATTTCAGGTGAGAAGAACCCGGATTAGTGAAAGGATGAGAAAGCTACAAGAGCTTGTTCCAAACATGGACAAGGTTTGATCTTTTTTTCCCAACATAAAAATGTCGTGTATTTGCATACTGACTGGTTTTGGGGTTTTCGTTTCTCAGCAAACAAACACTGCTGACATGTTGGATTTGGCAGCGGAGTACATAAAAGATCTTCAAAAACAGTTCAAGGTACAAGGGAAAAACCGGTCTAATTATAGTGGAGGGACTAAAAAGGCAAAATATTATTTTTTTAGTGCTTATTGTTGTTCATTTTTACACTTAGGAATTGCAAATCTTCTTATGCAGACTCTGAGGAACCATCGTGCAAACTGCAAGTGCTTGAATATCCAGACGCCATTTCCCTAATCAAATTGTATGATTTATTTTGTTTATGTACGAAAGACAAAAAAAGGGTGAATATAATATAAAAGGAACTTTCGGATTTTGTTTTTCTTTTTAAATGCAAAAAAGGTTTGGGTGAATCCATTTCCGTCACAAATTCCCTCCCACTTAAAGAGTGTAAGGAATAAAGAGAAAATTTGCACAGGGCAGATAGGACATGTTTATCTTTTATGTTTCATTCCTCGTTATCGTTTCTCACTTTAAAATGTCCTATTACTTCATACTTCGTCAAGCATTCGGGAATAACATAATTAGGGAATCTGATCGCAAGGGTGCATTTGTAAGTAGGGATATTTCGAGTAACTATGAACTCCAGAAATATTTTTAAGGGTGGGCAAACGTATATTAATATCATGTTCGAATTCAGATCATTTATTATTTAATGTGTTTGGGTTTAGTTTGTTTAGCGTTTGCGAACATGTTCGTTTAACGTTCACCAACATGATAAGTGACTAGGTGTAAATAAGTTATCAATGCAAACATTATTGAATCAGAAAATATCTACGTAAATAACTTGCATACCCTGACTATATGGTAGATCTGCCACTGTGGATCTTCATGATATGGACAATTTTATACAAACATTTGCTTCTCCCACGTGGTGAGGATTGAGTACAAGTGTACAATCTTACATAACAAAAGGAGAAAAACATATCATTCCCGCTAGCCATAAAAAACATTAGTGAATCAAAAATATATAAATTACAATTTTCAAAGCAATGTGATGTATAATACCTACAAGACTAACACAAATACGAAACAACTCAATTTATCTATTACCAATTTATATTCAATTACTAAAAGGCAAGGGTAAAAATGAATACATCTGCTAATTTGATTCAACGAAATTAATATAAATATTCATTAATTTATAAAGTTATATTTTTACTTATAGTCTCAATTAATTAGTTAGTTAGAAAAAGAAATCATAAATATAAATTAACTAAATATTTAATTATTCTATCCTTATTTGTATTGCTATATGTCTAAGAGAACGAACAAAATATCTTAGACTCTAGAACAAAATTTAATTAATAATTGAAATATACTTTTGTGTATTGAATAAATTAATAGTTTAAAAAATAAAAATTGCATACCTTGAAATTTGAAAATTGAGAATTTTGTGTTTGAGAATAAAAAAAGTCAAAACTGAGAATACTAATTAAAATATATATTTTTTTTTTGGTTAGCTTTCATGTTCTCTTGTAATTGATTATTGTTTTTTTGAGTTTTTATGTAAGTTGTAAATGAATCAGACTTAAATGAATTGATTGTTGAGTCATAAGAAAGAATAAATTACTACTTGTGAATATCTTTAGTCAATTTTTTATTATTATCATTTATAAGTGGGTTGTGACAAATAAAATTTCAAGATTACACAAAATAAAATAAAATAAAATAAAATTTGAGATATGTTAATGACATAGTAGTCAACGATGCTCATGTTGTCTCATCTTATGTGGGTTTGAGTCTTGACATTTACTATTTTAAATGTAAAAACTTTTTATTTAATAAAAAAATCCATAAAATTTTAGGGCGAACACAATCAATAAAACAAATAACTAATTCGAAAAAAATTAAATTTCAGGGTGGGCAGGATTGATTTTTATGGATAGTAAAACAAACACGAGGATACTTTAATTCCAAACTTAAGCAACCAGACCACAGCCAAACACCCACTCACGTTCTTCTAAATTATAACTTTAAAATATAACTATAAAGTTTAAACTAAACATTTAAACTTTAAATTAAAAAAAATTGTGCAAATTAAATTTTACACAATATATGAATTAAATTTTTTTCTTATAAATAAGTACCCTTAAATAAATGGTCACTCAACCGTTTGTTGCCGTTAAACATCGACGGCTTACTGACTTGGCAGTGAAAAAATAAGGGTAAACTACTACAATAGTCACTAAAGTTTATCTCATGTATATTTTTGCTCCCTAATTTTAAAAAATAAATATTATGGTCACCACTGAAAATGTTTCTTTATAATTTCACCCTTAAATTTTTAAAAATTTATTTTTCAACCCTAAAACTTTACAATAAATCAGTACAATAATATTATAAAGGCTTAAATGAAAAATAAGTGCCCAAAGTATACCCTTTTTAAATTTTAGGTGCCCAAATTGCTCCTATTCAATAACTAAACTTTCAAATTGCTCATATTTTTTCACTCTGGATTATTTTATTATTATTATAACATGACATGTCACTTTTTATTATTGTTAAATTAAAAATAGTTTAAAATAAAATAAAACCATTTTATTATTATTAAATTTAAAATATTTTAAAAACTATTACTTCTTAAAATAATTTAGGAGTCTATAGTATTTTTTTTTTGTAAAAATAGGTGCCCAAAGTTTCGATAGTTACAATTTTAGGTGTCCGTCTGTTAAATGGGTGTTAAAAAATTTGTCAACCAATCAGTGCTTAACCCGTGTCATTTTTTAAATTTTTAATGGAAAATACTCAAATTTCCAATTTTTATTATAAAATCTCAAAATTTTACAAGTTTCACAAAATAATCCCTAAATTCCTAAAAAAACCCAAACTTCCACCATCGATTGTCATCGTTTATGCCGCCGGTCGCCGTTGCTGACCACACCCACTTATTCGTCGGACTAAGGTGACTATTTCCCCTAAAATGGCGTCGCCGAAAACGCTTAACGGCGTGCAGCCGAACGTCAAACACAAAATCGACATTTGTGTTTGATGTTCGTCTGCACGTCGTTGGACATATTTGGCGACGTCGTGTTAGGGGAAATGGTCGTCTTGGTCTGACGACCAAGTGGGTGTAGTAAGCGACGACGACCGGCGGAAAAAGCAGCGACAATCGACGGCAAAATTTTAGAATTTTTTAGGGATTCAGGGATTGTTTTGTGAAGCTTGTAAAATTTTGAACTTTTATAAAAATTTGAAAATTTGAGTATTTTCCATTAAAAATTAAAAATATAATAAATGCCACGTGTCAAGCACTGATTGATTGACAATTTTTTAACACACATTTAACAGTCGGCACCTAAAATTGTAACTATAGAAATTTTGGGTACCTATTTTTATAAAAAAATACTTTAGACACCTAAATTATTTTAGAAGTAATATTTTTTAAAATATTTTAAATTTAATAATAATAATAAAAATGATTTTATTTTATTTTTAAATTATTTTTAGTTTAACAATAATAATAAATGACATGTCATGCTATAATAATAATAATAATAATAATAATAATAATAATAATAATAATTCAGAGTGAAAATATGTGCAATTTGAAAGTTTAGTTATTAAATATGAGTAATTTTGGCCACCTAAAATTTAAAAAAGGTATACTTTGGGCACCTATTTTTCATTTAAGCCTTTATAATATTAATGTACAAATTGATTGTAAAGTTTTAGGGTTGAAAATGAATTTTTAAAATTCAAGCGTGAAATTATAAAGAAACCTTTCAGTAGTAACCATAATGTTTATTTTTTAAAATTGGGGAGCAAAAATATACATGAGATTAACTTTAGTGGCCATTGTAGTAGTTTACCCTTATTTTTTCGCTGCCATGTCAGTTTATGCTCCGCAAACATAAGTGACATTACTGGTCGTTTTTCAAAATTAGTGACCAAGTTTGTACTAGGAGAAAGCAAAAATGACTATTTCAGTAGTGAACTCTATATTTTAATCTAAATAAGTACAAAAAATTCTTTATGATAATATTAATAATTTCAAAAAAATGGAAAACATAAAAATTTACTCATTCTTTTCGATATACATTTTCACATTTTGAGTATATTTGTTTCCTTCTTTTTTTTCTTTATTTAAAAACCAAAAAAAGAAGGTACACCAGAAATTCGGTGTGCATGCAATACACCCAAACCTTTTCTTTTAAAGCAGCAATAAGCAAAAACCGTTAATGGGTCCCGCACTGACCGTTGGTGTTTTCACGTCTTAACAAAAAAACATGGCTTTCAAAAAATCCCAAAATTCTCTGTTTTTCTTCTTCCCCTAGCCCTAACCCTAACCCTAATTTCCCATTCCCATCTTTCCATTCACCATCGTTAATACCAAATGTTTCGCTTTGATCTATAATCATGCCATGCGTAGCTTATTTTTTCCTCTTGTACAATCCACCAGATGAACATGAGTAATCGTAATCACCTATGTTTTATATGATTGGATTATTGTAATTTTTTATGATCGAATTAATTTCTGGATTCTGAGCGGTGGATCGATTTGAGGGGGGGAATTTTTTATTGGGTGGTTGTAATAATGTCAAGCATCCGCGGTGGGGATTTCAATCAAAAGATTGATTATGTATTCAAAGTGGTTTTGATTGGGGATTCAGCGGTTGGGAAATCTCAGCTGCTTGCGCGTTTCTCCCGGAACCAATTCAGTTTGGATTCGAAAGCCACAATTGGCGTTGAATTCCAGACTAAAACCCTTGAGATTGATAACAAAACTGTTAAAGCGCAAATTTGGGATACTGCTGGCCAAGAAAGGTTAGATTTTACTTGTATATGCCTGAAATTTTCAATTACTTGAGCTGCATAAATTTTAGATTTGAGGAAATGAAAAATTTTAGAGTAATACCTGTAATAGGCAAATGATCTACATTGGAAATGAGGCCGAAATGACATGAGAGAAACAAGAATATGATAAGAAAGTTTTTTTTTTTTACGATTTTCAATGATGATATGTAAACATCATAGTTGTTGGGCTTATGGTTAAATTCTGGAGGTGATGATGCATTGGTTGCTTATAGACTACTTAGTTGAATCCAAGGGATTTGGTGGGTTGAGATTTTCTAATTCGGATAACGCGAGGCAGATCTTTATGTTACTTCTTTTTCAATTCAATTAGTGTTCTCACTAAAGAGCTGTTCAGAGTGGAAGGTAATGCCATGGCCGTAGCAGTTGAGCTGCTCGGCCGATACATCTAGGAACGATTTTTGATGGTATGCAGTGGAAAATTCTTAGTCCTCCAATAAAAACTTTCAAAATTTTGATGTCATTGTTGTTTAAGATACAAACTCATTTTCTGCCGGTTACTTATTCTAAAATATTTCAAATTAGAAGAGGTATTTCTGATGCTGTTGGTATTAATAGGCTGTTTATCTTTTCATTTGCGATGGAGTTGTATTAGTTTTCTCGAATGCTAGGCTCGAGTATTTTCCGACTTAATATCCCATTGTTTGGAACTTTATGCTTTATTCTTGGGCTGGATTTGTGCTTGAACATGTAATCCAATCTGATAATCAAGCACATCTTATTAGCTGAAAAGAAGAAATGGTTGATTCTGTGTTTGACATTGTAATCACAGTCCCGGCTGACTCCATATGAAACAATATAAAGTTGAACCTTCTTTGGTATATGCACGATTGTTTCGGTTTTGGTATTTTTAATATTTATATTTTAACTTACAGATCAGGTCCCAAAGTAACATGGCAATGGCTCTGATACACCGAGATCTCCTGGAACTGTGTTTTGTTGCATCAAACAACTGCATTTTGTTTCCTTCATGCTTGTTATGTTATGGTGTGCTGAAAGTGATCATTTTATTCGTTCTCCTATCAGGTATAGGGCGGTGACTAGTGCATACTACCGAGGAGCTGTAGGAGCAATGTTAGTGTACGACATGACCAAGCGTCAATCGTTCGACAACATGGCAAGGTGGCTAGAGGAATTCAGGGGGCATGCGGATAGGAATATCGTCGTAATGCTCATTGGCAACAAGTGTGACTTGGGGAACCTAAGAGCAGTTCCGAGAGAAGATGCACAAGAGTTTGCTCAAAGAGAGAACCTGTTCTTCATGGAGACGTCAGCTCTAGAATCGACCAATGTCGAAACTGCGTTTTTGACAATTCTAACAGAGATATACCGAATAATCAGCAAGAAAACGCTTGCTGTTAATAATGAGTCAGAGGCCAATGGCGGTGCCGGTCTTCTTAAGGGAACCCGGATTATTGTTCCCAATCAGGAGCAAACCCAAAATCAAGGCGGCTGCTGTGGTGGATCCTAATTCTAATAACATACCTTTGTTTTCCTTTTCTTTTCCCTTTTTTGCTAAACTTTGTTTTGATATATTTTTGCCAAGCCTTTTTGATTTGTTAATTTAGGATTTATTTGTTGTGTAATTCTTACGAAAAATTACATCAAGATATATAGGTAAAGGTTATTAATTTCAGTTCAGATTAGCAACTCAACGCATCTAGTGGCCAATAATCAAATGTTAGCTCAGTTAGGCAGTGCAAAATTCCATAATATATAAATTCAAACAAAATAAAAACAAGCTCCAATCAGATTAGCACAAAACACAAATGGGAATTCGGGGTTCTTGCATATCAAAAGATGGTATCAAAAAACAAAAAATGGTTCTGGTATATAGATCGGTATATAGATCCGATAACACCGATATTACCATGCGAACGAACACTAAATACTCGACCAAAAGAACACCAAAGTAAAACAGCTTAGCTAAATGCAAAAGTTACTTCTAGAAGACAAGTTCATGAGGCTTCATGCCAGACTTCAAGGAAAATCTTGCAGCGAGGTAGGCTTTCAAATCCGGGACTCCCTCGATGGACTTTAATAAAGAGGCATCGACAGCTTTCTGGTCTTCTTTCTTGTCTTCCGGCAGCTTCTTCTTATCCTATATAATATTTTGTGGAAAATCAAAGCACCTCAGATTAGATTTGCTTATTTATGACAAGCTTGAATTACACTAAATGCAATATAACTAACCTCTTTTTCAGCTTCGAAGAACTCCCCCTCGTTCTTCTTTTTCTTCATCACAACTTCCTTGGAAAAGTACTTGTCATCGAACTTCTCTACGTTAACTCCCGAGATGTCAACCTTGGTAGAAGTTGCAATGACATAGGATTGGTTCACCCGCCTTAGAGGAACACCATTGATCTTGAATGGTCCTAAAGTGAAAGCAAGTTCCAAATATAAGCAAAGCACAAAAATCCAATAAAAAGAACCACTAGTTTATAAAGAACAACAAATGAGTAACAATACGCAAGCCTCCCTATAAACCACAAGAAGAAAACATAGCTACTATGTACAGAAACAAATAGCACCCAAGAAAATCCAGGTTATGATTTCATAATCACAGCGCTTAAACAAAGACATGCAGAATGGTTAAATGGGTTGTATCATGACAGAATTCGACATGAAAGCAGATGCGTAACAATTAACGAAGTCAAAACCACAACATTTTGCTCGAGAAAAATAAGAAAATATCAGGTCAAACAGCCACAGCCCATACTAAAGCAATCAATTAAATTTCATAGTTCAATACTAAACTATGATTTGCAGCTGTCTTAGATTGGAGTGTTTCATTTACAGTTAAAACTGAATTAACCAACCAAAATATCAATTAGGTTAATCAATCTAACCAAAAATTCAGTCCAGCCAACCATTAACATTTTATTAAAGTTCAGTTAGTCGATCTTCAGTCCAATTAACAAATCAAACACCCCTAGAAATTTAGAATTAGAGTCGCAGCCACCGGTTTCGTTTCATCAATACAGTTTCCAAAATGCATTCAACTAAGAACCGAAACATATGCACACGTATTTATGTATATTAATAAAACAAAAGTGAGTAAAAAGAACAAATTACCAGTGACCAAAAGAAGCCCAGAAGGAAGTTGCTTCAAAAACACAACTCTCTTCCCCATAAATCTACCAGCCAACAAAATCAACACCGTCCCAGGAGTAATGCTTGCTCTAAAAAAATAAACAAATGCACAAAACCCATCAAATGAGAAACAAGCAACCTTCAGAGAGATCTACAAATGAATAAAGCATTTCATGTAAGAACCTGAGCTTGGTGGGTTTAGGCTTGCGCTTATTGAGAAGAGGCTTCTTGACATCGTCAGCTGGGTAAAACTTGGGCGGCTTCTCAGCGGCGGCGGGGGCCTTAGGCTGGGGGTCATGGCGGGGAAAAACGCCACCGTGTTTGGCCTTGATGGCCCAAAGGCCACGCTTGTGGTACATATTAGACCTGGAATACTTGCCTACACCGCGAATGAGATCTGGGTTTCGGGACTTGACGGGGGTCTTCCTTTTGGCCGCCATTCTTCTCTAAACCCTTTCTGCTCTGATGCCGCTCTTCGGTGAGGCGTCTGACACTGTGTGTTTGATGGGAGGCGATTAGGGTTTTTATGGAGAATAAATGCGATCCAATCGGAAATTATGGCCCAATTACGAACAAAAACAGACCACGGCCCAAAAAAAACTTTTCGGTGACGTGGCAAGCGTTAAAAAAATAAAAAAACTGTGGCTGCTGGGATTCGAGCCCAGGTCTCCACGGCCACAACGTGGAATTCTTACCACTAAACTACAGCCACTTAGTTGATAAATTTATGTTTAGAAATTAATAAAATTCAATAAATTTGACCTAGGTTTTTCTCTCAAAGGCAGCATAAACGTAGTACTTTTTATATATATATATATATATATATATATATATAGTTACTTTAAATTGGGGAAATATATTATGTAAAACAATTAAAAGATTTCGAAGTAAAAATAAACAATCTTATCAATTATATCTTGATTTAATGATAAATTTGAAGTCTTGAGATTTTTTTATGTTTCAAATTTGAATTCTATTGTAGTATTATGTAGATATATTTTTGTTGCTAATCTGATTGTGTAATATAATAGTTAATTATTATCATAAGAGAGTCAATGGGAGGATTAGGGTGTCACTTGACATCATAAATTTTCAGAACTTTTTAATGTAAATTGTATAAAAAATATTAATAAATAATTAACTTCTTTTAAATAATTTTTTGACTTTGCCACCCATTATTATGATAGTTATAATTTTTATCTGTGATCACAATTATACTTATAACTTCAAGGTGAATAAATTATGAATTCATTTAATATGTAATGTGGTACATTAAACTTAATTTGGTAAATTATGTATATCAATTTTGATTTTTGGTAAATAATTATTTTATATCAATTATCATAAAAATAATAATATAAAATTGTCAATTAAGTTGTTGGTGAAATAACAAATAATTACATTGATTTAAATCATACAAATAATTTTATGTTTATAATATCATAATATTCATGTTATTAGTTGTACAACTTAAACAAAATGTACACTTCTAACCTCTAAAATCGTCGTACCAAAGAACTATAAAATAATCGTACAATTTAACAATAGTGAATATTATTGAGTTTTGTTATCTATAAGATTCATTTCAACAACCACGTGATTAAAAGTTATACACTCTATCGACTAAACTAATAAAGCATCAACTAATCATTCTCTATGAATATCAAACCCATACCAGGCGATTCAAAGATTTAAAAGACGATTTATAATTTATTGAAATAAACATGCACGTTTTTTCTCATATATTTTATTATTAGTCTATAATTATTTTTTTACCTTTTTCTTGTAATCGTTTAATATAATTTACCTTAACATTAATATCTAAAGTATAATTTTAAAACGGAAATACTATAAAAATAATATTGCTTAAAATTACAGAAAATAATCATAAAAAGCTTTATAAATTAACATAAAATATACTTTCGACATCCACTATGATGGGAATCAAATCATGATCACAGGAAATTATTTAGGGTAAACTACAATGAAGGTCACTCAATTATGAGTAATATTACTTTTGGGTCACCTAATTATTAAAAGTTACATTTAAGCCACTCAATTATAGATAATGTTATATTTTGGTCTCAAATGTAATATTACCAATAAATGAGTGATCCAAGTATAATTTTTAATAATTTAGTCACTTAAATATAACATTACTTATAATTGAATGATATTCGTTAGCGTTTACCCATTATTTACTCAGGTGAAAGAAAACATCGATGCATATAGCAACTTATAAAGAAGAAAGGAACTAAAAGAATTTCAATTTGTACTACAACTTCGTACCCATAATGGGTATCTTATATATTTAGTGTTTTTTATATCTATTTTTGTATTTCTATTTTATTCATATAGTAATTATTATTTTAATAAAATCATAAATGTTTATATTTCTGGCTAAAGGAGTATTTTTGTCATTAAGTTCGACCCAAAAAATTCAATTTAGCCTTTCGTCGAAAAATGCACCCAATTGACAATTTGACCGATGTTGAATGTTATAGTACTGACATGACAGATAACGGTGCTAACGTGGTGATCAACAATGCTAGCGTGGTAGTCAACGATGATGATGTGGCAATACATGTGGTGGAGGGATTAAATTGATTATTTTAATCGAATTTGAGTGCATAATTGATTTTTTGTCGAGTTTTAAGGGCATAAATAATTTTAATTTAAAGTTCGATAAGTTACTTCAACACTAAAAATTTAAAATTTTAATAATATTTAAATATTCATAAAATATTAAAAACTAAAACTATAATGAATTAAAAACTAAGTAAAACATAAAATTAAAAATATTAATGAACTATCGGAAAAGTCTTCGACTCTTTCTCGTTATGCTAAACGTACTAATATTTCTTGAACATATTTTTAATTAAATCATCGTTGTATTAAAGTAATAATAAACCAAATTTCTCATTTATTTTTCTACACTAAATATTAATGACTATCAATTTGATGTAAAAAAGCGGAATAAAATATGAGTTTTATTGTTACTCTGATACAAAGTTGATTCTACTGAAAAATTATTTAAAGAATGGAAATACTCAGACCGACGAAGTCGAAGACTTTTTCGATGAAAATGTTCATTTTTAATACTTTATAAAAATCTTTTATTAAGTTTTTTATATTTAATTTTATCCTTTTATAATTTCCAATACATTTTAATTTTTTATATAATTTTTATTTTCAATAATTTTAATATTTTATTTATTTTTATTAACTTTATGAATTATTATAAAAAATAAGAATGTTTTGATTTTTTGTGAGAGTTCTCAATTTGTTTATTTTAAAAATTATCAAGGACCTAAAGGATACTTACACTAATTTATTAATTGATTTTTATATATTCTATTTGTAAAAGTTTAATTCGAAAAATTAAATTAATAATCTAAATTTATTAAAAACCAAATGAATTGACTAAATTAACTTAGAATTTTAAAAAAAAATATTTATCCAATTTAATATTTTTATAATTTTATTAATTTCTTAAATTTTTCTTGACTTAAATATTAAATAATTTATTCAACTTTCAATTAAAATCAATTATGCCCTTCAACTCGGGAAAAAAATCAATTATACCCTCGAATTTGATTAAAAAATCAATTCAACCCCTACCACATCATCATCCTGTGTGTATTGTCATATCAGCACCGTCAACTGCCACGTCAGTAGTGTAACAGTAAACGTCGGTCAAAAAGGCCGATTTGGGCAATTTACGAACCAGAGGGCCTAACTGAATGTATTTTTCAACGATGATCTAAATTGATTTTTTAGGTTGAATTTAGGACAAAAGTATCGCTTTAACCTATATTTTTATGTTTTAGTATCTGATGTTAAGTTTGGCGGTCCACTTAATAAAAAATAGTGACGTGGCATGGTATAATATCATTTTTATTTTCTAAAACGTACAATTTTTATTAAATTGCTATTACTTCAAAAAATTCAATAAATTCTAAATATTTTTATTAAATCATTTATTTATTAATAAAATATTATAGTATTAATAAATTATTCAATTATTATTCAACAATTTCAAATTAAAACAGGAACATATTGACAGAATTTTAAAAATAATGTAGAATTATTAAATTATTTAAATTAGAACTAATTTGGTAAGATATATAAAATTTAAGGACTAAAATTATTATTATACCATGATACATTACAATTTCTGCTAATTGAATGGTCAAACTTAATGATGGTACAAAAATAGAAAAAAAACATAACATTAGACATTATATTGCCAAAAATAATTATCAAGTGACCAAAACAGAAATATAAAAACATGTGAGATGCCAAATAGTTAGTTTACCCCCCCCCCCCCCCCCCAAAAAAAAAAAAAAAAAAAAAAAAAAAACCATATGGCATTACAACAACAATTAGTATCCATCCACCCGTCGATAAAAAAGACAAAAAAGAAAAAAGATTGTATCCACTAACCTTAAATTACAATTTACATCCCATTAAATCCAGCCACGTAATCAGTTTCATTATACCCGACCTCACCCAATCACCCTCTCTTCCCCTTCTACAACACCCTGTTTTCCTCGAAGATCTTCAAAATACAAAACTCCTCCATTTTCATTCCACTTAAAAAAAGCTTAATCTTAAATCAAAACGATGGCCGACCCCATCGTGCCATCAGCGTCACCGGGCGACCCGGATCCGAATCCAATACCAGCCACTATCATACACCCGCGGCGCGAGCCTTTCGACCACGGTCTCCTACCAATCCAGAAGCTCGTATTCAACGACCCGGTTGAAGCGCTAACCCCTCTAAAGCAAAAGCTTGCATCGTCCTCCACTCAACGAGTCGACTCGGCGGCCGTTGCCGAGTTGCTCCAGATCTCATCGGACCATGCCCGTCTAGTCATCGAAACTCTCGCGTCGGTTCTTCACTCTGAAACCGACCCGCTCGTGGCCGCCCGTCCGGATGATGTCGACTCCGTTGGTGTCGATTTGCGCGATCTGATCCTGTTTCTGTACATTCAATCGTATAAGAGGATTTTGCCTCGCTCGCACAAGGACCCCGCCGCGGTTGCGGATGTCTGGCCTTCCACGTCAGCTTTTGATGGTTACTTGTCGGCCCTTTCGCCATTGCAGGTATGGAATTTGATCCTTCGCCATTTCTGTTTTTTAGGGTGAAATGTGTTTTTTTTAATTGGATATGTAATTGTTGAAACTTAGGTAGTTATTGATTTACTATCAATGTTATTTTATACAACGTGGTAGATTCATGGTCATTTTGGAAAATTCACGAAAATTTGACTCTTGGTTAGCATTTCGGAAAGAGCTAATTGTGATTCCATATTTTGGCAACCTGGAAGATGTCCTGAATCTTTTGGGGTAATTGATTTGACGCTATGTCTGGTGTATATTACTTGTGTTTTGGGTGCAAATAGGATGCAAAAAGTCTTAATATATCGAAGGCAACAATATTTTTGGAGTATTAATTTAACTTTTTGATGCCAACATTGCATGATTACAGTTTATACTCAACAATTATGTTTGAGTATGTTTTACATTTTATTTATTTATTTTGATTAAATAGGATTTTTGCTTTATTTTTGGGGCGAATTTTCAAATCCCATTTGGTTGTAGTTTTTGTTAGTTATTTAAAAATGCATATAAAGAAACAAACAGCATTTTGGTAACTTGAAATTACGTACAATTGTTTTTTTACAATAAAGTGCGTGGGTATAACGTTATGTAAGAAAAGCATATCAGCATTGGTGTTGTATTTTAGTTTAACTCATTTTTAACAAATATTACGTTGCTTTAAATTATTGACCTTTTGTTTTTAATAACTTTTTAGGAGGTGAAAAGCAAATAGAAGAAAATAAGCATATAGCAGCCAAATAGACCATTAGAGGGGGGGGGGGGGGGTCAAAAGTAATAACTAAAAGGTAGCATAAGTAAAATTATAACGCTCGTTGTGTTTGGTTGTACTACTTTTTTTCTTCTTCTTTTTTTAGTACTACATACGAGGCATTGCCACATTTAGTTCCAAAGAGTGCATTGTTGCATTTTTTAAGCCTAAGAAGTTGGGATGGGTGCTGTGCGAAAAATATAATGAATAGAAATTGAGAGGAAAAGTTTTGAATTGTTTAGTTTGGTTGTTAGTGTTTCTATTTCCGCCCTCTCCCTGCTGCTTTAAGATTGCTGTAAAATATGATTAATTTAGCTGGCACTGTGACTGGGGAGATTGTTATTAGTATCAGAGATAGTGGGAGCATTTGCTAATCACTATATCCAGCTATGTATCTCATTAATATGGATCTCACTATTCTCTTATCATTTGTAAGAAGTATAGATCTATATGCTATTAAAAGTTAATGGTTGCAGACTTTAACTTTACAGTGAATTACACACTTATTTTGGTGGTTCATCTCATTGTAGCTTGTCCGCAGCAACAGCCGTCGATTTATGCCATCTTCGGCTGATGAAGAGGCCCACCAGCTCTCCTATCTACAAAAGCACTTGGCTAACATTCTCTCTCTTCTGTCAGAGCCTGTGGAGGGGGAAGGCGAAGAGTCTACGGTTTGTCGTACTGCTTTTTGCTATATGTAGTTTGGAGTGTTCTTTTTAATTTTGTGGGTTTTGTTTTGTATTTCTCAATACAATCAAAACTGAAACAGTTGAAATATAAGTCAAGGGTTGCAATTATTTTTGTTGGTTTCACAATGATCTTTTGTTGCATTCTAATTATTGATGTCTTCGTAGTTCGTAGTTTATATCTGGAATGCAATTTTGTAGGTCCACCATGCAGTAACTGTGTTTTAAGGATATAAGGTGAAAGCACAGTAGAAAAATTTAAGTGGGTGCACTTAGTAGAGCCAAACAATCATGTGGAATAGTTTTGAGCTGGGATGTAAATCTGTCTGTTTATAGAATATCCTTATGTGGTCTATCTTCTAGTCTTTGAGGGCATTACCTGGATTGTTTTACTGATTACTTTGCGATAGCCAATAGGTAGAAAAACTCTTCCATTTGTCATGAAACAATCAGATCCTCATAGTGCAGATTCTCTCTTTGTTCATTGGTTTCCATGCATTAGGAATGGTTTGCACTAAAAATGGTTCGTTAGTGCTAAACCTGTTGTTATGATGCAAGGAAAGGTGAGGCCTCATTTGCATGACTGAAATAAGAAATGCAAGCAGTTTTGACCAAAAGAGATTAAAAGAACTCTGCCAGATTTTCAGTAACTAACCACTGACTTTAACATGGGTTACTTCCCTGTAAAATGTTCATAATGCAAATTGGAGCTTTAATGAATCTTTCTGAAATATGTGCGAATTTGACCATAAGAGGACAAGAGAATTCCTAGCCAGCTTTTCAGTGATCTCACTGTCTGTACCCTGAATTGTTACCTTGTAAAATGTTCAGAATACAGATTGGAGCTTTTATGAATCTTCCTGTTCCCATTGCGGAACATACATGACATTCCTTATGCCCTATCATTTTATACTGTTTTGCTTTGTTGCATTCTCTTAATGCTCCCTTGTTATCAGACTGGCTGTCATAACTTTCTTACTATGTATTCTTGATCTATCTTTCTCATTGTATCTCTACTCTGTTTCCATTCTTTTTTTTGTGCTTGTAATTAACTTCTATGATTTGGTTTTCTTATGTAACTACTGTTCCTTCAGGTTTTAACTATGGAAGGGTTTGAGCACCTTGGTTTCCTGATTCAATGTGATGATAAGGGATCTGAAGGAGTTCCTTTAAGCCAAGCTGCTCCCTTTTTTGCTAATTCAGATCCAGACATGCCTGCCGTACCTGTTCCAGTATCACAAGTTCATGATTGGCTTCTGCAAACTATAGCTTCTTCTTTGGAACATGTTACTGAAAAAGCTTCTGCAAAAGAAAATGGTCCTTCTAGTGGCTCTGACCAGGATGTTACTATGGCTGATGCTAGTCCACGTTCAGCCAAAGCCTCACATAATGTTAGGAGTCCATGTTTTATCGAGGGAGTCTCTAAATCATCTTATGTAAAGCAGGCATCTGATATTAACAATTCTTCTGTGAAGGTTAGTTTATGTTTGCATTGGGGTTTCATGAAACTTGACAATTTTCTTGAGGTATTTACCATGTACTTTGGCGAAACCTAAAAGTTGTTGGCATAAACCAATTAATACACTCCTTTCCTCAAAATTCAAGGTTCCAATAATTTTCGTTGATCCAATTATTCCAACAACTTTTATTGAAGTTTTGGTGATTGTTTGATATTTATGTATGTTGTGGCATAAAACACCTCTAACTTTACATGATTTTGTAATTTCAGGTTATTAATTGTCATGATTCAACTATTTACATTTTAGCGCCTTTGAGATATGCCGTCATTTATGGATGCTCGGATGCTACTATTGTTCTTGGAGCTGTTGGCAAGGTATCGTTGCCTTTTTGTGTTGCATTAATTTTTGAACCAGTGGAACATTCATGCATCTGTAATTTGGATACAAATTTGTTTTCCTTTGTTAATACAGTATTCTTGTTCAAATTGCTGAGAACATATCTCTGGTCTTTTGAACTGAAACTTGGAAATAGTTTTGTTTTGCTGTTTCGTCTTTAAGTTCTTATTCACTGTTCTTACTGTTTGATTCCTTATGTTTTTTACTTTTAGGATTGGGGTCTTGTCTATCTTTCCTTTCATCTGTCTAGAACGTCTAATCATTGAATTGTTCACGGTTGGAATGTCTCTAGGTGTAATGTAAGGATATTCTAAAATCTGTCATCCAATGTTGGTTGGTCTGTTTTTAATTTGAATAAATATGTAGCTAAAGTGTCTGGACTTCTAGAAGAATAGCCTCTGATCATCCCTGCTCCATATCCTGAATTTCTGGCTTTGCCCAAGTTCCGAAGTATAATTTGAAATATAGCCATGCACGCACTCAGTTTATATTGCTAAGATCGTTAGATCATGAATAGATACTTTCTCGCCCATACTTGATATATGCCTATGTCAGTTTTGTATGTGTGTCAAATTTTGCTGCTGGTTCTAGTTATGGTTTTCTATAATATTCTTTACTGTTTCATGGGAACGCTTTATGTGCTCTCCCCACCTCCTCTCTTTTCATATTTTACTTTTACGTACTGTACTCCCTTGCAAAACAGTCAATCTGATGTCTACATAACTTAACTGTCAATCTATTTCCAGTTCAAGTATGATATGCTCAGTCACGAGTCTAATATGATTTCTTTGGTCATTGCAGGCTGTAAGAGTTGAACACTGTGAACGTGTTCATGTAATTATAGCAGCGAAACGAGTCTGCATTGCCAATTGTCGTGAGTGTGTATTCTTTTTGGGAGTGAACCAACGCCCCCTTGTGCTTGGTGATAACCACAAGCTGCAGGTGAGTGAACTAAACCAACCATTTTACATTGCAACTAGAATTTAACTTAATCACACTTGAGTTTTGTGTCAAGTAATGTAAATAATTCTGAGTAATGCCCAACTAGTCTTTATTGATAGGGGAAAGAAATTCAATTTGTCAGTGATCCATATGCTCGATAGGGGGCACAATGGGTACATGCCTGTAGTGCCTTACATCTCAGGGAGAATGTTATAAGGTTATTGTAACAACTTGGTCGTTCTTAGTAACCTCAACTGACAACTAAGAAAAATTACTTTGTAGCTAAAACTTTGTGATCTTTCATACACATTTTCTAAACTAAGGTCTTTGAACACTTAATTGAGCTTGCATTTAGCATTTCATTTCTTTATAGTATCATCATCGGTCGGCTATTGTTTCTGTCTTGACCATTCTATCTGTTAACTTGTAAGTTGTAATTTGAACAAAAAAAACTTGTAAGTTGTAACGGTGAGTGGTTTGGAATTTTCTTCTGGGCATCTTAATGCATATTGTTGCCATCAGCTTATCACCATAATAGCATAGATAGTATATTTCTCAGAGAGTTGATTTTAGCATATCTAAATCTAATTATGCTGCAAAACAGAATAAGAACCCTTCTAGATCAGTAGAGGAGAGCACCCTAAGAAGGCATTCTTTGTTTCTTTCTCCAGCTGCTAGATATGGGCCCCTTACATTATCACTGACTAATGTTTAACAACTTTTTTCACTTTTCAGTTCCATCTTGCTAGTAGTTTGAGTTGGTTTTTGAGTGTTATCACCAGTATGAGCTTCAATACTTGGGAATACTGACAGTTTTGAAATTCTTTTCTTAAATTTTATCAGGTGGCTCCATATAATACGTACTATTCCCAATTGGAGGAGCACATGACTGAAGTTGGTGTTGTGTCAACTATCAATAGATGGAACGAAGCTTTGCCAGTTGGAGTGGTTGATCCACACGATTCATTATCTCATCCTGCAGGTGTTTCTGATGCTCAAGCCGAGTCAACTACATGCCTAGATCCTGACCAGTTCACAAATTTCCTGGTAAGCTTTGGTGTATTTCATAGCTTAGCTTGGGGTACTTTTGCATCTGTATTTATTTATTTATTTATTTATTTATTTATTTGAATTATTTGATATTGTTCGAGCATGACATAAACATTTCTTAAAACACAGATTCCAAACTGGTTTGAAGGTGCATCTACTGGATCGACAAAGGACAACCCTTTCCCCTTACCTGATGTGTACTTGACATCTCAACAGAGAAATGTAAATGCACTAAGCCTAACTGAGGATGACATGACAAACTTTTTGACTTTATAGTTTGAGTTGGTTTTTGCTTGCAATACAGAATCAATGTTGTTTATTTAAAATTAATGCTTGATATTTTCAACCTTTTAGTTTAGAATTAACTGAAATTTTGCCTTGTTCCCAATGTCATTAACAGCGAAATAATTTAAGTGAGATAAAGCAAGTATTGAGAGAAGCTCCTCTTGAAGAAAATCGGAAAAGAGAGCTATCAAGTGCTCTTCATGTGTACTTCAGAGACTGGTTGTATGGTAAGTCCATCATTTCTATGTTTTCTTTTGTTAAGTTCACCTTCACATTTCCATATGTGGTGGTTTTCGTTATTGTTCAGGCATATTACATTGGTTTGTTGATGATATAATATTGGCAGCTTCGGGAAATATCCGCCAACTGTACTGCCTACAAGGCGACTGAGTCATGCTGCATGTTTCGACGAGTTATAGAATACTTTACAGCTTTCTTTATATGTTTCGGTTTCAACCCTTTGCCAGTTCCTCAGGCGGCTGAGAATCACCTTTTGTAATTGAGAAGAGCACAAAACATCTATGGATTGGCTAATCTCAATGTAGTATTCTTTTTTCGATGAAAAGAGAGGAAATAATTTATTATTTTTGTTTTGTTAACCTAGGTCTGCTTGGTCCATCCCTGTGAATTTGAATTCTGAAATTTCTTTGTATCCAGCGTTTTCTTCTCATTTGTGGTTTTAGCTCTTAAATTTGGTCCTGATGTAAAAACCAGACTGGACTCGTCAGCTAAACCGGTCATATATTCGGAGAAGCTTATCTGGCTGGTTACTATAAATGTTATAGTTAACCAACGATATCTAATTTGTTGCAATATTTGCAACATTTTGGATATGCAAATTGGGAGATGATAAACCTAATTGAATTAGTGAAAGAAAGTTGATCCTAATAATCAATTAGTAATTAAATTAAACTTGGATATCATTATCACCTACCGTAATTTTATCTCTTTATACTTTTCTTCTCCGTATTTGGCCATAGTTCGCAATGTACCTTGTGTGATTGTGTCGAGAAATCCTGTACACATATTGCCCAGATGCATATGCCATGTGGTCAAAGCTATTAGTCGCCTTCTCGCCTCATGATCGAGAACAGTTTTTCCAATTGAATCTTCAAGATTGGGTCCACCAGAACCTGGCCTCTCCTTCCCTATCAACCGAATGGGAAATTCCTTGGTCTATTGTGTTGGCTTCGGTTTTATGGCGGAACGATGCTGTCTTCAATGGTGATATTATAATGACTGTAACTTTGGCCCCTCGTCTCCACATATATTTACATGTTGTGCATTGGTTAAAACCCGAGCCGGGGTGGGTTTGGCTCGATTGGGGGAATCCTATTCCTATGTGATCATGAAGGTACATGGCTTTCAATATTTCAAAAAGGTTTTGGGAAAGCTTCTCCTCTCTACGCTTAATTATGGGCTACAATTCGCTTGGGAGCAGGGTTTGATACCCTTCAGGTACAAATACAATCGGATTGTGCCGAGGCGGTGCGTCTTTTACGTGACCTAACGGGCTAGTGTGAGCACGCTCTCTCTTGTTCAGGCAATTGCTAAGCTTCAACAACGTGGATGGTTTCCTGCAAGGAAAATGGTCTCCTCGCGTTATGACTTGGTCCCGTTAAACTTTTTTTTTAATGTTAAAAAATGTTTCTAATGTTTGACTGAATTGTCAGTTTAGCTCATGTTTTTTTGAAGCAATTTAACTCTCAACGTTTTATTTTAAGTCAAAATAACCCCTATGAGAATGAAAACTATAGTCAACTGACGATAAATGACTTGAAATAACGTGGCAAATATGTACACTGCAGTAGCTGTGTCATATAAACAAGACTTTACAGAATGACACGAGTCAAATAATTTTAAAAATTTGTATAAAATATAAAATATTTTTTCTTCCAATGTGTTATTCTGTCAAGTAATTTCAAATTGTTTTATCGTCAGTTAACTAACAGTTTTTATCTGGTTATTTTGACCCAAAATAAAACGTTGAAGGTTAAATTGGTCAAAAAAAAACAAGGGCCAAAATGATTATTCATCAAATTTTAAGAGTATGTTTTTGGCATTATGCCAAAAAAGATAAAAAGCCAAAAAAATTACAAAAAAAAGTCACTTAAAATTAAAGTGTTTGTCATACACAACCCTAATGACTACATATAAAAACTACTAAATTCTTATCATTAATATTTATTTTATTTTTAACAAAATATATTAAAATGTAATTAATTATATTCTTAAAAATTAAACATCATTAATATAGAGTAATTAAAACATAAAACCCTAAACCACATACCTTAAACAATAAACATAAACCATAAAACCTTAAATTATAACAACTAAACCCTAAACCATAAAACTTTTTTTTCTAATTAATTTTACTTAAATGTGTCCTGGGTGAGTTTTGATAACATCTAGCACTGGTTTTATTGTTATAAAATCAAGATTCATGAAGTTGAAAAGAGGGATTGAAAGACATAGCTGCCAAACGCATGGAGCATCAGATTCCTTAATATGATCGTTATATACATATATATAAGTGTTACGAATCTTATTTTCTTATATTTCCAAAGTTAAATTAGTGGAATGATTGGGTTGCCTTGTATCTGAAAATGAAACATCCATTAGATTACCAGATAGAAACAGCCACTGAAAAATCCATTAGCTTGCAGTAGAGGATAGGCTAACAGTAACACCTTCCTAACTATACCGCATGTTTTAATTTAACCTTACAAGCACACAAATGACAGGGGAAATCAGATGCTGAGAACACTGAAAAGTGCCCATGAAATAAGTTTAGGCACAAAACCCGACCCACATAGAGCAGAAATCCGAACCTGAAGACACTGGAACGGGAATCACATCAATGTTAGAGAGTGCGGTGAATATGCTGCATGGAGGTGTGGTCTGCATTAGACGGCTCGAGTTCCATGTATTGCCTCCTGCTTTGGTGAGACGACTGAAGCCCACCGGAAAACTGACTGTTAATAGGCTCTGAGAACTGGGCCAAACCGAGATGAGGCGGTATCTCGTGAGAGCTACTACCAGAGTCCCAAGAGGCATTTGAATAAGGGTTCATAACCACACCATGAGGCATTGCTGGTTGAGACACCGAAGAGATCTCAGTGTTTATCATGTGGTTTACCCCAGGAGTCAATGCCTGATTTCTGGAGCCCCATGGTTGATTTGACAGAAGAGAGAGAGCACGGTTCGAGTCAAAAACTCCCGTTAAGCATTCTCCCGGAGGAATCCCACCAGTCCCAGCTGGAGTTCCCTGCAGGAAAAGGTTGGGAGGAGGATTCCCTGAGTTGTTTTGACATGGATGTGGAAACCATCCTATACCCGTGTTTTGATTTGCAGATACTTGCTCGGACGGTCTCAATGTTGGCCACACTTCCCTTCTGGAAAGCCTCGGGTAAGCCGTGAAATCCATGATAAAGCTTCCGCCTCTATTGCCGCTTTCTGTCATAATAAGCATGAAATGGGGACACCATCAAGCATCACACACATAGTAGAAACTAGAAACTCCAAGTCATTCCCTTACAATTGGCCTAACAAAGAAGAATTTTAAAAATAACAGGGGACAACAATCTAACCAATAATCGACGAAGAAAGCCGGCCATAAGGAGAGGATAATAATGATCCCGGTTGTGGTTTCCTCCTCCGCTCATTGTGACCAGCTAGCCGCCTACGGCAACTCCGCTTCCCTTGGTCAAATTCAGGAAGCTGGTGAAATCTGAATAGACACTACCACATAGGAAATCAAACCCGACAAAGCACAAGAAACAGATGGGCATACAACAAAGGATGATTCTTCCTTTTGCAACACAGGAAGGCAAGAAAAAAGCAATTACAAGTAGGGTCAGCATTCAAGGAACTGAAGCATTGTCTAAGCTGCTGTCACCTAAAATCGCTCATCAGCACATACAAAATCCGCAACCAGGAAAATTAGCCGGCATACTGCACAATTCCCAACCCCCAGACATATCAAACTAGATTTAGAAACAACTTTCACTCTTATAAACCTCATAGTATTAAATTGAGGCCGCAACACCGCAAATGCATTTAAAATCATAATTATTTTTAAAAGAAAAATCACGCGACCGCAGCTGCAATTTAATACTATGCTCATACCCCCATAACTAGAATAGATTCCGTTTTGCAAATCCAAACACAGAGCCAACAACATCAAGCAAAACAAAAAGAAGCACTAAATCTGACCCCACTTTATATGAGTTTAAAGCAAAGAAACAAGATACTTGGACTAAACAGCTGCCATTACAAGCTGCTCAATGAACTGTTACTACTGCAAAGGAAAAGGAGAAAGATGAGGCTGACCTGCTACACTGCTGGCAAAACCTTTGCTCAATACCAGCAACGATGGCTTTAGGTGCCTTAGAGTGCATACCACAAACTTTATGCCTTGAATAGTATGCTTTTGCATCACTCAGATCCACTCTGCACCCTTCCACTTGACACCTTGGAGGCTGAGGCTGAGCCTGACCACTCTGCACCATTCCACCCCTGCCCTTCTTACCCGACCCGGATGAGCTTGAAGACCCGGGACCCTGGTTGGTTGTTGTTGCACCAGTACCAGCTGCTGATGTGTTCTCGAAGTAGATCTTTTGACCAAATTTCAAGCCGTTGAGTGACTCGGTGGACGAGTTGGTGGAAGAACCACCTGAGTCTGTCATTGAACCCGAACCCGTTTCCATGAGCTCTGCCTACTGCCCGTTCATGGGGTTTTTGTTTGCTTAATGTGGGTCATGAAAATGGGAGATAAGAAAACTCATGTCTCACTCTCACTCACCAAAATAATACTCCTTTCTTATCTCACTTTACACTAGACAAAACCCCCCAAGAAAGGAAGAATGTGGTTTTAGTGTTTAAATTTAGGATTAATTCTATAATCTGAGGACTTGTGCTGCAATTAACCCAGCATAAATTAAAGGTAGTAAAAGTTAGACACCTGACACTGAAATTGACCCCATGCCAGCAAGGGGAGTCTAGTCTGCTCAGGAACTCTGTCTGTCACTTAAAAGTGAAATAAAATTAATAAAAAAGAAAAATGAAATTTTCAGTTGCCTTTTTCCTTTACTCTTTTGGGAAGAGAAGAAGAAAAAAATACACTATAAAAGACTATATTTCACAAGTACATCACTTCTGGCCTCCCAAATCTTATACTTTATAGCAAAACAAATGAATAGGAATTTGATAAACAAATATATATAAGAAATATTTGGTTTTTTTTATATTTTTATATTTTAAAATTAATATAATATAAAATTTTAAAGATAGTAATCTAATTATTAACATATAAAGAAAGATTTAATAAAATTTAAGGGGGAATGATGTGACATTTTGAGGCAATGTTGTGGGGAAATTTTGAAAGAAAAAAAAACTTAGTTTAGTTTAATCAGAAGATTTGAACTCTGTTTGAAAAATCCTGCAATAGATTTTGTGCAGGCTGACAAATTGCACACTGTAATTTCCAATGTCTTTATTCTATTTCAATCCTTCCCAGATTTTAGTGGACTTCATCATTTTACTTTTCACTTATTGCTTGTTGAAAATGAAAACAATAATAAATAAATAAACAAACTAAAATAAACTAAAAAAAATGTTCTAAGATGAGGTTTTGTCGGTAGTTTACTATGACTGGTTACCACTTATTTTATTTTTTATTTATGGCAAAAAAATATAGTTTGCTTATTTTCCCAAAGTCTTGTCTACCTTCCTTTTTGGTACTTCCGTTCAATGTTTGAAGGTTTTTTAAATTTAAATAACAATCAGGGTGTGTTTGGTTCGCGGAAAAGATAATTACCAGGGGTAATAATCTTTTTCAGACTTATATTCCCATGTTTGGTTTAGGAGGATTCCCACTATGAGGTATTATTCTTTTCCCAAGAGTGACTCTTTTCCCCCTAAATAGTGGGAATGCTCCTTCCCCTTTGGACAATATTACCCTTGTGATTATGAATTATGTTCATGTTGATCCTTTATTGCATTTTTAATTAGGTAACTAATTATTTATGGTGTAAATTTATTAAATATTTATATTTAATATTAGTTTAATATATAAATGGTGATGTATATATTTAGATAATGTTGTAATATTTAATAGTACATTTTACTAATATTGTATTTACGATGTTTTTAGGGTTATAGGATGAGATTGTATGTTGCTTGAGACTGAATGCGTTAATACTTGATGTTATTAATTTTATTATTTAATTTATAAGATATTTTTTATCTTAAAAAATCAGTAAGTTAATTTATTTTTATCATTTTTACTACTTTTAAATTTGTTTTATTATTTACTTTAATTTGTTTGATAAATGGTCGAAAGTAATAAAAAATTAAAAATTTAAGCATATTAAACATTTAATATTTTGATGTTAAAAAATTAAAAATGAATAAATGTATATAAATATAAAAATAATTTTAAAAATAATATTATAAATATTTGTTTTTTTTTTGTAAATTTTAGGTAATGTAACGAAAATAGTTCTATAAATTTTTATGTAAATATTTTTAATTTAATAATTAAAAATTAAACTTGTTAACAATAAAATATATTATAAGGACAAGTAAGTAAATTTTGCTTCCAATTAATCTTATATTCCTTCAACCAAACACTACAATCCTATATTCCTACCAAATAAACCAAACAAGGTAATGTAACATTCCCAGTAATGTGTCAGGTAATGTTACATTCCGGTAATCCTATTCCCAGAGGTAATCTTACATTCCGTGAACCAAACGCCCCCTCAAGGGTAAACTTCAGTGGAGCCTTTTTTTTTATTTAGATTTTTGTTCTATTTAACCATTAAATTTGAGAAAAAAATATTCTTATCACTTATGTTTTCGATCGTTGTCGTTTTAGTCACTTAACTGTTAGTCTCAATTAATTTAAATTATTATAGTGACGTAACACATTAATAAAAAAAATAATTTCTATTTTAAACCCTAAACTTTTAAATATTTTATTTTCACCATCATTAAGCAAAAAAACCCTAAAAATTCTTCCAAAATTTCGCATCTCCAACATTAACCTTCATTTTTACTACTGCCGCTACTGTCAGCGACGCTGCTGCCTTAGCACCTTCACGAGTTGCATTTCATTCCCTCTCTTGGTTTCCTTAATCTTTTTTTCATTCTTCTATGTTTGTTTGAATACTTTGTGAATAACCCTAGCAGCTCTCCACTATTAAATTTTTTTCAGCTCTAGTCGTTGTCTACTTTGATCAATCTCTTTAATTGGTGGTCGGCAATTAATTTTAGTATTGGTTGTCGACCAACGTATCTATTAATTTTTTTTATTTTTTATTTTAATAAGAACATCTTTTTCTGTCTTTGCGACACGCTTTTTCCTTTGTCCTTATGACATATATTTGTTTTTGTTTTATGGTTTGATTCATCTGTCTTTGTGACATGTTTCAGCATACCCTAGCGATTGGTTGTTGTTCACACATAAATTCAATCGGCGCTATTTTCTGATTTATGTTTTTGTCAGTGGTCACTTGGAAAGTTATATCCCCACTCGTTTGATGGTTGTTTGTTGATAAAATCAGTCTTGTGCAGCGGTACTTTTTGCTTGACAGTTTGGATCGTGCACCACTACTTCTTCCTTCTTTATGCGTCTCGTTTGGACACAAACAATGATATTTAGGAGGCTGCTAAATTTTGTTGGTATGGTTGTCTCCATAGAAGTTTTCATTTTTCTTTGTTTTTGGACTGTAAGAATTTTTTGGGTTGTTTAATCAAAATATTCTTCTTTTTGTATGCATTGTAATAATAATTTTTCTATGAATTTAATAAAAAATTAGTGACTTTTATTAAAAAAATACTTAGTAAAGTCCTAATTAGGTTAAGAAAAATTATAGCATTTTTTATCTGGGCTTCCTTCATTGACTCAAGAAACAAAATCACAGTCGAACTCTGCAATTTTAAACTTTTGTAGTTGAATTAAGAGAATAAGGAATTATTCTTTCTCTTTAGGGTTCTGTATTTTTTTGATTACTTTCTTTACTTGTTGTTGAATGTCTGCAATTTAAATATAAAGTTAGAGTTTGAGTGAAGAAGTTTTGGGAGAATTCAGAATTTAATATGGAACAAACAACATTTAGGCTTTCGAGAATATTCTTGAGATTTTTGTTAATTGAATCGAAAAAATAGAGAGAGAATATTTTGTTTGGATGTTTGTGTTTAATTTTGATCTTGAAAAAACATAAAGAAAGAGAGGGATTTTGATGTTTATTAGGATCAAATAGGAAAGACGAGGAAGAACAAAGAGTTGTTCGTTTTTTTTTGTGTGGCTTCGATTTGAAAAAAATAAGAGAAAAAGAGATTTGGGTGTTATTGTGGACCGCAAAGGAAATTTTAAAAAGAAAAAACGATGATTTAGGTTAGAATTTGCATTTTTGATCCAAAAAAGGAAGAAATCTGGAAAATTTAAGTTTTTATTAGGATCAAATATGGTGAAAAAAATAAAGTATTAAAAGTTTGAGCGTCAAATCTAAAATTAATTTTTTATAGACGTGACACATCATCATATTAATTAATGTTAATAAATTTGAGGCTAATAGTTGGGTGATCAAAACGGTAACGGTCGAAAACATACGTGATAAGAATAATCTTTTTCCAAATTTTGTGATCAAAATAGAACATAGCCTAAACAAAAGGGACATCCAATACAATTTACCCAAAATCAATTAAACTCTTAAATTTGTTTACACTTAATTAAAATTGTAAACAAATAAATTAAATTAATTAAGTCATTGATTAATTTTATTCACATTTGTTAACAGTTTTACTATTGTCATGTCACTCTATAGTATAACTTTACTTTTAAGCTCATTTTATATCACTTAGTTTAACATTAATTTCCATGTAAATAGTTAAAAAAAGATTAATCTAGTTGTAATTTCAACAAATTTGATTGATTAATTTCAGTAAACGTAAATTTGCATTATCTAGGAATGTTAGTGTTGTTGTTTGAAGGCTATGTTAGCTTAGGCATTCCGTCGTTGTTGGTTGTTTTTTTCTTTTTGAACTTTTAAAGTTTGTATTTGCAGATGGCGATAATATGGATCACTAGTAAAAATGGATAGGGCCTAAAGGTGCAATTTTCACTAAAAATTTGAAATTCGTTATTACAAGTTAGTGTATATTCATATATAATTCTTAAATTTTGATAATGTACACACCTTACAAACCAAAGCGATTTGAATTAGAGTCTCTTATAATGAACATCATCTTTTTTTTCCACTTGAACCACTTGTTAGATTCTGGATAAGTAATTATATATACCTATGTTCAAAATCATTTCATTGCCAGTTTAATATATGTTTAACATTTTTTTAAATAAATTAAAGATAATGCATGATCAATTATGGGTAATTAAATTTCTATCTATATTGAATTTTTTATTAGAAAAATAAAATATTACCACGAGCCTCGTTAAAAAACTTCCCTAAACTTAGATGGAGAAAAAAGAGTGCCCTGGTAATATTTACATAAACATACGAGATAAACTCGATACAATAAAAAAAACTCTACTATTCAGGACAATCAACCTGGACTAAGCTCAGGACTAACGTAGGTGGATCAACAAATTCATGCCCAAGAGGAAGTTTCCAAGCTAACCGTGCTAAATTATCTGCCACCTTATTGCTCTAACGTGAGACCATCACTACCTCAATTTCCCACTGCCTGTCAAGGAGCTTCCAAATATGGTGAACAAGGGACAAATTATTGTTTGAGTAGGACCTATCTTTCAAGACTAATGGCATTGGCACAATCCGATTCAATCGACAAACAACTAATACCAAGTTCTTAGCCTAGGCATAGACCCTCCTAAACGCCCCATAAGATAAGCTTTGAGTATCGAACACATACAAAGGCTTTTTACAAAGCCAAACGGTCCAAACATCCTTCCATTTAACCAGTAGAACGCCTTTTTTATCACCAGCTTCGCCTTACTGGGATCGCCGAATAATACTTTTAGTGTCTGCACAAACCCCTTTAGGAACTAACTACACTGAATTTAACATCAGTATAAGTTACATATTTTTTTATATGTTCAAAAAAGTAAGTTACATATTTTTTAGATTGAATTATTGAGATTCTATTATTAAAAAATGGCTTGATGCCTACTTTAGCTCTTATAGTTTAGGAAATATTTTACATTGATTCTTTTATCATGTTTTTTAGTCCATTTGACTCCAACTTTCATTTCTATATGCACTAATGATTTTTTTAAAAGTTTAAAGTTGATTACAAAGTAGTATCTGTTTATACATATTTTTAATTTTTTGATAGTGCACGCACACCTTGTAAACATAATAATTGAACTCGTGTCTCCTAAAATAAACATCATCCGCTTTTCTACCGGAACCATTTGTTGGGTTCCACTATTGAACTTTTGATTAAAGATCTCTCATACACTTTAATTTTTAATATTAGATTCTATGATTTAAAACGTTAATTATTCATCAATTATACTAGTCCTATTAATACACTCCCACACTATGTAGGTAAAAATAAAAATGATATAATGCTAAAAATACAAATGATATAAAGAAGAAAAATTTAATTTATATTTTTTAAAGGATTAATATCCTATACACTGGCGGTGGAAAGTTTTTATTTCCACAAGCGCCTCAATTATAGGGTTTAGGGTTAATGTTTAGGGCTTAGAGTTTAGGGGTTTTAGTGTAAAGGTTTAGAATTTAGGGTTCATGTTTAGAATTTAGGAATTAGGGTTAGAATTTAGGGTTTAGGGTTAGGGTTTAGTTTAGGGTAATATGGGTGGGGATTTAGGTTTTAACCTATAAACCCTAAATTTTAACCCTAAACCCTAAATTCTATCAACAATCCCTAAATTCAAAACTACTACACTTATACCCCTAAATTTTAAACCCTAAACGAAGTCCATAACCCCTAAAACTAAGGCGCTTGTGTAAAAAAGTTTCCACAAGCGCTTGTGTATAGAACAATTACTTTTTTTAAAATACTAATTATTTAAGGTATTAATAATTGTATATAGTTTTATGTTTTATATTTTGAATTTTGAATGAGTAGTTAATTACCGCATATTTTTTACTCTTTACAAACAAAACCCTGAACTAAATCTTAAAAAACTATAAAAAAAATTCTATTGTCTAAAAACTACAAAAATATGTGCATTACATGGATTATCTTTTTTTTTTCATTTTTGGATAAAAGTGAATTAAACCTTTTTACCGAAAGTTTATAAAATGGACTAGGTTGTTTTTCAACGATGATATTACAGTTGATGTCGTCTTTAATACCACGAGCCTTTGGGTACAAAAGATGTTTGTTCCAGAGCAGTAAATGGGGTTTGTCAACATTAGATCTATAGATTTTTATTCGAACTTAAAATTACATTCTATTTAATTCAAATCTGAATAATTCAATTCGATTTTATCATAAAACAAAATAACAATATGAATATGGAAATGATTCGAATCTAAAATGATTCGAACAAATAATCCATAATTATTTGATCCAAAAAGCTCAACTAACAAGCTCAAAATTAACATTTTCTTAAACATCAACAGTGGGGGGAAAATGAAGTGATAAAACAGCAACCCACTTGGTTTATTAGCATTCCCTTGATACGAGAATGTGCAATGTGGATCTCTCATTGCTTTATGCATAACTAAAAGCATTTCCTGTGGACAATTGATGGCCCAGACTCATCATACTCGGCCTTCGCAATCCACATCTGCAAACAAAATGGCCAATGTTACTTCGAGTATCAATATCTAACATGGATACATGTCTGACACGAATATATTCATTTCCCTTAAATTTCATATATTTTGAGGATCTTTAAAGAATTATATTTCGATTATCATGTTCGTATATGAATTAGGCATCGGTGTGGATCATGGATACATTTTAAGTATTAGTCGAAGCAATGTTCTATCGTATGTTTTGTAACAAACATGTTAATTGTAAGCGGGTATACCTGCTGGAAAGTACTGAGAGATGCCAGAATGGAGCCCCCGATCCAGACACTATACTTCCTCTCCGGTGGTGCAACCACTTTAATCTTCATACTGCTTGGAGCTAATGCCGTGATTTCCTTGCTCATCCTGTCGGCAATTCCAGGGAACATAGTGGTGCCACCACTGAGGACAATATTTCCATAGAGATCCTTTCGGATATCCACGTCACACTTCATGATTGAGTTGTATGTGGTCTCATGAATACCGGCAGCTTCCATCCCAATCATGGATGGCTGGAAGAGGACTTCGGGACAGCGGAACCGTTCAGCCCCGATGGTAATAACCTGTCCATCTGGTAGCTCGTAGTTTTTCTCCACAGAGGAGCTGGTTTTTGCTGTCTCAAGCTCTTGTTCAAAGTCAAGAGCAATGTAAGCTAGCTTCTCTTTTATGTCCCTCACGATTTCCCGCTCGGCAGTCGTTGTGAAAGAGTAGCCACGTTCCGTTAAGATTTTCATGAGGGCATCAGTGAGATCACGACCAGCTAGGTCGAGACGCAAGATGGCATGTGGGAGGGCATAGCCTTCATAGATAGGAACTGTGTGGCTCACACCATCTCCAGAGTCCAAAACAATACCTATACATTAACCATTGCATGTTAGGTCCAAAAGTAAAGTGAAACATAAGATTTATAACACGGGTAATAAAGGGTTGCTTTCATCAAAACAGGAAATTCAAGACACTGACATCATTGTAAGCAATCTGTTATATGACTGAAGAAGTCAGCACTAGGAAGTCACACTCGAATAATGAGAAGTTTGAGCTCGACCAAATACTATTTTCTAAGTTAAGCTTGGCTTGAGATAAAATTGCAAATAGGAAAGGATAAGAATTTGAAATTTTATTAAGCTAACAATAATAGAGCTAATACACAGTTGAAGGAACACAATATATCACTAACTAAATCCAGATTGATGCATAAAATCAATAAACAAAAAACACCCGGAATGGAACTTAAATATTTCATTGTGTGTATTGTGGTAGAATTGCAAATTAATATCAAAATGTGTATTATAAATAGAAAAGTTTAATTAGATCTGTGAGTTACTTGAATCAGATATCAAGATACTTGAACTCGGCTCGCTCAAATTGAACTCCAATAGCTTACCATTATCGATGACTTGTTTACATAATGTTGAACAAGGAAGAAGTAGATAGTTGGCAATAGAATGTGCTAACCTGTTGTACGACCGCTGGCGTACAAGGAGAGGACGGCCTGGATAGCGACATACATCGCGGGGGCATTGAATGTTTCGAACATAATTTGAGTCATTTTCTCACGATTAGCCTTGGGGTTAAGAGGGGCTTCCGTGAGGAGAATTGGATGTTCCTCAGGGGCAACTCGGAGCTCGTTATAGAAGGTATGATGCCAGATTTTCTCCATATCGTCCCAATTGTTAACAATACCATGCTCAATTGGGTACTTCAATGTCAAAATACCTCTTTTGGATTGAGCTTCGTCTCCCACATAAGCATCCTTTTGGCCCATGCCGACCATCACACCGGTATGCCGAGGGCGACCGACTATGCTGGGGAACACTGCTCTGGGAGCATCATCTCCAGCAAATCCGGCCTGAAAAGTTTAAACATCGATCAGAAACGATCTAAATCAGCAATAAAATAAATCAATTCTCGAATATAATCAAAACAAATAAAATAAGATTAGAATAATGAAAACTGAATTAAATTTAAAGAAATACCATCGAAAAGTGATAACTAATACAGAGAAACGGAGATCTGATGAATGTTTACCTTCACCATTCCAGTTCCATTGTCACAAACAAGTGGCTGAATATCTTCACCATCTGCCATTTTCTATCGTCTGTTTCATACGAAGCCGAATACAAAAATAAATAAACGCATATGCAAATTGAGAACAATAGGAAATGAACTTCAAATTGAGAAACTCAATATGCAAATGTTAGATTGAAGCATGCTAATGCAGTAAAATGCCAGAACCATAAATAATTAAACGCAAAATTAGGTGAAAACTTCGGGAAGTTTACATTAAAGAGATCCTGAAATTAAAGACCAGAAGATCGAAATCCGGTGGAATTAATAGCGAAAGAAATTATAGAAACATATTAAGATGGAACAAACAAAAAATCTGAATTTAAAAAATATAAAGCGATTCTCACATTCTGTTGCAGTTTTAACGGACTGTTGAGCTTCGCAGAATAATGCGGTTAAGGTACCCGCGATCTTTGTTTTAAAGAATGCGATTTTGAAAATTCACCTCAAATACGATTTCGTTAGATCTTTGACCGTCCGATTCCCACTGTTCTACAGCCATCTGCGGTCCCTATTCCCCCCTACGACCATCGCGGAAACAGCTGGCTCCCTTTCTGTTCAGTGTTGACTGATTTTTTTTTCGTAAATTTATCGAATTTGAATGAAATTTATCTTTATTTAATTTTGTTTCTAAATTCTTTAATTTACTCCCATCATATAGGAATAAAGTCAAATATCTTTTATGTATATTTAAAAATAAAAAAATAATCATCGTTTACCTTTATTTATGGAAAATTTCACTCCCAATATACCTAGTAATAGTTTTATAAAAAAATATATTTTATTTTGTTCATTTACTTAATTACAACTTAAAACTATATTTAAGTTTTGATAAATAAACTAAGATAAATTTGGTTAGTAAAATTTAAGGTTATTTTTAGAAATTTCCATAAAAAAATATTTTCTTAATAGTATGTGTTCATTGTCTATAGATATTCTTAACTCCTTGATAATACATACATATTTTACACATAAAGTGATTGAACTCCGATTTCTTAAGATGAACATCATCAATTTTTCTACTAAAACCACTTGTTGAGTTAAATAATATTTTTAAAAATATGATTATCAAAATATAAAATTATTTGGTAAATTACAAATAATGTTACATTATTAGTAATTGGTTTACTTCGTTCGAAATATAAAATTATAATATTTATTTGGTGGGATGTAATATCCTTTAAATATCTATTTTATTAAATTGCCAATCACTTAAAATTAAAATAAGATCAAATACAAAAAGGGTTAAAAATTCAACTAAACAACTCAAACAAACAATACATACAAACAACATTATCGACGATGAGGAATAAACATCATCAACACAAACATAAAAATACATATAACAATGATAACATATTAACAAACTGGTATTAACAGAAATCAATTGCTTATTATCCTCAGTAATTACAACGTCTATCAATATTTAATCAAAGAGTCAAAAGCAGAGATAGACCAACAAGATAAATAATAAATATCATCTAGAGATGTAACGTAAAATTCAATCATAAAAAAATTGTGTCATAAAAACAAAAAAAATATTATTCTTATAAAAAAGAGACTAACTAAGCAAAATAAAATAACATCACTCAAAATAAAATAATATAAAAATATATTAAGAGAAGGGGAAAATGAGGATAAAAAAAAAAACTATCGACGACAAACAAATATTTTTTGCTTTTTTTTTTATTTATTTTTACGTTCAAACATTAAAAAAATAATAACTTACACCACGACCTTAAACTTTAAACCTTAAAAAACTAAACATACATCTTAAATTCTAAACCCTAAACATAAATATTCAACTCTAATCCTAAACTCTATTTTAATTTTGGGAATACATAGGGATAAAAAATTTCTATTCATCTACGAGTAACATAAGAAACAAAAGTCGTCTGCCACTTTTAATATTTATTTTTATACTCAACACTAAAAGATTAAATCTTAAGTCATAATCTTAAATTTAAAATCTTAAAAAATACACCATTCATTTAATATTCTAAACCCTATTCCTAAACCAAAAATCTAAACTTTAATATTAAACTCTAAACTTAATAATTTGTATTAAGACGTAAACAGAAGCATTAAAACGGGGCGAATGGTTTCTGCTCTAACTTAAGACTAGTATTGTTGTTAGAGATGAAAAACTATATAAAAATTAGAAGAAAAACAATGAAAGAAAGAATTGAGAGAGACTATGATTTTATATAAAAAATCAAATTGATTTTTAAAAAGAGCTCCGATCTAACAAAAAAACGAAAATCATTTGGTTTTTAAAAATTAATATATATATATATATATATGGGTTCGACCAGAATGACTGAACTTTCATGCACTTCCTTTATTCAAAAGAAAAACAGTAATTACGTAAGCTTAGGTCTCATGGGGTGGCTCCCCACGTACACGTATTTTCCACTTAATCATCTCAGCAACCACAAAAAATAATTCATCCAATTTCTTAAACATTAATCCCATCATCCATACAATAAAACCACTGAAAACAACACGAAGCATGGCTCCATCAAGAATCTCAAGCATTAGAAAAGAAACCAAAGTCTGGAAATCACAGTATTTATTTTAATCATCCTCAGAAACTGCAATTACATTGTCGTTTCGGCCTAGCAGACTGCTTATCGATCGAGCTTTAACCGTCCCGAGCTTCATCAATGGCTTCTCATCACTTCCTTGTTCCTTCTTCGCTGCATTATCATCATTCGATCGGCTTTTAACACCGGTGATACTTCTCAGCCTCCCTTTCCCCAAATGATGCTCGCAGAGGGAGTAGCCGACGAGTGTTTGCTGGCAACACCGCCATCCCCTTCCGTTAACTCGACTGCACCTCGAACCTTCAACTAACGCGCCGTTTCGGCCTCTCATCTTTTTGCCACTCTTGTCATTATTATCATCGTTATCTTTCTGCATTTGTCTTTTTTTCTTCGACGGAAACGCCTGCTCTCCTTCACACCGCCTCCCCTCAGCTTTATTCAATGCAATAAATAAAAACTACACCCTTCAATAATGAACACTATAATTTGATTTCTTTCTGCAGATAATTTGATTTCTTACCTTGATGGGATAGAGACCCAGTTCCTAGTTCTTCACGAGAAACACTTTTCTTCCTAGAGAAAATAAAAAAGACCAAGCAAACCCATAGCCAGATATTGGTTAAAATGGGGACCATGCCAAATTGCCAATGTGCACCACATACAAATATATGCTCTATTAGTTAACCATAAAGAAAGAGAGTTAAGACTTAAGACTGAGATTAGATTGGATGGGAAGCAGATATATATATAAAAATAACCTAATAAAAACAGTATTTCCACTTTGTATTATATTTAATTCTACTGTATTTTCCATTTTCTTTTATTAATGTTGGTTAATGTTTTTTTTAACCTTTATAGTTTTTTACTACAAGATTTCATGAAGTAAGAAAAAGAACATTGGCTGGCTTTCTTACCTGGTAGTATAATTACTCTTCTTCTCTCCATTTTCTCCCCTTTTCTCCTCTCCTCCTTGCTTCAAAACCTACAGGAAGAAGTTAAAAATACAAAGGATCTCACTTGGGTAAATTTGTATTTTTTTTCCACCTAATATCTGAAGCTTTCATGGGGTGCAAATTAATCAAAGTGAGAAAAAATTCAGACAAGATGTTATTTTTATTACATCAAACACTAGTGCACTCTTTTTAACAGCCTTAAATCTATGATAGGAAAATGACCAAGTAATCTTAGAATCATTGAACTAACCGAATCATCTTCTTTCTTCTTCAGCTCTTTTCCATGTGTTGCTCTTGTTGTTGTTGTTTCAGGGACAGTACTAGATGAATCGCGGTCCTGGGTCGGTTGCTGTCGTCGGATCGGGTGGCTTGGATGATCAGACGGTGGAGGAGACTGCCGCCGTTGCGGGTGTTGCACCACCGGAGACCGGTTGAAGCTGGGATCTGATGAAAGCGGTGAAATCGAAGAGAAAGCTTGTTGAACCGGTCTTTTTCTGATCCTCATAATCGATGAACTACATATAGTTTTCTTTCAGAAAATTTTGAAGAAAAGTCCAACGGAAAAAAAATCAAGAAAAACCAGAGAAGGAAATTGATTTTCTTTTTCAAGAGAAAAATGAGAGAAGGAAAGAAAAGAAAGTGCAAAACCCAAATACTACAACAACTGCTATAAAATCATCAAGACCAAGAAATTAATTTATTAAATATAATTTTTATAAATAACAAACCAGTAATATAATATTACTATCTAGTTTTTTAATGTATCCAACTTTTTATTTGTTGCAATTCAGTCAGGGAAAGGAGTAAGGAGGAAATGCACGTGAGGAGCACGTGAGAATGACCGGTTTAGAAGGTAGGCGGTGAAGGAATCGGGAGAAGGTGAAAGTGAAGGGGATGCCAGGGTGGCATTGAAAGAGAATACAAAAACGCTGGGAGTGGGTAGTTTTATCGTTTATACCTTTTCGATGACATTAGTGGGTCCCACTCACTCTACTCTTACTCTGAAATTATATTCATTCATAAAAGTAGAGGTAATTACACCAAACGTCTCTAACTATGATATTTATTTTAAATTGATCTCTAAATTTTTAAACATTTTAATATCATTCGTACAATATGATTTTTATTCTAAATTATCCTTAAACCTTTAATAATTTCAATTCCATCCTCAGAACTATGATTGCCATTCTAAATTAGTCCTCAAACTTTTTGAATTTTCTAATTTCATCCCTAAACTATCAATATATGCTAACCATATTGTATGTTAATAAAAATGTTATACAAATCTTTATTGTCATGTAACACCGATGTGTATTATGTAAATTGTAATAGTATGATGTGATGTAATGATAATTTGATGATGAAATTAGAATATTTAAATAGTTTGGGATCAATTTAGAATGAGGGTTATAGTTTTGGGATGAAAATTGAACATTCAAAAGTTTAGGGATCAGTTTAAAATTAAAGTCATAGTTTAAGGATGAAATTAAAACTTTTCAAAGTTTTAGAACCAATTTAAAATGGGAGTCATAGTTTAGGGATGTGTGTAACGATTAACTCATAAAAGTATTATTTTATTTTTGAATTGAGTTCAGTATAACGAATTAATTGATCATTAATTCAGTTAAAAAAATTTAAAAATTATATATTTACAATTTAATGCATATTATTAATTATAGATTCTTTCATACTTTTATAAATAAATAAAATAATTAAAATATATTAATTCGAACATATAAACAAAAACTTCCTTAAATAAATATTATATTATTCCAATAATAATTATTTGTATTAGTTTTATCAACTCTATTTTAAAATAGGCTTAATTTAGAAATATGTGCCTAAACTACACACTTTTTTTTTCTGAGATAGGTGTCTAACATTTTTTTTTGTTGCTAAAGTAGGTACCTAAAGTTTCATTATGTTAGTGTTTAAGATAATATCGTTAAAAAAATCATCACCCAATTATAACTTGACACGTAACTTTTATTTTAAAAACTAACTGAAAATAAAATAAATTTAAAAATATTCCAAAATGTACAAAATAATCCCAAATCCCTAAAATTTCAAACCCTGTATATCAAAATTAACGTCATTGTCATCGCTGATAGCCTTGTCAGATCCCACCATCGACGTCGTTGGAGTCCCCCAATCATTTTTCTCAACCATCCATCGCCGATAACCGGCGTGAGTCGGGTCAATCGAACGAAAAACACGAAAGGCTCCAATCGTTTGACCTTCGATTGGCACGCCTCTCGCCCGCTACCAGCGATGGGTGGTTGAAAAAAAATAAGCGGTAGACTCTTATGGCGGCGGTAGTAAGGCTCGACGAGACTATCGACGACAACAATAGTGTTAATTTTTAAATTTGAGAGTTTAAGCACTTACTTCTAGTTAAGTATTTTAAATAAAATATTTATTTTCTATTTTCATGTATATATTTACATTTTATATATCAATTAAAATTTGATGCTTTTAATATATTGCATCTGTATAAGATTTTGTCACAATTTAAGCTATTCACCTGTATTTTAATTTGGGATTATCTATCGCATATGTATTTGTTTATTTAAAGGTTTTATGAAATATAATTTAAATTATGAGTTATTATTGAGCATGCGAGGACGGTTTGGTGATTAGATTACACTCACATGCTCTACTCCCTTTTCTTTAGTTTTCGGGTTCAAGACTCTTCAAGAGCGTTGACTTCACTTAGATTTTTCCCCTCTCCCTTAGGTAGAAGTAGAATAGATTTAAAAAAACAAAACAAAACTATGAGTTATTATTCTTTTCGCGGGCACTTCACAAACATGGTTAGATGATTGTCATCAGTTTGTTTTGATATTTTTTTATTTTTTTTTAAATATTATATAACTATATAAGGATCCATGACATTAATCTAATCCTACTTATACAATTTTTTGACTCCATTGTCACAATACAAAATATAAATACTTAATTTATTATGATTCTTTTTAATTTTGTACATATGACACATGTACATATTTCATTTAGTATTGTACATATTGCATGCATTATATTTTTATCTATATAAACCATATGTTTCATTATAAAAGTTTGTATAACTTACATGTATATATGTGTACTAATTAGATTTTATTTTTTTAATAATTTTAAGGTGATTATAAGGTAGTATCTGCTCATAATTTTCTTAAACTTTTGATGTGCCACAAACTTTATAGACAAAGCGGATAGAACCCGAGTCTCCTAAGATAAATAACATCACCTTTTCCACTGGATCACTCATTGGGTTCAATACTAATTAGATTTTATTATACTCACAATGCAAGTGAATGAAATTATTATAAGTACAATGGTAAAAAATTGTATACAAATACATCAATCTAGTTTTTGATTTTTAAGTAATGATTTTCTTGTTTTATTTAAAGATTATATAAAAGTATAAAAAAATAAGAACACCCATATAATAAATAATAATTATAATATTAAATAAAGTTTTTAAAGTTTTTTTTCTTTCTAATTCGTTGATACCTATCACACCAAATCAGTTAAAGTTTCTAAAGATATCATGTTTGTGTTATTTTTATCTTAGAATTGTATGAATATATATGCCTTATTTTGCATGAAAATCTTAAGTATTAAAATAATTTGTCATAATATCAAGTAAAAAATGAGACATCTTCAAAACAACAATTTGTTCTCTTTATTCAAACCAATTATCATATCTATTTTTTTATTTATAAAAAGGTACGTCTTATTCAACTATCTGAATAATTCGATCTTTATTGCAATTGTGTTGGTCCGACAACTAAAATTAATATCAAATATTAATGAAAAATCGTCTAAATCCCGACATATACCACTAAAGTTGAACAGTCAACTTATATACTTTGACAGGTCTCAAAAAGTCTATACCTGCATTTGGACATAGGCTAAAATATTAAAGAAAGCCCTAAGCTATATTGTTTTCTTTTAGGGTAAACTATAACATTGACCACCATACTTTGTTTAATGTATTAAAATGACCACTTTAAAAAAATCGACTCAATTGACCACCCAAACTATTGAAATTGGATCAATGTGACCACCAGCCGTTAATGGGCTAACGGAAGGTGACGCGACAGTTAAAAAATTGAAGGTATAATTACACATCTGGTCTTTACTATTTACACATTCTTTTAATTTAGTCCTAATTTTAAACTAATAAATAAATTAATTAGGTGGTGACATGTGTCAACACCTTATTGGAAGAATTTAATTATTTATATTTGATATAATAAATTATTTTCCTCCTCCAATTAAGTGGTGACACGTGTAACCACCTATTTTGAGGTGAAAAATAAATTTCCCACTCTTGGGCTATGTAGGAATCGAACCAGGTGAAGTAGAAATCAAAGCAGCATTTTAACCACTACACCAAGAACATGTTTGGGTATAATTCACCAATTGTAATATATGTTTTATTGTGTTTTAACCTCGTTTCTTCAATTTGCTCTCTGTTAATTCTCTTCTTTTCTCTCTGTTTCTGCAACTAAGCTCTTTGTTCATCGTTTTTTCATTTCACCCTTTCTGTTCTTTTTCCCACATGAAGTTGCGTTCACATGTTCTTTTCTATACATTCTACTTTACAGCAACTTGAATTTCAACACACTAAAGTTACTTTACTATTTTTGATCGGTTATTAAAAAACCCATATTTTTTTAGGATTTTAGCTTTGTAAATCTGTATTTTTTCTCTTTGATTTTTTTAACCTCTGTGATTTTCATAAGTAGTATTACCTTCTGAAATCTGAATTACTGATTGTGTTTTGAAAACGAGTTTTGATGTTTCGCTTTCGTTCGCCATCACAGCACCACCATTTGGTGTTTGTTAGTTTTTCTCTATCAGGATTTTAACCAAGAATTTAAGAGTAAAAAAAAAAAAAAAACTTTGAATCCATTGCTAATCATATTAGATTATATATTGTAAAAGAATAAATAAAAAGAAAAAGAAGCGGTCATTTTGTCAGTTATGTTTATTATAACGCAATAAAACATATATTACAATCGGTGAATTATAACCCAAACATGTTCTTGGTGTAGTGGTTAAAACATTACTTTAATTTTTACTTCACCCGGGTTCAATTCTTGCATAGCGCAAGTGTGGGAAATTTATTTTTCACCTCAAAATAGGCGGTGACACGTGTCACCACCTAATTAATTTATTATATCAAATATAAATAATTAAATTCCTCTAATAAGGTGTTGACACGTGTCATCACCTAATTAATTTATTTATTAGTTTAAAATTAGGACTAAATTAAAAGAATGTGTAAATAGTAAGAACCAAATGTGTAATTATACCTTTAATTTTTTAACTGCCACGTCACCTTCCGTTAGCCCATTAACGGCTGGTGGTCACATTGATCCAATTTTAATAGTTTGGGTGGTCAATTGAGTCGATTTTTTTAAGGTGGTCATTTTAATACATTAACTAAATTATGGTGGTCAATGGTATAGTTTACCCTTTCTTTTATATAATCAGTAATATCCTACTCCTTTTACATTTAAATAAACTTTCATCAGTTAATTCTAAACAATTTCAAGCGTTCTTTATCCATAGATTAACATATATTACATTTAAACACATTCAAATTCATATATTTTTGCATATAATAATAATAATAATTATAATAATGTGGATTGAATTGAGACTTAGTTGATACCTTTATCCGTTAATTTTTTAAATAGTCTTGAGGTGATTATGTGAATGCCATGGTTGAATGCGTTGTTGATCACCTAAATCGTCTTTCATGTTAGTTCTTGGTTGTGTAATGTTGTATGAATGCTTGTATGTGGCTAGGGAAGTCTTAAAATGCATTTGGAGTCGTGTTTGAGAGTCCTTAGCTAAAATTTGGAGACTTGCAGTACAGGGCGTATCGATACGCCTAAGGGCCGTATCGATACGGTCTTGCCTTCAGGACTCAGTTTTGGCTTGGTGTATCGATACGCAAGGGTGTATCGATACGCCCAAAACTCACTGGAATTCTGAGATTTTGGTGAGATTTTGGCGTATCGGTACGGTGTTAGGGCGTATCGATACGGTTTTGTCTCGTTAACCACGAGATGTTGACCGAGGAGGGTGTATCGATACGCCTAAGGGCTGTATCGATACGGTCTTCCCTGAGTTGACTGCAAGAGTTGACTTGGTCAAGGCGTATCGATACCCTTGACAGGTGTATCGATACGACCTGCTCTGTGTCTTAAAAATGAGTTGTTTAACATGTTGTTTGGGCTTGGATGCTTTTGTTCGTGATGCTTTCCGCTGTTGTGATCACTTAGGAATTGAATGTGCCTTTAGCCAAGATAAATATTAAAAGAAATTTTCTAGGGTTGCTAACCGAGGTGGGACCTTAACGGGTTTCACATCGGTTTTCCCCGTGTAGCCTACTCGGACCGGTCAGCCATCCAGACCGGGACGAGGGGGTTACATGAAGTAATTTAGTTTTTAACGTTTTATTTTGGGTCAAAATAACCCCTCTACAAATGAAAACTTTTAATCAACTGATGATAAACAACTTGAAATGACTTGGCAGAATGACATGTCAGAAGAAAAAATATTTTATATTTTATAAAAATTTTAAAATTATTTTTTGACTGGTGTGTCATTCTTTAAAGTCAGCATATTTGTCTATATGACACTGCTATCGCGGTGTGTACTGCTATGCGGATTTGTCACGTCATTTCAAGCCATTTACTGTTGGTTGACTAACAATTTTCATCCGTAGAAGAAACATTTTGACCCAAAATTAAACATTAAGGGCTAAATTACTTCAGAAAAAAGAATAAGGGCCAAAATGACAATTCAGTCAAATGTTAGGGGTATTTTTGACATTATACCAAAAATAATTTATCAAATTGACATCCATTTAAAATTATTTCTCCAAATAATACTCATACGGTGAACTCGCCATTTATATATTTTTAATGTAAATATTGAAGTTTTTAAGCGTTAAGGATACAAATTGTAATGAAACTCGTCATGCAAGTATAATGAATTCCTGTAAAAAAAATTAAAAAATAAAACTCAACATGCATGTCTAACGAATTCACTGTATGGATAATATGCAAGGAAATAATTTTGTATGGGTGTTAGAATGGTAAATTTTAAAATGGTGATATTCCAATGAAAATCCTTTTAGGTGCACATAAAATACGAGATGTTACTAGCAATGATGTCGTTATACGTGGACAGTGAATGGTAAATAATTGATGGTTTTAATTTTTATTGTCGAGTTTTGGTGATGTTTGTATTTATTTTATTTAGAGTTTTTGAATTAGGGTTTTTATTTTTTTTATGTGGTCCTATTTATGTTCTAAAAACATTAATTTTTGTGTTTTTGAAATATATCTGGATCAAATTTATTTGGGTAATCTTCATCAGTGGTCCCTTTTGTTTAGGGTGTGTTTTATTTTGGTCACCAAAATTCAAAAACGTGTATTCTGGTCCCTAACGTTACAAAACGTTTATATTTTAGTCACCCAACCGTTAGTCTCTGTTACTTGACTAACGGGTGGCTGACATGGCTCGTTAAAAAAATAAAAAAATCCACGTCACTGCCCTTATCATTATCGTTCAAACCCATCTCTTTTCTTACTGCAGCTCGCAGTAAGCCAGTAACCATCCTTACAAAAATAACCCAGGTGGGATCTGTGCCTTTTGCCTTCAAGAGAAGCTAGGGAAGTTGGTTTCTTCTTCTTTTCCTTTACCTATTCGTGCCACCCCTTCTTCTTTTTCTTTCCCTCCTCCTTTTAGATCTGACACCGGCGGAAATGGCGGTGGTCTTGGTGTTGTTGCTGGTGTTGCTACTTCTACTTCTTCATTGTCTGTTGTTCGTCCCATGTCAACCAGGAACGATAATAGTAGTCATTATGAAGAATGTTATACGAGGAAAGCTAGGATTCCTTTCCTGTTGGCGAAGAAGAAGAAGACGGTGGTGGCATCATCGGAGCATTCTTATCATCACCGCCATCACCATGGTGCTAATATTGCTTTCAAGAGGAGCAAGTCGACGGCTGCTCCCATTAGAGGCCGGTTCTTGGATGGTGACACTAGTGGGGACTTCAGCCCTAGGAAAAGAACTGGTTTTTGGTCTTTTCTCTACCTTTCTTCCAAGACCCATGGTTCCAAAAAGTAAGATAAAGTTGCTTCTGTTGCACCACCGCCGGCCATGGTCTCAACGGTGGCGACAGCTGCAGCTGGAGGAGCTTCGTCGTCTGGTTCTATCGTGAATCCGCCAAAGGAGAAAAACATAGGTTCTTCGAGAAAAGGAGGCGTTGTGGTGATAGAGGACGATGATAGTCCCACTAATGAAGCTACTCCCTCGGCTGGTTCATCGTTCGAGCGGAAGGTTTCGAGATCCAGGTCCGTCGGTTGCGGAAGCCGGAGCTTCTCTGGAGATTTCTTTGAGAGGATCTCGACCGGGCTCGGGGATTGCACTCTTAGGCGAGTCGAATCTCAAAGAGAAGGCAAACCAAAGGCTTCCACCGCCGCCGCCGTCGGCGCATCGTCTGCAATAAAAGAAAGGGTCAAATGCGGCGGGCTATTCGGCGGTTTCATCATCACTTCGTCGTCCTCCTCCTCATCGTCATCATCGTACTGGCTATCGTCCTCCTTTTTTCTAGCATCTTATCAGGGCTAGCAGATGGAGTGTTTAAAGAACAAGGAATTCCAGCTACAAACGCCAGCTCATCGTGGACTTTTTTACTCCCATTTCCTTTTTACCCCTTTTCAAAATAATAATTAATTAACATTTTACACGTGGACTAAACACATGGGTTTTTTTATTTTTTTAACGAGCCATGTCAGCCACCCGTTAGCCAAGTAACGGAGACTAACGGTTGGGTGACTAAAATATAAACGTTCTGTAACGTTAGGGACCAGAATACACGTTTTTGAATTTTGGTGACCAAAATAAAACACACCCTAAACAAAAGGGACCACTGGTGAAGATAACCCAATTTATTTACATGAGCTATAAACTAGTGTACATAGAATATTTTTAGTCGGTTGTTTCTACCATAATACTTTATGCCTTATGGTCTTGATATTGCACTATATTATTATTAAAGACTTTATTTTAATTTTAACCTAAGGGTGTGTTTGGTTCGTGGAAAAGATGATTACCAGGGGTAATAATTTTTTCCAGACTTACATTCCCATATTTGGTTTAGGAAGATTCTCACTAGGAGGTATTATTCTTTTCCCAAAAGTGGCTCTTTTCTCCCTAAATGGTGGGAATGATATTCCCCTCATTTTCTTAGGTATTACACAATTCCTTCAACTTTGACAATATTACCCTTATGATTATGAATTATGTTCATGTTGATCTTTTATTGCATTTTTAATTAGGTAACTATTTATTTATGGTGTAAATTTATTAAATAGTTATATTTAATATTAGTTTAATATATAAATGGTGTTGTATATATTTAGATAATGTTGTAATATTTAATAGTATATTTTATTAATATTGTATTTACGATGTTTCTAGGGTTATATGATGAGATTATATGTTGCTTGAGACTAAATGCGTTAAGACTTGATGTTATTAATTTTATTATTTGATTTATAAGATATTTTTTATCTTAAAAAATCAGTAGGTTAATTTATTTTTATCACTTTTTACTACTTCTAGATTTGTTTTATTATTTACTTTAATTTGTTTGATAAATAGTCGAAAGTAATAAAAAATTAAAAATCTAAGCATATTAAACGTTTAATATTTTGATTTTTAAAAAAATTAAAAAGGAATAAATGTATATAAATATAAAACATCTTTAAAAATAATTTAATAATATTAATTATATTATAATTTTTTTTTTTGCAAATTTTAGGTAATGTAACGAAAATACTTCTATAAATTTTTATGTAAATATTTTTAATTTAACAATTAAAAATTAAACTTGTTAAAAAGAAAATATATCATAAGGACAAGTTGGTAAATTTTGCTTCCAATTAATCTTATATTCCTCCAACCAAACACTACAATCCTATATTCCTACCAAATAAACCAAATAAGGTAATGTAACATTCCAGTAATGTGTCAGGTAATATTACATTCCCGTAATCTTATTCTCAGAGGTAATCTTACATTCTGTGAACCAAATGCCCCCTAAATGTATTTTAATTTTTACTCGGTTATAACGTATTTACATTGGTTAGTTAGCTGTGGTGATATTTACTCGGTTGCTGTGGTGCATAAAATTAATGATTGAAAATTGTTTAGTTAGCTGTATTTAACCTAATGTAAATAGGTTATAATTAGCCAAAAATATGAAATTAATTGCACAAATATGACCACAGTAACCGAGTAAATATGATCAAAGCAGAATTAATTGCACAAATATAATGAAATATTGGTAATAATTAATAAATTAAGTATAAATATAAAATTAATTTTAAATTTTTGATCGGTTTTTTCGGTTAACCATTTAGCTAAAACTCGTAACCGTTCTCGTCCCGTTCAACCATTAATTTTACCGGTACAATTACTGTACTATTTTGATCAATTGTTACTGATACAATTACCTACCATTTAATCCAGTTTTCCAATTCTTTTGTACATTTGTTTTTTATTAAAAAAAAACCCTAGTTTGCATACTACAATGATTAAAGTTCACTTTGATCGTAGTGTTTAGATACTTTAAACACAATTTATATTAAATAGATTAGGGGTATTTATTTTATAGAAAGTATAATTTTATGATATGGGGTGTGGTGGTTACTCACCACATCCCTTAATTATGAAGTTATGGGTTTAATTCCTATTAATAAGAATGGAGTACATTTTATGGTTAACTATTTATTTCTTAGTGAAAGCACCCGCGATAAAAGAATTAGTCATTAAAATAGGCGGTGAAAATACCTTTTGGACTCAAACAAAAAAATTCAGTTCAAACAAAGTTTAATATTTGTCATATACTAACAAGTATTGGGTGCATTGGTAAGGTACATTGCATTCTTAAGGTGAGGACGTGAGTTCAAATCATGAAAATAGCATTATTGGGAGGGACAACTTTGCACCCCGAACATGGACAATAAAATGAACATGTGTAACACTCATAATAAAGGAAATTGGTGTCAATGGGGTCTGAACCCGTGACCTTTGGGTTGGTATACAAGAACCTTAACCATTTGAGCTAAGCCATTTTTTGGTCATAGTTTCAATCATTTTTATGTGATTTATGTTTCTCGGGTTCGACCAAAAAAAATTAAACATTTCGAACCAACCTCAACCACAATTTTTACACTTGCATCTGAAGAGAAACAAAATCTAGAAACCCTCTGTAGACCTTTCACCTCCCCACCTTTCTAACCAAGCCTTGATCTTCTCCACCACGCCGTCGTGGCCACCACCGCCTGTACCGACGAAATCGTCATCCCGTCCCAAACCCACCCCGTGCTCCACTCGCCGAGGCGCTGCGCCGTTCGCCGTGGAGATTAGGTTAAATGTTCGAATGTAACCTAAACTCCCGCCGCCTCTGTTTTGCGACGATTCCAGCGCCGATCAACCTTCGTTCGTCGCACCCTCGTCGCGGGCGAACTCCTCACTTCGAGCTGAGTGAAACCCAGTTATCTGATCGACTGTCCATGGACGTTTAGTCCTTCGCCGGAGCTACGCCAAATCAACCTCGTCACCTTCATTTTTGGTTAAATCCGGTAAGATTCTGGCTTGTTTTATGTTTTTAACGAATGGGTTAAATTGGTGAGTTGACAATCTTTCATTTTTCAGCAGATTGGTGTTCTTTGGCTCTCCGGCGATCGCTCCGACGACCGTCCGACGACCAGTTATGCCCTTGGGTATGTGAATCGGTCTGAACCGGTCTATGTTAAACTCGATCTGAAACTATTAACCAAACCTGGTCTGAGCCCAACCAAACCAAGCCCAGTTTGGTGTCTGATCTGGCCCATATGAGTCCGAGTCGACTCAGTGAGTCAGCTCGCTCGAGTTGACTCAGTTGAGTCAAACCAGTTGACCAATGCCGTCAGCGTTGACTTTGACAAAAAAAAAGTCAAATTTTTCGAAAAGCCCTATTTTATGTTTTTCGACGTCTTGAGTCCATTTTTGAAGTCTGTTTCGTAAAATTTGAACCCGAAAACCTCTGAATCTGACCTTGAAACCCAATCATGTTTATGTGTTTCATGATTCAATTTTAAGGCAATGTGAATAAAGAATTGATTAAGGATTTTTATTTAATTGAAGGTATTTGTGCATCTTCGCATTCCTGAGATAAAGGATGTCATATTCAAAATCGAGAGTGTTCGAATGTCGTTTCAAGGGTCAACCGATATAGCCCGAAATTGAGGTAATACATTTCTACCTCTTGTATGCTTTATGAAACATGTTGGTATTCGATTAAAGTATGTATGTTTTTGATTAAGTGTGCTTCCAACTCTGCTAAGTCAACTCGCTTACGAAACAAAAGGATGGCAATCTGAATAAGACCGAGTTATTTGGAAGAGAAGTTTAGTAGACCAAAAGGATTGAGTTCAGTAGGTGATTAATAAGGTAGTTAATCTTGAAACCCGATTAATAGAGTTAGAAGGATTCAACGTCAAATATTCTGGTATAAAATTATGAAAATGCCCTAAATGTTTAAAAATGACTAGAATAACCATGGCAATGAAAGTAACATAGAAACATACAATGGATCTGGTAAAACAATCGATTCATCTAAAAAATTTGGAATTTCTTGGAACGTTCTAGTATCAAGACTTAAATCTTCGGTTTTGTAAGGTACGCGGATTTTATAAGATTCTGAATAAATCTCTGAAGATAATTTATGGAAAAATATTCGTATATCCGAACTAATCAAAGTGGCGTAAGATACCGGACTGATTGACATGACCAAATAGGATTGAAAACATCGATTAGGCTGAGTTGACCGGGATGAACGAAATGACCAAGAGACTGAAATATCCTCGGGTACCAATTGTCAAATTATCTGAAATGATGGATATACTATCGATATCTGGAATGAATAAATATTCAGAAGAGCCGAAAGGCTCCATATAATTGAAATACCTTCGAACATCGAGGTGACTAAAAATACCTCTAAGACCTGAAATGAGAAATATCAATAAAGACAAGCGAAGATAATGGCTCTGAAAGTGGTAATACACTACCCATGTTGGTTGGTCGTTTCAAGAACTATTGTGATGTTGGAAGAATACCATATAAAAACATGTCAGAGTTATTTGGAGGAAGTACTTGAGTCAATGGTTAAAACAGTATGTTCTTCACGTGCATTTGATGTTACGGATCAAGTTCATGTACAATACACATGTTTGAATACTTGAAGAATATCAATTGAATACATGTTCAATTTTTCCCGTTGTACGTTCAATGGTTGCTTAGTGAAAAAGCGCTTTTGTTATACAAGGTAGTCGGTTTTAAGAAGTTAGTACTTAAGAAGTTAGTGAAAAAGAATAAAAGTATATCAAGTATTAAATCGGAAATCGGGGTAAAACATAGTTTGATTAGTATTAAAACTAAGAGAGATTTGAAGTGTTATTATATCAATTTTTTGGGACCTTGACCTCAATCAGCGTGTGATTCTGTACCTTAAAGAATCGAAGTATGCAATATGTTTTAGAGAAGATTAATAATAGCATGAGGTGGTTGCACTCGCTGATCAGGGACTTAAGTCAAGAACTTAGTACAGAAGACATCGAGATAAAATTATAAAATTTTAAAGGTTTAAAAGTAAAAAATAAATGAATTAAAGGACTTAAATTAAATAATCTATGTTAACTTTTAAGATTTTCTTTGATGTTAATGACTTAAATGCCATGAACTCATTTTCTGCCATGAACTCTTTTAGTCTAGTACAGATCTTGTGGCAGTTCCATCCCTTGCCGCGGCGTCGGTGTCGGCGCTGGCAGCCGCAGTTTCATTTGAATTTGGGATGCAACAAGCTGGACCCGAAGAAAAGGGAAGGGCATGGATTGCGCCAATAACAAAGATAAATCCATGGGGTTGCATTGCACATCATGCAAAACAAAGCAAGAAATGGTTGGGGTTGGGACCATCTTCACGTGCTAATGTGCACCTCCCTTAATATGGAGCCACATCTCAAGTTAAATGAAGAAAGCGAAGTATAAATATTAAAGGCCATTCATACATAAAATATACCGAATTTTTATTTTCATACATAATATTTTAAAAATTTTAGTTTCATATATGGCGCTTTCTGCCGTTAACAAATTCACACACTTCCGTCATGGAAGGTGGCGTGGAACCCTATGACCATTAACAAAATGACATGTAGCATTTACAAAATATATTTTTTAAAATAAAACCCATTAACGACAATTTTTCAAAATTCCAGAGCTTTATTCCCCACTCACCTCTGTTTGCATCACCGATCTAAGCCACCGCTGGTCGGTGACTGTCACCACTCTTGCCATCTGAAGTGCTACCTTGCTCCGACCACACCCTGGCCACCACTCGCACAGCAACTTTGCTGTTCGTCGTAGAAAAAGATTCGAACGTTCGCTAGAAACCTAAAAACTCAAGAGTTGTTTTGGTCGATCTCGGCCACCGCTCGCCGTTGGTCGTCACCACCATCACTAAAGTGAGCGTCGTCGCATTCCGACCCAGCTCCGTGGGCCACTAGCGCCCTTTAACCGCCGGTCGCCGTGAAAATCAGCTTCTAGACCCATCAGAAACCCAAGAGTTTCACTTCACCGTTTTTCTATCGTCCGACCGCCATGTGTTGTCCATGTACAGCATCACCCCGTCATTTAGTTCCCTGAGCGCCCGCAAATTGAACACCGCCCTTTGTTTGACGAACCGATGCCGAAATCTTCCCCACTGTGGGCATGTTGAATAGTTGAAAAGGACAGAAAAATAGGGGGCGAGTTTTATTTAAAAAAATAAAAAAAAATTAAGTTACATGTGTCATTTTGTTAGTGGTTATAAGGTTTCATGTCACCTTCCGCGACGAAAGTACCCGTTAACACCAGAAAATATCCTATATGAAATTGAAATTTTAAAATATTATATATAAAAGTAAGAATTCGATATACTTCATATACGAATAAGATAATTAACCCAATATTAAATAATAGTGTTTGTATTGGCCACAATATATAAATGTCTCTGCGCTACGTGATTTTGGTTTATTTATTTTTCCCCTTATCAGATAAAGAAATAGTCGGGGTTGGGACCATTATCCAGAATGTTTTTTTTTCTTTTTAACCAAGAAGGATACTTAAAAAAATGAACTCAAGAATTCAAATGATATTATTTGTAAATCGTGTTGTTTAATAAGTTTGAATTTTAATTTCATCATTCGTAACTTTCCCCCTCCTAAAATAAGTTTAGTTTTTTTTTTTAATTTATTTTAGTTATTGCAGTTTACTCTCATACCTATTTTGATCACTAAAGCTTAGACACTAAATGTTTTTTTGTCACTTTACTATTCATCATCGTCGTCAATTTGTTACCAAATTTTATTGATCGCTTCATCTCGCCCCTTTAGTCCGAATTTGACCTCATTTTTGCCAAAACATTCCACGCAGTCCACGAATCGCACAAAAAAATTTCGATTTCTCTCTCGTCGATCTCCCTCCTTTGTTGCAGATGGAGCCCGTTTCTCAATATATTGTTTCTCTCATGTCGATAAAGCTTTTCAACGTTTAGATCTTGGAGAAGTTTCTTCGTTCGTTGGTAATTGGACGCCATCAAAAGTTAACAGAAAAGTGACAAAAAATGTTCAATATCTAAACTTCAGTGAGTAAATTGAACGTTTTAAAACTTTAGTAACCAAAATAAGCCTGAAACTAAAATCTAGTGATAATTTACATAATTTACCATATGTATGGATTTTAATTTCAACATTTGTAACTTTTCCCCTTCTAAATTATGTTTAGATTACTATTTTTTTATCAGCACGTATAATTTTATAGATGGGAAAAATTATACAAAAATTAATATGTGCCTCGTTAAAAATTTCTTAAAACTTAATTGAAAAAAAGAGTACAACATGTTAATTACGCGACTACAAAAGAAACGAGACAAAACAAATTTAACACAACCAAAGGCCAAAAAGCACCAAGACCACAATCCCAAGCAGCCAAAGGGAACAACAACCAACCAAGCCAAACTCACAACCCAAGCAAAACAAAAACGCTCTCAGCTCCTACCTCAAACACAACTGTCAACACCCCAAAACGACTGCTCATTCAAGAATTCGAAAGATCGAGCTCCTATCCACTGCACTCTTCGCTAAAGCATTTATGACACCATTAACTTCACGAAAAATATGCCTAAAACTCACATTAGCTAAAACGGTGCAAGAAGCATCAAGCATCTATACTATGAAAAAGCTCCCAAATTTTCAAGGCCGTCGTTCAAAATTAAGAATCCAATCGATCGCCACCTTCGAATCTGACTATATCACTAAACTTAACACATTCTTTCAAGGAGAATTCAGAATCATCAAAAGAACAAACACGATTGCTCGAAGTTTTACCTCATTTGAATTCATATAACCGAGAGGGCCCGAAAACAAGGCGCGAACGGTACCATACCTATCACGCAGCACGTCCCCAAAACCAGCTGAACTAGTTTCCCTCTCGCAACCCCATCCAAAAGTATCTACACTGTGAACGCGATTACTATTTTTATTACAATTTTTAAAAGTATCTATTTGTTTTTATTTAAAAAGTCGCTTAAAAATAAGTGTAAAATTTTAATACATAAGTTGTATAAAATAAATTTTATACAAACCTTTATATTTACTCTATAAAACTCAAATATTAAATTTTAAATTCTAAACCTTAAACTCTAAAACTTAAACTTCTGCAATTTAAACCCTAAAATAAATTTGTACATCCTAAAACAAAAAAAAATTGTGTAAACTAAAATGTATAAAAGTTTTTTTCCTAAAAAATATTTATCTTAATTTTTTAATTTCATTCTCTAAACTGTATTCACTTAAAAAGTTCATACCGTTGATTGATTAAAAGTTCAAACCCAATTTACACAAAATATGCATAAATAAATACACAGAATCCGGAATCCTCCTTCCCCTTCTCTCTTTCCTAGGAAGCCTGAATTCTCTAAATATCACCCTGTATATTTTCTTCTCGCCTGTTGTATGTGAAGTTGAACCCAATTCAACTCAGAAACAGCTCCCATCGCCCAACTCAATGACTCTGCTGACTTAAAATGCCCCGAGTTTGACCTGTTAAACCCAGGTCTTTGTTTTGTTTATAAATCTCGTTTTTTAGTTTAGGTTTTTTGCCTTTCAATCGCCGTCTGAACAACTTAATGTTGAGTGTTTTATTTTGGGAGGGTGTGAATTCGGAAATTAGATCCGAGTTTCTTGATATTTGGATGAAATAAGGGTTTCCTTTTGTTGGTTTTTGATGAATTTGTGATGGAATTAGGGTAAAAGTGAGGATTTTTAAGATTTGGGTTGTTTCTAAGGTAAATTTAAGGTTTTTATCTGGAAAGCTTGAACTTATAAAATTTGTAAGTAGGGTTTAACTAGGTCGAAAAAGGTTTTCTTGGATTATTTGTAATGAGTGAGGAAGCACCAGAGACAATGAACCTCGATTTGAATTTAGATCCTGCTCCTGAGACAGGGTTGGGATCTGTTTCGAATGAAGGTGTGAATTCAGATGGTTTTGTTGATACCTGCCCTTTTGATAGGGTTAGAGAACCTGTTTGGGGCAGGCGATGCCAACGGATTTTTCGAATCCTTTCTGAAACTGAGAACCGTTATGTGGAATCGGAACAATCTATGGGGTATCTAGGCGATTTGAATACGATGCAGGCCGGTGAGGGGAGTGTTGCTGCAGATGCAAGAATGACTGATGTACCAAAAGTATGTGAAAATACCAATGAGTTTCTGGAAGCTGAGGTTTTGGGGACAAAGGATGATGTTGAGAAAGGTATTAGCAGTGACGGGAGTTTTTTCGATTGTAACATATGCCTGGATTTGGCCCGGGAACCTGTCATGAGTTATTGCGGTCACTTGTTCTGTTGGTCTTGCCTCTAGCGATGGTTAAATGTACATTCCGATGCTAAGGAATGCCCTGTTTGCAAAGGAGAGGCGACGGTTAGAACCGTGATCCCAATTTTTGGTCAGGGGTCGGCCTAGTGCAGGCCGGGTTGACAGTCGGAGGCAAATTATTCAAAGGAAGTGCATTTAATCTCCCCATAGATGATGATTGGCATCCTAGGAAGGAGATTTCATTCAACTCGTGACCCGATTCGATCGCAGCATGGCAATGTTGCCCGGGAAACTCCAGAAAGAGCGCATTCTGTTTATCGACAGGATTTTGACGTCTCGCAGAGAGCAAAGTAGAGCTGCGTCCCATGATGCCTAGCAGCTCAACTGGTACCGATGTTATACCTTCCCGAATTCATTATTCTTTTGCCCTCGAAAGACAATCGCAATTGCGAAGATCCGCATTGACTTCTGTATCATCTGCGTTGAACGAGGCAGAAATGTTAGTTGAGGAATATTTTCAAAGCACACTGGTGGGACTGGGAAGAAATTCGGAGCAGCCACCACCAGCTGACGATAGCGATTCTTTCTCGAGCATTGCTGCTGGAACAAAAACGGAGAGTCAAACGGACAACACGGTCGAAATAGACTCCTGAGTTATCACTTTCAGCTTCATCTCCCAGGACTAGAAGAAGAAATGATATCTTGAGGGTTTTGAAAAGTTAGGATGGATGCATTCTGTATACAGGAAAGATCATGAAGCATGTTTTATGGACTTCATGTATCTATAGAAATTAGAACATGATGTTATGAAATGAATTGCCCCTCTCCATTCATAATCTTCCTGTATTTATTATGGTACATTATATTGCGAAATGTTTTATTATATTTATGACGTAAAATCTGATATAAGGACATACTTTACTCAATAATAATAATAATAATAATAATAATAATAATAATAATAATAATAATAAGTTTCTGAAAAATTAATTACTAAAAACATTTTGTTTATTTTGATCATACATTGTTGGCTTTTTTAGAGAAATAATCCTAATAAAATAATGGCTAAAGGGTCACTTTTCCTCTATAGTAGACTCATTTTATCGATTTCGCTCTTATGGTATTTTTGCATCATCGTTTGCCCCTTGACTGACGGAAGTCAACGTTGACCGTTACAGTGGTGACATGACAGTTTACAATGATATGACAGAGGCTAAAATTAATTTTTCAAGTGAGTTCGAGGGTAAAATTAATTTCTCAAGTGAGTTCGAAGGCAAAATTGATTTTTTGTTGAATACGAAGGTAAAAATGATTTTTAGGTAAAATACGAATTTAAAAAATATTGAAATAATAAAATAATGTAAAAATAAAAAGTGTTTAAAAATATTTTATTAATATATGGCTAAAAAATAATAAAAATCTATTTTTAAATAACTAAATATTATAAAATTAAAATATCAAAAGTTATTAAATTATAAATTATTCAAAAATAAAAACTTAAAAATAAATTCTACCATTTAATCCTAATTTTTAAATTTCAAACCCTAAAATTTATGAACTCTAATTGCAAACCTTAAATCCTAAACCCTAATTGAAAATTTTATCAATATAACTAATGGCGGAACTTGCAGTAAAAGTTTGAGGGAGCCAACTAATTTTAAAAAAAAATTAGATGCTTAAACGAAAATTTTCAAAAAGTTTGAGGGTTTAACAAAAAAATTAATAATTTTGAGAGATTCAACGAATTTTTTTTAAATGAGAGTGAAATTAATTAAAAATAATCAAAATTTTGAACTTAATATAAAATTTTCAAAATTTTGAGAGGGCTAAATTAAAATTTTAAAAAATTTAAAAGGCAAAATTCGAACTTATCAAAATTTTGGGGGAGCGTAGCCTCTACTTGTCCCTTAAGCGTTCCGCCTCTGAATATAAAGTGAATATGGATCATAAAAGTATGTGTATAACTTTAATCAAGTAAAGTGTTTAAAATTTTAGGGTTTAAGGTTTGTTATTTAGAAATTAGACTTAGAGTGTAGAGTTTAATTTTTTAGTATTGAGATATAGGAACACTAAAAAGCGTAAAAGATTTTCGTTCGGTTCAGAGAATCACATTAACCTTATTTTAAGATTTTTTCTTCCTTAATTTTTTAAGAGAAAGAAAACTAAAACCGTCTAAATTTTTTGGTGAAAGTTTTTATATTTTTAATACTTTATAAATATTTCAAAATTTAATTATTAAATAATTTATAATTTATTAGCTTATGATATTTCAGTTTTATAATTTTTACTTATATTTTTAATTATTTTATTTTTAGTCAAAAATTAATAAAAAATATTTTTTTATTATTTTTTAATGTTATTTTAATATTTTAGTATTTTACTCATATTTTTGTCTAAAAACTAATTTTGCCCTCATACTCAACTAAAAATTAATTTTTCCCTCGAACTCACTTGAAAAAATCAATTTTCCCTCTGTCACGTCATCGTAAACTGCCTCATCACCACCGTAACGGTCAACGTTGGCTTTCGTCAGTCAAGGGGCAAACGGTGATGCAATGGACTACTTTGGGGAATAAATTGATGCGAAAATATTATATGGACGAAATCGATAAATTGAGACTACTACAGGGACAAAAGTGACATTTAGCCTAAAATAAATATTTAAGGGAATGGGGTTCTTCAACCATTATTTAGGGAAATGAGGTGATTGCTACATTAAAATTATAAATTGTATTTTACGGGTGGCGTCATCCTAAATTTAACATTTTTTTAATTTAGTGACGCCATTTTCAGGTGGCGTCATCATTAATTTAATTTTTTTTTAAAAAATTCAACCAACGATCTAGGGGTGTAAACGAATCGAATCGGGCTTGAGTAGTGCTGAGCTCAGCTCGTTAAGATTTCAAGTCGAATTCGACCTCGAGTATTTTTTAATGAGCCTGAGAAATATGAGCTCGACTCGTTAAGAATTTGAGTCGAGTTCTAGCTTTATTCGAGCCTAATCGAGTCAAATGTTGAATGATTTTTGATCGTATCGAACTCGAGTATCTCGCCATCTGCCACGTCTCATGTAAAGCCCTATCAAGAAAAAATTTGATATACACGTATAAACTTAAGCTTGTTATTTTAGGGTTTAGAAGTTTATGTTGTTGGGTTTAGAGGTTTAGGTTGTTGGGTTTAAGGTTTAAGACTTATTTTTAGTGTCTATATTTTAGGGTTTTAAGTTTAGGAATTTATATTTTAAATTATAAAAAAATAAAAAAATAGTATATTATATTTTCGAGTAGCTTTCAAGCTTTTCGAGTCGGGTATAAAGTAGCTCGGCTCGGCTCGTTAAGAACTTGAGCCGAATTCGAGCTCAAGTCGAACTTTTACTAAACTTTGACCAAATCAAACTCGAATAACTTGCAATCTGTATCGTCTCATTTACATCCCTACAACGAGATGAGAATTTAGGTCAAAAATGGAAGGAAACAAACCTCATTGTGGGCCTTTGCAGCAGCAAAATGAAGAGGGGAATTAAGGGCGCCAAAAGTGGAATATTTAGCAAGACAAGGATTGCAATCCAAGAGCATCTTGGCTTCAATTAACCAAATCCCCATCTCTCGCCGCCGAAACTAATCTCTCCCCCGAAGCTGAGCACCCAAACGAATTTCCCATTGTTCTTTTACCTTCTCAGGTGTCCGTTGATTCATTTTAAAAAAATTAAATTCATGGTGACGCTATCTACAAATAGCGTCACTGAATTAAAAAATATTAAATTAAAATGATGCCACGCAAAATACAACTTATAATTTTACTGTAACATTCATCTCATTCCTCTAAATAATATCGGAAGAACTTCATTCCACTAAATGTTTATTTTAAAGACATTATTTCCCTAAACAAGCCTCCATTGTTTCTCTTTTATTTACAACCATAAAGAGTGATCAAATTTGTTACTTAAGAAAATTGAATATTCATATAAATAACTTAATTTTATAATTTTTATTTGTAAATAATACGTGTTATAGTAAAAATCATAGGCATGGCTGGTTGATGATGATGTCAAATAATAATAATAATAAACTTGCAAAGTATTGATTATTGAAGGCTTGAATGATTAGAAAGAAATTAAATAAACGATAGTTGGATTCAAAGAGAATGATTGCGCCGAAGAGTGAAGTCTGTTTGAAGGCATAAAAAAATGGTCAACATTCCTCATTACTAGCTACCTCTTAAAAATCAACATCTATATCTAAAAAATGGTCAATATTTATATTGATTTTCTGGATTGAATTTTATATTCATAAATAGTTACCAAGAATTTAAAATATTGAATAATCGATGTATGTGACTTTTTTTTACAATCAACTATCCGTTTCGGTTAAATTAATTAGAATACCTCAAACCCTAGCGGCTCTCCCCTACCAAAATTCCTTTAACCCTAATTGTTTTTTACTTTGATCAATTCTTTTGATCGGTGGTCGGTAATTAATTTTAGTATTGGTTGTCGATCATCGAATCTATTAATTTTTTATTTTTTATTTTAATAAAAATCTTTTTCTTTGTCCTTGTGACATGCTTTTTTCTCTGTCGTTGTGACATGTTTTTGTTTTGTAGTTTGATTCATTTGTCTTTGTGGCATGTTTTAGCATACCCTAACGATCGATTGTTGTTCGCACAGAGATTCAATCGGCACTAGTTTCTGATTTATGTTTTTGTCGGTGGTCACTTGGAAAGTTATATTCCCACTTGGTTGATGGTTGTTTGACGATGAAATCAGTCATGGGTAGCGGTACTTTTTGCTTCACAACTTGGATCGCGCACCACTCCTTCTTCCTTCTTTATGTGTCTCGTTTGGACAGAGACAAGGAGATTCAGGAGGCTGCTAAATTTTGTTGGTATGCTTATCACCGTAGAAATTTTCATTTTTCTTTGTTTTGAGTTGTAATGATTTTTTTGGTTGTTTAATCCAAATATTCTTCTTCTTGGATGCATTGTAATTGTAAAATTTTTAGTGGATTTAATAAAAATTTAGTGACTTTTATAAAAAAAATATCGCATTTAAAAGTTTTTGGTTGAATATACTAAAATAATTCGTGTCAATTAATTCAAACGTTTGACAATAATATATATATATATAGATAGATAGATATAGGTAAATTATTATAAGCCTATGATGAAGGATGTTCATGATGATCATCATCATTTTTGCTCACAATAATAAAAACACTGTAATTTTAGGGTGTTTTGTCCCATGCTTTTTCAGCATCAAAACAGCATCCAATATGATGATGAAGAAGATGATGGATGGTGATGATTATGATTATCATAATGAAAGAAAGCATGGTAAAATGCTTAATGATTAGGTCTTGGAAGAGAACATGCAAGAAGATCCTTCCTTCCATGGGATTACTATTGCATGCCTCTGTTTATATATATTTTTTATTTTATTCTACGTAATAAAGCAACTAATTTTATTAAAAATATTTAAAATTACAATAAGAGTTTATAATTATTATCCTAAATTAAATAGATGATTCAAACATTTTTCTATAATATTGACACAAGAAACTTGCCACTTTGATCATACACGGACCATACACGAAAAATGTTAAAACCCCAACCAAAAGACTCAAGCACAATATAGATACAAATAAATCTGACTAGATCAGAAAACGAACCACAAAAAGGGATCAAGCTACTAAAAGACCATCGAAAACTGCAAATCAGAGCCGAGCGTCGCGAGAAAACTATACAGCGCAAATCGCGTATCCAAATTTAATCTGATGGTCTAGAGTAGGGAAGATCAGCATGATAACAAATAAGTGTCGTCTTGATCAATCGAGGCGATGTTAAATTCAGCTCTGATAAAAAATAAACGAAAAAAACGATTAAACGACCGATAAAGAAGACTGAAAACATGTAAGAAGAAAACATGTCGTGGAGACAGAAAAAAACGTGTCATAAAGACAGAGTTATTCTTATTAAAAGAATTGAAAAAAAACAAATATAAAAGATAAAAAATAAATGAAAAATAAAAAGTATCGACGGTCGACGACTAACACTATAACTAATGCGGTCGTCGGCTAAAACAAAAGTAAAAAAAAATCTAGGCAGCACTTGCAGAGAGAATAACCTAAAAAAACCTAAAAGCAAAATAACCTAAGCGAATTATCTTTTTATTTTTTAATATGCTGGTGTGATGTAAGGGTAGAGTATTTGTTCAAATTTTTTTAGTTTTTTTTTAAGAAGGCACACACATCATACTAACACTGGTGCTCAAACACGGGTCATCAAGAAGATGAACATCATCTTTTGCCACTGGGACACAAGGGATCAAGCAATTATTTTTTAATTGAATACACTTATTGGATTGATTAAAGGACAATTTTATTTTTTTTCATAAAAGTGTTTGATCTTGATTTACTTATATATATGTTAGTGGGGCTTACAGTGTCTGAAAATCTTTTTTTTTTTTTGAGAAAGCTGGATTCTATTTAGGAATGAGTAAACATTACAAATAAAGGACTTGCAAAAAATTAAAATCTAAGACAATGGCTCATCCCTAGACCAATAGAAAAGAAACCAGCAGAATCTAAAATATGCCTGGGAGCATCTAAAATGCAGATGTAAAAAAAACCAAGCAAAATATGAGCATGACGCTGACAAATTCCGGATAGTTAATCAACCACTGGATTGAGGTTGTGTTCATAAGTCCTCATATCCTTTTCAGCAGCCCTTGTTGTGCTCAATGGAGCTTCTTCAATCCAACACATAGTTTCTGGAAAGGTTCGTCCTTCTCGTGCAAGAGTGTGCGCAGCAACATTGGCTTCTCTTGGGACAAATGTGAAGATGCATGTGCGGAATCCTTTTGCTATCTCTTTGATGTCTGTTATCAAAGGGGTGATTGGTGAACGATCATCAGTACAAGAGTTTGTCTTCTTTACAATTGTTAAAGAGTCACCCTTAACAACTATATCATGGAATCCCAAATCTCTTGCTAGCTCCACTGCTACTAAGCATGCATATGCCTCTGCAACAAATGCGTTTGGTATGTGAAAGTGCTTTGTCGTGCAGGCTCCCATAATTAGACCAAAGTTGTTCCTGCAGATTACTCCCGTTTGAGACTCCTTAGTCTGCATTACAAATGCCGCATCAAAATTCACTTTTATAGTTTCATCCATCGGTGGCTTCCAGTAGACACATTTAGAACCGAAGGTTGACCCTATACATACGTCTATCGTTTCATGTTCCCTTAGAAAAGCTTGTATAAATGCCACAGTTTCAGTAGTTGACTGATTTAACTCCTCATGAACAGCTTTATTGCGCGCATACCATATTGCCCAAAACGAGACTGCCATCACTTTCCTTCCCCGTTCCGGTAATTGGTCAAAGGTTGTGAGCACCCAGTTCCTCCATTCTAATTCACCATTGATACTGTTTAGTGGCAAATTATTTACGCTGTGGATTTCCTGAGAAAATGGACATTCCCTCATAACGTGCGTTATTGATTCACCAGGAGCATGACAAAGAGGGCAAAAATTTTGCACATTTAGTCTTCGACGTTGTAAGTTGTCAAAAGTTGGGAGGAAATCATTGATAACCCTCCACATCGTTATTTTAACTTTCTCAGGGAGCTTCATCGACCACAAAGACTTGTATGAATTGGAGAAATCACCATGCATAATTTCGTTGCGTATAGCTGAAGCTGGGTTGCAGTCCATTCGTAGCAATTTGTAGCCACTCTTCACTGTGTATGAACCTATTCCATCATATCGCCATATGATTGTATCCTGAAGCTCAGATTTTGGCAAAGGAATAGCACAAATCCTGTCCACTGTATCTTCATTAAAAAGCTGTTGCAGCACCGGCACATTCCAAGTTTTGGAGGGAAGCTGTATCAGGTCGGATACTCTAGTATAGTTGATATTTATATTATCAACTCGAAGTCGGCCATCATCCTTACCCGGTATCCATGAATCACCCCAAATATTAACATTTCTTCCATCTCCAATTCGCCAACTTACTCCTTTACTAAGTAGGGCTGTAATGTTACATATATTAATAATCAGTTCATTAGTCCAAATATAATAGTGTCACACATGATTCTTGTGTTGAACTTTTATTGTCATAATTAGTTGGCAACAATACCCAAGAAACCATTATTATGTTGTTTTATGTATCTAATTAATATTTGTCTATGAATTATTTGCACTTACACCATAATTATTCCACTTTATTTCATGATTTTATTTGATTATGCATGTTGGCTATTGATGCCCAATCACCACCACTATATTATATTGTCATGGATTCTTTTATTATCCCCTAACCGAAATTTAATTTAATTCAGTTAAAAAATTATTTGAATTATAGACTCTTACATCCATAAAAAGTATTGAGAATAGAATCTAACGAGTAGTCTCAGTAGAAATGAAGATTATGTTCATCCTAAGAAACTTGGGTTCAAACAACTTTGTCTATAAAATTTGTATATATTATCGAAAAATTAAAAAAAATATAAACATATACTATCTTATAATCACTTTATTAAAAAAACTCGATGATAGATTGAGGTGTGCTATCATAACATCGCCAGTAGGAGATTACTAGAACAAGAATCTTTTTACGAAGTCAAATAAATTATTAATATGTTTCAAAATCCAATCCAATCACTTATTTTCTTGCTAAAACCAAAACCATTAATCTAGAATATCAAAGAAAGAATGAATGAAAGAAAGAAACTTGTTCTAGAAAGCTGTTTGGTATGAGCAAAAAGCTAATTGCACGCCAAGAATTAGATATGGGATGGGGTACTAGTATTACTTTAGTAGTTCAGCATAGAGTGTGAATGAAGTACTTCAGAACCCTTAAATTGTGCATCACGAAAACTTGTTTATTTTTGGGTTTTATAAAAAAAAAATGTCAATGAAATAGTGTTGTTATTTATACTCAGATCATTTTGTAGATAGAACGATCTGAACCCTAATTTTTTAAGATGAATTTTATTTGTTTTTTCACTGAGATCATTTGTTAGATTTACGATAAAAGAAAATAAAATATAAAAAATATGTTCAGATCGTATTTACAAGAAATGGTATACCATGGGCGGAGCCACTAAGGGTTTTGGGGTGTCTGATGATACTCCAAAATTTTTTGGAAATCGTATTTTTTATATAATTTGTATATAAAAAATTTAAAAATTATATAATTGACACCCTTAATAAATAAAATAACACCTCTTTATAAATAATTAATCCCTCTTAAATGTCGTTCAAGAAAATGACACCTCTTAAAAAAATTTCTGGCTCCGCCCCTGCATTATACACTACATACACCCCGAGCATTAGAGGTCATTACCAAAGACCTTTAGAATTATGTATGGGTTGCCACATGCACATAGGATACAATATCTTTCCTGTGAAAATGATTGATTCCTAGATTTTTCAAAAATAAAGGCCCGTTCACTTATTATTTTTGTCATGTGGTAAGAAAATAATGGATTTGCACATTTTATTTTCAATGTTCCTATTGTTTAATAATGTAATGAGATGTAGGAGAGATATTTTACATTTCAGAAGTAATCGTCAAAATTTGAACTCACTTTAAATGAGATAATATGAGCATCTTTTAATTATTAAGTTATCCGTAAAGGGTTGTAGAGTTTTTTGGCTAACTAATTAAGGAGTTGTAGATTTGGATTAAACAGAGAGACATTACATTTTAAAGATAAATGTTGAAATTTTAAACTCATTCAAAATATGACAACATGAGCATTTTTTGTCACTCGGTCAATTCATGGAACTAAAATAACTGTAGACTTTAAATAATAACAATAATGGACAAAAATCTTCAGCCCATTTTCTGTGCCTTTTTATGCCCCAACACTAAAAAATTAAATTTTAAGCCTTAACCATAAATTATAAATCATAAACATTAAACCCTAAATCCTAGAAAATACAATTTACCCCTAATTCCTTAAACCTAAATTTTTAGTGTGGAGCATAAATAGGGCACATGACAAAAAAAATCTATTCAATAATAATAGTCATAATGTAAAAAAATGACCCTAACGTTCGACTAAATTGTCATTTTGACCTCTATTTTTTTTAAGCAATTTAGCCCTTGATGTTTTATTTTGAGTTAAAATGGCCCCTCTATGGATAAAATATATTAGTAAACTAATGGTAAATTATTTGAAATGACGTGACAAACCATGATAGCAGTGTCATATAGGTAAATATGTTGACTTTACAGAATGACATGTCAGTTAAAAATAATTTTAAAAAATTGTATAAAAGATAAATATTTTTTTTCTTCTGACGTGTCATTCTGTCAAGTCATTTCAAGTTGTTTATCGTCAGTTTACTAACATTTTTCATTCTCGGATAGACTATTTTGACCTAAAATAAAACGTTGAGGGTGAAATTGCTTCAAACAAAGAATATAGCCAAAGTGACAATTCAATCGAATGTTAGGGGCATTTTTGACATTATGTCATAATAATATAATGAGCTGTGAATTGAGTTCATAATGCATTAATAACTAATTTCGTGGAAATAAAAATTTAATTAACATTAACTCTTGAGTTTAGTTCTAAGTTGTAATTCTTTATAACTTTTCGTTATTGAAAAATAAAATAACAATGTAATGAGGTGGTGGGATTATTCTGCCTTCGTTATTGAAAATATCAATTTGTTCTAACTAAATCGGTTCGAGACAATTATATTTTGTTCTTGACATTTTCAATTTGAAAACGTGATCTTTGGGTTTTTACCGGGATAGACGCGAGATTTTTGGTCAGGAAAAAATTATAAGCTATTAGGGGTAAATTTATAAAAATTTAAAGGGACAAAATTATATTTTTAATAGAAGATACATATAAAATTTTAAAAAAAAAATTTTAATCGTATAAAAATTTTAAATTTTTAAGGGGGCGACTGTCCCCCCCAGTCTCCAGCTCTTCCTCGGTCTATCCCTGATTTTGACCAAAAATGGAATCAATGTTAATTATACAAAACATTCTTACATCTGTTAAATTCTAAATTTGTTTTATTCACACCACCGTAATTTAAAATTTTAAACCTTATTTTATGAATTTAATATCTTACGCATTAAATCAACTGGAACGTGGTAAAAAAAAACAAAGATTATTGTTAAAAATTACTGATTTACCATGTATTGAAACAAGAAAAAAAATATTAAACAACTTGGTCATTTTTGTATTTAAAAATAGGGTTAAATGGCATTTTTTATCAATGAACTTGTACCTCGATATTATTTTAGTACCTTAAATTCTTTTGTTCAATTTGACCCCTAAACTTTCCTCCAATGAAAAATATTACCCCATTGTATACTTTTGCTACAAAAAGCTACATGACACTAGAATTTGCCGCATAGATGGTCATGTAGCACATGATATAATATTAAATTCGAAAAAAAAAACTTCTAAAATTTCATTTAAAAAAAATTCCAAAACATACTTCTAAAACTTGAAGATTTTTATCATTTTTCGTATTTTAAAAATCTTTTACGAATATTTTGAAGTTATTTAATTATATATATTATGTGCCACGCAGCACACTGTATTTTTTAATGAAAAATAGAATGAGATAATGTACTTTAGGAATGAAATTTTAGATCAAGCTAAACTGAAAAATACTTCAAATACTTAACGATAATAAAATATAATTTTAAAGATGAAAATAGTATTTAACCCCTAAAATATTGAAGTCCGTTGGAAAATATGTTAATTGACTAGTGGGAAAACTGCAACTCTTTGTATTAAATTGGGCATCATCATTTCCAGAAACACAAGGAGAAACAGTGTCATTGATGCTAAATGATTGTGTTTGGTAAAACAACACATTTCAATCATTAATTTTTTTTCACTCTCATCATCATGATGAGTATGTAGTAAACAAAATTTTAGTCAAATTTGTTTTAAGAAAGTTGGTCGTAGAGGGTGGAAGAATATTTGATGAAAAATCATTTTCTCATGTTGTGGTGATGATGATCCTGGATTTTTCTTCCCTTTGGTTGGTGACAACCTAATAATCATGAACCTTGTGAAGTTAGTGAAACGTTAATTAATATATTCTTTTAATCAAATATTTAATAATAAATGATATTTATTTTAATATAACATTTAAACAATTCAAATCTTACCCATTCATAAATCGAAGAATAATAGACACTAAAAATCATACTAATTGAACTAAAATTCAATCGACATAGATGATGATATTTGGAAGTAGAGATGTTGGTAATTTATGACCTAATAGAAGTTAAAATGTGATAATAAATGACCAACTTAAAAATAAAAGAAATTTATTATTATTTTGAATAGTTTTAAGGTGATAATATTTAGTATGTGTTCATATTTTTTAATTTTTTGATAAAATATACAGATCTTGCAAATAAAATTGCTCGAATCTGAACCTCCTAAGATGAGTATTATTATCTTTTGCATTCGGACCACTCGTTAAATTAAAAAAATTATAATAAATAGAAAAACTCTTATATAAATCTTGCATGGAATATAAATAAACAAAAATCATGTCAACTACCAACAATCAATTGGTTTAAAGAGATGAAGCATTAGATTCCTTAAACAATGTCAGAAGTTCGAATCCTGACATTACAAATGGAGCAAAACGAGTTGAATGACCACCCTCTTAATGAGCCTCTACAATACTTGATTCGGATTAATCATCCAATGAGTTGAATTTTGATAATTATACCAAAAATTTGTCACTAAGCTTAAAGTGCAAGATAAATATGTGAATTTTGGCTAAGTTTTTCTAAGATATTACATCCCTAAAGTAAATATTGATATTAGAATCGAATAAGAACCCATACAACATGAGACAATATAAACATTCCAGTCCCTCGACCAATTAATAGATTTCCGCTCAACTCCGATTTTAATTTAAATCTGATATTCTAACCGGATTAGAACTCATATAAGATGAGATAATACAAATCTTTTAGTTTTAAAAGTTAAGAGTTTAGTTTAGAGTTTAAGTTTAAAATTAAAAATTTAAGATTCAAATTTTACACAACATGTATCAAAATTTTACCCTCATATTAATCTATTTTTATAAAACTAAATAAAATATATATAAATTCTGATTCGTTAAGCATCAAAGATTTTGTTGTAAACCCTTTGCCTCTTGCATTGGCGTATAATTTATACAAATATCCACGTGCATTTGTGAAGCTGGATTTGTGGGTCAATCTTTTTACACACACAAAGGCAAAAATGAGAAAGGAGTGTTGCAAAGGAAGGGGATGGTGGGTCCGACGTGTTCACCCATCTTCCATTAAACAACCTTCATACCTTCTCTTTTCATGCTATATATCAATCTCTCTCTTTCTCAAGGAATATTGCATATTCAAAGCTTTCTTTGCACTTGATTTCTGAAATGGAGTTAGCTTTGAGCTTGGGTGAACCCCCGAAGCCATTTCCGTTCCTTGAAAAAAGCCCAAAGCTATCAAGAAGCAAGGATCTAGGGTTTTGCATGGGGCTCGGAGATGAAATAAGGGTTGCTTCGGATCCACCTCTTCACCTTACTCTTCAGCTTCGGTTCCCTTGGCTCACTCATAATCGTCAGTATTCTCATCTGCCCTAAAAAATGATTTTACTTTTAGATCTGGCATTTTTTTAATACAAAAAATGGTTATTAACTTTTGCATTGTTACGTTAGATGGAGACGGCGGAGGGTTAGACGTGAACCGGTTGCCACTGGCGGAGGCGGAGGAATCCGAGGAAGGAGCGGCGGTTTCATCTCCGAACAGCACAGTGTCGTCTTTTCAAATGGAGTTCGGTGGTAGTATTAGGAATGGGAGGAACAGAGGGAAGAGAGACCTAAAAGGCTTTGAAGGTGAAAGAGGGAGTGATGATGATGATGAGTTGAACGGGTCGACTCGGAAGAAACTCAGGCTCTCGAAACAACAATCTGCTTCCCTCGAAGAATGTTTCAAACAACACAACACTCTGAATCCTGTAAGTAGTAATAAATAAACATGTCTCCTTGTTTTAGGGTTTTTAATTAGTTCAAACTTCAAACATTTTTATTGATTTATTTAATGTTGTTTTAGAAGCAAAAGCTTGCCTTGGCCAAGCAATTAAATCTTCGTCCTCGACAAGTGGAAGTTTGGTTTCAGAATAGAAGAGCAAGGTATTTTTCGTGGGTCAAATTCTTCTATTAATCCCTCTGCCATATGAAAGTTTTAGATTTAGTCCTGGTCATATTTTAAGGAGCTAATTTTATAGTTTTGGATTCTGATGGGATAAAACAGGACAAAACTGAAGCAGACGGAGGTAGATTGCGAGTATTTAAAGCGATGTTGCGAAACACTAACAGAAGAAAATAAGAGGTTACAAAAAGAGCTCCAAGAATTAAGAGCTTTGAAAATTTCTCAACCATTTTACATGCACTCACCGGCCACCACCCTCACCATGTGTCCTTCGTGTGAGCGCGTCGCCACCGCCGCCGGAAGCCAACACTAGAGGATACCCCTCCCTTTTTTTCCTCTACTAACACGTGTGACACCAAGCACGCCTGGCCACTTGATGAAATTATTGGATATGACCTGTAAAAATGCATGAATACTCCCCTTCTCTAAAGAAAAAAGAGCACTTTTGTTATTTGTAGATGTTTTTGGCTTGCAATAATTGCTTTTCCATGATTTCTTATATGTTTCGAGGACCTGCATGCTTTGTTTTTCTTCACAGGGAAAGAAATTAATTTATTTTTATCCTAATATAAAATATTCAATTTAATGGTTTGTGTCTGAAAATTTAATAGTATTAGATTTTACTCTTTCCTTCTCTGCTTTTCCACATATTTCTCCCACGTTGGTTTGCCACCATCAAACTGTTGAATAAATTGACTCAATCGTATTGCACATCTTTGGTATTGACTACCGCTCTATATAAAATAAGTATGTTATAACCCTTAAACTTTTTTTAAAAAAATAATTAAGCTTTTTAATTTTTTATATCTAATTAAAATTTTAAATTAAAATAAGTATGTTATAACCCTTAAATTTTTTTTACCAAATTTGTTTATTAAATCTTTACATTTCTTTGATTTGTTGGTACAGTGTGTCGTGTTACAGTATTTTCACTTTATATTTTTATTTTTTATTTTATTTAAAATTTCTTTAAAAGTTTAAAAAATAATATATATAATTATAAAAAATGAAAAAAAAAATGTAATTACAACATGAATACATGATAAAAGTATAGTATATAATGTGTCAGTAATATCTAAAAACTGTCAAGATTTAATGATCATAATTGGTCAACTGGCTTAATTGATAAAATTTCTTAGTTAAGAAATTAATTGATAAAATTTAAGGGCTTAATTGATATTTTCACTACTTCTTATTTGCCTTAATAAAAATTAGGGTAAAGATTATAAATCATCACTAAACTTTGATCAATTATTTAATTTAGTAATCAAACTTTTAATTACTTCAATATTACCATTAAACTTTTAGTTTTGGCTCAAATTAGGCATTGAACCGTTAACTGCCGTTAAGAGAATGACGTAGCAGTTAATTTTTTTATAATAACATAATTAGTCCTACGTTTGCACATTCAAATAATTTAATCCTAATTCGAAAAAAATAATGAATAATAAAACAAAAAATACATAACATTTTTCGTTTCATTCATCAGTGTAAAACTAGAAAGTCCGCCGTCAATGCTGCGCTCTGCATCTTCTCTAAGAAGCCGGTATCAAAAAGCTCAATACCATCCACCATTTCTTCTTCTTCTTCCAGCCAATCTCTGTTTTTCTTCATATATATAATCTTTGATGCTGATAGTTTCGCCATTAAAGACTTTCACATTCGTATCCCCACGAGAAATCGGTAGACGGTAGTCTTCTCTCACGAAAATGCTTCATTTGCCGGCTCAAAAGCATTACCTTTTTTCTTATTATATAACACCCTACTTCAATACCCAACATCTTTGCTTTACTGGGAAACTCGGGTCTTCATTGATTCATTGATTCAATGGCTAAACAAGGAGAAATGCATGTGGGTTCATATGCTCTGTTTCGATGTGGATTCTTGGGTTTTGCGATTTTAGACCCGATTGAATCTTTCCTGCGATTCTGCGGTTTCGGTTTGGTTCTTTTTCTACTTTCAAAAGTTTACATTTTTTAAATGTTGAATACAGATTTGTACTTTGATGGTAAAGGTTACTTTCATATGGAACACTTGTACTATGTTACATGTCCTATAGTATCCATGTTTAAAATATATTCCGGGATGAGTATGGAATATAAATTTTAGAATTTTAGGTTTTGGGATTTTAGATTTTAGTTTAGGGTTAAATTATTTTTAATTAAAGGATTAAATTAAAATAACGTATAAATAATGAGAGTTGATTTTTTAAATTAGGATTAAACTATTTGAATATGCAAAAGTGGTGGACTAAATGTGTTATTATATGAAAATTTTTAACTACGGCCTCACCCTTTTAACGCTTGTTAACGGGTCAGTGCTCAATTTGAATCAAAACTAAAAGTTTAATGCCCATATTGAAGCAATTTAAAGTTTGATTACCAAATTGAATAATTTATCAAAGTTCAGTGACCTTTGTAAATTTTACCTAAAAATTACTAAATATATTTGGGTAAACTACAACGAAGGTCACTCAATTATGGGTAAAATTACATTTGGGTCACTCAATTATTAAAAGTTACATTTGGGTCACTCAATCATACATAAGGTTATATTTGGGTCACCCAATTATTAAAGGTTACACTTGGGTCACTCATTTATAGGTAAGGTTACATTTGGGTCACCCTTCATATATAAAAAAACATATATCAATCTGTGTATTAGATTAATTAATGATTTCAAATGAAGTACTCTAGTGTTAACGAGAGTAAACAAGTAATTTGGAATAGAAAATGACTAAGTTGATGTATTTTTTTAAATATGAAGGGTAACCAAAATGTAACCTTACCCATAATTGAGTGATCCAAGTGTAACCTTTAATAATTGGGTGACCCAAAAGTATCGTTACCCATAATTGAGTGACCTAAATGTAACTTTTAATAAATGAGTGACCTAAATGTAACCTTACTCATAATTGAGTGACCTTCTTTGTAGTTTACCCAATATATATAATTATTACTCAAACAATATTATTTGTTATTAAAAATGGGTTACGTTCGGCACCAAACATAAAAATATATTTAAAAAAACATTTTTCGTAGAATAAATTAGATTAAACAAATAAACTCTAAAATACAAATTTAAATCTTACAAAAATACAAATATTTCACCCTAAGAGTTCTTTTCCATCGAATAAATGAAAACAATGACTGAAATTGTTGCATACAACGCAAACGTTGTTTAATCGACAATATTAAACTATCAAATGTTTGATCAAATACAATATCAATATTTTCTTCTTTTAAAAAACCTTTCCATATCTAAATCCCATGGTTTATAAGTAGGGATAAAAAAACAGAAAATCAGCAATTTGGTGTTATTATCATTTTTGCCAACAAATTCCAAATAAATTGAAACTCTGTAGTGAATATATGTGACTTTAATCTGAAAATTTTATGTTAAGACTTAAGATGATGTATTTTACCGAGCTTTCCCTTGATGTTGCAGCATCTTACTTTCCTTTACGAGGAGCTCAGAATAAAGAAGCTCGTTCCATGAATCCGGCACACCAGGAAGGCACCAATGGCTGCAGTCTTGGTACTTCACACTTTCTGCTCTTTCCTTCTCTGACATACGATGCGCTCCGCGTCTCCGGTAGATCGACGGGTGTCCGTCCTTTCGGAAATCTGTCAATCTCGTAATGTTTAAGTACGTGACATGCGTTTTCATCCCTTTCAATACCGATTCTAACACCAACATCTTGGGTAGATATGGTCTTAGAAGTGTCTCGTTTCGGATCGGCTCGATCTCGGTATCACACGCTCCTCCTGAATTCCATTGACCCCCACTGGAGAAAAAGGTTCAAACTATGTTAAAAACATGCTGAAACGCTTCGTCATAATAACTACTTCGATTTTGAAAGGATCGAATTGTCGAAAGTAGAAGCGAGCAAAATTCGGTTCAAATCGAAATGAATCAATTGATATTAAGTCAGTTCTGTTTGATCATTTAACACCGTGAGATTAATCAGTTAAATCAAATCTATTTCCCCTCCTTACCTGAAATGAACAGCAGAGTATCCCCTGAAGAACACCATAGTCTTCAAAGGATTGACATTGTCATCGATCCATTTAGCCCACGTTGTCAAAGCTTTCCGAAACGCCTCAAGAACGTTCAATTCATTGTAAACATGATCTCCTTCTTGATAATAATCTTTCCTACAAAACACAATTCGACACGAAAAGTAATCATCGGAATCATTCGATTACAACGAAACTTAACTAGAAATATATATAAAATAAACAAATAAACCAACCCTTTAGAAGTTTTCTCATGAGTCCACCAATGCCCGGTGTTGAATATGAGTATATCTGCAGATTTATATCTATCGGATGATCTTCCGACGAGATCGAGCCGGAGCGTCTCCTTCTTGGTTCCATTTTCATCCGGCATTCTCCATTCTCGCACTAAGAACGGCGACACATAGAACTCGATAGTACAGTTATAATCCTATTCATCATCATCAACATTATCGTAAGTTTCATCAAAGATACAATGTGTAACAAAGATTAGCAATTTTCTATCATAAACAACGAATAAAACCTACACTGAAGATGACACAGTAAGAAGGTTCCCCTCGAAAATAACGTCTTCCTCGAGCTTCATGAATATTGTTTGGATTTTTTGCAGCGCCCCGTAGGATGCAAAGCAGAGATTCCCACATGTTTCTATTTAAGGAATCGCCGATGAAAACGAGTCGTTTCCCCCTCAATATCTCCAGCATGTGCCCGCCATTCATTCTTCAAAAAAGAAAATTTTTAATTCGAATTCGAATCACTTAGGAATAACAATGCCTTCCCTTTGTATTATATTCAACTTAAAATTTTAATTCGAGTTCGATTTTGACTTTTTTTATTAAAAAATCAACATCAACGCCAGATTAAAGGATTTGTACAAAGACATTTCTTCCCTACATGAATAATTCAAAGATGGAAACATAAATATAAAATTTGCTAAATTAGATTGACTTTCCACTAATGATGATCCACTCAAATATGATGAAAAGTAAAAAGACTTTGATTTGGAATAAAGAATTATGGAAATGAAAATTTGTTGTACCTTGGCAAAGTGCACCCTTTAGGCTTCCATTTCCATTTGAGATAACCTTCATCACGCCTTCCATTGGCAAAACAACTGAACTGATGATCCACAAAGGAACAAGATCCGGGTTTATAAAGCGGGTACGATTTATCCTTCACCCATTTGCCATCGAACAAATCGCAGTTCATCAATGACCCGACCAAATTATCAATCCCTTTATTAGATGACGCCCTCGAGCTAGATTTAGCCGGAGAAATCGTGCTCGGATTAGCTACAACGGTGGCGTTTTGAGTGACGGTCGTACTCCGATTATCCTTCAAAACCTGATTCTTTTCACCCTCGTTACTTGAACTAAGCGGATTTGCAGGCGGGGGTGGATTCTGGGTGTTGTTTGAATTCGTGTTAGAAGGCTGAAAACTCGGGTTTTCCGAACTTGCCTTGTCGGAAGAATCGGATTTAGCCGGAGAATTTTTGCTCCGATTAGCTAAAGCGGCGCCGTTTTCAGTGACGATTGTAGTCCGATTACCCTTCGAAACTCCTTCCTTTAGACCCTGGTTGCTTGTACTAGTAAGATTTGCATGCGAGTTTGAATTCTGGGTGTTATTCGAACGGGTTTCGGGTAACTTCTGTGACGTGTTATTAAACGAAGAAGATGAAGTGTTGGGAAACAAATAATCAAAAAGTGAAGGAAATTGGGATCTATAAGAACCACTGGAATTTGAAAACCAAGGAGTATAAGAGTTTGAAGAAGGGGTAAAAGCTAAGAAAACAGTGAAACCGAGGAAGGCAAACAAGAAGAGAGCAACCGTTCTTCTTGTTTGAATGACTGAAAACAGATTCTTAAACTCTGTTTTGATGTTTGCTCCATTGATAGACATGAACTTTGCGAATTCCACCATGGAAGGGCAAAGCCTTTAATCCTTTCTTTAGTCTCTCTGTAAAAACTCGGGAATAGAATGGAAGCGTTGCGGATAAAGAACGTGGGAGAGAGAATGGTGTTTGGGGAGAGGGAAAATTGCATAACAGGAGAAGGCCGTCGTTTATTAGACTTGTACGGAAGTGCGAAAGGAGATTAAAGAAGGAATGAATTTCCATGTAATTTACATTTTCATTATTTGAGAATCAACTTCCCTTCCAAATTTATATTACTAAATTAATTAGCTGTTTATACATTACCAGGATATATTGGGAGATCTCTTTCATTGGAGTCTTATCTCTTAAATTTTATTGAGAATCACTGCAGTGTTCACACGATCAAAGTTTTTTTTTTTTTGAAATTAAAGCCATTAGTTTTATTTAAAAATATTAAAAATTATAATGAGTTTACAGCCATACTCGTAAACTAAACATATAATTTGAACGTTTTTTGTAATTATCGAAATAATAAATTAGTCATTTGATATCATACAAGGACCATACAAGAAAAATGTTAAAAATTTAACCAGAAGATTGGAACAAATATAGATATGAACAAATATATATGCATTGGTAAACAAACTACAAAAAGAGATTAGCTAATGAAAGACCACTGACAACTGCAATCAGAGATGAACATTGTGAGAAATCTATCCATGTACGCAAAACGTGCGTCCAAATTCAATCCAAGGGTAGCAGGGAAGATTAGCAGGATAACAAATAAGTATTATCTTGATCAGTCGATACGATATTAAATCTAACATTAAAAAAACAAATAAAAAGAATGACCAAACGATCGACAAAGACTGAAAAAGTGTCAAAAAATAATAAGAAAATGTGTCAAGACAAGTTATTTTTATTAAAAATATAAAAAAATAATGAGCGTCGACGATTGACAATCAACACTAAAATTAACAACTCCGACAGTTATAACAAAGCTAATAAAAAGTTTAGAAACGGGGTTGAATAGTGAAAAATCCAGGCGGCTTTGAAAACCTAACTTAACGTGTAAATACAATCAAAGTATTTTAGATGTATGAAAAGATGAACTTGTTTACATGGATGGATTGAGACCGGAGGGGTGGTCTTTAAAATTTTGAAATTTTTATATAATTTAATTCTTTTTAAATTGTATATTTTTAATTAAAAACTTATTTTTATTTTTGGAAAATTTATGAGTTCATTCTCCTAATCTAAAACTATGCGTTCGTCGTACTTGTTTATAAGCATATACAAAGTTTTGATAGATTATTTGACCTATTATATTTCGAAAATTTCTTCCAAATAAGTTAAAAGGTTGTATCACATCCCTTGTGGAGGTAATATATATATATATATATGGGTTAGGATCAACTTACACTGTGTAAAACTCTTTAAGTTTTATACCTTTTTTGGATCGTTGGATGGGAGAAATGGATGATTGAGATTAATTCCGTGTTTTTAATTCCCAAGTGATAATCTTCACATATTTTACCGTTAATCTCATCCATCCGTTTCACTCATCCAACGATCCACAAAAGGTGTAAAACTTAAAGAGTTTTACACAGTGTAATTTGATCCTATCCCTATATATATATATAATTGTAGAGAGGAAAAATTACGAATATCTAATATAAATTATAAATTAGACATAATCTATATAGAAAATAAAATACAAAAAAATATAACTATTATTGTATTTATAAATTTTTTTTATTTTTCTAGTTGGATTGGTGTGATGGTGTCACTAAATTGAATGAAAAATGATAAAAGATACGCTTAACATTTGCATGTTTTGTCATTTAGCTCTCTTTTTTTTGTTCAAATATACTCACAACGTTTTAATTTGGTCCAAATATGCCCCCAACGTTTCAATTTGGTCCAAATATTCTTTCGTTGGATGAAAATTGTCAGTCAACTGACGGTCAACGGCTGATGTTGACTGGACTTGCCACGTGTTAAGATTTATTGATCCAACTTCAGATTTTTTTTAAAAAAATGGTTATATCATTCTTTATGGTGACACGTGACCGACTATCATGCTGACACGTGACCAAATCTGATGATGATACATGGCAAATATAATGCTGACACATCAACAGATCTTAACACGTGACAAATCAAGTCAATATTGATCGTTGACCGTCAGTTTACATCCAACAAGGGCATATTTGGACTAAATTAAAACGTTTGGGCATATTTACACACAAAAAAGAATAAGGGGTCAAATAACAAAACATGTAAACATTGAGAGCATCTTTTATCATTTTGCCCTGAATTGAATGAATTGAAATGTTTTACTATAGTATACAAGTAGTGACTATTTTTTTTTTTGAAAGGAAAGGCGAGGCCTCATTAAAAACCCCCTAAAACCTAATGGGGAAAAAGAGTATCTTGTTTTATTAAATTTGAATTAAAATACCAACAATACCAAACATGAAATACAAAGGCTTATAAAAGTAGAACAAACATAATAGCACACTAACACACAACACCTTAAACTATTGACATGAAAGCGGCAAAAACTCCTTTGTTGGCAACTGTGGTACTGGCCAGCCCTTAAACTTCAGAACTCTGCACCTGATCAAAGTCAAAGACACTTCATGCGTTCTTTCCTATCGATGAATCCAGATCATATCTTCAGCCCTTCTTACACCTTTAGCAGCCAACCTGTGAGCGACTTCGTTAGATTTTCTGAACACAAAATTGAATTTTCAATTATACTTTAAACGATACTGCACACACTCCTGAATGCGATCAGCAAACACCGCAGGGCATTGCGAAAAATCCTCGATCCATTTCAGTACTTGCTCACAATCAGATTCGATTATCAGACACACTCTCTTATGCCACTTCAACAATAGAAATAACCGGCACGCCTCAAGTATAGCTGAAATCTCCGTACCCGTAGGATTCGATAACCCTATTGATTTTGAGAATATGACAATAGAGTTACCGAGATGGTCTCTTAAAATACCTCCTATGCGAGCAGCACCAAAGCTTCCCATGGTGGATGCATCGACATTAAACTTTAAGGTTCCCTTCAACGGCAGCTGCTAAAATTATCTAGTAATATTTAATTTTTTTCTTTGAACAAAAAACATATTAAAGCTTAAAATATAGTCTTGTGCTAAAATAATATCGGTTTTTGTTTAGTGGTATGATTGATACGCGCATAAAATTTTGATGATAGTTGATGTAGTTTATCATTTATTTTATATCACATACTTGTTTTATTTTTATTAAATAATATAATGTAAAATTTTAGTGAAAAATCGAACTGAATCAAAGAGAAACAAAAACTCGTCCCACACCGGTGCCTAGACATCCTAAAATGTATGTTTGTACCGCCATCTTGTTTGTAAGCCATGATATATAGACTTTTAATACCACATATTGCTTTAGCAAAAGGTAAGGTTCAATTTGATGATCACAAAAATCTTTTTAGTTTATTCCGTTAATATTATTGTCTTACAATACTATTTTTCCATCTCATTCTCATAAAATTAACATTTATACTTTGATTTTGTGATATTGAATTTTTATATTATATTTTTATTTATATTTTAGTCTTTTAAGTAATTCCATGGTACTATTTTACTATTAGTAGTTAGCGTAACTATTATAGAAAAATTATCCACTGAGTTTAATAGGATTGACATGTTGCTGGTATAATATCAAAAGCAGATTTAAGAAATAAGAATAAAGGTTTAAAATATATATTTTTTTAAATGGGTATGCAATTTTTTTGTATTTTCCCTCTATACACTAAATTATATTTTTAACTAATACTAAAAATAATTCCCCATTGGGTGCAATTGCACCCCACCCCACCAAAGCTATATAGATCTGCCCCGGTATAATGTATGGGAAAAGTGGGATTGAAAATGTTTAAGTATTTAGTATCTTTTGATTTACGAGTAAGGAGAAATATGAACTCAATAAGTGTTTTAATAGAAAAACAGATGATGTTCGTCTTAAGAGGCACGAGTTTAAACCGCTTTATCTACAAAAATTATGTGCATTATCAAAAGGTTAAGAATATATATGAACAATACTATCTTATAATAAACTTTATACTATTAAAAATAAGTAAGGATAAATATAATAATATAAACATTATGTTAGACTGTATACAAAAATTATTAAATTTTATTTAAAAAAACACCCATAAAATAGACAGACGTGTCTGCTTTAAAGGTCTCTATTTCCGTGAATATTGATTAGCCATAGTCCATTGGCATCGATGTTGAAACTTGAACCACGCATGTTCTCGCAACGCTCTCAGGTGGAATCCCACCTATAGCGGCGATGCAGGTTACTCACTTGCTGTCACTTTAATTGCTTGATTTTATTCTCTCTTTTTCTAATTCGGCTAAATCTATAGATTTTTTGTTGTTGTCAAATCACATGGTTCACTATGTGCTTTTTTTTTTTTAGATTTTACTTAAATATTGCACTACTTTTTTTCAACTTAAGGATACAATCGACTTTAATTTTCAATCTTTAGTATTTTTACATTACATGTAAATTCAGATTAAACTGGATTCGACTTTAAACAATAAAATTTTAAAAATACCCCTAAAAACAGGTACACCAGAATCTGGCTTCAGGCCATTCTTGATATTGTAGTATGAGGTATTTTAGGAAAAATATTGTACATAATTAGATTCAGCTGAATCTGATTTTACATGTACTATAAAAAATGTCATATATTAAGAATTAAAGTCGATTGTGTCATAGGTATAAATCTTTTGGTGCAATATTTAAGTCAAATCTATTTATTTGTTTTATGATTTTTAATATTTTTTATAATTATAATTTTATATTTATTAAAAGATACGAATTATATATTAAGATTAAGTGGTAATTTAATTTCTTAATTTTATTATCTTTCAATAAAATTCAACGAAGCAAAAATAAGACTTATCGATTGAAAATTAGTTTTAAGGCCAAATTACTTCAAGTATCACTAAACTCTACGTTTATAACGACTATATCACTGAACTTTAGATTAATTAAATTATACAATTAAAATTTAGTTTTGTCTTCAATTATAACGTTGGGTAGTAAAATCTTTAATGGTGTTATGATTAGTAGTTTTATTTTCTATTAACTTTTGTTTCTGTATTGATTTTTGCCACTAAATCTTAAAATGTTTCAATTTTAAACATTGAATTTTTTGCTACCGACAGTCAATCATCATCCGTCATTCGCGACAATATTGATATCAAAATGTCGGTATTTTAATTTTTTTCCTTATCGGATTGGTTTTTCACAAAAATCACTCATAATCAAAGAAAATTCATCAAAATGTTAGATATGTTAATATTTCAATATCTTTCGAGAACCGTCCGTTGATGTTAATTTTGAAGTGTGTTGTTTTTCTTTCTCGAAAAACATGTTTCTCGACATTCATATTTTCGAATAAATACACAAACCTCTATATATGAGAAAGTCTCAAAAACCAAAACCAGTAAAAAAAATTGTTTATTTTTACGAATTTTAGAGCAATTTTGAAAAATTTTAAACTGATAAAGTGAAAGAGAACAACGAGACAAATTTATCAGAATCTATAATATCTGAAAAGAGATTTAAAATGACTATTTTTAGCAGCAATTAACAAATGAGTGGAAATGTCTAATTTTAATTAAGAAGATGATGTTGAATAAAATCTTTTTAGCTTTCACATTAGCACACACCAAAAAACAAGCCGCTATGTTGTCTAGTTGTTAATGAGACGGAACTATAACTAAAGTCAAAACTAAAATTTAGTGGTGCAATTCCACCAACTTAAATTTAATAGTGGGTTAATCAAGGTAAAATGATAAAAAAAATCCTAATGTTTGCATGTTTTGTCATTTGGTCTCTTTTTTTTTTTAGAGTAAACAACTTTCAACATTTCAATTTGGTCCAAATATGTCTCTCGTTGGATGGAAATTGTCAGTTAACTAATGGTCAGCGGCTGATATTGATTGAACTTGCTACATGTCAAGATTTGCTAACGTGTCAGCAGTACATTCGTCATGTATCACCATTAGATTCGGCCACGTGTCAACATAAAGAATGGTATAATAAAATAATAATAAAAAACTACGTGACATATATTATGTCAACAAATCTTAACCCGTGACAAATTCAGTCAGCATCAGCAGTTGACCGTAATTTTTAATTTTCCAAAAATCTAAGATTTAATTAATTCCCTCTCACCATGACCCTAATATAAATTACCCAAACAACGAATAAAATAATTAAACATCGTTCACGAATCACGTGGTTGAGGACGATTGCTTCGGTGCTATCGGATTTTGGAGGCATCGATCGGGGAACTTCAACTAAAATGCGCGGGAAAATAATCTCTTCAACGATTTGTTTTTCCCTAGCTTTAATTTTCAATTTAATTCTTAAATCAATAATAAAAACCCGTTTGTGAATTTCTATTTAATTAAATCAATCAAGCTGATAGAAAATGAGGGTGTGTTTGGTGTAAGAAAATAAAGTCTGTTTTTAATTTTTATTTTCTTGAAAATGATAAACGAAAGAAAACATGTTTAGTTATAAAATTAAAAAATAATTTTTAAAAAATAAAAAACAAAATTAAGTGAAATTTTGGAAACATAGAAAAGATGTTCTTATTATTTTCATTGAAAATGCTTTAAGGAAGTGTAAAATATGAAAAATAAAGGTTTTTTTTGTTTTAATTTTAACTTCATTTTAATATGAATTCGAATTCTTCTAATGCCAATTTTTTAAATTTTGATTTATTTAGTCCTATTTTATTGTTATTCTTATAATAATATTTTTCTAACTACATTTTATTTTAATTATTAAATAATTATTTTATTATTTTTATTTTGAAAACTCATATACCAAAAACATTTTCACTATTTCTATTTTTTTAAATAAGTTTTTATCCCTAATAACTAATCATGTTTCCTAATTTTAAAAAAACTGAAAATTAAAATTATTTTCTAAAAATCAAAATAAAAATAAAAAATATTTTATAAATCAAACGGACCCTGGTATTCTCTCATTCCCTTGAGTCGGGTATAAGGGTGTAAACTAGCCGAGTCGAGCTCGAGTAGTGCTGAGCTCGACTCGTTAAGATTTTGAGTCGAGCTCGAGTAATTTTTAACGAGCCTGAGAAATATGAGCTCAACTCGGCTCGTTAAGAACTTGAGTCGAGTTCGAGCTTGATTCGAGCCCAATCGAGTCAAGTGTTGACCAAACTTTGACCGTGTCAGACTCGAGTAACTCACGATCTGTCGCGTCTCATTTAAAGCCCTATTACGGAAAAAAAAAACTTTGATACACAAGTTGTGTAAACTCAAACTTGTTAATTTTATGGTTTATGATTTTAGTTCAGAGGTTTAGGTTGTTGAGTTTAAAACCTAGGATTTAAATTTTAGGGTTTAGGACTTATGTTTAGGGGTTTAGGTTTAGGAATTTTAATTTTAATTTTTTTAAAAAAATTAGTATATTATATTTTTCGAGTAGCTCGCAAGCTTTTCGAGCCGGATATCAAGTAGCTCGGCTCGACTCGTTAAGAGCTCGAGCCGAGTTTGAGCTCGAGTCAAGCTTTGACCGAGTCGAACTCGAGTAGTTCACAATTTGTCTCGTCTCATTTATAGCCATAATCAGACCCATTTTTTCTATAAAACAACGTTGGGTGTTTTATTCGTACAGTTCAAACAGTTACAGCGTAATGATCATAAATGGTAAATTAGTAATTGAAACAGATTGTTGAGATCGACCACCCGTGACACAATTTAATTGATTTGAAGGATGTACCAGACCCGAAAATAATTGCAATATATTTAAATCCTATTCAATGATCTGACTTAAAATTTATATACATCAAACTGAAATCCGGCCTAATTTATATAAAAAATCAATTTTGAGGACCTAAATATAAAAAAATTTAATTTTAAGTATTTAATTGTATATTTTTTAATTTTAAATACCTAATTATAAAAAAATATAAAGAAAAAAATATAATTACAAATATCCCTAAAATATAAATATAAATTACCCTATTAGTACCGAATTAAACCGATGAAATATTTGTTTACCTTAAATCCAACCCGACCCATTCTTAATTAAAATTCAATCCAACCCAACCTGAATCTGATTTTCTTTTAGAGTTTGGAAAAGTAAATTGAAACCCATCTCGCGGACAAAAAGGTACATCCAATCATCTTTCAAGTTTTGGAATCACCGCCCAGCTGTGCCACAAACACTTGCATTTGTCGTTTATGAGTTTTAAGGATTTGAGTTTTGCCAAGTGTCGTTGCTTCCCCTTACTCCAGGCTACTTTGTCCTCCTTCACGTCGACTTGGGTGTTCATTGCGGATATCGAATCAGATTAGATCTGAAAATTCGGATATCTGAAAAAATCGGATCACTTAAGTAGTGATTTATACCCGATCTGAAAAAATCGGATATGTGAAAATTCGGATCGGATAGTCGAATATCCGAAATTTATGAATTTATTTGATTATTTTTTTAATTTAATGGCTCTATCCATGAAAATTTTAGGTTTTCAAATATAAAAATTAATAAATTATTGAATATAACAATATTTTTATCAATAAAATTTTCAATTTTTCATATATAACAAGTAAAAATATCGAATATAATAAAATTTATACCTATAAAAAATTTAAATTTTCGGATATCCGAATGTAAAACCACTATTCGTATCCGATCCGAAATTTTCGGATATTCGAAAAATAAAAAACGGATCGGATATCCGAAATTTCGGATCAGATCAACAAATAACCGGAACGGATAAATCGGATCAGATTTTTTTGAACACCCCTACTTCTTATACAAATACTAATATATCGTTTTTCTGTGGCTTAAATAAAAAAAAATCAACCCCTAATCTATATATTTATTTGCTTTTAGTCTTTAAATTATTTTTAATAAAAAAATACTTAAACAATTAATTTTGGTCAATTTAAGTATGATAATTGTCTAAGTTAAAAAAATATTTTGGTGAGTAAGATGTTGACACATCACAAAGATTTATTGACTTAAAAATAGTTTACCGACTAAAAGCAAAAAAAATAGCATCTTTTAGGTACTTATTTTGACTAACAACTTCCACCGTCGATTAAACAGATTTGAGGATTTGGTAATGTAGGGTTAGTAATTTAAATTTTTTTAAAATTTTGGGTTTATAATTAAAAATATTTTAAAAAGGGTATAATTTATTTAAATATTATTTTTAATATAAATATTTATATATTTTTAATAATTATTACATTTTTTATATATTTTTTATTTTAAGTAAAAAATGTTTTTTTTATATAATTTTATACATGATTTTATTTTTTTTACACATTTAAATATTTTTAGATTTTTATAGAGATTTTTAAATATTTTTTAAAAAATATTAAATGATTATTTATTGTTTTGATGATATGACACGTCTAGAGTGTGCCACGCGTCACCAACATAACAACCAATTTTGAGTTAACAGTGAACTATAACGGTCAACGTTACTGAATGACTTAATCGCAATTTAAAATTTAAAGGCTTGATTGATCGTAATTTGAATTATGAGGGCTTAATTGAGTAAATTTCTTATAAGGGCTTAATAGATTTTTTTTTTAATTTTCGTTGAGGGTCAGTTTGACCTTTAAGCCAAAAAACAATTACCTAATATTACAATATATATAAAAAGATGATATTCACCTTAAGATATTTGGGTTCAAATGGCTATGTCTGTAAGACTTATTGTGTTATCAAAAGATTAAGAAAAAGCATGAACATACATTACCTTATAATTACCTTATGACTATAAAAAAAACTGAATATATAAAGGTTGAGCGAGTGATAGACTGAGGGGGCCTAAAGGACGGTCGCTCCTTTGAAAATTTAAAATTCATATATAATATAATTTTTTTAAAGAAATTTATGTATTTTTTCTTAAAAAATTATTTTTACTCGCACTAAAATTTAATAAATTTGTCCCACTAAAACTTTTAAAGTTTGCCCCTAACATAAATCTTGTGTCCGGTGAACTTTACTGGGATAAAGCTTTAATTGAATGCTTCACCTACCAATGAACAATGAGAATGATGCCATGGCTAAATGTTGTTCTTTTTTTTTTTTTTGGACTGAAGGCTAAATGTTATTTCCGTTGTTAGCCAAAATGATTTGACATTTCATGAAATAAACGTTTCATCACATGGCCCATAGTAAATCATTGGTGGTTGAATGCACCATTTCACTCTCTAGTCTCTACAACTATATATTCTATCTTTCTAAACGATATATGTATAAATCCAATATTTAATGTGTACTTCGACTTCTTAATATATTATCATATTTTAATTAATATTTAAATCAATAAAATTTATGACACTGAATTGACACTGTTTGTGATGTTAGAGAAAAAGTTTTCTTTTAAAGTATCAGATGATAAATCAATTTATTTGATATATTGTAAATGAAGAAAATTCCACATACATGATTTAAATGGTGATACATACCTGTTTATAGTATTGAAATAATTATTCTTAATAGTAATATAACTATTTTTATATATTTAATAATTTATATTCGATTTTCCCTTAAAAACAAATTATACATACATATATTGATTACCACATTTGCCTACAATTCATAAAGGGAATAATTATAAACTCAATGGACCTATCTGTAATTTGCACAACAATTATTAATATAAACGTGGACCGACTTTTAGAAAGAGAATAAAAGTTAAATACTAAATTTACTCGAATAACAATTTTCTTTTATGATTTATTGAGAACTTAATAAGAAAAATAATTCTATATATAGTTTGTGTAATTTAAAAACTTCACAAGCAGAGTTAATGAATGATTGAACGATACATGGATTTTAGTGTGTAATAAAAAAATAGTAAAAGTAGATAAATATAAAAAATAATAATATATAATTGTTTCACTGTTTATAAAAATTAAAATATTCAACTTACTTATAACAGCAGCTAACTTAATAAATACGGCCAGTTATCATAGATACAATTTTTTATCAATATAAAAAATAAGATAAAATTATCGTTCGTTGAATAGTATAGGTCAAGTTTATTTAATTCTTATTTTAGACATGGACGGTTTCATTTGATTTATTTATTGTTGAAAGTGATTTTATTTTGATCAATTCATCTTATGTTTCTTCTCCCCCAAAAGGGCCAAACCATGCAACAATAAATAAATGATTATAGACCCATTTAAAAAATATCTAACGGCAGATTCATGCTTAAGGGAAAGAGACCAGCTTTTTAGTCTACTTTCAATCGGAGAAGATAATAGGTGACCGCGGTCGGCCGGCGGTGATCTATGACGATTAGTAACTTGAAATGTATTCAGTTTTTTAGAAATTTTTATAATTTTCAGTATTTTTTGACAAATGATAACCACTGGTTTTACTCAATAAAAATACAATAAAATTATAAAAAGAGTATATAAAACTATAATAAACTAATCACGTTACGGTGATTTCACCTAAAATTATCGAAGTGCAGAAAATAAGAAAATGTTAAAGCTTAACCAAACAACTCATTCAAATAACAAATAGATAAACAACTCTATCTTTGGCCGGCCATATCATGCTAGCTAAGTCAGTTATGACGGCTATTCCTTCGTACACTATGCAGTCCACTCTTCTACCGAAATCTACATGCCTTGAATTAGAACGACTATTTCAAAGATTCAATTGGGGTATCATTTCGGATCGTGGGGGTGTTCATCTTGTCCGATGGGAGGTTGTATGCCAACCTTTAGCTCAATGAGGTCTTGGATTTCGAAAGCTTGCTACTCAAAACGAGACTTTCCTCATGAAATTGGCGTTCCAATTGATAGTTAAACTAAATGCACTATGGTACGTTTCTTACGCACGAAGTACAAATGTCTTGAGACACTCTCGCCATCTTTGCGTAATCAAAATTGCTCATGTCTTTGTAAGGGCCTTAGCGTTGTATGGGAAATGGTCCGTAACAATGTGACTCGGATCGTTGGAAATGGTACTCATGTCGACATTTGGTTCAACAATTGGATCTCAGCTCTTGGCTCGTTGGTTGCCTATGTCATGGCCCCGTCTTATGCCCATCTTGTTCCTACGTCAGTGGCGAGCATGTATGATAATCACGGGAACTGGTTGTGGCCATTATTTCAACACTTTTTACCATCACAGGTGTTGCTGCATGTCGCGGCTTTAAAAGGGCCATCTCCAGCCTTGCCGTCGGATTCTTTTGGATGGAAGGGTGAGACATCGTTGCGATTTTCAGTTAAATCCGCGTACTCAGTGCGAATGGCGTCCAATGTTGAGATTTCTGATAAAGTTTGGGGTCTTGTTCATAAATTTAGGGGACTCCAACGGATTAAAATTTTCATGTGGTTAATTTGTTGCGGTAAGTTGATGACCAATACCGAAAGGTTTAAATGCCACTTTGCACAGGATAGTCGTTGCTCTCTCTGTCAAGCAGATATTGATCATGTTCTCCATTTCTGTCCCCCGATGTACTTAGTATGGCACCAATTGATTCGCTCAGATAGACTTGAGTTGTTCTTAATTGTCGACATCAAGAGTTAGATTCAAATTAACCTTTGCTAATCCAAAACTTTTTGTGCAACACACGGAAGATTGGGACATCCTTTTTGGCGCAATTATTTGGAACCTTCGGCTCCAAAGGAATGCTATGGTTTTTAATAACCCCCTAGATGAATCGGAATCCATCTTATGTTACAGTTTGAGATTGGTGCAGCTACAATGTGTTGCTGATCGCACTTTGAAACTGAGTTGTTTCCATGGCAAGTCTACAATTCTCGGTTCCCCCAAATGGTTTTTTCCTAAATCCTAGTGGTTCAAGATGAATACGGATGACCCCTGCTCGATTGGTGAGAACCGTGCCGCGTGTGGGGGGTGCTGTGCAACTACACGGGGCAATGGCTCTTGGATTTCAACAAATCTTTAGGTATATGCTCTCCTATCATGGCAGAGATTTGGGGCATGTTTCAGGATATGTTACGTGCAGGGAATGAGGGATGTCGCAATGTCATCTTCGAGATGGATAGCCTCGAGGCCCTATCATTGATTTTGGATTATCGGCATGACCTCATGGATGGTGCTTTGTTGAAAAATATATGTATGATGCAATCATGGGCTTGAACTATCCGCTTTCAACATGTTCTAATATCCGATAACATGGTGGCGAATACCCTTGCCAAGATGCATGATTCCACCTCACTCTCGGTACGAATTTTCCATTCAGCTTTTCCTTGCGTGGATGAGATGTTACAGGCGGACTCGATCGATGTTCTTGACTTACCTGGAGATTAGTTGGTCACCATAGCACATGCATGCTATCTAGTTGTGTCCTTAGCTTTGTTTTTTATTCTTTATGGCTTTAGTTATCTTAGTATTTCTCTTAGGTTTTTGGTTTTTTAACCTCCATCTTGTAATACAATCATGGGTACTCTTTCCCTTCACTTAGGTTTAGGGAGGTTTTTAACGAGGCTCGTGTGCGTATCCCTATTTTTACCAAAAAAAATTGATACCAAGTTAATCGAGGAATTAAACTTAAGATAAATAGTGTTGAGTTGCGAGGGGCTCGATTCGTTCAACCGATGTTGCTCACCAAGTGGTGGAGAGGTGGATTTTTGGGTGGAAGGGTTGTGGAAGCTAAATTGAAATGTGACACAATGATTTATAGTGGTTCAACCTTCTAACCAAGGTCTACATCCACTACCTTAGCTCCCCACTAAGGATTTCCAATCAATCCACTATTGATTCGTCCCCTTTTCTAGGCTTAGGAGGTAACCCTTATACACAATCAAGCTTTCTACCCAAAGCCTTGATTGAAACCCTCTCTTACAAAGAGATAAATAAAGCAAACACAAATCCCTCTAAAAGGTGTTTGTTTGCACAATTAAGCACTCACCCAAAACCTAAAACACTTAAGCAAATTTGACAATTTAGGCTCACTAGTGTTTGTCTATACAAGAATTGACAATTTAAGCACTAAGACAATATTTAATCATTTGTTGTTTGACAATATGAGCATTGACCTTTACTTGATGCTTGGAGGTCCCTTTTATACCCCTTGATGAGTTTATAGTCGTTACTAGCCGTTGGGGATGATTTGGAGCCGTTGAGGACTTTATTTCCCTTCATTAATGCTGTTCTGCAGCCATCCGTATCGATACGCTTGGACCCGTATTGGTACGACTTTCATCAGAAACTAGCCGTTGGGCTCTTGCCAGCCTGGGCGTATCGATACGCTTGAGGGCGTATCGGTACGGTTTCACTTTTAAATGTTCGTTGGGAAATAGCCGTTGGGGTTGTTGGAAAGGGGATCTGTACGCTTACCAGGCGTATCGAAACGATCCCGATCCGTATCGAAACGACCAAGCCTGTTTCGATACGGGTTTTGGCAATGACCAAACTGGGCAAAAAAGATATCGATACGAGTAAGACCGTATCGGTACGAGTAGCTTGAAAAGTTAAGTTTGGCTATTTAAAATCAATAAAAACATTGCCAAAAACCTTTTAAGATCCCTCAAACATAAATTCAAGTTGTTTGGACTTAAAGCCAACTTTTAAATTCTTTTCAAATTAGTCCAAAACATATTTTTTTTGATAATGGGTGGCCTCGTTAAAACCCCCCCTCATATCCTTCGATCAAAATGAGATCGAACAATAGCGGAAGGGGGAAAAGAGTGCTAATCTATTTATTCAAACTATAGTTCAAAATACAAAACCAATCAAACATCGTACTCCCTTTAAGATACTGCCTCTATACCCTCCCTTGACCACTACCCTATATCATGATCAAAGACATTCTGAGAGGCTCTAACACTAGCCTATACCAGCTTTAGCCAAAGCATCAGCTTGGCCATTACAACTCCTGGGAATAATTCTAAATATGCCACCTCTCCGTTCCCCCACGCTCTTGATGTCCATCACCAAGCCCTTGAAAATACTTGGGCAACTAACCGGGTCTTGAATCCAAGATACCGCCATCGCGCAATCGCTTTCCACCACTGGCCTCCCCTCTCTACATTTTGGAGAAGAGATAAAAATTTGCAATGCTCGCTTGATCGCCAAAAGTTCTGCTAGAATCGGAGGACCCGAGCCGCAGCGCTCCGAAAACTGAAAAACCACCTTTCCATCATGATCCCACGCTATACCACCTATACCACCGGCTGTCTTGTCCGCCTTCATGGCTCCATCCACATCAATCCGAAAAAAGCCCTCTGCAGGAGGACACCAAGCAACCTTCAGGGCGCGCTGCTTCGACCTTGGAGCGAAATTCTCCGCTGCTCTTAAATCATTCAAGACATCAGCCCGCGCCACCTGCACCTCTTGATATTTGGCAAAAAACCAGCCTACTAACCTGCATTTAACTATAAATTCAATTTGTAGAACATCCAGTATGTTGCCCTTAAAGATAATATCATTCCTAAACAGCCACAATGTCCACGTAATCGCTGCCGGAATAAAGAACCAGATTGATCTTCTGTCCTTAGTGGGAGGATTTTCAAACCACACCCTAAGCAACGAACAAAATTCGCCTGGCAAAACCATATTCACTTCCCACCAAGATACCATTTTCATCCAGATTTTCCACGAAACGTGGCATGAGATGAAAAGATGATCCGCCGACTCAAACCCCAGCTTGCAAAATGGACAAGAACCATCTTCCGACACCCTTAACCCTCTTTTCAACAATTCCCCTTTAACTGCTAATTTCTTCCGTGCCACTTGCCACATGAAGAACTCGACGCGCGGCGGCGCAAGACCGTTCCAGATACAATCTTTCCAGAAATTATCATCCTGGCCACTCTCAATGGCAAGATTATAACACGTCTTAACCGAAAAAATGCCGTCACCAGCACCCTCCCATACCAAACAGTCTCTCACAAAACCTTCCGAGCTAACGTTGCTAATGCTAGCAAGAAAATCATGCCACTGAGCTACTTCCCAATCAAAAGGATCCCTACGCAAGAGTACATTCCACACCCACTTATTATTCACTTTGCTTTCCATCTCAGCTATCTTACCCTCCTTGTTCCTTGCAAGGGCATATATGCGTGGGAAAATTTCTCGCAAGGGAGCTGACCCAGTCCATACATCCGACCAAAAGGTAATCCTCTTGCCATCCCCAACCTGCTGTCGCATATTGTTGCGGAACCTGAAACCAAATTCATCCTCCCCACAGGTTGACTTTAGCAAGCTCTTCCATTGCCATGAAGCCGTTCTAGGACATTTATCGTGCGCTAAGAGGGTCGAAGGACTAATATTATACTTACAACACATCATCTCCCGCCACGGGCAGTGAGTATCATTTGCGAATTTCCATACCCATTTTCCTAACAATACCTTGTTCTGAATCGCCAAATTTTTAACATTTAAACCTCCCGCCTGTAAAGGTTGGCAAATAGATTGCCAATTGGCCCAGTGAATTCTCTTACCATGTATCGTGTCCCCCCACAGAAAATCCGCCATTATGCTGTTGATCTTTTTCAGAACTTCCACAGGCAAACGGTATAGAGACATGAAAAAAGAAGGAAGAGCTGTAAGAACCGATCTAATAAGGACCACTCTTCCACTAATAGATAGATGTTTTGTTTTCCAAGTCGCTAAATGACTATAGCATCTCTCTATAACTGGTTCCCACATAGCAAGCGAATTCGATTTAGGCCCAAGTGGCAATCCTAGGTACACTGTTGGAAATTGACCAACTTGACATTTAATCTATTTTGCCCACGAAACCAGCTCCTTTGCTTCGATGTTCACCCCGAAAAGACTACTTTTCTTCAAATTTAGTCTTAAGCCGGATGCCACTTCGAACACCCTTAAGGTTCTTCTCACATTCTCCACTTCCCTAATCGACGCACCACAAAAAATTGTCAGATCGTCCGCAAACTGAAGGTGCCCAAGTGTATAAATATTATCTCCTCTCCCGATTTGCCACCCGGAGAACAAACCTACTCCAATCCCTTTCTCTAGCAACAAGTGTAAAGCTTCTCCCACGAGATTAAAAAGCAAAGGCGATAAAGAACATCCTTGCCTTAGCCCTTTAGCCACCGAAAATTGTGGTGTTGGCGAACCATTAACGAGGACCGATATGGATGTCGTCGAGATACACTTTAATATCCAATCGCACCACCTTTCACCGAACCCCATTCTCTTCATCACAAACATCAAGAATGACCAATCGATCGAATCATAAGCGCGCTGAAAATCTATTTTAAACATCGCTCCCTTCAGGTTCTTCTTTCTCATATAATCAATTCCTTCGTTCGCAAGAAAAGAACAATCTGTTAAGTGCCTCCCGAGAATAAACGCGAACTGTGATTTACTGACAATTAAATCCATCAAACCTCGAAGACGTAGCGAAAGGACCTTAGACAAGATTTTGTATACTCATCCCACTAGACTTATCGGGCGAAAATCTTCGATAGCCTTCGGATTAGCTTTTTTAGGGATGAGCGATATGTAGGAATAGTTGATCTCTTTTTCCCATTCGACACCACTGTAGAAGTTTCGAAAAAAAAAGCATAATCTGCCCTTTCAACTTTGGCCAAAATTTCTTAAAAAATCCCATGTTGAACCCATCAGGGCCTGGTGCCCGTGAACTATCAAACGAACTGATTGCCCCCCACACCTCCTCCTCTGAGAATTCACGTTCGAGAAGCGAAGCTTGATCAACACTGATGTTTTTAAACTGCACATCCATACCCTTAATTTCCAGCGTATGACACTGATTGAAAACTTTTTCAAAATGTTTATGAACCAAGCGTTTAATCTCCGCAGGGCTCGACACCTCCTTGCCTTCGGACTTTAGCAACAGAATACTATTCGATTTCTTCCTCATCGACGCTACCGAGTGAAAATACCGGGTGTTTTTGTCTCCCTCAAGATACCATTTCAAGCGCGAGTGCTGCAACCAAATGCTTTCTTCCCTTCTCAATATTTGCCATAATTTCTTCCTAAGTTCAACTAGTTTCGCTCCATCCGCTGCCATCTCCAGTCCCCTCTGTTGTCTCAATTCTATCGCTGCAATTTGCTGTTCAATAGTATTGGAAACATCACAATTGTTCTTCGACATGGCTGCAGGCCATGATTTTGCAATGTTTCTGGCCATGTTCAACATGCTGCAAATCCCACCTTGATTGTTGCCTCGAAGAAAACTGCCCAGTTTTTCGTTGACTCGATCCTCGAACCCCTCCTCTGACAACAGGTAATTATAGAAGCGAAACGGTTTCCTCCCCCAATTAATACTCCTGTTTTCCAGATATATAGCATTGTGATCTGATATTGCTTTAAACAACAGGAGTTGATTCAAGCTCGGAAATTCTTTAACAAAATCATTGTCTACTAAAAATCTGTCTAAACGGACGAAAGTCGGCGATTCCCGGTTATTTGACCAAGTGAACTCACCCCCAATTAGTGGCAAGTTTATTAAACATGCTGCCTGAATAAAACCCCTGAACAATTCCATAGCCGAATAGTTCCACGATAACCCCTTCTTTTCCTCGATCCCAGTAATGGCGTTGAAGTCCCCACCTAAGCACCATGCCACTGAAAATTTCCGCATTACTTCTAGGATATCCTGAAAGAACTCCTTCTTTTCCTCTTCAATTGAAGGTCCATAAACATTAATAAATCCACATTCAATATTTCCCCCTCTAAATTTTCCCAGTAAAACGGTGAATCTCCTTGTCACTAATTCACCCGATTTGAAAAACTCAGACGGATTCCAAATGCTTATTAATCCTCCCGAAGCTCCCGCTGCTGGGGACCATATGTATTCATAATCCCTGTCGCAACCCATTCGCCTAAATACCGCCGGAGAAATGTCTGCTAACTTCGATTCTTGAATAAACATGACCTGAGGTTTCTTTTCTTTAATTACCCGTCTAATAGCCCTAACTTTCTCTGGCCTTCCCATCCCCCTAATGTTCCAAGAAATAATTTTCAAGTCCATAAAAATATTTATCCAATAACCAGAAATAATTACCTGCTTCCCTCTTATCAACAACTCCCTTCAATTTCCCTGACTTTCTTCACGAAGGCTTCTTGACCCCCCTTGAAAGATACCCCTAAAATGTTGCTCACACCCCACACATGCAGAGCTTCCTCTATATAACTGATATGAACTGAACTCATCGAGTTGGTCCCAGCGCTCTCCGACCCACCAGCGTTGCCTTCAATCGAATCTCTTACCTGACGCCTAATGACGCGACGGTGACCTGCCTTGAAGAAATTCGACCCTCCCGCGTCCAGCAAACCCTTCTCCCGACATGTACTTCTCCTGAAACTCGACATCGGGTTTAGCGAAACATCCACCCTTGTGCCGTTGACTCTGTTCGTTATAGCCCCCACACACTCAGTTTCAAACGTATCTTGAACAATCTCCTCCCCGCAAGGGGAAAAAGAATTTATAGTTTCGACTGAGTTCCTGGATGGATTTCCAATTCCCCGTGGCATCTCTTCTGATCTGACCTCTCTTAATATTTCCTCACCACCGTTTTGAGAATCTGGCCCCTCCAAAGACTCTTCCCCGGATAAAGGCCCAGCTGAATTTAACATTTGGCCCAAAGTAGGGCCCGATAATTTTTCAACCGGCTCAACCTCCACCCCCAAGCCCCTCACGTTAACATCCACGTGCGAATTCAAGGGATCGATGTGATGTGTCGGTTCCATAATTACCTCATTATTCCCATCATTGGGAATGTCCCCCGGCGTGTTCCCCACTGCATTTTGGGAATTCCCCAGGTTAGTTGGCTGTGAATTAACCGCACCTGGAACATCTTCCTGTGACGATCTAACTTCCCCATTCCGGTCGCCCTGCTCCGCCTGTTCCGACCACCGATGGTTACCCTCCTCAGAGTTCATCTCTTCCTCCTCAACCTCCCTCTGCCATTCCACCCCTTCCCCTTGAGAACCTTTCCCTAAGCCCGTGAAAATGCGAGCTCTAAATCTGCATCCATTCACCACAAAGCTAATGAATTTCGGAATAACCAGGTGATTAGGAGCCCGAATAATGAACCTGGCCATTGTAAGATCCGTTTTTTGCTTCGTCTCGTCATTGATGCTTACAAGCTTACCCCATCTATTTGCCAAAACCTCAAAAAATTCCACCGACCAGCAATGGATTGGGATGCCCGCAATGCTCACAGAGACATACATAAGTGGAATCCCATCACATAGGACTTCCTCATGAATATTGGAAATCCAGAAAGATAACTCCTCATACTTCTCCCTCCAAGCCTCCAATTTTTTATCTATTGAATTGAACGAAACTAAGCAAGCATTCTCCGCCCATCCCCACTTTGCAATTTTCACTTGCAAACCGTCGCTTCCTAACGCTCTCTCCACAAATTCCATATCAAAACTTGGCTTTATAATTCCCATTACTGATCTCCTAATCCAGTCCAATTTAACACCGGGGATCTTAACTTCCTCGACAACATCATCCGAAATCTTATTTTCCTCCTCCGACTGTTGGGGAACCTTCCTGGAAGATGAGTCATCCGCCGGTCTCGACTCCGACAAAAGGGCATCCTTGAAGGATCTGTCATCCCTGAATCTCTGCGGTTGTCTTCTCCCCTGAACATTAAAGTTCCTACCCGAACCTCTGTCACTTTTCCAGTCTCTTTTCTATCTTCTTGGCCTCCCACCATTCTTTTTCTTTTCTGGAATCTCGCCTTGGATACTGACACAATTCTGTTGTCTATCTTAGAGTTGTTAACTCGATCGATAGCTTTCCTCAACCCTTTCTCATCTGCAAAATGAACGAAAGCAAATGTGCACTCTCTATAACGAGGTTTCCTATTCTCGAAGGGTATAAAAACTCTTCTAACTTCACCGTGATGGTTAAAGAATTCTCTCAATGCACCCCTTGAAACTCTTTTGCTTAAGTTATCAACAAAAGCGACCCATTCTTCCTGTCTCCGATGAGAGTCTCCGGCCCCGTTCTGCTCCTGACGGTTCAGCTCCTCCTGCCTCCTGACGTTCTCCATCCGTTCAACAACTTTTCGGTCCAAAACATTTTTTAATTATTATATCAAAACACTAGTTCTATAAATAGTACTAGGTAAAATAATATAGATTGAGTGTTTTTGAGTTCAATTCCTAACTACCCTTTCTCCCTCACTTATATAAAAATAAATAAATATTAAAAAATATCACTTACATGAAATGAAAAGTTTTTCCAAGGACTTTAATTTTAAAGTTTAAAAATTTGGTTTAAGATTTAAGGGTTTAAGCGCATGAACTTAGAGTTTAAAATTTTAAGTTAAAATTTAGAGTTTAGAGGTTAGGCTTTAGAGTAATATAATTAGAGATTTAGGTTTTAACTTATAAACTCTAAATTTTATTCTAAAACACAAATTCTAACTGTAGTTACTAAATTCAAAACTCATACACTTCAACCCTAAACGAAATCTCTAGACCCTAACATTTCTACAAGTGCTTGTACATGGAATAATTACCAATAAATATACTTTCAAAAACCATGAGATATAGTGTGGTGGTTGCTCACGGGTAAAAATCTTCTGCCCCTAATCCTGCCTCTAATATGCGCCACACAAAAAATCACTTAAAATTTAAATTTTAAACCCTAACCCTAATTTTCACATCCTAAACCCTACACCCTACAAAATACACCATACCCTAATTCCCTAAACTCTAAACCTTAACCACAAACCCTAACCTTAAACCTTAAACTCTAAACTCTAAATCCACTATTTTAAAGTGGGGCATAGAAGGGAGCATGACAAGGGGTAGACGATTTTCATCCGTTGCTCACCTCATCCTTAACCATGAGGTCAGAAGTTTGATTCTTACCAATAGGAATAAAGTACATTCTATGGCCAACTGTTTACCGCACCTGCGACGAGAAGATCAGTCACTACTATCGACAATGGATACTTTTGGCTTCAACAAAAATATAAATTTACTTTCAATGATTAAAAAAAGCATGGACATCGTTTGATGCAAAACAAGTCTCCAATAGTTTTTCCTTTCATCTTTTCCAATGTGATCCAAAACTTGTAAGTTTCGCTCCTCCTCCTTTGGTACTTTTATCTTATTGTCATTATTATTTCATTGTTTTGAGCACAACCCAGATTTTATTTGTTTATTTTAATGATGTTAAAACTCACTAAGCTTGGAAATCTCAGTTGGGCATCTGATTTTTTTTTGTATTGTTGGAATTTGGACATTTTTGGGTGTCTTCTTTCATGTTTCCCCTCATTTTCTGGGATTTTGTAGGGTAAAATCCAATTGAATAATGGTGGATATGAAGTTTTGTCTTTAATGTTGTTCTTGTCTCCTATTTTGGTTACTTTTTGATGGTTATATGTTTCATCAATCATGAGATAGTTCTTGTTTCTGCATTATTCAACTTTATATTTGATTGAAATTGAAAGCTTTCAAAGAGTTCTCATATGGAGTAATTATTATGCCGTGCTTGTCTAGGTGAATATATTTGGAGTAGCAGTGGCTCCTGGTGGCTGTGCTTGCAAAGAAGTTGTTTAGTTTTGTGTTTGAACTGCAAGATTGTTGCCCGATCTTGGAAATATAAGGTGTTTAGCTTTGGAGAAATTCGTGGAATCCTTGTAAATATCAGAGCCAAGGTTGCCATGATATCTTCCCCTATTACAGCAAGCTTAAGCATGAGCTGCACTGTTGGTTTTGTCCTTAAAATTGCCCGTGCTGGTTCTTACAATTACCCAGGAGATTATGTGGTTTATTGAAGTTATAGTTAGTGCTAGTCTCAAACTGCAAACTTATGCTTTGGAAACGACTCCTAGACTTGCCTTTTAACTTTCAATGCAATCTATCATAATGTGTTCATCTATTTTGGTATATTTGACTCAATTTTGTTGCTTAAAGTTCAATGCACCATGTATGCAGAGTTCCTGTTGAATCCGTAAAACGCTTTTGCCATCTATTTTGCATATCGAGCTCGATTATTATCCTGCAAATTTTCCGAGAAAACAACTGAGACTTCTTTCTCGAATTTTTCGAAATCAAAGTACGATATAGCTCGATCATATACTATTTTTAATTGATACCGACAACTGAAATCGGGATTGCAATTCATAGCTCAAATCTATTTGATATCATCTTTTAAGAAGATCAACTCGATAAAACCCGAATTAACTCGATATAATCATAATCAAGGACGAAGCCGATTAGAATTCATAGTTCAATTTTTTTTCTTCAATATTTATGTTTTGCCACTACCCCAAATTCTAGCTCCATCTCTAACCCCAATAGCCGACTAGAACATTTGCATGCTAAGCAAAGCTTGCGTTTGACTCGTAGATTAATGTTGGAAGAGCGGAGAAGTAGTGCTTGTCTTCATGGACCAGATCCATGTTTTTGTTCAATGTTACAAAACTAAAAGAATTATAGTATTCATACAGACTTCATTTAAAACTCTGTGAAAAATCCCAAGGGAAGATCATGCATCTCACGTTGTAAGTATAATCTTAAAGATCGACGAGATTCGAACCCAAACTTCTTTTTTCTTATTTTAATTGTGAAGTTAGAATAAAAGCAGACTACAAATAGAAAATAAGAAAAATAGAAAGAAAAAAAATGGAATGGAATTAAGAGACATGCAAACGTGAATCCACGAAGAATTAGGTTAGTTTTAAGATTAACGGTTAAACTATAAAGAGACCCGAGTTCGTCGCAAAACAATAAAAAAACATGTGTGCCTGTTCCAAAACAGATCAAAGGGGGAATTGACCTAACAAAACAACCTTGCAAGAATTCTTTCTCTTTTCTTGTTTTCCCCCTTACATATAAAGATTCTGTTTTTATTCCTGTTTTCTTCTGTCATCCCCCTCCCCCTCCCACCCTCTCAATTCAGCCTTTCATAGCTTATTATTATTATTTTTCATTTGAGTTTTAATTTTTTTCCCGATCGTAGCTTTTCAGGTATGTTTCTAATGCTTTTATTCGATTGTAAATGTTGGAATTCGAATGGTTTTGATGTTTCGATATAGTTACATATCAATGATTCGAATAAAATCCCACTATTTGTACATACATGCATGCATAGGATATAGTTACATTTTAATTTTCTATGCAGGAAAAAATGATTTGATTTTTGTCCCTGCATGAAAAAGTAACAATTTAACATCCTAAGCTATGTCGTGCTGCGGAGGAGCGGAGGAGGAACTCGACCGTCCACCACCGAACCAATATCAAGCCCCACCTAGTCAATACGGTGGTGGTAATTGCTCCCCCGTCCCCGGCTGTTCTATTTCCTTGTACAATACTCGAATTATGATTTGTTTATTTATTTACTTTCTACAGCGAGTGGAAGAGGAAGGGGAGAGCCGAGGGGTGGCCAAACGACTAAAAGTGGGGCAGATTCTCAGACAGTTCTACCAATTGAAATACCAGCCATTCCATTAGAAGAGTTAAACCGGATGACTAATAACTTCGGCCAAGATTCTTTGATTGGAGAGGGTTCGTACGGCCGAGTTTTCTATGGAGTTCTAAGTGATGGCCAGCCTGCAGCTATTAAGAAACTCGACACCGGTTCTTCTCCCGAACCCGATTCTGACTTTGGAGCACAGGTGAAAACAATGGCACAGCCCATTTTTTGTAATTTGAACTGTTATGTTAAAATGATGTCGAAAACATTTTATTTTAAACAGCTTTAAACATTCGGTTGACACGTAAATTTATGATTTTTGTCAGTTATCAGTAGTTTCAAGACTTAAACATGACCATTTCGTGGAGATGTTAGGGTACTGTATGGAGGAGAATAACAGAATCTTGGTATATCAGCATGCAACAAAGGGCTCTTTACATGATGTGTTACATGGTAAAATATACATGCTCGGTTTCACTTTTCATCTGAAAGGAAAAAAAAGGGAATAATAGTTTAGTTTGATTATGTTTAATTTATTAGGGAGGAAAGGGGTACAAGGGGCCGAACCGGGACCGGCTCTAACATGGAACGAAAGAGTAAAGATTGCATTCGGTGCTGCGAAAGGGCTCGAGTATTTGCATGAGAAAGTCCAGCCCTCTATCGTCCATCGCGATGTGCGATCGAGCAATGTGCTCCTTTTCGACGAGTTCGTGGCCAAAATTGCCGATTTCAACTTGACGAATCAATCTTCCGACACCGCAGCCCGACTCCATTCTACTAGAGTCTTGGGTACCTTCGGTTACCACGCCCCAGAGTTAGTCCTCCATTTTGAACACATTACATAATCTCTCTTTATGCCTATATGATTGAATGAGGTATGAGGATGTAAACATAATTAAGAGACATTTTGGTCATTTTTTTAAAACTTTGTTTGGTTTCTAGGTATGCTATGACAGGGCAAATAACACAGAAAAGTGATGTATACAGTTTTGGAGTTGTTCTCCTTGAGCTTTTGACAGGTAGAAAACCAGTAGATCATACAATGCCCAAGGGACAACAAAGTCTAGTTACTTGGGTATGTCTTTTTTTCTTTATATATATATGTATGTATTTGCAGCCATTCAAAAGGTGTGTGTATTGAACTCATTTCCATTGATTTCAGGCAACTCCAAGATTGAGTGAAGACAAGGTCAAACAATGTGTGGATCCAAAGCTAAACAATGACTACCCACCAAAGGCAATCGCCAAGGTTGTATTTCTCTCTTGTGCTACATTAATCTTCCTATGACTTTCTGCAATTTTAATGAAAAAATGGACTTGCTCTGTGAATCCGACTTAAAAAAAAAAAGCAATCCTTTCGGATCATAAATTCATAATAGATCGGAGTTCGACGATTTCGAAACTTTTACCATATTCATTTCCAAGTATGATATATGGTTATAAGATCTAACTTTATATCTTGGGGCATTTGTATTTGGATATTATATATAATATCAGCTAGCAGCGGTTGCAGCACTGTGTGTCCAGTACGAGGCAGACTTCCGGCCAAACATGACAATCGTTGTCAAAGCTCTTCAGCCTCTTCTAAATGCAAAACCACCAGGAGCAGAACCTCCTCCAGCATCATAATGTATATATATATACATACAGACACACACATGACACATACATACATACATACATGCATATATACATATATATGTTATATTTCCGACATGATAAGCAGTAGTAAAGGCTTGTGTAGTAGTAACTCTTTTCTTCATGTTTTGTAATCTGGTTGTTTATGATCAAATATATTTCCCTGTAAGGGTTTTACTTTGACTGAAGATGATGATATGATATTGTTTCTTGGAGATTCAGTGGTATCATCTTAAAACCGATTGCAGTGTAATTTTTTTGGTCTAAACTGTATTAAAGTGCTGATATTTGTTCATCTGCTGAGTTTTGAATCTTTATTTTGGTTTTGCTTGCATTTTTCATGTTGTTTTTGTATAGGGTAAACTACTTATTTAGTCACTGAAATATGGAGTTGATTTTGTTCTTATCATTGAACAAAAAATAATAATTAGATTACTAAACTTTTATTTTGGTGTCAAGTTATTGATTGTTAAGTTTTCATTAGTCACTAATGACGAGATTGACTTGATTCACTTTTAACTAAGATCATAATAATTTTAGGCTTTCATATTTTTTATATTGGTTAAATGGGTATTTTTGTCTTTGAGTTCGACTCAAAAAATTAATTTAGTTCCTTGTCGAAAAACGCACCCAATTAGGTGTTCTAGTTCACAAATATCATCAAATTGACCATTTGAACGACGTTGACCGTTACAGTGCTAATGTGGCAGTACATGTGGGATAATGACGTTACAGATGGGCTGAATTGATTTTTTTAATCGAATTCGAGGGCATAATTGATTTTTTTATCGAGTTCAGGGGCATAAATTGATTTTGATTGAAAGTTTGATAACTTATTAAATATTTACGTTAAAAAAAATAAGAATTTAAGAAATTTTTAAAAATTTAAAAATATTAAAAATGGATAAATAATTTTTTTATATTTCAACTTAATTTAATCGATTTATTTAGTTTTTGAATGAAATTGGAAAATAATTTGTTTTTTCGACTTGAACTTTTACAAATGGAATATATGAAAAATTAATTAATAAATTGGTGAAAATATCATTTGAATCCTGAAAATTTAAAAAATAAGCAAAGTGAGAACTATCACTAAAAATTAAAATATTCTCCAATTCTTTTATAAGAATTCATAAATTTAATAAAAATAAATAAAATATTCAAAAAATATTAAAATAAAAAATATTAAAATATAATAATTAAAAAATATTGTGGCTCTGGGCTAGATTGAAAGGTCCAGTTTGTTCCAAGAGAATGTAATGTTGTGGATCGAGATGTGGATCTAGAAGTAATTGAGTCAGGGAATTTTTCGAGCTTTGTTGGCTAATGAACTGTTTAATTTTGTTAGTTTGTAGTCGTTTTTTCACAATGACTTTGTAATGTTGTACTCTTTTTCCTCTACTTAGATTTAAAAAGGTATTTTAACGATGCACGTTTTATCGTCTTTATTGTATAATACTCTGTTATTAATCATACAATATTTTTGTTTAAAAAAGTATTAAAAAATTGAACACTTTCATTGAAAAAGTCTTTAATCTTGGACAATTTATTTGTGAAAATGTATGTATAATCAAAAGCGGACCACACCTAAAATCGGGTCAAGATTTTATTGTTCAAGTTAATTCTATAGTAATAAGATCGGCTAAGCCTTATTTGACGACTCCGGAAGCAACTGTTTATGAGCATTATGAAAAAAATCTTTACCAAGGAAACACGTTAGTTACATTTATATATGAAAAATCGAGGTCTGGTGATATAACGCAGGGTCTTCCAAAAGTGGAACAAGTGGTAGAAGTGCGTTCAATTGATTCAATACCGATGAACCTAGAAAAGAAAATTAAGGGTTGGAACGAATGTATAACAAAAATTCTTAGAATTTCTTGGGGATTCGTGATTGGTGCTGAGCTAACTATTTAACTTCTTCACTATGATTATTATTACTTGTTAAACAAAATTTCAGTGGAATCAACCTTGTATTAGAGTAATAATAAAACTATATTTTTTATTATTTATTTTACATCAAATTGATGCTCATTAATATATGGGATTAATATCCTATACACTGGCGGTGGAAACTGAAAGTTTCCACAAGCGCCTTAGTTTTAGGGTACAGGGACTTAGTTTAGGGTGTAGAGTTTAGGGGTTTAGGTGTAGGGCTTTAGAATTTAGGGATATCTGTTTCAATTTAAAGTTCAGGGTTATAATTTAGGGTTTATAGGTTAGGGTTTAGTTTTTAGGGTAATATGATGAGGATTTAGGTTTTAACCTATAAACCCTAAATTATAACCCTAAACCATAAATTAAAACAACTATCTCTAAATTGTAACCCCCTACACCTAAACCCCTAAATCCTACACCCTAAACTAAGTCCATATATCCTAAAACTAAGGCGCTTGTGGAAACTAAAAGTTTCCACCGCCTGTGTATAGAATATTTATCCTAATATATGATGTAGAAGAATAAAGAACTTTGATTTTATTACTACTCTAATACAAGGATAATTCCCTTGAAAATATATTCAATGAATGTTAGTATGTTTAGCATAACAAAAAATAATTGAAGAATTTTACGATGAATTATAAATATTTTTAAATTTTATTTTTTATATTTATAACATTTGGTATTTTTATTTTTGTTTTTACTAATTTTTTAATTCGTTATAGTATTTTTAGTTTTTTATTAGTTTATGAATATTTAAATAGTATTTAAGTATTATCTACTAATTGGCCTAATGGCTAATAATGCTCATCTTGCTCCATCTTGTATGGGTTCGAATTCCAGCTTGGAAATGTAATATCACTATTTAATCTAAAAAATATTATTTAAGTATTTTTAAAATTTTATTTTTTAACATTTAGTAAGTTATTAAACTTTCAATTAAATCAGTTATGCCCCTTAATTCGGTAAAAAATCAAATATTCACTCGAATTCGATTAAAATAATCAATTCAACCCCTTCTACCACCTCATCATCACATGTGTACGGCCACGTCAACATTGTTGATTGCCACGTCAGTAGTGTAACGGTCAACGTCGATCAAAAGATCAATTTGATGCAATTTGGGAACTAGAGAGCCTAATTGGGTGCGTTTTTTTGGCAATGAGCTGAACTGATTTTTTGGATTGGACTCGGAGGCAAAAATAACCCTTTAGCCTTACATATTCAATCAATTAAATCATAAATTTAAATAAGTTAACAAAATTAGCACCCACATTATCAATTTTTGTCAATTTCATCCTTATTCAAAATAATTCAATAAATTTCACTATTTATATTTAATTTTTTTATTAATTTATTTCTCATTACTTACACATTCTATCAATTTGATCTAATTTAAAATAACTCAACTAATTTACTCCTTCACATTTTGAAATTCCTATCAGTTTAACCCACAAACAAATTATCATCATCCAACAACTACATTAATCAAAGATATCTAAAAAACATTTCTTTTTCTCTCAAAGCCATAGTAGTCACCGTGCCTCACTATTGTCCTCGCCATTGTTCAGGCCATTAAATTAAAACCTTCTTTCTTTTAATAGTCTTAAAGTAATTATAAGGTAATATTAGTTAATGTTTTTTTTAATCCTTTGATAAAATGCATATATTTTGCAGAAAAAGCTGCTTGAACACGGATCTTTTAAGATAAACATCATCATCTTTTTCAGTGGAACCACTCGTTCAAAACCAACCCAAAACCGTTATTTTTTTTATGGTCGGTGACCAAATAGAAAAAACGTAAAATTATGATGTTTTTGTAAAAAATGTTTGGTGACCAAAGTAGAAAATAGGTAACAATATGGTGACTAATGTTACAGTTTACCCATAAATAAAACAACCTGTATTATTTTTTATTTATTTATTTACTTTTACCTCGGATAGTTAAAAACTGTAATGTAACAGTATTGTTTTCCAATTTAACCGTCCCCACCTTTACCCCATTGCCAAACAAAGCATCCTCTCACAAATCTCCCCTCACTGATTTTCTCCTACAAATATAAAAGGAAATATGCAGCACCAAATCTGATCTTCCTCCTCAATCCCTCGACAATCATCTTCTTCTTTTTTTTTCAATTTTCAATTTCTCCTTTTTCTTTCCGATCTCTTTCTCAAATTCAATCCGATTTGATTTTTGGATCATCATTGTTGTTTAATCCGATTCAATTTTATTTCGTTAAATCCGATTCAATTTTATCGAATTTTAGGATCGGTAAAACAAAAACGGAATTGAAGGCCGGGAATGGAAAGATTGGCGAACAATCATAAAGCAAAGAGAGATTGAGAAATCAAAGGATGCCGGGATTAGCGCAAAGAAATGAGCAATATAGTAATGCGTTTTGGTCTAAGCATAATGACGATGTTAGCTACAATCAGCTCCAGAAGGTATTCGGTTTTCAATTTTTTTCGCTTTATTATGTTCTTTTTGGGTTATATTTTTTTGTTCTTTTTGTTGTATAATTGTTTATACTGAATTGGGATTGAATTTTCTGTTTATGATTTAACGGGTAATTTAAGTTCGGATTGGATCTTAATATATTGGATCTTTGATTCTTTTTTATTGTTTACTAGATCCAGTTTAGAGAAGTTATTTAACTTTGAATTTGTGCCAGTTTTCAATCTAGTATTGGATTTCTTATATAATGAAATCTGCCGTTTGCTTAGAGGCGCTAGACTTAGTTGCCTAGTTTTTTGTTTAGAACCAAGGCACTGATATTTTAGTGCTATTCCTGGTTTTGAATTGAGTATTGGAAGTAATAGAAACTAGAAGATTGATAATTAACTTCCATCATTGTGGATTTTCTTTATACTCTTTGTTGAGCTCAATGTGGCTTCCTGCTGTTGTCTATTGTCTTCTTCTTCTTTTTTCTTTCTATTTTTGGTTATCAAACGAAAGTGATTGAGGATTTGGGAATTTCAGAAATGGTGTTTTTTTTCCTATTAGCAAGTTAGGATGGAGCGCCCGAATGGTCAGAATGTGGAAACTCTGATTTTGAATCACAATAGATGGTGCCTTTTTCCTATTGGAAAATAAGGATGGGGCATCCAAATGGTTAGAAACTTAGTGTGTGAAACTCCAATTTCGATTAACAATAAATTTTACTTTTCCTACTAACAATTAACAAATAAGGATGTAACAGCCAAATAGTTAGAATGTGAAACTCGATTTTGAATCACAGATTTAAGTCCTTAATCTGGGAGTTGTCAGGGTCTATGTCATAAGTTAGAGCTACACCCTGCTGTGTAACCCAAGACCTAGCCCTTCTCTTCACTTAGCTCTCATTGCTCCTAGTTTATGAAAAAAGAGGGGTAGAATAGATTATGCAATTTAATAATGGATATGTTTTGTAAATATGTGATTTATTGATTTTATTTCTGCTCTCTCACTAAGAGATTTGGTTTTGTTTTATAGTTCTGGAGTGAGCTGTCATTGCAAGCAAGGCAGGAGCTCCTTAGAGTTGATAAACAAACCCTCTTTGAGCGAGCTCGCAAGAATATTTACTGCTCCAGATGTAATGGGCTTCTGCTTGAAGGTTTTCTGCAGATAGTTATGTATGGAAAATCCTTGCAGCAGGAGGGAGTAGCTGGTAACCTTCATCACAACAGGTCAGGAGTTGCAAAAAATGGAATTGATGGTGGATTGAGTGTGACAAATGGAACACAAGATGAAATTCAAGATCCATCTGTTCATCCTTGGGGAGGTTTGACAACTACTCGCGATGGTTCACTGACACTTCTTGACTGCTATTTGTGCCCAAAGTCACTTAAGGGTCTACAAAAAGTTTGTATTGATCAAATTGTTTTCTCTGAGCATGTTTTCCCTTTTTCTTCTAGTTGTTGACGTTTCAATTGAATCAGGTGTTTGATAGTGCACGTGCAAGGGAGCGGGAGCGCGAATTGCTGTATCCTGATGCTTGTGGAGGGGGAGGTCGGGGTTGGATAAGCCAAGGAATTTCTACTTATGGAAGAGGCCATGGAACAAGAGAAACATGTGCACTGCACACTGCCAGGCTTTCTTGTGACACCTTGGTGGATTTCTGGTCAGCTCTTGGAGAAGAAACTCGGCGATCACTTTTAAGAATGAAGGAAGAGGATTTTATTGAGAGGCTCATGTACAGGTGTGTTTGTGGCTCTTCTTTATGGCTAAATGTGTTTCATTTGATATATTGTTCGCTAGCAAACATTATGAAGATCGATGACCATTGATCAAGCAGCTCTCAGTGGAGCTAAAAGTATAAGACTTGTGGTGGGAGTGTTAGAAATATAATGAAGAAAAAAGTTGTTTGATGGCATTCAAGACATGAAACCTTTTAAGGTCTGGAAACCACAACCTTGAAGATCCATCTATTCCTAACAGCTTTGAAGGCAGAACTTTCTAAAATACATGCAATACCTCAGTTTCGCTAACTGAGGACAGTTAGCCCTAATGTTTTTTTTCAAGAAACAAAGTTGTGGTAATGGGACAACTAATGTTAGCCAAAATATTCCATATTGAAGGAGATCAAAAGAAAAGTCTACAATCTTTCAGAGAATGAAAGCTATGTGATCTTAGAGCCTGGATTTATGAACAGCTGGTGAATAAATCTCTCTGTTTTGCCCCCTATAATATTTTTTTCCTTCTTCTGAATAGTCAAGTAAAGGCTGTCCAGTTATTTATCAGAGGAGAAGCCAGAGTAAAGATTTGATGAAATTGACGGGCTCTTTTCCTTGTTACAACAAATTCAAAACAGAACCTTGCTATCTTGAGGTTGTGAGAAGATATGGAAACTGTATAATTGATGAAGCTATCCCAAATATCTCTGATTTGTTTCAGTCAGTTCCAAGTGATTCTTATGGAAGACAGGCTGGGAGGGAGATTTGGAATTTGAAACCCCTGAACTGCTTGGTAGTGGAAGGCGGATACACTGTTTGAATCAGTTTTCTGCAGTGCCCCACATGCTTATTATCCTTATTGTTACTTCAATTCAGTAAATATTCACTGTCATGATGGAGACAAATGTTTCTCTGTGTCTTTATCTCAGGTTTGACAGCAAGAGGTTTTGCAGAGATTGCAGAAGAAACGTTATCCGTGAGTTCAAGGAGTTGAAGGAGCTAAAGCGCATGCGTAGAGAACCTCGATGCACTAGTTGGTTTTGTGTTGCTGATACAGCCTTTGTGTATGAGGTGCTGCAACTGTATCTTAACCTTTTAGTGCACTGACTATTATTTGATACTATCTTATGTTCATCTCTTATTTTAATTGTTCATAAAGAATGTATGCCCTAAACTTTTCCCTTCTCTCCTTACTCTTTACTACTCCCCAGGTAACTGATGACACAGTCAAGGCTGATTGGCGCCAAACTTTTGCCGACGCTATTGGAACTTATCATCACTTTGAATGGGCAGTTGGAACTGGGGAAGGAAAATCAGATATTATGGAATTTGAAAACGTTGGGATGAGTGGAAGTGTTCGAGTCAGTGGTTTGGATCTTGATGGCTTGAGTTCGTGTTATATTACCCTGAGGGCCTGGAAATTGGATGGCCGCTGCTCTGAAATTTCTGTAAAAGCCCATGCGTTAAAGGGACAACAATGTGTGCATTGCAGGCTTGTAGTTGGAGATGGTTATGTAACAATCACAAGGGGTGAAAATATTAGAAGATTTTTTGAACATGCCGAAGAGGCTGAGGAAGAAGAGGTAGTTCATACTCTGTGAGGCTTAGGGAAAAAATGTTTGGATATTAGAGATGTTTAAACTTTAGCTCATTTTTTCAGGATGATGATTCCATGGACAAGGATGGAAATGAGATAGATGGTGAATGCTTCCGTCCCCAAAAGCATGCGAAGAGTCCTGAACTTGCTCGAGAGTTTCTTCTTGATGCGGCTACTGTTATATTTAAGGAACAGGCATGTTCTCCTTTGTTATGTTTTAGAGTCTTGCAATATGCCTGGTATTCTTTTCAATTCTTTACATAAAAAATTAAAACTCTGTTTAGAATAATGCTGTCATTAGGAAGGTAAAAAAATGTGGTGTATATAAATGAGTTGATGTATCTAGCAGCTACTTATTGTTCATACTTTCATCCAATTGTTTCTTGAAAGAACACTGTTTCAATTGTTGTTTTGTTGACTCTTGTTATTTAGAGGAGCAGGGCTAATGAGAGAGTTAAGTTGTCTTTAGTTAAACGTCAAGAAGGATAAGCAAATACTTTAAACTTGATGCTTTGAAGCGCCTATATGAGCAATAAATAAAGTTGAGAATATTGATACTAGTTCGAAAAATATTACAATAGGATGTTCATCCATAGTATAGGTACTCCGCTGGGCGAAGAAAGGCAATTAGTTTGCTGTGTAAGCAATGATATCATGAAACAAGAATGACTTTAAGGTTCTAAACTGGCTCCATGCTGTTAGTTTGTTTGGAGACAAATGCTAATATGGCATCTTGTTAGTTCTTTGAAATTGTCAAACAAATCATTTGCAGGTGTTCAACCTCATTCTCCTTTGCTCAAATTCATGTTAATACAGAGGCAGTAGCACACTTTTTACTTGAGAAAAGCAAATTTTTGGGTGTAGTTTATAAAGATACCATTTCTAAGAAATAATAAGCAGTGGTTACTCAGTCTAAAGGAGTGAAATTTCACTAAATATTTTGAATAGGGAAGAACACCAGGGTTTGCCTGGTTGGGAAGTAGGGGTTGATCCTAGTTTCATAGTGATCTGTTTTGAGAAGGGACACCAAACACTATAATTTAAGTGAGACCATCTACAATCAAGGCTAATGAGATCAAATTTAAGGCTACATAAATCTTCACTTCTGATATAGGTGATTGCCATAGTTTGGATTTTTTTTAGAAATGGTTTGCTTATATACATGATTAAGAAAAGTTTTAAAAGATCTTTTAAGTAACTAGATCCCAGAGTTAAAATGAGTTTGTGTTGAATACTTCTAAAACTTGATGGAAATTAGAATAAACTTTGGGCTTTGTTTGGTGGTTCTTGTGGGTTGTGTTGTGTCTAGTGGCACGACAACCATACAAAAGTCAAATACTGTTTCAGTTGTTTGTTTTTGCATTAACAATTGCATTTTGATTTTCAGGTTGAAAAGGCTTTTAGGGAAGGAACAGCACGCCAGAATGCACACAGTATCTTTGTTTGTCTCGCAATAAAGCTGTTGGAGGAACGTGTTCATGTTGCATGCAAGGAAATTTTTACTTTGGAAAAGCAGGTCTGGATAATTGGGCATACCTCAGGAGAGGCTTTCCTTTCTGCGTATTAGTAGATATAGGAGGCTACTTTTCAATTTTTGATAAATATTACCAACATTAAATGATTCTACAGATGAAGCTTCTTGAAGAAGAAGAGAAGGAAAAGCGTGAAGAAGAAGAACAGAAGGAGAGGAAAAGAACAAAAGAACGAGAGAAAAAGCTCAGGAGAAAGGAGAGACTGAAAGGAAAAGAAAGAGAGAAAGATAAAAAATGTGCAGAGTCAAGCATTGCCCCTGCTGCTCCTGATTTATCCAAGGAAGTATCTTCAACAAATATCGAGGTTGAAGAAAATATTGCTATTGATTGCAGAGACTCCGTGAGTGAAACAGGTGATATGATTGTGTCTACACAGGGTTCTCTCGACGATCAAGGAGAACAGTTTTTAGATGAGCATTCGACTTCAAGTTTGCAAAGTCACTCTTTTGGTAGTCCTGACGGAGAAGATGCAGAAGTAAAAGATGGAAATGGCTCTTTCACTATGGAGCAATCAAAATTTTCTCGACGGAGATTGAAGTTTTGCAAGGATGGTCAATTTGATTTGTCTGTGAAATGGTCTGATCGGCGTCGGTTTGCTGTTTCTGAAACTGCTCCTGTTAATAGATGTGAAGCTAGATGTAAAAGTGAAAACTTTGAGGTTCCTTCAAGGAGCATCGATGGATTAAATAGACAGTCCAGGATAAGCAGTGCAAAGTCCAATAACCGGAATTGTGGTGTTAAGTATACTGAAAAGTTTCAGTGTCCAAACAGTCATAGTGACAGATATGAATTTTGCAGTTGCGGCCAACACAATGAGTACAGAGCCAAGATTGAGCCATATGTTTCTGCTACTAGAGTAGGCCGAGAACCGAAGTCCGTAAGCAAGTCAAAATCTGCATTGGATATGTCCAAGCAAGTATATCGTGGTAACAAGTATAATCAACAAGAGTACATGCGCGGAGAATGTGGAAGACTAAAAAATAAACCTATTGCAGGAAACAACCCTTCTGGTCGAGATTCACTTCTTTCCAAGAAAGTTTGGGAGCCAGCAGAAGCCCAGAGAAATTACCCCCGGAGCAACTCTGATACGGATATTACTCTGAGGTCATCTACTTACAATGAGGGACCTGGACCTGGTCATAACTTTGTTAAGTCATCTGGTGGGACATGCTCAAGCGAAGCTAGCGTAAGTTTGGGAGAAACTAATCATGAGCATAGCAAAGTTAACAAATCAAGCACCCTTGCAACAGATGAGGACTGTCATGTTGAAACACAGGATAAATGCTCTTTGCGGAATGCAGCATCCAAGGAAGTTGGAGTTTGTCCTAATAGAAACCCTACCTTAAATGGAATTTCTCCTTCTACAATGAGTAGCACTTCTAGTTCTGATAATTGCTCTTCATTCCTTAGTGAAGGAGATAGCAATACCTCCTCTTCGAATCATGGAAACTTAGAATCTTCATCATCAGATTCTGAAGAGGCCAGTCAACAATCAGACGGGAAAGATACTTCAATCTCCATTCAAAATGATTTCTCCGAGCATCAGGTGAAAGGGATTGATAACATACAGCATGCAAATGGAGGGGTTGCTTCGGAGAAACATATGTTTCAACCCCTACACTCACCTGATGGGAGAGATTCTTCAGTCTTCATTCAAAATGGTTTCACCCAGTGTCGAGTGAAAGGAATTGATAAAAAACAGGATGTCAATGTAGAGGTTGCTTTGGAGAGCCAGGAATTGTCTGCACATTCACCAGATGGTGGAGGGAACAAGGTTTTCGGAAACCCACAGACAACCGTTGAAATTTCTGATGGTGAAAAATCAACTGCTATTATGGGTTCTCAACATCAAGGCATGTTTCAACCAGTCCATAATCAACCTATACAATTTCCTGTATATCAAGCTCCTTCAACCATGGGTTATTACCATCATAATCCTGTTTCCTGGCCTGCAACACCTGCTAATGGATTAATGTCTTTCCCTCCTCCGAACCCTTACTTTTATACCAGCCCTCTTGGCTATGGTTTAAATGATAACTCAGGTTTATGCATGCCATATGGCACTCTGCAGCATTTTGGTACCCCCCTGCTTAATCCTAGTCCAGTTCCAGCCTATCAGCCGGTTTCAAACGCCAACGGCTTGTATGCCGAGGATCATATTCAGGTTCTCAAGCCTGTTACAACAAAAGAAGAAGCTTTCACCAAAGTTAAAACCGAGAGGGATACTCCTGGCAGGTTGCATACAATAGAACAAGCAGCAAATGGAGAAGGTAGGCGAAATGATGTGTCTTCCAATTCACACAGGGATGACACTAGCTTTTCCTTGTTCCATTTCGGTGGGCCGGTGGCTCTTTCAACAGCATGCAAATCTAATCCCACCCCTCTGAAAGACGAGATCGCCGGAGAGCTTTCGTCTCAATTTTCAGCGTCTCAGGTTGAAAATGACCATGCCTGCAATAAGAAAGAGACTACTATCGAAGAGTATAGTTTGTTTGCAGCGAGTAACGGCATAAGGTTTTCGTTCTTCTAATATAATCAGTTAGGTAAAGGCGACTGTTTGGCATTTCAGTCCCTACCTTTATTTCACAGAAAATGGAAGTTTGAGAGTACTTTGTAATTCAGCATACAATAATCTTTACTGTGAAAGGAAATCCAATTTTAGTTTATAGTTTCTTTACTAGAATTTTCCAATTGTTTTCTTCTTCTTCTTCTTCCTAAATTGTAGAGGATGAAAATGCTGGTTTGAGGCTTTCTGTATTTTTGTTTTGATTAATGAAGCTTTGCAGGTTTGAGGTTTTGCTTTCATTTCTGAACTGTTTCGGATTCCTTTTTATTTTTATTTATTTTAAACTAGTGTTTGTATTTATAACCCAACTCCAATATATTAAATCTAAAATCAAACTTATTTCTTTTACAAGTAAACAAGCAATCATGTCTAATCAAAGGAGCTTAATTTTTCAAAATGAAATTTGATCAAGCTCAAACTCAACTTATTAGCATCCTAATGCTTATGATCATTCAAATATATCAAACTTAATCAAATTTATTTTTATATTTGATAAGAATTAAATTCATAATTTGAACTCAATTATAAATAAAGTTGTCTAATATAAAAAATCAAACTCATTTTATTAATAAATAAACAAGTTTAATCGAATCTAATCTAGACAAAGCTTTAAAATCAAGCTTGACCGTGTACAAAATAAGTTGAGCCATGAATTTCAAGTCAAGCTCTAGCTTTTTATTACTTCAATTCAATTCGATTCATTTACATATTTACTGCAGTCAGTTTTAACCACTGAAATTAAATTTAACCCAATTGTACTTTTAATACAATTTAATCTGGAACTGAAACAAAATAGAATTGTATCTTATATTTAAAAGCTAATCGATTGAGTATCAATTCAGTTGACTTTAATATTTTGCAAACTCATAGAGGTTGCAGATTCAAATAGGCTTAGACACCCAATGTCCTTTAAGTAGTATAATTAATTAGATGTTTAGGAGTTCAAGATGTAAACTAAAAAACGTGCAATAAAAAAAACTAGCCAGTCACTCTAGGAGAAGAAACAATTTCTTAAAATGGGATTTTTTCACTAAGATTTTGAGTGAAAAAAGTGAAAAAGAGAAGGAGAGAAGAAAAAATTAGAAAGAAAAATAAATTAAATGTTGTTTGGTAGAGTGAAAATTGAGAAAAAAAATAAAGAGAAAATAGTTTTTTTTGCTACTATATAAATACAAATAGTTTTTTTTTTAAATTGGGAATAAAATAAGAAAAAAAAAATTATCGTACTTTAACAATAAAATTATCAAATTATATTTAAAAATTATAATTTTATTTTCATCATACTTATAATTAATTTTTATAATTTTATCTAATATTCTTATTATAATTTTATATTTATTCAAATTAATTCCAAATTTTTTTTATTTAATCTAACATTTACGTGTTTCTAATTTTATTATTAAATTTAATATTTTTAATATAATAAAGTCATTTTATTTTAGTCCCTAAAATATTTATTTTATTCGAAGTCGACTCCTATTTGTTTCTAATTTTTATAATTTGATATAATAATTTTACTGTAGTTTTATTTTTTCAATTTAATCTCTCAAATTTCATTTAGTTTAGAATTGACCTCTATATATTTTTATTTTGTAATTTAGTCTAATATCTTATAATTGCAAACTTTATGTTTCAGTCACTAATTTTACAATTGCAATTAAAGACTCGTTTTAGCTCAGATTAACCTGAAACTTGGTCTACATGTCAATGATGATACTGGTTTCATAAAGAAAGGTTTAATATCACTTTTTGAAAATTTGGTCCTTATATTTTATGAATATTTTCAAAATAGCACATAAACTACTTATTTTTGTAATTAATATTTTATTTCAAATTCGATTTCAACACAAATTTATCATTAAGTCTAATTAGAATTAGTGAGTCTAAAATGGACCTAAAACTGAGTTTTTAACTTAAAATCTAACTTATGAATTAATAAACCTCAATTTGGTTAAATTTATTTCGATTTTAAATTATTTTTTTTAGCAAAACAGATGTATAAGATGTTTCTACTTATATTAAACTTGTATTTAAGTTTTAATTTTTTTTTGAGTTTAAATGTTATAAAATCACCCAAATGCTTTTCTGTTAAATCGTTTAATGTCATGTTTGTTGTTCACTTTCATGTGATCAAATATGTTTGTTTTTTTTTAAAAAAAAATCTATTTTAGGCCATTTGTAGCATTCAATATTCGGACTAGATTCGTCTAGACCGAGTATTAGATGTTACATTAACAACCAAACTATCAAAATTAAATTATACATACATTAGGCTAAATTATAAAACTTAAAACTAATGTGATAGTAAAAAAAATTCATTTGAGCTACTGGGACGTCAGGGTCTACTGTCGCTAGGGGCAGCCGCCCCAGGAGATCACGCCTTGTCGCTGGGGACGCCGCCAACACCACCACAGGAGAGAAGTCAAAGATGTTGATGTTGCTGCCCTTGCCACCACTGCTCAGGCCACTTCAGGGGATCGCCACCACAAAAGAAAAGCCATAGATGTTGGAGCAGCAACCGTTGGGGAAGGCGCCACCGCTGGGGAAGGCGCCACCGTTGCTGATGGTATTTAACAAAGAAATAAGAAAAGACCCCGCTGCTGGAGCAGCCACTGAGGCAGCAGCATGTCAAGTACTTATTATCTCGATGCTTGGCTAGGATCAACCGTCTCCTCACGCCTTCGTTGCTCATGCGCGATCTCTGCCTCGGATGAGCTAACAACTTGATTCTTGACGATTTTTGTCATGTCCCGAGTGTCTCGAACACACTCTGATACTAAATGTCACGAACTTAATCTCTTCTCGAGTTATCCGTGCGACATTAGCACTCCCGACTCAATGCTAACAAGTCTTACTTGACGCGAACGATATAGCTAGATAAGTGCAAAGTAGAAAAGACAAAAGAACTTAAAAAGAAAAACTTTATTGAGCTTTGAAAGAGTTTACAGGAGAGCTTACAAGAATGTTTAAACTCTTAGGTTTGTGGGATGGTTACAAATGAGGGGTGGCCCTATTTATAAGCATCCACCTCTTTAAGGTATGTTTCTAGATCATCTTAGTGTTTGATATATATTTACAAGTGGTAGAAAACTCTAGATAGTTCTACAAGTTTCTACATGTCCTTAAGTGTCTAAAATATTCTAGAGAGTTCATGAGACCTCTAGAGTAGTCTTATTCTTCCAAAGCCTTCTAGGGTCTTATTTAACATTCTAGAACCTTCTAGAATATTCTAGATACTTCCAGCACGTTCTGGGTCTTTCTAGAATATTTCAGAACTTTCTAGAGTCTTATAGAATATTTTAAGATATTATTTCAATCATGTATTTTAATTATTCCAAGAACATATATGGGATATGATCTATTTACACAGTGTAAGAATTTTTAAGTTTTACACTTTTTTGAATCGTTGGACATGTGAAATGGATGACTGAGATTAACAGTACAATATCTGAAGATTATCACTTAGAAGTAGTAGTAGTAGTAGTTTCGTTTTAGGACTTCAACCTTCAAGCCTACAACATTCTGACTTTTTTATTTAATATTGTTATTGATGGTTGAAATTTTCCCCTGCTGCTCAATTTTTCTTAATAGTCGACCCATTGATAGGGTGTCCGATACTTGTTCCGGTTTCCACTAGTATCGAGATTAGTTTTCATAATCTGAGCCCTGGTTTGAACGGGACTGAGTCCAGTTCCATTTTTAAGAACTGGTGGCTACCGAGACTAATTCTGAACAAACTAACTGGGTACCCGGTCTTGCCCGCCCCTAATAATAATAATATAATTCAAATATGTATTTAATTATATTAAGAATACTGAAAAGAAATTCAAATAGTAGAAAACGTAGCAAATGGGCTAAATTCATTATGTTTAGTAGTTCATGGGCTTCTGATCTGTTTGGGTGAAGAGACTCCTGATCTCATGGTCAAACCTATCACATTTACACATCGTTCATAACTATATGCGATTAATTCCATTAAAGATCCCCAAAATACCATTCATATTTTAATTTAGTCCCTAAATTCCTAAATATTCTAATTATTTTTTTAGGGAAAACTACATAAATGGTCCCCTGACTATACTCCAATTATCTTTTGCATCCCTCGACTATCAGAAGTTACATATTGGTCCCCTGACTTTAAAAAGGTAACAGATTAGTCCCGTGCCGTTAAAAATCTAACAGGTGATGACGTGTCAGTTAACCAAAGTTGGCACAATTACACATTTAATCCTCAGCTTTTACACTTTATTTTAAATTGGTCTTAATTCTAAAAAGTTTAAATAACTTATTTAATTTATTTTTTTTCAATTTTTTCTCATTATCATCTTCCTCTTCCTCCCATAACCCAGTCATCCTCCATCAGTGTCATCATCTCTTGCTTCATTTTGATTAGGAAGCCACGTGGGGTGAGTGTTTATAAATGCTCAGTGAGAGGCTAAACTTAAATATGACAAAAAAAGAATAAAATAAATTCTATCAGTAATTTTACTGTAAAAACTTTTGTTGGGAACTAGTTTGCTCAACTGTTCGGTTTCGCTCTTCGGCTTGCACTTGAAATTATATCAGAAACATTACATTAACAGCAACCATACAATACCTAGAAGACAAAAGGTTGATTGAGGAAATTGTTACTAAGGCCTGGTTCATTTGACATTGGCAGGATATGGAGATGTATTTGAAGCTTCAATACAAGATAAAGAAGCAGATCCTGGTAATTGTTTCTTCTCAACCTTAATGTTTCTAATTGTTTGCTGTGAACTAACTCAATACAGATCGAAGCTGGAATATCTGAACGGAAATGAACATTTCGTGAAATGTGAATTTTCCATATCATTTTACAGCTGAGGGTTAAATATTAAATGACAAAAATAAAAGGATTGCATGCACCTGAGTTTGTCTAGGGGCCTGATAATCCAAGCCATGTTTCAGTATTGAAACTTGCTAGATTTATTATACTTATTTTGCTGCTGATTTGAAAAAACAAGCATGCTCCTTCTATTGATGCATTGTAAATTGGGAGAATTAGCAGGTATTCGTGAAGCTTCAATACAAGACAAATCCCAAAAATTAGGTAATCTTGTTCAATTTTTTATTTTATTGTTTGAAGCACGATTGTTCAATTTGAGTCTGTGAGAAAATGTATTGTTAGCGTTTCCCTGTTTGACCCATATGCAGGTAATTTTTTTATTTACTAAAAATATTTCTTATTTTTGTTGTATTTATTTTAGTGGCTAGTAAGTATTTCTTTTCTAGCTAATACGGTCCAATTCTTATACTTTCTTGTAATACAAGTTATTCATCCCCATTTTGTCATACAAAAATAAAACAACTTGATTTATGTCTAATGAAGGAGAAATAAATCCTTACTGCCATGTTTGTCATACAAAAATAAATCCTTACTGTCATACAAAAATATCAAACTCAATTATTAAAAAAATTAAAAATCTATATGGGTCATTTTTGAATTAAAAAATTTTATGCATTAAATTAAACAAAAATAAGACTATTAAAAATATTAAATTGAATTATAAAAAAATTAGAAACAATAATGAGTTAAATTTAGATTAAATAAAAATTTTAAAGACTAAATTGAATAAAAATAATTATATTTAAAATATTGAACAAAATTATAAAAATTATAATTTTCAAAGCTTAATTTTCTATCCTCTCACTTATTGTACCAAGCAATAGAAAGTAAAGAAACTTTTTTTTTTTTACTTTCCATAGTGTCAACCAAGCACACTAAAGAAAATATATATTTTTCAACATTCCAATTTTTTTCCTCTCTACCAAGCTAAGCTAAGTTCCTTTCATTTGGGGGCGAAATTTTACCAGGGAACCATAATCTGTAAAACCCCAAAGCTTTGATTCATCAATGAAGATCACAGTTTTAAGTACAAATCCCAAAAAAGAATAGAAGTCAACTGTTTAACTTGGTAAATTTCAAAACAGCAAGATAAAATCCAGGCTCATCTACAAATTCAGTCATCTCAAAGGAATGATCAGCTGCAACTTTCTGTAACGGCTTTTTCTCCGGCAAGTTTCCGATTATAGTGTCAGGGAACTGTTTCCGTTGCTGCTCTAACATTTCCCTTCCTAGGGGATAGCTAATCACCACTCTTGCACCTATACGAAAGCAACAGTCAGAATCTCATATCGCGGAGGAAGCAACAAACGAACACAATGGCTTAAACAGTTATATAGACTCGAGTGTTGGATACCGATACGCGTCCAGCATCAGCATGTTCAATTTTGTTCTCCCATGTATTTTGAGAGTTCTAGACAGCTAAATGTTCAAACCCAACATTTTATTATTAGATCAGACAGCTAAATGTTCAAACCCAACATTTTATTATTAGATCAGACAGCTATTGCCTTCTAATCATGAAAATATAATAGTTACAGCACAAACAGTATATGAACAAAGCAAAAACTCTTCAAGGATTAAATGTCAGAAATTAAATGTGAATCGAAATGTGCATTACCCGGTGAACAACGTTTAGCCATTGCCGCAAAGATCTGATCGAGTTCGAAAGGCAAAGCAGGCAGGAAATAGAGAAATACAACATCCAATGGCGACCATTTCTCAGGCACATAAATCAATTCCCCTTGCCAACACTTAACCTCATCATATTTTTCTTTAATCATAGCCAACTCAAATATAGAATCATGGACTACAAGCAACAACTGGCTAGGTGACGATTCAACTAAATGATCCACGAACCCTTCCGAACCGACCGAAACTAGAACCCTAGAAGTGTCCGATATATTTCCAGCGGATGTGATGCGGTTGATATTCTGTTTAGCTTGTTCGGAATTTAACTCATCTGAATCAAGAAACGACCAATCTTTTTCATTAAAATCTTCAATATTGATAACTGACACCACCCCCTCACTCGAAGCATTTGCAGCTACGGCTAATGGCCTGTGATTGTATAGTAGTGACTTACGAGAAAAACTGGGCTGGGAAGAAAGGCGAAAAGGGTATCGAGCACAATGGGAGATGTGAGGACAAATATGTCGAGGCCGAGACTGAAGTTTAGGAAAGGATCTATGGGAAAGTGAGGGAAGGATTAAAGAGGAAGGTACCAGGAGTGACCCCATTGAAGCTTAACTAGTGTGTTCAATAATGGTGATAATTTCGGTCGAAATCGAGCAAATGCAAGCAATTTTAGAACACCCTTAAGATGTATGAGTTTGATTGTTCATTCTATCATTACTAATTTTCAGTACATTTTAAGAAGACCAAACATTCCCTTCCACACTACCCTCCTGCCATCAACAACAGTAAAATGTCAATGCTTTATGCTTTAACCATAAACTCAAAAGTATCTATATGACATGTTGAACAACATGAAAACGTTAAGCATACAAGAATTACTCAAAATCTACGTAATATCAACCATCAAGCATAATCAGATAGCCAAGAAATAAGTGTAAACGGGAAGTCTTATTCTTATGAATTTAATGAAATAATAATATCCAGGCAGATAAAATCTGGGTACCCATAATTCAGCACAAGCAATTATGCCCAGAACTTGTATGAAAAAGAGAACACCCATTTCATACAAGTTTCTGTAGAAAAACAAGGTTATTTGCAGAGGACCCCAAATTATTTATAAGCCAAGAAATCTAGTGTTTCAAAAAGTTGGAAATATTTGCTGAATGTTTATGAATTTTGAAGGAAATACAAAGGAAGAGAAGAGAAGCAAACAAACCTGGCAAAGCAACTTCCTTGAGGCATGAACACAGCAGTGTCCGGTGGTTTACAGGTTTAGGAGAAGATAAGGAGTGGGAATGGGAAGCCCATCTTGTTTTGAGTTTCGGCTAATTGGGCTCCAATGCTCACTCATTTGATCCCAGTTATCCCTTATTTGAAAAATAAAAAAGAATTTCGTCCCTACTAACATTCTGCTTTATTTTACATAAAAGAGTAATTATTTTATGCACGGATAAAAATAAAATTTTTTATGAGAGTTTTAAACTTGGGTTTAAGAATTTTATTTAGGGTTTAATGTTTATTAATTTAAGTGTAGAAGTTTTGAATTTAGGGATGTGGTTAGAATGTAGGGTTAGTTAAAACCTAAATCTCTAATCATATTACTCTAAACTTAAACCCTAACTTCTAAACTCTACATTCTAACCATAAATCTTAAACTCAAACCTGTTATACTTAAACTCCTAAAAACTAAACCTTAAATCAAATCTCTAAATTTTAAAACTAAAGCGATTACAAAAATTTTTGTTTTTTTACCATCAATGCAAGATATATTTTCTCTTATTTTAAACCACCAATAGGGTAAACACAATTTCATTTTTTTTGTTTAACCATTTATTTTCAATAATGAATTGAAATTAACGATATGAATCGTAAATCCAGATCACAAGGTCTGGATTGAAATTATTTAAACGGCAAGTTAATGGAATATTAAGTAATTTGCTTAATATCCAATTAGGTGCCCAAACTATGCTTGTGGATTATTTTGGTGCCTAAATTATTTTTAACTTTAAATAGGTGTTTAAAATTTTAATTTTGGCCATTTTAGGTGCTTAAACCATTAGCCAATTAAAATGTTACAAGTGGCATGTTTTAATTTTTAATTTCTTTTAATTATTTTTTAAATAAAATTCAATTTTAAAAAAAATTGACAGCTTTAAATCTTTACAAAAAAGTCCCAAATCCCTAACCCAAAACCACAAATCTCCCAATTACTGTCATTTTCTCTGTTTACTGCCTCACCAGAGACCGCCACTACCATCGCCGGACAACAAAGACTGTTTCCCCCAATTACCCATCGTAGATAACTGACGGTAGGTGTGCCAACGACTTCCTTTTCGCGATTTTGGCTTCTTTCGACGTTAAGAAGCCGATCGACACACCAACTACCGGTTACCAGCGATGGGTGGTTAGGGAAAACGGTCTTTGTGGTCCGGAGGTAGATATGGGGGCGGCGGCGTAACCATCGACGGTAGAATCGGCTAGGGAAGTTAGGGATTTCAAATTTGGGGCTATTTTTTGAGTTCTGAGAAATTTAGGATTTTTTTAAAAATAAGTTAAAAATAAATTAAATAAAAAAGAAATAAAATAAAAATTATTTTTTAATAAAAATAATGGTCATTAACTGTTAGACACCTAAAATGACCAAATTTAAAATTTTAGGCATCTATTTAGAGTTAAAAATAATTTAGGGACCAAAAATAATTTACAAGCATAATTTGGGCTCCTATTTAGATATTAAGCCTAAGTAATTTTGAATTTAAAAAAAAATCCACATTCGTCGACTAATAGTTTTGTTGACGGTGTTAGTGGTATGTTTTTTGAACATGAAAATTCATATCATAAACAACCTTACATCAGGGGAAATAAATCAGCAGGGATACACCACATCTATTGTGGCGGACAATAACTTTTAAAAGTAGCTCGAGCAATCAAATCAACAATTTAGTTGCTCGTTCGATTAACATAAAAAAATTAATACTAAAAAGAGATTCGGTCGATGAGTAGATGTCAGAAGTAACAATTTTTGCCACCCATGCATCACATGTTAGACCTTTGATTATTTCAATAACATTTTTACAGTCGGACTCAACAAGAACTTGTTACCGTCTATGTTGTGCAATAAAAGATGAACCAAGTCTTAACGCAAGACATTCAGTCATAAGTGCACTAGTGTGTGAATTTGTGCGTTGATTCCATCGACAACCGTCCCATAACAGTTTTGGGCTATAGCTACAATACCAGTATACTTCGTGCTATTGGAGAAAAGACGTATCACAATTAATTTTAATGAAATTAGTAAGGGGTGGAGACCAAATGCTCTCTGGAGGTGACAAACTTGGATTAGATGTGCAAACCATTCGATGTGGTTGAAACTTCATAAAATCATTAAGGACTTCATTCCAAATATGAATAGGGTTTTCTGAAATTCTTTCAAAAATTCAAGCATTTCGAGCTTTTCAAATTCCTCAAACAGTCCAAGCAAGTTTGTACTTGCGTAAGAATCATCATCATGAAGGAGGTTGCTCACAGCTCTGCCACCATGTATTTGCACCCATTTATCGTTGTGTTCTGAATGAGTCTATGCTTGCTTAGCGAGAAGAGCTGTGTTGAAAGCTTGCAGATGTTGGAATCCCATTCCACCCTTTCTTTTGGATACTGCAAGTGTGTCTCAAGAAGACCAATAAACTTCTTTTTTGGATAAATTTGTACATTTCCACCAAAAACGATTGAGGAGGAGGTTAGGATCATTACATAACGTAATTGGGATCTTGAAAAAGCACATGAAATATGTTGGCATTGCCGAGACAACAGCCTTGATAAGGACTTTCCTTCCAACTTGCGACAAAAACCGACTTTTCCAACAAGATATTCCGGAAACAATTTTGTCTCTTAAAAAAGCAAGGGTTGCTTTCTTACCCCTTCCCCAAATCATCGGAATACCAGATATTTAGCTTTAAGATCCATAACAAGAATGTCGAGGATCTCCATAATCAAACTTTTATCCGAGTGTCTTGTGTTAGGAGAAAAGAAAATAGCAAACTTGGTGAAGTTGAAGGTTTGACCCGAGGCTTCCTGAAAAAGCTTCAGGCCTTCAAAGATAACTCTAGAATTGTCGAGATTAACTTCAACAAATGGAAGGCAATCGTTCGCAAAGAAAAGATGTGAGAGTGATGGACATCTCGTCTTGATACGATAGCCTTTCAGTTCTCCTGCTAATTCTACTTTATTAGAATAAAGGGAGAACACATTAGCAACAAAATTAGATACCCAGATGATGAATACTTTGCACCTGCATCTGGATTCAATGCTACTCTACCAAAATTGAAGACTGTTTCTTTCATTCATCTGATTTTCCTTTCTACTCCGCAAAGAAAGATTGAGGCATGGATTTAATAAGTAAGCTGAACCAAGAACTACCCAAAATCCTACCCCCAAAATACCATTTTTCACAGCATATGTTTTTGCCCGCTTCCTCCCTCACTAATTGAAAGCAAATGAAGCGCATGTCTGTATCTATGTATATGTATATCCAAAAGGAAATGCTGATAATTTTATGGAAATTTATCATAAAAAAATAATGGATGGAAATTACAAAATGAACACATTGTTCAAATATTAAAATAAAGATGATAAGTACATCAGAAGTTAGGGGGGGATGTAAAGGAAGAAAAGTATGATACTTGTTTTGCCTTTCCTTTTCCCATTGCCAGGAACCTACATTTCATATGATTCCCATGGTTTTATTTAGAAAGTGATCAATTGCATACCTATAATTATGACTGCCAACTACTCCCTTCTCATCTCTCATGCAACGACTGAAGAAGAGTTCATCTCGTTCAGAATGTGGTAGTACGTAAAGAAATCCGAAGTGCTACGGAAGCCAGGAATGAAGTCTGAAAAGAATCTCAAAACCGCAGCCAGGTGTTGCGAGTCATTGGAGGTAAATGCTGCTTCCAGAAATAACGAGGGCCGAATGGTAGTCACCTGAAACAATTTAAACTATGATTTGGTGGAATGCACTATGTTACTTGGATTCAGGTGCGAATGTTTGATGTGCTGGACACGGGTATGTTTAGATTTTTCTAAGTTTTCCATGCATTTGGAGGATCCTTAGAGGGTCATATCCGGACATGGGTATTTCACGGAAATGCCATCAAATTCCCATATCTTGCCAGCAATTTCAAACAAATAAAGAATTAGGTAACAACCTAATGTTTAGGAATATGCAAAGTTACAGCATGGAAAATATGAAACAAAAACCACCAAACATGAAGCAAATTTACCAACTTTTGGTGAAACCATGTCCAGGTCATGAAAGCCTAACAGATCTCAGAAAACTTTAACAACCATGGCTGGATGAAGAAATATTACGCATACAGTTCTAGATTCATAAAACTGTCATTTTACATAAACACCTAACAAATTTATTTTAGAATGCAGTCATCTAATACAGGATTACCTTATGCTTCCGTGCATATCGTAAAGCTTCAAGATAATATCCATCTTGCGCTAGTAGCAATACATAATCCTGATGCAAAGAAAGTTGTCTTAGCATATCTGAGCCCAGTTTCCTAATTTGAGAATTCTGACGGCCAGTTTCTAGCAGCTGTAGAGCAACTTCTTTTGAGGGTTCAATAATCTGAAACAGACGAAATTATACTCTTAAAAGGTTAAAATCTATATTCAAACATCAACACTTTCATTCTTTTCCAAGGAACATTTATTGTGAAAGGTAAAAAGAGACTTGTAAACCTTGTTTATGACAAACAAACCAAGTTCTGCATATTGCTCGCTGCGGGCCAATAGTTGAATAGTTAACACGAACAGATTTGGATGCACTTTGACCTTTTCCAAATTGGCACTGCAGAAGTAAACACACAAGATTTCATGGAACGAAGTACAAACCAAACTCACACCTACTTTCCATACGAGTACCATAACCATGTAGGTCAATAAGTAAGGGTTTAGCTTGGTTTGTACATTTGTTAGATCATGCATTTAATATTTTGCTACCTGCTCTTGACGCGGTTATATTTTGTTTTGCTCCCCCCCCCCCCCACCCCCACCCCCACCCAAAGCAGCATTATACACTTCTATGTTCTAAGGACTTAGATAAGGCTACACAATTTGCTGCTCAGTTCAAGGGCAGGCCAAGGATTTCCTCACAGTAGCCAGGACAAGATTTATTGAATAACCTATGTTTCTATTGGCCACATAAATGGCTAAGAGAACATGATTACACAGCAAGTGTATCCACAACGGGGAGCTTTGTTTATATATCCAGAATATGACTATAGAAGCTCTTTAGAAGATTAAAACCCATTTTAAGAATCCTTTAGAATTGTTATACACAAAAGTCCTAAACCACTTCAAATGATCACCATACCTTCGAAAAAGCTCAAGAATGATGGAAACTAGATAAGAAGGCTCTCCAATCATCTCTTCCTCAATAGGAGCAAAGACAAATTTGTACATCTCATCAGGTGAAATTGCAGGTGAAGTGAGTTGGGACTCCTGTTGCTCAGAAACACTAGCATTTAACGGATTACCAGTGGTAGAACTTTCAGCACCCGTATCCACTTTTCCACCCTCAAATTGAGTATCATTTGAGATGATTTTCGATGGTTCAAAGCTGGAATTATCCTCCGTCTCTGAAGATGAATAAGTTGAAGGCCTACCGGCAGATACACTGTTGACTCTGGAAGCAGATTCGTTTTGGATGGATTTTCCAAGTCCATCTGTTCTGCCAGTGTTTACATCTATGCCTTGCCCTGGGCCACTCACATTTGACACACTTGAGGGGGTCGTCTCAGTCTTTATTCCCTTGAAATAACTGCCAGTTTTCAAAGAGAGGGCGTATGAGGTGACTAATACATCCATTGCCTTGGCAACCATGGTAATTGGTCTGCATTCTAGAATCATTGTTCGTGTAATTGCCAAACATAGTTGTTTAGCCTGAAATATCAAGAACAATAGATATTAACACTAGTCAAAGATTATATCACCCTTCATTGTGGAAAGATAAAGGAAGTCAGCTGAGAATGACCTTGTTGGCTTCCAACTTCCGTCTTTGCAAGAATTCCAATACCGATGGAACTTCTGAGGAACTAGCAGAAATTGCCTGCAAGGAGAGAAAGGGGGCAATAATTACGAGAATTAACTATAACAAATTTAAAAAAAAAAAGTATGATCAACAAGACTTGCCTCCAAGTCTAAGTGTATCTTCCATAAACGCTTATTTGCAATATCACAAATGAGGTCGGGGACCAAAAAGGTCCAGCCATCTCCATAAATAATTGCTTCGTTATCATTTGAATCAGAGGCCTCTAAACTTTCACTTTCTTTGGTACTAGGTCGAGATGTAAAACTATCGGATCTTGGAAAACCCCTCAACAGAACAGGAAGTGGAGCAGATATGGGAGCTCGAGAATCTGAAAATATGTCATAGAGTATAACAACCTTCGCATCTACTTGGTGCACAAGTAGCACATTATCAACCACACTGACAGCAACCTTGCTCGAATAAATTGGTAACGAGCCCTGCAAATGGAATGAATATGGTTACGATTCCAACACAAAATCAATTGAATAAAGACTGAACCAGAAATGATCTAGAGGGAGTTTTGAGTAACACTTACCTGTTGGATAATAGCATCACGGTAAAACCTATACGAATGCAGTAACATTGCAACTCTATCAACTTGCAAGCAGTATATTCTCCCATAGCTGTCAAAAGTATAAAAAGCAGAAATGATAAACATATATATGGTTTAGCAAGCAATTTAGTGTACTAGCAAAAACAGATAAAAGAAACATACACAGTGACGATATAGACATCTTCAGAAGCAAGGACAGGCTTACTGTTAGCTTCAGGTTTAGCCATTACCATCTCAAACTTTGGTAATCGAATAATCCCAGCAGATGAAAGCTGAAGATAGGAGATATCAACTTGTCAAAACAATGGAATTAGGGACAAAAAGGATCATAATCTATCTGTACTGTTCACTAAAGGCTCCCTATCAGAACGGAGTCGGGATGTGAATGCTACATAGTCATTTGCACTTAGTAGTTGAATAATTTAAGTTTTTTTACCATTTTCTCACATTTACCACCAAGACCAATTTCAATGTTTATTTTCTTGCATGGAGCAAGCATTGCCTAGCCAAAGTAGAGACCAAATCTAAGAGGATTCCAGAAATTAAGCTAGTGAAGCTCATAGCCATACCTGAAATCCATGGAAGGACTTGCACTGCATTCCTGAAGCAAGAAGAACCAATCTGCTCTCATGCGTATAGACATACCAACTAACAGTCATTTTCTTTGTCTCAACTAAGGCAAGCGATTTCGAGGCATGATCATAAGCAAACAAGTCCAACCCACTGCAATTAAATTCCATTTGAGTAAATAGAGTACATTAAATATTTATTGCCAATAAAAGTGGAAACATGAAAAGGAAAAATATAAATATGAAAATAACATGGACAACAGTAATTGCAAGTCTTGATGGTTGACTTGATGATGTTAGGATGCACAATCTATTTAAGTTGCTAAATGAAATTTAAGAGTATAAAATATAAGGAAGACTGTTGATTTAGCCTTGGGAAATGCTGCTTAATCTGGATCCATGCTAGAGCAGTATCTCCCCAAAAATAACTTTCATACTTTGTTCTCCTTCATGAAGGTACTGATAAAATTTCTAACAACAAATACTTTCTGAAATAATAATCATTTTCCTCTCACTTTTCATGTTTATCACTTATGTATTTGGTCATGCAGCAAAGACAGCAGAGTTCCATGCATCAATAGCAAAAGAAAATCCACGGTGCCATGGCCTGAAAGAGTATCATTGCTATAAAAAACAACGGTAGGATAAAGGATGATTAGGTGATAATAACATCTTTTTTATGCATAGAATAATACTGAAAACTTATACATTAGCTATCCAAGTTAGAATGAACTAAGCATGCAGCTTCAAAGAAAAATTCCTATTACATGAAATTTTATTCCTTTCAGAAAAATCATATCTCAATTGAAGCTGATTCTTACATAATATATCAGTTTAAGATATTCACAATGACAAAACCGTTACCCAATGTGCAAGTAAAACAGACAGGAAGGTTCTCCCTACCTGGTCTTCACAACTACAATATCACATGATGGACAATCTGTCCAGAAAAATCCCAGCATACTCTCTGACTCGGACTTGCTCCTGTGAGTGAAAGCTTCCCCTGTTTCTCTATGCAAAAAGTCTATAGAAGTGTTGGACCGTTGGACTGCTATAAGCTTTTCATCCAGAGAAAATCTGATGGAGCAGATAGGACCTTCAGTTATTGAATCAATGTTAGGGGCAGCATTTGGAGAAAATGGAACAGTTTTCCATGAAAAGACCTGTGCAGAAAGGCGAAAGCAATGTAAACTATGGAACAGAAATATCAAAAAAAAATTATACCAAACTATTTAACTTCAGAACTATTAAACCTGGTCAGATGTAGGAGAGATGAGCAATTTATTTCCATCATCATAATAGAAACCTCTTGACCCAGGAATGTTGCAACGAAGAGGGGGATATTGTATGAAAACATGTGACACAGCACCAGATCCTAAACCACCAACACTGGCTTGCGAACTTGAAGCTTTCCCAGCCATTTTTCTAAGGTTATGTTGTACTTTCAACCTCAAAACTCAAATTTCTGGAGAATAATAACACAGATAAAGCACAAAATATAGTATCAGTAAAATAGTGAATGAAACAGAGCTTAAAGACTAGCATCAAAGAATAAACAGAAAAGTCTATTGGATTTACCTTATCATACAAATTTCGAACCCAAAGCTCAAAATGTTACACCTTTCCCTGGAGCTAAAAACCAAAAAAGAGTATAAAACTTTAATGTTAGCACACTTTTTTCAAGGAGGAAAGCTAAGTTCTTTGCAACCCAATTATCTACCACAGTATACTTCTTTCTTTTAATATATAAAAAAATGTTTCTAATCAATGACAGACTATAGATAGTACCGTATTCTGCATGCAAGTCTTCAGTGCAAGAAATTCTTTCAAACACATATCACGTTCAACTTCCGGAAGTTTAGCTGCAACACAGGCCCCGTATTCTTTTGCCTGCAGAGACAACATTTTAGTCGAAACAATAAGCTAATACAAAGAGAATTTAACAGCAGGTTCAAGCAAAAATATCTTTCCGCAATTAAGTTCCAACCTCAACTGCTCATTATACATAAACTTAAAGCGAAATGCTAAGTGCTAACAACAAAAAATTCCAAAAGTAAATGTAATAATACTAAGTCGACAGAGCAAATCAAGGCCTTATCGACAAACCTGTGCAGTACAGTTCGCTAAAATGCGCCTGAGTGGAGAGATTGTTTTCTTTTCTTTCATATCCACAGCTCTGAAAAAAGAACAGAAGGCATACATCATGATTTAAAAAAAGAAAAAAAAATGAAAGATTGATAGTGATAATTCATGGATTGGTGAAATTAGGGTTTTCAATTGAATTGACGCCAAAGAGTATTAAAAAAACAAATCCAAGAGACTGATTTACTAAATTGAACAAAATACGAAAGAGAAATTACCTGCGCAATTCAACATTTTTATTAAGCGGGATTCAGGAACAAAAATTATACTGATTCTTTTTTGGGCCAAATCTGAAGAGTTGATTTTTTAATCTATGATGCGAGTTTACTTCTTGAACTACACCTAACGGTCTTTATCTCGAAAATCAGGGGATGTACAACGTCGTCGTACAGCAAGAAACCACCCAATATTTTGCCATTTTTATACAAATATTTTTAATAATTAATTAGAAAAACAACCACTAAACTTGATTATTTAGGAAAACAACATTCTTTCAGTCTACGTAGGATACTTGTTTTTTATAGGACACGAGTTTGAAACTCGATTTTAACAAAACATGAATTTCATGTTGAGTAAGTTGGTAAGAAAAAAATAAAGAAAAATTAATTTACTGTATTTTTTACACAAAATTCGCTTCTAATCTGACGCGGATTAAAAGGGGTCATGTTTCTAAATAATTAAATTTAAAATTGGTTTCTAATTAATTATTAAAAAGAGAATATTTATTTAATAATGCCCAATATTTTCGGGGCTATTTATTTATTGCGTGTGTATCAACTCAGTTGTGATATAGAATAGGGCTCTGTTTATAAACGGTTTTTTAGTAAAAATTAAAGTTTAGACTATTTTTAAAAGTTGGACTAATTAAATTCATTAATTTAGAAGATGGCAATTACAAATGGATAGATGAAGAGAATTCAAACTTTGAAACTTTTAGTACATAAATTTTCAAGTATACGCTTAAAATTTTATATCTTTCAAATGTTCAAATAATTATAATAATATAATTCAAATATGTATTTAGTTATATTAAGAATACTGAAAAGAAATTCAAATAGTAGAAAACGTAGCAATGGGCAAAAATCATTCTGTTTAGTAGTACATGAGCTTCTGATTTGTTTGGGTGAAGAGACTCCTGATCCCATGGTAAAACCAATCACATTTACATCGTATATAACTATTTACGATTAATTCTTTTAAAGATCCCCAAAATACCATTCATATTTTAATTTAGTCCTTCATCCATGGTTGCAACCAATAAAATTTATTTATTTTATTAATTTTTCCATGTTATATTTTTACCAAGTGAATCTTTACTTGGTAAAATATAATATTTAATTTAATTTACAGTAAATATGATTGAAGATCCACATAGTAAAAATATAACATAGCAAAAATTAATGAAATGGATGAATTGTTTTAATTGGGACCATGGATGAGGTGGCGAGCCAGGCATATGATATAATTTCTCCAAAATAAATAATTAAGTTGTATGGTTGATGGTAACTGTTTTTTTTTATCATGTTTTGCATTTGGATTCTATATATAATATATCAAGGCTTTCTTTTTGCTCATGCACGCTTTAGAAACATCGACGACAAGACCATTCACCTACGATCATATGCGGTTTACTATTCTCGTTCTACACACCTACTGCCTTCTGGCTAGTTTTTTACTGGATCTTTGAATTTTATTTGTTTTACAATATCGTAAATAAGGGAGAACCTAATTTGTTTAGGGAATACCTCTAGACGAGATTGATATGATTCGTTTCGAGTTCAGATGTTGTAAGTTCATCCATACGTACAACATACGACTTGACCTAAATTCAGGCATGGCAGTACTGACCGATGTCGTTGTCGCTGAAGATGATAAATTATCACGCTAGAGAGATAGGCGCAACCGCATTAACATGAGGAGAAGAGCTGCTGGGACGTCAGGGGCAGCCGCCTCAGGAGATCACATCTTGCCGATGTGGGACGCCGCCAACGCCACCATAGGAGAGAAGTCAAAGATGCTGATGTTGCTGCTCTTGCCACCACTGCTCAGGCCACGAAGTCGATTTGCTTTATAAAAAGAAGATATCAATGAACTTCTATGAAATGGTTTCACGGGATTCATGCGCGATCTCTGCCTCGGATGAGCTAACAACTTGATTGTTGACGGTTTTTGTCATGTTCTGAGTGTCTCGAACACGCTCTGATACTAAATGTCACGGACTTAATCTCCTCATGAGCTATCCGTGCGGCGTTAGCACTCCCGACTCAATGCTAATAAGTCTTACTTGACGTGAACGCTATAGCTAGGCAAGTGCAAAGAAGAGAAGGCAAGAGAATTTAGAAAGTAAAGCTTTATTGAACTTTGAAAGAGTTTACAAGAGAGCTTACAAGAATGCTTAAACTCTTAGGTTTGTGGGATGGTTACAAATGAGGGGTGGCCCTATTTATAGGCATTCACCTCTTTAAGGGATGTTTCTAGATCATCTTAGTGTTTGGTATATATTTACAAGTGGTAGAGAACTCTAGATAGTTCTACAAGTTTCTACATGTCCCTAAGTGTCTAAAATATTCTAGAAAGTTCCAGAGACCTCTAGAGTAGTCTCGATTCTTCCAAAGCCTTCTAGGGTCTTCTTTAACATTCTAGAACCTTCTAGAATGTTCTAGATGCTTCCAGCACGTTCCAAGTCCTTCTAGAATATTCCATAACTTTCGATAGTCTTCTAGAGTCTTATAGAATATTCTAAGGTATTATTTCAATCATGTAGTTTAATTATTCCAATAACATATATGGGACATGATATATTTACACAGTATAAGAATTTTTAAGTTTTACACTTTTTTGAATCGTTGGACATGTGAAATAGATGACTGAGATTTACAGTACAATATGTGAATCTACCAAGAACACATAGTGGAGGAACCTTATACAGATTTTGACCAAAAAGAAAATGAAGAAAACTACGAAGTTGGCAAATATGTACCAATCCCGATAAAAGGAACAAAGGGCCACCATAATCAGCTAATACAAAGAGAATTTAACAGCAGGTTCAAGCAAAAATATCTTTCCACGATTACGTTCCAACCTCAACTACTCATTATACATAAACTTAAAGCGAAATGCTAAGTGCTAACAACAAAAAATTTCAAAAGTAAATGTAATAATACTTAGTCGACAGAGCAAATCAAGACCTTATCGACAAACATGTGCAGTACAGCTCATTAAAATGCGCGTGAGTGGAGAGATTGTTTTCTTTTCTTTCATATCCACATCTCTGAAAAAAGAACATAAGGCACACGTCACAATTTTTTTATAAGTAATGAGGGCCTCGTTAAAACCCCCTTATATCGATCGATATATATTAGATACATCGTCCGATAGCGGAGGGAGGAAAAGAGTACTCGCTGAGTTTTATTCATCTCAAGAAGTAGTTATAATACAATATTAATCCCCAGAAACCAAGTTTGCCCTTAACAAAATGCAATCGAAACCCCTCACTCTCTTACCCACTACACCTTACCCAATTCCCTGTTTTGCTAAATAATCTGGTTCAATATTGGCCAGCCTTGGTATACACCGAAAGAAACAATCCTTTTGAGATCCTAAAACCACAACTTCCTGTAGCAATGATTTGAAATGATAGGGGCACAATGAATGGTTAGAAACCCAGATCATAGCAGTTTTACAATCCCCTTCAACGATAATACGAAAATTCTTACATTCCTCCAATGAGTTTACTAACGATAAACCATACTTCAAGGCGTATAATTCTACCAGAATAGTGGGGCCTGCATCAATTGGTTTAGAGAAAGACGCTATAACCTCTCTTCTATGATTTCGAATGATACCACCAATCTCGCCAGCGCTGCCATTCCTTAACATAGCCCCATCCACATTTAGCTTAAGAAATCCCTCTGGCGGAGTGGACCAAATCTCCGGTGAGTTAATTTATCGAGCCAAAGAGAATGATTTGTCTGTGATTGCAGGGTTACTAACAATCGAATCCAGCGAAGCCCCAAATTTTGGGAATTTAGCTTTATACCATGAGGCCAACCTAACTCTTGTGACAAAGAACATATTTATTCTGTCTAAGGTTCCTCCTTTGAAGATGATCTCGTTTCTCGCCAACCATAAAGTCCAAATAACCACCGTTAGGATGAAATTCCAAATCGAATCCTCGGACTTTGTCGGAGCTGCTTCAAACCAACTCTTTAAAATCGAAGAAATATCATTCAGAAAAACCGAGCATACATTCCAATACGCTGCAAAACTCATCCATAATTTCCAATAGACAAAGCAAAAAAAGAGATGCTTAATTGTTTCAGGAGCTCTCAAGCCAAACGAACAACACTCATCTACAATTGAAGTCGCTCCTCTTTTGGCCAATTTCGTACGAACTGAAATACGGTTCTTCAACACCTTCCATGAGAAGAATTCAACCTTTGACGGAACCAACCCCTTCCAAATAAGATTCTTCCAAAATGATTCACCTTCAACTGGAGAAAAGAAATATTTATAACAGTTTTTAACTGAATATGATCCATCTCCAAATCTGTGCCAAAGCAAACAATCATACTTCAAGTCATTAAACGAAAAATTGTTAAGCAAAGCCATTAGTTCATTTCATTGTTCCACTTCCCAATCAAAAAGTCTTCTTCTAAGAACTATATTCCAAACCCAACTCAAGTTGATTTTCGATCCAAAGTCTAACACTTTACCAAATTTATTAATAGATAAAGCAAATACTCGCGGAAAGATTACCTGAAGAGGAGCTTCACTAATCCATACGTCAGACCAAAAGAGGATTGATTTCCCATCCCTTACATGAATGCGAAGGTTATCTTGAAGAGCATAATCCATTGTATCATTATAAGCAAAGGAATTTACAATTCCTTTCCAAATCCACGAATTCAGATGAGAGTTAGAAAGAACCGGATATAGAGAAGTTGAGTCCAGATTATATTTGGAGCAGATCGCTTTCTTTCACAAACTATCCCTCTCATTAGAGAATTTCCATATCCATTTACCTAGTAAGGCTCTATTCTGAAGATTTAAGTCTCAGATCCCTAATTCGCCATCCATCATAGGAGCACAAATATCACCCCAATTAACCTAATGGATTTTCCTTTGAGATGAATGGCTACCCCATAGGAAATTTGCCATCAAACTGTTAAGTTTCCTGTAAATCTCATTAGGCATTCTAAATATAGATAAAAAGTACGTAGGTAGTGATGCCAACACATATTTGATTAATACCAGTCTCCCACTGTAAGATAATTTATTAGATTTCCAACTAGCTAGAGCTTCGTAAAATTTCTTCACCACTGGATCCCATAGTGAAATAGAGTTCCTAGAAGGTCCCAGAAAAGACCCAAGTATTCAGAGGGGAATTTCCCAACAACACAGCCAATAATTTAAGCCCACTCTACAATAGAATCCTCGTTCACATTAATTCTGAACAATCTACTTAAGCCGGAAGCCACTTCGAATACCCTTAGAACCCTTCTAACATTCAAAACCTCCCCTAGTGAAGCTCCACAAAAGATTATAAGATCGTCAGCAAATTGAAGATGTGATAAACAAAACGACCGATCTCCTCTCCCTATTAGAAATCCATTAAACAATCCTTTACTAACAACTTTATCAATCATAAGATGAAGTACTTCGCCAACCACATTAAATAGAAACGACGATAGAGAGTAACCTTGTCTTAACCCCCTAGCCAAGGAGAATCAAGTTGTGGGAGTTCCGTTCACAAGAACTGAGATAGAAGCAAAAGATACACATTTCCAGATCCATTTACACCATAGATCACCAAATCCCATTTTAGGACCCGTATCAGGAAGTTTCAATCAACAGTATCATACGCCCTTCTAAATTTGATTTTGAACACTGCACCTTTCAACCCTTTCTTTTTGACATAATCAATACCTTCATTTGCGATAAAGGAACAATCGAGAATCTACCTTCCAAGAATAAAGGCGAATTGAGACTTGCTGATAATCGAGTCAACAAAGGATCAAAATCTTCTTGCCAATACTCTAGAAACTATTTTGTAAATACCCTCAACCAAACTAATGGGGCGATAATCTTCTATCGAAACAAGACCAGCTTTTTTAGGAATTAACATGATAAAAGAGTGGTTTACTCCTTCTTCCCAATCGAGGCCCCTGTAGAAATCATCAAATATCTTCATTATGTCGGCTTTCAAACTCATCCAAAATTTCTTAACGAACCCCATATTAAAACCATCGGGTCTAGAGGCGCGAGAACTATCCGACGATGAGATGGCCTCCCAGATTTCTTCTGAGAACTTACTTTCTAGTTGTCGTTGCTGTTCTAGAGAGATTTTGGGAAAATCTAATGTCATATCTTTCACTTCTAAGGCAGTTATCTTGTTGTATTCTTTTGGAAAAAATCTGAGACACCTTCTTTAATCTTCTGATGATCATAAACTAAGACACCATTGACCAAAAGGGACTGTATGGAATTAGCTCTACGTCTGTTCGAAGCTGCAATATGAAAAAAATCGGGTGTTCCGGTCTCCCTCCTGAAACCATTTTAGTCTCGAGTTTTGTAGCCACACTCTTTCCTCCTTCCTAAGCAAAGACCAAAGTTCATTTCTCATAATAATTAAACGCTCCCCAGTACCAGGCGCTGCTATACCCTACTGAATATCCCCCTCCAAAGATAATATCTGGTTCTCTAAATCATGAATTGATTTTCTGGATGACAGTTTCTTCTTGCTACACCACTCCTTAATTGCCCCTTTCAAACCTTTTAATAGCCCGCCCAACTAATTCTCTCATTGCGACATTTCAGGTTTTTCAGAGTTGAATTTACATTCTCCTCAAATCCCTCCTCATCCATAATATAGTTGAAGAGTTTAAATGGTTTGAGACCCCACGTGTCACCCAATTCTTCCAAGAGAATAGCATTATGGTCTGAAATGCTCTTTGGCAAAAGAACCTGATTCAAAGAAGGAAATACCGAAAGAAAATTAGCATCTAAAAGAAATCTATCAAGTCTTACAAATGTAGGAGGGTATCTATTATTAGACCAAGTGAATGCTCCACCATTTATAGGGATGTCTACCAGATTTGCATCTTGAATGAAATTCCTGAAAATTTCAACAGTAGTTCTGTTAGCTGCAGCCCCAAACTTTTCTTCACTGCAAGTGACATCATTAAAGTCCCCTCCTAAGCACCAGGGGATAGAATATTTTCGTATGAAAGCTAATAATTCAGCAAAAAAGCCTTCTTTCTCCGAATCCCCCGAGGGACCATATATGTTTATAAACCCATAGACAAAATTCTTTCCCTGAAACTCCCCGAGGATAGCTGTAAAACGCTGAAATACAAACTGATCTGAGACTGAAAAAGCTTCCGCATTACAAACTGTAATCAGTCCCCCTGCGGCACCTATGGATGGGGAGACAATTTTCTCGAACTTATTGCCACAACCTAATTTTCTGTACAGAAACGAGCTAACATTTTCAATCTTAGCTTCCTGTAAAAATACCAAGCTTGGCTTCTTGTTATGAACTAATCTTCTGACAGCACTTACTTTCTCCGATTTCCCAAGACCACGTATATTCCATGATATTACTGAAAAATTCATGATTAAGGATAAAAGTTAACTAGACAACATACCCTTCTAGCTTTGAAACAATCCCCAGGATCCCTTCTCCAGTTCTACAACCTTATCGACAAACGCTTTTTCTCTCCCTTCGAATGAAATCCCCAGAACTTTGCTCATCCCCCAAACCGCCAGCGCTTCCTCAATATAACTTAAATGAATAAAATCTGAAGGAGCCTGCTCATTCGACGAGAAGGAGCCGTGAACTAGATTGTCTAACGAATCCCTAACTTTCCTCCGAACTGATCTCTTAAACCCCGAATCGAAAAATTTGCTATAATCACCTACAGTAATGGGCAACCTCAACAAAGACTACGAAGCAGTCGACATATTCCTTTCCACCCAAAACCAGATGAAACATCAATAAAGGAAGAGCCTTGGCCGGATCTCGAGAGACTCTCAAGGCTATCAGGAACGATTTCAGACAATAAATTGCACGGTGTTGCTGCTTGTTCTGGTTCCACACTCTCCACCCCGTTAATATCGCCCACAAGGAGAAATTATATCATGGGTGATTCCCACCACGTCATCCATGGGACCAACCACTAGAAACCACCCACTTCATTATTATTTCCTTGAAGTCGGTTGCCCACCTGTTCCACTTCTTCGCACGTGTCCATCCCAGCTTGTGCATTAGTGTCTCCCTTATCCCATGCATATTCTTAATATAATTTTCCAGTAATACAGATTGATGAGACTTCTCGTTAGACTTACTGGAACTAGAACCAACATTGAATTCATCATTAATCTTTGTCCCCGATGATACCCTATCTTCCGGCAAAATCCCCATTCTTGATGAACGCTTATTCAACTCATGTTCACACCACTGTTGGTTGTCCGCTTCCAAGACCAAATTAGGCCAAACAACAGCAAAATTCTTCTCTTCATCTATAAATTCATCTACATCTAATTCTGGGAAAGATTCACCAGTTTTGACCATAATGCCATATGCCCTACCATTAATCTTAACAGTATCAGAACTTGGAATCTCAAACTGACTTGGAGCTCTAATGACCAATCTAGCAATGGCAAGATTGCTTTTGTTTTTAGTCGATTCATGAATGTAGATCAGTCTCCCCCAACGGTTCGTCAGCTTATAGAAGAAATTCTCGCACCAGCAATGAATTGGAACGCCTGAAATGGAAATGAAAGATTGATAGAGTGATAATTATTCGTGGATTGGTGAAACTATGGTTTTCAATTGAATTGACGACAAAGAGTATTAAAAAAATAAATCCAAGAGACTGATTAACTAAATTGAACAAAATACGAAAGAGAAATTACCTGAGCAATTCAACATTTTATTACGCGGGATTCAAAGAACAAAATTATACTGATTCTTTTTTAGGCCAAATCTGAAGAGTTGATTTTTAATATATAATGCGAGTTTACTTCTTGAACTACACCTAACAGTCTTTATCTCGAAACTTAGGGTATGTACAACGTCGACGTACAAGAAGCAACCACCCAATATTTTGCCATTTTTATACAAATATTTTTTTAATAATTAATTAGAAAAACAACATCTAAACTTGATTATTTAGGAAAACAACATTCTTTCATTCTACGTAGGGTATTTGTTTTTTTATAGGACACGAATTTGAAACTCTATTTTAACAAAATGCGAGTTTTGTGTTGAGTAAGTTGGTAAGAAAGAAAGAAGAATTAATTTACTGCATTTTTTTACACAAAATCAGTTTTAATCTACGCGAGTTTTAAACACGCTTTTGGTAGGACGTGAGCTTGGGGTACGTTGACTGAAAGGGAGTCATTTTTATAAATAATCAAGTTTGGAATTATTTTTCTAATTAATATTAAAAATATAATATTTGTTTAATAATGCCAAATATGGGGGCGTTTATTTATTTATTGCGTGTGTACCAACTCAGTTGTGATATAAATAAGGTTTTGTTTGTTAAATAATTTTTTGAGTTAAAATTAGAAGTTTAAATTATTTTTAAAAATTAGATTAATTAAATCTTTTAATTTAAATGTTAAATAGAAGATGACAATAATAGATTGATAGACGAAGAGAATTCAAACTTTGAAATTTTTAATCCATAAAATTTTAAATATATGCTTAAAATTTTATATCTTTCAAATGTTATAATAATAATAATAATAATAATAATAATAATAATAATAATAATAATAATAATAATAATTAATTATTATTATTATTAGAGGTGTGGCAAAAAAGTTGTTACTTGGTTCGGACTCGGTGAATCTTTATTTGGAACTGGTTTTAGTAGGACGGGGACTAGATCTAAAATTTAGGTCCTGTTTGCGTCTGGGACTGGGACTTTATCTTGATTTTTTGGACCCGATTTTCGGTGGGTACCTGGAACTGGTCTGTTAGGACCACTTTAACTAATGTTTTGGTGGATGTAGACTTAGAGTTCTTTAGTTTATTTTTTCTCTTTATGTATGAATATTATGAGTATGATTCGTTTTAGGACTTCAACCTTCAAGCCTACAACATTCTGACTTTGTTATTTAATATTGTTATTGATGGTTGAAAATTTCCCCTCGCTGCTCAATTTTTCTTAATAGTCGACCCATTGATAGGGTGCCCGGTACTTGTTCCGGTTCCCACTAGTACCGAGATCGATTCCCAGAATCTGAGCACTAGTCTGAACGGGACTGAGTCCAGTTCCAGTTTTTAAGAACTGGTGGCTACCTAGACCAATTCTAAACAAACTAACTGGGTACCCGATCTTGCCCACCCCTAATAATAATAATATAATTCAAATATTGTTATAAATAAAATAACAAAGAACAATAATAAGAACAAAGAACAAGAATGGAAGAACAAAGAGATGAGAGAAAGAGGAAGATTTGTATTATTCTTAAATATAGAATTGTGTACAATGCCTTCAATGAATCATCTATTTTAGGCATAAGAAGTACATAATACATTAAACTCTAATTAATAGAGATAATATTCCTAATAATAAATAAATCAAACTCCTTAGATAAAGTTCTAATCATGATAGACATCCACATAGATAAATATTCATAACACTCCCCCTTGGATGTCTATGAAGATAATGTGTTTCGTTAAAACCTTACTAAGATAAAAACCAATATTTACTGTATTTTTACTATATTTTTACACAAAATTCGCTTTTAATCTGACGCGGATTGAAAGAGGTCATGTTTCTAAATAATCAAATTTAAAATTATTTTTCTAATTAATTATTAAAAAGAGAATATTTATTTAATAATACCCAATATTTTCGGGGTTATTTATTTATTGCGTGTGTATAACTCAGTTGTGATATAGAATAAGGCTCTGTTTATAAACGTTTTTTTTAGTAAAAATTAAAGTTTAGATTATTTTTAAAAGTTGGACTAATTAAATCCATTAATTTAGAAGATGGCAATTACAGATGGGTAGATGAAGAGAATTCGAACTTTGAAACTTTTAGTCCATAAATTTTCAAGTATATGCTTAAAACTTTATATCTTTCAAATGTTTAAATAATAATAATAATAATAATATAATTCAAATATGTATTTAGTTATATTAAGAATACTGAAAAGAAATTCAAATAGTAGAAAACGTAGCAAATGGGCAAAAATCATTCTGTTTAGTAGTACATGGGCTTCTGATTTGTTTGGGTGAAGAGACTCCTGATCCCATGGTCAAACCAATAACATTTACATCGTATATAATTATTTACGATTAATTCCTTTAAAGATCCCCAAAATACCATTCATATTTTAATTTAGTCCCTCATTCATGGTTGCAACCAATAAAATTCATTTATTTTATTAATTTTTTCATGTCATATTTTACCAAGTGAATCTTTACTTGGTAAAATGTAATATTTAATTTAATTTACAGTAAATATGATTGAAGATCCACGTAGTAAAAATATAACATAGCAAAAATTAATGAAATATATGAATTGTTTTAATTGGGACCATGGATGAGGTGGCGAGCCAGGCATATGATATAATTTCTCCAAAATAAATAATTAAGTTGTATGGTTGATGGTAACTGATTTTTTTATCATGTTTTTCATTTGGATTCTATATATAATATATATTTAGACTTTCCTTTTGCTCATGCAAGCTTTATAAACATCGATGACAACACCATTCACCTCCGATCGTATGTGGTTTACTATTCTCGTTCTACACACCTACTGCCTTCTGGCTAGTTTTTTACTGGATCTTTGAATTTTATTTGTTTTACAATATCGTAAATAAGGGAGAACCCAATTTGTTTTATCATTCTTTCTATGTTCTTGAGATATACTTATTGAATTTTGTTAAAGATTCTACAACCACAATGCTGCATTTCAAGCTATTCAACTTCGGCTCTAAAATTTGATAATCTTGTAATCAATTAAACTTGTCTTTTTATCTATTATTAAGAGGTTGTCTATCTTGTTTAACAGCGCCATGTATGAACTGAGACTTCGGTGTTTATGTAATTTTAATTGGTTTGATAGGTTTAAGATTATGGAGCAGGGTGCGGATATGACTGTCGTATTGTGTAATTGTGGACGTAATAGGGTTATGAACTTACGGATAAGAAATTTTAGTATATGATTTCTATTACAAAATTAAAAATTAAAAAATTATCGTATTTATTTGTTAACTTTTTGTTTAGGGAATACCTCTAGACGAGATTGATATGATTCGTTTCGAGTTCAGATGTTGTAAGTTCATCCATACGTACAACATACGACTTGACCCAAATTTAGGCATGGCAGTACTGACCGATGTCGTTGTCGCTGAAGATGATAAATTACCACGCTAGAGAGATAGGTGCAACCGTAGTAGTAGGAGGAGAAGAGCTGCTAGGACGTCAGGGGCTGCCGTCGCTAGGGGCAGCCGCCCTAGGAGATCACGCCTTGCCGTTGGGGGGCGCCGCCAACGCCACCATAGGAGAGAAGTCAAAGATGCCGATGTTGCTGCTCTTGCCACCACTGCTCAGGCCACTTCAGGGGATCGCTACCACATGAGAGAAGCCATAGATGTTGGAGAAGCAGCCGTTGAGGAAGGCGCCACCGCTGCTGATGGTATTTAACAAAGAAATAAGAAAAGACCCCGCTGCTGGAGCAGCCACTGAGGCAGCATCCTGTTAAGTACTTATTCTCTTGATGCTTGGCTAAGATCGACTGTCTCCTCATGCCCTCGTTGCTCATGCGCGATCTCTGCCTCGGATGAGCTAACAACTTGATTCTTGACGGTTTTTGTCATGTCCTGAGTTTCATAAACACGCTCTGATACTAAATGTCACGGACTTAATCTCCTCTTGAGCTATCCGTGCGGCGTTAGCACTCCCGACTCAATGCTAACAAGTCTTACTTGACGCGAACGCTATAGCTAGGCAAGTGCAAAGAAGAGAAGGCAAGAGAACTTAGAAAGGAAAGCTTTATTGAACTTTGAAAAAGTTTACAAGAGAGATCACAAGAATGCTTAAACTCTTAGGTTTGTGGGATGGTTACAAATGAGGGGTGGCCCTATTTATAGGCATCCACCTCTTTAAGGGATGTTTCTAGATCATCTTAGTGTTTGGTATATATTTACAAGTGGTAGAGAACTCTAGATAGTTCTACAAGTTTCTACATGTCCCTAAGTGTCTAAAATATTCTAGAGAGTTCCATAGACCTCTAGAGTAGTCTCGATTCTTCCAAAGCCTTCTAGGGTCTTCTTTAACATTCTAGAACCTTCTAGAATGTTCTAGATGCTTCCAGCACGTTCCAGGTCCTTCTAGAATATTCCAAAACTTTCGAGAGTCTTCTAAAGTCTTATAGAATATTCTAAGGTATTATTTCAATCATGTATTTTAATTATTCCAAGAACATATATGGGATATGATCTATTTACACAGTGTAAGAATTTTTAAGTTGTACACTTTTTTGAATCGTTAGACATGTGAAATGGATGACTGAGATTAACAATACAATATGTGAAGATTATCACTTAGAAAAGTAAGTCATATATATATATATATATATATATATATATATATATATATATATAAAAATCTACCAAGAACACATAGTGGAGGAACCTTCTACAGATTTTGACCAAAAAGAAAATGAAGAAAACCACGAAGTTGGAAAATATGTATCAATCCTGATAAAAGGAACAAAGGGCCACCATAATAAGCTAATACAAAGAGAATTTAACAGCAGGTTCAAGTAAAAAATATATTTCTGTGATTACGTTCCAACCTCAACTACTCATTATACATAAACTTAAAGCGAAATGCTAAGTGCTAACAACAAAAAATTTCAAAAGTAAATGTAATAATACTTAGCCGACAGAGCAAATCAAGACCTTATCGACAAACCTGTGCAGTACAGCTCGCTAAAATGTGCCTAAGTGGAGATATTGTTTTCTTTTCTTTCATATCCACATCTCTGAAAAAAGAACATAAGGCACACGTCATAATTTTTTTTATAAGTAATGAGGGCCTCGTTTAAACCCCACTCATATCGATCGATATATATTAGATACATTTTCTGATAGCGGAGGGAGGAAAAGAGTACTCATTGAGTTTTATTCATCTCAAGAAGTAGTTCTAATACAATATTAATCCCCAGAAACCAAGTTTGCCCTTAACAAAATGCAACTAAAACCCCTCACTCTCTTACCCACTACACCTTACCCAATTCCATGTTTAGCTAAATAATCTGGTTCAATATTGGCCAACCTTGGTATACACCGAAAGAAACAATCCTTTTGGGATCCTAAAACCACAAATTCCTGTAGCAATGATAGGGGCACAGTGAATGGTTAGAAACCCAGTTCATAGCAGTTTTACAATCCCCTTCAACGATAATACGAAAATTCTTACATTCCTCCAATGAGTTTACTAACGATAAACCATACTTCAAGGCGTATAATTCTGCCAGAATAGTGGGGCCTACACCAATTGGTTTAGAGAAAGACGATATAACCTCTCTTCTATGATTTCGGATGATACCACCAATCCCGCCAGCGCTGCCATTCCTTAACATAGCCCCATCCACATTTAGCTTAAGAAATCCCTCTGGCGGAGTGGACCAAATCTCCGGTGAATTAATTTGTCGAGCCAAAGAGAATGATTTGTCCGTGATTGCAGGGTTACTAACAATCGAATCCAGCGAAGCCCCAAATTCTGGGAATTTAGCTTTATACCATGAGGCCAATCTAACTCTTGCGACAAAGAACATATTTATTCTGTCTAAGGTTCCTCTTTTGAAGATGATCTCATTTCTCGCCAACCATAAAGTCCAAATAACGACCGCTGGGATGAAATTCCAAATCGAATCCTCGGACTTTGTCGGAGCTGCTTCAAACCAACTCTTTAAAATCGAAGAAATATTATTCAGAAAAACCGAGCATACATTCCAATACGCAGCAAAACTCATCCATAATTTCCAAGAGACAAAGCAAAAAAAAGAGACGCTTAATCGTTTCAGGAGCTCTCAAGCAAAACGAACAACACTCATATACAATCGAAGTCACTCCTCTTTTGGCCAATTCCGTACGAACTGGAATACAGTTCTTCAACACCTTCCATAAGAAGAATCCAACCTTTGGCGGAACCAACCCCTTCCAAATAAGTTTCTTCCAAAATGATTCACCTTTAACTGGAGAAAAGAAAGATTTATAACAGTTTTTAACTGAATATGATCCATCTCCAGACCTGTGCCAAAGCAAACAATCATACTTCAAGTCATTAAATGGAAAATTGTTAAGCAAAGCCATAGTTCATTCCACTGTTCCACTTCTCAATCAAAAAGTCTCCTCCTAAGAACTATATTCCAAACCCAACTCGAGTTGATTTTCGATCCAAAGTCTAACATTTTACCAGATTTATTAATAGATAAAGCAAATACTCGCGGAAAGATTACCTGAAGAGGAGCTTCACTAATCCACACGTCAGACTAAAAGAGGATTGATTTCCCATCCCTTACATGAATGTGAAGGTTATCTTGAAGAGTAGAACCCACTGTATCATTATAAGCAAAGGAATTTACAATTCCTTTCCAAATCCACGAATTCAGAGGAGAGTTAGAAAGAACCGGATACAAAGAAGTTGAGTTTAGGTTATATTTGGAGCAGATCGCTTTCTTCCACAAATTGTCCCTCTCATTAGAGAATTTCCATATCCATTTACCTAGTAAGGCTCTGTTCCAAAGATTTAAGTCTCGAATCCCTAATTCACCATCCGCCATATGAGCACAAATATCACCCCAATTAACCCAATGGATTTTCTTTTGAGATGAATGACTACCCCATAGGAAATTTGCCATCAAACTGTTAAGTTTCCTGTAAATCTCTTTAGGCATTCTAAATATAGATAGAAAGTACGTAGGTAGTGATGCCAACACAGATTTGATTAATACCAGTCTCCTAATGTAAGATAATTTATTAGATTTCCAATTAGCTAGAGCTTCGTAAAAGTTCTTCACCACCGGATCTCATAGTGAAATAGAGTTCCTAGAAGGTCCCAAAGGAAGACCCAAGTATTCAAAGGGGAATTTCCCAACAGCGTAGCCAATAATTGAAGCCCACTCTACAATAGAATCCTCGTTCACATTAATTCCGAAGGAAAAACCTCGGTTAAGGGAAAAAGAATGCAACGCGTATTTACTCCCCCTCATAAAAATATCACATAAGATCTTTGAATCTTCATAAATCAATCTTGAATATAATCTTCAAATGTTGAAAAATTATTCCTTGAAATGATTCATCAAATATTATTCTTCTGAAGATCATGAGGGACGAAACTTTAAAGAGATATGTTTCATTTTATCACATTTGATGTATCCACATTGAGATATAAATTCTATATTATCTCTACATAAAATAGATTGCATCTTATCTTGTGAAAGCAATTCACATATCTTCTTGATATGCTTAGCCAAACACATATTTCGGCTCTGCCTTATATATAGCAATTATTTAAAGGCAATGGTCTCGTAGCACTTAGATAGTATTTCTAGACCATCTAAGATATGATGCTTCCAGATCAATTAATCTATATATGGTGCTTTTAGACCAAGAATATCATCACCTTTTTCTCGAGGGCGGAATGGATCTTTGTTTACATTAAGAGACCTAGCAACCAAATAGTGGTCAACAGATATGTATTATGCATGTAAAGTCAATTTAAACATTTTTCTGTGTATGTCGATTGCTGCACAAGAATTCTATTGTTAAGGAGATCTCTTTATGAGTCTCAATGAATCGCCAACATACAAAATAAAAACAAAGACAAATCCAGAGCTAAATCTCTTAATAAAATTCTCCGAAAATTAAATCATTCTTATAGCCTTCCGCTAATAAGTATTCAATGGGGCGATTATACCAAATGTGCCCAAAATATTTTAATCCATAAAAAGATATATTCAATATAATTGAATAACGTTATCGAGAACTTGAATTAACTGCTTCTGGCAGTCTAAATCCTTCCAGAAGCTTCATGTAAATGTTGTTATCAAGAGGCTCATACAAATAAGATGTAACAACATCCATTAGGCGGAAACTGAGTTATTTCATTTATTGTCAGACTATTTAAAAGTAGCTGCATCCACCACCGAGGAATATATTTTCCTCATAATCAATTTCATGTCTTTTTGAGAATCTTTACAACCGAACAAGCTTATATCTCGTGATTTCTCCTTTTGATTTCTCTTTCTCACAAAGGCTCATTAATATCCACGAGCTTTACACATTTCAATGTACGGGCTATAGGCCCAAATACTTCTCTTTTTGAAAGAGATCTTAGTTTTTTTCTCAATTGCCTCTTTCCATATTGGCCAATCATTTCTTTGTTTAAATTGTCCAATTGACAATGATTCATGATCCACATCATCAAATAAAATCTCTAGTGTTATATTGCATGCAAATGTATTATCGACGTCGATTTAATTTCAGTTCCATTTATTACCAGACATAACTTAATCTATTGAGATCTCTTTATTATCAGGTACATGAGTCATGTTAATGCCTCTATTGGAGACATTTTAATCTCTTTTTGAGATTTTCATAATTCATTGATTTCTCAATCAGACCATCATAACTATAGCTCATTTTCTTTTTTTCCGAGGATTTTTATCTTTAGAACCTACTTGTCTACCACGTTACAGGCGTAAGTTAGACTCATTAGCAACTAGAGTTTGTCCTTGCGGGACATCAAATTTAAACGAAGCATTCATAACTGGTATATGTGACTTAGTCACTCTATTAGGGTCAGCAAAATCATCTGACAATTGATTTGCTAAATGAATTATCCTTTGAACTTATATTTCACATTGTTGAGTACGTGGATCAAACTAAGATAATGATAATTCATTCCAATTTATTTCTTTTCCCATCTATTTTATTTTCTCCCCTTAATGTTGGGAAAACTGACTCATTAAAATGATAGTAGTAAATCGAGTCGAAAATAAATTCCCTATCAGAAGCTCAAGATATTTAATTATCAAGGGAAATTTGAATCTACATATATTCCCAACCTTCTTTGAGAACTCATCTTTGTGTGTTGTGGTGCAGGAATCAGATCATATACCGCACACAAGAAAAAATCTAAGATGAGAAATATTTGGTTTTGACCAAAAACCATTTGTAATGGGGAGAACTTATGATAATTTGTTGGCTTGATGCGAATTAGTGATACTACATGTAAAATGACATGTCACCAGCATTATGAAGACCGATTGTCTTTATAAGGTAATCTGGAAAATGTGCTCATAATTTTATCAACTGAGCAAGTAGCCTAGCAAACACCAAGTTACGAGTTAATAACAAGGATACATATGACCATCTATTCGATGCATCGATTAAAATCGTAAAATATCTAGATGGACTGTAAGAAAGGTGTATGGGCCCACATATATCACCTTGTATCCGTTCCAGAAATTAATAGATTCACAATCTAGTTTAACTGATGATGATTGAATAATCGATTTGTTTTGATAGCAAGTATCACATGAAAAACATTACCTTGAAGAAAATTTTAGTTCTTCAATAATGACCGCATGAAAGTGTCAACAAATTTTTGCATCACAATTGAATCGGGATGGCTTAACCGATCATGCCAAATAATAAAGTTATCACTAAACTCCTGATTTACAATAGTATGAACTTCAATTTGTACTAATTCTTGTGTAGTACAATATGGATGACAGTGCATATTTTTTTTCAAGATTTTATTATTGCCTTGAGTTATACTCGTAAGATTGAGATAGTTGGCACACCTCGACTAATATTATCAATATATTTATGTAAATATCTTTAAAATTCAATAAGTCCCTTTGTGTCTTTGACGAGTATAATGCACTGTGAAAATGGAATAGAGTTCCATTTAGCAATAACATATTTGCTCAGTCGAAGCCTTCTGTGATATTAGTACTTTCGGATATAATACTCACATTATTCCCTTGCATTTTAAATGGGAAAATATACATAGTTATGCACCTTTCAAAATGTGCTTTGTTTCATTCACTTCGGGGAATGAAAAATATTAAATATAGCACAACATATCAAATCGATCATCTATCAAAGATAAATCCTCAAGAACTTATTGCTCTTACGAAGCATTGATATTTTAGTACTTTGGGAAATAGTACTCATATTTTTCTCTTGCATTTAAATGGGAAAATATTTCATATGCTTAAGTATAGTATGAGTACTTGCACTGTCTGCTAGGCATAAATAGCCACAATTCATTGTATATTTTATTCTGAAAGTAATCATATTCTTCAAAGAATAAATTAACACAAAGCGTAAATAAATGATATGTAAAACAAGTTAATATAAAGTAAATTAACGTAAATAAATAATAAAATTAACATAAAACAAAATAAATAAAAGATCAATTATTCTCTTTAAAGGTTATAAGGGAAATAAAATAAATGGTGAATTATTTCCTTCAAGAGTTATGAAGAAATTAACAATATTCAATTGAGTTGGACTAACAACGCCATAATTATTTTCGCCATAAACAAAATTTGTTTATATTTTCTTTCATTTATCATTCATGCTTATGGATAAAATCCATAAGACTTTGGTGTTTGACAAGTACGAGACCAATAGTTTGTATCATCGTATTAATAACATAAAGATTTTGATATGATATCTATCATTCTTGTCATCCTTATAATCTCATTTTCGGTGGATATAAACATTCTCAAAAGGATTATCTTATCCATGTCTATTTTTTATGGCCTCAATCGCGACCACAATTTTTAATGTGGCATTTATTTTTCCACTAAAAAAATATCACATTCACTTCAGGGAATGTAGCGGAGGCTAATAGGTCTTTAAACCCTCATCAGTGGTACTCTGGCACATAACTGAGTTTTATTCACTAACCATATAGAGAATTATCATGTTTGCATTCACATCAAGGAATGAAACAAATCCAATAATCACATGGAATAAACATCATGCTTGCATTCACTTCAGGGAATGCCTCCCATAATTTTTTTTGGATCAAGACAATTTTCGTAACTTGAACTTGGGAGAAATCTATAGTCGAATTTTTTTTCGACACAAAAATAATATTGCTTTAAAGCAAATATAGACTTTATAACCATAAAAAAATCACCATAATTTATAACACCTTAAAATCATAAATTAAAGAATAAAAATAAAAATAGAGTTTACCGATAATGATTTTCCTCTTCATGGCAATGGAGACATAGTAAATGACCAAAACAACTTCTCATAACTTTTTTTTATCTTATGTCTCTTCTCAAGTCATTCAAATATATCATGTAAAACTCAAAATACGGTTAAAAAAATATCTCGTAATTAGAATATTATAAACAAATATTAGTCTCAACATAAATTAAAAAAATATCTGCCGACTTCCAATAATATTCTAAGGCAACATATAATAAGAAAATTACCATAAATAAAAGAAGAAATGAAACAGTGGTTTCTTATTATATTATTATTATTATTACTACACCTTTTGTGTTGAAATAAAAATAAGATCAAATTCAAACATAGATAGAAGAAACTAGTAAACTACTCAAATGCATAACACATTAAAACATAATAATAATAATAATAATAATAATAATAATAACAATAATAATAATAATAATATCGATACAAATACAATAAACTACTTAAATGCATTAAACGTATTTAAATATATTATTGAGTTTGATCAAGAATTTCTCTGGAGTCCCAAAAACAAGCATGACATCAATTTATATCCTTCAACATAATAGGGGTTCTTCCAAATTATCCAATAGTATAAACCCAACGCTCCATCTTTAAAAATATTAAAAACTTTTCAAGTGACAATGCAATGTATATATGATATTTGGCAAAACAATGAAACAATTTCATATGAACGGTTACCTTGATATGACGATCGTGTGAAATTAATAAATTGTCGGGTTTCAAGTCACAATAAAATGAGAAGAATGTAAATATTTTATGACGAGCACTGAATTTATGTTATGTCTTAGAATTTTTTTGTCTCTCAACGAATCTATGCCTTTTAGATTCAATAACAACAACAATATATTTAAGCCATGATGAATTCCTCTACTTTCGCGAGTTCTTTGAGTGCCTTCAATATCCAAGACTCGTTCAAGCCTTCAAAACATACCACCATGTTTTTTCAAAAAAAAAATTAAAAACCAAATTAAAATATGAAGATAAAAGTAATCAATAAAAAATGAGGGAAAAAAACTTATCTTTAGTTTAACGTTGAACCGATTTTTTTCGGTAATTCCTTTGGGATTGGAACGAATAACGCCAAAAAACTTTTGAGCGAATTCGTGCTGATAACGTGTTATAAATAAAATAACAAAGAAAAATAATAAGAACAAAGAACAAGAATGGAATAACAAAGAGATGAGAGAAATATTTGTATTATTCTCAAATATAGAATTGTGTACAATGCCTTTAATGAATCATCTATTTATAGGCATAAGAAGTACATAATATATTAAACTCTAAATAATATAAATAATATTTCTAATAATAAATAAATCAAACTACTTAGATAAAGTTCTAATCATGATAGACATCCACATAGATAAATATTCATAATAAATATGTATTTAATTATATTAAGAATACTGAAAAGAAATTCAAATAGTAGAAAACGTAGAAAATGGGCTAAAATCATTATGTGAACAGTAGTTCTTGGGCTTCTGATCTGTTTGGGTGAAGAGACTCCTGATCTCATGATCAAACCTATCACATTTACACATCGTATATACCTATTTACGATTATTCCATTAAAGATCCCCAAAATATTATTCATATTTTAATTTAGTCCCTAAATTTCTAAATATTCGAAATAATTTTTTTTAAATTTCGGTATTATTTCAATAATGTATTTTAATTATTCCAGCCGTCATTATAAGCAATTAAATGATGCCTCAATCTAAGATAGAGCACATTAATAATATGCGAATCAAATTATAAATATGTATATATACCTATTAGGCTATTATATTGGGATAAAAAATTTATGTCCTTTTTCAGTGTCCATATTTATGCCTTAATACTAAAAAACATTACAAAAATAAATTTCAAGCCCTAACTCTAAATTCTAAATCCACCCTACATTCATACCCTAAAAATACACCTTACCCTAAATCCCTTAAAATCTAACCATAAACCCTAACCTAAAACCATATACCTAATTTTGAGCGTAAGGATATAAGTAGGGGCAGAGAATTTCATTCATTACATTGATAGTTTGAATCTAGGCAAAATGACAAAAGATCCCCCAACGTTTGACGTTTGATTGTTTTGTCATTTGGCCCCTTATTCTTTCTTTTGGTCCAAATATGCCCTCCAATGTTTCATTCATAGTCCAAATATGCCCATGTTGGATGTAAACTGTCAATCAACTGACGGTCAACGGCTTATAAAAAATTTGACGTGGCATCAGCATATCTTAATATGTGGCAAGTCCAGTCAGCATCAGCTGTTGAACGTCAGTTGACTGACAATTTCCATCTAAAAGGGGTATATTTGGACCAAATCGAAATGTTGGGGGCATATTTGGACTACGAATGAAACGTTGGGGGGGGGGCATATTTGGACCAAAAGAAAAAAATAGGGGGCCAAATGACAAAACAAACAAACGTTGAGGCATATTTGGACCAAAAATAGAATAGGGGACAAAATGACAAAATATGCAAACGTTGGGGGCTCTTTTGTCATTTTGCCTTGAATCTAACATGTTGAAAAAAAAATATGTAATATGGATATAATTTAGAAAATATTTTTTATTTTTTTACACGTCAAATTTAAGTTATCCATGTAATTGTATGTACATACATGTTTATAGTGTCATCAAAAGGGACGACAAAAAAATCTAGAAACTAACAAGTTCTAACTGGCTTTGGCCTTATAATGGTGTTTTTCTTAACGGATTTGTATAATATTATAAGGAATACACAACATTTTAAAAGAATAATTACGTAAGATGTTAACAAATTATATAAGTGGTTAGTTTTTTTTTTATAACATTTTGTGTAATACTCAGTTATACAAAACATTACTAAATTAGATAAATAGTTAATATTTATGTAATTGGGTACTATTCGCATAAAATATTATCTAAATTATAATAATTTAATAATATTTTGTATTATTATCCCTTAAATATACGAAAATTAGGCCTCAAACGTAGAACTACAAAGAGAATAGTAGAATACGGTATTGAAAATGAGAATAGCGTGTTACAGACACAAACGCACATGGAAAACTAGAAGTTAATTACTTGGTTGGAAGGCAATGTGTGGACAGTATTTTGGTATGGTTATAATTTATACATATTTGTTTTATACAATGTCTCTTACTTATGTTGGCCGATACGTTGCAGTTTCCTTCATAGGCCCTACATTAATTATAACATTACTAGTAAAAAAAAACGTGAAAACACTCTAAAACTTCGACGAGCATAGTTAAACACCACTAACGATAAAAACTGCTAAATATAATTAAATTAATTAATAAAAATTAAAAATTTAAAAGACTTAACGTATAATTATGTATCATTTAAACATATACTATAAATTATTTAAAATAAAATACTAATTAAATTATTGTCTATATATATAATATATTTTTTATTTTTTTTTTAAAAATAATTGAATCAAATATCAACCTTAGTCATTCCACCAAAAGAAAAAGTCAACGCCTATGAGTTCGAATAGCGCTGGAAACCCTAGTTTGGAATCTTCTCCGCCGGCAACTCCCGGCATGTCTCCGCCGGCGGTCCCTCCGGATAAGATCATCGATGGGGGAACGAGGGAAGGTGGCTTCGTCCTCCATACTCCGCTGGAGAGGCCAGCGTCACCGCGCACCATGGAAGAGGAACGCCTAGCCAAGAAGGGTAGGCATGAGCACGTCAATCCTCTTTTTGAGACGGATCTGGCGGATGGCGGTGAGGCCATGGATGGCGTCGTATTCGCTGCACCTGGTACAGGCCAGGCTGATCTGGAGTCACCACCGACAGGAAAATCGTATGCTGGAGCAGTGCGTGGATCGGACAAAAAGGCCCCGGCCCCTGAATCGTTGCCTAGTTTAGATGACATTGTTATCAAGGACGCGGATGTGACAGTGGATCGGAGTGGTCCTTTTCCTGCAGTCTCCTTCTCCAATTCAGTTCATGAACAAATTGACAATAACATGAAGCGATCAGTGATTGTTCGGATGTTAGGACGGAAAATTGGTTATCGTACGCTGCTTGGCAAAATTAGAACTTTGTGGCAGTTACAGGGACAGTTTCAAGTGGTTGACCTAGATAACGACTATTACCTGGTTATATTGGCGAACGAGGCGGATTATGTGCATGTCCTCACGGAAGGCCCATGGACAATCTTCGGCAGTTATTTAACCGTCCAACCATGGAGTCGTCAGTTTTCCACTTCAGAGAGTCATCCGTCGAAGGTAGTGGTATGGGTAAGGCTTCCAGGTCTCCCATACCGTTACTACTCAAAGGCGCTCTTTCGATACATAGCTGGTTTGATTGGTAAAGTGGTTCGGATAGACTACAGCACTCAAGCGGGTGATAGGGGTCGTTTCGCGAGACTCGTGGTTATGGTGGATTTAGGTAAGCCGTTGATCCCGTGTATCAAGATTGATGGCGTTGTACAAAATCTGGAATATGAGGGTTTGCAAAATATTTGTTTTAAATGCGGAACTTATGGCCATGGTCAAGAGATGTGTGAGATTTTTACCGGCAAGATCACTAAGACCGCTGCGACGGATGTTGCTGGGGTAGGGGAGGCAGCTTCACAAGAAACTCCCAACCGTGATTCGGCGTTTGGCCCATGGATGATCGCGGAGAAAAGGCGGGGCCGACCGCGTAAGGAAAATGCTACCCGCTCTGATGGTCTAGGGCCAGTAACGCAGAGTCGTAAGGGATCGAGATTTGACGTGTTGAATCACTGTGAACTCGAGGTGGAAAATGAGTCTCCAGTAACTGCGCCATCGCCTACTGTAGGGGTTGACGTGCTGGAATCGGCTGGGCGTATTTCTACTGTTGAGCAACAAACTGTTGCTCCATGCAACGTCAGTGTAACCGAGGGTGCAAGGGACAGCGTGATTTCGGCTGGCAGTCCTCCTCGTGAGGGGTTGAGTGGGTCGGGTATCGGCAGGTCCGCGAGTGAGCTTCCCTCAGCTCCGGTTGTTGTGGCAGTATCGGATTCGAAGTTGAGTCCACAGGTTGTTTCACACAAGGTATCCCATGCGAAAGGTAACCATTCCGCAATTTCGATTTTAGAAGAGGCTAATGAAAGGCAACGTTTGAAATTGACGAGCAAGACCACCAAGTTGTCGAAAAAGGTTTCTTCGGATGGAGCTCGTCAGGGGCTTGCATTGCGACGGGGCAAAGAGAATCGGACACCTCCTCCTCGTCGTTTATCGGATTGGTTACCGAGACAGTTGGGTGGACGGTCCACTGTTGGAGCAGTAGCTTCGACGGAACCTATGGATGTGCACAGTGACGATGGCGCTGGGGAAGCAAGCATGCTTGGTGCAGCGGTGGCTGTGGTTAGTGGATCCGAGGTGTTGGTTGAGGGCAAAGTCTCGGGTGTAGTCGCTGCAATTCAGAATTGACTCAGGTCCATATCTCCTCTATTTATCTTTTCCGATGATTAAGTTTCTTTTTTGGAATTGTCAAGGTGCTGCGAGCTCTGGGTTTCGTGGCTATTTTAAGGATTTTTGTAGGCAAAGCTGTCCACATATAGTAGCAATCTTTGAACCAAGAATTAGTGGTGTTACGGCTGATAGAGTAATAGCTCATTTGGGTTTCTCAAATTCCTTCCGGGTGGAAGCGAGAGGACTTAGTGGGGGCGTATGGCTTTTGTGGCGAGATACGGTTGAGGTAGAGGTGCTCCGTATTTCTAACCAATTTGTTCATGGACGTGTATGTATGGTCAACACTTCGCGATGGTTTTTCTTTACATCGGTGTATGCGAGTCCGACTGTAGCTACACGTAGACTTCTTTGGAAAAACCTATCAGATCTGAGTCCTGTTGATGGGGAACCTTGGTTGTTAGGAGGGGACTTCAACACAATTTTGCGTCGTGAGGAAAGGGCTGGTGGTTCTTCGCGAGGTAATGGTGTTTGTTCTTTATTCCGTGATTTTATCTTTGAATGTGGTTTATTGGAAATTGATTATAGAGGAGCTGATTTCACATGGCGGCGAGGAGACTTATATGTGAATGGTATTTGGGAAATTGTTTATTGGAAATTGATTATAGAGGAGCTGATTTTATCCGGAACCTCGCAAGACTACTATTGGTGAGTCCTCCCTTCGCAAGTCCGGGTTCCTATATGTGAATGGTATTTGGGAAAGAGTTGATAGAGAAGCGGATCCTCCTCTCGTTGCTCCTCCACCGCAAGTTCAAGCCGCAAACAATGATGCCCTCACGGCTTTCCTTACCGAGCGATTCAATGCCTTGGACTCTCGGTTCGATGCTTTGGACACTCGCATTACTTCGGGCTTTGAATCTATGGGCAATCGGTTGAAGAATGTCGAGGATCGTCTTCATTCTCTTGAGACTTCTCATTCCAACTTGGACCTATCCTTCTCCACGCTTTATGGGCAATGGACGAAGTTTCACCGTTCTCAAGCCAAGAGCGATGATGATACTTCGGATGATGATGACGAGGCTTAGGATATTTATCTCATATCATATCATATTATCTATGCATTTTAGGATTAAGGTTGCATCTTTATGTTTTCTCATGTTTTAGGACCTATGCTTATGGCTATTTTATTTGGGATTTTATGTTTGAACTTAATGTTTGAATTATGCTTTGGATATTTTATGAATTTATAATATGGTTGCTTATTATTGCTTATTGGTACTAATCATTTATCTTCTCTATGAGCTTTTATTGTTCTTTTTTGATCTAACAAAAAGGGGAGAAGAAATTTAAGAGCCACACTTTAAACTAAAATTCGTTTTTAAATCTTAAAAGGTTTTAAAGGTTTACTTGGATTTCAAATCAATTTTTTTCTAAACTTTAAAAAAACCTATCTTAAATTAAGGGGGAGTTAGAAATTTTTCAAAACTTTCAAAATTCTCAAAAAATTCTAACTTTGGTTTTGTTATATCAAAAAGGGAGAGATTGTGAAACAAGTATTTTAATTTTGATATAACTAAAAACCTAAGGACAAAATTGAAAAAGTCAAAACGAATTTTAAGTCCTCAAAATATCCCCATATAATTTTAATATCATGCCCAAAGTTAAAAACAAGTCCTTCAAATATTTTTCTAAGTGTTTCAAGCCAAAACAGTGAATTTTAAGCACCCGTTCCGAAACGGCCCTCAGGCGTTTCGAAACGTTTTCATCACTGTCGACCATCGTTCCGAAACGTGTATCGAAACACTTCCACTCGTTTTGAAACAGATTCACTCGTTTCGAAACTGTTCTTCATATTTGATTTAAAAAGGACTACAACGGTTCAAATATATGCTGAATTTTTAAATATTAAGAGGGTGTTTCGAAACGGATTAAGGTCGTTCCGAAACGACCCTTGACAGTAGCATTTTCGTTTCGAAACGGATTCATATCGTTTCGAAACAGGGCTTAATATAAATTCAAAATTATGACTGTTATAAGTTTTTAACTGGTTTTTTGAAAGTAGTTAAGGCGTTTCGGAATGGGCTAAGACCGTTCCGAAACGACCCTTGACAGTGGCAAAATCGTTCCGAAACGGCCCTAAGGCGTTTCGAAACGGGCTCTTAAATGCACCCCAACGGCTCTTTCTATTTTAGTCCGTTCCGAAACAGGTTCCCCGTGTTCCGAAACGGGTTGGTGCAAACTGCATTTATGGTGGCAAGAGAGGGTTCCAACGGCTCCATTTATGTTCCCAACCACCCAAACGGCTAGAAATCAATGAGAAGGTATAAAAGAGACATCCAAAAGCATCAGCAACAACTATTGATCCTAAAGCAAACATCCAAACATCAAATTCAAGCATTTTGAGCAAAAATCCCACTTTGTGTAAAATCCCAATTTGTGTTCTTCATTCATACTTTGTAAAATTGGGTTGAGTGCTTGTATTGGGGCTATCATTTGTATTAAGAGATACCTAATTAGCCTACAAATTTCTTTGTTCTCTTGTGTGAGGGTTGGGTTGATTTTTGGGTAGAAAAATCAACCGAAATTGTAAAGGGTTGCCTCCTTGTCCTAGAAAAGGGGAAGATCAATTTAGTGAAATTGTTGCAAATCCTTAGTGAGACTAAGGTAGTGGATGTAGAGTTCATTTGGAACTTGAACCACTCTAAATCCCTTGTTCTTCAATTTTTATTTGTCAATTTCCACCACAATCCTTTAAAATTCCAATTCACCCCCCCTCTTGGTAATTATCGATCTTTCGATCCACTCAACAGAAGCAATTAGACCGATGCCTTTATAATAATGCCTGGGCTTCGCTGTTTCCGACGGCTATCGTATCTCATCTTGATAGAATCGGATCGGATCATTGTCCTCTCTGGTTTCATGCTCCGCGGCAGGGAGGTGCACATGGGAATCGACCTTTTCGTTTCATTGCAGCGTGGCAAGATCATCCGGAGTTTAAGAGTTTTTTAGATGGCGTATGGAGCAAAGAGTGTGATGCCTCACAGAATGTGTCACAATTTGCATCCAAAGCTCAGGATTGGAATGTTAATGTCTTTGGCCATATCGGTAAACGGAAGAGGGAAATACTAGCTCGTCTCAGGGGGATTGATAGAGCGCTACAGTCAGCACACTCAGATTTTCTTGTTGACTTGGATAGTTCTCTACGGGCTGAATTGGATTCTATTCTTCTCCAAGAAGAATCTTTGTGGTTACAGAAATCGAGAGAGCAGTGGGTAAAATGTGGCGATAGGAATACGAAGTATTTTCATAACTGTACAATGCAGCGTCGTCGTCAAAATTTCATTCATACCTTGAAGTTGCCGAATGGGAGATGGTGCACTAATCAGGAAGTCTTGCAGCGCCTAGCGGTTGACTTCTATAAGGACTTATTTCAGTCCTCGGGGGCTCCGGATCTTAATCTTGTGGATAGGGGTTGTTTTCCTCCTATTCAACCAAGTTTGTTGGCGGATTTGTCGCGTCCAGTTTCCGATGAGGAGGTTAGAAGGGCTGTGTTTGAGATGGCACCTTTGAAAGCTCCGGGGGTTGACGGTCTACATGCACTGTTCTATCAGCGCAATTGGGAGATCGTTGGACAGTCGGTCCGCAGGTTTGTTCGCGATACTTTCGCCGGTAAGCCTTTGGATCCTTCGCTAAACCGTACCCTGCTTGTGTTGTTACCGAAAGTGCGTAGCCCGGAATCAATTAGTCAGTTTCGACCGATTGGTCTTTGTTCTGTGTTGTATAAAATTCTAACAAAGACCATTGTTAACCGTCTCAAGCCTCTTTTACCTTGCTGGGTATCTGACAGTCAGACAGCTTTTGTTCCTGGTCGTTCTATCACAAACAATATAATTGTTTCACAGGAAGTAATACATTCTATGCGGTTGAGAAAAGGGAAAGTGGGGTGGATGGCTACAAAAATCGACTTAGAAAAGGCGTATGATAGACTCGAATGGGATTTTATTAGCGACACTCTTGATGATATAGGCTTGTCGTCAATGTTTCGTGAGCTGATTATGCGATGTGTGACTTCGGTGTCCACCCAGGTACTTTGGAATGGCTCAGCTTCTGATCCTTTTTTTCCATCGCGAGGGGTCAGGCAAGGCGATCCGTTATCGCCATACCTATTCGTGCTTTGCATGGAACGCTTGGCTCAATCGATTCGGGGGGTGGTTGGAAGTAAAGTATGGAAGCCGATACGTCTAGCTAGTCGAGGTCCTGAGATCTCGCATCTTTTCTTTGCTGATGACATGATCCTGTTTTGTGAAGCTTCTATGGATCAGGTGCCAGTTTTGGAGGAAGTGTTGCGTAAATTTAGCGGGGCTTCGGGTAAAAAAGTAAGCATTGCAAAGATGAGTATTTATTTTTCAAAAAATGTGGTTCCAGCGCTGCGAGATTCTATCAGCTCGTCTTTCGGCTTCCGACAAGTATCAGACTTGGGTCGATATCTTGGTGTTCCGTTATTGCACAAGCGGGTCACTCGAGCCTCATACCAGTATGTAGTTCAACGGGTCCGGGACAAGCTTTCCGGATGGTCAGCCAAGTCGTTATCTCTTGCTGGGAGAATTACTTTGGCAAAATCCGTGTTATCGTCTATTCCATATTACACGATGCAATCCTCTTTGTTGCCCAAGGGCACTTGTCAGGAAATTGAACAGTTAATCCGCAGCTTTATTTGGGGGCGTTCTTCAGGTGGTGGCGGGATTAGTTTGGTTGATTGGCGGTCGGTGTGTTCGCCTTTGTCCGAAGGCGGATTGGGGTTCAAGTCTCTAGATGTTCAAAATGAGGCTTTTTTGATGAAAGTTTGTTTTAACTTAGTTCGTAATACTGACCAATTCTGGGTTCAAGTATTGCGTTCAAAATACAAATGGTATACGCCGGTGCCTTCGAGTATATCCCGTCCGCGCTGCTCTCATTTGTGGAAAGGTGTGAGTCTTGTTTGGGAGGAGGTGCGGAATGGTATCATTTGGTCCGTGGGTGATGGTTGTACCGTGGATTTTTGGAGTGATGAATGGTTGGGGGAGGTTGGCGCGTTGCGGGATAATGTATTGGACATTTCGTTACGGGATAGACTACCTTCGATTAGTGTTGCGAACATGGTTGCGGACAATGGGGATTGGCGATGGACTGAGTTTCAGCACTTGTTACCGCGGGAGGTTCTGCTTCGGCTTGCGGCTGTTTTTCCACCACAGCGGATTGGAGTCGCGGATAGTATAGGTTAGAGGTGGGAAGCTCGCAAGGATTTTTCAGTGTGTTCTGCATACCGAATCCGTTCCGGTACCATGAGTAGTCCGACGGAACCAGCTTGGAAGATTATCAATGGTTTCCGGGGTCTGCAACGTATCAAAGTGTTCCTTTGGTTACTTGGTCGCGGCAAGCTACTCACAAACGATGAGCGGCTGCGTCGTCACTTGACAGCCAACTCGTGTTGTAGTATTTGCGGCAATGCCGGGGAGTCAATTGATCATTTATTTCGCACATGCCCTTTGATTCTCAGCATTTGGGTAAGTCTTATAAACCCCTCGAAGCTTGATGATTTTTTATCGATGAACACTCTTGATTGGTTACGATTCAATCTCTCAAAGCCGGACTATTTTGCGCGAGATCCTCGCGATTGGGATTTGCAATTTGGAGCAATACTATAGTCTATTTGGAAGTTTCGTAATCTACGCATATTTGATCCGGAGGCTGCGGACAAGTTCAATATCTTTGAACACAGTCGATGGTGGGTGAGCGAGAGTGTGCGGGCTCTTTCAATCTCGACTGCAGTGGCGTCATCTTCTTCAACTACTTCGGGCGTTGCTGCAAAATGGGTGCGGCCACCAATCGGTTGGCTGAAACTCAATACAGATGGAGCAAAGGAGATGTCGAGTGGATTTGCATCATGTGGGGGTGTGGGGCGCGACAATAATGGAGCTTGGCGATTTGGTTTTGCGAAGTTTGTGGGAATTTGTTCTCCGTTGGAAGCGGAATTATGGGGTGTCTGTGTGGGACTTTGTCAGGCTTGGCTTCATGGCTTTCGGAAGGTCATAGTGGAGGTGGACTGTCGAGAGGCTTTCCTCTTGTTGTCGGAAAACCGTTCGTCAATAGTAAAGGTTGGCTTGGTGCATCAGATTTGGAGCTTGATGAAACGGAATTGGATCGTGATCGTTCAGCATATTAGCCGTGAGGCTAACAAGGTGGCGGATGGGTTAACGAAATTGGCTCGGGGAGGCTCACTGGACTGTCGGTGCTTCGAGTTCCCACCAGCAGGGCTGCAGCAACTGCTGCTTTCTGATTACCCGGCACCAATGTAGTGCTAGTTTGTTTCTTTCATTTGTTATCAAAAAATATCAACCTTAGTCGATGTAAAAAATAAAACTCAAAATCATAAACCTAAAACCCTAAACTCTAAACTTAAAGCTTGAAACCCTAAACCCTAAACCCTAAATTATAAATACTGACCCCTAAATTGTAAACCATAAACCCTAAATTCAAATGTTGACTTTAAGATTTAAAGTTTATGGTTTATGATTACGAGTTTATGGTTTCGGGTTTCAGGTTTAGGGTTTCAAGTTTAGGGTTTAGTGGTTGCTATTTGATCTAATTATTTTTTAAAAAAAATTAACAAAAATTATATATATGGAAACTAATTTAATTAATATTTTATTTTAAATAATTTATAATTATATGTTTAAATAGTTTATGATTATATGTTCAGTTATTGAAATTTTTAATTTTTATTAATCAATTTAATAGTGTTCAGCAGTATTCATCGTTAGTAATATTCAGCGTGCTTGTCGAGTCGTAAAAAGTTACTTTAAATATTATGTTTAATCAAAATCATTAATTTTCGGACAACAGTTTTAGCCGAGTATTACCATTATCCTTCTCCTTCATTTTTATTTATTATTATTTTTGTTTTTTATTTGTTCACGCTCACTCACCTCCCATATTGATCTAATCGACGCTAACAGATGATCCGGTTATAACAACTTAAATTATTTGTAGATCTATGTTTCCAATAGATTTATGGTTTTGTTTTTCTTTCTTTAAAATATTTTCCTTCAAAAATAGTAAATGTTAAGAAAATCAATGATCCAAACCTTATATACAATATAAATGATAAATCTTAGGGATATATATAACTATTTCGATAATTATAGTTTACCTAATGACATTTTTGTTATCAAATTAAAAAACATCTCGTTTTCTCTTTTAACTTTTCGTCTCTTTTTTACATTTGAACTTTTATTTTTTTATTAAATTGAACCAACCGATGGAAAAAACAACAAATATGTCAAGTTGACATAAATTATTTTGTCAATTTTTGTATAATTTTATAATTTTCACAATTAAAAAATTTAAATATATACTTTCAATACTTTTTACATTATTTTAATTTTTTTATCATTTTTAAAAAATTATTGTTTTAGCTATTGTTTCTAGATTTTTTTATGCAAAATGAAAGAATAACTGACGTCATTATTAGTAAAACACAAAATAATTTAATTCGGCTAAGGATGGATGGAGGGCGCTAATGCCCCTGAAAATTTAAAATTCGTATATGATTTACAATTTTTTATTTATTTTCTATTGAAAATCTAATTTCGTCCTCCCTAAAATTTTATAAATTCGCCCTCTAAAAATTTATAGGTTCACTCCTAACATAAAAGTCATGCGACTTTCCCTGCTTCAACTTAATATATTAGTTATTTTTTTCGCCGTTTAGTTCAATTTGACAAAAAATTCAAAATGAGGAGTAAAAGAAATAAAAAAATAAAGTCTAAAAATGATTTTTTTAAGAAATTCCGAGAGACAAAAAAGTTATTAGGTCGGGTAGTTCTGCGGTACGGCAGCCTAATATGCGGCTAATATACGGCGTTACCGGAAACATCATTAAGAAATACCGGAAACATGGATTGATATACCGGAAACATGATAAAATATACCGAAAACATGGATTTCAAAAGTATGGATACTTTCGAAATCAACATATCCAAAAGTATGGATACTTTCGAAAGTATGGATACTTTCGAAATCAACATATCCAAAAGTATCGATACTTTCGAAATCCATCTTTCCGATATATCTTATCATGTTTCCGGTATATCAATCCATGTTTCCGGTATTTCTTAATGATGTTTCCGGTAACGCCGTATATTAGCCGCATATTAGGCTGCCGCATGGTAGAAAAATCCTATTAGGTCAGTATACTTTAACCCTCTAGATAAATAGAGAAGTTTGGCTTTGAATTTTGAGTTTTTTTTATATATAAATTCACATCATTCAAATAAAGTATATAAAAATCCACATATTTATAAGAAAAGGATCAAATTACACTAAATCAAAATATAATGATTAAATCTCAAAAACTATAATTTGACAGAAAGAAAAAAGTTGACATCAAATAAAGTATATAAAGGGAGCCCAAGGCCCACAATGTTAAATGCAACATCTGTGGTCCAAAATCCCTCGGTTTTAAGACACAAACAAAACAATGATCATTTTCTATTGCCCACCAAGCTTTAATTCCAAGGAGTTCAAACAGCTATCCTTACATCGACAATTGAAGGGTTCTTTATATGTTTGAACAAAATAACACCCATCAATATCATTTCCTTTGCTTGTCTTCATATATATATATATAATGTTCTCCTGTTTTTATATATTTTTATAAATAAAAAATATACTTGTTTCTATCTTTTTCAAACATAAATGGAAGGCTCTCATGTGCTTATCCATCTTCCAATTGTATGTGTAATTTGACAACCACATTGCTCTCATTTCCATATGGATATATCCATCTTCAATTCTCTAAAAAAACATTATTTTGGGTTTCGATTAATTGATTCATGTAAGGGAAAATATTTTATGCACTGGTCGTGGAATTTTTTCCACAAGCATCTAGTTTCGAGGTTAGAATTTAGGGTTAACACTATTTTATTACACATTAAAATTTAAATATAAATATGTATTTTTATAATATTAATTCAATATATTAATCGACATAGGAGAAAAAAGATTGAAAGAGAAGTGGGAGGCTAAATTTAAATAATTTATTAAAATTTTATTATAGGATATATATACATATTAACAAAAAAATATGTTGTTAATAATAAATTAAAATTAACAAATCAAATCAAATCTTTAATTCTCAAGAGGCAAGGATTGCTTTCATGCCACGTAATGAGAAAGTGAGATGGGGAACTACAAGATTGCAACCCTTTTCCTTGTGTGCCCACAACACACAAATAAGAGTGTTATATACAGGGTATAATTCATTTACATAGTTTCACATTGATCATTTGATTAATTAAATTTGATGGTTGTAATTTCGAAAAAAAAATAATGGATGTAATTAAAACATTAGATTGAGAATAATATATTTTTCTTTTCTTTATTTTTAAATTTTTTTTAGTTGTTAGTACTTGTAGACAATTAGGGTTTTCTGTGATGGTGATTTTTGTTTTTGACTTATTATCAATCTTAGATTGCATGTGATCTCACATATGCCATTTGGTGTTTTGGTTCCCCCACATCAAAATTTGGGTAACATATACTCCAAAAGTTAATTTCCATCAAGGTTCAATATTTAACATATTTAGAATTATAGTGTATTTTCCCTACCATAATTTTCAAAGATACAAGGGCAACGATGTTGAACTAACGATAATAACATGAAAGGATTATTAAAGAAATGGGACCTTTAATTTACAAAAATTACAACTATTCTCTTTCAACTAGCGGTGAGCAAAACTCGACTCGACTCGAAGAATCGAAAATTTCGATTCGACTCGTTCTGACTCAACTCGAAATTACATAAACTCGGTTCAACTCGAAAAAAATTTCAAATAAAGTTTGAGTTGTAAAATGAAAATTTGAATAACTCGAAATTTTTAGTAATTAGTGTATTAATTTTTAAGTTCGAGTCAAGTTCCTCAATTCTTCCTTATATATATACCAATATAAAAAATATGAAGAAATATATGTCACATATGAAAAAATATGATGAAATATAGATGCATATTGTATATGATTAGAGAAAGTCGTTTAAATTAGAATCAAAGTGTACTATAACATGATAAATAATTACAATTAAATTTATATAGGAACTCGAAAACTCGAATCGAATGAAAAAAATTTCAAATAAATTTTGAGTTGTAAAATATGACGCGCCAACTCGAATAACTCAAAATTTTTTGACTCGACTCGATCGAACGCACACCCTAACTTTTAATCAGAAGTACAACTTATAATGGCAATTGCACCCTTTTGGCACTTGGACCAGGTCAAGTTGCAAACAAGTAATGTTAACAAATAAAAATAAAAAACTTTTTTATTAAATAGCAATTTAAAACTACTCATCAATCTCACATTAAAAATCATGAGAGATATAATAAGTATTTAAATAAAAAAGTATTACTAGAATCTAAAATTGTCATAGACCTGATATTTTTTCAATAGAGATCTAATAAATATTTAAACATGAACAATTGAGAGAAACTGTCAAGATTTACTAATAATTTTTAATAATTTATCAATTCAAAATTAATATAAACTTAAAATACATTCAAATAAAAAAAATCGAGACAGATGCCCCTCCCACACTCTACATATAATTCCGTCCAAACCACAACATCTGTGAGTACGACTTTAATGGCAAAGAAGGTGTTTGCATGAATGAAGGGTGCTTGTTTTAAAAAGGTCACATGCACATATTAAATACGCTATAACTCAGTGACAAAACAAAACCTCAAGAAATTATGACTCAAGGAAAAGAGAAAACGAACAAGACAGCGACATGGGCTAAAATCATTTTGTTTAGTAGTACATGGGCTTCTGATTTGTTTGGGTGAAGAGACTCCTGATCCCATGGTCAAACCAATCACATTTACATCGTATATAACTATTTACGATTAATTCCTTTAAAGATCCCAAAATACCATTTGTAACCCCCTCATCCCGGTCTGACCGGATGACCGGTCCGAGTGAGCTACACGGGGAAAACCGAGTGAAAACCCCTAAGGATTCTCCCTCGGTTAGCAACCCTATTTTTTTCATTTTAAAATCTTGTCTAAATGGATATTAAACCCTAAGTGATCATACAACGGAACAACAATATATAAAACAATCAAACGAACTCAAACAATCATGTTATAGCCCAATTTTAAACTTAAACTGCAGGCGGTATCGATACACCTAAGGGGTGTATCGATACCCCTTGACTAGGTTTAAGCTTTAACTGCAGGCGGTATCGATACACTTAAGGGGTGTATCGATACCCCCTTGACTATGCCAACTGGTCAAAGTCAATCCGTAGAGACCGTATCGATACACCCAAGGAGTGTATCGATACCCTCCCCAACGGTTGACTTCCCACGGTCAACGCTAAGATGACGGTATCGATACACCAGATGTAACCCCCTCGTCCCGGTCTGGTCGGATGACCGGTGTGAGAGGGCCACACGGGGAAAACCGAAGCGAAACCCAAGGGGTTCCTCCTCGGTTAGCAACCCTAATTTTTTTTTCATTTTAAACTTGTCATTTTCGAACCCCAAACCACAAACAAACAACCAAAATTCAATTCTTGACTAAATGCACATTAAATCCTATGTCTTTATACCATTAAAAAGGTCAACAAGTCAAAACAGAACAATTTAAAGCAGCAGTTTCGAAACCTTATCCAAGGGTTTCGAAATTTTTGCTGACAGAAACCCCTGGAACCAAAATCTCCCCCAAAGTTTCGAAACCTTAAGGAAGGTTTCGAAACCTTGGACCTTAGTTTCGAAACTTTGGTGGACAGACAGCCCTGGAACCAAAATTTCACCAAAGGTTTCGAAACCTTGGGGAAGGTTTCGGAACCTTTGACCATAGTTTCGAAACCTACCCCAAAGGTTTCGAAACTTTGGCTGGCAGTGACCCCTGGAACCAAATTTTCTGCAAAGGTTTCGAAACCTAACCCCTGGTTTCGAAACCTTAGTGCAGGGGATCACTTACTGCCCAACTTAAGGACTACCTAACCATGAAAAACACCAAGATTCAAGCATAGACATACATAATGGCTTACGAAGGACCAAAGGCATGTATTAACACTCACAAGACTCGCACATGCACTCATTTAAGCAAACATACATGAGCCATATATAGCACTTAACATGAATCAAGGCATACATACTTAACATTCATACAAAGAGCAATTCATGCATATATGGACATCCAAGCATTTAGGATTTCATGCCTTAGCAACTAAAACATGTAGACATTCATGGCATGTAACAACAACAATACCTAGAGATCAAACAAGGCATCCAAGAATCAAACCATTATCAACATACATCAAAACCTATCCCATTGCTTAACTATTACATCAATTTACTCAAAACGCATACATTGAGCTCACCAATAGCAACACTTGGAGACCTTTCCTTGCCCTTGCCACCCACAAGCTAATTATCTGCATTGTCGAACAAAAGAGAGCGTAAGCATAAAAGCTTAGTGAGGGTAAGCTCATAAAACAAACCTTCGACAATGCAGGGTCCAAGCACGAGCCACAACCGAGATAAAAATGCATGATCTTACCTCCGATCCACACGAGCCATAATTAGATGATGCATGAGCATATATTCAAAATCATGTCATGCTCAACATGTTTAAATCCACAACATATGGAATCACATATATTAAACCATGTTAGCAACACATCCCCAAATCACATTGGCTCACAATTAATGGTATTGATACACCCCTCAAGTGTATCGATACACGAGGCCTGAAACAAGAAGGTGGTATCGATACCGTACCAACCGTATCGATACCCCTGCACTGCAAAACCTCCCAAACTCAGCAAAACGATCAAGACTCGAGTCTAAATGCAATTTAAGACTTCCCTAGCCCCAACCAAACATTCTCACAACATTTACATACCACTTTATAGCCATACAAGCACCCAACATGTATAAACATCAAGGAAATCATGCAATAGACCCAAGATGGCATTCAAGCATTCAAAGTTCATACTTCAACATTCAAACATGAAGGCAACCTCAAAGGCACATGACCAACACACAAGGTAAACAATTTAGACATGGTTACAATCCAAACATAGCATCATTAAGCCAATCAAAAACAACATAATTAAGGAGTCTAAACATGCTCCTAAACCACCAACAATAGCACAAAACAATAACAACTATCCCATTGCTTTACTATTACAATCTTTAAATTTAACTATCATACTTGAGCTAACCGTAAGCAACACTTGGAGACCTTTCCTTGCCCTTGCCACCCACAAGCTATTTATCTGCATTGTCGAACAGAAGAGAGCGTAAGCATAAAAGCTTAGTGAGGGTAAGCTCGTAAAACAAACCTCGACAATGCAGGGTCCAAGCACGAGCTACAACCAAGATAAAATGCATGATCTTACCTCCGATCCACACGAGCCATAATTATAAATGATGCATGAACATATATTCAATATCATGTCATGCTCAACATGTTTAAATCCACAACATATGAAATCACATATATTAAACCATGTTAGCAACATATCCCAAATCACATTGGCTCACAATTAATCACATATTGGCAACATAAACCACAATCCGTATTGGCACCTAGCTATGACTCGAATACGCGGATAACCGTTGGATCTCACATCCAACAACACAACCATTACCTGACGGTGGGATTACACTCATCACCGTTCACGCGGAGGGGATTCCACTCATCCTCACGCCTCATTTCACGCGGAGGGGATTCCACTCATCCTCACGCCCGTCGATGGGATTCCACTCATCACCGACGAATATATATATATAAGAAGATTTCCGGGCGAACCCGTACTCCATCTTGATGACTACCATCATCAAGACCACGCGCGCATTTTGACTCACGTGTGCACACTAAACATCCTAATGATCGATCATTTGTACCCAAGCATACTAGTGCCAATACTACACATTTCATTAATCTATCACAATATCAATCCATAACAACTTCCGTGCTTAGCACGTACTCACCATGACTCACCGTCATGCACGAACCACATTTTCATGCCTAGCATGCACTCACCATGATCCTCGGATCATACAATCACTTCATAACATCATCACACATGTCAACACTACATGCATCTCAATAACACAAATATCACATCATATTTCGTACATATGTATATCTCTATCACATTTATCATCAACATGCATGTAACAATGCATTAAGCCATGCATCTACATACATATATAACAACATAAGCATAACCACCATAAGCATGATTAAACATGAGGCATAATTCAACACTTTAAAGATCATCCAAGGTCTCTAACTAAAGTTTGGGATTAGGCCACCACCCTAATCCCAACCCTAGGTGGGTCTACCAATTCCAACCTAGTTCACATGCTTGAACCAACACTTGAAAACCATTTAAAACTATTTAACCACTCACCTCTACCTCCAAGCTCATCTACCAAGCAACCATGGTCTTCAATTTCCGAATTCGTTCCCAAGGCCTCAACAACACAAATTCCCGCTTCTAAACAACCTCAAACACAATTCAAACAATCACAAATCAGCCCAACATCAAAAGACCAACCCGAAATACAATTCAATCACAATTTACAATGTTGCAAGCCATGACCAAACCCCTTATTTTGCAATCTCGGACAGCCCACTTACCCCTTCCAAAATCCATGTTTCCAACACCCATTGCACCCACAAATGATCCCAAATCAACCCCTAACCATAGCACTACCATTGGGCTATCGATTCCCACCTAAAACAAACCCCAAAACTCACCTAAAACCCTCCAAAACCCCCCATTTATACCCAAATTCGGGAATTCATTTAAAATACTCTAAAAATCATATATGTTGGACTATTTGATTCACAAACAACATATCTAACATAAATAAACCAAAAGCCTTGATAAAAACTCATAAAGTCACAACTTTTAACCAAAACTTTGAAAAACCCAAATTCTAAAACATTGATGAAAATGAAATCTATTTGTACTTCCAAGTAGAGGAAGATGAGAGCAAGTCGAAAATGTAATTACCTTTCAAAATGCTCCAAAAATGGAGGCAAGATTTGATGGAAAAGCACCAAGGAGGGGGAGGGGAGTTTGACGTGAAATGGAGAAGGGTTGGGGAAGAAGATGGCAATTTGTGTTTTAAATAAAAAGAGGGGTTTTTAATTTGAATGGCCATTTTATTACAAAAATGCCATTAATGAGATGGCAATCTCATTTACTTTAAAATCCATGAATTTGAGTTTCAATCCAATTTGGTCCAACACAATTGTTTGTTTTGAAAAGAATACGAAGACCAAAATAATACATTATTATTTTAATTATAAAACTAAAACCCGAAATAATATTAAAATATTATTTTCACCCGACCCCTAAACCCGGGTGTTACACCATTCATATTTTAATTTAGTCCCTTAACTTCTAAATATTTTAATTGATTTTTTTAAAATTTCGGTATTATTTCAATTGAACTCAAATATAAGAGAAATTATATCATAGGCCTCATCCATGGTTGCAACCAATAAAATCCATTTATTTTATTAATTTTTCCATGTCATATTTTTACCAAATGAATCTTTACTTAGTAAAATGTAATATTTAATTTAATTTACAGCAAATATGATTGAAGATCCACGTAGTAAAAATATAACATAGCAAAAATTAATGAAATAGATGAATTGTATTAATTAGGACCATTGATGAGGTGGCGAGCTAGGCATATGATATAATTTCTCCATATATAAATAATTAAGTTGTATGGTTGATGGTAACTGATTTTTTATCATGTTTTGCATTTAGATTCTATATATAATATATCCAGGCTTTCCTTTTGCTCATGCACGCTTTAGAAACATCGACGACAAGGTCATACACCTTCGATCGTATGCAGTTTACTATTCTCGTTCTACACACCTACTGTCTTTTGGTTAGTCTTTTACTGAATCTTTGAATTTTCTTTGTTTTACAATATCGTAAATAAGGGAGAACTCAATTTGTTTTATCATTCTTTCTATGTTCTTGAGATATACTTATTGAATTTTGTTAAAGATTCTACAACCACAACGTTGCATTTCATTCAACGTAGCAGGAGGAGAAGAGCTGCTGGGACGTCAGGGACTGCCGTCGCTAGGGGCAGCCGCCCCAGGAGATCACGCCTTGTCGTTGGGGGACGCCGCCAACGCCACCATGGGAGAGAAGTCAAAGATGCTGATGTTGCTGCTCTTGCCACCACTGCTCAGACCACTTCAGGGGATCGCCACCGAAGAGAAGCCATAGATGTTAGAGCAGCAACCGCTGCGGAATGCGCCACCGCTATTGATGTATTTAACAAAGAAATAAGAAAAGACCCCGCTGCTGGAGCAGCCACCGAGGCAACAGCCTGTCAAGTGCTTATTCTCTCGATGCTTGGCTAGGATCGACCGTCTCCTCACGCCCTCGTTTCTCATGCGCGATCTCTACCTTAGATGAGCTAACAACTTGATTTTTAACGGTTTTTGTCATGTCTTGAGTGTCTCGAACACGCTCTGATACTAAATGTCACAGACTTAATCTCATATTGAGCTATCCGTGCGACGTTAACACTCCCAACTCAATGCTAACAAGTCTTATTTGACGCGAACGTTATAGCTAGGCAAGTGCAAAGTAGAGAAGGCAAGAGAACTTAGAAAAGAAAGCTTTATTGAACTTTGAAAGAGTGTAAAAGAGAGCTTACAAGAATGCTTAAACTATTAGGTTTGTGGGATGGTTACAAATGAGGGGTGGCCCTATTTATAGGCATCCACCTCTTTAAGGGATGTTTCTAGATCATCTTAGTGTTTGGTATATATTTACAAGTGGTAGAGAACTCTAGATAGTTCTACAAGTTTCTACATATCCCTAAGAGTCTAAAATATTCTAGAGAGTTCCAGAGACCTCTAGAGTAGTCCCGATTCTTTTAAAGCCTTCTAGGGTCTTTTTTAACATTCTAGAACCTAGAATGTTCTAGATGCTTCCAGCACGTTTCAGGTCCTTCTAGAATATTCTAGAACTTTCGAGAGTCTTTTAGGGTCTTATAGAATATTCTAAGGTATTATTTCAATCATGTATTTTAATTATTCCAAGAACACATATGGAATATGATCTATTTACACAGCGTAAGAATTTTTAAGTTTTACACTTTTTTGAATCGTTGGACACGTAAAATGGATAACTGAGATTAACAGTACAATATGTGAAGATTATCACTAAGAAAAGTAAGGCCAAACCCGTGTATATATGTATATATATTTAAATCTACCAAGAACACATAGTGGAGGGGCCTTCTACAAATTTTGACCAAAAAGAAAATGAAGAAAACTACGAAGTTGGCAAATATGTAGTAATCTCGGTAGAAGGAACAAAAGGCCACCATAATCAGCTAACACAAAGAGAATTTAACAGCAGGTTCAAGCAAAAATATCTTTCCACGGTTACGTTCCAACCTCAACTACTCATTATACATAAACTTAAAGCGAAATGCTAAGTGCTAACAACAACAAAATTCCAAAAGTAAATGTAATAATACTAAGTCGACAGAGCAAATCAAGGCCTTATCGACAAACCTGTGCAGTACAGTTCGCTAAAATGCGCCTGAGTGGAGAGATTGTTTTCTTTTCTTTCATATCCACAGCTCTGAAAAAAGAACAAAAGGCATACATCATAATTAAAAAAAATGAAAGATTGATAGAGTGATAATTATTCATGGATTGGTGAAATTAGGGTTTTCAATTGAATTGACGACAAAAAGTATTAAAAAAGAAATTCAAGAGATTGATTAACTAAATTGAACAAAATACGAAAGAGAAATTACCTGCACAATTCAACATTTTTATTAAGCGGGATTCAGAGAACAAAATTATACTGATTCTTTTTTGGGCCAAATCTTAAGAGTTGTTTTTTAATCTATGATGCGAGTTTACTTCTTGAACTACACCTAACGGTCTTTATCTCGAAAATTAGAGTATGAATCTGCCCTAAAAGCTCGGTGGTCATTTATATAGTTTACTCATTATATTAAGAATACTGAAAAGAAATTCAAATAGTAGCAAATGGGCTAAAATCATTCTGTTTAGTAGTTCATGGGCTTCTGATCTGTTTGGGTGAAGAGACTCCTGATCCCATGGTCAAACCAATCACATTTACACATAGTACATAACTATTTACGAATAATTTCATTAAAGATCCCCAAAATACCATTCATATTTTAATTTAGTCCTTAAACTTCTAAATATTCTAATTATTTTTTTTTAATTTCGATATTATTTCAATCATGTATTTTAATTATTCCAGCCGCCATTATAAGTAATTAAATGCTGCCTCAATCTAAGATAGAGCACATTAATAATATGCGAATCAAATTAGGCTATTAGGTTATTTACGAATCAAATTATAAATATGTATATATACCTATTAGGCTATTACATTAGGATAAAAATTATCTGCTATATTTCGGTGTCTCTATTTATGCCTTAATACTAAAAAATAATATAAAATTAAATTCTAAGCCCTAACCCTAAATTTTAAATCCTAAACTCTACACCCTATATCCTAAAAATACACCCTACCCTAAATTCTCTAAACTCTAACCATGAACCTTAACCTAAAATCTTAAAATTAATTTTGAGCATGAGAATATAAGTAGGGGCACCGAAAAGAGTCATAGAATTTTCATTCATTACATTGATAGTTTGAATCTAACATGTGGAAAAAAATATGTAATATGGATATAATTTAGAAAAGATTATTTATTTTCTTTATACATCAAATTTAAATTATCAATATAATTGTATGTACATACATGTTTATAGTGTCATCGATAGGGACGACAAAAAAATCTAGAAACTAACAAGTTCTAACTGGCTTTGGCCTTATAATGGTGTTTTTCTTAACGGATTTGTATAATATTATAAGGAATACACAACATTTTAAAAGAATAATTACGTAAGATGTTAACAAATTATATAGGTGGTTAGTTTTTTTTTATAACATTTTGTGTAGTACTCAGTTATACAAAACATTACTAAAGTAGATAAATAGTTAATATTTATGTAATTGGGTATTATTAGCATAAAATATTATCTAAATTATAATAATTTAATAATATTTTGTATTATTATCCCTTAAATATACAAAAATTAGGCCTCAAACCTAGAACTACAGAGAGAATACGGTATTGAAAATGAGAATAGCGTGTTATAGACACAGACGCACATGGAGAACTAGAAGTTAAATTTAATTATTTTTTAATAAAGTTAAATTTAATTACTTGGTTGGAAGGCAAGGTGTGGACAGTATTTTGGTATGGTTATAATTTATACATATTTGTTTTATATGATGTCTCTTACTTATGTTGGCCGATACGTTGCAGTTTCCTTCATAGGCCCTACATTAATTCTAACATTACTTAAAAAAAATGTGAGAAAACTCTAAAATCTCTACAAGCATTACTGAACATCACTAACGATAAACACCGTTGAACATAACTAAATTAATTAATAAAGATTAAAATTTTAAAAGGCTCAACGTATAATTATATATTATTTAAACATATAATATAAATTATTTAAAATAAAATATTAATTAAATTATTTTTCATATATATAATATTATTTATTTTTTTCAAAAATAATTGAATCAAATATCAACCTTAGTCGATTTAAAAAATAAAAACCTAAAACCCTGAACTTGAAACCTAAAATTATAAACCATAAACTATAAATACTAAACCTTAAATTCGATTATTTTTTCACTTATATTATTAGCTTATAGTAACAATCCATTGAAACTTCGATTGTTATGCTATTGTTTTTTTATGAAGTTGTAAGTTAAGAAAATGAATGATCCAAACCTTATATATAAATGATAAATCTTGGGATATAACTATTTCGATAATTATAGTTTACGTAATGACATTTTTGTTATCAAATTAAAAAACATCTCGTTTTCTCTTTTAACTTTTCGTCTCTTTTGACATTTGAACTTTTATTTTTTATTAAATTGAACAACTGATGGAAAAAACAACAAATATGTCAAGTTGACATAAATTATTTTGTCAATTTTTGTATAATTTTATAATTTTCACAATTAGAAAATTTAAATATATACTTTCAATACTTTTTACAATATTTTAATTTTTTTTATCATTTTTTAAAAAATTATTGTTTTAGCTATTGTTTCTAGATTTTTTATGTAAAATGAAAGAATAACTGACGTCGTCATTAGTAAAACACAAAACAATTTACTTCGGCTCAAGGATGGATCGAGAGCGGATATAGGGCGCGGACGCCCCTGAAAATTTATAATTCGTATATGATTTACAATTTTTTCTTATTTTTTATTAAAAATTTAATTTCGCCCTCTAAAAATTTATAAGTTCATCCCTAACATAAAAAGTCATGCGACTGTCCCAGCTTCAACTTAATATATTAGTTATTTTTTCGCCGTTTAGTTCAATTTGACAAAAAAAATCAAACTGAGGAGTGAATGAAATAAAAAATAAAGTCTAAAAATGATTTTTTTAAAGAAATTCCGAGAAACAAAAAAAGTTATTAGGTCAGTATACTTTTAACCCTCTAGATAAATAGAGAAGTTTGGCTTTGAATTTAGAGTTTTTTATATATAAAAATTCACATCATTCAAATAAAGTATATAAAAATCCACATATTTATAACAAAAGGATCAAATTACACTAAATCAAAATATAATGATTAAATCTCAAAAACTATAATTTGACAGAAACAAAAGTTGACATCAAATAAAGTATATAAAGGGAGCCCAAGGCCCACAATGTTAAATGCAACATCTGTGGTCCAAAATCCCTCGGTTTTAAGACACAAACAAAACAATGATCATTTTCTATTGCCCACCAAGCTTTAATTCCAAGGAGTTCAAACAGCTATCCTTACATCGACAATTGAAGGGTTCTTTATATGTTTGAACAAAATAACACCCATCAATATCATTTCCTTTGCTTGTCTTCATATATATATATATAATGTTCTCCTGTTTTTATATATTTTTATAAATAAAAAATATACTTGTTTCTATCTTTTTCAAACATAAATGGAAGGCTCTCATGTGCTTATCCATCTTCCAATTGTATGTGTAATTTGACAACCACATTGCTCTCATTTCCATATGGATATATCCATCTTCAATTCTCTAAAAAAACATTATTTTGGGTTTCGATTAATTGATTCATGTAAGGGAAAATATTTTATGCACTGGTCGTGGAATTTTTTCCACAAGCATCTAGTTTCGAGGTTAGAATTTAGGGTTAACACTATTTTATTACACATTAAAATTTAAATATAAATATGTATTTTTATAATATTAATTCAATATATTAATCGACATAGGAGAAAAAAGATTGAAAGAGAAGTGGGAGGCTAAATTTAAATAATTTATTAAAATTTTATTATAGGATATATATACATATTAACAAAAAAATATGTTGTTAATAATAAATTAAAATTAACAAATCAAATCAAATCTTTAATTCTCAAGAGGCAAGGATTGCTTTCATGCCACGTAATGAGAAAGTGAGATGGGGAACTACAAGATTGCAACCCTTTTCCTTGTGTGCCCACAACACACAAATAAGAGTGTTATATACAGGGTATAATTCATTTACATAGTTTCACATTGATCATTTGATTAATTAAATTTGATGGTTGTAATTTCGAAAAAAAAATAATGGATGTAATTAAAACATTAGATTGAGAATAATATATTTTTCTTTTCTTTATTTTTAAATTTTTTTTAGTTGTTAGTACTTGTAGACAATTAGGGTTTTCTGTGATGGTGATTTTTGTTTTTGACTTATTATCAATCTTAGATTGCATGTGATCTCACATATGCCATTTGGTGTTTTGGTTCCCCCACATCAAAATTTGGGTAACATATACTCCAAAAGTTAATTTCCATCAAGGTTCAATATTTAACATATTTAGAATTATAGTGTATTTTCCCTACCATAATTTTCAAAGATACAAGGGCAACGATGTTGAACTAACGATAATAACATGAAAGGATTATTAAAGAAATGGGACCTTTAATTTACAAAAATTACAACTATTCTCTTTCAACTAGCGGTGAGCAAAACTCGACTCGACTCGAAGAATCGAAAATTTCGATTCGACTCGTTCTGACTCAACTCGAAATTACATAAACTCGGTTCAACTCGAAAAAAAATTCAAATAAAGTTTGAGTTGTAAAATGAAAATTTGAATAACTCGAAATTTTTAGTAATTAGTGTATTAATTTTTAAGTTCGAGTCAAGTTCCTCAATTCTTCCTTATATATATACCAATATAAAAAATATGAAGAAATATATGTCACATATGAAAAAATATGATGAAATATAGATGCATATTGTATATGATTAGAGAAAGTCGTTTAAATTAGAATCAAAGTGTACTATAACATGATAAATAATTACAATTAAATTTATATAGGAACTCGAAAACTCGAATCGAATGAAAAAAATTTCAAATAAATTTTGAGTTGTAAAATATGACGCGCCAACTCGAATAACTCAAAATTTTTTGACTCGACTCGATCGAACGCACACCCTAACTTCTAATCAGAAGTACAACTTATAATGGCAATTGCACCCTTTTGGCACTTGGACCAGGTCAAGTTGCAAACAAGTAATGTTAACAAATAAAAATAAAAAACTTTTTTATTAAATAGCAATTTAAAACTACTCATCAATCTCACATTAAAAATCATGAGAGATATAATAAGTATTTAAATAAAAAAGTATTACTAGAATCTAAAATTGTCATAGACCTGATATTTTTTCAATAGAGATCTAATAAATATTTAAACATGAACAATTGAGAGAAACTGTCAAGATTTACTAATAATTTTTAATAATTTATCAATTCAAAATTAATATAAACTTAAAATACATTCAAATAAAAAAAATCGAGACAGATGCCCCTCCCACACTCTACATATAATTCCGTCCAAACCACAACATCTGTGAGTACGACTTTAATGGCAAAGAAGGTGTTTGCATGAATGAAGGGTGCTTGTTTTAAAAAGGTCACATGCACATATTAAATACGCTATAACTCAGTGACAAAACAAAACCTCAAGAAATTATGACTCAAGGAAAAGAGAAAACGAACAAGACAGCGACATGGGCTAAAATCATTTTGTTTAGTAGTACATGGGCTTCTGATTTGTTTGGGTGAAGAGACTCCTGATCCCATGGTCAAACCAATCACATTTACATCGTATATAACTATTTACGATTAATTCCTTTAAAGATCCCAAAATACCATTTGTAACCCCCTCATCCCGGTCTGACCGGATGACCGGTCCGAGTGAGCTACACGGGGAAAACCGAGTGAAAACCCCTAAGGATTCTCCCTCGGTTAGCAACCCTATTTTTTTCATTTTAAAATCTTGTATAAATGGATATTAAACCCTAAGTGATCATACAACGGAACAACAATATATAAAACAATCAAACGAACTCAAACAATCATGTTATAGCCCAATTTTAAACTTAAACTGCAGGCGGTATCGATACACCTAAGGGGTGTATCGATACCCCTTGACTAGGTTTAAGCTTTAACTGCAGGCGGTATCGATACACTTAAGGGGTGTATCGATACCCCCTTGACTATGCCAACTGGTCAAAGTCAATCCGTAGAGACCGTATCGATACACCCAAGGAGTGTATCGATACCCTCCCCAACGGTTGACTTCCCACGGTCAACGCTAAGATGACGGTATCGATACACCAGATGTAACCCCCTCGTCCCGGTCTGGTCGGATGACCGGTGTGAGAGGGCCACACGGGGAAAACCGAAGCGAAACCCAAGGGGTTCCTCCTCGGTTAGCAACCCTAATTTTTTTTTTCATTTTAAACTTGTCATTTTCGAACCCCAAACCACAAACAAACAACCAAAATTCAATTCTTGACTAAATGCACATTAAATCCTATGTCTTTATACCATTAAAAAGGTCAACAAGTCAAAACAGAACAATTTAAAGCAGCAGTTTCGAAACCTTATCCAAGGGTTTCGAAATTTTTGCTGACAGAAACCCCTGGAACCAAAATCTCCCCCAAAGTTTCGAAACCTTAAGGAAGGTTTCGAAACCTTGGACCTTAGTTTCGAAACTTTGGTGGACAGACAGCCCTGGAACCAAAATTTCACCAAAGGTTTCGAAACCTTGGGGAAGGTTTCGGAACCTTTGACCATAGTTTCGAAACCTACCCCAAAGGTTTCGAAACTTTGGCTGGCAGTGACCCCTGGAACCAAATTTTCTGCAAAGGTTTCGAAACCTAACCCCTGGTTTCGAAACCTTAGTGCAGGGGATCACTTACTGCCCAACTTAAGGACTACCTAACCATGAAAAACACCAAGATTCAAGCATAGACATACATAATGGCTTACGAAGGACCAAAGGCATGTATTAACACTCACAAGACTCGCACATGCACTCATTTAAGCAAACATACATGAGCCATATATAGCACTTAACATGAATCAAGGCATACATACTTAACATTCATACAAAGAGCAATTCATGCATATATGGACATCCAAGCATTTAGGATTTCATGCCTTAGCAACTAAAACATGTAGACATTCATGGCATGTAACAACAACAATACCTAGAGATCAAACAAGGCATCCAAGAATCAAACCATTATCAACATACATCAAAACCTATCCCATTGCTTAACTATTACATCAATTTACTCAAAACGCATACATTGAGCTCACCAATAGCAACACTTGGAGACCTTTCCTTGCCCTTGCCACCCACAAGCTAATTATCTGCATTGTCGAACAAAAGAGAGCGTAAGCATAAAAGCTTAGTGAGGGTAAGCTCATAAAACAAACCTTCGACAATGCAGGGTCCAAGCACGAGCCACAACCGAGATAAAAATGCATGATCTTACCTCCGATCCACACGAGCCATAATTAGATGATGCATGAGCATATATTCAAAATCATGTCATGCTCAACATGTTTAAATCCACAACATATGGAATCACATATATTAAACCATGTTAGCAACACATCCCCAAATCACATTGGCTCACAATTAATGGTATTGATACACCCCTCAAGTGTATCGATACACGAGGCCTGAAACAAGAAGGTGGTATCGATACCGTACCAACCGTATCGATACCCCTGCACTGCAAAACCTCCCAAACTCAGCAAAACGATCAAGACTCGAGTCTAAATGCAATTTAAGACTTCCCTAGCCCCAACCAAACATTCTCACAACATTTACATACCACTTTATAGCCATACAAGCACCCAACATGTATAAACATCAAGGAAATCATGCAATAGACCCAAGATGGCATTCAAGCATTCAAAGTTCATACTTCAACATTCAAACATGAAGGCAACCTCAAAGGCACATGACCAACACACAAGGTAAACAATTTAGACATGGTTACAATCCAAACATAGCATCATTAAGCCAATCAAAAACAACATAATTAAGGAGTCTAAACATGCTCCTAAACCACCAACAATAGCACAAAACAATAACAACTATCCCATTGCTTTACTATTACAATCTTTAAATTTAACTATCATACTTGAGCTAACCGTAAGCAACACTTGGAGACCTTTCCTTGCCCTTGCCACCCACAAGCTATTTATCTGCATTGTCGAACAGAAGAGAGCGTAAGCATAAAAGCTTAGTGAGGGTAAGCTCGTAAAACAAACCTCGACAATGCAGGGTCCAAGCACGAGCTACAACCAAGATAAAATGCATGATCTTACCTCCGATCCACACGAGCCATAATTATAAATGATGCATGAACATATATTCAATATCATGTCATGCTCAACATGTTTAAATCCACAACATATGAAATCACATATATTAAACCATGTTAGCAACATATCCCAAATCACATTGGCTCACAATTAATCACATATTGGCAACATAAACCACAATCCGTATTGGCACCTAGCTATGACTCGAATACGCGGATAACCGTTGGATCTCACATCCAACAACACAACCATTACCTGACGGTGGGATTACACTCATCACCGTTCACGCGGAGGGGATTCCACTCATCCTCACGCCTCATTTCACGCGGAGGGGATTCCACTCATCCTCACGCCCGTCGATGGGATTCCACTCATCACCGACGAATATATATATATAAGAAGATTTCCGGGCGAACCCGTACTCCATCTTGATGACTACCATCATCAAGACCACGCGCGCATTTTGACTCACGTGTGCACACTAAACATCCTAATGATCGATCATTTGTACCCAAGCATACTAGTGCCAATACTACACATTTCATTAATCTATCACAATATCAATCCATAACAACTTCCGTGCTTAGCACGTACTCACCATGACTCACCGTCATGCACGAACCACATTTTCATGCCTAGCATGCACTCACCATGATCCTCGGATCATACAATCACTTCATAACATCATCACACATGTCAACACTACATGCATCTCAATAACACAAATATCACATCATATTTCGTACATATGTATATCTCTATCACATTTATCATCAACATGCATGTAACAATGCATTAAGCCATGCATCTACATACATATATAACAACATAAGCATAACCACCATAAGCATGATTAAACATGAGGCATAATTCAACACTTTAAAGATCATCCAAGGTCTCTAACTAAAGTTTGGGATTAGGCCACCACCCTAATCCCAACCCTAGGTGGGTCTACCAATTCCAACCTAGTTCACATGCTTGAACCAACACTTGAAAACCATTTAAAACTATTTAACCACTCACCTCTACCTCCAAGCTCATCTACCAAGCAACCATGGTCTTCAATTTCCGAATTCGTTCTCAAGGCCTCAACAACACAAATTCCCGCTTCTAAACAACCTCAAACACAATTCAAACAATCACAAATCAGCCCAACATCAAAAGACCAACCCGAAATACAATTCAATCACAATTTACAATGTTGCAAGCCATGACCAAACCCCTTATTTTGCAATCTCGGACAGCCCACTTACCCCTTCCAAAATCCATGTTTCCAACACCCATTGCACCCACAAATGATCCCAAATCAACCCCTAACCATAGCACTACCATTGGGCTATCGATTCCCACCTAAAACAAACCCCAAAACTCACCTAAAACCCTCCAAAACCCCCCATTTATACCCAAATTCGGGAATTCATTTAAAATACTCTAAAAATCATATATGTTGGACTATTTGATTCACAAACAACATATCTAACATAAATAAACCAAAAGCCTTGATAAAAACTCATAAAGTCACAACTTTTAACCAAAACTTTGAAAAACCCAAATTCTAAAACATTGATGAAAATGAAATCTATTTGTACTTCCAAGTAGAGGAAGATGAGAGCAAGTCGAAAATGTAATTACCTTTCAAAATGCTCCAAAAATGGAGGCAAGATTTGATGGAAAAGCACCAAGGAGGGGGAGGGGAGTTTGACGTGAAATGGAGAAGGGTTGGGGAAGAAGATGGCAATTTGTGTTTTAAATAAAAAGAGGGGTTTTTAATTTGAATGGCCATTTTATTACAAAAATGCCATTAATGAGATGGCAATCTCATTTACTTTAAAATCCATGAATTTGAGTTTCAATCCAATTTGGTCCAACACAATTGTTTGTTTTGAAAAGAATACGAAGACCAAAATAATACATTATTATTTTAATTATAAAACTAAAACCCGAAATAATATTAAAATATTATTTTCACCCGACCCCTAAACCCGGGTGTTACACCATTCATATTTTAATTTAGTCCCTTAACTTCTAAATATTTTAATTGATTTTTTTAAAATTTCGGTATTATTTCAATTGAACTCAAATATAAGAGAAATTATATCATAGGCCTCATCCATGGTTGCAACCAATAAAATCCATTTATTTTATTAATTTTTCCATGTCATATTTTTACCAAATGAATCTTTACTTAGTAAAATGTAATATTTAATTTAATTTACAGCAAATATGATTGAAGATCCACGTAGTAAAAATATAACATAGCAAAAATTAATGAAATAGATGAATTGTATTAATTAGGACCATTGATGAGGTGGCGAGCTAGGCATATGATATAATTTCTCCATATATAAATAATTAAGTTGTATGGTTGATGGTAACTGATTTTTTATCATGTTTTGCATTTAGATTCTATATATAATATATCCAGGCTTTCCTTTTGCTCATGCACGCTTTAGAAACATCGACGACAAGGTCATACACCTTCGATCGTATGCAGTTTACTATTCTCGTTCTACACACCTACTGTCTTTTGGTTAGTCTTTTACTGAATCTTTGAATTTTCTTTGTTTTACAATATCGTAAATAAGGGAGAACTCAATTTGTTTTATCATTCTTTCTATGTTCTTGAGATATACTTATTGAATTTTGTTAAAGATTCTACAACCACAACGTTGCATTTCATTCAACGTAGCAGGAGGAGAAGAGCTGCTGGGACGTCAGGGACTGCCGTCGCTAGGGGCAGCCGCCCCAGGAGATCACGCCTTGTCGTTGGGGGACGCCGCCAACGCCACCATGGGAGAGAAGTCAAAGATGCTGATGTTGCTGCTCTTGCCACCACTGCTCAGACCACTTCAGGGGATCGCCACCGAAGAGAAGCCATAGATGTTAGAGCAGCAACCGCTGCGGAATGCGCCACCGCTATTGATGTATTTAACAAAGAAATAAGAAAAGACCCCGCTGCTGGAGCAGCCACCGAGGCAACAGCCTGTCAAGTGCTTATTCTCTCGATGCTTGGCTAGGATCGACCGTCTCCTCACGCCCTCGTTTCTCATGCGCGATCTCTACCTTAGATGAGCTAACAACTTGATTTTTAACGGTTTTTGTCATGTCTTGAGTGTCTCGAACACGCTCTGATACTAAATGTCACAGACTTAATCTCATATTGAGCTATCCGTGCGACGTTAACACTCCCAACTCAATGCTAACAAGTCTTATTTGACGCGAACGTTATAGCTAGGCAAGTGCAAAGTAGAGAAGGCAAGAGAACTTAGAAAAGAAAGCTTTATTGAACTTTGAAAGAGTGTAAAAGAGAGCTTACAAGAATGCTTAAACTATTAGGTTTGTGGGATGGTTACAAATGAGGGGTGGCCCTATTTATAGGCATCCACCTCTTTAAGGGATGTTTCTAGATCATCTTAGTGTTTGGTATATATTTACAAGTGGTAGAGAACTCTAGATAGTTCTACAAGTTTCTACATATCCCTAAGAGTCTAAAATATTCTAGAGAGTTCCAGAGACCTCTAGAGTAGTCCCGATTCTTTTAAAGCCTTCTAGGGTCTTTTTTAACATTCTAGAACCTAGAATGTTCTAGATGCTTCCAGCACGTTTCAGGTCCTTCTAGAATATTCTAGAACTTTCGAGAGTCTTTTAGGGTCTTATAGAATATTCTAAGGTATTATTTCAATCATGTATTTTAATTATTCCAAGAACACATATGGAATATGATCTATTTACACAGCGTAAGAATTTTTAAGTTTTACACTTTTTTGAATCGTTGGACACGTAAAATGGATAACTGAGATTAACAGTACAATATGTGAAGATTATCACTAAGAAAAGTAAGGCCAAACCCGTGTATATATGTATATATATTTAAATCTACCAAGAACACATAGTGGAGGGGCCTTCTACAAATTTTGACCAAAAAGAAAATGAAGAAAACTACGAAGTTGGCAAATATGTAGTAATCTCGGTAGAAGGAACAAAAGGCCACCATAATCAGCTAACACAAAGAGAATTTAACAGCAGGTTCAAGCAAAAATATCTTTCCACGGTTACGTTCCAACCTCAACTACTCATTATACATAAACTTAAAGCGAAATGCTAAGTGCTAACAACAACAAAATTCCAAAAGTAAATGTAATAATACTAAGTCGACAGAGCAAATCAAGGCCTTATCGACAAACCTGTGCAGTACAGTTCGCTAAAATGCGCCTGAGTGGAGAGATTGTTTTCTTTTCTTTCATATCCACAGCTCTGAAAAAAGAACAAAAGGCATACATCATAATTAAAAAAAATGAAAGATTGATAGAGTGATAATTATTCATGGATTGGTGAAATTAGGGTTTTCAATTGAATTGACGACAAAAAGTATTAAAAAAGAAATTCAAGAGATTGATTAACTAAATTGAACAAAATACGAAAGAGAAATTACCTGCACAATTCAACATTTTTATTAAGCGGGATTCAGAGAACAAAATTATACTGATTCTTTTTTGGGCCAAATCTTAAGAGTTGTTTTTTAATCTATGATGCGAGTTTACTTCTTGAACTACACCTAACGGTCTTTATCTCGAAAATTAGAGTATGAATCTGCCCTAAAAGCTCGGTGGTCATTTATATAGTTTACTCATTATATTAAGAATACTGAAAAGAAATTCAAATAGTAGCAAATGGGCTAAAATCATTCTGTTTAGTAGTTCATGGGCTTCTGATCTGTTTGGGTGAAGAGACTCCTGATCCCATGGTCAAACCAATCACATTTACACATAGTACATAACTATTTACGAATAATTTCATTAAAGATCCCCAAAATACCATTCATATTTTAATTTAGTCCTTAAACTTCTAAATATTCTAATTATTTTTTTTTAATTTCGATATTATTTCAATCATGTATTTTAATTATTCCAGCCGCCATTATAAGTAATTAAATGCTGCCTCAATCTAAGATAGAGCACATTAATAATATGCGAATCAAATTAGGCTATTAGGTTATTTACGAATCAAATTATAAATATGTATATATACCTATTAGGCTATTACATTAGGATAAAAATTATCTGCTATATTTCGGTGTCTCTATTTATGCCTTAATACTAAAAAATAATATAAAATTAAATTCTAAGCCCTAACCCTAAATTTTAAATCCTAAACTCTACACCCTATATCCTAAAAATACACCCTACCCTAAATTCTCTAAACTCTAACCATGAACCTTAACCTAAAATCTTAAAATTAATTTTGAGCATGAGAATATAAGTAGGGGCACCGAAAAGAGTCATAGAATTTTCATTCATTACATTGATAGTTTGAATCTAACATGTGGAAAAAAATATGTAATATGGATATAATTTAGAAAAGATTATTTATTTTCTTTATACATCAAATTTAAATTATCAATATAATTGTATGTACATACATGTTTATAGTGTCATCGATAGGGACGACAAAAAAATCTAGAAACTAACAAGTTCTAACTGGCTTTGGCCTTATAATGGTGTTTTTCTTAACGGATTTGTATAATATTATAAGGAATACACAACATTTTAAAAGAATAATTACGTAAGATGTTAACAAATTATATAGGTGGTTAGTTTTTTTTTATAACATTTTGTGTAGTACTCAGTTATACAAAACATTACTAAAGTAGATAAATAGTTAATATTTATGTAATTGGGTATTATTAGCATAAAATATTATCTAAATTATAATAATTTAATAATATTTTGTATTATTATCCCTTAAATATACAAAAATTAGGCCTCAAACCTAGAACTACAGAGAGAATACGGTATTGAAAATGAGAATAGCGTGTTATAGACACAGACGCACATGGAGAACTAGAAGTTAAATTTAATTATTTTTTAATAAAGTTAAATTTAATTACTTGGTTGGAAGGCAAGGTGTGGACAGTATTTTGGTATGGTTATAATTTATACATATTTGTTTTATATGATGTCTCTTACTTATGTTGGCCGATACGTTGCAGTTTCCTTCATAGGCCCTACATTAATTCTAACATTACTTAAAAAAAATGTGAGAAAACTCTAAAATCTCTACAAGCATTACTGAACATCACTAACGATAAACACCGTTGAACATAACTAAATTAATTAATAAAGATTAAAATTTTAAAAGGCTCAACGTATAATTATATATTATTTAAACATATAATATAAATTATTTAAAATAAAATATTAATTAAATTATTTTTCATATATATAATATTATTTATTTTTTTCAAAAATAATTGAATCAAATATCAACCTTAGTCGATTTAAAAAATAAAAACCTAAAACCCTGAACTTGAAACCTAAAATTATAAACCATAAACTATAAATACTAAACCTTAAATTCGATTATTTTTTCACTTATATTATTAGCTTATAGTAACAATCCATTGAAACTTCGATTGTTATGCTATTGTTTTTTTATGAAGTTGTAAGTTAAGAAAATGAATGATCCAAACCTTATATATAAATGATAAATCTTGGGATATAACTATTTCGATAATTATAGTTTACGTAATGACATTTTTGTTATCAAATTAAAAAACATCTCGTTTTCTCTTTTAACTTTTCGTCTCTTTTGACATTTGAACTTTTATTTTTTATTAAATTGAACAACTGATGGAAAAAACAACAAATATGTCAAGTTGACATAAATTATTTTGTCAATTTTTGTATAATTTTATAATTTTCACAATTAGAAAATTTAAATATATACTTTCATTACTTTTTACAATATTTTAATTTTTTTTATCATTTTTTAAAAAATTATTGTTTTAGCTATTGTTTCTAGATTTTTTATGTAAAATGAAAGAATAACTGACGTCGTCATTAGTAAAACACAAAACAATTTACTTCGGCTCAAGGATGGATCGAGAGCGGATATAGGGCGCGGACGCCCCTGAAAATTTATAATTCGTATATGATTTACAATTTTTTCTTATTTTTATTAAAAATTTAATTTCGCCCTCTAAAAATTTATAAGTTCATCCCTAACATAAAAAGTCATGCGACTGTCCCAGCTTCAACTTAATATATTAGTTATTTTTTCGCCGTTTAGTTCAATTTGACAAAAAAAATCAAACTGAGGAGTGAATGAAATAAAAAATAAAGTCTAAAAATGATTTTTTTAAAGAAATTCCGAGAAACAAAAAAAGTTATTAGGTCAGTATACTTTTAACCCTCTAGATAAATAGAGAAGTTTGGCTTTGAATTTAGAGTTTTTTATATATAAAAATTCACATCATTCAAATAAAGTATATAAAAATCCACATATTTATAACAAAAGGATCAAATTACACTAAATCAAAATATAATGATTAAATCTCAAAAATTATAATTTGACAGAAACAAAAGTTGACATCAAATAAAGTATATAAAGGGAGCCCAAGGCCCACAATGTTAAATGCAACATCTGTGGTCCAAAATCCCTCGGTTTTAAGACACAAACAAAACAATGATCATTTTCTATTGCCCACCAAGCTTTAATTCCAAGGAGTTCAAACAGCTATCCTTACATCGACAATTGAAGGGTTCTTTATATGTTTGAACAAAATAACACCCATCAATATCATTTCCTTTGCTTGTCTTCATATATATATATATAATGTTCTCCTGTTTTTATATATTTTTATAAATAAAAAATATACTTGTTTCTATCTTTTTCAAACATAAATGGAAGGCTCTCATGTGCTTATCCATCTTCCAATTGTATGTGTAATTTGACAACCACATTGCTCTCATTTCCATATGGATATATCCATCTTCAATTCTCTAAAAAAACATTATTTTGGGTTTCGATTAATTGATTCATGTAAGGGAAAATATTTTATGCACTGGTCGTGGAATTTTTTCCACAAGCATCTAGTTTCGAGGTTAGAATTTAGGGTTAACACTATTTTATTACACATTAAAATTTAAATATAAATATGTATTTTTATAATATTAATTCAATATATTAATCGACATAGGAGAAAAAAGATTGAAAGAGAAGTGGGAGGCTAAATTTAAATAATTTATTAAAATTTTATTATAGGATATATATACATATTAACAAAAAAATATGTTGTTAATAATAAATTAAAATTAACAAATCAAATCAAATCTTTAATTCTCAAGAGGCAAGGATTGCTTTCATGCCACGTAATGAGAAAGTGAGATGGGGAACTACAAGATTGCAACCCTTTTCCTTGTGTGCCCACAACACACAAATAAGAGTGTTATATACAGGGTATAATTCATTTACATAGTTTCACATTGATCATTTGATTAATTAAATTTGATGGTTGTAATTTCGAACAAAAAATAATGGATGTAATTAAAACATTAGATTGAGAATAATATATTTTTCTTTTCTTTATTTTTAATTTTTTTTTAGTTGTTAGTACTTGTAGACAATTAGGGTTTTCTGTGATGGTGATTTTTGTTTTTGACTTATTATCAATCTTAGATTGCATGTGATCTCACATATGCCATTTGGTGTTTTGGTTCCCCCACATCAAAATTTGGGTAACATATACTCCAAAAGTTAATTTCCATCAAGGTTCAATATTTAACATATTTAGAATTATAGTGTATTTTCCCTACCATAATTTTCAAAGATACAAGGGCAACGATGTTGAACTAACGATAATAACATGAAAGGATTATTAAAGAAATGGGACCTTTAATTTACAAAAATTACAACTATTCTCTTTCAACTAGCGGTGAGCAAAACTCGACTCGACTCGAAGAATCGAAAATTTCGATTCGACTCGTTCTGACTCAACTCGAAATTACATAAACTCGGTTCAACTCGAAAAAAATTTCAAATAAAGTTTGAGTTGTAAAATGAAAATTTGAATAACTCGAAATTTTTAGTAATTAGTGTATTAATTTTTAAGTTCGAGTCAAGTTCCTCAATTCTTCCTTATATATATACCAATATAAAAAATATGAAGAAATATATGTCACATATGAAAAAATATGATGAAATATAGATGCATATTGTATATGATTAGAGAAAGTCGTTTAAATTAGAATCAAAGTGTACTATAACATGATAAATAATTACAATTAAATTTATATAGGAACTCGAAAACTCGAATCGAATGAAAAAAATTTCAAATAAATTTTGAGTTGTAAAATATGACGCGCCAACTCGAATAACTCAAAATTTTTTGACTCGACTCGATCGAACGCACACCCTAACTTCTAATCAGAAGTACAACTTATAATGGCAATTGCACCCTTTTGGCACTTGGACCAGGTCAAGTTGCAAACAAGTAATGTTAACAAATAAAAATAAAAAACTTTTTTATTAAATAGCAATTTAAAACTACTCATCAATCTCACATTAAAAATCATGAGAGATATAATAAGTATTTAAATAAAAAAGTATTACTAGAATCTAAAATTGTCATAGACCTGATATTTTTTCAATAGAGATCTAATAAATATTTAAACATGAACAATTGAGAGAAACTGTCAAGATTTACTAATAATTTTTAATAATTTATCAATTCAAAATTAATATAAACTTAAAATACATTCAAATAAAAAAAATCGAGACAGATGCCCCTCCCACACTCTACATATAATTCCGTCCAAACCACAACATCTGTGAGTACGACTTTAATGGCAAAGAAGGTGTTTGCATGAATGAAGGGTGCTTGTTTTAAAAAGGTCACATGCACATATTAAATACGCTATAACTCAGTGACAAAACAAAACCTCAAGAAATTATGACTCAAGGAAAAGAGAAAACGAACAAGACAGCGACATGGGCTAAAATCATTTTGTTTAGTAGTACATGGGCTTCTGATTTGTTTGGGTGAAGAGACTCCTGATCCCATGGTCAAACCAATCACATTTACATCGTATATAACTATTTACGATTAATTCCTTTAAAGATCCCAAAATACCATTTGTAACCCCCTCATCCCGGTCTGACCGGATGACCGGTCCGAGTGAGCTACACGGGGAAAACCGAGTGAAAACCCCTAAGGATTCTCCCTCGGTTAGCAACCCTATTTTTTTCATTTTAAAATCTTGTCTAAATGGATATTAAACCCTAAGTGATCATACAACGGAACAACAATATATAAAACAATCAAACGAACTCAAACAATCATGTTATAGCCCAATTTTAAACTTAAACTGCAGGCGGTATCGATACACCTAAGGGGTGTATCGATACCCCTTGACTAGGTTTAAGCTTTAACTGCAGGCGGTATCGATACACTTAAGGGGTGTATCGATACCCCCTTGACTATGCCAACTGGTCAAAGTCAATCCGTAGAGACCGTATCGATACACCCAAGGAGTGTATCGATACCCTCCCCAACGGTTGACTTCCCACGGTCAACGCTAAGATGACGGTATCGATACACCAGATGTAACCCCCTCGTCCCGGTCTGGTCGGATGACCGGTGTGAGAGGGCCACACGGGGAAAACCGAAGCGAAACCCAAGGGGTTCCTCCTCGGTTAGCAACCCTAATTTTTTTTTTCATTTTAAACTTGTCATTTTCGAACCCCAAACCACAAACAAACAACCAAAATTCAATTCTTGACTAAATGCACATTAAATCCTATGTCTTTATACCATTAAAAAGGTCAACAAGTCAAAACAGAACAATTTAAAGCAGCAGTTTCGAAACCTTATCCAAGGGTTTCGAAATTTTTGCTGACAGAAACCCCTGGAACCAAAATCTCCCCCAAAGTTTCGAAACCTTAAGGAAGGTTTCGAAACCTTGGACCTTAGTTTCGAAACTTTGGTGGACAGACAGCCCTGGAACCAAAATTTCACCAAAGGTTTCGAAACCTTGGGGAAGGTTTCGGAACCTTTGACCATAGTTTCGAAACCTACCCCAAAGGTTTCGAAACTTTGGCTGGCAGTGACCCCTGGAACCAAATTTTCTGCAAAGGTTTCGAAACCTAACCCCTGGTTTCGAAACCTTAGTGCAGGGGATCACTTACTGCCCAACTTAAGGACTACCTAACCATGAAAAACACCAAGATTCAAGCATAGACATACATAATGGCTTACGAAGGACCAAAGGCATGTATTAACACTCACAAGACTCGCACATGCACTCATTTAAGCAAACATACATGAGCCATATATAGCACTTAACATGAATCAAGGCATACATACTTAACATTCATACAAAGAGCAATTCATGCATATATGGACATCCAAGCATTTAGGATTTCATGCCTTAGCAACTAAAACATGTAGACATTCATGGCATGTAACAACAACAATACCTAGAGATCAAACAAGGCATCCAAGAATCAAACCATTATCAACATACATCAAAACCTATCCCATTGCTTAACTATTACATCAATTTACTCAAAACGCATACATTGAGCTCACCAATAGCAACACTTGGAGACCTTTCCTTGCCCTTGCCACCCACAAGCTAATTATCTGCATTGTCGAACAAAAGAGAGCGTAAGCATAAAAGCTTAGTGAGGGTAAGCTCATAAAACAAACCTTCGACAATGCAGGGTCCAAGCACGAGCCACAACCGAGATAAAAATGCATGATCTTACCTCCGATCCACACGAGCCATAATTAGATGATGCATGAGCATATATTCAAAATCATGTCATGCTCAACATGTTTAAATCCACAACATATGGAATCACATATATTAAACCATGTTAGCAACACATCCCCAAATCACATTGGCTCACAATTAATGGTATTGATACACCCCTCAAGTGTATCGATACACGAGGCCTGAAACAAGAAGGTGGTATCGATACCGTACCAACCGTATCGATACCCCTGCACTGCAAAACCTCCCAAACTCAGCAAAACGATCAAGACTCGAGTCTAAATGCAATTTAAGACTTCCCTAGCCCCAACCAAACATTCTCACAACATTTACATACCACTTTATAGCCATACAAGCACCCAACATGTATAAACATCAAGGAAATCATGCAATAGACCCAAGATGGCATTCAAGCATTCAAAGTTCATACTTCAACATTCAAACATGAAGGCAACCTCAAAGGCACATGACCAACACACAAGGTAAACAATTTAGACATGGTTACAATCCAAACATAGCATCATTAAGCCAATCAAAAACAACATAATTAAGGAGTCTAAACATGCTCCTAAACCACCAACAATAGCACAAAACAATAACAACTATCCCATTGCTTTACTATTACAATCTTTAAATTTAACTATCATACTTGAGCTAACCGTAAGCAACACTTGGAGACCTTTCCTTGCCCTTGCCACCCACAAGCTATTTATCTGCATTGTCGAACAGAAGAGAGCGTAAGCATAAAAGCTTAGTGAGGGTAAGCTCGTAAAACAAACCTCGACAATGCAGGGTCCAAGCACGAGCTACAACCAAGATAAAATGCATGATCTTACCTCCGATCCACACGAGCCATAATTATAAATGATGCATGAACATATATTCAATATCATGTCATGCTCAACATGTTTAAATCCACAACATATGAAATCACATATATTAAACCATGTTAGCAACATATCCCAAATCACATTGGCTCACAATTAATCATATATTGGCAACATAAACCACAATCCGTATTGGCACCTAGCTATGACTCGAATACGCGGATAACCGTTGGATCTCACATCCAACAACACAACCATTACCTGACGGTGGGATTACACTCATCACCGTTCACGCGGAGGGGATTCCACTCATCCTCACGCCTCATTTCACGCGGAGGGGATTCCACTCATCCTCACGCCCGTCGATGGGATTCCACTCATCACCGACGAATATATATATATAAGAAGATTTCCGGGCGAACCCGTACTCCATCTTGATGACTACCATCATCAAGACCACGCGCGCATTTTGACTCACGTGTGCACACTAAACATCCTAATGATCGATCATTTGTACCCAAGCATACTAGTGCCAATACTACACATTTCATTAATCTATCACAATATCAATCCATAACAACTTCCGTGCTTAGCACGTACTCACCATGACTCACCGTCATGCACGAACCACATTTTCATGCCTAGCATGCACTCACCATGATCCTCGGATCATACAATCACTTCATAACATCATCACACATGTCAACACTACATGCATCTCAATAACACAAATATCACATCATATTTCGTACATATGTATATCTCTATCACATTTATCATCAACATGCATGTAACAATGCATTAAGCCATGCATCTACATACATATATAACAACATAAGCATAACCACCATAAGCATGATTAAACATGAGGCATAATTCAACACTTTAAAGATCATCCAAGGTCTCTAACTAAAGTTTGGGATTAGGCCACCACCCTAATCCCAACCCTAGGTGGGTCTACCAATTCCAACCTAGTTCACATGCTTGAACCAACACTTGAAAACCATTTAAAACTATTTAACCACTCACCTCTACCTCCAAGCTCATCTACCAAGCAACCATGGTCTTCAATTTCCGAATTCGTTCTCAAGGCCTCAACAACACAAATTCCCGCTTCTAAACAACCTCAAACACAATTCAAACAATCACAAATCAGCCCAACATCAAAAGACCAACCCGAAATACAATTCAATCACAATTTACAATGTTGCAAGCCATGACCAAACCCCTTATTTTGCAATCTCGGACAGCCCACTTACCCCTTCCAAAATCCATGTTTCCAACACCCATTGCACCCACAAATGATCCCAAATCAACCCCTAACCATAGCACTACCATTGGGCTATCGATTCCCACCTAAAACAAACCCCAAAACTCACCTAAAACCCTCCAAAACCCCCCATTTATACCCAAATTCGGGAATTCATTTAAAATACTCTAAAAATCATATATGTTGGACTATTTGATTCACAAACAACATATCTAACATAAATAAACCAAAAGCCTTGATAAAAACTCATAAAGTCACAACTTTTAACCAAAACTTTGAAAAACCCAAATTCTAAAACATTGATGAAAATGAAATCTATTTGTACTTCCAAGTAGAGGAAGATGAGAGCAAGTCGAAAATGTAATTACCTTTCAAAATGCTCCAAAAATGGAGGCAAGATTTGATGGAAAAGCACCAAGGAGGGGGAGGGGAGTTTGACGTGAAATGGAGAAGGGTTGGGGAAGAAGATGGCAATTTGTGTTTTAAATAAAAAGAGGGGTTTTTAATTTGAATGGCCATTTTATTACAAAAATGCCATTAATGAGATGGCAATCTCATTTACTTTAAAATCCATGAATTTGAGTTTCAATCCAATTTGGTCCAACACAATTGTTTGTTTTGAAAAGAATACGAAGACCAAAATAATACATTATTATTTTAATTATAAAACTAAAACCCGAAATAATATTAAAATATTATTTTCACCCGACCCCTAAACCCGGGTGTTACACCATTCATATTTTAATTTAGTCCCTTAACTTCTAAATATTTTAATTGATTTTTTTAAAATTTCGGTATTATTTCAATTGAACTCAAATATAAGAGAAATTATATCATAGGCCTCATCCATGGTTGCAACCAATAAAATCCATTTATTTTATTAATTTTTCCATGTCATATTTTTACCAAATGAATCTTTACTTAGTAAAATGTAATATTTAATTTAATTTACAGCAAATATGATTGAAGATCCACGTAGTAAAAATATAACATAGCAAAAATTAATGAAATAGATGAATTGTATTAATTAGGACCATTGATGAGGTGGCGAGCTAGGCATATGATATAATTTCTCCATATATAAATAATTAAGTTGTATGGTTGATGGTAACTGATTTTTTATCATGTTTTGCATTTAGATTCTATATATAATATATCCAGGCTTTCCTTTTGCTCATGCACGCTTTAGAAACATCGACGACAAGGTCATACACCTTCGATCGTATGCAGTTTACTATTCTCGTTCTACACACCTACTGTCTTTTGGTTAGTCTTTTACTGAATCTTTGAATTTTCTTTGTTTTACAATATCGTAAATAAGGGAGAACTCAATTTGTTTTATCATTCTTTCTATGTTCTTGAGATATACTTATTGAATTTTGTTAAAGATTCTACAACCACAACGTTGCATTTCATTCAACGTAGCAGGAGGAGAAGAGCTGCTGGGACGTCAGGGACTGCCGTCGCTAGGGGCAGCCGCCCCAGGAGATCACGCCTTGTCGTTGGGGGACGCCGCCAACGCCACCATGGGAGAGAAGTCAAAGATGCTGATGTTGCTGCTCTTGCCACCACTGCTCAGACCACTTCAGGGGATCGCCACCGAAGAGAAGCCATAGATGTTAGAGCAGCAACCGCTGCGGAATGCGCCACCGCTATTGATGTATTTAACAAAGAAATAAGAAAAGACCCCGCTGCTGGAGCAGCCACCGAGGCAACAGCCTGTCAAGTGCTTATTCTCTCGATGCTTGGCTAGGATCGACCGTCTCCTCACGCCCTCGTTTCTCATGCGCGATCTCTACCTTAGATGAGCTAACAACTTGATTTTTAACGGTTTTTGTCATGTCTTGAGTGTCTCGAACACGCTCTGATACTAAATGTCACAGACTTAATCTCATATTGAGCTATCCGTGCGACGTTAACACTCCCAACTCAATGCTAACAAGTCTTATTTGACGCGAACGTTATAGCTAGGCAAGTGCAAAGTAGAGAAGGCAAGAGAACTTAGAAAAGAAAGCTTTATTGAACTTTGAAAGAGTGTAAAAGAGAGCTTACAAGAATGCTTAAACTATTAGGTTTGTGGGATGGTTACAAATGAGGGGTGGCCCTATTTATAGGCATCCACCTCTTTAAGGGATGTTTCTAGATCATCTTAGTGTTTGGTATATATTTACAAGTGGTAGAGAACTCTAGATAGTTCTACAAGTTTCTACATATCCCTAAGAGTCTAAAATATTCTAGAGAGTTCCAGAGACCTCTAGAGTAGTCCCGATTCTTTTAAAGCCTTCTAGGGTCTTTTTTAACATTCTAGAACCTAGAATGTTCTAGATGCTTCCAGCACGTTTCAGGTCCTTCTAGAATATTCTAGAACTTTCGAGAGTCTTTTAGGGTCTTATAGAATATTCTAAGGTATTATTTCAATCATGTATTTTAATTATTCCAAGAACACATATGGAATATGATCTATTTACACAGCGTAAGAATTTTTAAGTTTTACACTTTTTTGAATCGTTGGACACGTAAAATGGATAACTGAGATTAACAGTACAATATGTGAAGATTATCACTAAGAAAAGTAAGGCCAAACCCGTGTATATATGTATATATATTTAAATCTACCAAGAACACATAGTGGAGGGGCCTTCTACAAATTTTGACCAAAAAGAAAATGAAGAAAACTACGAAGTTGGCAAATATGTAGTAATCTCGGTAGAAGGAACAAAAGGCCACCATAATCAGCTAACACAAAGAGAATTTAACAGCAGGTTCAAGCAAAAATATCTTTCCACGGTTACGTTCCAACCTCAACTACTCATTATACATAAACTTAAAGCGAAATGCTAAGTGCTAACAACAACAAAATTCCAAAAGTAAATGTAATAATACTAAGTCGACAGAGCAAATCAAGGCCTTATCGACAAACCTGTGCAGTACAGTTCGCTAAAATGCGCCTGAGTGGAGAGATTGTTTTCTTTTCTTTCATATCCACAGCTCTGAAAAAAGAACAAAAGGCATACATCATAATTAAAAAAAATGAAAGATTGATAGAGTGATAATTATTCATGGATTGGTGAAATTAGGGTTTTCAATTGAATTGACGACAAAAAGTATTAAAAAAGAAATTCAAGAGATTGATTAACTAAATTGAACAAAATACGAAAGAGAAATTACCTGCACAATTCAACATTTTTATTAAGCGGGATTCAGAGAACAAAATTATACTGATTCTTTTTTGGGCCAAATCTTAAGAGTTGTTTTTTAATCTATGATGCGAGTTTACTTCTTGAACTACACCTAACGGTCTTTATCTCGAAAATTAGAGTATGAATCTGCCCTAAAAGCTCGGTGGTCATTTATATAGTTTACTCATTATATTAAAAATACTGAAAAGAAATTCAAATAGTAGCAAATGGGCTAAAATCATTCTGTTTAGTAGTTCATGGGCTTCTGATCTGTTTGGGTGAAGAGACTCCTGATCCCATGGTCAAACCAATCACATTTACACATAGTACATAACTATTTACGAATAATTTCATTAAAGATCCCCAAAATACCATTCATATTTTAATTTAGTCCTTAAACTTCTAAATATTCTAATTATTTTTTTTTAATTTCGATATTATTTCAATCATGTATTTTAATTATTCCAGCCGCCATTATAAGTAATTAAATGCTGCCTCAATCTAAGATAGAGCACATTAATAATATGCGAATCAAATTAGGCTATTAGGTTATTTACGAATCAAATTATAAATATGTATATATACCTATTAGGCTATTACATTAGGATAAAAATTATCTGCTATATTTCGGTGTCTCTATTTATGCCTTAATACTAAAAAATAATATAAAATTAAATTCTAAGCCCTAACCCTAAATTTTAAATCCTAAACTCTACACCCTATATCCTAAAAATACACCCTACCCTAAATTCTCTAAACTCTAACCATGAACCTTAACCTAAAATCTTAAAATTAATTTTGAGCATGAGAATATAAGTAGGGGCACCGAAAAGAGTCATAGAATTTTCATTCATTACATTGATAGTTTGAATCTAACATGTGGAAAAAAATATGTAATATGGATATAATTTAGAAAAGATTATTTATTTTCTTTATACATCAAATTTAAATTATCAATATAATTGTATGTACATACATGTTTATAGTGTCATCGATAGGGACGACAAAAAAATCTAGAAACTAACAAGTTCTAACTGGCTTTGGCCTTATAATGGTATTTTTCTTAACGGATTTGTATAATATTATAAGGAATACACAACATTTTAAAAGAATAATTACGTAAGATGTTAACAAATTATATAGGTGGTTAGTTTTTTTTTATAACATTTTGTGTAGTACTCAGTTATACAAAACATTACTAAAGTAGATAAATAGTTAATATTTATGTAATTGGGTATTATTAGCATAAAATATTATCTAAATTATAATAATTTAATAATATTTTGTATTATTATCCCTTAAATATACAAAAATTAGGCCTCAAACCTAGAACTACAGAGAGAATACGGTATTGAAAATGAGAATAGCGTGTTATAGACACAGACGCACATGGAGAACTAGAAGTTAAATTTAATTATTTTTTAATAAAGTTAAATTTAATTACTTGGTTGGAAGGCAAGGTGTGGACAGTATTTTGGTATGGTTATAATTTATACATATTTGTTTTATATGATGTCTCTTACTTATGTTGGCCGATACGTTGCAGTTTCCTTCATAGGCCCTACATTAATTCTAACATTACTTAAAAAAAATGTGAGAAAACTCTAAAATCTCTACAAGCATTACTGAACATCACTAACGATAAACACCGTTGAACATAACTAAATTAATTAATAAAGATTAAAATTTTAAAAGGCTCAACGTATAATTATATATTATTTAAACATATAATATAAATTATTTAAAATAAAATATTAATTAAATTATTTTTCATATATATAATATTATTTATTTTTTTCAAAAATAATTGAATCAAATATCAACCTTAGTCGATTTAAAAAATAAAAACCTAAAACCCTGAACTTGAAACCTAAAATTATAAACCATAAACTATAAATACTAAACCTTAAATTCGATTATTTTTTCACTTATATTATTAGCTTATAGTAACAATCCATTGAAACTTCGATTGTTATGCTATTGTTTTTTTATGAAGTTGTAAGTTAAGAAAATGAATGATCCAAACCTTATATATAAATGATAAATCTTGGGATATAACTATTTCGATAATTATAGTTTACGTAATGACATTTTTGTTATCAAATTAAAAAACATCTCGTTTTCTCTTTTAACTTTTCGTCTCTTTTGACATTTGAACTTTTATTTTTTATTAAATTGAACAACTGATGGAAAAAACAACAAATATGTCAAGTTGACATAAATTATTTTGTCAATTTTTGTATAATTTTATAATTTTCACAATTAGAAAATTTAAATATATACTTTCATTACTTTTTACAATATTTTAATTTTTTTTATCATTTTTTAAAAAATTATTGTTTTAGCTATTGTTTCTAGATTTTTTATGTAAAATGAAAGAATAACTGACGTCGTCATTAGTAAAACACAAAACAATTTACTTCGGCTCAAGGATGGATCGAGAGCGGATATAGGGCGCGGACGCCCCTGAAAATTTATAATTCGTATATGATTTACAATTTTTTCTTATTTTTTATTAAAAATTTAATTTCGCCCTCTAAAAATTTATAAGTTCATCCCTAACATAAAAAGTCATGCGACTGTCCCAGCTTCAACTTAATATATTAGTTATTTTTTCGCCGTTTAGTTCAATTTGACAAAAAAAATCAAACTGAGGAGTGAATGAAATAAAAAATAAAGTCTAAAAATGATTTTTTTAAAGAAATTCCGAGAAACAAAAAAAGTTATTAGGTCAGTATACTTTTAACCCTCTAGATAAATAGAGAAGTTTGGCTTTGAATTTAGAGTTTTTTATATATAAAAATTCACATCATTCAAATAAAGTATATAAAAATCCACATATTTATAACAAAAGGATCAAATTACACTAAATCAAAATATAATGATTAAATCTCAAAAACTATAATTTGACAGAAACAAAAGTTGACATCAAATAAAGTATATAAAGGGAGCCCAAGGCCCACAATGTTAAATGCAACATCTGTGGTCCAAAATCCCTCGGTTTTAAGACACAAACAAAACAATGATCATTTTCTATTGCCCACCAAGCTTTAATTCCAAGGAGTTCAAACAGCTATCCTTACATCGACAGTTGAAGGGTTCTTTATATGTTTGAACAAAATAACACCCATCAATATCATTTGTTTTGCTTGTCCTGTTTTATATATTTTTATAAATAAAAAACATACTTGTTTCTATCTTTTTCAAACATAAATGGAGGGTTCTCATGTGCTTATCCATCTTCCAATTGTATGTGTAATTTGACAACCACATTGCTCTCATTTCCCTATGGATATATCCATCTTCCATTCTCTAAAAAAACATTAGTTTGGGTTTCGATTAATTGATTCATGTAAGGGAAAATATCATATGCACTGGTCGTGAATTTTTTTCCACAAGCATCTAGTTTAGGGTTTAGAGGTTAGAGTTTAAGGTTTAAGGTTAATATTTTAGTGTTTGTGGTTATATTTTAAAAATTAGAGTTTATACTTTAGAACTTAAGGGTTAAGGGTTAAGATTTAAGGTCCCTAAAAGAGATATGTGTCAGCTTTAGAAATCTACTTGTGAAAAGAAAAACTTTCATCAAATAACTACCCTTAATGTAATCACACTAATACGAAGTGACCTTAAAAGATTTATGTTGAATTCAATTTCTACCATCCTTGTTGAATCTTAAACAATATTAATATGTATGTTTTATAATAACATTTACATTTTTAAAACAATATTATAATAACATTACATAATAATTTTAGTAACTATTAATTATATTAATAATTTATCATTTACAAACAAAATATTGTATTACATATTAAAATTTAAATATAAATATGCGTTTTTATAATATTAATTCAATATATTAATCGACATAGGAGAAAAAAGATTGAAAGAGAAGTGGGAGGCTAAATTTAAATAATCTATTTAAATTTAATTATAGATTATATATACATATTAACAAAAAAAATATTTTGTTAATAATAAATTAAAATTAACAAATCAAATCAAATCTTTAATTCTCAAGAGGCAAGAATTGGTTTCATGCCACGTAATGAGAAAGTGAGATGGGGAACTACAAGATTGCAACCCTTTTCCTTGTGTGCCCACAACACACAAATAAGAGTGTTATATACATGGTAGAATTCATTTACATAGTTTCACATTGATTTATGACCGTTTGATTAATTAAATTTGATGGTTGTAATTTCGAACAAAAAATAATGGATGTAATTAAAACATTAGATTGAGAATAATATATTTTTCTTTTCTTTATTTTTTTAACTTTTTTTAATTTTTATTATTCTCAACTTTTTTTATTCGTTCAACGATTCTAAAAACGTATAAAACTAAAAAAAAATTACATTGTGTCAACTGATCTTATTCTTATCTCATTCACATATATAAAGAAACATTATTGATCATTAGTTGTTAGTACTTGAAGACAATTAGGGTTTTATGTGATGGTGATTTTTGTTTTTGACTTATTATCAATCTTAGATTGCATGTGATCTCACATATGCCAATTGGTGTTTTGGTTCCCCCACATCAACATTTGGGTAACATATACTCCAAAAGTTAATTTCCATCAAGGTTCAATATTTAACATATTTAGAATTATAGTGTATTTTCCCTACCATAACTTTCAAAGATACATGGGCAACGATGTTGAACTAACGATAATAACATGAAAGGATTATTAAAGAAATGGGACCTTTAATTTACAAATTTTACAAGTACTCTCTATCAATTAGAGGTGAGCAAAATTTGACTCGAGGCGAAAAAACTCGACTTTAAATTACATAAACTCGATTCAACTCGAAAAAATTTCAAATAAAGTTTGAGTTGTAAAATGAAAATTCAAATAACTCGAAATTTTTAGCAATTAGTGGATTGATTTTTAAGTTCGAGTCAAGTTCCTCAAATTTTCCTTATATATATATATAATATGAAGAAATATATGCCACATATGAAAAAATATGATGAAATATATATGCATATTGTATATGATTAGAGAAAGTTGTTTAAATTAGAATCAAAGTGTACTATAACATGATAAATAATTACAATTAAATTTGTATAAGAACTCCAAAACTCGACTCGAAACTAAAAAATTTCAAATATAGTTTGAGCTGTAAAATATGACGCGTCAACTCGAATAACTCAAAATTTTTTGACTCGACTTGATCGAACGCTCACCCCTACTTCCAACCAGAAGTACAACTTATAATGGCAATTGCACCCTTTTGGCACTTGGACCAGGTCAAGTTGCAAACAAGTAATGTGAACAAATAAAAATAAATACTTTTTTTATTAAATAGCAATTTAAAACTACTCACCAATCTCACATTAAAAATTATGAGAGCTATAATAAGTATTTAAATAAAAAAAGTATTACTATAATCTAAAATTGTCATAGACCTAATAATTTTTTTTGAATAGAGATCTAATAAATATTTAAACATGAACAATTGAGAGAAACTGTCAAGAATTACTAATAATTTTTGATGATTTATCAATTCAACATTAATATAAACTTAAAATACAATCGAATCAAAAAAATTCGAGACAGATGCCCCTCCCACACTCTACATATAATTCCGTCCAAACCACAACATCTGTGACTACGACTTTAATGGCAAAGAAGGTGTTTGTATGAATGAAGGGTGCTTGTTTCAAAAGGGTCACATACACATATTAAATACGCTATAACTCAGTGACAAAACAAAACCCCAAGAAATTATGACTCAAGGAAAAGAGAAAACGAACAAGACAGCGACATGTCGTGTAATGGCAACGAAAGGTAAGAAGAATTATGATCTACAAGTGAAGGCATGCAGTTGAGAATTATTGCAACACCGACGACTCAAGCATGCACCAAATATTACACTCTTCTTTTCATACACATAACATAATAATATTCTTCATGCAAACACAAATTATTATTAAAAGATCAAATTATCGAGTCGAATAAACTCACACGTAATAAAATTTAAAACGGCATCGATCGAACACTCGATTGATAAGAGGTACTGAGTATCATTAAAAAAATATAACCAGTACTGCCACTGGTTTACTGACTAGATTATTAAATATAATAGCTAGTATAATGCAGGAAAGAGGTTGAGGGAGGCAGATAAGAGTTAAATTTGTTCAATAAATGGTGTAAATTGTGGTTAACATATTTAATAATGGAGGAGGAGGACCACATAGGCTTATTTCTGCAGCAGATATAAAACAGCCAACTGCTATAAAGAACCAACACCAACTAATATAATTCCCCCCCCCCCCCTGGTCCTTGAGAGAGATTGTTCTGCTGTGTTTTGCCTCTTGCCTCCTTGCTTTTTTAAATCAGATCACTCTACACATGATATCCAGAAAATTTTATAAGTACAATATTGTCCATATAAAAAATATATAATCATTATATTTACAAATTTATTTAACATAATAATATTGAACAATTCTTTAAAATATTTTCATGGTGTATTAAAAATACACAATTTTTTTACCAACAATCGGTTGGTCTATTGGGATGAGGCGCTAGGTTTCTTAAGCAAGAGGTTAAGGATTCAAATTCTGACGTTGTGAATGGAGAAAATTAGGTTAGAATGATCGTCTCATATTAAGCTTCTACAGTCTTGATCCGGATTAATCCGCCAATGAGTCTAATATCGGTGGTTAAACAAAAACACACATTTAAAAAATTAGAGATACATGTTTTACAATGAATTGTATGGTCATTGATAAATACTCCTTTTGTCTCAATAAAGTTTTCACAATTAAAAAAAACAACTATTTATTATTTAAAAAGTTAGTATTGGTAAAATTTTGAAAAATATATTTGAAAAATACTTAATAAATTATATTTCAAATATTTTTTGGGTTTTATTTTGATGCACAAGCTGTGTAAATTTTTTTTACACAATCCTTTTATAAAATTTAAAATCTAAATCACAAACCCTAGCAACCTAAACTCTAAACTCTAAATTCTAACCATAAACCTTAAATTATATACCCTACATACTAAACCCCTAAACCCTAACATAAAACCTTAAACCCTAAACCCTAAAATTAAAAGGCTTGTGTAAACTAAAGTTTACACAGCTTGAACATCAAAGTATTTTCCATATTTTTTTTATAAATTTCAATTGATTAAAATAAGTAAAACAACCGACGCCAAAGTTTAAAAATATTTCTTTATTCAACATATTCATTCTTAACTCTCTTTTTTTTCTTATTATAAAGATGTGAATTGTTTATGCTTATTGCTTAATGATTAAGAAGTAAGAAAAAGAAAGAATTTTAATGTTTAAAAGATACTTGAACATCGATATCATTCATGAAAATAATAAGATAGCTAGATAAATATTAATTTATTTTGACGATGATGGTGATAGCTTTTTGCAATGCAATCATACAAATGACTCGTTTTGAATTATTATAAAATCTATAATATATCTAATATTTTAGACAATAAAAGTATCTTTTGAATGGTAAAAAAATATAATTTTACCATATACCAACATACAATTTTATGATTTAAGAATAATTTTATCTGGTTAGGGATTAAAGTCCTTAACTTCACCCTAGAGGTGACAAACTGACCCGAGATCCTATACTCAAATCAATTTTATTTGATCCGAAACTTGATATTGACCTGAAGAGGATGATCCGAACTTGATCTGAAATTCAAAACAAGCAGAATCGAATTGAAACGACCTGATTTTTAGTTGAACCGATATGGACTCAATCCGATTTTTCAACCAAACAGAACAGACCTGAACCAATTTTTAACTAAACCGAATAGACAAGAACCGATTTCATCTGAATCGAAAGTAACCCAAACCGAAGGCAACCCGAAATAAAGAAAAGATATTAAAAGAAATAATGAAAGATTTGATGTGAATCGCCGCACAACTCACAAAAAAGTCAAATATAATAACTTTATAAAGCCATATATGAGTTTAAAAAACTGACATGGCCTTAAAACCGACTGAAATATATTGAGCTCCCATTGAACCGATTTTGACCCAACCCGAAATCAATCGACCCCAAAATACTTGACCCGAAATCAACCGAATCGATGTGACCCGATCCAGACTGATACCTGACCTGAACTGAACTGAAACCGAAATCGATCCGAACGACCTGTTTGCCACCTCTACTTTACCCCTACTATTAAAGTTAATTATGTTTTAATCTGATCCGAACAAATAATTTATTTTATTTAAATATGATTTAATCCGATAACAAAATTTAAAAAAAAAAAGTAGAAGAGGAACGACGTGTGGTCACAAATAAGATGTCAATTTTGAATTCAAAACCAGGTCTCTTGTTAACATCACAATAAGTAGCAAAGGTAACATGTGTTTATACATGATTGATGTCAAAAGAATGCCCTCATTTATTATTCGAAAACAGTATTGAGAGCAATGTTGTACTGATTAATTAATATCCTTTGGTAAGTCATTAAATTTTCCTTTCAATTTGATTGATATATGTCATATATGACACATAAATTTTCTCCCATGGCCTCACATTTTGGCATCATATACATATACATATACATTTATTGCTATATGGTGAATATTTTTGAACAATTCTTTTAAAGGGTGCTTCTCTTCCCTCCTAATTTTCTTTTTTTGGTTATAACTTATAATGAATTAATGATGAGAAGTGAATTGGTCAACTAAAATTTAGGGTTTATATTCATTCTTTGACACCATCTTAATAGTAACTAGTAATCAATAATCTCCAATTATTGAAGCATTCCGAATGATTAGCTTTGAAGTTGTTATGGTTAGCACTGTGCACAAAAATTCAATATGAGAAATTTAAATTGTTTATTCGATAGTCCGATTCGAAAATTCATATATCTGATTTATTTTTTGTTTTAGATAATAAAATAATTTGAACATTTTGTTTAGACATGTCCTGATTTTATAGAAGTAACTTTCTATTATTAATATGAATTTTAAGATAAAAGAAATTCGATTTTTCCGTAAAATTGAGATAATTGTGAATTTACCCTTTCAAAATTTATATTTTACCATTCAACTTCAAATTCTGACTTCGTCTCTGTTGTTACCCTTAGCCAGTCGCTGTCATATTCATGGCCATGGCTGCTTCATTCCTCCATCGATGAATCCCTTCTTTTATAGGCCCCACCTCCTCCCATCTTCCCCCTTCATTTCTCTCTCTTTCCTTTCATTTCTTTTCTTCCCATTTTGGATTCCGTTCAATTCTCTCTCCCCCAAAAAAAAACTTTCATGGAGAAGAATAATGAGAAGGAAACACAGGATTTCATGAACGTGGAATCCTTCTCTCAGCTCCCCTTCATCCGCCCTTCCCCCGTTAAAGAAAAGGGTATCCGCTTATTCGGCAAGGAATTCGGCGGCCGCGACGGTGTTGACTCGGCTACGGCGGCCAGTGCCACCATCAACGACTCAGAGCCAGACTCAGCTCACAAAAACAAAGACACGGCCAAGGAAAACGAGAACGAAGAAAACAACAATAGTAATAACAATAATAGCAACAGGAGATTTGAGTGTCACTATTGTTGCAGAAACTTCCCCACCTCCCAAGCTTTAGGCGGTCACCAAAACGCTCACAAACGGGAACGCCAACACGCGAAACGACATCATCTAACCATGCACCACAATTCTTCTTCATCTCACGAGGCTCATAATATTTATGGGTTCTTCAACTACAAGCTAGCCTCCGCTACGACGCCGTCAATGGCGGCTTACCCTTCGTGGAACAATAGCATTATTAACAGTAGCATTAGTAGCAGTAACGGTGGGTATAACGGGAACCAAAGCTCGTTTTCTCAGCCACCGCTCATCAATGGCAGCCCACTGGGGTTATGGAGAATCCCGGTTGCTACAGTTCAAAGTAACTCGTGTAACTTCAATCGTGACCGTTCATCGACCCATCCTCTGCCGTTGTTCGCCGGCGAAGAGTTGAAGCCGTCGCCGTCGCATGGGGTGGTCGGTGGTTCGAGTTCCCAGAGTCGTGGGTACGTTTATGAATCGAAACCTAGCGTTAATGACCATGTTAGCTTGGATCTACATTTATAACTTTCATCCTCTTCTTCTTTTCTCCTTTTGTTAACATCATGGATTTTACTATTTTCAGTATGATTTCATATTGTAAATGAAATAATTTACGATCTCTTCAATAATCTCAAAAAAGAGAGAGAAGAAACAAACATTTGTAATCCCTTCATAAATCCCCAAATGGCAAATTAATGCCTTTTGTTTTTGGCCATGGAATGGTTTTGGATTTTTTTTTTCTGCCATATACAGTTGCAATCTAGGTCTTCCCTAGTTTCAGAAAAAGAAGAAAAAAAATCTTCACACGTGTGAGGAATATTTTTGTCTTCGAAGAGGAGCACATGAACATCTTACATCTCTGTAGCTACACACGTGTACCGCGTACATAAATCTCTGTCTGAAACAGCTGCAAAGCGTGAGGGAAAAGTACTGCAACCATATGACTCTTTTTCTTTGCATGAAGCTGAGGGAAAGATGTCAATTTTCCGACAGCAGCCTGAATTATGAACAAAACCAAGCTCCAATAAGAGAATTAAAGCTTTAGTAATAAAAAATGACAGAATGGGTAAGTGTAGCTCATCAGTTCAGAATAGATGGGAAGAGGCTTTCTTTGGTTTGAATTAGGGTTAAAAAGATTGCACGTCAATATTACAAGACTTGGTGATCAAGTAAGTCCATTGTTGAAGCAATTTCTAAAGGTGTGTTTATGGAGCCCTTTCAAGCAATGCCTTTACTTATCCACGGAATCTAGTTTTTTAGAATAGCCTAAGTGCATTTTATGCCATGGAACAGCTCTAAATAATTTAGACATTTTCATGAGGACCCATCAACATTAATCAAAAACAAATTTTAAACATTCTTTGGGAGTACCCATCATTAGTTAACTTTAGCATGCTATCATTATTTTTAATTATATTGGATGTTGCTACTTAAATGTAATTGTGGAATCATATCTTATTAGATTAGACATTGTGGATTGTATTCGTTGATGTATTGGTAAACATAATTTTTTATGTCTAATTTTTTTGAGTTGTTTAGTTTAGTTTTTTTTAAATCTTTCTTTGTTTGATTTTAATTTATTATTAGTGGTTAGTTACTGTAACTTGATGGGTTTTTTTAAATGACGTGTGTGTATATATATACATAGTACATACATACTCTAGAAGACATGAGATTAGCCCCTATATATGCTCTACAGGGAAACTAGGCTCACTGGACTGTCGGTGCTTCGAGTTCCCACCAGCAGGGCTGCAGCAACTGCTGCTTTCTGATTACCCGGCACCAATGTAGTGCTAGTTTGTTTCTTTCATTTGTTATCAAAAAATATCAACCTTAGTCGATGTAAAAAATAAAACTCAAAATCATAAACCTAAAACCCTAAACTCTAAACTTAAAGCTTGAAACCCTAAACCCTAAACCCTAAATTATAAATACTGACCCCTAAATTGTAAACCATAAACCCTAAATTCAAATGTTGACTTTAAGATTTAAAGTTTATGGTTTATGATTACGAGTTTATGGTTTCGGGTTTCAGGTTTAGGGTTTCAAGTTTAGGGTTTAGTGGTTGCTATTTGATCTAATTATTTTTTAAAAAAAATTAACAAAAATTATATATATGGAAACTAATTTAATTAATATTTTATTTTAAATAATTTATAATTATATGTTTAAATAGTTTATGATTATATGTTCAGTTATTGAAATTTTTAATTTTTATTAATCAATTTAATAGTGTTCAGCAGTATTCATCGTTAGTAATATTCAGCGTGCTTGTCGAGTCGTAAAAAGTTACTTTAAATATTATGTTTAATCAAAATCATTAATTTTCGGACAACAGTTTTAGCCGAGTATTACCATTATCCTTCTCCTTCATTTTTATTTATTATTATTTTTGTTTTTTATTTGTTCACGCTCACTCACCTCCCATATTGATCTAATCGACGCTAACAGATGATCCGGTTATAACAACTTAAATTATTTGTAGATCTATGTTTCCAATAGATTTATGGTTTTGTTTTTCTTTCTTTAAAATATTTTCCTTCAAAAATAGTAAATGTTAAGAAAATCAATGATCCAAACCTTATATACAATATAAATGATAAATCTTAGGGATATATATAACTATTTCGATAATTATAGTTTACCTAATGACATTTTTGTTATCAAATTAAAAAACATCTCGTTTTCTCTTTTAACTTTTCGTCTCTTTTTTACATTTGAACTTTTATTTTTTTATTAAATTGAACCAACCGATGGAAAAAACAACAAATATGTCAAGTTGACATAAATTATTTTGTCAATTTTTGTATAATTTTATAATTTTCACAATTAAAAAATTTAAATATATACTTTCAATACTTTTTACATTATTTTAATTTTTTTATCATTTTTAAAAAATTATTGTTTTAGCTATTGTTTCTAGATTTTTTTATGCAAAATGAAAGAATAACTGACGTCATTATTAGTAAAACACAAAATAATTTAATTCGGCTAAGGATGGATGGAGGGCGCTAATGCCCCTGAAAATTTAAAATTCGTATATGATTTACAATTTTTTATTTATTTTCTATTGAAAATCTAATTTCGTCCTCCCTAAAATTTTATAAATTCGCCCTCTAAAAATTTATAGGTTCACTCCTAACATAAAAGTCATGCGACTTTCCCTGCTTCAACTTAATATATTAGTTATTTTTTTCGCCGTTTAGTTCAATTTGACAAAAAATTCAAAATGAGGAGTAAAAGAAATAAAAAAATAAAGTCTAAAAATGATTTTTTTAAGAAATTCCGAGAGACAAAAAAGTTATTAGGTCGGGTAGTTCTGCGGTACGGCAGCCTAATATGCGGCTAATATACGGCGTTACCGGAAACATCATTAAGAAATACCGGAAACATGGATTGATATACCGGAAACATGATAAAATATACCGAAAACATGGATTTCAAAAGTATGGATACTTTCGAAATCAACATATCCAAAAGTATGGATACTTTCGAAATCAACATATCCAAAAGTATCGATACTTTCGAAATCCATCTTTCCGATATATCTTATCATGTTTCCGGTATATCAATCCATGTTTCCGGTATTTCTTAATGATGTTTCCGGTAACGCCGTATATTAACCGCATATTAGGCTGCCGCATGGTAGAAAAATCCTATTAGGTCAGTATACTTTAACCCTCTAGATAAATAGAGAAGTTTGGCTTTGAATTTTGAGTTTTTTTTATATATAAATTCACATCATTCAAATAAAGTATATAAAAATCCACATATTTATAAGAAAAGGATCAAATTACACTAAATCAAAATATAATGATTAAATCTCAAAAACTATAATTTGACAGAAAGAAAAAAGTTGACATCAAATAAAGTATATAAAGGGAGCCCAAGGCCCACAATGTTAAATGCAACATCTGTGGTCCAAAATCCCTCGGTTTTAAGACACAAACAAAACAATGATCATTTTCTATTGCCCACCAAGCTTTAATTCCAAGGAGTTCAAACAGCTATCCTTACATCGACAATTGAAGGGTTCTTTATATGTTTGAACAAAATAACACCCATCAATATCATTTCCTTTGCTTGTCTTCATATATATATATATAATGTTCTCCTGTTTTTATATATTTTTATAAATAAAAAATATACTTGTTTCTATCTTTTTCAAACATAAATGGAAGGCTCTCATGTGCTTATCCATCTTCCAATTGTATGTGTAATTTGACAACCACATTGCTCTCATTTCCATATGGATATATCCATCTTCAATTCTCTAAAAAAACATTATTTTGGGTTTCGATTAATTGATTCATGTAAGGGAAAATATTTTATGCACTGGTCGTGGAATTTTTTCCACAAGCATCTAGTTTCGAGGTTAGAATTTAGGGTTAACACTATTTTATTACACATTAAAATTTAAATATAAATATGTATTTTTATAATATTAATTCAATATATTAATCGACATAGGAGAAAAAAGATTGAAAGAGAAGTGGGAGGCTAAATTTAAATAATTTATTAAAATTTTATTATAGGATATATATACATATTAACAAAAAAATATGTTGTTAATAATAAATTAAAATTAACAAATCAAATCAAATCTTTAATTCTCAAGAGGCAAGGATTGCTTTCATGCCACGTAATGAGAAAGTGAGATGGGGAACTACAAGATTGCAACCCTTTTCCTTGTGTGCCCACAACACACAAATAAGAGTGTTATATACAGGGTATAATTCATTTACATAGTTTCACATTGATCATTTGATTAATTAAATTTGATGGTTGTAATTTCGAACAAAAAATAATGGATGTAATTAAAACATTAGATTGAGAATAATATATTTTTCTTTTCTTTATTTTTAAATTTTTTTTAGTTGTTAGTACTTGTAGACAATTAGGGTTTTCTGTGATGGTGATTTTTGTTTTTGACTTATTATCAATCTTAGATTGCATGTGATCTCACATATGCCATTTGGTGTTTTGGTTCCCCCACATCAAAATTTGGGTAACATATACTCCAAAAGTTAATTTCCATCAAGGTTCAATATTTAACATATTTAGAATTATAGTGTATTTTCCCTACCATAATTTTCAAAGATACAAGGGCAACGATGTTGAACTAACGATAATAACATGAAAGGATTATTAAAGAAATGGGACCTTTAATTTACAAAAATTACAACTATTCTCTTTCAACTAGCGGTGAGCAAAACTCGACTCGACTCGAAGAATCGAAAATTTCGATTCGACTCGTTCTGACTCAACTCGAAATTACATAAACTCGGTTCAACTCGAAAAAAATTTCAAATAAAGTTTGAGTTGTAAAATGAAAATTTGAATAACTCGAAATTTTTAGTAATTAGTGTATTAATTTTTAAGTTCGAGTCAAGTTCCTCAATTCTTCCTTATATATATACCAATATAAAAAATATGAAGAAATATATGTCACATATGAAAAAATATGATGAAATATAGATGCATATTGTATATGATTAGAGAAAGTCGTTTAAATTAGAATCAAAGTGTACTATAACATGATAAATAATTACAATTAAATTTATATAGGAACTCGAAAACTCGAATCGAATGAAAAAAATTTCAAATAAATTTTGAGTTGTAAAATATGACGCGCCAACTCGAATAACTCAAAATTTTTTGACTCGACTCGATCGAACGCACACCCTAACTTCTAATCAGAAGTACAACTTATAATGGCAATTGCACCCTTTTGGCACTTGGACCAGGTCAAGTTGCAAACAAGTAATGTTAACAAATAAAAATAAAAAACTTTTTTATTAAATAGCAATTTAAAACTACTCATCAATCTCACATTAAAAATCATGAGAGATATAATAAGTATTTAAATAAAAAAGTATTACTAGAATCTAAAATTGTCATAGACCTGATATTTTTTCAATAGAGATCTAATAAATATTTAAACATGAACAATTGAGAGAAACTGTCAAGATTTACTAATAATTTTTAATAATTTATCAATTCAAAATTAATATAAACTTAAAATACATTCAAATAAAAAAAATCGAGACAGATGCCCCTCCCACACTCTACATATAATTCCGTCCAAACCACAACATCTGTGAGTACGACTTTAATGGCAAAGAAGGTGTTTGCATGAATGAAGGGTGCTTGTTTTAAAAAGGTCACATGCACATATTAAATACGCTATAACTCAGTGACAAAACAAAACCTCAAGAAATTATGACTCAAGGAAAAGAGAAAACGAACAAGACAGCGACATGGGCTAAAATCATTTTGTTTAGTAGTACATGGGCTTCTGATTTGTTTGGGTGAAGAGACTCCTGATCCCATGGTCAAACCAATCACATTTACATCGTATATAACTATTTACGATTAATTCCTTTAAAGATCCCAAAATACCATTTGTAACCCCCTCATCCCGGTCTGACCGGATGACCGGTCCGAGTGAGCTACACGGGGAAAACCGAGTGAAAACCCCTAAGGATTCTCCCTCGGTTAGCAACCCTATTTTTTTCATTTTAAAATCTTGTCTAAATGGATATTAAACCCTAAGTGATCATACAACGGAACAACAATATATAAAACAATCAAACGAACTCAAACAATCATGTTATAGCCCAATTTTAAACTTAAACTGCAGGCGGTATCGATACACCTAAGGGGTGTATCGATACCCCTTGACTAGGTTTAAGCTTTAACTGCAGGCGGTATCGATACACTTAAGGGGTGTATCGATACCCCCTTGACTATGCCAACTGGTCAAAGTCAATCCGTAGAGACCGTATCGATACACCCAAGGAGTGTATCGATACCCTCCCCAACGGTTGACTTCCCACGGTCAACGCTAAGATGACGGTATCGATACACCAGATGTAACCCCCTCGTCCCGGTCTGGTCGGATGACCGGTGTGAGAGGGCCACACGGGGAAAACCGAAGCGAAACCCAAGGGGTTCCTCCTCGGTTAGCAACCCTAATTTTTTTTTCATTTTAAACTTGTCATTTTCGAACCCCAAACCACAAACAAACAACCAAAATTCAATTCTTGACTAAATGCACATTAAATCCTATGTCTTTATACCATTAAAAAGGTCAACAAGTCAAAACAGAACAATTTAAAGCAGCAGTTTCGAAACCTTATCCAAGGGTTTCGAAATTTTTGCTGACAGAAACCCCTGGAACCAAAATCTCCCCCAAAGTTTCGAAACCTTAAGGAAGGTTTCGAAACCTTGGACCTTAGTTTCGAAACTTTGGTGGACAGACAGCCCTGGAACCAAAATTTCACCAAAGGTTTCGAAAACTTGGGGAAGGTTTCGGAACCTTTGACCATAGTTTCGAAACCTACCCCAAAGGTTTCGAAACTTTGGCTGGCAGTGACCCCTGGAACCAAATTTTCTGCAAAGGTTTCGAAACCTAACCCCTGGTTTCGAAACCTTAGTGCAGGGGATCACTTACTGCCCAACTTAAGGACTACCTAACCATGAAAAACACCAAGATTCAAGCATAGACATACATAATGGCTTACGAAGGACCAAAGGCATGTATTAACACTCACAAGACTCGCACATGCACTCATTTAAGCAAACATACATGAGCCATATATAGCACTTAACATGAATCAAGGCATACATACTTAACATTCATACAAAGAGCAATTCATGCATATATGGACATCCAAGCATTTAGGATTTCATGCCTTAGCAACTAAAACATGTAGACATTCATGGCATGTAACAACAACAATACCTAGAGATCAAACAAGGCATCCAAGAATCAAACCATTATCAACATACATCAAAACCTATCCCATTGCTTAACTATTACATCAATTTACTCAAAACGCATACATTGAGCTCACCAATAGCAACACTTGGAGACCTTTCCTTGCCCTTGCCACCCACAAGCTAATTATCTGCATTGTCGAACAAAAGAGAGCGTAAGCATAAAAGCTTAGTGAGGGTAAGCTCATAAAACAAACCTTCGACAATGCAGGGTCCAAGCACGAGCCACAACCGAGATAAAAATGCATGATCTTACCTCCGATCCACACGAGCCATAATTAGATGATGCATGAGCATATATTCAAAATCATGTCATGCTCAACATGTTTAAATCCACAACATATGGAATCACATATATTAAACCATGTTAGCAACACATCCCCAAATCACATTGGCTCACAATTAACCACATATTGCAACATAAACTACAATTTCCGTATTGGCACCTAGCTATGACTCGAATACGCGGATAACCGTTGGAACTCACATCCAACAACTCAACCATTACCTGACGGTGGGATTACACTCATCACCGTTCACGCGGAGGGGATTCCACTCATCCTCACGCCTCATTTCACGCGGAGGGGATTCCACTCATCCTCACGCCCCGTCGATGGGATTCCACTCATCACCGACTATTATAAATACAATTTCCGGGCGAACCCGTACTCCTCCTTGGTGACTCAACGCCACCAAGGCCACGCGCGACTTTTGACTCATGTGTACACACTAACATCCTAATGATCGATCATTTGTACCCAAGCATACTAGTGCCAATACTACACATTTCATTAATCATTCATATTATCAATTCATAACACTTCCGTGCTTAGCACGTACTCACCATGACATACCGTCATGCACAAGCCACATTTCCATGTCTAGCATGTACTCACCATGATCCCCGGATCATACAAACATTTCATAATATCATTACACATGTCAACACTACATGCATCTCAACAACACAATTATCACATCATATTTCATACACATGTATATCTCTATCACATTTATCATCAACATGCACGTAACAATGCATTAAGCCATGCCTCCACATACATGTATAACAACATAAACATAGCCACCATGAGCATGATTAAACATGAGGCATAATTCAACACTTTAAAGATCAACCAAGGTCTCTAACTAAAGTTTGGGATTAGGCCACCACCCTAATCCCAACTCTAGGTGGGTCTACCAATCCCAACCTAGTTCACATGCTTGAACCAACACTTGAAAACCATTTAAAAGTATTTAACCACTCACCTAAGCTTCCAAGCTCCAAGCCAAGCAACCATGGTCTTCAATTTCCGAATTTGATCCCGAGGTTTCACCAACACAAAATCTTGCTTCTAATCACCTCAACACATTCAAAACAACCTCAAATCAATTCATCAATTAAGGTAACAAACCCGGAACACTAATCAAACACCAAACTCAACATTTCGAGCCATGAACAACCCCCAAAATTACCAAATCCGAGCAGCCCTTCTACAAAGCCCAAAACTTGTGATTTCAACACATTTAGCACATTCAAATGCTTCCAAAATAGCCCCCAACTATTACCCTAACATCAACCCTCAATTTCCAACACAAACCTCACCCAAAACTCAACTAAAAACCCTCTTAAAACCCCACCAAAACCCAATTTCGGGAATCCTTATAAAACACCTCAAAAATTATATATGTTGGTCCCTTTAGTTCATAAACACCATATCTAACAATATTAAATCAAAATCTTAAGTTAAAAACAATAAAGATATCATTTTTATCCAAACCTTTCAAAAACCCAAATTCTAAAACATTGATGAAAATGAAATATATTTGTACTTCCAAGTAGAGGAAGATGAAAGCAAGTCAGAAATGTAATTACCTTTCAAAAATCACCAACGAAGGCCAAGGAGATGATGAAATAAAGATTTGGAGAGGAAGAGCATTTTTTAACGTGGGAGAAGAAATGAAGAAGATGAAGAAGAGATAAAGTTGTCTTCTAAAATAAAGGAGGGGTTTTTATTTAAAAGTTCACATATTTACCAAAACGCCATTAATGAGATGGCAATATCATTTACTTTAAAATCCATAAATTTGAGTTTCAATCCAATTCGGTCCAACACAATTGTTTGTTTTGAAAAGAATACGAAGACCAAAATAATACATTATTATTTTAATTATAAAGCTGAAACCCGAAATAATATTAAAATATTATTTTCACCCGACCCCTAAACCCGGGTGTTACAACTCTTCCCCACTTAAGGAAATTTCGTCCCCGAAATTTATCGAACAGGAACCCACTTTCCTTCACACCACAACACTCTAATCAATCTCGGTGGACTTACCACACATCAATAGGTATCTGATGCTAAGATCTCAACTGATTCTTCGTTGCACGCGATTTCGAACTCAACTCAATCTCTTCAACAAACATAGCACGACACAGATCCGACTCACATTCCTGAATCATAGATACACACATCACATCACAAACCTCTTTCTAACTCTGGTGGTAACCGCAACAAATAAACAACTGTATTAGCCCGATTCACAATCTCATACAACACTGTTTGAACACACGACTCCTAACTTCTCTGACTGACCCTTTGTCTTCATCAATTAACCAAACACTATGCAGACGTCTTCAAAATTATTCTAGTTGAAATCTCGAGTCTCTATTACTCGCTTCCCTTATGAACCTTCCACGGATGTAACAAATAGAAGGAGCTGAAGCTCGGTCTTGACACGCTGGCAAATTACATACCCACTCTCATACTGAACCACATTATTCATCCACTCAATTCAGAAGCATTCATCTTCAACCCACAATACGTCTTCATACTACTCAGATGCAATACAGATGAACTATATTGTGCTTCGGCCAAAACAATACGTCTCGAAACACTATGTCAATCGGTACAACTATTCTATCTCTGAAGTGCAAAACTCTATCATCTCTGAAACTGTATCCAGAAGGTCTTCCTTCTACTCTGCCTCGCACGTGAGGTGCCAAGAATCTGTCTTGCAACTGTTTCTTTTCAAACATTCTGACTCAGTGTGGGTTCAACATGAAACACAGCCACAAGAATACTGGCATTCGGTAACTGAATTCAGTAAATACAGCTCGCAACTCAACTACCAATCTAACAACAATTACAACTCGGATCATCGGTCACTACGGAGGCTATCTTCGGATGGTACTCACTCTTGATATTACAGTCTTCAAGCAAGTCTAACTACTCATGTTGTTCAAGTTTCAACCCTTCCTAAGTTGTCTAACAACTCAAGTTCTGATAATATGTACGTACACACTGTGCATTTCTTACTTTACAAGCTTTGTCTCTAAGTCTTCGAAGCAAATACAACTGTAAGTAACTCTATGTCTCATATCGAATAACTCTTCTCACGGTCTTCCAACTATCTTGCTGAACAAGCCACAATCTTCTGTCTTGCATAAGTACACAACCTAACTCTACATGTAATGCATCACTGTGGTTCACAACTCTTTCTCTGACATAAGTTGATTCAAGGTCGAAGCTCTCTTCAAAGTCTCTTTCAGTTTCTCAAGGGCTCATTGTCTCGCATCTAACCACACAACTGAACATTCTTCTGTAGCAATCTATCAATGGAGCAACTATCTTCAAACACTATTTACAATTCTCTGAGAGTAACAAGGCTAGACCTAGGAACTATAGATATCTGTCACAGTCTTCAATTTCTTCCAACTCATATCTTCTTTTGCCTACTAAGGATTTACTCTAGCACACTCAGCTGATCTACATGTCCTAGGAGGACATCTTCGTTAACTCGGAGTTCACGTTGGCTCACTTGGCATACAACTGATTCTCTAATAGAATCTACAATACTAACTCTAAAGCTTGTCATGGTCTTCTTCGGTACTTGAATATACTCATGTATCATCTATGAGGACTACTACAACTGATCAGGAAGTTTAGGAAAATATTCTGTTCAACATCTCTATAAAAGTAACCAACACACTAGTCCAACAAAACAGCATAACTCGGAACTCAAAACGGTCATATCTTGCCTCAAAAGTTGTCTTCGGTACTTCAATTTTTCTCACTTTCAACTGGTAGTAAACGGATCTCAAATTAATCTTCGAAAGACTGAAGCACACACTACTGACCAACTAATCACTGACACTCAGAAACGGATGTTAATGATTCACTGTCACTTGTTTCATCTATCTGAAATCTAAACACATCCTCGTACTGTCACTCTTCCCTCTTCACAAATTACACTGTAGAACTCTGAGATGATGCACTAGGCCTAATGAATCTAAGGTCTAACAAGTCTCGAAGTTAATTCTTCAACATTCTCAATTCTTTCCAGGATTCACAAGTTACAGAGCAAACAAAACAGAAGCAACCTCGAAATCGGTCTCAATAACAAACTCTTCTCCTCTAACAAGAGGTAAACCGGCAATTCTTCCAAATACTTCTAGGAAAAGAAAACACAAACTATCCTAACATTATGCGGTCTAGTCTTCATTCAAAATCAAATTCATCACAATTACTAAGCAAGCCTGTCAACTAAGCTCAATCAATCTTTGACCTCTAAATCTGGATCAACATTCAACAAGAAGTTCACCTTCTCACCTACCACTACAGTCACACATAAATCTTGTAACTTCAAGTCAACTCTTTCTTTGTCTCAACGTATACACTAACTATTTGCTCTTCAAGCCGAGCCTTGGAAAAAGGCACACCGAAACTGTAGGAAGACAGTCACTTCACATCTACTAGAAACTAGTAATTCCGAACTACCAACAAACATCTTTTGTACTTCTTTCTGATCGCTACTATCTCCCAAAAGGCTAGTCACATGTGTCCCTACGTCTAAGATCTCAACAGAGATACGTCAAAATCCTTGCACGCTCCCACAAACGGACAATTCTGCAAAAATTGTAACTTCACAAGTACACAACTGATAGTCTTCGGTCCTCTCGTTTTCAGACTGATTCTTCAACAAAATCCGACTCTTCTAGACTATTCGTAGAGCATTTCAAAACTTCAAAACGCAGTTCCGGGCACACATAGACAACCATACTGAAAAACCACCCAGACGTACACTGGCCCCAAACACACAAATCGGTTCCCATTCACGGATACTGATCGGCTGTCTTGCATCGAAATCATAGGCTGAACCCCAACGGTCACCACTAACACTTCTGAAATTCAGATTACTCACACGAGACCCCTACCTAGATCTCGCCAAAAGAACTAAGGTACTCATACCTACCTCATCGAGCACATTCAAACTTGCATGCTTGTTAACAACATACGGAAGTACGAACTCAGAACCAATCAGAAGGGACAAACTCAAAACTGTACCAAGGGCTTATCCACTATAACATAGATACCACCTGACTCCCACTCATAGGTCTTCACTTCTTTTCACCAACTAGTACCAGAATCGGTCAAATCGTCCCTTCATCAACAGGAATCAACTCACATGCACGCAGACTCGAGCAAACAAATTGTACCTCAACTCCGGTACAACCATACTCCCCTAACTAGCAAAGAACTTCCTCCACATCATCCACATTTTAAAAACCACAACTTCCACTTACCGATTCACGGCCCACACATTGGCCCTAAGCTTACTAAAAGCAATAAATCAATCAACAATTTAACATACAAGTTGGGTTAGCAAAGGAAAGGTCCAAGTGGCTCAAGTATGATTTCCCTCACTTAAAATCCTTTTTCCGATGTAATAGAAGCAATGGGACTCTACTAAACATGTTTCAATCAAATAAGCACACATACATGCTCAACCAAGCATATAACAAGGCATACTTGCTAAACAAGCAAACAAATGCGTACGATCAAACAACATTCATTCTCAATCAAACAATCACACATCACAGCATACACGGGTACACATCACAGCATACACGGGTAACGAGCAACATGCTTTTAAACCAACAATCAACATACTTGTCATACAAGCAATCATACTTACAAAGCAAGCAAACACCGTGCACATCAATTCAAAACTTAAACTTACCTCACTTACCTGCCCAAGGTCTCGGAAACCTTAGGCTCTGATACCAACAAATGTAACCCTCTCGTCCCGGTCTGGTCGGATGACCGGTGCGAGAGGGCCACACGGGGAAAACCGAAGCGAAACCCAAGGGGTTCCTCCTCGGTTAGCAACCCTAATTTTTTTTTCATTTTAAACTTGTCATTTTCGAACCCCAAACCACAAACAAACAACCAAAATTCAATTCTTGACTAAATGCACATTAAATCCTATGTCTTTATACCATTAAAAAGGTCAACAAGTCAAAACAGCACAATTTAAAGCAGCAGTTTCGAAACCTTATCCAAGGGTTTCGAAACTTTTGCTGACAGAAACCCCTGGAACCAAAATCTCCCACAAAGTTTCGAAACCTTAGGGAAGGTTTCGAAATTTTTAGTAATTAGTGTATTAATTTTTAAGTTCGAGTCAAGTTCCTCAATTCTTCCTTATATATATACCAATATAAAAAATATGAAGAAATATATGTCACATATGAAAAAATATGATGAAATATAGATGCATATTGTATATGATTAGAGAAAGTCGTTTAAATTAGAATCAAAGTGTACTATAACATGATAAATAATTACAATTAAATTTATATAGGAACTCGAAAACTCGAATCGAATGAAAAAAATTTCAAATAAATTTTGAGTTGTAAAATATGACGCGCCAACTCGAATAACTCAAAATTTTTTGACTCGACTCGATCGAACGCACACCCTAACTTCTAATCAGAAGTACAACTTATAATGGCAATTGCACCCTTTTGGCACTTGGACCAGGTCAAGTTGCAAACAAGTAATGTTAACAAATAAAAATAAAAAACTTTTTTATTAAATAGCAATTTAAAACTACTCATCAATCTCACATTAAAAATCATGAGAGATATAATAAGTATTTAAATAAAAAAGTATTACTAGAATCTAAAATTGTCATAGACCTGATATTTTTTCAATAGAGATCTAATAAATATTTAAACATGAACAATTGAGAGAAACTGTCAAGATTTACTAATAATTTTTAATAATTTATCAATTCAAAATTAATATAAACTTAAAATACATTCAAATAAAAAAAATCGAGACAGATGCCCCTCCCACACTCTACATATAATTCCGTCCAAACCACAACATCTGTGAGTACGACTTTAATGGCAAAGAAGGTGTTTGCATGAATGAAGGGTGCTTGTTTTAAAAAGGTCACATGCACATATTAAATACGCTATAACTCAGTGACAAAACAAAACCTCAAGAAATTATGACTCAAGGAAAAGAGAAAACGAACAAGACAGCGACATGGGCTAAAATCATTTTGTTTAGTAGTACATGGGCTTCTGATTTGTTTGGGTGAAGAGACTCCTGATCCCATGGTCAAACCAATCACATTTACATCGTATATAACTATTTACGATTAATTCCTTTAAAGATCCCAAAATACCATTTGTAACCCCCTCATCCCGGTCTGACCGGATGACCGGTCCGAGTGAGCTACACGGGGAAAACCGAGTGAAAACCCCTAAGGATTCTCCCTCGGTTAGCAACCCTATTTTTTTCATTTTAAAATCTTGTCTAAATGGATATTAAACCCTAAGTGATCATACAACGGAACAACAATATATAAAACAATCAAACGAACTCAAACAATCATGTTATAGCCCAATTTTAAACTTAAACTGCAGGCGGTATCGATACACCTAAGGGGTGTATCGATACCCCTTGACTAGGTTTAAGCTTTAACTGCAGGCGGTATCGATACACTTAAGGGGTGTATCGATACCCCCTTGACTATGCCAACTGGTCAAAGTCAATCCGTAGAGACCGTATCGATACACCCAAGGAGTGTATCGATACCCTCCCCAACGGTTGACTTCCCACGGTCAACGCTAAGATGACGGTATCGATACACCAGATGTAACCCCCTCGTCCCGGTCTGGTCGGATGACCGGTGTGAGAGGGCCACACGGGGAAAACCGAAGCGAAACCCAAGGGGTTCCTCCTCGGTTAGCAACCCTAATTTTTTTTTTCATTTTAAACTTGTCATTTTCGAACCCCAAACCACAAACAAACAACCAAAATTCAATTCTTGACTAAATGCACATTAAATCCTATGTCTTTATACCATTAAAAAGGTCAACAAGTCAAAACAGAACAATTTAAAGCAGCAGTTTCGAAACCTTATCCAAGGGTTTCGAAATTTTTGCTGACAGAAACCCCTGGAACCAAAATCTCCCCCAAAGTTTCGAAACCTTAAGGAAGGTTTCGAAACCTTGGACCTTAGTTTCGAAACTTTGGTGGACAGACAGCCCTGGAACCAAAATTTCACCAAAGGTTTCGAAACCTTGGGGAAGGTTTCGGAACCTTTGACCATAGTTTCGAAACCTACCCCAAAGGTTTCGAAACTTTGGCTGGCAGTGACCCCTGGAACCAAATTTTCTGCAAAGGTTTCGAAACCTAACCCCTGGTTTCGAAACCTTAGTGCAGGGGATCACTTACTGCCCAACTTAAGGACTACCTAACCATGAAAAACACCAAGATTCAAGCATAGACATACATAATGGCTTACGAAGGACCAAAGGCATGTATTAACACTCACAAGACTCGCACATGCACTCATTTAAGCAAACATACATGAGCCATATATAGCACTTAACATGAATCAAGGCATACATACTTAACATTCATACAAAGAGCAATTCATGCATATATGGACATCCAAGCATTTAGGATTTCATGCCTTAGCAACTAAAACATGTAGACATTCATGGCATGTAACAACAACAATACCTAGAGATCAAACAAGGCATCCAAGAATCAAACCATTATCAACATACATCAAAACCTATCCCATTGCTTAACTATTACATCAATTTACTCAAAACGCATACATTGAGCTCACCAATAGCAACACTTGGAGACCTTTCCTTGCCCTTGCCACCCACAAGCTAATTATCTGCATTGTCGAACAAAAGAGAGCGTAAGCATAAAAGCTTAGTGAGGGTAAGCTCATAAAACAAACCTTCGACAATGCAGGGTCCAAGCACGAGCCACAACCGAGATAAAAATGCATGATCTTACCTCCGATCCACACGAGCCATAATTAGATGATGCATGAGCATATATTCAAAATCATGTCATGCTCAACATGTTTAAATCCACAACATATGGAATCACATATATTAAACCATGTTAGCAACACATCCCCAAATCACATTGGCTCACAATTAATGGTATTGATACACCCCTCAAGTGTATCGATACACGAGGCCTGAAACAAGAAGGTGGTATCGATACCGTACCAACCGTATCGATACCCCTGCACTGCAAAACCTCCCAAACTCAGCAAAACGATCAAGACTCGAGTCTAAATGCAATTTAAGACTTCCCTAGCCCCAACCAAACATTCTCACAACATTTACATACCACTTTATAGCCATACAAGCACCCAACATGTATAAACATCAAGGAAATCATGCAATAGACCCAAGATGGCATTCAAGCATTCAAAGTTCATACTTCAACATTCAAACATGAAGGCAACCTCAAAGGCACATGACCAACACACAAGGTAAACAATTTAGACATGGTTACAATCCAAACATAGCATCATTAAGCCAATCAAAAACAACATAATTAAGGAGTCTAAACATGCTCCTAAACCACCAACAATAGCACAAAACAATAACAACTATCCCATTGCTTTACTATTACAATCTTTAAATTTAACTATCATACTTGAGCTAACCGTAAGCAACACTTGGAGACCTTTCCTTGCCCTTGCCACCCACAAGCTATTTATCTGCATTGTCGAACAGAAGAGAGCGTAAGCATAAAAGCTTAGTGAGGGTAAGCTCGTAAAACAAACCTCGACAATGCAGGGTCCAAGCACGAGCTACAACCAAGATAAAATGCATGATCTTACCTCCGATCCACACGAGCCATAATTATAAATGATGCATGAACATATATTCAATATCATGTCATGCTCAACATGTTTAAATCCACAACATATGAAATCACATATATTAAACCATGTTAGCAACATATCCCAAATCACATTGGCTCACAATTAATCACATATTGGCAACATAAACCACAATCCGTATTGGCACCTAGCTATGACTCGAATACGCGGATAACCGTTGGATCTCACATCCAACAACACAACCATTACCTGACGGTGGGATTACACTCATCACCGTTCACGCGGAGGGGATTCCACTCATCCTCACGCCTCATTTCACGCGGAGGGGATTCCACTCATCCTCACGCCCGTCGATGGGATTCCACTCATCACCGACGAATATATATATATAAGAAGATTTCCGGGCGAACCCGTACTCCATCTTGATGACTACCATCATCAAGACCACGCGCGCATTTTGACTCACGTGTGCACACTAAACATCCTAATGATCGATCATTTGTACCCAAGCATACTAGTGCCAATACTACACATTTCATTAATCTATCACAATATCAATCCATAACAACTTCCGTGCTTAGCACGTACTCACCATGACTCACCGTCATGCACGAACCACATTTTCATGCCTAGCATGCACTCACCATGATCCTCGGATCATACAATCACTTCATAACATCATCACACATGTCAACACTACATGCATCTCAATAACACAAATATCACATCATATTTCGTACATATGTATATCTCTATCACATTTATCATCAACATGCATGTAACAATGCATTAAGCCATGCATCTACATACATATATAACAACATAAGCATAACCACCATAAGCATGATTAAACATGAGGCATAATTCAACACTTTAAAGATCATCCAAGGTCTCTAACTAAAGTTTGGGATTAGGCCACCACCCTAATCCCAACCCTAGGTGGGTCTACCAATTCCAACCTAGTTCACATGCTTGAACCAACACTTGAAAACCATTTAAAACTATTTAACCACTCACCTCTACCTCCAAGCTCATCTACCAAGCAACCATGGTCTTCAATTTCCGAATTCGTTCCCAAGGCCTCAACAACACAAATTCCCGCTTCTAAACAACCTCAAACACAATTCAAACAATCACAAATCAGCCCAACATCAAAAGACCAACCCGAAATACAATTCAATCACAATTTACAATGTTGCAAGCCATGACCAAACCCCTTATTTTGCAATCTCGGACAGCCCACTTACCCCTTCCAAAATCCATGTTTCCAACACCCATTGCACCCACAAATGATCCCAAATCAACCCCTAACCATAGCACTACCATTGGGCTATCGATTCCCACCTAAAACAAACCCCAAAACTCACCTAAAACCCTCCAAAACCCCCCATTTATACCCAAATTCGGGAATTCATTTAAAATACTCTAAAAATCATATATGTTGGACTATTTGATTCACAAACAACATATCTAACATAAATAAACCAAAAGCCTTGATAAAAACTCATAAAGTCACAACTTTTAACCAAAACTTTGAAAAACCCAAATTCTAAAACATTGATGAAAATGAAATCTATTTGTACTTCCAAGTAGAGGAAGATGAGAGCAAGTCGAAAATGTAATTACCTTTCAAAATGCTCCAAAAATGGAGGCAAGATTTGATGGAAAAGCACCAAGGAGGGGGAGGGGAGTTTGACGTGAAATGGAGAAGGGTTGGGGAAGAAGATGGCAATTTGTGTTTTAAATAAAAAGAGGGGTTTTTAATTTGAATGGCCATTTTATTACAAAAATGCCATTAATGAGATGGCAATCTCATTTACTTTAAAATCCATGAATTTGAGTTTCAATCCAATTTGGTCCAACACAATTGTTTGTTTTGAAAAGAATACGAAGACCAAAATAATACATTATTATTTTAATTATAAAACTAAAACCCGAAATAATATTAAAATATTATTTTCACCCGACCCCTAAACCCGGGTGTTACACCATTCATATTTTAATTTAGTCCCTTAACTTCTAAATATTTTAATTGATTTTTTTAAAATTTCGGTATTATTTCAATTGAACTCAAATATAAGAGAAATTATATCATAGGCCTCATCCATGGTTGCAACCAATAAAATCCATTTATTTTATTAATTTTTCCATGTCATATTTTTACCAAATGAATCTTTACTTAGTAAAATGTAATATTTAATTTAATTTACAGCAAATATGATTGAAGATCCACGTAGTAAAAATATAACATAGCAAAAATTAATGAAATAGATGAATTGTATTAATTAGGACCATTGATGAGGTGGCGAGCTAGGCATATGATATAATTTCTCCATATATAAATAATTAAGTTGTATGGTTGATGGTAACTGATTTTTTATCATGTTTTGCATTTAGATTCTATATATAATATATCCAGGCTTTCCTTTTGCTCATGCACGCTTTAGAAACATCGACGACAAGGTCATACACCTTCGATCGTATGCAGTTTACTATTCTCGTTCTACACACCTACTGTCTTTTGGTTAGTCTTTTACTGAATCTTTGAATTTTCTTTGTTTTACAATATCGTAAATAAGGGAGAACTCAATTTGTTTTATCATTCTTTCTATGTTCTTGAGATATACTTATTGAATTTTGTTAAAGATTCTACAACCACAACGTTGCATTTCATTCAACGTAGCAGGAGGAGAAGAGCTGCTGGGACGTCAGGGACTGCCGTCGCTAGGGGCAGCCGCCCCAGGAGATCACGCCTTGTCGTTGGGGGACGCCGCCAACGCCACCATGGGAGAGAAGTCAAAGATGCTGATGTTGCTGCTCTTGCCACCACTGCTCAGACCACTTCAGGGGATCGCCACCGAAGAGAAGCCATAGATGTTAGAGCAGCAACCGCTGCGGAATGCGCCACCGCTATTGATGTATTTAACAAAGAAATAAGAAAAGACCCCGCTGCTGGAGCAGCCACCGAGGCAACAGCCTGTCAAGTGCTTATTCTCTCGATGCTTGGCTAGGATCGACCGTCTCCTCACGCCCTCGTTTCTCATGCGCGATCTCTACCTTAGATGAGCTAACAACTTGATTTTTAACGGTTTTTGTCATGTCTTGAGTGTCTCGAACACGCTCTGATACTAAATGTCACAGACTTAATCTCATATTGAGCTATCCGTGCGACGTTAACACTCCCAACTCAATGCTAACAAGTCTTATTTGACGCGAACGTTATAGCTAGGCAAGTGCAAAGTAGAGAAGGCAAGAGAACTTAGAAAAGAAAGCTTTATTGAACTTTGAAAGAGTGTAAAAGAGAGCTTACAAGAATGCTTAAACTATTAGGTTTGTGGGATGGTTACAAATGAGGGGTGGCCCTATTTATAGGCATCCACCTCTTTAAGGGATGTTTCTAGATCATCTTAGTGTTTGGTATATATTTACAAGTGGTAGAGAACTCTAGATAGTTCTACAAGTTTCTACATATCCCTAAGAGTCTAAAATATTCTAGAGAGTTCCAGAGACCTCTAGAGTAGTCCCGATTCTTTTAAAGCCTTCTAGGGTCTTTTTTAACATTCTAGAACCTAGAATGTTCTAGATGCTTCCAGCACGTTTCAGGTCCTTCTAGAATATTCTAGAACTTTCGAGAGTCTTTTAGGGTCTTATAGAATATTCTAAGGTATTATTTCAATCATGTATTTTAATTATTCCAAGAACACATATGGAATATGATCTATTTACACAGCGTAAGAATTTTTAAGTTTTACACTTTTTTGAATCGTTGGACACGTAAAATGGATAACTGAGATTAACAGTACAATATGTGAAGATTATCACTAAGAAAAGTAAGGCCAAACCCGTGTATATATGTATATATATTTAAATCTACCAAGAACACATAGTGGAGGGGCCTTCTACAAATTTTGACCAAAAAGAAAATGAAGAAAACTACGAAGTTGGCAAATATGTAGTAATCTCGGTAGAAGGAACAAAAGGCCACCATAATCAGCTAACACAAAGAGAATTTAACAGCAGGTTCAAGCAAAAATATCTTTCCACGGTTACGTTCCAACCTCAACTACTCATTATACATAAACTTAAAGCGAAATGCTAAGTGCTAACAACAACAAAATTCCAAAAGTAAATGTAATAATACTAAGTCGACAGAGCAAATCAAGGCCTTATCGACAAACCTGTGCAGTACAGTTCGCTAAAATGCGCCTGAGTGGAGAGATTGTTTTCTTTTCTTTCATATCCACAGCTCTGAAAAAAGAACAAAAGGCATACATCATAATTAAAAAAAATGAAAGATTGATAGAGTGATAATTATTCATGGATTGGTGAAATTAGGGTTTTCAATTGAATTGACGACAAAAAGTATTAAAAAAGAAATTCAAGAGATTGATTAACTAAATTGAACAAAATACGAAAGAGAAATTACCTGCACAATTCAACATTTTTATTAAGCGGGATTCAGAGAACAAAATTATACTGATTCTTTTTTGGGCCAAATCTTAAGAGTTGTTTTTTAATCTATGATGCGAGTTTACTTCTTGAACTACACCTAACGGTCTTTATCTCGAAAATTAGAGTATGAATCTGCCCTAAAAGCTCGGTGGTCATTTATATAGTTTACTCATTATATTAAGAATACTGAAAAGAAATTCAAATAGTAGCAAATGGGCTAAAATCATTCTGTTTAGTAGTTCATGGGCTTCTGATCTGTTTGGGTGAAGAGACTCCTGATCCCATGGTCAAACCAATCACATTTACACATAGTACATAACTATTTACGAATAATTTCATTAAAGATCCCCAAAATACCATTCATATTTTAATTTAGTCCTTAAACTTCTAAATATTCTAATTATTTTTTTTTAATTTCGATATTATTTCAATCATGTATTTTAATTATTCCAGCCGCCATTATAAGTAATTAAATGCTGCCTCAATCTAAGATAGAGCACATTAATAATATGCGAATCAAATTAGGCTATTAGGTTATTTACGAATCAAATTATAAATATGTATATATACCTATTAGGCTATTACATTAGGATAAAAATTATCTGCTATATTTCGGTGTCTCTATTTATGTCTTAATACTAAAAAATAATATAAAATTAAATTCTAAGCCCTAACCCTAAATTTTAAATCCTAAACTCTACACCCTATATCCTAAAAATACACCCTACCCTAAATTCTCTAAACTCTAACCATGAACCTTAACCTAAAATCTTAAAATTAATTTTGAGCATGAGAATATAAGTAGGGGCACCGAAAAGAGTCGTAGAATTTTCATTCATTACATTGATAGTTTGAATCTAACATGTGGAAAAAAATATGTAATATGGATATAATTTAGAAAAGATTATTTATTTTCTTTATACATCAAATTTAAATTATCAATATAATTGTATGTACATACATGTTTATAGTGTCATCGATAGGGACGACAAAAAAATCTAGAAACTAACAAGTTCTAACTGGCTTTGGCCTTATAATGGTGTTTTTCTTAACGGATTTGTATAATATTATAAGGAATACACAACATTTTAAAAGAATAATTACGTAAGATGTTAACAAATTATATAGGTGGTTAGTTTTTTTTTATAACATTTTGTGTAGTACTCAGTTATACAAAACATTACTAAAGTAGATAAATAGTTAATATTTATGTAATTGGGTATTATTAGCATAAAATATTATCTAAATTATAATAATTTAATAATATTTTGTATTATTATCCCTTAAATATACAAAAATTAGGCCTCAAACCTAGAACTACAGAGAGAATACGGTATTGAAAATGAGAATAGCGTGTTATAGACACAGACGCACATGGAGAACTAGAAGTTAAATTTAATTATTTTTTAATAAAGTTAAATTTAATTACTTGGTTGGAAGGCAAGGTGTGGACAGTATTTTGGTATGGTTATAATTTATACATATTTGTTTTATATGATGTCTCTTACTTATGTTGGCCGATACGTTGCAGTTTCCTTCATAGGCCCTACATTAATTCTAACATTACTTAAAAAAAATGTGAGAAAACTCTAAAATCTCTACAAGCATTACTGAACATCACTAACGATAAACACCGTTGAACATAACTAAATTAATTAATAAAGATTAAAATTTTAAAAGGCTCAACGTATAATTATATATTATTTAAACATATAATATAAATTATTTAAAATAAAATATTAATTAAATTATTTTTCATATATATAATATTATTTATTTTTTTCAAAAATAATTGAATCAAATATCAACCTTAGTCGATTTAAAAAATAAAAACCTAAAACCCTGAACTTGAAACCTAAAATTATAAACCATAAACTATAAATACTAAACCTTAAATTCGATTATTTTTTCACTTATATTATTAGCTTATAGTAACAATCCATTGAAACTTCGATTGTTATGCTATTGTTTTTTTATGAAGTTGTAAGTTAAGAAAATGAATGATCCAAACCTTATATATAAATGATAAATCTTGGGATATAACTATTTCGATAATTATAGTTTACGTAATGACATTTTTGTTATCAAATTAAAAAACATCTCGTTTTCTCTTTTAACTTTTCGTCTCTTTTGACATTTGAACTTTTATTTTTTATTAAATTGAACAACTGATGGAAAAAACAACAAATATGTCAAGTTGACATAAATTATTTTGTCAATTTTTGTATAATTTTATAATTTTCACAATTAGAAAATTTAAATATATACTTTCATTACTTTTTACAATATTTTAATTTTTTTTATCATTTTTTAAAAAATTATTGTTTTAGCTATTGTTTCTAGATTTTTTATGTAAAATGAAAGAATAACTGACGTCGTCATTAGTAAAACACAAAACAATTTACTTCGGCTCAAGGATGGATCGAGAGCGGATATAGGGCGCGGACGCCCCTGAAAATTTATAATTCGTATATGATTTACAATTTTTTCTTATTTTTTATTAAAAATTTAATTTCGCCCTCTAAAAATTTATAAGTTCATCCCTAACATAAAAAGTCATGCGACTGTCCCAGCTTCAACTTAATATATTAGTTATTTTTTCGCCGTTTAGTTCAATTTGACAAAAAAAATCAAACTGAGGAGTGAATGAAATAAAAAATAAAGTCTAAAAATGATTTTTTTAAAGAAATTCCGAGAAACAAAAAAAGTTATTAGGTCAGTATACTTTTAACCCTCTAGATAAATAGAGAAGTTTGGCTTTGAATTTAGAGTTTTTTATATATAAAAATTCACATCATTCAAATAAAGTATATAAAAATCCACATATTTATAACAAAAGGATCAAATTACACTAAATCAAAATATAATGATTAAATCTCAAAAACTATAATTTGACAGAAACAAAAGTTGACATCAAATAAAGTATATAAAGGGAGCCCAAGGCCCACAATGTTAAATGCAACATCTGTGGTCCAAAATCCCTCGGTTTTAAGACACAAACAAAACAATGATCATTTTCTATTGCCCACCAAGCTTTAATTCCAAGGAGTTCAAACAGCTATCCTTACATCGACAGTTGAAGGGTTCTTTATATGTTTGAACAAAATAACACCCATCAATATCATTTGTTTTGCTTGTCCTGTTTTATATATTTTTATAAATAAAAAACATACTTGTTTCTATCTTTTTCAAACATAAATGGAGGGTTCTCATGTGCTTATCCATCTTCCAATTGTATGTGTAATTTGACAACCACATTGCTCTCATTTCCCTATGGATATATCCATCTTCCATTCTCTAAAAAAACATTAGTTTGGGTTTCGATTAATTGATTCATGTAAGGGAAAATATCATATGCACTGGTCGTGAATTTTTTTCCACAAGCATCTAGTTTAGGGTTTAGAGGTTAGAGTTTAAGGTTTAAGGTTAATATTTTAGTGTTTGTGGTTATATTTTAAAAATTAGAGTTTATACTTTAGAACTTAAGGGTTAAGGGTTAAGATTTAAGGTCCCTAAAAGAGATATGTGTCAGCTTTAGAAATCTACTTGTGAAAAGAAAAACTTTCATCAAATAACTACCCTTAATGTAATCACACTAATACGAAGTGACCTTAAAAGATTTATGTTGAATTCAATTTCTACCATCCTTGTTGAATCTTAAACAATATTAATATGTATGTTTTATAATAACATTTACATTTTTAAAACAATATTATAATAACATTACATAATAATTTTAGTAACTATTAATTATATTAATAATTTATCATTTACAAACAAAATATTGTATTACATATTAAAATTTAAATATAAATATGCGTTTTTATAATATTAATTCAATATATTAATCGACATAGGAGAAAAAAGATTGAAAGAGAAGTGGGAGGCTAAATTTAAATAATCTATTTAAATTTAATTATAGATTATATATACATATTAACAAAAAAAATATTTTGTTAATAATAAATTAAAATTAACAAATCAAATCAAATCTTTAATTCTCAAGAGGCAAGAATTGGTTTCATGCCACGTAATGAGAAAGTGAGATGGGGAACTACAAGATTGCAACCCTTTTCCTTGTGTGCCCACAACACACAAATAAGAGTGTTATATACATGGTAGAATTCATTTACATAGTTTCACATTGATTTATGACCGTTTGATTAATTAAATTTGATGGTTGTAATTTCGAACAAAAAATAATGGATGTAATTAAAACATTAGATTGAGAATAATATATTTTTCTTTTCTTTATTTTTTTAACTTTTTTTAATTTTTATTATTCTCAACTTTTTTTATTCGTTCAACGATTCTAAAAACGTATAAAACTAAAAAAAAATTACATTGTGTCAACTGATCTTATTCTTATCTCATTCACATATATAAAGAAACATTATTGATCATTAGTTGTTAGTACTTGAAGACAATTAGGGTTTTATGTGATGGTGATTTTTGTTTTTGACTTATTATCAATCTTAGATTGCATGTGATCTCACATATGCCAATTGGTGTTTTGGTTCCCCCACATCAACATTTGGGTAACATATACTCCAAAAGTTAATTTCCATCAAGGTTCAATATTTAACATATTTAGAATTATAGTGTATTTTCCCTACCATAACTTTCAAAGATACATGGGCAACGATGTTGAACTAACGATAATAACATGAAAGGATTATTAAAGAAATGGGACCTTTAATTTACAAATTTTACAAGTACTCTCTATCAATTAGAGGTGAGCAAAATTTGACTCGAGGCGAAAAAACTCGACTTTAAATTACATAAACTCGATTCAACTCGAAAAAATTTCAAATAAAGTTTGAGTTGTAAAATGAAAATTCAAATAACTCGAAATTTTTAGCAATTAGTGGATTGATTTTTAAGTTCGAGTCAAGTTCCTCAAATTTTCCTTATATATATATATAATATGAAGAAATATATGCCACATATGAAAAAATATGATGAAATATATATGCATATTGTATATGATTAGAGAAAGTTGTTTAAATTAGAATCAAAGTGTACTATAACATGATAAATAATTACAATTAAATTTGTATAAGAACTCCAAAACTCGACTCGAAACTAAAAAATTTCAAATATAGTTTGAGCTGTAAAATATGACGCGTCAACTCGAATAACTCAAAATTTTTTGACTCGACTTGATCGAACGCTCACCCCTACTTCCAACCAGAAGTACAACTTATAATGGCAATTGCACCCTTTTGGCACTTGGACCAGGTCAAGTTGCAAACAAGTAATGTGAACAAATAAAAATAAATACTTTTTTTATTAAATAGCAATTTAAAACTACTCACCAATCTCACATTAAAAATTATGAGAGCTATAATAAGTATTTAAATAAAAAAAGTATTACTATAATCTAAAATTGTCATAGACCTAATAATTTTTTTTGAATAGAGATCTAATAAATATTTAAACATGAACAATTGAGAGAAACTGTCAAGAATTACTAATAATTTTTGATGATTTATCAATTCAACATTAATATAAACTTAAAATACAATCGAATCAAAAAAATTCGAGACAGATGCCCCTCCCACACTCTACATATAATTCCGTCCAAACCACAACATCTGTGACTACGACTTTAATGGCAAAGAAGGTGTTTGTATGAATGAAGGGTGCTTGTTTCAAAAGGGTCACATACACATATTAAATACGCTATAACTCAGTGACAAAACAAAACCCCAAGAAATTATGACTCAAGGAAAAGAGAAAACGAACAAGACAGCGACATGTCGTGTAATGGCAACGAAAGGTAAGAAGAATTATGATCTACAAGTGAAGGCATGCAGTTGAGAATTATTGCAACACCGACGACTCAAGCATGCACCAAATATTACACTCTTCTTTTCATACACATAACATAATAATATTCTTCATGCAAACACAAATTATTATTAAAAGATCAAATTATCGAGTCGAATAAACTCACACGTAATAAAATTTAAAACGGCATCGATCGAACACTCGATTGATAAGAGGTACTGAGTATCATTAAAAAAATATAACCAGTACTGCCACTGGTTTACTGACTAGATTATTAAATATAATAGCTAGTATAATGCAGGAAAGAGGTTGAGGGAGGCAGATAAGAGTTAAATTTGTTCAATAAATGGTGTAAATTGTGGTTAACATATTTAATAATGGAGGAGGAGGACCACATAGGCTTATTTCTGCAGCAGATATAAAACAGCCAACTGCTATAAAGAACCAACACCAACTAATATAATTCCCCCCCCCCCCCCTGGTCCTTGAGAGAGATTGTTCTGCTGTGTTTTGCCTCTTGCCTCCTTGCTTTTTTAAATCAGATCACTCTACACATGATATCCAGAAAATTTTATAAGTACAATATTGTCCATATAAAAAATATATAATCATTATATTTACAAATTTATTTAACATAATAATATTGAACAATTCTTTAAAATATTTTCATGGTGTATTAAAAATACACAATTTTTTTACCAACAATCGGTTGGTCTATTGGGATGAGGCGCTAGGTTTCTTAAGCAAGAGGTTAAGGATTCAAATTCTGACGTTGTGAATGGAGAAAATTAGGTTAGAATGATCGTCTCATATTAAGCTTCTACAGTCTTGATCCGGATTAATCCGCCAATGAGTCTAATATCGGTGGTTAAACAAAAACACACATTTAAAAAATTAGAGATACATGTTTTACAATGAATTGTATGGTCATTGATAAATACTCCTTTTGTCTCAATAAAGTTTTCACAATTAAAAAAAACAACTATTTATTATTTAAAAAGTTAGTATTGGTAAAATTTTGAAAAATATATTTGAAAAATACTTAATAAATTATATTTCAAATATTTTTTGGGTTTTATTTTGATGCACAAGCTGTGTAAATTTTTTTTACACAATCCTTTTATAAAATTTAAAATCTAAATCACAAACCCTAGCAACCTAAACTCTAAACTCTAAATTCTAACCATAAACCTTAAATTATATACCCTACATACTAAACCCCTAAACCCTAACATAAAACCTTAAACCCTAAACCCTAAAATTAAAAGGCTTGTGTAAACTAAAGTTTACACAGCTTGAACATCAAAGTATTTTCCATATTTTTTTTATAAATTTCAATTGATTAAAATAAGTAAAACAACCGACGCCAAAGTTTAAAAATATTTCTTTATTCAACATATTCATTCTTAACTCTCTTTTTTTTCTTATTATAAAGATGTGAATTGTTTATGCTTATTGCTTAATGATTAAGAAGTAAGAAAAAGAAAGAATTTTAATGTTTAAAAGATACTTGAACATCGATATCATTCATGAAAATAATAAGATAGCTAGATAAATATTAATTTATTTTGACGATGATGGTGATAGCTTTTTGCAATGCAATCATACAAATGACTCGTTTTGAATTATTATAAAATCTATAATATATCTAATATTTTAGACAATAAAAGTATCTTTTGAATGGTAAAAAAATATAATTTTACCATATACCAACATACAATTTTATGATTTAAGAATAATTTTATCTGGTTAGGGATTAAAGTCCTTAACTTCACCCTAGAGGTGACAAACTGACCCGAGATCCTATACTCAAATCAATTTTATTTGATCCGAAACTTGATATTGACCTGAAGAGGATGATCCGAACTTGATCTGAAATTCAAAACAAGCAGAATCGAATTGAAACGACCTGATTTTTAGTTGAACCGATATGGACTCAATCCGATTTTTCAACCAAACAGAACAGACCTGAACCAATTTTTAACTAAACCGAATAGACAAGAACCGATTTCATCTGAATCGAAAGTAACCCAAACCGAAGGCAACCCGAAATAAAGAAAAGATATTAAAAGAAATAATGAAAGATTTGATGTGAATCGCCGCACAACTCACAAAAAAGTCAAATATAATAACTTTATAAAGCCATATATGAGTTTAAAAAACTGACATGGCCTTAAAACCGACTGAAATATATTGAGCTCCCATTGAACCGATTTTGACCCAACCCGAAATCAATCGACCCCAAAATACTTGACCCGAAATCAACCGAACCGATGTGACCCGATCCAGACTGATACCTGACCTGAACTGAACTGAAACCGAAATCGATCCGAACGACCTGTTTGCCACCTCTACTTTACCCCTACTATTAAAGTTAATTATGTTTTAATCTGATCCGAACAAATAATTTATTTTATTTAAATATGATTTAATCCGATAACAAAATTTAAAAAAAAAAAGTAGAAGAGGAACGACGTGTGGTCACAAATAAGATGTCAATTTTGAATTCAAAACCAGGTCTCTTGTTAACATCACAATAAGTAGCAAAGGTAACATGTGTTTATACATGATTGATGTCAAAAGAATGCCCTCATTTATTATTCGAAAACAGTATTGAGAGCAATGTTGTACTGATTAATTAATATCCTTTGGTAAGTCATTAAATTTTCCTTTCAATTTGATTGATATATGTCATATATGACACATAAATTTTCTCCCATGGCCTCACATTTTGGCATCATATACATATACATATACATTTATTGCTATATGGTGAATATTTTTGAACAATTCTTTTAAAGGGTGCTTCTCTTCCCTCCTAATTTTCTTTTTTTGGTTATAACTTATAATGAATTAATGATGAGAAGTGAATTGGTCAACTAAAATTTAGGGTTTATATTCATTCTTTGACACCATCTTAATAGTAACTAGTAATCAATAATCTCCAATTATTGAAGCATTCCGAATGATTAGCTTTGAAGTTGTTATGGTTAGCACTGTGCACAAAAATTCAATATGAGAAATTTAAATTGTTTATTCGATAGTCCGATTCGAAAATTCATATATCTGATTTATTTTTTGTTTTAGATAATAAAATAATTTGAACATTTTGTTTAGACATGTCCTGATTTTATAGAAGTAACTTTCTATTATTAATATGAATTTTAAGATAAAAGAAATTCGATTTTTCCGTAAAATTGAGATAATTGTGAATTTACCCTTTCAAAATTTATATTTTACCATTCAACTTCAAATTCTGACTTCGTCTCTGTTGTTACCCTTAGCCAGTCGCTGTCATATTCATGGCCATGGCTGCTTCATTCCTCCATCGATGAATCCCTTCTTTTATAGGCCCCACCTCCTCCCATCTTCCCCCTTCATTTCTCTCTCTTTCCTTTCATTTCTTTTCTTCCCATTTTGGATTCCGTTCAATTCTCTCTCCCCCAAAAAAAAACTTTCATGGAGAAGAATAATGAGAAGGAAACACAGGATTTCATGAACGTGGAATCCTTCTCTCAGCTCCCCTTCATCCGCCCTTCCCCCGTTAAAGAAAAGGGTATCCGCTTATTCGGCAAGGAATTCGGCGGCCGCGACGGTGTTGACTCGGCTACGGCGGCCAGTGCCACCATCAACGACTCAGAGCCAGACTCAGCTCACAAAAACAAAGACACGGCCAAGGAAAACGAGAACGAAGAAAACAACAATAGTAATAACAATAATAGCAACAGGAGATTTGAGTGTCACTATTGTTGCAGAAACTTCCCCACCTCCCAAGCTTTAGGCGGTCACCAAAACGCTCACAAACGGGAACGCCAACACGCGAAACGACATCATCTAACCATGCACCACAATTCTTCTTCATCTCACGAGGCTCATAATATTTATGGGTTCTTCAACTACAAGCTAGCCTCCGCTACGACGCCGTCAATGGCGGCTTACCCTTCGTGGAACAATAGCATTATTAACAGTAGCATTAGTAGCAGTAACGGTGGGTATAACGGGAACCAAAGCTCGTTTTCTCAGCCACCGCTCATCAATGGCAGCCCACTGGGGTTATGGAGAATCCCGGTTGCTACAGTTCAAAGTAACTCGTGTAACTTCAATCGTGACCGTTCATCGACCCATCCTCTGCCGTTGTTCGCCGGCGAAGAGTTGAAGCCGTCGCCGTCGCATGGGGTGGTCGGTGGTTCGAGTTCCCAGAGTCGTGGGTACGTTTATGAATCGAAACCTAGCGTTAATGACCATGTTAGCTTGGATCTACATTTATAACTTTCATCCTCTTCTTCTTTTCTCCTTTTGTTAACATCATGGATTTTACTATTTTCAGTATGATTTCATATTGTAAATGAAATAATTTACGATCTCTTCAATAATCTCAAAAAAGAGAGAGAAGAAACAAACATTTGTAATCCCTTCATAAATCCCCAAATGGCAAATTAATGCCTTTTGTTTTTGGCCATGGAATGGTTTTGGATTTTTTTTTTCTGCCATATACAGTTGCAATCTAGGTCTTCCCTAGTTTCAGAAAAAGAAGAAAAAAAATCTTCACACGTGTGAGGAATATTTTTGTCTTCGAAGAGGAGCACATGAACATCTTACATCTCTGTAGCTACACACGTGTACCGCGTACATAAATCTCTGTCTGAAACAGCTGCAAAGCGTGAGGGAAAAGTACTGCAACCATATGACTCTTTTTCTTTGCATGAAGCTGAGGGAAAGATGTCAATTTTCCGACAGCAGCCTGAATTATGAACAAAACCAAGCTCCAATAAGAGAATTAAAGCTTTAGTAATAAAAAATGACAGAATGGGTAAGTGTAGCTCATCAGTTCAGAATAGATGGGAAGAGGCTTTCTTTGGTTTGAATTAGGGTTAAAAAGATTGCACGTCAATATTACAAGACTTGGTGATCAAGTAAGTCCATTGTTGAAGCAATTTCTAAAGGTGTGTTTATGGAGCCCTTTCAAGCAATGCCTTTACTTATCCACGGAATCTAGTTTTTTAGAATAGCCTAAGTGCATTTTATGCCATGGAACAGCTCTAAATAATTTAGACATTTTCATGAGGACCCATCAACATTAATCAAAAACAAATTTTAAACATTCTTTGGGAGTACCCATCATTAGTTAACTTTAGCATGCTATCATTATTTTTAATTATATTGGATGTTGCTACTTAAATGTAATTGTGGAATCATATCTTATTAGATTAGACATTGTGGATTGTATTCGTTGATGTATTGGTAAACATAATTTTTTATGTCTAATTTTTTTGAGTTGTTTAGTTTAGTTTTTTTTTAAATCTTTCTTTGTTTGATTTTAATTTATTATTAGTGGTTAGTTACTGTAACTTGATGGGTTTTTTTAAATGACGTGTGTGTATATATATACATAGTACATACATACTCTAGAAGACATGAGATTAGCCCCTATATATGCTCTACAGGGAAACTAGGGAAACCTTGTACACCAAATTTATTGTGGTATAGAAAAGAGCAACAATAATATGAAGAAATTTATTGTGGGATATTTAGGACAAAACCTTTAATGGAAAAGATGCTTGGAAAGACAATTCAAGTAACAAAATAAATGTCATTCACTTATTTACAGTAATTCAAACTGTAAATACTATTCTATTCAAGAAAAAAAAATGTAAATACTATTCTATTACTATATATACATATATTATTGTCACATTTTACCTCACCAACTTAGTTTTAGGATACCTCGATGACACTGACATCGGAGTTGAGGGTGTGTGGGAGAGAGAATTGCTCCTCCAACTCCCAATTTTTTTGTTCTTATATAAAGAACTTTAAAATTTTAAATTATTTATGAATTTATCCTCCACTTTTAAATATATATATTTCGTCTCTAATCTTAAATTTTGACTCTAACCCTGACTGAAACCGACCAACATGATATATATAGGTAAAAAAAGGACTTACTTTTACCCTGGTGTGGTTCCTTTTGCTTGCTGCTTTGTCTGATTGCAGGTCATCCGAGTGCTTGCACTGCGGTGATTTCTTCGCTGCTGCTATGTTGTATGGTGCAGAATTTTTGTGGCTGTGTTTTGGTTTGTGTTATGGTTAAGAAGCAAAGTTGGTGCCATAGGATTTGTGATTGTGTGTTAGTGCAGGGTGATTTTCTATTGGGGCTGTGCCTACCCTCTTATGTACGTAACTCCAACGTTGATGGTTGAGGAACAAAACTATCAACACTCTTTTTCTTCTTTCAATGTTCGAATTTTAACCTCGTTTTGAATCTGGTTATGAAGATTTTTTTTTATTAAGGTCCAAATTCTATTAAAAAAAGTAAACTACATAAATGGTCACCAAACTATTAGAGCGGATTCATTTGGTCACCGTACTTTTAAAATATTCAATAAGATCACCCAAATTTTTGTTCGATTTCAATATAGTCACCGGATTTTTAGTTCACTTTCAATATGGTCCCTCCCGTTACCTTCTATTAGAAGCTGACGTTAGATTTTGTTTTTCCTTAATAAAAAAAATAGTAAACTACACCAATCATCACTCAACTTTCTTCTCACTCCTATTTTGGTCACTAGAGTTTAAAATTTTTTAATTTAATAATCTAACTTTTGAATTGCTCATATTTTGATCACTCTCAAATGACATGTTTATACAAATAGAAAAATTCGATTAATCCTTAAAAATTATTTTGGTTAATTGGTAAATTTAGATTATTCAATTCTCGATCTTATATTGTACCAATTAAATCAGATAATCGATTAACCAGTTAAACGAAATATTTAATTCTGGAAATGATTTTTTTACTTTGTTTATTAAAATATCAAATATGATAATATGGTAAATTTAATAATTGTTCGGTTGTGATAAAAGTGTAAAAACAACTAGAAAGTCAAAAATTGAAAGTTCACACCTATTAATCATACTCGGAGCCAAAACCTTTTAAAAAAAATCAGAAGGGTATCAAAATCACTAGACTGTAAGATACTGTAATGCATAAAATTTAGAAATATTGTATATAATAGATCGTATCGGTTAATCATTTTTTCTTAAAACTATGAACCGTAACCGAATCGAAATAATTTATTTTCAAAAATTATACCGAAATTGGGTTCGATTAATGCTTAAAATTTTTGGTTAATTTATTTTGGTTAAGTTATTAAATTGAAAATTGTTAAACTCTAGTGACCAAAATATGTGTGAGAAGAAAGTTGAGTGATGATTGGTGTAGCTTACCAATTTTTTTATTAAGGAATAACGAAAACTAGCGTCAATACTTCTAAGTTCTAATGGAAGTTTGACATGAGGGACCGTATCGAAATCAAACTAAAAGTTGGTTGACCTTATCGAATATTTTAAAAGTAAGGTGACCAAAATAAATATGCCATAAAAATTCAGTAACTATTTATGTAGTTTACCCTTAAAAAAGCAATTGAATTTGAATTTTAAAAAAGAAAGACTAAGCGTGTGTTTGCTCCTAAAGAATGCAAGCCATTTTTATTTTTATTTTCTTGGAAAATAAAAAATATTAAAAAAAACGTGTTTGATTGTAAAATTTGAAAAATGATTTTTAGAAAATAAAAACAAATATTAGTGAAATTTTGAAAACAAAGAAAGATGTTTCATTTTTTTCATTCAAAATGTTTTAGAAAAGTTGAAAAGATGAAAACAAGAGTTTTTAAATTTTAACTGTATTTAAGCTGAGCTCGAATCCTTCTAATGTCAATTTTAGAACTCAACTTATTTAATCATATTTTATAGTTATTATAGTAATATTTTTATAATAATTATATTTCAATTTAATTATTTAATAAGTGACTATTTATTTATTTTTATTTTGAAAAACTAGATACACTACAATAGTTTTGGTATATAGCGGCGCTTTTCGCGGCGTTTTTTGTTTAAACGCCGCTAAATTTGTACATATTACGACGTTTAATTAATAAACGCCACAGAACGACAAAAATCGCGGCGTTTTTATTACAAACGCCGCTATAAAATGATATTTAGTGGCGTTTTGTTGAAAAACGCCGCAAAAACAAGTATTTAGAAACAAATGCTGCAATAGGTGCCATTTTTTATAGTAAAACGCCGCAATAATCTGATATAGGAACAATGCTTTAGTTGCGTTTATTTTTAAAACGCAGTGAAGGAAGTCGTTTAACCCATTTTATTAAAATCAGAAGTCCTTTAACTCTAATTTCCCAAATATTTCCCGTTCCCCCGTGTCCCCCTCTCCACCTCTGTTGCTGCATCGCCACTGCCTCTGCTGCAGCGTCCGACTCTCCTCCCTCGCTTCCGCTCGTCGCCGGACTCTCCTCCCTCTCTGGTTTTTGTTTTATTTAAGGTACGTCTCCACCACCTTCACTAGCTTTTGTTTCTATCCTCTAATTTTTCCAAACCCAGCAAATTACAATACCTAATTCCTATTTCCCTCCGATCGCCTCTTCGTCAGCGCTCTCTTTCTCCACCACCTTCACTAGTTTTTGTTTCTATCCTCTAATTTCTCCACCATTCCTCCAGCAAATTGCAGATTCATCACCTTTATGTTCTCTGAATCTTAAAGGTATTGCTCTCTAAAGCTTCTATTTTTATATATTTATATATTTTTGTTCTTGATCTGATTTGTAGTTTTTTTTACTTGGGTTTTGGTTATGATGAAATGATGATTCACAGTCTACTTAGGTAAGCTTTTCTGAAATTTTTAATAATTATCAAAATATATTACGTTTGAACTTTGAATCTTTCATGTGCTATTCGCAAGTGATTCCAAAACCTTGATTTTTAGGGGGTTATGACATTGAAGAGAAAGCTGCAAGAGCTTATGATCTAGCTGCACTCAAGTATTGGGGACCCTCCACTCACATCAATTTCCCGGTGATTATCTAATTGTCATTGCATTTTTCAAATCTAATTGCTCCTTTTTATGGTACTGAAATGATAATTATGGTGTGTTTTTATTCTTGCTAGTTGGAGAATTACCAAAAAGAACTTGAAGAAATGAAGAACATGACAAGACAGGAGTATGTTGCACACTTGAGAAGGTACAATCTTTGCCCCTTTGCAGTGGATTCTCATATTGAATTTATCAAATGCACAAATGCACATGTTTGCTAAAGGACACACAAATGCACATGTTTTTAGTTATCAACGCACTATAGTGGGCAAAGAAAATATCTTGCTTCTACATATGAGGAATTTTGGAAGAGGTCTTCACTGTTGTTTCTTGCTTGTTCAGATTTGAATCATTTGATTAGTTCATGAGAAATTATCCTTTTAAACTCCTTGCTTTCTGTAATCCTGCCATTCCAGGTATAAACTTATGGAATCGAAACGTCGCCATCACTATGAAGTGATTCAGGAGGTAGAAACCTCTAGACATCTTTCCCCAATTGAATTTGCATGTGTAATATTATATATTTCAGTTTCCATTCTAGCCAATTTCTATTTATACTGCTTGTCCATATTTGAGTAGTAAAACTTGAAATGCCCATGTGGAGATGTTTGACTCTTACTTTTTTGTCATTGGCATTATATTATTGATTGTGACTGTATTGTTTCTAGGGTTTCCCATGTCACTTGTACAATGTACTTTGATTTGGAGTTTAATACGAGAAACAATTTGGGAGGGGATGGAGATGAAATGGTTGATCTCTTGACATTCTAGAGACCTTACTTGAAAAATACTCTATCAATGGAAATCAAGATTGGGTGGTGGAGCTTGATTCCTCTACTGAAGGTACAGTTCTGTTCTAGGTGTCTATTATTTGTTCCCCTTAGCATTTCTGATAGCTTAGTATGTTTGAAAATAACAACGGACATCATAGAAATGTCCACTAAATCAATTTTTTTTCAAATTCTTAAAATAACTCACATTTATGCAAAGAAGTTTTCTCGCCATTTGATAATGTGGACACCAAAGATTGCTTTCAAGGACAACTCACATGTGGGTGCATTTGTCGCAGAGGTATGCTTTAGACTGCTTTTATATAGCATTGTATGGATAGATCATTAGTTGTTGTGTAGCTGAATGTGAAACTGAAATTAGTTCTATTGCTTTGTAGTATCATTAATAAATTGTTTTGATGAATAAGATGCAGTGTTAATCTATGATAATAAAATGGGATTTTGATGAAACAGTGCTGGTTGTGTGTATCTTCGATTTGATTCCACAGAAGCAGTGGGTAAAGCTCAACGGGCAATGCACATGAGATGGTTTTGCAGGCCGATCAATAGCAGCCTTATTTATGGTAAATATTCAACACTTGTTTTCCAGTCCCTACTGAAGTTTAAACGGACCCCTCTCGGGCATGTTTAGTATTTGTGTGTTAAGTTATGTTGGGTAATTTTTTTAGTTAATTAACTTGGATTATAACTGCGTGCAGCAACCCCATGAGTATGAAGCGAGGTTTAAAGGCTGATGATAGAAGAGCAACATCTTTGATGTCGAGGACATCTTTCAATGTGGGATTTTTATTTCAATGTTTATTTCTTTCAAATTCATCTTCGCTAGATGAAGCCCTTGAATTTCTTATACAAGCTTCTAGGGATGTCGTTGGCCGTGCAGAACTTGCATTAAGGAATATCCTTCCTACTGTGGAGCCAAGGTGCCAGTAGCCCATATTATTGAAAATCTGCTAATATGTAATTGGTCTAGAAGAAAAGTTCAAGTTGTTTAGGGAACATTAGCTGTTCATCTGGATGATTTTAGTTTGTAATGCATTTTAAATTATTATATAATATGTATTTTTATTTGATTTTTTTCTTCTGAAATATGGTGTTATTCGCGGCGTTTGTAAAAAAAACGCCACTAAAGAACAGATTTTCGCGTCGTTTGATTTTACAAATGCCACTAAAGAATAGATTTTCGCGGCGTTTAAATTTACAAACGCCACTAAAGACTAGTTATTCGCGGCGTTTGTATTTTGCAAACGTCACTAAAGAACACTTATTCGCGGCGTTTGTATTTTGCAAACGCCACTAAAGAATACTTATTCGCGGCATTTGTATTTACAAACGCCGCTATAGATCTTGACTTTTTGCGACGTTTTTACCTAAAAACGCCGCTAACTATTACGGCGCTTTCTTAAGCGCCGAGAAAGTTTTTAGCGGCTCTAAAAAACGCCGCTATAGGGTTAAAAAACGCTGCTAAAGAACTGTTTTGTTGTAGTGATATCAAACACATTTTCACTACTTTCATTTCTATTAATCAAATGTGTTTTTTTAGCTTTTAGAAAATTAAAAATGAAAATTATTTTCTGAAAATGAAAATAAAAAACAAAAGTATAAAATATTTTTTTAAAATTAAACGGACCAATATTTTACAAAATAAAATTAGGTCTAAATTCCAAATGCGCAAAGAGCATAAAGACTTGGAACAATCTTAACATGTAAGATACTTATAAGGTATAATGTTAAAAAAATGTCTTTAACATTTGACTGAATGAAAATATATAGTCAATTAACGATAAATGACTTAAAATGACGTGACAAACCTACATGGTAATGCACGCTGCATTGACATATAAACTTATGTGCTCTCTTGGCAAAATGTCATATCTGTCAACATTTTTTAATAAAATTATATAAAATATAAAATTATTTTTTCCTACTAATGTGTCATTATGTGGAATCATTTCAAGTTATTTATCGTTAGTTGGCTAACAATTTTCATCTAGCTAAAGAATAGAGGCAATTGAACTCATATCTCCTAAAATGAACATCATTCGTTTTCCACTGAGACCCATTATTTTAGTATTATATAAATTTTCAAACATTTATACATGATACTCTCTTAGTATTGTGTGTTACACACACGCGCGCACACACACATGTATTAGGATACACTATAAATAATATTATATAAATACAATTTTAATTTTTGTCTAAATTCGTCTAATTTGTAAATAATTAGTTTACATCCGTTTTGGTCTACTTATATTATTTATTTATTTTTGAATAAATTATTTATTTGTTTTTAAACATATGATACTTTTTAATTGGAAATAATTTCCTTTTTATTAAAATTTTAAACACAAACAAATTAACATAATTGCAGGACTAATATCAGATCCATTATGAATCAAAAGATTTTATTATATTTGTTTTAATGAAAACAAAAAAGAAAATTATTAGGTTTGTTTATTAAAATCTCTTAGACAGGCCTAAACAATGTCAGAGCTCTGGGCTATGATCGATTCATTGAAATGAAAATAACCCAAATATGATTAAAGCCCAAACCCAAAAAATACGAAGAAAAGAAAACCCTAGAGAAGTTAAAGGAGCGGCTATAAGATCAAAATTAGGGTTTTGTTTATCCACAAAGACCATTTGCATCTGAAAAGAGAGAAGGCGAGAGAGAGTGTAAAAGATGCCAGCAGGTCACGGTGTTCGTGCTCGAACAAGGGATTCATTCTCCAGGCCCTTTAGGAAGAAGGGTTACATTCCTCTCTCGACTTACCTCAGGACCTACAAGGTCGGTGACCATGTTGACGTCAAGGTGAACGGCGCCGTTCACAAGGGTATGCCCCACAAGTTCTACCATGGCCGCACCGGTCGTGTCTGGAACGTCACCAAACGAGCTATCGGTGTTGAAGTCAACAAGCAGGTATTAAAAAATGGGTTTGTTTTGTTTTGATCTGTGCTTGGATTTCGTTATGTTTCGAAATGTGAAATCTTTTGGTAGACATTGGGATAAGTTGTATTAGAAAGGAAGATATGGATTCTTTGTCTGATATTATTCTGCTATGTGTAATGGTGAAATTGGGTTGTGTTGAATTCTGGTATTTTTTCATGTTGGATTGGATTTGGTATTAGAAAGGAAGATATGGATTCTTTGTCTGATATCAGTAAGATTAGATACAAATTTACATAAATTTTTTTATTGAGATGTGATTTATCATCCCTGCATTTCGGCTTGTGGTTATGTTAGAGCTTCTCTGGCATTCATGTCCGTCTAAATTGGTGTACTTGTATTAATCTGTCACAAATTGTGCCAAATCCCTCTTTGGGGTGTTCTTAAATTCTTATCATCTTAAGATTTATTACAATTTTTTTGTTGAATGTGCTGTAATTTGCCTGCATTTGAGGTTTCGATCCCGTCTTGTTTACCCTTTATGCCAATCCCACATTCATGTCATTATCGCAAGCATCTTATATTGGATATTCAAACTTGTATGTTTGCATTAATTTGATTGTTGATTTCAGGTTGGTAACAGGATAATCAGGAAGAGGATCCACGTACGCGTGGAGCACGTTCAGCCATCTCGTTGCACTGAGGAATTCAAGCTGAGGAAAGTGAAGAACGATCAACTGAAAGCAGAAGCAAAGGCAAAGGGTGAAGTGATTAGCACAAAGAGGCAACCGGAGGGACCTAAACCCGGTTTCATGGTGGAGGGTGCTACATTGGAAACAGTCACTCCCATTCCATATGATGTTGTTAATGATCTCAAGGGTGGTTATTAGATCTTCTTTTATGTGGTTTTAGCTGTTTTGGTTTGTTTTTGAATTGGATTTGACATTTGTTTGTGATGTTTTCTTTTGAAGATACTGCTTTTGCTAAGATTTTAATAGTTAATTGATGCCATGAAAGCCAAAGTTTCGCCATTGTGCTGAAACACTACTAGTAGGCAACTCCGATTTCTCTATTCCTTCTCTACACACACCTTTTCAAATTGCAAGGACATTTCACTATCAGAACAAATAGAGTTACAAAAACTCAGTCTCATTATTAATACAAACATACTTAACAGTAGCAGAAAAATGAGTGTGAATGTAAGCAAAGAACTGCCAGTATTACACTTCAGCCTCAACAGATCTATTATAATAAAAATTATTGGAATAAAAAGGACATAATTTGAGTAAAGTAATTAGTGGGGCTTAATTTTAGGTAATTTAATCTATCTAAAAAAATACTATTTTAATATTAAAATATTTAATTTATTTTTAATTTAATATTAACATTTAAATTAAATATATTATAATAATAACAAATATTGGACTAAATTTAAAAAATTAGAAACAAATATGAGTCAATTTTAACTAAAATCTAGTGATAAACTCTTTAACTCCAAAAATCTCACATCGTTAACAAACAAAAGTTAACTAAGGGCGAGGGTTCGATCGAGTCGAGTCAAATTTTTTTGAGTTATTTCAGTTGACACATCATATTTTACAACTCAAATTTTATTTGAATTTTTTTATTCGCGTCGAGTTTATTAAATTCAAGTTGAGTTCGAGTCGAGTCGAGTTTTTGAGTTCCTATTCGAACTTAATTGCAATAATATTTTGTGTTATAATACAATTTGATTCCAATTTAAACGACTTTCTCTAATTATATAAGATATGCATATATATATTTCTTCATATGTAGCATATATTTCTTCATATTTTTATGTATCGGTATAAATATATCAGGAAAATTCAAGGAACTTGACTTAAACTTAAAAACAATTCACTAGTTACTAAAAAATTTGTGTTATTTGAGTTATTCGAGTTTTCATTTTACAACTCAAATTTTATTTAAACTTATTTCAAATTGAACCGAGTTTATAAAATTTCGAGTCGAATTAAAGCGAGTAAAGTTTTTCCACCTCGAGTCGAATCGAAATTTTCAGCTTTTTCTTTCTTTAAACCACTATGCATTTTTAAAAGTTGGCATGAAAAATTCTTTGTATTTTTTATGAAAAAAATCTTGATACACGGGCTGTGTAAACGCCTACTTGTTCTAATGACATGTGTCTTATTTTAATGACAATATTGTTGTTGTGCTTTGTCTTTTGTTCGTTCTACCTTGTGAAGTACTCGAAGTTTCGAATGTTGTGAGATAATTTAAGTGTTAAAATTTGAATTGTAGAAAATTGGGATATTTACCTTTATGAATTTTCTAGTGAGAAGTGGGAGGTGAAGTTACCTGCAATAGAGGTGCCTTCAGAGCTTTCGAAACTCACAACGGGTATTAACTTTGTCAGAGATGGAATGCAAGCAAAGAACTGGTTGTATATTTAACAGTAGCCTTTTTTCTTGTAAAACAATAAGAAAATGAGTCTTTTTGACATGGTATCAGAGCCTCTCATTTCCTAGGCCTTAAAGGTCTTGCCGAACAATATTTTTTTCGATTTATTGTTCTTTTGAGAGAGTATGGTCGATACGACTGATTCACATAGTACTGAAACTGCTCAAGGAGACACAATAATGAAGGAAGTCACTCCAATCAGATAAATGACTTACAAAATATTTATGCCTCATATAGATTGAATGATAAAAATTACTTTAAATGATCTTAATTGGTTCGAACCTTTCTAAAAGGGAGAGGTAAATTTAATCATTTTCTTAAAAAGGTCCCTAAAAAGGAAGATCTTAAATTCGAACAACCCAAAAAATATGGGAAGCTATGAAATTCAATGATGCCTGAAATTAGTTATACTTGCATGTTTCTTAGAACAGCCCAAAAAATATGAAAGGCTGTGAAACAAACCTATTCGAAGGTTCGTGATGCTGCCTGAATTTATGAAATCAAGAGCAAAATTTCAACTACCAAACAGGGAAGCAAATCAATTACAGAATATTCTAATATGTTGCAGAACCTTTGGCAAGAAATGGACCATTATCAATGCATTCAGATGAAATGTAGTGAGGATGAAGCAATTCTGAACAATGTTAAAAAAGGCAAATGGCGCACTAAGGCGATAGGGGGTCTTATATCCGAGACGAGAGGTGAGAGGTGCACGCCTTATTAAAGTAAGGCGCACCATGCAGATTTTTTTCCCATTTCTATAATGTCAACTCAAGACTCAAGCAAGAAGAACAAACCATCTTCATTTTTTTTTGTCTTTGGAAGACTCATAAGATGTTCTATACATTAAACCTGAAATGTAAACATCAAAGAGTATTTATCATTAGCATTTGATTTATTAATCACTTTTTTTAAATCAATAAGTCAAGTGACCATTTTATTGAAACACAAATTTCACCAATTAGATAGCTCAAGAATGAGTTGTTTGAAAAGAACAAACCTGACCACTTTGCAAGATGCCATCACATTTGGATTTTCGACATGCAAAAGCTCATAATTTTGATTTCACCATATAATGACATGCTTATTCAGTGAAAATTTAGAACTTTAAAAAGGATTACAAGTTCACCAAAAAGCTCGTAATTTCATTAATTACCTTTTAACTTCTAATCAAAAAGAGCAATGTTGTTTCATTTTAACAAAAACTCATAATTTCATGCAAAATTTATCACTAGTAATTTCTTTATAAGTAAATAGTCAAAGCTAGGCAACTAACTATATAATAATCTCAAAAGGATGTAAGATAATATGACATCATATGTAATCATCTTCTCTTGCAAAATTTCCCTCCATATCATCTACATCAAATGATTGGTAGCCTTCGTCGTCTTCCTCATGTTCATCGCCATCTTCTTCTTCTTGTCGCAAGGGTTGACTTAAACTGCCATCTCTTCCTCCTTGTGTGCTCCCTTTTGATCTCAAATTGAATCGTTCTTCATGAACTCCGGCAGCAGTAGCAATATGTCCCCAAGTAAGACCTTCATCCTCTTCGAATACAAACTCATCTTGAGCATCTTCCTCCGTCCTTCCAGTCAACCATTCATTGCTTTCATCAATGTATTTCAAAGCTATTGGGTCAATTTTATCTCGCAACTCATACCGTTGAAGCAATGCTTGGTTGTATTTGACATACACCAAATCATTTAGTCTAGATTGTGTGAGCTTATTTCTCTTTTTGGTATGAATCTGTGAGACATCGAGAGAAGTATATTTAGTTTTTAATTATGAGAATACCTCAATACCAAGAACTTAACATTGGTAATTAAATAACTTAGTTGACTGATATGACTTACTTGCTCAAAAGTGCTCCAGTTTCGCTCACATCCTGATGCGCTTTTATGGAAAATTGTTGCAAAGTAATTGTTGAAGAACCATAACATGTCCACCAATCAGCTGCAACATTAAAAGTTATATTTAGATAAATAAAAGTATAAAATATAATATATCATACATATGATAGTTAAATTTTAATTACCTGGAGCCTTAGTCTTCCTGTGTCTAATAGCCAATTGATTCCCAAATAGTCCACGTGCTCTCTTGTAAGCAGTGAGCTCCTCCATAATCTTGTCTTGCTTGTCGGGTGCACGGACTAACTTTAAGATACATGCATACAAACCATCTACTACTTCTTCACATTCTTGAAGTTGAAGATTATCATAAAAGTATTCAAGATTAAGAAAGTGAGCAGCAGTATGTAAAGGGCGATGTAGCTGACATTCCCATCTCTTATCTATCATTTTGAACAGTTCGGAGTACTTGGACTCGTTTTCATTAAATGAAGTTACGATAGCTTCTTTTGCACGATCCATAGCCTCATATATGTATCCCATGGCATGTTTTTTCTCTCCATCCACCAATCTCAGTGCACGAACTAAAGGGCCACTTAATTTCAATGCATATACAATGCCATTCCAAAAGGAAGGCATCAAAATAGTATCAGCAGCTCTTTTCCCCCAGGTTCCTTGGCCCATTTACTAGTTCTCCATTCTTGAGATGTAAACATCTTTCTTAGGTTGTCTTGTTGTTTGTGCATCGATGAAAGTGTGATAAAAGCAGTCGCAAATCTTGTCTTCGCTGGCCTTAGCAAGTTTCTTTGCTTGGTGAATTGTCTCATCATATTCAAAAGACATGGGCGTTGATAAATGAAACTATTAATCTGAATTGTCCTCTTTAAGACTTTATCAATAACATGCATTGCTCCAATATCTTCAAGAATCAGATCAATACAATGTGCCGCACAAAGAGTCCAATACAAATGCGGATACTTTGCCATCAAGAGTGCATCGACAGCCACAAAGTTGCTTCCATTATCTGTTACAACTTGTACAACATTGCTTTCACCTACTTCATCCACAATACTACTTAGTAGGACATATAGCTTATCACCGGTCTTTGAATAGCTTGACGCATCAATGGACTTTAGGAACATGCTTCCTCTCGAACAATTAACTAAAAAATTAATGATTGTCCTTCCACAACGATCAGTCCATCCGTCCGACATAATAGTACATCCAATTTTTGCCCATTCTTCTTTATAATTTCTCATATTCTCATTAGTATTTGCAACTTCTTTATTCAAGAGAGGGACTCTTACTTCATAAGCACTTGGCGACTTCATTCCAATTCCAGCTCTAGTAAGTGAATCAATATCAACTTTAAAGCTAGGACAAGTGAGAGTATTAAAAGGAATTGCAGCATCATACATCCATTTAGCAAAACCAGCACATGCCTTCTCCCTTTGTTCTTTCTTATAGGTCTCATTAATGGTTGTTTGTTTGCCCGTTATTGGTTTAGGAGATTTGATAAAAGCATCCATTGGACCAACTTGCCTTGACCTTTTCACATTAGGATTCATTTGTCTCATTCTCATGACTTTCTTTCCTTTTGGATCGGCTTCTAGCACTTGCATTTTATTTTCATCATCAAATTCAGTCATTTGATAATAGTCATACTCATGCACCAAGTTCATCTTCTCTCGTTCTTTCTTTTTCTTGTCGAAGTGTTCAATCATTTCTTCTCTCACATGGGAAGGGCACTTGGTACAATCTCTTATATTTTTTATATCCACCAGCTAGATGTTGTTTAAACCGATGAATTCCACCTTTGGAAACTATCAAACAATATTTACAAGTGACATCATTCGTGACCTTAGGATCAACCAAATAGCCATGATTCCAACCCAAATCAGTCCTTCTAGTAGTTTGTTTTTCCATGTCTGTCAATATAGAAACTTATCAAATATCAACACAATAAACAAGAGAAATTAAGATATCATCATATAAAAAATAAGATAACTTAGTTTACAATACTTGCTTTCAAGTTTTAACAGCATAATATTGGATCAAAAAAAATTCAACAGCATAATAAGTTTTAGGTTCGAGAAAATGATATTTGGAATGGTTTAGATGAATACAAGTTGATGCAAAATGTAGGCTCAGACCATACCACTTATGTGCATACAAAAAGAAGGGCAATGGAGACAATAGCTAAATTATTAGAGACAAGAACATATCTCCATGGCTATGATTATCATAATCTTCCAAATAAATATGTGTACAAACAAGGTTGTTGTCCAAATTTGAATCCATGCATATATAGATGTGTATTTTGATTGTAAAATGTGTACAAGCATGTAAGCTGCCTTGAGATGTTTGTGTACATATATGTTAATTGTTGGGTTGAATTGAATAAGGATAACTATGTTAAGAAGTTTTATTGGAACTGTTTTAATATAGTTAAAACAATATTAGAGTAGCTAAAAAACAAAGAAATGTTCTAATTAAATTAAGGACACTTTATAAGCTAGATTAAAACACTTGAATGAAATTAAATAGATGATTAATCACTGTCATGTTTTGGTGTATTAACTATTAAGTATGCTTGAATATGAATAATCATAGAAATAACAATAAAAAATAGATGGTCACGTGTTTCTAGTGCACTAGAAGGCTACAAGCAAGTAAGATACTAAGCTTAAGTATCCTCAAGTAAGTGATAGAATAATCAGAGACAGCAGGGAACAAGTTCGAATAATCAGAGACAAAGTTTATTTTCACCTTAAATGGAGGATAATAAAACAGTTTTGAGTTTCAGGTGAGGAATATGTGAACAATTTTTTTTCACTTTTATAGCATAGATTTTTTTTTCACCTTAAATGGGTTTCTAACGTGAAAAAAACTTAAAATTACAGAGGTGAGAGAGAGATATAGGGAGAGAGAGAAAAAAATACCTTGAGCAATTGAGATACTATCGTCTTCTTTAGCTTCCTCTTCAAGTTCTAACTTGAAATTGTATGAAAATTTCTTTTGCTTAGTAGGTGAGAGTAGCTTGGCGGCCATGTTAGCTCCCTCTTCAAGTTTTTTTTTTCTCTTTTTGTTTTTTACTCACTCTTGTCTTTTATCCAATTTTCTAACTTTATTTTATTAATTCATGCCATTCATTTATATTTAGGGTTTTAACAATAATTTTATTTTAAATTTAAATATTGGGATAAATTAATTTAATTTTAAATTCAATTTAATTAGAGTTATAGTTTAAATTTAAATATTTAAAAACATAACTAAAAGGATCATCCTCCCAACGAGGGATTTAGTGCGATGCGAGACGATCTAGATTAATCAGAGAAAACCCTTAAAAAGAAAGAGGGCAACCAAAAAATATATTTAAAAGCATACTTAAAACTAATAAAACATTGTTCAGTTTCTGAGTATTTAGAAACGATACATTATATTCTCAAAATCGGTGTAATGGTTTTTTGTATATATATATATATATATATATATATATATATATATATATATATATATCGTGTGTTATGCTTTTCAAACTACACATTATACTATAATATTATTGGACAAATCATGATGAAAATAACTTAACCAAATTCATCTGAATTTAAATAACTCAAAATTAAACTTGAAATAACTTTACAGTCTATCAAACAATCAATATTAGTTCGAAGTTCAAACTTGAAAATTTAACCAAGTTAATTTAAATTTCATTAGACAAATTTAATTTGAGTAATGTTTTTTTTTGTGTAACTTAGATATGATTTACTTTAATATATAAAAGAAAATAAATACAAAAAATACAAAATACATAAAAAAAAGACAATTTGACAAGGCGTCGCCTTTCATCGCCTCGCTGCCTCGTCACCTTCTTTGCGCCTTGCTGCGCTTCATTGAAATCGCCTCGCCTAGACCCGATTAGGCGTTTCACCATCGCCTCACCTCGCCTTAGCGCCTAGGCGCGCCTCAGTAGCGCCTTTTTAAACACTGGTTCTGAAAAAATTTGTTGAAAAGAATAGAATTTATGACTTTCTCGCTGGACTATATAAAGTTTGATGCAGTGAGAGTCCAAATTTAAAAAAAAAAGACATGCCCTCATTAAATGAAGCTGTTGCTATTGTTCATACCGAAGAAGGAAGAAGATGGGTAATGGTGATTGAAAACAATCAAGTAGAAAGTTCAGCCTTAGTGACTAAGGCAATTTTTGAAGGACCAGTACGTCTGTAAAATTTTGAAGGTAGATCAAAGACAACAAGGACAGTAAATAGGAATTTTTTATGGTGTACTTACTGTAAAAAATCTCGGCACACTAAAGACAAGTGTTGGAGGTTACATGAAAAACTCCAGTCAACAAACAAAAACTTCATAGAAAAAGGAGGATCGACAAGAGGGCAGAGTAGAGCCTATGCAACCAGAGAGGTAGTTAAGAAATTTGATGAACAGTTTGTTGAGTTCAATCGAGAAGAAGTAGAGAATTTGAAGACACTACTGGAATCCTTAGAAAAACCATCAGCTGCAGGTACATGCAATCTTGTTTTCTCAGGTACATCCTCTTCCTCTTTTTAGAACTCTATTACCTTGGAATCTTCAATACCTACCCAAAACTCCTGGATAATAGACTCGGAAGAAACTGATCATGTGACCAATTCTTCTCTTAGATTTCTCACTTACACACTTTTCCTTAGCAACAAGAAAATCACAGTTGTTGATGGTACTATGATAACAATAGTTGGCGAAGGAGATGTTGCTATTAGCAAAAACGTTTTTCTTAAAAATGTTCTACATGTCCCAAAATTGTTTACCATCCCTATCTCAACCTCAAAGCTTGTCAAGGATACTAATTACAGTGTTTTGTTTCATTTTACACAATGTATTTTTCAGGAGCAAGAAACGAAGAGGATGATTGGGCGTGCTAGGGAGATAAATGGCCTCTACTACCTTAAGGACTTTGGTGGAAAAGTTAGAATTTTGAACACTCAACCTTCATCTTTTTTATCTAATTCTACAAACAATAGAGACCAGATCTGGATACATCATCTTCGCCTTGGTCATCCACCCTTTAAAATCTTAAAATTTATGTTTTCTGTTTTATGTAAGACCTTAGATATTGAGGAATTTCATTGTGAAGTATGTGAAATTACAGAACATAAACGCTCTCTTTTTCAGCAAGTAATAAAAGGACCAACATTCCCTTTAATCTTATTCATACTGATGTTTGAGGACCCTCCACTATTTCTAACATAACTGAGGCTAGATGGTTTGTGTCTTTTATAGATGATTATACTAGGGTTAATTGGATTTACTTATTAAAACAAAAATTTGATGTTGCCTCTACCTTTAAAAACTTTTACATCGTGATAAAGACTCAGTATGAGGATAAAATTAAGAGAATTAGATCAAACAATGTCGATGATTATTTTAACCAAATCTTGTCTCCTTACCTCTTAGAAAAAAGTATTTTATATGAGTCATCGTGTGTAAACACTCCCCAACAAAATAGGGTTACAAAAGGGAAGAACGGACATGTTCTTGCCATAACTAGAGCCATTTTTATTTCAGAATAATGTCCCAAAAAGGTGCTGGGGGAAGTTGTCTTAACAACTACATATATGATGATTAGACTACCCACTAAAGTTTTTGGATTCTTTTTTAATGGCTTTAGCCTCTAGTTACCTGTCATCGTCAAAATGTTTGTTCGATTTTCAATTATATATCGCCATTGACCCACCTTTTTAACATCGAATTTCATCACACAGAATGGAAAGGTCAGAAGCGAGAACTGAAGCGAGACCAGAAGCGAGGACAGAAGCTAAGGCAGATGCGAGACCATCAGCTAGGACAGAAGTTAGGGCAGATGTGAGGGCAGAAGAGAGGAGCGGTGAGAAAGTGGCGGAGAAAGGTCAACCATCAAGGTCCATTTTCAAGCCCCCTTCAGATGAGCGTCAGTGGACGGTGTTTGTGGACAAACTGAGCATGAGGGTTTCTAGAGGAGCCTTGTGGGAATTATTCAACCACTATGGAAAGGTAAATAAGGTCTACATTCCAACGATTAACAAGAGGCCAAAATACAAAGAAGATACATTCGCCTTTGTTCATTTCGACAATCTCAAGGACATGATGAAAGTGATTTCGATGTTCAACGGCTCGAAGATAGATGGTAAACAAGTAGTTGTAACGAGAGCTAGGTTCCCGCACAATAGTTTCTATAAGTCGGAGACTTGGAGAAAGGAGGGCAAACATGAATCTGCAAATAGGAATGCTAAACATGTTGAGGCAAAGGAGGCTTCTGCTAAGCAGTTTAAGTCTAAACCTAGAGATCACCGATCATATAGGGAGGTTCTGAACAGCCCGAAAGGAGTTGATGATAACCCAGTTGCATCGAAATGGGGCGTGGAATCGGACAGTGATAGAAGTTCGACGGTTCCCAACATGAATGAGTTCTCGATTCCAAATGAGGATCTCTCATGGATTAATCTCTTTGTGGCAGGCATTTTGAAACAAGGTTTTGATAAAGAATTTGTTCAACGTGCTCTTGGTAATGATGGTATCAAAGTTCAGATTGCTAAATGGGGCAACCTGCAAAACTCATGTATTGTTACATTCCGTTCGAAGACGGAGCTGGAACATGCCTGGACGGTGAAAAAGGAGGATTTTTTCTACTGGTTCAAATTACTGGATCGAGAAGTTTTAGTGGAAGGAGTTCCATTGATGTTTTGTCCAGTATCTATTACAGGCATTCCGATTCACTGCTGGAGTGATAGTTTCTTCACCAAACTGGCGAATCGTTGGGGAAGACTCATAAAGATACATGAAGCTACAAGGAAGAAAGATGATTTAACTACAACCTATATGATTTTACGTGTTGCTAGTCAATTCGATATTCCTAACGAGATTAAGATCCGGGTAAATGGTAGAATCTTTAAAGGTGTTATTAAGACGGACGGTATTTTTCCGGAGCCCCTTAATGTTGAACTATCTTCGGAAAGGAATTCACCCCTTGATGTTGGATCGAATAACCTATTTGGGGAGGGAAAAAATGTCTACCGGTGCTTCGGATATTCCTCAGTCGTCGGAGAAGCATGGCCAACCGATCAACAGCGAAGGATCGTCGGAGTCCTTGTCGCATTCCATTCCCGTTAGGAATTCGGCGGGTCAGAATCGAAGCGTTTCTCATATCTCCAATTCCAAGGTTGTCTTTAATGATCAGGCGCCAACTTTTAAGGTGATTCATCAGTCAGAGAATGTGGCAGGGCATCTGAGCAGTCGAGGTTTCAACCGTGATTCTTCGGATCCTAATCCTATTGGTCCGGATTCGTTTTTTGAGGGTTCTTCCTTTTTAGAAGCCCATAACCTTTCCTTTGACTTTGCCGGCTTGGGCTATAATAATAGATCATTTAGGGTCCAACTTTCAAACCCTACCATATCTTTGCAGGAAAAGCCTTTTTCATGTCAAACCCCTCCAACTCAGCACCCGTTAATTCCAATGTTTCCCCCCCAAATCAACTTGTTATCTGCTGTCATTCCTGACAGTTGGGATTTACCAACACAACAACAATGCTTATTCAAGAATCGCGTGCCGGTATCTTGCAACCTGGTCAGAGTTTCTGAATCTTCATCAGAGGACAACGATTTCTTCAAACCGGGAGTTATAAGGGCTATCAGAAGCAGAGTCAGGATTTCGTTGGAGGATAATGATGGAAAAAAGCCCACTGAGTCGTTGAACTCTGATCAGAATTCAATCCACTTAAGTTATATAGAAGAGGCTTTGGCTGTATGAGGAGTCAGCAACATCTTGGGCATTTCGTTCAAAGGGGGAAAACAGACGGTGATCGATAAGGTTGTGGATTTGGAAAGGAGTAAGTGAAGTTTCCAGGTTCAACAGGAATTAGGGTCATTATTTCGTTGTTATGCATCTGTCAATTTTATCATGGAATGTGAGATGGCTTGGCAAAGGGGAAAAAAGGAGAGCAATGAGAAGGATTATCTCGAAAGAAAAACCATCTATCATCTTTCTTCAAGAAACAAAAATTAGTAAACAAGATGTTGTATTAAGCAGGAGCTTGGGTTGTGGAAATAATATGGTTTCAGTGGTTATTCCAGCAGTTGGATCTTCGGGCGGTCTTTTCAGTGCATGGTGTCCGGATTATTTTGAAGTTACAGACAAAATATCGACCAACAGATTTTCGGCATTCATAGGTATCATCAAACACAATCAATTTACATGTGGCTTTATTAATGTTTATGGACTTGCTGTTGACAGTGAGAAGGGGGAGTTTTTTTCTGAGTTAGCTGGGTTTATAAAGAGTAGGAAACTGCCATGGTGTGTGGGTGGGGACCTTAATATATATTTAGACCATGATGAGAAAATTGGTTTTGCACACAATACATTGGCAATTCGAATCTTTGAGAATTTTCTGCAGGAAACCGGGTTAGTAGATTTACCATTGTTGGGTGGCAAATTCACATGGTCCAACTTCTGTGATCCTCCGTCGTTTGTTAGACTCGACAAATTTTTGTCGTCACCGGAGTTTGTTTTGAATTTCAAGCCTCTGTCTCAACTGGTGCTTCCAAAGTCGGTTTCCGATTATAATCCTATTCTCTTATCTGAGGATGTTATTAACTGGGGGGCCGAAATCATTTCGGTTCTTTAACTACCTTCTAGAGGAAGATTAACTAGTGGACTCGATTAGATCGAATCTTATGCTGATGAAATCAAGGAATCGTCGGGTTGGTATGACTGGGCTGCTAAAAGGGTCCAAAGCTTTGATCAAGTTTTGGTCCTCTGAAAAAAGAATTAATCCAGTGGATCACATTCCCTATATTGAAGCCGAAATTAAAGCATTGAAATGTAAGCTTCAGTCAGGTAATTCATTTCCTGATATTTGGAAGAAGTTGAATCAATGTAGACAAGAACTGTGGGTTTGTCTGAGGCGAGAGGAACGAATTTGGATGCAAAAATCTCGGTTAAAATGGTTCGAGGAGGGCGATCGAAATACGCGATTCTTCCATTTAGTGGCCTCGAATCGAAGAAGATCCAATCAACTCCCACCCATTATCCACGAAGGCAATACCATCTCCGATCCATGTATTCTCAGGAATTTGGTGAAGGAGTACTTTTCGAAGGCTTATTCCAGCAACTCGATTTTGGAGATAGACGAGCTTAATCTGGATTCCATAGAATCTACCTGGATCAAAATATCAGGCTCGAAAGACCCTTTTTCGAGTCGGAAATATGGGAAGCATTAGCATCTACTGACAGCTCTCGAGCCCCGGGTCCGGATGGATTCAGTATGGGTTTCTTTAAGAAATTATGGCCCGAGTTAAAAGGTGATATTCTAAGGTTATTTGATGACTTCTTTCACGAGAGAGAGTGGGAAAACGGGGTTAATCATGCTTTTATTACGTTGATTCCAAAGAAAACAGGGGCGTCATCACTTGAAGACTTTCGTCCTATTAGCTTGGTAGGGGGCGTCTATAAAATTCTATAAAAAGTTCTTTCATGACGGCTTCGTGAGTGCGCGGATAGTGTGATAAGTAAATCTCAGTTTGCATTTTTACCGGGTAGACAAATTTTGGATTGTGCATTCATTGCAAACGAGGGAATTGATTTTATCCGAAACCAAGGTTTGAAAGGCTCGATGTTCAAGATTGATTTCAAAAGAGCCTATGACTCAATTGAATAGTCCTTCCTTATTAGGGTGTTGAAGGAGATGGGGTTCGGACCACAATGGTGTAATTGGATATTTAAATGCATCTCTTCTGCCACTATATCTGTTCTTGTGAATGGAGTTCCGACGCCACAGTTCTCTATTGCGCGAGGACTTCGACAAGGTTGTTCGCTATCTCCTCTGTTATTTAATATAGTAGGTGAGGCTCTTCATTTGATGCTCGAAAAAGCAGTACATAAAGGTTTATTTCAAGGCTTTTGGGTCGGCAAGGATAACCCCATGTCTCTGTCACATCTTCAATTTGCGGATGATTTAATCATCTTCTGTAGTGCGGCCTTGGGTGAGATCAAGAATGTAAAAAGGGTGCTGCGGATTTTCGAAATAGCCTCTGGACTTCAACTAAATTTGCATAAAAGTGTACTATATGGTATTAATGTGAATTACTCGTCTGTTTCGAATTGGGCATCCACCATCGGCTGTTCCTCAGGACATTTCCCTACCTTGTACCTGGGCCTTCCGCTCGGCATCAAAAGAAATTCGTTAGCATTGTGGGAACCTATTGTAAGTAAATTTCATAAATCCCTCGCTTCATGGAAGGCCAATAACTTGTCGATGAGCGGCAGGTTGGTTCTATTAAAATCGGTTCTTTCCTCTCTCCCCATTTACTATTTATCATTGCTCAAAATGCCTATTTCTATTGCTAATAGAATAAACAGTATCATGTCCGAGTTCTTATGGGGTGACACTTCGGATTCGAGGAAGATTCACTGGGTTGGCTGGCCTCATGTTTGTATGGCATTATCGAATGAAGGTCTAGGAGTGAGGAATCCGGAATTGCAGAATCGTCTTCTTCTTTTTAAATGGGCTTGGAAATTCTCGTCGGAAAGAGATAGTCTATGGAAGAGGGTGGTTTGCAATGCAAATAATCTGGACTCTTCGGAAATTATTCTGCCCTTGCAATGGGGTAGAACCGCCTCTTGTATTTGGAAAGGTATCGTCGCCAACTACTCAAATAATGATACAATGGGAGACAAGTTAAGATGCAATTTCAGAATGCGTGTGGGGGATGGTAATTCAATCTCATTTTGGCATGATATTTGGATAGAGGATGCTCCTTTGATGGTAAATTTTCCGCGCATTTTCGCTCTTGCAAATAATAAAACGGGAAAAGTAGCGGAATTTGGGTCAAAATCAGATTCTAGTTGGACATGGAAGATAGAACTGAGACGACAGCTTTTTGATTGGGAACTTTCTCAATGGAACTTAATGCTGAATTTTATTAATAATTTTAAGTCGGAAGGGTTTCAATTAGATTGCTTGCAATGGTTCGGGGCAGGCGATGGCTCATACTCGGTTAAAGAGGGATACAAGCTTCTTATGGCTCGTGATAATTCTCAATCTGTTTGGCGTAAATCAGTGTGGCTGGGCTTTGCTCCTCCTAAGGTCGAAGCTTTTGTATGGCAAGTGACGTGGGGGTGTATTCCTGTTAGTGTGGAATTGCGTAAGAGAGGTGTTACAGCAATTTCTGATACTCGTTGCCCCCTTTGCAGTAAGAAGGAGGAATCAATAGAGCATTTGTTATTTCAGTGCAACATTTCGTAGTCACTTTGGATGAGATTCGTCAAAATCTGGAACTTGAGCTTAATTTTTCCTAACGATCTAAGTTCATTTCTGGTGAGTTGGCACGAAGCATGTCCTAACGGGAGAAAAAACTCTATTTGGCATTTCATCCCAGCTTCAGTAATGTGGTCGATATGGCTATTGCGTAATGACATTATTTTTAGGGAAGGGAAAATGGATATTCAAAATCTTCATTTCCTAACCCGGTTTAGATTAGTTTCTTGGTTCAAGGCTAAATTCAAGGAGTCTTCGGCTACTTTTGACGATCTGATGTCTAATCTAAGGATTGCGGATGATCTTGGCTTAACAGCAAAAGAATTGCCGATGCCCCTGTCTTGGTCTCCACCCCCACTCGGTTTCCTAAAACTAAATGTGGATGGTGTCATGTCTCGAAATGGGAATGGGGGCAGTATTGGGGGTCTATTCAGAAATTCGGATGGGTGCTCTCTCCTTTCCTTCTCAGAACCGACAGGTCCAGGTCCACCAGTGCTAGCGGAACTATTAGCTGTTAAATTTGGATTGTCTTTATATGGGTCTGTTTTGTCGAGTAAATTTTCTAGATTGATTGTTGAAGGGGATTGTAAATTAGCGTTCCAGTGGATTCAAGACCCTGCGGCTTGCCCTCCCATGTTCAAAGGCATTGTTCAAGACATCTCCAAGCTCAGTTCGATAGGTTTCTGTCAATTTAGAGTTATTTCTAGAGTTATCAATGTAGAGGTGGATGGTTTAGCTAAGGCAGGTATAGGTTAAGTTGGTAATTGTAACAGGTCCTCTTGTAATTGCATGCATTAATAAAATTATGGTACTCTTTTCCTCCTCCCGCTACCATCCCGAGATCCTTTCGGATTTGGGGTGCGACATGAATGGGGGGTTTTTAATGAGACCACCAATTCCTATCAAAAAAAAGTTTTTGGATCCCAAAGTCACATTCAAACCCTTACAAAATTATTTCCTCATTTCAATCCATTTCTTAACCTTCAACCGATAGTGTTTGGATGTGTTGCCTTTGTTAACATTCATTCTCAAAATCGTGGTAAACTTGATCCAAGGGTAGTGAAATGTATCTTCATTGGCTATTCATCTACTCAAAAGGCTACAAGTGCTACCATTTACCTATTAAAAAATTCTATACTACTGTTGATGTTACTTTTGTTGAAAGGGAGAGTTACTTCACTGTTTCTTATCTTCAGGGGAGATGTCTTTTAGGGAAGATAAGGATGCATATTTGTTTTTACTTCAGCAGCAGCAACAACCCTTTATTAATCTTTCTCTTCCTATTTGTTATGCAGAAATTCAGTCTTATAAGCATGCCCCGACTCCATCTATCCCATCTTCTTCCACTCTTCATACTCTTACTCCACCTTCTCCACAAGCAAAACCGAATAGCCCTTAAACTCCTCAACCAAACAATAATATTTCTCAGACCAATGTGCAAGATAATGCTTGTCTTCTAAGGACTTATTCAAGGAGGAAGGTACCTATGCAGATTCAATCATCCCCTTCTCTTGCTTCTACTCCTATTCTCATACATTTGAGGTATATTCTGAAATTTCTTCTGAACGTAATGATATTGAATCTAATTCTGAGTTTGAGTTTTTCATTGCTATTAGAAAGGGAAAAAGAACCTGCACCACTAAACATCTTTCATATTTGTTTATAACCTACAAAAATCTATCCCGCAATCACATAACCTTTCTTACCAGCCTGAATGATATTGTCCCTAAAACAATAGCTGAGGCATTAGAGAATGAGAATTGAAAAAAGGTTATGAAGGAGAAAATGGATGCACTAGAGAAGAATAAGACTTGAGATTTAGTGAAGTTGTCAGAAAGGAAAAACAGTAGGATACAGATGGGTGTTCATTGTAAAGTACAAGTCAGATGATTCCTTGGAAAGGTACAAAGCAAGATTAGTGACAAAGGGGTACTCTCAAACCTATGAGATAGATTATCTTGAGACATTTGCACCTGTTGCAAAGATGAACATAGTGAGGGTTTTACTTTCCTTAGCAACCAATCAAGGATGAAATTTGCAGTAGTTTGACATTAAAAATGTGTTTTTCCATGGAGATCTCGAAGAAGAAGTGTACATGGATATTTCACCTGAATTTACTTCGATTACTGGACAGGCAGTTTGCAAGTTAAAAAAAGCTTTATATGGACTAAAATAGTCCCTAAGAGCTTGGTTTGAGAGATTTGCTAAAGTAATGTTAAGTCAAGGTTTTAAGCAGAGCCAAGGTGACCATACCTTGTTTGTGAAACACTCTTCTTTAGGGAGAGTAACTATATTACTTGTGTATGTGGACGGTATCATAGTTACAGGTAATGATTCAGAAGGGAGCATCAATTTGAAGAAATGTCTTGTAAAAGAATCTGAAGTGAAGAAACTTGGAAGACTAAAATACTTCCTTAGTATTGAGGTAGCACATTCACAACAAGGAATTTTTATATTACAATAGAAGTATACTTTGAATTTGTTAAAGAAAAGAGGAAAATTGGGATGTAAATCAACATAAACACCCATAGGAGTCAATCACAAACTTAGAGACTCGGACGAGGATGATGTGGCGATTGATAGGAGTTCATTTCAGAGACTTGTGGGAAGACTTATTTATTTATCACACACTAGATCAGACATAGCATATGCTTTCGGGGTTGTGAGCCAATTCATACACAACCCTAAGAAATCACACCTAAATGCTGTAATTTGAATCTTGTAATACTTGAAGGCACACCAGACATTGAAATTATGTTTTAAAGAGAGGAAAATTTGACTCTGGAAGCGTACACAAATGCAGACTATGCAGGATCCATAATAGATAGAAGATCAACCTAAGGTTACTCCACCTTTGGAAGGAATTTGGTTACTTGGAGAAGCAAAAAACAGAATGTGGTGGCTAGATCTAGTGCAGAAGCTGAATTTCGAGCTATGGCATTAGAAATTTGTGAGTTATTATAGGTGAAGATCATTTTAGAAGATTTGAAGGTAAAATGAGATGGACCAATGATGCTATAATGTGATAACAAGTCAACAATCAATATTGTTTATAACCCAGTTCAACATGACATAACAAAGCATGTTGAAGTGGATATACATTTCATAAAAGAGAAACTTGACAGTGGCTTGATTTGTACTCCCTAGGTGACCATTGGTAATCAAATTGCAGACATACTTACCAAGGGTTTACTTGGTAAGGATTTTCAGAAGCTAACAGGCAAGCTGAGGATGGAAGACATTCATGCCCCAGCTTGAGGGGGGTGTCAGAGATTTGTTTCCTAAGCTCAGAAGATTTGTGAATATTTTATTTATTATGATCCTTATTTATATGAGATTGTATTCCTTTACTAGAATTAGTCTCTTTCCTAGTTGAGAAGTTTCATAAGACAAGGCATAAGCTTGTATATTTAATAGTAGCCTTCTTTCTTGTAAAACAATAAGAAAATCAGTCTTTTCGACATATACCTATTTATAATGCATTGATTTAATTTTTTTTTTGCATTGGCTAGTTTATTTATTTGCAAATAGTTCTAGGTGCTAACCTAATTCTGAAGTATGATAGCTTTGATTATTAATTTAACTTAACATGAACCGTTTACAAATTATGTGCTTATATTATAAACAATGCATAGCATGATTGAGTTTGATTAACTTTTTCCAGCTAGGGCAGAACACGTTAAACAGCAGTACAAATGCCCATCGTGCAGCATCAAAATAGCACTGCCTTGATGACCAGTCGCTGGTTGTGGACTTTGCTAAGTGTCTAGAAGCTCCATATCTCAATTACGTTCCTTATTTCCTTTTTATCTACTACATCTCTATTTTCCTTGTTTGGGGTATAAGACAACACAATGGCATGATGGATGATGGCTCTTGGGCCATGTAAGGCACATGACAAGTGATTCCAACGGTGGCCTCTTCATTTTTCTCAGGATGTTTTCACGGCTGTAACTAGGGTTCATTTTAGCGATATCTGTTATAATTTTATTGTTTTGTTGTTGATTTTCTTCTTAACCATTGAAAGCTTTGCAAGTGGAGGGATAGAGTTGGGATGTACAACTTCAAAAAAAATCATAAATTCGAACGTTTGACACCAAAGTAGCCCAGAAAAACATTAAACATCAAACTGAAAAAGAAGGTATAGGTTGGACACTTTTTTTACTATTAAGTTGTGATTATATATATTTGTGTGTTTTTACAGCATTATCCTATTGTTATTGGATACCTACTAGTGGGTGATTGCTGTAATGCTTACTCGTATTCTCAAAAATCCGTATTTGACCCCATATATTTGAACATGTAGAGTAAAATCCTTCAAATATTCGTGCCAAACATATACTCCATATGTGTTTTTCCTTGTTCTATAAACTGGTATTAACAATTGAGTTTAATATGAATGCAAATTAGTTTTTCTGAGTTTGTTTTAGCTAGGTACCCTACTCTCTTTGAAGAATTCCCACATCCGCGTTACACTAATTTGCCTGGTACTGCGCTCTTGTTAGAAAGCATACACAAGGAGCAGGAGAATGATACCATAGAGAGGCTTTCCAGGGTGCTTATGGTGATGATAAGTAGTCCCTTCATGCTTTGAAATGGGATCTCGGTTTGCCGGATAACTTCCCGAGATATCCTGGTCATTTCAGCTTTGTTAAGCCACCAACTGGTGTTTCTGCAGGCTGTTTCGGCATTGGAAAGAAGTAACGAGGGCGGTGAGTACAGGCAATTTAAGAGGGGCCAAACCACATTCACGTTTTGCTTAAAGACTCAGAGAATAGTGTGGAAGACAAAGAAGAAGATGAAGAGTTTGGAACAGGTGATGAATTCGATTAAAAGTAACTATTATTACCTCCATATTGCATTGAAAGGTATTTACACTTAATAGGAAGATTTTCCCAGTCCTATAATGCTAACATGACCCTTCTTTAGTTTGTTTCCAATGCTAACATGACATGCATAGGGTCCCATCAACATTGAAGACGTTGTGCAATAACAAGATGCAAAACTCCACTTTATGCTTTTTTTAGGCATTGTCAACTATGATACCAATCTTTTGTCATGATGGATCGAGGGGTGCTGGGACAATTGTACACCATAAAATTTTAAATTTACTTATAATTTATATATTATTTATATTTTTCATTGACAATTAATTTCACACTTTTAAAATATTGTAATTTTGTATTTCTAATATAATTCCCTAACAGTTCATACTGTTTTACATAAAATTTTACATTTGTCCATGTACGGTGCCAAGTGTTCTTATTGTTTACACCCAACTATTTATCAATTAATAATATTTAAATAATAAAATTTGAAATACCTTTTCCCATTAAATTTGAAATGTTATTCGATTCTTAAATAATAAATAGGTACAATGTTGATAAATATGTTGTGTAAAAGTCTGCATATTTACACTATAAAATTCAAATTCTAAATTTATAATCTTAATCTTAAAAAATAAATTCTAAAACACTAAACTTAAACTACAACCCTTAAAACTAAGACATGAATATCTGGGTATCAATTTAAAAAAAATAAAATAAAATAGACCCGGCCGGTTAAAATTTTAAATTTATTGATGTAAGGCTTAAATTTAATCATATCCACCCTAATAATAGCTTATAAATAATAATGAACTCAGATGTGTGCTGCCGGACACTCGCACCCTACGCGCTCCATTCGCGGCCTCAATTAACGCGCTCTCTCATTTCATCTCCGTGAGACAAAGCAAAAAGAGCCCGCAAAAAGAGTGTAGAGAAGAAAACAACGAAAAGAGAGAGAGGGGATATTTAAAAACATTAGGAAAAAGATAAAAGAAAGAAAAAAAAAACCCAATCCAAGCTAGGGTTAGCGTTATCCCTAATCCGGATAGCGATTTCCAGTTTCGATCATTTGGACTGATAAATCAAAGATGGGGGCTAATCCGTCACCAACAGACGCAACCACCGATCTTGATGAGCAGATCTCGCAGCTCATGCAGTGTAAGCCACTTTCCGAGCAGCAGGTACGTTTTCTTTTATCTCACGATCTGTTTGTTTCCCTAGAAAGAACGGGAATTTTGATTTGTGACTGATCTATTATTAAGCTCTGTTCTGCTGCGATTGAATATCCAAAATGATTTTGAATTGAATTTATTATTACAAATTTTCAATTGTAATAGTAAATTTAATGGGTTTTTTTTTAATTTTCAAAGAAATTGCGGGTTTTTTCTTCATTTCTAAGCAGAAAGAGAACCGATTTTTTATTTATGTGATGGCGGTAATTGTGAAAGAAATTAGGGTATTTGCACGGGAAAATGTTGCGTTTAAACCTGTTCTCATTTTATGATAGTAATTTTTCTTGCTATTTAAATTTTAATTTACATTTATTTTAGTCATTTAATAAAAAATGGAAGTTTTTGTTATCTTCATTTTATAACTGTTAGTAATTTTATTCGTGTTCCCTTGTCAGGTCAAAGCATTATGCGAGAAGGCGAAGGAAATACTAATGCAAGAAAGCAACGTCCAGGTTTGTTATGTTAGCTAGTCTTTACTCTTTAGTCTCTAATTCCAGGAGACACTGTCTATATGTGTTCATTACCAGTGAATTTTGGAAATGTTGAGATTGTTTATCTTTGAACTGGGAAGATGTTGATTTATGTTATTTTATCACAGCCTGTGAAAAGCCCTGTGACAATTTGTGGCGATATTCATGGACAATTTCATGATCTTGCTGAACTTTTTCGAATTGGAGGGAAGGTACTTGTTCTAACTGTGACTCTTTCTTTTTTGTATTCACTTCTCTTTCAGCTCATGTCACATGTAGTATAATTACCAAGAACTCAATGCTCAAAATTGTCTGGCCTTTTCATGCAAAAGAGCTATTTCTTTTTTCAAATTAATGTTTTGCCTCTTTTAATTGCTAGATAGTGACCTATGAGTTTCATTCAGGAATTTTTAAGATGTATTACAACTTATCATATACTTGACTCACCTCATCTGTTGCTCACATTTGCTTCATTTTTATTTTTAAATTTCTCTGCCCATGATCAGACTTTCTATTGAGCCTATGTCTCACAGTTGTTTTTATCTTAAATTACAGTGTCCAGATACAAACTACTTGTTTATGGGAGATTACGTGGATCGTGGGTACTATTCTGTGGAAACTGTTACGGTATGTACAATTGTATATGTTAAATTACAAAATGCCTTTTTCTACCCTTGCCATTAAAATTTGTTTCTAATTTCGCTAAAGTATGGTCTAGAGGCAGAAACAATATAAGACTTATGGTTTCTGGCTTGTAGCTGCGTGATTGAAATTGCCACATCCTCCTTTCAGCACTTGAGGAGGGGGGACTGACATGGGTTTGATCTTAATAATTTTTTACACTAGAATTTGAGATGCCTCTGCCTTTTGGACGATTTCTTCCGTTAGGCTATACAATACTGGTTAGTGAGATGCTGAATTTAGATTTTCCTTTGGATAGGGTGCTTTGGATTTAGAGTAGCTACATTTTATCTTATTTATCACTTTTGGGTTTCTATGTGGTGGATACACTCCAATTAGACGTAACCGGTAACCCAGGAGGTACTTTGTTAAAATTGAAACAAAGTATAAAGAATTTCATTTTATTGAATGATAATTAAAAATACATCACAACCATTTACATTATATAGCATCTAACCTCTCAACTAACTAAGCTGACTAATCATAGCTAACAAATTGGATTTGTAACTAATTTATATAAAAAAAAAAACTAACTAGAACTTCCAACACTCCCCCTCAAGTTGGTGGGTGAAAAAACATCTTTTACCCCCAACTTGGATACAAGATAATCATGTTGCTGGATCCCCAAAGCCTTTGTGAACACATCTGCTAGCTGCTCTGAAGAAGGTACAAACTCTGTGTTAATGAGTCCTTCTTGAATCTTCTCTCTGATAAAATGGCAGTTAATCTCTATGTGTTTAGTGCGTTCATGGTACACAGGATTAGCTGCTATCTGAAGAGCAACTTTGTTGTCACAATATAACTTGATTGGTTGTCTTTTTTCCAAACCAAGCTCTTTAGATAAGTCATTCAACCACACAAGTTCAGATATAGTTACAACCATACTTCTGTATTCTGCTTTAGCAGAAGACCGAGCCACTGTATTTTGCTTCTTTGATTTCCATGAAATTAATGAGTTTCCAAGCTTGACACAGAAGCCAGAGGCTGATTTCCTTGTAACTGGGCAGGATGCCCAATCTGAATCACAGTAGGCTTCAAATTCACAACAACTGTTTGAGTCCAATAGAATTCCTTTCCTGGATTTCTCTTAATATACCTTACTATCCTCAAGGCTGAATGGAAATGAGATTCCTTAGGTTGCTGCATGAATTGACTCAAATTGATGCACAACAAAGGATATGTCGGGTCTAGTATGTGTAAGGTATATAAGCCTTCCAATGAGCCTTTAAAATATGCTTTTGTCAGGTAAACAAATTATCATTCACATCGGAACTATCTTTTAAACAGACTTCATCATATTCTTTTGTAGTGAGTTTAGTGTTTTGCTCAAGTGGTGTCATTAATGGCCTAGCTCCCCCTACCCCTGATTCTTCAATCAATTCAAGGGAATATTTGCGTTGATTAATCAAAATTCCTTGCTTTGATCTCATGATTTCAAGACCTAGGAAATATTTCAGTTCACCTAGATCTTTCATCCTAAAGTTCTGATGCAACAGAGTCTTCAAATCAGCTATTAGAGTATTATCATTTCCAGTAATCAAAAAGATCATCCACATAAATCAGCAATACTACAATCTTGCCATCTTTCTTCATTGTAAACAAGGAATAGTCATGCTTACTTTGTATAGAGCTAGCATTTAAAAGAGCCTCTGTCAGCTTCAAATTTCACTGCCTAGATGCTTGTTTTAAGCCATAGAGGGATTTTTGCAGCCTACACACTTTATTCTCTCCCTGGCTGCAAAAACCAAGTGGAAGATCCATATACAGTTCCTCCACCAAATCACCTTGTAAAAAAGCATTGTAAACATCAAGATGAAACAAAGGCCAATCATGAACATAGGCTAAAGCAAGCAAAAGTCGAACAGTGACCATTTTCACAACATGAGAAAAGGTCTCAACATAATCTACCCCCTCTTGTTGACTGTATCCCTTGGCCACAAGGCGAGCCTTGAATCTCTCAATGTCACCATTGGCAGTGTACTTAATACGATAGACCCATTTGCAACCAATTGGAACTTTCCCAGGAGGAAGAGAAACAGCTGACCAAGTCTTATTTGATTTGAGAGCAAGTATTTCTTCTTTCATGGCATACACCCATTTTGGATATTAAATAGCCTCATGGTAGGAAGAAGGTTCAGAAGAGTGATGAAGGGAAGAAAGAAAGACATGAGAAGATTTAGGTAAATGAGTATAAGAAATGTAAGTGGAAAGAGGATAAACAATAACAAAATTACAGTCATAATTCTGTAACCACTAAGGATGTTTATGAACCCTAGTAGACCTTCGAAGGGGAACCAAAGCTACTGGGGGTACAACCTGTGATGACTGCTCCAAAGAACTGGGTGAGGGCAAGACCGATGAAGAAGGTTGAGGTGGTGAAGGTTGAGGTGGTGAAGGTTGAGGTGATGAAGGTTGAGGTGGTGAAGGTTGAAGTGGTGAAGGTTGAGGTGGTGAAGTAGGAACAGAAGGGGAAGAGAGAGTCAAAAAATCAGAATCAGAAATATAAGGATTGGATGGGAAAAAAAGAGATGTTTTATCAATAGGAAAATGAAAAGGAAGTGTTTGTTCATGAAAAATGACATCTCTGTTAACAAAAAATTTGTGGGAAGTAAGATAAAAAAGAACATAACCTTTTTGGGTAGTGGAATACCCCAAGAAAACTGAAGGGAAGGCTCTAGGAGCAAATTTATCTTGGTGTTTGGGATTAGTAGCATAGCAAAGGGCACCCAAACACCTTATCAGGAGGTTTTTAATATAAAATTTCAAATGGAGTTTTCCATTGTAAGACTGAAGTAGGTAGTCTATTAATGATATGGCAAGCAGTAAGAAAGCACTCTCCCCAAAATTTAATGGGGACTTTCGAATGAAATTTTAAGGCCTTAGCAACCTCTAAAAGGTGCCTATGCTTGCGTTCAGCCACTCTATTTCTGTGGAGTGTGAACGCAGGAACTTTGATGTAAAATACCAGGAGAAGTAAAAAGATCAGTACAGGCAGAATTGAAAAATTTTGTACCATTGTCACTTCTAACAATTTTAGGAGTGGCAGAGAATTGGGTTGAAATATAAAGAAAGAATTGTTTAAGAAACAAAATAGTATCACTCTTAACCCTCAATAAGTAGACCCAAGTCATATGGGAGCAGTCAACAACAATGGTTAAAAAATACCTATGTCCATTATGAGTTGAAATCCTATAAAGAACCCAGAGATCTAAGTGAATAATATCAAAGAGATGAGAAGATTTTGATGTGCTAACAAGGAAAGGTAACTTAGTTTGTTTGGCTAATGGACAAACATCACATTGATGAATAACAATAGAATCAAGTTTATCAGAAACACACAGTTTATGCATAGTAGAAACAGAAGCATGACCCAAACGGGCAAAGATTGACCATCATTAACAATTGCAGTAGATAATAAAGGAAGAGAGTGCTCTTGGGAAAACAAGCCAGTAGCTCCTTTGGATGATGCAAAAAAATAAAGACCTCTAGACCTTTTACCAATTCCCTTGATCATGCCAGTACAAAGATCCTGCAAGATACAAATGTCAGGATAAAAAGAAACAACACACTTGTGATCTTTGGCCATTTTAGAAACAAATAATAAATTGTGTGTAAAAGAGGGAACAAAGAGAACATTGGAGATAACTAAATCATGAGTCAATTGATGAGAACCAATGTGAGTAACCAATTCAGATTTATCGTTTGGCATATGAATAAAACGTTGCGTGGAACATGAATTAGGAAATAACAGGCTCTCAAAAACAGATAAGATGTGGTCAGTTGCTCCAGTATCCAATATCCAAAGAAGGGAAAATTCATTAGCAGGTAACTTACAAGCAACTGTACCTGCAAGATTCACACTGGAATCAGAAGAGGGGCTCTAATTGAGTAAGTGCAAGATCTGATTGTATTGCTCAGTCGTGAAAATTGGAACTGTAGAAGTAGGAGATGAAATCGAAGAACCAGTCTCAATCTCACTGGAATCAGAAGAAGCAGAGTTGACCGCCATAGCAACTTGAGAACCCTTCTTCTTGTTAAACTTGAAGTCTGGAGGGAATCTTATCAAACGATAGTAGTTATCACGACGATGTCCCTTGATCTTGCAATAGTCACAAACTCCGCTGAAACGCCTTCGATCATTGCCCTTAGAAGCTTGCGAAAACATGACTGATGCCTCAATAGGATTTCTAAATAGCTGGACACGATGTGATTTTTCTTGAACGATCATGGAATAGGCCTGATTGACTGTAGGAAGAGGCTTCATGAGCAAAATTTGGCTTCGAATAGCAGAGTAGGTTTCATTCAGACCCATTAAAAACTGGAAAAGCTTATGTTGGAGGATTAGTGTTGAATTCTGCTGAGCAACCTCGCACTCATAGGTTGAGAAAGGAACAAGGGCACTGTATTCGTCCCATAACAGCTTGAGACGGGTAAAAAAGACCGAAACAGGGGAATCTCCTTGAAGAAGAGTGGCGATTGATCGATGGAGGAAAAAAATTCTAGAGCCATCAACTTTATCGAAGCGCTTCTTTAAATCCTTCCATATCGCCGCCGCATTAGAAGCAAAAACGATACCTGCCGACAATCCTGGACTGACGGAGTTGAGAATCCACGAAAGCACAATCGCAGTGCACCGTTCCCATTGAGAGTGCAACGCATCCTCATAGCTCTCCTTTCGGTATTTCCCATCGACAAATCCGAGTTTATTCTTCGCCAGCAACGCGATTCGCATGGATCTACTCCACACACTGTAGTTCTCAAGGCCAATGAGCTGATGTGACACCAGATGAAGGCCCGACGTGTCAGACGGATGCAGAAACAACGGGTGATTAGAATCAATTTCGGCCGCCATCGTAGTAACGAAAAAAGGAAAGAAAAAATTAGGGCTAAGACGAGAAAGAAAGGAAAAGGGAAAGACGGATCAAAGAAAGGCCCAACAGAGACGGAAAAAACCTTGGGCTCAACTAACTGATTAATCATAGCTAACAAACTGAATTTGTAACTAATTTCTAAAACAGAAAAAAAAAACTAACTAGAACTTCCAACATACTTGGTGGGAAACATTTTTCTGGCAGTTTTTTTAACTACTTTCTACTTCAATGAAATTATACTCAATGCTAGATTGATGCTAGATATTTCAATCATTGGAGTCGCATGTTGCCAACTGTTATCTTTTCTGTTCACAACGATGAATGTTATACTACTTTGTTCATAGTCGGTATTTTGCATTTGCTAGCACGACCTTCTAAAATTGAGGTCAACAACTTCAGAGATAAATAGCAAATTTAAGCAGTAAGCCATTTGTGCATTTCATTGGGATGACCCTATTTTCTGCTCAAACAGCTATTGGTGGCTTTAAAAGTCCGTTTCCCACAGCGGATTACCATTCTCAGAGGAAATCATGAAAGCCGCCAGGTATGATGTCTGCATCTTCTTCTACTCCTTCCCACCTTGTCCAAATATATGTGCATATTCACACCCAAAATTTTGACATGGTGTTATACTTTTTATATCAGAGTCTTAATTCAAAGTTTGAAATGAACTTTTGACTAACTATGATGTGAATTTCAAGCTAATCCTTGAGGCATTTTTTCTTGGCAGATCACTCAAGTTTATGGGTTTTATGACGAATGTCTGCGAAAGTGAGTTTCTACTGCACAACCTTCATTTGAAAGGGTGTAGTATTATGAGCCATAGATGTGTTAGCTCTACTAAAAGTCTTCCTACTTATCTATTTTTGTTTCAATGATAATTTTTATACGTCTCTTTTTTCCAGTTGAGAAATTAAACTGCTATAGTATTGTGTTGTCTGATATGATAATAAAACTAGTAGATTTGAGTTTCTGGAGTTCTGCCCGTCAGATAAATTGGAGTCATTGAGAGAGAGTATAGTTGCTTCTTCCTCTTGCAAATCCATTTTAATTATTTTTATGGTTATTTACTTACAGGTATGGCAATGCTAATGTTTGGAAGATCTTTACGGACCTATTTGACTATTTCCCATTAACTGCTTTGGTGAGTAGAACTAATATAAACGTAAATCTACGAAAGAAAGAACTAAGGAGATACATATTGGCCTTAGCATCTTTGATATTTTATATTTATGTCTTAGTTCTATTTCATTTGGTTTTGTAGTTTAATCCTATTCTTGTGCTCCATACTTTTATTATTGTATTAGACTACTAATATTATATCAGCTTCTATTATATTAATTTCTTATTGGTTTTTTAAGTTTAGAGAACTCTCATTATCTTTTTGTTTGGGCAAGAAAAAGTTGGGAATTCTAGGTTGCTTTCTTCTTCTCATTGCATCTTTTAAAAATGACACCAAATCTTTCTGGAATGTCATGGAAGTAATTGGCTATTTCTTGTATTTAATGGTTATTTTAAAATCAAGATAGCCAATTTTATCACTATATTGGTTTACTCCAGGATAAATAGATATATTTCCTTGGTAATGTTCAAGTCAACTTTGTACTTTCTAGAACTGAAGGGAAAGTATGGTAGTTAAAATGATTCGGTGTTTCCATTCAGTGATGTAGTGCCTCTTTCTTCATTTTAGGTGGAGTCAGAAATATTTTGTCTGCATGGTGGATTGTCCCCTTCAATTGAAACCCTGGATAACATAAGAAACTTTGATCGTGTCCAAGAAGTTCCTCACGAGGGACCCATGTGTGATTTATTGTGGTCTGATCCAGATGATCGATGTGGTTGGGGCATCTCACCTCGTGGTGCTGGATATACTTTTGGCCAGGTAATTTATGTTCGGAGCGGCCATTGTTGAGGGTTTTTTTTTTGTCTTGCTTTTTTTCAGTATTTTAATATTGAAATTTTACGTTCTCCTCTTCAGGATATATCTGAACAATTCAATCACACAAATAGCTTGAAGTTGATTGCTAGAGCTCATCAGCTGGTTATGGATGGGTTTAACTGGGCACATGTAATCAATCATTCATGTTTCTTATAAGTTAATTTTTTTTATTATTTTTGCTTTTATACAAGGCATAAAATGCTTCAGGGGGGGTTTAATTCCTAATTATTTCCTTGTAACAGGAACAAAAGGTGGTAACCATATTTAGTGCCCCTAATTATTGTTATCGCTGCGGGAACATGGCTTCGATTTTGGAAGTCGATGATTGCAATAGTCAGTCATTCATCCAGGTATTTCTTCCCCTACTCCTCTTTTTCTTTTCCTATCATTGCACACACATACATATACAAAATAAGGTTAAACTTCAAAGAGCAACAAGTAACTTTCGAAATTGAGTTCCTGGATGCCTTTTCCATCTGTTTGTATAACTGTTAAGTTAATCATGCTGCAGTTTGAGCCAGCTCCAAGGAGAGGCGAACCCGATGTTACTCGTAGAACTCCTGATTACTTCCTCTGAAGCAACCCTGCGATAACTGGTTCATGATTCTTCACTTTTCCTCAACTCCCTCCTGTTACATAGTCAGGTAGTGGTCGATCTTTTGCCGGAGTCTCTTGCATCTACTACCTGCAAGTTTTTTACATTCCATGTTTTTTTTAATCTTTCGACGTGGATGATGAGTACCAAAAAACATGTGTATTAGGCTAGAAAGATGGCCTTTAATGTTACACTTGAATGTTGTGTCGAAAAGATTGCATAGCTGATGAAAGGCACAGTCAGAATGTAGATTTTTGTGTTTGTTTTCAATTCTGTATTTCCTATCCTCTTATTTGGATTCATGGTATCTGTACCGGATATGGAGAAGTTCTATATTTAGTGGGTGTTTTCTATGTTATTTGGACTCGGGTGTGTGCGTGTATCCAAATCCAACACATGTATGTCCAATTTTCTTTATTTTGGGGCAAAATGGGAGCGGCATGGTGTGAGTTCAAAATGCATATTTAAATTTGGGTTTATTTGAATTAGGTCATAAAATATAACTCCAGGGATGATTACATCCTAGCTTCGAAACTATGAGAGGGTGGAAGACGACGATGAAAAGGTATGAACTCTCGGGCTGGAAAAGGCATCTGGACTAGGCTGTGCCTGAGTCTGACAGCCAAGCTTGATTTGATATTCGTGACTCGGTCGATACTCTATTTGAGTTTGATTATCTTTTTAAATAGTATAGTATAGGTAAAGTTCACAAAATCACTGGATTTTAGTAAATTGTTTATTTCGGTACCCAAATTTTAATTGGCTGATATATATTAGGGGTATATAGATAAATAATTATATATCTATATATATTTTAAAATTCTTGTAAAACTACTAACTCGTAGTAAATAGCTTGGTATTGTTTAAGCATGTTTCGGGTTTGAGGCGTTGTGTATGCAGAAAATTTCCGCTGGGAGATTTATCTACCAAAATTAGGTCTACGACACATCTCAATCCGAATTAATCAAGAAATCGAAGAGCGGCCATAAAAGATCTTGTAAAACTGGAATCTTTATGGATATCACGATTATTTGTACAATTACGGTTTGATAGTTATGATTTCGATTGTTTTTATGGATATTTTATGGAGATCTCACCTTTAATTAAATCACATATTTTATTTAAGTTCAGAGATAGACCCATTAGAAAAAGTTTGATAAAATATTTAAAGTTAACTTCTCTAAATCTCAAGTTGTTCGACGATTTTTTTTATAGGAATCTGTATGATTTATTATTATAATAAAGCGATACAGATAACTACTCCGAGGCCTCGTTAAAAACCTCCCTAAAGCCTATCGGAGGAAAAGAGTATCTCGGAAAAGCCGATCTTGGATACATATACAGAGCCTACACAAACCTCGGTTATATATCCGACCCGACACAAAAGCAAGCGGAGACCACTTGCCTTTCGACTAAGTCCACTAACATACTATTCGATCCCTGCTTTCGCCAAAGAGTCTGCTATCGTGTTTGCACACCTGGGAATTGCTCTGAATATGCATCCGATAGTTGAACCGTATCTAGAGAACTCCAGAATCTGGTTCTTGAAAATCCTTGGGCAGGTACAGGGGTTTAAGATCCAATTTATTATCACCTTGCAATCCGATTCCACAATGAGCCTAGCCTTCTTACTCGATTCATAGTTTAAGAACACCTCTATGCCTTTTCTCAAAGCTTCTAACTCAGCCAAAATAGGAGGGCAATGACCACAGCTCTCTGAAAAAGCGACGACCTGCGAACCCGCGTGATTCCTGATGATGCCTCCTATGCCACCACCACGGCCATTTGTTCGACGATTATAAACTGAATTCAATTTTTCTAATAATTTCAAGCGATGGTAGAAGGAATTTACTCCTAATAAATTTCGAACTTACAATATAATAGAAAAAAACAGTGTTAACCGAGAGTTTTAAATATGTGTTCTAGAGGTTATTGGCATATTCAAAGACTCAAATAATTTGTGATTATAATTGCCTCGTTTATATTTTATTTTTCAGAATGATCATATTTTTGAACCAGTTTAATAAAATAAAATATTATATCACTTATTCAAGGTTAGTGTTTCGATAATAGTGTTGTGAATAGAGTAAATTGAGTTTAATGATGTAAATGAAACAGGACAAATCACGTGCTATTTAAGTCCAATTCAATTAAAGTTCGATCAACACTCGACTTGAGCTCGAACTTATTTACACCCCTAAATGGGTTGGGTGTTGTTCATAATGAACTTGTAAGGTATCAAATCTGAATTAGTCATCAATTAATTGAATTCTTTGGGTAAAAGAAAAACAGTTGAACCGGAACCGAATGGACCGATTCAGCATTCCAAACATGAATAAAGACGTCTAGTTAGACGCAAGGGCAAGGCGGAGTTTTCTGTCAAACGTAAAAAAGCCAGAAGGATCGTAGAAAACAGTTACAAATACAATGGATATAAAAATGGAGAAGGAGCGGCCTTTGGCCTATTCTTTGGAGCTTTAGCTTTCTTTTTCAGATTTTTTGTTCTCTTTATTGACATGACGACAGGTTTTCGTTTGAATTCTCAACATTTCTAATGATGGAGGTATTTTATTTGATTAATGTAGTGATTACAATTTGGTTCTCCATTTATGATCTTTCTAAGATTAATAATTTAGTGTAGTTTTTATTTATTTATGCAAGTTTTGGTGTTTGGGTCTGTAGGAAATTAATTGCAATTTGTTCTTAGGTAAGGTTTGAACTTTGAATTATTCCTTTTAGTTGAAAATTTACTCTTAAGAGAACAAAAAAATGAAAGCCAATTTTCGGAGGTTAAGTCGCCAGATCTCTAAATTCTTGAAGTACTATTTTTTTCATTTTTTAATTTCGTGTTACATTTGATTAATAGAATAATTAGATTTTGATTTTCCAGTTATGATTCTTTTCGTTGCCTAAAATCGGATTGTTTTGGTGATTTGATCTTTAGAAAATTAATTGATTTTCGTTATATACCAAATTAAGCACAAAGGATGAGCTGAAAGATTAAATAAATTGAACATTCGCTCTTAGGTTGGGTTTTAATTTATTTTACATAGATTTTGCTGCGTTGCTTTTATCCTGCTAGAAATCTATCTTAATTATTGTTTACTCCCTACTTAGTCAAATAGCTAGCTGAATATATTTCACAGATCGATCAATCGAGGTATTAAATTTGGCGATCCACATTGTTTTTGGATGAAACATGGTTATCAATATGAGTTGTTTTCTGTCTTTGATCTTGTCTTGTAAGTTCAATAATAGGTTTCCTTGTTTCTGAAAGGGTTTAAGACTCGAGAGATTTTTTTGTTGTCAAGTAGATTTGTTACCTTTTGGCAAAAAAAAAAAAAGTAGATTTGTTACCAAACCAGATACTTATATGTTGTGGTTGACATATCTTTTGTAGACGTTACCGAGTACAAATCCACCTGCAACTACGGACCCATCTGCTAGTGCGGATCCGTCTACAAGTACGGAACCGCCTGCAGGTGATGTTGAGAATGTACCGGAGAAGATCAAAGATGCAAAAGAGGCAGGTCCTGCATTTCACTGTGATCTTTGTGATGCAGAACTGCTTTTTAAGATAACTCAAGCGCTCCTCCCGGGGTTAGCTACGGCTTGTGTCGACAATACAACCGGTGGTGTTTTCACGTCCCCGGGTTCAGTAGCTGCGGAGTTAAGAAAAGAATTGGTGGAGTATCTTACACAAAGAACTGAAACTTATGTGGCTGAATCTGTTGTCTTGGAAGGTGCTCCACAGGTGGAAGTGTATGACAATCCTTATGATATCATTGCTTTTCTTATTGATGAGTTTGCTGTTTCGAAGAGGAATTTGTTTAGTCGTGTTTCAGCATTGCTACTAAGCGAGAGGAGAGAAGACAGTATCGATGATTTTGCTCACAAGATGGAAATTAATGGGTTTTGGCCGGTTGACAAGAGAGAAGTGATTGTACAAACTTTGCTGAAGAATGTTGATGTCAAGAACGAATATCACTGTAACATGAAATTTGAAACCACAGAAGAACTTTCGCTGCATTTTCCAACTTGCAGCTTTAGAGTAATGACCTGTGGAAATGAAGGGTGTGATGCTAGATTTTCAGCTAACAAAACGGAGAAGCACGATTCAGTTTGCCCTTTCAAGATAATTCCATGTGAACAAAAGTGCCCGGATTTCCTCATGAGACGTGATATGGACAGACATTGCATAACCGTCTGTCCGATGAAGCTCGTGAACTGCCCTTTCTTTTCAGTGGGTTGCAAAGCAGCTGTACCTAGTTGTAAGATTGAACAACATCAATCTGAAGAACTCCATTATCACGTCCTTTATATTCTTCAAGGTATATACAAGGAAGCATCTGAGGAGGTTTTAAAAGAACGGGTGGATAAAATAGATGAGGTAAGTCAAGATGTGATTGAGAATTCCTTGCTCTAATACTATATTTCTTTTAGCATTGGATAATCTTTACTGTTTTTAAGTCATTGCATGAATCATTGTGATGAAGAACTTCAAAGAGTTCTCTAACATTATTGCTTTTATGAGTGAAAATCTCTGACTCAGAAACAATCGAACTTATAGAAACCTTTACGAACCAGAGTCTTGAACCAATCAGTTAGTATGCACTTACAATAACAGAGCAGCTCTATGTGCAGATGAAAAATGTTAATGAAAGTTACATCAAAAGGTACCTGCAAGATTTAGGATACCAAGACCTATACGAATACGATATTTGAATGAGTTGCTAATGCACATACATTTTGCAGCATTTCTTTCACTGATTGATTCCCAAACCCCAAGCCTTGGACATTTTTCCTTTATGAAAGTCATTAATCGCCAAGCTGCTATGCTAGTCTTTATCTGCTTTTGTTTTCATGTAGATGACAGATTTCTTATCTCTTTCAATCAAAGTTCTTACAGTTACATTTCTGTGGCAGATAGCCGGTTCTAGGCTAGCAAATGCCAAAACTGTGCGATCCCTAACGTCGAAAGTCAAGGATCTCGATGCAAAGCTCCCACCCTTGGTAATTGAGGCAAAGAAAAAAGAGGAAGAAACTTCAGAGACAGAAGCAAAGCCTGAATCTACCGAAGTTAGTGACAGAAATGAGAATACTGAAAATGCTGCCGGAACTAAAGAAGTCGTAAATTCCGAAGCAAAGCCGCGGTCGCTAGAAGTTACACCATTACAGAAAGACGGTGAAGAAGTTTCCGAAACCGAAACCAAGGATCCTGAAGCAAAGCTGCCATCGCAAGAAGTTCCACCGTTAAATAAAGATAGTGAAGGGGATTCGGAAACTGTCAAGGATGTTAAAGCAACAATGGAGAATACGGTCAAGGGTTCGGAAGTTAACACAGAGAACGAAACTAGTGAAGATTGAAGATGGTAAAAGGCACTTCATAGTTCATACCATCTGTGATTTTAACCAGAGCCATAGACTTGAAATGAAAGCTTCAGCCTCTACAATATACAAGTGTATGTGGATTTTTTCCCCACTATATTCTTTCATTTTGGTTGAATTACGGGTTAATACGTTTTTAACCTTGATCTTTCTATTAACTTAAATTTATTTTTAGCATGTCGAGAGACTAAAGAGGACACTTGGTTATTCTAATCTCTTTTAGAAGATAAATAAAATTTGGATTTTCTTTTTATGTTTTGAACTTTTTAATTATGTTTTTATGTTTTTTCCCCTAATAATCAAAGTTCGTCATTTGGGTGAAGTTATAAGACTAAAAAGGCTTAGGAGGTGCTAAGACATAATCAACTAAATTGTCTTGGTTCTACCTAAAATTCGAGGTTGTCAACAAAAATTGTTTTCAGTTTTGTTTTATTTGTACCAAACAATTGCTTCTTTTAGATAATTAGATATGGCTTATCCAAAAAACAATAGTTTTAATTTTAATTTTAAATTCATGATTTTTTTTTCTAAGGGTATTTTTTTTTTTGAGTTTGTAAGACAGTGAAACTTGTAACAGAATCAAGAAAGAGATGAGAATGTAGAGTAGATTGAGATGAGAGGAGAATCAGAGATATTCAGAAAGAAAAAGGTTCATTACATTCGATGAAAACTCTCTCCACAACGGCTAGGGCTACAAAACAAATTCACCTAGCCAAAACGACAGCGTAAAGCAATTGACACTCAACCCCAATACGCAACGTTTCATTAAACTAGACACAAAACAGAAATTTAAGACTTTAACGGTAATTAAAAAAACCCTTCTTGAACAGCACAGTTACAATACTCCCTCCTTCACACAATCCTTGACCTCAAGGATTAAAATCTGGGAATTGTTGTTGGAGTTGATAGAGAACCTCCCAAGTTGCGTCCTCTGAAAATGTGTTAGACCATTCAACCAAAACTTCAGTTACAGCTGATTCCTCTGAAAAAAACTCTTTCTTCCCAATTCCACGATCCACTATTCTAACTGGTTCCTTGCTGATTTCTCCATCTGGTCCAATTAGAGGCAGTTGGCTTTGCACCACATCAGATCCAACTTGTTTCTTCAACTGGGATACATGAAATACAGGATGAATTTTCGACCCTTCTGGCAGTTCCAAACGATAAACTACTGCTCCAACCTTCCCAATGATTTTAAAAGGGCCAAACCACTTGGGTGCTAGTTTTTGGGAGACCTTATTCTGCACTGACTGTTGCCTGTAAGGTTGTAACTTCAAAAAAACTCTATCCCCTATTTGAAGATCACAATCCACCCTCTTCCTATCAGCTTGTTGCTTCATCCTGCCTTGAGCCCTGTTCAAGTGAAATTTAATTATATTCAGAGCAGCTTATTTTTGTTGCAATTCTCTATCCACCGAAGCCACTATAGATTCTCCAGCTAAGTATGGCACATGAATAGCTGGATCTTGACCATATAAAGCTTGAAAGGGTGAGGTTCCAATCGAAGTATGGTGAGATGAGTTATACCACCATTCTGCCAAGTATAACCAGTCACTCCACTCACTAGGTTTCTCCCTTGTCATACACCTAAGGTGTGTTTCTAAACACTGGTTCACCCTCTCTGTCTGGCCATCTGTTTCTGAATGATAGGCAGTGAATGGAGTAATCATTGTGCCCAATTTCAGAAACAACTCCTTCCAAAAGTGACTCATAAAAATTCTGTCCCTATCACACACAATCGTTTGAGGCATTCCATGCAATTTAAATACATTTTCTATGAATACCTGAGCTATATCCTTTGTTGAATAAGGATGACTTAGAGCAACAAAGTGTCTATATTTAGATAATCTGTCCACAACTACCAGAATAGCATCTTTTCTTTTCGAAATTGACAGGCCCTCTATGAAATCCATACTTATATAAGTTCATACTGCTTCAAGGATGGGCAGTGGTTGTAGTAAACCTCTGGGGTGATTCAAATTTCCATTGTTCCTCTGGCAAACCCCACATTCTCTTATCAAGGCCTTCACGTTCTTTCTAAGTCCTTTCCAATAAAAAATACTGCTCATCCTTTTTAATGTAGCTTCAACTCCTGAGTGTCCTCCAATAGGGCTGCTATAAAAATACAACATCAAATCCCTCCTTAATTCTTCATTTTGGCCTACTACCACCCTACCTTTTTTTCTAAGTACTTTCCCATCCCAAGTATACTTAGAATTCTGAACAGAACCCCCTGAATTGCCTCCAAGATCTTCTTCAATTTTTCATCCTCTTGCCAAAACTCAGCAACTTTGTTCATGACATTTGTGTTGACACTACTAATGGCCATTAATTGTCCCTCTTCTTCTCTTGGTCTCCTAGACAAAATGTTAGCCACTACATTAGAACTGCCCTTCCTATAGACAATCTCATAATCATATCTGAGCATTTTAGCTACCCATTTCTGTTGTGCAGTAGTCACTGTTTGATTTTCAGCCAAAAATTTTAAACTTTGATGATCAGTTCTAATTTTAAAATGCCTTTCCACCAAATATGTTGACCATTTCCTCACTGCCATCAAAACAGCCAACATTTCTTTTTCATAAACCGAAAGGGCTTGATGTCTCACCCCCAATCCTCTGCTGAAAAAGGCCAGTGGCTTCCCTTTCTGAACTAGCACAGCTCCCACTCCCCCATCTGAAGCATCAGTTTCAATGCTGAACTCAGCATTGAAATTTGGGAGTGCCAATACAAGAGCACTGCTAACAACTTTTTTCAACCTCTCAAAGGGAGCCTTCTCAATGACAGTCTAATTACATCCTCCCTTCTTCAAAAAATTAGTTAGAGGTCTTGCCATAGTTTCATAGTTCTTCACAAATCTTTTGTAGTATCCAGAGAGCCCAAGAAACCTTCTAAGCTCCTTCACATTATTTGGAACTGGCCAATTCAAAGTGCATTCAACCTTTGTGTTGTCCATAGAAATCACTCCTTCAGAGATGACATAGCCTAGGTAATCAACTTCCTTGGCTCCAAAGCAACATTTACTCTCCTTGGCATAAAGCTTCTGATTTCTCAACACCCCTAAAACCTCCTTGAGATGAACCAGGTGAGTCTCTCAATCTTTTGAGTATACTAATATATCATCGAAGAAGACCAAAACTGATTTTCTCAGATATTCTCTGAATATCTTGTTCATTAGGCCTTGGAATGTCGTCGGTGCATTGGTCAGTCCGAAGGGCATTATTAAAAATTTATAATGCCTTTCATGTGTTTTAAAAGCTGTCTTGTGGATGTCATCTGCCCACATTCTGATTTGATGATACCCAGCTCACAAATTCAGTTTGGAGAAAATTCTAGCCTCCCCTAACTCATCCAGCAATTCTTTTATAATAGGCACTGGAAATTTATCCTTTATGGTTAACTAATTTAACCTTCTGTAATTCACACAGAGCCTCCAGGACCCATCCTTCTTCTTGACCATCACAATTGGAGAGGAGAAAGGGTTGTTGTTGTGCCTAATGATTCCAGCATCCAACATTTCCTTCACTTGTCTTTCAATCTCATTTTTCTAGCTAGTAGGGTACCTATAAGGTTTTACCTTGACCACTTGATGCTCCCCCAACAATGATACTCTATGTTCCTGCCCCCTAATAGGTGGTAGCCCAGAGGGCTCTCTAAAAACATCCTCAAATTCCTTCAAAACTTCCTGCAAATCTTCTGGTATCATCTGCCCTTCCTTTCTCAACTCCAACTGTCCTTCCATGATCAAAAGTGAAGTTGTTAAAGGACTGTGAACTCCCCCCAGTAGTTTGTTGCAACTTTTGGCACTCATAAAGTTAATTTCTCCTGGATGCACTCCTTCTAACATTACCACCTTGTTCAATTGTTTCCAACTCATCCTCTTGGCAATAAAATCCCAACTGATAGTCCCAAGAGTAGATAACCATTGAATGCCTAACACCACATCACAACATTTCAAAGGAACCACTAAAAGTCATATTCAAAATCCTCACCTTGAGTTCTCCAAGTCACCCTGTTGCACTCACCCAAGGTTCCAATGGAATTTCCATCAGCCACTATAACTTTCAGATTTGTTCTTTTGTTCAATTTCAGCCCCAAATTCTTCACCACAACTACACTCAGAAAATTGTGAGTGCTGCCTGAATCCACCAAAGCTATCCATTCAGTTCCTGCAATCTCCACCTTTAATTTCATTGTTTCACAATTGGTTGCTCCCCACATCGCATTTAAGGACAAAACTGGTCCTTTTGTCATTCCACCTTCACCTGAGTCTTCACAGTCTAGAAATACCTCAACTTTCCCTTCCTCATCCATTCCATCAACTACAATCTGGAAGACCTGGCTTTTATTGCACCTGTGCCCAGGAACATATTTCTCAGCACACCAGAAACACAACCCCTTTTTCCTCCTATCTTCAATTTCAGTAGTAGATAAACTCCTTCCCATATTTTTGTTCGCATTTTGCCCTGGATTTCGAGTTTTACTAGGGCTTAGTATGGAGGGTGTCACACTCATGGATACAACTGTTGAAGGAGGGCCTGGCGATCTAGCATTAGACAAGGTTTTAAAACTAGGATAAAAGTTCCTATTAGGCACAGTTAGGCTAGGAGGAGCTATCCTAGCAGAAGCCTTCCCATGTACAGAGAAAAATATGGTCTCTAACTGTTTGGCCGTGTGATATGCTTCAAACAAAGATTTCGGTTGCAACAAAGTCAAGTATTGGCTAATCTCCAATCTAAGATGATTTTTAAACATACTTAGAATATATTTTTCCGGAAGTTGTACCTGATTCACCAGGTTGATGAATTCCTCGTAATAAACTTCCACAGAATCCACTTGATGCAGGGCCAATAATTCTGTAAATGGATCACTGAAATCCTCTCGGCACAAAACGTTCTCTCATCAAATTCAGGTACTCTGTCCAATTCACAGTTGCTGCACTCCCTTGAGAATTCATTAGAAACTGGTGCCACTGTAGAGCCTTCCCTTCTAAGTGAAACATTAGCAGTCGGATCTTGCTTTGTTCTGGTACTGATTCCGCCTCAAAGTACTGTTCGAGCTTAGAGTGCCATCCCCTAAAGTCCAACCCGTCAAACTTGGGGCAAGGTAGTCGATAAGAGAGATTTCCCGAGGCCAAAGGAATTTCCTGATATCCCTTCTTCACTTCCTTTTCCCCCGTAATCACCACTTCTTCTACATCCTCAGAAGCCGATGGTCTAGCTCCTAACAGTCCGGAACCTGATAATATCCCCGGACCTGTTGTACCTTGCGGGCCTGTATCCACTTTCTTACCCATAGCCGCTTCTAACATCTTCCGAAAATTCTCGCCCATCTGTGTTCGAAAAACCCCAAATTTAGCTTCAATTTTCACGTCGATGCTGTTTTCCAGTCGCGAGATTTCCTCTTGAAGCTTGGCCGTCTCCTGCTGCCAGGACTGACTTCGCGTTACCGGAACTCCGTCCACCATTTCCAAAACCTTAGGTCTCTGATACCTTTGTAAGACAGTGAAACTTGTAACAGAATTAAGAAAGAGATGAGAATGTAGAGTAGATTGAGATGAGAGGAGAATCAGAGATATTGAGAAAGAAAAAGGTTCATTACATTCGATGAAAACTCTCTCCACAACGGCTAGGGCTACAAAACAAACTCACCTAGCCAAAAGAACAGCGTAAAGCAATTGACACTCAACCCCAATACCAACGTTTCATTAAACCAGACACAAAACAGAAATTTAAGACTTTAACGGTAATTAAAAGAAAACCCTTCTTGAACAGCACAGTTACAGAGTTGTTTGGTGTGAATATTTATTCATTAATATTAAACTCAAAGAATAAAAAAGATGACGATGTTCATCTCAAGAAAAATGAGTTTAAATAGCTTTATGTGTAAGGTGTGTGTACGTTATTAAATGGTAAATAAAAACATAAACAAATATTGCATTGTAATCATATTATATATATATATATATATATTGCATTGTAATCGCCTTAAAACTATTTTTATAAAGATTTTTTCTATTCTTTCTTTATGCCTTTTATTTGCTTTGTCCCTTTTTCCCGGTTCTTTTTTTTTTGTTGCGGTGTTATTTCGATGCTCTTTTTTAGTCGATTCATTGAGATTTTGTTTCTTTGACGACCGAGGGTCAAGCATGGCCCCCACTTGAGAGGAGGAAGGTTAGCCCTTTAAGGTGGTTCTCCTTCTAGTTTTGGGTTTTTTTGCCTCTTCTTTGCAGATTTGTTGACCCTCGGTTGGTGCTTCTGTTAGTAACCTTCAGGCATTGTTCTTTTATCGATGTATCTCTTAACGAGTCATAACCAGTCCGGTAGAGCGTCTAAAGAGTTTAGCTCGACTCCTTTTGACCTCTATAACCTTGATTTTGTCGTTTACGTCATCCTAACCCTCTAGAACACCCGCCAGTGTCACTGGCCACCATAAACTTTTCACTTGAAAGGTCCTTCGCGTATCCATACGTGTTGCGCCGCCTCCCTAATCTTAGTCTTGTTTTCCATCAACTTAGGGTTTTTTGTTTGAGTTTTTCCTTCTCGCTACCGTGTTGACTTTATTTTTTGAGCTTATGCTTGAGCATCATTTTCCTCTCAATATTTTATCTCTTTTTATCTTTCGCTTCCGGTGAATGAATTTTAATTTTAATTTTTTTATAAAAAAATTATTCAAAAAAACTATTTATTAATACATGTGCACCATGAAGACATGCTTACTAGAGCCACTTATAAATAATAATTTTTTTTTACTATAATCACTTGATGGGTTCAACTCTTTTTTCTAATAGTATTAAATATAAATATTTTCTTTATGAGAAATAAAAATACTTGTGTTAACTTTTCGTTTAAAGTTACAATTAGAAATAATGCAATTTTTACAACTATGAATTAATCAGTACAATGTATTATCGAACAAACTGATAATTAAAATATATTTATACTTAGAGTACAATAAGGATAGACTAGGGAGTCATACACAATGAGACTCAAACTTAGCACAACAATTCCAAACTAATAAATTACACATGATTAGATTCAAACCTAAATAATAAAGATCTCAAAACCTTATCTTTTGTCAACCCTATTAAAATCGTAATAATGATATTAGTGTTGATATTTTTATTTAAATTTAAATTAATATTTTTTTACTTGTTAATAAGAAAAGAGGGTAAAATCATAAAACATTTTTAAAATTAAAATTAAAATTAAAAAAATACTAGTAAAACATTGCTAAGAATAAAAAGTACAATAATTTGGATTTTTTTAAGAAGAAAGAGTATGCTGATCGGACGGTTTAAACATGCCAAATCAACGACCTACTAAGAATAACCATGGGCCTCACGTACACCGAAACCCTAAACCAGTTAACGAAATGACTGAAATAGACGGGTCCAAAAACTCCAAATCCAATGGGCATAACCGTCATTCCGAAAGATATATGTATATATAAAAGACCATATCTAGGGTTCATCTTACGCTCCATCCTTCAAACTCTAGACAGAAAGCAGCCGCGCCCCTATCCTTCTGCTCGTCAAGGCTTAATCACGTTAGTTCTTAATGACTTACACTTTATCTTAATTTTATTTAACATTAGATTTGCTTCCATTTAGTCATTTTAAGGAATGTAAACTGTGTTGCCGTTTAGCTATTTTATGAAGATGTTTATTTGATTATACGCGGAATCATTCTTCTTAAGCTCATTTCCTGTTTTGGTAAAACCGGTTTTCAAATTAACGATCAATAATATCGTTTTGAGGAAAAGATGTAAGATCCGATCCTTTTTTGCAGAATGGATAGCCAGATTAAGTTTGCCGTGGTGGTGAAAATTATGGGAAGGACCGGTTCCCGAGGTCAAGTGACTCAGGTGCGAGTCAAGTTTTTGGATGACCAAAACCGGTTCATCATGAGGAACGTCAAGGGACCGGTTCGCGAAGGAGATATTCTCACGTTGCTCGAGTCTGAGAGAGAAGCTAGGAGGCTTCGTTGATCGGTATCTTTGTTTAAAAAATTAATTTTGGTTGAAGTTGAGCATCATCTACTGTGTTTTTTTGAATTACTTGTACTTGCAGTTTGGGAGAACTGTTGTTCTAAAAAGCTTGATTTTATGATGTTGAAATGAACTGAATTTGTTTTGGGTTTATATCTTTTGTTTTCTGGCTTTAATATTTTAATATGTGCGAATAATCACTATTCGTAATTGTGTTCTATCTTTTTAATAAATGTGTTTAATTCAACATAAACGAGCTTATATTTATTTTTTGGTTAAAATTTTGGATAGGAGAGTGTTAAATTGAGTTGAGTTAATTTTATTTTGAGATAATCGATTTTATGAGTTTTATTACTTTTATTAAAAAAATTAATTCAGTTTTGTTTGAGTATAAATTTAATAATATTATAGTACATATTAATTTTATTTTAAAAGATTTTTTTATATCGATATACAATGCATATATATCTTTTTTTCATATGTCATAAAGCAAAATTGAAGGAAGTTATATTATTTTAATAATTAAGCCACTGATTATTAAAAATATATTATTATTTGAAATTTTATTTTACAATTATAAATTTATAGTTTTTTTAGATGATCTTTTTGCGTTGAGTTGTGTTAAAAAATCTATGTTTTCAACTTGAGTTTTACTTGTTCCTAATTTTGGGTCACAATAGTTTCCGTTTATTAAGGAGTTCTGTGGGTTTTAGCTTGATTGTTTTTTGTCAGAATTAATCTTTGTGTTTTAATTTTGTCGAATATCAATTTGAGTATTATCATTTGTAATAAAAATCGAGTTTAGGTATTAATTTTATAAAACAAAATATCAACCCAGAGAGAACTGCCAATGAACTTTATTTTGAACAGTAAATTGCCAATGGATTTGAAACCTCTTGAAAAACACTAGCTATAGTACTTGCTGTGGTTTTTGTTGCGTTTAGCAACTTAAAACATACATTTGCCCACCAATTTCTTACTAAACAGCCTTTGTTTAACTACGAATGAGTATTTGTCTATTATTTTTAGCACTTAAACAAACTTTTGATGATAATTGAAATTTTCAACTTCAGCCAACGCCCAACAGACATGTCTGTTTACTACAACAATAGCAAAGGAAGCATAGTGAAAGGAGACAACCTTCTCGTAGCAAGGCTTTGTTTTCCGGATAAGGGGAGGGTTGAATTGAGTTTGGTTAAAAAATTGAGATATTCGAGTTTATGAGTTTTATTTTTCAATTTAAATTTTATTTTAAAAAAAATAAATTCAGCTGAGTTTATGAAATTAGGATGAGTTGAGTTTGAGTTTTTGTACAAATTTAATAATGTTATAGTACATATTAATTTTAATTTAAAAGATTTTTTATATCTATATATGATACATACATATTTTTTTTCATGTCATATATATATATATATATATAGCAAAATTGAGGGATGTTGTATGGACTTAAAAATTAAGTCATTAATTATTAAAAATATTGAACTATTTGAGTTTTCATTTTACATAAGTTTAAATATTTTTAGATGATTTTTTTTTGCGTCGAATTGTATTAAAAAATCTATGTTTTCAAGTTGAGTTTTACTTGTTCCTAATTTTGGATTTTTGGGTCACAATAGTTTTCGTTTATTAAGGATTTTTGTTTAACGAAAATGCTTATTTCGTGGGTTTTAGCTTGATTTTTTTTTTGTCAGAATTAATCCTTGTGTTTAAATTTTGTCATATTCGGTATCAATCTGAGTATTATCAAGTGTAATAAAATTTGAGTTTAGGGATTAATTCTATAAAACACAAATATCAATTCAGAGAAAATTGCCAATGGACTTTTTTTTGAACGGTAAATTGCCAATGGACTTGAAACCTCTTGAAAAACACGTACTTTGCTGTGGTTTTTGTTGCGTTTAGCAACTTAAACATACATTTGTCCACCAATTTCTTACTAAACAGTCTTCGTTAAACGAATGTTTGTCCATTATTTTTAGCCTTTAAACAAACGTTTGATAATAATTGAATTTTTCAGTTTCAGCCAATAGGCACATCCGTTTGCCACAACAATGGCAAAGGAAGCTTAATGAAAGGAGACAACCTCCCCGTAGCAAGGTTTGGTTTCCGGCAAACCATTAAGATAGCGTTTGGTTCGCGGAAAAAATCATTATCAGGGGAATAATTTTTTTCGGAATCACATACTCACGTTTGGTTCAATAACATTCCCTCCCAGGGGTAATGAAATATTCCCAACAGTAGCTATTTTTTGGTCTTTTCCCAGGAATGTCATTCCCTCCATTTTCTTAGGTATTAGACAATTCTCTCCCCTTTGGAATATAGTTATTTTAAAATGGTCTTTCCTTTTTGTATATAATTACACAAGTATAAATCTATTTTAGTTTTTAGTGGTTTAGGGTTTTAATACTTACTATAAAATAATACGATGCATATAAAATAAAAATATATTTGATTTTTATTTTATTTCGATTTTTTATATATGTGTTTGATTCAAATTTTATTATTAGTATGTGTTTTATTACATTTATTATTTAGGATCAATTTTCATAAAAAGGTTTCATATTATATTTTTTATATTTTTTATAAACTTTTATGTAAATATTTTGACTTTAATCTTAAAACTTCAGTTGGTTAAAAAATAAAATATATTTCAAGGACAATTTGGTAAAACATGCATTTTCCTTATCTTATATTCCTTCAACCAAACAATGTAATCTTACATTCCTACCAAACAAATCAAACAAGGTAATACAACATTCCGGGTAATATGTTAAGTAATGTAACATTCCGGTAATCTCATTCCCAAAGGTAATCTTACATTCCGTGAACCAAACGACCCCTAAAGTGCCAATGTAAGGGGCCCTCACTTTTTTCAATCAAAGTGACATATGCACCAAATTCTGCAAGAACCAGACCAGTAGCCACGATAGTGTTGGAATAGGAAGAGTCACAATCTCACATTGAGTATTAAAATATTAAGGCAAAGGTATTTATAGTGACCATTTTTTCTTTTTTTGTTGAGTGATAAAGAATAAGAGGTAATCTCGTACGCTGTTGTTGTTTGTCCGGCATGACACGATGTGGCGTGGTTGTGGACACGTCTGCTTGCTTAGTATCTCTTTGGAAAAATTTTTAAAAATTTTTAGATGAATTATGAATTGTTAGATGAGTGACTGCTACTTATAGGTCGTTCAAGTGTCACACGGCTTAGCGACCGAGTGAACTGAAGGCTAAGATCGTGACACGTTGGACGATTTTAACCCTAAATGTAGCCTATAAATAGAGAAGGTATCTCAGCTTCTCAATACTGTCTCACTCGATCGAGTTGACGATAACTATTTTACAATTTGAATTTTATTTGAATTTTTTTTATTCGAGTCGAGTTTTCAAATTATTGTCCAAATTTAATTGCAAACAATTATAATGTTACACTATTAATCAGTTTCTATTTAAACGACTTTTCTATAATCATACACAATACTCACATTTTTTTTTCATATGTGATGTATATATATGGCAGAGGTGGGGGACTTGACTCAAACTTGAAAAATCAATCCACTAATTACTAAAAGTTTTAAATTATTCGAATTTTCATTTTACAGCTCAACTTTTATTTGAAATTTTTTTGAGTTGAGTTTATAAAATTACAAGTTAAATATTTTCACATTAAGTTAAATCAGATAAATTTTTTTTTTGAGTCAGATGAATTTTGTCCACCTAATTTGATGCGAAATGGTTTTACTTGAGTCGTTAACACTTCAATAGAGATTAAAATGTTATTGGGCTTCTTTATGGGCTTTAAAATTACTATCGTGGACTGGACTATAGCAGTAACCCAATGAAAAGCCCTAAATTCAAGGCCAATTCAATCCCTAAAAAACCCTAACATCCGGATTTATTCCAAATATAAAATAATCGTCAGATTAGGGCTCTTTGATCTCCATCCCTCACTGAAAGATTCTCGGTCGCCACTCCCTCTCCAGCTCTCTCTATCCATCTAATCAGAGGTTGTTGTTTTTTTTAACTCCAATTTCACTCCTTGATTCTCTCTTTCTTCAAAATCCCTTATTTGTTTTTTTCGCAGGTATGGCGACAGCCGTGGCCGCCACCGAGGTCTCCAAAGAGCCAACTCAACCCAGCAACGAAGTCAAGCTTTTCAATCGCTGGTCTTTTGAGGATGTTCAGGTGTTTCCTTTTTGCCTCCCTATGCATGGATCTGCTTTGAATTTAGTGTGGAATAGTCATCGTATAAATGTGGTTGAATTTTTGCTTTGAATTTCTAGCATCATATTGATTTTCATTGATAATGAAATGTTTGTTTCTTTTAGCTGATATATGTCTCTAATTTGAGCTGACTTGTTTCTTCTCTCTGCTGTTTATTCTAATTCATTGTTACAAATTTATGCTCTTGTATGAATTTGTCTATTAGGGTTTATAAATTATGGTCAATGTATTTGGGTTAATTGTAAGGAATTTGCTGTTCCCTTTGATTTTAGGTTACTGATATCTCTTTGAGTGATTACATTGGTGTCCAAGCTTCCAAGCATGCTACATATGTGCCACACACTGCTGGGAGGTACTCGGTAAAACGTTTCCGAAAGGCTCAATGCCCGATTGTTGAGAGGCTGACAAACTCACTGATGATGCACGGCCGTAACAACGGTAAAAAACTTATGGCCACTAGGATTATTAAGCATGCCATGGAAATTATTTATCTCCTGACTGATCAAAACCCAATTCAAGTCATTGTCGATGCTATAATCAACAGGTAGTCTATTTGAAGCCTTAAGCTTAGTTAATACATCTGTTGATTTTGGGATTACTTATCGTTTGGTTTGACAGTGGACCTCGTGAAGACGCTACTCGTATCGGTTCTGCCGGTGTTGTCAGGCGTCAGGCTGTTGATATTTCTCCCCTTCGCCGTGTCAATCAGGCCATCTATCTCTTGACCACCGGTGCCCGTGAATCTGCATTCAGAAACATTAAAACCATTGCTGAGTGTTTGGCTGATGAGCTTATTAATGCTGCAAAGGGATCATCTAACAGGTAAATTACTTCATGTCCCTTTTATTGCTTAATTATCTTGGATCATTGTCTGCCCCGTTTCCGATGATGATATACTTGATTGTACAGCTATGCCATCAAGAAGAAGGACGAAATCGAGAGGGTTGCAAAGGCCAACCGTTAAGGCGTTAGACAAGATAATTACACCGTGGCGGAGGGGAACTTTGATTATTTTAATCAGTACTTAGTAGGCTTTTCTTTTTGTCTCTTAAACATGCAATAATGTTTTGTTTGCTATCTAAGTGGACAAGTTAGTTTTTGGTTTTAATGGAGTTTCAGTAGATATTATCAAAATGCAAGAATTTTGCTGATTGTGATTTATCGAGATGCCTTGTTTCATTGAATTAAAAATTTACCTTTACTGGTTAAATTTCACTTTGGAGGTTAGAAGATGGGTTTACAAAACAGGAAAAGTTGTTTTCTAACTTATGATTAATTAACCACAAACTAAAATTATAGCTAAGGCAGATTCGAGGCTCTTTTGCATAAGCACTGGTAAATTGTATATATATTGAGACTTTTATTTTTTAAATCTCGGAAAAGTAATTACTTGTTTGAATTGAAATCTGTTATATTTTGTGGGTGTTGGTATATTTAAAATTGCAATAAAAAATTACATTTAATCTAGACATATTTCTATAATTATTTAAACGAAAAATTCTTATATATGCAAACATCACTAAAATGTAAAATTAAAATTAATATACTGTCAATAAATAAAAAACAACAGAAAATAAAAGAAGAAGACAAGAAAATAGTGTATGACTAAGAGTTTTTTGTTAATATTGCATGCAGACCATGGGAAAATGAGTATGCGAGAAGAATATAGGACCGTCTCGGCATAGCAATCTGCAAGAAAGAATTTATTTCATGTTGCATTCTATTGTAATAACTAGTAAGTGCTTGATTGATAAATGCTTTAATTTTTATATTCTATTTTGATTAATTCTATTTTTTTATTTTTTAAATTTTAATCCATATTCAAATAATTAAAAAATAATACAATTAAATTACATCATTTTAAATTATCAAATTAAAGAACGTAAACTAAATTTACAATTAAATGTATAATGTAAGGAGTAGTGGCATAATTTAATATAACAGATTTTACATCTCCCGCAAGGATTATAATTCAAAATTTAAAAAGTATATGACTAAAAATGATTAAATTAACTAAAAATCAGATAGTCTAACGGGATAAGGCACTAGATCCCTTAAACAATGTCATGAATATAAATCCTAATAATTGTATAAAAAAAATTAAGTTCGAATACCGATAGTTAAACAACAAATAACAACTTAAAATTAACCTACTTGAGAACCTATAGTCACTTAAGTTCTCGTCCCATAGATTATTTCAATTCTCCTTTGTTAGACTTTACATAAAATTCAATCAACCATATTTAACTAATAAAAATTTTATGTTATTTTTTTCAAAAAAATTATATGTTATTTGAATAAAGACAATAATTTATGCTATACCAATTTAAACTTATTAATAGCATTAAAAATAAAAAATCGATCAAATTGAAAAAAAAGCCAAATCTCGATTTTAACGTATAAGAATTAAAACTAAACAACTAAAACACGGTATACAAATATAAAAAGTACACAATTATATTACAATTTATTTAATAGTAATTATTAAATATATTTTAAAACAACTAGAACGAATCAAAAGTGAAGTTTTGAGATATTTAAAATCAAGTATATTGAAAATTTATTTTAGGAAAACAGAAGTATACAAGAGCTAATCTTTAGCGTCGTATCATCTATTTCATCATTATTTTCCTAGATTTTTGTTGACTTATTATTTGTAAAAAAAATGACTTGTCAAATGTTGATTGGATCGTGTAAGTATCAGTTTTATAAGCAATTTCCCACAGAATCGAAACTCATTATACTATATAAAAAAAATAAACAAATGGTCACCAAACTAGTAAAAATGACATTTTGATAACTAAAAATTTAAAAGTTACAAATTCGTCATTGAATATATTGAATTGTATAAATTTTGATAAGTTAAAAATAATCATTTCATAAGAGTTTAATAAGTTCTAATAACCATTTTATCATAGTTTGATAAAATTAAGTGACTTTTTATAACAATTTGATAAAATTAACAAATATTTTTATAATTTTTTAAAATCTAAGTGGTCAAAAAATTATTTTTACTTAATTTAGTGATTGTTTATGTACTTTAATCTAAGAAAGCTCAGATAGTTCTTTCGTTTATGGTTTCCATTTTCTGAAATTTTTTTTGGGTACAATTTTCCCTCCTAATCTTCCTTTTTCCCAAACACAATTGCAATGATTACCGATTTTCTGTTGGGAAACATTTTTTTTGCTATTGGGCTTGGTGTAAGGCGATTGATTTTCTTTCAAAGGAGAAGTTTGATGAAATTAGAAACAAGAAAGAGCTTAACTTTTCTTCTCTAGAGGTTTATTTCCCGGGAAAATTTACTTCCTTTTTTCCAGCTTGCGCTATCTCAGCTTCCAAGGTTAGTTTAATGAGAGAAAAAAAAATCATTTTCGAATAGAAATCTGGAGAAATTTTTTAGCATTTGAATGTTAACTGAGAATTGTTGTTTATAAGGATTCCTGGAAATTTTATTTCTGAAAAGGAACTTTTTAGATGCATATCTTTCATTAATTTTTTTTTTCAGGAACTTTTCTTTGTGATTGATTTATTCAGGAGGAATTTACATTGCTGGTGGGTGGAGTAAAAAAGGAGAGGGGAAATATTCATTGGAGGATCCAAGATTCAAGAGGAACTTTAATAAGTTCTTACATTTTTTTTTGTATTTAATTGTTAGTATATAATTAGATTGCTTGAGTTTGAATGCATATATTGGTATATGGAGTCAAAAGTTTATTCAGCTCCAATTCCAAAAAAAATGGTGAAATGTTGTGATTGTGGTTGTGCTACTTGTTCTTTGAATGGTGGTCCTTCGAGTACTTGGTTTCGATCTGTGAAACGAAAATACGATGAGTTCGAGAAAACGAACAGGTTGGATGATGATCCAGAATTGGATGTTAACTCCAATGCCAAAATCCAAGTTGAGAATGAATGTGCAGCTTTACGGGAGACAATTAGCAGCCAACAGGCCACAATACAGGAGTTGAATAGAGAATTGGAGGAAGAGAGGAATGCCTCATCATCGGCTGCTACCGAGACGATGTCGATGATATTGAAGTTGCAGAGCGAGAAGGCGGAGATCCAAATGGAGGCACGGCAATTCAAGAACTATGCCGAGGAGAAAATGGCACATGACCAGGAGGAGAAAATTGTATTGGAGGATCTGTTGTATAAGAGAGAGCAGACTATTCAAGCTCTTACATGTGAAGTTCAGGCTTGCAAGCATAGGATGTTGAGTTATGGGTTTACAGAGGAAGAGGTGGAAGGTGAGCCGGATGGGGAGAATCAAAACATGGCTGAGAACTTTGGTGATTCAGTTGATCTTCTTCCATATGATTATCCAACTCCGAAGTGCTATTTGAACGAGAATCCTGGTGATGATGTTGAAGATATTGAGACATATGCATTTGGTGAGGCCCCTCGCTTACACTTGCGAAGTCTTGAACAAAGGATCTGCCAAATGGAGAGGAATCTGAGCAGCAGTCAGCTGAGTCAAATGGATGGATGTTTCCCTGGAACAAAGAATGTTTCGGAGAAGGTAATGGTTGGTCACTCTCCTAGGCGACCAAGACATGCAAGGGGGCTTTCAGGTGATGGTTCGAACTCGTTCCTGCCTAAAGAGACCACTTCAGAATTCGCCGGTGATTCTCCCAGCTTCAAGAAGGAGTTCGTTTCAGAAATGGACAAGGTTTCCGGCTCAAGAAGAATGGATAATGCTTCAGAAGCTGGAGATGATATGAGTGACAGAGTTTATACGATTGATTCAATCCATACCGGGGTGCCATACGAGGGAACCTCCAAGCCTAAACCCGGAGTTGTAGACCGTGATGATTATGAATACAGTCCAAGGGATACAATTGATCTGCCTGATGTTTGTGATCCCGATATCAAGAAGCTCTACGGGAGGCTTCTGGCCCTTGAGGCTGATAGGGAATCAATGAAACAAGCAATAATATCAATGCGAACCGAAAACGCGCACTTGGTATTATTGAAAGAAATTGCTCAACATTTGTGCAAGGAAATGTCACCGGAAAGACAAGTGCCTGTGAGGAAACCATCTGTTCGTGAATGCCTACCGTTCATGTCATTCTTCAAGGTAATCTAGCTCCATTATAGACATTCTCATGTCTGTATATTTTGTGTTACTCAATCTAGCAATGCCATATTGTTGAAACTTTACAATTTACTTTGGCTTTTTTAGTCATATTAACTGTTCTTTTAGTTGTAATGTTCTATATGACTGTTGAAGTAGCTGAAATATACTATCCCTACAGTTGATTTTCAAGACGAGTTGCATATTTCCGATTTCCGAAACTAATTAACATTAAAACTGCCTACCTATAGGATACACTATGCAGAAATGAGTTACATGTTTAATTACTTTGCAGACACTAATTATCATCTTTTCATTTTTTCCCCAGTGGATTCTGTCCCTTTTTTTCTGGAAGCGGAATCGTCGAAGCAAGTAAGTAGTATACTACTACTCGTTATATAAATGGTTACTGTTGGACTTACCTATGTTTTAAAACTAGCATACTTTTGTTTCTCTTTTCAAGTTATCTTAAGGGCCAGCGTTATTATGCCGGAGTTCGTTTCACTTTCGATCATATTTCTCCTTAATTATATAGGTACCTGTATGGATTGTCACCGAGCAACGTTGGCTTGCTAATGCTTCTCGACAAGGGCCCTCGACTGAGGCAGTGGAGATGCATTTCAAGTACACAAGTGTGAAAATGATTCATCTACTGCCATCTCAAGCTAAAGCCAATCGTCGTAATGGTGATTGCCGAGTCGGTTTTTGAATAAGCTATCATGTATAGACTTTGCATCCTGTCTCATGGATTCCTTGGAGGAGCAGATTTTGGTATTTTGTTAAACGTTCTTTCATTCTTTTTTTACAATTTTATTCGTTTTCTCACGATCGAATACATTTTGCTGCTTGATCAGCAAAAACATGAATGCTGTGATCATACTCGCTCGTATGATTTTTCTGATTTCGGTTTAAGGTATGTTTCTATTGCCGGTTTCATTTCCTGTATATTTCAGATTCGTGTACGATTTTCGCTTCAAGTATGCTGTGTTTATTCTTTTCTAATTCGAACAAGAGTTATCGCTGCTAGTGTCGTTGAAATTCGTATCGACATTTCGAGGATCTACTAATACATGGAAAACTTAATATTAAATATAAACCAGTTTAAGCAAATACAAACCACATGATCTTGTATTATCATCTACAACAAAATTAATACATTGTAGTTAGCAAAGTTGTTGGAATTATTTCTGTACACAAGCTAAGAAATGCAACGAAGTTGGAGACATTCCAAGGACTTGATCATCAGCATCAAACAAAGTAATTGGTTCATCATACTCTGCCAGAGATGCCGATGCCGGCTTGTTACGAGACTCGTTCGTCGAGTCCTTCCCGGTAAGGCGTTGCACGACGCTCATAAACTCCTCGGGTCTTACACGGATAATCTTCGGTGACCTGAGATAGATTACAACGGGTTTAATAACCTTGGAAATTCGATTCCGATTACTGTGAGACGATTTCTTGATCATCGCGTTGCCGCCTACTCTTAAAGCTGAAGGCCTTGGACCTTGCAATTTTCCTCCTCTAATGGAGTTGTTGATTTCACGACTTTCACTGCCCATTAGAAAAACTACGAAAAAGTTTTTTAGACCGAATTGATGTTTTAAGCCTTTAGCTCAAGCTTAGTGACCAACCATGTGTGTGTTTGTGTATATATACATATACTGCAGCAAGCAAGAAAGAGTCCATGTTTGTTTGGCTAGAAAGAAAATGCAAGAAAAAAAAAAACTGGGTCTGGTTTTGAATATATCTTCGTGGTGTTTTGGTAGAATATGCCGGCTACGTATTCAAAGAATGTTTGATTTGGAACAATCAACAGCGAGGGGAAATTAAGACAAATTCAGTCAAGACAAAGTCAGATTAGCTAGTTTTCTATTTTTTCATCCATCCCAAACCGAGAATGTCAAACAAACATATTTTAATATAAATTAAACAAAATAAACATTTTGTCAAACCAACTCTCCTTTGGCATTAACTATAACCTTGACCTTATGGTCTGAAAATTAAAATTAATTAGTACTAAAATTATGAGAACGCAGTAATAACTATTAAGATGAGAAGTTAGATTTTTTAGACAAAGTTATTAAAAAGTTTGTTTTAATTCTAACATTATATTGAACAAAACTTACTCCCGAATCAATATCTCTAATAATAGATTTAATCGGTATTTAATCCGAATTAATCTATAAATGAATCAGACATTTATGATTATAAAGTAAAATAAATAGTGTTGTATCATACATATTTATGCATCTGTATTATATATTAAGCATTTGATTGAATTATTGTCTCTTATCTACCAGATCGGCAGATCTCAACTCAGTTGTATAGTTAAAAATACATGGTTTTAAATGATTGTAATAATTATAATTATTATTATTATTATTATTATTATTATTATTATTATTATTATTATTATTAGGATAAATATTCTATACAAGCGCCTTAATTTTAGGGTATATGGAGTTAGTTTAGGGAATATGGTTTAGGGTGTTAGAATTTAGGGATAGTTGTTTCAATTTAAGGTTTAGTGTTATAATTTAGGGTTTATAGGTTAAAACCTAAATCATCGTCATATTACCCTAAAAATTAAACCCTAACATATAAACCCTAAATTATAACACTAAACCTTAAATTGAAACAACTACCCCTAGAGTCTAAACCCTTACACCTAAACCCCTAAACCTTATACCCTAAACTAATTCCTTATACCCTAAAACTAAAACGCTTGTGGAAACTTTCAGTTTCAACCGCTTGTGTATAGGATATTAATTATTATTATTATTATTATTATTATTATTATTATTATTATTATTATGTCTTTATCAATTATATTTCCACATATATTTCTTTTACATAAAATAATATCTTTAATCTACATCTTGGACGTGAAAAATTCAATATTAAAAAACATGAGTAATATTGGTCGTCGGAATGTTCTATTAATGATTTCAAAATTATTTTAAACTATATATTATAATATTAATATGAAAGTGCGAATGGATGGCTCTCGCCAGCAACCCTTTGAATCCTTCATCTGATGGCTGGCTGCATCCTGCATGGTGCATGAAAATGATTTAATTTGGCATTAATAATTAAATGCATGCACATGCAGTGGACGTCTTCTAAAGATTCTTCTCTTCCCCTTTTGTGTAATTCCGCACTGAATTTTATATTTTTACCAACGATATCATTACTTGTGATTTTCAAAGCTCTAATTAAGCATTAAGCATACCTTAAAGTTGTTAAACAAACCTACCTTAAGGGTAAACATCACTGATATGGTTAATCGCGCTTAGTGTTGAGAGAGTGGGCTAATTTAATCTTTGGACTTATTATTCCAATAGAAGAAAATTACAATGTTATATACAAGATGAAGAACTCACTAGAAAGAATAACTAATTAGCCAACTGCTTAACTAATCTGCTAACTAACAAATTAACAAACTTCTTAACAACTTTATTTACATTCTACATTCCCCCTCAAGTTGGTGGTTGAAAGATGTTCTTCAGCCCCAACTTGCTAATTAGTGTAGTGTGTTGCTGTATCCCAAGGGCCTTTGTTAAAACATCAGCTAACTGTTCTGAAGATTGAACATATTCTGTTTTGATTAAACCATCTTGAATCTTCTCTCGGATAAAGTGACAGTCTATTTCTATGTGCTTTGTGCGCTCATGGAAGACTGGATTTGCAGCAATTTGAAGAGCTGCTTTGCTGTCACTAAACACAGTAGCTGGTAGTTCAATGTTTGCATCAAGCTCATCTAATAACCCCTTAAGCCATACAATCTCAGCTGCTGCAAATGCCATACTTCTATACTCAGCTTCGGCTGAAGATCGAGCAACTGTACTTTGTTTCTTTGATTTCCAAGAAATCAAAGATTCACCCAACTTAACACAAAAGCCTGTCACAGATCGTCTGGAGATTAGGCAAGATGCCCAATCTGAATCACAAAAGGCAATTAACTGACATCTGCTATTACTACTAAGCAAAATGCCTTGGCCAGGTTCTTTCTTCAAGTACCTTACAATTCGCAGTGCAGCTTCCATGTGAGATTGCTTAGGATGTTGCATAAACTGACTAAGATGCTGAACGGCATAGGTGATGTCAGGCCGTGTATGTGTCAAGTACAACAGCTGACCAATTAACCTCTGAAACTGAGTTTTGTCTTCAACCAGACCATCTGCAGGAGGATGAGACAAAGATGCATCATACTCTACTGTAGTCAGTTTCAAATTCTGCTCCAAGGGTGTTAATGCTGGTTTAGCTCCCCGTAAACCAGTATTCTCTATCAGCTCGAGAGTATACTTTCTCTGATTTAACAAGATACCTTGTGCAGATATCAAAACCTCAAGACCTAGAAAGAACTTCAAATTTCCAAGGTCTTTCATCTTAAACTTCTGATTTAAGAGAGCTTTTAAGTCATTGATTAACACCAAATCATTTCCTGTGATGAGCAAATCATCCACATAGATGAGCATAACAACAATCTTGCTTCCCTTTTTCTTTGTAAACATAGAGTAATCAGATTTACTCTGCACATAATCTGCATTTAAGAGAGCTTCAGTAAGCTTCATGTTCCATTGCCGAGAAGCCTGTTTAAGCCCATAAAGTGATTTTTGTAATCTGCATGCAAGATTCTCCCCCTGACTACAAAAACCAGCAGGAAGCTCCATATATACCTCTTCAAACAAATCCCCTTGAAGGAAGGCATTATGCACATCCATTTGAAAAAGAGGCCAAGAATGGACAACAGCAAGGGCTAAGACAACACGAACAGTAACCATTTTAGCCACTGGAGAGAAAGTCTCAACATAGTCAATTCCCTCTTGTTGACTATAACCCTTGGCAACAAGGCGGGCTTTGTAACGTTCAACAGAACCATCGGCCTTGTATTTAATACGATACACCCATTTGCAGCCAACAAGGGTCTTCCCTGGAGGTAAAGGAACTACAGTCCAGGTATGATTTGATTCTAAAGCTTGCAATTCCTCTTCCATGGCTTTAACCCAAACTGGATGCTTAATAGCTTGAGAATAAGTCTTTGGCTCAATAAGAGAAGAAATAGAAGCAATAAAGGAAGAAGTATGAGAAGGAAGATGAGTATAGGATATATGATTAAGAATGGAATGCAAACCTGGAGCAGCAGTGGATTGGTGAGAGCAAACAAAGTCTTGTAACCAATTAGGTGGTCTAGGAACTCTAGAAGAATGCCTAAGAGGAACTAAAGGTTGGGAAGGAACTGAAGGTTGGGAAGGAACTGAAGGTTGGGAAGAAGGTGAAGGATGGGAAGGAACTGAAGGTTGGGAAGGAACTGAAGGTTGGGAAGGAACTGAAGGTTGGGAAGGAACTGAAGGTTGGACACTTGTTGAGTCAGAAACATAAGAAGTATTTAAAAAATCAAAATCAGAAATAAAAGCAGGTGGAGAAGGAAAAAAAGAAGAAGATGGAGAATCAGAATGGAAAGGAAACACATGTTCATGAAAAAGAACATCACGATTGACAAAAAAAGTTTTAGATTCTAAGTCAAACAACAAATAACCTTTTTGAGTGTTAGAATAACCCATCAGAACCGAAGGAATAGACTTAGAAGTGAATTTATCTTGATAATCGGGTTTTTTTGGCATAAGCCAAACAACCAAAGACTCGAAGATGCAAAAGAGAAGGATGATGACCATGAAAAAGGAAAAAAAGGAGTCTGCCAATTAAGAACAGAGGAAGGCAATCGATTGAGTAAATAACAGGCTGTGAGTATACACTCACCCCAGAATTTGATAGGAACATTTGAAGTAAACTTGAGAGCACGAGCAACCTCAAGTAAATGACGATGTTTACGCTCAGCAACACCATTTTGCTGAGGCGTATACATACAACTACTCTGGTGAACAATACCAAGAGCAGAAAATAAAGAAGCACAGTCCTTGTTAAAAAATTCAAAACCATTATCACTTCGAACACATTTAACAGACACAGAAAACTGAGTCTCAACCAGTTTAAAGAAAGATTTCAAGTGAACTACAACATCAGATTTCAATCTCAGCAAATGTACCCAAGTCATCCTACTAAAGTCATCAACAATAGTTAAGAAGAATCTATGGCCACTATGAGTAGAGACCCTGTAGGGCCCCCACAAATCTATGTGTATTAACTGAAAAATAGAAGTTGATCTAGATTGACTAATAGGAAAGGGAATCCTAGACTGCCTAGCCATAGGGCAAATTGAACAGGATTTAATGTGATCAGTATGAAAATGCTTAGAAGGAGAAAAAGGCAATTTATTCATTTTGACAGTAGTAGCATGCCCAAAACGAGCATGCCAAAGAACAATGTCATTTGTAGAAGAATCACAAACAGAAGCAAAAGGCAAAACAACAGAAGAACTAAAAAAAGGAAAGAAGTAAAGACCTCCTTTGCGTCTACCAATCCCCTGAATCTGCCCACTTGAGAGATCCTGAAGAAAAAAGAAATCAGGAGTAAAAACCACAGAACAATGCAAATCAGATGTGAGTTTAGAAATGGAAAGCAAATTATGCTGAAAGCTAGGAACAAGCAAAACACCATGAAGAATATGAACAGAAGTCAAAGAAAGAGAACCAGTATGAGTAATAGGTATATGAGTACCATCAGGTAAAGAAACAAAACGAGTAGAAGCACAAGGAACAAGATTATGCAAACGTGAAGAATCAAAAACTACATGATCTGTAGCACCAGTATCCAAGATCCAAGAATCCTTATCAGAAACAACTGATAAACAAGCAGAGATACCTGCCGAGGCCAGATTTACCACTGGTTCAGAGGATGGCAAACGCTGAAGAAGCTCAACCAACTGACTGTACTGTGCCGAAGTAAACATCGGAGCGGGTGAAGACGGCAAAGATGCAGAGACAGGAACTGCAGGCAAAGCATCAGAAGGAAGAGACAAAGAATCATCAGTAACATTATAAGAAACATTAGAGGAACGAGAATCCCGTTGTTTGGTGAATTTAAAGTCAGGAGGAAAGCCATTCAACCGATAGCACTGTTCCCTCTTGTGACCCCGAATCTTACAATGAGAACATACGCCGTTGAAACGACGATTACCAACAGAGGCACCACTGGAATAAAAAACAGAATATTCCAAAACAGGGGAGATAGAAGAAACCAAGGAGCGTTGAGATTCCTCCTGAACCACCATGGCATAAGCCTGATTGACAGTCGGAAGAGGAGACATGAGAAGGATTTGACTACGGACCGAGGCATATGAATCATTCAGGCCCATCAGGAACTGAAACAGGCGCTGCTGAAGAGCATGAGCGGCAATATCCTTCGATTCATCGCACTCACAAGACGGAAGAAAATATATACGCGAGCCATCAATTTTGTCAAACTGTTCTTTTAGGTCATCCCAGACCAAGGCGGCGCTGGAAGCAAAAACGATTCCGGCAGATAACTCACGACTGACGGTGTTGAGGATCCACGAGAGCACAAGAGCATTACAACGATCCCACTGAGCACGGAGATCGGCTGCTGTATCAGCACGAGAACAGGTACCGTCGATGAAGCCCAATTTGTTCTTCGCAAGAAGAGAAATCCGCATCGAACGACTCCATAGACTATAATTGTCGATGCCGGAAAGTTGATGAGAAATGAGCAAGGCTCCGGGCGTATCAGAAGGATGAAGATAAAGAGGATGATTGAGATCCAATGCATCCATTGAAGGAAAATCAACAAGAAACAGAAACCCTAGAAAGGGATAATCGGGAGAGAATTGGAGAAAAAATTCGAAAGGCAATGGAAAGACAAAGAATGAAAACCGGCCGAGAAAAAACTGAGGCCCAAAAGACCGTCTAGTCTGATACCATGTTGAGAGAGTGGGCTAATTTAATCTTTGGACTTATTATTCCAATAGAAGAAAATTACAATGTTATATACAAGATGAAGAACTCACTAGAAAGAATAACTAATTAGCTAACTGCTTAACTAATCTGCTAACTAACAAATTAACAAACTTCTTAACAACTTTATTTACATTCTACACTTAGTAAGTGTACACTTTTAGTTGCCGAATTCAAAATTTAACATTTTGATCACTTACATTTTCGTTTTTTTTAATATTTGGTCATTCGGGTGTTAATTACCGTTGAACTGTTAGAACTATAACTAGTTGATATTGAATTTGTTAATTAGTCAGTTGATTATTAGTCTGTTGGGTTAGATGTTATACTTGGGCTATATAAGCCAAACATATATAATAGGTCAAATACAATCATATATCAGTTCAATAAAAAAAATTAAAATATTACATTTTCTGTATTTTTCTAAAATCCATAAGTACCGTTCATCTCCCTTTCATAAAAATTACCACCGTCGTTCTATCTTTTCCGGCCACCATAGCCCCGTTCTCACAGAGACAACTGACGACATGCCAAAGTTAAATTACCTATATATCCACTAAACTATTATTAATTCTTATTTTGACAATCAAAATAAAAATAATTTATATATTTAGCCCTCCATATTTTATAATTTTTTATATATTTCTTCTCCGCTCCACCATTTTCTCCACCTTATTGCATGCCAAACCCCTTCGACTTCTAAACTCCCCTCCAGCAAAATGTAAACACCAAAACTGTAGGTGATATGATCCTATCTATAGACCAGACAACAATTACTTTACAAATTAACATAGAAAATGAAGCAGCAACAGCTCCGCGGAATATGACTTCAGCAAGGCATGCAGTACTATGAGATTAAATAGCAGAACCCAGCAAGGCACATTTCTCTTTCAACTAGAAGATCCGAATTCGAACTTTAGAAAAATATTATTAGAAATGAGAATCACAAATCTCAAATATAGACCATAAAATGGACATGTAATTTACCCAAAAAAATAGCAGAACCCACATACCTTGCCTTGTTGAACGACATAATACGGATTAGAACGAGAGAACCCAGCACTTTCCATTAAAATGGTTAACTTGTACTAGCAAAAAAATTGGAGCATTATTATTTGAAAGAATGATGACAAAAAGTAAATAAAATTGCTAAATTGTCCAGAGAGAGCAAAAGAATATCATATCAAAATGATTAAACTTATATTTCTTAAACAGGGAGAGAAAACATTGGCCAATAAATTGTATAACAACCAAATTTAAAAGGTTTAACTAAAATAAGTGTCTAAATTATGTTTTTTTTTACAATAGGTGCCTAAAGTATTTTTTGGCTGAAATAGGTGCCTATAGTCAATTGAGGTACATATTTGGGCACTTATTTCAACCAAAAATGAAACTTTAGGCTCCTATTTCAGCCTAAAAATACTTTAGGCACATATTTCAGCAAAAAAAAATTAAAACTTTAAACACCTATTTCAGCAAAAAAAATGAAACTTTAGACACCTATTTTAACAAAAAAAAATACTTCAAGCACCTATTAAAAAAAAACTTAGTTTAAACACTTATTTTGTAGTTTAGCCAATTAAAAACAACACAATATTTACAAATATTCATCTAAAAAGATAAAATCAACTTGCCAACACAATTAACTTTTAAGCTTAAAGTCTCAGTAGTAATATGCTCCCTGTAGCTTTTGAACCCTTCGATAATAATCTAGATTCATATAGAAGATAATGAGATAAAGATAATAAAAAATGAACGGAATGCATAAATTCCAAAATTAGCAAACCAGACCAAATGTTTAAAAAACGAAAACATAAGTGATTAAAACGTTAATTTTTTTAAATCAGTGACCAAAAATATATACTTACTAAACGTAAGTGCCCATCTCAATAATTTACCCTACCTTAAATTCCAATTGTAAAAAATAAAACCCCTTAAATTCCACTATTCCAGTTTCCTTTTGCTCTAAATGGTAAACTTGTTTTTTATTTACTCTTTAAAATTCCTAACATTCTAAATTAGTACAACAATAAAATTAAATTTTAACCCTTAAATTTTTTTTTTGTTTAGACCCTTCGAAAATGTAAATTTCTAAATTAATATGTTAAAATTGTGTTTGATCTCCTGAAACTATTTAATTCAACTTTGACTTGATAATTTTTTTTTGAACAAATCCTACTTAAAGGAAGAGGAGGGAAATATGCTCCTAAAAAATCTTGAACCCACAACTTAAGGTTAGGAAAAATGTATCAACCAGTTGCCTTTGCCACTCCAAACAAAGGAAAGTCGACTTGACTTTGTAATATTTTTGTGAATAGAAATCTCTGCCCCTTTTGGTGCCCTTATTTATGCTTAACATTAAAAATTAGGTTAATAGTTTATGATTAGGGTTTGCGGTTAAAGTTTAGGAAATTTAGGATAGGTTTATTTTTAAGGTATAGGGTTTATGATTTAAAATTTAAGATTAGAGTTTGTAATTTAATTTTTTAGTGTTGGGCATAAAAAGGGGCACCGAAAAGTGGAGAGAATTTTTATCTTATTTTTGTTGGCTTTGTCCCTCGCCTTGTCTATATTTCAGTTGAACTAATTAATATGTGTATTACAATAATTAATCCTCGTTTTGAAATAGTAAATAAACAATATTTGATGCACATTATTAATAAAATTATATAAATAAATCAAAATTATAGCTGCTCCGAGAATAAAATCATATAAACAGATGGAAATTTTATAGTATGGAATGGTGCAGTGAGGAGTTAGTGAAGGGTTTTAGGGTTTAGGAGTTGTTGGCTCTCTCTTTGGCTCCTCCGTCGTCGGCTTTTTCAACTTCAAATTTCCGATGTTGTTTTTTAGGGTTTTCATTTTTTTTGAGCTAGTTGTTGGCCTCTCTGTTTGCTGTTTTGTGATGGTTCACAAACTAGTTAGGTTGAAAATGAATGAATTACACAATACGTATCCAACACGAAAAGACAGTAAAATAAATAAATACGTATGAAGATGACACGACATAAAAACTTAAACATGATTATGACATGAAAATATAAGACTCATCACATCTAATTACGGCCAAGCCCGACTATTCCACATATCTATTTTATGGGGATCAGTGCTCACACAGTTTTTGTATATATACACCTATATTATATATGTGTCAAATTATGGCTTGGGTTCATGTATTCTATTTAATTTGTAGATGCAGTCCCCCCCCCCCCCCCCCCTCTCTCTCTCTCTCTATATATATATATATATATATATATGTATATATATGTATGTAACACCTATTAATGCGATCCTTGCGCTATTCCCCACTTCAATACTACTTGGTTAAATTAAAAGAATTAGTTTATCGGTGACTAAACTTTGAGTAAAAGTTTGACGGGGTCAACTTAAATTTTTAAAAGATTTGAAGGTTTAAACGAAAATTTGTAAAAAATGAGGGTTTAATTAAATTGTTTGATAATTTTGAGAGATTTAACAAAAATATTTAAAATTTTTGAGAGAATTTAATTAAAAATATTCAAAATTTTGAAGCTTAACATTATTTTTTTTAAATCTTGAGGGGGCCAAATTAAAATAATCTAATATTTTATAGGTAAAATTCAAATTTCTCAAAAATTTGGCGGACCGTGTCCCTCACAAGTCCTTTAAGGGATCTGCCCCTGTCGTTTACGTTTCAATTGAGTTTAACATGATTAATATATTGTTGGTACAATATACACAAGTATATGAGACTGAACATGGCTAAACACTCAATATTTTTTGATTTACCAGCGAGAAATTTAAATAATATAAGTATTGTATTAATTATACGTTGAAGAAAGCAGCAGAATATCTTTACAAGAACAATAATTTGTCATTTTTCTCTCAATTAATGCTACTTCAAAGTTTTAAGATATTCAACTCATCAATCGTTTTTAGTCGTACATTGTGATCTTCATCTTCTCCGATCATCCATTTGCCCTATCGAATCATATTAGAGAATATAAGCTCCGACATCATTGTCATCTTTCTCATCCTAACCCTACCTTGAAGAAGAAACAACATATATATGAAGTAAGGACAAATACACATAATCATATTCGACACTTGTTTTGTCTCGTAGCGACGGGTGGCTCGTGGTGACCGATGAGGTCAGCTGCATCGTACGGGACGGCATCTTGCTACCGTAAAGGCACGATGGCATTTGACTTTGCCACTTCGCCTTAGGTTTGGTCATTCATCAATCAAAGGCTCAACCATATCTAGATTATTGGAAGCATTGCAGAAATGGCATAAAAACCCAGCCTGTTATGTTGCTGGCAAAAATTAGGGCACTTGGGTAGGGACCAAGCTAAAAAGATATTTCAGAGACTGGAAATTGAACCCTATGTTTTTAAGTTAAAAGTTGAAATATAAATTTATCTTTAAATTAAGGATAAATATTCTATATACAGGCGGTGGAAACTGAAAGTTTCCACAAGTGTCTTAATTTTATGATATATGGAGTTAGTTTAGGGTATATGGTGGGTTTAAGTATAGGGGGCTAGAATTTAGGAATAATTGTTTTAATTTAAAGTTTAGGGTTATAATTTAGGCTTTATAGGTTAAACCCTAAATCCTCACCATATTACCCTAAAAATTAAACCCTAACATATAAACACTAAATTATAGCCCTAAACCTTAAATTGAAACAACTATCCCTAAATTCTAACACCCTACACCTAAACCTCTAAACCATATACCTTAAATTAACTCTCTATAGTTTATACCCTAAAACCACGGCGCTTGTGGAAACTTTCAGTTTCCACCGTTTGTGTATAAGATATTAATTCTTAAATTAATTTAAGAGGGGTAAATATATTTTTATTCTATATTAATTTATAATTATATAATTTCTAAAAAGTTTATGCACAAATCTACCATTTCAGGGATAATGCAAATTCTCTTCTTCAAGTCTTTTCTATAAAAAAAATGCTCTTATTATTTTGTTGGGTTAATTTTACATGTACTCTATTGGACCATGGCGGTTGGCGAGAACAATTATGACATTAGGTTAATTCCGTATGTACTACATTGGACCATGGCGAGAACAATAACGTTAGATTAATTTCGCATGTACTGCATTGGACCATGGCGAGAACAATGACATTAGGCTGGTACAAATATAGTTCTATCTTTGTACTACATCTAATTTGAAGATTTGTTACACGTTTTTTAATCAATAATATGATTAAAACTTTCATTAATTGACGGCTATTTTCTCCTCTCTCTTTTTCAAGTGCAACCTCGAGATTAAACTGCATTTTATAAATGATAAATTACTAAAAAAATAACCGTTTTAATCATTATAGTTTCACATTTTCTATTTTTTTATAATTTCGCATTTATTTTATTAAATAAGGAGCTTCGAATTTTGTGTTTTAGATTTCAAAGTGATTTTGATTTTTACAATAAATTTTTAGATAGATTTAACTCACCACATCATTTGTAGTCCCAACCAATAAGACTCATCCACCTCTATTTTACTTTCAAATAACTATTTACTTTTACTTTCCTTCAATATAGCGTGTAACTTTGTTTCACATGCCAATGAATCCACATACCAGACACATATATTCCCAACACCTCACTAGAGAGTAGAGACGGGGTTTTGCCGCAACAATAACGGGGTTTTGCCGTAACTGTTCGAAAGAAATAGTTAGAACCTATGAAACTATTATGTATGTATGTATGTATGTATGTATGTATGTATGTATGTATGTATGTATGTATGTATGTATGTATGTATGTATGTATGTATGTATGTATGTATGTATGTATGTATGTATGTATGTATGTATGTATGTATGTGTATGTGTGTATGTATGTATTAAAGGAGGAGGATTTACTTCAAACATTTTGCTCCAGGTAATCCTTGGCTGCTGCAACTGAACATGGGACAAGAAACTACGGTGCTGTTGTAGAATACAGATAATGATACACATCACTTTGGAGTAGTTGATGCCAGAAATTGGGAGTACACACATGTCACATTCCATGTCCCTGCAACATACATACATACGAGTTGCAGTTGAATCCAAGAAGAAAACATGGGGAATTGGTTTTAGAATTTGAAACCTTTGTTTTGAAAAATAAATAAATGGTTTCAAAATTAAAAGTTGAAAACGATTCTTTCTAAAACAAACCTTAAACTTAAAGTAAAGTTTAAAAAATATGAGCGTGTTGTTAAGTTGTAGCTAAATTAATATATATATATAGGAAAATACTTTGATGCACAAGCTTGTGTAAACTTTAGTTTACACAAGCCCCTTAATTTTAGGGTTTAGGGTTTAGGGTTTTAGGTTAGGGTTTAGGGGTTTAGTATGTAGGGTATATAATTTAAGGTTTATGGGTAGAATTTAGAATTTAGAGTTTAGGATTTAAGGCTTAGGTTTTAGGTTGCTAGAGTTTGTGATTTAAATTTTAAATTTTATAAAAGGAATGTGTAAAAAAAATTTACACAGCTTGTGCATCAAAATAAAAGCCATATATATATATATGACCTCTTAGAACTTTTATATGCACTTTAATAGATCTTATAAGGCTTTTTGAGTTATTTTTATTGCATTTAAAATTAGCACTGTTACGCTACCTCACGTAACGATATGCCCTATTAAATTATCCCTCAAACCATACCTTTTTGTGTGCTTGTTGATTTAATTCCAATATATAACATGATTAATGAATTTTTTGTTGTCTTTTATCCTATTTTAAATTTTGAACTTTAATATTTATTTCTTTTGAATGGTTAGACTAATCTTTTTAGTGCTTGATTAAGGGGAGCCCTTTTAGTTTTTTAAAATATTTCATGATTAATTTTTTTTAAAACTTACCCTTCATTGTTATTATGTACTAACATTAGGTATTAAATTTAGTTTGAATTATTTTTTATATAACGAAAAGAGGAGAAATAACCGAAGTGAAAATTTTAATTTCAAAAAAAAGAGAGAGCTTAAATATTTTCTAAAATATTTTTTCAAATATATTTTTTAAAGAGGACATTTTCAAAAAATAATTTTTCAAGGTGTTTTATTATATCAAAAAGGAAAGACTATTGAGACATTTATTTTAATATAACAATTCAATGAAAAATATTTTTGAACTTATTAAAATATTATAAAAATAATTAAAAGTCTAAATTACTTTAAAAGTATATTTAAAAATGGTTTTAAACATATTTTGAAGCTTACTCTTCATTGTTACTATGTAGTTACATTTTGTATCAAATTTTGTTTGAATTATTTTTTATATAACAAAAAGGGAGAGTTAAGTGAAGTGAAAGTTCAATTTCAAAAAAATAAAAGAAAGCTTAAATATTTTTTTAAATATTTTCTATTTTAAATATTCTCTTTCTAAAGGGGAGCATTTTCAAAAATAGTTTTTCAAGGTGCTTTGTTATATGAAAAATGAGAGATTGTTGAAACATTTATTTTGATATAACTATATAACAATTTAATAAAAAAATATTTTTAAACTTATTATTATATGAAAAATATGAGATTATTGAGTCATTTATTTTGATATAAGTATATAACAATTTAATGAAAAATATTTTGACTTATTAAAATATTATAAAAATAATTCGAAGTCTAAATTACTTAAAAGTATATTTAAAAATGGTTTTAAACATATTTTGAAGCTTACTCTTCATTGTTACTATGTAGTTACATTTTGTATCAAATTTTGTTTGAATTATTTTTTATATAACAAAAAGGGAGAGTTAAGTGAAGTGAAAGTTCAATTTCAAAAAAATAAAAGAAAGCTTAAATATTTTTTTAAATATTTTCTATTTTAAATATTCTCTTTCTAAAGGGGAGCATTTTCAAAAATAGTTTTTCAAGGTGTTTTGTTATATGAAAAATGAGAGATTGTTGAAACATTTATTTTGATATAACTATATAACAATTTAATAAAAAAATATTTTTAAACTTATTATTATATGAAAAATATGAGATTATTGAGTCATTTATTTTGATATAAGTATATAACAATTTAATGAAAAATATTTTGACTTATTAAAATATTATAAAAATAATTCGAAGTCCAAATTACTTAAAAAATATTTTTAAAATTGAGTTTAAGTATTTTTTTTATCAAAAATAATATTTTTAATTTATTTAAGTGTCAAAAATAAGCCTTTGGTACGGCTACCCTATCCCTAGTATCAATATTTTCAAAGGCCTTTTCAATTCATTTGCTTAACTTCAGAATGATGAGCCACAAATGGAGTTTTCAAAGGGAAGAATCATATGAACTCTTCCTACATATAATTTGCTAACCCATGTTGCCTTTCTTTTCCTTTTCCCACTCACCAAACACTCCCAAACCACATGAAACTTGACCTAACTCAATCCCCCCCTATTATTGTATCTAAAGAAAGAGAATATTTTTTTTTTGACAAGAAAAGAAGAAGAAAGATAATACATTTTCAGAATTTTCGATAAATGTATTTCGTAGGGGGATTTAAATTTAATCATTTTATGATTGTCATAGCCTTATAATCGAACCATATTAATTATATACAGTATATATCAATATAAAATTATAGACTAAATATGAGTTGTATCAGAAGGCCAAGGTTGAATGGTTGCAACAATGGGATAAAGGGACTAGATTTTTTCACTCTGTTGTTGCTGAGAAGCGTAAAAGAAACACTATTCGATTTATAGGGGGAATAAAATTGAATCGTTTGAGGGTATGTCGGAGGAGTTCCTTTGCTTATTCACTGGCCATATTGGTTCTGTTGATGATGGGGTTTAGGGGATGTGATGTGAATACAATGAGGAGTTTGCTACCGGCTTCCATTTCTCCTGAAGTTAAGGATAGCATGACTCGGGCTATCACAAATGCAGAGATAAAAAATGTTATCTGCTCTCAGGGTAAGGATAAATCACCTGGTCCGGATGGATACTCGTCGTGGTTCTTCCGTGTGGCTTGGGGCACTATGGGAAATGACTTATGTGCTGCTGTAAGATATTTTTTTGATTCCTATGTTTTTTGCTTGTGTTTAATGCAACAGCTATCACCCTGGTCCCAAAGATTTCAAATGCTTGTTCCCCTAGAGATTTTCGGCCTATTTCTTCTTGTTCTGTGGTCTACAAAACCATTATTAAGATTTTGGTTGAGAGATTGACTGGATCTTTGCCTGGTCTAATTTCATGGAATCAATATGCTTTTATTAAGGGACAGAGTATCGTTGACAATACTCTGCTTGCTCAGGAGCTTGTAAAGGGGTATGGTAGAGGCTCCATTTTTACTCGGTGCGCGCTGAAGGTTGACCTGCAAAAAACCTTCGATTCGCTTAGTTGGTGTTTTCTCTCCAGTGTGCTGAAGGCCATTGACCTGCCTGACAAGTTTCGAAGATGGATTGAAGTCTGCTTTACTGGTAGTCGCTTCTCAATCTCTCTTAATGGTAGTCTTGTTGGCTTCTTTAAGGGAAGAAGAGGGGTTCGACAGGGGGGACCCTCTCTCCCCTTATTTGTTCGTTCTTGCAATGAATGTCCTTGCTGACGAAAAGTTAAGCTAACTCACTTGTGTTTCGCTGACGATCTGCTTATATTCTGTAAGGAGAATCTATACTCTATTCTTGGAGTTCAGAGTGTTTTGGATGAGTTTTATACTCTTTCTGGGCTCAAGTTGAACATAGCTAAGTCTGAGCTTTTCATTGTTGGAGTTTTAGTGGAGCAACAAGCTTTTTAGGGCTCTATTACTGGATTTAAGATCGGTTCCCTTCTTGTTCGCTATTTAAAGATACCTCTGGTTACACGAAGGCTTTCTGAAGGGGATTGTGTTGTTCTCGTGGAGAAGGTAAAGAAACGTTTGGAGACCTGGACCAACAGACATCTCAGTTATGCTGGGAGGATGCAACTCATCAATGCTGTTATATTTAGCATTGTTAATTACTGATGTCAGCAGGTTATTTTGCCCAAATGTGTCATTAAAAGGATAGAACAGCTGTGTCTGAGATTCTTCTGACATGGCAAGGACTCTCCTGCACATGGTGCTCGTGTGGGATGGAAGTATATTTGCAGGCCTAAAAGGGAAGGTGGCCTCAGTGTTAAGGACCTACACTCCTGGAATAAGGCATGTATCGTTCGGCTCATCCAAAAATTCCTTTTTACTGAGGGGTCTTTGTGGATTGCTTGGATCAAAGTTTATATTCTGAAGGACCATAACTATTCGATTGTGGTCTCTAAACCTTGGTTCAGTTAGAGCTTTCGCAAGATGTTAAAATTGAGAACTGTGATGCAGAGCCTTGCTCCTTAGGGTCTTTTAAGTTTGAGGCTCATCTGGAATGAAGTTCGAGAGCCTGGAGTGAAGGTAATATGGGAGAAGCTGGTTTGATTTGGAGCACGAATTCCAAAGCACTCTGTTATCGCATGGATGGCTATTCTCAATCGTTTGCCAACAATGAATAGGCTTCATCGTAAGGGACTTTTGGTTAATAGCTCATGTTGCCTATGTGAAGATGGACAAGATACTAGAGATCACATTTTTTTGATTGCCCCTATTCTAAGCAAATCTGGTGAACTTTGATGGGTTTGTGTGGTCTTAATAGGGATGTATTGGACTGGGGCGCTGAACTGACTTGGCTCTCTACGAACTTAAAGGGAAAGAAGATGACAATGCTTGTTTGTAAGCTTGCTTGGAGTTCGTTTGTTTACCATACTTGGGAAGAACACAATTATAGAAGATTTAGAAATAGTAGTCGTGATTGTAACAATTTAGTATATTGCATTAGGGATACTGTAAATATACGATTACAAAATACAAATATACGGGGAACATTTGTAAGTAACATGATGAAGGATGTTTGGAGAATTCCCTAAAGGGATGGCTGTCCAGGATCTTTAGGTTTTTTGTTATAGTCTTCTTGACTATTTTCTTGGATAATAAACTTAACTTATATTTTAGAATTTAATTTAATTGTTCAGCTTATCAAACAATAATTGAATTATTCTCTTTTACAATAAAAAACTAATTTATTCTTCGACTTCAATTACAAGGATTTGTCAATAATGTAACATATTAAATAAGGACAATAACAAAATATGATCTTAATATTAAACAATAAAATAAAATCTATATCTTTTATTTTGTTAATACCTATCGTTTGGGTGTTAAGATTTCCAGAATTCTCTCCCAGTTGGCAATGACAATAAATCCACTAACAGATTTCAGCTATCCTTTCCAAATTCGTGACCCTGAAAATCCACGTGGCCGCTTGTCTGTTGGACAAAGCTTCCCCCACTTGTTCCAGGTGTCAATGCATTTCATTTTGATAACTAGCAGCCACTTAACACACAGTGACGTGCTCATTTACAGGATTCTAGATGGTACACGTGGCTAAATAATGACGGTAACCTTTTTAGGTGCATATATGTATATATAGTAATACATATTTCCAAATAATGTGCCCATTAATGAAAAATGACAAATAATTATCGACACTTATCCGGGATTATATTCTTATTTAATAAAAATGGGTAAACATCTCAATTGGTCATTAAACTATTTTTGTTTTCTTGTTTTGGTCACTAACTATTATTTGTAGCAAAATAGTTACTATTGTTGTGTTTTTTTTTCTTATTTTGGTTATCCACAGTTAAAAGTTAAAATTCACGGAAAAAATAGGAAAGCGTGAATAATTTAATGACAAAAATAACAAAGAAGCAATATATTAGTGACCAGAAAAAGAAAAAAATAACATTAGTGAACAAATATGGAAAGAAAACGTAATGTTAGTGTCTTTTTGTATAAAATATTAGGTTGGTGACTAAACATAAAAGCATGAATAGTTTAGTGACCAATAGTGATGTTTACCCTAAAAATAAAGAAGTTGAGACTCCTCTGACTCTGTGTGACTGCCTGTTCCTCACGGTCATGTCCTTATCACGTGGCTTGCCCTGGATCGGGCGGCACCGCCCTTTTTTTCAATTTAGACTTTACTGTTTAATTGGGGATGGTCCGGATGGATGGGTTTGAGTATATGATTTTTTTGTCCTTCTTTTAATTATATTTTTATTGTTATAATATTTATTTTATTGATTGATTAATTCAGATAGTGTATTACAATGGTTCATGATAAATACGACTCACATAATCTAATTTCTTTCGTCTATAATATCAAAATATAATTTCTTTATATTATTTAAGAGACTAGACACTTCTTCTCACTAAATCAAATAATAGTTATTAACCACTTCATTTATTATATTTTTAACTATTATTTAGAATGTATCTAGTTATTAACACATTATCCTTTAACATCCGTTATACTATTTTAATATACATCGCTTTTTACCAACAACGTTGGTCCCAAATGGTAAGCAACTTAGTATCGCTTAAGTAAATTTTGAATTCGAGGCTTTGTGTATGCAGACAATTTTCGCTAAGAAATTCACTCACTAAAATCAAATGTGTAGCGCCGATGGGTCCAAATTAATTAAGACAAATCCTTAAATAACCAAAGGACAACAAAAAAATACAACGCTTTTACGATAATATATGTGAATATTGTTATTTGAATTCACATTATTTTTTATAAAATATATTTAGATTTGAATCAGTTATTTAATTCACATTTTAAATATTTTGTTTTAGTTTGTTTATTTAGCCAAATTCAAAGTATTCAACAGAAAATATGACTTTGAGTGTAAAAAATATATAATTACAATTTAAATGTCAAAATACTAAATTAGTAAATTTAAAAGCCAACAAAGTCTATATTATATTTTTACAGAAAATAAATAGATTTTTTTAAGTAATTTTATTATTTCAGTTTTAATTACAAAAAAAAATTGATACTTTGTGTCTATTTATGCAGATATTGTATTTTTGTTCTTTTGTTAAAAATAGTATCCAATATCAAAACTAAAACAATAAATAAAGAACGTTTGTTTCATTTAAATTAAAAATGGTATCAGATGATTGTCGCTAATTTTTAAATGGGTGTAATTTATATATATACATATATATATAATATAAAAGATTTTTCTAAAATAACTGAACAAGTAGTCTAAGTGGAAAAACATATAATGTTCATCTTAAGAGACTCGAGTTCAACCGTTCTGTCTACAAGATGTGTGTATACTACATCATATAAACATTTACTACATTGTAATCAACTTTAAATCATTAAAAATGATTTTTCTATAAAAAAAGTTTCATTGACACCTCATCTTCTATCTATCCCCACTCATGATTTAAAATAGTAAAATAATAATTTAAAATATATCAGTTATTTAACATGTGTAAATCATATTATAAAGTTATTTGCAAAGTATAGTACTTTCAGTGCAAAAAATAAAAAGTATAAATTCCACTAATTTAGTAATAAGGACATTCTTCATTTAATTAGTGGAGAAAAAAAATAAAGAAGTTTGAAATTGACACGTGGCTGGTGGCGATGGACCAACCTTCCTCCTAGGCCCTAGCACAGTAGAAATAGATAAACCTTATCACAAACCACCAAATATGTCCTTTCGGGGCCAACTCCACACTCATTTTCTCAAGTCAATTATTGTGGAATTTTCATTTTTTTCAATATTACACTATATTTTTATTTTGATATAATGATATAATATTTCACTGGAATCGCATAGATAATAGTGTTAATAGTTTATGAAAATTAAATAAAATTAAAAACAGTTTAATTAATAAATTATAAAACTAAATAAAAAATAAAACAAAATGGTGGGTTTAAGTAGAGTACAAACTTAGCTATTTTGGCTAAGCTATGAATAATTGCAAATGCCGTATACAAAAAAGGCACTGCAAAATATTAATGCTATTCGTTTGTGTTTTTTGGGTACAAATTTGCTCCCATGAATATATCATATCGAGTTTCCTCAATTTTATTTTATTTAATACGTATTGTGTCCTATGTATATGGTCCCAACACTAGTTAATAGCAGATAGTAACTTATTGGCTTATAATTTCCTTTTTTAATAAAATATTTTCGTATACTCCCTATGTTTTGAAACATTAATTTAAAATTTTAAATATCATTTTTACATTAATGTTTATCAAATATGATTAACCTTCAAAATACATAAATTAATGCCTCACCCAAATAGATATCAAATTGAAATTTAGAGCTTTCATTGATTGAGATAACTTTTAGGAATGTTATTATAACTTAATTAATGGCTTAACTAGAGAAATTACAAAGAATCATTAAACAATGCAAATATATATAATAATCCTTTTTGGGTATAATAATCCTTTAAACAATGCAAATATATATAATAATCATTTTTGGGTATACTATTGTACAACTACTTTAAATTTGGATTTGTTTTTGGCGAAAAGAGGTGTAGATTGCTAAGTTATGGTGTTGCGTGATTGTTTAGTGTTTTCTGAGGTGTTTATTGTTTGGTCTTGCTCTTGTAGGTCCTTTTTTTCATGTTTCACTATGTGTGTCTTCATTTATTTGAATTCGGGGCTTTTCGTCTTTTTTTTAGTTAGTTATGGTTAGAGTCTTAGAGACGGACTTTGGTGGGAGTCAGAGGGACCATAGCTCCCCAAAATTTTGAATAATTTATTTTTTGTTCTTCAACTTTTAAAAAAGTTTTAATTTGACTTCTTCAAGAATTTTAAAATTTTCATTAAATTTTATTTTTTATAAATATTTTTAAATAAGTCTATTTATTCTTTTAAAAAAATTTATCAATTCTCAAAAAATTAATTTTTTTACTTAGACGCCCACAATTTTAAATTAAAACTTTCAAAAGTTTTAAAAAATTAGCTTAGACTTCTAAAAATTTTCAGAGTTTTTTAAATAAACCCTCTAACTTATTTGATCAAAATCCGCCCCTGACTATAGTGTTAGTGGGTGACGTTTTGGTCCTTTGTTTTGTTCGTGGTGTTTGATTTGTTTTTATGATTCCCTCGGTGCTCTATTTTTCTCCAATTTAGATTAGTGAGGTATTAATGAGGCGCCGAATAATTTTATGTAGGATTTTTATCTTAATAATATTATATTTTTTGATAAAAAATGGTGACATAATTACATATGTCATGAGAGAGATCTTGGCCTTTTAACTTTCTTTTAATATAGAATAAATTGTACAGATCATCACTCAATAATCTTCTCACTCCTATTTTGGCTACTCAACTTTAAATTTTTTCTATTTAATAACTAAATTTTATATATCAAACGTTTTTTTTTTCACTCATGAATATTTCATTATTGTTTTTGAATTATTTAATATGATTTAATATAAAAATAATTTCAAATAAAAATGAAAAGAAAAATCATATTGTATGCCGGCCACCATTTGCCATCGCCGTCACCGGTCATAGATGGTGGTCGTTCGGTCTCATATTTTACCGGTTACTTTGTCTCACTCCTCTAAGTCTGAATTCGGCCTTCATTTTGCCAGAAAGTGCTCCGAAACCCATGAAAAAGATATTGAAAGTGAGAAAATTGAAAATTTTATGTCGAGATTCATGAGTTTCAATATATTTTCCGGTGAAACAACTACCGGATTCAGACTCACCGTGTCAAAATGAGTCACCCGATGCAATTTGGGGTCAAAAGACCACCGGTTTTGAAGGCCACTGGGTAATGACAGCGCATCGATTATTTAAATAATTTTAAAATTTTATTATTTATTTTAAATTATTTATATATTAAATAATATTAAAAAATTTTAAAAAATAATAAAATACTCGTGAAGAACCAAAAACGTTTGATGTATAAAGTTAAGTTATTAAATAAAAAAAATTAAAAGTTGAGTGACTAAAATAGGAGTGAGAAGATTGTTGAGTGATGATATGTGCAATTTACCCTTTAATTTAATGATGTTTAGGGTTTTTTTTTTAGTTTTCCATGATATTTATTGAAGACTAATGATTATGTTCCCGCTATGTTGGTTTAATAGGGGGATAAACGCTGATCATAAGTCTCGTATTATAATATTAAGTGTTTATTTATTGTAGAATTAACTGATTTGATTCATCTTAATAGTAATTTCTACTTATACATCACAAAGAGGAGGAGAAGCTTCAAAAATGAAAAAGCAACATTTGTTTTTTCCCCCATAAAATTACAAAAATTGAAATGGGAGAAAGCATAGTGTGCAAAGTTCCAAAATTGTTGGTTTCCCTGACAAAGAGGTAATCGACGAGAAACAAACAAAACGACATCAACACTTGATTACGACTCGATTACAATATAGTATATATTTAATATATTCCTAACCCATTCACAATGTACATTTATTTTGCGGACAAAGTGATTGAACTCCAGTTTTCTAAGACGATTGTCACCTGTTTTTTTACTCAGACCACTCATTAAGTTTATTATGATTATTTTATTAAGTATGCAGAACATCAACCACCCAAATAATTACCCATTTACGATACGATATCATTAATTTCCGAAAGTTAATTTCATTAAAAAAAATCATTTTCTTAAAATTTATCTTCGTATAAAAATTTGATAGAAATATAATGTTGTGAAAATTGAATCAATTATTCAATTGGTTAAACCGAAAATCAATTGTTTGATATGTCGAACTGTTTTGAGTAAATGAAAATCGGCGAACGGGAAAATATATCTCAGTCATCTTGCCAACATATTTAGATCTAAAAATTCAAACATGATTTTAAAAAAAGCAAGGTAGAAGTAGTTTTTCCATTTTACCGTAATTTTTATACTATATTTTTACACAATCGTGATTTTTAAGAAAAAAATTCTCAAATCTAAATCGCATTACTTTAAAAACAATTATACACAAAATTAATTCTATAAAATCACGATGATCCAAAATCAATTCCACCACTACAAAATCAAACACACATCGATTCAAGTGATTACAATTTTCAATGTTATTTATTTATTTTAACAAGGACAAAAATTAAATATTATTAAGGATAAGAAGGATTGCAAACACAATACACCTTAAATCGCAAGTACTTATGGAGAATAAAACAAATATTCATTAAAACTCAAAGTATGTGGAATTAATAAAAAAAACAATAATCGTTACTTTCTAGCAGAACTTACTCAATCTTCGAACCAAAATTCAATAACCATTTTACTTCAGTTAGAATGTTCCGTGACTTATATAAATTTATTTGTCATAAAATTTTGACACATCGATATTCGACAAACAACCACAAAATGACATTAAAATCTGAAGAGACTGTCGATTTTCTTAAAATAGAGAACTTCACATAAACAAACTAAAATTACTATAAAAATATACAAATAAATTGGCATAAAAGCAGATGAACGGACATAAAGAACATATAAAATAAAATTTCTGACAAAACGAATTACATAAAACAGACGAATACTTATAAAAAAAATAAAGTTTATTTATATACAACTAAACTAAAAATTAAAAATCAATCGATTTTATAAAAGCTGTCGCCATAGCCGGCAATTACGAAGAAGAAATAAGAAAAGAAATATTCTATGAAAACATTTATCGCGGAAAGAAAATGGAGGCAGTGATAATTATTTTTTATTTTTGAACCAATATAATGCAATCTCATTTCACTGGGAGAAAAGAAAACATTGCATTTCAAAAGAATTTAACAAAAGAAAAAGACGAAAATTTTCTACAAGCAAAAAAAATGCAAATATGATACTGTTTGGACACGTGTAACGCAACAAATGGCGTTGCTCGTTGACCTTGAGTCCTTGATGGGTGCTAGCTTTTTTTTGTATCGTTTATTAGCCAAACTCCAGTTATTATCACAGATTAACAAGTACAATCAGATTTTATGGGTCTATTTGTAAAACTTGAAGGATTCGAAGGCTATTTCCGTGATTTTAAGTCTCCCACCCTTCTTTAATTGCACCTTATATGTACTACTGGTACTGAAGCTGTTTAACAGTTCAAAAGGCGAAAGCTTTCATCTTTTCTTTAAAGTATTTTTCATCTTTTTGGCTGTTTCTTGTTTGGTTCATCAGAAAATAAAAGAAAAGGTACGGGAAAATGAAATTATTATAGTTTTTTTATTTAAACTATTTCTTTCCCTTCACTATAGTTTTCATTGAAATTTTGTCTAAAAGAAGTCAAGTTTCCAGTGAGAGCTGTTTTTTTTTTTTTTCATTTGAAATTTTCTCGGGAAACAGAGACGATCAAGAAAACCAGCAGTTTTGCAAAAAATAGTTAAATTTGAATTCATTTTAATTATCTTTTTACGTGATAATACGGAATCGATAATTACCAGTTCATGCGGGCAACCCTTCCGTACCACACATTTCCTCATATAGTAGCATTGTTTTTTTATTTTGTTTAAATCTTTTGTGGATACAGTTGTTTTCTATATGGAGAAACCAAATAATTCAACGATGTTGGGTCGAACAAAATCCGATCAGCTGTTGGAAACACTGGCTGCGGCGTTCAAATCGCCGACGTCGCAAAGCGATCCAGCGCCGGGAATGTCCGATAGCGGCGGAACCTTGTCTCGCAAGTCGAGCAGGCGGTTGTTGGTGAGCCCATCGCCGGGGCGGAGCGGTGGTAGCAAAAACACTCACATTAGGAAGGCGAGGAGTGCTCAGATGAAGCTGGACTTGGAAGAATTGAGCAGCGGGGCGGCGCTCAGCCGTGCCTCTAGCGCTAGCTTGGGCCTTTCTTTCTCTTTCACCGGCTTCACTGTTCCGCCGGATGAGATCGCCGATTCAAAACTCTTTAGCGACGACGATATACGTAAGTTTTTTTTACACTCCGCTTTTTTTCATGCAAAAATCTACAGCTTTGAAATTTAATTAGCGGGAGTTAATAATTTATTAAAATAACATTGAAATTAATTACAAATGAAAACAAAAATATATATCATAATAATTTACTCTTTCTTCATTTTTTTCATTATTATACTATAGTCTATCTACATGCAATCAGGGACGGACGTAAAATTTTATATTCGGAGGGGCAAACCTATAAAATTTTAAGAGGGGCGAACATAGATTTTCTGTATTTTTTCAATGTAAAATACATAAGAAAAATTTAAAAAAATTTAAATCATATATGAATTTCAAATTTTTAAGGGGCGATTGCCCCTCGAACCCTCTCTGAGTCTATCACTGCATGTAATAGTTCTTTCATTTCTCATGCAAATTGTTTTTTAATTATTAAAAATATATGTTATGATAATATGCGACTCGTCTTAAACTATATTAATTATTATAAAGGAAATTTTCGTTAAAAAACTACTCAAATTAGCTTTTTTTACTTTATTCCAAACTCCAACATAAACGTATAGACGTATACAGGCTTACAGCTAAATGTGTGGCATGTTCCATACTGCTGTAACAATAGTTTTTCACAAAACATGCAACACTTTTAATTTTTTTATACAAAATTTAACAATATAATTAATTACATAAAAAAGTTTAATTCTTTGTTTTAAAACCATAATTTTGTAGTGTGAAAAAATATATTTAAAATATAGAAGCATTGTTTTGGCCACAAAATATAGATAGAGGTGATGGTTGCAGAGATGTAAGCAAATGATTGGTTTTTATTACACAGAAAATGTTTGGTCAAATAAAGGTTTCCAACATTCATTTCGTTACAAGTCACTTCAGTTTTGAAAGTAATTGGGAGAAACGGATTAAATTATAGATTAATATTTTATACACTGGCGGTGGAAATTTTTTGTTTCCACAAGCGCCTCAATTATAGGGTTTAGGGTTAGTGCTTAGGGTTTAGAGTTTAGGGATTTTAGTGTAAATGTTTAGAATTTAGGGTTCATGTTTAGAATTTAGAATTTAGGGTTTAGGGTTAGGGTTTAGTTTTAGGGTAATATGGGTAGGGATTTAGGTTTTAACATATAAACCCTAAATTTTAACTCTAAACCCAAAATTCTATCAACAATCCCTAAATTCAAAACTGCTACACTTATACCCCTAAATTTTAAACCCTAAACGGAGTCCCTAACCCCTAAAATTAAGACGCTTGTGTAAAAAAGTTTTACAAGCGCTTGTGTATAGAACAATTACTAATATGTAAAATTCGATTTGCTTCTTGAATTTTGTATCTATTCTAAACGATTTTTTTTTAAAAAAAATTAAAAGTATATCTAGAATCGAATGAATATATACTTCAGATTAATATATATATATGGGCGGAGCTCCGATAGGGCTCAAAGGGGCCCGTATCCTGCTCCGGTTATAAATTTTATTATTCGATAATTTTAGTTTAATAACAATTTGGTATTTATAAAAATAATTATTTAAATTAAAAATGTGAGAGTTTATTAAATATATAATCAAGTAGGGGTTGAATTAGGAGTGTAAATGAAACGAGCTTGAATGAATAAGTTTTTGTTTGTGTTCATTTATTTATATTTGAACGTGTTTATGTTCGGTTCGTTTAAATTTTTAAAATCATGTTTGTGTTCGTTTATTTGTCTTTGATGGTGTTCGTGTTCGCTTGTTTAACATCCATGAACATGTTCGTTTAACGTCCGTGAACATATCTGTGTAATGTTCGCGAACATGTTCATTTATATGTTCGCCTAATTGTAAAATTACACTACTAGTCTTTAAGCTTATTAGACTTCACAGTTTAAACTCAGAAGTTCGTCACGTATTCAATTTAGTCCATACATTTACCAATATTTTTTAAAATAAAATGTAATAAAAATAAAAGTAAAAGGAAAACCAAGTAAATCACCTTTTAAATGAGCCATTAAACGAGCTTGTTTGTGAATATATAAACGAGCGAAATACACCTTTGTTCATGTCCCTTCGTTTATTAAACAGACATAAAAATTTATTCATCCTCGTTTATTTAGTTTAATAAACGAACGTGATAGGAACAAATCACTAATAATTCTTCGAACACTTTGTTTATTTACACCTTCAGGTTGAACTAAAGAAGAATGATCATGTAAACTCAAAATTATTGGTCTAATAACATTTTTGGTCCTTATACATTTAAATATTAAACGAATTAGGTCTTGCCTCATGAATTTTGAGTTTAAATACGTAATAAACACTTGTATTTTTGAAATTCAGCATTTTAGCCCCGCTAATATTCGATCCTGGCTCCATCCCTATATCTATATATACACTGAAATTATATATTAAATATAATCCCTTTAAAACTATTAAAAAATACACTTTCTCTATTTAGTAGTTATTGTAAAATCTTGAATGAAAATGGTAAGAATATTAAGCATGCAGCTTAGCATTCGTGAGTTATAAATTATAGATATTTATGCAGAGACAGACTCTCATTGGAGCCGGTGGGGCCTTGCTCACCTTTACTCTTTTAAAAATTAAAAAAAAAAATTCCCCTTCGAAAATTAATAATTATTATTATATTTCAATTTTTTTTAATAATATTAATTAATTTTCCGCCAAAAATATTTAAAAGTCTTAATAAGTCTCAATTTTTCAAATATTTTAATTAAACCCCATATTTTTATGAAAATTCTAAAGTAAAGCCTTCAAATCTTCGATTAAGCTTTTAAAATTTATAAATTTTTTTGAATAGGCCCCTTCAAATTGAGTTATCAATATCCGCCCATGCCTAGAATATATGTGTTGCTTGAACATCTTATAAACATAAATATAGCATATGTTAAGAAAAATTGTGATTATTAGTAAAATCTATGATCAATGGAATCATGTTATCATTTATATGGATTTCTTAAGCAAATGGTAATATTTTTTTTATTACAGCTGAAGACATTGAAGCTGGAACTTGGAAGCCGAAATTTCAAACAGAGCCTACTTTGCCAATTTATTTGAAGGTAACAGTTTTTAAACATGCAGGTTTCCCAACAGCATCTTCAGGTCTTGAAATCTGTGTTTGTTAATGGAGCATGGATTGATTCCGGGTAAACCATCTATTTGGACAGGCAAAGGATGGAGAATTGCTATTTATTTGGATTCGAGTTTGAGTGTCGGATACGGGTATGTGTCCGGCACGGGTAGGTTTCGTTTTGTTTAAATGTTCTGTTATATATTTAGAGGGTTACATTTTATACCATGTCCGAATTCCTGACATAGATGAAAACCTTGTTCAACATGGCTATCCTGCAGATTTTTGTAGCTTTTCTTTTTGTTTTATTTCTTGTCGATGTGGGAAAATGGTTGTCCTAGCTAGAATCTTGCCCTTTTTTTTCAACTATTCCAAAGAACTTGGAATGTGTATAAGTATACTGAATGAAAGTTGTTTAATTTGAATCTTGAAAATCTGCAGTTCACAGATGTGACTTACAAGGTGATTATCAAAGGAATGACAAGTAGTGTTGAGAAGGATATATTGAATGGAATCTCAGGTGCCGTGAACCCCGGGGAAGTTCTTGCACTTATGGGACCATCAGGAAGTGGGAAGACCACACTTCTTAATCTACTCGGCGGCAGGTTAATTCAGTCGACCGTCGGCGGCTCGATTACGTATAACGACCAGCCTTACTCCAAGTTTCTTAAAAGCAGGTAAGAACATGAAACTTCATACTTCGGCGAATTGGACGGGTCGAATTATAAACAATGGAATAAAATTAGTGGTGTGTAACAGGATCGGATTTGTGACTCAAGATGATGTCTTGTTTCCTCACCTTACTGTGAAAGAAACATTGACATATGCAGCTCGTCTTCGACTGCCGCCGGCGTTAACGAAACAGCAGAAGGAAAAGCGAGCCATAGATGTCATTTATGAGCTAGGCTTGGAGAGGTACTTCATCTCTGTGTTTTTTTTCTTCTTCGAAACACTGCTTTTCGAGTCTTGAACTGTTCTCTAAACTTGTTCTTCCAATGGTGACACACAGATGCCAGGACACAATGATTGGAGGCTCGTTCGTCCGCGGAGTGTCGGGCGGGGAGAGGAAACGAGTTAGTATTGGTAACGAGATCATAATCAACCCTTCACTTCTGTTTCTCGATGAACCGACCTCGGGTTTGGATTCCACAACAGCTTTAAGGACAGTTCAAACATTACAAGACATAGCTGAGGTTCGATATCTTGAGACAAAAGTTATAAGTAGTTTCATTCTTGCATTATTTTCGGATTCGGATCAACATTGAGAAGCCTAATCTCAAGCCAATCTTGCAATTCTCTAATTTATTTTGCACTCATTTGCAGGCTGGGAAGACTGTGATAACAACAATCCACCAGCCATCAAGTAGACTGTTTCACAAATTCGATAAGTTGATTCTTTTAGGGAAAGGCAGTTTATTGTACTTCGGGAAAGCTTCGGAAGCAATGGTTTATTTCTCGTCTATAGGATGCTCCCCTCTAATTGCCATGAATCCAGCAGAGTTCCTGCTCGACCTTGCAAATGGTAACTTGAATGATATCTCCGTGCCACCGGAACTCGAAGACAAAGTTCAAATGGAGAATGCCGAAACCGAAACACGAAACGGGAAGCCACCACCGGAGGTTGTCCACGAGGTAAACTACTTCTTCCCATTTCCACGGCTAATTTCGAATTGAAAACTGTAATATGCTTAATGGTCCTTTCATTTGAAAGCAGTACCTCGTGGAAGCCTGCGAGTCGAGATTTACAGAAAACGAGAAGAAACTTATGGCTCCTCTTCCCTTGGACGAAGAACTAAAGATGAAGGTGTCGTCGTCGAAGCGGCAGTGGGGAGCGAGCTGGTGGCAACAATACTGCATATTGTTCATCAGAGGGATCAAAGAAAGAAGGCATGATTATTTCAGTTGGTTGAGAATCACTCAAGTTCTTTCCACAGCAATCATCTTGGGATTACTATGGTGGCAATCAGATAGTAAAACCATTAGAGGCCGTCAAGATCAGGTAAATTTTGATCACCTGTCTCACCATTATAGCTCATCAAGATCGGTTTTTTCGAATCGAATACCCTAACAATGAAACTTTAAGAAACTTGCAGGCGGGGCTGCTGTTTTTCATCGCCGTTTTCTGGGGCTTCTTCCCTGTTTTCACTGCAATCTTCACATTCCCTCAAGAAAGAGCAATGCTTAACAAAGAAAGAGCAGCAGACATGTACAGATTGAGTGCTTACTTCTTAGCTCGAACAACAAGCGACCTTCCGCTCGATCTTATATTACCGGTGCTTTTCATTGTAGTAGTTTATTTCATGGCTGGCCTGAGACTGAGTGCTGCTCCCTTTTTCCTCACCATGCTTACAGTTTTCCTCTGCATTGTCGCGGCACAGGTTTGCCTCATCTGCAAACTGATAGTTTAAAAGATACCATTAATGTGTCAAGACCTAATGTAAAACCAACCATGGAATATGGCTGTTTTTGCAGGGTCTTGGACTAGCCATTGGAGCCACTTTAATGGACTTAAAGAGAGCCACCACACTGGCTTCTGTTACTGTGATGACCTTCATGCTGGCTGGTGGCTATTTTGTAGAGGTATGCTATTTTTCTTGAAGTATTCGTACAGTCCGAGTTCGAGTCCGAGTGACATAGATTAGTAGTCGATTGCTGATGCATGAATTCGCTTTCGATCTTGCAGAGAGTGCCGGTGTTCATATCCTGGATCCGGTACATGTCTTTCAACTATCACACTTATAAGCTTCTTCTAAAGGTTCAATACCAGGACATGGTGCCGCCATTTAAAGGGATCAAAACAGACAATGGACTGAGGGAAATTGGAGCATTGGTAGCCATGATTTTTGGCTACCGTCTCTTGGCTTACTTGTCATTGCGGAAGATGAATCTATGTTCCCGAGCTTGAAGATGATCACTTTGGTCAAACTATGATTTTGCTCGTCCCACTATGCTGAAATTTGAGATTTATTCCATGTATTTTCTTTCTGTGTGATCTAAGTCCAACTTTTACAACGTTGTGTTAGTTCAAATTGTTGAAGTGCTGACGTGGAAATGTTAGAAAACACTTTCAAGCAATCGGTTGAAATGTAAATTTTTATGAAATCAAGTTATTTGATCAGTTTTTTTTTGTCTAAAAAAGGCAAACTTTTGATTGTAACCATAATTTATCAATCATCTTTTCTGAATTTGGTAATCTAAGGTGAGCAACTATATGCTATCGAAAACTCAATTGATTTATGCGTTTACACTTAAAAAAGGTGACATCCAACAAGTTTGAGAATCGAAAACTTAAAATCTACAACTCTCAAATAGTCGAATCTTTGAGAGATACCTTGACAAGCTTCAATGGCAATCCAATGTCCTGCAAGAAAAAAACCAACTAAATATTTCTCTGAACCTCCGATCGGCCTTGCCAAGCAGATATCGGTTTTACGTGTTGTATCTCCAGATATGTTACCTTAAGCCAATGTCCTTAACCAACCAAGTAATCGAAGAAGAGCAGTGTCTAATATGGGAGACTTCTTCTCAATCCCTTAAAAAAGAAACAGAAATGCGCATATCAACCAGGACGGCAGAAACACGCATAGCCAAAGCATTTGACATGAAATAATCTAAGTATCATAGTTGGACGATTGTTGATGTTTGATTTAATGTCGAGTTCAAGCAACATGGACTGAGAGTAAATTTTCACTTCCTATGCATTCTTTTTCTAATTCAAATTGACAATAATGCTTTTTTTTATTAGTTTAGGAAATAGACATCTAACCGATATCTGCAGCAACCCGATGAGCACACATTACGCCCGAAAAAGCGACCGCTATAACACCTTGTCCAGGAAAGCAGCTATCTCCGACACAATAAAGACCGCTGATACCCTGCAAGTTATTATTGTATGTACACCATAAAATTAGCAGGAAAGATTACAAGAATTTATTAGAATTAAGATCTAATCCATAAAAAAACAAGTGGAGTTCACTATAGGACTCACTGTTGTATTAAATGGCATTCCTAATAAGCCCTTGGGAATTTGACGAGGCATCGGTCCATAAGTTCCCATGTCACGAGCCAAGTACCGCCTGTGTGTCTTTGGGGTCCCTACCTATAGTGATATTCAAGACATTACATGACTGGAGAATCAAAATAGTTAGGACCGTATGGGTGCATTGACTCTATGCAGAGTGTTTATTTATGTACCAACCGAGAAGTCGGTTTTGTTCAGTTCACGATGAAACCCACTTTCGTATTTTTTTATAGTAGTGTGACTCTGGTCTTCAATTTCTTACTGTTTTTTCTTCTTTTTAAAAAAATAAATAAATAATCATGTAACAGCCACATTAGCATCAAGCATTACAAAGACATAGCACAAACCTCCTTAAACACAATGGATGATTTAAGCCCCGGAAATAGTTTCTTCTCCAACCTCCCAATGATTTCCTCTGCAATTAGCTCCTTTTTCGCCTCGTAGTCCTTTGGAGAAAGTCCCTAGGACAGCCAAAATACTAATATTTATAAAATGATTCAATAAGCCAAAACATATTATATATAAAAAAATCCATAACATATCTCAAACATAGATGGTGGGGATGATGTACAGGGCAGAGCTTCTAGATTGTATATATGGCATGAAATTACCTTCCAATCTTCTAAAGGAGACGTTGTAAATATGTGCAGAATATGACGCCCTTTTGGAGCCAACGATGAATCGAGAATAGTCGGAATGCTTAAAAAGATACTCCCATATGGTTCCTCTAATCTTGTCCACTCATCCTTGTCATATAGAGAAAAAGTATGCAATGAAACAATTAGTTAACTGCTAAGAAAATCTATGCTCATCAATTTTGTGTCTGAAAGAGTTGGTTCGAAGGAAGCCAACTAGAAATGAAAATACCTCGAGCACGAAATGATGACACTCAGTATCAGGAGGCAGAACATCGGCCTTAACGCCCATGTGAATTGAAAGAAATGATGGAGCCTTAACATAAACTTTCTGGAAATTTTCTTCTTCTTTTGGAAGGCTTTCTCCTTTTAACAGCTTCCCTGCGAGACCACGAATTACAATTCAGTCATTCGAAAAATACAACTGAATACACAAAACATAACCAGCTCTTTGCAAACACTAACCGAAGGTATCCCATCGAGTAGCATTTGATATTATGGTTCGGGCAAAAAACTCCCTTCCATCTGAAAGTTTCACTCCAACCTACAAAAAGTCAATCCAAAATACAGTTCCGTAAGCAATAAATCATGTTTTACCACATGTAGAACCATCAATAATTTAGGCATCAAATGAAATTTCAAAACTAAGAATGAACTTACAGCTTTCCCTTGGTCAAGTATGATGTTTGTCACATTTGCCTTGTAACGTATTTCACTACCCTGATCGATCAGTCCTTCGGCCAAAGATGTTGCGATTCCACCAACACCACCAACAGGGTAATTAATTCCTCCAAAATGCCTGTCACATAGAACCTGCCACAATCTACTGATGAGAGACAAGACAAAAGTCGCCAAATACTAATTGAACAGCTTACCATGCTTGCATTAATCATTGGTGTCCGCAAAGCATTAACGGTGCTCACTATGAAACACTGCAGGAATACTTTAGTATTAGTAGAAATACCTTGAAATAAGTACTATCTTGGACTCTACTACTCCTTTTCCCTTCTCATAATTTAGAAATACAGAGATTAATTTTGCCACACACCTCAGCATCTATGAAAGACAACAAGTTGGGATCCTTAATGTACTTTCGAGCAATATCTCCAGTATTTTGTGGCAAATAATAAGCTGTAGACAAAGAGACATCATCTCGATTGCTATGAAACTATTTATGTTTAAAATTTCACATCGAGCAATTAGATATTTAGCAGTCCTTACCTAGCGTCAAACATTCAAGAGGCTTCTGAAAGAACTGTCCGAAAAGGTAGATTGGTTCCTCGAGTGACTTCAATTGCAACGAGTTCAAAGCATTGAAGATCTAGCCAAATATACATACAAGTACTTAGAAGTAACTAATGAACGAAAACATAACTATAAAAAAACTACAGTAAGTAGGTCACCTCAATCCGAACAGACCTTCCAACATTCTCCATAAAATTTAAGGATCCCTTCCTTCTCATGCGGAAACTTACTCGTGAGTTCGTTGACAAATTCACTGTATTCTCTATGTACTCGAACCGAAAGGTTATTCGGTAGATGGAAATGAACTGTAGTTGGATCAGGAATCACCTCCATCTCACGCCCAACCGCGGCCAATGCTTGAGTTATCAAATTGAGATTTCCCTACCAAAAATCGAACCACACATCAGCAGAGGAAAACCAAAAACCATGGCAATTCCAAACATGCTTAAACACATTAAGTTAGTTAAATTACACAATCCAATTATGGGGATACCCCAAATGCATGAAAAAAATCGAACATACACGAATCCGAATCCGATTAACATAGGCTAAACACAAACACAGATAAGAAACAATCTGACCTTATCACTGAATCCAAACATGACAGAAGATCCAACATCAAAAGTGTATCCATCTCTTTGGTAATACCCAGAACTCCCACCAGGAATCACATATTTCTCCAATACCAAAACCTTTGCTCCTTTAACAGCCAACTGTGTAGCTGCAACAAGCCCTCCAATTCCAGACCCTATAACAATTGCATCATATTTACTCCCCGTATTCACCCCTTCCTTTCCCTCTATCTCCACCACACTGTCTACGCTCAACATCGATTTCAACCTCGTACTAATGTCTTTTCTCCTTTGACTAATCTGAAAGTTTCCGACTTTAACACCACCAATCTTATTACCTTTCAATCGTGAGCTTTTCAATGGATTCCAGGACAAAACCCCGGACTTCCCTTTTGTAGGGAACTGAATGGTTTGATAACAGCCTAAACTCATGTTTTGAAATTAGCTGAAATGGGGAAAGTAAAGCTTGAGAATTTAGCTTTTGAAGTTGCAAAGTACTGAGTTTTGGGATTTGGGGAAATGGGTATTGAGAATTTTGAAGTGGGTTGTTTTGTGATTCATGAAATTTGCAGAAATTGTGAGTGGCTGTGAGTGAAGAGACGATGAACCCCAAGTCCGGTATGTTGGAAAGGAACAATTTTTGGAACTTATTTTCAGGCTTTTGTGAATTGTGACGGAAGAGGCATCCACATGATGAAGCTGTGATGCCAAAATTTGATCCTTTTTTGTTGACATGTAAGAATCAGACAAAAGCCAGTGTTAGTTGTGCAATAACTAAAATGGAAATAGTTTCTATTTCTAATATTCTAATGTATAGTGTACAATGCGATCCACTTTGTGTTTCAAATTGCCCAATGCCTAATTTGCCTATTGGTATTTTTGCCTGCTTTTGCTCATTTGGTGGGTTTGGCAGCAATTAGAAGTTTAACCCTGCCTACAAGTATTTCTTATGAAATTCAATTTTCTTTTATTTTAAAGAATATGTTCGACTATGTTTTGAATAATAAAAATGGTAAACTACACAGGAGGTCACTTTTGTTTTCGGTTTGTTCTATTTTGATCACCGTTTTAAAAAGTTGAATTTTAGTTATCTACATTATCGCTTCGTTTCATTTTGGTCAATAGACCGTTAATTTTCTTTAGTTTAATGATATTGCACGTTAATAATGACCCATGCCTCTATGGGCACAAACCCGAGCACAACAAGTTGGGATTCAAAACCTAATCCAAATACTCCAAACAAAACAAAAATAAAAGAGACTACCTATTTCGACCAAGGCTGTCGACATTCAAAGGGTCACCTCTCAAATTGCAATGTGAGCAAGTCCCAGATGGTGAGGTAAACAATATACTCTGAAACGAACTTCATCAGACGACTAAGGACGACAAATCGAATGATTTAGGTCTGAATTTCTATTTGGTATATTGGAGTTTTAAGGATTTTAAGAAACTCAAACCAAGAAGAAGAATAAGAGAAAGAAAGTTCTCGTTCGTTAATCTTGGTTCATCGAAAGACGAACGACTCTGGGGCCTATTCGAATCCACCAACAACAAGTGTAGGGATTGAGTTAGAGGGGAGCAAAATTTTTTTGGAGGATAAGTTTATTTTAAATTTTTTTTGTTTAAAAGGGGTGAAAAATGAACTTTCAAGTTTAGGGATCATAATTAAAATTAATCTTTTTTATTAATGCCCCACGTTATTAAGTTAACTGTGATTAACGGTCCAATGACCAAAATGGAATAAAATGATAGCGTAAATGACCAAAATTATTATTTTTAAATCGGTGACTAAAATGGAACATAATAAAAATAAAATTGACCTACAATGTAGTTTACCCTATAAAGAATTAAGTTCAATGAGCCCAACGAGTAGCTCAAGTGGAAAAGAGGGTGATGTTCGTCCTAAGATACTTGGATTCAAACAAATGTGTGTGTAAGGCGTCTGTCTTGTCAAATAGTTAAAAAAATATAAACATATACTACCATGTAATTACATTGATAAATTAAAAAAAGGATGAGTCTACCACGTGCGACGAACATCGATGAACACCACTAATAATGAACATCGATGAACACCATTAAATTAATTAATAAAGATTTAAAATTTTAAGGACCCATCATACAATTAATAATTATTTTAAAAAATTCAATTAAATTATTTTTTTTATATTAAAATTTTATTTTTTAATAAGGGTAAACTATATATTTAGTACCTCACTTATTTCCGTATTTCTATTGAACTCTCATTATTTAAATATTATTTCAATTTGATTCTATTCTTTATAAAAAAAATAATTTAACCCTCAACCTAAAACCCTAAACTATTAAACCTTAAACCCTTAAACTCTTAAACATATACCTTAAATCATATACCATAAAAAATAATTTCACCATCATCGATTTAATTCAATTCAATGAATCGTTGAATTCTCCTAAAAAATTTAATTAAATTACTTTTTATATATATCAAAATTAATTAAACTTGAATCTCCTAGAAGATTCGAGTCAAAGGACTCACATGAGTCCTCAACAAATGAGTCAAAGGACTCCCATGAGTCCTCAACTGAGTTCAGGAGCTACCCATGCACAAAGTGCTGGTAACCGAGAGGCTTGTCCAACTAGCCCTCAATTGAGCTCGAAGACCCTTGGCTCAGTTAACAGCATTCCAAATTCTCCCGCGGAGCTCGGTGTTAACAAAAGCAACTCTGTTGGCAATACGTAGCATATTCGGAGCACTCTTTTCGTAAACTAAATTCTCCATAGATATATATGGTGAAGAATGTCTTCAGACCTATCTAATATATTCCATTGAAGAAAAAAAACTTATTGGAGATTCAACTGTTCAATGAAAACGATAGTAATATCTAGTAAAAGCTTCAGTCATGCAAACAATTGCCTTTCATCACAATTTGTTTTTATCACCGTAAACAAAGAAAGTGATTTTCATAGACGAAACAATAAATTTGGGGGTGCGTGCGGTAAAAGACGGCAAGTTTCAAAATGTGTTTACGAACTAAAAATGTTAGACTTTTTGATAATATTTTCGGTTGATTTTTTTGTGTTTTTTATTTCAAGTATCAACACTTATTTTGTAAGTGCCGATACTTTGTCCCGAACTAAAAATTTATCACAAAAAATTAAGTATCGATACTTGAAAAAAAACTGAAAGCGATAAAAAATATTATCAAAAAGTCAAACATTTTTAATTTATGAATAAATTTTAAAATTTATCGTCTTTTAACTGTATCACAGACATGCTGCACCCTAGACTTTGTAGTGCTGATTTATACAGAAACACAATTTTTTCGATTGCCTCAAATGGATGAAATGTATAACAAAAGAGGTCATTCACTTTTCAATGAGTCAGTTTAATCAGAGCAATTATCTAAACAAATTTATGAAAAGCTTATATTACAAATAAGTTATAGCATATGTACTTTAGTTAATTTTGATATATATACAAAATAATTTAATTAATTTTTAAGAGAATTCAACGATTCATTAAATTGAATTGAATCGATGATGGTGAAATTATTTTTAATGGTATATGGTTTAGGGTATATGTTTAAGAGTTTAAGGGTTTAGTGTTTAATAGTTTAGAGTTTTAGGTTGAGGGTTAAATTATTTTTTTTATAAAGAATAGGATCAAATTGAAATAATATTTAAATAATGAGGGTTCAATAGAAATACGGAAATAAGTGAAGTACTAAATATATAGTTTACTCTTATTAAAAAATAAAATTTTAATATATATAAAAAATAATTTAATTTAATTTTTTAAAATAATTATTAATTGTATGATGGGTCCTTGAAATTTTAAATCTTTATTAATTAATTTAATAATGTTCATCGGTCGTTCATCATTAGTGGTGTTCATCGATGTTCGTCGCACGTTGTAGAATTTTCCTTAAAAATCATTAATTAATATTGTCTAGTGGTACAACTCAATAAAATATTTATAATAATATTAAGAATTTGACTTGGATTTTTATATTCGATTTGTATATTAAAAGTAGTCCTCAAATTTTCTAAATAATTATTTTAACCCTTAAAATTTTCACCTCTTTGTTTATCTTTGATTATTTTATTTTATCAAATTAAAATGCTATTTAAAAAAACCAAAAGAAATATTTATATAAATTTCTAGGGATAAACGTAAGACTAATATTCAAACTTATAAAGAATATAAAAACTTAGAATATATCTTAACCAATTGGTCAAGTTGAATTAAGTTTATATATATATATATATATATATATATATATATATATATATATAACAAATGATTGTGATCTCTATGTTCAACTTATAGCTTAAATCTCTATGTTCAATATCTTAATACTTTATTTGAGTGACAAAAGTTTTATTGAATTTTGGATACAACTGTAATATGTATTGCATTCACGATAAAAAAACATATTTAAATTTGAAAATTGATATTATTTAAAGAAATAATATTAGCGGATCTTATTGTTTTTGTTAACTGTTAATAGATTTGGTTTTGAGTTTGGGATTTTGGTTTGAATATTAGGTATATTTATTTTTGTTCGGAAAATATTATAATAAATTTGGGTTTAGAGAATATATTTTTAAAGTATATAAATTAAATGTATTTATACAAAGTTAACTTAAATGGTATATAAAGTAAATTAAAAATATATGAGAAAAATATCTTATACACTGACAGTGGAAGCGAAAAGTTTTCACAAACACCTAAGTTTTAGGGTTTAAAGACTTGATTTAGGATTTATGATTAGCATTTATGGGTTAAAATTTAGGGTTAGAATTTATAGTTTAAATGTTAGGGTTGAAGTTTAGGGTAATATGGTTAGGGATTTAAGTTTTAACCTAAAACCTAAATTCTAACCACATCCTCTAAATTCAAAATTTTTACACTTAAACTCCTAAACACTAGACTCTAAACGAAATCCATAACCCTTAAAACTAAGGTGCTTGTGGAAACAAAATTTCCACAAATGCTTGTCTTGTGCTTGAAATAATTTATAAAAAACTACACTAAAAATATATTAGTCTCAACTTTCAAATAAATTTTTTATACTTTCTTTTCGTACATATTGTTGCGCTTATTCGTTTGCCTATGTTATATGATTTTTGTCTGCCTTTATGGTAGTTTAACATTTGTGTAGCGATCATCATGATCACCCTCTAATTAGGGAAGGTCGACGGTCTATTATGGTTAGATCTTTTTGTGGTCGTTTGTCGATGCAATCAGACCCGTAAGTAGGATAATCTGAAAGATTCATTTTGTCGATCTTTACTCATATATCAATATAATGTTTAGTTAGAAAAGACATGAAAATTTTCATGATGATTGCTGAGTTTTCTATAGAAGAAGAACGACGTGAACAAAAATTTTATTCTTTTTTTATCTTTATTTTTTAATACAAAAACATATATAAGAGTACCAAAAATAGGTGAATAATTTCTATTCGAATAACATACCTAAGAGAATGCCCAATTCTTTTTCTTCACGGCCTTTGTATTACATATTTTTGTTTTCATTTCACAATAGTTTTTTTTGAACTTGTCCCATTTTTTTGTAATTTGTATTTGTTTTCAAAAATATATATTGGTATTTATCGTACGTTTTCTTATTAATCAATTTTTTGTTATAAAATTAATAATATACCGACTTAATATATTTTAGGGTAAAGTATACAAATAATAATTAAACTTTGTATAAAAATATAAAATGTTAACTAAATTTTTAAAAATTACAAAATAATAATTAAACTTTTAATTTTGTTACAAAACAGTAACTCCACCGTTAAGACATGTTAACCCCTTAATAGCAGGCTGATTGTACTTACCACATCGCACATCTATTTCCACGTAATATCAATAAAATAATAAAAAATTAAAAAAACAACAATTTATTCTTTAACTCTTGCGAAAATAGATCATAATCCTTTTTTTTTTAATTTCTATGAACTGTTTTTATGTTCATATGTGTTCTTCATGAGTTCATTCGATTTTTTAGATACCGAATGATGTTTTGTCGTCCGTCGTCGCTCATTAGTGTCAGAACTCGAAGAGCTAAACACCAAACAACCCCCACTCTTTTTTAAACTCGAATCCACATTTAAAGTTACCAAAAACTCAATTACTGAATAACTCCTCAAATCTCGCAAGAAACTGTTCAGCAACACATTTATTTCACGCCCTTTAGGATTATACACCATAGCATTATTGAATGTTAGCACCAGCAACAAAATTCAACGAAGATTGGTAAAACTATTCGTCCTTCTTGATTTTATAATGCCTAGATCTATTTGAGCTCTTGATTATTCGTAGTAGTCATGAAGACGACCCCGGAGAATTGAAAATATACCCACTTTTATTTTATCAATTTGTAATAATTTTTCATCAAATCAGCAACTAGTGAATTTTTGACGGAAGAAAAGTACTGAAGGCTGATTGAAAATTTTCAAAGTATAAACTTCATATCAACAAATATTTGAAAGTATAAGGGGTAAATGTGGCATTATCCCTAAAAAAAACTATTAAAATACCATAATCTATAATTCGGGTTACCATCCCGAATAAACACAACTGGCGAGATGTTACGTGTACCAAACGCGGAGAGCGCGTGTGCCTTCATCATTTTTGACGTAATACGTAAACGACGTGTCAGGATGTCGTGTTGGAAAACAATGCAGGGCCCACTTTGAGATAGGTTTGTAAGACTCGTTTCCTCATCGAGTTTACCTAACGCGCCAGGTAAGTTCTCCCAGCTAAATAACAGTCATCATATAGAACTCTAATAAATTTACAAAATTCTAATTTCTATTTAAATAAATTGCAACAATTATACGTGATATCTAATACTTATTTGTTATTTTTAACTTGGATTATATAGAACATAACAAGTAGTTCTAGCGGAAAATCGGAAGATATTCATTCGAAGAGATCTGAGTACAAATCATTTTATCTATAAGTTATATATTATTAAAATATTAAAAATATATATGAACAGGTATTATCTTACAATTTCATTAAAACTACTAAAAAAACTAGGATTGTGTAAATTGGCGGTTTTAATTTTTCTCCGTGTCAGCTGGAATTGTTAGTCGGAAATCCACGACTTCAATCTCATCCATATAGTATATTAATATTAATTAATTACTGGTTTAATCTAACTTTACTGAATTATTTAATAACAGATCAAATAGGGCGGCTAGTGGACTAAACCCAGACAGTATGGAAATTCACAGTTTTCTTTTAAATAATAGAACAAATCAATATTTTAATCCCAACATCAAATTTCTTGATTTCCAGAAGAAGATAATCTTATACTAATAAATAATTATTTAATGAACGTAAAATTATGGAAGCACGTAAAATAGTCTATAAACGAGCTTATAAACGAGTTTGTTTGTGAATATAAACGAACAAAATACATTTCTATGTTCGTTTATTTATTAATCAAATATAAAAAAAATTATTTATAATTATTTATTTAACTTAATAAACAAATATAAACCAACATTATACAAACGATTCAGGAACAGTTGGTCGAATCCTATATTCATTTACACCCTAACAAACACCTAAAAGGCCAAAAACGTGTTGGTTATACTTGTAATAAGAAGAGAATTCCAACCTTCAAATTTCCTCTCTCTCTCTCTCTTACAAAGAACCCAACACAAAACCAGACACAAACTCCTCTGGTTTTGTTTCTTTATGTAAGTGGTAACCCTAAATAGTAGCGGCAAACAAGTCAAAGCAACCCAAAAAAAGCAGAGAAAAGCAGAGATCCCAGGATCCTCATTTCTTTTTACTATAAAACTGCCTTCTCTTTCTCTGTTTCCAGACTTTGATTTCATTACCCATTTGTGTTCATCTGTTTTTGTTGTGTTTTTCTTTTTTGCCTTTCCAAATTACCATGTTTTCTTCACTGTTGTTTTTCTTTTAAAAACAATATCGATTCAAAAATACCCTTTTTATTTAATGTCTCGTCGGATAATCCTCAGGACCCCAACCACTACCGTCTACCGGCAGCAGCCCCTGCTGCAAAGCCATTCAAGTTCAACCTCTTCCGACGATGGCAGCCACAGAAGCAGCTCGGGGAAGAGTGCCAAGTTAGGGGAGTTTTGTGGGGGAACGACGGCCGAGTGCGCCGCTGTTTGTTGTTGTTTCCCCTGCGGGATAGCCAACCTTCTGGTTCTAGTGATTTATAAAGTCCCGGCAGGGCTGTGCCGGCGTGCTTTCCGCATGAAACGGCGGCGGAAGCAGAGGAAGAAAGGGTTGTTCCAACCGAGGAACGGTTTTGGATGTGAAGAAGGCGAATTGAGTAATCGGCCCACGGTTTGTGTAGAAGACATTTTATTGGCTATGAAGGTTTCGGAGGAGGAAGATAAAGCTTTGTTTAAACTTGAAGAAGAGATGTGGGAAAAGTTTAATGGCAGTGGCTTTTGGCGAAGTCCTTCTCAAACAGAAGGAGACCCATTCGCCATTAAACAAACTGTAAATTCAAAATGATTCTTCTATCCATTGCTGTGCTTCATAATCTTTTATTTTATTATTATTATTACTTTAGTATTGTTAAAAAATATAATTATATTCAATCATATAAATTATAAATTAATATAATTAGAATTGAAATGAAAATTAAAATATATTCAGATTTAAATAAAATTATTGAATTTGAATTTATAATTAATTTGAAACAGAAATCACATAGGAAGATCGTGTTCATATATTTTCTTTTTATTTTTAAGGTGAGATCATTTCATTCACATGAGAAAAAGAAGAAACGTATGCAAAACAATGCATGGCCCAAGCCAAAAAGAACAACACAGTGAGCTCGACTAAAAAATTAATAAATTTATTAATTTAATTTGAAATGAAAAAATATCCACTTAAATTCTTTAAAATAAATTTTAAGTTATAAAATTAAAAAAATAAAAATAACTTAAAATTTTTCGTAATTAAAAAGTTCAAAAACACCACCCACACTCCTGGCTACAGTGGCTAGGCGCACTCCTGTCGACCCACCACAAAGGTTAACGACGTATTTGACCGAGTTTTGAATCAAAGAAACGAAAGGGGGTCCACCAGAAAATTCTCCATGTGCGTTTATAATTATAGCAGTGATACTCGATTTGTTAATCCACCGATCCAATAGAAAATAACTAGATTTTTTTACTACTCGGAGAACCGGATAGCCGAATATTTAAGGATGAAATTAAAACGTTTAAATATTTAAAAATTAATTTGTTGTAGTTTAAAGATGAAATTAAAACGTTTAAAAATTTGAGAACTGATTTAAAATGAGTCATAGTTTAGGGATGTGTGGTGTAATAACTCAAAATAAAAACAAAATTGTTAGATCTTCATTTTTTCCCAATAAGTGGTTAATTTTTTTATGAAATATGCTGGTGCGATGCAAATGTAGCATCTGTTCAACTTTCTTAGTCTTTTCTAAGATGACACACACATCATACATTACTGGTGCTCGACCCCGAGTTCCAAGGGATGATGACCATCTACCTTTGCCACCAGGATAAAGAGGATGAGCAATAAGCGGTTAAAGTTGAGATTTCAGTAATAGGTATTTTTACCAAATTCTTATATTGGTTGAACCACTTCTTAAAGTTCAAATTTCATTAATTACAAAATCATGAACCAATACATACATTGAAACAAAAATGTGTATACAACAAAGTTCAGGCAAAATAACAAATAAGGAAACTTTTTTCGGGGTGATGACCCTCAAACTTTGAAGAGATAAACTAAAGCTAAACTCTAAAAAGTTTGAAAAAAAACTAAATAAAATGCCCTAGAGGAAAATACTGGTATATCTTTTGCCATGATTATGAAAATAGTATATCTTTTGTCAAAAATATCTATCATGTACCTTTCTTACCAACTTTAGGAAGCATCATCGCTACAAATTCATTGTAATCAATCCGACCATCCTGTCGAAAACAAAAACCCGAACACAAGATGAGTCCAACATGAACATTTGTTCACGAGGAATGCGATTATTACTGCGGTTTTTGTCGATCGAAAACACGCAAGTTTGCATATGCATGTAGGAAATGGATCAGAGATGCTTACGTTGTCTGCATCGACTTCGTTCATGACTTCATCGAGGCTTAGGTCTTCAATACCGAACTCTTGACAAGCTTTTTGAAGCTCATCCGGAGTGATGTAGCCGCTGCCATCTCTGTCGAAGTACGAGAAGGCTGCTATTAGGTTGTCTTCCCTCTCAATCTTGTTTAGATGCAATGTTGCAGCTACGAACTCGTCGTAATCAATTGTACCACTGTTATTAACGTCTGCCTGAGGTTCCCAATTAAACAAAAGATAATCATGTCAAATTGGAATCATAATGGTACTTTAAAGTCGTTAGTGTCTATACATGTTACTCGGACTCGGGTCTGACACGGATTCCTTGTGAAAAAAGGAAGAGTCGAAGTAACTTACGGCCTGCATTAGAGCTTGAAATTCGGATTCAGCAAGATTAGCACCAAATCTTTTCAATCCATCTTTGAGTTCATCATAGGTGATTTGACCACTACCATCCGCGTCTATCATCTTAAACATTTCTTTCAACCCAGCTATTTCTTCTTCCGAAAGTCTTTGGGCGATGACCTTAAAAAAACAACGAAATAATGGAGATTTTAACCAAATAAGTATAAATTAAACGTGGGATTTCTGCATTGAAAATGAGTTTTAATTTCAATATGTATCTTTTCTGAAGTTTTACAGGTCATTGTAAACGAATATACTTACTCTTAAGGCCATTTTCTTGAGCTTATCCATGGCAGAAAATTGCTTCAGGCGGCTTAAGACAACAGAATCGAGTGGCTTGTCTGGTGCCACCCCATCAACTTGAGCCCAAGGGTGGCCTGCAAGTTATGGAGGATCAAATTAAGCTAATCCTAAATATCCCATAGTGGAAAAGCTAAAGATCATCAAGTTTAATCCATTAGTCTCGAGAAGTCGGATGATTTCGATTAGTGACAGCTGAATTTTTGGCCTGATAATAGCCGGCTAAACACATGGAAAGATCACAAAAGAACAGCAGCTGAGAATTCAAAATCAAAACAACCTGCAAATCATTTATCAACATCTAAGTTATAGCGAGACTTACGTAGTACTTCGTGAGCCGTTATCCGCTTCTTCGTATCTCTGTCGAGCATTTTCCTCACTAGTTCTTTAGCACTTTCAGAGATATTAGGCCAGGGATCAGATGAGAAGTCAAGTTCACCACTTAAAACCTCATTAAATATTTCTGGTTCAGTTTCTATATCAAAATAACAAGAATTAGACCAAATGTTCAAAACAAGATTGCTCGAAAACTTAAGAGTTCAACAACAAAGCAAATAGTAACAGAAATTATTTATGGTGAGCTCTTACCACCCCAGAATGGAGGCACCCCACATAAGAGAATGTAAGTGATTATCCCAGCACTCCACACATCTGCTTCCGGACCATAATGCTTTTGCAATACCTCGGGTGCAACATAGTACGGGCTTCCAACGACATCGGTTAAGATATCCCCTAAAAGATTTCAAGACCTTCTTTAAGAAAACAATACATTGGTGATTTCAAAACGTTGTGAAAAAGTCTCTAAACTCTTTATTCCTATGAATGAAACAGATCTAATAATATATGAACTACTATCTAATGAACATCGAAGTCTTCTGCAACAGAGGGCTAAAAGTTCATTTTAACTATAAATGAGAAGTGATGAAAGAGAATCATTTTGAACATACCAGGCTTGAAGAATACTGATAATCCGAAATCGATGGCTTTAAGAGGTGAATCCTCCTGTTGATTCACAAAAAGGAAATTTTCAGGCTTGAGATCCCTGTGCATTACTCCCATGGCATGGCAAGCTTCAACGACAGAAACAACAGTCCTTGCTATCTCAGCTGCCTTTCTTTCACTATAATGCCCTCTGTTTATAATCCTATCAAAAAGTTCACCCCCTGCACACAACTCCATCACAACATGAACCGCCACGGAATCCTCATAAGACCCTTTGATGGATATAACATTAGGGTGCCCTGCCAAGTGGTGCATTATCTGAATTTCTCTCTTCACATCATCAACATCATCAATATTCATAAGCTTCCTTTTTGCAATCGATTTACAAGCGAATTCTTTCCCGGTACCTTTCTCGATGCAAAGGAAAGTTGTTCCGAACTGTCCTTGACCTAACTTCTTCCCCAAGTTATAGTATTCCTTCAAATGACCTGTTTTGGTTTGCAACACTGAATCAACCTGCAACCCTGCACATGATTGTCTCTTTACATTATGAGCCTTTTTATTTTTCCCGGTCTCATCTTTACTCTCTTCATATGCTGTAAGTTGAGATGGCTTGGAGCTCAGTCTTTTAGGGTGAGATTTCGATTGTTGTCTTTGTGTTGTTTCATTGACTTTCGATTGTTGTCTTTGTATTGCTTCACTGGCTTTTGATTGTTGCCTTTGGGTTGTTTCAGTGGATTTCGATTGTTGTTCATTCCCTGTTTCTTCCCTAACAATCTTCATTTCTTCCGGAGGTTGTTTTTCAACCGTGTCGGATTCTTCCAGTTCTTTAGTTTCACCTTCATTGCCATCGCCATCTTGTTTTTTTCCATCCTTTTCGGCTTCCTCGGTGGCGACCGTTTTGGCACATGCATTTCCCATTTGAACACCTAAATTCTCACACTTTTTCTTCTTTAACCATCCAAGAATATCCAAATTCACCCATGAACTATAATCCCATTTCTTATCTCCCTAAAGGGTTCCCTTTAAAAAAATAACATTAAAAAATGGAGCTTTAGCCAATATAAACCATTCCTATATGTTCACATAAACAATTCAACAAACACCAAGGATTCAATGATGAATGTAATGAATCAGATGGAAGAATTATCCCTCTAATCTAAATCAATTCCATTAAAAAATGGGGATCCTTTGAGGGATTTCAATTATTCTAAAAATTCCCCACAATAATCATTAGAAACAATAAATTTCCTAGAATAATCAATGATCATTGATAAAAAGGGAGAAAATTTCCAATAACCCAATGAAAATAAACAATCAGAATCGACAAATTCTACGTCAAAAAATAATTTGAAATCATGAACAATGGGAAGATGAAGTATTTTTTTATTAATTTGTATAATCAAGGAAAAAGAAAGTGTTGATTTTTCTGCATTTTTTTCTTTCTCCATTCAAAAGAGAAAGAAAATAAAATAAAAGAGAAAAGGGCAGGTTTTTCAGTTAGAATAGTTTCTAAATTTTACAGGTTTAAATGGGTTCTGATAAGGTGTAGCTCACCACCAGCCTGGTTTCAGTGGTTATCCGAGCATGATCGTTGTCCGACATTCTGATCGACGGCTGAGATTTTATGATGGTAAAACTTTTGAGTTGGAATATTTAGGTTAAATCGAAATTCCGGTCCCTCTACTATGCACAAATTATATTGGAAAATAATAGTTAAATATTTTTTTCATCTGGCCACACGTTAAGGAACTTAAATATTTTATATTAAATTTTATGGTTAATATTAAATAAAATAAATTTTAATATATATAAATAATAATTCAAACAGAACCGAATCAACCCAAAGTTCAAAGAAAATTTGTTATGCAAGAAAAAAGTAACGTGCCATTTGAGCATATAACAAAGTATTTTGTATTTCAACTATAACCAGTGACAGGTAGGTGAATTTTACAACGTTCGACGAACACCGCTACTCAGCGGTGCTAATTTTTATCAGCGCTCAACAATATTCGACGAGCGTGGCAGACTCAATGCATTAAACACTTATGATACATTATATTACATTGTTGATTAGATAAGGCAGAAAATTATGGTATACACCAATATTAGATGACATCGTTCTTCGAGATGTTTTCTTATATAAGACGTTGGAAAATCCACTCTCAAGTCTTCAGGTGCCTTGCTGATGAAGTCAACCGGTATCCATCTAGGGTTGAAGCTTAAATTAAGTTCTTCACAACTCTATATTCCAAATTTGCCTGATTCTTCATCACAGAAAGTGGAGCAACTGCTTCGGGCATTCAATCCGTGTTGCCGTACTATTGAAATGACCTTCTCCGGTGTTCTTAGTCGTCTTCCACCTCGGGGCAGATAGGAATCGTTCTTTTAGCATTTCACCAAAAGCTTTTCTCTCCCTGTCCTGTTCTTTCCACAGCTGAGTTTCAAGGGTACATAACACGGAACTCTTCGTTATCGTGCTGCAACTGTCAAACGAGCTTGGCCGTGGCATTTCGAAGAACATTAATCATAATATGCAACTTTTAAAGTTTATTTCACTCGTGTATGTTTAAATAAAGCCATTTATACAAGACAACTATACCATACTTCCCATTCACCATGTGATGCTTCACTGGATTTCGACACCAGATGATCATCTCCTTAACATGCCAAGAAAATTCGATACTTCTCTAGCCCTTTTTTCCCAGCAATTCTTCGTCAAAATCGGTACACCGAAAAAGGAAAATCAAAAGAAAATGTGCATAGACAAAAACACACATGAAAAACAACCAAAACCAGGCATAAATCATTATACAAAACACATGACATGAACAAGCAAAAATTCATAACACGAATTATTAGCATAACAAACTTTATGTCATAAAAATACACAAATACACCGGAGGAAGCCGAAAGCCAGGCCAGAAAATACCAGGCATAGATGAAGTTGATCCGCTACCACCCACATGCGAGTTTTCAAAGGATGATACATTCGTACACAACACACACACTCACATATATATGTACGTATGTATATGTATGTTGAAGATCAGTTAGGAGCATCAATGCTTCTATATCTGATAATCTCAACTCCAAGGTAGTCGAGAGAACCTGGAACAGCAACATGAGGCTTCTTGACATGAACACGAACAGCAGATATCTGAGGGTGGTTTGTGAAGATTTTTGATGCAATCTTTTGAGCCACTGATTCCAGAAGATTCTGAGATTGCCCTTCCACTACTTCCTTCACTATGCTATTGCATATGTTGCAAAAAATCACAAGCTAAACAATTCATCCAATGTTTTAAACATCTTCAAGTTACTCACCGGTAAATAGTGGTGTAACTCAGGGTATCGGATAAGTCGTCGGATTTACCAGCCCTCCGAAGATCCATCCAGGCATCTACATCGATCACAAACTTCTGGCCCAGTGTTTTTTCTTCAGGCTTTACCCCATGGAAACCATGAAATTTCAAGCCCCTCAATACAAGTTTGTCTCCTGTTGGTATTCCATTCCCAACAGCTTCCGTCATTGTCCCTGTTACATAACAATAACATTTTCTATTAGCTATTATGTTTAAAGGACTGAAAACATAACAAGCAGCCAAAACATCAAATATAATACCAATCATTTTAATTAGTTTTTTCACCCTACACAACACTAAGTCATCGGAATTCATTGTTCGCCTCAAATGTATGGACATAGGTATAGAAATATGACCTGCCAAAGAACCTTCAAATACACGGAAAAACTTAAAATAAAGTTGAATATATATACAACATCTTATCTTATGCTAACACCTGAATCCGAGTAAATTAACCTCTAGATCTCACAATCAACGTGCCACATAAGGGAATAGAATTACATCCTCGTACAAAAGCAAATTATACTCCTATACTAGAAGGAGATGATCGTGCATCATTGAATATAATTAAAATGCAACCGAGAATCTAACTTGCAACGAGTCCTAATAGTTGACCACATCATCTCTGTTCTATAAAGATCCAAGTCCTCAAACAATAGGGAGGGATATTTATTCATTTTTCCTCCCTAGAATTGTTTAAAAAGACTTGCTCAAAACCAATGGCGTTAATAAACGCACTATATGGAGGATTATTTGGTGAAAACAGAAAGTGTTTCCATACATAAGCAGATTTGAACAAAAACTGTTCGGAACAGGAGCTGATTTGAATCAGTGAAGTAACATGGTCAGATCCAAATCATGTAAAACAATTCTACTTTTCTCTAAGAAAGAGATAATGTATTATTTAACAGTCGAAATCAAATATCTACGCACTCTAATTTCAACATCATGGTCTTCTAAAAATCTACAAACAAAATGAACCTCAATCTATCTTACCCAGAAAATGAATCTTTATCAGGGGATATATACATATAAAGATTGTAGCTGCAAACTATCTAGCTAAACACGAGATGAGCCAAAAAGAAAGAAAAGATTACACCAAGTAAACTGATAAAGCACAAATCTTTGGATTGTTCAGCCGAATTTCTTAAAACCCATATGAAGAAAAAGAGAAAAGAAATTAAACCCATTTCGTTTAGGAAGAAAGGAAAAAAGGAGTTACCAGAGCTGGGTGCAGACATTGCAGTGTAGCTGTTTCCACAACGTGAAATTGCAGAAAATAATGGAGAATCGCCGAGGAACTACCAATAAGAGATATTATCACGTGATGTAAGTAGAAAATGGGCCCAAATTAACAGTTCAATTCAGCTTCAGGGTTTTTAAAGCCCAAATTAACACTTCAAGTAAAAAAAAAGAAACATTTGTTGAGAGTGGGATTTGAACCCACGCCCTTTCGGACCAGAACCTTAATCTGGCGCCTTAGACCAACTCGGCCATCTCAACTTTAGTTAAATACTTACATTAAACAATTATCATTCCTTTTAGAACAACAAGGTGTTGCATTGAATATTGATATATCTTGCAAAGGAGATTCCTTATTCGATAGATCTGGTACCTTGTTTCTTGAAATTTTGTCCGAATTAAGACCCGCACCACACATCTAGCTGCGGTGGGTGAGTCTTCTAATAAGAAAAATTTTATATACAATTTTCACATCTTACCTTAATTAATTAATATAAAAATGAATAGATTAGTGACAAATGATAGTAATTCTATGATGTTAAAAAGCATAATAAAATGAATAAATATATAAATAAAATAGGCAGAAGCCATCTTTGTTGACGACGATTTCTAATCCAAGTTCAGTACAATGTAATCAGCAAAAAGTAGGTCATTAGAAAGAAGTTGACTTGGCTTCTAGAAGTAGTCGAATCCTGACCTGAGAATTAATAATGGGTATTCCAGATATCCGATTTTTTTTATATAAATTTGATTTCCTTTTATTTGTATATTATTCATGTTTACATATTTAAATTACGATCACATTGCTTTTAGAGAGGATAGAAATATTAACTATTAAATATCAATTAATTGGATCCTGTTTATTTATGCACATAATAAGTTTAAATATTTAATTCATATTTTATCTTTGTTATCCTATTGCTAATAATTATTGGAATTTGAATGTTTACTCTATTTTTCGTTATACTATTTCATATGATTTTAAAAAAATAACATAACAAATTTTATTATTATTATTATTATTATTATTATTATTATTATTATCCAACAACATACATTTTAGTTCACTTTAATTTTTTAAATATAATATATTATATTTTCGAGTGGTTCGCGAGTTTTTCGAGTCGAGTATTGAGTAGCTCAGCTCGACTCGTTAAGAACTCAAGCCGAGTTCGAGCTTAAATCGATTCTAGTCAAGTCAAGCTTTGACCGAGTCAGACTCGAGTAGCTCACAATTTGTCTCGACTCATTTACAACCCTAATTTTTTATTGTCGCGTGACATATAATATATATTAAATTAAAAAAATAAAAATAAAAATAAAAACTTTTAAATACACAAAGAAATCTCAAGTTTTAAAATTGTATTTTGTATTTTGAAAATGAGTTTTTTTTTCTTTTTTAAAATTTTAAAAGTTTAATACAAAATAAATAATATGTTTTACTGAATGAAGGTTTAATAATTAAATTAAATTAAAATAACAATAAATACAATTTTAGGAGCTAAAATTATTACTTAACCCTAAAAATAACTTTCTTTGAAAACTTCAAATCCTTCTATGGCAGCTGAATTTCGCGTGTGTAATATTATATTTTGTTTGAAGGTCAACCAGTTACCAGTTGCCTAAATGTATTTTATTCATCCTAATAAATTTATCCCATTTTTTTAATATATTTTTTAGTGAAAAGGGTATGATTTTATTAATTGAATAATTATATATGAGAATTATTATCACATGTTTTATTTAAATATTTTAAAATTTAGTCGGAAGAAACAAATACATAATGATAATTAAATTGACAACCAACATGACAAACCCTGAAAATCAACAACATTAATCCATCAAGGCCAACAACGTGATCAAGCACCAAGCTCAACCTATGTCAGTAACCAAGTACTCCTGCAAGAGGCTGAGAACACTACTAAGCTCAACATGTTCAACCTTTACTCTTAATTCTCAACATTTGTTTTTTTAATTGATGAAATTTTAAATATAATAATTTTCAAACATAATTCATAAAGTTAAATTAATTAATTAATTAAAGATAATTACGAGTTACGACTAGTTAATTGGTAATATATAAAAAGTATAAAGCTCATGTTCAAGAAATGTTAAGCATACAATTTTTTATTATTCTATTTAGGTATAAGATAGGGAAAAAATCAGCTGTCCTTTTATGTCTCTTTTTATGTCCAACACAAAAAAATAAATTCTAAGTATTAACCATAAATTCTAAAAAATACATTTATACTTCATAAAACCCACCCTAAACTCTTAATTCTAAACCCTAATATAATCTTTTTAGTGTAGGACACAAATATGAGCAAAAAAAGGAGCAGATGATTTTTACTCATAAGATAATATTTGTGTTATGTTTTAAATATAGGTAAATGCACACATAAAATCTGTCACATTTTGTTACTTAAAACTGCTCTTTGAATTCAAATGTTGAGCTTATAATAAATAAGTATTTGGTATGATATTTTAAAAGACAGAACAATATAGATATTAGAGAATAGTAATAATTATAAGCCTTAAGCATGAGTATAAATTGATCATAAAAATAAAAATAAACCCATAATTAAAGTTTTGATATATGTTTACACTTGCACATCTATTTGAAAATTTAACTATCAAAATTCATAAGCCAAAAATAAAAATTTATTTATAAACTTTAAAGAGTATAAAATAATAGAGACATATTATATCTATTTTACATGAATTTTATAAAACAATGATTTGCAACAACCACGAAAACCAGAAAGATTAAAACCAAAAATCCCGAATCACACGAAAGAATCGAAAATTAAAAAAAAATGATGCATCGCCGCCGCCGTAGTTTTACCAGGGTCTGATGACGAATAGCACCACAAACAAGATGATGAGCAGCAAAAGTATGATGGCATAGCAAGTCCATTTGCGGCTGTTTTTCTGGAAATTTCTCGCCGTTCGGAGCTGAGTAGCTCCGTCCCTGACGAATGAATTAGCTCGGTTCACTTGGTTCTCGATGTCATCCAATTCTTCACCTTGGGTCTGGACCAGCACCGCCATGTCCAAGAAAACCTGGTGCAGTTCTTTCAGGTTCTTCTCCATGTCCTTAACGGCGTCGTGCCGTTCCTGAATCTCGTTGATTGTATCCAAAATTCTTCCCCTCCCTTGTTCTTGAATCGCTTTTTGCATAAAAGTTTCACTCTCCCCTGTTGAAATCAAAAGATCAAGAGTCCGGTCGTCGGGGTTTTCTCCGGTGACCGTGAAATATCTTCTCTGAACAGTTTCTCTATACTGAGACGATATCGTTTCTCTCAAACCGTTGAAACTCTCCATCGAATCCTTCAGCTTCTTCCTCAACCCGTTCACGACCGACGTCCTCGTCCGGTCTGAAGACGACCCCGGTCCACACCCCGGCTGGTTCCGGCTCGCCTCGTTGGACTGATCCAGCGCTTCGAGTCTGGCCTTGATAACTTTAGCCTTCTTCAACGCCATGTTTACGTCGGAATCCATCTTCGCTCGCAATTCCTTCACCGCTTTCGCCTTGTGCAACGTCTTGCTCTGCTCGTGAGACGACGAGAGCTCGCCGTTCAGCTTCTCGAGTTCTTTGAGGTCGTCGTTGATGGACTCGACGTCTTTGAAGAACTCGCCGAGGTGGTCGGCGGAGGAGGAGGGTTGAGTCATCTGAATTACGTGGTGGTTAGGGGAAGCTTCTGGGGTTGGGGAACCGGAGAAAGACTTCGACAACAGATCGTTCATCGCTGGTTTAACTGTTTGAAAAAAAAACAGAGGTTTTAGGAGATGGATATTGGAGAGAAATGGCGGAAAACAGAGGGTTTTTAAGAGAAATAAGGGTTTGTTTATTGGATTTGCGTAGAAAAAGATGGAAATGAGGAATGGGATGAAAGAAAAAGTCATAATTCATACATAACCAGGAAAATTCATTGTTGGAATGTTCTTTCAGTCTAATTGTTGGATTTTGATTTGATTTTTCTTATTCTTGGGGTTTGAACGACTTGGTTGGTGGGAAGAATATGAACTAGTTTTATAATTGTTTCAATAAGATTAAACGATATATTAAATGAGTGCATGGATTTTAATAAGTGCACCGGAGACCAGCTCTCCTCCGACAAATGGCGGCGGAGCATTCCTCAACAACCGTTCCTTAGCCGCTAACGAGGAGGGTTGATCACACAAAGGACCCAGACTACTAGGAATCCAGTTATCCAACCACAATCTAACTCCGCGCCCATCACCAATCGACCAAACTAGTTGCTCTCTTACTTCATTTTAAATAGGGGTGTTAATTGAGTTGAGCAGTTTGAGTTCGATCCGATTAACGTTCGATTTAAGTTGACTCGACTCGAATTTGAGCTTGACTCAAGATTAAAACGAGTCGAGTAAGATTCAACTCAACTTGATTCGTGAGCAACTCATTATTTTTTATAATATGTTAGCTTGGTCTATTTATCAATTGTTACTTTGGAATTTATATTTTAGAATTGCTTCACACATTATTTTAATCATTTTTTTTCAATTTGTTAATTTATATTTATACTAAAGCTCTATATAATATTACCAGATTTTACATATATTAAAAATAAGATAAAATTCTGACAAGATTAATAAGTAATAATTTTTTAACGAACACAAGTTGAACATAATTTTATCGAATTTATCGAGTATCGAATCATTCAGTTTTCAAATCAACCGAACATTTTTCATCTTGTCCCGACTCGCTCGATAAACGCACATAATCCCCAAATCTTCTATATGTTCATCCAAACAAAAGAGCAAATCGGCCTCTCAATTCCAGTCGAGCAGATCTCATCCATCTTGTATTTGCTTCTCATAACCCGAACCCATTATGCATATAGTAGACTAAGCCTTTGTTTTTGGTTGTGGTGGGTAAATTAAAATTTTGCAAAAGTTAAAAAAGTTAATTTTTTGGCAAACTAAAATTTAAGAAGCTAAAATAGTGAGTAAATTAAAGTTTTGACACTAAAAAATAGAGTGTTTTTTTTTTGTTGTTGTTTTTGCTTAAAAAATATATTTAAGTTGATAAAAACAACCAAAAACAATACCTTAACTAAAGTAACTCTACTGGCAAGACTCAAGAGACAACAACTTAGCATCATACCCCGTGATTATTTTCCGCACCTTATCCGTCCTATCTTAGATTATAGATTAAAAGTGTTTGAAAAAATTTAAAAGTTAAATTGATATTGTCTTTTTAAGTTTAAAAAGTTAAATTAAAAATAAATCATTTTATCGACATATTACATCATTAAAATAATGGTAACAACTTAAGTAATTAGACTGGAAATAATAATAATAAAATTGTCAAATATATATATATATATATATATATATATATAAGTAATCAAAATATAACATTTTAAATTTCAATGAATAAAATAAAACAAATCTAAAACAACCTCCAAAAGAAGGTTACTCTAATTTTATTACGTTTAAGTTACTATATTTTGAGGAGTTAATTGTACCAGACATTCCAAAAATATGACAGTGAAAATTGATCTATAAAGTTTTAAATATTTTAATTTTATCCTAAGTTATGACTCATATTTTATATTAGTCTTCAAACTTTTAAACATTATAATTTCATCCTTAAATTGTCTTTTAGGTCACACCATATTATTACATAATACACATCGATGTTTACATAAAAATTAACAATTTTTATAACAGTTTTATTAACATGAGATATAATTAACATATATTGATAATTTGAAGAAGAAACTAAAACATTTAAAAGTTTGAGGATCAATTAAAATGAAAGTCATAATTTAATGTTGAAATTAAAATGTTCAAATGTTTTGAGATCAATTTAAATTGAGGATCAAAATTTAAGAATAAAATTAGAACATTTAAAAATTTAAAATGGCTGTCAAAGTTTGAGGATGTTCTGGGAAATTAACTGTATTTTACGTACCAAAGGTAGCAAAATGTTAAAAGCGCAATGATTCAGATGGCGGGAAGGAATCACAGCCCAAAACAGGCAAAACTTACGGTATAAACTAAATAAACCAAAATTCATTTTGCACTCTTTAATTTGGGCTAAAATGGGAAAGAGAAAGAAATCTAGGGTTTCACGCGATGAAGAAGAGGAGGAAGAAGCGGTCCATGAAGAAGAGGGAAATCGTTCTTCTTCAAATGAAAGGAGCTTATACGAGGTTTCCCCCCTTTTTAGTGTTAATATCGAAATCTGAGTTCATGGGTTGTTTCTACATGCGATTCAGTGATTATGAAGAAGATATATATATATATATATATATTAACTAATACTGGGTGTGAAGTATAAATTGGAAGTTAGAAAACAATTTATGTATGGAATTATTTGAAATAATGGATTCGTTTGGAATTTCGCTTTTTTGTGTGGGTTCAATGTGGCAACTTCTCCAAATATTTTCATTGTTTCATTGGAAGAGGGTTGTCTGGCATATTGGGTAGTTTATGCATTGAATTTTCCTTTAGAAATTTGAGCAACAGGTCCCCAATAACTACTGATTGCTTGCAGATTCTCGGTGTTGAAAAGACAGCATCTCAGCAAGAAATTAAGAAAGCATATTATAAGTTGGCACTGAGACTCCATCCTGATAAAAATCCTGGTGATGAGGTAATAAACTGAACTTTTTTTTAAATTAGGCTTCAAATATCTGTTTGTGTGAGGGATTATTGATGGGAAGAATATGAAGTTAAAATTTGGCTGCTTGTCTTTCATCATTCTGTAACAATTCATATCACTTATGCAGGAAGCCAAAGAGAAATTTCAGCAATTGCAAAAGGTTATGTCGATTCTCGGTGATGACGAGAAACGGGCAATCTATGACCAAACTGGTTGCATCGATGACGCTGTAAGTAAATATATTTCAGTCGTATGTAAATCCCTTGGGATATGGTCATATGGAAATATTCTGTTTCTTCTCACATTTTTTTAATGTAAAACAAAATGAATCTCCCAGGCTTCCTGTTGTTATACAAGCTAATCAATTGAAATTGGTCCGGTTGTGAAATTTATCGCCTTATGATGAGTTTATCATCTTCTAACATTTTTCTCTTGATTTTGTTGATAAGGATCTTGCTGGGGATGATGTTGAGAATTTGAGAAACTTTTTCAGGACTATGTACAAAAAGGTTTCTACATTTGTTGACTTCTCTTCTCTTTATGTCATTTGTACTTTGGTTTGCCGTTCTATTTTGTTCACAATGGTTAAATCAATTTCAGATCACCGAGGCTGATATTGAAGAGTTTGAAGCACATTACAGGGGATCTGATTCGGAGAAGAAAGATTTGATTGATCTTTATAAGAAGTTCAAGGGCAAAATGAATAAGTAAGAGAGGCCGGGTGTTTTTCTTTCCTTTGGACTTTCAAGATTATTTCTGATATTTTTTGTTGCCTTGACAGGCTCTTCTGCTCAATGCTTTGTTCAGATCCTAAGCTTGATTCACACCGTTTCAAGAACTTGCTGGATGAGGCAATAGCTGCGGGTGAGGCTTTCTTCCAGAGTTTATTATCATAAGCTGGCTTATAAATTTTCTATTCTAGTCGTACAATTAAAGTCTTGCATATAGTTCTTCCGTGTTTTCCAATTTTAAAAATGGATAAGCAAAAGCCAGTTTGATAAATTCTGGATCCTCTGTGGTGAGATCTTTAGACCTTAACTTCTAAGTGACATTTTTTTAACATTTCCAGAAACGATAATCGAAACATGGATCGCATTTTTGTAGCTATATTGCCTTTTAAGAGTGGGTGAGTTACATTGATTATTTCACTAGCACCTGAAACTGCCAAAATTAGGATTGTAGGATCGTTTTGAAGCTTATAGAATTCTTACTTCAACCAGATTCCACTTTTATATGTATTTTCGGTTTAAAAATGGATGAAGTAATTGATAATTCCAGTGTTGTTTCCCAAATTACAAAAAGGAGGATGTGCATAATTCTTGCAGCTTTTCTTGATATATGTTTTTTCCATGAGATGAGCTTTTTTCTTTCCTCTTTGTTTCTTGTGTAGGAGAACTGAAAGAAACCAAAGCATACAAGAAATGGGCAAAAAAAATCTCTGAAATGAAGCCACCTACGAGTCCTTCGAGGAGGAAGGGGAAGTGAGTATTGTACTGTGTTTTCCCCTTAGATTTTTAAGACATTTACGTCATCCGATTATGATAAGCATATGTGCCTCTTTTTTTGTTTATTAAACAGATCAATTAAACAGCCGGAACCGGATCTACTTGCACTTATATCCCAACGTCGAAATGAGAGGAAAGACCGTTTTGATTCCATGTTTTCATCACTGGTGTCCAGATACGGGGGTAATGCAGAGTCTGAACCTACTGAAGAAGAATTTGAAGCTGCAAAGAGGAAAATGGAAAGCCGAAAGGCCTCCAACAGTTCAAAATGAAAGCGGCATTAGGTCTTACCTAGATTTTACTCTAGATTTCTTTTGGTAAAGTTGGATGTGGTGAGAATTATGCAAAATGCAAACATTGGATGCAAATTGTCTTATCTGCTCCAAAATAATGAACGGCTCATTTGCATCTGTCTTATCTACACTTGTTATGAATGGATTTGGTTGCAGTTAAGTATGGCAACATGTGGGATTGATTTTCATTTATATATCTGAACTCTCCCCATGCTGGTTGGAATCTGATGTGTTGGAAGTTTTCCGCCATCTATAGATGCAGTTCTTTTTTTGCTTACACTATGAAACACAGTTCAGTTGTGTTGTGCAACATTGGAAACTATTACTTGCTCCTTTCTAACAGATAAAGGTGATCGGCCGGGGCTCCTGCCAAGCTCTCTTGGTGAGGAACCTTTGACAAAGGCTTTTAAACAAATGAGAGAGGATCGGATCGGATCAACCGGTTTATGTAATTCTGAACAGAGACTGTTGGCTGCAGATGGAAACACCCCTTCGGAAAGCAATGCAGGCGGGGTTAAGCTCAGCCAGATCGGGTAAGTCGTGAGATGAAGGCTGTTTTTGAACCGTAATGATCTTCCCAATGTTTATGCTTGGAGATCCTACTTCTCAAACTTTATATAATGTATAATTAAAAATGAATTTGGTCAAGTATGTGTAAATCAGGAAATAATAATGCCGATAAATTTTCATTGCAAAAGGAATTCAAATTCTCATATTACAAATGACGTGAAGAAGGTCATCTTCAATCAGTTGAACCCAAGTAATCAAATTTGAGCCCTACAATACATATAGATAATCTCTTTTTTCATATATATATAATTTATCGGCTTAGTGTATATGTATTTAAGCAAAGAGGGAGACAACGAAGGCTCCAACCAAGGACCCAAGAACAGGCAAGGTTGAGGTTGCAACGCTGGACTCTGGGCCTGGTGCAGAAGCTGGTGCGGCGCCACCCAAGGAGGCGGCGCCAACTGGGGCGGCACCTGGGGAGGCACTCGGGGTGGCGGCTGGTGAGGCGACGCCGGAAGCCATGACAGCGCTCATGGAGGCGGCCACAACGATGACAGCGCAAGAGATCTTTTTCATGTCCATGGTGCTGGAGAGACCTGCCTTAAGTTGGTGCTAAAAAATTATTTGTTTTTTATTAGCCTTGTGCTTTTTTGTTTTTATTTCTGCAGGTGAGGAGAAGGGGAATTCATGGGTGATTTTATACCTGAAATCTCATGCCAAAATTAGGGTTTTGGTTGGTTTTGCATGCTTTTAGGATTGAGATTTTGACTCCTCCTTTTCCATGCAAAATTTAGAAAATTATTTTGTGCCGTAAAAATATTTGACATTTGTTCCTTCATATTTGCATTTTCAGAAAGGTTTATATATAAAGCTGCCTCCTCTAATTTTACCCCCCAAAAAACCAGTTGAATTTTCGCTTTCAATCATGAACAAATCAGTACTTATATGAAAATTTTAT